>CP106722.1:143847088-146674588 GCA_025506655.1 Gossypium rotundifolium
ACTATAGTAAGCCTAACAATACTTAACTCGGTTCTGTTAAATTAGGTTTAGCATAATCATACATAGTTCGAGAAGCATGATTTTCGGCCTCCTCTAGAGGTAGCAGATTATTTTAGCCATCTCTTCAGTAGTATTAATTTCGTTCTCTTTATCTTCTTGTATGTATTGTAGGCTTCTCCTTATTTCTCTTCGGTTTCTGCGTACAGTACCTTCAATATCACTGTCGTAAATCAAGGGTCCCGTCGGGTTCCTTCTAGTCATAAACTAGAGGTACCTACCAGGAAAAGAAAAAGAAAAAGAAAAAGAAAATTAGAAAAGTAAAAATAAAATTTAATTCCAAAACAAAATAAAATAAAATATGGCTAAAGTAATAAAAATTGAGTTTTCTTGATATTTTAGTTCCCCGATAACGGCTCCAAAAACTTGATCGTGTGTCAGAATCTTAAAAATTTATATAATGAATAATCTATCCTAAAAAACTAACTATGACAACGACTTGAGGCAAGCACACCTCTTGAACAATAATACATTTTAGTGGCAAGACCAGATTGTCGAACCCAATGGAACCAAAAGTACTAATACTAACTTTCTTTTTATTGTTTAACCTACGAATTAAAGGAATTGTTGTTTAACCTAAAACTAACTAACTACTAAGCTAAAGATGCTAAGCCACTGAGAAGGAATTGGGGAAATACTTGTGGGAAAAACTAATTGATTGAGACAATACCCGAGGAAGAATCCACCTAGACTTCGCTTGTTATTTAACTCTGAACCAGACGATTTATTCACTTGACTTGATCTGTAGGATTCCCTAATTTATATTAATAACTCTCTCGAGGCTACTAACGTCTAACCCTAGGTTGATTAATTGAAATATATTTCTAATTAAAACCCCTAGAATTGCATTAAATTGTTCTATGGACTCCCATATTAGGTTTGACCCTAATCCGGTAGATTTTTGTCATCCTATCTATAGGGTTACGATCAACTCCGCTTAACTATGCTAGATCTACTCTTAGACAAGGTCTGTTCCTCCTCTGCCTAAGAGCATAAATGCTTGAATCAATATCCTAAAATACCAAAACAAGAATTAAGAACACATAGTTAAGAACAAATTAAGTATTTATCATACAGCTCAGAAAACAATAACAAGATCCGTCTTAGGTTTCATCCCCTTCAAGTATTTGAGGGTTTAGTTCATAATCATAAAAGAATACATCTAAGAATAAAATATAAAACAAAACATAAGAAAACCCTAAAACCCCCTAAAGGAATTGAAAGAGAGATCCTTAGTCTTGAGTATGATTCTGGCTTCTTGAGATGAATCAACTGGCTTTTTTTGAGTGAATCCCACAATTTGGCCCTCTGGCTTGGCTCTTGGGCCTAGCTGAACGCTCCCTTGAAGGTTGGCCTCTAGGGTGTTTATATAGGCTTTTGGAATGGCTTTCTCTTTCCTCTAAGTACCCTATTCCAAATAGAATTCAAACTAGTCACATCAGGGACACGCCCATGGCACACACCCGTTTAAGTGGAGGCCAGGCCATGTTCAGGTATGTTAATGAGGCACGACCGTGTGGTCTTGGGCCCAGGCCGTGCCGATTTTGTGTTAGGCCTATTTTTTCCATTTTTAGCCCGTTTCTCGTTCTTTTCATCCTCCAGTTCTCTCTTGAGTATAAAACATGAAAATAAGGGATTAGGAGCACCTATTTCCTTAATTAATGGGATAAATCATCCAAAAGTATGTTAAATGTGGGATTAAAATATGTTCATATTACGGTTTATCAATGGACTTAGGCCTTTTGGCCCAATTGATTGTTTTAAAAGGATGAAAAGAGGGGAAAAGAACCCCATCAACCTTTTATCTCTTCTCCAACCGGCCAAGCCCTCTCGTGGGCTCTTCCTCCTTTGTTTTCATTTTTCATGCTTTTTCATGGAATTTCTCTAAAGTTAAATACCCAAACCTTGAGAATTTGTTAGAATCACTTACAAAATAACCTCCATGCTAGTTTATTTTGTAACGCCCCAAAAATTTAGGGTTTGTAATTTTGCATGAATTGGCTTAAATTCCATGTTTGCTTCAATGGCTAAGTATTTGAGTGTATTTGGAGGTTTTTAGGAAACGTGGGTTCGAGTCTGGGCTTTGGAAAATTTTTAGTTTTTGCTCTTAAGTGAAAGTGGCTGTTAATAATTAGGACTTATGTTTAAATGTGTGTGATTTTATGCCACAAAAGAGCTGGTGGCAAGGAGGCAAGTGGCATGTTGAGACATTGAGGGGGGCTTGGGGTTTGAATCCCATGGCATGCAAGTAGGAGGATTTATTTTATGACTCTATGGCGTGAGATGTAGAGTTTGATTCAAACTCTACAGAGGTGGTTGTTGGTCATCAAATTTGAATGGGTTTGAATGGGAGGTTTGGAGTTAATAAAGGAGAAATCGGTGGAATATTTTGAGGGATTGAGGTCTAAGAGGGAGTCATAGCCGAATGGGGTAGCTAAAGGAGGGGAATTTCGGTTAGGGAGCTCAATTAGTGCATTTTGAAATTTGATGAGAGGTAGAAGCCGAATATTTTCTCTACCATTTTGAGTTCTTCTTTCTTTTCATTTCAGGTTACTCTTTTTGTGGTGTCTCGTGCAGCATTTTTGACCATTCGGGCCTTTCTCTCATTGAATTTTTCCTTGTCTTAACTGTTATTCACTTTTGCCAAACACCAATGCAAGTGACAAATTCTCCTTGAAACCCTTCTGTTCCTCTCTTCTTGAGTATAGCCGAATACCCTGCCTCCTCCTCACATCTTCTAAAGCTCTGACAAGCCGAATATTGGGGTAAATGTTTTGGTCAAATGTTACTTTCCCTTTTTAAGGGAAGGGTTGCATATATTTTCTTTAGACTGATGTGTGCTAAATACTGGTTTTAGATCAACATGATTGATAGGTTGTATTTGTAATGCAGCTAATCATCAAAGAGGATTGTGATCAACTCTAGCCTGTGATCTAAGGGAAATAAACCAATTAGCAGTTAGTCAAGGTAAGTGGGGATTGTCGTTTTGGGCTTGGACAGTTATTAACTTTATTTATTGTAAATCTAATACGAGATGTTGGTTGATTATAGGATACGCATAGCGTGGATCTTAGGTAGTTTCGCGAATAGGTGTGTAATTGTATGCAGTATTTGATGATCGGTTAAAAAGCAGAAAGTACGTGATGTTTACATTGCTAAGACTGTAGATCGGCAAAATGCCAAAAGCCAAAAATGTGGCATATGACACCACACGAGTGTGCAATCGTGCATGTGGTAAATCGAGCCCATGAACATGGGCGCTAGACTATAGAAGCCACGACGAGCGTTCTTGTGGGCTTACGTTGTAATGGGCCTCGTTGGGCTGAGATGGGCCATGTGAGCCCAATAGGCTCATGGGCCCCATATAGGTAAAATTCACGATAATGACAAATAATGGATTGGGCTGCGAAGTTTGCATAGCCGTGATTGAGATTTAGTTGAATAGGCCACACGAGCGTGTAGGCCCACTTAGGTCGAATAGTGGGCTTTGGGGCCATTTACACTGTTTTAGCCATATGGGTTATCTGAGCCTTTCGGGATGACTGCAGACCTTCTGAAGGGTCATCATCTGTGCTGAGACCCCAAAAGTAGTAAGATGACTAAAATACCCTTAATAAGTAAAATGATTGAAATACCTTTAATGAGTAAAATGACAGAAATACCCTTAAGGAGTAAAACAACTGAAATATCCCTAGTGAGTAAATTGACCAAAATACCCTTGTAGGATAGAATTACTGAAATACCCCTGTGGGGTTGAAATTACCGTTTTACCCCTAATCAAGTAAATGACCATTATACCCCTAGTGTTAGTTTAGTTGATGTGTGTATGATATCTATATGACTGTTTATGAATATGACATACTGCATACACGTAATATTTATGACACGACATTCTGCATTGGGGTTGGGATTCGAATTTGGAAGAAGTATTGTGCTAGTGGCTCTGCCATGTGTTTACTGTTCTAGTGGCTTCGCCATATTCTGATCTTAGTGGCTGGGCCACATTTACTGTTATTAGCAGCTTCGTTGTGTTACTATTAGCAGCAATGCTACGATATTGGTGTGTTGGCTAGGTGGGTCGACTTAGTCCCCACATGGTGTGTTGGTTGGTACGGGTGGTGTGTTGGCTGGATTAGGTTGGGTTGCATTTCTGTTCTGTACTGATAATATTTGGTCTTAGGCCACATTGTTACTGCATAGAGCTAAGGCCCAGACTGTATTGCTACTGAATAAGGCTTAGGCCTAGTCTGCACTACATATACTATTTACTGTTTGTCATTTAGGGGATTACACACTGAGTTTTTCCAAACTCACCCCTTTCTTTTATTCATATAGGTAATCCCTAGTCTTAGCTAATTTGGAGCTGCGAGGGACTCGGAGGTGGCCACATGACTAATGTTATTCAAATTTGACTTTATTTACATAAAAATTCATATTTGGTTTGGTTTGTGTAATAAGGCCATTTAAGGGGTTTTTTTTAAATTGGGCTTTTGTTTAATTATTCAATCGGCTAGGATAAGATAATGAGTTTTCAAAATAATAATTATTTTCAAAGAAAAGCACGTAATTTTAAAGTTCAAGGTATTCAATTAGAAAAGCTTTCGAGGTTTAATTCAGATTAATAAACTTATACCAATTGATATGACATATAATTGGACAACATGTTTTTCTTTTACAACACCACCGTTTTCAATAGTAATTAGTTTAAAAAAAGGATTTACATGAATTTTTATCGACAAGACCAATTTTCAAATCAACACTTCAATGTGACACGTCAGATTCAGTAGTAATGTCTAGGCCGGGTTTGGGGTGTTACATTTAGTGGTATTAGAGCCAAGTTGCAAAACTTCACTGTGGAATGGGTTCTTGTAAATTTTTCTAAAATTTTTCTAAATTTTGGTTTTGGAAAGAAAAGTAAAAGCTTGTTACTAAAAGTGTGGCACACCGAGTCTCCGGCGCCAAATCTGTAAGTTCTTTGACACTATTTTCTGTTATATACTAAAATGTTATACTGAGAAACTACTATGAATAGTAATATTGTGCTAAAATTCTTTAGTTAGAGTAAACTGAGACTATAGAAGACTGAAAGCTATAGGGAGGTCTTGATCTGCGAAAACAACTCTAATTACTAGTTACCATAAAATATTTGTTAATAATTTTTGAAATTATAAGCTGATACATAAAAATCTTAAAATAGATAAATACATATATTGATATGAGGACAAGAGGTCACGGAAGGGGTACACGTGGTCGCGGTAGAGGTAGGAGGTGCTAGGAAATTTGGGTCTTGATGTCGGGCCACATGCACCTAGGAGGCTCCACCTCACGATGGTGAAACATGGTCTCATGATCGAGCTGCAGGGGATGATGTTTTATCTCAAGCGATGATCCGTGTTTAGAGAGGGTTGCTGAGCGAGTACTGGATTAGTGGGCCTAAGGTCAATTTTTTAGCGATTTCGGTCTAATGGAGCGGAAATTTTTAGGGGTATTTCTGAAGTAGCCCCGAATGTGGTAGAATATTGGTTAGAGGCCACCAAACAAATAATGGACAATCTCGACTGTACTGTGGAAAAAAAGTTAAAAGCAGCAGTGTCCTTCCTGCGAGACAAGGCATACCAGTTGTGGCTCACCGTGAGAGAGGGTACACAGGCTGATCGTTTAACATGGGACTTCTTTAAGGTGGCCTTTCAAGGAAATATGTTGGGGCGAGTTATGTGGATGTCCAGAGGAAGGAATTTCTGAGCCTGATCCAGGGGAATAGGTCTGTGGTAGAGTATGAGGAAGAGTTTCTACGGCTGAATAGGTATGCTCATGGTATAGTCGCAACTGAGTATGAATGCTGTGTGTTTTTTGAGGATGGCCTTTGAGATGACTTGGCGGTGCTGATATCTCCGCAGAGGGAACGAGACTTTACTACCCTTGTTGAGAAGGTAAAATTACAGAGGATGTAAAGTGCTTAGAGCCCCAGAATTGTGAAAAAGATAAGGGCAAAAATAAGAGGGATTTTGAGCCCTCACATTCTTTTGGTGGGCCTAAAAAGATGCAAAGATTTGATTGGCCAGTCCAAGCAGTTCCTGTTACTATGGTTAGGCCGCAACCTTGTGCAAATTGTGGGAGAGCTCACTAAGGTGAGTGTTGGAAACAAACGGGGGTGTATTTCAGATGTGGGTCCATGGATCATTAGGTCAAGAACTGTAGTCAGAGGCCTGTTCAAATGCAAGCCACAAGTTAGGGCTATGCTCAGCCAGGAGAGGTGGTCAGCAGCCACCAAGAGGTCGTGGTCAAGCCATAGGGGAAACGATTTGGGAAGAGGACGTGGAGCACCGGGCAGAGGTGCTGGTAACACTGAGGAGAGATAGCCAGCTTTGGTCTATACTGCTCGTCATTGAGAGGATGGCGATGCCCGGATGTCATAACCGGTAAGTTTCTAATATATAATGTACCCTACACTCCTTTAATTGATAATGGGTCTACACACTCGTATATTGTATGCACATGTCTTAGATGTTACTGATAGCGAGATGACTGTGTTAAGTCCATTGGGACAGTCGGTTAGAGTGAATAAGTTGTTTAGAGACGTGCCCTTAGAGGTCCAAGGGGTTATTTTTCGGTAGATTTGATGGAACTGCCGTTTGGCAAATTCGATCTGATATTGGGCATAGATTGGCTAGTGAAACAACGTGCAAATTTGGATTGCGCTGCTAAGCTATGATGTTGAAGTCTACTAAGGATGAAGGGGTGGTTGTGTTGGAGGAGTGAAGAGATTATCTTTCTAATGTAATCTCAGCATTAAAGGCCGAAACTGGTTCGTAAGGGTTGCGAGACATTTTTAGCTTATGTCAGTAGTTCTGATTCTAAAGGTCCTTTTGTTGGAGATGTTAGAACTATTAAGGAGTTTTCGGATGTATTTCTTGAAGAGCTTCCTAGGTTGCCTCCAAATCGTAAGGTCAAATTTGGTATTGAGCTCCTACCGGGAATAGCTCTGGTGTCCATCACCCTTTCTAGGATGGCACCGAAGGAGCTGGTGGAGTTAAAGGTTCAAATTCAAGAGCTACTAGACCGAGGGTTCATTTGATCGAGTGTGTCTCCATGGGGAGCACCAGTATTATTCGTGAAAAAAAAGATTGATCCATATGCATGTTCACCGATTATCGTCAACTAAACAAACTAACTGTTAAGAACAAGTACCTTTAACCTATGATAGATGATCTGTTTGACCAACTGCGAGGAGCTTTGGTTTTCTCCAAAATAGATCTTTGATCTGGGTACCGTCAGCTAAAGGTTAAGGAGGTGGATGTGTATAAGAATGCGTTTAGGACTCGTTATAGTCATTATAAGTTTCTAGTAATGTTGTTTGGGTTGATGAATGCACCAGCTACTTTCATGGATATGATGAATCGAGTATTCCAGCCTTATTTGGATTGGTTCGTGGTGGTGTTTATAGACGACATCCTGGTGTATTCAAGAACCGATGAGGATCATGATGAACATCTTCGAATTATTTTGCAGATTCTGAGGGAGAAGCAGTTATACCCAAAGTTTAGCAAGTGTGAGTTCTAGTTGAGAGAAGTGACATTTTTGGGTCTCATGGTGTCTGTCGAGAGGATTAGGGTTGATCCTCGAAAAACTAAAGTCGTATTGAATTGGAAGCCACCAAAGATTGTATTGAGATTCGAAGCTTTCTGGGTCTGTCTGGGTATTGCAGGCATTTTGTTGAGGGGTTTTCACTAATTGCTGCACCTCTAACTAAGTTATTGCGTAAAGGGGTACCATTTAATTTGACTGATAAGCAGTAAGAGAGTTTTGAGAAACTAATGGAAGCTTCATTGAAGCCCTATGTTATCTGACGAGTCAGGATGGAATTCACTGTCTACAGTGATGCGTCGTACATTGGATTGAGTTGTGTGTTGATGCAAGAAGGTAAGGTAGTTGCATATGCATCACGTCAGCTTAAGCCTCACGAGGTGAATTACCCTAATCATGACTTGGAGTTAGCTGCATTGGTATTCGCCCTAAAGATTTGGAGGCATTACTTCTATGGTGAGAATTCTATTATTTACACAGATCATAAGAGCCTCAAATACCTCCTTACGCAGAAGGAGTTGAACCTTAGGCAACGAAGATGGATAGAGTTACTTAAGGATTATGATTGCTCAATTGAGTACCACCCAGGTAAAGCTAACGTAGTAGATGACACACTGAGCCGTAGGGTTGTATCTGATTTGAGAGCAATGTTTGCTCATCTCAGCCTGTTCGATGATGGTAGCTTGTTAGCTGAACTTTAAGTGAGACCGACTTGGACTAATCAAATTAAGGAGAAATAGTTGTTGGATAGAGTTTGTACACCGAGAGATTTTGAGCTGAGGCAATTTATCCTACAAGAGGTGCATAATAGTCCTTATGCTATGCATCCTGGGGGAAACAAGTTGCATCGAGATCTGCATGAACTATACTGTTGGCCAGGGCTTAAGAGCAAGGTTATTGGTTTCGTGGGTAAGTGTTTGACATGCCAGCAAGTTAAGGCTGAGCACCAACTACCTTTTGGGCTACTACAACCAATAAGGATTCCACTTTGGAAGTGGGAGAGGGTAACCATGGATTTTGTAAGTTGGTTACCCTTAACGGCCACTACAAAGGACTCGATATGAGTTATTGTTGACCGACTGACTAAATATGCCCACTTTATACTAGTCAGCACTGATAATTCGCTGCAAAAGTTGGCTAAGTTATACGTGGCTTAGATTGTGAGATTGCATGGGGTACCAATTTTGATCATTTCGAACAGAGATCCTAGATTCACATCTTTATTCTGGAAGAAGTTGAGGCTTTGGGTACCAAGTTGGATTTTAGTACTGCGTTTCACCCTCAAACAGATTGTCAGTCAGAGAGGGTGATTCAAATATTGGAAGACATGTTAGAAAGATGAATAATTGATTTTTGAGGCAGCTAGGAGGACTATTTACCGTTAGCAAAATTTGAGTATAACAATAGCTACCAGTCTAGTATCCAAATGGCACTATATGAGGCATTATATGGTCGTAGGTGTCGTACTCCTACATGTTGGACTGAACTGGGTGAGCAACGAGTTCTGGGGCCAGAGTTGGTTTCTGAGACTGAAGAAAATGTAAAGTTGATTCAAAATCGGTTAAAGAAAGCATCTGACAGGAAAAAGTCATATGTGGATTTAAAGCGTAAAGAGATCGAATTTTCTATGGGGGATTATGTCTTTCTGAAGGTCTCACCATGGAAGAAAATTCTGAGATTTGGACGGAAGGGGAAACTGAGCCCTAGATTCATTGGACCTTACCGAGTAATAAAACATGTGGAGCCGATTGCCTATCAACTCTAGTTGGCCCCTAAGTTAAACAAGATACATGATGCGTTCCACGTCTCCATGCTGAGGCATTACCGCTCTGATCCTTCGCATATAGTGCCGGTGGAGGAGATTGAGGTTAGACCTGATCTAACTTCTGAGGAAGAACCGATGTAGATACTGGATCATGATGTTAAGGTATTAAGGAGGAAATCTATTCCTTTAGTCTAGGTGCATTGGCATAATCAAGGTATCGAGGAAGCCACGTGGGAGCCTGAGGAGGCAATGCAACAACAATATCCTCACCTATTCTGACCAGGTAAATTTCTTGGCCAAAATTTCTTTAAGGGGGTAGAGTTGTAACGCCTTAAAAATTTAGGGCTTATAATTTTGCATGAATTGGTTTAAATTCCATGTTTGCTTCAATGGCTAACTATTTGAGTGTATTTGGGGGTTTTTAGGAAGCCTGGGTTCGAGTCAGGGCCTTGGCAAAATTTTTAGTTTTTGCTCTTAAGTGAAAGTGGCTGTTAGCAGTTAGGACTTATGTTTAAATGTGTGTGATTTTATGTCACAAAAGAGCTTGTGGCAAGGAGGCAAGGGCATGTTGAGCTATTGAGGGGGCCTTAGAGTTCGAATCCCATGGCATGCAAGTAGGGGGTTTTATTTTATGACTCTATGGCGTGAGAGGTATAGTTTGATTCAAACTCTTTAAAGGTGGTTGGAGACTTGGTCATCAAATTTGAATGGATTTGAATGGGAGGTTTAGAGTTAATAAAGGAGAAATCGGTGGAAAGTTTTGTGGGATTGAGGTGTGAGGGGGAGTCATAGCCGAATGGGGTAGCTAGAGGAGGGGAATTTCGGCTAGGTAGCTCATTTAGTGGATTTTCGGCATTTGATGAGAGGGGAGAAGCCTAATATTTTCTCTGCTATTTTGAGTTCTTCTTTCTTTTCATTTCTGGTTACTCTCTTTGTGGCATCTCATGCAGCATTTTTGACCATTCGGGTCTTTCTCTCTTCGACTTTTTCCTTCTCCTAACTGATAGTCACTTTTGCCAAACACCAATGCAAGTGCCAAATTCTCCTTGAAACCCTTCTTTTCTTTTGCATATCTTCTCTGCAAATTTGGCATTCTTCTTCTTCTTCTTCTTCTTCTTCTTTTTTGCTAAACCGAAGTAAGTTTTTTTTCCTCTCTTCTTGAGCATAGCTGGATACCCTGCCTCCTCCCCACATCTTTTAAAGCTCTGACAAGCCGAATATTGGGGTAAGTTTTTTGGCCAAATATTATTTTCCCATTTTAGGGGAAGGGTTGCGTGTACTTTCTTTAGACTAATGTGTGTTAAATCATGGTTTTAGATCAACGTGATTGATAGGTTGTATTCATAATGCAGCCAATCATCAAAGAGGAGTGTGATCAACTCTAACCTGTGATCTAAGGGAAATAAACCGATAAGCGATATGTCAAGGTAAGTGGGGATTGTCGTTTTGGGCATGGACAGTTATAAACTTTATTTATTGTAAATCTGATAGGAGATATTGGTTGATTATAGGATTCATAGAGCGTGGATCTTAGCTAATCTCGCGAACAGGTGTGTAATTGTATGTAATATTTGATGATCGGCTAAAAAGCCAAAAGTACGTGATGTTTACATTTCTAAGACTATAGATCGATAAAATGCCGAAAAGCTAAAAATATGGCGTATGATGCCACACGAGCGTGCGATCGTGCGTGTGGTAAACCAAGCCCATGAACATGGGAACTAAACTGTAGAAGCCACCACGAGCATTCTCGTGGGCTTAGGTCGTAATGGGAATCGTTGGGCCGAGATGGGACATGTGGGCCTAATCGACTCATGGGCCCCACATGGGTAAAATTCGCGATAGTGACAAATAATGGATTGGGCTACGAATTTCACATAGCCGTGACTGAGATTGGGTTGAATGGGCCACACGAGCATGTGGGCCCACTTGGACCGAATAGTGGACTTTTGGGCCATTTACACTGTTTCGGCCATATGGGTTATCCGAAGCGTTCGGGACGATTGTAGACCTTCTGAAGGGTTGTCATCTTTGCTGAGACCCAAAAAGTAGTAAAATGACTAAAATACCCTTAATAAGTATAATGAATGAAATACCCTTAATGAGTAAAATGACTGAATACCCTTAAGGAGTAAAATGACTAAAATACCCTAGTAAGTAAATTGACCGAAATACCCTTGTAGGGTAGAATTATCGAAATACCCTTATGGGGTTGAAATTACCGTTTTACCCCTAACCGATAAATGACCATTATACCCCTATTGGTAGTTTAATTGATGTGTGTATGATATCTATATGACTATTTATGAATATGACATACTACATACATGTAATATTTATGACAGGACATTCTACATTAAGGTTGGGATTTGGATTTGGAGGAAGTACTGTGCTAGTGGCTCTACCATGTTTTTACTATTATGGTGGCTTTGCCACGTATTTTGATCTTAGTGGCTGGGCCACGTTTACTGTTATTAGCAGCTTCGTTGCGATACTATTCGTAACTATGTTGCGATACTGGTGTGTTGGCTAGATGGGTCGACTTAGTCCCCACATGATGTGTTGGTTGGTACGGGTGGTGTGTTGGTTGGATTGGGTTGGATTACATTTCTGCTCTATACTAATATTATTTGGGCTTAGGCCACACTGTTATTGTATAGGGCTAAGGCCCAGACTGTGCTGCTACTGAATAGGGCTCAGGCCCATTCTGCACTGCATATATTGTTTACTGTTTGTTTGTTAGGGGATTACACACTGAGTTTTTCCAAACTCACCCCTTTCTTTTAACCGTACATGTAATCTCTAGTCTTAGCTGATTTGGAGCCGCAAGGGACTCGGAGGTGGCCACATGACTGCTGTTATTCGATTTTGACTTTATTTAGATAAAAATTTAGATTTGGTTTGGTTTGTGTAATAAGGCCATTTAAGGGTTTTTTTTATTTTTAATTGGGATTTTGTTTAATTATTCAATCAGCTAGGATAAGAGAACGAGTTTTCAAAATAATAATTGTTTTCAAAGAAAAGCACGTAATTTCAAACTTCAAGGTATTCAATTAGAAAATCTTCCAGAGTTTTAATTCAGATTAATAAACTTATACCAATTGATATGACATATAATTGGACAACATGTTTTGATTTTACAACACCAACGTTTTCAATAGAAATTAGTTGAAAAAAAAAAGATTTAAAAATTTGGTCACGAATTTTCATCGACAAGACCAGTTTTCAAATCAATACTTCGATGTGACACGTCGAATCCGGTCGTAACATCTAGGCTGGGTTTGGGATGTTACACATTTCCATTTACAGCTAGGGATTGTGGTTGATTTAGTGAGAGATACCAACACTACTGAGACAAAGCTCTATTCAGGTAAGATTTGGTGTTTTCCATCCTTTGTTACTAGATATATGTTATAAGTTATTATGAGTAGGTGCAAATTGATTACATATTAATATTTTGGTATATTTTAGGTGTATGGTAAATGTTGAATGTTGAGAACAAAGCTTTCAGGATTAATTGAGGATGGGATCAAGTTTTTGGAGGTTTGACCATGTGTTATAGAGCATCCAAAGGTAAGTACCATTGGATACCCATGCTTATTTTATGCTAATATGTGCGAAAACAATTATAAACTTGTGGAAATGATATGGAAATGCATGTATGCAAATACTTGAATTAAAGTGTTGGAAACAAGTAAAATGTTATGAAATAGGTCACTTGTATGGAAAAAAGAAAGAATTGACATGTCACCATGAAAAATTATATATTTAAACTGTAAGTTTGCCCATCTCGTGTTATAGAAGAATCTTGGTATGTGGAAAATTGTAAATAATGCATTTATAAAATTAAACATTAACATAGTTATAAATTAAAAAAAAAATTGAGTACCATGAAGTTAATATAGAAAGGAGTTTAATATGTAAATGTTCTTGAGCTTTCTTGTTAATGAGAAAATGGCTATGTGTAAGGTAAGGAACGAATGAAATTAAGGCCCTCCATTATTTAAGACTAGTATATGAATACTGAACATATATGAAAGGCCCAAATTGAAAATGAGAATTGAAATGTATATGAGATGGCACTTTGGTGTTTATATGTGAAATAAAGAAAATGATTGTTTAAATTTGCTTTGAATGATTGATGAATATGAAAATGGCCTTTGAGGTTATATGTGGCAATGTTTATAATATGCCCTAGCAGACTTGGTGAAATGTTAAGATACATTTGGTATGCCAATTAGGGTCTATAGCATGTTTGGAGTTCAGTTGCATTCGAGCTATGTAGTTACATATATGTTCTGAAGTCTTCAGGCTTGGTACTTCAGTGCTGTCAATGGTGTGGCGTATGATTTGATAAGCTCATTGGTGTTGTGAAGGGATGTGTTGTGCTACAATATGATTTTGCACTTTAGTGCCCTTTGATGTGGTGAAGGAGTTTATGTAGTTGAGTCAATTTGCTAGAGTTTACTAATGGAAAAATGGATTTAATATCCTAATAATAATATTTGTATAAGTATATGAATTTTAAATTAACCAAAGTACCATGAATCAATATTAAGTAGCTAATAAGTTTGAAAGAAAGTGAATTAGTGTTTATGAAATTAAGGAATAAAATATGGTGATAAGCTTCAACAATACGTAGCATAATTGAAGCATGATATAAGATAAACAAGCTAAATAATTTTTATTAACGTCAAAGTCAAGTTAATGTCATAAGATATATAGTTGAAATAGGAACCTATGATTTTGTATAACCCTAATAAGAAGTTGAATAAGGAAATGTGTGACATCTATAAGGAACTAATGAACCATAAAATGTATCTAACACCTCTAACCCGTCTCTGTCGTCCGGATTAGAGTTATAAAGCATTATTGTCAATCAAAAACTTTTAACATCATAATATTCAAATAAAATAAACTTATCATATTCCATCCAATTACATGCACTTCATCCCTAAATCAAGCCTTCGAAGCCCTAAAAATATCATAAAAGTAATTTGGGACTAATTTGAAACAAATTAGAAGTTTTAAGAAAAAGACACAAAAATTGGAAAAAAGGGGTCAGACGGTCGTGTGGCCAGGCCATATGGAATCATCCCAAGTCGTGTAACTTTCGAACAGAGGACACATGGCCATGTCCCAGTCCGTGTCCTCATCCGTGTAACTCACTGAGTAGGGTCACATGGCCGTGTCACACGCATGTGTACTAGGCTATGTAACTCTCTAAGTAGCCCCACACACCCGTGTGTCAAGCTGTGTGCTAGGCCATGTAACTCACTGACTTGAACCCTAAGAAAATCCTCATACGACACATGGCGGTTTCACTAGGTTGTGTGAACCCAAAATTTACCTAAAATAAAGAAATTTCATACCCTAACCATGCATAAACATTCAATCCAATGGTGTACACTTTCAAAGGACATAAACACCATCCAAACACACAAAAAGTTACCATTTTAAAGACCCTAATTCAACTAACCAATATGCCATTCAAAGGCACCGCTAGTATATCCAAACAACACTTACCTAAATATGTCAATATTGCCACATTTCATGTATACAAATCTAATCCAAATAGGTGATAAAACATGTCATAATAGGTCATTCTCAAGACAACATCAACATGCCAAATTGGACCATAATAACAGGCATATTAAAGTGCCCAAAATAACATAGCTTTCAAAAGCTTATACATGCCAAAAAAACATCAACACATTCATCAAAACACCATTACAATCCACCCTATACATGCCATTATAAACATTGACTAGAATACCCAAAAACTACCAAAATGTGTGTTGGATAGTGTAATAGGTCTTCGATGAGTTTCCAACCAAATCGAGCTTCTGATCATCTATAAAACAAAGGAAAACAACTACATAAGCAATGAGTGCTTAGTAAGCTCATATAAACCTTAAACATAACTTACCATTTCTATAATACAAATCATAGTTTATGTAACACCCCTAAACCACATCCTCGCCAAAATAGGGTTATGAAGCATTACCAAAATATACAGATCAAGTAAACAGATATTTCATTTTATACAGTATTCATGTCAGACATCAAACATAAAGTCCCTTATATGAACCCTTGAGGTCCAAAACATGCATTTGAAATGAGTCGGGACAAAACCAGGTACTCAGAGAATATTTTGCAAAATCTCAATTTTTTTCCTAGATGCAGGGTCACACGTTCGTGTGGTTCACACGGCCAAGGGACACACCCATGTCTCAAGTCGTGTAACTCTCTAACTTGGGTCACACGGCCAAGCCACACGCTAGTGTGCTAGGCTATGTGTAAATACCTGGGCATTTGCAACACAATCCTCAAATGCTCGGCATGCTCAGACTTATCTCGAGAATAGGTCAGAATGTCGTTAATGAACACAACAACTAATCTGTCTAAATACGGTCTAAATATTTTATTCATCAAATCCATAAAAACAGTAGGAGTATTAGTTAGTCCAAAAGGCATAACAAGAAATTCATAATGTTCGTACCTTGTTCTAAACACAATTTTTGACACATCTGAGTCTTTAACTCACAACTGATAATAACCAGATCTCACATCAATCTTTGAAAACATTGTTGCACCTTTCTACTGATCAAACAAATCGTCTATTCTCGGCAATGAATATTTATTCTTTATCGTAACCTTTTTTGAGCTGACGATAGTCAATACACATTCTCATTGTTCTATCTTTCTTCTTTATGAACAATACTAGCGCACCCCAAGGCAAAAAACTCGGTCGTCCATAACCTCTATCTATTAATTATTGCAACTAAGCTTTCAACTCTTTCAACTTTGTCGGATCCATTCTATATGGAGCTATAGATATCAGTGAAGTTCTCAATACTAACTCAATAGCAAACTCAATCTCTCTAACTTGTGGCAACCTACGCAATTCTTCTGGAAATACATTAGGATAATCACAAACTATAGGCATCGATTCAATATTTTTTCAGACATTTTGGTATCTAAAACATATGTTAAGTATGCATCACAACCTTTTCTCACATATCTGTAAGCCGACATCAACAAAATCACTATAGGCAATCCACCCGACTCATCAGATTCAATCTAAAGAATTTTATTATTCTGCCATTTCAATTCTATACTCTTTTGTCTACAGTTCACAACATCATCGTGCAGAGTCAACCAATCCATACCCAGAATTACATCGAACTCATCAAATGGTAAGAGCATCAAGTCAATCGAAAAACAGTAACCTCGAGTCATTAAAGGATAGTTCTTGAAAATTTTGTCAACTAGAACATACTTTCCTAAGGGGTTCAATACTTTAATCATAAACTTAGTAATTTCAATTGGCAATTTCTTACTAGACACTAAATTTTCACAAACATACAAATGTGTTGATCCAGGATCAATTAAGCAATTACATTAGTGTCGTAAAGAGAGAATGTACCGATGATAACATCTGGTGATGACGCTTCTTCGCAAATGCGGATAGCATAGGCTCTAGTAGGTTTTCTAGCCTCGGATCTTACAGTTGAGTCCTTTGTCACTTATTTTCCACTAGACACATTTCACACATTCCTTGGTGGTCTTCTCTCGTAGTCGTGTTGCTCGGTATTGCGTTTTAAAATTTATCTTTATCGAATAACTCTGTGCAATCTAGAATAAAGTGATCTGGCGAGCCACATTTGAAACAAGCATTATTACTCTTATTCCAGCATTCTCCAAAATGTTTCCTCCCACACTGTTGGCACTCGGGTTTGTTATTTCTCACACTTCCAATGCTCAAGAAGGAAGTTGCTTGAGCTTTAGGACTCACATATTGATTTCCACGATCTCTATTTGGTATCCCACTGATGCATTCAATCGACTATACAAATCTTGGGATTTCTCTGATGAAGAATGATAAGGTTTATTCATCGGTCTTTTCCTTGAATCTCTAGCCTCTGAATTAGCTTTCCTCTTTTCTCGGTTAAAGTCTTTAGCTTTACGAGCCCAGTCAAATAAATCCACAAATTCTTTCAAATCTAAAATCCCAACCAGAAGTTTAATGTCTACATTAAATTCGTTAACAAATAGCTTGCACATGATCTCTTCGGTAAAAACATATTCTCGAGCATATTTACTCAACCGCACAAATTCTCTCTCGTACTCAGTTACAATCATACGGCCCTGTTTCAATTCCAAAAATTCTTTGTGCTTTTGAACCAGAAACCGTTGACTTATATATTTCTTCCGAAACTCGGTCTAAAAGAACTCCCAGGTGACTCTCTCTCTTGGCACCACTGATACTAATGTATTCCACCACTGGAATACAGTGTCCCTTAGAAGTGATACAGCACATTTTAAACACTCAGTCAGTGTGCAAGAAAGCTCATCAAACACTCGAATCGTATTTTCAAGCCAAAACTCAGCTCTCTCAATATCATCGTCAACAGTAACTCTGAACTCTTCAGCCCCGTACTTTCTAATTCTATCAACAGGTGGCTTATTCAATCTTAAAAATTCGGCACCTTGAGGAACTACAGGAACCGGTTGGGGATTAGGAGGGGGTGGAGGTTGTTGAGTAGCCGAATTTGTCTGGATATACTGCGTGAACCATCCGTTCATCATTTGGAAGAAGGCTTCTTTAGCCTCTCCTCCCTGGCTACCGATACAAGTCTAGATTGAGAAGGCTCTGTCTTTTGAGTAGAAGCTGGAGCATTACTTTCAACCTCATCAGCTATAGCTCGATTGGAATCAATTTACTATATGAAAACACATTTTATAATGTCAAGAATCATCACACTATCATAGTTTATATATGGCATGTATAGCTAGACTTTCACATACGCTACGTTAGTCCTAAAATCGACTAATAGCTCTGATACCAATAAATGTAACACCCTCACCTGTATTCAACACCGAAATAGGGTTACAGAGTCTTACCAAACTTATAAAATATTTAAACATTCAATTCATATATAATTTCACATTTCAAGCAAACATTATACAAACTCAAGCATAATGTCCCTATAACGAGCCTATGAGGCCCTAAATATGCTTTGGGGTGTTTCAGGACTAAACCAAAAACTAAGGAAACTTTCACAAAACCTTGAATTTTTTCTCAAAATAGGGGACACACACCCGTGTGGTCGGTATGTGTCTCACACGGCCACCAGACACGCCGTGTCACAGGCCGTGTGGACATTCAAAATGGGAGCACATGGCCGTGTCCTACCCCGTGTCCAAACAAGTGAGCTTATTGACTAGGATCACACTGCCAACCACACGACCATGTGTGTAGCCCAAGTGCCTTTCGAAAGGGCTACATATGCCCGTGTGTTAGGCTGTGTGCTAGGCTATGCTAAACTTGTTGGGTATACTAACTTAAGCCACACGGCCAAGTCACATGCCATTGTGTGAGGCCCTGTCTGGAGCATACTGGCTTATTTCAATTTCAACATTAGGGGACACACGACCGTGTAACATGACTGTGTGTCACACACAGCTAAGACACACGCACGTGTCTCTACCCGTATGGACAAAAATAGCCTATTTACCAAGCCATTTTACCACTCAAAATTCACACTTCACCAACATATATGGCACCCAATCAAAGCATAACTATGCAATTAAAATCTACTCAAAACAACTCAATTTATATCATTTATTGCCGACTAATACAACCATAGCCAAGACTAAAATATATACCATATTTTGCCTACTCAAATCATGCCAATTCATATCTCCAAGCATTTAATTATGCTAGGCTGTGTGCTAGGCCGTGCCAAACCTGTTGGGTATACTGACTTAAGCCACATAGCCAAGTCACACGCCCGTGTGTGAGGCCATGTGGAGCATACTGGCTTGATTTCAATTTCAACACCAGGGGACACACGACCGTGTAACATGACCGTTTGTCACACACGGCTGAGACACACGCCCGTGTCTCTGCCCGTTTGGACAAAAATAGGCTTTTCACCAAGCCATTTTACCACCCAAAATTCACACTTCACCTACACATATGGCACCCAATCAAAGCATAACTAAGCAATTAAAATCTACTCAAAATAAGCTCAATTCATATCATTTATTGCCAACTAATACAACCACAACCAAGACTAAAATATATACCATATTTTGCCTACACAAATAATGTCACACCCCAAACCCGGCCTATGTGTTTAAGACCAGACTTGGCATGCCACACAATTCGAACATACGTCCAGTCATCAATGCTTTTAATGAAAACAATTCTTCAAAACGATTTTGAAGATGGAGTTTAATCAAAAATTGAGATTTATTTGATAACCATGATTTTAAAACATAAGAGTTTACAATTTGATTTTCAGAGAAATAATTGGTTAAAACTTAAATAATTGGTTGAAATAAATTTATAAAGAGTTTTCACAAAATTTTATGAGTGAGTGTATTTAAGAAAACCCCTTTTTATACATAAGTTTAAGAAAACATTTATAAAAAGAAATTAAACAACCCTATTTAAGTAACTAAAACATATTAAAATCCATCAACGCATAAAATCCATATAAATAATACGGAGGCCTTATTACATCATAATTGAAATAATACTTAAATAAAAATACTTAAAAGAAGTTCAAAGTTTTATAACTCATCATTAGTAGTATGGTCTCCACACGAAGTCATCCCCACCCAAGCCTCCATCAATTATTATTATCGAGAAGGGTAAGAAAAATGGGGTGAGTTACTTAGAACTCAATGTGTAACCCACTTACCGTGTTCTTTGGGCCAAAATCATTTAAGCAATTAGTTGGGCTTGAGCCCATTTACAAATGTACAATATAAAAATGATGCATGTGATATGCAATTCCCAACCAAGCCTAATTTCCATCCACTACACACCGCCCGTACCAAACAACACACCTGTGGGGATCAAGTCAACCCACCCCGCCAACACACCAATAGCAGGCATTAAGCCAATTATAATATTTGTGGCAGAGCCACCGAACTAGATTTTGGCAACAGGCCTTTCTTCTCTTCGTCAATTATCCCAACCCATGCAGTCATGTATATACATATTTAATGCATAATAATATATTCATAAGGTAAATTTCAACAAAAAGCCCATATTCCAAGTTATCAATTTGGCCCATTAGTCAAAACAGTAATTTGGCCCATTTAACGATCTAGCAAATTCTGGCCCATTTATCGATCTAGCAAAAACCCCGATTGATGGTTCCGTAACCCGTTGAATATCCACGAACAAACAAAGGCTCAGGAGTACGAACGACTTCAAATAACTGATTCTCCTCGGATGAGGGTCCATAACCCGGTGGAAAATCTCAGATTGCTGAAATAGCCCTTTGTTTGAATTTAGGGGGAATAGCGGAACCACCCCTCTTTCGAACACTATTCACCACCCTTTTCGTCCCTATCTTGTTTGCCTCCAATGACAAAAGGTTATTAGTCCTAACAATATATCGAAATTTAAGACTATTGATCTAAAAGAGCGTATTTTGACTTACCTTATAATTTGAATGATTCCCAAAAGAATCCCTATAAACAAAACTTCCAGTTATCAATCCCGATTGAATATCATTGAAAACAATAAAGGTGATCATAACATCCATGAAGGGTTTCTTTTACCTTGATAGATATGTTCCAACTCGAATGGCTTCATGAAGTCCTCGAAAATGTGATAATTCGACCCACCACTATCTCACTATAGTCCAAAATTTAAAAGAAGAAAGATTGAGAAGATTATCTATGAAGTATGGAAGTTTCATCTATGATAAAACAAAAGTGAGAAGGGAATGGTTGAAAAGAAAACAAATGATGAAAGAAATAGAATGAGGATGAGAAGTTTATGATTTAATTTTCAAAGATAAAAGAAAAGCAAAGAGAGAGAGAGTTTGAAACAATGGTGCATTCGGCCATGGGAGAGGAGGAAGAGATGATGTTTCTGCTTGATGTTTTAGGCACTGGAAAATGACACAAGTTGAATTGAAAAAATATGACCAAAAAGGTAAAACAAAGATGATCCTTCCAAGCTAATACACATTCGGTTTTGAGAGAATAAGATGAAAAGAGAAACATGTCTTGTAAAACAAAAATGACCAAAAGGAATTGCCCAAAAGCTACTAACCATACCAAACCTAACACCAAAAATTCAGCCTCCCCCCTTTTGTCCCCTAAACCGTCCAAATACATGGTCAAAATTGGCCAATTTAACTTTCCAAAACATCCTCCCTTAAGAGGTGCATTATGTTCCTCCACCTTCCAAAAGTTTAGAAATCATATCCCCAAAATCAATCTAATTCAATCCCTAAATTCATGTTTGCCATAACCTTTAGCCACCTTACCATAAAAGAATTAGTCCATCTTTACCAAGAATAGAGCTTGGCGACACTTGCCGGAAAAAGCAAAATAAAAGTTCACAAATATGCAAACTAGGGATTGAACCTCTCCCCCTAAGACCATACATGTAGCGCATAACCTCTTGCCCAATAGCTCAATTTATGCTATCTTTTACCACTTAATTCACTTAAACTTCAAGATCGCTTAATTCCTCTACAGTAAGGTACTCTTTACTAAAGTTTATTCTGATTCCAAATAAATCCAAGCCTTCTCAAGACTATATTAAGCACACAAATTAAATCATTCACAAGCTAAACACCAAAAACATGCAACATGTCGATACTCACATTTTTAGGATGTTACAATTCTACCCCTCTTAAAGAAAATTTCGTCCTCGATATTTACAGTTAAAGAGGTGAGGGTATTGTTCTTTGCATTAAATCCTCGAGGCTCCCGTAGCTTCCTCTACTCCGTGATTACGCCATAGAACCTTGACCAATGGCACGATCTTCTTTCTTATTACCTTAACATCACTGTCATAAATTTCCACTGGTTCCTCCTTGAAAGATAAATCTGGCCTAAGATCAACCTCCTCTACTGGTACTATATGAGACAGATCTGATTGATAACGCCTTAACATAGAGACATGGAAGAAACTATGAATCTGACTTAACTTTGGAGGTAATTCAAGCTGATAGGCCACTGGTCCTACACGCATCAACACACGGTATGGTCCAATGAACCTAGGGCTCAACTTGTCCTTCCTTCCAAATCTGAAAATCTTCTTCCAAGGTGAGACTTTTAGAAAGACCTGATCTCCTATCACAAACTCGATATCCTTACGCTTCAGATTCGCATACGACTTTTGTCTATCCGAAGCTTCCTTTAACCGCGCTCGAATCACCTTTACTTTTTCTTCCATCTCAGATATTAATTCAGGACCCAACAATTGTCGTTCCCTCAATTCAATCCAACGGTGAGGGTACAACACTTACGGTAGTAAAAGCGCTTCATAGGGTGCCATTTGGATCTTTGGATTAGTAAGCTGTTTTTATCTGTGAACTCGCCAGCGATAGAAAATCCTCCTAACTACCTCTGAAGTCGATCACACAACCTCGTAACATGTCTTCCAAAATATGAATTACTCTTTCTAACTAACCACCTGACTGAGGATGAAAAGCCGTACTGAAGTTTAACTTTGTTCCTAATGCCTCATGTAAAGCTTTCCAAAACCGTGATGTAAACTTGGGATCCCTGTCCGATATGATAGACACTGGTACCCCATGCAACCTCATGATCTCAGATACATATAGCTTAGCCAATTTCTGTAACGAGTAGTCCATACGAACTGGTAGAAAATGAGCAGTCTTCGTTAATCAATCTACTACCACCCAAACAAAATCTTTCTTTGTAGGTGTTAAGGGTAACCTTCTAACAAAATCCATCGTTATCCGCTCCCATTTCCATAGAGGAATCTTTACCGGTTGCAATAAATCCAATGATAATTGATGTTCTGCCTTCACATGTTGACAAGTCAAGCATTTTCCCATAAAATCAATAACCTCCTGCTTTAACCTTGGCCATCAATACTACTCACGGAGATCCCAATACATCTTATTTCCTCCGGGGTGCATAGCATAAAGGCTATTATGCGCCTCTCGAAGAATCAATTGTCTCAAATCCAAATCTGTGGGCATACAAACTTTTCCAAGAAAACACAGCACGCCATCATTCCTATTATACCACTTTCAACTTGTTGCATTAAAAGACCCAACTTTTCATCTGATAACTGCTTTTCCTCGATCTCTTCTAACCACGGTGGCTTCACGAAGTTTAGCTAGCGATCGCCATCCTCGCCAAACCGAGATGAGCAAACATTGCTCTCAACTCGATACAACCTTAAGACTCAACATGTCTGCCATAACGTTAGACTTTCCAAGATGGTACTCGATTGAGAAGTCATAATCTTTTAACACCTCCACCCATCTTCGTTGTCTCAAGTTCAACTCCTTTTGGGTTAGGAGGTACTTAAGACTCTTATGGTCTGTATAAATGATCGACTTCTTCCCGTAAAGATAGTGCCTCCAAATCTTTAAAGCAAACACCACCGCAGCCAACTCCAAGTCAGGAGTAGGATAGTTAACCTCGTGTGGCCTCAGCTGACGAGAAGCATAAGCCACCACTTTTCCAGTGTGTATTAGTACACATCTTAAACCCGTGTGTGACGCATCACAGTAAACAATTAACTCTTTTCCAGCCTCAGGTTGAATCAAAACTGGCGCTTCCGTCAAAATCTTCTTCAGTCTCTCGAAACTTTCTTGTTGTTTATCGGTCAACACATACAGTACTCCCTTTCGCAACAGCTTAGTTAGGGGTGCATCAATCAACAAACACCCCTCAACAAAGAGTCTATAGTAACCAGCCAAACCTAAGAAACTCCAAATCTCAGCCAATGACTTCGGTGGCTTCCAATCCAACACCACCTCTACCTTCCGAGGATCAACTCTTATTCCTTCGGCTGACACCACATGGCCCAAGAAAGTCAATTCTTTCAACCAAAATTCACGCTTACTGAATTTGGCATAAAGTTACTTATTCCCCAAAATTTGCAACACAATGCGCAAATGTAAGTCATGCTCTTCTTCATTCCTCGAATATACCAAGATATCATCTACGAACACCACTACGAACCGGTCTAGATAGGGTTGAAAGACTCGGTTCATCATGTCCATAAATCACATTTGGTGCATTAGTCAAACCAAGCAGCATAACCAAAAACTCATAATGTCCATAACGAGTTCGAAATGTCATCTTATGAATGTCTGCCTCTTTCACCTTGAGTTGATGGTAACCTAATCTCAAATCAATCTTGGAGAAAACTGAAGCTCCTCTCAATTGATCTAATAGGTCGTCGATTCTCGGTAATGGATACCTATTCTTGATCGTCAATTTATTCAACTGCCTATAATCAATGCACATACGCATCGACCCATCCTTCTTCTTAACGAACAAAACGGTGCTCCCAATGAAGACACACTTGGTCGAATAAATCCCCGATCTAGCAGTTCTTAAATTTGAGCTTTAAGCTCCGCCAACTCCTCTTGCCTCTGACCCTTTCCCGGTTCTGGTGTTCTAAATTCTTAGCCTCTTTGGCTATCTTGGCTTTCTCTACAAGCGAGGTAAAAGTTCGTACTTGTTGTGGGCCTATCAGTACCCACAATTCATCATTCAGCCCATCTTCAAAGCGTACACAACGCTCATGATCAGTCGGCACTATAGTGCAAGCATAACGGCTCCAACGAAGAAATTCTGCCCCATAAGCTGCCACTATCTTACTTCCTTGAACTAGATTCAGGAATTCCTTCCTCCGGGCATCTACATAACTTGTCCCTACATACTTCCCTTGAAAAGCAACTTTAAAGAAATCCCAAGTAACCAATGCAACCTCAGTGCCTTCTCAAACAGTAAGCCACTATTGATACGCCTCGTCCCTTAGCAAGGACACGGCTCCTCTCAGTTTTTACTCGACGGTGCACTTCAGATCATCCAAAATTCGTTTCTGACCTCGAGCGATGATACGCAACATTGAGCTACACTGGAGACACCTCTAAAAACCTCGGCACCACTTGACTTGAGTCATTCCGATATTGATCCACGAGCTACTGGCCCAGTTCTAGTCCCAGCAACCCTCTCTAGAACTCGCAACATTGCTTGAGTCAAAGCACTGTCCTCAATCGAATGGTCATGTGATCCAGTCTCACTCCCGACTGATGCAAATGCATCCATTTTTGGCATATGACCCGATGCTTCAGACTCAACCCTAGCACCTCGTCCTCTACCACGGCCACGTCTACCACGTCCACGACCACGTCCTCTAGTGCTCATAATGACTAATTTGATTTAATATGATTACAAGTTTTATGAATCAGAATATCATTTCGGTGTTTATTAACGATATTTTATGAGATATAGAAAGTAAAGTTATTTTCGCAATCACATCCTATAGTGTCGATCTCTACCGTTTTCAACACCTATAACTAGAAGTTCTATAGTGTTCCTATGATCATATCACAAGAATAAACATTTAATAAACAAATACTTACTTGACTTGATGCCAGATGCTCATGGTGTCATACTACCTTTAAAACATAAGGTCTAGAAATTTAAATAGTTTTTAAAACAAAATTTGTTGTTGAACCCAAACCACAGTCGAGTTTTGAACCTGGTTCTGATACCATAAAGTGTAACACCCCAAACCCGGCCTATGCGCTTAAGACCAGACTTGGCTTGCCACACAATTCGAACTTACGTCCAGTCATCAATGCTTTGAATGAAAACAATTCTTCAAAATTATTTTGAAGATGGAGTTTAATCAAAAATTGAGATTTATTTGATAACCATGATTTCAGAGAAATAATTGGTTAAAAACTTAAATAATTGGTTGAAATAAATTTATAAAGAGTTTTCACAAAATTTTACGAGTGAGTGATATTTAAGAAAAACCCCTTTTATACTCAAGTTTAAGAAAACAATTATAAAAAGAAATTAAACAACCCTATTTAAGTAACTAAAACATATTAAAATCCATCCACGCATAAAATTCATATAAATAATACGGAGGCCTTATTACATCATAATTGAAATAGTACTTAAATAAAAATACTTAAAAGAAGTTCAAAGTTTTTATAACTCATCATTAGTAGTATGGTTTCCACGAAGTCATCCCCGCCCAAGCCTCCATCAATTATTATTACCGAGGAGGGTAAGAAAAATGGGGTGAGTTACTTAGAACTCAATGTGTAACCCACTTATCGTGTTCCTTTGGGCCAAAACCATTTAAGCAATTAGGTGGGCTTAAGCCCATTTACAAATGTACAATATAAAAATGATGCATGTGATATGCAATTCCCAACCAAGCCTAATTTCCATCCGCTACACACCGCCCTTACCAACCAACACACCTGTGAGGATCAAGTCAACCCACCCCTCCAACACACCAATAGCAGGAATTAAGCCAATTATAATATTTGTGGCAGAGCCACTGAACTAGATTTTGGCAGCATGCCTTTCTTCTCTTCGTCAAGGATCCCAACCCATGCAGTCATGTATATACATATTTAATGCATAATAAATATTCATAAGGTAAATTTCAACAAAAATCCCATATTACAAGTTATCAATTTGGCACATTAGTCAAAACAACAATTTGGCCCATTTAACGATCTAGCAAATTCTGGCCCATTTATCGATCTAGCAAACTTTGGCCCATTAGTCACATGAGGCTCTATTCACAATATTCTCATTTGGCCAATTTATCAAAATAAATCATATGGCCCAAAATATCACTTTTTAACAATATAGCCCATTAAGGGCAAATCCGTAATTTTTCACAACTTTAATATTGTTTCCATGCTTTCACACCAAAAAGTGCTAATAAACCGTATTTTTCCAATTTTTCTGACTTTACGAGTTTTATTCTAATTCTTACGGCATAGTATAACCCATGAGATAAGTGTGAAGTTACACACCTAATTACTGTGAAAACTATACTTTCTCGCTTGACGATACCTAAACACGCATCACGATAGATTAGAGCACTAATACTTATTTGTAAATCTATTCTTAAAATAAGCGGTCTAAACTTTTACCCTCAGAATTTCGAGCAACTTTGATTTGTGATTTCTCCCCGATTGATGGTTCGTAACCCATTGAATATCCATGAACAAACAAAGGCTCAGGAGTACAAACGACTTCAAATAACTGATTCTCCTCGGATGAGGGTCCATAACCCAGTGGAAAATCTCAGCTTGCTGAAACAGCCCTTTGTTTGAATTTAGGGGGAATAGCGAAACTACCCCTCTTCTGAACACTATTCACTACCCTTTTCGTCCCTATCTTGTTTGCCTCAATGACAAAAGGTTATTAGTCCTAACAATATATCGAAATTTAAGACTATTGATCTAAAAGAGCGCATTTCGACTTACCTTATAATTTCGATTGATTCCCAAAAGAATCCCTATAAACAAAACTTCTAGTTATCAATCCCGATTGAATATCATTGAAAACAATAAAGGTGATCATAACATCCATGAAGGGTTTCTTTTACCTTGATAGATATGTTCCAACTCGAATGGCTTCACGAAGTCCTCGAAAATGTGATAATTCGACCCACCACTATCTCACTATAGTCCAAAATTTAAAAGAAGAAAGATTGAGAAGATTATCTATGAAGTATGGAAGTTTCGGCTATGATAAAACAAAAGTGAGAAGAGAATGGTTGAAAAGAAAATAAATGATGATAGAAAGGGAATGAGGATGAGAGGTTTATGATTTAATTTTCAAAGATAAAAGAAAAGCAAAGAGAGAGAGAGTTTGAAACAATGGTGCATTCGGCCATGGGAGAGAAGGAAGAGATGATGTTTGTGCTTGATGTTTTAGGCACTAGAAAATGACACAAGTTGAATTGACAAAATATGACCAAAAAGGTAAAGCAAAGATGATCCTTCCAAGCCAATGCACATTCGGTTTTGAGAGAATAAGATGAAAAGAAAAATGTCTTGTAAAACAAAAATGACCAAAGGAATTACCCAAAAGCTACTAACCATACCAAACCTAACACCAAAATTTGGCCTCCCCTTTTGTCCCTAAACCGTCCAAATACATGGTCAAACTTGGCCAACAACTTTCAAACCATCCTCCCTTAAGAGGTGCCTTATGTTCCTCCACCTTCCAAAAGTTTAGAAATCCTATCCCCAAAATCAATCAAATTCAATCCCAAAATTCATGTTTGCCATAACCTTTAGCCACCTTACCATAAAAGAATTAGTCCATCTTTACCAAGAATAGAGCTTGGCGACACTTGCGGGAAAAAGCAAAATAAAAGTTCACAAATATGCAAACTAGGGGATTCAAACCTCTCCCCCTAAGACCATACATGTAGCGTATAACCTCTTGACCAATAGCTCAATTTATGCTATCTTTTACCACTTAATTCACTTAAACTTCAAGATCGCTTAATTCCTCTACAGTAAGGTACTCTTTACTAAAGTTTATTCTGATTCCAAATAAACACAAGCCTTCTCAAGACTATATTAAGCTCACAAATTAAACCATTCACAAACTAAACACCAAAAACATGCAACATGTCGATACTCACATTTTTAGGATGTTACATTTCTACCCCTCTTAAAGAAAATTTCGTCCTCGATATTTACCTGGTTAAAAGAGGTGAGGGTATTCTTCTTTGCATTGCATCCTCGAGGCTCCCCGTAGCTTCCTCCACTCGTGATTCGCCATAGAACCTTGACCAACGGCACGATCTTCTTTCTTATTACCTTAACATCACTGTCTAAAATTTCCACTGGTTCCTCCTTGAAAGATAAATCCGGCCTAAGATCAACCTCCTCTACTAGTACTATATGTGACAGATCTGATCGGTAATGCCTTAACATAAAGACATGGAAGACACTATGAATCTAACTTAACTTTGGAGGTAATTCAAGCTGATAGGCCACCGGTCCTACACGCTTCAACACACAGTATGGTCCATTGAACCTAGGGCTCAACTTGCCCTTCCTTCCAAATCTAAAAATCTTCTTCCAAGGTGAGACTTTAGAAAGACCTGATCTCCCACCACAAACTCGATATCCTTACGCTTCAGATCCTCGTATGACTTTTGTCTATCCGAAGCTTCTTTTAACCGCGCTCGAATCACCTTTACCTTTTCTTCCATCTAAGATATTAATTCAGGACCCAACAATTGTCGTTCCCTCAATTCAGTCCTAACAAGTAGGGGTACAACACTTACGATCGTAAAACGCTTCATAGGGTGCCATTTGGATCTTTGGATTGGTAACTATTATTATCTGTGAACTCGCCAGCGGTGAAAATCCTCGAACTACCTCTGAAGTCCATCACACAACCTCGTTACATGTCTTCCAAAATCTGAATTACTCTTTCTAAGCGACCACCGATCGAGGATGAAAAGCCATCTTGAAGTTTAACTTTGTTCCCGGCGCCTCGTGTAAAGCTTTCCAAAACCGTGATGTAAACACAGGATCCTGTCAATATGATGAACCTTTGGTACCCCATGCAACCTCACGATCTCGGATACATATAGACTTAGCCAATTTACGTAACGAGTAGTAAATTGTTGGTAGAAAATGGCGATCTTAGTTAATAAATCTACTACCACCCAAACAAAATCTTTCTTTGTAGGTGTTAAGGGTAACCCACTAACAAAATCCATCGTTATCCGCTCCCATTTCCATAGAGGAATCTTTACCGGTTGCAATAAACCCAATGGTAATTGATGTTCTGCCTTCACATGTTGACAAGTCAAGCATTTTCCCATAAAATCAGTAACCTCCTGCTTTAACCTTGGCCATCAATACTGCTCACGGAGATCCTAATACATCTTATTTACTCCGGGGTGCATAGCATAAAGGCTACTATGCACCTCTCGAAGAATCATTTGTCTCAAATCGAATCTGTGGGCATACAAACTCTTCCAAGAAAACATAGCACGCCATCCTTGTTTAATCCAAAGTCTCCTATTATACCACTTTCAACTTGTTGCATTAAAGGACCCAACTTTTCATCTGATAACTGTTTTTCCTCGATCTGTTCTAACCATAATGGCTTCACCTGAAGTTTCGCTAGCGATCGCCATCCTCACACTGGCGAGATGAGTAAACATTGCTCTCAACTCGATACAACCTTACGACTCAACACGTACGCCTGGCGTTAGACTTTCCAGGATGGTACTCGATTGAGAAGTCATAATCTTTTAACACCTGCACCCATCTTCGTTGTCTCAAGTTTAACTCCTTTTGGGTAAGGAGGTACTTAAGACTCTTATGGTCTGTATAAATAGTCGACTTCTCCCTGTAAAGATAGTGCCTCCAAATCTTTAAAGAAAACACCACCGCAGCCAACTCCAAGTTATGAGTAGGATAGTTGACCTCGTGCGGCCTCAGCTGACGAGAAGCATAAGCCACCACTTTTCCACTGTGTATTAGTACACATCCTAAACCCGTGTGTGACGCATCACAGTAAACAATAAACTCTTTTCCAGCCTCAGGTTGAATCAAAACTAGCTCTTCCGTCAAAATCTTCTTCAGTCTCTCGAAACTTTCTTGTTGTTTATCGGTCCACACATACAGTACTCCCTTTCGCAACAGCTTAGTTAGGGGTGCAGTAATCAACGAAAACCCCTCAACAAAGCATCTATAGTAACCAGCCAAACCCAAGAAACTCTAAATCTCATCCACTGACTTCGGTGGCTTCCAATCCAACACCGCCTCTACCTTCCGAGGATCAACTCTTATTCCTTCGGCTGACACCACATGGCCCAAGAAAGCCAATTCCTTCAACCAAAATTCACACTTACTGAATTTGGCATAAAGTTGCTTATCCCCCAAAATTTGCAACACAATGCGCAAATGTGAGTCATGCTCTTCTTCATTCCTCGAATATACCAAGATATCATCTATGAACACCACTACGAACCGGTCTAGATAGCATTGAAAGACTCGGTTCATCATGTCCATAAATGCAGCTGGTGCATTAGTCAAACCAAACGGCATAACCAAAAACTCATAATGTCCATAACGAGTTTGAAATGTCATCTTATGAATGTCTACCTCTTTCACCTTAAGTTGATGGTAACCTGATCTCAAATCAATATTGGAGAAAACTGAAGCTCCTTTCAATTGATCTAACAGGTCGTCGATTCTCGGTAATGGATACCTATTCTTGATCGTCAACTTATTCAACTGCCTATAATCAATGCACATACGCATCGACCCATCCTTCTTTTTAACGAACAAAACTGGTGCTCCCAACGAAAACACACTTGGTCGAATAAATCCCCGATCTAGCAGTTCTTGAATTTGAGCTTTAAGCTCCGATAACTCCTTCGGTGCCATTCTATAAGGTGCAATGGACACCAGAGCCGTTCCAGGCAAAAGCTCAATGCCAAAATCTACTTCCCGATCTGGAGGTAGACCAGGAAGTTATTCGGGAAAGACATCTGGAATTTCTTTCACCGTTCTCACACCTTCCACCGATAATTCCTTGGCATCCAAAGCACTAACGAAGGTTAGGAATGCCCCATACCCTTTCCATACTAGCTTTTCTGCCTTCAGAGCAGATACCACATTTACTAAAAAGTTTCTTCGCTCAGCAATCATAACTACCTCCTCATCATCCACAGTCCTTATTGACATCTACTTTTTAGCACAATTCAATTGCTCGGTGCTTCACCAACCAGTCCATGCCCAAAATAAGATCAAATTCACCAAAAGGCAATTATCAAGTCCGCTAGAAATATCTCTCTTTGAATCTCCAAGGGCACGTCTCTAAACAATTTATTCACAACTACCGATTGTCCTAAAGGACTAAGTACCAACATCTCTTTATTGGTAATCTCAGATCTAATATTAAGGTTTCCAGATATGGCACTAGCAACATACGAGTGGGTAGACCCGATACCTATCAAAGCAGTAACAGGTATATCAGAGATGAAGAACATACCAGTTATCACATCAGGTACATCGCCATCTTCACAACGTCTGACCGCATAGACCAATTCTAGCTGTCTTGCATTCGCGTTCCCTCTAAAGCCATTACCTCTACCAGATGCACCTTGACCACGTCCAACACCATTACGACCACGGCCTCTCGGTGGCTACAGAGTGCCTCTAGCTGGCTGAGCATCAGGGTTACGAGCTTCCTGAATCGTATCAGTCCGTCGAGGGCAATTCTTATACTGATGATCCTTGGAACCACATTTATAGCAGGCACCAATTTTTCTTTAACATTCCCCGGGGTGTCGTCTTCCACATTCGGTACATTCTCGACTCTGACTGGCAGTCACAGGTGCTTTAGCTTGAGCTGGCTCGTCATTTCGTGGCCTCTTCTGAAACCTTTTAGAAGAACGAGTACTTAAAATCCTCTTGCTTGACTCTTTCCGGTTACGGCGTTACAATTCTTAGCCTCTTTGGCTATCTTGGCTTTCTCTACAAGCGAGGTAAAGTTCGTACTTGTTGTGGGCCTATCAGTACCCGCAACTCATCATTTGGCCCATCTTCAAAGCGTACACAACGCTCATGATCAGTCGGCACTATAGTGCAAGCATGACGGCTCCAGCGAAGAAATTCTGCCTCGTAAGCTACCACTGTCTTACTTCCTTGAACCAGATTCAAGAATTCCTTCCTCCGGGCATCTGCATAACTTATCCCTACATACTTCCCTTGAAAAGCAACTTTAAAGAAATCCCAAGTAACCAATGCAACCTCAGTGCCTTCTCGAACAGTAAGCCACTATTGATACGCCTCGTCCCTTAGCAAGGACACGGCTCCTCTCAGTTTCTACTTGAGGTGCACTTCAGATCATCAAAAATTCATTCTACAGCCTCGAGCCAGTATTCTGCAACATTCAGAGCTACACCGGAGACACCTCTAAAAACATCGGCACCACTTGACTTGAGTCATTCCGATATTGATCCACGAACTACTGGCCCAGTTCTAGTCCCAGCAACCCTCTTTAGGACTCGCAACATTGTTTGAATCAAAGCATTTTCCTCTATCGAATGGTCATTTGATCCAGTCTCACTCCCGACTAACGCAGATGCATCCATTTTCGGCATATGACCCGACGCTTCAGACTCAACCCTAGCACCTCGTCCTCTACCATGGCCACGTCTACCGCGTCCACGACCACGTCCTCTAGTGCTCATAATGACTAATTTGATTTAATCTGATTACAAGTTTTATGAATCAGAATATCATTTCGGTGTTTATTAACGATATTTTATGAGATATAGGAGGTAAAGTTGTTTTCGCAATCACATCCTATAGTCTCGATCTCTACCATTTTCAACACCTATAACTAGAAGTTCTATAGTGTTCCTATGATCATATCACAAGAATAAACATTTAATAAACAAATACTTACTTGACTTGATGCCAGATGCTCGTGGTGGCATACTACCTTTAAAACATAAGGTTTAGAAATTTAAACAGCTTTTAAAACAAAATTTGTTGTTCAACCCAAACCACAGCCGAGTTTTGAACTTGGCTCTGATACCATAAAATGTAACACCCCAAACCCAGCCTATGCGTTTAAGACCAGACTTGGCATGCCACACAATTCGAACTTATGTCCAGTCATCAATGCTTTTAATGAAAACAATTCTTCAAAATTATTTTGAAGATGGAGTTTAATCAAAAATCGAGATATATTTGATAACCATGATTTTAAAACATAAGAGTTTACAATTTGATTTTCAGAGAAATAATTAGTTAAAAACTTAAATAATTGGTTGAAATAAATTTATAAAGAGTTTTCACAAAATTTTACGAGTGAGTGATATTTAAGAAAAACCCCTTTTATACATAAGTTTAAGAAAACATTTATGAAAAAGAAATTAAACAACCCTATTTAAGTAACTAAAACATACTAAAATCCATCCACGCATAAAATCCATATAAATAATACGGAGGCCTTATTACATCACAATTGAAATAGTACTTAAATAAAAATACTTAAAAGAAGTTCAAAGTTTTTATAACTCATCATTCGTAGTATGGTCTCCACACGAAGTCATCCCCAGCCCAAGCCTCCATCAATTATTATTACATGAGAAGGGTAAGAAAAATGGGGTGAGTTACTTAGAACTCAATGTGTAACCCATTTACCGTGTTCACTGGGCCAAAACCATTTAAGCAATTAGGTGGGCTTGAGCCCATTTACAAATGTACAATATAAAAATGATGCATGTGATATGCAATTCCCAACCAAGCCTAATTTCCATCCGCTACACACCACCCGTACCAACCAACTCACCTGTGAGGGATCAAGTCAACCCACCCCGCCAACACACCAATAGCAGGCATTAAGCCAATTATAATATTTGTGGCGAGCCACCGAACTAGATTTTGGCAATAGGCCTTTCTTCTCTTCGTCAATTATCCCAACCCATGCAGTCATGTATATACATATTTAATGCATAATAATATATTCATAAGGTTAATTTGAACAAAAAGCCCATATTACAAGTTATCAATTTGGCACATTAGTCAAAACAGCAATTTGGCCCATTTAACGATCTAGCAAATTCTGGCCAATTTATCGATCTAGAAAACTTTGGCCCATTAGTCACATGAGGCTCTATTCACAATATTCTCATTTGGCCAATTTATCAAAATAAATCATATGGCCCAAAATATCACTTTTTAACAATATAGCCCATTAAGGTCAAATCCGTAATTTTTCACAACTTTAATCTGTTTCCATCTGTTTCCATGCTTTCACACCAAAAGTGCTAATAAACCGTATTTTTCTAATTTTTCGACTTTGAGAGTTTTATTCTAATTCTTACGGCATAGTATATCCCATGAGATAAGTGTGAAGTTACACACCTAATTACTGTGAGAACTATACTTTCTCACTCGACGATACCTAAACATGCATCACGATAGCTCAATTTATGCTATCTTTTACCACTTAATTCACTTAAACTTCAAGATCGCTTAATTCTTCTACAGTAAGGTACTCTTTACTAAAGTTTATTCTGATTCCAAATAAACCCAAGCCTTCTCAAGACTATATTACGCACACAAATTAAATCATTCACAAGCTAAACACCAAAAACATGCAACATGTCGATACTCATATTTTTAGGATGTTACAATTCTACCCCTCTTAAAGAAAATTTCGTCCTCGATATTTATCTGGTTAAAAGAGTTGAGGGTATTGTTGCTGCATTGCGTCCTCAAACTCCCACGTAGCTTCCTCCACTCCGTGATTACGCCATAGAACCTTGACCAACAGCACGGTCTTCGTTCTTATTACCTTAACATCACTGTCTAAAATTTCCACTGGTTCCTCCTTGAAAGATAAATTCAGCCTAAGATCAACCTCCTCTACTGGTACTATATGAGACAGATCTGATCGGTAACGCCTTAACATAGAGACATGGAAGACACAATGAATCTGACTTAACTTTGGAGGTAATTCAAGCTGATAGGCCATTGGTCCTACACGCTTCAACACACGGTATGGTCCAATGAACCTAGGGCTCAACTTGCCCTTCCTTCCAAATCTGAAAATTTTCTTCCAAGGTGAGACTTTCAAAAGACCTGATCTCCCACCGCAAACTCGATATCCTTACGCTTCAGATCCGCATACGACTTTTGTCTATCCGAAGCTTCCTTTAACCGCGCTCGAATCACCTTTATCTTTTCTTCCATCTCATATATAAATTTAGGACCCAACAATTGGCGTTCCCTCAATGTAGTCCAACAGGTAGGGGTACAACACGTACGATCGTATAACGCTTCATAGGGCGCCATTTGGATACTCGATTGGTAACTGTTATTATACGCGAACTCTGCCAATGGTAGAAAATCCTCCTAACTACCTCTGAAGTCGATCACACAACCTCGTAACATGTCTTCCAAAATCTGAATTACTCTTTCTAACTGACCATCTGACTGAGGATGAAAAGCCGTACTGAAGTTTAACTTTGTTCCCAATGCCTCATGTAAAGCTTTCCAAAACCGTGATGTAAACACAGGATCCACGTCCGATATGATGAACCTTTGGTACCCATGCAACCTCACGATCTCGGATACATCTGACTTAGCCAATTTACAGTAACGAGTAGTCCGTCTGTTGGTAGAAAATGGCGATCTTAGTTAATCGATCTACTACCACCCAAACAGAATCTTTCCTAGTAGGTGTTAAGGGTATTCCACTAACAAAATCCATCGTTATCCGCTCCCATTTCCATAGAGGAATTTTACCGATTGCAATAAACCCAATAGTAATTGATGTTCTGCCTTCACATGTTGACAAGTCAATCATTTTCTCATAAAATCAGTAACCTCCCGCTTTAACCTTGGCCACCAATACTGCTCACGGAGATCCCAATACATCTTATTTCCTCCAGGTGCATAGCATAAGGGCTACTATATGCCTCTCAATGAATCATTTCTCTTAAATCGAATCTGTGGGCATACAAACTCTTCTACGAAAACACAGCACGTCATTCTTGTTTAATCCAAAGTCTCCTATTATACCACTTTCAACTTGTTGCATTAAAGGACCCAACTTTTCATCTGATAACTACTTTTCCTCGATCTGTTCTAACCACAATGGCTTCACCTGAAGTTTCGCTACCAGACTGCCATCCTCATACAAACTGAGATGAGCAAACATTGCTCTCAACTCCGATACAACCTTACGACTCAACACGTCTGCCACAACGTTAGACTTTCCAAGATGGTACTCGATTGAGAAGTCATAATCTTTTAACACCTCCACCCATCTTTGTTGTCTCAAGTTTAACTCCTTTTGGGTAAGGAGGTACTTAAGCCTCTTATGGTCTGTATAAATGATCGACTTCTCCCCGTAAAGATAGTGCCTCCAAATCTTTAAAGCAAACACCACTGCAGCCAACTCTAAGTCATGAGTAGGATAGTTGACCTCGTGTGGCCTTAGCTGACGAGAAGCATAAGCCACCACTTTTCCACTGTGCATTAGTACACATCGTGACGCATCACAGTAAACAATAAACTCTTTTCCAGCCTCAGGTTGAATCAAAACTGGCGCTTCCGTCAAAATCTTCTTCAGTCTCTCGAAACTTTTTTATTGTTTATCGGTCCACACATACAGTACTCCCTTTCGCAACAGCTTAGGGGTGTAGCAATCAACGAAAACCTCTCAACAAAGCGTCTATAGTAACCAGCCAAACCCAAGAAACTCCAAGTCTCAGCCACTGACTTCGGTGGCTTCCAATCCAACACCGCCTCTACCTTCCGAGGATCAACTCTTATTCCTTCAGCTGACACCAGATGGCCCAAGAAAGTTAATTCCTTCAACCAAAATTCACACTTACTGAATTTGCCATAAAGTTGCTTATCCCTCAAAATTTGTAACAGAATGCGCAAATGTGAGTCATGCTCTTCTTCATTCCTCGAATATACCAAGATATCATTTATGAACATCACTACGAATCGGTGTAGATAGGGTTGAAAGACTCGATTCATCATGTCCATAAATGCAGCTGGTGCATTAGTCAAACCAAACGGCATAACCAAAAACTCATAATGTCCATAACGAGTTCGAAATGTCGTCTTATGAATGTCTGCCTCTTTCACCTTGAGTTGATGGTAACCTAATCTCAAATCAATCTTGGAGAAAACTAAAGCTCCTCTCAATTGATCTAACAGGTCTTCGATTCTCGGTAATGGATACCTATTCTTGATCGTCAACTTATTCAACTGCCTATAATCAATGCACATACGCATCGACCCATCCTTCTTCTTAACGAACAAAACCGGTGCTCCCCACGAAGACACACTTGGTCGAATAAATCCCTGATCTAGCAGTTATTGAATTTGAGCTTTAAGCTCTACTAACTCCTTCGGCGCCATTCTATAAGGTACAATGGACACCGGAGCCGTTCCGGGCAAAAGCTCAATGCCAAAATCTACTTCCCGATCTGGAGGTCAACCAGGAAGTTATTCGAGAAAGACATCTAGAAATTCTTTCACCGTTCTCACACCTTCCACCGTTAATTCCTTGGCATCCAAAGCACTAACGAAGGTTAGGAATGCTCAATACCCTTTCCGTACTAACTTTTCTACCTTTAGAGCAGATACCACATTTGCCAAAAAGTTTCTTCGCTCACCAATCATAACTACCTCCTCATCATCCACAGTCCTCATTGACATCTGCTTTTTAGTACAATTCAATTGCGCCCGGTGCTTCACCAACCAATCCATGCCCAAAATAAGATCAAATTCACCAAAAGGCAATTCCATCAAGTCCGCTAGAAATATCTCTCTTTGAATCTCCAAAGGCACGTCTCTAAACAATTTATTCACAACTATCGACTGTCCTAAAGGACTAAGTACCAACATCTCTCTATTGGTAATCTCAGATCTAATATTAAGGTTTCCAGATATGGCACTAGCAACATACGAGTGGGTAGACCCGATATCTATCAATGCAGTAACAGGTACATCAGAGATGAAGAACGTACCAGTTATCACATCAGGTACATCGCCATCTTCACGACACCTAATTGCATAGACCAATCTCGGCTGTCTTGCCTCCGTGTTACCTCTAAAGCCATTACCTCTACCTGATGCACCTTGACCACGTCCAACACCATTACCACCACGACCTCTCGGTGGCTGCAGAGTGCCTCTAGCTAGCAGAGCATCAGGGTTACGAGCTTCCTGAATCGTATTAGTCCGTCGAGGGCAATTCTTATACTGATGATCCTTGGAACCACATTTATAGCAGGAACCAATTTTTCTTCAACATTCCCCGGGGTGTCGTCTTCCACATTCGGCACATTTTCGACTCTGACTAGCAGTCACAGGTGCTTTAGCTTGAGCTGGCTCGTCACTTCGTGGCCTCTTCTGAAACCTTTTAGAAGAACCTGAGTACTTAAAATCCCTCTTGCCTCTGACTCTTTCCCGCAACTCATCATTCAGCCCATCTTCAAAGCATACACAATGCTCATGATTAGTAACTCACTATAGTTCAAACATAACAATGCTCATGAATGAAGAAATAACGGCTCCGATAAAGAAATTCTACTACGTAGTCGCCTTTGTCTTACTTCTTTGAACCAGATTAAGGAATTCCTTCCTTTGGGCATCTACATAACTTGTCCCTACATACTTCCCTTGAAAAGAAACTTTAAAGAAATCCCAAGTAACCAATGCAACCTCAGTGCCTTCTCGAACAGTAAGCCACTATTGATTCACCTCGTCCCTTAGAAAGGACACGGCTCCTCTCAGTTTCTACTCGACGGTGCACTTAAGATCATCCAAAATTTGTTCTACAGCCTCGAGCCAGTATTCTGCAACATTCAGAGCTACACCGAAGACACCTCTAAAAACCTCGGCACCACTTGACTTGAGTCATTCCGATATTGATCCACGAGCTACTGGCCCAGTTCTAGTCCCAGCAACCCTCTCTAGGACTCGCAACATTGCTTGAGTCAAAGCATTGTCCTCTATCGAATGGTCATGTGATCCAGTCTCACTCCCGACTGACACAGATGTATCCATTTCTAGCATATAACCCGATGCTTCGGACTCAACCCTAACACCTCGTCCTCTACCACAGCCACGTCTACCGCGTCCACGACCACGTCCTCTACTGCTCATAATGACTAATTCGATTTAATCTGATTACAAGTTTTATGAATCAGAATATCATTTCGGTGTTTATTAACAATATTTTATGAGATATAGGAAGTAAAGTTGTTTTCGCAATCACATCCTATAGTCTCGATCTCTACCGTTTTCAACACCTATAACTAGAAGTTCTATAGTGTTCCTATGATCATATCACAAGAATAAACATTTAATGAACAAATACTTACTTGACTTGATGCCAGATGCTAGTGGTGCCATACTACCTTTAAAACATAAGGTCTAGAAATTTAAGCAGTTTTTAAAACAAAATTTGTTGTTGAACCCAAACCACAGTCGAGTTTTGAACCTGGCTCTGATACCATAAAATGTAACACCCAAACCCGGCCTATGCGTTTAAGACCAGACTTGGCATGCCACACAACTCGAACTTACGTCCAGTCATCAATGCTTTTAATAAAAACAATTCTTCAAAATTATTTTGAAGATGGAGTTTAATCAAAAATCGATATTTATTTGATAACCATGATTTTAAAACATAAGAGTTTACAATTTGATTTTCAGAGAAATAATTGGTTAAAAACTTAAATAATTGGTTGAAATAAATTTATAAAAGAGTTTTCACAAAATTTTACGAGTGAGTGATATTTAAGAAAAACCCCCTTTTATACGCAAGTTTAAGAAAACATTTATAAAAAAGAAATTAAACAACCCCATTTAAGTAACTAAAACATATTAAAATTCATCCACACATAAAATCCATATAAATAATACGGAGGCCTTATTACATCGAAATTGAAATAGTACTTAAATAAAAATACTTAAAAGAAGTTCAAAGTTTTTATAACTCATCATTAGTAGTATGGTCTCCACACGAAGTCATCCCCGCCCAAGCCTCCATCAATTATTATTACGAGAAGGGTAAGAAAAATGGGGTGAGTTACTTAGAACTCAATGTGTAACCCACCTACCGTGTTCTTTGGGCCAAAACCATTTAAGCAATTAGTTGGGCTTGAGCCCATTTACAAATGTACAATATAAAAATAATGCATGTGATATGCAATTCCCAGCCAAGCCTAATTTCCATTCGCTACACACCACCCGTACCAACCAACACATCTGTGGGGATCAAGTCAACCCACCCCGCCGACACACCAATAGCAGGCATTAAGCCAATTGTAATATTTGTGGCAGAGCCACCGAACTAGATTTTTGCAATAGGCCATTCAAAATATTTGTGGCAGAGCCACTGAACTAGATTTTGGCAACAGGCCACTTAAAATATTTGTGGCAGAGCCACCGAACTAGATTTTGGCAATAGGCCTTTCTTCTCTTCGTCAATTATCCCAACCCATCCAGTCATGTATATACATATTTAACGCATAATAATATATTCATTAGGTAAATTTCAACAAAAATCCCATATTACAAGTTATCAATTTGGCCCATTAGTCAAAATAGTAATTTGGCCTATTTAACGATCTACAAATTCTGGCCCATTTATCGATCTAGCAAACTTTGTCCTATTAGTCACATGAGGCCCTTTTCACAATATTCTCATTTGGTCGATTTATCAAAATAAATCATATGGCCCAAAATATCACTTTTTAACAATATAGCCCATTAAGGGCAAATCCGTATTTTTCATAACTTTAATACTGTTTCCATGCTTTCACACCAAAAAGTGCTAATAAACCGTATTTTTCTAATTTTTCTGACTTTACGAGTTTTATTCTAATTCTTACGGCATAGTATAACCCATGAGATAAGTGTGAAGTTACACACCTGATTACTATGAGAACTATACTTTCTGGCTCGACGATACCTAAACACACATCACGATAGATTAGAGCACTAATACTTATTCGTAAATCTATTCTTAAAATAAGCGGCCTAAACTTTTACCCTCGAAATTTTGAGCAACTTCGATTTGTGATTTCTCCCCGATTGATGGTTCGTAGCCCGTTGAATATCCACGAACAAACAAAGGCTTAGGAGTACGAACGAATTCAAATAACTAATTCTCCTCGGATGAGGGTCCACAACCCGGTGGAAAATCTCGGATTGTTGAAACAGCCCTTCATTTGAATTTAGGGGGAATAGTGGGACCACCCCTCTTTCAAACACTATTCACCACCCTTTTGTCCCTATCTTGTTTGCCTCCAATGACAAAAGGTTAACAATATATCGAAATCTAAGACTATTGATCTAAAAGAGCGTATTTTGACTTACCTTATAATTTTGAATGATTCCCAAAAGAATCCCTATAAACAAAACTTCGGGTTATCAATCCCGATTGAATATCATCGAAAACAATAAGGGTGATCATAACATCCATGAAGGGTTTCTTTTACCTTGATAGATATGTTCCAACTCGAATGGCTTCATGAAGTCCTCGAAAATGTGATAATTCAACCCACCACTATCTCATTATAGTCCAAAATTAAAAAGAATAAAGATTGAGAAAATTATCTATGAAGTATGGAAGCTTTGGCTATGATAAAACAAAGGTGAGAAGAGAATGGTTGAAAAGAAAATAAATGATGAAAGAAAGAGAATGAGGATGAGAGCTTTATGGTTTAATTTTCAAAGATAAAAGAAAAGCAAAGAGAGAGAGAGTTTGAAACAATGGTGCATTCGGCCATGGAAGAGGAGGAAGAGATGATGTTTGTGCTTGATGTTTTAGGCACTAAAAAATGACACAAGTTGAATTGACAAAATATGACCAAAAAGGTAAAGCAAAGATGATCCTTCCAAGCCAATACACATTCAGTTTTGTGAGAACAACATGAAAAGAGAAAAATGTCTTGTAAAACAAAAATGACCACAAGGAATTACCGAAAAGCTACTAACCATACCAAACCTAACACCAAAAATTCGGCCTCCCCCCTTTTGTCCCCTAAACCATCCAAATACATGGTCAAACTTGGCCAACTTAACTTTCCAAAACATCCTCCCTTAAGAGGTGCCTTATGTTCCTCCACCTTCCAAAAGTTTAGAAACCCTATCCCCAAAATCAATCAAATTCAATCCCTAAATTTATGTTTGCCATAACCTTTAGCCACCTTACCATAAAAGAATTAGTCCATCTTTACCAAGAATAGAGCTTGGCCGACACTTGCTAGGAAAAAGCAAAAATAAAAGTTCTCAAATATGCACACTGGGGGATTCGAACCTCTCCCCCCAAGACCATACCTGTAGCACATAACCTCTTGCCCAATAGCTCAATTTATGCTATCTTTTACCACTTAATTCACTTAAACTTCAAGATCACTTAATTACTCTACAGTAAGGTACTCTTTACTAAAGTTTATTCTTATTCCAAATAAACCCAAGCCTTCTCAAGACTATATTAAGCACACAAATTAAATCATTCACAAGCTAAACACCAAAAACATGCAACATGAAGATACTCACATTTTTAGGATGTTACAAATCATGCCAATTCTTATCTCCAAACATTCAATTTTACTATTTCAGCTAAACATTTCTTAAACTAAAACCACAAGCATAACCATTCTCAAGCAATCATGAACCATATCACTAAGAGGAATTAATGCATATATATGAACATCACATAATTGCCAAAATAAGCCAATTTACATGGCTAACACAAAACCAAACACTAAATATTTACAAGCCAACACAAATGGCTAAAATCATGGTACAAATGCCAAAATGACTCAAAGTCCCTATACATGCCATATACTCAAACCATAAGCCCCAAGAGTACAAAATTTATAGACTGATAGTGTGACAATGTGTCCGACGATCCCCGGATCCGAGCTAGCTTTGAAATCACTATAAAACATAGAAAAATAAACAACATATGCTTTATAGCTTAGTAAGCTCCTATGAAATAAACCTAATGCAATCTCACAAATATAATTCAATAATTTAAATGCACCAACTAACAAACCTTTCAAATACCCAATTATGAGAGTATACACTTCCTTCACAAGTTTCTTTGATTTGAAACTTATATAATTCATGTACATACCTGTATCATCTAGCATCATTCTCATACTCATTCACATCTATCGTTTACCCGTTGAACCATTCGGAATAGAAGTCAGATACTGAAGAGTCTCATACACTAAATACCTATACCATGGCTCGAAGCCAAATCAAGGTAACTTATATATGAAATTATGATATCATGGCCCGAAGCCAAATCAATCGATATTCATGGCCAGAAGCCAAATCGATATAACTCGCACCCGAAGTGCTAATATCATGGCTCGAAGCCAAACCAATGAAGCTCCTAATGACATGTCACTAGTATCCTAAACTATTCTTAAGGTTCAAATGGACTTCGAATGCCGAATTTCCATTGAATCAATGTCGAACTTATCTGAAGTTTCGTATTCGCAACTTATACAAAATCAAAGCATTTAAAATAGCTCAGGTTAATCGAGTACTTTGTCTTTTCCCCAATCTAATTCCAAATTTTGATTTTCCTGATCTATATAATATCAAAATTAGTTTATTTATTTCACTATTTATTCAATTCAATCCAAAATATTCATTTGAGTTATTTTACACATTAGCCCCTAAACTTTCACATTTTTAAATTTAGTCCTTTTTACACAAAATCACAAATTCATGCAAATTTCAAAACACCCATGCTTAGCCGAATTACTATTATACCCCTATCAGCCCATAATTATCAAATTTTCACACATTCAACCACACATTTATCACTTTTCATGAATTAATCCCTAATTTGCATTTTTTTACTCAAAATCACTTTACCGAACTTACATAACTATCATTAAATATTCAAAATTCATCATAAATCATCAAAGAACACATATATACATCAATGGAAACTCTCACAAATTTTAACAGTTTTGAAATCAAAAGTATGGGCTACATAGATTGAGTTACAACAAACTTAAAAACATAGAAATCACTAAAAATTGGGTAAAAATCACTTACAATTGAAGCATGCATTATCCGAACCTTCAAAGCTCATCAATGGCTTCCTTTGTTTCTTTTTTTTTTTTTTTGGTTGGGAGAATGATGAATGAAACAATTTGTCTTTTGTTTTAATTAATTAACCTTTAATTTATAAATTACTATATTGACATTATTGTAAAACCATTTAAAACACCTTAATATATGTCCATATATGTCCACTCATGCTATTAATGGTCTAATTACAACATAAGGACCTTTATTTTAAGGTTCTATAGCTGTTAGATACTTTTAGCTAATAGAACTCCACTTTTACACATTACACGATTTACTCCTTTTTACCGAATTAAGCATTCAAACGATAAAATTACTTTACAAAATTTTCACACAATTACTCTATCATACCGTAGACATTAAAATAATAATAAAATAAATATTTTGACCTGAAATTTGTAGTTTCAAAATCACTATTTAGATTTGACCAAGAACTGGCTGTTACATATCGCAGGTTGAATTTGTTTATGATAATAGCTACCAGGTCTGTATTAAATGATATCATTTGAAGCTTTTTATGGACGAAAATGTAGAACCTTGTTCTACTCGTCAAAATGGAGTGAGAACAAGCTAGTTGGGACAGATTTGAATTGGAAAAATTGAAAAATCTTTTAAGACATGGTAACCAAAACTATTTTCATGTGAGAAATTTCGTGGATGAAATTTTCTAAAAGGGATAGTTAAAACAACCCGTTTTCTAGTGGCTTTAGAAAAGATGGTTTCCAAGAAACAAGTCAAAAGAGTAAATCCGTAAATATTATTATTTAAATATTTACAAGTCAATTATAACAATATATTGAAGTTTGATTTGATTATTTTTACTAAGTGAACAAATAGTTAAGTTCAACTAGTTTTGGAAAGTGAGGTATTGGAACCTAATTTTTGTAAACCGAGTTCATAATTATTTTTATTAAATATTTATGGAGTAATTGAATAGATGTATTGAAATTTGGTTTAGAAATTTTGGTGGATTGATAGTTAAATAAGGAAAAGGATTAAATTGTAAAAGAAGTAAAAGTTAATCGCTATTGAATTTTAATAGCTAAATGCTTAATTAGTAATTGTTTAAGGTTTGATATGGCAATTAGCCATATTCTAATGTTGGTGGATGGAAATGGCTTAGTAAATAAAAAAATTAAGTTACATGAAATATATGTTAAAATTAAGTTAATAATTAAGTTAAAATGTAAGTACATAAAAACAGAAGGAAAAGATAAAGGCCATCTCATCTTTCCTTCTCCCTTTTTCTCTCATTCCTCTGTTAGAGAGAAAACCAGGCTTATGGAAAAGCTTGTACTTCAAATTGGTAAGTCAATTTTAATCTATTTCTTGTAATTTTTATGTTTTTTAGATCATTGTAGCTTAATCTAGCTAACCTAAGGACTAATTTGTGAAATAGTTAAATGTTTAGAATCTTATCATGGATGAAATTTTGATGCTCTTTAATTTTTATAATATATTATTAAGCATGATAGTTAAATAGGACTATTTTGTAAAGTGATTTTAGTTAATTTTAAAGTTTAAGGACTAAGTTGTTAAAATAGTAAAATTATATAAAATTGTTGTGAAAATTTGTTAAATATGGGTTGTATAAGATTTGTAGGAAATTTAGCTATCATGAATTGGGATTAAATGCAGTTAATTTGAAAGTTTGGGTTTAGGGACTAAAATGAATAAAAAGTTAAAGTTTAGGGTAAAAGTGTAGAATAACGATTAAGGGACAAATATATGAATTTAATTATATTTTTATATTTGAATTATTTAATTGAATCAAAACTATTATTTAGATCAGGAAATAGGCCAATCGCATTTAAATCATGGAAAAGCTAATGTATCGATCTAGTCGTCGGCTTTGATTTTACAACTATTTTGGTCGTGGTAAGTTCGTATTTAAATTTAAGTAATTCATGTGATTTATAAATGTGAATTAATTATTATATGTACATAACTATTAAATAGTGATTGGAATCATTGTTTGAGAAAAGGAAAATACCATTATTGAAAGATATCATGGTATTATAATCAAAAGAAAAGACCATGATTGAAAGATATCATGGCACTAAATTTGAAAAGGAAAGACCATGGTTGAAAGATACTATGGTATCATTTCAGGATTGTGTAAGACCTTCGTTGAAAGATACCATGGCATCCTTAAAATAATGGAAAGGTTGAAAAAGATAACAAATGGAGAAGTTGAAAAGGATAACAATAGAAATGTTGAAAGGATAGCAAGGGAATGGCTATTATATCAATGTTCTACAGTTAGGTATGTAAATAAGAACTTTTGGGTGTTAAATTAATGGATTCAAGTTTATTATTTCGTTAAAAGCTTGAATTGAGTTTTAAATACATGTATTGATAATGTTTTATGCCATAATAAAGTCATTTGATTCATTTGGTTTAATGAGTGATTAAACTTTAAATCGAATATGTATGTATAAGGAATGATTTAAGTTATTAGACAAAAAGAAAATGTTGGTATATGTACTTGAAATTTTGAGTGGCTTTGAATGTATTGAATTGGTGTGTGAATTGTGGTGTCTTTTGGTAGCATATTGGTTAGACATAGGATGGATGAATATTTGACATGTTCTTAGTGCTTTAACTGTGTTTTTAACCATGTAAAATAAGCTAGTTATGGCGTGTCTTGGTGTACAATAAATAATATTTGACTTGGCTTGTTTTAGGGAAAATTTATGAAGCACGGAGCCTAGGACATGGGTTTCCACATGATCGAATGCCACATACGGCGACCCTACATGGCCTTGTGTCATTTAAATTTTAGGTGCAGGATGAACCACACGATCACAGAGAGTTACATAATGTAATAGCCCGATTTACGGCCTAGTTGGAATAGTGGTGCAAGACCACAATTTCAAAGAAGAAATATGTATTTTAATGATTTTTATGAGGCTCACGAGGTATTTGCATGATTGTGTGAAAATTTCATGAATGGATTTTTTTTAATTAGTAAACAATTTGTCCATTAGGACTAAATTGCAAGGATTAGAAAATGTGAGAACCTAGAAGGTTTAAGTATGAAATGGCATCATAAAAATTATTAGAAGTGCTTATTTAGCAAATAGACCATTATATGTTAAGATGGACAAAAATAGACATGGGAAGGAAAAATCTCAAGAAAGGATCATTAAGGGCATTCTTGTCATTTGGTAAATAAAAGATTAAAGGGAAAAAAAGCTAAAATTGTGTCCATCTTCTTCTCCCTGGCCGAAATTCTCTAAGGAAGACATAGCTAGGGTTTGTTCATCTTTCAAGCTTGATTGTAAGTGTCTCTTTGCCCCGTTTTTAATGTTCTTTGTATTTTTTAGATCCTCGTAGCTCAATTTTGCTATTTCTAGCTATATGTTGAGCTAGGGTTTATGTTCAAAAATTTACACATGTATGACATTCATTTATTTGATGTTTAAAGGAATAATATGAAAGTTTGATGCATGATAAACATCTTTTTCTAAGTGGTTTCCATGAAAAATGCATAAAAAGACCAAATTGTAAAAGTTATAAAATTGGTCATACATGAGAGAAATAGTGGAAATTAAATGTTGATGTAGTTAAAAGAATAATTCAACTAACCTTAAAATACAAGGAAGTTGAATGAAAATCATTTTACGAGCTTAGGGGCAAAAGTGTAATTATGTGAAAGTTTAGGGAAAAATTATAATTTTTCCAAAGTGTTATTCATGAGTCGATTTAGTCAATGTGAGTATTAAATAAGTAAAATTGTCATTATATATCAAGAAACAAGAAGCCCGAACCGAAACCGGGGTAAGAACTAGGTTGTAGATTAAATTGAACATCCATATACATTTTGAGTACTGAGGTAAGTTTGTGTGAAATTAAGGTTACATGTGTTACTATGTTTAAATTACTTATTATTTTGTGAAATGCTTATTATTTCCATGAAGTTGATTAATAATGTCTTGGTGAGAAAATGAATGAGAACATGTATGTTGAAGTCCCAGTTGAAGACTCAGAATAACGAGGATACCTATATCATGCCAAGAGATAAGGAAGGTCCCGTATAAGACCATATCTGGGTTATGGCATCGAAACCAAATGTAGGTCCTCTATAAGACCATGTCTGGGACATGGCATCGACATCGAACGTAGATCCTATATAAGACCATGTTTGGGATATTGCATCAGCATCAAATAAGAAAGGTCCCGTATAAGACCATGTCTGGGACATGGCATCGGCACCATATAAGGAAGGTCCTATATAAGACCATGTCTTGGACATGGCATCGACACCATACAAGGAAGGTCCCGTGTAAGACCATGTCTGGGACATGGCTTCGGCATCAAAGGAAGATCGAATGTAAGACCATGTTTGGGACATGGCATCGACATCGAGCTAAGAGATACCTTGTAAGACCATATCTTGGATATGGCATCGGCATCAATAGGTGATCCCATGTAAGATCATATCTGGGATGTGGCATTGACATCAAGATACATGCATGGTGAAATTGAGTATCCTTCGATATTCTAGGTAATTCATCGGATAAAAGAGCTAAGTATGTAAAGGTGACAAAAGAGCTAAGCATGTAAAGATTACATAGAGCCAAGTTATACAAGGATGGCATTGAGTTCCATTTATGTTAAAGATGATGAAAATTTTGAGTTTATGTTTATAATTGCATAAGGGCTAAACTATGTGACTAAGTGAATACAGGTACCATGAGTAAAATACAAGTTATGAAATCATAATGTGATATGTGATGGGTAAGAGTAAGTATGAGTAAGTATTCCTAAGCATTTGAGACTTATATTGTTATTGTTTCATGAGATGGAAGGGTTTATTATGAGCAATGATGTTTCTATATAAATTTAATGGAAACTTACTAAGGTATATGCTTACCCATCTCTTTTCCTTTTTACTTGTACTATCGCCAAGCTAGCTCGGGGATCGTAGAACGTCAGAGCTCGGATAACACTATCAATCACTATTTTGGTATAGTAAAGTTGATTTATTTTAAGTATGGAATGTATAGAAACTTGATCATTTTGAGTTATGTCATAATGGGAGCCAAAGTGTTGGCTATTAAGGTTATTCACTCTATTTGTATATGGCCAAAGAAAGTGGTCAATATTTGTTAAGTTCCATTTCTTAATGATGATGAGTTTTTATTAATTCTATAAATGATGTCTTAGGGATTTTTCATAATGCATTATTGCTATATTATGTGTTGCTTGTGTTGGAAGATATGTGTTCATGTTTCAGGGTGGCAATTTTCTTGGAAAATAGCCCTCTAATTGCCCACACGGGTAGACACACAAGCGTGTGTCTGGGCCGTGTGTCCCCTGCATCAACTTGCAAGAATATGATTCATCACATGGGCCAGCGCACGTGCATGTGCCTAGGCTGTGTGCCCTTAAGAGATTGATGATGTCATAAACAGAGAGCTCTACGAGTGGAGGAGACGGGCGTGTCTAAGCCATGTGAAGGACACAGGTTATAGACACGAGCGTGTGTCCAGCCGTGTAAAAACTCCTGTAGAGTCGAAAAGAAAATAAATTCCACATGGGTTAAGGACATGGGTGTGTGTGACCACACGGTTTACCCACACGGGTGTGTGTCATATCACACGGGTGTGTGACCCTTATTTAGGTAAAAATTTTCTAAGAGCGTAAAAGTTTTTGGACTAATTCTGAAACCTCCCTCAGTATGTTTAGGGCCTCGTAGGCCCATAATAAGGATGTTATGAATATGAATGATAAGTTTTAAGATTGAAAAGAAATTTTATAGCTCGATAATGTATGTTTAAGTAAGTTAAGTTTAGTAGTGCCTTGTATTCTGTTCTGGAGCCGGACACGGGTAAGGGGTGTTACATTTAATGGTATCAGAGCTACAGTTTAGTCGATTCTTGGACTAACGTAGCGTATGCATGAGTTTAGCTATACATGCCATACATATGATTATTTATATAATGATAGTGTGACGACTCCTAATGACTTAAATTGTGTTTTCATATAGTAAATGGATCCCGATAGAGCTGTGGCGGATGATGTAGAAAGTAATGCGCCGGCTCCCACTGAAGGGACGGTGATGAATGAAAATGAGGGTAGACCTACAATCTTGAGTTAGAGAGGAGGAGAAGAGGCTAGGGAAGCCTTTCTCCATATGATGAATGCATGGTATACAGAGTTTCTTCATACAAATACGAATGCACAACCCCCTCCACCCCCGCCTATTCTTCAGCCTACCCCTGTAGATCCTCTAGTGGCGAAGTGGTAAGAAGAGAAAAGCCTGCGATTGATAGAATCTAGAAACAAGGGCCACAGAATTTTGGGCTAGTAAAGATGATGATCCAGAAAGAGCAGAATTCTAGCTTGTAAACACCATTCGAATATTTAATGAATTATCTTGCACACCCAAAGAGTGCATGAAATGTGTAGTGTCTCTTTTAAGAGATTCTGCTTATCAGTGGTGGTGTAACGGCCCAATTTAGGGGTTAGTCAGAATAGTAATCTCGGGATCACTAATTAGAAAATGTTTATAAAGAGGCATGAGAATTTTGGTGTTTTAATTTTAGTGATTTCATGCTTAATCGTGAAGAAGGACTAAATTGCATAAAGTACAAAAGATCTATTATACAAGGTATAGATACCTAATAGCCATATAATGTTAAAGTGAAGGTGTTTAAAGTGGAATTAGGCCAATAATAAAAGGTTGACCGGCCATGTGGATAAGAGAGACAAGAGCATTTATTTTTGGTCAAAAGTTGGTGATATTAGTTGAATAAAAGAATAAAACAAGATGATATAAGCAAAAAGGCTATCATTTTTTTATTTTCTTTTCATCTCCCACTGAAAATACAAGCTAGAATGGGGGTTCTTGAATCTCAAACATTTAGCCAAGCAATCCTCTTGAAAGTAAGTGATTTTGATGGTTTTAGTTGATAATTTTTGTACTTTTGGAGTCCCCACAGCTTAAGCTAGCTAATGAGGGGACTAATTTGCAATATGGTTGAGAGTCTGGGACTTTCCATGAGAGAGTTTAAGTTGGTTGCTAAGTTTTTATGGAAGAAAATGAATGTTAGGAAGATAAGAAACAACTTTTATGAAAGGTGTTGTCATGAAAACACCTAATTGGGACTAAGATGCAAATGTTGTAGTTTATCCATTAATGCATGAAATAGTTGGAATTGTGGATAGTTTTAAGAGGATTAAATGTTTATCTAGGCTTATTTAATAAGAAAATGTGATGAAAAGTGATTTACGAGCCTAGGGGCAAATTCGTAATTTTACCAATGTTTGAGGGCAAAATAGTCATTTTTCCTATGTGTAGATTATGATGTATTATGATTTATAAGTGATTACATGAGTAAATTCTATTGTTCTAGATCAAAGAAAATGAGATTCGAACCTAGAATGAGAGAAAAGAGACATATGAACAAATAGGTCCCTTTCTACCCTTTCTGATATCGAGGTAAGTTCGTGAGCAAATGTTGCAATTACGTGGGAGTTATTTAATATTCCAATGATGTACTAAATTTATATTTACTTTATGAATGTATTAAATATGTTTTGATGAGATGTCAATAGAATTGAATCTAAGAATAATGGGAAAAACAAATAGCATGATAAGATGATAGTGTAAGACTATATTAGAATATGACCTCGGTGTGTGATATTGAATAAGACCATGCTATGGAAATGGCATCTACATGATAATTAGTGTAAGACCCCATCGGGGGCGTGATGTCGATGTGATGTTATGTGTATATGACTCAAGAGTGTTATCTAACAATTTGAGTGATTCAACAGATATGTTGAAAATGAGAAAGTATGTGGTTGTACCACGAGAGGTACAGGTATGTGTTAGAACTAAATTGAAGTAAATTTGGTATATGATGAACCCATAGTGGGTCATGTGTAAATGATGCATCCAAATTGCATATGTTGTATCTATAAATGCATTGCGTGAAAGCAAATGATTATTGTAGAAATCTAAGTAAGAATGATAGTGTGTAAGGATGTTTCCGGATGAACATTTCAAATAGGGAAATGCATGTGGATAAATATCCATGAATATATAATAACGGTGGGCTATGTGCGATACCACCTTGTTAATTGTTAGTGATGGGCTATGTGCAATACCATTAACAATATTATTAATGGTGGGCTGTGTGCATTACCACCATATCCTTTGTTACCGGTGGGCTGTGTGCGATACCATCGAGTTTAGTGACTAATGGTCACTATGTACAATACCACCCTATTTGAGATTGATGGTGGGTTATGTGCGATACCACCTTATTAGAGATTGATGGTGGGCTAAGTGCGAAACCACCAAGTGACTGGTAGTATGAATGAGTCATTGAGAAGTTACGATGTGCTGCATCATGTGACTATGTGGTGTTAAGTGCAGGAATGTAAGTTAATGAATGCGGACCTTAAGCTTGAGATATGGTTAGAATGTGGTAAGAGATGGAATGAGTAAGCATTATGAATGATTGAATTGGTAACCACGAGTTTACAAGTAAAACTCATTATAATACCTTGAGATGGTGTATAAACAATGAGTATCAATAATTGATTAGTATTTGCATATGAACTTACTAAGCATTATTGCTTACTCCTTTTCTTTCGCACCTCTTATAGGTTGACTTTACTAGCTCGGGTTGTAGACTGTCGAAAATGTTATCACACTATCGAGTAGACACTTGGTATGAAGCTTCAAGTCCTTATAAGTTATGGCATGTATAGGGATAGTATTTAATGTTGATTAAGTTATAGTTGATATAGCAAAATGTGTTGGCCTAAGTGAGTTTATGGTTTGACTGTGTATAGCCATATATGATGGATTAAGTCATTTGTAATTATACCAGAGATAGTTTTCCTTCGTGTATAGGATGAAGACTTTATTTTATAGTTTAAATGTGATAATTCAAGAGTTATGATTGATGTTGTGGAAGTTTATGTAATGGTGTATGAATGTATGCAAGTGTGGGTGGTTAAGGGCTTGGTAGATAGCCTGCTAATTGTCCACATGGGTAGACATACGGCCGTGTGTCTACACCATGTAGGAGGCACGGATAGCACTTGGGTGTGTGCCTAGTCCGTGTGAAGTCTGCACCTTGCACTTGAAATTTGAATTGCCACACAGCTGAAGAACACGGGCGTGTGTATAGGCCAGGGCCACGGGTGTGTCCAGGCCATGTGAAATTAGTCAGTGTAGACCACGGGTGGAAGACACGGGCATGTCTTAGGGTCACACGGGCGTGTGGCCCTATTTAGGTGAAAATTTTCTAAGTGTTCGTAAAGTTCTGGTTTGGTTTTGCAACATCCCGAGTGGAAGTAAAGGGTCTCGTTGACCCATGATAGGGATGTTATGATGGTGAATGAAAAGTTTTAACTTGGAGAACATTTTTATAGTCTAAAGTGGAATGATCAAGCAAGTCAAGTCCGGTAATGCCTCGTGCCTGGTTTTGGCAGAGAACCCAGGTAAGAGGTGTTACAAATGGAATACCCTTGTGTCAGTTGTACTAAGGGAAAGGATTACATGGGAGTTTCTCTGAGAAGAATTTCGGAAGAAGTACATTAGTTAGAGGTTTATCGATCAGAAAAGAAAAGAATTCCTTGAACTAAAACAAGGTAAGATGACAGTAACTAAGTATGTGTAACAGCCCAATTTTGGGACTAGTCAGAACAGTGAGGTTGAGGAAAATTATTTTAGTATTACTTTATGTGTTATGGTATTAATATATGGTTATATGGAAATTTTGGTGCTTTAATTTTAACAATAGCATGTTTAATTATGAAAAAGGACTAAATTGCATAAGATGCGAAAGTTCTATTTTATAAGGTAGGGGTACCTAATAGCCATAGAATGTAATTTGGAGGATTCTAAAATGCAATTAAGCCATATTGAGGGTGTTGGCCTGCCATAGGAATTACGGGGACAAGAGCATTAATTTTAGTCAATTTTGGTGACATTAGGTGATAAAGGATGAATAAAAAAATGCTAAATAGGAAAGATATCATCTTTCACTATTCATTCTTCACCTCCACCGAAAATTTCAAGCTTAGAGGGGTTTTGAATGCTTTAAAATTTCATCCAAGTTCTCTCCCTACAAATCAAGAAGAGTGCGGAATCAACCTTGATCGTGGGAAAGGCAAGGTGATCGAGTAAATTGCTAATTAACACGTTTTGCACCGAGGCAAGTTTATGTGTAAACAATGCATATTTTTGTAAACATTATGTTGCTAATTAGTGTATGGCATGATTGAGAATATATGTGATTCCAGTGGATTGAATGATTATTGTATGAATGATGAAATAATCATATAAATGTGTAAAGACAACGCTTGATGGTGGACTAAGTGCAATACCACCTTATTGTTTAATTACGATGGGCTATGTGCGATACCATCATCTATTCACCATTTGGTGGGCTATGTGTGTTATCACCGTAACTAATCTTTTGGCGAGCTATGTGCATTACCATCGTAACTAATCTTTTGGTGGGCTATGTGCGATACCACCGTCACTAATTTTTTGATGGGCTATGTGCATTACCACCGTAACGAATCTTTTGGTGGGCTATGTGCATTACCACCGTAACTAATCTTTTGGTGGGCTATGTACATTACCACCATAACTAATCTTTTGGTGGGCTATGTGCGATACCACCGTAACTAATGTTTTGGTGGGCTATGTGCGATACCACCTTAATGAAGGCCGATGGTGGGCTAAGTGCGAAACCACCGAGTAATTTGACTTGAGTGATGGAGTTAGATATAGTGATGCTAAGTGCAGGGGAACTTGTTAATGAATGTATGTGGTATACTTGTGATATGGTTGAAATGTGGGAATGGAGTAAGTGAGTAAGCATGATCATGAATGTAGATTATTTCCTGCTTAGTATATTAAGCTATGAAATTGTTGATAACATGTTAAAATGTTATATTGTTTATATGTAAACTTACCAAGCTTAAAGCTTACTCCCCTTTCTTTCCATTGTTTTATAGAGCTAAAGTGTCGAGTCGGGATGCGTCAATAACCAGGAGTCCGCCCACACTATCTTCTCACCTCGGTATATTTAGACTTAGTGATTTTGTGTTTGGCATGTATAGGGGCTAGACTAGTTAGATTATTTTGTTATTTTGGCCAAAGATGTATTGGCTCTTACTAAGACAATTATTTTGTAAATTGCCAAGGTTGATGGCTCACCTTATCATTTATGAAATTATGAGTTACTTATGGGAATTTATATTGAAATCATGAATTGTTTATTAGTATGAAGAATAAAATTATGTGGTATGAGCTAGGGGGATGTAAAGAACTTGGCAAACAGCCTCATTCTCGTCCACATGGGTAGGCACACGGGCGTGTGTCTAGGCCATGTGTGACACACGGTCAACCCACGGGGGTGCAACCTGGCCGTGTGTCCCCTGCATGTTAGCATTTTAAGTCAGGACAGACCACGAATTAACCACACGGGCGTGTCCAGGCCGTGTGAAATTAGTCAGTGACGACCACGGGTGGAAAACATGGGCATTTCTTGATGGTACACGGGTGTGTTTTATTCCACATGGGCGTGTGCCCTAGCCGTGGGACTTTGGCAGAATGATGGGGTTTTTAGGCACAGTTTAGGCACATGGGTGTGTGCGACTACACACGGGCATGTGTGTCTTCTAACATGGTGTGTACTCCTTATTTAGTTGAGAAAGAAATTTTATGGATTGTAGGAGTTTCTAATATAGTCTCGAGATCCCTTGTAATTATTAACAAGGTCTTGTAAGTCGAAAATGAAGTTGTTGTAGAAACTCAAGTAGAGTAGTCGCGTTGAGTCTAAATGGATATCAAATAGTTTTGTATGGTAACACCTCGTGCCCAATTCCAATGGGGATTATGGGTAAGGGGTTTTACAGTACGGGCGTGAGTTTGTAAGGCTCAAAAAATACGCTCGAGAGTGTGTATCCACTGAGGCCATCATGTGTAAACGATTTGAGGACGGATTAAATGAAGATATCAGATTATTTGTTGGGGTCCTCGAGTTAAAAGAATTTGTTGTGCTAGTGGACCGGGCTTATAAAGCCAAATAATTGGTGAAAGAGAAAAGAAAAGCTGAGATGGAGTCTCGTGATTCAAAAAGAGACAATTGAACAAGTCATTTCAATGTTCATCCAAGAAGTCAAGAGACTTCTCTACTCGATCAGCTACTTCAGTTGGGTGTTGAATAGAAGTAAGGGTAAGCAGTACTTAGGGAATAAAGCTCAGACTATTCAGTTGCTAGTGTTGGGAGCATTCGATCTAATAGACTGGAATGCCCACAATGTGGCAGACGACACCCCAATGAATGACGTGCATATGAGAGTGCTTGTTGTGGTTCCCAAGACCATTTTATTTGAGAATGCCCTGAGATGATTGAAAAAGAGAAGGTTCAAAGTGCAAAATTAGGAAGCGCTAATAGAGGAAGACAACAAAGAAACCCGGGTAGTGGAACGAGTAGTAAAGGTACACCCCGGGAGCAGGCTGCGAGGCCTGGGGTAGAGCGCCTACAAGGACTTATGCTATTCGCGCTCGTGAAGAGGCATCATCCTCTGATGTAATTACGGGTACATTTTCTCTCCATGATACTAGTGTTGTTGCTTTAATTGATCCAGGATCCACCCACTCATACACTTGCATGAAATTAGTATCTAGTATGAGCATGCCCATAGAGTCTACAGAGTTTGTGATAAAAGTGTCCAATCTACTAGGGAAAATGTATTAGTTGATAAAGTATGCAAAGATTTTCCATTGATGATTAGAGGTCATTATTTTAAGGCAAATATCATGCTATTGCCATTTGATCAATTTGATATAATTCTTGGTATGGACTGGTTAACCACTCATGATATGATAGTAAATTGTGCAAAGAAATACATTGAGTTGAGATGTAAAAATGGGGACACTCTTCTTATTGAATCAGATGAACAAGACATATCACCAGTATTGATCTCTCATATGTCTGCTCAAAAGTATGTATGAAAGGGGTATGAAGCCTATCTTGCCTTCGTTATGAATGCTAAAGAAATTGAGTTAAAGATTGAATTAGTACTGATAGTATGTGAGCATCTAGATGTTTTCCTGGAAGAATTGATAGGGTTGCCTCCGATTAGAGAGGTTGAATTTGGCATTGAGTTAGCTCCCAATAATGTACTGATATCGATTGCTTCTTACAGAATGGCTCCATCTGAGTTGAAGGAAATGAAGGCACAGTTGCAAGAGTTAATGGACAAAGGTTTCGCAAGATCGAGTTATTCTCCGTGGGGTGTACCAGTGTTATTTGTGAAAAAGAAAGATGGTTCTATGAGATTATGCATAGATTATCGGCAGCCTAATAAGCTAACCGTAAAGAACAAGTACCCATTGCCAAGGATCGATGACTTGTTTGATCAATTGAAGGGATTCACTGTGTTTTCCAAGATATATTTGAGATCAGGGTATTACCAGCTAAAAGTGAAAGATTCAGATGTGCCGAAAACTGCATTTCGGACGAGGTATGGGCTTTACGAATTTTTAGTCATGGCTTTTGGTTTAACAAATGCCCTTGCAGTGTTTATGGATTTAATGAATCGTATTTTTCGGCCATACTTGGATAAGTTTGTGGTTGTCTTTATTGATGACAAACTAATATATTCCCGTGATGAGCATGAGCATGCTGAGCACTTGAGGACAATTTTACAGATTTTATGAGATAATCATTGTATGCCAAGGTCAACAAAAGTGAATTTTTGCTTAAGAAAGTTGGATTTTTGGGGCATATTGTCTCGGGAGATGGAGTCCAAGTTGATCGAAGCAAAATTTCAGCCATTGTTGAGTGGAAGCCACTGACGAACGTACCAGAGGTAAAATGTTTTCTAGGCCTAGCTGGCTATTACAGACGGTTTTTCAAGGGTTTTCTATGATAGCTACCCCGATGATGAGACTGTTACAGAAAGATGTAAAGTTTGAATGGATGGAAAAGTGTCAACAGAGTTTTAAGAAATTAAAAGAATTATTGACAGAGGCTTCAATTATAATACAACTTGAATCGGGAAAAGAATTTGTGATCTACAGTGATGCATCCTTGAATGGATTGGTCTATGTACTCATGAAATAAGGCAAGGTGATAGCATATGCTTCTAGATAGTTAAAACGACATGAGAAGAATTATCCGACACATGATTTAGAGTTGGCTGCCATTGTCTTTGCGTTGAAGATTTGGAGACACAATTTGTATGGTGAAAGATGTCGGATATTCACCAACCAAAAAGTTTAAAGTACTTGATGACTCAGAAGGAATTGAACTTAAGGCAACAAAGAGGGTTAGAGCTGATAAAAGATTACGAGCTAGTTATTGACTACCACCCGGGAAAGGCGAATGTAGTCACTGATGCTATAAGTAGAAAGTATTTGTTTGCATTAAGAGCTATGAATACACGGGTGACTTTGTCAGATGATGGTTCCATCCTAGCTGAGTTGAGGGCTAGACCGATGTTTCTCAAAGAGATTTATGAGGCTCAGAAAGATGACAGTGAATTGCAAGCCAAAAGAGTTTAGTGCGAGTCAAGTATTGAGTTTGATTTTCAGATTAATTCAGATGTATGTTTGATGTTCAGAGACAGAGTCTATGTATCGAGGAACGATGAGCTCATTCGTAAAGTTTTGCATGAGGCACATAGTGGATGCCTAACTGTACATCCGGTAGCACCAAGATGTACAATGACTTGAGGAAATGGTATTGGTGGCCAAGTATGAACACCAAGTACCTTCAGGTTTGCTTCAACCAATTATGGTTCCCGAGTGGAAATGGGATCATGTTACCATGGACTTTTTAAGGGGTTTGTCGTTTACACCAAGCATGAAAGATGATGTGTGGGTCGTAGTTGATAGACTTACGAAGTTAGCCCATTTCATACCTATAAGTGTTGACTACTCACTTGATAAGTTGGAAAACTTGTATGTTTTAGAGATTGTAAGGCTTCATGGAGTGCCTATATAGATTATATCAGATAGAGGTTCAAGATTCACATCCAGATTTTGGAAAAAGTTGCAAGATGTTTTGGGTACAAAGTTGAGTTTTAGTACTACTTTTACCCCAAACTGACAGACAGTCGGAGAGATTAATACAGATACTTAAGGATATGCTCCGGTGTTGTGTTCTTGAGTTTCAGGGTAGCTGGGAAAAGTACTTACCATTGGTAGAGTTTGCTTATAATAATAGTTTTCAGTCAAGTTTGAAAATGGCACCTTATGAGGCTTTGCATAGGCGTAAGTTCTAAACGCCTTTATTTTGGACTGAACTTAAGGAAAATCAGATTCACGAGGTTGATCTAGTTAGAGAAACTGAAGAGAAAGTAAAGGTGATTTGAGATTGTTTAAAAGCTACTTCTGATAGACAAAAATCCTACTCAGATTTGAAATGGAAAGAAATCGAATTCTAAGTTGGTGATAAGGTGTTCTTGAAAGTATCACCATGGAAGAAAGTTCTTAGATTCGACCGGAAAGGCAAATTGAGTCCGCGTTTCATCGGACCAAATGAGATCACTGAGAGGATAGGGCCGATGGCCTATTGATTGGCTTTCTTGTCTGAGTTAGAAAAGATTCATGATGTGTTTCACGTGTCTATGTTGCGATGCTACCGATCAAAACCTTCACATGTGATTTCACCGATTGAGGTTAAAATTCAACCTGACATGACATATGGCGAAGAACCAGTTAAGATTCTAGCACGAGAAGTCAAACAGTTAAGGAATAAAAGTATTGCTCTTGTAAAGGTATTACGGCAAAGACATGGGGTAGAAGAGGCTACGTGGGAGCCCGAGGAGGCTATGAGGAACCAGCACCCAAATCTTGTTACTGGTAAGATTTTGGGGACAAATTTGTAACAGCTCAATTTAGGGCCTAGTCAGAATAGTGGTACAAGACCACAAATTCAAAGTAGAAATATGTGTTTTAATGATTTTTATGAGGCTTACGAGGAATTTGCATGATTGTGTGAAAATTTCATGAAGGAATTTTATTAATTAGTAAACAATTTGTCCATTAGGACTAAATTGAAAAAATTAGAAAACATGAGAATCTATAAGGTTTAAGTATGAAATAGCTTCATAAAATTATTAGAAGTCCATATTTAGCAATTAGACCATTATATGTTAAGATGGACAAAAATAGACATGGGAAGGAAAAATCTCAAGAAAGGATCATCAAGGGCATTTTTGTCATTTGGTAAATAAAAGATTAAAAAGGTAAAAAGAAGTCAAAATTGTGTTCTTCTTTTCCTTGGCCGAAATTTTATAAGGAAGACATAGCTAGGGTTTGTTCATCTTTCAAGCTTGATGGTAAGTGTCTCTTTGCCCTGTTTTTATTGTTTTTCGAATTTTTGAGATCCTCGTAGCTTCGATTTAGCTATTTCTAGCTATATGTTGAGCTAGTTTTTATGTTTAAAAATTTACCCATATATGACATGCATGTATTTTTATGTTTTAAGGAAGAATATGAAAGTTTGATGTATGATAAACATCTTTTTCTAATCGATTTTCATGAAAAATGTATAAAAGGACCAAATTTTGAAAGTTATAAAATTGGTCATACATGAGTGAAATAGTGGAAATTAAGAGTTGTTGTAGTTAATAGAATAATTCGGCTAAGCTTAAAATACAAGGAAGTTGAATGAAAATCATTTTACGAGCCTAAGGGCAAAAGTGTAATTATGAGAAAGTTTAGGGGTAATATTGTAATTTTGCCAAAGTGTGATTCATGAGTCGATTTAGTCAATGTGAGTATTAAATAAGTGAAATTGTCATTATAGATCTAGAAACGCGAAGCCCGAACTGAAATCAGGGCAAGAATAAGGTTGCAGACTAAATTGAACATCTATATACATTTTAAGTACCGAGGTAAGTTTGTGTAAAATTAAGGTTACATGTGTTATTGTGTTTAAATTGCTTATTATTTTGTGAAATGCTTATTATTTCCATTAATTTGATTAATAATGTTTTGGTGAGAAAATGAATGAGAACATGTAAGTTGAAGTCCCAGTTGAAGACTCGGAATAACGAGGATACCTATACCATGCCAAGAGATAAAGAATGTCCCGTATAAGACCATATCTGGGATATGCCATCGGCACCGAATGTAGGTCCCATATAAGACCATGTCTGGGACATGGCATTGGCACCGAACATAAATCCTCTATAAGACCATGTTAGGGATATGGCATCAGCATCGAATAAGGAAGGTCCCATATAAGACAATGTCCGGGACATAGCATCGGCACCATATAAGGAAGGTCCCATATAAGACCATCTCTAGGGCATGGCATCGACACCATTAAAGGAAGGTCCCATGTAAGACTATGTAAGGGATATGGCATCAACATCGAGCTAAGAGATCCCGTGTAAGACCATATCTGGGATTTGGTATCAACATCAGAAGGTGATCCCATGCAAGACCATATCTAGGATGTGGCATTGGCATCGAGATACATGCATGGTTAAATTAAGTATCCTCCGATATTCTAGGTAATTCATCGGATAAAAGAGTTAAGTATGTAAAGGTGACAAAAGAGTTAAGCATGTAAAGATGATATAGAGCCAAGTTATACAAGGTTGGCATTGAGTTCCATTTATGTTAAAGATGATGAAAATTTTGAGTTTATGTTTATAATTGCATAAGGGCTAAACTATGTGACTAAGTGAATACAGGTACCATGAGTAAAATACAAGTTATGAAATCATAATGTGATATGTGATGGGTAAGAGTAAGTATGAGTAAGTATGCTTAAGCTTTTGAGACTTATGTTGCTATTGTTTGATGAGATGGAAGGGTTTATTATGAGCAATGATGTTGCTATATAAATTTCATGCAAACTTACTAAGCTATATGCTTACCCCTCTTGTTTCTTTTTTCCTTGTAGTATCGCCAAGCTAGCTCATGGATCGTAGAACGTCGGAGCTCGGATCACATTATCAATCACTATTTTGGTATAGCAAAGTTGATTTATTTTGAGTATGGCATGTATAGAAACTTGATCATTTTGAGTATGTCATAATGGGAGCCAAAGTGTAACACCCCTAACCCGTAACCGTTGTCGGACTAGGGTTAAGAGGCATTACTGAATCATGTAAACATTTCACATTCACTTTATGACACAAAGTCAATGATTAATCAAATGTACTCAAATACGAGCATATAATCCCTTATATAGGTCTACAAGACCTTAAACACATGATAGAAAGAGGTCGGGACTAAACTGAACACTTATGATAGTTATTGAAATTTAAACATTTTTCAATACTGCTGAGGTCACACGCCTGTGCAGTCAGGCCGTGTGCCTCACATGGCTACCAGACACACCTATGTGTCCATGCCGTGCCAAAACAAAGCATACATACTAACTTATTCCCATGGCCACTAGACACACCTGTGTGCCATGGCCGTGTAAAATTAGGCTAGCAACTGACTTGATCACACAACCATCATGCACTCCCGTGGGCCTCGACCGTGTACCCTGTCCAGACACACCTAGAAGTGATCCTTAAACCACACGGCAGAGACACACGCCTGTGTCTCTTGGCCATGTATGCAAAATAGGCCATTTGTAAGGCCAATTTGCCACCCATACAAGGGTCAACCATCAAGCTTCAAAACAATACCAATTCATGCTTTCCAATGCATTCAAACATACCATTTCATGCACCAATTAATCATCAACAATACTACCTACTTCCATACCTAATATCATCATAAATGAAAGTAACAATTGTACATCTCAAAACATATGTATATATATGTATCAAGCGTTATGTAATTCATGCCATAATTCATCTTCAAACCACATCTTTCATCAACCACAAAGTCATGAAATATACACATTCATAGCTCATTCATAAATTCTACATCGTTCAACTTCCAAGCCAAATCACATGGCAAGGATTAAACATGTCAAGGCATATCATAGCTTCTAGCCTATACATGCCATATTTCGACTATATACATCCTTCCACAAGTACCCAAATAGATAGGCGATAGTGTGATAGATATGCTGACGATCCCCGGATCTGAGCTAGCTTTACTGACACTGTAAAAGCAGAGAAACAATCACATAGTAAGCTTTCAAAAGCTTAGTAAGTTCGTAACAAAACACATTATACCAAAACAAACCATCACATAGATTATTTCACAATCACATATATCATACCATCTAAAGCTGTCCATAAACTCATTCATAGTTTCATCAACCACATAGGTTTCGAACATACCTTAGCCAACACTTAGTTGTCGATTAAATATGCTACTCAATACTCACTATTTCATTTCGATCAACTTTCGTTCCTTCTTCGGTTCAATCTCACACTTAGTGCCCCAAATCATTAGCCGATGCTTAATTAACATTGCACATTTAGTGCATCTATATCAAATTGATCTTAAATCGGTATCACACACACAGTGCCAACCACAGAGCCAAAGCTTATATTATTTCACACACACAGTGCTAATCATCTCGGTCACATTTTTGAATACGCACACTTAGTGCCACATAACTCGAGACCTCACATAGCATTCATGATTCAATAATATCATACCATTCATCTCATAACATTAAACATATTTAAACACACGTATTATGTCTGAACTTACCTCGGACGTCGAAATATCGAAACGGTCAATTAATCAAGCACTTTGTCTTTGCCTCGATCTTGATCTGAACCCTCCTTTCTTGGTCTATACACATTCAAATTCAACCCATTCAATCATAAATCATTCAATTTAGTATACACACACTTATTTAGGCATTTTACAAAATAGCCCTCACATTTTCACATTTAAACATTTTAGTCCCTAATTCACAAAATCACAAAATACACCAAATTTCTACTCACACAAGCTCAGCTGAATTCTTCCCATGCTACTACAAGCCCACACATTTCATTTATTTCACAATTTAGTCCTCCAACTTATTTTCTCAATTAAGCCCAAAATACTCAATTTCATTAAAAATTTCCAATACAAACTATCTTAACCCAACACTAAGCTTTCATTTTCCACCACCAAACATTCAAGAACTCACATTTTCATCAATGGTACATTTCAAAAACATCATCAATTCACAAAATTTCAGAATGGTTTGAAAGAGCACGAAGCAACGATATCAAAAGTGTAAAAATCATCAAAAACCGATCAAAGAACATACCTCAATCAAGAGTAACAATGGCTGAATATCACAAAGCTATAAACCCTTCTTTTTCTTCTTCAAATTCGGCTAAGAAAGATGATAATGGTCATCTTATGTGTTTTGTTTTATTATTTATGACTTACTTTACTAATTACCAAACTAACCTTTTATTTAACTTATAAAACATTTATTCATTAAGGTTATTTTGGTCCATTACCACCCACTAACCATAATAGTGGTTTAATTGCCTCATAAGGCCATCCTATTATAAAGACAATAACAATTGAGCACTTAACAATTAACAAACAGCATTTTGCACTTTATACGATTTAGACCTTTTCGTAATTTAATTACACAATCAATAAAATCTTCACACAAAAATTTCACACAGGCTAATTCATATATTGTACATACAGAAAATAATATTAAAATATTATTTCAATCTCAAATTTGTGGTCTCGAAACTACTATTTTGACTGGGTCTAAACTGGGCTGTTACAACTCTCCCCTCTTAGGGATTTTCGTCCCCAAAAATCTTACCAGTGAATATATGTGGATATTGCTCTCTCATAACATTCTTAGGCTCCCACATAGCCACTTCAACTCCATGTTTGTGCCACAACACCTTCACTAAGGAAATTCTTTTGTTTCTCAACTCTTTAGTCTCTCGTGCTAAGATTCGAATCGGTTCTTCACTATACGACAAGTCTGACTGAATTTCAACCTCAGTAGGAGCAATCACGTGAGACGGATCAGAAATATACCTTCACAGCATCGACACAAGAAACACATTATGGATCTTTTCTAACTCAGGTGGAAACATCAATCTATAAGCAACTGGCCCTATTTGTTCAATAATCTCATACGGTCCAATAAACCTCAGACACAATTTGCCTTTTAGGCCAAATCGAAGTATTTTCTTCCACGAAGATACTTTCAAAAATAGTTTGCCTCGAACTCCAAATTAGATATCTTTCGTTTTAAATTTGGGTGAGACTTCTGACGATCTGAGGCCGCTTTCAAACTATCACGAATCACTTTCACTTTCTACTCAGTCTCTTTTATAAGATCAACCCCGTGATTCTTATTCTCACTCAGTTCAGTCCAATACAGTGGAGTTCGACATTTTCGACCATAAAGAGCCTCATACGGTGCCATTTTGATATTAGTTTGAAAACTATTATTGTACGCAAACTTAATCAACGATAAATGTTTTTCCCACGTACTCTCAAACTCAAGCATTCAGCATTTCAACATATCTTCGAGAATTTGAATAATCCGCTTGGGTGACCATCCGTTTGCAGATGAAATGCAGTATTGAAATGTAATTTTGTGCCTAAAGCCTCTTGCAACTTCTTCCAAAATCGCGAGGTAAATCTTAGATCTCTGTCAGATACTATAGATAGTGGTACTCCATGCAATCTCACAATCTTAACTATATATAATTCGGCTAACTTTTCAAGTGAATAATCCATTCTTCACTGGAACGAAATGAGCTGATTTCGTCAATCTGTCAACTATCACCCAAATTGCATCTTTCTTTCCCAAAGATAAGGGCAATCCCGACACAAAGTCCATCGTAATCTTTTCCCATTTCCACTCAAAAATCGTGATCAACTATAACAAACCGGATGGAACTAGATGTTTAGCTTTAACTTGCTGACAAACTAAACATTTCAATACAAAGTCAGATATGTCCCGTTTCATACGATGCCACCAGTAAAATTGTTTCAGATTGTTATACATTTCCGTACTCCTCGGATGTACAATCAAATGACTATTATGAGCTTCATTAAAAATTAATTGAATCAACTCTAAATTCTTCGGAACACAAAATTTGATCTCTAAATCTCAAACAATCATCACTATCCACTCGAAATTCTGAATCCAAATTCAAATCACATTGAGCTCATTTTGCTATCATCTCATCATCAATTTTTTGGGCATCACGAATATGATGTATGAACATCGGTCTTACATTCAACTCAGCCAAAACTGAACCATCATCACACAGATCTATCTAAGAATTCATAGCTCGCAAAGCACATAAAGACTTCCGACTCAAGGCATCAGCAACAACATTAGCTTTGCCTAGATGATAATCAATCACAAGCTCATAATCTTTCAACAATTCTAACCATCTCCTCTATCGTAAATTCAATTCTTTCTGAGTCATCAGGTACTTCAAACTCTTATGATTAGTATAAATATGACATTTCTCACCAAATAGGTAGTGATGCCAAATCTTTAACACAAACACAATCGCGGCTAATTCAAGATCATGCGTCGGACATGCGGTTTTAATTGCCTTGAAGCATAAGTAATAACTTTTCCTTCTTGCATCAACACACAACCCAAACCATTCAACAATGCATCACTGTAAGCTATAAATTCTTTATTGATTCAGGTTGAACTAATACTAGTGCTTCTGTCGACAATACTTTCAACTGCTCAAAACTCTGATGACACTTTTCTGACCACTTGAAATTAACATCTTTTTGTAGCAACTTCATCAACGGAGTCATAATCATCGAGAAGCCTTTCAAAAATCGTCTATAATATCCCGCTAGTCCTAGAAAACTACAGACTTCAGACACATTTCTCGGAGGCTTCCATTCTAAAATAGTAGAGATTTTACTCGAATCAACCCGTATTCCCATAACTGATACAATATGCCCCAAAATCCAACCTCACGCAACCAAAACTCACATTTGCTAAACTTAGCATACAATTGTTTCTCATGTAGAGTCTGTAGCACAATTTTCAAATGTTCGGCATGTTGCGTCTCATCACAGGAATAAATCAGAATATCATCAATGAACACCACAACAAAGCGATCCAAATACAGTCTGAATATTTGATCGATATTTCATGAATATCCGAGAACTCTTTCAATTCCATCGGTGCTATTCTATACTGGGCTATTGAGATAGGAGTAGTTCTCGACAGTAATTCAATTTCAAATTTAACTTCTCATATTGGAGGTAATCCCGATAACTCTTCAGGAAACACATCTAGAAACTCACTAACCATAGGCACAGATTCAACTTTATTTTCTGACACTTTTGTATCAATCACATATGCCAGATAGGCTTCGCAACCCTTTCTTACATAGTTCAGTTCAAAGCTTTCATCGCAGATACAACAGCTGGTAACCTTTTCAAATCACTGGATTCAATTCGAACAATCTCACTGTTCTGACTTTTCAATTCAATACTCTTTCTTTTACAATTCACAATGGCATTATGCAGAGTGAGGCAATCCATACCCAGAATTATATTAAACTCATCAAATGGTAGCAACATCAAATTAGCCGAAAAACAAACATCAACGGACAGTTCTTGCACACTATATCCACCAAAATACACTTGCCTAAGGGGTTCGATACTCTAATCACAAATTCAGAAGACTTAACAAGTAGAGTCTTACTTGATACAAGATTTACACACACATATGAATGAGTAGATCCTGGATCTATCAATGCAATCACATCAGTATCAAATTGAGTAAATGTACCAGTAATGACATCTGGCGATGATGCTTCCTCTCGCGCACGTATAACATAGGCTCGGGCAGGGGCTCTCGCCTCTGATCTCACAGCTGTATCGGTAGTCCCTCTTTGACTTCCACTCACATTCCCAAAGTTTCTGGGTGGTCTATCCCTTGTCATCACATTGCTCGATCTCACATTCTGAACATGCTCTTCTTCATCTAACTTTGGACAATATTTAATGAAGTGATCCTGTGATCCACACTCATAACAATTTTGATTATTATACTTGCCCCAGCATTCTCCCACATGTCGCCTTCCACACTGTCTACACTCAGGCTTGTTGCTTTTGGCACTACTAACACTTGATTCCATTGGAGCTTGAGTTCTCGGACCAACACTTAGTCTCACATAATCTTTACTCGTATATCCAAATGAAGTATTTTATTGGTTGCTTGCATCTCTGAATCTCTTCGTCAAAGGTTGAGATGACTTACTCATCAATCTTTTTCTTTCATCATGAGCTTCAAAGTCAGCTTTCTTCTTTTCTTTATTGAGCTCCTCGTATTTGCATGTTCTTTCGACTAACACAACAAATTCGTTTATGTCAAGTATCCCAACCAACAACTTAATGTCCTCATTCAAACCTTCTATGAAGCGTTTACACATAGTAGCTTCAGTCAAAACACATTCTAGTGCATACTAGCTCAATCTCACAAATTCCCACTCATACTCAATAATTGACAAAAGGCCTTGTTTCAGCTCAAGGAACTCTTTACGTTTCTGATCAATGAATCGTTGACAATATACTTCTTTCTAAATTCAATTTGAAAGAAATCCAAGGTGATTCTCTCTCTCAGAACCACGGATATCAATGTCTTCCACCAGTTATACGCCGTATCTCTCAAAAAAGAAATTGCACACTTGATACATTCATCAGGGATCAACGGCATCTCATCGAATACCCAAATTGTATTCTCGAGCCAAAACGCGGCTCGCTCAGCATCAACATCAGCTATGGCCCTAAACTCTTCGGTCACATACTTTTGAATCTTATCCACAGGTGGCTTATTTAGTCAGATTGGATCTACAACTTGTGGCATAACAGGTACTTGTGAGGGTAAAGGTTGTCGAGCAGCCGGATTCGTCCGAACGAACTTCAAAAACCACTCACTCATTATTCAAAAGAAGGCTTGCTTAGCTTCTCCTCCCTCACTACTTTCATTCGGCCTAGATGTGGCCGACACTGTCCCTTGAGCGGGAATAGGCGCATTACTCTCAACATCGTCAACAACTGCTCAATCAGGATCCATTACTATATGAAAACACGTTTATAACTATCAGGATTCATCACACTATCGCAATTTCATATATTTGGCATGTATAGCTAGACTAACTCACGCTACGTTAGTCCAAGAATCGACTAAATCGTAGTTCTGATACCAATAAAATGTAACACCCCTAACCCGTAATCGTTGCCGGACTAGGGTTAAGAAGCATTACTAAATCATCGAAACATTTCACATTCACTTTACGACACAAAGTCAATCATCAATCACACATACTCAAATAAGAGCATATAGTCCCTTATCTAGGTCTACGAGACCTTAAACACATGATAGGAAGAGGTCAGGACTAAATCGAACACTTATGAAAGTTATTGGAAATTTCAACATTTTTCAATATTGCTGAGGTCACACGCCCGTGCAGTCAGGCCGTGTGTCTCACACAGGCTACTAGACACACCCATGTGTCAAGGTCGTGCCAAAATAGAGCATACATACTGACTTATTCCCATAGCCACTAGACACGCCCGTGTGCCAATGCCGTGTAAAATTTGGCTAGCTACTGACTTGATAACACACGGCAACAATATTTTTTACAGCCCTTACCTGTGTCTGACAACGGTATCGGATACGAGGCATTACCATGCTTAACCTTACTTGAACTTGTAGTAACTGGCTATAACATTTTGTTTAAAACCCATTTCTTGTTCATTCTAGGTCTACGTGGCCCTAAACCTACCTCCGAGAGGTTTCGAATTTAACCGAGGACTTTTATGAACTTGGAAAACTTTTCATCAAAATAGGGGCCACACGCCCGTGTTGAACTAGGGACACGCCCGTGTACCCCTAAAACATGCCCGTGTCTTCCACCCATTGTCGACACTGACTAATTTCACACGGCCTTGACACGCCCGTAGCCCTAGCCCGTATGGCAAACCTTATCATTCTGACTTATCCACACGGTCTATACACACGACCGTGTGCTTCAAGCATGTGGCGACTTAAATTTCAAATGCAAGGTGCAGACCTCACATGGCCTGGGCATACGCCCATGTGCTAGCTGTGCCTCCCACACGGTTTAGACACACGCCCATGTGTCTACCCATGTGGACAATTAGCAGGCTATCTACAAAGCCATTTTGCCACCCTACATCGCACACACACGTAAACTCCATTTCAAATCATTTCAATTTAAAAGATGATCAATTAATATCTCTAGAAATCTAAGAAATCGAGACATACACAAGAGCGTACACTTCATGAAACTTACCTTCATTAAGTAAAGGATTTGCCAAGTATTGGCCTAACTCAAGACCATTTACAAAATGAATTTAGTATCATACACAACCAACACTTTGCCTAACAATTACAACTTAACAAAATACTCGAGTCCTATACATGCCATACTCAAAATAAGTCTAAATTATTATACCAAAGTGATGTCAATAGTGTGATTCCTAGCTCCGACGTCCAATGATCCTCGAGCTAACATGGCAAAACTAAAAAGAAAAGGAAGAGAGAGGGGTAAGAATATAGATTAGTTAGTTTGCAAGGAACTCTAGGATGACAATTTACTCAAACTATAATCATTCATATCATGAAACAATGGCGACATAGCACCAATGAATAAAAGTACTTACTCGTACTTATTCTCACGTATTCTTACCCATCTCATGTCAATATGATCTGGTAACTTTTACTTACTCAAGATACAAGTATCAGTGATTCATATAGTTTAGCACATTTGCTAACATAACCATAAACTCACATCTTTATCATTCATACTATGAACATCACTCAAGGCCATCTTTAAATAGACTTGGATCTAGGCCAACTCACATACTTGACTCTTTTGCTTATGAATAAATCGGATCATCATGAATCGTTCAAGCTTAACATGCATAAGATTTGATGCCAACGCCATATCCAAGATATGGTCTTACATGGGATCATTCCTTAGTGTTGACTCCATATCCTGATATGGTCTTATATAGGATCTCATAACTCGATGTCGATGCCATGTCCCAAACATGGTCTTATACGAGATCGTACTTAGATGTTGATGCCATATCCCAAATATGGTCTTACACGAGATCATTCTTTGGTGCCGAAGCCATATCCCAAATATGGTCTTATATGGGACTTTTCCTTTCTCATATGCATACGTAGGTAATATACTTACTCTAGAACTATAACCAAAACTACAATTTAGCCTGTTCTCATCGAGACTTTATAACTCGATTTCATTCACAATAACATACATTAACATAATAATGAAAGATTCAAATATCGAACATTATGAAATACTAATTTCATACAAACTTACCTCGAATCTCAAAATGTGTCTTGGTGCTCGATTTAGTCTTCAACTTTGTTCTTGCCTTGGTTTCTATCTGGGCTTCGTGTTTCTTGATCTATAATAATAAATTTCTCTTGTTAAACACATGCATTGACTAAATCGACTCATAATTCATTTTTTAGCAAAATTATGATTTTACCCTTAAACTTTCACATAATTACACTTTTGCCCCTAGGCTCGTAAAATGATTTTCATTCAACTTTCTTGCATTTCAAACCTAGCCAAATCATTTTCTCAACTATAGCAACATTAAATTCCCACTATTTCACTCATGTATGACCATTTCTATAACTTTACAAATTGGTTCTTTTCATGCATCTTTCATGAAAATCACTTAGAAAAAGATTTTATCATACATAAAACTTTCATATTCTTCCATAAAACATCAAAATACATGCATGTCATACATGGGTAAATTTTTTTAACATAAACCCTAGCTCAGCATATGGCTAGAAATAGCTAAACTAAGCTACGAGGGTTTCAAAAATACGAAGAACATTAAAAACGGGGCTAGGATGCACTTACTTTAAGCTTGAAAATAAACAAAACCCTAGCTATGGAGTCCTTTCCAATTTTGGCACCATGGGGAAGAAGATGGACATGATTTTTTGTTTATTTTCCCTTTTTATTCTTGAATTAACCAAATGACCAAAATGCCCTTATGACCCTTTCTTAAGATTTTTCCTTCCCATGTACATTTTTGTCCATCATCACATATAATGGTCTAATTTCTAAATACGGACCTCTAAGATTTTTCATAATTCTATTTCATACTTGAACTTTCTAGAATCTCACATTTTTCTATTCTTTGCAATTTTGTCCTAATGGACAATTTATTCACTAATTAATAAAATTTCTTCATGTGACTTTCACACAATCATGTAAAACCTTATAAACCTTGTAAAATCATTTAAACACATATATTCTACTTTGAATTTGTGGTCTTGCACCACTATTCCAACTAAGACCTAAATTGGGCTGTTACAGCCACCATGCATGCCCGTGGGCCTCGGCCGTGTACCTTGTCCAGACACACTTAGAAGTGATCCTTAAACCATATAGGGTCAACCAACAAGCTTCAAAAGAATACCAATTCATGATTTCAAATAAATTAAAACATCACATTTCATGCACCAATTAATCATCAACAATACTACCTACTTCCATACCTAATATCATCGCAAATGAGTCCATTCAAAGTAACAATTGTACATCTCAAAACATATATATATGTATCAAGCATTATGTAATTCATGCCATAATTCATCTTCAAACCACATCTTTCATCAACCATGAAGTCATGAAATATACTACATTCATAGCTCATTCATAAATTCTACATCATTCAACTTCCAAGACAAATCACATGGCAAGGATTAAACATTTCAAGACATATCATAACTTCTAGCCTATACATGCTATATTTCAACTATATACATCTAGCCAAAGTACCCAAATAGATAGCTGATAGTGTGATAGAGATGCTGACGATCCCCAGATCCGAGCTAGCTTTACTGACACTGTAAAATAGAGAAACAATCACACAGTAAGCTTTCCAAACCTTAGTAAGTTCATAACATAACAAATTATACCAAAATAAACCATCACATAGATTATTTCACAATCACATATATCATACCATCCAAAGCTAATATGTTCAATTAACCTTCCATAAACTTATTCATAGTTTCATCAAACACATAGGTTCCGAACATACCTTAGCCAACACTTAGTTGTCAATTACATATGCTACTCTATACTCACTATTTCATTTCAATCAACTTTTGTCCCTTCTTCGGTTCAATCGTACACTTAGTGCCCCAAATCGTTAGCCAAAGCTTAATTAGCATTGCACACTTAGTGCATCTATATCAAACCAATCTTAAATTGGTATCGCACACACAGTGCCAACCATAGAGCTGAAGCTTATATAATTTCGCACACAAAATGCTAATCATCTCGATCACATTTCGAATACGCACACTTAATGCCACATAACTTGAGCCCTCACATAGCATTCACGATTCAATAATATCATACCATTCATCTCATAACATTAAATATAGTTAAACACACATATTATGTCCGAACTTACCTCGGACGTCGAAATATCAAAATGGTCGATTAATTGAGCACTTTGTCTTTGCCTTGATCTCGATCTGAACCTCTCCTTTCTTGGTCTATACACATTCAAATTCAACCCATTCAATCAGAATTCATTCATTTTAGTCTGCACACACTTATTTAGGATATTTTACAAAATAGTCCTCACATTTTCACATTTTGACACTTTAGTCCCTAATTCACAAAATCATAAAATACATGAAATTTCTACTCACACAAGTTTAGCCTAATTCTTCCCATGCTAATACAAGCCCACGCATTTCATTTATTTCACAATTTAGTCCTCCTACTTCTCAATTTCTCAATTAAGCCTAAAATACTCAATTTCATTAAAATCCCAATACAAACTATGATAACCCAACACCAAGCTTTCATTTTCCACCATCAAACATTCAAGAACTCACATGTTCATCAATGGTACATTTCAAGAACATCATCAATTGAAAAAATTTAAGCATGGGTTTGAAAGAGCACGAAGTAACGATCTCAAAAACATAAAAATCATCAAAAATTGATCAAATAACATACCTTAATCAGGAGTAACAATGGTCGAATATCAAAAAGCTATAAACCCTTCTTTTTCTTCTTTGAATTTGCTAATAAAGATGATAATGCTCATCTTATGTGTTTTGTTTCATTATTTATGACTTATTTTACTAATTACCAAACTAACCTTTTATTTAACTTATAAAACATTTATTCATTAAGCTTATTTTGGTCCATTACCACCCACTAACCTTAATAGTGGTTTAATTGCCTCATAAGGCCATCCTATTATAAAGACAACAATAATTAAGCACTTAACAATCAGCACACAGCATTTTGCACTTTATGCGATTTAGTCATTTTCGTAATTTAATCACAATCAATAAAATATTCACACAGGCTAATTCACATATTGTACACACAAAAAATAATATTAAAATATTATTTTGATCACAAACTTATGGTCTCGAAACCACTATTCCGACTAGGGTTTAAATCAGGCTATTACACAAAGTGTTGGCTATTAAGGTTATTAACCTATTTGTATATGGCCAAAGAAATTGGCCAATATTTGTTAAGTTCCATATCTTGATGAGGATGAGTTTTTATGAATTCTATAAATGATGACTTAGGGATTTTTCATAGTGGATTATTGCTATTTATGTGTTGCTTGTGTTGGAATATATCTGTTCATGTTTCAGGGTGGCAATTGGCTGGGAAAATAGCCCTCTAATTGTCCACACGGGTAGACACATGGGCGTGTTTCTAGGCTATATATGAGACACGGTCAGCCCCATGGGTGTTTTAATAGGCCGTGTGGCCCCTCCATCAACTTACGAGACTATGATTCATCACACGGGCTAGCACACCGGCGTGTGCCTAGGCCGTGTTCCCTTAAGAGATTGATGGCATCATAAATAGAGAGCTCTACAGGCGGAGGAAATAGGCGTGTCTAGGCCATGTGAAGGACACGGGTTATAGACACGGGCGTGTGTCCAGCCATGCAAAAACTCCTGTAGGTTCGAAAAAAATAAATTCCACATGGTTTAGGGACATGGGCGTGTGTGACCACACGGTTTACCCACACGGGCGTGTCCCATGTCACACGGGTATGTGACCCCTATTTAGGTAAAAATTTTTTAGAGTGTAAAAGTTTTCGGACTAATTTTGAAACCTCCCGTAAGTATGTTTAGGGTCTCGTAGGCCCATAATAAGGATGTTATGAATATGAATGAAAAGTTTTAAGATTGAAAAGAAATTTTACAGCCCGATAATGTATGTTTAAGCAAGTTAAGTTCAGTAATGCCTCGTATCCTATCCTGGCATCACATAATCTGGCGACACGACTGTATGACCCTACTTCGAATACCCATACGGCCATGTGACACCTATTTCCTTTTTTTCCAATTTTTACAAAATTTTTGTTTTGTTTCAAATTAGTCCCTGAATGTTCCTAGAAACATGAAAATTTACGTGTTTTTACATTCCCTTTTTAACTTAAAATCATGCTATTTTGGTTAAATTTTTGTCAAAAAACTAATTAAATATTATAAAATAATTAAATTGTGCTAAAAATATGAACATGGTGAATTTTAATTAATTTTATAGCTAATTTTGATTAATTTTGACTATTTTTGACAAATTCGCACAAAGGGCAAAAATTGGTTTGGCAGACACTACTCGAAGAATAAACCCGAGAAGCAATTTGAAGTATCGAGGCAAATTTATTTCCAGCCTAAGACGGTTCGATTATGAATATTAAATCATAATATAATTAATTTTAATTTATTCCCAATTTAATTTGGGCTAAATAAATTATTATTAATTAATTATGGAAAAATGGTCCAGTTAAACTCACTGGTTGAACCGAATTTAGTGAACCGAACCAGCCACTAATTGGGCAGCCCAAACTGTCCATATGCTGACCCAAATCAGCTTATTATCTGATGAATTAAGCTTGCAAAGAAGCCCTTGAAGACTTGTCAAAGTTGCATTCAACCCTTTCCACAATTAGTGGCTTTGTAGATTTGTCCCATGCCATATTTAGCAAAGTTGAAGCCATCAACTTTGCCACATAGGTGGTCGGCCAAGGGGTGGCTCTTTGGCTACTTTTTTAGTAAATTTGATCTACCATATTCTACTATAAAACCCCCTTGGCTGATCATTCAAAGCATCCCTCATCCCTCATCCCTCATCCCTCACCTCTCATTCACATCTCCTTCTCTCTTTTCCTCTCTCACTTTCTCTCAACTTTTCATTTTCCTATTTCCTTGATCTTGTGCCAATTTCTCCTCTTGGAAAAGGGGTCTTCTTCAGCCATCATTGAGCAGCAATTAGAGTGTTCAAAAGCCACCTTGATAGCCGAGGACAACGGAGCACGAAGAATGGAGCAATCAGTCAAGCCACGGAGAAACACCAGATTTGCTTCTTGTTCCCTATCTCTTTAAATTTCATTGTTGTTTTGAAAAACATGTTTATGAATATTTATGCTATTGGAATGGTTAATTTAATCATCTTATCTTGAATTTAATTCGTGTTGGGTTGATTAAATTTCATCCTTTTAAATTATTAAAATTATGTTTATGCTGTTATAAGCCTCGGTAAAATGCTTGATTAAGTAAAATCATGCTTAAGTTATTCTGGCATTATAATTGTTTAGATAACTAAATAATTAATTATTTAAACGCATTGAAATTTTAATTAATGGACACAGTACTTAATCAGTGCATGTTTAATTCTTCTAAAGTAGCTGAAGATTAGATTAGCATTGTATTTGGCGATACATATACCTTGCACAACTTGCAAGATTATTGTGATTAAACTGTTTCAAGGTAAGGATACTTTGTTACCTCACATAGTCTTTTATATGCTTATTAGGTTGAATTAATCATTTGAATCGACATAGGTATATGCGAGAGATTGTTTAATTTAAGAAGTATGTATGTGCAATAACATGTTTACCTTTATAAATCTGTTTATCGGTCGAATTAACGTAGGAATATGTACAAGTGATGAATGGATTTTTTATTTGTAAATATGTTCATAAGTTAGCAAATTACCGAGTTGTCGTGAATTTATTCGTAACATGTATAAGCATAAGTTATATAATTCTAAGGTAGGAAATGTAATTAATCCAACACAATTATATCATCTTGATTAAAATCAGCTTTTGAAATCGTGCATTATAACTTTATTTTATTTTATTTTACTTTGTTTTTTTTAGTTTTTAAATATTTCTTAGATCCAAATATTTTCCCTTCACCAAAGTGTTTGAAATCATTTTCATAAATAATTCTTTTATAGTCCCTGTGGGTACGATACTTGACATTTACTTGTCACTTTATTACTTGTTGCGATTGTGTACACTTGCACATTTCCACTATTCTAAGTTTTTGGCCCCGTTGCCAGGGACTATTTTTCAAAATCCATTATTTGTGAATTTGTTAGTCTTATATTTTGGTTTAATTTTTCGTTTAATTTTTCTTACTTAATTTTTCTGTGATTATTTCCGGTGTTTATGAGTATTGACCAGATTATTGACTTACTCCTTGTAGACCTTGAGATAGAACGAACCTTTCGACAGTGAAGACGACAAGCGAACCAGAGAAGGACCGAAGAGATGAACTTCGAGAATATGAATCAAGGAAATGGAGCAAACCTTGCTCAGAATCCTATCCTTATTGCTGATGATAGGGATAGAGCCTTAAGACAATATGTCGTGCCAGTGTTCAATGATCTTAATCTGAGTATTAGGAGACCCGAAATCGAGGCACAATAATTCAAGCTAAAACTAGTCATGTTCCAGATGCTTTAGACAGTGGGCCAATTTAGTGGAATGCTTAATGAAGATCCTCATCTTCATTTAAGACTATTTATGGAAGTGAGCGATTCTTTCAAGTTAGTCGGAGTTCCCAAAGATGCCTTATGATTGAAGTTGTTCCCATATTCGTTAAGGGACAGAGCTCGTGCCTGGTTGAACTCATTGCCACCAAACTCTATTTCTACATGGCAAGAATTAGCTGATAGATTCCTCATGAAGTATTTCCCGCCAAGCAAGAATACTAAGTTGAGAAACGAGATCATTGCCTTTCACTAAATGGATGATGAGTCCTTTTATGAGGCATAGTTATTATGAAAAGGCCCTCATCATGGAATCCCACATTATATTCAACTTGAGACATTCTATAATGGTCTCAACGCTCACACAAGGATGGTAGTGGACGCCTCTACTAATGGTGCTCTCATTTTTAAGTCCTATAACAAGGCTTATAAAATTATTGATAGGATTTCTAGCAACAATTATCAATGGCCAACGAGTCAACCAATTTCAGGAAGACGAGTTGTTGGAATACATAAAGTAGACGCTCTTAGTTCACTCACATCTCAGGTATAACCTATATCCTCGATGCTTAAAAATCTTACTACTAATGGGTCTAATAGTTTTGCATCACAATCGCCTAATCAATTTAAGAATATAGCCTGTGTCTATTTGGGAAGGGACATTTGTTTGAAGAATGTCCGTCGAACCCAGAATTTGTATACTACATGGGTATTCAGAACCAAAACCGAGGAAGACAAGGGCTGCAGTATAATTTTTATAACCCATCATGGAGAAACCACCCAAATTTCTCCTAGAGTAACCAAGAGGCTAGAACCAGTACCACTTACACCTAACCAAGACCAACCCAACAGCCTAATTTCTCACAACAAGTTCAAAAACCAGTTCAAGTTGAAGCATCCAATAGCTTGGAGAATTTGCTGAAGGCATACATGGCAAAGAATGATGCCTTAATCCAGAGCCAATCAACTATATTGAAGAATATGAAGAATCAAGTGGGCTAGATTGAAACTGAACTTAGGAACTAACTATAGGGTACTTTACCCAGTGATATGAAAAATCTAAAAAATCTAGGAAATGAGCACTGCAAAGTGCTAACACTGAGGGGTGGAAAGACGATAGAGCCCAATACCATTAAAGCTGGAAAGGAGCAAGCGGACGCTCAAGACTCAGAAGAAGTTCAACCAAGTGTTTAAATCCAGTTTCACCAGAACCAAGATTTGTAAATCCTGACAAAGTAACCTCAAGAAAAACTAATTCTAATCAACTAACAACTTTGTTAGGTGCAAAATTGTTGCCAAAGATGAATCAACCAGAATTAGTTCCATTAATGAAACCACCACCACCCTACCCTCAAAGACTTCAAAAGCAGAAATAGGAGATTCAATTCAAGAAGTTCCTTGATGTACTCAAGCAACTTCATATCAACATCCCATTGGTTGAAGCACTTAAGAAAATGCCGAACTACGTCAAGTTCATGAAAGATATCTTGTCTAAGAATCGAAGACTTGGAGAATTTGAGACGGTAGCTCTGAGGAAGGAATGCAGTGCATATCTTCAAGACAAGTGACCCCCAAAATTGAAGGATCTTGGATGTTTTACCATACTGTGCAACATTGGAGCAACATATTATGGTAAGGCATTATGTGGCTTAGATGCAAGTATCAACTTGATGCCTATGTCAATTTTTAGGAAGTTAGGGATAGGAGAAGTTAGACCAACTATAGTTACGCTTCAACTAGCAGATCGATCCTTAGCACATCCAAAAGGAAAAATCGAGGACGTATTGGTATGCGTAGATAAGTTTATCTTTTCTTCTGACATTTTAATTCTAGATTTTGAAGCATACAAAGAAGTACCAATCATCCTAAAAAGGCCGTTCCTAGCAACTGGAAGGACCTTTATTGATGTGCAGAAGGGCGAGCTCACTATGCATGTTCAGAATGATCAGGTAACATTTAACGTCTTTTAGTCTATATGATTTCTTGACACTATGGATGATTGCTTTGCAGTGTCTGATTTAGAGGATTTAATAGTGGAGAAGGAACTTAACTGTGTTGAGGACCCACTAGAAAGAATTTTGACATTAGATCCCCCAAATGATGAAAAGGAGCATGAATACTTAGCTTTGCTAAAAGCTGATCAAAAGGGATTTAATCTGCAATCCCGTTTTGAATCTTTGGAGTTAGAGAAAAGGGATTACACCCAGCCAAAAGCATCAATCGAGGAGCCACCTAAATTAGAACTCAAGGTATTACCTACACACTTAAAATATGTTTATTTAGGTAACGCTTCTACTCTGCCTATGATTGTTTCAGCAGAATTAACTACTGAACAAGAAGAGAAACTTATCATAGTTTTGAAATAATTCAAAAAGGCTATCGGATGGACCATAGCCGATATTCACACTATTATCCCATTTGTATGTATGCACAAGATCATATTAGAAGACGGTGAGAGAGGAATGATTGATGGACAACGAAACTGAACCCCATCATGAAAGATATAGTAAAGAAGAAAATTATCAAGTGGTTGGATACGGGTATAATTTACCCTATCTCAGAAAGTTCTTGGGTAAGTCTGGTCTAGTGCATGCCGAAGAAAAGAGGTATCATGGTTGTAGAGAATGAGAACAACAAGTTGATACCGACTAGAACGGTTATAGGATGGAGAACCTGCATCGATTATCGAAAGCTGAACAAGGTGACTAGGAAAGATCACTTTCCTTTACCGTTATTGGACCAGATGCTTGATAGACTCGCAGGATGATATTACTACTATTTTCTCGATGGATACTCAGGGTATAATTAGATTACAGTAGCACCCAAAGATCAACACAAAACGACCTTCACCTGCTCGTACGATACATTTTCATTTAGAAGCATGCCATTTTGTTTATGTAATGCACCTACTACATTTCAAAGATGTATGATGTCTATTTTCACTGACATGGTTGAAAAGTATTTCAAATTTTTTATGGATGATTTTTCAGTATCCGGAGATACTTACGATGATTGCTTAGCCAATCTAGCTAAGGTACAAAGGCAATGCAAAGAAACAAATCTCGTGCTCAACTGGGAAAAGTGCCATTTTATGGTACGAAAAGGAATTGTTCTAGGCCATCGGATAACTAGACATGGGATTGAGGTAGACAAATCAAAAGTAGACATTATTGAGAAACTCCCACCACCAACATCTGTAAAAGGTGTTAGGAGCTTTTTAGGCCACGCTAGTTTTTATCAAAGATTTATCAAGGACTTTACAGTGGCTAATCCCTTAGGCAAACTATTTGAAAAGGACTCGATATTCAAGTTTGATGAGGAATGCTTAAAATCCTTCAATGATTTGAAGAGTCGATTAGTCACGGCACCAATAATCATACACCAAATTAGGATTTTCCATTCGTATTGATATGTGGCACAAGTGACTTCGCAATTGGAGTTGTCTTGGGCCAGCGAAGGAACAAAGTTTTTCAACCCATCTACTACGCAAGTTGAACTCTAACCGGAGCTCAACTGAATTATATGGTAACAAAAAAAATAATTACTTGACATTGTGTTTGCTTTTGATGAGTTTCGATCTTATCTTGTAGGTACCAAAGTGATTGTCTATACGGACCATTTAGCAATTAAGTATTTACTGGCCAAGAAAGACGCTAAGCCGAGATTGATCCGGTGGGTACTTTTACTTCAAGAGTTCAATCCAGAAATTCAAGATTGAAAGGAGTAGAAAATCAAGTAGCAAATCACTTGTCCAGATTAAAGCCGCAAGAGGAAAATTCTCCACTTGTACCGATTCAGGAAACATTTCCAGATGAACACATACTGAAGGTGAATCATGTCCACAATATTCCTTGGTTTGCTGATATTGCTAACTATTTAGCTTGTGGTTTGATGCTGATTGATAAAAGTATCAACAAAAGAAAAAGTTTCTTCTCGATATGAAGTACTATTTCTGGAAAGAGCCATACTTGTTTAAAAAGTGTGCAGATCAGATGGTCAGGAGATGTGTGGCAGAAGATGAAATACCAAAGATTTTATACCACTGTCACTCAGCTCCAAGTAGGGGACACTTTGGAGGTACACGTACAATGGCCAAAGTATTGCAAGCCGGATTCTTTTGGCCAACATTATTCAGGGATGCATACGATTACGTAAAGAGTTGTGATCGATGTCAGAGGGTTGGAAATGTCACCAATAGAAATGAGATGCCTCGAACAAATATCATTGAGGTAGAATTGTTTGATGTTTGGGGTATTGACTTTCTTGGTCCTTTCACTTCGTCTTTTGGTCACAAGTACATATTGCTAGTAGTAGATTATGTGTCCAAGTGGGTCAAGGCTGAAGCTTATCCGATGAACGATGCTAAGGTTGTGATGAAGTTCTTGCAGAAACATGTGTTCATAAGGTTTGGAACCCCAAGAGCTATTATTAGCAATGAAGGGACCCATTTTGTGAATAAGTGATTAAAATGGTTGTTAGATAAACATGGAGTGAAACATAAGGTTGCTTCAGCTTACCATCTGCAGACAAATGGGCAAGCTGAGATAGCGAATAAGGAGATCAAAGGCATACTTGAGAAGATAGTTTACCCGAACCGACGAGATTGGTCCGAGAGACTAGATGATGCTTTATGGGCTTACAGAACAGCATACAAGACACCTTTGGGAATGTCACCCTATAGATTGGTCTTTGGGAAAGCCTGCCATCTACCTCTGGAGTTAGAGCACAAAGCTTATTGGGCTCTTCGACGACTCAACTTGGATCTTAAGCTTGCTAGAGAGAAACGGATGCTCCAACTCAATGAGCTAGAGGAATTTCGAATGTTCTCATACAAAAATGCCAAATTTCTCAAGGAAAGACTCAAGAAATGGCATGACAAATACATTAGAGTTAGAAAATTTGAAGCAGGTCAGCAAGTCTTGTTAATTAATTCCAGATTGAAGTTCTATCTAGGTAAGTTAAAATCACGTTGGTCCGGTCCATTTACTATTCATCGCGTCTATCCATATAGAGTTGTTGAACTCCAAGGTAAGGGAGGTAATTTTCAAGTCAACGCTTAGCATTTGAAGCATTACTACGGAGAAAAACCTGAGCGGGATCAAATCTTGTTCAGTTTATCAGATATGTAAATTCTCTCATTTTTAATAAATTATTTAGGGTATATTTTCAGGTTCATTAAGGTAAAATAAATTCTGTCTAGGAGATTAGAACTTAAGCGGGACCGCTTGTGACCCCTCCAATCTTTCCTGGGAATTGATTTTTACATAATTTTTCGAGAAATTAGTCCCTAAATGAGAAACTAAATAATAGAAAGGTCAATTTTGACCCAAGTTTTAAATTGCAACTTAATTTCAAATTTCATTAAGTCTAGGGACTTAATTGAATTATTTTTAAAATTTGGTTGCTAATACCGTAAATAATATAAACTAGGTGCCTCTTTTTGTAAATATTTTTAAAGGTATCTAGAATAAATATTTTTACTTAATATTATTGATAAACTTTAATATATAATTATATCCATTATAATTTATATATTAATTTTATCAACTTAGCGTAGGATTAGGATTAATTTTATTTAATTATATTCTATGCTTATCTTAATAATTTAATAGCAATTGATAATTTAATAAGCATATATTTGATTATTTAATTGTTGTTAACATTGAGTAGAATTAGAATTAGAATATTTTAAATTATTAAATTTCTCTAAGAATCCTACTCTAATTCCTACTACTCTCACTATAAATTCCCCCATACTTCTCCCATTCGTTCATCACTCAATACCCCAAAACCTTAAGTACCGAAACCTCCTAGCTAAGCACCTAGCCGCATGCCCAAGCGACCAGCAGCTCTCACAGACTGCTCAGCCAGCAGCCTTAGCACATCGTACGTCCCAGCTCCAGCAGTCGCCCAAGCCGTGTCCTGCTCCTGTGCCGCTTTTGGTGTCCCAACAAGATCGGGCTTGCTGTAGAAGGGCTTCACACTATCGCTTTGTGAGCCTCTACCACACGTTGCAGCTTGCTTCTACACCCATCCGCCCGCGCACCTAGCAGCCTTCTAACACCCAAACAACATATCTCTTTCACCGATGCACCAAGCCCTTAAGCCTTCAACCTTCCTTTTAAATTTCCATCTTTTGTTTCATAAGTATATTTTAGTTTAAGAGTTCTTAATTTTTACAAGGAAGGTGGTAAGAACAAAATTTTTTTTTCTTAAGTTTTAGGTTTTTTCAATTATTTAATTTTTCAATTTATTGAAATATTAGTAATTTTTATTAATTAAATTTTTAGAAAATAATTTTTTCCATCTTATGTTCAGTCAATCATGCCTCGCAAGAAAGCGTATACTGCAATAAATCGATGAAAGCATAAAATAACTTCCTTGTGAAGAAGCCAAAGTAAGATACGAAAGTATCTTCAAAAATCAACAAATGCATCCAGATAAAGGCTTCACATTGAAGGAAAGCAACTACAGAGACTTTATGTCACGTATTCGTCAAGTTGCCGAAGCCCTCAATTAGGAATTGTTTTGTGGAAAGAGACCAAGTGTGGATGGGGAACTAGTTCGTGAATTTTATGCGAACTTAACATCAAGCGAATTGACCGAAGTTCCAGTTCTCAGAATCAAGGTACCAATAAATTCAAATGCTATTAATGAGTTCTTTGAATTACCTGATTTCGAAAACCATGAATATTCTTCTTTGTTAAGCAACATTAAGCTAGAAAATTTGCAAGAAATTCTCGAGAAACTTACAGTTTTAGGTTCTAAGTGGACTATGTCAAAGCAAGGAATCCATATGTGTCGAAGAGAGTATTTGACACCACTTGCTAAGGTATGATTCTATTTCATCCGTTTTAGCCTTATGCCTAGTTCGCATCGGACTACAATCTCATTAGAGCGAATAGTCCTATTATACTCGATTCTAACTGGAAAAACCATTGATGTGGGCAAAATCATCCAAAGAGAAATGTGAAATTGTACCGTTAGACATTCTGGCCCAGCCTATTTCCCATTTACATTAACAACTTTGTGCTTAAAAGTAAAGATTCTTGCGAAAGTAAAGAAGATAGGGTATAGTCAAGGCACAATCACCTATTGGGAGCTCTACCGAGTAGCTGGATATTCTGTTCTATAGCAACGAGTTAAAGACAGTGAGGATCCCAAAGAAGCAGAAGATGACCCCACAGAGATCCCGCCAGAGCAATCAACTGAAGTCCCTAACAAAGCAGAACCAATGGAACCAAAAGCTGAACCTGATATCGAAACCTCAATGTTTGGAGCCCCACCGCCTACCCCAGATTGTAACACCCCATGTGCCATCCAACTCTTCTCCCTTCCCCTTGACGTCACATGCAAAAATAAAAACACTCCCCTTGCTGTCCACAAGACTCGAACCTAAGCCCTCCTCCACCTGCTTGAGGCGTCCCTTGCCCAAGCCTTAAGTGGCGCCTTGCAGCCACTTTACCACATGATTTCTTGTGGCATAAATCCCCTAAAAATTCCTTTAAAGCCTCCTTAGCCCAGTTCCCTTTTGACGCAAAAAAAATAAAAGTCTCTAATGCTTCCCACGTTGCTCGAACCTCTTCCCTCCTGCACTCCCCTTAACGCAAGCCTCCAAGCCCCTAAGGTAACGTCCCAAGCCACTTTACCAAGGCACTCTTTGTGCCATAAACTCCACACAAATTCTCTTAAAGACCTCTTTGACCTAGCTCCCCTTTTTGACTTAAAATCCAACATTTTCCCAAAGTTTCCACCTTCATCCTAGAGTTCTAGAAACCCTTAAAACACCTCCAAACATACTTAAAGCCTACTAACACTTGAGTTATGCTCCAAATGCATAACCCCTAATCTAGGATATTACACAGATCTTCGTGATGAGCTATTAAAGCTGATGGACTTAATGCAACACATGCAATGGCAGCAACAAGCCTACTGGAGATACTAAAAAATAAGGGATGACTCGATGAGGAGTGCAGAAAATTTATAATGGCCCATTTATTTTTATGCCTGAGTTTCCAAATTTCATATTAGAACCATTATTTCATTATCGAAGAGGGAGCAAGGCGATTCATGAAAAGGCAATACTGATGGAGCAAAAGATGAGTCGAATTCGGAAGGATCGGCAAACAAATAAAAGGATGGACTTCAACTTTAGTTTATTTTTATTCTTAAGTCGTTTTAGGATTAGGTTAATTAGGAATTTTTATTTTTTTCACAATAAAACAAGAGATAGGAATCATGAATAAAATCTGAACAAGTCACAAAGGCTAAAGTGTGGAAATAGATATATACATGACTAGGATTGGATTTTAGAGAGAGCTTGGTACTTAAGCAGTCAATTTGACTCACCTCCTCTTTTCTAAAAATCCTACCTGGTGTATAGTATCTATTCACTTTAAACAATGAGGACATTGTTCACTTTAAGTAAGGGGGACCGAAAATTTGAGTTAACTTAGTTAATTCCACTCAGAATAAAATTTTCTTTTAATTATGATTAGGATATATTTTGTTAAATAATTTAAAATTTCGTTAAGTATGTTAAACTTCAGTATTAATAAAGTTTTATTATTTCAATAAGTTATTATGTTAGCTTAATAATGATATGAATGTATTTTAATAAATCATGCAAATTAGTACCATAAAATTTTTAGTTCCTTATGAAAAATTTAAGCATGCATGAAAGTTTAAGTCTTTAGAATTGACTTAGTAATTTCTTGAGGCGAAATCCTACGAAGCATGGAACGTTGAAAATGATTTAGGCAACTATTGTTTGGACCATTTGAGCCTTTCAAGCCAACTCTGATAAAATTATCCTTTGGAACCTAACTTTGAGACTATATGGCCTAGTTTTATTTGGACCTTTGCAATACTTAGCCAACACTTTTCTCTTCATTATCTCTAAAATTGTCCCAAACATTAGACTCAGTACTATTCAGAATTTTGTTTGAAAATAAGTTTGGAGGAGTTGAAAAGAGTATCAATTGCTCGAAAATTGTAGTACATGAAGCAAGTGCTCGAATTTGAATTTCAAAAAAAAAATTACTCGAAAGAAAATGGATGTACAAAAGAGTATGAGAAAGTATAATAAGTTGGTGAATCAAAGGAAAAAACCCCGAAGGTTAGATTTACGCTGAGTCTAGGGTTTTTAAGCCAAAAATTTATCTATCTTTACCTACCCCTAAGCCCAGCCACATTACAACCTTATTAAAGACCTATTGAATCAAAGTTCCAATGTTACCTACATTAGTGGAGAGAAATTGCTCTGTTCAACATATGACGAGATCAGTTAAGCTTAACGATTGCAGTTTAATTTTGAATAAGGGATTAAAATCAAATTGGTAGGGAGTAACATGTCTTTACTAAGAAACATTTAGTCTAATTTTGCTAGTATAATAGTTGTTGGATGTAATTTAAACGATATGTATACTTAAGTAGCATAATTATCAAATTTCTTATTTTTGAGCCTAAGTATATTAAATTCATAATTTTAAGAAGAAAGTTGTTTTGAAGGAGTTCTTCAAAAGTGTTTCTGAGAAATTCATTCCAAAATTTGTGCATTACTCGGGATGAGCAATGAATTAAGTTTAGGGGTGTGGAAACACAAAAATTTACGTGTTTTTACATGCCCTTTTTAACTTAAAATCATGTTATTTCGGTTAAATTCTTTTCGAAAAATAATTAAATTGTGCTAAAAATATGAACATGATGAATTTTAATTAATTTTATAGTTAATTTTGATTAATTTTGACTATTTTCGACAGATTCGCATAAAGGGCAAAAATTGGCTCGGCAGACACTGCTCAAAGAATAAACCCGAGAAGAATTTGAAGTATCGAGGAAAATTTATTTCCAGCCCAAGACGGTCCGATTATGAAAATTAAATCATAATATAATTAATTTTAATTTATTCCCAATTTAATTTGGCCTAAATAAATTATTATTAATTAATTATGGAAAAAGGGTCTAGTTAAACCGCACAATTGAACCGAATTTAGTGAACCGAACCAGCCATTAATTAGGCAGCCCAAACCGTCCATATGCTGAAAAAATTCAGCTTATTAGCTCATGAATTAAGCTTGCAAAGAAGCCCTTGAAGACTTGTCAAAGTTGCATTCAACCCTCTCCACAATTAGTGGCTTTGAAGATTTGCCCCATGCCATATTTAGCAAAGTTGAAGCCATCAACTTTGCCACATAGGTGGCCGGCCAAGGGGTGGCTCTTTGGCTGGTATTTTTAGAAAATTTCAGCTGCCACATTCAGCTATAAACCCCCCTTGGCTGATCATTCAAAGCATCCTTCATCCCTCATCCCTCATCTCTTATTCACGTCTCATTCTCTCTTCTCCTCTCTCACTTTCTCTCAACTTTTCATTTTCCTATTTCCTTGCTCTTGTGCCGATTTCTCCTCTTGGGAAAGGTGTCTTCTTTAGCCATCATTGAGCATCAATTAGAGTGTTCATAAGCCACCTTGATAGCCGAGGACAACAGAGGACGAAGAATGGAGCAATCAGTCAAGCCACGGAGAAGCACCGAATTTGCTTCTTGTTCCCTATCTCTTTAAATTTGGTTGTTGTTTTGAAAAACATGTTTATGAATATTTATGCTATTGGAATGGTTAATTTAATCAACTTAGCTTGAATTTAATTTGTGTTGGGTTTTTTTTCATTTCGTCCTTTTAAATTATTAAAATTATGTTTATGTTGTTATAGGCCTCGATAAAATGCTTGATTAAGTAAAATCATGCTTAAGTTATTCTGGCATTATAATTGTTTAGATAACTAAAGAATTAATTATTTAAACGCATTGAAATTTTAATTAATGGACACAGTACTTAATCAATGCATGTTTAATTCTTCTAAGGTAGCTGAAGATTAGATTAGCATTGTATTTGGTGATACATATGCCTTGCATAACTTGTAAAATTATTGTGATTAAACTATTTCAAGGTAAGGATACTTTGTTACCTCACATGGTCTTTTATATGCTTATTAGGTTGAATTAATCATTTGAATCGACATAGAAATATCACGAGAGATTGTTTAATTTAATAAGTATGTATGTGCAATAACATGTTTACCTTTATAAATCTGTTTATATGTCTAATTGACATAGGAATATGTACAATAGATGAATTGATTTTTATTTGTAAATATGTTCATAAGTTAGCAAATTACCGAGTTAAGTGAATTTATTTGTAACATATAAGCATAAGTTTAATAATTCTAAGGTAAGAAATGTAATTAATCCAACACAATTATATCATCTTGATTAAAATTAGCTTTTGAAATCGTGCATTATATTTATTTTATTTTATTTTACTTTGTTTTTTTTTAGTTTTTAAATAATTCTTAAATCCAAATATTTTCCCTTCACCAAAGTGTTTTAAATCATTTTTATAAATAATTCTTTTACATTCCCTGTGGGTACGATACTCGACATTTACTTGTTGCTTTATTACTTGTTGCGATTGGGTACACTTGCACATTTCCACCATTCCAGTTCCCAACCTATTTTTTATCACATCGTAAGCTCGAATTAAGGTTCGTATCCATGTTTATGCCATGAGTAAATATTAGTTTGAATTTTATTATTTAAATTGATTAATTGTTTCTAAAGGTCATTATTTGATATGATTTGATCGGTAATGCTCTATAACCCTAATCCAGCAACGAAGATGGGTTAAAGGTGTTACATAACTAATACACAAATCAATCCTATGGCAACCTAACTATATCCAACTTAGCTTGACTAGTTAATTGGGTATCAATATTCAATTCCCATTTAAAATTTAGTATACATATCATATCTCAATCATTTTCATCATCATAATTGAATTCAATAACGTATCACATATATTCCATACATACTTACACAATTTCCATAGCACATAACATTATTAAGAGTAATTCATACTATTGTACAATTTATTCAGTTTGGTCCTTTATTCCAAAAATTCAAATTCTAGCTTAATTCAATAACTTATATCATCATTCTTACATTGGTACTCCTACATGCAAGTAACATGAAAATGCAAACAATTCACACAACCTAAATTATAAATGTAAAAACAAGATTTTTTAACTACTCATGTCACACCCCAATTTTTCTTAAATTTTGGCTTTTGTAAGTTGACACAATTGTCTGTCTGCTTCAGTTGTTATGTGTTCTAGGTGTGTGTGGGAGGTCCTGAGTTCAAGCCTAGACTTGGACAAATTTTTGTATTTTTATGAATAAAGCCCAAACTCTAGTTAATACGCTCATAAGTTAAAGTGTGTAAGTAATCAACAGAATGGGCCTGCTGGTCTGGTGGTTAAATGGAGTGTTAATTTGTTAAAGGTCATGTGTTCAAATCCCTGTGTGAGCATTATTTTTGTCTATCAAGTCCAAAGAGTTTTTGTTCGATTAAAAATCTAATAGCAAGGAGATTTGGGGGTTATCAAAAAAGGAGATATCTTTTTGTTATTCTTTTTGCAAAAATTTCACCCTTCTCCTAAGAAACTGACGTTGGTACCCTGTTGCCCTGTTGTTTTTCCTATTCTTTTTGCCTCCTCTTGTTTTCGATTCCTATTCGCCAGCCGTCCCAACCCTAGTTGCGTTATTTCTATTTCATTGCACGTTTCGGTAACTTTGGTGAGTGCGATTCTTATGTTGGTTAGTAACTTTAGGTTTAATGGAATTCGTTTATGATCAAGGGGAATTCAAGGGGCTGGAGGTTTGCCATCAGCGCCTTAATTGTTCATAAGCATCATTGTTCATGCTAAGGTGAAGGTTTTTGGTTAATCAAAGGGTTGTCTTTTGCGAGATGGTGCGTACCAACCTCTCTATCAATGCCACACAGGCATGTGGTCGCCCGTGTGGTAGGTCGTGTGTGAGACTGTAAGTCACCACACGGCCGTGTGATCGACGAGCTAGGCCATGCACGAGTGACACGATCATGTGACTGTTGGGCAAGGCCATGTGCGACATATGGGCTCAACCAATTATGCCGTGTGGTCCACACGGGCGTGTGGGATTCTAGGCCAGGCTGTGTGATCCACACGACCAAGGCCAATTTGGGTCATGTGGGCCATACGAGCAAGCCTATAACACCCTGAATTCGGGCCTAGTAGGATTGGGCCCATTGGGCCTTAGCCATGGGAGCATTTAAAATTTTTGGGATTAGGAGAACGACATTATTTCAAGTTGGACTTGTTGAGAAGGTGATTTTGGAAGGTTAGGGGGCTTCTATGAAGTCCCAGGATCAAACTTGGGATTTAGGAAAATTTTGATTTTAGGTGAATAAAACCCTGAGAGTTAGTAGGTAGGCCTTAAGAATAAAATGTGGAGAGAAATGACATAAGAGGAGCTTGTGGTGTAGTGGCTAAGTGACGCCACTTAGAGGGAAGGGAGTGACGCCACAAGGAAGTAAGGGGTCCAAGGTTCAAGCCTTGGTGCTGGCATTTCATTTTGATTTATTTTTAAGTGAACTTGGACTTTGGCCCATAGATTTATATTTAGTTGCGCATGATGTTAGACACAAGGAAGTGAGTGGTCTAATGGCAAGGCGTCATTAAGGGTGAAAAGGAGCCTAGGTTTGAATTTCATGACAAGTAGGGGATTATTTATTTTATGGATTGGACAACTAGAGTTTGAGTTGGATTTAAACTCTACTAATGGAGGGATCCCACATCGGAAAGATAGCAAGAGGGAAGGTGAGAAGCTGGCTATAAATGGAGCTGGCTATGAGGAGAGGAAACATACCTTCGTGGGCGTTTGGGAATAGGAGCATTCAGAGCGCGGATTAGCTTCAGACTCCTATCAGTGTGTATTCTCTCTACTCGAGCTGTAGAGTGGCAAATGCTGAAATGCCGGTTACATAGAGATGGTAGCCAGACGAGCGTGCGAGCGCACGTTTGGGAGCTTCGACGCGATAGTTGAGGCCAGCTTGACTATTCTTGTGCGTTTAGGTTGTTTGGGCCACAGTGGGCTCATATGAATAAATTGTATGATTGTGTAGTAGATAGTGAACTGGACTATAGGAATCTCAGATCTATGGATAGATTTGGGCTATGCGGGCCCACGTGGGCTGAATAAGGGGCATCGGGCCCATTTACACCGTTATGACCGTTTAGGTTATCTGAGTCACTCGGAGCGACAGTAGGCCTTTGAAAAGGCTGTTAAATGCAAAATTACCAAAGTACCCTCGATGGGTAAATTACCAAAATACCTCTAGTTTGTGAAATTATCGAAATACCCCTGGTTTACGAAATTATCGAAATACCTCTGGTTTGCGAAATTATCGAAATACCCTGGTTTGTAAAATTACCACAATACCCTTGGTTTGTAAATTTATTGAAACACCCCTGGTTTACAAAATTATCGAAATACCTCTAGTTTGCGAAATTACCAAAACACGCCTAGTTTGCTAAATTACCGAAATACCCCTAGTTTGTGAAATTATCGAAACACCACTGGTTTGCGAAATTATCGAAACACCCCTGGTTTGTGAAATTATCAAAATACCCCTGGTTTACAAAATTACCGAAACACTCCTGGTTTGCAAAATTATCGAATACCCCTGGTTTGTAAAATTATCGAAATACGCCTAGTTTGCAAAATTACCAAAGTACCCACGATGGGTAAAACGATCGATATGCCCCTAGAGGGTAAGATGACGAAAACACCCCTACATGTTATATGGTTATTCTTGTATGTGATTTATGATTATTATGGTATGTTTATTATTGTATGATGCATTCATGTGTTGTTATGTTGCATGGGAATGAGATTATTATTATGGAGGAAGTGCTAATAAGATCGCATGGTAGCTTGACGACTATGGATCTACCGAAGGCTTTTTAGCCACTGAGCAGCCACGCTGCACCGATAAGTTAGTGTCGCAACCGGTGCTACAAAAGGAGTGTATGGATGGATGGGTCGATTAAATCCCTACAGGAGTGCATGGTTGGAAGGAGACGGAGTGCAGGGTTGGTATGGGCATTAATGCATTGCATATATGGATTTTAATATTGAGATAGGCTTAGGCCCAGATTTTTATGATATGTGACATATGATATGGGTTAAGGCCCAACCGAGGCTATTTTGGGCTAAGGCCCAATTGCCACTATTATTGTAATGGGTGTCGGCCCAGATTGTTGTGATACATGTTTTTACTGATGAGGGTTGCACATACTGAGTTTTCGCAACTCACCCCCTTTTTTCAATATTTCCAAGTAACCCTTAGTAGGCTGTTCGACGTATTAGAGGACTCAGTGATGGCCACACTATGAGCAGTTTTGGATTTTAGTATTCTACTTTACTTTATTAAACCGTTTTTATTGTGTTGTAATAAGGCCTTTCTTAAATTTTTGTATAGTTTGGGATTTTTGGTTTATTATGTTTTAAATCTGCTCAACTTTGAATTGCGATTTTCCAAAACAATATCTGTCTTCAAAACACTATGTTTTCGCAACCAAGTTGTAAATATCACATTTTATAAGTCAGTTATTTTAAATTAAGCTTCCATAACGAACAAGGTTTTGAAGATAATGACTTCTTAAAAAATGTCGATTAATAATAACAATCGTAAACTGGGACTTTAGTTTTTAAATATCAAGAAAGGTTTTCAATGAAAGCGATTTTGAAAAAACATCTCAATGTGACGTGCCAAATTTGGGCCTAACTTTTAGGCCGGGCTTGGGGTGTTACATTTTGTGGTATCAAAGCCCGGTTGCAAAACTCGGGCTGTGAAATAGGCTTTAGTTTCTATTTTAAATATGTTTACAAATGATTTTAATGTGGTTTTGGAGGATTTTTGTGTGGTACACCGAGTCTCCATCGTCGGACAAAGTAAGTTCTCCTATCTATTTTAAACTGTTATACTATAGGTAGATATTGTTACGTACTTTATCTGTAATGTGCTATTTACTTAGGTTACAATTAGTATTAGAGTGTGCATGAGCGTAGTGGTATAACTTAGGTATTGTCTTGACTACTAGATAGTTGGAAATTTTGAGGACGAAATTTCTTTAAGGGGGTAGATTTGTAACACCCTGAATTCGGGCCTAGTAGGATTGGGCCCATTGGGCCTTGGCCATGGGAGCATTTTAAAATTTTTGGGTTTAGGAGAATGACATTATTTCAAGTTGGACCTATTAGGAAGGTGATTTTGGAAGGTTAGAGGGCTTCTATGAAGTCCTAGGATCAAACTTGGGCTTTACAAAAATTTTGATTTTAGGTGAATAAAACCCTAAGAGTTATTAAGTAGGCCTTAAGAATAAAATGTGGAGAGAAATGACACAAGAAGAGTTGGTGGTGTAGTGGCTAAGTGACGCCACTTAGGGAGCAAGGGAGTGATGCCACAAGGAAGTAATGGGTCCAAGGTTCAAGCCTTGGCATTGGCATTTCATTTGGATTTATTTTTTAAGTGAACTTGAACTTTGGCCCATAGATTTATATTTAGTTGCGCATGATGTTAGACATAAAGAAGTGAGTGGTCTAGTGGCAAGGCGTCATTAAGGGTGCAAGGGAGCCTAGGTTCGAATCCCATGACAAGCAGGGGAGTATTTATTTTGCAGATTGGACGGCCAGAGTTTGAGTTGGATTTAAACTCTATTGACCGAGGGATCCCACATCGTAAAGATAGCAAGAGGGATGGTGAGAAGCTGGCTATAAATGGAGTTTTTCTATGAGGAGAGGAAACATACCTTGGTGAGCATTTGGGCATAGAAGCATTCGGAGCGCGGATTAGCTTCAGACACCTATCAGGTGTGTATTCTCTCTACTCTAGCTGTAGAGTGGCAAATGCCGAAATCCCGGTCACACGGTAATGGTAGCCACACGAGCGTGCGAGCGCACGTGTGGGAGCTTCGACGCGATAGTTGAGGCCAGCTTGACTATTCTTGTGCATTTAGGTTGTTTGGGCCCATATGAATAAATTGTATGATTGTGTAGTAGATAGTGAACTGGACTATGGGAATCTCATATTTGTGGCTAGATTTGGGCTAATTGGGCCACACGAGCGTGTGGGCCTATGTGGGCCGAATAAGAGGTCGTGGGCCCATTTACACCGTTATGAGCATTTAGGTTATCTGAGTCGCTCGAGGTGACAGTAGGCCTTTGGAAAGGTTGTTAAATGCAAAATTACCAAAGTACCCTCGATGGGTAAATTACTGAAATACCCCTAGTTTACAAAATTACCAAAATACCCCTGGTTTGTAAAATTTCTGAAATACCCCTGGTTTGTGAAATTACCAAAATACCCTGGTTTGTAAAATTAATAAAATACCCCTGGTTTGCAAAATTATCGAAACACCCCTGGTTTGTAAAATTACTGAAATACCCCTATTTTATGAAATTATCGAAACATCCCTGGTTTGTGAAATTATCAAAATACCCCTAGTTTGAAAAATTATCAAAACACCCCTGGTTTGCAAAATTATCGAAATACCCCTAGTTTGTGAAATTATCAAAACACCCCTGGTTTACAAAATTATCGAAATACCCCTGGTTTGAAATATTATCAAAATACCTTGGTTTGTAAAATTGCCGAAATACCCCTAGTTTGCAAAATTACCAAAGTACCCTCAATGGGTAAAACGACCGATATGCCCCTGAAGGGCAAGATGACGAAAATGCCCCTACATGTTATATGGTTATTCTTGTATGTGATTTATGATTATTATGGTATGTTTATTATTGTATGATGCATTCATGTGTTATTATGTTGCATGGGAATGAGATTATTAATATAGAAGAAGTGCTAATAGGATCGCATGGTCGCTTGCGACTATTGATCCACAAGAAACTTTTTAGCCATAGAGTAGCCATCTTTGCCGATAAGTTAGTCTTTTGAGGTGCTACAAAAGGAGTGTATGGATGGGTGGGTCGATAAATCCCCACAAAAGTGCACGGTTGGACAAGAGACGGAGTGCAGGGTTGGTATGGGCATTAATGCATTACATATATGGATTTTAATATTGAGATAGGCTTAGGCCCAGATTTTATGATATGTGACATATGATATGGGTTAAGGCCTAACTGAGGCTATTTTGGGCTAAAGTCTAATTGCCATCGTTATTGTAATAGGCATCAACCCGGATTGTTGTGATGCATGTTATTACTGATGAGGGTTGTACACACTGAGTTTTTACAAACTCACCCCTTTTTTTTTAATTTTTCTAGGTCACCCTCAGTAGGCGGTTTGACGTATTGGAGGTCTCAAAGGTGGCCACACTATGAGCAGTTTTGGATTTTTGCATTCTGCTTTACTTTATTAAACCGTTTTTATTATGTTGTAATAAGGCCTCTCTTAAATTTTGGTATAGTTTGGGATTTTTAGTTTATTATGTTTTAAATTTGCTCAACATTGAATCGTGGTTTTCCAAAATAATATATGTTTTCAAAACACTAAGTTTTCGCAACCAATTTGTAAATATCACGTTTTATAAGTCAGTTGTTTTAAATTTAGCTTTCGCAACGAACAAGGTTTTGAAGGTAATGACTTCTTAACAAATGTCGATTAATAATAACAATCGCAAACTGGGACTTTAGTTTTTAAATATCAAGAGGGGTTTGCAATGAAAATGCAATTTTTGAAAAAACACCACAATGTGACACGCCAGATTCGAGCCTAACTTCTAGGCCGGGTTTGGGGTGTTATAAGGCCACATGGGCGTGCAAGCCCATTTTAAAGAAATGTTCTGAAAGGTTGCACGGGTCACCTAAGTCGACTGTTAACCTAATGAAGGGTCGATAACCAGTACTTAGACCCATAGCTCTGTGATTTGATTATGTGAAATCTGTACTGAACATGTATACTGATTTGAATGTATGGACTGTTATTTGTATAAAACCGTATCATATTATGTATGTTGCATTGCATCGGGGGGTTGATGATTCAAAGGAAGTATCTGAGAGGCTTTCAAGCCTATTATCTGGCAGCTCAGCTGCAACTTTCTGATTATGTGCCGCATTCGGTACAGCATGGTGTGTGTTGGGATGGGTGGGTTGATTTTATCCCCACATGGTGTGTAGGGTTGGACGGAGTTGGTGTGTAGAGGCTGGTTGGTAGGATTCTGCTATTATGTCTGATCTGCTTATTATGTCTGAAATGGGCTAAGGCCCCAGAACATATCTAATTCTATATCTGAATGGGCTAAAGTCCACACCGTATCTGTAATGGGCTCAAACCTGGACTGTGACTTTATGACTGTATTCTGATAATATGTTATGTGTATGTTTTCTGTGGGGATTACATACTGAGTTTGCAAAAACTCAGCCTTTTCTGTTTAACCTATTCAGGCAATTCCTAGTAGTAGAAGGGTCGGTGCCATGGAGGACTCGGCGGTGACCACAGTTCTGGGCCCTTAACAGTTTTTACTTTTATTTATGGTTCTGATTATATTTGGGCAGTTTTATGTAACATGGCCATTACGGATTTTTTTTTTTTTTGAATTTGGGATCATTTTTTTATAAACTACTAGCAGTAGGATAAAACTCGAGTTTTCTAATAAACAAATATTTTATCAAATACACACGAATTTGTAAATTATTTTACAAGCTTTCGCAACGTATAACATTTTGAAAATGGATAATGAATGAATAAACGACACGTTTTTTTACGGTAACCTCAGATATCAAAAATGGCCTTATTGTATTTACATTTTCCAAAGCACTATCATGCAACATCGCCAGATTCAGCCATAATGTCTAGGCCAGGTTTAGGGTGTTACAACTCATCAACCACTTTTGCTTTTCATCTCCCTCTTGTGGGATCCACGTCGACGTTAGTTACGAATCTTCATTAAACATATCATAGTACCAAATTCCATCTGATTCATATCCAATTACCAATTTACATATATTTTATTAATTATTCAATTTAGTCCCTAAAACAGGGACAAACATAACTTTCAATGTAGAGCTTTGGATTAAAATCTGATTTCACTTATATTCATTAGGGACCCTCTACTTTCTCTTCCGACTAAAATTTCATAACATTTTTTAATTTTATTCAATTTGTTCCATAATATAAAAAACTCACTATTGAGCTTTATAATTTAGTCCTTTTCTTAAGCTAAGCTAAACTACTGTTACACCCCAAACCCATATCCGTCGCCGGAATAGGGTTACGGAGCATTACCAAAATTATTTCATAAATAATCATACATTCCATATACAATTTCCATTTCCAAATATAAATCATTCAAAATCAATCACATTGTCCCTAATACGAGCTTATAAGGCCCAAATCATGCATTAAAAGTGGTTCGAGACTAAACCAATAACTCAAGAAATTTTTGGAAAACTTTGAAAATTTTTCAAAATACAGGGGACACACACCAGTGTGGCCCGGCCTTGTGAAGGCGTGCCCATGCCACAGGTCATGTGGACATTCGAGATGGGATCACATGGTCGTATCCCAGCCCATGTTCGACCTCGTGTAACTCCCTGACTTGGGTCAGACGGCCAACCACACACCCATGTGAGTAGCCCATGTACCCTTCAAAATGGCCTCACACGCTCGTGTTCCAGGCCATGTGCTAGGTCATGCCAAACCTGTAGGGTATGCTGACTTATGCCACACAGGCCATTCACACACCATGTGCTGAGCCATGTAGAGCATACTGACTAGGTTTCTATGTAATGCCCTAAAATCTATGTATTTATTTTTGTATGTTTGTAACACAATTATATACCTATCTCAGGGGTTAAGAGATTTGGGTGTGTTTGGGAGTGTCTGAGAAGTCTTGAGTTCAGGCCTGGCCATGTGCAAAAAGTTTTGATTTTAATGAATAAACCCTAGCCTATAGTTAGTAGGATTTTAAATTATTGTGGGTAAAGCATGACATAGAGTGTTTGTTGGTCTAGGTGGTAAGTGGAGTGTTACCTATGCTAGAGGACTGATGTTCGAATCTTGGTAGGGGCAATGGAGTATTTATTTTGCTGCTGTACTATAAGGGGTGTTGTGGATTGAATGAAATGCTGAAATGGTTGAGGAGAATTCAAATTGGGTTGTTGAGAGGAGGTGCGATTGGTTGGAGAGATTTGAGGAGAGATTTTTGGAGAAAATCAAGGGAAGTGAAAGGAGAGGGAGTGTTGTGCCGAAATTGGAATCTGGGAACTCAAGAATTCGGCCAGAGTTGTATGCTCCTCATTTGTTTTCCCAAGTTGTCGACAGTAAATCCCTTCCCCTTTTTGGCCAAAATTACTCCTAGTGCTTCCTTTCTCTTTTTCTCTCTTTTGCAAATTCAATTTTTATTTTTGCTTTCTCTGCTCTCAAGTCTACCGTCCCTCTCTTTCTTTTTTCTTTTTACGAAATTTTGTGAGGTGTGTGTTCGGCTAGATCATTATTCTTTTCGATTTTCCCCTTTTTCACAACAAACATTTTTCTCCTCCATTGCCGACTACCTGTTTGGTTCTTCTACTCTTACTGTATAGTGAGCAAACATTTTCCACACTATTTTTCCCTTTGCCAAATCTCTCCCTTCTTTCATCATTCCATTTCATTTCTTAGTTGCCAAATCTTTTCTTTCTCTTGGGGCCGACTGTGTTCCCTTCTCTATTTTCAGGTAAGCACTCTATACTTGTTGTTAAGTCTTGCACTTCATAGTTGGTTCTCTTTCTCGCGTTGTTGGTAAGTGCAATGGTAAAGTGTTATCTTGTTGCTTGTTGATTAAAGTGCTTACCCATTTTCGATTTGTGCTTAGGAAATTTTCGAAGGGTAGAAGGTTTGTAATTAACATTTGGGTAGGCGAAACTTCCCTCTTTACTCGATCGAAGGTAATGTTGTTGTGAGTTTGACTATTGGGATAACTTGTGTGTATTTGATTGAGTAAATGTTTAAATGAATAATTGGGGACTGTTGGTCAAGTGTAGGTTTCAAAGGTGTGGGTAGTTTTCTCAAAAAATAGAAAGTAGGTGTGTAAACACTGCACAAATTGTAAATCGGCAAAAGCCGAAAAATATGACAATTGACACTACACGAGCGTGCGCTCGCTCGTGTGGTAATCTGAACTCATAAAACATAGGCATTTGGCTATTGAGGCCACCATGAGCGATTTCATGGTCTTAGGCCGTTTTAGGCCATGTGGGCCCAATGGGCTTGTAGGCCCCACCGGGTAAACCACAAGAACATGTGGAGAATATTGGGCCAAGCTGTGTAATTTACATGGCCGAGACCAATTCTGGGCTATGTGGGCCACACGGGCGTGTGAACCCACATGGGCCCATATTATATGCTTTAGTCCCATTTTCATTGTTTGACTGTTAAGGTTGCATGGATCACCCGAGACGGCTGTGGACCTACTGATGGGCCGATAAGTATACCTAGAACTAAACTGATGAACTGATTGTTATGCCCCTATGATATAAAATGATTGTTATGCCCCTATGATATTAAATGACTGTATGCCTTATGTTATGTATGACTACATATGAGCATGCCATAATATATATGTTGCATAAATGTGTGATATGTTGCAAGGGGATAGGATTATTATAATTGGAGGAAGTGTACTGTATTGGAAACTCTGCTACAAATACTGTGTAGTGCCGCAACTGGTGCTAATCTTTGGAGTGTAGGGATGGGCAGGTTGATTTTATCCCCACATGGAGTGTGGCGCTAGACGGATGGAGTGTAGAGGCTGGTTGGGTAGGATTTCTAATTGCATGCCTAACCTGTTACTATCACTAAAATGGGCTAAGGCCCACACTGATACTGATACTGTAATGGGCTAAGGCCCAATTGAACTAAACTGTTATTAATTTGGGCATAGGCCCAGGTGCATACTGCCTATGGCATGATTGGCCATTTGCTTATATGGGGTTACACTGCTTGAGTTTTCGTAAACTCACCCTCTATTTATCTGTGAAATCCCAGTCTTAAGGCGATCTTTGCAAGGGATTAGGAGGTGGCCACAACCACTTTTGATTCTATATTTGACTTTTTATTTACAAGAAATTTAATTTGGGGTTTTTTGTAATAAGGCCTTTTAGAAAATTTAAAACTTTTAATTTAAGATTTTACTTATTTTAATTCATATCGAGAGTAGTAGGGCCGAATTTTCAAAAGATAAATGCTTTTCAAAACACCACATTTTTGTAACATTCTATAAAAGCCTGCGTCAAACATTATTTTAAAGTATAGTAACAAACTAATATGATCAACATTCACTAAAAACAACTTGAGTTTTAAAGAATAGGATACCCTAAACTTTCGTTAAGATCATAAGCGAGATTTAATAATAGAATGAGTTTTCCAAAGAAACTATGTTTTCAAAAACACTTCAATGTGATATCGCGATTCAGCCAAAATGTCTAGGCGGGTTTGGGGTGTTACATTCCAATCAAACACTAGGGGACACGCGGCCGTGTCACCCGATCTTGTGTCACACACAATTTGAGACACACACCGTGTCTCTACCTGTGTGGACAAAAATTTCGAGCCATCTTTATCACCCAAATAGCATTCTCATACACCAAACCAAATTTCATATGACCATATCTTCAAATGGCATTTAAACTCATCTAAACCAAGTTCAATTCATGTTATAGCAATATCATCAACCATAAGACACACAAACATCACCATTAGCCATTCAATTTCATACCTATTTCACATTCACAAGTCATCTATATGGTCATTTTCAGTTATGCATCGTTTTACCTAAAACCACAAGCATGCAGTCTCAAATTCCAACCATTTGATATTCAAAATGCTAATCCACAAACAAGCATCATATAGCCATTATCAATAACATAAAAAAAGACTATTTGCACATATATATACATCACCAAATATACCAAAATAAGCCAAATCACATGGATGTACACATAACCAAACAATTATGATTTACAATGCCAAATCAAATGGCTAAATCCATTACCAACATAAAGATCATATTGACCACAACTCCTATACATGCCATATAACCAAATGCATAAGTTCAAAAGTACCAAAATGATAGCTTGATAGTGTGATGAGATCTCCAACGACTCCCAAAACCAAGCAAGCTTCGATATTCACTATAAAACACGGAAAAGTGAACAAAGTAACCTATAAAGCTTAGTAAGTTTGTATAATAATAAACTCAACTTACCATATATACATAGCTTAAGAAATTAAACATATCATAATATAACTCATATTGATCTACAAACCTATCACATTTTCATTCACAAAGTTAGATATGAAATTCACAAGTTTCTCGATTCAATGTTGGTATGGTTCATGTACATACCTATATCAATTTGTATCAATCTCATACTCATCCATATCCTTGATTTACCCATTGAACCATTTGGAATAATATCGGATACTCGGGAATCTTGCACCCTAAGAGCCAATACATAGTCGAAGCTATCTCTATCTCATATCTCATATCTCATATCTCATATAATGCTCACTCTTGAGCTATCAACAGTCTGCTCACACAAGGCGATGAGAATCCATAACACATCCTAAAACCTCAACCACACATAGAACATACGGACCAACACCCAAAACAAATAACCCCGATGACATGTCATTCGTATCCTAATCTATTCCTAAGGTTCAACCGGTATTTCACATTGTCGAATCTTTGTCGAATATATCCTTAAGGTCGTATTCACAATTAATTCAATAATAAAGCATTTAAAACACAATTATATTAATGCTTATTAACATACTAACTTACCTCAATTCACAAAAATGATGAAATGAATTGACTAGGCCAATACTTTGTTTTCCCCCGATCTAGATCCAAACTTCATTTTTCTTGTTCTATATTATATCAAATTTAACTTATTTAATTATCATTCTATTCAATTTAACCCAAAAATCACATTATGAAGAAATTACACTTTTGCCCCTTATATTTCAACATGTTTACAAATTAGTCCTTAGCTCATAAAAATGCAAATTCATGCAATTAGGTCTCTACCCATGCTAGCTGAATTTCCCTTATTAACATAGTAGCCCATATTTTTCACTTGTTACACATTTCTACCACAAAATTTTCATATTTCGCAAATAAATCCCTAATTGACAATTTTATCAGAAAACACTTAACAAATGTTGTTTATCTAACAACAACCATTCACTTTCTATCATTAAACATCAAAATACACACATATTCATCAATGGAAAAACCCTCAACATTTAATAGTTTTGCAAATTAGTCTCTGGCTAGCTAGATTAAGCTACAACGACTCTAAAAACATAAAAATCATTAAAAACTGAATCAAAATCACTTACATGCACAAAGGAAACTTGGATGAATGCTTCCATCTATTCCCATGGCTTTTCTATGCCCTAATTTTAGCTTGGATAAGATGAATGAACCAAAAATTTTCATTTGTTTTATTTAATTTAACTTTAATTACTAAATACCAAAATTAACCTTAAAAATTATTGTAAATTTCAAAATTACCAAGCCATTATCATCCACTAACATATTAATGGGCTATTTACCACATAAGGACCTCCACTTTAATGTTCTATAGCTATTAGACACCTTTAGCTAATAGAACTCAAGTTTTACACTTTAGCGATTTAGTCTTTTCATCAAATTGAGCACTCAAGCGATAAAATTTCTTAACGAAATTTTACACAATCATACTAACATGCTGTAGACATTAAAATAATAATGAAATAATTATTTTGACCTCATATTTGTGGTCCCAAAACCATTACTCCAATTCTATATTTGACTTTTATTTACAAGAAATTTAATTTGGGGTTTTTTGTAATAAGGCCTTTTAGAAAATTTAAAACTTTTAATTTAAGATTTTACTTATTTTAATTCATATCGAGAGTAGTAGGACGCGAATTTTCAAAAGATAAATGCTTTTCAAAACACCACATTTTCATAACATTCTATAAAAGCTTCTGCGTCAAACATTATTTTAAAGTATAGTAACAAACTAATATGATCAACATTCAGCTAAAAACAACTTGAGTTTTAAAAGAATAGGATACCCTAAACTTTTCGTTAAGATCATAAACGAGATTTAATAATAGAATGAGTTTTCCAAAGAAACTATGTTTTTAAAAAACACTTCAATGTGATATCGCCAGATTCAGCCAAAATGTCTAGGCCGGGTTTGGGGTGTTACATTCCAATCAAACACTAGGGGACACACAACCGTGTCACCTGATCGTGTGTCACACACGGCTGAGACACACACCCGTGTCTCTGCCTGTGTGGACAAAAATTTTGAGCCATCTTTATCACCCAAATAGCATTCTCATGCACCAAACCAAATTTCATATGACCATATCTTCAAATGGCATTTAAACTCATCTAAACCAAGTTCAATTCATGTTATAGCAATATCATCAACCATAAGACACACAAACATCACCATTAGCCATTCAATTTCATACCTATTTCACATTCACAAGTCATCTATATGGTTTTTTTCAGTTATGCATCGTTTTACCTAAAACCACAAGCATACAGTCTCAAATTCCAACCATTTGATATTCAAAATGCTAATCCACAAACAAGCATCATATAGCCATTATCAATCACATAAAAAGACTATTTGCACATATATATACATCACCAAATATACCAAAATAAGCCAAATCACATGGATGTACACATAACCAAACAATTATGATTTACAATGCCAAATCAAATGGCTAAATCCATTACCAACATAAAGATCATATTGACCACAACTCCTATACATGCCATATAACCAAATACATAAGTTCAAAAGTACCAAAATGATAGCTTGATAGTGTGATGAGATCTCCAACGACTCCCAAATCCAAGCAAGCTTCGATATTCACTATAAAACACGAAAAAGTGAACAAAGTAAGCTATAAAGCTTAGTAAGTTTGTATAATAATAAACTCAACTTACCATATAAACATAGCTTAAGAAATTAAACATATCATAATATAACTCATATTGATCTACAAACCTATCACATTTTCATTCACAAAGTTAGATATGAAATTCACAAGTTTCTACGATTCAATGTTGGTATGGTTCATGTACATACCTATATCAATTTGTATCAATCTCATACTCATCCATATCCTTGATTTACCCATTGAACCATTTGGAATAATATCGGATACTCGGGAATCTTGCACCCTAAGAGCCAATACATAGTCGAAGCTATCTCTATCTCATATCTCATATCTCATATCTCATATAATGCTCACTCTTGAGCTATCAACAGGTCTGCTCACACAAGCTGATGAGAATCCGCAACACATCCTAAAAACCTCAACCACCTGTAGAACATACGGACCAACACCCAAAACAAATAACTCCTGATGACATGTCATTCGTATCCTAATCTATTCCTAAGGTTCAACCGGTATTTCACATTGTCGAATCTTTGTCGAATATATCCTTAAGGTCGTATTCACAATTAATTCAATAATAAAGCATTTAAAACACAATTATATTAATGCTTATTAACATACTAACTTACCTCAATTCACAAAAATGACGAAATGAATTGACTAGGCCAATACTTTGTTTTCCAGATCTAGATCCAAACTTCATTTTTCTTGTTCTATATTATATCAAATTTAACTTATTTAATTATCATTCTATTCAATTTAACCCAAAATCACATTATGAAGAAATTACACTTTTGCCCTTATATTTCAACATGTTTACAAATTAGTCCTTAGCTCATAAAAATGCAAATTCATGCAATTAGGTCTCTACCCATGCTAGCTGAATTTCCCTTATTAACATAGTAGCCCATATTTTCACTTGTTTCACATTTCTACCACAAAATTTTCATATTTCGCAAATAAATCCCTAATTGACAATTTTATCAGAAAACACTTAACAAATGTTGTTTATCTAACAACAACCATTCATTTTCTATCATCAAACATCAAAATACACACATATTCATCAATGGAAAAACCCTCAACATTTAATAGTTTTGCAAATTAGTCTCTGGCTAGCTAGATTAAGCTACAACGACTCTAAAAACATAAAAATCATTAAAAACTGAATCAAAATCACTTACATGCACAAAGGAAACTTGGATGAATGCTTCCATCTATTCCCATGGCTTTTCTATGCCCTAATTTTAGCTTGGATAAGATGAATGAACCAAAAATTTTCATTTGTTTTATTTAATTTAACTTTAATTACTAAATACCAAAATTAACCTTAAAAATTATTGTAAATTTCAAAATTACCAAGCCATTATCATCCACTAACATATTAATGGGCTATTTACCACATAAGGACCTCCACTTTAATGTTCTATAGCTATTAGACACCTTTAGCTAATAGAACTCAAGTTTTACACTTTACGCGATTTAGTCTTTTTCATCAAATTGAGCACTCAAGCGATAAAATTTCTTAACGAAATTTTTACACAATCATACTAACATGCTGTAGACATTAAAATAATAATAAAATAATTATTTTGACCTCATATTTGTGGTCCCAAAACCATTACTCCAATTTGACTAAAAGTGGGCTGTTACAATTACTATCAATTTAAAACCTAAATCATTTAATTCTCAACAATGGTAAATTTCAAAACTTTAACAGTTCTACAAATTGGTACATGGGTTAGTTAAATCAAGCTCCCATGATCATAAATCTATAAAAGTTACAAGAAAAGGACTTGAAATTCTTACCTAATTGGTGACCAAAATGCAAAATGAAGCTTTTCTTTTCTTCTCCTATGGAGGACAGTTAATGAAGGAAGATGATGATATTTTTTATCATATTTTTCCACTAACTCATGGCTTATATACTTTAAATAATGTTTAATTAAACTTAATTCATTAGTAAAATCATGTTTAGTTTATTTTAATCATATTTTAATTAAGTTTAATGATATATATCATCATCAGCCGTTATCCACCGATTAAAAATGGTTTGTTAATCATATTGGTCCTTTGAAAATTTGCTATTTAAGTCTCCAAGCCTTATTCTAATTAAAAATCTACAGCGGTTAAATTTTTACAATTTAGTCTTTAGACCTTATTTAATCAAAATTTCAATTGATTTATACACTAACTTCGTAAATACTCTTGATTAATTTTTATGGGCTTGGTTTACGAAAATGGGGTCCCGAAACTATATTTTCTTACACCACTGGAAATTGAGTTATAGAATATAAAAGTAAAATACCTACTACAACATCGGTAGCATCACCCTCTTCATTGGTTCTGAATACGTAGGCTTTCACTAAGGCTCTAGCCTTTTGATTGTTGAATAACCAGATAGGTACCTTTCTTTGAGGATTTCCCCAACCCCTAACTATTGAAGTAGATCTCTGATTCACAATAAAAGAAGCATCATTGTAACACCCCAAACCCGACCCACGAGCCTTGACCGGATCTGGTATGTCACTGCGAAAAACGTTTGAAAAGAATTTGACTTAAACGTGAAAACGTATAAATTTATTGTCTTTGGAAAAATATAAAAGCCCATTAAAAATTTAGTTATTATAAAATATCCGATTTGAAAACTTTATTATATATTATAAAGATGTAAGTTGTCGAAAATAAGAACATTTTCAAATAATAATTTAAACGCCAATCCAACCAAGACATCGTAAAAATCCTTAAATACTTTAGGAGGCCCTTATTACATCAAATAAATTCCCAAATACTGATAATATAAAATTCGTAAATCAATTAAATTATCTTCCGCATGGGCCACCTCGTATCCACTCCAACCCGATCCAAGCTTTATGCATCACCTGCAATATGGGTAAAAATTTGGGTGAGTCACACAGACTCAGTGTGCAATTAGTCCACTGAATTCCACCCACATGTCAAACCACATATTTACTCACATGTCAGATATTAATGCAACGTTATTCACATAATTTCACTTATTGGGCTTGGCCCATAACCATATCACATTCTTATAATAGGGTAATTAACCACATGTTTCCACATATTGGGCTTGGCCCACTTTAACATTAATCCACATATCATATTGGGCTTGGCCCATTTGCACATTTGTTCATATCACATGTTGGGCTTGGCCCATTTTTACATATATTCACATACACAATTATGCAACTATGAAGCCCAACCCAGCCTAGGGTCCATCCTCTACACACCCCCGTATCCAGCCTACCACACACCAGGGGATTTTTAAATCACCCTCTCCTTTTTACTCCAATATGGCAACAAATGCCGTCCACGCGAACTTAATCGCAATTAGTCCACAACGCGACCTCAGTCAGCGCCAATCCACGATGTAGCCGAAGCTATCATCAAAACCATGATGAGCACAAAGCCATCAATAACCACGATATGGCACATAGCCTATATCAATCATGATGAGGCACAGAGCCATTCATCAAACCACGTACTCGAAGTACACCCTGTCCTTCTTTCATATCCCACCCATGCACATGCAACATAAAATAATGCCATGCATGTACATGTTATTTCGCATATTATCACATATTCATAACAATAGTCACATTTCATCAGATTCGGTACTTACCGGATTATCGACATACCCCTTGAGGGTATCCACATCACAATTTCCATTGCACTAGTTAGTACACTCATAACACACATACAAATATCACATACAATCATAAACCCGAAAAATAGTAGGCTAACTACACACCTGCCTATTAGCGAATTTCTGAACCACTTGAATCTAACACGATCTCGAAACGTGGTTTTTTCCTTCTCCCTAAATGTCAATTTGGTCTCCTACCAAATCCCGAATCACACTCTGAGTTCCCTTTGCAATCGGCCACCCACTGGTACCTACAAATAATTAGCCTTCGGCTATTGAACGAATACGGAGTAGATTAAAACTTACTAAGTATCCTTACCGAAACGATCTAGAATCTCGAAGCCTCTGTTACCTCTGTCGATTAGCCCCTAAAAATCATAATACACAATCGGTCACCACTTAAACCCATAATATGGCCTATGGCCGAATGTTATCAATCACTTACCTTGATGTTCCAAAACCCGATAGATCTCTTTTAAGGCTCCTTAGCGTCGGCTACACACAAAAGAACACATAATCATGGCTTAAAGAATATTCGGCCATCCCTAGGCCTATCCTCATGATTTCAGCACACTAGCAAAAAGAACTTAAAACCAAATGATAAAGAAAGAACTTACCACTACACGTTGAAGAGAATAAAAGATCACAAGCACGTAGTCGACAGCCCCTCCAATAAAGACTTGACTGTAGTGTTTCGGCACTTTTAATAATAGAGAAATAGAGTAGAAAATGAGGCTTTATGGTTCGACTATGGCCCTTCAAAAGGTAATTCAATATTCGGTTATCAAAAGGAAAAGAAGGAATTTGGGAAAGGAGATAGATTCGGCCAAGCTAGCAAATAGAGAGAAGAAGAAAACGCTAGTGACCTTAATGATCTTTGAAGTTTCGAACACAAAACAAAAAGAAGGGAAACTGAAACTAAATGGCTTATGCACAAGAACGACACTTAGAGAGAAAAGAAAACTCTAATTTTTGGCACAAATGAAAAAGATGAGAAAAGAATCCATTTTGGCACACCTAACCTACTATTACCAAACCAAAAATGCCATCCTTTCAAGCCCCAAATTCGCCATTACTCCTTCCCTATCATGTCCCATTTTCTCTCCTTATTTAACTCTTATCTTATCATTTCCTTAATTCTTCCTAATCACATTCAAAATTAAGCCAACCCCTAGCCATCTATCGTCCACATTCATGGTCAAATTGACCATAAAATATTTCCAAAACAACACTCCATACTTCAAGCCCTATGTCCCTTATCCTACCTTAACTTCTTGATTCCATACCTTAAATAAACACTTGCCTTTTCCTTAGTCCACTATCCATAAATGAAAAAGTCTATCCTACCATAACTAAAATTTGACCAACACATGCCATACAAAACAAAAGTAAAAGTCACCTTATTGCCATCCACGAGATTGAACCTAAGATCATTAATACACTCCACACTCCACTTGCCACTTTACCAATTGACTCCTTGTGTCATGAACTCCCAACAATTTCTCTTAAGACCTCCCTTGGCCTAGCTCCCTTAACTAACACTTAAAATCCAAAATTTTCCAAGACATTCCCTTTTTATCCTAGAGTTTTAAGAACCCCTAAAGCACATCCAAACCACTCACTGAGCCTATTAACACTTGAATTATGCACTAAATGGATAACCCATAAATCTAAGATATTACAATCATAATTCTTTGAAACTCCCGAGCAAAATACTCTAGGGATATACAGCGAAAACACGCACTCGTTTTCCTCCAACACTCGTCTTAGTGTCTTCTTCCATACGAATCATAATTTGGTACTTCGTAATTTCTCCATAAACCTCTAACACTGCCCACAGATAGAGGTGGTTGTCAATCCCAACATCTTTCAGATCTAACAGTCCTCAGAGATGACCCCTAGTGTAACACCCCTAACTTGTATCCATCACCAAAATAGGGTTACAAAGCATTACCAGACTTAACAATTAAACAATCATACATTTCACATACATTTTTTCATATTCAATAATATGCTTTCACAATCAATCATATTGTCCCCAATACGAGCTATCGATGCTCAAATCAAACATTAAAAGTGGTTCGGGACTAAGCCGATAATTTAGGAAAAATTTTGGAAAATATGGAAAGTTTTCAAAGTACAAGGGACACACACCCGTGTGGCCTAGCCATGTGTCTCACACGGCCAAAGACACACCTGTGTCACAGGCCGTGTGGACATTCGAAATAGGATCACATGTCGTGTCCCAGCCTGTGTCCGACCTCATGTAACTCCCTGACTTGGGTCATACGGCCAACCACACGCCCGTGTGACTAACCCGTGTACCTTTCGAAATGCCCTCACAAGCCCGTGTGCCAAGCCGTGTGCTAGGCCGTGCCAAAATTGTAGGGTATACTTGTAACGCCCCGAATTTGGACCTAGTAGAATTAGACCTATTGGGCCTAGGGCATAGGAGCATTTAAAATTTTTAAGAACAAGAAAACGGCACTAATGCAAGTTGGACCTATTAGGTGAGTGATTTTGGAAGGTTAGGGGGCTTCCATGAAGTCTCGGGTTCAAACCTGAGCTTTAGGAAAAATTTTGGTTTTAGGTGAATAAAACCCTGGGAGTAAGTAGGCTTTAAGAATAAAATGGGGTAAAAAAAGACACAAAAGGGGTTGTGGTCTAGTGGAAAATGATGCCACATGGGAGACAAGGAAGTACGCCATAGAGGAAGCATGGGGGTCCAAGGTTCAAGTCTTGGCGCTTGCAATTCGTTTTGATTTCTTTTTAAATAAACTTAGACTTTGGCCCATAGGTTTATATTTAGTTGTGCATGTTTTAAGTCACAAAAAGGAGCTTGTGTTATGGTGGCATGTAGCGTCTAGAGCATAGGAGAGGGCAAGGGTTCGAATTCCATTGCAAGCAAAAAGGGATATTTATTTTTCTAAGTTGGGGTGACAGGTGGTTGTGATGGAATTAAGCTCTGCTGAAGGAGGATCCCACATCGGGAAGCTAGCATGAGGGAAGGTGTGAAGCTGGCTTTAAATAGAGCATTCTATTGGGAGAGTAAGCATACCTTGGTTGGCGTTTGGGCATAGGAGTGTTCGGAGCACAGATTAACTCCAAATTCCTATTAGATGTGTATTTCGCACTACTTTAGCTATAGAGCAGCAAATGCCAAAATGCGTTGGTCACACGGCGATGACGGTAGCCACACGAGCGTGCGAACGCACGTGTGGGAGATTCGATGTGATAGTTGAGGCCATTATGAGTGTTCTTGTGGGTTTAGGCTGTTTGGGCCACGATGGGCCAAAAGGGGCCATATGAGGCTAATGGGCCCGTAGGCCCAATCGGATAAGTTGTATGATTGTGTAGTGAATATTGGACTAGACTATGTGAATCTCATATCTATGGCTAGATTTGGGCTAAATGGACCACACGAGCGTGTGGGCCCAATTGGGCCGAGAATGGGCCCTAGGCTCATTCGCATCGTTATCTCTATTTAGAATACCCTTGATTTACAAAATTACTGAAATATCTCCAGTTTATGAAATTACTGAAATACCCCGAGTTACGAAGTTACCGAAATACCCCAATTTGCAAAATTACCGAAACACCCCCGATTTGTAAAATTACTAAAATACCCTCAGTTTACAAAATTACCGAAATACCCCTAGTTTGCAAAATTACTGAAATACCCTTCACGTGTAAAATTACTGAAATACCCTCTATGGGTAAAGTTATCGAAATACCCTCGATGGGTAAAATTATCGAGATTCCCTTATAGGGCAAAATGTCTATTTTACCCCTAACTGACTAAATGACTGTTATGCCCTTAGTGGTAGTTTAAATGATGTTTATGTGATATTTATATAACTGTATATGATTGTGATACACTACATACATGACATATTGCATTGGGTTGGGTTTTTCTGATCTGGAGGAAGTACCGTTATAGCGGCATCGCCACGTATTTTGATTCTAGTGGCTCAGCCACATATACCGTTGTTAGCAGTTAGGCTACACCATTAGAGAGTTTGGCTAGGTGGGTCGACATGGTCCCCACATAGAGAGTTTGGTTGGTACGGGTGGAGAGTTTGGTTGGTATGGGTTGGGTTACATGTCCATTGCATTGATATGATTTTATGGCTTAGGCCCAGATTGTTACTGAATAGGGCTTAGGCCCAGACTGATACTGTATGGGCTCAGGCCCAGTCTGTGACCGTAATAGGGGATTACACACTGAGTTCTCATAACTCACCTCATTTTTAAGTGCAGGTAATCCCTAACTTTAACGAATTGGAGCTGCGAGGGACTCGGAGAAGACCACACACGGCTTATGCTTGCTATTTTGATTATTTACTTTTAAATATTTGGATTTAGGTTGTAATAAGGTCTCTCTATTTTTAACTTATTATTTGTGATATTTATTTATGATGTTTTATAACTGCTAAAAGTGGATTACGATTTCCAAAATGATAATTGTCTTCAAAACACTATGTTTCCGCAGCGTTTTCAAAATGCTTATACAACTCAATTTTTAAACATCACATTTTTGTAAATGGCTTATTTTAAATATGCTTCCGTAATAGCTAAGGCTTTAAAGGTAATTACGTTTTCAAGTGGATAACAATTACTTAAGTGTTTTGAGTTTTAACAAAGAGGCTTTAGCTCTCAAACAAGTTTTAAACAAGAAGGGTTTTCAATGAAAACATGGTTTTCGAAAAACACTTCAATGTTACATGCCAGATTCGGGCCTAACTTCTAGGCCAGGTTTGGGGTGTTACAATACTGACTTATGCCACACAGCTAAGTCACACGCTTGTATGCTGAGCCGAGTGTAGCATACTGACTTGGTTTCTAAAGGGACACACAGCCGTGTCACCTAACCGTGTGTCACACATGGCTGAGACACACGCCCGTGTCTCTGTCCGTGTAGATAAAAATAGGCTATTTACCAAGCCATCTTTCTCACCCAAATTTGCATTCACCTACATAACCAAATTGCATATGACCATATCTTTAATAGGCATTTAAACCCATCTAAACCAAGTTCAATTCATGTTATATCATTACCAACAACCACAAGGCACTCGAATATCACAATTAGTTATTTAATTTTATACCAATTTCACATCTAAAAATCACTTAAATGGTTAACATCAACTATGCATTTTTTTGCCTAAAACCACAAGCATACCTTATCTCACAATTCAACTATTTGGTACTCAAAATACCAATCCATAACAACATTCACATAGCAATTACCAACCACATAACAAAAATCCATTTCCACATATAAATACATCACCAAGTATACCAAAATAAGCCAAATCACATGGCTATACACATAACCAAAGCATACATCATTTACAAGCCAAATTAGTTGGCTAAATACATTACCAACATAAACAACATATCAACCACACCACCTATACATGCCATATAACCAAATACATAAGTTCAAAAGTACCAAAATGACAGTTGGATAGTGTGATGAGATCTCTGACAACTCTCGATCCAAGCAAGCTTTGAAAATCACTATAAAACACGCAAAAGTAAACAAAGTAAGTTATAAAGCTTAGTAAGCTCGTATGCTTAATAAGTAAAACTTACTAATCATTCATAAAATAAGTTATCTATCATAATACACAATAATATAAGTTAATCAGAAGGCTTATATATATTCATCCACATAGTAGATCATGTAACTCACAAAGTTCATAGATTTCAATGCTAATACGGTTTACATACATACCTGCACTGATACATCTCAATCTCTTACCCTTTCATGTCTTCAATATTCCCGTTGAACCATTTTGAATAATATAGATACTCGGGAATCTTGCACCCTAAGAGCCAATACAAGTCCAAAGCCATCTCAATCTCATATCTCATATAATGCTCACTCTCGAGCTATCGACGGGTCTGCTCACACAAGCTGACGGTCAAGATGTAGCTACACGGTGTTGCTCGCATAAGCTGACGAGAATCCGCAACACATGTCAGAAAACTCAGCAATCGGTGGAACGTACGAACCAGCACCCATTTTCACCCATTAAACATCAAAAACAACTAATATAAATTCATGGTAAAACCCTATACTTTTAACATGTTCACAAATTAGTCCCTGGGCTAGCTAGATTTAGCTACAACTATTTTGGAAACATATAAATTATCAAAAACGGGACAAAAATCACGTACCAATTGGATTTTTAGCTTAATCGAACCCTATCCTATTTCTCCAAGTACAATCAGTTTTGTCTGTATTTTGAAGAAGATGAACATTATAAAATTGGTTTGTTTTACTAATATATCATTTAATTGCTTATTTACTTAATTAACCTTTATAATTAATTCAATTTACAAAATTGTCAAGCCATTGTCATCCACTAACATATTAATGGGCTATTTACCATATAAGGACCTTTATTTTAAGGTTCTATAGCTATTAGACACGTTTAGCTAATAGAACTCAATTTTTATAGTTTATGCAATTTAGTCCTTTTTATCAAATTAAGCACCTAGACAATAAAATTTCTTAACGAAATTTTTACACAATCATACTATCATGTTGTAGATATTAATTTAATATTAAAATAAATATTTTGACCTCAGATTTGTGGTTCCAAACAACTATTCTGATTTAACTAAAAATGGGCTGTTACACCCAGGATCCCCAAAACTCTCTAGCTCGCTTAGGTAATGGATGTGAACTAGAAGCTCCTGGTCTTTTTCTGAAGACTCGAGAAAGCTAAGTATTTTTTTCAAGGCCCAAGGCTTGCTCAACCATCTCGCGCGCTTAGTCAGATCAACAAATCCTTTCAATTTATGCGATACTAGCTGAACTCGATTCATCATGCAAACCCCGAAGTAATCCTTCACAACTCTCTTTTTTATTTGGGATCAATTCTAGAGGATACTTGTTAAGCCTCATAAAGTCCTATTCATAATCGACCACCAACATATCAATCAAAGCGACGAGGCCTCTAGCACTAAGCGAATAGACCACAAGACGAAGCACTGCTAGGCACTAAGCTGAATATATCACCTAAGACGAAGCACGCTAGGCATTAAAGCAGAAATGTAACAAGCACAAGGCACGCTAGGCATTAAAGCCCGATATATAACACAATCAACATTCCCATGCACATTACTTAAGGCTATAATCACATCCATCTCATATGCTTTATTTTACAATATCATGTTAAACCGAACGTAAGTATCCACATCACATTCAACCAACAAATTTAATACCATTTATGCCCCACATTCGCCTATATACATTATTATGCCTTAGTATACCAAATTTTACCATATACTACTTTTGTAATTAACTTCGATATAAATTTGCTTAGGACTTACCTCGGTTGTCGATAAGTAGTGCAAATCGGCTATTCGAGAACCCGTCTTCCCAGATCTAAACTGCGTTTTTCTTTGCTCTTGATCTAAAACACATTGAAATTCAGCCCCTAGTGTTAGCATCATAAATTCATGTTTTCGATCCTCCAAATACAACTTGCCAACATATTTCTTTTTGAATTTGGAATGAAAGAAAGTCCAAGTGATCTGGTGGGCTAATACATGTCAGGTAACAACTAACCACCACTAATAAGCCTCCTCTATCAGGAGAGATATAGCACACGTGACACACTCGTGTGAAGAACAATCTAGCTACCATAATACCTAATTTGTTGATTCAAGCCAAGCCTCGGATGATGAAAGATCCTCCCCTTTTAAACCTTTAAACTCAATCACTCCATACTTACGTAGTTCTTTTATCAAAGCTCGTAGAGTTATGGTTACAGGTGCAACTGGAACAATGGCTCTTGCCAATCGTTGAAGAGCTTCTACAATGGTGAAAAGCAAATTCTCACTATCATGACCTTCTTGTAGAAGTCTATTAGCCCTAAATTGTAAAGAATTGACTAAATTCATGCTCGGTACCTCAATACCAATTCGATTCTCATCTGTAACAAAGTGATCACTACTAGAATTATCATCACTAGCATTATTTCTCGATTCCCCAAACATTTTAGCTATAAAATAGATAAATTTTATAATAATCATCCATAAATTAACTCAACTTGGCATATACCTCTAGACTCGACTTTGTGCTCGATTTAGTTTGAGAATCAACTAAATATATTGCTCTGATACCACTAAATGTAACACCCAAATACCAACCCGATTACAATGTCTAGGTTACAAGGTGTCACATTCGTTGCCGAAGCAACTACGATCAAATTACATTCAACTACAAATTGTTAAAAATTCAAACATAACTAAAACATGAGTATAAATTGATACATAATTATTTATGGGCCTTATATAGGATTATGAAAGCTCCTTAGTTATCTCGAAGTCAAAATAGGACCAAATTATAAGGATTTTAAAATTTTGGGTTAATGTTGTGCCAAGGTCAAAATAGGACTAAACTGAAGAGCTTCCATAAGCCTGTATAAGGCCCAAAAATGATTATGTATCATTTTATACTCATGTTTTAGTTATATTTGAATGTTTAACGATTTGTGATTAAATGTAATTTGATCGTAGTTTCTTCGACAATGAATGTGGCACCTTGTTACTCGAACATGGTGATCGTCGGGTGGCAGGGTGTTACAAATTTCTATGCCCTTACTACCAAGACAAGCCATTAGGCACCACTGACTTTGGTGGGCTTACATTGGGAGGCTCCTTTTATTGGTTGGGTTAAGTTAAACTAGGATGGCTTGACACTTTCAAATCCTTGCTCAATGATTCTTATGCTAAAATTTAAGATGCGAATAGGAGATAGATACTTGGATCCTAACGTCATATACCATATGCTACTAGCTTAGAATCAAAACTTTTTGCATTTAAAAATGGCTTAGTTGAGAGACTTACCTAAGGAAACTTGAAATTGAAGTTCACCCTACTACAGTTAAAAACCTAACTTATAATGATTCTAATAATAATATGTTGATTTCTACACTAGTCATTGATTGCATGACTCTCCTATCAAAGTTGGAAGGAATGATTATCAAGCACATCTTTAGATAGTATAATTCAAAAGCAGATTAACATGTCCCCTTCTAAAGGGAAATTATATTTTATTCAACTCATATATAAATAGTTATCATAATCTTTTGTCTATTTATTCTATGTCACCTTAGAGCTTCCTCTGCCCCTACCCACTTTGATGACTGATGCTTATAGGATGCTTTATATTGAAGACTCCTTTTCACGCAAAAAAAAAAAAACAAAATCATGCATTATATATGATATATGTTTTTGTCATATATAATTTATGACATGATATTTTAGACATAGCTAAGTTATTGAAAGAAAATATTTATTTTTTCTCAAATCCATATTAATAATTTATTATTGCATGCCTATTAGACCTGTCCATGGGTCGAGTCACCTAGCCCAGCCTAAAGGCCTATCTGAAAAGTGGGAGGGTTTGGGAAAAAATATAGGCCCAAAAAATGGGTTTGGGCAAAAATAAGGCTCATTTTCAAAACAGGTTAGGCCTCGGGTATGGATTTTTCAAGCTCTTGTGATCAGTAAAGATCTGGCACTTTTCACCGTACCAATAATTTCGCCAAATTTTCAACACGAAAACAATAGCGGCCAACTCTAAATTATGTGTCGGATAATTCTTTTCATATGGTTTCAACTGTCTAGAGGCATAAGCTATGACTTTTCCTTCTTGCATCAAAACAAAACCCAAACCATTCAACAACGCGTCGCTAAAAATCACGAATTCTTTACCCGACTCAAGTTGAACCAAAACTGGTGCCTCAGTTAACAATGCTTTCAACTGATCGAAACTCTGTTGACATTTCTCGAACCACTCAAATTTCACATCTTTCTGTAACAATCTGGTCATAGGTGTAGCAATCATCAAGAATCCTTTAACAAAATGTCAATAATAACCAGTTAACCCCAGAAAGCTTCTAACTTCGAATACATTTCTCAGTGGTTTCCAATCAACAACGACTAAAATCTTACTTGGATCAACTCTTATACCTTTCACTGAAACAATGTGTCCCAAAAATCTAACTTCTCGGAGCCAGAATGCACATTTGTTGAATTTAACAAACAGTTGCTTATCTCTCAAAGTTTGCACACAATTCTCAAATGCTTAGCATGCTCGATTCATCTCGTGAATAGATCAAAATGTTTTCAATGAACATAACAACGAATCTATCTAAATAATGTCTAAAAATTTGATTCATCAAATCCATAAAAACTGTAGGAGCATTAGCCAATATGAAAGGCATAACAAAAAATTCAAAGTGTTCGTACCTTGTTCTGAACGCAGTTTTGGCACATTTGAATCTTTCACTCGCAACTGATAGTAGCCGAATCTCAAATCTATTTTCTAAAAAACCGTTGTCCCTTTTAACTGATTAAACAAGTCATCAATTCTCAGCAACGGATACATATTCTTTATCATAACTTTGTTGAGTTATCGATAATCAATACACATTCTCATTCACCCATCTTTCTTCTTTACGAATAATACTGGCTCACCTTAGGGTGAAAAACTAAGTCGTGCAAAAGCTCTATCTATTAACTCTTGCAACTGAGCTTTCAACTCTTTCAATTCTGTCGGATCCATTCTATACGGAGCTATAGAATCGGTAATGTTCCCGGCACTAATTCAATAGCAAATTCAACCTCTCTGATCGGTGGCAACCACGGTAATACTTCTGGAAACACATGTGGATATTCACAGACAATCAACACTAATTCAATCTTAGATTCAAACACTTTTGTATCTAAAACATAAGCAAGATAAGCTTCACAACCTTTTCTTACGTATCTCTGAGCTGACATCAATGAAATCACAGCTGGCAACCCACTTGACTCATCAAATTCAATTCGAAGGATTTCACTATTCTAATATTTCAATTTAATAGTCTTTCATCTACAATTTACAACGGCATCATGAAGAGTAAACCAATCCATAAACCAATCCATACCCAGAATTATATCGAATTCATCAAAAGGTAGTAGCATTAAATTAGTCGAAAAACAGTAATCTCGAGTTATTAAAGGACAGTTCTTACAAACTTTATCAACTAGACATACTTGCCTAAGGGGTTCGATACTTTAATCACAAACTCAGTAGACTCAACAAGCAAAATCTTACTAGACACTAAATTCTCAAAAATATATGAATGAGTTGATCCAGGATCAATCAATGCAATAACATTAGTGTCATAAAGAGAAAATGTACCGGTGATAACATCAGGTGATGACGCATCTTAACGAGTGCGAATAGCGTAAGCTCTAGCAGATGCTCTAGCCTCAGATCTCACTATAGAATCTCTCGTAGTACCGCGATTACCACTTGAATTTCTTGCATTTCTTGGTGGCCTCCCTCTAATGGCTGTGTTATGCGGTTTTGTATTCTAATACTTATCTTTCTCATTTAACTCAGGACAATCCTGAATAAAGTGATCTTGTGAACCACATTTAAAACAACCTTGGTTATTCATTAAACTTGAGTATTGTTTTCCACGATCTCTGTTTGAATACCCGATTGAAGCATTTGGACGAGTGAACTCTGGATTTCTTTAACAAAGATTGATATGGCTTATTCATAGGACCTTTTCTCGAGTCTCTAGCCTCTGAATCTGCTTTTCTCTTTTCTTTGCTATGCTCCTCGGCATTGCAAGGTTGATTTGCTAAGCTCCTTGACTTTGCAAGCTCTATCAACCAAGACTACAATTTTTTTCAATTCTAGAATTCCAACCAGAAGTTTAATACCCTCGTTCGACCCATCAACGAACTGTTTGCACATGATTTCTTCAGTAAAACATACTCCTGAGCATACTTACTCAATCTTATGAATTCTCTTTCATACTCGGTCACAGTCATACAGCCTTGTTGCAATTCTAGAAACTCTTTATGCTTTTGATCCAGAAACCGCTGACTTATATATTTCTTTCAGAACTCAAACTCAAAGAATTCCCAGGTCACTCTTCCTCTCGGTACCACTAATACAAAAGTATTCCATCATTGATACGTTGTATCTCTCAATAACAATATAGCACACTTTAAACACTCAGTTGGCATGCACGAAAGTTCATCGAATACCCAATAGTATTTTTAAGCCAAAATTCAACTCTCTCGCGATCATCATCAATGGTAGCTCTGAACTCTTCAGCCTTGTACTTTTGGATTTTATCTGCTGGTGGCTTATTCAACCGTTGAAGTTCCACAACTTGAGAAGCTATAGGAATCGGTTGGGGATTAGATTGGGGTGAAGGCTATTGAGCAGCCAGATTTGTTCGAACAAATTGTGTGAACCATTCGTTCATCATTTGGAAAAAGGCTTCTTTAGCCTCTCCTCCGTGACTACTCGATACATTTCTAGATTCAGACAGCATCGCCCCTTGAGTGGAGCTGGCGCATTACTCTCGACATCGTCGGCTACAGCTCGATTGGGATCCATTTACTAAATGAAAACATAGTTTAAATTATTAGGAGTCATCACACTATCACAGGTTATATAAGGCATGTATAGCTAGACTCTCACACGCGCTACGTTAGTTCAAGAATCGACTAAACCGTAGCTCTGGTACCAATAAATGTAACACCCTCACCTGTATTCAATGCCAGAATAGGGTTACAGAGAATTACTAGACTTATACCACATTTTAAACATACATTACACATACAATTAATCAAATCATATACATTCCATTCACAACCAAACATTTTGTCCCTGATACAAGCTTACGAGGCCCTAAACATGTATTGGGAGTGGTTCGAAACTAAACCGATAACTTTGGAAACTTTTTGAGCACTTAGAAAATTTTCTCAAAAATAGGAGAATACGCCTGTGTGGCTCGGCTGCGTCTCTCACATGGCCAATGACACGCCCATGTTGCAGGCCGTGTGGACATTCAAAATGGGAGCACATAGCAATGTCTCAGCCCGTGTCTGACCTCGTGCAACTCTCTGACTTGGGTCACACAGCCAACACACACGCCCGTGTGGTTAGCCCGTGTGCCCTAAAAATGGCCATACAAGCCCATGTGCAGGCCATGTGCTAGGCTGTGCCAAACCTATAGGGTATACTGACTTATGCCACACGGCCAAGTCACACGCCTGTGTGTGAGGCCGTGTGGAGCATACTAACTTGATTTTAAATTCAGCACCAAGGGACACACATCCGTGTAACATAGCCGTGTGTCACACACGGTTGAGACACACACCCGTGTCTCTACCTGTGTGGACAAAAATAGGTTATTTACCAAGCCATTTTGCCACCCAAACTTGCATGTACCTAAACCACATCAATTGGCACCAATATATAGCGTATATAAGCATTTAAACTAGCCAATTTGAACGTGAAACATACACATTCTATACTTCCATTTTACATATACACAAATCACCAAAATATGTCATACTATTTGTACCAAACTTTACTTACTCAAATCATCAATATGACCATTAACAACTATGCATCATTTCATCTATTTTCTCAAGCATGTTAATCAATCAAAACTTGGTTATTAGATATCTATTTTGCTAACTATCTGCAAGCATCACATGTCCATCTTCCAAAACATCACACAAACCACATAAACATATATATACATGATTCAAACATACCAAAATAACCCAAAATAAGCCATCACTCATGGCTATATATATAAACCAAAATATAAACATTTACAAGCCAATTCAAATGGCCAAAATCATTATCAACTCACAACCAAAATGACCATAATCCTATACATGCCATATAACCAAAACATAAACTTAAAAGTACCAAGTTGATAGCTAGATAGTGTGACGAAATGTAACACCCCTAACCCGTATTCATCGCCGGATTAGGGTTACTAGGCATTACCGACCTAAACATAGTTCAGTACAATCATTTAATACAAAACATGCTTAAAGTTATAACAACTTCCTTTAATAGTCTCAAACTCGTAAATTAACCTTCTACTCAATTATAAAAGTCAAATTCGCATATATTAAAATATTTAATCAAACAAAGTCAATCATGCTTTATTGTTTATAATACATAAACAATCCATACATCAAAATTCAAACATGTCAATATGTTCTACTTAATCAAATTGTCAAATCAACTATCATGCATCAAGGTCATGCTACATATGCTTTAATAAGCGTAATTCAAACCTTATAACCATCAAATTTCATGGCATTCGAATATCTAACTTAAAATCAAGCATTTTTTATTCATATCCTAAGCACATATTTCACAACATCCATTTGTGTGTTTATATATATTCCATTAGCTAATTATCAAACATGCCATTTAACAACACATTTCGATACTATTTATCTCATTCAATTAAGCACATAAAACAACTCCAAACTATGCCCAATTCGGATCATAATAATGCAACCATTTTGAAATGCATTTTGCCTAAATCAAACATACCAAAATCGGACAGCATATATATATACAAGGCATCAACTAACACATAAGTCCCAGCCAAAAACATACCAATTCATGCGCATTTCATACTTTTAAAACATCACCCATATATTATACCAATTTCCATCATCACATAATCAATCACCTAACCAACAAGACAACTATATTAATTTGATCAAAAACATATTGTATCTCAAAACATATATAAATTCTACCTGTCATTAGCCGAATATAAATACACATTTTATGCCATATTTTATCTCACAAATGACCAAAGCAATTTCATTAGTAACAAATTACCAAATACATAATCAACCAATTACCAAAATTATTCATTCAAACATTTCCAAATCATAAAACATTATAACCACATCTTAAACTATGTAACATATTTCCCAAACTAAGTTAAGTAACAAGGCCGAATATACACCAACTTAACACCATCTTTAAGCCAACTCACTAGGCAAATTATACATCAACACATAGGTCATTAATAAATCATACCAAATATCCAAATCCAAAGGCATAGCATAGCCATTCCAAGACAATTATAAACACATATCATAAGTCAAAGGTGCATCTATCATTTACCTCGTTACTTAAATTGAATTATAAGACCATCCATTACAAGCATATATCAACATTAGTTAACTTATAAGTCATTCATGTCATATTCAATCAAACCATATAATTAAAATACCATTCATGACTTCATGAAACATACTTACCAAAACAAACTTATACCATGACCAAAAACGCACAAACATAAACATTATTTTAAGCCATTTTCGCATGGCTCATATTTACATACCCCAAAATCAAACATATTAACTAGTCTATACATGCCATAAGTTCGAAGTCAAACTTAATAAAATGCTGAAAATAATCGATAGTGTGATAGACTTCTCTGACGATCCCCGAGCTCGTAACGAACTTCCAAAATCTATAAAACAAAGAGCAAATACACACAATAAGCTATCGCGGCTTAGTAAGTCATAAGCAAATGAGATAGTTACTCATATACATAATTTAATCTAGATAAACAATAATAAGCCATTATAATTTCATATATACATTTACAACTTATAACTTCATATATCAAAACATATATTTTGCATAAATTTTCCTTTGGTCGAATACTTATTTGAACATTAGTATAACTAACCTTTACTTTCAACAACAAAAATACATCATTTGGCCGAATATATATGTATTCACACATACATTCACATAATTCACATTAACATATGACATATATCATCAACTCAAACATTCAACTTACCATATTTTCAGAACTTTGTATGAGTACATACCTGAGCCTTTGTAACTCGATTATACACTCAATCTTAACTTATCAATACCCGTTGAACCATTCGAAATTAAAAAGGAAACTCGAATAGTTGAACATTTCGTACAATGCCAATGTCCTAGACGTGGTCTTACATGTAATCACATATCGATGCCACTGTCCCAGATAGGGTCTTACACCAAAGTCACAAGTTGATGCCAACGTCCCATACGTGGTCTTACACGATAACACATAACGGAATCCTATGTCATGACATATGTATCCTAGCTATTCCTAGGGTTCGTACGAGACTTCAGACATTGTAACTCGATCGAATCGATCTCATAAACATAGCTCCCTATTTTATAGACATTCGACCAACACATATACATAGTCATAAAATTCAATTCGACATATAAGATTTACATATATTCAAAATTAACATTTTTATACTTATAAACTTACCTCGGATATCGACAGACGGAATAAAATAACTATTCGATTATTTTTGTTTTTCCCCATTCCAAGTCTGTTTTCTTTGGTTCTTGATCTTCATCAAGCTTAGCTATGGACGAATATGGCTTTCTTTTTCTTTTTTCTTTTGCTTAGCTAGTTTCGTCTATTAAAGATGAACATGCATGTGATATTTTTGTTTTATGTTTTATTATATTAACTTAATTAATATTTTTACTAAATTAACCTTATTAGTTTAATATAAACATATTATATACTATGCACATAACAGTCCATCATATTAATTCATGGTATAATTGCAACATAAACACCTCCCACTAAAAACAAATCAATTTAGCACTTTAACATTAGCAACTTTTACCTTTTACGTGATTAAGTCCTTTTATTAATCGAACACTCAAATGATAAAATTAAATCACGAAAATTTTAGAGATATAAATTCACACAGTATAAACAAAGATAATAATATTTAATTATTTTTCTAACTCGAATTTGTGGTCTCGAAACCACTGTTCCGATTAAGGTCAAAACTGGACTGTTACATGAAATCTCCGATGATCCCTGAATCCAAGCTAACTTTGAAATCACTATAAAACACAAAAAATTAAACAAAGTAAGCTATAAAGCTTAGTAAGCTCATATGAAATAAACTCAATCTTAATATGAATATACAAATCATCAATTTGGACATATGAACCTATAAATCATTTAACTAACAAACCTTTCACATTTTCAATCATAATCTTATATATGAACTTCAAAACTTCTTCGATTCAAGCTTATACGATTCATGTACCTACCTGTACCATCTCGTATCAATCTCATACACAACCACGTCTTTCATTTACCCGTTGAACCATTTGGAATACTATCGGATACATGGGAAACTCACACCCGAAGTGCCACATATATAGTCGAAGCTATCTCAATCTTATATCACATATACTGCTCACACTAGAGCTATCAACGGGCTTGCTCACACAAGCTGTGGGGCAAGATGTAGCTACACGGTACTTCTCACACAAGCTGTCAAGTAACCGCAACACATGCTGGTATACTTAGCCACAGGTAGGACGTACAAGACTAGCACCCAGATCACATAATCACAATAATTCCTAATGACATGTCACTAGTATCCAAATATATTCCTAAGGTTCACCGGGATTTCTAATATCGAATCATCGTGGAATCATTGTCTAACATTTCGGTAGTCTCGTATTAACAATTTATGCAATATCAAAGCATTTAAAATATATTTACAATGAAACTTATTACATACGAACTTACCTCGGATGCTAAAACGTCTAAATTGGTCGATTAGTCAACAACTTTGTTTATCCTTCGATCTAGATTCGAGTTTTGCTTTCTTGATCTATATGTAATCAATATTAACTTATATAATCATCTCTATATTCAATTTAGTCCAAAATTCACTTTAAGACATTTTTACACAATTGCCCCTAATATTTCACATCTTTTACAATTTAGTCATTATTTCATAAAAACAAAAATTAATCCAATTTAACCACAACCCATGCTAGCTAAAGTTCAATTAAGTCCATAACAGCCCATATTTTTTATTTATTTCACATTTTAATCCCAATGTTTCCACATTTCATAATTTAATCCCTAATTTGCATTTTCACTAAAAATCGTTTAATAAAACTTGTATAATTCACAACAAACATTCATAATCTATCATTAAACATCAAAATACTCATGTATTCTTCAATGGAAACATCTAAAATCTTTAAAAAATTTGCAAAATAGTCCCTGGGCTAGCTAGACCTAGTTGCAACGATCTCAAAAACATAAAAATCATTAAAAGTGGAACAAAAAACGGACTTACAATTGGACAAGCAAGTTACCGAAAGCTTAAAACCCTAAGATGGTGTTATTTGCTCTTAATTTTTAGCAATTCAAGAAAGATGGAAGCGATTAAAAATTTGTTTGTTTCATTTAATTAACTTATATTTACCAATTACCATATTGACCTTAATAATAAACCATTATTTTACATGATAATGTGTCCATATATGTCCACTCAATTAAGTAATGGTCTAATTCCAACATAGGGACATCTAATTTAAAGTTCTATTGCTATTAGACACCTTTAGCTAATAGAACTTAAGTTTTACACTTTATGCAATTTAGTCCTTTTTATCAAATTAAGCATTTAAACGATAAAATTTCTTAACGAAATTTTCACACAAACACACTATCGTGTTGAAAAAATTAAAATAATAATAAATAATTATTTCAACTTTAGATTTGTGGTCCCAAAACCACTATTCTGATTTGACTAAAATAAATCATTACTGAAGATGACCATTGTTGTCATCCTATTGACCAATGTTGTAATACCTCGTGTACATTGTACTAGATTAGTTCTTCAAGCATCGAATGTTCTATTCTTTTTTCGAAGTATAACACCATAACTCCATTATCTCAAAATCTATTTTGTTCTTTTGAATTTCATTTCAGAAACGAAATGAAAAAAGCTAAACAAAAACTCAATTGATTTCCTTTGTTAATTGTTTCTCTACATTATTTTGTTTGTTACGTTTACCCAGACTTTGAAACATTTATTTTAATGGTTTTACTATATTTTATATATTATATTTTTAAATTTATTTTATATAATAAAATAATTTTTTAAAAATTAATTTGGTTCGACCTGGACCGGACCTAGCAATCGGGCCTAAAATCCTATAATGACCCGACTCAGCCCGGCCCATGGATATGTTTAATGCCTATCGATATGGTTTTTTGGTATTGACTCCTTTCTTCATTTAATACAAATAAAATAAAGGATATTAGGATAGGGAATGAAGGTGATATGGTTTGAACTTGTGTCAAATAGGTGTCTAACAACAGCTTTAGCTACCGTCAACCACGAAACTAGAAAATTTGGATTGTGGGGTCAAATTTTGAAAAATTAAAATTTTTAAAAAAATCATATAAATTACTGCATGACATTAACTGTTGGAGATAAACCCGTATAGGTAACAAACAAGTAAAATAACAAAGAAATTGAAAAGATCGAACACACAAATTTTACATGGAAAAACTCCTCAAAATAGGATAAAAAACCATGGCCAAAAGGAGATTTCACTAAATTGAGAAAAAATGAATAGTACAAAGATGGAGATAAAAATTAAACCTCGATATTTGAAAACAAAAACCCTCAAAACTTAAACACAAAATTATCTGAAAACTTGTAAAAGCTAATACTTAAATGTGTTATGGTTTGAATCTTTCTAGATGAAAAGTGTCTATTTATAGTGTAAATTCGTAGGTCAAATAATATTAAAATAATCTAAATTCGTAGGTCAAATAATATTAAAATAATCTACACTAATCAGAGCTCGACTGAAACAAATAATCAGAGTTTAATTGAGAGAAAAAAACTGAGAAAATTATTTGACACGTCACCATGTCGTAATGTGAAATTTACGTTATCAGGACGAGATGGTGTCGCCGTAACACCCCAATCCTGGCCTAGACGTTATGGCCAAATCTGGGAGTGTCACATGAAATGGGTTGAAAAACTATTGTCGATAAGTTAAAACCTTTCCAATTATTGGCCTTTAGAGTTATTATTAATTTTAAAGCTTTTGTTCTTTTAATCATCTAGAGATAAATCGTGTTTGTAGCGGAAGCTTGTAAAAATGTTGTGTCCAGAAAATCGTTCAAGATTTTAGAAAACCATCACAATTTTAAATAAGTAAAACCAAAACCCAAACCCTGTAACATCCTAAAATTGGGGTTATTCGTGATTAAATTATTTTTCTTGTGTTTGGATTGCTGTGGTGTTATTCGTGGTGTAATAAGACTTAAGTATGGATCTTGAGTAGGCTCGAATAGTAGGAAAAATTGTATTTGCAAGCTTTAAAGATAGGGAGCCTTAGTAGGTAGGGGTTACAAGTTAAATGAGGGAATATTTGACACTAACAAGGCCTTGGAAAAGTGGCAAAAGGAGGCCACTTAAGGGTTGGAGTTGACGCCATCAAGGGAGCAAGGAGCCTATGTTCGAGTTGGAATCCCCTTTTCTACTCTTTATTTTGACTAAGGAGAGAGAGAAGTGCTTAATTTAAACACTTCAAGATAATAAGGATATTATTAGGATTTAATTAGATTTTATGTGAATAATCTTTAGTAGTTGGCAGAGAGAAAATATAGGCTTTTGACTAATTCAAATTTGTTTGAATTAGTGGCCAAGAGTGATTCAAGGAAGTTGCCGAATTTTGAACTCCTTGTTGAGGAGGAGTGGACGGCAAGGACTAGATGAAGGGGGGGAGTGCCAAATTCTTTTAAGGCATACTCTTCATTTTGTTTTTTTCTTTTCTCCATTTGCAAGTAGCCGAATTTCCCTACTCTTTCATCTTTGATTTTCTTTCTTTCTCTCCTTTCTCATTCTCTCAAAACCAAAACCCTTATCTCCTTTTCCATTATTTCTTTCTTTCTCTCTAGCCAAATACACACCTTTGATGTGCCAAAATTCCCTTCTCCTATTTTGAATCACTCTGGCCGAATATTAAGAGTAGCATAGATTTCTTCGGGACTTTTCTTTCAATCGGTTTGAGAAGGTAAGTACTTATAGCCGAATGCCTATTTCTTCTCCTCTCTTGTTCTCTGTCGACTAGGATGAAGGAAAAGCTGAAATATACTGATGGTTTGGCTAATCAGTGTTTTGAAACCGATTTTATCTAGGTACTCTGGGGTTTTGAAATATTCAATCAAGCCTCCATTCGTTAGCAATCAGTTTTGGTAGTGGTGGTAAGAATTTTGTTAACCATTTATTTGGTATTTGAAAGCCGAAGGCTATTTGTTGTGGATGCTAACGATTGCCGATTGTAGGGGGTGAAGCAGATTCGCATATTGTGTGCTGTAGTTTGTACTCAAGGGCGTTTAGGTGAGGTTTAGGGTTCATGTGTTAACCCTTTGGATTTATGTGGTTTGGTAGAATAGCCATGTCACTAACTTTCGTGTTTGGCGAATATAGGAGCAAGAAATCTAGTGTGGTCGATTGACTCTTGGATTTAGGGCTACCGATAGTAACAGGTGTGTACATACACACTTTATAACTAATTAATGTGCTGAATATATTGTGTATGCTAAACTGGATTGTGTAGATTTGGATTTAATACCATAAAGGTATAAGCAAGGATCCGTAAGTCCTTGTCAATATGAGTTTGATTATGATGCTTGACATATTTGGTATATGTGGCATATAAGAAGATTGGCTTTTGATAAATTTAGTATATGTTATTAAATAAACATGTTTGGCATGATTTATGTTAAGTGCATATCATAAATATGTGGGTTAAACGAGTGGAGGGGGAAGTGATATCCGTGTCTTCGGACACCAGTGGTTTGGTACCACATTTCGTGACTTTGGTCACCAGAGGTTTGGCACCTCATAGCGTCTTGTCCCAGTGGCTTAGCACCAGAGTGGATTGGCCCCACGGATGATATTATGGGATCGACGACAGTGATTTGGTATCACACATGGGTTGGCCCCACAACTTATTATATATGACTTCGAGTCACTAGTGGTTTGGCACCACCAGTGGTTTGGCACCATAATATTGATGGATATCGTGACTTAAGGTCACCAGTGGTTTGGCACCACCAGTGGTTTGGTACCACACGGGGTAGAGAAAGGTGTTTTGGATGGCTAGGTTGGGTGCATGTTAAACTTAGTGCATGTTAAATTTAGTTATGATTTGTGTATGATGTTGCACTAAACCGGGGAAGGGTTACACATTGAGTCTTGGTGTCTCACCTTCTCCTTTAATCTTTTCGGTGATTAAGTAGATCGCGGATGAGGAGCCGGATGGACTCGAGGTGGCCATGTAGTGAAAATATGAGTTTACTTTGAATTATTTTATTTTATTTTTGGTTTTATTTGTTAAAGTTGTAATAAGGCCTCCTAAGATTTTATTTTGACTATTTTACATGTTTTGGATGAATTATTTAAACTGTTTAATGACTTTAAAATGGTTACACAAGTTTCTTAAATTCAAACGTAAATGATTTTCTTTCGTACCATCCAGTACATTGCGTAATTGGTAACAACATGACTTAATAGATCTTAAACAAAACTAAGTGTGGTTTTCTTCATACACCTCAATGGTTTTAAAACAAGATGGTATCTTTTACTTTAACTTAAATCGGATAAAGGGATTTCTTTTTTTTTCAAAATGTTTTCTCTATAACATACCAAATTCGATCGTAATGTTTGGGCTGGGTTTGGGGTGTTACAAAATTGGTATCAGAGCCCAGTTCAAAGCTCGGCTATGGGGGGCCCAAGGCCCAAAATGTTTTGTGAGGCCTTTGTGAAATATTTTTGGTTGTGGAACAGCATGGCACCGAGTCTCCGGCACCAATCCGCCCAGGTAAGTACTTCCAACTGCTGTATGAATTATTATCTGTAGAAGGGTAGGTATGGAACGTAGATAATATGATAGGTGTTTGAACCATAGGACTAGTTTACCCCAACAAAATACATAAGACTTTAAATGCCTAATTAAACAAACCTATGATTAAGTCGTACGAGTTAGGGTGTGGTAACCCCATGCGCATGTCTAAGATTGGATCCGGAAGAGCTTGGTACTTAAGGTCCTCGTGACTCACCTCCTCTTCGCAGAATCCTACAGTGCATAGCTTCGGTTCACCTAACCAAGAGGACTCGGTCATAGGCTAAACATCCTGAGTAAAACCCGAAAGGGATTAGCCATGTTTTATGGAAACTCTAGTTTTAAAATCATTAGAGCATCTCTTTTTAATAATAGCAAAAAATCTATTTTTGAAAAATTTTCAAAATATTTTTGACTTACCAAAATTACCAAAATGCCCTTAGTGGCAAAATTATGAAAATGCCCTTGGTTTCTAAAATTACTGTACTACCCCGATTTTAATAAAATTCTCTTACTTTGCAAAAGTATCCAAAATTTTGTATTTCAAAATAATACCCTGACTTTGGAAATTCACAAAATTACCCCTGATTGACAAAATTACCAAAATACCCCTAGATTCTAAAATTCTGCCGTACCTTTAATTTGACAAATTTTCAGAAATACCCTCCAGTTTTGGAAATTTCAAATTTCAAAGTGTCCTGATTTATTAAGGTTTTAAAATTTCTCTGGTTATTACGAAAATAACCCTGTAAGAAAATGACGAAAATACCCCTGGGATAGAAACGAACAAAAATGCCCGAAAGAGTGAGTGTGTATGAAAGGTATTAGGGAATGGATGTGCTTTCCTGTGTGAACTAGGATAGAGGACTTAAAACTTTGATTGATCAAAAGAATCTCTATTAAACTCTCTTCATAAAATTTCTTGGCGTAACCAAGTGAAACAAGTACTAATCCATAAAATTTCTTAATCATATTAAAGCGCAATAGTTAAGAATGAGCTCTAGAGGGCGTGGCCGTCGTGGACGCTTGATAAGGCGGGATGACCGTGTCGTAACCCGTGAGGTCGGGTCGGGTGCGAGAATGAGGTACCATCGCCACCACCACCCCGACTTTTGGTCTTGAGGAGCGAGGATCGGGACGGGAGGTGAGGCAGTGTCGCAAGCTATGTTGCGAGTCCTTGAGATGGTGGCTGGGGCAAGTGGAGGTATGGGAGCTCAGAAATCCTGTACCCGAGCGACTTCGATCCAATGGGGCTGAGGTATTTGGGGTGTATCGGGAGTGGCACCTAGTGCGACAGAATATTGGTTAGAATCGACTGAGAGGATCATGGATGATCTCGATTTGACAAGTGAGGAGAAGCTGAAAGGAGCGGTGTCGCTTCTAAAGGATGAGTCATATCAGTGGTGGCTCACGGTTCGGGATGGTGCCACGACAGATGACCTTACTTGGGAGTATTTCAAAGCTACTTATCAGAAGAAGTATGTGGGCACCAGCTACATTGATGCGCAGAGGAAAGCTTTTCTGGGTTGGTACAAAGAAATAAGTCTGTATCGGAGTATGAAGCAGAATTCTTGAGGCTGAGCCACTATGCTCGAGGAATTATGTCAACAGAGCATGATCATTGTGTCCGCTTTGAAGACGGACTTAGGGATGATTTAAGGTTACTGATTGCTCCACAGCAGGAGCGTGAGTTTTCTATCTTAGTGGAAAAGGCTAAAGTAGCCGAAGAGGTCAAGGAGTCCGTGAGACAGAACTACGATAGGAACAAGCAGAAAAGAGGATTTAGGTCATCTGGATTAGGTAATAATGCACAGAAGAGGGCTAGGCAGAGTGGGCCGAATCAGGCAGAAAGGCCTATGGCTACTAATCAGAGACCAGCTCAGTGCAATCGCTGTGGGAAATCACATTGGGGAGGATGTTGGACCGGTGAAAGGGGATGCTTTGAATGTGGATCTTTAGATCACCGTGTAAGGGATTGTCCTCGGAAGTTAGCTAAGAATCGGCCAGAGGGTCAGAATCGTGCTCAGGATAGAAATGAGGGACCACCACAGAGGGGTCGTGGTAATGGTAGAGGAGGCAATGGTTCTAGTCGAGGTCGCGAAATACCGGGCAAAGGTGCAGGCAACACAGAAACAAGGCAGCCTAGTTTAGTCTATGCAGTAAGGCGTCGAGAGGAGGGTGACGCACCGGACGTCATAACCGGTACGTTCCTAATTTTTAGTCTTCCATATGTTACACTAATTGATGTGGGTTCGACGCATTCATACGTTGCTAGTAGTGTGGTAGAGACTATGAATCTAGACTTTGAGACTGCTTCTAGGGAGATGACAGTAATTAGCCCTCTAGGTCACTCTGCAATTGTAAACAAGTTATATAGAGATGTACCCCTAGAACTCCAAGGGGTAGTGTTGTTGGCCGATCTAATGGAACTGCCATTTGGGGAGTTCGATTTGATTCTTGGAATGGACTGGTTGGTTAAGTATCAGGCAAAGCTGGATTGCGCTGCTAAGCGCATGGTTCTAAAGATGGCTGAGGGTGATGAAGTGGTCATGATAGGTAATAGAAGAGATTACCTATCCAACGTGGTGTCTGCGTTGAAGGCGGAGAAGATGGTCAGGAAAGGGTGTGAGGCATATGTGGTTCATATATGTGCCTTGGAGGCTAAGGAGTCAGCAGTTGAGAACGTTCGAACGGTAGGGGAATTCACTGATGTGTTTCCAGAAGAACTTTCGGGTCTGCCTCCAGATCAGGAAGTTGAGTTTGGTATAGACTTATTACCCAGAACAGCGTCTGTGTCTATAGCACCATACCGAATGGCACCAAATGAATTGGTGGAGCTGAAGGCTCAAATTCAGGAGCTCTTGGACCGAGGGTTTATCTGACCAAGTATATCTCCGTGGGGAGCACCTGTGCTGTTTGTCAAGAACAGAGACGGGTCAATGCGAATGTGTATCGACTACCGTCAGCTAAACAAGTTAACGATCAAAAATAAGTATCCGTTGCCCCAGATTGATGACTTGTTTGACCAACTGAAGGGTGCATCAGTTTTCTCGAAGATAGACCTTAGGTCGGGTTTTCATCAACTTAAGGTGAGGGAGGGTGATGTTCACAAGACGGTATTCCATACTCGGTATGGGCATTACGAGTTTCTAGTGATGTCATTTGGGTTGACCAACGCACCTGTAGCGTTCAAGGACTTAATGAATAGGGTGTTTCAGCAGTACTTGGATCAATTTGTCGTGGTGTTTATAGACGACATATTGGTTTATTCAAAGAAGGAGGAGGAGTATGACATGCATTTGCGTATAGTTCTACAAGTACTGGGGGAGAAGCAGTTATATGCCAAATTCAGTAAATGTGAATTTTGGCTTAGGGAGGTCGCTTTATTAGGTCAGTGGTGTCAGCAGAAGGGATTAGAGTGGACCCTCGCAAGGTTGAAGCGGTGTTGGATTGGAAACCGCCTAAGTCAGTGGCAGAAATTCAAAGTTTTCTGGGTCTGGCAGGGTACTATCGAAGATTTGTGGAAGGGTTCTCTTTAATCGCAACACCACTAACTAAGTTATTAAGAAAAGGAGTTCCATTTGTATGGTCGGAGAAACAGCAGGAAAGTTTTGATAAGCTAAGGAAGATTCTGACGGAAGCTCCAGTTCTGGTACAGCCTGAGGCAGGGAAGTTGTTTACTGTTTACTATGATGCGTCCCATACGGGGTTGGGATGTGTATTGATGCAGGAAGGGAAGGTAGTGGCCTATGCATCCCATCAGATAAGACCGCATGAGGTTAACTATTCGACTCATGACTTGGAATTAGCGGCAGCAGTCTTCGCTTTGAAAATATGGAGGCATTACTTGTATGGGGAAAAGTCGATAGTCTACACGGATCACAAAAGTTTGAGGTATCTCTTGACTCAGAAGGATTTGAACTTGAGACAGCGTCGATGGATTGAACTGTTGAAGGATTACAACTGTTCAATTGAATACCATCCGGGCAAGGCTAACGTGGTAGCTGACGCTTTGAGTCGGAAAGTTGTGACAGACTTAAGGGTGATGTTTGCTCACCTCAGTCTATACGACGATGGAATTCTTTTGGCAGAGCTGCAAGTTAAGCCAACTTGGATCGAGGAGATTAAGGAAAAACAGTTAGTAGATGAAAGTTTGAATCTTGGAGATTGCAAGTTCAAGATGGTGGTTTGGAAGGGTATAGTTTGTCCGGTGATGGAGTATTATGTTTTCAAGGGTGAGCTTGTATGCCCAAGGATGTTGGATTGAGGCAAAGAATTCTTCAAGATGCACATAGCAGCCCATACGCTATGTATCCCGGAGGTAGCAAGATGTATGGAGATTTGCTGAAGCAGATTACGGTGGCTGTATTCAAGCGAAATGGCGAATTTGTGGGAAGGTGTCTGACGTGTCAGCAGGTTAAGGTGAACACCAGTTGCCATCAGGGTTACTTCAACCAGTGAAGATCCCTCAGTGGAAATGGGAGAGGATCACTATAGATTTTGTCAGTGGGCTACCCTCACGCCCAGCAAGAAGGACGCAGTTTGGGTGATTGTAGACCATCTGACTAAATCAGCTCACTTCATATTGGTAAAGGTGGATTACTCACTTGAAGCTAGCTAAGTCGTATGTGTAGAAATAGTGAGGTTGCATGGTGTGCCAATATCGATCATCTCAGATAGGGATTCTAGATTTACTCAAGGTTACGAAAGCGTTGCATCGGGCTTTGGGTACACGATTGGATTTCGATCTGACATTCCATCCACGGTCGATGGGCAATCGAAAGGGTCATCTGATTTTAGAAGATATGCTAAGAGGTTGTGTTCTAGATTTGATGGTAGTTGGGAAGAGTACCTATCGCTAGCGTAATTCGCTTATAACAATAGTTATCAAGCAAGTATTCAGATGGCACCATATGAAGCACTGTATGGACGAAAATGTCGTACTCCTACATGTTGGACAGAGTTGGGTGAACGACAAATTTTGGGTCCAGAGTTGGTAACAGAAACTGAAGATAAAGTTAAGGTGATTCGGGCTCGTCTCAAGGAAGCGTCAGATAAGCAGAAATCTTATGCTGATCTTAAGTGTAAAGAAATGGAATATGTAGTAGGAGATAGAGTTTTTCTGAAGGTGTCACCTTGGAAAAAGGTATTGAGATTTGGGCAAAAAGGGAAGCTAAGCCCAAGGTTCATCGGGCCATATACAGTAGTGAAGCGAGTGGGACCGGTAGCTTATCAGCTCGAGCTGCCGGCAGAGTTGAGTCAGATTCATGATGTCTTCCATGTATCAATGCTTAGGCGATATCAGTCGGATCCATCACACGTTGTGCCAGTAGCAAAAATTGAAGTAAACTCGGATTTGTCTTTCGAGGAGGAACCAGTCCAGATCTTAGATTGAGATGTCAAAGTTCTACGTAGGAAGTCAGTACCTTTGGTGAAAGTGCTATAGCGAAACCATGGTGCGGAGGAAGCTACGTGGGAACCTGAGGATGTGATCGACAAGAATACCCCACCTCTTTCGATCGGGTAATTTGAGGTCGAAATTATTTTAAGGGTAGAAGCGTAACATCCTAAAATTGGGATTATTCGTGATTAAATTATTTTTCTTGTGTTTGGATTGCTGTGGTGTTATTCGTGGTGTAATAAGACTTAATTATGGATCTTGAGTAGGCTCGGATAGTAGGAAAAATTGTATTTGCAAGCTTTAAAGATAGGGAGCCTTAGTAGGTAGGGGTTACAAGTTAAATGAGGGAATATTTGACACTAACAAGGCCTTGGAAAAGTGGCAAAAGGGAGGCCACTTAAGGGCTAGAGTTGACGCCATTAAGGGGAGCAAAGGAGCCTATGTTCGAGTTGCGGAATCCCCCTTTTCTACTCTTTATTTTGACGGCAAGGGAGAAAGAGAAGTGCTCAATTTAAACACTTCAGGATAATAAGGATATTATTAGGATTTAATTAGATTTTATGTGAATAATCCTTAATAGTTGGCAGAGAGAAAATATAGGCTTTTGACTAATTCAAATTTGTTTGAATTAGTGGCCAAGAGTGATTCAAGGAAGTGGCCGAATTTTGAACTCCTTGTTGAGGAGGAGTGGACGGCAAGGACTAGATGAAGGGGGGAGTGCCGAATTCTTTTAAGGCATACTCTTCATTTTGTTTTTTTTTCTTTTCTCCATTTGCAAGTAGCTGAATTTCCCTACTCTTTTATCTTTGATTTTCTTTCTTTCTCTCCTTTCTCATTCTCTCAAAACCGAAACCCTTATCTCCTTTTCCATTATTTCTTTTTTTCTCTCTGGCCAAATACACACCTTTGATGTGCCAAAATTCCCTTCTCCTATTTTGAATCACTCGGCGAATATTAAGAGTAGCATAGATTTCTTGAGACTTTTCTTTCAATCGGTTTGAGAAGGTAAGTACTTATAGCGAATGCCTATTTCTTCTCCTCTCTTGTTCTCTGTCGACTAGGATGAAGGAAAAGCTGAAATATCTTGATGGTTTGGCTAATCAGTGTTTTGAAACCGATTTTGTCTAGGTACTCCGGGGTTTTGAAGTATTCAGTCAAGCCTCCATTCGTTAGCAATCAGTTTTGGTAGTGGTGGTAAGAATTTTGTTAACTATTTATTTGGTATTTGAAAGTCAAGGCTATTTATTGTGGATGCTAACGATTGCCGATTGTAGGGGGTGAAGCGATTCGCATATTGTGTGTTTGTAGTTTGTACTCAAGGCGTTTAGGTGAGGTTTGGGTTCATGTGTTAACCCTTTGGATTTATGTGGTTTGGTAGAATAGCCGTGTCACTAACTTTCGTGTTTGGCGAATATAGGAGCAAGAAATCTAGTGTGGCGATTGACTCTTCTGGATTTAGGGCTACCTAGGTAGTAACAGTGTGTACATACACACTTTATAACTAATTAATGTCTTGAATATATTGTGTATGCTAAAGCTGGATTGTGTAGATTTGGATTTAATACCATAAAGGTATAAGCGAGGATCCGGTAAGTCCTTGTCAATATGAGTTTGATTATGATGCTTGACATATTTGGTATATGTGGCATATAAGAAGATTGACTTTTGATAAATTTAGTATATGTTATTAAATAAACATGTTTGGCATGATTTATGTTAAGTGCATATCATAAATATGTAGGTTAAACGAGTGGAGGGGGAAGTGATATCCGTGTCTTCGGACACCAGTTGGTACCACATTTCGTGACTTTGGTCACCAGAGGTTTGGCACCTCATAGCGTCTTGTCCCAATGGCTTAGCACCAAAGTGGGTTGGCCCCACGGATGATATTATGGGATCGATGCCAGTGATTTGGTATCACACGTGGGTCAGCCCCACAACTTATTATATGTGACTTCGAGTCACTAGTGGTTTGGCACCACCAGTGGTTTGGCACCACAATATTGATGGATATCGTGACTTAAGGCCACCAGTGGTTTGGCACCACCAGTGGTTTGGTACCACATGGGGTAGAGAAAGGTGTTTTGGATGGCTAGGTTGGGTGCATGTTAAACTTAGTGCATGTTAAATTTAGTTATGATTTGTGTATGATGTTGCACTAAACCGGGGGAAGGGTTACACATTGAGTCTTGGTGTCTCACCTTCTCCTTTAATCTTTTTCAGGTGATTCGTAGATCGCGGATGAGGAGCCGGATGGACTCGAGGTGGCCATGCAGTGAAAATATGAGTTTACTTTGAATTATTTTATTTTATTTTTGGTTTTATTTGTTCAAGTTGTAATAAGGCCTCCTAAGATTTTATTTTGACTATTTTACATGTTTTGGATGAATTATTTAAACTGTTTAATGACTTTAAAATGGTTACACAAGTTTCTTAAATTCAAACGTAAATGATTTTCTTTCGTACCATCGGGTACATTGACAGAATTGGTAACAACATGACTTAATAGATCTTAAACAAAACTAAGTGTGGTTTTCTTCATACACCTCAATGGTTTTAAAACAAGAAGGTATCTTTTACTTTAACTTAAATCGGATAAAGGGATTTCTTTTTTTTTCATAATGTTTTCTCTGTAACATACCAAATTCGGTCGTAATGTTTGGGCCGGGTTTGGGGTGTTACAAACCCAATGTCAGAATATTAAAAGAGTCAAGATTCCAAGAAAATAAAACTTCAATGACAAAACTTAATACCCCAAAACAAAGTGAAACAATAAATTAGATTGTCACCGTCGAGTCCTCTGCTGCACCAATCTGCCTAAGACTGTGGGTTACATGTACAGACAAATAAAAAAGGGGTGAGTTTACGTAAACTCAGAGTGTAACCCAGTAGAGTTGAACAAGTATACATACAGAATATCTCAAATTAGACAGATTCACAATCGGGCCTAAGCCCATGTCAGATACAGATACAGATTCGGGCCAGAGCCCATTTCAGATATAGATACAGTTATAGATATGCAAATCAGATAAGAGAATCCTACCCCCATCCTCTACACACCATCTCCGACCATCCCTACACACCATGTGGGGTTTAAAACACCCACCCAGCCCTACACACCACATTGTACCGATGCGGTACATAACAGATTAAGTGCAGCCAAGCTGCCAGAATATAGGCGATAAACGCCTTTCAGGATACTTCCTCCATATATATATCATCCCAACCCCAAGATCAAATACAGAATATTCAGTTTATGACAGACAGATTAACTATGCTTACATACTTACATACAGATATAACATGCATATACTAACATACTCAGTACAGAATATCAGTCAAACAGATCATACAGCTTAGAGTTTTGTTAGCCCTTACCAACCCTACAATAGGCCCACAGTCGTTTGGGACAACCCATGCAACCTTAGGGAAAATTTTAGATAAATGGGCCCACATGACCGTGTGGCCCATACGCCCAGATTGGCCTTGCCCGTGTAGATCACACGGCCTAGCCCAAAGTTCATACACCCCTGTGACTCACCTGCGTGGCCCACATGCCCAATCTAGTTTAGCCGTGTAGCCCACACGGCCACACTTCAGCCATCACACGGCCGTGTCTTATGCACGGCCTAGCCTTCGTCGACCACACGGCCATGTCATCGTACACAACCTACCATATGACCTCCCACACGCCGTGTGGTGTCAACAGTGGGGTTTTTTAGCTTTCACCAAACCTCATTTTTCTACGTTTCGGGTATACACGTAGTATCGATTTAGAGCAAAACCACTCCTAAGCCTTTAAAAACCTAAAAATAAAGTATTCCACACCTTTTAGCAATTTGATTACGAGTCTAAAATGTTTGACCACCTAAGCAAAAATTGACTTACTGTAACACCCCAAACTCGGCCTAGAAGTTAGGCCCGAATCTGGCATGTCACAATGAAAGAAGTTGAAAAGCTAAGCAATTGTTTAGAAAAGTTTTATCAGATTTTTGAACTCCGAGTTCGTTATTTTTTTGAGAAAAACGCGATTTGCTAAATGACCATTTAAAAGTTGTTATTATTTTGAAAAACTATTTTGTTATGAAAGTTGAACTTGCATCGTTATGTAAACATGATATTTTAGAAAACGATTGCTAATGTTTTAAGAAAACCCTTATTTATAAGTTTAATGATTATAAATGAAAACTTAGAAAAAATAAACCAATGGCCTTATTACAAAATATTAACCCAAAATAAATAATCTAAAAGAAAAGGTAAAAATTGAAATTACTAAAGTTCACAAGTAGTATCTCCGATGTATAGCCACCCCCGAGTCCTCCACGGCTCCCAATCCTCTATCGCTGGGAATTACCTGAAACATTTAATAAAAAGAGGGGGTGAGTTTACGAAAACTCAGTGTGTACAACCCTCATCGGTAAGAGCATGCATCACAACAATCCGGGCCGAGGCCCATTATAGTAACGGTGGTAATTAGGCCTTAGCCCAAAATAGCCTCGGTTGAGCCTTAACCCATATTGTATGTCACAGTAGATAATGTATGCAATGCGATGCAAACCCAGCCCAACCTAATTTTTCCATCCGCTACACACCACCCATTCCTGCCAAACACACTAGTAGGGATTTCTACAATCGACCCTTACCACTACACACCAAGGGTAGCTCGGTTGCGGTACTACCTAACGTTCCAGCAAAGCTGCTTAATCACATACATTAGGGTTAAAGCCTCTGGTGGATCCATATCATACGGCCATGCGATCCTGGATCCATACCATACGGCCATGCGATCCTCAAATATTGACACAGAGTCATTAATATATATATGTTAGGCACATAGCCACGGTAAATATGATTGGCACAAAGCCATACTAACAGTACAAAGCCTTCGGTATTCACACAAAACCCATAATTACAGCATGAAGCCCATATTAATGGCACACAGCCCTCGATAACATTATCGATGCAACATGGCTGCTCGGTGGCTAAAAGCCTGCAGTGGATCCATACCATACAGCCATGCGATCCTCAAATCTTCCTCCGTACCATAATTCCCACCCATGCAATACGTCATGTATGTCATGCTCAATCATTACACGTGTATGCAAAATGGACATGCTCAGTAACAATTATTTAAACATGTAATAAAAGCATATCAGTCATACAACCACAGTCAAATTAGGCAACTCATTGCATAAGTCGATCATTTACCTACAAGGGCAAATCAGTCATTTTACCCTATAAGGGTATTTCGATAATTCCACCCTACAAGGGTAGTTCGGTAATTCTACTCATAACCAATCCATGTAAGCAACGCATCTCAAACATAATCAATCATACAATTAACACATACAATGCTAGTACTACCACGAGGGTACAACGATTATTTTGTCGTGTAGGGGTGAAATGGTAATTTCGCAAACCGGAGGTATTTCATAATTTTGCAAACTAGGGGTATTTTAGTAATTTTACAAACCAAGGGTATTTTGGTAATTTTACAAATCGGGAGTATTTTGGTAATTTCACAAACTAGGGGTATTTTGGTAATTTTGTAAACCGGAGGTATTTTAATAATTTCACAAACCAAGGGTATTTCAGTAATTTTATAAATCAATGGTATTTCGGTAATTTTACAAACCAGGGGTATTTCGATAATTTTACAAACTAGGGGTATTTTAGTAATTTCACAAACTAGGGTATTTTGGTAATTTTACAAACCAAGGGTATTTTGATAATTTTATAAACCAAGGGTATTTCGGTAATTTTACAAACTAAGGGTATTTCAGTAATTTTGCACTTAATGGCCTTTCCATTCACATAGTCTAGTCCAATTTCTACTACACAGTCATACAATTTATTCATATAGGCCCACGGGCCCATTGGGCCCACCTCGGCCCATCATGGCCCAAGCAGCCTCAACCTACAAGAATACTCATGGTGGCCTCAACTATCATGTAGAAGCTTCCAAACGTGTGCTCGCACGCTCGTGTGGCTACCATTGCCGTGTGACCGGCTTTTGGCATTTGCCGCTCTACAACTAGAGTAGAGAGAAGTACACACTTGATAGGAATCTAGTGCTAATCCGCGCTCCGACCACTCCTGCCCAAACGCCCGCCAAGGTATCTTAACCCTCCTCATAGACTGTTCTATATATAGCTAGCTTCTCACCTTCATTCTTTGTATCTTTTCGATGTGGGATCCCTCCGTTAGGAAAGTTTAAATCCAACTCAAACTCTTGCCGTCTAATCCGCAAAATAAATATCCCCTTGCTTTCCATGAGATTCGAACCCAGGCTCACTTGTAGCATAATCCACGCTGCTAACCACGTGGCCACAAACTCCTCTTGTGTCCAAAATCATGCGCAACTAAATATAACCCTATGGCAAAATTCTAGAGTCCATTTAAAAAAGAAACCAAAATGCAAGAGCCAAGAATTGAACCTTGGACCTCCTTCCTTCCTTGTGGTGTCACCCCATTGTCTCTTATGTGGCGTCACATTTCCACTACACCACACACTCCACTTGTGTCATTTTTTCCATATTTTTTCTTAAAGCCTACTACTAACTCCCAGGGTTTTTTTCACCAAAAACCAAAATTTCCCTAAAGCCAAAGTTTGAACCCGGGACTTCATAGCAACCCTCTAACCTTCCAAAATCACTCACCTATTAGATCCAACTTGCATTAAAGTCATTCTCTTATTCTCTAAAATTTTAACTGCTACTACACCCAAGGCCCAATGGGCCCAATCCTACTAGGCCCAACTTTGGGATGTTACACTTATCGCCTATTAGAAACGACCCCAGCTTCAATCAAACTACTAAAGTGGAAAGTGATGCTCCACCGCCTTCACTTAAGTAACAGAAACCCCCGATTACTCACCAAAATTGGCTATTAAGACAATACCCAAAACTCAGAATCTAATATTAAAAAAAGTCAAATCTTTACTTACCAACCCGATTGAAGAAACCAATCGTAGAACAACAATTGATCAGGAACACGACAGAAACCAAACAAAAGAACCAAAAATTTGAAGTGACAAGAGGAGAAGAAAACGTCAGAGAAAAAGAAAAGAAATTGACGTCAAATTTTTTTGGTAGATTTTAGAAGAGAGAGAAAATAAGTTAAAATCAAAAAGAATATATCACCCACAATCCTTTAATTATCTCCACTACCCCATTACTCAGAATCCCAACTGTACTGAAGCACTTGCGCAAAGCCGAGCAAAAATAAATACCCATGCTTGCACAAGGATTCGAACACAGAACCTCCACACAACACATACACTCCCTTACCACTCAAACCAACAGGCTCATTCTGATATGATTCTACAAGTAATTATGTATAAGCCCACTGAGCAAGAATAAGGATTAAGCCCAAAAATAACATAATTTGCTAAAGATAATGTTTGAACTTGGGACCTCTCATACACACCCAGAACACTTAACCAGTGAAATAGATACAGATTTGTGTTAAAATTTCACAAAAGCAGAAATAAGAGTTTTGGAGCGTTAGAACCCCACCCCCTAAAAGAAATTTCAACCTCAAAATTTACCTGATCAGAATAGATGAGGATACTGTTGTCGCATCAAGTTCTTAGGTTCCCATGTGGCCTCCTCTGTGCTATAGTTCCGCCACAGAACCTTTACTAAAGGAATAGACTTCCTCCTCATAACTTTAACGTCTCACTCTAAAATTTGAATCGGCTCCTACTCAAAGGTCAAACACGGTCTAACCTCGATATCCTCAATAAAGACTATGTGAGATGGATCAGCTCGGTATAGCCTCAACATCGAGACATGAAACACGTCATGAATACGGTCCAGCTTAAGGGGTAACTCCAACTAATAAGCAACTGGTCCCACACATTTCAAAATCTGATACAGCTTGATGAACCTAGGGCTCAACCTGCCCTTGCAACTGAATCTCAGAACTTTCTTCTATAGAGAAACCTTGAGAAAAACAAAGTCCCCCAAAGAATACTCAATGTCAAGCCTCTTCAGATCTGCATAAGACATTTTTCTATCAAAAGCTGCCTTCAAACAATCCCGAATCAGTCGAACCTTATCCTCAATCTTAGAAACCAACTCAGTACCCAAACTTTGACGTTTGCCCAACTCAGTCCAACACAAAGGAGTATGACACTTACTACCATATAGAGCCTCGTAAAGTTCCATCTAAATACTAGCTTGGAAATTGTTGTTGTAGGCGAACTCAGCTAGAGGTAGATAATCCTCCCAACTACCTCGAAAGTCAATCACACAAAGGATAGAACGTAGTACTGAAGTCCAACCTTGAACCCAGAGCCTCATCCAATTTCTTCTAGAATCGAGAAGTGAAGCGAGGATCTCTATCAGAAATGATCGAGACAGGAACCCTATGCAGTCTTACTATCTCTGAGATGTACAACTTCACTAACTTCTATAGAGAATAACCAGTTCGAACTGAAATGAAGTACGCAGACTTGGTCAATCGATCCACGATGACCCAGATAGAATCCTTCTTAGTCGGTGTTAAAGGCATCCCATTAATAAAGTCTAGAGTCACTCGTTCCCATTTCCATAAGGGAATCTTGACTGGCTGTAGCAAACCCTAAGGTAACTTATGCTCAGCCTTAACTTGCTGACAAGTTAAACAGCGTGCTACGAAATTGGTAACCTCACGCTTCAACCCTGGCCACCAGTACAGTTCACAGAGATCTCGATACATCTTATTACCGCTAGGATGCATAGCATAAGGGCTAATATACGCCTCCTTCAGAATAGACTGCCTCAGATTAGAATGATTCGGCACACAGATTTGTCCTCGAAAACACAACACACCATCACTGTTTATCCCAAAATCTAAAGTAGTACCACTCTCATTCTGTCAGAACCGCGAGCTCAAAGACTCATCCCCTAACTGCTTATCTTGAATCTGCTCAATCTAAGACGGCTTAACTTGCAACTTAGCCAACAAACTCCCATCATCATACAGACTAAGGGGAGCAAACATCTCCCTCAAATCAGACATCGCTTTTTGTCTTAAAGCATCTACCACCACATTGGCTTTACCCGGATGATACTCTATCGTGCAATCATAGTCCTTAAGCAGCCTAATCCATCGATGTTGTCTAAGATACAACTCCTTCTAAGTGAGGAGGTACTTGAGGCTTTTGTGATCGGTGTAGATAATACATATCTCACCATACAAATAGTGCCTCTAAATTTTCAATGCAAAAACCATTGCAGCCAACTCAAGATCATGCGTCGGATAGTTCCCCTCGTGTGCCTTAAGCTAACGGGACGCATAAGCCACAATCTTACCATCCTACATCAGAATGCAATCCAAACCAACATGCGACGCATCACTGTATACTACAAACTCCTTTCTAGATCTAGGCTGTATCAGAACAGGAGCCTGAGTCAGAATAGCCTTGAGCTGCTCAAAGCTCTATTGCTTTGCATCAGTCCAGACAAAAGGGACACCCTTACATAGAAGCTTAGTAAGAGGAGCTACAATCAAAGAGAACCCCTCGACAAAACGACGATAATATCCCACCAAACCCAGAAAGCTACAGATCTCAGATACATTCTTAGGCTATTTCCAGTCCAGCACAGCCTTGATCTTTTGAGGATTAACTCAAATCCACTCTGTAGAAACCACGTGCCCCAGGAAAGTTACTTCATGTAACCAGAACTCACACTTGCTAAATTTAGTGTACAGCTACTTCTCACGCAGAATCTAAAGCACTACTCTTAGATGCTCATCATGCTCATCCTTAGTCTTTAGAGTATACTAGAATGTTGTCGATGAAGACCACGACGAACTGATATAGATAGGGTTGAAATACTTGATTCATCAAATCCATGAATGCAATTGGTGTATTCGTCAACCCAAAAGGCATAACTAGGAACTCGTAATGTCCATAATGAGTCCTAAATGCAGTCTTATGAACATCAGCCTCCTTAACCCTCAACTAATGATACCCAGAACACAAATGGATCTTAGAAAACATGAAGCCCCTCAAAATTGATCAAAAAAGTAATTGATCCTCAGAAGTGGATACTTATTCTTAATGGTTAGCTTGTTTAACTATTGATAATCAATACACATCCTCATAGTTCCATCCTTCTTCTTAACGAATGGAACTGGTGCTCCCCATGGAGACACACTAAGATGAATGAAACCACGGTCCAACAACTCTTGCAATTGAGCCTTAAGATCTGTAAGTTATTTCGATGCCATACGATATGGATCGATGGACACCGAAGCTGTATTCAGAAGAAGCTCAATCCCAAATTCCACTTTTCAATTTAGTGGCAATCCCGAGTAGCTCTTTAGGAAAAACGTCTAGAAATTCTCTTACTGTTCTGATATTCCCAAAGAAGAGTCTACAGAATCTGAAACACTTATATAGGCCAAGTATGCCTCACATCCTTTTCGAACTAGTTTCTCAGCTACTAAAGTGAAGATCACATGCGACAGATAGTCTCGAAGCTCACCAATCATAACCATCTCCACATCATCCTTGGTCCTTAGAACGATCTCCTTAGATGCGCAGTCCAAACTAACTCAGAGCTCCACCAGCCAGTGCATACCAAAAATAAGGTCGACCTCCCCAAACGAAAGCCCCATCAAATTAGCCAGAAATATCTCTAGTTGCACCTCCAATGGGACATCCTTATTCATGTTACTAACTTGAACAGGCTACCCCAATGAACTTATCATAGTAACCACACTAAAAGTACTCTCAATCGATAACCCCAGATTTTAGAAATGGAATAAGCTATATAGGAATGAGTAAATCCTATGTCTATCAGAGCAAAGTAAAGTTCATCTAATATTCAGAACGTACCAGTGATGATGCCAGGAGCATCTCTATCCTCTCGGTGACGTGCAGTATAAACCAAAGTAGTATGCATCATTTCATTCTGATTAGCACCTCTGCTCGATGCTCTCTATCCTTGGCCCATACCATTACCACCCCTGGCCTGACTATAGCCCCTAGGTGGCTACTGAACTGCTCTCTGAGGCTATATAGTACTCAAAGCTAGAGCTTGCATCTGATTTGTACGCTGTGGACACTCCCTAATACAGTGGTCAATAGACCTACACCTTAAGCACGCCCCATTCCTCCTCCAACACTCGCCTGGATGGTGTCTCCCATAGTCACTGCATAGTTATAATCCAGTAGGAATAACAGAAGCAACAGGGGTCCCCACTCTAACTAGCCTATCAGATCTGGCCTTTTTCTTAGGCCTCAGAAAAAATTAGAGGGCTCTTACTCCCTCTTTTTCTTGCCTCTCTCTTGATCCCTATTCTGGTGCTCCATGCGCTTAACATCTTTAGTGATCTTAGATTTCTCCACCAGTACAGCAAACTCTCGCTCCCTTTGTGGAGCAATCAGAACCTCAGATTATCTCTCAGCCCATCCTCAAATGAACACACCTCTCATATTTCGATGCCACCATACCTCAACCATAGTGGCTCAGCCTCAGAAATTTTGCCTCGCACTCTATAATAGCCCAATTTAGACCCTAGTCAGAATAGTGGTTTTGAGACCACAAATTTGATGTTAAAAAATATTTTAATATTATTTTTAGTGTTTACAGTATGTGATTAAGTATGTTTGAAAATTCTGTGTGAAAATTTTATCGTTTATGTGTCGATTTACGAAAAAGGACTTAATCGCATAAAATGCAAAAGATGTGTGCTAGTTGTTAAAAGTGCTTAATTTTCATGGCTTGATGGTTTAATGATTTTGCAGTTCCAAAACAAGTCAGACTTGCACATCGACCAGACACACGGGCATGTGACAGGCCGTGTGAATTAAGTCAGTGTTGCCCACAGGTCAAGCACACTGGCGTGTCTTCAGACGTGTGGACATGTAACAGCCCGATTTAGACTCTAGTTGGAATAGTGGTTTTGAGACCACAAATCTGAGGTTGGAATAATAATTTAATATTATTTTTGTGTGAATAGTATGTGACATAGTCTTGTGAAAATTCTGTGTGATAATTTTATCGATTGTGTGTTGAATTAAAAGAAAGGACTTCATCGCATAAAATGCAAAAGTTGTGTGCTGATTGTTAAAGTGTTAATTTGGCATGGATTATTAAAGAGAGAGTCCTTAGTGGATATTATACTATTGTTTGTGCTAGTGGACATTTATGTCCATATTTTACATGATTTATAAATGGTTTTATAAAGGTTAAAGTTGTAAAATGGTTAATAAGTATAATTAATAAAAAGACAAAGTAAAAAAATGCATTTGTTCATCTTTTTCCATCGGAACTAAGAAAATAAAGAAGGGTTTGAAGCTCTTTTATATTCGGAACTTATTCATCTTGATTCAAGTTAGTTTTTAATTAAATTTTGATAATTTCTACGTTTTTATGATCGTTGCTTCGTGTCCTTTCAAACACATGCTTTGATTTTAGAAATTAATGGTGATTTTGAGTTATGCCATTGATGAATGCTTGAGCCTTGTGATAGATGATGATGAAATATGAAAGATAGGTGAAGAATTAACATGTGTTGTCTTTGGATTTTTATGAAATTGAGTAATTTGGACTAAATTGTGGAAATAGTATTTTAGGGACTAAAATGTGAAATAAATGAAATGTGTGGACTTGTATGAACATAGAGAGAATTCGACTAAGCATATGTGTTTTGAAATTTTGTGTATTTGATGATTTTGTGAAATAGGGACTAAAGTGTCAAAATGTGAAAATGTGAGGGCTATTTTGTAAAATGCCCTAAATGTGTGTATGTGGACTAAATTGAATGAATTGTGGATTGAATAGATTGAATTTGAATGTGTATAGACCAACAGAGGAGAGGTTTGGATCGAGATCGAGGTAAAGATAAAGTGCTCGATTAATCGACCATTTCGATAGTTCGACATCCAAGGTAAGTTCGGACATAATACGTGTATTTAGCTATGTTTAATGTTATGAAATGAATGGTATGATATTATTGAAATGTGAATGCCATGTGATAGATTGAGTTAAATGGAACTAAGTGTGCGTATTCAGAAATGTGACCGAGATAAATAGCACTATGTGTGCGGAATAATATAAGTTTTGGCTTTATGGTTGGCACTGTGTGTACGATATCGATTTAAGATTGGTTTGATATGGATGCACTAAGTGTGCAGTGCTAATTAAGCTTCGGATAACTATTTAGGCACTAAGTGTGCGAATAAACTGAAGAAGGGACGAATGTAGATCGAAATGAATCATGAGTATTGAGTAGCATAAGTATTTGACAACTAAGTGTTGACTAAGGTACGTTTGGAACCTATGTGGTTGATGAAACTATTAATGAGTTTATGGAAGGTTAATTGAAAATACTAGCTTTGGATTATATGAGATAATAGATTGTGAAATAATCTATGTGATGATATATTTTGATTTAATGTATTTTTTTATGAACTTACTAAGCTTTTGAAAGCTTACTGTGTGATCATTTCTCTGTTTTACAGTGTCAGTAAAGCTAGCTCGGATCTGGGGATCTCAGCATCTCAATCACATTATCGGCAATCTAATTTGGGTACTTTTGGAAAGATGTATATATATAGTTGAAATATGGCATGTATAGGCTAGTTATTTTGAGGCTTATTTGATATGTGTAAATAAGTATGTTATGTGGCTAGATATATAATGGCTTTAAGCATGAATGGCTTTGATATATGATGCATATTTTGTTATTCTTATGGGTAAAGAGAATGACTTATGAATAGTAAACTTTGTGATGGTATGATGCTAGTATGATTTAGTAAATTTGGGAATGAATCATATTTAGTATTCAATGTGTTCAAGTTGTGTACGATAGTTTCTAAGTTGACATGTTTAGAAATGGGATTGTATGAGATGTTATGTTGATCATTTGATATGAAATTAGTTGCTAAATTGTATGTGGGGTGATGCCTAAATTTGCTTGTAGAATTGACCCTTGTATGGAAGACAAATTGGCCTTGCAAATAGCCTATTTTGTTACACGGTTAGTGACCGTGGGATAAAGTCAATAGCTAGCTTATGAGAACACGGTCATGGTACACAGGTGTGCCTAGTAGCCTTGTGAAAAAGTCAGTATATGGCCTAAAAGTACACGGCCTTAGCACACGAGAGTGCTTGGTGGCCGTGGAGCCAAGTTAGGATTGACCACGGCCAAGGTGCGCGGGCGTGCTTGGTGGCTGTGGGGTAAAGTTAGGTTCACCACGGGGAGGACACATGAGTGTGTCTAGCAGCCGTGGGAGGCACGCGGCCTACCTACACGAGCGTGTAACCCCTGAATCTTTGAAAAGTTTTAATTATCCAAGAAATTCTATATGTGTTCTGGTTTAGTCTCGACTCCTTTCTAACAAGTGTTTAAGGTCTCGAAGACCTCAATAAGGGCTATATTTCTTGTAATTGTATATGTTTGATTGATGTTTGACTTAGTATCGTGAAATGGAAAAGAAACATTCTAATTGATTGATAATGCCCTTTTAACCCTATTTCGACAATGGTTTTGGGTTAGAGGTGTTAATTTTATTAGTATCAGAGCTACAATTTAGTCAATTCTCAAACTAACGTAGCATGTGTAAGTCTAGTTATACATGCCATATATGAAATTACGATAGTGTGATGAATTTTGATAGTTGAAAATGTGTTTTTGTATAGTAATGGATCTTGATCGAGCAGTTTCTGACGACGTAGAAAGTAATGCGCCTGCTCCCGCTCAAGGGACACCGCCACATCTAAGCCAAATGATAGTGGTGAGGGAGGAGAGGCTAAGCAAGCGTTCTTTCGAATGATGAGCGAGTGGTTTACGAATTTGTTTGAATCCGATTACTCCACAACCTCCACCCCCACAAGTACCTGTTGTGCCACCAAGTTGTAGATCCGATCAGATTAAATAAACCTCTTGTGGAAAAGATTCAAAAGTATGAGGCCGAAGAGTATAGGGCCACATCCGATGACGATGCTAAGCGAGCTGATTTTTGGCTCGAGAATACAATTCGAGTATTCAAAAAGATGTCGTTGACACCTGATAAATGTATAAAATGTGTTGTTTCATTGTTAAGGGATACTGCGTATAACGGTGGAAAACATTGATATCTGTGGTTCTAAGAGAGAGAATCACCTAGGATTTCTTTCAAGCTGAATTTAGAAAGAAGTATATCAGTCAACGCTTTATTGATCAGAAATGTAAAGAGTTTTTAGAGCTAAAATAGGGTCGTTTGTCCGTTACTAATTATGAGCGGGAATTCGTAAGATTCAATCAATACGCGAGAGAATGTGTTTCGACCGAAGCTACTATGTGCAAACGCTTCATAGAAGGGTTGAATGAGGACATTAAGTTATCGGTTGGGATACTCAATATAAACGAATTTGTTGTGCTAGTTAAAAGAGCATGCAAAGCCGAGGAGCTTAGTAAAGAAAAGAAGAAAGCTGAGTTTGAAGCTCGTGATGAAAGAAGAAGAGCTATGAGTAAGTTTTCTCAACCTTTTGCAAAGAGATTTAGAGATGCAAGCAATCATTCAAATACTCCGTTTGGATATTCAAGTAGAGATCATTCAAGACAAAGTGCTAGTCCACGAACTCCAGCTCGATTGAATCAAGTGTTGGCAGTGTTAAAAATATCAAGCCTGAGTGTAGACAATGTGGGAGACGACATGTGGGAGAGTGTTGGGGTAAGTACAATAATAGAGTTTGTTATAAATGTGGATCCTGAGATCATTTTATTCGAGAATGCCCAAAGATGGTCGAGGAAGAAAATATTTAGAATGAAAGACCGAATAATGTGAAGGCTAGAGGTAGACCACCTAGAAACACCAGAAATATGAGCGAAAGCTAGAGAGGGACAATCGATACAACTGTGAGATCGAAGGCGAGAGCTCTAATAGAGCCTATGCTATTCGAGTGCGAAAAGAAGCATCATCTCTAGACATCATTACTAGTACTTTTACTTTATTCGATACTGATGTGATTACATTATTAGATCCGGGATCAACTCATTCCTATATGTGTGTGAATCTAGTATCGAGTAAGACTTTATCTGTTGAGTCTACTAAATTTGTGGTTAGAGTGTCGAACCCTTTTGGCAAGTGTGTTTTGGTGGATAAGGTGTGCAAGAATTATCCACTGATGTTTTGGAATGCTTGTTTTTTGGCCAATTTGATGTTGTTACCATTCGATGAGTTTGACATAATCCTGGGTATGGATTGGCTTACTCTGCATAATGCTATTGTGGATTGTAAAAGAAAGAGTATTGAGTTGAAAAGTCAAAATAGTGAGATAGTTTGAATTGAATCCAGTGATATGAAAGGATTACCAGTTGTTGCATCTGCGATGAAAGCTATAAACTATGTGAGAAAGGGTTGTGAAGCTTATTTGACGTATGTGATTGATACAAAAGTGTTGAAAAAGAAAGTTGAATCTGTGCCTGTGGTATGTGAGCTTCTAGGTGTGTTCCCTAAAGAGTTATTGGGATTACCTCCAATTCGAGAAGTCGAATTTGGTATTAAATTAGTGCCGAGGACCACTTCCATTTTGATAGTTCCGTATAGAATGGCACCAACCGAATTGAAAGAGTTGAAATCTCAGTTGCAAGAGTTGACTGACAGAGGATTTGCACGACCAAGTTTCTCACCCTGGGGAGCTCTTGTGTTATTTGAGAAAAAAAGATGGAACTATGAGGATGTGTATTTATTATCGACAATTGAACAAAGTGATGATAAAGAACAAATATTTGTTGCCTCGTATTGATGATTTGTTTGATCAGCTGAGGGGAGCTACAGTGTTTTCAAACATAGACTTGAGATCAGGCTACTATCAGTTAAGAGTTAAAGAATTCAATGTGCCAAAAACTACATTCAGAATGAGGTACGGACATTCTTAGTGATGCCTTTCGGACTAACAAATGCTCCTGTAGTGTTTATGGATTTGATGAATTGGATATCCAGACCGTATTTGGATCGTTTTGTAGTGGTGTTCATTGATGATATTTTGATCTATTCAAGTTATGAGACGTAACATGTCGAGCATTTGAGAACTATACTACAAACTCTGCGTGAGAAAAAAATTGTATGCCAAGTTTAGCAAATGCGAATTTTGATAACGTGAGGTTAGTTTTCTCGGGCATATTGTATCAGCTGCGTGAATAAGAGATGATCCGAGTAAAATATCTGCTATTTTGGAATGGAAGCCTCCGAGAAATATGTCTGAAGTTTGTAGTTTTCTGGGACTAGCGGGATATTTTAGATGGTTTGTGGAAGGTTTCTCAATGATTGTGACTCCATTGACAAAGTTGTTATAGAAAGATGTTAAATTTGAGGGGTCAGAAAAGTGCCAGCAGAGTTTTGAGCAGTTGAAAGTGCTGTTGGCAGAGGCGCCAATGTTAGTTCAACCTGAATCGGGCAAAGAATTTATAGTTTATAGTGATGCATCGTTGAATTTGGGTTGTGTACTGATGCAAGAAAGTAAAGTCATCGCTTATGCTTCGAGGTAGTTAAAGCCACACGAAAATAATTACCTAACACATGATCTTGAATTGGCTACGATTGTGTTTTCATTGAAGATTTGGCATCACTATCTGTTTGGGGAGAAATGTCACATTTATACTGGTCATAAGAGTTTAAAGTACTTGATGACTCAAAAAGAATTGAATTTGAGATAGAAGAGATGGTTAGAACTATTGAAAGACTACGAAATTGTGATAGATTACCACCCGGGTAAAGCTAATGTTGTAGCTGATGCTTTGAGTCAAAAATCACTATGTGCTTTGCGAGCTATGAGTACTCAGATAGATCTGTGTGATGATAGTACGGTTGTAGCTGAATTGAAAGCAAAGCCGATGCTCGTATATCAGATCTGTAATGCTCAAAAAATGATGTTGAAATGATGGCTAAACGAACTCAATGTGAATCAAATGCTGAATCAGAATTTTGAGTAGATAGTGATGATTGTTTGAGATCTAGAGATCAGATTTGTGTTCCCGAGAAATTTAGAGTTGATTTCGATAATTTTGACTGAAGCTCACAATAGTCATTTGGTTGTACATCCGGGGAATACGAAGATGTATAATGACCTGAAATAGTTCTATTGGTGGCATGATATGAAAAGAGACATTTCTGACTTTGTGTCAAGTGTTTAGTTTGTCAGCACGTCAAGGCTGAACATTAAGTTTCGTCTGGTTTGTTACAACCGATTATGATTCCTGAGTGGAAATGGGAGAGAATTACGATAGACTTTGTGTCGGGTTTGCCCTTATCTCCGAGAAATTTAGAGTTGATTTCGATAATTTTGATTGAAGCTCACAATAGTCATTTGGTTGTACATCCGGGGAATAACCTGAAACAGTTCTATTGGGGGCATGATATGAAAAGAGACATTTCTGACTTTGTGTCAAGTGTTTAGTTTGTTAGCACGTCAAGGCTGAACATCAAGTTCGTCTAGTTTGTTACAACCGATTATGATTCCTGAGTGGAAATGAGAGAGAATTATGATGGACTTTGTGTCGGGTTTGCCCTTATCTCCATGCAACACCCCAAACCCGGTCAATACACCACGACCGAATCTGGTATGTTACAGGGAAAAAGGGTTCTTGAGAGGTTTAGGTTTGAGTTTAAAAGTTGGAGAAAACACTTCGCTAGGTTGTGCATTTGAAGAAAACTTGAGTAGGTTTGATTGATGATGTATTTGAAAACCCGGAATTTTAAAACTTACTTGATGGGTAGACAAAACAGGTTTACCTCGTTAAGAAGTTTGAGTTGTTTGTCATTGTTACAAAAACACTCATCTTAGTGAAAATCGTGTTTAAGTTAGAAAACATTTGAGTTCTCCGTTATTCCAAATCTTAGTGCGATACCGATGGTATAGTTTAAAATGTCGCTTTGTAATTTTGAAATCGTTATCTTTCCAAATTTTAGCACATTTTAGCCCAATTAATTTGTTAAGACATATTAAAAATCCACTTTAATCATAAACAATCATAACTTAAAAAGGCCATTTACAACCCGAATAAAACCAAATAGTAATAAAAACTTTAAGTACCAAAATTTCATAAAAGTCCGAGCAAATCTTTTATTAGCATGGCATGAGCACCTCGAGTCCATCCCGGCTCCATGTCCGCGTCTATGTGTCACCTGAAATAGTCAAAGGAGAGAGTGAGTCGCAAGACTCAGTGTATAATTCCCTCTCCCGGTATAACATGCCAACACATATATCATAACAAAATAATGCAAGTAATGCACCCGATCCTAACCAACCATGTCACCTTTTCTACCCCGTGTGGTACCAAACCACTGGTGGTGCCAAACCACTGGTGACCCAAAGTCACGATATCCATACTGTGGTACCAAACCACTGGTGACCCGAAGTCACAAATAATCCAATGATGGGGCCAACCCATCGTGTGATACCAAATCACTAGCGACGATCCCATATCTCATAAGTGGGGCCAACCCACGGTGGTGCCAAACCACAGGGACGAGTCGCAATGAGGTGCCAAACCTCTGGTGTCCCAAAGACACAATGTGATACCAAATCTTTGGTGACCGTAGTCACAAATCCGATGATGGGGCCAACCCATCGTGTGATACCAAATCACTAGCGCCAATCCCAGTAAAATCAACGTGGGGCCAACCCACTATGGTGCTAAGCCACTCGACGAGACGCGGAGGTACTAAACCTCCGTGACCCAAAGTCACAAAATATCATTGTGGTACCAAACCACCGGAGGTGCTAAACCTCCGTGTCCCAAAGACACGGATATCATACTCCCCTCCTCTCATATCACCCAATCACATATCATACTAGATGCAAAATCGTGCAATCATGCTATCATGCTCACATGTTTAACATGGCATCTCAAAGTATCAAAAATCATGATATCATCATCATCACATAACTCATAATGAAACGGACTTACGAATCCGTATCCATACCCCAATGGGTATCGAATAATCAATCACACCGTTTCATTTACACAAACAAAGTTATCACATTATTAAGTTAAGATAGTGTGTTGGTTTACACACGATATCAAGATTAAATCCTAAGAACCGCCGAAATCTTTTGATCACCTCAACAAACTGATCCCTGATTCGACCAACAAAGGGTTACACTAACTCATTATACCATTAGGCCAAAAGTAGATAACCCAAGGGGTTGCGTTAGCCTTACCTTTGCCTTGACTTGGTTTCCTACCAATCAACCCAACAATGGTTCCTTGAAATCGACTTCACCCTAGAAAGAAAGTGGTTATTTCTTTGAAACCATATACTTAATCGAAAACTAAACAAATCAACCACGAGCAATCATCTCACCTTCACTTACCGATTGCTTAACAGAGTAAGAAGCCTCCTTGCTTGATTTCAACCCAAGGGACCCTATCTGAAAAATGATTACCAACAAGAAGTTAACACCTTTTAACCAATACTGAAATCAGCCCTTAACATACCAAAAATCGGTAAAATACCAGAGAAAAGGGAAATGGCCATTCGGCCTAGCACTTACCTTCTTAAAAGACCGATTGTAACAAGAATCTAACAGGAGAAATAGATTCGGCTAACAGGTTTTGAAACAAAAAGAAAATAAAGAAGGATGAGTGGAGGGGTTACTTTCGGTTTTGTGTGAAAGAAAAGAGAGAAAATGAGAGGAAGGGGTGGATTTTGACCAATGAATCGGAATGGAAAGAAAGATAGTAGAGTTTCTTTCTTGGAAAGAATAGGAAATAGAGAAGAGGATTTTGGGAGACTTTCGCTAACAAAAATTTGAAAGAGAAAAGAGTTGAAAAGGGATGCTAGGTTGGCTTGTTCAAATGAGAAAAGAAGAGAAGAAACAAGGTAAAATCGGCAACACCAATGTTTTGGGTTTTCGGCCCGAGAAAAGAAAATATGAGCAGAAAAGGAGAGTACAAGTTTCTGCTTAGTGAAAATGGAAAAAGAACGAGAGAGATAGGAGGGTATATGGTTCGGCCAAAGTTAGCAAAATAGCTTGAGCACTCCAAGAACATTCGGCTACTACTAAAACAAAATGATTGAACAAAGAAGCAAATTCAGAAAGATGGGAGCACTTGGGTTCGGTTTCAAGAAGCAAAACAAATGGTTTGGCTTAGGCTATTTGCAAGTGAAGAGAGTTTTTTTTAGCTTTGACTAAACTAAAATCGCTTAACCAAAAGAATTTGTGACGAAAAACACCCATGCCAAAGGCAATTTTGGCACCCTCCAAATACCAACCACCACACATCCCTCCCCCAAACTCTCACCAAATCCGCCAAATCTCCCCATTTACTCTCAAACCACCATTCAAATACCATGACCAAGTCTCCTCCTACAATTGCTCTCCATCCACCGCTTGAATGTGTTGACAAGGTCCAAGGTAGAGTTTAAACTTGCCACAACTCTTCCCTTCATGCCGTCAAAATGGGAGCCAAAATGGGCATTATGCAACTCGAACACAAGACCTCTCCCCCCTTGCCTTTGACGCCAACCACATGCTCCTAGTGGCGCTTTGCTTGCCCCTTTGCTAGCTCTTCATTTGTGTTATAAATTCACTTAAATTAATTATAAACCCCAAGACCTTGGCTCCTATCCCCTAAAGCCCAAAAACAAAAATTTTACCACCTACTGTGCACACTCCTAGCCTACATCTAAGCCCCAAACCACTCAAACAACAACATAGCACACCATAGACATGAAAACAATGCCAAAATAAAATAGCCCTTAACTTAGGGATATTACGGTTCTACCCCTTAAAAATAATTTCGACCTCGAAATTACCACAGTCGTCAAGAGTTCATGGTATTGTTGTCTCATCATATCCTCGGGTTCCCACGCCGCTTCTTCCACGCCATGATTCCGCCATAGAACCTTAACCAAAGGCACAGTACTTCTTCACGCAACCTTCACATCCCGATCTAAAATCAGCATGTGCTCTTCCTCCATGGTCATATCCGGGTTTACCTCGATTTCTTCTCATCGTCACCACGTGCGATGGATCTCGAGCGATAACGCCAAGCATCGAACGTGGAACACGTCATGAATCGACTTAGCTCACTGGCAACTCGAGTGATATGCCACTTGGTCCCACTCGCCTCAAGACCTTATACGCCCAATAAACCTCGGACTTAGCTTGCCTTTCCTCCGAACCTTAATACTTTCTTCCACGGTGAGACCTTTAGGAAAACCGATCTCCCACAAGAATTCAATATCTCCGCTTAAGATCGGATAGGACTTCGCCGGTCCAAGCTTCCTTCAATCGAGCTCAATCGGTTTAACCTTGTCTTCGGTCTCAAGAACCAACTCGTCCCAACAACCGACGTTCACTTAACTCGTCCAACAAGTCGGTGAGCGACACTTTCTACCGCATAACGCCTCATAAGGTGCCATCTTGATGCTCGCTGGTAATCGTTGTTGTAGGCGAACTCACCAACGGTAGATACTCCTCCCAACTACCCTCAAGTCCAAAACACACCTCGTAGCATATCCTCCAATATCAGATAACCCTTTCCGATCGCCTCGTCACTGCGGATGAAATGTCAGGTCTTTGAAATCTAACTGTACCCGAGCTCGATGCAACGCCTTCCAAAACCTTGACGTGAATCTCAGATCCTATTCGAGATGATCGACATCGCACCCGTGCGGTCTCACTATCTCGACACATACAGACTTTGCCAACCTCTGCAGTGAGTAGTCCACCTCACGGAATAAAGTGAGTGATTTAGTCACCGATCCACAATTACCTGATCAATCCTTCTTGCTCGGCGTGAAGCGGTAATCCACCGATTTAAATCCATAGTTATCCTTTCCCATTTCCACTGTGGAATCTTCATTGGTCAAGCAACCCGGACAGAATCGATACTCACCTTGACCACGACATGTCGACACTTCCCCACAAACTTCGGTTACTTCCTTTTTCGACTTCGGCCACCGTAATCGTTTCTCCGAGATCTCTATACATCTTGCTACCTCCGGGATGCATAGCGTAGGGGCTGCTATGTGCATCTGAAGAATCTTTGCCTTAACTCGAGAATCTCTCGGCATACAAGCCTTCCCTCAAAACACGTAACCCCATCACTAGACAAGTCAGCCCTTCAAACCATCGTTCGCACTTGTGTCCTCTGCGCTTTCGAACCTCATCCAACAATCTGCTTTCTCTCGACCGCTCAACCCAAGTAGGCTTAACCCGCAGCTCGCTGTAATACTCCCGTCGTCATACAAACTCAAGTGGGCAAACAACGCTCTTAAATCCGAAACAACCTTACGGCTCAACGCGTCTACCACAACGTTAGCCTTGCCCGGATGATACTCGATTGAGCAATCGAGACTTTCGCAGCTCAATCCATCTGCTACTGCCTCGATTCAAGTCTTTACGAGTCGGAAGGTACTTGAGACTCTTATGGTCCGTGTAGACTATCGATCTTTCTCCGTATAAGTAATGCCTCCATATCTTCAAGGCAAAAACTATAGCCGCTAACTCCAGATCATGGGTTGGATAATTTACCTCATGTGGCCTCAACTGCCGAGATGCGTAAGCCACAACCTTTCCTTCCTACATCAGCACACAACCCAAACCCGTATGTGATGCATCGCAGTACACTGTGAATTCCTTATCGCCTCAAAGTTGAATCGAATCGGAGCTTGGTCAAAATCTTCTTCAACTTATCGAAGCTCTCCGCCGCTTTCACCCAAATAAACTAACCCCTTTTCTCAATAATTTAGTCATCTGTGCGCGATCAATGAGAAACCCTCTACAAATCTTCTAGAGTATCTTGTCAAGCCCGTAAAACTCCGAATCTCTACTACCGACTTAGGCGGCTTCCAATCCAAAACGGCCTCTATCTTACGGGGTCCACTCTAATCCCTCGCCAGATACTACATGACCCAAGAACGCCACCTCCTAAGCCGTAACTCAGATTCTATCGAACTTCAGATGAAAGTGCTTTCTCCTTAGAATCTGCAATACCACGCAAATATGCATCATGTTCCTCCTCGGTCCTTGAGTATACCAAGATGTCGTCGATAAAACCACTACGAACGATCTAGATATTGTTGGAACACCCTATTCATCGATCCATGAAGGTCGCACACAGATTAGTCAACCCGAACGGCATAACCAAGAACTCAAAGTGCCCATACCGAGTACGAAATACCGTCTTACAGATATCCGCCTCCTTCACCCTTAACTGGTGATACCCAGACCTTAAGTCGATCTTCGAGAAAATCGACGCACCCTTCAGCTGATCAAACAAGTCATCTATCCGAGACAGTGGATACTTGTTTTTGATCGTCAGCTTATTCAGTTGGCGGTAGTCTATACACATCTGCATGGTACCGTCTTTCTTCTTTACAAAGAGTACGGCGCTCCCCATGGTGAAATACTTGGCCTGATAAAGCCTCGGTCTAATAACTCCTGGATCTGAGCCTTAAGCTCCACTAGCTCTTTAGGTGCCATCCTTTACGGAGCAATTGATACGGGCGCAGTTCCGGGTAACAGGTCTATCCCGAATTCTACCTCCCGATCTGGTGGCAAGCCCGGAAGCTCCTCAGGAAACACATCCACAAATTCCCTAACTGTCCGAACCGTCTCCACAGCAGACTCCTTAGCCTCCAAGGCATATACCTGAACCACATATGCTTCACAGCCCTTTCTGACCATCTTCTCGGCTTTCAGAGCAGATACCACATTGGACAGATAATTCCTCCTATTACCAATCAGAACTACCTCATCACCCTTAGTTTGTTTTTTAGAATCATGCGCTTAGCCACATAATCCAACTTTGCACGGTACTTAACCACCAGTCCATCCCCGTAATCGATCGAACTCCCCAAACGGCAGCTCCATTAGATCACCTCAAATACTACCCCTTGGAGTTCTAGAGGTGCGCCTCTATACGCTTTATCTACCACTACTGAGTGACCTAGAGGGCTTATTACGGTCATCCGCCTAGAAGATATTTCGAGTCTAAATCCATGGTCTTCACTATGCTACTTGCAACATACTGAATGTGTTGAACCCATATCAATCAAAGCGAAGAATGGAGAACCAAAGATTAAAACATACCCAGTAATGACGTCCCTGCATCGCCCTCCTCTCAAGGCCATAAAGATACACTAGCCTCGTATCGTCGGCCTCGAAGTATACTGCACCTCGCCCTGGGTGCTCACGGCCCCACCGAACTATTACCTCCTCTGCCATTACCTCGCCCCTCTGCGGTGGTCCATTATTTCAGATCGACATTACCGATTCTCTCGACCGAATCATAGCTAACTTATGTGGATAGTCCCTTACACGGTGGTCCAATGAGCCACACTCAAAATAAACCTCTACCATCACCCAAAGATCCTCCCAATGTGCCTTCCCACAATGGTTACATCGGTGGTCCCCGCCTAGCAAAGAACAAACCTACCCGACCGATTCGGTCCACTCGGTCTAGCCCTTTTCTGCTGATTACCCGATGACCCAAAAGACCCAAAACTCCTCTTGTGTCGGTTTTTATCCATACCCTACCTCACAGATTCCTTAATGCCTCGGCTACCTTCGCTTTTCAACTAGGACAAGAATTCACGCCTGTTTGGCGCAATTATCAACCTTAATTGCCTCGCAGCCATCCTCAAACGAACACACCTCTCATGTTCGGTAGCCACCATACCCCGGCATACCGACTCACCTCAAAACTCGCCAGATTCGACTACGATTTGCTTCCCGAACTAACCTCAAAATGCTTCTCACGCTCATTAATGTAATTAGCCCCCACGTACTTTTTCCGATAAGCGACCCGAAATAGTCCCAAGTCGATCTTCACATGCAATACGTTCCCAACAAATGAGCCACCATTGGTATGACTCATCTCGAGAAGTGATACGATCCCTTTAATTTCTCTTCAGCAGTTAGGTCCAGATCGTCCATGATCCGTTCTATCGCTTCTAGCCAATACTCAAGAAGTTAGGAGCAACACCGAGACACCGGAAGAATTCAAACCCCGCTTGTTCAAGTCACTCAGCACGATTTCTAGCTCTTACACCTCCACCTACTCCAGCCTACCTGTTCTAAAACTCGCAGATCGCGTTGTGACATTGTGTCATCGTCGGTCTGCTCTTGAACTCACCACCTCCCGGTGGTGGTGGGCAGTACCTCATTCTTCGAACCCCACTGATCCTACGGGCTCAGAAACCGTCATCCTACCGCGACCACGTCCACGACCACGTCCACCTCGGGTACTCATGACTAAATCTCGTCTGATTAAAGAATTTTATGTATCAGTCATTATTCCACTATTTAAAAGCAAAGTCTTATGAATTTTTAAGGAAGCTTTGTTTTCGCGAGTCCACAGAGTCCTATCAGTTTCAGTCTCTAAGGTAATCTTACTATCACTAGCCACTCCATCACATTACATCCAACAAATCACAAGCAATAGTACGGGGTACTTACCTGGGCGGATTGGTGCCGGTGACTCGGTGTCATGCCTTTCAAACCATACTTTTTAAAACAAAACACTTAAAACAGACTTTTGAAAACATTTTGGGCCTCGGGCCCACAGCCAAGCCTTTGAACTTGGCTCTGATACCACAAATGTAACACCCTAAACCCGGTCAATACACCACTAACCGAACTGTATGTTACAGGAAAAGGGTTCTTGAGAGGTTTAGGTTTGAGTTTAAAAGTTGGAGAAAATACTTGCTAGGTTGTGCATTTGAAGAAAACTTGAGTAGGTTTGATTGATGATGTATTTGAAAACCCGGGAATTTTAAAAACTTACTTCGATGGGTAGACAAAACAGGTTTACCTCGTTAAGAAGTTTGAGTTGTTTGTCATTGTTACAAAAACACTTTGTCTTAGTGAAAATCGTGTTTAAGTTAGAAAACATTTGAGTTCTCCGTTATTCCAAATCTTAGTGCGATATTCGATGGTATAGTTTAAAATGTCACTTTGTAATTTTGAAATCGTTATCTTTCCAAATTTTAGCACATTTTAGCCCAATTAATTTGTTAAGACATATTAAAATCCACTTTAATCATAAACAATCATAACTTAAAAAGGCCATTTACAACCCGAATAAAACCAAATAGTAATAAAACTTTAAGTACCAAAATTTCATAAAAGTCCGAGCAAATCTTTTATTAGCATAGCATGAGCACCTCGAGTCCATCCCGGCTCCATGTCGCGTCTATGTGTCACCGAAATAGTCAAAGGAGAGAGTGAGTCGCAAGACTCGGTGTATAATTCCTCTCCCCAGATAACATGCCAACACATATATCATAACAAAATAATGCAAGTAATGCACCGATCCTAACCAACCATGTCACCTTTTCTACCCCGTGGTACCAAACCACCGGTGGTGCTAAACCACCGTGACCCAAAGTCACGATATCCATACTGTGGTACCAAACCACCGTGACCAAGTCACAAATAATCCAATGATGGGGCCAACCCATCGTGTGATACCAAATCACTAGTGACGATCCCATATCTCATAAGTGGGGCCAACCCACGGTGGTGCCAAACCACGAGGACGAGTCACAATGAGGTGCCAAACCTCCGTGCCCCAAAGACACAATGTGATACCAAATCACCGTGACCGTAGTCACAAACCGATGATGGGGCCAACCCATCGTGATACCAAATCACTAGCGCCAATCCCAGAAATCAACCGTGGGGCCAACCCAATTGTGGTGCTAAGCCACTAGGACGAGACGCGGAGGTGCTAAACCTCTAGTGACCCAAAGTCACAAAATATCATTGTGGTACCAAACCACCGGAGGTGCTAAACCTCCGTGTCCCAAAGACACAGTGTCCCAAAGACACGGATATCATACTCCCCTTCCTCTCATATCACCCAATCACATATCATACTAGATGCAAAATCGTGCAATCATGCTATCATGCTCACATGTTTAACATGGCATCTCAAAGTATCAAAAATCATGATATCATCATCATCACATAACTCATAATGAAACGGACTTACCCGAATCCGTATCCATACCCCAATGGGTATCGAAATAATCAATCACACTGTTTCATTTACACAAACCGGTTATCACATTATTAAGTAAAGATAGTGTGTTGGTTTACACACCTGATATCGAAGATTAAATCCTAAGAATCGCTCGAAATCTTTTGATCACCTCAATAGCCTGATCCTACATTCGGCCAACAAAGGGTTACACTAACTCATTATACCATTCGGCCAAAAGTAGATAACCCAAGGGGTTGCGTTAGCCTTACCTTTGCCTTGACTTGGTTTCCTACCAAATCCGAACCCAACAATGGTTCCTTCAGAAATCGGCTTCACCCTAGAAAGAAAGTGGTTATTTCTTTGAAACCATATACTTAATCGAAAACTAAACAAATCAACCACGAGCAATCATCTCACCTTCACTTACCGATTGCTTAATGAGTAAGAAGCCTCCTTGCTTGATTTCGAACCCAAGGACCCTATACGAAAAATGATTACCAACAAGAAGTTAACACCTTTTAACCAATACCAAATCAAATCTTAACATACCAAAAATCGGTAAAATACCGTTGAAAAGGAAATGGCCATTCGCCTAGCACTTACCTTCTTAGAAGATCGATTGTAACAAGAATCTAACAGAGAAATAGATTCGACTAATAGGTTTTGGAACAAAAAGAAAATAAAGAAGGATGAGTGGAGGGGGGTTACTTTCGGTTTTGTGTGAAAGAAAAGAGAGAAAATGAGAGGAAAGGGGTGGATTTTCAGCCAATGAATCGGAATGGAAAGAAAGATAGTAGAGTTTCTTTCTTGGAAAAGAATAGGAAATAGAGAAGAGGATTTTGGGGAGACTTTCGGCTAACAAAAATTTGAAAGAGAAAAGAGTTGAAAAGGGATGCTAGGTTCGGCTTGTTCAAATGAGAAAAAGAAGAGAAGAAACAAGGTAAAATCGGCAACACCAATGTTTTGGGTTTTCGATTCCAAGAAAAGAAAATATGAGCAGAAAAGGAGAGTACAAGTTTCGGCTTAGTGAAAATGGAAAAAGAACGAGAGTGATAGGAGGGTATATGGTTCTACCAAAGTTAGCAAAATAGCTTGAGCACTCCAAGAACATTCACTACTACTAAAACAAAATGATTGAACAAAGAAGCAAATTAAGCAAAGATGGGAGCACTTGGGTTCGGTTTCAAGAAGCAAAACAAATGGTTTCACTTTAGGCTATTTGCAAGTGAAGAGAGTTTTTTTTTAGCTTTTGACTAAACTAAAATCGGCTTAACTAAAAAGATTTTGTGACCGAAAAACACCCATGCCAAAGGCAATTTCGGCACCCTCCAAACAAGAAACCACACATCCCTCCCCAAACTCTCACCAACCGCCAAATCTCCCCATTTACTCTCAAACCACCATTCAAATACCATGACCAAGTCTCCTTCTACAATTGCTCTCCATCTATCGCTTGAATGTGTTGACAAGGTCCAAGGTAGAGTTTAAACTTGCCACAACTCTTCCCTTCATGCCGTCAAAATGGGAGCCAAAAATGGGCATTATGCAACTCGAACACAAGACCTCTCCCCCTTGCCTTTGACGCCAACCACATGCTCCTAGTGGCCCCTTGCTTGCCACTTTGCTAGCTCTTAATTTGTGTTATAAATTCACTTAAATTAATTATAAACCCCAGCACCTTCAGCTCCTATCCCCTAAAGCCCAAAAACAAAAATTTTACCACCTACTCAAGCACACTCCTAGCCTACATCTAAGCCCCAAAACCACTCAAACAACAACATAGCACACCATAGACATGCAAACAATGCCAAAAATAAAATAGCCCTTAACCCGGGATATTACACTCCAAGCAAGAAAGATGCGATCTGGGTGCTAGTTGATAGATTGACGAAATCAGCTCATTTCATTCCAATGAGAACAGATTATTCACTCGATAGATTTGTTGAATTATATATTGCCAAGATTGTGAGATTACACGGCGTACCGCTATCTATAGTATCTAATAGAGATCTGAGGTTTATCTCTCGATTTTGGAAAAATTACAGGATGCGTTAGGCACAAAATTACATTTCAATAGTGCTTTTCATCCGCAAACGGATGGTCAATCCAAGCAAATCATTCAGATTCTTGAAGACATCTGAGGTGTTGCATACTTGAGTTTGAGAATACGTGGGAAAAAAATTTTTCGTTAATTGAATTCGCGTACAATAATAGTTTTCAAGCTAGTATCAAAATGGCACTATATGAAGTTTTGTACAGTCAAAAGTGTCGAACTCCATTGTATTGGACTGAGCTGAACGAGAATAAGATTCACGCTGTTGATCTTATAAAAGAGACTGAGCAGAAAGTAAAAGTCATTCGTGATAGTTTGAAAGCGGCCTCAGATCGTTAGAAGTCTTATGCGGATTTGAAACGAAAGAATATTGAATTCAAAATTGGTGATAAAGTGTTTTTGAAAGTGTCTTCATGGAAGAAAATACTTTAATTTGGCAGGAAGGGCAAGCTGAGTCCGAGGTTCATTGGACCGTATGAGATCATTGAACGAGTTGGACCAGTTGCTTATAGATTAAGATTGCCATCTAAGTTAGAAAATATTCATAATGTGTTTCATGTGTCGATGCTTCGACGGTACTGGTCTTATTTGTCTCATGTGATAGCTCCTACTGAGGTTGAGATTTAGTCAGATTTGTCATATAATGAAGAAATTATCAGAATTTTGGCACGAGAGATTAAAGAGTTCAAAAACAAAAGAATTTCCTTAGTAAAATTATTATGGCACAAACACAGAGTTGAAGAGGCTACGTGGGAGTTTGAGAACATTATAAGAGAACAATATCCACACCTATTCACTGGTAAGATTTTGAGGATGAAAATCCCTAGGGGGAAAGTTGAAAAGCCCGATTTAGACCCTAGTCGTCAGAACAGTGGTTTTGAGACCACAAATTCGAGGTTGGAATGATAATTTAATATTATTTTCTGTTTGAATAGTATGTGACATAGTCTGTGTGAAAATTCTGTGTGATAATTTTATCGATTGTGTGTTGAATTAAGAGAAATGACTTAATCGCATAAAATGCAAAAGCTGTGTGCTGATTGTTAAAGTGTTAATTTGGCATGGATTATTAAAGAGAGAGTCATTAAGTGGATATTATACTATTTTTTATGCTAGTGGACATTTATGTCCATATTTTACATGATTTATAAATGGTTTTATAAAGGTTAAAGTTATAAAATGGTTAATAAGTATAAATAATTAAAAGACAAAGTAAAAAAATGTATTTGTTCACATTTTTCCACCGGAATTAAGAAAAGAAAGAAGGGTTTGAAGCTTTTTTATATTCGGCACTCATTCATCTTGATTCAAGGTTAGTTTTTAATCGAATTTTGATAATTTCTAAGTTTTTGTGATTGTTGCTTCGTGTTCTTTCAAACCCATGCTTTGATTTTAGAAATTGATGGTGATTTTGAGTTATGCCATTGATGAATGCTTGAGCCTTTTAATAGATGATGATGAAATATGAAAGATAGGTGAAGAATTAACATGTGTTGTCTTTGGATTTTTGATGAAATTGAGAATTTGGACTAAATTGTGAAAATATTATTTTGAGGGACTAAAATGTGAAATAAATGAAATGTGTGGACTTGCATGAACATATAGATAATTCAGCTAAGCATATGTGTTTTAAAATTTTGTGTATTTGATGATTTTGTGAAATAGGGACTCAAGTGTCGAAATGTGAAAATGTGAGGGCTATTTTGTAAAATGCCCTAAATGTGTGTATGTGGACTAAATTGAATGAATTGTGGATTGAATGTATTGAATTTGAATGTGTATAGACCAATAGAGGAGAGGTTCAGATCAAAATCGAGGCAAAGATAAAGTGTTCGATTAATCAATCGTTTCGATAGTTCGACATCCGAGGTAAGTTCAAACATAATTCGTGTATTTAGCTATGTTTAATGTTATGAAATGAATGGTATGATATTATTGAAATGTGAATGCTATGTGATAGATTAAGTTAAATGGCACTAAGTGTGCGTATTCAAAAATGTGACTGAAATAAATAGAACTGTGTGTGCGGAATAATATAAGTTTCGGCTTTGTTGTTGGCACTGTGTGTGCGACACCGATTCAAGATCGATTTGATATGGATGCACTAAGTGTGCGATGCTAATTAAGCTTCGGATAACTATTTAGGCACTAAGTGTGTGAATAAACTGAATAAGGGATGAATGCAGATCGAAATGAATCATGAGTATTGAGTAGCATAAGTATTTGACAACTAAGTGTTGACGAAGGTACGTTCGGAACCTATGTGGTTGATGAAACTATTAATGAGTTTATGAAAGGTTAATTGAAAACACTAGTTTTGGATGATATGAGAAAATAGATTGTGAAATAATCTATGTGATGATATGTTTTGATTTAATGTATTTTGTTACGAACTTACTAAGCTTTTGAAAGGTTACTATGTGATTGTTTCTCTGTTTTACAGTGTCAATAAAGCTAGCTCGGATCTGGGGATCGCCAGCATCTCAATCACACTATCGGCTATCTAATTTGGGTACTTTTGGAAATATGTATATATAGTTGAAATATGGCATGTATATGCTAGTTATTTTGAGGCTTATTTGATATGTGTAAATAGCTATGTGATGTAGCTAGATATATAATGGCTTTAAGCATGAATAGCTTTGATATATGATGCATATTTTGTTATGCTTGTGGGTAAAGAGAATGACTTATGAATAGTAAACTTTGTGACTTTTGTAACTTTAAAAAATGTTTGATTTTCAAAAAAATTTATATGAGCTCGATTTAGTCCCGACCCCTTCTCAATGCATGTTTAGGGTCTCGTAGACCATATAAAGGGACTCTATGTATATGATTTGCTATGTTATGTTGATAAGGTATTTATGTTTGAGAAATGATTGTAAATGTTCCGTTAAGTCTGGTAATGCTCTTTAACCCTAAATCGGTGATGGTTATGAGCTAGGGGTGTTACATTTTATTAGTATCAGAGCTATGGTTTAGTCGATTCTAGGACTAACGTAGCATGTGAGAGTCTAGCTATACATGCCATATATATGCCTGTGATAGTGTGATTATTCCTGACAGTTAAAAATGTATTTTTCTATAGCAAATGGATCCCGATCACGATGTCAAAAGTAATGCGCCTAGTCCCGCTCAAGGGATAGCGCCAGTTGAATCTAGGCCGATAGCTAGTAGTCACGAGGGAGAGGCAAAGCAAGCCTTCTTCCAAATGATGAGTGTGTGGTTTACAGAGTTTGTTTGAATGAATCCGGCTGCTCAACAACCTCCACCCTCGCAAGTTCCTGTAGTGCCACAAGTTTTAGATCTGATCCAGTTGAGAAACATCCTGTGGATAAAATTCGAAAGTATGGGGCAGAAGAGTTCAGGGCCACAATTGATGATGATGCAAAGTGAGCTGAATTTTGGCTTGAGAATACCATTAGAGTGTTTGATGAATTATCATGTACTCCTAATGAATGCCTAAAATGTATTGTTTCATTATTGAGAGATACGGCATATCATTGGTGGAAAACATTGATATATATGGTTCCGAGAGAAAGAATCACCTGTGATTTCTTTCAAGTGAATTCCAAAAAAATATATCAGTCAACGGTTTATAGATCAGAAATGTAAAAAGTTCCTAGAGCTAAAACAGGGCCGCATGTCTGCTATAGAATACGAGCGAGAATTTGTAAGATTGATTTAGTATGTCCGAGAATGTGTTTTGACAGAAACTACTATGTCTAAACGATTCATCGAAGGATTGAATGAAGAAATTAAACTTCTGGTCGGAATTCTTGATTTGAATAAATTTGTAGTATTGGTTGAAAGAGCCTGCAAACCCCAGGAGCTTAGTAAAGAGAAGAAGAAAGCGAATTCAGAAGCTAGAGATGAAGAAAAAGGTCGATGGGTAAGTTGTATCATTCTTTGTCAAAGAGATTCGAAGATGCAACCAATCGCTCAAATGTTTCGTTTGGACACTCGAGTAAAGATCATGTAACATCTCGATTTTGGTGCTAGTCAGAATAGTGGTTTTGGAACCACTAATTTGAGGCCAGATAAATTAGTTTTAATAATTTTATATGGGTTATATCATGATTATGTGGATGTATGAAAATTTTGGTGTATTAATTTTAGCGATTGTATGCTTAATTGTGAAAAAGAACTAAATCACATAAAGTGCAAAAGTTCTATTTTACAAGCTAAAGGTGTTAAATAGCTATATAATTTTAGTTAGGGGTCTCTAATGTGCAATTAGGCCTTGTTTAGCGTGGTGGCCGGCCATAGGGACAAGAAATGACATGGTCAATTGTTTAGGTGAGGTTTTCGTGACTTAATTGATAAATTAAAATAAAATATGAAGAAAGATGATAACACATATCATTTTCCTCATATTATACTGAAAATACCAGCAAAAGGGGATTTTGAAAGCTTAGAAATTTCAGCAACTTATCCTCTTACAAGTATGTGGTTTTGGTGGTTTTATTTGATGATTTTTGTACTTTTGGAACCCCTAAAGCTTAAGCTAGCTAGAGAGGGGACTAATTTGTAAAATGATTAAAAGTTTAGGGTGTTGCCATGATAGTGCTTATGTTGTTTGCTGAGTTTTTTATGAAAGAAAATGAATCTTGAGTGTTAAATACACAATATTTGTGAAAGGTGTTTTCATGAAAACATCTAAATGGGACCTATTTGTAAAGGCTATAAATTGAGTAGTAAATGCATGAAATAATTGGTATTGTGAATTGTTATAAGAGTAACAAATGTTCAGCTAGGCTTGTTTAATGAGGAAATTTGATGAAAAACGAGTTACGAGCCTAGGGGTAAAATCATAATTTTGCCAAAGTATAAGGGCAAAACGATCTTTTTTGCCAAAATAGAAATTTTGAAGTGCCATGATTTATGTAGTGATTAAATGAGTAAATTTTGTTATTATAGATCAAGAAGAACGCGGAAACAACCTTAACCGAGGAAAAGGCTAGGTTACTGACTAAGCTGCAAATTAACATATTTTTAACCGAGGTAAGTTTATGTGTAAACGATACATCCTTATTACATATGTTTTAAATATTGATGCATTGTGTGGATGTAATTGATTATTGGTGAGAACTAATGAAATAGTAGAAAATGTAGAAACTCTCAGATGAACCTTCAGAAGAGAAATATGGGTCGGAAGAATATTCGTAAATATGTAAATTTTGGTGGGCTGTGTACGATACCACCTCGTTACTTATTAATGATGGGCTATGTGAGATACCATTGTATTTATTAATATTTTGGTGGGCTATGTGCGATACCACCCTATTATTGATTAATGGTGGGCTGTATGCGAAACCACCGGGTATCTTGTACCATTCTGAAGGGTTCATTGAGAAACTTGTTTAAGTAAATATTTCATGTGGCTTGTGGTGATAAGTGCAGGGTAAATGTGCAAGTAATTGTGGGCAATGTTTATGATATGTGTTTGGGATGTGGTAAGACTTGGAATGAGTAAGCATGATTATGAGAATATGAATTGTTATTACATGGCATGTAATGTTTGATTGGTTATTATTGTGGTATGATGCTTATTGTTTATATATAAACTTACTAAGCTTAAAGCTTACCCCCTTTTATTTTCTCTTGTTTTATAGTGTTGAAGAGCTAGCTCGGGATACGAAGATAATCAAAAGATCATCCACACTATCAGCACATCTTGGTATAGTTAGAGTTAGCATTTTGAGTATGGCATGTATAGGGGCTAGACTTAGTAAATGTCATATTGTTTTGGCCAAATGTGTTGACTCATTCAAAGATGAACTCTTTTGTATAAGGCCATAGTTGGTGGCTCTTTCTTATTAATCTATAAAAAGATGAGGTTATTCATGATTGTGCAAGTTGCATGATTGGTTTACTTAGTTTATTTATGCATGAATAGGTTGAAGGTTTAATATGCTTTATGTTTGTATGAGTTAGGGTGATAGAAAGAGCTTAGCAAATAGCATTGTTCATGTCCACACTGGTAGACACATGGGCGTGTGTCTAGGTTGTGTGTGACACACGGTCAACCTCATGGGCGTGTGGTTAGGCCATGTGTCCCCTTGCATGCTAGGTTTGCAAGTAAGTATGCTCAGTATTAAACACACGGGTGACACGGCCGTGTGTCTCAGCTATGTGGAAGGCACGACCATGGACATGGGCGTGAGCCCAGGCCATGTGAAGTTTGCACCTAAAATTAAGAATTTAATTCACCACACGGCCAAATGACATGGGCGTGTGCCTTGGCCGTATGACATTTATGGGGTGATAATGTCAGAAACAGAATGCCAAGGTTTTTGCACACGGCCTAAGACACGGGTGTGTCAAAGCCGTATGAGGGACACGGGCCAGGGACACAGGCGTGTGTCCGACCGTGTGAAAACCCCTGTAGGTTCGAATTGAAAAATAAACCCACACGGGTGTGGAACACGGGCATGTGATATGCCACACGGGCACGTCTCTTCCTCCACACGGACGTGTGGACTGTTTAGTAGAAATTTTTTATGTCTTTCTAGTGATCTTTAAAAGAGTTCGATTTGATCCCGAACCATTCCTGAAGTGTGATTGAGGCCTCGTAGGCTTGTTTAAGAGGTGTTATGAAAAGTTTTACATTGGGCTGGAAAGTCATGTTTCGATATAGCATAATTGTTTGCGTATAAATCTAGTAATGCCTCGTACCCCTATTCGGCATTGAATACGGGTAAGGGTGTTACATTTAGTGGCATCAGAGCTATGGTTTAGTCGGTTCTCGAACTACCATAGTGTGCTTGAGAGTCTAGCTATACATGCCATAAATACGTTGATAGTGTGGTGACTCCTGACAATATTAAATTGTGTTTTCGTATAATAATGGATCCCAACTGAGCTACTATTGATGACGTTGCTAGTAATGTGCCGACTCCCGCTCAAGGGACCGCGCCTGCAGAAAGTAGACCCGAGACCTTGGGTCAAGAAGAAGAGGCTCGGGAAGCCTTTCTCCACATGATGAGTAATTGGTACACTGAGTTTGTACGGGCGAAGCCTTGATGCTCAACCTCCTCCACCCCCTCCTATACCTCAACCAGTTCTCGTGGCTCCTCAAGGTATAGATTTGTTGAGAATGACCAAACCCTCGGTCGATAAGATTCGAAAATAAGGGGACGAGGAATTTAGAGCCAACATAGATAATGATCCTCAAAGAGCAGCGTTCTGTCTTGAGAACTCTATGCGGGTATTCGATAAACTCTATTGCATACCTGAGGAAAGCTTAAAATGTGTTGTGTCATTGCTGAGGGACTCGGCATATCGTTGGTGGAAAACGCTGACATTTATAGTATCGAGGGAGAGAGTGACATAGGACTTCTTCCTAGAAAAGTTCCAAAATAAGTACATAAGTCAGCGATTTGTTGATCAGAAACGGATGGAGTTTCTTCAGTTAAAACAAGGCAAAATGACTATGGTAAAGTATGAGCGCGAGTTTGTTAGACTCAGTAAATATACTCAAGAGTGCATGTCTACGGAAGCTATTATGTGTAAGAGGTTCGAAGATGGGCTGAATGAGGACATTAGATTGCTAGTTAGGATCTTGGAATTGAAGGAATTTGTGGTGTTGGTCGATAGAGTTTACAAGGCTGAAGAGTTGAATAAGGAAAAGAGAAAAGCCATGATTAAGGCCCGAGATGTAAGGAAGAGGCTAATGAGTAAATTGTTTCAAACTTAATCAAAGAGGTCCAAGGAAACGAACCCTCGGACGACTACTTTAGCTGGGTATTCACACCAAGATCGAGGTAATGCATATTCAGGCTCGACAATTCAAGCCACCTCGATAGCAAGCGTAGGAAATGCAAAGTCAAATAAACCAGAGTGTCCAAATTGTGGTAGACAACATACTAAGGAGTGTTGGGGAAATAATCGTGCTTGCTACAAGTGTGGTTCACCAGACCACTTTATTCGAAACTATCTAGAGAGGGATGAAAAAGATAGAAAAAAGAAGTAAGAGCGAGCAATGTACCTTCGAGGGGTAGACCACAAAGGAACCCGGGGAGTGGGACTAGTAGTAGAGGTGCACCTAGAGACTCTGTTGTGAGATCAAAGGGTAGAGCATATGCAAGGACTTATGCCATTCGCACTCGCGAAGAGGCATCATCTCTAGACATGATAACGAGTACTTTTTCTCTTAATGATAACTCTATTGTTGCTTTGATTGATCCGAGGTCTACCCATTCTTATATTTGCATGAAATTGGTATCTAGCATGAGTATGATTGTTGAGTCTATAGAATTTGTGATAAAAGTGTCAAACCCGTTAGGCAAACATGTGCTAGTTGACAAAGTGTGTAGGAATTGTCCTTTGATAGTTAAAGGTCATTATTTTTGGCTAATCTCACGTTGTTGTCATTTGATGAATATAACTTGATTCTTGGTATGAATTGGTTGACAGCACATAATGTTTTAGTAAACTGTGGTAGTAAGTTTATTGAATTGAGATGTGTAAAGTTTATTGAATTGAGATGTGTAAATGGAGATACCATTCGGGTTGAATCAGGTAAATAGGATAATATGCCTGTAGTGATTTCATCTATGGTAGCTGAGAAATACTTGAGAAAAGGGTATGAGTCCTATCTCACCTTTGTGTTGAATACTCAAGAGTCAGAAGTAAAGATTGAATTAGTGCCAGTAGTATGCGATATTCGGACGTGTTTCCAAAAATTTACCCGGATTGCCTCCAATTAGAGAGATCGAGTTTGGCATTGAGTTAGTTCCGGGTATAGCACCTATTTCGGTTGCCCCGTATAGGATGGCACCATTGGAATTAAAAGAGTTGAAGGTTCAGTTGCAAGAGTTAAGGATAAAGGTTTTGCAAGACTAAGCTATTCACCGTAGGGTGCTCCGGTACTTTTTGTGAAGAAGAAAGACGGGTCGATGAGATTTTATATAGATTATAGACAACTTAACAAGGTGATAGTGAAGAATATGTATCCTTTGCCAAGGATCAATGATTTGTTCGATAAATTGAAGGGAGCTACGGTGTTTTCTAAGATAGACCTGAGGTCTGGCTATTACCAGTTGAGGGTTAAGGAGAAAGATGTGCCAAAAACTGTATTTTGGATGAGGTATGGCCATTATGAGTTCCTTGTAATGCATTTGGCTTAACGAATGCTCTTGTGATCTTTATGGATTTAATGAACCGTATCTTTCGACCGTACTTGGATAAATTTGTAGTTGTTTTTATCGATGACATTAATTTATTCCAGAGATGAGAGTGAGCACGTGGAGCACCTGAGAAATGTTTTTGCAGACTCTAAGAGACAAGCAGTTGTCTGTTAAGTTTAGCAAGAGTGAGTTCTGGCTCCGAGAGGTTAGATTTTTAGGACACAATGTGTCGGGCGATGGAATTAGAGTCAATCCAAGTAAGATTTCGGCTATTATGGAGTGGAAACCGTCAAGGAATGTGTCAGAGATTAGGAGCTTTTTCAGTTTAACAGGTTACTACAAACGGTTCGTTAAAGGGTTCTCCATGATTGCTACACCGATGATGAAATTTTTACATAAAGATGTTAAATTTAAATGGACTGCGATGTGCCAACAGAGTTTCGAGAGATTGAAGGCATTGTTGATGGAAGCACCGATTTTGGTACAACTAGAGTTGGGAAGGGTGTTTGGGGTCTACCGTAATGCATCATTAAATGGTCTTGGCTGTGTTGATGTAAGAGGGTAAAGTGGTAGCGCATGCCTCGAGACAACTAAAATCTTATGAAAAGAATTATCCAACTCACGATTTGGAGTTGGCTACTATTGTTTTGGCCTTAAAGATTTGGCATCATTACTTGTATGGTAAGAAATGTCAAATCTTCACCGATCATAAAAGTTTGAAGTACCTAATGAACCAAAAGGATTTGAATTTGCAACAACGGTGGTGGCTCGAATTACTAAAAGATTATGAGCTAGTAATTGATTACCACATGGGGAAAGCGAATGTGGTTGCAGATGCCTTGAGCAGAAAATCCCTGTATGCTTTGAGAGCTATGAGTACTAGCCTAGCTTTGTCTGATGCTGGCATTATATTGGCCGAGTTGAGGGCTAGACCATTATTTATTCAACAGATATGTGAAGCTCAAAAGAATAATAGTGAGATGCAAGTTAAGAGAGCTCAATGCGAATCGGGGAATAATTTTGATTTTTATATTGGTTAAGAAGATTGTTTGATGTTCCATGATAGAATTTGTGTACCTAAAGATAATGAGTTAATTCAGAAATCTTACATGAAGCACACAATGGTTGCTTGTTAGTACATCCGGGCAGCACCAAAATGTATAATGATTTGACGAAGTTGTTTTGGTGGCCGGGTATGAAAAGAGATATCCTCGAGTTTGCTACAAAGTGTTTGATCCATCAACAAGTGAAAGCCAAGTACCAAGTACCTTCGGGATTACTTCAGCCAGTGATGGTTCCCGAGTGGAAGTAGGACCGAATCACGATGGATTTCGTAATAGGGTTACTAATGACTCTGAAAAGAAAGACGTTGTGTGGGTTGTCGTTGATAGATTAACGAAATCGGCTCACGTTATACCGGTACGTGTTGATTTCCCACTCGACAAGTTGGCTGAACTGTATATTACTGAGGTTGTGAGATTACATGGGGTGCCTATATCCATTATCTCGAATAGAGATCCAAGGTTTACTTCGAGGTTTTGAAAGAAGTTTCAGGAAGCCTTGGGTACGAAATTGAATTTTAGTACTGCGTTCCATCCGCAAACTGACGGCCAATCCAAAACAGTGATTCAAGTTCTTGAGGATATGCTCCGATGTTGTGTTTTAGAGTTCGAAGGTAGTTGGGAAAAATATCTTCCTTTTGTTGAATTTGCCTACAACAACAATTATCAATCGAGTATACGGATGGCACCGTACGAAGCATTATATGGTCACAAATGTCGGACTCCCTTGTATTGGACTGAGCTTAGTGAGAAACAAATTCATGGGGTTGATCTAGTTAGAGACACCGAGGAGAAAGTGAAAGTGATCTGGGATAGTATGAAAGCTGCTTCAGACTAGCAAAAGTCATACGCGAATTTAAAGAGAAAAGAAATTGAGTCCGGTGGGCAGTAAGGTATTTCTGAAAGTGTTCCCGTAGAAGAAAATATTGAGATTTGGTCGAAAGGGAAAATTGAGTCCGCGATTCATAAGGCCGTATGAGCTTATTGAGAGGATTGGACTAGTAGCTTACCGATTGGCCTTGCCTATAAAGTTAGAGAGAAGACACAACATGCTTCATGTGTCGATGTTGAGACGATATCGTCCTGACCCTTCGCATGTGATTCCTCCAATGGAAATTGAGATACGACCAGATATGACTTATGAAAAGGAACCAATTAAGATTTTGGCTCGAGAGGTTAAATAGTTGAGGAACAAAAGTATAGCCATAGTGAAAGTGTTATGGAAAAAACACGGTGTAGAAGAGGCTATGTGGGAACCAAAGGAAGCCATGAGAGAACAGTACCCAAACCTCTTTACCGATAAGATTTTTGGGGACGAAAATCTCTAAAGGGGGAGAGTTGTAACAACCAGATTTTGGGGCTAGTCAGAATAGTGGTTTTAGAACCATTAATTCGAGGTCAGAGAAATTAGTTTTAATAATTTTATATGTGTTATATCATGATTATATGGATGTATGAAAATTTTGGTGTATTAATTTTAGCGATTGTATGCTTAATTGCAAAAAAGGACTAAACCGCATAAAGTGTGAAAGTTCTATTTTACAAGCTAAAGGTGTTAAACAGCTATAGAATTTTAATTGGAGGTCCCTAATGTGCAATTAGGCCTTGTTTAGTGTGGTGGCCGGCCATAGGGACAAGAAATGACATGGTCAATTGGTTAGGTGATGTTTTCGTGACTTAATTGATAAACTAAAATAAAATAAGAAGAAAGATGATAACACATATCATCTTCCTTATCTTCAACTAAAAATACCAGTAAAAAAGGGGTTTTAAAAGCTTAGGAATTTTAGTAACTTATCCTCGTACAAGTGATATTGGTAGTTTTATTTGATGATTTTTGTACTTTTGAAACCCCTAAAGCTTAAGCTAGCTAGAGAGGGGACTAATTTGTAAAATGATTAAAATTTTAGTGTGTTTCCATGAGAGTACTTATGTTGTTTGCTGAGTTTTTATGAAAGAAATTGAATCTTGAGTGTTAAATACACAATAATTGTGAAAGGTGTTTCTATGAAAACACCTAAATGGGACCTATTTGTAAAAGTTGTAAATTGAGTAGTAAATGCATGAAATAATTGGTATTGTGAATTGTTATAAGAGTGACAAATGTTCAGCTAGGCTTGTTTAATGAGGAAATTTGATGAAAAATGAGTTACGAATAGGCAAAATTATAATTATGCCAAAGTATAAGGGCAAAATGGTCATTTTTTCCAAAATAGAAATTTTGAAGTGTCATGATTTATGTAGTGATTAAATGAGTAAATTTTATTATTATAGATCAAGAAGAACGTGGAAACAACCTTGACCGGGGAAAGGCAAGGTTACTGACTAAGCCGCAAATTAACATATTTTGCACCGAGGTAAGTTTATGTGTAAACGATACATCCCTATTACGTATGTTTTAACTATTGATGCATTGTGTGGATGTAATTGATTGTTGGTGAGAATTAATAAAATAGAAGAAAATGTGAAAAGTCCCAGATGAACCTTTGAAGAGAAATATGGGTACAGATGAATATTCGTAAATATGTAAATTTTGGTGAGCTGTGTGCGATACCACCTTGTTACTTATTAAAGAAGGACTATGTGCGATACCATCGTATTTTTTAATATTTTTGTGGGCTATGTGTGATACCACCGTAATTATCATTGTTGGTGGGCTATGTGCGATACCACCTTATTATTGATTAATGGTGGGCTGTGTGCAAAACCACCGGGTATCTTGTACCATTCCGAAGGGTTCATTGAGAAACTTGTTTAAGTAAATATTTCATGGGCTTTTGGTGATAAGTGCAAGGTAAATGTGCAAGTAATTGTGGGCAAGTTTATGATATATGGTAAGACTTGAAATGAGTAAGCATGATTATGAGGATATGAATTGTTATTACATGGAATGTAATGTTTGACTGGATATTATTTTTGTATTATGCTTATTGTTTACATATAGACTTACTAAGCTTAAAGCTTACTCCCTTCTCTTTTCCCTTATTCTATAGTGTCGAAGAGTCAGCTCGAGATACGAAGATAATCAAAGATCATCCACACTATCAACACATCTTGGTATAGTTAACATCCTAAATCTGGGGGTCCGTAAAATTTGGGAAATTGCATATGTTGTGCTTGATATGTTGTTGTGTAGGTATGATTAAGGGTCCTAGGGAGGCCTAGGGTAATGTTGGAGGTTTCTTAAAATTTTGCTTTTTGGGCACTTATGGGGGGAGATTGTGGAAGCAGGACTTAAGTATAATTGTTTGTGCTTTGATAACACAAGTGAGGTGTGTGGCGTATTGGTTGTGGCGTCAAGGTGGAAGTTGGGTGGAGTGGGGTTTGAATCCCACATGTTGCATATTGAGTTTTATTTTTAAGTTCTGGAGGAGAGAGGGAAGACTGGGTCAAATCGTTTGAATGGAAGGAGGAGAGGAGATTGGGGAGTTTGAATTTGTCAAGGTGGTTTCGTGATTTCAAATGGGTGATGGAGAGTGGATTGTGGAGGTAATGGGGGAGAGAATCGTGGGAGTTGGTGAGTGAAGGTGTTTGGCCGAAAGTGGGGAGGGGCTTAGGGAGCATAACCAATTTTGGGTTAGTGGGTGTGTGTCGAATTTTCTTTAGCTTCCTAGGCAATTTTTAGCTCATTTGGTCATAAGTGTGTAGAGAGAGTGTCGTTTTCTCTAAGTGTTCATTTGATAACTTGTGTTCTTTTGTTTTTTTTTTGGCTAAAAACATTTTGATTACTTCCATTCTCCTTACTAAATCTCTTTTTGCAATTTTCCTTTTTCTTTTCTCATCTTTCTTTCTTGTGCACAATAAAGCCGAAACTCCTTTGTACCTCTCTTTCCAGCTACTTACCATTTGTTCTCTCTTGTGTCACTATAGCCGAATCTCTTCAACACTCCATCTTCTGTCTCTACGCGATTTACCACCTGCTCTCTTGGCCGAACCTGGTGAGTCTAAGTGCTTTTTCATTCTTTCATTTTTTTTTCTTTTCCATAGTTGAATGCTTAACACTCTTCTTCTTTTTGGTTGTGTTCTTTTCTTCACTAACTAAAACTTCAATCCCTTCCTTATAGTTGCTTAAGCAGGGTTAGCCGAATATCTAGAAGCAAGAGGTTTGGTTCTCTTCAGTCTACTAAAATTCATTCGGCTCAATCTTATCATTAAGCATGCCATAGCGGAATCTATCTTTGTTCAGTTCTTCATTAATCAAGGTAAGGGTTCTCTCTAGTTTTTTATGACTATTCTCTTTTCGTTTTACTCTGCCATAATCGAACCTTCTTGTTAGACAACCACCATTCCTTCACTGTGATACTTTACTGATTAAGACTTTTTCATGGAGGTGAGTGCTATTCGATCTAAGGGGGTTGCTTTAAGGGAGTCTAAAAAGAGTGTACTCGTAGATACTGCTCCCAAGTTCAAACGGCGTAAGGAGTCAGCGATTCGAGATTTTTTGTTGGGTTGTGGAAGGAACCGACATCTGGTTGGGATAGGCAAATTGTTATTGTCCGTGCTAGTGAAGGTGACAGCGATCAAGAGGGTATAGTTCTTCGCGTAATTAGGTGTGTAAACTCACACCTTTATTTATTTCGTAAATTATTATTCTATTTAATAGTTAAAAGCCGAAATACCCATAATGGGTAAATTCACGATATATACCTAGCAGGTAAGTTTGGAAATAGCTAGATGAGTAAATTTACGATTATGCCCTTTTAGTTAGATTTGGCATGACTATGTAAACTGGTTAACTGCTATATTGGTACGTTTATGCATGCATTTAATATTATGCCATAGTATGTTGCATGGGATTGGGATGATTTTGATGATTGGGGAAGTGTATTTTGGTGGCTCTGCCACATATTTCGGTGACTCTGTCACATTTTGGTTCGGTGGCTATGCCACATATATTTCGATAGTCCTGTGGCTCTGAGACAATTTCAACGATGAGCAGCATGACTGCCATCGAGGTGTGCAACGGTTGAAGGGTTGATTGTAGAAATCCCCACAGGTGTATTAGGCTGGATATGAGCGGTTTGTAGCGTATGGAATAATAGGCGGGTGGTTCTATTAAACATCAAAAATAGATTTCAAATTAATCACAACTTTTCTAAAGTGGACATTGAGTTAAACAGGTTTTTATAAACAAACACCTAAGCTCGAAGTTTTAAAAAGAATATGAACATTTTACAAACATACAACTTTCTTAACAACCCTTCCATGTGACATGCCAAATCCGATCATGACGTCTAGGCTGGGTTTTGGGTGTTACATTTTGTGGTAACAGAGCCCGATTGCAAAACTCAACTGTGAAATTGGTTCAAAAACATTTTCCAAAAATTTGTTTGAAACATGGTTTAAAAACATATGTTTTTCTGGAAAGTATGGTACCCGAGTCTCCGGCGCCAAATTCGTAAGTCTTCTGATTTTTTTAAGAGTATGATGGAATTATTTTAGAAAGAAACTACTAGAGTTAGTGATAGTATACTAAAACTGTTAGCTAAGACTATAGAGACTGAGACATTAGGAAGTTCGATCTGCGAAAATAACCTTTATATTTGCTTTACATAAGACATTTGTTAATAAACATCGAAATTATATACTGATTCATAAAATTTGTAATTAGATTAATTCGATCTAGCAAACATGAGCACTAGAGGGCATGGACACAGTAGGCGTGGCCGAGGTGCTGGGGTTGGGTATGAGGTATCTGGGCACATGCCTGAAATGGAAGCACCTGCATCACCGGTGACCAAACAGGGGTCCCATGATCGATTTGAGAGGAACGATGCTTTGTCCCAAGCTATGTCATGAAGTTTTGGAGCGGGTTCTTTGGAGCAAATCTCGGGTCGTGACACGGAAATCTATTCCTAAACGACTTCGAGCAAATAGAGCTAAGGTTTTTAGGGATATTTCTGGTGTGGCCCCAAATGTAACTGAATATTGGGTTGAAGCAGTTGAATGAATTATGAATGACCTAGACTGCATAGTAGAGGAAAAACTAAAAGGAGCCGTGTCCCTCCTACGAAATGAGGCATACCAGTGGTGGCTCACAGTGAGGGAAGGTACTCATGTGGATCGCATCACCTGGGACTTCTTTAGGACAGTGTTCCAGGGAAAATTTGTTGGGGCGAGTTATGTGGACGCCCAGAGGAAAGCATTTTTGAACTTGGTCCAGGGGAATAAATTCGTGGTGGAATATGAGGCGGAGTTCTTGTGCTTAAGTCGTTACGCCCAAGGTATAGTCAAAATCGATTATGAGTGTTATGTACGGTTCGAGGATGGTCTGCGAGACGAGCTGCGAGTACTGATAGCTCCGTAGCGGGAAAGAGATTTTGCCATTCTGGTCGAGAAAGTAAAAATCACCAAAGAAGTTAAACGTTCTAAGAGGCAAAATCGAGATAAAGATAGGGGCAAGAGTAAGAGAGGTTTTGGGACGTCATGTTCTTTTGGGGGTTTCAAAAAGAAGTCTAGGTTAGATGGGCCATTTCATTTGTGATGCCGATTGTTGTTGTCGGCCATTCGACCTTGTGCACAGTGTGGGAGAACACATCTGGGGGAGTGTTGGAGAAGAACTGGAGGATGTTTCAAATATGGATCTAGGGATCATTTGATAAAGAACTATCCACAGGAGTTGGCTAGGGTGCGGCCTGTAGGTCAAAAATTTACATAGCAAGGGAAAGGTGGTCAGCAGCGGCCAGAAGGGGAAATGGGTTTGGTCGAGGTCGTGGAGCACCGGGCAGAGGTGCTGGTAATACAGATGCAAGACAGCTGGAGTTGGTCTATGTAGCTCGACAGCGAGAGGATGGCGACACACTGACATCATAACCGGTATGTTTCTTATATTTGATGTGCCATTTACTACTTTAATAGATATTGGATCAACTCATTCGTATGTTGCCTGTACTGTATCTGGGACTTTGGGTATTAAATCTGAGATTGCTGCTAGAGAAATGTCTGTGATTAGCCCTCTAGGACAATCTGTGATAGTGAACAAGTTGTTTAGGGATGTGCCTTTAGAGGTTCAGGGGGTGGTGTTCTGGCGGACTTAATGGAACTGCCATTCGGTGAGTTTGACCTTATCTTAGGCATGGACTAGCTAGTTAAGCATCGTGCAAATTTGTATTGTGTTGCTAAGCGCATGATATTGAAGACTGCAGAGGATGAAGAGGTGATTGTGGTAGGAGAAAGAAGAGATTATCTGTCTCATGTAATTTCGGCACTGAAGGTTGAGAAGATGGTGCGAAAAGGGTGTAAGGCGTTTCTGACTTTTGTTAGTGCATTGGATGCCAAGGAAGTGTCTGTAGAGGATGTCAGAACGGTGAAAGAGTTCTCGGACATCTTTCCTAAAGAGCTTCTGAGGTTACCTTCTGACCACAAGGTGGAATTTGGCATTGAGCTACTTCCAAGAACGGCTCCAGTGTCCATTGCCCCTTATAGGATGGCACCGAAGGAGCTGGTAGAACTAAAAGCTCAAATCAAGAGTTGTTGGACCGAGGTTTTATCAGACCAAGTGTATCTCCATGGGGAGCACCAATTTTGTTTGTGAAGAAAAAGGATGGGTCGATGCATATGTGCATTGACTATCGTCAGTTGAACAAGTTGACTATTAAGAACAAATACCCGCTACCAAGGATTGACAACTTGTTTGATCAGCTATAAGGAGCTTTGGTTTTCTCGAAGATAGATTTGAGATCGGGGTACAATCAGTTGAGGGTCAAGGAGGTGGATATTCACAAGACTACATTCTAAACTCGTTATAGGCATTACGAGTTCCTAGTGATGTTGTTCGGGTTGACTAATGTGCCATCCGCTTTTATGGATATGATAAACCGGGTCTTCCAACCCTATCTAGACCGATTCGTGGTGGTATTCATAGACGACATTTTGGAGTACTCCAGAACGGAGGAGGAGCATGATTCACATCTTCGTGTGGTGCTGCAAATATTGAGAGAGAAGTAGATGTATCTGAAATTTAGTAAGTGTGAATTTTGACAGAAGGAAGTGACTTTTTTAGGGCATGTTGTTTCTGCCGAGGGGATTAGGGTTGATCCCCAAAGATCGAAGCTGTATTGGACTGGAAACCACCGAATCCAGTGTCAGAAATTTGAAGTTTTTTTGGGTTTGGCTGCGTACTACAGAAGGTTCATTGAGGGGTTTCCATTGATTGCTGCACCTTTAACCAAGATATTGCGAAAAGGAGCACCGTTTGTTTGGGCCGATAAACAACAGGAAAATTTTGAGAAGTTACAAAAGATTCTGATTGGGGCACCGATTTTGATTCAGCCTAAGGCTGGGAAGGAATTTGTCGTCTACTATGATGTATTGTTCACAGGTTTGGGTTGTATGTTAATGCAAGAAGGGAAAGTAGTAGCGTATGCATCTCGTCAACTAAGGCGCATGAGATGAACTATCCTACTCATGATTTGGAATTGGCTGCAATAGTGTTCGCCCTAAAGATATGGAGACACTATCTATACGGAGAAAATTCGATTATCTATACTGATCATAAGAGTCCGAAATATCTCATTACTCAGAAGGAGCTAAATTTGAGACAGCGAAGGTGGATAGAATTGTTGAAAGACTATGATTGCTCGATTAAGTATCCCCCGGGTAAAGCTAATGTGGTGGCAAATGCGTTGAGTTGTAAAGTGATATCGAATTTGAGAGCAATGTTTGCTCACTCAGCCTTTACGAAGATGGCGTTTGTTGGCAGAACTTTAAGTAAAACTGACGTGGGTAGGTCAGATCAAAGAAAAGCAATTGTTGGATGAATCATTGGGTTCTCGACTTCAGCAGGTGGAAAGGGGAGAGATTGAGGATTTTGAGCTAAACAGTGAAGGGGTATTGTGTTTTCGTGGAAGATTTCGTGTGCCGAAGGACTCTGAGTTAAGACAAATGATTTTGTGGGAAGCGCATAGTAGCCTATACACTATGCATCCCGGTGGAAGTAAGGTGTATCGAGACCTACGAGAACTGTATTGGTGGCCTAGTCTAAAATAGGAAGTTACCGACTTTGTGAGTAAGTGTTTGACATGCCAGCAAGTGAAGGCAAAACATCAGTTGCCTTCGGGGTTGCTGCAACCGGTGAAGATTCCACTTTGGAAGTGGGAGAGGATAACGATGGATTTTGTTAGTGGGCTACCCCTAACGCCTACTAAAAAAGATTCAGTGTGGGTAATCGTTGATCGGTTGACTAAGTCCACACACTTTATACCAATTCATACCGACTATTCGTTATGAAGTTGGCTAAGCTGTATGTGGCAGAAATCATGAGGCTGCATGGGGTACCAGTGTCTATCATATCAGACAGGGACCCTATATTTACATCTCGATTCTGAAAGGCGTTACATGAAGCTTTGGGTACAAGGCTAGGTTTCAACACAGCGTTCCACCCACAGACTGACGGTCATACGGAAAAAGTAATTCAGATTCTGGAAGATATGTTAAGGGGTTGTGTGATTAACTTCAAGGGTAGTTGGGAAGATTATCTACTGTTGGTGGAATTCGCATACAATAGCAGTTACCAATCCAGCATCTAGATGGCACTCTACGAGGCATTGTATGGTTGTAGGTGTCGTACGCCTACTAGTTGGCCTGAATTAGGTGAGCGACAGTTGTTGGGTCTAGAATTGATTCTAGAGACTAAGGAAAAGGTTAAGATAATTTGGGATCGGTTAAAAGAAACTTCTGATAGGCAGAAATCATACGCGGATCTGAAGCGTAGGGAGATTGAATTTACAGTAGGGGATCATGTCTTCTTAAAGGTCCCACCTTGGAATAAGGTTTTAAGATTTGGATGGAAGGGCAAGTTGAGCCCCAGATTTATCAAGCCTTATCGGGTGTTGAAACGTGTGGGACCAGTTGCTTATCAACTTGAATTACCCGAAATTGAGTTAGATACATAATGTTTTCCATATTTCCATGTTGAGGCACTACCGTTCAGATCCATCTCATATAGTGCCAGTGGAAGAAGTTGAGGTAAGACCTGATCTATCTTTTGAAGAAGAACCAGTGCAGATATTGGATCAGGATATTAAGGTATTGAGGAGAAAATCGATTCCATTGGTCAAAGTGTTGTGGCGTAATCACGATTCAGAGGAAGCCACGTGGGAGCTGGAAGAGGCAATTCGACAGCAATACCCTCATCTCTTTTAGCCATGTAAATTTCAAGGTTGAAATTTCTTTAAGGGGTAGAACTATAACATCTTAAATCTAGGGGTCTGTAAAATTTGGGAAATTGCATATGTTGTGCTTGATATGTTGTTGTCTAGGTATGATCGGGGATCCTAGGGAGGCCTAAGGTCATGTTGGAGCTTTGGTAAAATTTTTCTTTTTGGGCACTTAATGGGGAGAGATAGTGGAAGCAGCACTTAAGTATAATTGTTTGTGTTTTGATAACATAAGTGAGGTGTGTGGGGTGTTGGTTGTGGCGTCAAGGTGGAAGTTGGGTGGAGTGGGGTTCGAATCCCACATGTTGCATATTGAGTTTTATTTTTGAGCTCTAGAGGAAAGAGGGAAGACTGGGTCAAACCGTTTGAATAGAAGGAGGAGAGGAGATTGGGGAGCTTGAATTGGTCAAGGTGGTTGGGTGATTTCAAATGGGTGATGGAGAGTAGATTGTGGAGGTAATGGGGGAGAGAATTGAGGGAGTTGGTGAGTGAAGGTGTTTGGCCGAAAGTGGGGAGGGGTTTAGGGAGCATAATCGATTTTAGGTTAGTGGGTGTGTGTGTTGAATTCTCTTTAGCTTCCTAGGCAATTTTTAGCTCATTCGATCATAAGTATGTAGGGAGAGTGTCGTTTTCTCTAAGTGTTCATTTGAGAGTTTGTATTCTTTTATTTTGTTTTATTACTTCCATTCTCCTTACTGAATCTCTTTTTGCTATTTTCCTTTTTCTTTTCTCATCTTTCTCTCTTGTGCACATTAAAGCCGAAACTCCTCTGTACCTCTCTTTCCAGCTACTTACCATTTGTTCTCTCTTATTTCACCATAGCCGAATCTCTTCAACACTCCATCTTCTATCTCACGCCGATTTACCACCTTCTCTCTTGGTCGAATTTGGTGAGTCTAAGTGCTTTTTCATTCTTCCATTTTCTCTTTTCCATAGTCAAATGCTTAACCCTCTTCTTCTTTTTGGTCGTGTCATTTTCTTCACTAACCGAAACTCCAATCCCTTCCTTGTACTTGCTTAAGCAGGGTTAGCCGAATATCTAGAAGTAGGAGGTTTGGTTCTCTTCAGTCTGCCAAAATTCATTCGGCTAAATTTTGTCATTAAGCATGCCATAGCCGAATTTATATTTGTTCAGTTCTTCATTAATCAAGGTAAGGAGTTCTCTTTCTGGTTTCTTTACGACTATTCTCTTTTCGTTTTACTCTGCCATAATCGAACCTTCTTGTTAGACAACCACCATTCTTTTACTGTGATACTTTACTGATCAAGACTTTCTCCATGGAGGCGAGTGCTACTCGATCTAAGGGGGTTGCTTTAAGGGAGTCTAAAAAGAGTGTACTCGTAGATCCTGCTCCCAAGTTATCATGCTAATAGGGCTAAGGCCCAGGCTATTTCCGTATGGGCTTTGAGCCATTGTACTTTTGTATGGGCTAAGGCCTAATCTGCTTCTGTGGGTTTAGGCCCAGTTTTGGCTAGAAGGGGGAAATTACACACCGAGTTCTCGTAACTCACCCCTCTGCTTTAATTTTGCAGGTAATCCCCAGCATTGAGGATTTGGAGCTGTGGTGGACTCTGTGGTGGCCATATATCGGTTCTTTAGTAAATTCCATTTTACTTTACTTTAAATTTTTATTTTAATTTGGGTTTATGTTTTGTAATAAGGCCTTTGGTATTTTATCTGGTTTTTAACTTTTAACTTGGTTTCTGCTTATTATTAAAATACGGGATTTTCCTAAAACCTTAATACTTTTGGTTTTTTTCCAAAATGTTAATGAACGGTTATTTAAACTATAATTGATTAAACACTGGGTTCTATTAAAAGTCGAAAATAGTTTTCAAATTAATCACAACTTTTCTAAATTGGACATTGAGTTAAACAGGTTTTTATAAACAAACACCTAAGCTCGAAGTTTTAAAAAGAATACAAACATTTTACAAACATACAACTTTCTTAACAACCCTTCCATGTGACATGTCAGATCCGGTCATGACATCTAGGCCGGGTTTAGGGTGTTACAGCATGTCATATTGTTTTGGCCAAATATGTTGGCTTATTCAAAGATGAACTCTTTTGTATAAGGCCATAGTTGGTGACTCTTTCTTATTAATCTATGAAAAGATGAGGTTATTCATGATTGTGCAAGTTGCATGATTGGTTTACTTAGTTTATTTATGCATGAATGGGTTGAAGGTTTAATATGCTTTATGTTTGTATGAGCTGGGGTGATAGAAAGAGCTTGGAAAATAGCCTTATTCTTATCCACACAGGTGTGTGTCTAGGCCGTGTGTGACACACGGTCAGCCTTATGGGCGTGTGGTTAGGCCGTGTGTCCCCTTGCATACTAGGTTTGCAAGTCAGTATGCTCAGTAGTAAACACACGGCAGAGACACGGTCGTGTGTCTCAGTCATGTGGAAGGCACACCATAGACTTGGGCGTGTGCCTAGGCTGTGTGAAGTCTGCACCTAAAATTAGGAATTTAATTCACCACACGGCCGAAGGACACGGGCGTGTGCCTTGGCCGTGTGACATTTATGGGGTGATGGTGTCAGAAATAGAATGCCAAGGTTTGTGCACACAGGCTAAGACACGGGCGTGTCGAGGCCGTGTAAGGGACATGGGCCAGGGACACGAGCGTGTGTCTGGCCATGTGAAACCCCCTGTAGGTTTAAATTGAAAAATAAATCCACACGAGTGTGGAACACGGGCATGTGATATGTCACACGGGCGCGTCTCTTCCTCCACACGGGCATGTGGACTGTTTAGTGGAAATTTTTCTAAGTCTTTCTAGTGATCTTTAAATGAGTTCGATTTGATCCTGAACCATTCCTAAAGTGTGATTGAGGCCTCGTAGGCTTGTTTAAGAGGTGTTATGAAAAGTTTTAAATTGAGGTGGAAAGTCATGTTTTGGTATAGCATAATTGTTTGCGTATAAGTTTAGTAATGCCTCGTACCCTGTTCCAGTGTTGAATACGGGTAAGGGGTGTTACAGATCGTGTGAAACAAAATACTGGTCCTAAAACTCAAACTCTAATGGAATCAAGTGTTGGAAGTGTCAGAAGCAATAAGCCTGAGAATAGATAGTGTGGGAGACGTCATATCGGAGAATGCTAGGGCATGTATAATAATAGAGCTTCCTATAAATGTGGATCACGAGATCATTTTAATTGGGATTGCCCAGAGTTAGTTGAGAAAGATAATGTCCAGAGTGGAAGGCCAAGTAACACGACAGCTAAGGGTTGACCACCCAAAAACACTGAAAATGTGAGTGGTAGTCAGAGAGGAACAACAGATACAGCTATGAGATCTGAGGCGAGAGCACCTACCCAAGCCTTCTCTATTCAAGCTCGAGAGGAAGTGTCATCTCCCGATGTCATTACTGGTACTTTTACTCTTTTTGATATTGATGTGATTACACTGATAGATCCAGGATCTACTCATTCATATGTTTGTGTGAACCTAGTATCTAGTAAGACTCTACCTGTTGAGTCTACTGAGTTTGTAATTAGAGTATTGAACCCCTTAGGCAAGTGCGTACTGGTTGATAAAGTGTGCAAGAATTGTCTGTTGTTCGAGATATTTGTTTTTCGGCTAATCTGATGTTGCTACCCTTTGATAAATTTGATATAATTCTAGGTATAGATTGGCAAACTTTGCATAATGCTATTGTGAATTGCCAATGAAAGACTATTGATTTGAGAAGTTAGAATGGTGAGATAGTTCAAATTGAATCTAGTGATTTGAACGGGTTACCACTGTAATATCTTTAATGAAAGCTTTGAAATATGTGAAAAGTGGATGTGAAGCTTATCTTGCAAATGTGATAGATACAAAAGTGACTGAAAAGGAAGTTGAATCTTTGCCTGTGGTTTGTAAGTTCCCTGATGTGTTTCCTGAAGAACTACCGAGATTACCTCTGAAACAAGAAGTCGAGTTTGGTATTGACTTAGTGTAGGGGATGACCCCTATCTCAATAACTCCGTATAGAATGGCATTGACAAAATTGAAAGAGTTGAAGTCTCAGTTGTAAGAGTTGACCGATAGAGGATTTGTTCAACTGAGTGTCTCACCCTGGGGTGCTCCTATGTTGTTTGTGAAAAAGAAAGATGGTACTATGAGGATGTGTATTGATTACCGACAGTTGAATAAAGTGACAATAAAGAATAAATACCCTTTATAGCAAATTGATGATTTGTTTGATCAGTTAAAAGGAGCTACAGTGTTTTCGAAAATAGATTTGAGATCGAGATATTATCAGTTGAGAGTTAAAGAATCAAATGTGCCGAAAACTTCTTTCAGAATGAGGTACGGACATTATGAATTTTTAGCTATGCCTTTTGGACTAACGAATCCTCCTACAGTATTTATGGATTTGATGAATCGAATATTCAGACCGAATTTGGATCGATTTGTCATTGTATTTATTGACGATATTTTATTTATTCTTGTGATGAGACACAACATGCTGAGCAATTGAGAATCGTGTTATAGACTCTGCGTGAAAAGAAATTGTATGAAAAGTTTAGTAAATGTGAGTTCTGGTTGCATGAGGTTAGTTTTCTAAGACATATAATGTCCACTACGAGAATACGAGTCGATCCGAGCAAGATTTCAGCAATGTTAGATTAAAAACCTCCGAGAAATGTGTCTGAAGTTCGTAGTTTTCTAAGACTAGCGGGATATTATAGACGGTTTGTGAAAGGATTCTCGATGATTGCAATTCCGTTGAAAGTATTGTTGATAGAAGCACTAATGTTAATTCAACCTGAACAGAGTAAAGAATTCATAGTTTACAGTGATGCATCATTGAATGGTTTAGGCTATGTGTTGATGCAAGAGGGCAAAGTTATTACTTATGCTTCGAGACAGTTAAAACCGCACGAAAAGAACTATCTGACACATGATCTTAAATTAACAGCTATTTATTTGCATTGAAGATTTGGCGTCACTACTTATTTGGTGAGAAATGTCACATTTATACTGATCACAAGAGTTTAAAATATCTGATGACTCAGAAAGAATTAAATTTGCAACAGCGGGGATGGTTAGAATTACTAAAAGACTATGAATTAGTAATTGATTATCATCCGGGGAAAGCTAATGTCGTTGCTGATGCTTTGAGCTGAAAGTCTTTATTTGCTTTACGAGCAATGAGTAATCAAATAGATTTGTGTGATGATGATTCGGTTTTGGCTGAGTTGAAAGTGAGACCAATGTTTATACGTCAGATTTGTGATGCCCAAAAAATTGATGCCGAGATGATGGCAAAACGAGCTCAGTGTGGTTTGAATTCTGATTCAGGATTTCAAGTTGATAATGATAGTTGTTTGAGATTTCGAGATCAGATTTGTATTCCGAGAAATTCAGAGTTGATTCAGTTGATTTTGAATGAAGCTCACAATAGTCATTTGTCTGTTCATCTGGGAAGTACGAAAATGTATAATGATATAAAATAGTTTTATTAGTGGCATGGTATGAAACGGGATATCTCGGAGTTTGTATCAAAATGTTTAGTTTGTCAGCAAGTCAAAGATGAACATCAGGTTCTATCCTGTTTGTTACAACCAGTAATGATTCCTGAGTGGAAATGGGAGAGAATCACAATGGACTTTGTATCGAGATTGCATTTATCTCCGAGAAAGAAAGATGCAATCTGGGTGATAGTTGATAGATTAACAAAATCAACTCATTTTATTCCGGTGAAAACAAATTATTCGCTTGATAAGTTAGCTGAATTGTATATTTCTAAGATTGTGAGATTACACAGGTACCATTATTTATTGTGTCTGATAGAGATCCGAGGTTTACTTCGCGGTTTTGGAAGAAACTGCAAGAGGCTCTAGGTACAAAGCTGCATTTCAGTACTATATTTCATCTACAAACAAATGGTCAATCCGAGCGGATCATTCAGATTCTTGAAGATATGTTGAGATGTTGTATTCTTGAGTTTGAAAGTACATGGGAAAAGCATCTGTCGTTGATTGAATTCGCATACAATAATAATTTTCAATCTAGCATTAAAATGGCACCATATGAAGCTCTTTATGATCGTAAATGCAGAACTCCATTGTATTGGACTGAGCTTAGTGAGAATAAGGTTCACGGGCTTGATTTGATTAAAAAACTGAGCGAAAAGTGAAAGTGATTCGTAATAGTCTGAAAGTCGCATCAGATCGTCAGAAATCTTTTGTAGATTTGAAATGAAAAGATATTGAATTTAAAATCGGTGATAAAGTGTTTTTGAAAGTGTCTCCATGGAAGAAAATACTTCGTTTCGGCAAAAAGGCAAATTGAGTCCGAGATCCATCGAGCCGTTTGAGATTATTGAACGTATTGGGCTAGTTGCTTATAGATTGTTGTTGCTACCTGAGCTAGAGAAGATTCATAATGTGTTTCATGTATCAATGCATAGAGATACAGATCTGATCCATCACATGTGATTACTCCTACTAAAGTTGAGATCCAGTTTGATCTACCGTATAATGAAGAACCGATTCGAATCCTGGCACGTGAGATCAAAGAATTGAGAAATAAGAAAATTTCTTTAGTAAAGGTGTTGTGGCACAAACATGGAGTTGAAAAGGCTACGTGGGAGCCTAAAGATGTTATGAGAGAGTAATATCTGAATCTATTTACTGGTAAGATTTTCAAGGACGAAAATCCCTAAGGAGGGGAGAGTTGTAATTGCCTAATTTAGACCCTAGTCAGAACAATGGTTTTGGGACCACAAATCTGAGGTCGAAAAAATATTTTAATATTATTTTTAGTGTTACAGTATGTGATTAAGTATGTTTGAAAATTCTATGTGAAAATTTTATCGTTTGTGTGTCGATTTACGAAAAAGGACTTAATCTCATAAAATGTAAAAGCTGTGTGTTAGTTGTTAAAAGTGCTTAATTTTCATGGCTTGATAGTTTAATGATTTTGGTATATGATTTGGATATGTGAAAAGGATGATTAATATGTGTATGTGTGTTTTATGTGAATGATCACTATGGTATAAATTAGTGAAATGGAAATGGTATGTTTCATACTTAAATTTGGTAAGGATTAAATGATGAATGGATTATATGATTTTGATGTGAAGTTGATACTTTGGATTGGTTTGTTGAGTTGAATTTGTATAGAAAAATGAATGATGATGTTAAGAGATTAAATTATGTAATGTTTTGTTATGTTTGGATGTCATTTGGGGTATGAAATTATATTGATTTATGCTTGTTGGTGTGACCCAAAATTTGGGTGGCAAATTGGCTAAACAAATGGCCTATATTTGCCCACACGGTTGAGCACACGGGCGTGTGGCTCGACCATGTCCCTTAAGATTGTAGTTCGAAAACAAGTCAGACTCACACATGGACCAAACACACGGGTGTGTGACAGGCCATGTGAATTAAGTCAGTGTTGCCCACGGGTTAAGGACACGGGCGTGTCTTTGGCCGTGTGGACAAGTTAGTATGTATGCCCTATTTTGCCACGGCTTGGACACACGGGTGTGTCTGATGCCGTGTGAGGAACATGGCCTGCTCACACCGGCATGTGACCTCTGTAACTTTGAAAACTATTTGATTTTCAAAAAATTTATATGAGCTCGGTTTAGTCCCGACCCCTTCCTAATGCATTGTAACATCCTGAATTAAGGCCTAGTCGAAATAGTGGTTTCGAGACCACAAATTCGACGTAAGAAAATTTATTTTTATTATATTTTTATGGTCTACAATTTTACAGAATGATTTCATGAAAATTTCGTTCGAAAATTTTGACGTTTGGCCACTCAATTTATTCAAAAGGACTAAATTGTAAAAAGTGTAAAACTTTTCTAGAAGTTAGAGGTGTCAAATTGCTATGAAATTTTAAAGTAGAGGTTCTTAAATGGTAATTAGCCCATTGGTTAAATTTTTGGAAAAAAATGGATATGATATATGTTAGATAAGATATTTTTTTTGTAAGGGCATTTTGGTCCTTTTTCAAATTAATGAATTAAAAACAAAATTAAAATGCCAAATTTGTCCATCTTCTTCATATGGACGAAATTTACCAAGAGAAGATATGCCTAGGGTTTTCCAAACTTTCCAAGTTCATGGTAAGTCCGTTCTAGCCCCGTTTTTCAAATTATTTACGATTTTGGAGTCCTAGTAGCTCGATTTAGCTTATGCTACCAATAATTCATGCTAGGGTTCATCTTTGGAAAATTATCCATAGGTGAAAAGTGTGTATTTTGATGTTTTATGGCAGAATATGAAGCTTGAAATTATGTTAAAGAACTTTTGTTAATCGATTTTAAGTGAAAATGAGTAAAACGATATAATCGGTAAAAATACCTAATGTTCATAAGTGCATGTTAGAGTAAGAATTTGATGTTGCCATAGAAGGGAAAACTGATCAGCATGTTATAAAACATAAGAATAAGGGCTGAAGTTTAATTTTTGAGTATTGGGGCAAAAGTGTAAATATGTAAAAGTTTAGGGGCAAAATTATAATTTTACAAAAGTTGAGTTAAGGACTGTTTTGAATAGTAAATTAATTAAATAAGTGAAATGTGATGTTTTAGACCCTGAAAAAAATGAGATTTGGACCTAGAAGTGGAGGAAAATCAAAAATCGAGAAAGTTGGTAAAATGGTCGTTTCGGCATTCGAGGTAAGTTCGTGTGTTAATAATAATGCAACACCATGCTTGAATTATAATTCTCTATTGATATGGCATAAATTGTATGATTTATTATGTTTAGGAGAAGTTGATGGATGGTATGTATAGTATGTAAAATGTGATGTTTGTTGTGTCATGTGAAATTGAATGACAAATTAATGTTACAAGAATTGAATGTTAAATTAATATTACATGGGTTGTATGAGTTGCTACACGGTTGTACCTGATGAGATTTCGAAAAGAAAGTTTATATGTAAATAATGCATTTATTTTACTTGTACAATAACTATTTTGCTAGATATTATGGAAATCATTGGGTAATAGCTAAAATATGAAAATGAATGGAATAGGAAATTCTCGATTGAACCTTCAGAAAACCGAGAGATACGGACAATATGTAGCTAGGTCACACGAGTGATCAGGGACCTTCACCGTGTGCACAAGAAAGCTACTAGATGGCAAATTTGATATGTAGCTAGGCCACATGGATGATAAGGGACTTTCACCATGTGTGCAACAAAGCTACGGGATAATAATTTCACAAGTGACTAGGTCACATGTGTAATACTGTGTGTATACCATGTGTACAAGAAAGTTACGGGTTATGAGTAGCTAGGTTACATGAGTGGTTCCTATTGTTGGACACCATGTAGACAAGAAAGCTACGAGATGGAATGGCTAGGTCACATGGGTGATAAGGGACCTTCACCATGTGTACAAGAAAGCTGAATTATGTATAGGTGGAGCTATGTGCTGAGACCACCGAGTATCGGGCATTTTTCGAAGGGGTTCAACGACATAATTTACTAATGATGATTAGTGCGATCATGTTATGAATAAGTGCAAGTGTGATTGTGACCAATTGAGAAATGTGGCAAATGTACGTATGAACAATATGTTCGATATGTAATCGAAAATTGGAAAGGTTGGTATAAGCAAGTGATGAACACAACTAAAGTGAAAGAGAGAGCAAATATTTACAATAAAATTGTTTGGACAGCAGTAGTGACATGATTTTTAAAAATCACTAAAAATAGTAGAGATCTAATTATAAGTTGAATGAGATATTTATTTAAAGCTTATTGAGTCTATTTTCATATAAAAGAAACATAGCAAACAAATGATTCCTATATTTTGATATATTTGAATTTCTGTGAGACTGGTTCAGAATGATTACGTGATCCCCTGTTCTCCCTTGTAAAAATCATTAAAAATTGTACAAAAAAACTATGGGATATAAATTATATGCCTGAAATCCTGAATGAGTCTACTTTTAAATGAACTAAATAAGAATTTCTTATGAACTCTGTACGAGGAGAAAATTGATTCGTAGGGAAGAGAGGTCAGAATAGTCAAACAGTAAAATAGGGGAATATTTAATGAATAAATTGTATTGATTGGATAAACCAAAAATTCTGGAAATTTTATGGTAAGAAGATATGTGAGTCTAGTTTCAGGGAAATTAATGGATCTTAATTTGGAGTTTCGTAGCTCTAGATATAAATAATTTAGTGACTGTGACTCAAGTAGACAGCTTGAGATGAACATGAATAAAAAGTGGAACTATGTTCAATTATGATTGTATTATCTTGAGAACATATTTTGAAGATTTATAAAAGCGTGTTAATAAATCACTTATTATTTACATACTTACTTGCTAAGCTTTGTAGCTTACTTCCCTTCATTTCCCATATCATATAGGGTTGTATGCTAACTCGAGTTGGAGATCGCTGGAGATGTAATCACACTATCAAGCTATCATCGTGGGGTAAAAGTGAATACAAAGCTCTTAAGTTTATGGCATGTATAGGAGACTTAGTCATTTGTATATGTCATACTTGGTTTGGCCTAAAATGTTGGCCTTTAATATTTAGCAGTTCATTTTGTATAATTTGGATGAAATTTTATGACTCAGTTTAATATGTTTTCAAGTGTATGTGTTTTGGTAATGCCTCGTACCCTATTGCGGCGTTGAATATGGGTAAAGGGTGTTACATGCATGTTTAGGGTCTCGTAGACCTTATAAAGGGACTATGTATATGATTTGCTATGTTATGATGATGAGGTATTTATGTTTCAGAAATGATTGTAAATGTTTCGTTAAGTTCGGTAATACTCTTTAACCCTAGACCGGTAATGGTTACGGGTTAGGGGTGTTACATACTTGACCACAGATCGGTCACCTTGCGTGAGGTTCAGAAACTCACACCTACGAGCATCAACGTAGCTAACTCCCACATATTTACTCCAGAATGTAGTCTTAAAGAACTCTCAAGTCAGACGGCCAGGCTGAGTGCCCTCCTTAACTGTCAACCACCACTGAAATGCTTTATCGCGAACCAAGGAGACTACACCCTTCAATTTCTGCTCAGGGGTGCAGTCAAGATCATCCACATTCTCTCTGCGGTCTTCAATCGGTACTCAGCCACATTAGGGGTGACTCTTGTGATGCCCCTAAATAACTCAGCTCCATTGGACCGAAATCTCTCAGTTACCGACCCTTGACCCCAAGATCTAGAATTAGGCCCAGCGACCCTCTCCAATATCCTTAGTATGTCTTAGGACAGTGCATCGTCCCCAGCCGAAAGACTCTGAGACCTAGTCTCAGTAGTAGGTGACATAGGTGCCTCACTAGTGTCTAGATTCCTCGTGCAATAATTATCTAATTCGAGTTTTATCTATATTAAGATTTTTATGCATCAGTTCAATATTTATTAATAAATATTTTATGCATGATTATTAGAAGTTCAAAATCGTTTCAGAAGTTTCAGTCTTCTAACTAACTGGGTATAGTTTCAAAGGGTACTAACTATAGTGTTTCAGAACAGTTTTAACTAAGTACAAAAATATTTACAGGATCGGCATCGGAGACTTGGTGAACCACATTCTCAATTAGAATATTTTAAACCATTTGTAAACCAATTCTTTAAAACATATTTTGGAACCTAAAATCCACAGCCGAGTTTTGTAACCTGGCTCTAATACAACTAAATATAACACCCCAAACTCGGCCTAGACGTTATGGCCAAATACGGAAGTGTCACATGGAATGGGTTGAAAAACCATTGTCGTTATGTTAAAACCTTTCCAGTTATTAGCCTTTAGAGTTATTATTAATTTCAAAGCTTCCGTTCTTTTAATCATCTAGAGAGAAATTGTGTTTGTAGCGGAAGCTTGTAAAAATATTGTGTCCAAAAAACCGTTCAAGATTTTAGAAAACCATCACAGTTTTAAATAAGTAAAAACCCAAAACCAACCAACGTTAAAATATTAAAAGAGTCCAGAGTCCCAGAAAATACAACTTCAATGCCGAAACTTAATACCCCAAAAACAAAGTGATACAGTAAATTAGGTGGTCACCATCGAGTCCTCCGTTGCACCGATCTGCCTAAGACTGTGGGTTACCTGTACAGACAAACAGAAAAGGGGTGAGTTTATGTAAACTCAGTGTGTAACCCAACAGAGTTAAGCATGTATGCATACAGAATATCTCAAATCAAACAGATTCACAATCGGGCCTGAGCCCATGTCGATCTGATTGATGAGAGCCCATTTTAGAATCTGAATCTGATTCTGAGATATGCAAATCAGATAACAAAATCCTACCCCCATCCTCTACACACCATCTCCAACCATCCTTACACACCATGTGGGGTTTAAAACACCCACCCAGCCCTACACACCACATTGTACCGATGTCGTACATAACAGATTAAGTGCAGTCAAGCTGCCAGAATATAGGTGATAAACGCCTTTTAGAACACTTCCTCCATATATATATCATCCCAACCCCAATATCAGATACTGAATATTTAGTGCCAGACATACAGATTAACCATGCTTACATGCTTACATACAGATATAACATGCATATACTATCATACTCAGTACAGAATATCAATCAAATAGATCATACAACTTAGGGTTTTGTTAGCCCTTACGACCCTACAGTAGGCCCATAGTCGTTTGGGACGACCCGTGAAACCTTAGGGAAAATTTTAGATAAATGGGCCCACACGCCCGTGTGGTTTGCCCGTGTGGCCCACACACCAAATTTGGTTTAGCCCATGTAGCCCACACGGCCACACTTCGACCATCACACGGCCATCTCATCACACACGGCCTACCACACAGCCTTCCACACGGCCGTGTGGCATCGACTGTGGGGTTTTTTGGCTTCCACCGAACCTCATTTTTCTGTGCTTCAAATACACACCTGGTATCGATTTAGCGCAAAATCACTCCCGAGCCTTCAAAAACCTAAAACCAGAATATTCCACACCTTTTAGCAATTCAATTACGAGTCTAAAATGTTTGACCACCTAAGCAAAAATCGACTTACTGCCTATTAGAAACTACCCCAGCTTCAATCAAACAATGAAGTGGAAACCGGTGCTCCACCTCCTTCACCTAAGCAACAGAAACCCCTGATTACTCACCAAAATTGGCTATCAAGACAATACCCAAAACTTAGAATCTAATATTAACAAAAGCCAAATCTTTACTTACCAACCCGATTGAAGAAACCAGCCGTAAAACAACAATTGATCAGGAACACGACATAAACTAAATAAAGGAACCGAAAATTTGAAGTGACAACAAAAAGAGACGGGAGAAGAAAACGTCAGAGAAAAAGAAAAGAAATTAACATTAGAATTTTTTTGGGGATTTTAGAAGAGAGAAAAAATAAGTTAACATCAAAAAGAAGATATCACCCACAATCCCTTAATTACCTCCACTACCCCACTACTTAGAATTCCAACTGCACTGAAACACTTGAGCAAAGCTGAGCAAAAATAAATACTCATGCTTGCACAGCGATTCAAACACAAGACCTCCACACAACACACAAACTCCCTTACCACTCGAACCAATAGGGTCATTCTGATATTATTCTACAAGTAATTAAGTATAAGCCCACTGAGCAAGAATAAGGCTTAAGCCCAAAAATAACATAATTTGCTATAGACAAGGTTTGAACTTGGGACCTCTCATACACTCGCAGAACACTTAACCACTGAAACAGATACAAATTTGTGTCACAATTTCACAAAAGTAGAAATAAAAATTTTGGGGCGTTACAGTCGCGTTGTCGGGACGAAAGTCTTCTTCTCGTCCTGACACCGGCAGCTCGTCGAGACGAGGATCTCCTCCTTGTTGCTACGTCACTCTTTGATTGTGTCTTAATTTGATCGAAATGTGAGGCATACTTCACATTAACACTCGATAAATAAATGCATAATACAGTCAACCCTATTCATAACAACCCTATTTGTCTATCCAAATTTTACATATTATAGAGAGGTGGCTATTATACATCTATAACAGTATTTTGTTATAGAGAGATAACTGTTGTAAGCTTATCATAAAATTTATATCGTGAATTTTCATCAAATTAAGAAAGTGAGAATTATGTTTAAAAAAAAAAAGAAATATAGTAGGAATCAAATCAACAAAACTAAAAGATGTATAATAATAGGTGCATGTATTACTTTTATGTCATGGTAACCGAAACTATTTCAGTACCACCCATACCAACCAAAACGTTCTATTTCCATAGGAAATCGAAACAACAAACTTTAGGTTTTGTTCCAATGCAAATTTTGGTCGGTACTAATCGTATCGATGCATATCAGATGATTTCGCTCGTATTGGTTGGAATATGGTGCACCATCCAATACCAAAAAGTTTAAATTGAAATTGAAATTGAAATTATTTGTAAAAATATTTTTAAAATTAAATTTAAAATTTGTATTATTTATTTGTACAAAAATTAAAAAATTATTATTTATTTTGAATTTGTTGAATTATGAATTGTTATATGTATAGTATAGGATGATCTTATTGTTTAATTTATGAAATAACTATTTTGTTTGTTTATTTTAAGTTTGTTTAATGATGGATTGCATTTGTGAAGCTTATTAAAAATATTTTATATAATTGATGAGTTTGAATCCACTCCACCAACATTTTTAACATCTTTTCTTTACCACTTCAACCACCCTTTATTTTTTATGAGTATTTTATATTCAAAGATTTATTTAATCTCAAATTTTGATATTTGTAAATACTTTTTATGTACACAAATCAAATCAAATGTTTTTGAAAATAGTGATAAATCTAAAACAATACAATGAAACAAACGATACCGATATGTATCAAGTACCAATACAAGTACAAAATGGTAAATCCACCAATACAGTACCCACTATCTTGTTTTATACATATTTTATTTTACATTCTTTCACATAATAAATTACAAAGTTCATAACTCTAGCAAGTTTAATTAATTAATGAGTTATCAATTAAATTAATTAATCAATCATGAGTTACTAAATGCAAGTAATCAATTTATAAGTTTATAATGTTTCAAATTTATAGTACAATATTTAATTAAGGAACTTAATAGTTTATTAAATTAATATCTTTAATTCCACTCATTGAAGATTATTTTCATTTAAAAAAATATTATTAATAGATTTCTTCACGTGAAATTTAATTATTTTATTGAAATAATATTTTCATTAAGATCATTTTATTTAATAAATGATAATTAATAGGCTTGCTTATATGAAATAACTATAATTTTATTTAAAATTTAGATTGTAGAGAACTAATTTAATAAAGAACGTCTTCATAACTATGGATGTTGTTATAAGTAAAAGATAAAAAATGATTCTTCTAGAAACTTGGTTATTATAGCGAAATATTATTATATCGAGTAATGTTATAGAGTATTGATTGTGTAATAAAATATAATACTATTATAAAACTGTTAAAATAGTAACTAAATAAACTTAAAGTTTAAACATTAAAATTTACATAAAGTCAATCATATTACTAATATTAAACCAATAACAAATTATACAAGCTAAATCTTCTAATTGAAAGAAAAAAAACTTTAATTTAATTATGTTTTCACTATCGGTATGTCTATTTTCAGTAAAAATTTGACTATCATTTTTACATTATTTACAAATATTGGATTTTATGCATACAAATTTTATCCATTGAATTGAAAAAATTCTAATTCGCAACTATTGTCGGTTGTTAAGGGATAAAATACAATTCCTTCAAAAGATAAAAGTTATTTGAGTATTTTTTGCCATAAAAATGTAATATGTAAAATATAAGGTACATAATAATTAAACGAGTAACAATAAATTTTAAATAAAATACTAATTTATAATATATATTTAAGAAATATAAGATTACAAAGACAATCATCTTAATCTCATCAAGGATTTGCATCAATATTCTCTTAAAAATTTAACCATTCAAGATATTAATAATCTCATACAAAATTAATATTTTAAAATCATTTGATCAATAAAATGTAATCTTACTTAAAAATCTTAATGTCACAACAAAATTATAATCTTAATTTTTTAAAGATTAATCAACAAAACTCAAAAGAAAATAAAATTGTTACCAAATTACAAAAACTCACTTGAAAGTATTGAAAGATTAATTACTTATTTTGTAAAAATTATTGAAAGTGTATGTGATAGAATAAGAGAAATTTGAAGCAAAAATATGAATGTTCACAGAATTTTTTAAAAAGTTAAAAGATTTTTAATTTTAGTGTATATTTTAAAAATAATTTGGCATCAATTATTAAAGGTATAATATCAAAATAGTCTCTATCATTTGATTGTTCGGTCACTTTAACTATTTATTTTTTTATCACTTTAACTCTTAATATTTATTTTTTTGTCAAATTAATATATTTTAACGCACATGCTTACGTGGCCGTTAATTGACCAACGGTTAATAATAATTCTTAATGTAGTGGTCCATATATAATTAAATGCTAATATAACACTATTTTATTTTATATGCTATACATTTTATATACTATACCAACAAATAATTTTAAAATTATTAAAAAAAAAAAAACCTAACACACACAAATAAAATGGGTTGAAAATATTTGCCCCTTTTTCTCTGTTAATCCTCGCTTCTCTGAATCCCTTTCTGTTAATCATCTGTTTTTTTAACAAAAAATGATTTTTGGGTTTGTTTTTTGTTTTCAGTAATTGACAGTGGGTTGAAAGCAAACTTAGATTAAAGGATTTTCTTCAAAAGCCAGGTGTTTTCAAAATTGAGATCCATGTTTTTTGCTTTTAATTTTTCTGTTTTTGTAGATAAAATCAGCTTAAGGGGATTGTTGATACCTCAAAAGCTTTTTTTATGGTTATCTTGGATGTAAAGGGATTGTCTATTTTAAACAAAAACCTCATTAATCATTTTCTAGGTTTCTGAAACCTATTCTTTGCCCCCCAAATGAAATCAAAAACCCTAAATCTTTGCCCCCAAATGAAATAAAACAACACTGAAAAACAAAGGGGAAAACACTTGATACTAAAACTATTTCTTTTTGGAAGCCATGAAAAGGATTTTGTTCAGAGGCAGTTCACTCACTACTTACAAATTTCTTCACTCTTATACCAAAATCAACCAAAACCCAGATCACTCGTTCAATCTCGACTCAGGTTCTACTCATCTAGACTGGATTCTCCTGTTGAAAAGAAGCCTGACCCTGTTATAGAATCTACTTCAGTAGCTGTCAAGGATGTAGCTTTGCCTGTTGAGGATGTGAGTAATAAAGGTAAAACATGGGTTAAAAAATATTAGATTTGGTTTTCTTTTTGGCAATTTGGTGATCGAGGATTTCAATTTACCAAGCTACGATCTAGATTTAACCCTATTTTTGGGATGGTTATTGGACAAGAAATATCATGATATTTGAATCGTTGTCGGTGATGTGATATCGTTTTGGATGGTGATTGTGAATTTACACTTATGGTTAGATCATAGAATTCCTAAATTAGAAGCTCAATTGGTGGTTTACAACAGTCCGACGCTGGCCATTCAAAGACGAGAAGCTTTCACAATGCTTGATGGGAGTTCTAGGATTAAAGCCAATCGGAAAAGTGAGTTTGCAGGTTGGGTTAAATCCACAGCTGGTAATTTCACCACCATTGTTTCACAGCAATTTAAGCTTACAAACGTAGTCAGGTTTTACCTCAATGGGACTTACAAGGTTTGATTTTTGGTTTGGGGAAATCGTCGTTTTTTGAGATACGAATCAATGAAGAAGGAGGCATTTTTTATCTTTAAAATTATGTGTTCTTTTTTCAGTTACTGGGTTCGATGGTTTTTGAGATAATAATCAATGGAGAATAAGGTTTGATTTTTTTGTCCTTAAAAATCAGATGGAGAGGAAAAATCAGAATGAAGAAACGATGATGATGATGCTTTTAAAATAATTTTAAAATTATTTATTGACGTGATATATAAAATAAAAATAGTGTCACGTTAACATTTAATTATATTTGAATTAGCACATCAGCAGTTAATGTAAATTATTAGTTAAGTAATAGCTACATTAGTATGTTCATTAAAATAGATTAATTTGACAAAAAATAAATATTATGGGTTATAGTGATAAAAAAGATAAAGAGTTAAAAAGTAACCAAATATCAAATGTTATAATTATTATTCCATTACTTAATTCTTCTATTATATTATTCTTTTATAAATATATTTTTAAATATTGATATCACTCCATACAAGTCAAGATGTCTTTTTTTTCCTGATAAGCTAATTTCCATCAATATTAACACCCATGAAATTTTTAAAAAATAGGTCATACAATAAACAAGTATTGTAACACTCCAAAACTTCACGTAGAAGTTTTGACCAAATTCTAGAAGTCACATTGGCCACCAAAATGACCACGGTTTGCAACCATTTTAAACTAAGCAATCTATTACTCAAAATTTCAAAAACATCATTGTAGTAGAAGAAAAATTGTTATTTTGTTGTATTTTGAAATTCGTAATAGTAACACTTAAAACTTAAGTGTTTATTTAATTAAACAATCTCAAAATCAAAGTTCATGCAACTAATCTCTATTATTGTTGAAAAGCAAAAGAAAACCAAAACTCATACCAAAGCTCATAAAATTTTCTTACAGTTCAAATGAAATCAGTTTATCAAAACTTAAGAAAGGTTATTTAAATCAAACCAAAATGCTTATTTTCGAGACCTCCAGTTAGCTGAGTCGAACACCTACTCTCGAGGGTTACCTGAAAAGGAGAAACTAATTGATGAGCTACATAAACCTAGTGTGAGTCTTAAACAACGTAATTACAAAGAATCGAATAGTTAACTAAAATATTTACAAGATCACCAAATTGAATCATTAACGAAAATCATATCAAATTGGCATATCACATAATTATAATACTAAATAGAAAGGCGAATCATATTCACGCGAAATTTTTCAAACATACACAAAAACCAAGATCATCTCATAACTAGATAGTCGTATGTGAAGTATTTACTCAAAAGCAGATCATATGCACTTTACACACACATGCCAGACAGTCGTATGTGAAGTATTTACTCAAAAGCAGATCATATGCACTTCACACACACATGCACCTGTCCAAATACCATCCTATCTAGCCTCTACACACAATCTCTATATATATATATATATATATCTACACACACACCATTAAGGGTAACCTAGACCCTTTCCAACCTCTATACACCATGTTGGGTTATGGTGGACTCATCCATCAAATTCACACCACGAAGAGGTCATTGCCTCGATATTGTTAAGCAGCCAGACTGCTAACATAATTGTGATTTTATTGTTGAAATACAATAATGCAGTTTAACTGTTGAATCAAACTTCCTTCACTTCCAAAATCAAATCCCAACCCAGAATGCAAATACACACAGAATCAAGCTTACGGATAACAGTGTCGAAACCATTTTTAAAGTTAATTTTAAAAAAAGGGAATTGACTTTTAAAAACGAAAATGGGAGTCGCCACCAATTCTTTTTTACTTGGGTGTGATTGGATCACCTTGAAATTCGTTTTATTTCAAAATACTGATTTTGGTCTACGAAAAACAAAAAAAATGGGTTCGGGAGTCGGTTACGTATGAGGAAGGGTTAGCACCCTCACAACACCCAAAATTGGTACCTAATCGATAAAATCATGTCATAATGTTGAAAATTTAAAAAATTTTAGAAAATGATCATTTTATTTTAAGAAAAAGACATAGACTTATATATCTCAAAGAAACTAAACACTATACCCAGTAAGTTAGGATATAGTATCTCATGACTTTGAAATTAGGCACGTCTTTATTTTAGAAAATTCCTACCTCGATATACAAAACATCATATCAAGTAAGTTAGGACACAATGTTTGAATTCCCAAGAATAAGTTTTTAATTTGAAATTTGTAAGTTTCGATTTTTAAAGAAAAGGGATATCTAATACTTTAAGTTCCACGAGAAAAATCGAAACCCAGTAAGTTAAGGCACAATTCTTCTCGAAGTTCCCAAATATCAAATATCAAATATCACTGTTTTTTAACTATTTGAATAAAATGCTTTAATTCAAGAGGTATTTTTATAAGAAATGGTTTAAGTGAGACATTATAACATACATATCAATTGCAATTCTACAAATTATATTAACAATAAATAATAAAAGAATAATATAACATGAATAAATAAAGCATTATATTAAGCAATAATAAACAATTAAAATAACATAAATAAATAAACATGCGATATAAAATAAATAGCAATGAATAAGACTTTCACGAAATAACAAAATCAAACAAAAAGGGAATGATATATTTAAACATTTAATAAAAAATATAATGATTTTAAAATGATTTAATATATATATGTATAAAATAACAAAAATTAAAAGTAAAAAAAACTTATAATATATAATTTAATAATTTAATATATGTATAAATGATAAAAAAAACATAATCATAAATTGTATAAAGTATTTTTATAGAAGAATATATATATATATATATATATAATATACTAATCATAAAATTAGATACATAAGATAAATAATATAAATAAAATATATTTAAATAATATAAATAAATTTTACAAACAAAGAAGAAAAAAAGATTTTAGAAGTAATATATAATATAACATAATACTATATAATATAAAAATTAAAAATAATAATGTAATAAATAATATACTAATTATAAAATAATATACAATATAAATAATATTAAACCGTATAAAATAAATAGTAATAATTAAATATATATAAGGTTAATACATATAAAATATATAAATTTTATACTATAAACAAATTAATATATATAAATAATAAAATAATATGATACAATAATTCAAGATAATGTTAAATTAATTTTAAAAATAAAATAAAAAGCTCAAGGATCAAATTGAAATAAAATATAAGTTTCAGGGCTAAACTGTAAATACGAAAAAAATGCTACTGGACATAATTGTAAATTTGAAAAAAAAATGGAAGGGCTTAAATGGAAATTAGACCATTCAATGAAAACGCGATCCTCCCGGGTTTTCGAGTTGACGTGCGGATCTAGCCTCAAAACGGCGTCGTTTTGGTCATTAACTGACCACACCAAAACGGCGTCGTTTCCTGGGCATATAAAAATCTATTTTCAGAGAAAAAAAATTCATTTGTTCTTAGTCTTTTAAAAAAAATTTCAGAAAACTCTCTCCACGCCCTTGCCCTAGTTCTGATCGTCACCCCTTTAGACCACCGTCACACGCCTCACGCGCCACCGTGTATGGTGGTCGGAGGTTAAAACCTCGCCATCGAAAGGTAAAATCTTTTCCTTTTTTATTTTAAAAAATATTCACGAATCGAAAGAAAAAAAAAACAAAAATAGAGAACGGAAATCACCTCTGTAGATTCTAATATTTTATTTCTTTGGGATTTTTAAAACTTTCTACATTTTTTCTTTGTGTTCTCAGTGAATCTTTTTTCTTACAGGTTTTTTGGAAGGCTTTTATAGCATTCGAAATAAACGGAATAAAAGGAAAATAAAAATTTTCCACTGTTTTGCCATTTCTACTGCAATTCCTTCCCTTTTCTGTGTAGGTCAAAGGCGAGGAGAGCGGCGGTGGTGCGCAATTCGCGAGGATTGCGGCGCAACTGTTGGGATGCTGTGGCGCGAGGGTAGTAGGTTTCCTGACTCTACTTAATGTCTGGGCCTTTTTGGGCTTCTTGGGTCTGGGCTTTTAGTTAAGGTCTGTTGGGTTAGGTTTGTTTGAGTAGCGGGCTGATTTTGTGTCTAATGGTATTGGGCTACTGTATTGGACTTTGTAAAAAATGGACATTTGGGTTTTATAATTTTATTATTTATTTTTTTTATTCTGGTTTTCATAGGCAGGGCAAAATGGCCTTATTACAGCTGCCCCTCTTTGCTCATTGTGGTGTAACGAAAATAAAGCAAAGACCATAAAATGACCTATTTTGCCCGGTCTTTGCCAAGCCTCGACTTCTTGGTCCTCACCTTTTCCACTGCAACTTCAGCAGTATTGGAAATTCATCTTGATTTCAATTAGTCTGATGTCTTCAATCTGCTTCCTGCAACTTCAAGAATGCTAGATCTATTATTTTTCGATCTGCTCCACTGCAAACTCAGGGAGATAAGATCTAATATTTTTGATCTACTTCCTGCAACTTCAGGAAGATGAGATCTTCTGTCTTCAATCTACTCCACTGTAAATTTAGAGAGATAAGGCTAAAAGTGTCTTCGATCTGCTTCTTACAACTTCAGGAAGATAAGATCTTCTGTCTTTAATCTACCCCGCTGCAACTTCAGGAGATAAGACTAAAAGTGTCTTTGATCTACTTCCTGCAACTTTAGGAAGATAAGATCTTCTATCTTCAGTCTACTCCACTGCAACTTCAGAGAGATAAGGCTAAAAATGCCTTTGATTTGCTTCCTGCAACTTCAAGAAAATGAGATCTTCTATCTTCAGTCTACTCCACTGCAACTTCAGAGAGATAAGGCTGAAAATGCCTTTGATCTGCTTCGTGCAACTTCAGGAAAATGAGATCTTCTATCTTCAGTCTGCTCCATTGCAACTTCAAGGAGGCAGGCTAATATCTTCAATCTACTTTCTGCAACTTTAGTAAGATAAGATCTGCTATCTTTAGTCTACTCCGCTGCAACTTCAGGGAGATAAGACTGAAAGTCTTTGATTTGCTTCCTGTAACTTTAGAAAGATGATATCTTCTATCTTCAGTCTATTCCGCTGCAACTTCAGGGAGACAAGACTGAAGATGTCTTTGATCTGCTTCCTACAACTTCAAGAAGATGAGATCTTCTATCTTCAGTCTATTCCACTGCAACTTTAGGGAGACAAGACTGAAGGTGTCTTCAATCTGCTTCCTGCAACTTTAGGAAGATGAGATCTGCAAATCCACCGATATTGCTACACTGTCCATTGAGGGACATGTTTTGTAAACTCAGTTTTTGTATGTTTATGTCACATGACAAGATGCTATGATTAGAATGAATCAAATGCTTCTAACTACATGTAACATGTTATGAAAGTGATTCCTTTTAAAGGATTAGGATTAGGATGCAATGATCAGAATGAATCAAATGCTTCTAATGAAATTTGTTATGATACAACAATGTTATGTGTATGATTCCTACTCTAGATGTTATCACTCATTTGTCCTTCATTCTTGTTCATCAATCATGTTTTGCTCAACAAGCTTTCCCCAATGTAATTTCTGAGTCAACTCCGCTTAGATCTTGAGAACACAAGGCTTGTATCATCATATCACAATGGGAATTGAAACTTTTTCAATCTGATCCATCTAAAATTTTTAGGATATAGGGTTTATTTGAATTCAACCCATTCCACCACAATTCAGGGTTTCTTAGTTCGTCACTCCACCCCCGAATGTTATGACCTGATGAGATCACTTACTATCATCACATCAACTCGTTGTTTCGTCCAATTATCATTTGGACAAAGAATTCAGAGAAATGGTCTTTAACCAGACTCTTCTTTCTCAAATATTCTTATGCGCATGGGAGTTCTAAACAATTGTCATGTTTTGGTTCCTTGTCTTATCTAGAAATTCCCAAAGTAATATGTAGAACTTCTGTTTGTGAAATTATTAGTTCATCAATCACTATTTCAATGCAACACATTTATGAATAATGGGTAACAAATAAATTGATCTCAAAAAGAGTTGAAATTGAATAAATTATCAGAAATACAAAGAAAATTAACTGAGAACATATCTTTGAGAAGAAAAAGAATCCCAAGATAGTAAAATGAATAGGACAAAAATTAGATGCCTTAGATATCGCCGATTAAGCTTCTATATACAAACTTTATGAAGACTACCTTAAGTTTGACATGTGTTTAGAAGACCCAAAGTACTTTGTTGATGCCCGGTATGCGACATTCTTCATTGTTGATTCAAGTGTAGCAAGATGACTACGTGTCCATTCAAAATTTGAGTCACCCTTTTTGGGTTTTCAACTCGAAACCCCTTTGGTCTCAAGGCGCCCTTTGCGGGTTTTCACCTTGGCCTCTCCATTTTTTATTTTATTTTATTTTTTAAAAAAAAACTCAAAGCGCCCTTTGCGGGTTTTCAATTTTGCCTCTTCTCCTATTCAAGCAAAATACTTCTTTATTGAATCTGAGTTCACAGGATTGGGTAAAATTTTCCCATCCATTTCGGTCAAGATCAGTGCTCCTCCAGAGAAATCCTTCTTCACCACATATGGTCCTTCCCAATTAGGCATCTAGTTTCCTCTGAAATCCTTTTGTATGGGCAGGATCAAAGTCCTCCTCATGAAACTCTCTTGGGCGAACTTCCTTATCATAGGCTCGCATCATTTATTTTTGGTACATCTGACTATGACGAATAGCCCTTAGCCTCTTTTCCTCAATCAAATTCAACTGATCATACCGAGCTTGGATCCATTTAGCCTCATCCAGCTTTATTTTTGACAAAACTCAAAGAGAGGGTATTTCCACTTCAATAGGTAGAACTGCCTCCATTCTATAAACCAACGAGAAAGGCGTTGCCCCAGTAGAGGTTCTGACGGACGTCCGATAAGCATAGAGTGCAAACAGTAGTTTCTCATGCCAATCTTTGTAAGTCTCAGTCATCTTCCCTACTATCTTCTTGATGTTTTTGTTGGCCGCTTCCACTGCCCTATTCATTTTTGGACTATACGGAGAAGAGTTGTGGTGTTTGATCCCAAATTGACTACAAACTTTTGCTATCGTACTGTTGTTCAAGTTTAGTTTGTTGTCTGATATGATCCTGTCGGGCATTCCATATCGACAAATAATCTCCTTCTTCAAGAATCTGTTGATTTAGTGACACTAGCATATGAAGTAGCCTCTACCCATTTTATGAAGTAGTCAATTACCACAAAGATAAATCAATGTTCATTCGAAGCTTTTGGTGAGATTGTTCCAATAACATCCATGCCCCACATGGAAAAAGGCCATGGGGAAGTCATAACATGCAAAGGTGACGGAGGCACATAAATTTTATCTCCGTAGATCTAGCATTTATGATATCTCTTAGCATAATTGATACAATCACCTTCCATGGTGGACCAATAATATCCGAATCTCATTATCTGTCTGGCCATTGCGAATCCATTAGCGTATGTTCCACAAACGCCCTCATGAACCTCTTCTAGGATTTTCCTAGCTTCCACAGCATCAACGCATCTCAACAATACTTGATCTTTTCTCTTTTTGTACAAAATATCTTCGTCTAAAACATAGTCAGAGACCAATCTTCTTAAAGTCCTTTTCTCATTCTTAGTGGCATGCTCCGGGTATTCACGACTTTTTACGTATCGTAATACATCATGATACCAAGGGTGGTCATCTTTTTCCTCTTCTTCTAGGTTGTAGCAATGAGCTAGAACTTCGACAATGCTCATCTGAATGGGTCTCATATCTTCTGGTTTGTTTACCTTAATCATAGAAGCCAGGGTTGCCAGAGCTTCTGCCATCTGGTTTTCATCGCGTGGGAGATAATTGAAAGTAACATCATCATTCAATAATCAATTAGTTTGGGATCTCTTGTCTCCCATTCTCCTTTAAGCTGGTAGATTACTAGTGCAGAATCTCCATATATGTCTAACACTCTGATCTTATGCTCTAAGGCTGTTCAAATTCCCATGATGCAGGCTTCATATTTTTTCATGTTATTTGTGCAATTAAAATCAAATTTTTATGTGAATGGGTAATAATCGCCACTAAGGGATACCAAGATTGCCCGAATTCTATTTCCCAAAGCATTTGACGCTCCATCAAAGTTTAGCTTTCATGGACAATCTTCAGTATTCTCCACATGCATCAACTCCTCATTTGGGAAATCAAAGCTCAAAGGTTCATAATCCTCCAAAGCTCTGCTGGCCAAAAATTTTGCTACTGCACTTTCTTTTATAGCCTTTTGGTTCACATGGTATATCAAATTCAGACAGCAAAATCTGCCACCTAGCCATCCTTTCATTCAAAGCAGTGGACTCCATCATATACTTTAACGGATCAAGCTTCGAAATTAACCAGGTAGTATGATATAGCATGTACTACCTCAATCTCCGAGTTGTCCAAATCAGGGCGCAACACAATTTTTCAATCGACAAATATCTCATTTCACAATCAATGAACTTTTTTACTGAGATAGCATATCGCCTTTTCTTTTCTTCCTGACTCATCAAGTTGTCCAAGCACACATCCCATGGAGTTATTGAATACTGACAAATATAGTATCAATGGTCTATCTAGATTAGGCGGAGATAGTACTAGTGCATTTGATAGATATTGTTTGACTTTGTCAAAAGCTCTTTGGCATTCATCGTCCCATACACCTTGGTTGTGTTTCTTGAGAAGACAAAATATGGGATCGCATTTCTCAGTTAATTGTGAAATAAACAGAGCAGTGTAGTTTAACCTTCCAAAAAAACCTCGGACTTCCTTTTGAGTGCGTGGTGGAGGCAATTCTTGTATTACTTTGACCTGTTTGAGTCAACTTCAATTCTTCTCTCACTAACCATAAAACCCAGTAATTTCCCTGACCAAGCTCCAAAAGTACACTTTGCCGGGTTGAGCTTCAATTGAAATTTTCTCAACCTCAAAAATAATTTCTTCAAAACCTCAATGTGTTCCTTTTCTGTTCGAGATTTGGCAATCATATCATCAACATATACTTCAATCTCTTTGTTCATCATGTCATGAAACAATGTTACCATGGCCCTTTGATATGTTGCCCCAGCGTTCTTTAGTCCGAATGACATTACTTTATAACAAAAGGTACCCCACAATGTTATCAAGGTAGTTTTCTCCATATCCTCAGGGTGTATCTTGATCTGATTGTATCCTGAAAAACCATCCATGAAGGAAAACAATAAAAATCCCGCCGTATTATCCACCAACGTGTGTCTTTCAGGCTAGCTTTATTTAAATCCCTATAATCAACACACATCCAGACCTTTCCGTCCTTCTTAGGGACAATAACAATGTTGGCAACCCATTCTGAGTACTTGACCACTTGTAGAAAACCAGCATCGAACTGTTTCTGGACCTCTTCTTTTTTTTTTCAACACTACATCAGGCCTCATCCTTCGAAGCTTTTGCTGAACTGGCTTGCACTCTTCTCTTATGGGAAGGCGATGTACTACAATGTCAGTACTTAGCCCAGGTATATCTTGGTATGACCATGCAAAGACATCTTTGAATTCCCGTAGTAACTCAACAAGGTCTTGCTTCGTCTCTTCAATTATTCGTGTTCTAATTTTCACAACCTTCCATTCCTCTAAGGCTATATTCTCTACCTCTTCTTCATGTGGTAAAATTTGTTTCTCCTCTTGCTTTACCATTCTTAACAAATCTAGAGATAAATCACAATCTCGGCCATATTCAAAATCTATAGATTCCTCTAAACACATGTCTTGCTCAAAGTGGACCTCTGGATCTGTATTATTGTTGCTCACATCATTGATATCTACGGACCTGTGATGGGTACCAAAGAATGTACAAAGAACAAATGAATTTGAGGACAACTATTCACATGATATGAATGCGAAATAAAAAATTTGGAATGAAATTAGAAAGTCAAGGGAATAAAATGAAAGAATATTTGCTCAAGTTAATTATCAAAAATGTATTTTATTAAAACAAAAATTTCTGAACATGAGCCTACTTTACAAAGAAATCTTATTATTCCTAGGCTAAAAAAATAATAAGAGCGTTCTGAATATTACTCTGTATAATCTCTAAAAACTACAGGAAGTTCATCTGCAGTCCAATTGTTCAAACGCTTCCAAGTTCATAAAAGCGAATGCCCAACGGTTTCTTTGCTTGACTCATTCCTCGTGTATGGCATTGACGTGAGGACTTTCTAATAACCCTCTCTCAGGGTGAATTATCCCTCCGGATACAAAAGTCTGATATATGTGTGGGAATGTCATCGATTCCCACTAGACTTCTTCTCCATTCAAACATGCCCTTCTTCTTTCATGCTTCTTCTTTCATGCTTCTTCTCTATTTCCTTTCTCTTCTGTCTAATATCTTACTTCTAGCCAAAACGGTCTCTCTTCTCTTTCAGCACCAGCACTCGAACTTCCTCTTGGAGATGTCTGCCCAATCCTTTTCCTGGTAAGGCTCCCTTCTCGACCATCATTTGTAGGCCCATCTTCATGGTCCTAGATATCTTGGGTATTGGAACCTCATTCCCTTCCAAGATAAATGTCGCATTCATGAACTCTAAAGATCGAAAAGAACATTCAGTTGCTTCTTCAATTACCTCTAAATATGGAGCGTCATTAGCAACGATCGTTATGATGTCTTCCTCGCGTTTATAGTAATCAATCGACCATTTGTAACTAGTTTTAGTTTTTGACGAAGGGATAAAGGCACTGCCCCTGCCGAATGAATCCAGGGCCTTCCTAGCAAGCAATTGTACGAGGGCTTGATATCCATCACCAGAAAATCCACTTCATACGTGTTTGGCCCAATCTACAATGGTACATCGATTCTTCCTATCACTCTTCTCTCGGTGCCATCAAATGCTCTCACTATGTTCTGACAAGTCTTCATGTGAGAACTATCTATTGGCAACCTCTCCAGTGTTGACAATGGTAAGACATTCAAGGGTGATCCATTATCGATTAGCACGCTCGGTAGAGTATATCCCTTGCAACGAGTAGTTATGTGTAGGGCCTTGGTTGATCCCATACTCCCAGGTGGAATTTCATCGTCACTGAAGGAAATAAAGTTGTCAGCACTTATGTTACTAACTAGTCGGTCAAGTTATTGACAGATATATCTTTAGTAACGTAAGTCTCATTCAGCACTTTCATCAAAGCCTCACGATGAACTTCTGAACTTAAAAGTAAGGCTAGCACGGATATGCGAGCTGATTGTTTGCACAACTGCTCCACCATGCTATATTCATTGTGATTGAGGAATTTTAAAAATTTTTAGCCTCTTCCTCCTTTACAGGTATGTTGATAATGGTATTAAGTCCTTTTTCTGGCTCAACCGGCACATTCTTTGATTTTGTTGGTTCTGTTTTGACGTTTACCGAGTCGTAACGCCTCCCATTTCGTGTGTAGAATCCCTCTCTTTGGACCTCCTTGGAAGTGCTAGCTAAGTTTTCTACTCCCGGTGTCATCATGTTACAATTGTAATTCTATGGTACCATTTTGTTATCCTTTTAAGGAAAGGACACAGGTCTCTAGATTACAAATTTAGGCGTGATTTGTGCTCTGTCTTTCGTATTTATCGGTCGAGAAATAATGATCCTCGAATAATTAACTTTTGAGATGTCAACTCTCCTTCGGTTGCATGTATGTTTCCTCCCTCTGAGCCTTCTTCGTAAAACTCTAGCTCCTTATTGTTCATAAGGTTTTGTACCAATAGTCTGAACTCAACACATTCCTGGATATTATGTCTTCAGCTTTGTGGAACTCACAGTAGTTCCTTGGTTCTTCACCTCCTTCCTTGAAACTTGATTTTATCAGTCCCCTTCTTACCATTTCCCTCCACACTATCTTTAACGGAGTTCTCACTTCTGAGACGTCCTCTTTAATCTTCCTCACGTCATTTTCCCCAATCATATTTATTCCCTTGTCTCTGTGATTGGATAATGGGTTCTCCGCATTGGGTGTATCATCAAACTTGAAAATCCCCAACTTGATGAGCCTCTCAACTACCTTTTTGAAGGTAATGCAGTTTTCTATCGAATGTGTCGATACTCCCGCGTGGTAATCACACTGAGCGTTGGAGTCATACCATTTAGGATATAGGGGCTGCAGCGGTTGTAGATAATATAGGGACAATACGCATGTATCGAATAAACTTTGATATAGCTCCTTATACGTTATTGGGATTGGCGTAAATTGGAGCTTTTCAGCATTTTGTTTAGGACCTGATTCTTGTCTTATCGACCCTTATTGCCTAGCAGTAACTACTTTTGGCTGGCTAACAGTGACTGCTTTTGAGTACCCTTTGTTGTATGTACTCGTATTGTTCACCTCGTTGTCATTTTTTCTAGGAGCAGCTCTTCTAGTACTTTCTCCTGCTTCAATTTTACCACCCTTTATGGCATTTTCTATCATTTCACCTGTCATCACTATATTTGCGAAGCTTTTGGTGGTGCTTCCTATCATATAGGTGATAAAAGGTGCCTTTAAGGTGTTGATAAACAAAATAGTGGTTTCCTTTTCCAGGAGAGGTGGTTAAACTTGCATGGAAACTTCCCTCCATCTTTGTGCGTATTGCCTGAAACTTTCATTCGATTTTTTTTTCATGTTTTGCAACATGATTCTATCAGGCGTCATGTCTGTGACATGATTATATTGCTTCATGAAGGCTTGAGCTAAGTCTCTCCATGAGCTAATATTAGCACAACTAAGTTGATTGTACCATCTAGACGCTGCTCCCGTCAAACTATCTTGGAAACAATGAATCAAAAGTTGATCATTATTCACGTAACCAATCATCCGTCTACAGAACATAGTGATGTGGGCTTCAGGGCAACTAGTCCCATTGTACTTCTCAAATTCCGGCATCGTGAATTTATAAGGAAGCACTAAATCTAAAACCAAACCCAAGTCCTTTGCATCAATACCATGATGATGATCAGTATTTTCTAGAGCCTTGAATTCCTTCAGCCATCTACAGCGATCCTCTAACTTCCTCGAGGATTCATTTCTTATCCTTTCCCTCTCTGCTACGGGGTTAGCAGGGTTATCTCATGGGTTGGATCTTGAGCCCATTTGGAAGTTCATGGGTGGTCTAGTATCAGTTTGCCCCTGTTGAGGCCTAATTGTGACAGATGGTCTCTGAGGATACTCTTCAGGCTGTGCTGGCGCATGTGGTGGGGTAAAACCCGGGGGATTGCCTTCACTCTCTTCTCCAGTAATAGCCATGAGACCCTTTCCTTTGTCCATCATCTCACTCATCATCTGGGCCATTTGAGCCATCATGTTCCTTTGATCCTCCAACATCTAGTCCCTCATCTCTTGTTGGAGTTTTGCCATTTGCTTTTGCATTTGGTCTTGCATGTCTCTTTGGAATTGTTCCAATCTTTGATCCATTTTTTCGATTTGGTACGTGTATTGTAAGGATGTTCAACTTCCAGATTTTCCTTCCCTTTTTTTCTCTCTCTCTGCGTATTATAACTTTAACTAATTAGACTCTCTTTATGGATTTGAATGCATATGATGTTATGTAATACAAATGCATGAATGCAAAGAGGTATCGATTCTGATTCAACTTCACTTTAGAAAACTTTATTAGAAAACAAAATCCTTTACATAAAACGGATTACAAATATGCTTTCGCCCTAAGTCCTAAGGTTTTGATTTTCCCAAACAAAGAAGTTAACTCTTGACTACGATCTAACTGTAGCTCATATTTCATGCTCAATACATCAGTCTGTGCTGCCAAAGTTTGTAAGTGATCAGATACCTCTCAAATCTGAACTATAGCTTGACCCATGAGGTAATCTCAACTTCTAACTTGATCCTGATAATGGTGAAGTTCTTCTTTCCAACGCCCTTCTCTAGTTTCAAGAAGCTCAATCGAAGTTCACAACTATACAATGTTGATTCTAACTCTTCGATCCTACCTTTCATTTCCTTGATCTTGTTCAGGCTTGACTTTAACTCGATCACGAAATTACGACTTCGATGGTGATGAAGAGACCGTCCAAGCTCAGCCACTCTAGCTTTTAATTCTTCTTTTTCACTTCAACTTTCTAACAAACTCTTTTCTAGGGCCTCATTTTGCGTTTGCATTTCTTGAAATTTCCTCTTTCAATAATAAGCTTTGGCCTTTTTTTCTGGACTTCTTGTTGCCACTGTTCAGTAGTTTTGCCCAGTCTGGCATTCTTCATCGATAGATGCATCTTCTTATATTCAGTCTTTAAGCTATCTCGATCTTCCTCAATCTTCCTTTTCTCTTTTCTTACTTTCTCAGCTTATGATCTCTAAACATCTACATCTAGCCTTAAGTACATCTTTTCCTCTTCCAACTTCTCTATTTTCTTTTGAGCTCTGAATTTCTTCTTTGAAATCCTGTTTTATCATCTCCAATTCCGATGGAACCACTTGTAAAAATTCTTCAATCGATCGAGTGTCTTCTGAGCTTGGCACAGAGATATTGTCATTGACTCTTCTACTCCACCATCGACTATACTCTAGAGTCGTCATTGGGCTCACGTCCATTCTCTTCATGCGATGGGTCTGATTCCAAGCATTAGAAATCTCCTTAACCCTTTTCTTGTAACTATCCCCTCTATACGAAAACTCACTTTGAGCTAATCTATGTGTAGCTGGTACAAACTGTCTCGATCTGAATTGCCTTAATACGAGCAAAGGCGCATATCCAATGGATCTCTAAATTTTGAGTAGAAAACCCAATCAAAACTCTCACACCGATATAGAACTTCATTAGGAACCATCTAAAGAGCTCTCCATTCAACATCTTCTGGGAGATTTCGTAGAAATGCTATCCAATTTTCTTCAGATATATCGTCTCTCATTGGAGTAGCCATTATCTCTTTTAATGGAGAGTAATTTTCTGAGAAGACCCGATAAGAAACTTTTTCCACCCTCCAGAAGTGACTATGGAACCAAGCCAGAAACAACTGTGCACACCCTATAAATCTGCCTTCCCTAGCTCTCCTACATGCACTCAATGATCGAAATGTTTCTACCAAGATCGCAGGAACAAGTGTGACTTGTTTGTCAAGTCGATTAAAAAGATCTGAGATAGCTTCATCTACGTATCCCAATGCCCTAGGGAAGATCACTAACCCATATATACTCAGAGCAAATACATCGACTTTCTTCTTCATATCAGGATGCTCTAAAATCAAATCTTTTAAAGCTTTTCACGAGATGCACTTATACTCATCTTTTTGTTTGATTCTGGCTACGACCCACTGTTCGCTCATCCCCGTAATATTCATCAGTTTCCTCACAAAGGTTGGAACATTAGAAGCCTTCGAGTAAGCTTTATCAACTTGAATCTTAGGACATCGCAATAGAGCTGTATACTCTTCCACCGTAGGTACTAATCTACTCTTCCAAAAGTAAAGAAACTATACGCAGAGTTCCAATATTGGGAAATAGCTAGTAAAAGATGTTCATTTACCTTAATATTCAATAGGTACGACAAGTCTTCATAGCTGTAGTAGAACAAATGCTTGGTTTCATTGCTCCACTGATCCCATATCTCCCTTAATTCTTGAAGATTATTCTGCGTCACACTGATGCGAGTGTAGTCTCATAGCTCTGATTTGTACCCTTCGACTAAGCTATCTCCTTTTCCTAACTGTGTTTGCTCTGACCACCTATGGACTATTGCATTATCCTCCACTTTATCAAGGAATTCGTTCTCTATAACCAGTTTTCTAATTTAGAAGCTGACCGTGAATTGATACCTCTTTAAAATATGAAATGACATGCAACAAAATAAAACACAATTGATTAGTAACATGAAGTAAAATATAAAGCAAATAATCAATAGCCTATCTGGGTAATTGCTAAGGTTTGGTATAGCTCTTCTTAGGGTAAGCACTTAGGTTTTTTATATGTGATTTTAGCTCTAAAGTTGAGGTACCTGAACCAGCAGATCCCTCGATCCTCACTCATTATAGGCTCGTTGGACCGAGTTTAGTTCAGGGGAATACATTTCCCTATGGTGCACGAAGATGAAAATCTCACGAAGACATAGGTACGGATGTATCCCGAAAGCGATTCACTATCCTGCATGGAGGTGAAAACCTCACAAAGGAGTAGCTTCTCACTCCCACTTAAGGGTACGACCACAACGGTCATGCAATTCAATGCAAAGATATTTTATAAGAATAAAACTACATGCAATAAAAAGAATCATAATTTTTCAAATCGAATTTATAAATTTGGACAAAAGGACATGAAATTATTGATTTTACGGCTTGACTCTCTTATTGATCCCTAGTGGAGTCGTCAAGCTATTGAAACCATTTTTAAAGTTGATTTTAAAAAAAGCGGGATCGACTTTTAAAAATGAAAATGGGAGTCGCCACCAATCCCTTTTTACTTAGGTGTGATTGGATCACCTTGAAAATCATTTTATTTCAAAATACTGATTTTGGTCTACGAAAAACAAAAAAATGGGTTCGGGAGTCGGTTACGTATGAGGAAGGGTTAGCACCCTCATAATGCCCAAAATTGGTACCTAATCGATAAAATCATGTTATACTGTTGAAAATTTGAAAAATTTTAGAAAATGATCCTTTTGTTTGAAGAAAAAGACCTAGACTTACCTATGTCAAAGAAACTAAACACTATACCCAATAAGTTAGGATATAGTATCTCATGACTTTGAAATTAGGCACGTCTTTATTTTAGAAAATTCCTACCTCGAGATACAAAATATCATACCCAGTAAGTTAGGACACAATGTTTTGAATTCCCAAGAATAAGTTTTTAATTTGAAATTTGTAAGTTTCGGTTTTAAAAGAAAATGGATATCTAATACCTTAAGTTCCACGAGAAAAATCGAAACTCAGTAAGTTAGGGCACAATTCTTCTCGAAGTCCCCAAATATCAAATATCACTGTTTTTAACTATTTGAATAAAATGCTTTAATTCAAAAGGTATTTTTATAAGAAATGATTTGAGTGAGACATTATAACATACATATCAATTACAATTCTACAAATTATATTAACAATAAATAATAAAAGAATAATATAACATGAATAAATAAAGCATTATATTAAGCAATAATAAACAATTAAAATAACATAAATAAATAAACATGCGATGTAAAATAAATAGCAATTAATAAGACTTTCACGAAATAATAAAATCAAGCGAAAAAAGGAATGATATATTTAAACATTTAATAAAAAAATGTAATGATTTTTAAAATGATTTAATATATATATATATATGTATAAAATAACAAAATTAAAAGCTAAAAAAATTATAATATATAATTTAATAATTTAATATATGTATAAATGATAAAAAAACATAATTAGTAAATTGTATAAAGTATTTTTATATAAGAAAATTAGATACATAAGATAAATAATATAAATAAAATATATTAAATAATATAAATAAATTTTATAAAAAAGAAAAAAATTTAGAAGTAATATATAATATAACATAATACTATATAATATAAAAAATTTAAAAAATGTAATAAATAATATACTAATTATAAAATAAATAATATTAAACCGTATAAGATAAATAGTAATAATTAAATATATATAAGGTTAATACATATAAAAATATATAAATTTTATACTATAAACAAATTAATATATATAAATAATAAATATAATATGATAAAATAATTCAAGTATAATGTTAAGTTAATTTTAAAATAAAATAAAAAGCTCAAGGATCAAATTGAAATAAAATATAAGTTTTGGGGCTAAACTGTAAATACAGAAAAATACTATTGGACATAATTGTAAATTTGAAAAAAAGTGGAAGGGCTTAAATGGAAATTAGACCATTCAATGAAAACGCGTGGATCCTCCCCGGGTTTTCGGGTCGACGCGCGGATCTAGCCTCAAAACGACGTCGTTTTGGTCATTAACTGACCACATCAAAACGACGTCGTTTCCTAGGTGTATAAAAATCTATTTTCAGAGAAAAAATTTCATTTGTTCTCAGTCTTTTAAAAAAAATTTCAGAAAACTCTCTCCACGCCCTCACCCTAGTTGTGATCGTCGCCCCTTTGGACTACCGTCACGCGCCTCACGCGCCACCGCGTATGGTGGTCGGAGGTTAAAACCTCACCATCGAAAGGTAAAATCTTTTCCTTTTTTTTATTTTAAAAAAAATATTCATGAATCGAAAGAAGAAAAAAAACGAAAATAGAGAACGAAAATCACCTCTGTAGATTCTGATATTTTATTTCTCTGGGATTTTTAAAACTTTCTACGTATTATTTTTTTTTGTGTTCTCAGTGAATCTTTTTTCTTACAGGTTTTTTGGAAGGCTTTAATAGCCTTCAAAATAAACAGAATAAAAGGAAAATAAAAATTTTGCCACTGATTTGCCATTTCGCATGATTCTTCCCTTTTACATGCGGTCAAAGGCGAGGAGAGTGGCGGTGGTCTGTGATTCGCGAGGATTGCGGTAGCGATTAGGGGCCTGACGATTGGGGTCTTCTTGGTGTGATGGTAGTCAGGAAACCCTAGGTTTCCTGCCTCTGCTTAATGTCTGGGCCTTTTTGGGCTTCCTGGGTCTGGGTTTTTAGTTAAAGTCTGTTGGGTTAAGTTTGTTTTGAGTAGTGGGCTGATTTTGGGTCTAATGATATTGGGCTACTGTATTTGACTTGATAAAAAATGGACATTTGGGTTTTTATAATTTTATTTTTTTTTTTATTCTAGTTTTCATAGGCCGGGCAAAATGACCTTATTAGATACAGAGTCAGACAAGCTTATTTTTTTATTTCCTTAATCAATACTCGTACTGATAAACAAACTAGATTAGCAGAATCAAATTTACACATACTCAGATTTTAGTATTCCGCACATACTCTTAAACAATTACGAAAAACTCTCAATTAATAACACGTACAATTTCTATTAATCACATCTAGTCATTTTATTAAAATATGCGATTAGCAAAATCATATATTACAATTACATATATATATAAAGAACACTCCAACAAAAATACTCCCCTCAAAGACAGTAACAAGCGACAACGATATCCCGAATACTCCAATATAATAAGATTCATATATATATATAAACCCTCTCATATACTCGTATATAAATATGACTCCAATCTCACGCATATATATATTTAACACGTACAGACTCACACATATATATTGTATATATACACTATTTACCTTTTATTTTTTCAGCCAAATTTTAATGTTTGTTCATTTACACACCCAACAGTTAATACTCCAACCACCCATATCAATTCAGGTAGCAATAACAAGACTAGGTATGCATGTATATATTGTGTATACATACATACTTAATCAAGTTCAGACTTCTCCTTTCTCTCAAAAGATTAAAATAGAATTAAACATGTATAACCTCAAAAATATATTATTTATTTCCTCCTTCATAATTATCAGCCACACTCTTTATAGAAAATTTTGTTTTAATTTTGGATCCAAGTTTGAAGAAAGTGATGGGTTAAGTTTTGGTAAATTTTAATTTTAAATTCTAATTTTAGAAAAAAAGGAATCTCAACTTTTCTCACGTGCCATTTTTTCATTTTCATATTTTGTTTCAATATTCAGTTTCGATTCTTGTGACTACAACATTATCTTTTTCCACCATTTGTTTTGTTTCCTTTTGCTTTGATCTTCTTTTTGATTCCATCGTTGTTATGCTTTGAAGTTCTAGTAATTCCAAGCCGCCTTACATGCTCCAATATTCTTGTCCTTTGCCCTGTTTCAAGGTTTCGTTGTCCTCTTGATTTTGGTTTAGTCAGGTTTTGAATCGGGTCAGTAGAGTTAAGGCAAATCGATTGTTCATTGTGGATAGGAATCGCATTTTAAGGTGTTTTTCTTGAATACTCGTAATTAGGGATGAATATTGTGGTTTAATTTTTGCAGTTATATATATATTTGAAATTGATTCGTTTTAAGTTGTGTGAGTATCTTTATTCCGTTTTAACAATTGTAAGCATTATGATATTTTTTTTCTTAGTGCTATCTTGATAATTTTGGTGTTTCTAAAAGTTGGAATTTTAGTTCAATTTATTGTGAATCAAATGTAATGTCTGAAAGGTTGTTTTAGATTATTTCCTTAAATTCATTGTTGATTAATTGAAACCACAATGCCTTCAAATTTCAAAATCATCTTTTTTCTTTCTTTATAAAAATATTTGTAAAATGTCACTAGTAGAGTCACTGAGCAAGAGCAACAATTTGAGTTTATTAGCACTTCATTTTGTGTGGCTGATAATTATGAAGGAGGAAATTTTCATTTTGCTCACACTGAGATTCAAACACAAGACTAAAGATAAACAGAACACTTAATCACTGAACCACTAGGTTCATAATTGTCTTTTAAATGTAAAAGAAAACATAAAAATCTATCAGTAACTAAAAATTCACTTGCAATCTTTAATACATCTAACCCCAATTTCGGGGTGGTACAAGTATTTGATTATTGAAACTCCACGGTAAATATGGTAGAAAAATGTTAACATGTTTACTAAAAAAAAGTGAACATAATTTCTGGGTGTAATAGAATTTATGAAGTTATCAAACTCAAAGGTAGAAATCAACTAAACCCAACGAGTCATTCCGATTGGTATGTTTTTGGTATTGAAATGCAACCCCAAAAGAACCTCAAAAGTAATTAACCATGGTTAAAAGGGAATGGTAATTCAAGCAAAAAGAATAGCACCTTCTACAACACATACATATATATATATATGTATATTTGCATGCATTATTAGAGGCAAGCAAAATTAGCTTTGTGTTTGGAGTGATGCAAAATGGAGAAATGTTTGATACGGATGATCCAGAAGGGACAGACAGACAGATCAGATGAAGATGAGATAGATGTTAATCACCAAAATGAAATCTAAGGACAAACCTACCGATCTTAATCTCCTCCATTTATATCACTCAGCCATTTCCTCGTGGGAAGGGATCCCATATTCTCTCGTGACTCCCCCTTTATAGCCTGCATTTCATTCTTTTTTTTTTTTTTTCGGATAAATTATAAAAATAATCACTAAATTATTAGTGTATTTCTGCTTTGATACTTATATTTAAAAAATTCTATTTTAATCACTAACATTATCAAAATTTAATATTTTGATCATTCATCCATTAAATCACTAACGGTAACCTCTTTTTATTAGCATAATAATAAATTTCACCCTCCAAATACAAATTCTATCAATTGAACCCTAAATTTGAAAAAATCAACAAATTTAGTCCTCAACTCTACACATTCTATCAATTTAGTCTTGATTCTTAAAATTAAAATTAAAAACTTCATAAAATAAAAATTGTTTAAAAATTTATTTTTCAGTAAAATACATAAGATTTATAAAATATATACAAATTTATAAAAGAAATATTTATAAATAAATAAATATATATTGTTCTCATCTTCTAGCATAAAAATTAATTATTGAAACAATAATTTCATAAATAAAATAATTTAAGGAAAAACTATGAAGAAAACTTATGTAGATTAAAATTTTCCTTTTCTTAAACTTTAATGACCACCATGTTCAAGTTGGGTCAAAAACTACAATCTAAGGTTGAAAAATGTGAGAATCGATGTCTTTAAAATGTTGCTCAAAACGGTTTTGTTGCAGTTGAGGTTGCATTTGAGGGTAGGCATGATTAGGGATATATAGGCAAGGACGAGGTCTTGGAGATCCGGTAGATGGAAGGTTATGCCGATAGCTCCACAACTAAATCCTAGTTCCATGGTGTGATGATAGAAGAGGTGGAAATTGAGGTGTTCAAAGTGTTATTGGTGCCGGTGGTTGTTGGTGAGGGTGGTACCCAACGCTAAGCAAATTTGATAAGGATTAAGGAATAAAGCCAAATGTTTAATAAAATTCATCATTTATAAAATAAACTCAAAGGAAAAGGAAAAGTTTGAATTTAGTTTAGGTATAGTTTAAGGGTTTTAGAAAATATATTGTATTTATAAGATTATTATTTTAATAAATACATTTCATGTTAGATAAAAAGAAAATGCATATTCATTTATTTATAATTTTGAATGTATTTTTATCAAAAATTAAATTTTTATTTTTATTTTTAAAAGGATTTTTAATTTTATAATTTGAGATTTTAAGAAGTAAGACTGAATTGATGAGTTTATAAAGTTGAGAGCTAAATTATTAAATATTTTAGAATTAGAACTAAATTAATAGAATCTATAAATATTGAAGGGCTAAATTTATTATTGTACTAATAAATAAGAGGCTATCATTAGTTATTTAACAGAAAAATAATTAAAATATTAAATTTAAATAATATTAACCACTAAAATAAAAACTTTTAAACATGAATTACCAAAATAAAATACACTAATAGTTGAAACACTATTTTTATAGTTTACCTTCTTCTTTTTTTCCTTTTCTTTTTGACACTTCAAAATCCATACTGGCCTTCGCACATGCCTTAAGTTCTGCAGTTCAGAGATTAGATGCTGTTGTGCATATGAATATATCAATAATATATAGTTGCTGGGCGGGAAAATAGGTTGGGAGTTTTTTCTATTTTCTTGTTTAAGGTTCAACCAGAGATTTAAATAGCAGTCCGTTATTGAAATAGCATTTGTTATATAGCGGCCGACCGAAACCGCTATTATATTTTATAATAAGTTGTGTGAAACCGCAGTGCTGTAATAGTATTTGTTATGTCCGCAACCACAATAAACGCAACGTGACTAAAAATGCGACCGCGACCGCAATTTAAATCCCTGAGTTCGACTTGATTTACTTTTAGATTTAGTCTTAATTCAATGTTACCATCAAATACTGAAAGATTTAAAAACAAAAAATCAATAGATAATTATTCAAATATACTTGAATGGTTATTTGCTCGAAGGACTTGAATCTCTCTCTCTCTCCCCTCTGCTTTCTTGGGAAACAGACAAAAGAGAGTGCAATAGAAACAGAAGAAAGAACCTTATAGCTTGTCGCTGTCGTATACAATACAGATTTGATTCTTTCTTTTCTTTTCTATTCCTTTTTCTTCACTTTACAAAGAAGAAAAAGAAGCAGAGATACAAAAAGATCAAATAAAATAATACACCCCAGCTAGCTCCTAAAGTTTCAATTATCTCAAGCACTCACTCATCAATCTATTATCTTTTTCCTGTATGTGCTAGCTGTGTGTTTTAAGTTGTCTCTCCTTGAAATTCGCATATTCAAAGCTTGGTTTTAACTATAATATTATTATTGGAAACCTTGTTGCCTATATTTTGTATTGTTTATTACAATAATTTATTTATCTCCAAGAAGGAGAAAAAGAAGATATGTTAGTATTTTGGAAAGGGTTCGGCGGTGGTAATGTGAGAGGGGGAGGCTATGGACCATTCCAGTGTTGAAAGGATTCCATTGTGTTTTAGATATTACAATAGAATCTTCTTGGCTGTTTGTAGAGTGTGGGAGAACTAATAATTTTTATTATATAAACATTTTCATTTTTTATATAATGATTTTAATTTATATTTTGTTATACGGCCTCAAACTCCAACACATTTCAGCATAATAAACTATCTGTATCAACCTTTCAATTTTTCATTGTTGGGTCCCCTTACTCGAACGTCTTTTTAATCAGGCCACCTGCTATCTCCGCCTAACTCTTCTTATGTTTTCTTCTTGTACACTTATATCAAATATTTTAATAATTATTTTTATATTATATTTATCTTTTATTATTATATCGAAAATTAAGGACTTTTAGGGGGGAAAAAGATTTTAAAATAAAAGAAAAGAGAGAAGCCTTTCTACTCTAAATTTCCATACTATTCGTGGGAGCCTATCAAAATATTATATCTATGTCTTAATGCAAACAAAAATGGATTTCGTTTCCATCAATGAGATGGACCCTTTTGTTTTGTATTTTGTAAAGGACATTATATATATATATATATATATATATAGATATCCATATCACATGTTTCAGTTTTAGTCCCATGGATTGGTTACATGATTAGGTTAGTAAATGGAGGTAATTAATGTAGCATAATTTGTAGTTAACGGTGAAGTAATTATTCTTGTGGGGCCCAGGTGGGGTGGGAGGAACAATATAGTGTTTTAGGGTGAGTTGGATATAATTAGGTTCAAAGGATATTAACTATTACCAGAAATGCGTATGTAACATGAATAAGAAGAGGAGTCATGAGTTGTAATAAATAGTACGAGTAATATGTTATCAAGGAAAGAACAAAACAGGAATCACGAGAATGGCAACAAAAAACAAAGAACCATCAACAAAAATATCATTGTCTCCATGTCAGTCACTGCAACAACAGGAAAAATATTTTAAGAGAGAGAGAGAGAGAGAGAGAGAGAGGAGGGGAGGGAGGGAGGGAGGGAGGGAGAGAGAGAGAGAGAGAGAGAGTCTGCACATTTGAGAGGGGTTTTCCTGAGACTTGAGGAAGCATTTCCCATTATAATTGAATATCGGGACTTGAAGCTGACATTTGGTTCTTGTAAATGTTTTGGCAAAAATATATTTATATATTTATTATTTATAATAAAGGGGCTTTCAGGCAAGACGGATTAATATCTAGTAATTGATTTGATATACCATAAATATAAGGATAAATATGATGTAGCACCACAGTGAAAAGAAGATGAGCGGATTTATATTTTTGGTCCATTGATATAACTTTGATTTGAAGGGCATGATCAAAAGTATATGGGCCGAGTATCTATGGGAAATTATTAGTCATCATTGTATATTTATTTTATTTTTTTCACTTTGGACCTACTACTGTCTTTACTGTTTTTACTCATCCCAGTTCTCACTTTTATAGGATCCCTACCGGCCACTCATTGCTATATGATTTTCATGCAATCTTAACACTTGTTGCAGTAAAATCGAGGTTTTTATTACCATTTTTTTGGTTAGAAATAGTATGCATATTTTATTATGGAACCAATAAATATTCCTTGAATGTTTTTCAAGATGTTTCCCATTTTTCCCAAGGAAAGAAAATTTTATATCCCATCCCTCTCCCATTGAAAAAGATAGAGAGAGAAAGGAAAAAACATATAAAAAACAAAAATATTTGTTGGAAGATTACAAGAGAGAAAGGAGTTATATATTCACGTAAACTTTTAGGGCCAATAATTCAAACACCTAAGAAACACGTAAGCCAAGAAGAAAGCTGAAGACCCAAAGTGCCAAGGGCTAAACCTCCATTATTATATAATATAATATATACAAAATGTAAGTATGGTCAGTAAAGGTAGTAGTTGGCAGCAGAGCCAAAGGGGATGTCTATCCATCATTTCATATATTTAAGTTTGGAATCTTACAAAAGCAAAGAAGAAGGCAAAAGAGAAATGGAAGAAGAAGAAGAAGAAGAAGAAGAAGAAGAAGAAGAAGAAGAAGAAGAAGAAATGAACAGGCTTTAAATCCCATCAAACATCTCGATTTATCCTTTTCCTTGTATCTGCTACATTAATATAATAAATAAAAACAAAATAAAGTTGATGGGATTCGAAAATGGTAGGGTTTATTGGGTTGGTGATATTAAACAACAAAAGGAAAACTACAAAATGAACAAAGGGACTGGCGAAATGAATATTTTTCAACGGTTCAAGAATATCTTAAGGTTTAGTCAAATTTTGGAATATTATTGATCTTATTAATTATTATAATAATAAAGATGCTGGCCTGTTTAGATAAGCTTTTGCATTTAGTTATATATGTTTTACCCCTCCCCAATCTATAAGATGGCTTTGACTCTCACGTTAATTCTGCCCAGAGTTATGAACTATTCGGCTATCCACCCTTATTAAGGAAGCATAGACCTTCTACTCTCATAACTACGACCTCTTAGCCAATCTTTTTGCCCTTAGAAATAGGGTAGACACTTATTTTTTATGCACTAACACTCTCCAAGTGTAAAAACATTTTGAAGATCATTGGAGCCACCTAGACACAACAACTAATTGGTACTGAGTAGCAAAATACACCCCATTGGTGCACATACTTCATGTATTACACGACTACAACATCTTTAATAACAATTTACCACGTCATATAAATATTTGGTGCAATCACCTGCTTCAGCAAGCAGTCTATCCTCTTTTTCTATTTCTGATTCTCTGCTTTTTTGGTGAATCAGCTTCTTAATATGAATTTTACTGACAGATTCGGTCTTTGACATCTATATTCCAATCCTAAGGTCTTATAGAAAAACATACTTTAGGGAACTAAAAGCAAAGGGAGAGGGGGAGAAAGGGTTTCATTGTAAATTGCCAAGGACTGACTTCACCTATGTCAGTGCCTGATTTTAAATGGATGTGCGAGGGATTCATTGCCAGACAGAGAAAAAAAAAAGGAGATTGGGGGGTTGAGAGTCACGGGTTTGTCTTGAAATGCCCTTATTTCACAGTCCTAGACTGTCACATAGACACATATTCTCTCTCACTAAAATAACCCCATAAAAATATAATAATACAAAACCCAATTTCCTTAAGGATTTCAGTTGGTGTTTAATAAATAATGATTAAAAGTTTATAACCCAATCCCCAGAATCACTCACCCTCTCTCACCCAACCACTATCTCCTCCTTTTTTTCCTCTCAATTTCTTTCATTTGAGCAGTTCTTTCCATGGCTATGATGGTTGATAATTGTGAAGGGGTATTACTATCACTAGAACCCCACAAAGCAGTGCCAGCACCGTTCCTCACAAAAACCTACCAACTAGTCGACGATCCCACCACCGACCACATAGTTTCATGGGGTGAAGATGACACTACTTTCGTAGTTTGGAGACCTCCTGAGTTTGCTCGTGACTTGCTTCCAAATTACTTCAAGCACAACAATTTCTCTAGCTTTGTTAGACAGCTCAACACTTATGTATATCTCTCTTTTGTCTTCAGTTGCTAATCATAATTCTTTTGGATTTGTACTTATCTGGGTTTTTTTTTTTTTTGAATACTAGGGTTTTAGGAAGATTGTACCAGAGAGATGGGAATTCGCCAATGAGTTCTTCAAGAAAGGAGGAAAGCACTTGCTTTGTGAGATCCATAGAAGGAAAACTGCGCAGCCATCCATAAACCATCATTATCACCCTCACATCCCACATTCTGCTTTAAATGCCCCGAGTTTCTTTCCATTTCCAACTCAAGTCAGCATCTCCCCAGCTGACATGGATGACTCACCACCACTTTCTTCCCCTAGAGGAGCCACCGGAGGATATGGTAGCTCGGTCACAGCTTTATCAGAGGATAATGAGAGGCTAAGAAGAAGCAACAGTTTGCTGATGTCTGAACTAACACATATGAGAAAGCTTTACAGTGATATTATCTATTTCGTTCAAAACCATGTTAAGCCTGTCACTCCTAGCAATTCTTACTTTCCTTCTTTGCTTCTTTCTGGCCCTCCTCCTGCTGTTAATACCAATACTTCATTATTGCAAAAGCCATTGAACCAGCTTCTTGGGTATTATCCAAAAAGCCCAAACCCCCAATTTCAGGGTTTGAACTCTCCAACAGCCACATCCCAGAGCTCCTTAACCATTGTGGAAGAACCAAGCAGCAATAGTCGCAAAACAAGGCTCTTTGGTGTACCATTACAATCAAAAAAGAGATTGCATCCTGAGTACAGTACTGCAGCAAACATGGAGACTAGCAAAGCACGTTTGGTCTTGGAAAAAGATGATTTAAGGTTGAACCTTATGCCTTCTTCTACATGTTAGATTCCCATACCCATTCAACAATGTTCTAACTTTTGATTTTCTTGGAGTTTGCTGACATTGAGATGGTCTGCGGGGTAGCGTATGGGGGTGTTTGTAACTTAAATGTATACAATATTATAACCACATGAATGAATGAATGTGGGTTTTGGTCATCAAACTCTCAAAAACACCAATCCTTTTTCTTTGATTCTTTCCTCGTTTTTTCATTGGTGCAATTTAATGTTCGTACGCTTTTCCCTTTATTCAACATTCTGATATATATCTGCGTTTTCCAGTTGCATATATAGATACTTGCATTAATTGAGGAGAGAGTGAGAAACATAGAGTGAAAAGGAAAGCTGAGGAAGTCTCTGGCAATGGCTGTGTCATCGACAATTTCTCTAGGGCTTTCTTTCATTACTCCTTTAATGTATGATACGTACAAACATGCTTTGGCATACCATACGAAACGATTTACTGAAAAAGAACAGCAGATATCACATTCGATTCTCGGTTTTCAATAATATAGTTATCGGTGTAATTATGACTTATTGTCAAAGAAAAAAAGAAGGTTATCATATCGTTTAATGAAGATTAAAATCTCCATTATCATTTCTTGTTCCTATCAACTGTCAGACAAACCCCTTGACTGGTAGCTAAACAAATTGAAAACCCCAATTCCAATTTCTTGTTAAAAACCCATTTCTCTGTAATGGCTTTAAACCTGTCCCACTCTCCCAAAATCTCTAAACAAGTAAAGTTTTACATAAAGTTTGACCAGGCAATTCAACAGCTTCATTGCTTTTTGGCTGTGGAGGAAAAAGAACCTCTCTGCTCTTTCTCGAATCCTGTGATATTTGCATATATATGCAAGTCACAAAAACTACATAGAGACAGTGGAGAAACGGTGAAAGTAAGTTAAGAAACATATATAGAATAGAAGTGCCTCCCCCACTCTCCAGACCTGAAAAGCATAAAAGTTTCAATATATAATAATTCTTGCAGTATCTTTGTCGTGCCTATGATTTCTCTTTTTTTTTTTTTCAAATAATAAATAAATAGCTAAAACACCCACAACCCTAGGTGCCTATTTTTGACACTATATATATATATAGGTCTTTGCACTTTTTGTTTGGTATGACACGTGACTTAGACATTAGCGCACGTGTGATGTGGAAAGATACCTCTAGTCTGGAGAGAAAATTCAAAAACCAAACTACTTACCAAAAGTACAGTTTGGGGGTTGATGGGTCTTGAACAACATATGTGGATCTTTGGTAAAGGTGGATATATATTTAAGTAAATTTTAATTAAAGAAAAGTAAAAGTATTTTTTCTTATATAAATATTAACAGTAAAAGTATTTTTCTTATATAAATATTAACATATTTAAGTTATAAATAAGCTTACCTCATGATTAAAATACCTTTAAATAATATAATTTAATTTAATTATAAAATTATTTTATAATTTTTCTAAGTGAGTTTGTGTTCGATTTATTCATGACACTAACTTAATTAGAGACTTAAAAATAGTATATATATAACACAAATTATGAGAATGAGTAATAAATAAAGATGGTTCATGGTACACTTGTTGTAAATAAACATAATTAACTATATGAAGTAGTCACGGTTAGTAAATGATTTAGGAGATTCTTCAACCCTATTTAAGTTTTGGATTGGAGTATAGCCTTCGGATCTTATTAACTCAGTCGTGCTAGTGGAAAATTGAGGTAACTATAAGTAACTAGAGTTTATTCCCTTTCATCATTCACAAAACTATACTCAAGTAAGCTATTCAATCAAATAGCAAATTATCTCACTTGTATTCTAAAAAACCCTAAACATTTCTCATACGTATATACCACAAAAACTTGAACCTTATTCACATGATTTTCAAAAATTAAAATATGCATTCATTATTTTCTTTTCTTTTAAAAAACAATACTAGAATAACCATTCATTAACTCAAGGTTTACCCACTAGACAAAATCTCCACACAACTTTCACAAAATAAGCTAAATAGAATTCATACCAAATCAATAAAGACTTAGTCCCAAACTAATAATTTGCTCTTACCACCAACTCAAGCAACGTAAGGAGATCAATTGTAATCATGACTTAATACATATATTCTCATGTAAACATTTTTAATTAATTTAAGCCATGCATATCTAAACACATCAATACAACACAATCTGATCTAGCATGTATGAACTTAAATAATATAATCAACAACAACAGGCATAACATTTACAGGTCAATCCATTAAACACATTTAGCATGCTAAACATCATAGTTCATTGTACAATGAAAATGGTAAACTTAACATTGCAATATCATCTATAGCAGTATAACATATTCAAACATATCATTATTGCAAGGCACCACTACATACTTAAACCCAAATCAATCATACCATCACATTCATGCTCAGAATACCTTAGAAATCAACTAAACCAAGCTCTGATACTAATAAATGTAGCACCTTGCGCCTAACCTAAAAGACGACCAAATACACAATGTTACATTAGTTACTGAAGTAATCTCAACAAATTTAACAATTCAAAAAATCAATTTCTAGACACGTTGAAAAGATAATTTAAGCATTCAAACATGTTTGACTGTAATTAATCAATAGCGTAACTAAAACAAACATAAAACAACACTTGGGGCTTAAAATCTCAGAAATCAGTGGTCAAGTTTTGATATTTAACCCTTTGGGTACTAATACCCATCTTAGAATTTCAAACAAGCAATTACAAGAACACATGTTTTGATACATAGACACCTACGTGCCCATACCTCATAACAAAGTATCGGTACCTTTTATCTAGGTTTTGATACCTCATCCTTGGAATCCAAAATTTTACAAAAAGTTATTTAAAGCACTAATCAATACCCCTAAACACTTCTAACCAATACCAAACATGTACCAAGCATATCCAACACATTTAGCATACTAAATCAAGTCTAAAACACAATATAACATGCCTTCAAACATAACAAATCAAAATTTGACCCCTTAAGTAAAAATATCATTTACCAATTACTACCCAACATGCACTTTTGATTCAAATTTCAATTACAAATACATTAGATACAATACGAAAACCAACAAAACATCAACATTTAACCAAGCAAAACCACAAAGTTATATTACATGCCCAAAACTAAAGATGGTACCAAAATCATATTACAAAAATAATGAGTACAACTGATGATCCCCTTTCCAATGTTGCTTGAGCCTCAAGGCATCGAAACTTCAATTATTGTACACAAAAAAACAAATTGCATGTTGAGCAAAAAATTTTCAATAGTGCAGAACAATTCCAAAGTGTACCATAAGTTATATCTTGTAACACCCACACCCCACACCACACACGTAATAGATGCATTTTGATATTCATAAAGCTATTTCAAAGATATACAGGATCAATATAAAGCCAGGACTAGAATCTGAACACAATTATTGAAATTCAACTAAGAGTCGTAAGACATGGCCATCATGTCCCAAAACAAGATATTTTTTTATTTTTGCTGCTAAGGTGAAGTGTCTTAAGATGTAAGGACCTTAGCTTCGATGTGCCTATGTCTCGAGACATAAGCTACTATGTCTAGAGACTTGAACCATGATGTCTTGAGACTTACTTGGTATGTCCTAAGACCTAAACCAAGAGATGCACCAGATGAAAAATTTTTATTCTTGAGGTCTCGAGACAATGCTACTGATGTCTTGAGGACTAGCGAATAATGGCTTACAATAAACAATTTATTGCATGCATTAGATAACCAAAATTGTACCTAACTTAAACAAACTTACACCAATCTTATATGTATCAATTAAACAAACTAAAACATGATTAAACATTCCCACAAGATAGCAATCATTGCATCTCAACCTAAAAAAGGTTGAATACGTAACCTAACTCTTATAAACATTCGTACTAATTCATTCCTCAAGCATTAAAATTCATCAAATAAAACTTTATGGGTCTATTACTAACCAAAACATGCCAAAATAACCAGAATAACATTAAATCATGGGACTTAACCTAGGTGCATGCCATTAACTATATATGTAACACCCCTAACCCATATCCGTCATCAAAACAGAGTTACAGAGTATTACCAAAATTTACAAAACATATAACAGACATTTCATATAATTTACCAATCATATTAGAATTCAATCACATCGTCCCTTATGTGAGCCCTCGAGGCCCAAAACATACATTAGAATCAAATCGGGACTAAACTAGGTACTCAGAGAATTTTTTAAAAAATTTCAGAATTTTTCTTAGTTACAGGGTACACGCGCCCATTGTGGTCAAGCCGTGTGGGCATTCAAAATGGGGCACATAGCCGTGTCCTAGCCTGTGTCTGTACCCGTGTAACTCTCTGAAATGGGTCACACGGCCAAGTCACACACCCATATGCTAGGCCGTGTGAAGGTTCTAGGGTCACATGGCCAAGCCACATGCCTATGTGCCAGGCCGTGTGAAAATTTCTAGGCATTTTGTTTTAAAATTTAATGATGCAGGGGACACACGACCAAGTCACATGCCCATGTGCTAGGCTGTGTGTCACACACAGCTGAGACACAAGCCCGTGTATCTGCCCGTGTGGACAGAATAAGGTCATTTCCAAGCCTTATTTCTCACCCAATCTATCTTTCACCTACAATGACATTTTAACACATTTCCAAGCCAACACAAAACATTCAAATCAAGCCAAAATCAAGTTTTATACATGACACATCATCACATGTATTCATGTTTTCAAACTTACCTAATTGACCCAATTCACATATATGCATGTTTTTAACAAATATGTTAGTTTAATCCAAACATCTATATGATTTCCATCATTTTAACCATTTTAAACACACATGTCAAACATGCTTAGACCATATATATACATAACAAAATATACTAAACACAATCCATACAAATGGCTAGTTTCAATCAAACTTTTACATGCCATCATTGGCTAATTTAACCTATACATGCCATTATAACCAAAATTAGCTTACTATATATATATATTGAGAAGTCCGAGGGATAGTGTGATGTGGCTTCGACCAAGTTCTAAACTTTACGAGCTTCGGAGTAATACAAAACAAAAGAAATAAAATAGAGTAAGCTTTTAAGCTTAGTAAGTTCGTATAACAGGAAATTAACTTACCAATCAATTCACATTTAAGGTTAGAAAATAAACATGTTCAAGCCAAATTGGCCTTTTTCCTAGACACATATCCTCATCAAGCATGTTAGTAATGTAATTCACATGAATAACAATAAACAAGTATGAACTCATCATTAATCAATGTTCCTTATTCATGTATTTTCCACATCATGTATTCAAACTTCATATACAAGTCATATTCATGTGATCAAATATATGTCCATAACCTTTTATCATAAATTCATATTGTCATTTGTCATAACTTTATCCATTAAACCACTTATAATGTCGATGGATACATGGTTAGTACACACAAAGTGTACATACTAAATTTCGACAATTCATATTCAGGAATGCCATTGAGCATTTAAATGGAAGCTCTTCCAAGCGAAATAACAGAAAGCTCAAGTGAGCTTGTAATAGGAAGCTTATCCCGGCTTAATAACAGGAAGCTCATAAGAGCTTAAATCAGAAAGCTCATACGAGCTAAACGGGTATAACATCCTGATAAATTTATTTCTGCTTCTGTAAATATCTGACACAACTATGTATCTGCTTCAATGGTTAAGTGTTCTGGGTGTGTGTGTAAGGTCTTGGGTTCAAGTCCCACTTCTGTCAATTTTGTTATTTTTGGATCCAAGATTTATCCTTGTTCTATGGGCTTATATTAAATTTCTTGTAAATTCATATCAAAATAAGCCTGTTGGTTCAAGTGGTAAGGGAGTTAGTGTGTTGGGGGTCCTGTGTTCAAATCTCTGCGCGAGCGTGAATGTTAATCTTTTTGTACGGTCTCTTGATAGAGTCTTGATAGAGCGGGATTATGGGAAGTGGGATGTTAGTGGGATAATAGGGAGTAAATTAAGGGATTTGGGTTATCTATTATTTTTATTTTCTTTATTATTTTTCAGATTTTCTCTCTTCTGCAAAGAAAGTCACATCAGAATTTCCTCTATTTTCCCCTCCCTGACCTTTTTTTCCTCCATATCTACAACTCACTATTTTGATTTTCTTTTGTTTCGGCTCGTGAACCCATTGTTCAATTATATTGTTAGAATTGTCGTATTCTCTTTTTGGTGCGGTAAGTAGAACTCTATTGTCGTTGATTTTTGGTTTGAGATTTTTGCGATGACAATATGGGGATATTTATTGATGGATTTGGTGTTTAGGTGAATATTATGAAACGGGGAATTGCTTTTCAGTGGTTTAGTGCATGTTAGAGGTGTTTTGGCGTCGATGGTAAGTCGGCTCCTTGTCGATTCTTGTGTCAAACTTGTTAACCAATCTGCTAAATCAATTTTTGGTTCTTTGTTTTTAGGTCTTGGAAGGCTTGGGATATTTTTTACATCAAATCAATACCAAGTGTGTACCCGAAACGCAGAAAACGAGGCTTTGACAAAAGCCGAAAACTGTTCTGTCGACACCACACGGACGTGTGGTCACTGTAAACTGAAAAATATATAAGATTTTTCCTATGCAATTTATATCCATTTTACTTAAATTTATTGTTAAAACTAAGTAATTGTTTAATAAATTACTAAAATATGAGAAAATATGAAATTAGGACATAGAATTTATTAAAATTTGATTTTATGCTTTATTATATAGTTTTCATACATAAAATGGCTTATTTTATATTTATTTGAACATATTATATTTTTAAGACATAAAATGGGCCATGCATGATTAAATTAAATAATAAAATATAAAATTATATTTAATAATTCATTTTAAAATATTTCATTAATAATTTGGGTTTTAATTAATTAATTATTTTATTCTTTTGTCCTTTAATTTATTGATTTATTTTGGACAAGTCTGATAGCTTTGTTGGATTACAAAAACCGTCCAAATTGAAGACCAAGTCAACTCAATTTTGGCTACACATGGCTGTCCACATAAACCACTTTTTGGTTTAATTACACAAGATCCTTACAATGTTGAAGAAATTAGAGATTTGCCCGAAGATTTACATTTAACCAAGTCTCAATCTTGAGTTGTTATGACATTTAAATTGCTTAAAAATCAACCAAAATTCAACTCAAAATCCACTAAACATGGCCGACCACTCATTGGAAAAGCTTGAAGAGACTAAACCTCTCTAATTTTAGCAAACTACCCTTCTCTCTTCACCTATAAATAAGACCTCATTTGATCCATCATCCATCATCCCTCATCATTTTCTTCCCTCTCAATTCTCTTTAACATTTTCCGTTTCCACGCCTAGCATCATCTCTTCATAGAGATTTTAGCAATTAAGCCTCTTAAAGAGCCCTTGGTTGGCCACCTTGGAGAGCCATCAACAAAGGAGCAAAGCGAAAGAGTGAAGGAGCCTCGTCGGTCAGAGTCTTGGGTGACCCACTTTAATTTGGGTTTAATCTTTATTTTCTTTAATTTAATCTAAAAATGTTTGCTATGTGTTCTTTATTCTTGTTTACATCAATGTTAGCTTAATTTTATTTAAGTTAGGATGATTGCTTTGATTAAATAGTATTTATTTGATTCATGCTTATAATGTTTGTGCCTCAATCGATCATGTTTTCAATTTAAATCAAGTCTGTATTTCATTCATACGTGATTGAAATGCACCTGAATTAGCTGAGCGATCCTAACCAAACGATGGCTAGTGGACATATAATTGAAATGTGCATGCTCAATTTAGATCCTAACCTGATTAAATTGCAGGTTGCATAACAACTCTAACCAAGCTTTGTTATCTGTATAGTTTTTAGATTTAAGTGATTAAACTGTTTCAAACCTAACACGTCCCTGTTACCTCACACGAATGCTAAGAAACCCTTAGTAAATAAGGATCAGTAAAATGCGTATTTACTAAGTAAAGGATTTCGAAAGGACCTAATATGGTTCCCAAACTCATGAAAGATCGAGTTGCCATGGAATGTATTTCAGATGTTATGAAGCATGTTGATAATAAATTGAAGAACCACCTAAACCTGAACTAAAGGTACTTCCTTCCTATTTGAAATACGTTTATTTAGGTGACTATTCCATTTTGCCTGTGATTATTTTAGCAGAACTGACAAAATATCAAAAGAAGCAACTAATTACTATTCTAAAGAAATTTAAGAAAGCAATTGGTTGGACCATAGCTGATATTCGAGGTATGAGCCCTTCTTTTTGCATGCATAAAAATTATTTTAGAAGAAGGTGAAAGAGCTTGAATTGATGGGCAAAGGAGGCTCAATCCTATTATGAAAGAAGTTGTGAGAAAGGAAGTGATCAAATGGTCGATGCAGGAATCATCTATCCTATTTTAGATAGTTCATGGGTTAGTCCGATACAGTGTGTGCCGAAGAAAGGTGGAATCACGATTGTTGAAAATAAGTGTAACGAGATGATTCCAACGAGAACTGTTATTGGTTGGAGAATTTTTATTGATTACAAAAAATTGAATAAAGCCACTCGGAAGGACCATTTTTCGTTGCCTTTTATGGATCAGATGTTAGATCGATTGGCAGGAAATAAATTCTTTTGTTTTTTAGTTGGCAATTCGGGATATAACCAAATAGTTGTAGCTTCGGAGGACCAATAACCTTTACATTTCCATATGGTACGTTTTCTTTTAGGAAAATGCCTTTTGGTATATGCAATGCACCTACAACATTTCAATGATGCATGATGGCAATATTCACTGATATGGTTGAAAATTTTGTTGAGGTTTTCATGGATGATTTTTCTATATTTGGTAACACTTATGATATTTGTTTGAGTAATTTGGCTAAGGTACTGAAGAGATGTGAAGAGACAAAGTCCTTAACTGGAAAAAAGGCCATTTTATGGTTAAGGAAGGGATTGTCTTAGGGTATAAAATCTCAAAGTGAGGAATTGAAGTCGATAAAGTAAAGGTGGATGTAATTGAAAGATTACTAGCCCCAATTAATGTAAAAGAAGTTAGAAGTTTCTTAGGCCATACCGATTTTTACCGAAGGTTTGTTAAAGATTTCTCAAAATTTCTAAACAGTTGTGTTTGTTGTTAGAAAAATCATGTTTGATTTCAACAAAGCATAAAAAATACTTCTTTTTCCACAACTCGCCTTATTAGGATCATCCTCTTCGTCGATTCATCATCGATTCATCCCTTTCTCTCAGTTTCTTTTCGGCTTGGCGGTTGATTCATCTTCCCATAAATAAAATTTATATCTTTCAACATGAATAATATTTCAGATCCATTGTCTGCGATGGAGCTTCTTTGAACTCTTGATCTGATCAAGCGAGCACTCGATATCTAAATCTATGATTTTACGGTAACCACCGACGATGCCCCATATAAGAGAACTTCTTCCCATTATATAACCATTTGAACATGTCTGCAAGACTTTAACAAGGACAAGCATAACGTCCCCTAGAACTCCAACGGATAAATTAGCATAAGCGGAAGTCATTAATAGTCCACATCAAAGTCGCACGTAAGTTAAAGTTCTCTTTTCTCATTGCATCATATGTCTCAACACCAACCCATAGTTGTTTTAACTCTTCAATAAGTGGCTGCAAATATATGTCAATATCATTCCGGGCCCTTTCTCTCGGTATAATCATAGATAAGATAAAGATGATTTATTTCATGCAAACCCATGGAGGTAAATTGTAAGGAACAAGCACCACCACCAAGTACTATACATTGTGCTCATGAGTTTGTGAGGTTAAATCCCCTTGAAAGTATTTCCACCAAAACTAAAATCATCGGTTGCACCCATGTCGTGGAAATGACCCAAACCATCCATGCATATTAAAAGCATCCGCAACATGCCTTCCATGTTATAATCTCTAACATTCGATTGTAAGAAAGATGTACACTCTCCATGAAAAATCCATTTTTGTACCCCGAACAAAGCCATCAACAACTAGATGTTCATAGACAACTTCACGGTAATGCCAATTGGTATTGCAACACTTCTCACATGGGCAAAGAATCATATTCTCTTGGCTTGCATTTTGAAATGCGAAATTCGGAAAGTTTCTACTCCATTTCGATAACCGTTGCTTACCCTTGACAAATTCATCCAAGTCCTATCCATTTCATAGTTGTTGAAGTCTAATGTTGACAATAAATTACGGCTAAAGTGTTAATTTATAATTTACGTAAGTAATGATAATTTCATATATATAACCGAGTACTATGTAAGTATTATGTAAGTTATGTATTATGTAGGTTATATATTATGTAAGTTATGTATTCTTTAAGATTCAACATACGTGACATTGTTACACCTAGGGAGGATCCGTTATATCTAACAGATGAGATATCTGAACCGTCGAGTTTCAAACCTATATACTTTGAATCTCTTTTTTTCTATACAAGTATTATATAAGTTATGTATTATGTAGGTTATTTATTATGTAAGTTATGTATTCTTTAAGATTCAACATACGTGGCATTGTTACACCTAGGGAGGATCCGTTATATCTAACGATGAGATATACGGCAACCCAGTTTCAAACCTATATACTTTGAATCTCTTTTTTCTATACAAGTATTATGTAAGTTATGTATTATGTAGGTTATATATTATGTAAGTTATGTATTCTTTAAGATTCAACATCGTGGCATTGTTACACCTAGGAGGATCCGTTATATCTATGATGAGATATCTGACGGCAACCCGTCAGTTTCGACCTATATACTTTGAATCTCTTTTTTTCTATACAAGTATTATGTAAGTTATGTATTATGTAAGTTAAATAATGTGATAAAAGCTATGTAAGTTATGTAAGTTATGTACATGTAAGTTATGTAATTTTATGTTAGTTATGTATTATGAATTATGTAAGTTAAATTAAAATTTCAAATCGAGAATAAGTTAAAATTTGGAAAATGTTATTATATGGTTTTTATAATTGAAATTTCTTTGTGATGTTATTAAGTTTTTAAGTATTCTTAAAAAAATATTGTTTACTTTTAAGGAAGATAAAGTAATAAAAATTCTTTAATATAATATATAATATATGTAATGACAGTTTGTATTAAAATATGTTAATATCTTCTTAACTTGCAAATATTTATTAAAATCGATTTAGTAACTTTGTTACAAATTCAATAGCGGCAATGGTGGATGAAAGCAGTTGAACACATATCATCGAACAAATAATTATAACCATAAGACAACGATAAAATGCAGGGGCAATGCTCAAGATTACCAAGCCACGAGAGATAAAATGCGAGGGCAACCAAATAATTATTTACTCGTTGCCAATCAAATATGTTAGTAAATAACCTAACAAGCATTTACAACCCTCCAAGTCATGGACATATCATAATGAAAAAATAAACTCCTACCCCAACCATCTTTACACACCACGAGTTTCCCCAAAACTCATCTTCCAAACTCAAGCAGTGCAAGCAAAGCTTGATGTGGTTAAACTAGCATATAAACATAATGTAGATATTACGCAATTTAACATTTAACGTGACAAAGTTGTCAATCTCCATAGTAATCCCGATGTAGTGCCGACTACTTATAAATCTGAGACTTAATATGCCACGGTACTCCACGAAACTCCTCCGTCAACCAAAATATCTCATCTCATGCACGTGCGACATGTCATACAATATTTCAATCAAATGCACGTACCATATGTATTCTTTCGGTAGCATAGTTTACATGCCAACATTATAACGTAAACATACCAAGCATTCAATTTCACCATTAATATGGTGACATTTTAACATACCATCATTCAATAACACTATAGGAAAATATTTCCGATTGCATGTATAGTAGTTTTCATTCAATACTTTTCATGGCATTTTACCCAACAAGATTTCGGGCATTCAATATCTATTTCAAAAATAACACATGCTATACATACAATCAATCACACATTACATCAACAAGCCTTTCATATCAACCTAAACAATTAACTATTGATCAACCAAACAATTTTGCAAACATGTCATTTAGTTTAGGCTAGTAACTTACGATTTAGCCACTTTAACACATTCACTTATTCAATTAACTAAGCCCGACCAGCAAGCTTAATAAACATTTAGATCACATAAAAATATTATTTAAACATTCAAGTTAACAAGTTAGGAGCCACACCTTATTTTCACACTATTGTAGCACCTTGTGAAAACCTCGGTTTCCCCTTAAGACCTTAAGCGAGCCTAAATTAAAAATCAATATTTTATCAAATTAATAGCACTCAACCAGCCATAAAACACCCTCTTATGTGTTCAAATAAAAAACATAACTATAACGATTTTTGGATCTAAATTAACGAGGTTTCTTACTTGGTTTAATGCAAAACATATCTGTGAATGTCAAAGCGGCTTCATTGTCTAACGAGAAGTAATCCATAATACAAACTAGACTATTGCTATTTAGGAAAACATTAACAACGATTCGTTAATATTAAGAAATAAGAAATGGCGAATGCTTATTAGAACATCCAAATAAAATAAAATTTAGATAAATTTAAAACTCAAATATGAATATGAAATCGAGATAGAGAGTGGCTTCCAAGATGAGAAAGAGAGGTCGCTCCTGCTGCAAATGAGATTTATGGCTCTCGTTTGCTGAATTTGTATGCGAAGAAGAAGAAAAAAACAGAGGAAGAAGGTTAATCAAAAAATTGGGGAAGAAGGTTAGGGATTTGAGATTTGGGATACTCGACTTAGGGATTTGGAAATCAAAAATGGGGAAGAAGGTTAATCAATTTTACGCTAACAATACTGACGCCGTTTTAACTAAAATTAAATGATTATTTTGGCGTTTTTTGAAGCAGCTATTTATTTCCTTTTATGACGTTTTAAATTACAAGCGCCGCTAATATTCTTGATACTAATATATTTTTAAAGATTATTTAATCAAATTTTTCTTTATTTTAAAGTTTAAGTAATATTTAAAACAATTAGATAAATTTTGAAATTTTAAAATTTAAAGTTATTTAATATATAAATTAAAATACAATTACTCATATACTCAAAAAATTAAAATATATTGTAAATAATAGTATTTTATTTTTTCATTTTAACATTTATTTTTAAATGTTATTGGTTACAATTTTCTACATTACAAATAATAATAGACCGATTTAATATATAAATTTTTAATATTTTAAAAAGTAAATTACAAATAAATTTTATATTAATTAATCAATATAAAAATTAAATAAATAATAATAGATCGAAGAGGATGAAAGAGTATTGCATGAGTTTTGAAAATCTAAACCTAAACTATAAACCTTTATAAACTCTAAACAACTAAAATCCTAAACTATAAACATTAACCCCGAACCTTTATCAACACTAGTTTGTTTACGTCCAAACCCTAAATTAATCCCTAAACCCTAAAACCTATAAAACCTTAAACACGTAACCCCAAAATCTAAACCTAAACTATAAACCTTTATAAACTCTAAACAACTAAAATCCTAAACTATAAATATTAACCCCGAACCTTTATCAACACTAGTTTGTTTACGTCCAAACCCTAAGTGGCCCTAAACCCTAAAACACCAGTAAAACCTTAAACACGTAACCCCAAAATCTAAACCCTAAACTATAAACCTTTATAAACTCTAAACAACTAAAATCCTAAACTATAAACATTAACCCCGAACCTTTATCAACACTAGTTTGTTTACGTCCAAACCCTAAGTCACCCACAAACCCAAAACCTATAAAACCTTAAACACGTAACCCCAAAATCTAAACCTAAACTATAAACCTTTATAAACTCTAAACAACTAAAATCCTAAACTATAAACATTAACCCCAGAACCTTTATCAACACTAGTTTGTTTACGTCCAAACCTAAGTCGCCCACAAACCACAAAACCTATAAAACCTTAAACATGTAACCCCAAAATCTAAACCTAAACTATAAACCTTTATAAACTCTATACAACTAAAATCCTAAACTATAAACATTAACCCACGAACCTTTATCAACACTAGTTTGTTTACGTCCAAACCCTAAGTCACCCAAACCCACAAAACCTATAAAACCTTAAACACGTAACCCTAAAATCTAAACCTAAACTATAAACCTTTATAAACTCTAAACAACTAAAATCCTAAACTATAAACATTAACCCTAAACCTTATGACCTAAACACTAAACACTAAATGCTAAACCTTTAACACTAAGGCAAAAATTAAACACTAAACTTACCTAATAAACCCTAAAACCTTAAAATCCTAAACCCTAAACATTAAACCATAAACTTTAAATCCTAAACCATAAACCATAAACCTAAACCCTAAACCCTAAACCTAAACCTAAACTTTAAAATTACATTTAGCGTTTTGGGAAAAGCCGCTAAAACTGTTTTAGCGGCATTTTTGGAAAAGCGCTAAAAAGGCGATTTTTAGCGGTTTTGGGAAAGCGCGCTCTTGACTGAACTTTAGCGGCTTTTGGGAAAGCGCCAAAAACCGACTTTTAGCGTTTTGGGAAAGTGCCGCTAAAGGCCGACTTTCAATGGTGTTTTGGGAAGCGTCGCTAGTGACCGACTTTTAGCGGCGTTTTGGGAAGCGCCCTCTTGACCAGACTTTAGTGGCGTTTTTGGGAAAAGCGCTAAAACCAACTTTTGGCGTTTGGTAAAGCGCCGCTCTTGACTGAACTTTTAGCGGTGTTTTTGAGGCAGCGCTAAAACTGACTTTTAGCGCGTTTTGGGAAAGTGCCGCTAAAGGCAGACTTTTAGCGTTTGGTAAATAAGCGCCACTATTGCTCTTTTTGGCGGCATTTTCATTCAAACGCGCTAATGTATAAAATTTTTGCGTTTTTCTTTAAATGCCACTAAAACACCATTAAAAGTCATTTTGGTGTAGTGCATGTTTGGAAGCTTTTGAAGATTTAAAAAAAGGGTTAATCTTAACCCCAATAATCGTTACACCTGATTGGAGCTGTAATATCCTGGATCGTGGCTTATGCATTATTGCTTAATTATATGAAATAGCATGCTTATGTGTGTTGTGAATGTGCATTATGGATTTTGTGAACCTTAGTGTGTAGTTAAATACTTTAGAAATTATTGGATTTTAAATTTAAAGGGAGCTAAGCTTGATAAGGCCTTAAGAAAGTTAATAGAGAAATTTGACATGAAGTTGGGCTTGGTAAAGTGGCTACAAGGTGCCACTTAGGGCCTTAACAAGTGACGCCATTATCAAGGGAAGGGCCAAGGTTTGAGTAGCGTGGGAGCACTTGGAAGTTTTTTTATTTTTTAAGAAAGGGAGAGTGGTAATGGGCGGCATTAAGAGACTTAGGAATGAGTTTAAGATGTGCTTAAACTCCTTGGAAATTCGGCTAAGGTATGAGATAAATAAGAATTTATTTTAGATTATTTCTTTTAATAGATAAGAAAGAGAGAAGATATGAAAATAACAAGGAAAGGCCTAGTGTGTGAGTAGGTAACCGAAATTGAGAAGCAAAGCATTCATCTTTTCTTTTGTTTTCTTCCCCATCTCTTCCTCTAGCCAAATTTCTACTTTATTTCTCAAAGTCTTTCTTTTACTTTTATTTGCTCTGGCAAAATCTCCTTTCCCTATTCTCACCATTGCAGTAACCTTTAAGGCTTCATACCTCTTCTTTTGTGTCTCTTGTGGAAGCGAATCCATAACCCCTTGCTACCCCTTTTCTAAAGCCGAATATACAAGGTACCCCTAGTTGGTTCTCCATTAAGCCACAAAGCCGAATATCCTTGTGGTGACAAAGATAGGTGCTGTCGATTTCTTCAGTAGAGGTGAGATCAAGTTTGAGTTCTATTCTTTTCTTTTAGGACTTGTCGAAATTTAAAGACTAATCCCTATTACTATTCTTTGACCAAAATCTTAAGGAGAGATTTCAGGATCTCTGCTAGTGTCGACTATAAGAAGGAGCATTCGGGATATCAGACCTAAGGTAAGTAAGGTGTAAGTTTAGGCCGAAGGCCATTTATTTGAATGTTAGAATTGGATCTAACATATACTTTTAAGGGTCTCGACATCATCAAGAGCAAATAGCAATTTTAGAATTTCAATATCCGAGGTAAGCTATAAGGTAAGATTCGGCCAAGGCCATGTGTGGTGTTATAGATCTATTTCTTAATTATTCAAAAGCGAAAACTAACCCTTTAAGTGATCTAATGTTGGTCGATTACAAGGTAGAAGGATTTCAACGTTTCGGGATTTGATTAGTAGTGGAACCAGCACCAAGGTAAGAATTTGATTACAATAATCCTATTGGGATTTGGTTTTTAGCCGAATGGCTTTTTACTAATAAGATTGGGGTTGGCCGAATATAGGCAGTAAAGATCTAAAGCAGTAGATTTGATTTTCGGGATTTGGAGTGAATTTGCTAAGTTAATCAGGTGTGTACCCCACACTAAATCTTAATAATTTTATGGCTTTAATTTATTATATGAGTTAATAAGAATGTGGAAAATAAGGCTAAAGTTCCTTGCCATGGTACAAAGTACTCAGGTACGTTTTCCTACTCCTACTATGAGTATGACTTGAGTTGTTATGGCACCCATGTACACCTATAAGAATGTGAATATATAGAACATGGAATGTTAATGTATGATCTGTATAACATGGGCATTTGGGAGATTATGAAAGGGGAAGTGAATGTGGTGGTTTTATACTACGATATCTGAATGTGGTGACTTCGGTCACATTATCTGAATGTGGTGTCACATGACACAAAATAACTATTTGGTGGCTATGCCACAAATTATAAGGGCGATAAGCACGTCTTCTGCAGCGACTGCCTTCGATGGTGTGTAGCGGATGGAGGGTTGACTTAGTAGTCCCCACGGTGTGCAGGTTGGTACGGGTGATGTGTAGCGGATGGCATCTAGGTTGGGTTCAGGATTGCATCATTATTTATGTTTTTATATTTGTATGTATGATTCTGTATGCCATAATCTGTTGGGCCTTAGTGTTGGCCGTACACATTGAGTCCGTTTGACTCACCCCGTTGTGGGAACATTTTTCAGGTGATGATCAGTGATGGACCGGGTCGGCAGGAGCTTAGTGGTGGCCATGCTCAGCAAGGAATTTATCTTATTTGGACTTTTTATTTTAAGTACTTTGAATTTAATTTGGGTTTTATGTTGATGTAATAAGGCCATAGTATGAACCATTTTATGCATGCATGTCATTTATTTCAGTACGATACAACTTTTATAAAATTTAAAGTTAAGTAAATTTTCTTAAAATAAACCTTCAAATATTATGACATCTATATACAAATGCTTTAAATTCAAAGGTAAAATTCTTAAAACAAAATCGGCATGTGTTTTGATTTAAAACCAAGTTTTAATAAATCTCGATTTCAAAATTTACAAAGTTTCCAATTGGACCCAACATAATCAAATTTTCCTTCAAAACCATTCGAATTTCTCCTAAGTGACAAACAGTTTTTCAAGTGTTTTACTCGAGGAACATACCAGATCTGGTCAAGGCTCGTGGGCCGGGTTTGGGGTGTTTCAGTTTGGTATCAGAGCCAGGTTCAAAACTCGGCCTTGAGGGCTTTTAAGGCCCAAAACGTTTTCTCTCTTTTGAAAGTGGATTTTTCTAAGAAATTGAGCAGGTTTCCTGGCATGGCACCTAAGTCTTCGACCCGAAGTCCACCAGGTAAGTACCCCTATCTCTTGTGTGATTTATGATATGAATTGTAGAAGGGTAAAAATGGAACGTAGAGTAGCATGATAGGTACTTAAACCCTAGGACTAGGTTACCCCAACAATTACATAAAATTTTAAATGCCTAATTAAATAAACTTGTGGTTAAGTCGCCGAGTTAGGGTGTGGCAACCATTGTGCACATGTCTAGGATTGGTTTCGGTGGGAGCTTGGTATTTAAACAGTCCGCGTGACTCACCTCCTCTCTACTTGAATCCTACCTGGTGCGTAGCTTCGGTTCACCCTAACCAAGAGGACTTAGTCACGGGCTAAACTCAATAATTAAAACTCGAAAGGGACTAGCCACATTTTTACGAAAATCCTAGTTTTAAAAGTCAACAAACTACCCTTTTGAATTGTGAAAATTATTATTTTGGCAAAACTTTCTAAGAATTCTTAATTTACAAATTACCTAAATACCCTTAGTGGTAAAAAATTACTAAAATGCCCTTGGTTCTAAAATTTCCATATTACCCTTGATTTCAATAAAATTTCCCTACTTTGCAAAAGTATTCATGAAACCCTTACTTGTGAAAATTTAAGATACCTGGTTTGAAAAATTTACGAAATTACCCCGATTTGTAAAATGACCAAAATACCCTCAGAAAGGAAAACTACCAAAGTACCCTCAATCTAGAAATCTTTAAAAATACCCTCATTTTGAAAAATTATCAGGAAACATATTTTGCAAAAAATTACCGAAATGACCCTAGCTTGTAAAATTACAAAAATACCCCTGATGCATAAAATTATCATTCCATCCTTGAAATTTTCCCAACAAGTATTTTAAATTTTGTAAAACATTAACAATCTCTATTTTGCAACATTTTCAAAATACCCTAATTTGAAAAATTACCAAAACACCCATGTAGGACAAAATTACAAAAATACCCCTAGGTAGTGGAAAACAACAAACAACGATAACTACAACATTGCTCTGTAATGGACGCAAGTTCATGTGTATGACTAAATGAATGATGTGAGACTGTGAGTGTATGAAACAAAAGAACTACTTCCTAGAACTATAAACATAAAATTGCTCGTGTTAAATCAGTGGAACAAAACTAATTCATAAAACTTCTTAATCAGATTAAAGCGCAATCGTAAAGATGAGTACAAGGGGGCGTGGTCGTAATGTGCGAGGACGCGGTCATGGTAGAATGACCGTGTCTGAACTCGTTAGATCGGGTCAAGGATTTGAGAATGAAGTACCACCACCACCACCACCAGCAGCTGTTGGTGTTGAGCAGCAAGATCAGACGGGAGAGGATGCTGTATCGCAGGATGTGTTGTGAGTTCTTGAAATGGTGGTTGGTCTTTGAAGGAATATGGGAGCTCAAAATCTGAACGGCGACTCGAGCCAATGATTTGAGGTGATTCGTGGCGTGTCTGGTGTGGCACCAGTCTGGTGAATATTGGTTGGAGGCGTAAAGCAAATTATGGATGAGCTCGATCGACCCCGAGGAGAAATTAAAAGGAATGGTGGTATTTATTACGCGATAAAGCATATCAATGGTGGCTCACGATTAGGGATGGTACCACCGCGAGGATCTAACACAGGAGTATGTTAAGGCGTATCGGAAGAAGTATGTGGGAACGGATATATTGATGAATAGAGGAAGGCATTTCTAGAAATTTGGTTCAAGGAACAAGTCATGCAGTATGAAGCTAAATTTCTAAGGTTGAGCCGGTATACTTGAGGAGTGGTGGCAACAGAGCATGAGCGATGTGTCCGGTTTGAGGACGAACTAAGGGATGACCTGAGGTTATTGATAGCCCCACACCAGGAGCGGGAGTTTGCCGCATTAGTAGAAAAGGCTAAGGTAACCGAGGGAATTAAGGACTCTACAAGGCAGAACTCTGATCAGAGTAGAAATAAGAGAGGTCTTGGGTCATCTGGATCAGTTGGGAGTGTTCAGAAGAGGCCTAGAGTTGATGGGATGCGAGGACAGCAAGCTGCTACTAGAGGGCAATATCGTACTTGCGATCAATGTGGGAAAAAAGTATTTAGGCGAATGCTGGAAGAAGATAGGGGGATGTTTCAAGTGTGGGTCAAAGGACCATATGATTAAGGACTGTCCGATGAGACCAGATGGGAATCGACCAAGAGTGAGAATGTTAATCAGTGGTAAAGGTGAACACTGACCTCGGTGAGGTCGTGGTCCGAATAACAGAGGAAATAATCTTGGCGGAGGGCGTGGAACACCGGCCGAGGTGTTGCTATCTTGAGGCAAAACAACAAGGGTTTGGTTTATGCGGTTCACCGGAGGGAGGATGGAGCATGGGACATTATAACCGGTACATTTCTTATTTATGGCACGCCTTATGTTGCTTTAATTGATGTGGACTCGACCCATTCTTATGTTGCATGTAGAGTAGTTGAAACTCTAGACATAACCTCTGAACTTTCTGATAGGGAGATGACTGTAGTAAGCCCACTAGGCCAAACTGTAGTAGTGAATAAGATGTTTCAGAGAGTGCCTTTAGAGCTTCAAGGAGCGGTATTTCCTGCTGACTTAATGGAATTACCCTTTGGGGAATTCGATCTTATACTTGACATGGACTGGCTGGTAGAACATCGAGCTATTTTGGATTGTGCTGCTAAGAGAATGGAGTTAAGGACCCCGGAGGATGAAGTGGTGATTATGATAGGAGAAAGGAGAAACTACTTGTCTAATGTAGTTTCTACTTTAAAGGCTGATAAGATGGTTCGGAAGGGGTGCAAGGCGTTTTTGGCTTTCATTAGTACTTTGGATAGGAAAGAAGGGGGAGTTAGTGGAGTTAGAAGCGTAAGGGAGTTTGAGGATATTTTCGGAGGAATTACAGAATACCCCGGACGGGGAGGTGGAGTTTGGAATCGACTTCTTTGTCAGATGCTGACTCACTGTGTCCATTGCCCCATCTGAATGGCACCAAAAGAGTTGGTTGAGCTTAAGGCTCAGATCCAAGAATTGCTTGACCGTGGGTTTATCTGACCCAGTGTGTCTCCATGGGGAGCACCGATCTTATTCATAAAGAAGAAGGACGGAACTATGCGTATTTGCATAGATTACCATCAGTTGAATAAGCTAACCATCAAGAACAAGTACCCGTTGCCAAGGATAGATGACTTGTTCGATCAATTGAAGGGGGCCGCAGTTTTCTCAAAGATCGACTTAAGGTCGGGATATCATCAGCTTAAGGTGAAGGAGGCTGATATCCATAAGATGACTTTCCGGACAAGGTATGGCCATTTTGAGTTCGTGGTAATGCCATTTGGATTGACGAATGCCCCAGCCACGTTCATGGATATGATGAACCGGGTTTTTCAACCCTACTTGGATAGGTTCGTCGTTGTGTTCATCGACGACATCCTAGTGTACTCCAAGTCTGAAGAAGAGCATGATAAGCATCTTTGGGTTGTGTTGCAAGTGTTGAGGGAGAAGAAGCTTTATGCCAAATTCAGCAAGTGTGAATTTTGGCTTAGGAAGTTGCCTTCTTAGGGCATGTGGTATCCATGAAGGAATAAGGGTGGATCCTAGGAAGATTGAGGCGGTGTTGGATTGGAAACCCCTAAGTGCGTGGTAGAAATTGAGTTTCTTAGAATTGGCAGGCTATAATAGAAGGTTCGTGGAAGGGTTCTCATCGATAGCTGCTCCTTTGACAAAGTTATTAAGGAAAGAAGTGCCTTTCATATGGGTGATAAGCACCGGAGAGCTTTGAGAAGCTTAAGAAGGTCTGACCGAGGCTCAGTTTTGATTCAAATTTGGAGGCAGGGAAGGATTTCATGGTGTATTGTGATGCTTTCCACATAGGATTGGGAGGTGTTCTTATGCAAGATGGAAAAGTAGTCGCTTATGCGCCTCGACAACTAAGGCCACACGAGGTTAACTACCCGACGCACGACTTGGAATTGGCGGCAGTGGTCTTTGCTCTTAAAGTGTGGAGGCACTATCTTTATGGAGAGAAGTCGGTAATCTACACAGACCACAAGAGCCTTAAGTATCTGCTGACTCAGAAAGAGCTGAATCTGAGACAGTGAAGGTGGGTGGAACTATTGAAGGACTATGATTGTTTGATAGAGTATCACCCGGGCAAGGCGAATGTGGTAGCAGATGCCCTAAGTCAGAAGGTAGTGTCAGATCTGAGGGCGATGTTTGCACATCTGAGCTTGTATGATGATGGAAGTCTGCTGGCAGAACTGCAAGTAAAGCCAACATGGTTGAATGAAGTGAAAGAGGGACAGTTGGTGGATGAGGATCTAAGTGCTAAGTTAAGACAAGTGCAAAATGGAGAGTTGGAAAATTATGGTATTAATATTGAATGAGTATTGTGTTTCAAGGGAAAAGTCTGTATGTCGAAGGACGAGGGGCTTAAGCAAAGAATTCTTCAAGAATCGTATAGTAGCCCTTATGCTATGCATCCCGGAGGTAGTAAAATGTACAGAGATCTAAGAGAACAATTTTGGTGGCCTAATCTTAAGCAGGAAGTGACCAAATATGTTGGCAAATTCTTAACGTGTCAGCAAGTTAAGGCTGAACACTAGGTTCTGTTAGGATTGCTTCAACCGATAATGATTCCGCAGTGGAAGTGGGAGAGAATTACCATGGACTTCATTAGTAGGCTTCCCCTTACACCTACTAAGAAGGACTCGGTATGGGTGATAGTGGATAGGTTGACCAAGTCCACGCATTTCATTTCGGTAAGGGTTGATTATTCCTTGCAGAAGTTGGCAAAATTGTACGTGGCGGAAATTGTAAGGTTACATGGAGTGCCGAAGTCAATCATTTCAGACAGGGATCCAAGGTTTACGTCTCGATTTTAGAAGGCACTACATTAAGCTTTAGGCACCAAATTGGATTTCACTACAGCTTTTCATCCACAGTCTGACGGGCAGTCTGAACGAGTAATCCAAGTGTTAGAGGATATGTTGAGGGGTTGTGTGATGGACTTTAGAGGAAGTTGGGAAGAATATTTGCCTTTAGCAGAGTTTGCCTACAACAACAGCTATCAGGCCAGTATACGGATGGCACCATATGAAGCGTTGTATGGTCGAAAATGTCGAACTCCTACGTGTTGAACCGAATTAGGGGAGCATCGAGTTTTGGGTCCCGAGATTATGGCAGAATCTGAGGAGAAAGTTGAGGTAATCCGGGCACGATTGAAGGAAGCATCTAATAGACAAAAGTCGTACGCTGATCTGAAACGGAAGGAGATAGAATTTGATGTGGGAGATCAAGTGTTTCTTAAAGTTTCGCCTTGGAAAAAGGTAATGAGATTTGGTCGAAAGGAAGTTAAGTCCAAGGTTTATAGGACCTTATAAGGTTTTGAAGCGAATTGGACCAGTGGCATATCAGTTGGAGTTGCCACCAAAGTTGAAGCAGATGCACGACGTATTCTATGTTTCCATGCTACGCCATTATCGATCGGATCCATCTCATGTAGTGCCGGTTGAAGAGGTGGAGATAAGGCCAGATTTGTCCTATGAGGAGGAGCCGATCTAGATTCTAGAACGGGATGTGAAAGTGTTACGGAGAAAATCAGTTCCTCTAGTCAAAGTGTTATGGCGTAATCATGGATCGGAAGAAGCTTCGTGGGAGCCAGAAGAGGCAATGCGATAGCAATACCCTCACTTATTTCAGCCAGGTAATTTTGAGGACGAAATTATTTTAAGGGGGTAGAACTGTAATATCCTGGATCGTGGCTTATGCATTATTGCTTAATTATATGAAATAGCATGCTTATGTGTATTGTGAATGTGCATTATGGATTTTGTGAACCATAGTGTATAGTTAAATACTTTAGAAATTATTGGATTTTAAATTTAAAGGGAGCTAAGCTTGATAAGGCCTTAAGAAAGTTAATAGAGGAAATTTGACATGAAGTTGGGCTTGGTAAAGTGGCTACAAGGTGCCACTTAGGGCCTTAACAAGTGGCGCCATTATCAAGGGAAGGGCCAAGGTTGAGTAGCGTGGGGAGCACTTGGAAGTTTTTTTATTTTTTCGACAAAGGGAGAGTGGCAATGGACGACATTAAGAGACTTAGGAATGAGTTTAAGATGTGCTTAAACTCCCTTGGAAATTTTGGCTAAGGCATGAGATAAATAAGAATTTATTTTAGATTATTTCTTTTAATAGATAAGAAAGAGAGAAGATAGGAAAATAACAAGGAAAGGCCTAGTGTGTGAGTAGGTAACCGAAATTGAGAAGCAAAGCATTCATCTTTTCTTTTGTTTTCTTCCCCATCTCTTCCTCTAGCTGAATTTCTACTTTATTTCTTAAAATCTTTCTTTTCCTTTTATTTTCTCTAGCAGAAATCTCCTTTCCCTATTCTAACCATTGTCGTAACCTTTAAGGCTTCATACCTCTTTTTTGTGTCTCTTGTGGAAGTCGAATCCATAACCCTTGCTACCCTTTTCTAAAGCCGAATATACAAGGTACCCTAGCCGATTCTCCATTAAGCCACAAAGCCGAATATCCTTGTGGTGACAAAGATAGGTCTTGTCGATTTCTTGATGAGGTGAGATCAAGTTTGATTTCTATTCTTTTCTTTTAGGACTTGTCGAATTTAAAGACTAATCCTATTACTATTCTTTGACCAAAATCTTAAGGAGAGATTTGGGACCTCTACTAGTGTCGACTATAAGAAGGAGCATTGGGATATTAGACCTAAGGTAAGTAAGGTGTAAGTTTAGGTAGAAGGCCATTTATTTGAATGTTAGAATTGGATCTAACATATACTTTTAAGGGTCTCGACATCATCAAGAGCAAATAGCAATTTTGGGATTTCAATATCCGAGGTAATTTATAAGGTAAGATTCGGCCAAGGCCATGTGTGGTGTTATAGATCTATTTCTTAATTATTGAAAAGCCGGAAACTAACCCTTTAAGTGATCTAATGTTGGTCGATTACAAGGTAGAAAGATTTCAACGTTTCGGGATTTGATTAGTAGTGGAACCGGCACCAAGGTAAGAATTTGATTACAATAATCCTATTGGGATTTGGCTTTCAGCCGAATGGCTTTTTACTAATAAGATTGGGGTTGGCCGAATATAGGCAGTAAAGATCTAAAGCAGTAGATTGGATTTTTGGGATTTGGAGTGAATTTGCTAAGTTAATCAGGTGTGTACCCCACACTAAATCTTAATAATTTTATGGCTTGAATTTATTATATGAGTTAATAAGAATGTGGAAAATAAGGCTAAAGTACCTTGCCATGGTACAAAGTACTCAAGTACGTTTTCCTACTCCTACTATAAGTATGACTTGAGTTGTTATGGCACCCATGTGCACCTATAAGAATGTGAATATATGGAACATGGCATGTTAATGTATGATCTATATAACATGGGCATTTGGGAGATTATGAAAGGGGAAGTGAATGTGGCGGTTTTATACCACGATATCTGAATGTGGTGACTTCGGTCACATTATCTGAATGTGGTGTCACATGACACAAAATAACTATCTGGTGGCTATGCCACAAATTATAAGGGCGATGAGCACGTCGACTCAATGACGCCTTGATGGTGTGTAGCGGATGGAGGTTGACTTAGTAGTCCCCACGATTGTGCGAGGTTAGTACGGGTGATGTGTAGTGGATGGCATCTAGGTTGGGTTCGGGATTGCATCATTATTCATGTTTTTATATTTGTATGTATGATTCTGTATGCCATAATCTGTTGGGCCTTAGTGTTGGCCGTACACATTAAGTCCGTTTGACTCACCCTATTGTGGGAACATTTTTCAGGTGATGATCAGTGATGGACCGGGTCGGCAGGAGCTTAGTGGTGGCCATGCTCAGCAAGGAATTTATCTTATTTGGACTTTTTATTTTAAGTAATTTGAATTTAATTTGGGTTTTATGTTGATGTAATAAGGCCATAGTATGAACCATTTTATGCATGCATGTCATTTATTTCAAGACGATACAACTTTTATAAAATTTAAAGTTAAGTAAATTTTCTTAAAATAAACCTTCAAATATTATGACATCTATATACAAATGCTTTAAATTCAAAGGTAAAATTCTTAAAACAAAATCGGCATGTGTTTTGATTTAAAACCAAGTTTTAATAAATCTCGATTTCAAAATTTACAAAGTTTCTAATTGGACCCAACATAATCAAATTTTCCTTCAAAACCATTCGAATTTCTCCTAAGTGACAAACAATTTTTCAAGTGTTTTACTCGAGGACATACCAGATCTGGTCAAGGCTCGTGGGCTGGGTTTGGGGTGTTTAGGAGCTCACCTTTTGAGTTGATGTGCGGTGCAAGTGATTATGACATTGGAGCTGTGATGGGTCAAAAAAGAAACAAAGTGTTTCACCCTATTTACTATGCAAGTAGAAATTTGACGGAAGCCCAACTCAATTATACGGTAACTGAAAAGGAACTCTTTGCTATAGTTTTTGCTTTTGAAAAATTTCGCTCATATCTTATAGGTACCAAAGTTACAGTATTTACTAACCATGCGGCCATTAAATACTTCCTCACGAAGAAAGATGCGAAACCGAGGCTAATTCATTGGATACTTTTAGTCCAAGAATTTGACCTTGAGATCCAAGACAGCAAATCTGTCAAAAAAAAAATAGCTGATCACCTGTCGAGGTTGGAGCAAGATAAGATAACTGGATCATGTGTGCCTATCAACAAGAATTTCCCAGATGGACACTTATTTGAGGTAAGTCAAATTTCCCAATGAACAGTTATCTTGCATGTGGAATAATTCCTCGAGAAATGACATACCAACAAAGGAAAAAATTCCTTTATGATAGTCGGTATTATTTTTGGGAGGATCCATTTTTGTTTAAATACTGTGCAGATAATATAATCTAAAAGTGTGTAGCTGAAAGTGAGATTGCTGAGATCTTGTATCATTTCCATTCATCTCCAAGTGGGGGACACTTTGGTGCTTCATGGACTGCAGCAAAGATTTTGCGAGCATGTTTCTTTTGGCCTACACTATTTAAAGATTCTTATGCTTATGTGAAGAATTGTGAAAAATGCCAAAGGACCGAAAATATATCAAGAAGGAATGAGATGCCTTTGACAAACATTTTGGAGATTGAATTATTCGACGTATGGGGCATTGACTTCTTAGGCCCGTTTCCTTCTTTGTATGGGAACAAATACATCTTAGTTGCTATGGACTATGTATCTAATTGGGTTGATGTTGAAGCATACCTTACAAATGATGCTAAGGTAGTGATGCGATTCCTACATAAACATGTGTTTACACAAATTGGGACACCAAGAGCTATTATTATTGATGAAGGTTCTCACTTTGTGAACAAATGGCTTAAGTGGTTGCTTGAAAAATATGATGTGAAGCACAACATTGCTATTGCCTATCACCCCCAATCTAATGGGCAAGTTGAAAGAGTAAATCGTGAAATCAAAGGTATCCTTAAAAGGTTGTATGCCCTAGTAGAAAAGATTGGGCTCGAAGGCTCGATGATACATTTTGGGCCTATCGAATAGCATTTAAGACACTGTTAGGAATGACTCCTTATCGGTTAGTCTTTGGAAAGGCAAATCATTTTCCATTAGAGTTGGAGAATAAAGCTTACTAGGCTTTGAAACAGTTAAACTTTGATCTTAAGCAAGCCAGTGAGAGAAGGATGTTACAACTTAACGAGTTGGAAGAGCTGAGGTTGTTTTCCTATGAGAATGCCAAATTGTGTAAAGAAAGATCAAAGAGATGGCATGATAGTCATATACAACCTTGCGAGTTTAAAGAAGGTCAAAAGGTTTTGTTGTTTAATTCAAGGTTGAAGTTATTTCCTGGGAAGCTTAAATCCTGATGGAAAGGACCCTATACCATCTATCGAGTTTATCCTTATGGAGCTATTGAATTATACGACAATTAAGGAGGTACGTTTAAAGTTAATGGTCAACGTCTCAAACACTACTGGGATGATAAAGTTGAGTGAGTTGAATCCTCGTTCAAATTAATAGACCCTTGATTTTTCATGAACTCATTTTGTGAATAAATAAATAATTAGAACTTATTTTCTTAACTTATTACATTTAATTAATTCTATCTAAGGAGATTGAAACTTAAGCGGGACCACTGTGACCCCTCCAACCTTTCTTGGGAATTAATTTAATGTAATTTGTTAAGAAGAAATTTTCTAATTAAGATTTAAAATTTTTAAGTTTCATTTGTTTTGTTTAAATTTTAAATTTTTATGTTAATAAAAGGGGTCAAATTTGGCCCAAGTACTAATCAGTTGTTTTTGAGTAAGTTTGTAAATACAGTTTGAGTTTGAGGCCCAAGATAGCAAAAATGAGGGAAAAATCCATACTTTGCCGCCACTCCCGTTACTTGCCACCCAAGTAACCCTAATGTAGCTAAATTTTTGCTACATGTTGCCCTAATTCTTCCCTATATAAACTCCTCTTCATTCTACTATTTTTCATATCCCTCAAAGTAATTTGTTTAACCCTAAAAATCCCTAAATCTCCTCTTGTGCTACTAGCCTCAAATATCGAAAGAAATCCCAGTCTTTCTTCCCTTTTTTTCTAAAATCACCTATTGTCGCTGCAAGAAGATTGCTGAAGCACCAACATTGCTGCCGCACATCGCTGTTGTTGTTGTTGTCATACATCGCCATTATTGTCGCACGCTATCGTTGCTGCTGCACCATCCTTACCATCACAAGACTTTCATCGTAGCAAGTCCTTACCCATCTTGTCAATTTCTCTTTTCCCCCTTATGCTCAAGAAAAGATACCATGTCTCACAAAAGAACTAGATCTTCAAAGACTAAACCTGAAAACCCGATTTTGATCGATGAAGAAGTGAAAGAGAGATTTGATTCAATCTTCAAGCATTAACCTATGATGCTAGAAAAAGGTTTTAACTTTAAGAGTCATGATTTGATGGTTGTTCCTATACCGATTAGAAAGAAAATCAATTCTCTCAAATGGGAACGATTTTGCGATGCTCGTTCACTTCCCGATGATGAACTAGTTCTAGAATTCTATGCTAGTTTGACTATGCAAGATGCTACTGAGGTCATCGTTCGAAAGAAAAAGGTACCTCTTACTTCTAAGTCCATTAATGATTTGTTTAACTTACCTGATGTTGAAGAAGATGAATGCTACCCTATGATGAACAATATCAATTGGGATTTTATTCAACAAGTGCTTGGTGTTGTGACAAATCCGAGATCCCAATGGATTATAAGAAAGTATGGAAGCCATTCTTGCCGAAGGGAATATCTAAAACTAGTAGCAAATGTATGGTTTTATTTTGTTCGCTATAGTTTTAGCCTATCTCATATAGTTCCACCATCTTCATGGAACAGATGCTTTTGTTATATGCAATCTTGACAGAAAAGTCCATCAATGTTGGGAAAATTATTCTCAAAGAGATTCATGATTGTTCTAAAAAGAAGATAGGAAGTGCTTATTTTCCATCATTAATCACTTCACTTTGCTAAAGGGCCCATGTTAAAACACAAGCAAATCTGAAGGGGCAATATGTTCAAGGGTGTATTACAAATCATGATCTTGAAAGGTTAGTAGAGAAGGTGGATGAGCTGAATAAAGGCAAGCAAGAAGAGCCAACTAAGCTAGATACCAATGAGTCAACAAATGAAACTGAAACTGAAGCTAATTCACTTACAGACACTGAAGAAGAAGAATCTGACAAGGAACCGAACAGTCCTAAACTAGTTAAAGGATCTGCAACCCCTGAACCAGAGATTGAGCCAGAAAAAGAAATAGTCAAGTTAAGTGTTGAACTTGAATCTACATGTAACAACCCGATTTAAGTGCTAGTCAGAACAGTGGTTTCGGAATCACTAATCCGAGGTCAGAGAAAATTATTTTTATTTTATTTTATGAGTTAGAGTATGATTATATAGGTGCATGAAAATTTTGATGCTTTAATTTTAGTGATTACGTGCTTAATCGCGAAAAAAGACTAAATCGCATAAAGTGCAAAAGTTCCATTTTATAAGCTAAAGGTGCCTAATAATCATAGAATATTAATTGGAGTTCTTTAAAGGGCAATTAGACCATTAGAAATGTAGTGGCCGGCCATAGGGGACAAGAAAGTCAAAATTGGTCCAAGTTGGTAAGATTTGGTGACTAAATTGGTGGTATAATACTAAAATAAAGGAAGGAAAAATATCATCTTTTTTCTCTGTTCTTCTTCACCAAAAATTGGCAACAAACTAAGGGGTTTGAGAGCTCAAAATTTCAGCAAGGTTCTCTCCTTGCAAGTAAGTGCATTAGTGATCATTTCTTGATAAAAATTATACTTTTGAAACCCCCAAATATTAAGCTTTCTAAAGAGGGGACTATCTTGCAATATGGTAAAAAGTTTAGGGATTTTCCATGTTAGCTTTTAAGTTGTTTTCTACACTTTTATGGAATAAAATGAGACATAGATGTTAATAAATAACTTTTGTGAAAGGTGTTACCATGAAAACACCTAAATGGACCTTTTTGTAAAGGTTGTAAAATTTGTTGTAAATGTGTGAAATGTTGGGTTTTGATATAGCCATAAGAGAAATAAATGTTCACCTAGGCTCGTTAAAGGTAGAAATTTGATTAGAATCGATTACTGAGCCTATGGGTAAAGTGGTCATTTTGCAAAAGTCTAAGGGCAAAATAGTAATTTTGCCAAAGCATGATTATTAAAATGTAATTATTAATGTGATAATAAAATGAGCTAATTTTCTATTATAGAGCAAGAAGAACCAAGAATCAACCTCGATCGGGGAAATAATAAAATATCGGACTAGATCGACAATCTAGCCTATTTTGAAATCGAGGTAAGTTTGTATGTGATAAATTCAACATTTATGCTAGCGCGTTTGAGAATGTTTGATATTATAATGACACATGATATTCTATGAAATTGAGCATTTGGTGTTAAATGAGAAAGATGAGAAAAGTTGAGATGGAAAAGGTCCCGTGTAAGACCATGTCGGGGACATGGCCTTGACACTGAATTGAAATCCCGTATAAGACCATATCTGGGATTTGACTCTGGTATTGAATGTGAGAATTGTATAAGACCATATTCGATATGTGGCATCAATACTTGATGTGAGATTCCGTATAAGACCATATTCGGGATATGGCATCGGTATTCAGAGGTAATCCCATGTAAGACCACATTTGGGATGTGGCATTGGCTTCGTGTTTATATCAGTGATAATGAATATACATCCTTGAGTATCCCTAGTGATTTAATGGGATAAATAGACCAGCTTTGGAATAGAAATGAGATTTGTATTAAAGCTATGTGACTGAGTGAATACAAGTATCCGTGAGTAATTCACGAGGAACATTTACGATATGTGGCATGGTATGTGCTAGATAAGGGCAAGTACGAGTAAGTTATGGAAAGAGCCTATGACTTTGTGTGTGGTTATCTAATGCCATGGATAGATATTGTTATGATCTTATCGTTGCTATTTATTTTCATGCAAACTAACTAAGCTTTATGCTAACCCCTCTCATTTCCCTTTTCCTTGTAGTATTGCCAAGATAACTCGAGGATAGTGGGTCGTCGGAGTTCGAAAATCACACTATTGACATCTATTTGGTATAACAAGTTAGACTTATTTTGAGTGTGGCATGTATAGGACTTGGATGTTTTGTTATGTCATATTAGTTAGCCAAAGTTTTGGCTATTTATATTATTAAATTCATTTTGTAAAATTGGGTCAATACTTGACAAGTATATATATATTCATTGATGAGGAATCATGAAGTTTATGCTTTTGTGGATGCTTGGTTTGAGTTGGTATAAGTATGGTTGCTATGTAGGGTGGCATTTGGCTTGGAATATAGCCTTCTTAATGTCCACATGGATAGACACACGGGTTGTGTGTCTAGGTCGCGTGTGACACACAGTCAGCCCTAAGGGCGTGTTGATCGGCCGTGTGTCCCCTTGTATGCAAGCTTTACAAGTCAGTATGCTCAGTAGTAAACACACGGACAGAGACACGACCATGTGTCTCAACCGTGTTTGGGGCACGATCATGGACATGGGAGTGTGTCCAGGCCGTGTGAAGTCTGCACTTAAAATTAGAAATTTAATTCAACACACGGTCTAAGGACACATGCGTGTGCCTTGGCTGTGTGACCATAGTGAGGTGATGACGTAATAAACAGAATGCCATGGTTTTGGCACAGGTTAGGACACCTGCGTGTCGAGGCCGTGTGAGGGACACGGGCTTGTGTTCGGCCGTGTGAAAACCCTTGTAGGTTCGAATTAGAAAATAAATTCCATATGGGTTAGGAACATGGGCGTGTGTGACCACATGGCCTGCCCACACGGGCGTGTCCAATTTCACACGGGCGTGTAGCCCTGTGTAGACAAAAAGAAATTTAAGTGTACAAAAGTTCCGGGTTTGATTCCAAGACCCTCCTTTTGCATGTTTAAGGCCTCGTAGGCCCATAATAAGGATGTTTTGAATGTGAATGGAAAGTTTAAGGTTGGAATGAAATTTTATAGCCTAAAGTTACATGTTCAAGTGAGATAAGTCCAGTAATGTCTCGTACCCGGTTTCGGTGTTGAATACGGGTAAGGGGTGTAACATTACAACTCCAGTGCCGACTTTTGCAAGTGATTCAATGAAATCAGAGTTGTCAATTGTGATGGATATGTGCAAATTCATAGACAATCAACAACAAACTTACTGGAAATATGAAAAAATTAGAGATGACTCAATTCGAAATACTTTTAAGAATATCTCTAATACTTTTGTTCCTGAGTTCCCAGATGTTATCTTTGAGACATGGACGGAATATATTGACTATGCAAGTGGAGATGGAGCTAAAAAAGACAAGGGGGAATAAGTCAGAAAAATAAAAGGGGGTTCTTGTATTGATTTATTTAATTATTTTTAGGTCTTTAGGAATTTATTTCTTTCATAATTAGGATTTAATTTCTATAGAATAAAGCATAACAAGCATGAATAAACTTAACATTTCTTTAGAAACAAAAAGACTAAGTAATATGGTAATGGGGATGAACATGTCTATAATTGGGTTATAGGAAAGACTTGGTAGTTAACCAGTCTTAATGACTCATCTCTCTTTCTTTTCAACCCTACCTGGTGTTCAGTTTGCATTCATTACTTTGTTCTTACAATGAGGACATTGCTTCTTTCTAAAGGGGGGTAAGGCAAATAAATTGCTCAAAATTTTAAATTTTTTAAGTATGTTTGAATCATTTCTTTCATAAGTATGTTTTAATAATGAATGTTTAGAGACATTTTTTGTTAATGAGATAGTTTGTATGCAAGTATGAATGATGATTTTATCTGAGTGAAAGTATGTTATCATGAAGAATGGAATGCTTGTATTGTCTTAGCCTTAGTAATGTTTGCCATGAAAACTTAGTTTCTCTGGAGATTAGACATGCATGAAGGGTTATATCTTTAGAATTGACTTAGTAACTTTCTTGAGGCGAAATCCTAAAGGACATAAAAAATCTAAAATGATATAGACACTATTTCTTTGGATCGTTTGAGCCTTTTCAAGCCAACCCTATGATATTAGACCCTTGAAATTGTAATTTTGAGTCTAAAGGCTTGTTTATTGCAATTAACCTACATTATAAGCCACATTACCATCTTTTTAAGTTATCCTCATTTTGTGCACCCATCTTAACTAAAGTTGCCTTGGTAATCAACATTTGTGGAAATTTTCAAAAAAATGTATGTGCTCATGCTTAAAAAAATAAAAGAAAGAGATGAAGGAAGAGCAAAGAAAAGTTTGCTCAGTCTCCAAAAAGAAAAATATATGAGCTTGAGTTCAAAATAAGTTTGGGAGTGTTCCAAAGGTTCACTTAAAGAAAAAGGCTATATTTTGAGAAATCCAAGACAAAGTGAAATGTTAAGATTTTGCAACCAAAATGTCTCATCTCTTAAAATCCCTACCTTTAAACGAGCACCATTACAACCTTATAAAAGACCTATTGATTTGATGATTATGTCACCTACATTAGTGGAGAGGAAGTACTAAGTTCAACATATGAAGATCATAAATAAACCTTATGATTGTTTGCTTGATTGATAAGAAATTATGTTGAATGAAGAATTTTATCTATGGCTGTGACATACATACAAACTATTATTCATGTTGGCATATTTTGAAACTTAGTATGAAACTCTAAAAATGTTTGCATATGAATTACTTGTTAATGAAGAAGATCTATAAACATGACGTTATTAATGCATGATTATGGGGCAGAGATTGATGCTACTTACATAGCAATTTTTCCTTAGCAAGACCTTTTGCTGTGCATAAATATTACTCGGGACAAGTAATGATTTAAGATTGGGGGTGTGTAACCTGAAAAATATATAGGATTTTTCCTATGCAATTTATCACTTTTTTACTTAAATTCGTTGTTAAAATTAAGTAATTGTTAAATAAATTAATGAAATATGTGAAAATATGAAATTAGGACATAGAAATTATTAAAATGTGATTTTATGCTTTATTATATAGTTTTCATGCATAAAATGACCTATTTTATATTTATTTGAACATATTATATTTCTAAAACATAAAATTGGTCATGCATGATTAAATTAAATAATAAAATATAAAATTATATTTAATAATTCATTTTAAATATTTCATTAATAATTTGGGTTTTAATTAATTATTTATTTTATTCTTTGGTCCTTTAATCTATTGATCTATTTTGGACAGGTTTTGTTGGATTACAAAAATCGTCCAAATTGAAGACGAAGTCAACCCAATTTCGGCTGCACATGGTTGTCCACATAAACAATTTTTTGGTTTAATTACACAAGGTCTGTAACACCCCTCACCCGTATTCAATGCCAAAATAGGGTTACGAAGCATTACATGACTTATAACACATATAACCGTATTTTTCTCATGCATACAATCATTTCATACAATCATCATTCAATTTGTCCCTTACAATAGCCTACGATGCCTTAAACATGCTTTAGGAGTGGTTCGGGACTAAATCGATAACATATAAACTTCTAAGAAACTTTGAAAATTTTTCTCAATACATAGGACACACGTCCGTGTTACCAGGCCGTGTGTCTCACACGGCCAACCACACGCCTGTGTGTCTAGCCTGTGTTCTCTTCGAAGTGGCCACACACGCTCGTGTGCCAGGTCATGTGCTAGGCCGTGCCAAAACTGTAGGGTATACTAACTTATGCAACACGGCCAAGTCACACACCTGTGTGCTAGGCTGTGTGTCAATTAGGTGGTATATTGACTTATACCACACGGCCAGTCACACGCCTGTGTGTGAGACAGTGTAGAGCATACTGACTTGGTTCTAATATCATCACCAGGGGACACACAGCCGTGTAACATGACCATGTGTCATTGACGACTGAGACACACGTCGTGTCTCTGCCCGTGTATACAAAAATAGGCTATTTGTAAAGCCATCTTGCCACCCTATTTATACATGCATGCACAAGCATAGATTGCAACATTTTATAGTCCAATAGGCTGCCAATCCACAACATTTCATACACATTTTACACCAATTTCACATAGTATTCAAATACCTAATTAATATAATGCATTTCCATTCATATGCCTATTACATATCAAGACAACATTTACATATTTCCATTCCATCTAATACTTGCCAAAACATGCCATATTTGAACACTTATACACAACCAAAAGATTACACCAAGATAAGCCAAATCACATGGCTTAAACTTATACCACAGCATGTACCCAAATTCTCTATCTCAAGTAACCATAACTATCATCTTTATAACTAGCCTATACATGCCATATTTAAAAATATCGAAGAGTTCAAAAGTACCAATAGCAACTAGATAGTGTGATGCGTAACTCTTACTTTATCCAGATCGAGCGAGCTATCAAATCTTTATAAAACATGGAAAGGAAACAGAGTAAGCTTTAAAGCTTAGTAAGCCCTTATAATTCAAAATTTAACTTACCATTACATAATCAAACAATTAAATAAAGTATACCAAATTCACTTGCCAAATGCCTATACACAAGCATTAATCAACAAGTTAGTAATATAAGTGCATGTAATCATCCATTATCTCAATTTAATACTCAAATATTGTATCATATCAAATTCACATATATCATGTACATCATTCATAACATTTCATTCTAAATCATATAAGCGATAATTCATTCGATAACAATAATAGTAACTCATCCATATAACACATATCTTTTTCACATAACCAATAATTTATGCTGTTTGTAACACCCCAAACCCGGTCTATGCATTAAGACTAGATTTGGTTTGTTACATGAATCGAGCTATTTTTTTTTTCAATAAGTTGAAAACTACAATATTAATTACGAGATTTAATAAAATTAGAAGAGTATTTGAATTTGATAAATATTAGAAAAACATTAGTTGAAAATCATTATATTATCAAAAACCTTTAGGTAATTTGTTAAAGAGTTAACAATAATAAAAGAATTTCATATACTTGAAAACCCAAATTTATTTTAATAAAAACATCATATAATCATAGCCCATAATTAAAAGTCCAAAGTATAGTTTAAAACCAAACACATAAAATCCATGAATTATTTATAGAGGCCCTTATTACAATATCCCAAAATAGTAAAAATATTTATTAAAAAGTTCGAGTTTAAATAACCCATATTTTGCGGTATGGCCTCCACGAAGTCATCCTCGGCCCAAGTCCACGTCAATTTCCATTACGAGATGGAAAAATTAAAGGGGTGAGTTACTTAGAACTCGATGTGCAACTCACTTACCACCATTATTGGGCGGATCGTCAAGATATTATGTTGGGCTTGAGCCCAATTCTGAAATTCAACATTATATCATAAAATAAAATAATTTAAAAATGCATGTAAAATGAATTTCCCAACCAAACCTAATATCCATTCGCTAACACCCCGTACCAACCATCACAACTGTGGGGATCAAGTCAACCCACCCGCCAACACACCAATCGTAGGCATTAAGCCTTTTTATAATTGTGGCAAAGCCACCGAACTAGAGAGCAATAAGCCATATTTGTGGCGAGCCACCGAACTAGAGCAATAAGCCATATTTATTTTTGTGGCAAAGCCAAGAACTAGAGGCAATAAGCCATATTTATTTTTGTGGCGAGGCCCCCTGAACTAGAGGCAAAAAGCCATAATTTTGTGGCAAGGCCACCGAACTAGATTTTGGCAACTGGCCATTCTTCTCTTCATATACCCCACCCCATGCAATTATGCGTATATAACAAAATATAGTCATATAACAATTTTTTTTATTTAATCCATAACATTGGTGGGTTTATCATTTAACATTTCATTTGGCCCAAGTCAAATAATTTAGCAATTTGCCCATTTAGCAGTTTAGTGGGCTTTGGCCCATTTATCAAACTAGAGTATTTTGACCCACTTTATCGAACTAGAGTATTTTGGCCCAATTTATCGAACTAGAGTATTTTGGCCCAATTTATCGAACTAGAGTATTTTTGGCCCAATTTATCGAACTAGAGTATTTTTTGGCCCAATTTATTGAACTAGAGTATTTTGGCCCAATTTATCGAACTAGAGTATTTTGGCCCAATTTATCGAACTAGAGTATTTTGGCCCAATTTATCGAACTAGAGTATTTTGGGGCCCATTTTTACGAAACATACAATTTACATAATAACAAGTAATTTCTCGAGGGCGTTTTCGTAATTTTCACCATTTAGTCGTTTTTACGTATTTTCGTCAAAATATTAGTTTTTACGTTTTTACCGATCTAGTCGTTTTTACGATTTTTACTTCCATACCGAAATTGACATCCAACCGAGAAATAGTGTGAAGTTACACACCTCGATACCGAGAGTACTAATCCTTCTCGCTCCTCGGCACCTAAAACATATTTCGATCCGTTAGAACACTATTTCGTATAAACATACTTAATCGATAATAGATCCAAAATCTTACCCTCTTGATTTTGAATCACTTCGATTTTCGGCTTCTCCTCATTTATTGATTCGTTCGTCGCCGAGAATCCACCAACGTATAATGGCTCGGAAGTTCGTACTACTTCGAATAATTGACTCCTTGGAAGATGGTCCGCAACCCGGTGGAAAATCACGATGCCAAACCGCTCTTCGTTTAAATGGGGATTCAGATCCGCCCCTCTTAACGTGACTAACCACCGCCCTTTTCTTCCCTATTTTGAAAGTCTTCAAGATCCAAGGGATATTAGTTAAATCTAAAATAATATCGAATAATACTAGAGGCTTTAAAAGATGTGATTTCCTTACCACAATAATTTGATTCCAACGTTTCTCGATTCTCCGATCACTTGAGTTCCGATCTTCCATTATTGCACTATATAATAACGAATGAAGCGTTATTAGAACGAACGTTTATTTCGATCCAAAAAGGCCTTCATAACACCATTAATATTCGGTCATAACACTATTAATAAATCGAAACGAAAAAGAAGAAGAACCCCTTACCTATAATCCACGATCGAAAAGAAAGGATTGAGAAAGGTGTTTGTGATGGATGAAGATTTTGGCTATGTATGATCAAAGAAAAAGAAATAAAGATTCGGCTAAGGCACTTTAGCATTCGACCAAGAGAGTGTTTGATGGAGAAACTTTGAATGAGAGGAATTAAAATATGAAAGAAGAAATGGTGATGATGTTGTTTGATTTCAATGAGAAGAGAAGAAAAAGATGGATTTTAGGAGCTAGTACATTCGGCTATGGTAAAAGAAAAGAGAAAGGATGGCTCTTTTGGTATAGTTGATTTCGGCACTCAAAGAAAAGACACAAAGCAATGGCTAAAGAGAATAAAAAAAAATGACCAAATTGATCACAAAAATTTGAGCTTTACCAAATGCACAATTCGGCCAAGATGAAAAGTTGAGAAGAGAAAACAAAAATTCTGCACAAGGTGCAAGGAATGACCAAAGAGAAAAGAAATTCTTAGCCAAAACTAACACAAAATTTGGCTCCTCCCTATACCAAGTTGCAGTCCAACACATGGTCAATTGGCCATGATTTTGTTTCAAAATTTTCCTTGATATGTGCCTTATGTTCCCCTATCTTTCCTTAAGTATTTGATTCCATGCCATAAGTTATCTATTTCCTTAATCCTTTGATACACTAACCAAAAATAACATGGTCAACACTTACCATATATGTTCTTGGCCGACACTTGCTATACATGTGCGAGAAAATTAAAACAAAAATTCATCTAGATGCTAAACAAGGGATTCGAACCTCTTCCCTCAAGCTATAACCCATGCGCCAACTCCACCATGCCATGTACTCAACTTATGACACTCATTAACACTTAATTTAACTTAAGTCTTAATGACATTTGCTTCTCTTCAATAAATTCTCAATTATTAAATTTATTCCATATCCAAATTATGCTATACTCCTCTCTAGGACTTCAATAAGCACTAAAATAAAAGAAAGAAATTTTCCTTTAAAATCTAAACACCAATTCATGCAATATATACTCGGATTTTTAGGGTGTTACATCTCTACCCTCCTTAAAGAAAATTTCGTCCTCGAAATTTACCTGGTTGAAAGAGGTGAGGGTATTGTTGCCGAATTGCATCCTCGGGCTCCCACGTAGCTTCCTCCACTCCGTGGTTACGCCATAGAACTTTGACCAACGGCACGGTTTTCTTTCTTAGCACCTTGACATCTCGGTCTAAGATTTCCACTGGTTCTTCTTCAAAAGACAAATCTGAATTCAGCTCCAATTCTTCTACCGGTATAATGTGTGAAGGATCCGATCTATAACGCCTCAACATGGAAACATGAAAAACATTATGAATTTGATCCAATTCCGGAGGTAACTCAATCTGATAAGCCACTGGACCAACACGCTTCAGCACACGATAAGGTCCAATGTATCTAGGACTTAGCTTGCCCTTCCTTCCGAATCTGAAGATCTTTTTCCAAGGAGATACCTTCAAGAAAACCTGATCTCCCACATCATACTCGATATCCTTTCGCAGTGTCGCATCGACTTCTATCTATCCGAGGCTTCTTTCAATCGTGCTCGAATAACTTTTACCTTATCCTCTGTCTGGATATCATCTCGGGACCTAACATCATCTTTCGCCCAACTCGGTCCAACAAATAGGAGAACGACACTTACGACCATACAATGCCTCGTAAGGTGCCATCTGAATGCTAGGCGATAGGCATGTTGTTATATCATAAATTTTGCCGGTGGTAGATAATCCTCCCAACTACCCTCAAGTCGATTACACATCCCTTAACATATCTTCCAATATCTGAATTACTCTCTCCGTGACCATCGGTGAGGATGAAAAGCCGTCTTGAAATTCAACTTTGTCCCCAAGGCTTCATGCGAGCTTTCGAATCGTGATGTAAACCTAGGGTCCCTATCCGATATAATAGATCTGGTACCCCATGCAACCTCACAATTTTGGATACATCTGTTTCGCCAACCACGTAATGAATAATCATGGATTTGGCGAGGAAATGAGCGATCTTAATCAACCGATCAACAATTACCCACACGAATTTTTCTTAGTAGGTGTTAAAGGTAACCCACTAACAAAATCCATGGTTATCCGTTCCCATTTCCAAAGAGGAATTTTTATCGGTTGTAACAACCTGCACGGTAATTGATGTTCGCCTTCACTTGCGACAAGTCAAACATTTTCCCACAAATTACGAAATCTCACGTTTCAACCACAGCCACCAATCATCGCATTCACGGAGATCTCGATACATCTTATTTCCTCGGGATGCATAGCATAAGGGCTACTATGCCTCCATGAGAATCGATTGCCTCGGATCTGAATCCTTAGGCATACATACTCTTCCTCGAAAGCAAAACACACCTCCGTGTTTATTCCAAAATCCTCAATTTCACCATTTTCAACTTGCAAGTAAAGGTCCCAACTTCTCATCGATGTCATTTTTCCTTGATTTGTTCCACCACGCAGGCTTCACCAAGTTACGCTAACAAAGCGCCATCCTCATCTGAGACTCAAATGGGCAAACAATGCTCTCAAATCGAATCTTGTCTTACGACTTAACGCATCGGCTACCACGTTAGCCTTTCGGGATGATATTCAATTGAGAAATCATAATCTTTTAATAATTCTACCCATCTTCTTTGTCTCAAATTTAACTCCTTTTGGGTAAGGAGGTATTTAAGACTCTTGTGATCCGTGTAGATTATAGATTTCTCACCATAGAGATAGTGTCTCCAAATCTTTAGAGCAAAGACAACGGCATCTAACTCCAAATCATGAGTAGGGTAGTTTACTTCGTGTGGTCTCAATTGACGAGAAGCATAAGCCACCACTTTTCCATTTTGCATCAACACACAATCCAGACCCGTGTAAGACGCATCACAATAAGCAGTGAATTCTTTTCCGACCTCCAAATTTGAATCAAAACCGAGCTTCCGTCAGGATCTTCTTCAATTTCTCGAAACTCTCTTGCTACTTTTCAGTCCAAATATATGGAGCTCCTTTTCGCAACAGTTTAGTTAGGGGTGTAGCAATCAATGAAAACCCCTCTACAAAACGTCTATAGTATCTAGCCAAACCCAAGAAACTCCGAATTTCAGCTACCGATGTTGGTGGTTTCCAATCCAGAATAGCCTCAATTTTTCGAGGATCCACCCTTATTCCTTCGGCTGATACTACATGACCAAGGAAAGTCACTTCCTTTAGCCAAAATTTGCATTTACTAAATTTGGCATACAATTGTTTATCACGAAGTAGCTGTAATACTATCCGCAAATGCTGGTCATGTTCCTCCTCATTTCTCGAATAAACCAATATGTCATCTATGAACACTACCACGAATCGGTCTAAATATGTTTGAAAGACTTGATTCATCATGTCCATAAATGCATTTGGTGCATTGGTTAGTCCAAAGCGGCATTACTACAAACTCATAGTGTAAAATAGCGTGTCCAAAATGCCGTCTTATAAATGTCCGCTTCTTTCACCTTGAAATGGTGATAACTTGACCTTAAATCAATTTTGAGAAAACTAAAGCTCCTTTTAATTGATCAAACAGATCGTCAATTCTTGGCGAGAGGATACCGATTCTTGATCGTCAATTTATTCAATTGTGCGTAGTCAATGCACATACGCATCGATCCATCCTTCTTCTTGACGAGCGAATTGGTGCTCCCCACGGAGACACACTTGGTGAATAAATCCCGATCCAGCAATTCTTGAATTTGAGCTTTGAGCTCAGCCAACTCCTTCGGTGCCATTCTATAAGGAGCAATGGACACTGGAGCTGTCCCAGGCAAAAGCTCAATGCCAAATTCTACTTCCCGATCTGGAGGTATACTAGGAAGTTCTTCGGGAAATACATCGGGAAATTCCTTCACCGTCCTCACATCATCCACAGATAACTCTTTAGCATCCATAGCACAGATAAAGGCTAGGAATACTCCATATCCTTTCCGCACCAACTTCTCCGCCTTTAATGCAGATACCACATTTGCCAAATAGTTCCTTCGCTCGCCAATCATTATGACTTCCTTATCATCCAAGGTTCTTACTGACATTCATTTTTCAGCACAATCCAATTGCGCCCGATGTTTAACCAGCCAATCCATGCCCAGAATGAGATCGAACTCGCTGAAAGGTAGTTCCATCAAGTTTGCTAAGAATATCTCCTCTTGAATTTTTAAGGGCACGTCTTTAAATATTTTATTAACAATTACCGACTGTCCTAAAGGACTAATTACTATCATCTCACTATCGGTAATTTCTGATTCTAATTTCAGGTTTCGGATATGGCACTAGATACATATGAATGGGTAGAGCCAATATCTATTAAGGCAATAACAGTACATCAAAAATGAAGAACGTGCAGTTATCACATCGGTGCATTCCGTCCTCACGGCGTCTAACCGCATAGACCGATCCGAGCTATCTTGCATCGCATTTCCTCCATGACCATTGCCTCGACACGGTGCACCACGACCACGACCAGCCCCATTACCACCACGACTGGTCCACGACCTCTCGGTGGTCTTGATTACCCTGGCGGTGTGCATCATTATTACAAACTTCTTGAGTCGTATCCATACGTCGAGGACAATTTTGTCTTGATGATCCATTGAACCGCATTTGTAGCATGCACCCGTTTTCCTCCAACATTCTCCAAAATGTCTTTTCCCACATTCGATTGCAATCTCGACTCGATTATTTGTTACCGCGGTTCTACCTTTGGCGATTCATCATTCCGAGGTTTCTTGGAATCTCTTTGAAGAACCGATCTTGTGTCTCTCTTGTTTGAATCTTTCTCGATTACGCCGTTACGAATTCTTAGCCTCTTGACTATTTTGGCCTTCTCCACAAGAGTCGAAAAATTTCTAACTTTCGTGGAGCAATCGAACCCTCGTTCATCATTAAGTCCATCCTCGAAGCGTACACAACGTTCGTGATCCGTTGCTACAATTGTTGGGCATAACGGCTCGGACATAAAAACTCACTTCATATCTTGCCACGGTCTTACTTCCTTGGACAAGATTGAAATTCTTTCCTTCGACGTCTACATAACTCGTTCCAACGTATTTTCCTTGGAAGGCGGCTTTAAAGAATTCCCAATTAATCGGTCGACTTGGTGCCTTCTCGAGCAGTGAGCCACCAGCGTCGCCTCATCTCTTAACAAGGATCTGACTCCTCTCGCTTTTTGCTCGACAAGTACATTCCATATCATCCATAATCCGTTCCACGACTTGAGCGATATTCAACTACATTGAGCTACACGAGACTCCTCTAAAAATTTCGCATTATTTGACTTAAGTCGCTCTGAAATTGACCCACGAGTTGTTGGCCCAATTCTAGTTCCAGCGACCCTTTCCAAGACTCGTAGCATTGCATGAGTCAATGCATTATCTTCTTCCATGTGATCACGTGATCCGTCTCACTTTCAATTGGCAGTGTCTACTTCTTGACATATGATTTGGTGCTTGATCGTAGCACCTCGGCCTCTACCATGGCCACGTCTCGCGTCCATGACCACGTCCTCTAGTGCTCATGATAGCTTGTTCGTTTTTATCGATTACAAGTTTTATGAATCGTAAAATTTGTTTGGTGTTTATTAACGATATTTTATGAGATTTGAGATATAAAGTTATTTTTTTTCCGCAACATATCCTATAGTCTCAATCTCTACGGTTTTCACATCTAAAACTAGAAGTTCTAGAGTGTTCCTATGATTATATCATAGTAATTATTAAGCAATAAATACTTACTTGACTTGTTGCGGATGCTTGTGGTGCCATCTTGATCTTTAAAATTTAATTGAGCGATTTCATGTAATTTTACTTGCGAACCCAATCCACAGTCGAGTTTTTGAAACTGGCTCTGATACCACTAAGTGTAACACCCCAAACCCGGTCTATGCATTAAGACTAGATTTGGTTTGTTACATGAATCGAGCTATTTTTTTCAATAAGTTGAAAACTACAATATTTATTCTGAGTTTAATAAAATTAGAAGAGTATTTGAATTTGATAAATATTAGAAAACATTAGTTGAAAATCATTATATTATCAAAAACCTTTAGGTAATTTGTTAAAGAGTTAACAATAATAAAAGAATTTCATATACTTGAAAACCCAAATTTATTTTAATAAAAACATCATATAATCATAGCCCATAATTAAAAGTCCAAAGTATAGTTTAAAACCAAACACATAAAATCCATGAATTATTTATAGAGGCCCTTATTACAATATCCCAAAATAGTAAAAATATTTATTAAAAAGTTCGAGTTTAAATAACCCATATTTTGCAAGTATGGCCTCCACGAAGTCATCCTCGCCCAAGTCCACGTCAATTTCCATTACGAGATGGAAAAATTAAAGGGGTGAGTTACTTAGAACTCAGTGTGCAACTCACTTACCACCATTATTGGGCGGATCGTCAAGATATTATCTTTGGGCTTGAGCCCAATTCGAAATTCAACATTATATCATAAAATAAAATAATTTAAAATGCATGTAAAATGAATTTCCCAACCAAACCTAATATCCATCCGCTAACACCCCGTACCAACCATCACACTGTGGGGATCAAGTCAACCCACCCGCCAATACACCAATCGTAGGCATTAAGCCTTTTTATAATTGTGGCAAAGCCACCAACTAGAGGCAATAAGCCATATTTGTGGCGAGCCAGAACTAGAGCAATAAGCCATATTTATTTTTGTGGCAAAGCCACCGAACTAGAGCAATAAGCCATATTTATTTTTTGTGGCGGTGGCCCACCGAACTAGAGGCAAAAGCCATAATTTTGTGGCAAGGCCACCGAACTAGATTTTGGCAGCTGGCCATTCTTCTCTTCATATACCCCACCCCATGCAATTATCGTATATAACAAAATATAGTCATATAACAATTTTTTTTATTTAATCCATAACATTGGTGGGTTTATCATTTAACATTTCATTTGGCCCAAGTCAAATAATTTAGCAATTTGCCCATTTAGCAGTTTAGTGGGTTTTGGCCCATTTATCAAACTAGAGTATTTTGACCCACTTTATCGAACTAGAGTATTTTGGCCCAATTTATCGAACTAGAGTATTTTGGCCCAATTTATCGAACTAGAGTATTTTTGGCCCAATTTATCGAACTAGAGTATTTTTGGCCCAATTTATCGAACTAGAGTATTTTGGCCCAATTTATCGAACTAGAGTATTTTGGCCCAATTTATCGAACTAGAGTATTTTGGGGCCCATTTTCACGAAACATACAATTTACATAATAACAAGTAATTTCTCGAGGGCATTTTTGTAATTTTCACCATTTAGTCGTTTTTACGTATTTTCGTCAAAATATCAGTTTTTACGTTTTTACCGATCTAGTCGTTTTTACGATTTTTACTTCCATACCGAAATTGACATCCAACCGAGAAATAGTGTGAAGTTACACACCTCGATACCGAGAGTACTAATCCTTCTCGCTCCTCGGCACCTAAAACATATTTCGATCCGTTAGAACACTATTTCGTATAAACATACTTAATCGATAATAGATCCAAAATCTTACCCTCTTGATTTTGAATCACTTGATTTTAGCTTCTCCTCGTTTATTGATTCATTCGTCGAGAATCCACCAACGTATAATGGCTCGGAAGTTCGTACTACTTCGAATAATTGACTCCCTTCGGAAGATGGTCCGCAACCCGGTGGAAAATCCCAGACTGTCGAAACCGCTCTTCGTTTAAATGGGGGATTTACAGATCCGCCCCTCTTAACGTGACTAACCACCGCCCTTTTCTTCCCTATTTTGAAAGTCTTCAAGATCCAAAGGGATATTAGTTAAATCTAAAATAATATCGAATAATACTAGAGGCTTTAAAAGATGTGATTTCCTTACCACAATAATTCGATTCCAACGTTTCTCGATTCTCCGATCACTTGAGTTCCGATCTTCCGTTATTGCACTATATAATAACGAATGAAGCGTTATTAGAATGAGCGTTTATTTCGATCCAAAAGGCCTTCATAACACCATTAATATTCGGTCATAACACTATTAATAAATCAAAGCGAAAAGAAGAAGAACCCTTACCTATAATCCACGATCGAAAAGAAAGGATTGAGAAAGATGTTTGTGATGGATGAAGATTTCGGCTATGTATGATCAAAGAAAAAGAAATAAAGATTCGGCTAAGGCACTTTAGCATTCGACCAAGAGAGTGTTTGATGGAGAAACTTTGAATGAGAGGAATTAAAATATGAAAGAAGAGATGGTGATGATGTTGTTTGATTTCAATGAGAAGAGAAGAAAAAGATGGATTTTAGGAGCTAGTACATTCGGCCATGGTAAAAGAAAAGAGAAAGGATGGCTCTTTTGGTATAGTTGATTTCGGCACTCAAAGAAAAGACACAAAGCAATGGCTAAAGAGAATAAAAAAAATGACCAAATTGATCACAAAAATTTGAGCTTTACCAAATGCACAATTTGGCCAAGATGAAAAGTTGAGAAGAGAAAACAAAAATTCTGCACAAGGTGCAAGGAATGACCAAAGAGAAAAGAAATTCTTAGCCAAAACTAACACAAAATTGGCTCCCTCCCTATACCAAGTTGCCGTCCAACACATGGTCAATTGGCCATGATTTTGTTTCAAAATTTTCCCTTGATATGTGCCTTATGCTCCCCTATCTTTCCTTAAGTATTTGATTCCATGCCATAAGTTATCTATTTCCTTAATCCTTTGATACACTAACCAAAAATAACATGGTCAACACTTACCATATATGTTCTTGGCCGACACTTACTATACATGTGCAGAAAATTAAAAACAAAAATTCATCTAGATGCTAAACAAGGGATTCGAACCTCTTCCCTCAAGCTATAACCCATGCGCCAACTCCACCATGCCATGTACTCAACTTATGACACTCATTAACACTTAATTTAACTTAAGTCTTAATGACATTTGCTTCTCTTCAATAAATTCTCAATTATTAAATTTATTCCATATCCAAATTATGCTATACTCCTCCCTAGGACTTCAATAAGCACTAAAATAAAAGAAAGAAATTTTCCTTTAAAATCTAAACACCAATTCATGCAATATATACTCGAATTTTTAGGGTGTTACACCGTTGAACCTATTAGAATATCGAGAGATACTCGGGTTATATACATAACATATAAATCAGTAATCCGTCAATTTATTATCATTTCCACTCTTTCGAGCTATGATCAGTAAGCTCCTTCTGAGTTGATAGACAGTAAGGTCTTTTGAGCTAAAAATAGTAAGCTCTTACGAGCTGATATATCGGTAAGCTCATACGAGCTATGGTGACTCCACAACAAAGGCATGAGCTCGACCGAAACGGTAAGTGACATGTCACTCGTATCCTACGAATTCTTATGGTTCAAACGGGGCTTGGTAACCATCATAATATATTAATAAGGCATTTAAATTTCAAGTAAATCATTTACTCAATTACATACATTCATTTCAAATAATTACAAGTATTTAAAAGTTCGATTCTAATTATATGAACTTACCTCGTATCATTCAGATAGCAAATATCAGCTATTCGTCCACTTTTCTTTTTCCCCGATCTAATTTTGATCTCGACTTATCTTGATCTATATATTATAAAATTTAGCACATTCAGTATTCAATTTAGCCTTTAATACATATTTTGGCAAATTTACATATTTTCCCTAATGTTACACACTTTTACAACTTAGTCCTTAATAAACAAAATTGTAAATTCATGCAATTTATCACCAACTCATGTTTATCCGAACTTTCTATATGTTACTAGCAGCCTATATTTTTAATTTATTCATACTTTTACCCATAAAATTTTACATTTTCACAATTTAAACCCTTTTTGATATTTTTATCAAAAATCACTTTACAAAACTAGTTTAAATATCAACAACTATTCAAAATCCATCATCAACCATCAATTACTCAAGCATTCAACAATGGCAACATGATAAATCTTTAATAGTTTCAAAATATAAGGTACGGGCTAGCTAGAATACGAAGCAACGATCTCAAAAACGTAAAAATCATTAAAAACAGAGCTAAAAATAGACTTACATGTTCAAGGCACCATAGTCGAATGTCCAAGCTCTCAAATGGTTTTTCAAGCCCTAAATTCGGTGGTTGTGTTTTATGAAGATGATGACAAATTGTTTTTTTATCATTTTTAACTTAAATTATTATTAAATTACTATATTTACCTTTTAATAAAACATTAATATATCACATAAACCATGGATATAAATGTCCACTAACCTTAACAATGGTCTAATTTCAACATAAGGGCTCCCACAATTTAATTTCATAGCTATTTAATACTTTTAACTAATAGAATGACACTTTTACACTTTATATGATTTAGTCATTTTTCTCGAATTAACCATTCAAACAGTAAAATTTCTTTACAAAACTTTCACACAATAATTCAATCATGTTGCAGACCTTATTAAAAAAATAAAATAAATATTTTGACTTTAGATTTGTGGCCCCGAAACTACTGTTTTGGTTTGACTAAAAACAGGTTGTTACAACTCTCCCCCATTTGGGATTTTTGTCCCCGAAAATCTTACCGGTAAATAGGTTAGGGTACTATTTTCTCATAGCTTCCTCGGCTTCCCACGTAGCTTCCACGATCCCGTGTTTATGCCAAAGAACCTTTACTAGGGCTATGCGTTTATTTCTTAATTTTTTGATTTCACAAGCTAAAATCTTGGTCGGTTCTTCACTATACGTCAAATCAGTCTGTATCTCAACATCTACGGGAGAAATCACATGTGACGGATTAGATTTGTATTGACGTAGCATAGAAATGTGAAAGACAGTATGAATCTTTTCAAGTTCTGACGGTAATGCTAGTCGATACACTACAGGCCCTATTCTTTCGATGATCTCATATGGTCCGATAAATCGCAGACTCAGCTTTCCTTTATAGCTGAATCGAAGAACCTTTTTCGACGGTGACACCTTTAGAAACACTCGATCGCCAACTTGAAACTCAATTTCTTACGTTTTAAATTCGTGTATGATTTTTGTTTCTCCGAAGCTACTTTCAAACTTTCGCGAATTACTTTCACTTTTTCTTCAGTCTCTCTGATCAGATTTATAATAGCTCGGTTTATCCCCTAGTTAGAATAGTGGTTTCGAGACTACAAATCTGAGGTCAAAAAATATTTTAATATTATTTTTGATGTTTATAATATGTGATTGAGCCTGTGTCAAAGTTTCGTGTGAAAGTTTTATCGACTGTGTGTCGAATTGTGAAAAAAAACTTAATCGCATAAAAGGTAAAAGTTGTGTGCTGGTTTTTGAAGAGTCTATTTGTCATGGATTTATAAAAGTGAAGGCCTTATATAGTAATTAAACCATTAGCAAGGTTAATGGAAATTTATAACCAACCATTATAAGTTTTAATGTTTAATTCATTAAGGGTAAAAAGGTAAATGATGAATTAAGTTATAATTTAATTAAAACAAAGATTTTGATGGCCATTTTTCTCATCTTTTCTTCCACCGAATGTTGAGAGAAAATAAAAGGTTTGAATCTTTGAAACATTCCACCACTTCAAGCTTCAATTGGTATGTGATTTTTGTTCGGTTTTGATAATTTCTACGTTTTTATGATCATTGCTTTGTGTTCTATCAAACCCATGCTTCAATTTTGTGTATGGATGATGAATTTGAAATATGCCATTGATGAATACTTAAGCTTTATGATAGTTGATGATGAATTATGAAAGTTATGTGATATATTAACATAGTTTGTCTTTGGATTTTTGGTGATTTTGAGTAATTTGGGCTAAATTGTGAAAATAATGTTTTGGAGGACTAAAATCTATAATAAATGAAATATGAGGGCTTGTATGGACATTAGAAGAATTCGGCTAGGCATGGGTGAAAATAAATTTTGTATATTTGATGATTTTATGAAATAGGGACTAAAGTGTCAAAATGTGAAAATATGGGGGATATTTTGTAAACTTTCCTAAATATGTATGTTTGGACTAAATTGAATGAATTGGTAATTGAATAAGTTGAATTTGAATATGTATAGACCAAGAAAGGAGAGATTCGGATAGAGATCAAGGCAAAGACAAAGTACTTGATTGATCGACTAGTTTTGATATTTTGACGTCTGAGGTAAGTTCGGACATAATACGTGAACTTAACTATATTTAATGTTATTAAATGAATGGGATGATATTATTTAATTGTAAATGCTATGTGAGGAATCGAGTTATGTGGCATTAAGTGTGCGTATTTGGAAATGTGACCGAGATGATTAACACTGTGTGTGCAAAATAACAGAAACTTCGGCTTCGTGGTTGGCACTGTGTGTACGATACAAAATTACGTTTGGTTTTGTATTGAAGTAGTAAGTGTGTGATTTTATTTAAGCTTTGGCTATGAATTGAGGCACTAAGTGTGCGATGTTAATTTAGTGTCGACTATAAATTGGGCACTAAGTGTGCGATTAAACCTAATGAATAATGAAAGTTAAATCAAAATACAATATCGAGTATAAATTAGCTTGGATGGTGAGTAACTATGTGTTGGCTAAGGTATGTATTGAACCTTTGTGGTTGATAAGATTGTGTATGATTTCATGAATGGATGAGTAAGATTATTGGCTATGAATGATATGGTATAAACATTTGGGAATTGATCTATGTGATGAGTTCTTTTTGTGCATTGTATTTGAGCTATTAAATTGAATGTATTATGTTATGAACTTACTAAGCTCTCAAGCTTACTGTGTGATGTGTTTCTCTATTTTACAGTGTCAGTAAAGCTAGCTTGGATTCGGGGATCGTCAGCGGCTCTATCATACTATCGGCATATCTATTTTGGCACTTTTGAGAGATGTATATAGTTGGTATATGGCATGTATAGTCTAGAAGTTATGATATGTATTGAAATGTTTGGTATATGCTAAGTGACATGGTTTGGAAGTTGAATAATGTTGATGCATATTTGTAGGTTGTAAAAATGATGAATGAGGTATGAATGAGTGAGAATGAAAATGGTATGTTTTATGCTTGAATTGGTTGATGAGAATGATGGACAAAATATAAACTTGTAGTATGAATTACATGATTACTTGACTATGTGATCTAAGATGTGAAATTTGTAATTTAGTTGGACTTATTTGAGATGAGATTGAGTATAGCTTTAGATGGTATAGTTAATGATTAATTGGTGCATATATTAGTATGAATTGGTTTCAAATTAAGGTAAAAATGCATTTGATTTGAGGCTTGTAGGTGATTCAAGGTGTGGGAGGCAAGTTTGGCCTTGAAAATGGTCTATAACTGCCCACACGGTTGAGCACATGGGCGTGTGGCTTGACCGTGTTGTTTAAGTTTGCTAAGTGAAATAAGTCAGGCTCGACCACGGGCTGAACACACGAGGGGTGTGACTGGCCGTGTGGTGCAAGTCAGGCTCAACCACGGGTGAGGCATACGGGCGTGTCTCAGGCTGTGTGGTCAAGTCAATAGGCATGTCCTTTTTTGCCACGGCTTGGACACATGAGCATCTCCAAGACCGTATGAGGCACACGCCCTACCCACATGGGCGTGTGACCTCTATAACTTAGAAAATGTTTGAATTTCAAAAATTTTCGTAAGTGTTTGGCTTAGTTTTGGCCCTATTCTAAAGCATGTTTAAGGTCTCGATGACCTCTTAAAAGACTATATGATTATGTTTGAATATGATTGAATGAAAATTGACTTGGTATCGCGAAATGAATATGAAATGTTTCGATTGTTTGGAATACCTCTTAACCCTATTCCGACGATAGTTTTGGGTTAGGGGTGTTGCATTTTATTAGTATCAGAGCTATGATTTAGTCAATTCTAGGACTAACGTAGTGCGTATGAGTCTAGCTATACATGCCATATATGTAATTGTGATAGTGTGGTGAATCTTAACAGTTGAAAATGTGTATTCATATAGTAAATGGATCCCGATCGAGCAGTTACTGACGATGTAAAGAGTAATGCGCCTGCTCTCGCTCAAGAGACAGCGCCGGCCACATCTAGGCCGAGTGATAGTAGTGAGGGAGGGAGGCTAAGCAAGCCTTTTTTCGAATGATGAAAGAGTGGTTTTCGGAGTTCATTCAAATGAATTCGGCTACTTCACAACCTCCACCCCCACAAGTACCTATTGTGCCACAAGTCGTAGACCCGATCCGATTGAATAAACCTCTTATGGATAAGATCCGAAAGCATGGGGCCAAAGAGTTTAGGGCCACAGCTGATGGTGATACCGAGTGAGCTGAGTTTTGGGTCAAGAATACTATTCGAGTGTTTGACAACATGTCATTGAATCTTGATGAATGCATTAAATGTTCTGTTTCCTTGTTGAGAAATATAGCTTATAATTGGTGAAAATGTTGATATCCGTGATTCCAAGAGAGAGAATTACTTGGGATTTCTTTAAAGTTGAATTTAGAAAGAAGTATATCAGTCAACGATTCATTGATCAAAAACGTAAAGAGTTTGTAGAGCTGAAACAATGCCGCATGTCTGTTACTGAGTATGAATGGGAGTTTGTGAGATTGAGCCAATATGCACGGGAATGTGTTTCGACTGAAGCTACTATGTGTAAAAGCTTCATTGAAGGACTGAATGGAGATATTAAATTGTTGGTTGGAATACTTGACATAAATGAATTTGTTGTGTTAGTTGAAAGAGCCTGCAAAGTTGAGGAGTTTAGCAAAAAAAAAAAAAAAAAGAAAAAAGCTAATTTTGAGGCTGGAGATGAAAGAAAAAGGTTGATGAGCAAGTCGTCTCAAACTTCATCGAAGAGATTTAAAGATGCGAGTAGTCAACCAAATGCTTTGTTTGGAGATCCGAGTAGAGATCGTGCGAGACAAAGTGTTGGTCTGAGAACTCAAGCTCTAATTGAATCAAGTGCTGGTAGTGTTAAAAGCAACAAGCCTGAGTGTAGACAGTGTGGAAGATGACACATCGGAGAATGTTGGGGCAAATACAATAATAAAACTTGTTACAAATGTGGATCACGAGACCATATTATTCAAGATTGCCCAGAGTTATCCGAGAAAGATAATATTCAGAGTGCGAGACCGAATAATACGATGGTTAGGGGTAGACCACCCAGAAACACCAAAAATGTAAGTGGAAGCCAGTGAGGGATTACCGATACAGCTCTGAGATCCGAGGCAAGAGTACCTTCCGAGCTTATGCTATTCGTGCTCGTGAAGAAGCATCATCTCTAGACGTCATTACTAGTACTTTCACTCTATTTGATACTGATGTGATTGCATTGATAGATTCAGGTTCTACTCATTCCTATGTGTGGGTGAATCTAGTATCAAGTAAGATTCTACCTAGTGAGTCTATTGAATTTGTGATTAGAGTATCGAACCCCTTAGGCAAGTGTGTTTTGGTGGATAAAGTGTGCAAGAACTACCCATTGATGTTTCGGGATATATGCTTTCGACTAATTTGATGTTGCTACTATTTGATGAATTTGATATCATTCTGGGTATGGATTGGCTCACTTTGCATCATGCTATTGTGAATTGTAAATGAAAGAGTGTTGATTTGAAAAGTCAAAATGGTAAGATAGTTCGAATTGAATCTAGTGAGTTGAATGGGTTGCTGGCTATTATATCTTCGATGAAAGCTTTTAACTATGTGAAAAAGGGTCGCGAAGCTTATTTAGCATATGTGATTGATACAAAAGTAACTGAAAAGAAAGTTGGATCTGTGCCTGTGGTTTGTGAATTCCCTGATGTGTTTCCTAAAGAACTACCGGGATTACCTCCGATCTGGGAAGTTGAATTTGGTATTGATTTAATACCGGGGATGACTCCTATCTCGATAACTCCATATAGAATGGCACTAATAGAATTGAAAGAGTTAGTCTCAGTTGTAAGAGTTGACAGATCGAGGATTTGTAGGATCCGAGTTTCTCGCCGTGGGTGCTCCTGTGTTGTTTGTGAAAAAGAAAGATGGCACTATGAGAATGTGTATTGACTACCGACAGTTGATCAAAGTGACGATAAAGAATAAATATCCATTGCCTTGTATTGATAATTTGTTTGACTAGTTGAAAGGAGCTACAATGTTTTCAAAAATAGATTTGAGACAGGCTATTATATAAATTGGAAGTCTTTAAAGTGCAATTAGACCCTTAAATAATGGTTGGCCGGCCATAGGGGACAAACAATGTTAAAATTGGTCAAAGTTGTTGGATTAGGTGGATTAAATTGATGAAATAAAATAAAATAAAGAAAAAAATGATATCACCCTATTCATTCATCTTTTTCCACCGAAAATATCAGCCAAGGAGGGGTTTTGGGATCCTAAAACTTTTAGCAACTTCTCACCCTTGAATGTAAGTGATTTTGGTGGTTTTTCTTGATAATTTTTGTACTTTTGGGACCGTTGTAGCATGATCTAGCTAATGAGGGGACTATTTTGCAAAATGGTTAAGAGTCTAGGGTTTTACCATGTGAGTATTCATGTTGATTTCTGAAATTTTATGAAAGAAAATGAATCTTAGTTTTTAAATAAACAACTTTTGTGAAAGGGGTCTCCATGAAAACACCTAAAAGGACCTTTTTGTAAAAGTTGTAAAATAGGTGGTAAATGTGTGAAATAATGATTATTAGGAGTTGCTATAAGAGTAATAAATGTTCAGCTAGGCTTGTTAAAGGAAGAAATTTGATTAGAATCAATTTATGAGCCTAAGGGTAAAATCATAATTTTGTAAAAGATTAGGGGAAAAATGGTAAATTTTCCAAAGTATGATATTTGAAATGTCTTGATTAATGTGGTAATTAAAATTTTAATTTGTTATTATAGATCAAGAAGAACGTGGAATTAACCTTGACCAAGGAAAAGGCAAGGTTTCGGACTAGATTTGCAAATTGGCATATTTTGGTACCGGGGTAAGTTTGTGTGAAATTAAAGCTACATAATGTTATTTTATTCTTAATTGTTTGATATCATGAGAAATGTTTAGTATTTATATGAAATTGATTTATGATGCCTCGATGAAAGAATAATGCTATTATGTTGAGTTGAAGCCCCGGTTGAACATTAGGAATAGTAGGGATACCATTATCACAACATGAGATAAAGAAGGTCCCATATAAGACAATGTTTGGGACATTTCATCGGCACCGAAGGGAGATCTCGTGTAAGACCATGTCTGGGACATGGCATCGACATCTATATAAGATCTCGTATAAGACCATATCTGGGATATGGCATCGACATCAAGATATGAGACTCCTTGTAAGACTATATCTGGGATATGGCATCGGCATCGAGATGTGATTCCTTGTAAGACCATATCTGGGACATGGCATTGGCATCGTGTTACATGTATGATGAGGTTGAGTATCCTTTGATATTCCAATTAATTTAATGAGTAAAGATCTAAGTTTACGTTTAAGATGCTAAAGAGCTGATTCTATGTTCAAGAGAATAAAAGTACTAAAGTTATATGATGAAGTGATATAGGTACCCATGAGTAACTTATGAGTAATAAATGCAAAATGTGATATGTGATTTGGTAAGAGTAAGTATGAGTAAGTTATGCTGATGAGCTTGAGAACTTGTGAATTATTAAATGTGATGAATAGATGTTATCATGAACCTTTATGTAGCTATCTATTCCATGCAAACTTACTAAGCTTCATGCTTACCCCTCTCATTTCCCTTTTCCTTGTAGTATCGCAAAGTTAATTTTGGGATCGTAGGATGTTAGAGTTCGGAATCACACTATCAACTTCTCTTTGGTATAGCAAAGTTTGATAAATTTTGAGTATGACATTTATAGGAATTTGGTTATTTTTGTGATATGTCATATTGGTTAGCCAATGTGTGGCTATTAATATCATTCAATTCATTTTGTAAATAGCTATTGGAAGTTAGCCAATACATGATAAGTTTTATATATTCAATGGTGAAAAATTTCATGAAGTGCATGTTTCTGTGTTTGGTTGATAATTGAGTAAAGAATATGCATGATGAATGTAGTGTAAAACTATGTATGGATGTCTTGATTTTGGGCATTAGAAGTGCCTTCTGATCATGTAGTGTGTTAAAATGAAATGGTATAAGTGTGTTTGTATTTCAGAGTGGAAAATGGCTTGGTAGATAGCCTTACAATTGTCCACATGGGTAGACACACAGGCGTGTATCTAGGTTGAGTATGACACATGGTCAGCCCCTTGGGCGTGTTGCTAGGCCGTGTGTCCCCCTGCATGCTAGGTTGGCAAGTCAGAATGCCCAGTAGTAAACACACGGGCTGAGACAAGGCCATGTGTCTCAACCGTATGGAAGACACGGCCATAAAGCATGGCCGTGTGCCCATGCCGTGTAAAGTCTGCACCTAAATTTAGAAATTTAATTCACCACATGGTTTAACGACACGGGCGTGTGCCTTGGCCTTGTGATCATATTGAGATGATGATGTCAGAAACATAATGTCAAGTTTTTACACACGGGCTAAGACACGGCTAAGACATGGGTGTGTCTAGGCCGTGTGAGGGACACTGGACATGGACACGGGCGTGTGTCCGGTCGTGTGAAAACCCCTGTAGGTTCGAAATGAAAAATAAAATCCACACGGACTAGGGACATAGGTGTGTGTGACCACACGGCCTGCCTACATGGGTGTGTTCCTCTTCCTACGGGCGTGTGGCCCTATTTTTAATAACAATTTCTAAGGTTTTCTAAGGAACTCGAAATGATCTCAAATTATTTCTAAGATGTGTTTTGGGCCTCGTAAGCCTATTATAAGGTTGTCAAGAGGAAGTTTGAAAAGTTTTAAATTTGAACGGACTTTTATGTTTCGGAATTGTACGTATGCATGAGATAAGGTTTGGTAATGCCTCATATCCTATCCCAACGTTGGATACGGGTAAGTGGTGTTACATTTATTGGTATCAGAACTATGGTGTAGTCGATTTTCGGACGAACATAGCGTAAGTATGAGTCTAGCTATGCATGCCATACGTATGAGTATTTAGATAATGATAGTGTGATGACTCCTGACGATTTAAATTGTGTTTTTATATGGTAAATGGATTCCGGTTGAACTGAGGCTGATGATGCTGCAAGTAATGCGCCGGCTCTCGCGCAAGGGACCACGCCAGCCGAAAGTAGAATCGAGACTTTGGGTCAGAGAGAAGAGGCTCGGGAAGCCTTTCTCCATATGATGAGTAATTGGTACACTAAATTTGTTCGAGAAAATCCTAATGCTCAACCTCCTCCACCCCCACCTATTCCTCTGCCAACCCTTATAGCTCGCCAAGTGGTAGAGGTAGTAAGGAGAGAAAAGCCTCTAGTAGATAGAATCTGGAAAAAAGGAGCTGACAAATTTCGAGCTAGTAAAGATGATGATCCAGAGAGGGTAAAATTCTGGCTTGAGAATACCATTAGGATATTCGATGAGTTGTTTTGCACGCTTGAAGAGTGTATGAAGTGTATCGTGTCTCTCTTAAGAGATTCGGCTTATCAGTGGTGGAACACCCTTGTGTCAGTTGTACCAAGGAGAAAGTTAACTGGGAATTCTTCTAAGAAGAGTTCTAGAAGAAGTATATTAGTCAAAGGTTTATCGACCAAATTCTTGGAGCTAAAGCAAGGTCAAATGACGGTGACCAAATATGAGTGTGAGTTCGTAAGACTTAGTAAATACGCTCGGGAGTGCGTATCTACAAAAGACATTATGTGTAAAAGGTTTGAGGATGGGTTAAATGAGGATGTCCATTTATTTGTCGGTGTCTTAGAACTAAAAGAATTTGTTGTGCTAGTAGATAGAGCCTGCAAGGCCGAGGAACTGGTCAAAGAGAAAAGAAAGGTTGAAATCGAGTCTTGTGACTCGAGGAAGAGACAACTGAGTAAGTCATACCAATCCTCATCTAAGAAGTCAAGAGATTTCACTACTCGATCAGCCACTTCGGCTGGGTTTTTAAATAGAAGTAAGGGTAAATAGTACTCTAGATCCAAAGCTCAAACCACTTCAGTTGCTAGTGTTGGCAACGCTCAACCAAGTACACCGGGATGTCCTCATTGTGGCAGATGTCATCCCAGTGAGTGTCGAGCAAATGAGAGAGCTTGTTTTAAGTGCGGATCCCTAGATCATTTTATCAGAGATTGCCATGAGATGGGTGAGAAAGAGAGACCTCAGAGTGCAAGATCGGGAAGTACAACTAGAGGAAGGCCATAGAGAAACTAGGGGAATGGAATGAGTAGTAAGAATACATCTAGAGAGTAGACTGTAAGGTTTGAGGGTAGAGTACTGGCGAGAATATATGTCTGTCACGCTTGCAAAGAGGCATTCTTCCCTGACGTGATCACGGGTACATTTTCTCTCTATGATACTCATGTTATAGCTTTAATTGACCCGGGGTCTACCCACTCGTATATTTTCATGAAATTAGTCTCTAGTATGAACATGCTTGTAGAGTCTACAGAATTTGTGATAAAAGTGTCAAATCCCCTAGGCAAATGTGTGTTAGTCGATAGAGTATGCAAAGGTTTCCCTTTGATGATTAGAGGTTATTACTTTCCGGCTAATCTTATGTTATTGCCATTTGATGAATTTGATGTACTCCTTGGGATGGATTGGTTAATTACTCATGATGTGATAGTGAATTGTGGAAGGAAATTTATTGATTTAAAATGTGAAAATGGGGATATTCTTCTTGTTGAATCAGATGAGCAAGACAGATTGCCTGTAGTGATATCTTCCATGTTGACTCAGAAATACCTGAGAAAAGGGTACGAAGCTTACTTTGCCTTTGTGATGAATGCTAAAGAGACTGAGATAAGAATTGAATCGGTACCTATAGGATGCAAGTATCCAGATGTTTTCCCAGAAGAACTGCCAAGGTTGCCTCTGGTTATAGAGATTGAATTTGGCATTGAGTTAGCCCCTGGTACTTCACCTATATCGATTGCTCCGTATCGAATGGCCCCAACCGAGTTGAAAGAATTAAAGGCATAGTTACAAGAGTTAATAGATAAGGGATTCACAAGATCAAGTTATTCTCTGTGGGGTGCTCCCGTATTATTTGTTAAGAAGAAATATGGTTCCATAAGGTTATGTATAGATTATTGACAACTCAATAAGGTAACCGTGAAGAACAAGTACCTGTTGCCAAGAATTGATGATTTGTTTGATCAATTGAAGGGAGCCATGGTGTTTTCCAAGATAGAATTGAGGTCTGGATATTATCAGTTAAGAGTCAAAGACTTGGATATGCCGAAAATAACATTTCGGACAAGGTATGGACACTATGAATTTTTAGTCATGGCTTTCGGTTTAACCAATGCCCCTGCTGTGTATATGGATTTGATGAACCGCATCTTTCAGCCATATTTGGACAAATTTGTTGTAGTCTTTATTGATGATATACTGATTTACTCTCATGATGAGAACGAGTATGCCGAACACTTGAGGACGGTTCTACTAGTTTTACGGGATAAATAGTTATATGCCAAGTTTAGTAAGAGTGAATTTTGGCTTAGAGAAGTTGAATTTTTAGGCACATTGTCTTGGGAGATGGAATCTGAGTTGACCCGAGTAAGATTTCAGTGATTGTTGAATAGAAACCGCCAAGAAATGGAACCAAGGTTAGGAGTTTTCTGGGCCTCGCTTGCTACTATAGACGATTTGTCAAGGGATTTTCTATGATAGCTACTCCAATGACGAGGCTACTACAAAAAGATGTAATGTTTGAGTGGATAGAAAAGTGCCAATAGAGTTTTGAGGAATTGAAGGCATTGTTAAATGAGGCTCCAGTTCTAGTACAACCCGAACCAGGAAAGGAATTTGTGGTCTATAGTGATGCATCCTTAAATGGATTGGGTTGTGAACTCATGCAAGAGGGTAAAGTGATAGCATATGCCCCTAGACAGTTAAAGCTGCACGAAAAGAATTACCCAAGCCACGATTTAGAGTTAGCCTCAATTGTATTTTCACTAAAGATATGGAGACTCCATTTGTATGGTGAGAAATGTCGGGTGTTCACTGATCATAAAAGCCTAAAGTATTTGATGACTTAAAAGGAGTTGAATCTAAGACAGAGAAGATGGTTAGAGCTAATAAAGGATTATGAGCTAGTGATTGACTAGGATAAACGTGGTCGCCGATACCTTGAGCAAGAAATCCTTGTTTGCATTGAGAGCCATGAATACACGGATGGCTTTGTCAGATGATGGTTCTATTCTAGCCGAGTTGAGGGCTAGACCAATGTTTCTCTAAGAGATTTGTGAAGCTCAAAAAGGCGATAGTATTTAATAGGTCAATAGAGTTTAGTGCGAGTCTGGTGTTGAGTTAGACTTTCAGATTAATTTCGAAGGATGTCTATTGTTTCGAGATAGGGTCTGTGTACCAAGAAATGATGAGCTTATTCAGAAAATTTTGCACGAAGCGCATAGTGGATGTTTGTCTGTACATCCAGGCAGCAAGAAATTGTATAACAACTTGAAGAAATGGTATTGGTGGCCGAGCATGAAGAAAGATATTTTTGAGTTTGTATCGAGATGCCTAATTTGTCAACAAGTGAAGGCTAAACACCAAGTACCTTCGGGTTCACTTCAGCCTGTTATGGTTCCCGAGTGGAAATGGGATCGTATTACTATGGACTTTATGACGGGTTTACCGTTGACACGAAAAAAGAAGGATGCCATATGGGTTGTAGTTGATAGACTTACGAATTCAGCTCACTTTATATCGGTACGCATGGATTATTCGCTTGACAAGTTGGCGAAGTTGTATGTGTCTGAAATTGTAAGACTTCACGGAGTATCGTTGTCAATTATTTCAGATAGAGATCCGAGATTTACGTCACGATTTTGGAAAAAAGTTGCATAAAGCCTTAGGCACAAAGTTGAGTTTTAGTACAACTTTCCATCTGCAGACCGACGGTTAGTCGAAAAGAGTAATCCAAATTCTTGAGGACATGCTCCGGTGTTGTGTTTTGGAGTTTCAATGTAGCAGCCCTAACTTGTAACCATTACCGGTCTAAGGTTAAGAGGCATTAATAGAGAAATCAAAACTTTTACGAATATTTCACATCATAAAGTAGATCATCGTCATATTATAGCAAAACATATACATAAAGTCCCTTAAATAGGTCTATGAGACCTCAAACATGCATTAAGAAGGGATCGGGACTAAACCGAACACATATGGAATTTTTTGAAATTCAAACATTTTTCAAAGATACAGAGGTAACACGCCCGTGTGGGCAGGCCCTGTGCCTCACACGGCCTCAGACACGCCAATGTGTCTAAGTCGTGGCAAAACAGGGCATACATACTGAGTTGTCCACACGACCGAAGACATGCTTGTGTGCTTCACCGTGGTTGACACTGACTTACATCACCCGGCCAGTCACACGCTCGTGTGTCCAACCCATAGTCGAATCTGACTTGAATCGTATTACAAATTTGAAGGACACAGTAGAGCCACACGCTCGTGTGCTCAACCATGTGGGCAAATATAGGCCATTTGCAAGGCCAATTTGCCACCCATTTAGGGTCAATCCTACAAGCACAAACAAACACATTTCATAATTTCAAAATACAACTAAATCATACCAATAATGTCCATATTTTCCAATAATTCAAATGCATATCAAACATACCAACTTATGCACCATTTATCTCATAATAATCACAAGCATTTTTAAGTAGAATTCATTCAAAAACTTACCAATTCATTATGACAACCTGTCATCCAAAAATATACCAACTTTGCATCACAAAGTATAATTGACTTTTACCATATTCACAACCATTATCAAGCCATATCACATGGCTTTATATACATCTCAAAACATAATCCAAATGACTAGCCTATGCATGCCATATTTAACTATGTACACATTCAAAAGGTACCAAAATAGAGTTTGATAGTGTGGTGATGATCCTAGATGATCCCCGAGCCTTCCGTAGCTTTAACGATCTATAAAACAACGTAAAAACACACGGAGTAAGCTTTCAAAAGCTTAGCAAGCCATATACAAATAAACTTAACATATAAACATTCATAATCATAACAAATACCAGGTCATTAATGTATCTCTATTGCAAATTCATAATTCTTCTTTGGCTCATTTGTTTAGCCATTGCTTACCAACAAATCATATCTCCAAGTATCTCTTTTGATCATGGCACATTCACATATATCTCATTTTGTCTCATTGAATCTATGCACATATCTCTCTTTTGCAAATTAACATATACTCAACTTTCATGCTTAAACTTAATATACACTTCAAACGTACCTGAAATGGTTACACATTTCACATTGTCTTTGTTTTCTCGGAATTGCCCGTTAAACCATTTTGAATCAAATAGGATAATCGGATAACTTAGAATACTCGTACAATGCCAATGTCCCAGACGTGGTCTTACATATAATCAAATATCGATGCCACTATCCCAGGCAGGGTTTTACATGAAATCATATACGATGCCAATGTCCCAAACATGATCTTACACGTAATTCTCAAATCAACACCAACGTCCCAAATGTGGTCTTACATGATATCACATATCGGAACCCTATGTCATGACATATGAATCCTATCAATTCGTAAGGTTCATACGTGACTTTTAGACATTGAGACTGTCAAAACCATTTTTTAAACGAAGTTTTGAAAAATGAAAATAGACTTTAAAAATATGGAAATGGAGTCGCCACCGATCTTTTATTTAAGATGTGATCGGATCACCTTGAGATGAACTATTTTAATAAAACATTTTTATTAAAACAATAATTTTGGTCTACGAAATCTAAGAAAATAGGTTCGAGAGTCGGTTATGCACGAGGAAGGATTAGCACCCTTGCAGCGCCCAAAATTGGTACCAAATTGATTAATTAATGTCCTGATGTCAAAAATTTAAAAAGATTTTAAATTACAATCCATTTACTTAATATATATTTGGACAGAATCATATTGGATGCCAAAGATTCTTATTTCGAAGAAATAAAATGCCGTACTCAGTAAGTTAGGGCACCACATCTTATATTCTCGTAATTAGGTTTATCCTTCGACATTCAATACTCGTGCATTTAAAAATAAGAAGGATATTCAATTATTTGGGTCAAATGAAATATCGTAACCCAGTAAGTTAGGGCACAATTTCTCAAAATTCCCAAATACGGAATATTGCCTTTGTTCTTTTGAAATTCTTATCTCGAGATGATAAAATATCACACCCAGTAAGTTAGGGCGCAATATCTCAACTTCCCAAGAATAAGTTTTTATTTAAAATATTATGCATTTTGATTTAAAAGAAAATGATACTCGGTTGCTAGGTTTTAACGAGGAGAATCGAACTCGATAAGTTAGAGCACGATTTTCTGAAACCTCTAAACATGAGCATTGCCTTACCCTTTTTTTTTAAAAAACTTTCGGTAAAAATGATTTTAAAACTGAAATGAGATTAAAACACTACATTTTCATAAGATACAATGGAATACTAATATACAAAGCGAGGTATTAACCCATACATCAAATATTACAACGATGAATAAAAAATAATTAATAGTTACAAATTAACAATATATCATCCATACAAGAGCTATAATCATATAACGCAATTTCGATATTAGCAATTGAAGAAAATGGAGCAAAATAATATATAACCAATCATAGGAAATGAACCTAAATCCAATAGTAAATAAGTTTAAAACAAATGATATAAAAATAATAATAAATTAAAATAGATAATATATGTAAAAGTTTAGAGGAAATAATATGTATATAATTATTTTAAATAAATAGTAAAACGAACTTTAATAAACCTCATATTAAAACATGTTAAAATAAATAATACATATAAACAATAATTTTAAAAAATAAATAGTATAAATATTTTTTATGTCATAAGATAAAATAGTTTAAAATCTAATTAATAAATGAGTCAAAAATGCAAGGAGTGTATATGAAAACAAAAAAAGGCACTCAATTGAAACAAAAACAAAATTAAAAGGCTATTTTACAATAAATAAAATCCTTTAAAAATGCGCAAGGATCAATCTGAAATGCGCGTAAATTGTAACATCCCGAAATAGGGCCTAGTAGGATTGAGCCCATTGGGCCTTGGGCGTAGGAGTGTTTAAAATTTTGAGAACAAGAGAATGGCATTAATTCAAGTTGGACTTATTAAGAAAGTAATTTTGGAAAGTTACGAGGTTTCTATGAAGTTCCGGGTTCAAGTTGTGCCTTAGTAAAATTTTGTGTTTAAGCCTATTAAGGAGAGATAGTAAGTGACCTCAAAGCTCATGGAAATAAATGAGTAAATTGCTAGCATAAATGAGAAATTAGTAAAGAGGTTATGACATCAAGTGAAAGGCTTTGAGGGAAGAGGTTCAAATTCCATTGTGTGCAAATTCTGACTATTATTTTTGCACCCTTTCCTTAAGTGTCGGCCAAGCAGGTAAATAAGGTAAGGTGGACTTTTTATTTTTGGCAAGATGGCTGAGGAGAATAGGAAAGAATGAAAGTGAGGAAAGAAATCAAGAGAAAGGGGAAAGTAAGGGGAACAAGTGCCCTTTTTCAAGGGAAACGTTATGGAAAGGTTGGTTGGTAAATTTTTAACTATTAGGGGCATGAATGTGGACGGTTTTGATGGGGAAAAAGGAGGAGCTGAATTATCCTAGCCTATTTGCAAGTTTGTGCTTGAAAAGCCTATTTTCTCTTTTGAACATTTTTGGTACTCTTTTCCAACCTTTTTCCTTTGTGTTAGCTGAATTACCTAACATTTCTTCTCATATCTCTTCTCTTCTTTTTATCATTCCTTCAACCTTTCTTCCATTTTCCTAAATTGAAATTACCATATGATCAAATCTTCTTTATTATTTTCTCTTCAACAACCGAATTTCTATCATCTTCTATCTTCCCCATTTTTGTGTGTTGGACATCTCTCCTTGGTTGAATAGGGTAAGGGCTTCATTTCTACTCCTTTCATTTTCTTCTCTTTCAAGCCGAATAGGTATGTTCATCACTATACAGCTATTCCACTTTGTTTCTTATTGAAATATCACTCTCTCCATCACTCTCATATTTGATCAACTCTTTTTCGTAGAGTTCTAGTGGGTGGCCTAATACCAAATCCTTGTCGATTCATTCGTAGTCATAAGCCAATTGGTGGAAATCGGGATTATCATCGATTAAGGTAAGGAGTCTTTTCATAGTGCATTCAATATCTCTATTTGGTTATGGTGTTAATCGGATTGAAAGTTTGGCTAATCGATTATGTTGTTAGGAACGAAATCACTCGATACTCTCTACTTGTGGATTGTTTGGAAATAGTGGTAAAGTCAAACACCTATCTCTCGTAATAAGAGACTCGGATTGTTGGTAAGTGATATAGATTGTTAATCAATCACAATACTTGGATGAAGTTGTAAATTGGGTTTTGGACTAATTGTTGACCGATTGTATCTTTAGTTTCTGCAGAGAATATCGTGTTACAGATTCCGAATAAGGTGTGTAATCCCGTACCCTTTCGAATACATGTTTGAATTGGTAGGTAATCTCACATCTCTCTGAATAATTGTATTAAGTGTTCTATGATTTGGTCGAAATACTGAAGGAAATCAAAAACCGGCATCTGTGATCACTCAGGTGTGCGTATGTTTTAGTGGAAACTATATTTTACGATGAAGCAATTTCTGGTTAGTAGTAGTGATGTGATTTAGAAAAATCATGAAAAATAAGAGAAAGGGAATTATAAAGTGAATGAGATATGAATTGAAAGATAATTGAGTCTATTTTCTTATAAAAGAAACATAGCAAGTAAAGGATTATTATATTTTTGAGATTTATAAATTTTAGTGAGACTGGTTCTGAAGAACTTCGTGGTTCCCTGTTCTGTCTTGGAAAAATCATTCAAAATTGTACAAAGTGAATTATGAGTTAAAATTTATATTTAAAGATTTCTTAGTGAGTATATTTTCAATAGAAACAAGTGGAAGCAACATATGAAAACCGTACAGTGAGATATTTGAATTTAAGGTAAGAGAGGTCAGAACCATTGGATAGTGAAACAAGGGAATCTTTAATGAATAAAATGTACTAAATGGCTATGTCAAAAATTCTGGAAAAATTGTAGTAAGAAGATATATGAGTCTATATTCGAGGAAAATTTACGGATCTAAATTTTGAGTTTCCTAACACGAGTTATAGTTATTTTAGTCAATGTTACGCAGATGGACAATTTCAATTTTAGTGCCCCAAATTAGTAGTTAAGTCTGGAGTTGTAAAATTATGAAAATACCCTTGAGGGTAAATTACCAAAATACCCTTGAATGATGAATTACCGAAATACCCCTGGGTTGTGAGATTACCGAATTACCCTTAGTGGGTAAAATTAAGAAAATGCCCTTATGGACTGAATTACAAAAATGCCCCTAATGGGCCGAATTGATATATTGTTAATGGGCCGAATTGATATATTGCTTAATGGGCCAAATTGATATATTGCTTAATGGGCCGAATTGATATATTGCCTTAATAGGCTGATTTGATATATTGCCTTAATTGGCCGAATTGATAGATTGCCCTAATGGGCCAATTTACAAAGTGTTATAATGGGCCGAATTTGTGAAATAAATCTCTGAATTAATCATTGTTGTTATATTTGTAAATATCATGATTTACTATGTATGTTGCATTTACATAATTCTGGATGGGATTGGGATATTGATGATCGGGGGAAGTAATCTAGTGGCTCTGCCACATATTTTGGTGACTCTGCCACAATCTGTCTGGTGGCTATGCCACGTATATTCTGTTATTTTGGTGGCTTGTCCACAATTAAATTTGTTATAAAAGGCAAAATGCCTACGATTGGTGCGTTGGCGGGGTGGGTTGACTTGATCCCCACAAGTGTGTTGGTTGGTACGGGTGGTGTGTAGCGGATGGATTATTAGGTTGGTTTGGGATTGCATTACATTCATTTGATTCATTTGATATATTCTATTTTGTAAATGGGCATTGGCCTAAGATTATGCTTTATGGGCTTCGGCCCAAGTTATTGTTATATGGGCTCAGGCCCAAAATTTTGCTAAACGGGTTCAAGCCCAGTGAAAAGAGGTAAGGGGATTATATATTGAGTTCTTGTAACTCACCTCCTTTCTTTCTTAATCCCTGTAGGTAATGCTCAGTAACGAGGACTTAGGGCTATGGATGACTCGGTGGAGGCCATACTTCATAAATGATGATTGCAACTATTAGTAAACTACTTTTCATATTATTTCGTTACCTTTATTATTTCAGGTTTTAAAGTTGTAATAAGGTCTCTGGTTTATTTTACATTGCTTTATGTTTGACGTATTTATATTTTGCTCAAATTACTTTAAATGGGATTTTTTTGTAAAATCATAAACAAAGGTTTTCCAAAATAGATTAACAAATGGATTTCGTAACAAACCTTTGCAAATATTTTAACTTAGAGATGTTCTCTTAAATTATCAATGACATTTTCAAAAGTTACGGTTAAAGTTCACTACCTCAATTTTGACTCATCAATCAACGTCTCAAAAATACTTGTATTTTATCTACATTTCCGCAATGTTTTCAAAATGCTTCTGCAACTCTATTTCCAAACGTCATATTTTTTGTAAATTATTTATTTCAAATATGGATTCATAACCAAAAAGGTTTTTTTAAGATAATTACGTTTTCGAGTAGATAACAATTGCTTAAGGGTTTTGGGTTCTAACAAAGAGGCTATAATTCTCAAACAAGTTTTTAACAATCGCAAAGATGGTTTATAAAAAAAACAACACTTCCATGTGACACGCCAGATTCGGGCCTAACTTCTAGGCCGTGTTTGGGGTATTACATTTTATGATATCAGAGCCCAATTTCAAAACTCGGCTATGGTTTGGGTTGAAAAACGTTTTCCCAAGGTTGTTTAAAATTTTTAATTATAAATGCATGTGTTGAAGGAAGTATGGTACCACGGGTATCCGGCACCAAGTCAAGTAAGTATGTATTTTTATTTTAAGATTATTGTGTTAGTACTGTGGTAAAAAAAATTTCACAAAATAGAATAATCTAGAACTTTTAGTTTTAGGAACTGAAACTATAGAGATTGAGACTATAGGATGCGCTTTGCAAAAACAACTTTACTTCTTATACTCCATAAAACATTGTTTAATAAACATTTAATATTATACTGATTCATAAGACTTGTAAGTAGATTAAATTGACATAGTAAACATGAGCGCTAGAGGACGTGGACGTGGTAGACATGGCCGTGGTAGAAGCTGAGGTGCTAGAGCTAAATCTTCAGCACCGAGGCATGTGCCCGAAAGGGAGGCGTCGGCATCGCCGGTGGTGAGACGGGATCTCATGATCAAGTTGGGGTTGATGAGCTGACTCAATTAGTTAAGGAGGTATTGGAGGAGGTTAAAGGAATATTTGAGGCACTTTGACAGGAGTGCGTCGAAAGTAAGAAGAAAAAGGATCGCGATTCTTCAAGGTCACAATCTCGTTCTGTGAAGCATGTCAAGGCACGTCTAAAATTTTGGCTTGCGATTATTGCGGAAGGCGTCATCCGGGTGAGTGCTGGAGGAGGTCAGGAGCATGTTTGAGATGCGGGTCTAAGGAGCATAAGGCTCGGGATTGTTCCATCGCCATTAAGATGGGTATGTTTTTGTTGAATGTAGAAAATTTTATGAATGAGTGATAAATACCTGTTTGCTTCTGAGGATTAGATCTTTGATGATGTGAAGAGTTTCCAAGATTAAGATAGAAAGCAAATTAGTGTTATTAAGATCAGAGTGCACAGCGAAAGTGTAGTATGCTAGGTTAGGATGTGCTACTGTTCCTATAGTTGGAAATTTCGAGGACAAATTTTTTTAAGGAGGGTAGAATTGTAACATCCCGAAATTGGGCCTAGTAGGATTGGGCCCATTGGGTCTTGGGCATAAGAGTGTTTAAAATTTTGAGAACAAGAGAATGGTATTAATTCAAGTTGGACTTATTAAGAAAGTAATTTTGGAAAGTTACGTGGTTTCTATGAAGTTTCGGGTTCAAGTTGGGCCTTAGTAAAATTTTGTGTTTAAGCCTATTAAGGAGAGATAGTAAGTGACCTCAAAGCTTATGGAAATAAATGAGTAAATTGCTAGCATAAATGAGCAATTAGTAAAGAGGTTATGACATCAAGTGAAAGGCTTTGAGGGAAGAGGTTCAAATCCCATTGTGTGCAAATTTTGACTATTATTTTTGCACCCTTTCCTTAAGTGTCAGCCAAGCATGTAAATAAGGTAAGGTGGACTTTTTATTTTTGGCAAGATGGCTAAGGAGAATAGAAAAGAATGAAGGTGAGGAAAGAAATTAAGAGAAAGGGGAAATTAAGGGGAACAAGTGGCCTTTTTCAAGGGAAATATTATGAAAAGGTTGGTTGGAAAATTTTTGACTATTAGGGGCATGAATGTGGACGGTTTTGATGGGGAAAAAGGAGGAGCTGAATTATCCTAGCCTATTTGCAAGTTTGTGCTTGAAAAGCCTATTTTCTCTTTTGAACATTTTTGGTACTCTTTTCCAACCTTTTTCCTTTGTGTTAGCCGAATTACCTAACATTTCTTCTCATATCTCTTCTTTCTTTTTTATCATTCCTTCAACCTTTCTTCCATTTTCCTAAATCAACATTACCATATGATCAAATCTTCTTTATTATTTTCTCTTCAACAGCCAAATTTCTATCATCTTCTATCTTCTCTATTTTTGTGTGTTGGACATCTCTCCTTGGTTGAATCAGGTAAAGGCTTCATTTCTACTCCTTTCATTTTCTTCTCTTTCAAGCCAAATAGGAATGTTTATCACTATACGGCTATTCCACTTTGTTTCTTATTGAAATATCACTCTCTCCATCACTCTCATATTTGATCAACTCTTTTTCGTAGAGTTCTAGTGGGTGGCCTAATACCAAATCCTTGTCGATTCACTCGTAGTCATAAGCCAATTGGTGGAAATCGAGATTATCATCGATTAAGGTAAGGAGTGTTTTCATAGTCCATTTGATATTGCTATTCGGTTATGGTGTTAATCGGATTGAAAGTTTGGCTAATCGATTATGTTCTTAGGCACGAAATCACTCGATACTCACAACTTGTGGATTTTTCAGAAATAGTGGTAAAGTTGAACACCTATCTCTCGTAATAAGAGACTCGGATTGTTAGTAAGTGATATAGATTGTTAATCAATCGCAATACTTGGATGAAGTTGTAAATTGGGTTTTGGACTAATTGTTGACCGATTGTATCTTTAGGTGATGCAGAGAATATCGTGTTACGGATTCCGAATAAGGTGTGTAATCCCGTACCCTTTCGAATACATGTTTGAATTGGTAGGTAATCTCAAATCTCTCTGAATAATTGTATGAAATGTTCTGTGATTCGGTCGAAATATCGAAGGAAATCAAAAACCGACATCGGTGATCACTCGGATGTGCGTATGTTGTAGTGGAAACCATATTTTGCGATGAAACAGTTTCTGGTTAGCAGCAGTGACGTGATTTAGAAAAATCATGAAAAATAAGAGAAAGGGAATTAGAAAGTGAAGGAGATATGGATTGAAAGCTAATTGAGTTTATTTTCTTATAAAAGAAATAGAGCAAGTTAAGGATTAGTATATTTTGAGATTTATAAATTTTAGTGAGACTGGTTCTGAAGGACTTCGTGGTTCCCTATTTTGTCTCAGAAAAATCATTCAAAATTGTACAAAGTGAATTACGAGCCAAACGGTACCGTTTCCTTAATGAACCATAATCTGCTAAAAATAGCATTAAAATTATTAGAAAAAAAAAACTAAAGTGAAACCCTAGTGCCCCTTTAGTTACCCTTTCAGCCGAAACAAAATTTTAAAACAGTTTTTCAAAACATTTTTTCTTAAAGCCCTCAGACTCTCCGCCTTCTCAGTCGACGCATGGGCTTCACAGGTGCCTAGCACCTCCGCCACTGCTACGATTTTGACTAGATCCACAAGGATTCGTCCCCTTTTAGACTGAAGAAGACAACCTAGGTTAGATCGACACCCACAACGGGTAAGAGCCCTTCTTTTTGTATATTCCCCTTTTTTAAATGTCGAAGCAAATGAAGAAAAGAAAGGTCAGTTACTCTAAATGTCGAAATCAAAGAAATCACCTTTTAAAACTGGATCCAAATCCTTTTTTGTTTTTGTATTTAGTATATTACGTTCGTAAATCGTGAAGAAGAACCATATAGTGGTTGATTTCAGACTTTTTAAAGTCAAAATCGAAAATAATAAAATAAAATAAAATAAAAATATAAATGCAACTACTTTTTTTTTTTTCTTGTTTCTCTCTGCTGCTATTTGTTGTCGTAGTGCAGGTACGTCCATCATAGTATGGAGGCGTGGACGTGGCACGTATGGAGGCTGTGCGCTAGCGTGGAAGAGCGGGCAGCGGTGCTGCGTGGAGGCACGTGCAAAGGAGACTATTGCGGCGCTAGATAGTTTCTGGAACCTATAGGGTTTCAGTCTAAAAATAAGATTTGGGCCATTTGGCATTGGGCTTGCTCTGTTATTGAGCTGTTCGGGTTTTGCAAATTTGGGCTCTGTTGGGTTTTGATTGGGTTTTAATGGTTTTAGGCCTGCTATAATTTAATGGACTCTGGACTTTATTATAATGATAATTTTTTTGGGTTTTTTTAATTTGGTTCTGTTTTGGCTAATGTTTTGTTTGGCTAATGGGCCCAGGCTAATTTTGGGCCCTACAGAGACATTGTCGATACTTCCTCAGGTTTCAAGTATGTTTCTTCTGTAATCATTCATCACAATTCAATTTCATATGAACATAGATAAATCAATTCAAATACATTTATTTGTATATAGACTTACCTTGTATTCGGAATAAATGGACGGATTCGACTACTCGATCACTTTCAACTTTCCTCTGTCTAATTCCATTTTCTTTGGTTCTTGATCTATACATATTCAAATTTAACTCTTATATTTACCAAATCATTCAATTTAATCCAAAAACACACATTTAGGGTAATTTACCAATTAGCCCTCATATTTTCACATTTTAACATTTAAGTCCATATTTCACACAATCACAAAATACACATAATTTCCTTGTACCCATGCTTAGCCGAATATTCACATGCTTCATCTAAGTCTACATATCTCATTTGTTTTACATTTTAGTCCCTCAAAATATTATTTTCACAATTTAGTCCGAATTACTCAAATTCACCAAAAATCCAAAGATAAAACATGTTAATCTAACATATATATTTCATATTTCATCAACTAACATCACAAAACTTAAACATTCATCAATGGCACATCTCATAATCTTCATCAAATTTCAAAATTAAGGCATGAGCTTGATAGAGCACGTAGCAACGATTACAAAAACATAGAAATTATCAAAAATCGAAACCAAAACATACATTAATCAAGCTTAGTGATGGCTGAACCCTATTTTGCTTCTTTTCTTTCTTTTTTTTTTCTTTCAAATTTGGCAATGGTGGTGAAAATATGATCACTTTATGTTTTGTTTTATTTTTATTTACTAATTTAGCTAATTACTAAACTAGCCTATTTATTTTCATTTGAATTCCACTATCTTAAGGCATTTTTGTCCATCAAATATTCATATGGTTTAATAACAACATAAGGACTCCATATAATGAAGCCATAGCAAATAGATACTTTTACATATGGCATACTAGATTTACAATTAACGTAATTTAGTCCTTTTAACAAATTAAGCACACAAACAACAAAATTAATTCACAGAACTTTCACACAAGCTTAATCATATACTGAAAACACAGAAAATATTATTAAAATATTTATCTGACTTAGATCTGTGATCCCAAAACAACTATTTCGATTAGGGTCTAAACCAGACTATTACATTCAAGGCAGCTGGGAAAAGTACTTACCATTAGTAGAATTTGCCTACAATAACAGTTTTCAATCAAGCTTGAAAATGGCGCCTTACGAGGCACTGTATGGGCGTAAGTTCCGAACGCCTTTATATTGGACTGAACTCAGAGAGAATCAGATTCACGTGGTTGATTTGGCTAGAGAAAATAAAAAGAAGGTTAAAGTGATACGTGAGTGTTTAAAGGCTGCCTCAGATAGACAAAAGTCTTACGCAGATTTGAAACTGATAAACTGTGAAAGTAATGATAAACTATAAAAGTAACATCTTTTAATCCCACATTTAGTATGCCTTTGGATGATTTAGCTCTCAATTTATGTAAAAAGGTGCTCTTAATGCTTTATTTTATGTCTTATACTCAGGAAAGCACCCGAGAATGAAAAGAATGAGAAACGGGCTTAAAATGGACCAAATTGGGAAACCTAAGAAATTGGCACGGCTTGGACTTCAAGTCACACGCCGTGCCTCGCCAATCATTCAAAGACACGACCCAAGCACGAATTGCAAGGCCGTGTCCCAATCGATAGACCTAAAGCACGGCCTGAATCCCAACTTACACAGCCGTGCCGCAATCAATAGCAACACACGGCCTGAAGTCAACTTACACGGGCGTGTGCCATGGCCGTGCCCCTGTTACGAGAATGAGCAATTTCACTCAGATTTGGATGCTTGAAGCCAAAGAAACATACTCCTAAGTCCGCTTAAACACCTTAATAGGGATTCTACTTGAAGGAGGTACTTAGAGCCAAGTAAAGCATCTAATGAGCCTATAAAACAACTAAGGCAACCATTCTGAGGGGTGTGTGGAGGTAGGTAGAATTTTTTGCCAGAGCTTTTATTCAGGGAATTACTCAAAGATAGTCAGTTGATCCATCTCAAGAAGCCAGAGTTCTACTCAAGACAGAGGATCTCCTCTTCAATTCCTTTAGGGAGTTTTAGGGATTTCTTATGTTTTGTTTTATCTTTTCTCTTGAGATGTTTTCTTATTTAGTTATGAACTAAACCCTTCAGATACACGAAGGGATGAAACCTATGATGAATTTTGTTATTTGATTTCTAAGTTATATGATAAGTACTTAATTTATTCTTAATTATGTTGCTTAATTTAATCTGATGTGCTTAGGTGGAGGAGGAATAGACCCTGCCTAAGAGTAGATCTAGCATAATTAAGTGGAGTTGATCGAACGCCTAGAGATAGGGTTACGAGATTTTACCGGATTAGGGTGAAACCTAATATGGGAGTCCATTGATTGATTTACTTCTTCCTTAGGGGGTTATTATAATAGAACGAGAATTCCACTAATGAACCTAAGGTTAGACTTTATTCGCCTCGAAAGAGGGTTTAATATAGGTTAGGGAGCCTCACAGATCAAGCTAAGTAAAGAAGTCATATGAATTGAAAGTTAGATAACAAGAGAAGTCATAGGTGGATTCTTCCTGAGGGTATCGTCGAAATCAACTGAGTTTTTCCACAGTCTTTTCCCAAAGTTTCATTCTTTTTTCTTTGCATTTAGTTTAAGTATTTCATTAGTCCTTAGATTAATAAACCAATCACTCCATATTTCAGGCTAAATAATAGAAAGAAAGTGAGTAGTAGTACTTTTAGGTTCCCTTGGGTTCGATAAGATACTCTTGCCTAAACTATACTACTGTTCGATAGGTGCACTTGCCTCTATCATTGTCATAGTTAGTGTACAGGTTCGATCATTCTTTCTATAAATATTAAAACTCGACTGTTTGACATGATCAAGTTTTTGGCTCCATTGCCGGGGAACACTGAAATATTAAGAAAGCTCTACTTCTATTACTTTAGCCATAATTTTATTATTTCGCAATTTACTTTTATTTTTGTTTAGGTTAAATTTTTATTTATACTAAATTTCTTTCTTCTCCTAGCAGGTACCTCTAGTTTATGACTAGAAGGAACCCGAGAGGACCTTTAGCATACGAAAGTGACATTGAAGCTACCGTTCGCAGAAACTGCAGAGAAATTAGATGAGCTCTAGACTACCAAATAGAAGAACAACAAGACAGATCCAATCCTACTGAAGGGATGGACGAAAACAATCCACCGCCAAATGTGCAAGAATAGAATGCTCGTGTACTATGTATGATTATGCTAAACCTAATTTGATAGGGGCAGAATCTAGTATTGTTAGGCCCGCTATAACTGCTAATAATTTTGAATTAAAGCCTAATACAATACAAATGATTCAACAATTTGTTCAATTTGATGGTTTGCAGGACGAAGATCCAAATACTCATATAGCTAATTTTTTAGAGTTCTGTGATACCTTTAAAATAAATGGCGTTTCAGCGATACCTTTAAAATAAATGGCGTTATTTGGGATCAAATGACCGCGATGCCATGACGAAACGATCTCTCTAAGAAGATGTCCACACCACGAATTATTTCCAAACTTTTACAATAGTGTGAATTTTCAACGATGCAAATGATTGAATTAAACTTTGAATAACAAAACTCTTGAAGCGACTTTATTGAAGAGATGGTTGAACTATCAATGGCAAACTATACCAAACCGACAAAATTAGGGTTAATCACCACATGGGATCAAATAAAACTTGATAAATTTCTTTTAAAATACAAATCCTAAGTACCCACCCTACCAACCGGAAAACGACCAAATTTAGGAATGACATATAATCCTTATAGTAACACTTATAACGTGGGTTGGAGGAACCATCAAATTTCTCGGGGAGGACAAGGAAATCAAGGAAATCGAGGCAACAACCTCCTCAAAATTATCAAAATCATGAATGACAAAATTCATGGCAGCAACGGGTTCTCATTTTCAAAAGACTGAAACAACACTTGATGAACAACAAAAATCGATCAAAGGGATTGAGAATAAAGTTGGAGAACTTACTAAGTCAGTAGGACATCTCACGAAGCTGATTTTTGAACGTCAACATAGATGTCTACCAAGCAACATAGAAATAAATCCAAAAGAAAATATCCAAGCCATCACAACTCATGAGCATATAAAAGAAACCAAAGAAGAAAAAGGTAAAATAGAGCCAGTATACTAAAAGCCAAAACCAATAATCAAAGAATACAAACCTCGCATACCTTATCCGAAGCATTGAAAGGAGATGATTTAGAGGGATAGTTCAGTAAGTTTCTTAAACTTTTAAAGAAATTATAATTAACTTACCCCTTCTTGAAGCTTTTTTCCAGATGCCAGACTTGAGGAAATTTTGAAGACAACTCTTGACCAAAAAAAAAACCCACATAGACGAAGAGCACCGCGTGGAACTAAATGCAACATGCTTGGCAATGTTACAAAACAGACTACCACAGAAACAAAAAGATCCAGGGAGTTTTACGGTTCCATGCTTAGTTGGTAGTTTAACTATTGATAATGCGCTAGTTGATCTAGGGGCAAGTATAAATGTCATGCCTTATACATTGTTTAAACGACTAGGTCTAGGGAAGCCCAAATAAACTAGATGAGTATACAACTAGCTGATAAAACTGTTAGAATTCCTAGGGGCATTATTGAAGATGTGCTTGTAAAAATCGATAAATTTTTTTCCTAGTGGACTTTGTTGTTTTAGACATGATGAGGATAATTCAATCCCCTTAATTTTAGGAAGACCTTTTCTAGCAACTCCCAAGACTAAAATTGATGTTGCCACAGGTGAGCTCATACTTCGTGTAGGAGATGAATTGATTAAGCTTCAAGCTCTCGACTCGGCCAGAACAACAGATGGGTGAAACCTAATATGGGAATCCATTGATCGATTTACTGCTTCCTTAGGGGTTATTATAAGAGAATGAGAGTTCCACTAATTAACCTAAGGTTAGGCATTATTCACCTTGAGAGAGGGGTTAATATAGGTTAGGGAGTCTCATGGATCAAGATAAGTAAAGAAATCATATGGTTTGGGGAATAAATAATAAGTGAAGTCATAGGTAGATTCTCCCTGAGGGTATCATCTTCATCAACTAAGTTTTCCTAAAGTCTTTCTCCAATTCATTCTTTTGTCTTTGCATTTAGTTTAGTTTTTCATTAGATTAATAAACCAATCACTCCATATTTTAGGCTAAATAATAGAAAGAAAGTGAGTAGTAGTACTTTTAGGTTCCTTTGGGTTCGATAAGATATTCCTGCCTAAACTATACTACTGTTCGATAGGTGCACTTGCCTCTATCATTGTCAAAGTTAGTCTATAGGTTCGATCATTCTTTTTATAAATATTAAAACTCAACTGTTTGACACGATCATTTATACATGTTGAGACCACATTAATGATTTGATATACTGAGATGATAAAGGCACCTAGGTTCTAACCCGTTCACTCCATAAAAAGCCTACCTTCACAAATTAACCCCTAGTGAACCCCGTTGAATCCTAACAACCTTTTTATTGACTTACCCCTAATATTAACCCAAAATCCCTTTGTATTTGTTATCAGCATTCTTTTGACTACCCTTTAAACGAGGTTTAATTTGATTAAATTACCATATTATATTAGTTCAGTAATTACATTTATAATGTAATATTTTAGTTTGTTCATAAAAAAAAAAAAAAACAAAAAAGTATATTCAATATTAGTAATATATAAAAGAGCTTAGAGCATTTAAACTCCAATTGTTGAACGAAAAAGCTCGTATTAAAGTATTATCAAATTTTAAGTGATGAAAATACTCTTTATTATAGAGTAATTATCAATAGTCGGTATTATTAGTTTTCATTCGATGTAAATATTCATATTCAGTTCTTTGTTTTTAGATTAGGTAATTAGTCAATTCAATCTCGATTCTAACCCTCTAATTCAGCCTATATCCACACCCTTAACCTTAACCCCATTACAACCCTGATAAAGACCTTTTGATCTGTGTATCATCTCATATACAGTGGTGGAGATTTGATTTTTAGGTAAGCCTATGGGATTAACTTTTTAGGTTCGACTTAGAGTGCTTATTCTTGAACCTTTGAGTGAATATTTTGTGCGGATGTCAATCCTTGTCGGTTTTGAATTAAAGGTAATTACTTAGATAAGGGGAGACACCTATGTTTCGTACTACAAAGGTATGACTTATCATGATTGAATCTTTAGGACTCTTTGAGTTGAATTATCCATATATAAATTATATATGAATTATGATGAGACATTGTCTATAGGAATTATGAATCATGGAAAGTTCGTTTTAATTGTAAGTTGAGAATTTTGCTTGAGGACAAGCAAAAGCATAAGTGTGGGGGTATTTGATAAACTATAAAAGTAACATATTTTAATCCCACATTTAGTATGCTTTTGGATGATTTAGCCCTCAATTTATGTAAAAAGGTGCTCTTAATCCTTTTTTTATGTCTTATACTTAGGAAAGCACCCGAGAACGAAAAGAATGAGAAACGGGCTTAAAATGGACCAAAATGGGCCAACCCAAGAAATTGGCACGGCCTGGACTTCAAGTCACATGGCCGTGCCTCGCCAATCATTCAAAGACACGCCTCAAGCACGAATTGCAAGGCCGTGTCCCAATCGACAGACCTAAAGCATGGCCTAAATCCCAACTTACACGGCGGTCCACGGTCGTGCTCAATCAACAAAATCAACACACGACTTGAAGTCGACTTACACGGCGTGTGCCATGGCCGTGCCCCTATTACGAGAATGAATAATTTCACTTGGATGCTTGAAGCCAAAGAAACATACTCCTTAGTCTAATTAAACACCTTAATAGTAATTCTACTTGAAGGAGGTACTTAGGAGCCAAGGAAAACATCTAAAGAGCCTATATAAACAACCCAAGGCAACCATTCTGAGGGGTGTGTGGAGGTAGGCATAATTTTCTGCCAGGGCTTTTATTCAGGGAATTACTCGAAGATAGCCAGTTGATCCATCTCAAGAAGCTAGAGTTCTACTCAAGACAGAGGATCTCCTCTTCAATTCCTTCAAGGGGTTTTAGGGATTTCTTACGTTTTGTTTTATCTTTTCTCTTGAGATGTCTTCTTATTTAGTTATGAACTAAACCCTTCAGATACCTGAAGGGAATGAAACCTAAGATGGATTTTGTTATTTGATTTCTAAGTTATATGATAAGTACTTAGTTTGTTCTTAATTATGTTGCTTAATTTAATCTGATGTGCTTAGGTGGATGAGGAATAGATCCTGCCTAAGAGTAGATCTAGCATAATTAAGCGGAGTTGATCGAGCGCCTAGAGATAGGGTTACGAGATTTTTCGGATTAGGGTAAAACCTAAAATGGGAGTCCATTGATCGATTTAATGCATCCTTAGGGGGTTATTATAAGAGAACGAGAGTTCCACTAATTAACCTAAGGTTATACGTTATTCGCCTCGAGAGAGGGTTTAATATAGGTTAGGGAGTCTCACGGATCAAGCTAAGTAAAGAAGTCATATGAATTGAAAGTTAGATAACAAGAGAAGTCAACGGTGGATTCTTTCTGAGGGTATCGTCGAAATCAACTGAGTTTTTCCACAGTCTTTTCCCAAAGTTTCATTCTTTTGTCTTTGCATTTAGTTTAAGTATTGCATTAGTCCTTAGATTAATAAACCAATCACTCCATATTTCAGGCTAAATAATAGAAAGAAAGTGATTAGTAGTACATTTAGGTTCCTTTGGGTTTGATAAGATACTCTTACCTAAACTATACTACTGTTTGATAGGTGCACTTTCCTCTATCATTGTCATAGTTAGTCTACAGGATCGATCATTTTTTATAAATATTAAAAATCGACTATTTGACACGATCAAGTAACATATTTTAACCCCATATTTAGCATGATTTTGGATGATTTAGCCATTAATTTATGTAAAAAGGTGCTTTTAATTCTTTCTTTTCATGTTTTATACTCAGGAAAGCACCAAGGATGAAAAGAATGAGAAACGAGGTTAAAATGAGCCAATTTGGGCCAAAGTGGAAATTGACAAGGCCTGGACTTCAAGCCTCACGGCCGTGCCTCAATCAACAGAATTGAAACACGGCCTGACCACACGGCCTGACCACGATTTACACTACCGTACCTAAATCAACAGAATTGATACACGACCTGGACCACGATTTACACGGCCGTGCCTAAATCAACAGAATCGAAACATGGCCTGAAGTCAATTTACACGGGCGTGTGCCATGGCTGTGGCCCTGTCATTGAAAAGAGAAATTTCACTCGGAAAAGGATACTTAGGGAGAAAGAAACGCATTCTAAGAGCCTATATAAAGACCCTAAATGTAACCTGAAAGGGGGCGGTCAGTTAGGCAGTCATCTAGGCCAAGAAGCCGAGCTAGAAGGCCAGATTTGTGGGAATCACTCGAAGATAGCCAGTTGATCCATCTCAAGAAGCCGAAATTCTACTCGAGATGGTGGATCTCTCCTTCAATTCCTTCAAGGGGTTTTTGGGATTTCTTATGTTTTGTTTTATCTTTTCTCTTGAGATGTTTTATTTTATCATTATGAACTAAACCCTTCAGATACCTGAAGGGGATGAAGCCTAGATGAATCTTGTTATTATTTATTGAACTATATGATAAATACTTGATTTATTCTTAATTATGTGTGCTTAATTATTGTGTTAATGTTTCGGGATATTAATTCAAGTCAGATGTTCTTAGGTAGAGTAGCAAAAGTCCCTGCTTAAGAATATATCTAGCATAATTAAGCGAAGTTGTTCGCGCGCCTAGAGATAGGGTGACGAGATTTGTCGGATTAGAGTGAAACCTAATATGAGAATCCATAGTTTGTTTTACTGCTATTCTAGGGGTTTATTAAGTATGAAAGAGATTTCTGTTAATTAACCTAGGGTTAGATGTTATTCGCCTCGAGAGAGGGTTTAATATATGTTAGGGAGTCTTATGGATCAAGTCAAGTGAATAAATCGTATGGCTCAGTGTTAGATAATAAGTGAAGTCTAGGTGGATTCTTCCTGATGGTATCATCGTAATCAACTGAGTTTCTCTTCAAGTTATTTTCCCAAATTCATTTTTTTTGTCTTTGCATCTTAGTTTAGTAATTAATTAGCTAATTTAGATTTAATCAACTAAATCATTTAATATTTAGGCTAAATAATAGAAAGAAAGTGAGTATTAGTACTTTTAGTTCCTTTGGGTTTGATAATCCAGTCTTGCCTAAACTATACTACTGTTTGATAGGTGCACTTGCCTTAAGTCATTGTTAGAGTTAGTTTCCAGGTTCGATCATTCTCTTTATAAAATTTAAAACTTGACAATTTTAGACGATCAGAAATGGAAAGAGATTGAGTTTGTGATAGAGTATTTTTGAAAGTGTCATCACTGAAGAGAGTCCTCAAATTTGGCCGCAAAGGCAAAATGAGTCTGCGCTTTATCGGACCATATGTGATTATTGAGAGGATAGGGCCGGTAGCTTATCATTTGGCTTTGCCAACTAAGTTAGAAAAGATTCATAATGTTTTCCCTGTGTCTATGTTATGTCGCTACCGATCATACCCTTCGCATGTGATTGTACCAACAGAGGTAGAAATTCAACTTGGCATGACTTATGGCAGAGAACCGGTTAAAAGTTTGGCACAAAAAGTCAAACAGTTGCGAAATAAAAGTATTGTAACACGCCAAACCCCGCCTAGAAGTCTAGACTGAATCCGGGATGTCACATTGATCACCGAGTGATCGTGAGAAAACTTTACAAAACATTTTATCTCAGTGGACCAAAAATATTTAAACATCCATTATAAAATCTAGAAAACACAAACTGGTAATCCAATTTGTTGAAGCTAGCCAAAATCATTTAATATATCTGAATGAAACATAAATCAAATAACAAATAAATCCAAATAAAACAACTCATAGTTTATCCACCAAGACTGTCCAAGACCTCCGCATACCAAGTCCAGCATCAAAAATCGGAGTGCTACCTGAAAGGGGAAAAAGAAGAGGGGGTGAGCTACTTGAGTTTAGTGTGAGATCAAGACCAGTAAACCTACATAAACGAAAAAGAATAGAAATAGGAAGGCTTAGAAGTAGTTTAGGTTCAGTAGCGAAGCAGAACCAGCCTACCGAACTAAACAAACCATACCGTCAGATGACAGTTGAGCATATCGCCAATAATCAACACAACCCATATGTAACTTTACAATCATATGGCCCAATTAGACACAATAGTGGATACTATCAATAGTTACAGACTGGGCCTAAGCCCTTTCCAGAATCAGAATCAGTTTCAGTTTCAGTTTGGGCCTTAGCCCATCACACATGGTTCCCTTAGGCACGAGTGCCTCTCAGTCGAATGATACAATCAAACATTTTAGTCAATCAGACAATCAAATATTTCAGTCAAACAGTCAATCCGTTATTGCAGTCACAGTATCACATTCAGTCATAGTGTCAATCAGATGTATATGAGTGCAAATGAGTTATAAAATAACCCACCCATCTAGCCCACACACCATCTCCGTCCAACCCTACACTTACTGTGGGGATTTAATCAACCCTCCCATCCCTGCACTCCGAATAGGACCTCGAAAAGCCCATACAACCTTATACCCCATAGGATGTCATCCCGGGTTGCCCGACAACGATGATCATTAGCATTGTCCATGACTCTTAGGGAATTGGGATTGTCCTCGACCCTCTAGGAATCGAGCTATCAGAATGCAGATAAACTGTCAAATCTTAAATTTCACAGCAAAGCTAGCGTATAAGCTATACTGTGCAATGCGGTAAACCGCGGTACAGACGTGCTGCATGAACTACCAGATCAAATAATAGTACGTAGTGTAGCTAACGTACATGCAGTACAGTGCAATGATGTAATCCGCTATATCGATGAGTTCCAGTAAAATTTCCAGATCAGATAATGGTACGTAGCGTAGCTAACGTACATGCAGTACAGTGCAATGCGGTAATTCGCTATACCGTTATGATGTCATCTCAGGTTACTGAAAATGATGATCATCCTAGTTGTCCACGACCCTCAGGGTATTGAGACTATCAAAATTTAGATAAATTGCCAAATCGTAAATCTCCCTTCTCTTCAACATCCCACCTAAAAAAATTTTATGCAAATGTATGAATGCAAATGTATGTATGCAGTGAGATGAACACAATTAGAACACCAGTTACAGATAGTTAATCAAAAGCAGACACTCACCTCCAATCAGTTAGCTATAGAATCAGATATGTGCAAATTCACAACTCAAGTTTGGTATCGAGCTTATCACACAACCAACCACAATTAACATACATAAGTCGAAGGAGATTAGAGTCATAACTACCCTTGCTAAAGCTTAGCTAAGGGTTGAAACACACAGGGTAACGATGGCATTCGATTTTCCCAAAAAATTAGAATTTGGCTAATTAGGGCCACACGCCCGTGTGCTCTGGCCATGTCGAGTAATCCAGGCCATGTGGGGATCCAAACGCCCATGTGATGAGTGGCACATGGACGTGTGACAGAGGCACACGCCCGTATGACGCAGGGACACGATTGTGCAAACAGGTCGTGTAACTCACTGTCCAATTTTAATAACTTAAGGTGCAGGGTCGGCACAGCCATGTGAAGGTGTCACACGCCCATGTGTCCATCAGACACGACCGTGTGTCCCATAACACACGCCCGTGTGGAATCTTTAGGCCCCAAATCAGTCACATGACCATGCATCTCAAAACACACGCCCGTGTAGAAACCCTAATTCCCCAAACCAGTCACAGGGCCGTGCGGCCAAGCCATGTGACCCCAAAACTTAGAATCCCTAATTCCTAAATCCACATGCCCATGTATCCTAAGGACACGGTCATGTGAAAATAAAAAAAATCCCCAAAATCGGCCACACGCCCATGTGGCGAGTCTTGTGTCTTGAAAACCTTAATTCACAACCACACTTTGTGGCCATCGAGAGGCTGAAACCACCCCAACTCATTACAAAAATGCCATTTTGGCCACCAAAATTGTCCCTCACCTATGCCTTATCAAAGTATATTAGAATTCAACGATTTCCCTTCACTTCTATCGTCTAAAAACTCAAAAATAAGGGGGTAACACATAGCTACGAAAACCCGAAGGAAAAATGATTTGCAAAACAAAATAAAAATTAATAAGGAAAGAGTAGACACGATTCGAATCCCACACCTTAATTAATTGACGGAGGAGGCGAAAGAGGAGAAGAAATCCCAAAATCACAATTAAAATGTTAAAGAAATAGGAGAAAGCAAAAGAAAGAAAATAGAGAGGAGAAGGGAGAAGAAACGTCCAATCAAAAAATAAAAATAAAAATAAAAATAATTTTACTTAAAAAAATCAAATAATTATTATAATAAAATAATAACTAAATGACATAAATAAAAAGTCCATAAATTATCTCCCTAGCCCCTTTAGGGGTTCGATCACAAGACCTCTGCCAATCCAACACACCTCTTAACCTCCAGACCAGCAGGTCCATTCTAACACTAGACTGCACAACTTAACAGGATAGATCCAATCCTACTGAAAGGATGGACGAGAATAATCCACCACGAGATGTGGCAGAAAACAATACTCTGCGTACTATGTATCATTATGCTAAACCTCATTTAACAGGAGCAGAATCTAGTGTTGCTAGGCTCGCTATAGGCTAATAATTTTGAATTAAAGCCTAATACTATACAAATGATTCAACAATTTGTTCAATTTGATGGTTTGTAGGACGAAGGCCCGAACACTCATATAGCTAATTTTTTAGAGTTCTATGATACTTTCAAAATAAATGGCGTTTCTGATGATGCCATTCGTCTTCGGTTATTTCCCTTTTCATTAAGGAATAAAGCCAAACAGTGGTTGAACTCGTTACCACGAGAGTCAATTACGACATGGGACCAGATGACCGAAAAATTTTTATTAAAATATTTCCCACTGGCCAAAATGGCCAAATTACAGAATGATATCTCTTCTTTTCTGCAAATGGATTTAGAGACATTATACGACGCATGGGAGAGATACAAGGATCTCTTGAGGAGATGTCCACACCACGGATTACCTTTATGGCTTCAAGTCCAAACTTTTTACGATGGTGTAAATCCCTCAACGAGGCAACTAATTGATTCAGCCACCGATGGAACCCTGAACAACAAAACTCTTGAAGTATCCTACGAGTTTATCGAAGAGATGTCGCTAAACAACTATCAGTGGCAAGTTACAAGGATAAGACCAACAAAATCATCCAAATTTTTCAACATCGACGCAGTAAGCATACTGTCATATCAGGTAGAGATGATGAATAAAAAGCTTGACAATTTGTGTTCTTTGCAAGTAAATCTGGTAATGCAGTGCGACGCAAGTAGAACCGTGGTGAATCCTGAGTACCCACCCTACCAACCGAGCACAGAAAATGAACAAACGAATTATATAGGTAATAATTTCAGATCTAATAATAATCCTTATAGTAATACCTATAATCCAGGTTGGAGGAACCACCCAAATTTTTTGTGGGGAGGTTAAGGAAATCAAAGACAACAACCTCCTCCAAATTTCCAAAATCAGCCCTATCCACACGAGAAGAAGCCGAGTCTAGAAGAGATGCTGAAGAAGTTTATGGCAGCCACAGATGCCCGTCTCCAAAAATTCGATACAACACTTAATAATCAATAAGCATCGATCAAGGAAATCAAGAACCAAGTTGAGGAACTTACTAAGTCAGTTGGACTACTTACTGCAACCGTTTGTAAAATACAGACAGAAATCATTTTTAAAGCAACATAGCAAGTTAAAGCAGTTACACTGAGAAGTGAAAATGAGTTAGCTGACCCAAAAGAAAAACCACCACGTGAAGATAATAAAGTAAAAGACGTGGGAATTGAGGATGTAACTCCAGTACGTAAGAAAGATAAACTATCAATCCCATATCCAGCAAAGCTGAAGAAAGAACGATTAGATGCCCAATATGGTAAGTTTCTTAAACTTTTTAAACAAATACATATTAACTTACCTTTTGTTGAAGCCATTTCACAGATGCCAACGTACGCAAAATTTCCTAAAAGAACTCCTAACTAACAAAAGGAAGCTCAAAGAAGTATTAATAGTGGAACTTAATGAAGAATGTTCAGCCATCCTCCAAAATAAATTACCAACAAAATTAAAAGACCCGGAAAGTTTTACTATTCCTTGTTTGATTGGTAATTTAAATATTAAGAAAGCACTAGCTGATCTAGGTGCCAGTATTAACTTAATGCCATATAAAATGTTTAAACAACTAGATCTTGGGGAACCAAAACCCACTAGGATGAGTATTCAGTTAGCCGATAGATCTATTAAATATACTAGAGGAGTTATTGAAGATATCTTGGTAAAATTTGATAAATTTATTTTCCCTCTTGATTTTGGTGTGCTTGACATGGATGAAGACATTAAGGTTCCTTTAATTTTAGGTTGCCCTTTTTTGGCTACTGCTAGGGCTGTTATCGATGTAGGTGATGGTAAACTTGGATTAAGGATAGGTGATGAGGAAATTATTTTTCAAATCTATGATGCCATGTGATATTCTAGGAACAAGATAATTCCTGTTATTTTGTTGATACCACTGATCATATTATTCAGAATTCATTACAGGAAATCATACATGACGACACGATGGAACAGTGTCTTACTCAAGAAGAGGGGGAAGAAAATGAAGTTGACAAACTAAATCTAAGTACATCTTCATCCATGCAAACAGAAAGAGAAAGCATTGAAATCAATGGTGATTTCAAACAAAAACCCACTGTTGATGAACCACCCAAATTAGAATTAAAGCAGCTTCCAAAACACCTAGAATATGCATTCTTTGGGGACAATTCTATGCTACCAGTAATTATCTCTTCAGAACTAGATTCCAAGGAAAAAGATGAGTTGCTACAGGTACTAAGGGAACATAAAAAAAACCATATCCTGGAAAATCTCTGATATTAATGGAATAAGCCCAACATTTTGTACCCATAAAATTTTAATGGAAGATGAGTACAAACCATGTGTGCAACCTCAGAGACGATTAAATCCCAACGTAAAAGAAGTTGTGAAAGTTGAGGTAATTAAACTTCTAGATGCTGGAATAATTTATCCTATTTCGACAAACAAATAGGTAAGTCTGTCTGAGTTGTTCCAAAGAAAGGAGGCATGGTTGTGATAGCAAATGAGAAGAATGAACTAATTCCCACGAGCGATTCTGAGTTGGAGAGGCTGCATTGATTACAGAAAGTTGAACGACACCACTAGAAAAGATCACTTTCCTCTACCATTCATTGATCAAATGTTAGAAAGGTTATCTGGACACATGTATTACTGCTTCTTAGATGGACTCTCTGGCTATTTTCAAATTCCAATAGCACTTGAAGATCAAGAGAAGACAATATTCACATGCCCATACGGTATGTTTGCTTATCATAGAATGCCTTTTGGATTATGTAATGCCCCTGCTACTTTTCAGCGTTGCATGTTAGCAATCTTTGACGAACTCGTGGAGGGCATCATGGAGGTATTTATGGATGATTTTTTTGATATTTGGTAATTCTTTCCATAGCTACCTTAAAAATTTAAAACGAGTTCTAATGAGATGTGAGGAAACAAACCTTGTTTTAAACTGGGAAAAATGTCACTTTATGGTATAAGAGGGAATTGTATTGGGACATAAAATTTCTAGTAAAGGAATTGATGTAGATAAAGCAAAGGTCAAAACCATAGAAAAATTAGCTCCTCCTAGCTCAGTTAAGGCTATAAGAAGCTTTTTAGGACATACAAGATTCTACAGAAGATTCATTGAGGACTTTTCTAAAATAGCTAAGCCTCTAACAAAATTACTAGAAAAAGATGCACCTTTTTACTTTGATCAAGAATGTTTAGATGCATTTAATATACTTAAAGAGAAATTAATAAACGCCCCAATTATAATTACCCCTGGTAGGAATCTTTCGTTTTAACTAATGTGTGATGTGAGTGACTTTACAGTAGGTGCAGTTCTAGGGCAACGAAGAGACAAGCACTTCCAAATTAATTTATTACGCTTGACAAAACATTGATGGTCAGCAAGAAGAAAATTATACCACCACTGAAAAAGAATTACTTGCTGTGGTATTTGCATTTGAGAAATTTAGACAGTACTTATTATTATCTAAAGTCATTGTTTACACTGACCACTCTGATCCTCTTTATCTTTTAACTAAACCCGATGCAAAACCTCGACTCATAAGATGGATTTTACTTTTACAGGAATTTGATTTGGAAATTCAGGATAAGAAAGGAGCCAAAAATCTTGCAGCAGACCACCTATCTAGACTTGAGAATCCACACACAGAAGAACAAAAAGAGATAGAGATAAATGACTTATTCCTGTAGAACAGCTATTCTCCATCAGCAACTATGCGGTACCTTGGTTTGCAGATATTGCGAATTTTTTAGCTGCTAATATTATATCAAAAAAGTTAACCCATCATCAAAAGAAGTGATTCTTTTCTGATACAAAGAACTATTTTTGGGAGGATCCCTTTCTTTTCCATATATGTGCAGACCAGGTGATTCAGAGATGTGTTACCAAGGCAAAAGCAAACAAAATCCTAGAACACTACCACTCCGAGCCTTCAGGAGGAAACTATAGTGGTGTCAAGACAGCACACAAAATACTCGAATCAGGTTTCTATTGGCGCACTCTATTTAAAGATGCCAACAGGTATGTCGCTTCGTGTGATAGATGCCAAAGAATAGGTAATATTTCTAAACGTGATGAAATGACTCAAACTTACATGCTATCATATGAAATATTCGATGTATGGGGTATTGATTTTATGGGTCCCTTCCCTAGTTTATTTTGGAACAAATACATCTTAGTGGTAGTTGATTATATGTTAAAATGGGTAGAAGATGAAGCTCTACCTACAAATGATGCCGGAGTAGTAGTAAAATTCCTCAAGAAACTATTTTCTCAATTTGGAACACCTAGAGCCATTATTAGTGATACGGGACTCATTTTTGTAATGCTCAATTTGATAAAATTTTAAAAAGATATGGAGTACACCACAGGATAGCTACCCCATATCACCTTCAAACTAGTGGGCAAGTAGAAGTAACAAACCGAGAACTTAAGTGAATTTTAGAAAAACGGTTGAATCAAACAGAAGAGACTGGGCAGTAAAAGTAGATGATGCCTTATGGGCCTATAGAACAACGTTTAAAACACCCCTAGGGACATCCCCATACAAACTTGTCTACGGGAAAAGTTGTCATTTGACATTCGAGTTAGAACACAAAGCTTTTTGGGCTATAAAATTCTTAAATTTTGATTTTAAAACTGTAGGGGAGAAAAGAAGGATGCAGATGAATGAGCTAGATGAATTGAGAGCTGATGCCTACGAGAACTCAAAACTTTACAAGGAGGCCACAAAGCGATGCCATGATGCTCGTCTGAAGAAATCAAAACAACTCGATGTAGGGGACTTGGTCTTGCTATACAACTCGAGGCTTAAACTGTTTCCTAGGAAACTAAAATCAAGATGGTCAGGGCCATTCGTAATCAAAATAATTTTCCTTATGGCACAGTCGAGGTAACTCACCCCGCTCAAGGCACATTCAAGGTAAATGGTCACCGACTCAAAATCTATAATGGTGAAGATGTTACAAATATGAGAGAGGAGCTTCAGCTCCATGAACCTTCTTTTAGAACAGAAAATAGGGTAAGTCTAGCTTAAGACTTTAAACGACCGCTTCTCAAGAGACAACCCGAGCACTAACTTTCACTAACATTATACTCTTGATTTTAAGCATCTAACGCCGTACTAATCAGTCCGATTAAGCACAGGTTTCTTAAACCACACGGCCTTACACATGGGCGTGCCCATAGCCGTGTGGAACCCATGAGATAAAACACGAGCATTCTTGTGGCCGTGTATGACAAAAGGTACAATCTCATCATCTCGAGGAAAAAGAACAACCACCCCGAGTTTGAAAAAGTGAAAGAGACCCGGTTCATCCTCGGTCAGTGCCTCTTTTGAGGTTCGACACCTCTTCCTTCAATTCAATCAAGAAACTTAGTAAGAACGATACAGGGCATTCTAGGAAAGGCCCTTAGGCAGTGGTAGGCGTATTGACTGGAACACCTTGGAACAGGTCAGGTTGGCAGTCGATATCCGAGTACTCATCTCGATTGAATCGTGGGAATAATTTTTCTCCATTATCGAGCCCACGTTCTTGCAGCTTACTCTAGAATTTTGTGCCACATTTACCCTACAAACAGTAATGGCATGAAATGATGATCGAGCACTATCCAATTTTGTTTAGGAGGAACGGTCAAAGGTGTAGCTATTGATGAGAACCCTTCTACAAACCTTCGGTAATAGCCTGCTGATCCCAAGAAACTCTGAACTTCCGCCACAGACTTAGGGGGTTTCCAATCCAAAACTACCTCAATCTTCCGAGATCCACCCTTATTCCTTCAGCGGATACCACATGTCCTAAAAACTAACCTCCTTCAACCAAAATTCACACTTGCTGAACTTGGCATATAACTTTTTCTCCCTTAACACTTGCAACACGACTCGGAGGTGCTCATCATGTTCTTCCTCAGACTTCGAATACACCAATATATCGTCTATGAACACAACAACGAATCGGTCCAGATAGGGTTGGAAAACTCGGTTCATCATGTCCATGAACGCGGCTGGGGTGTTTGTCAATCTGAACGGCATTACTACAAACTCAAAATGCCCATATCTTGTCCGAAAAGCTGTCTTATGGATATCTGCCTCCTTCACCTTAAGCTGATGATATCCAGACCTTAGATCTATCTTTGAGAATACTGCCGCCCCCTTAAGCTGATCGAACAAGTCGTCCATCCATGGCAAAGGGTACTTGTTCTTGATGGTCAACTTATTCAACTGACGATAATCTATGCACATGAGCATAGTTCCATCCTTCTTCTTCACAAACAAGACCGGTGCTCCCCATGGAGACACATTGGGTCGGATAAACCCACAGTCAAGTAATTCTTGGATCTGAGTCTTGAGCTCAACCAACTCTTTGGGTGCCATTTCATGCGGGGCAATTGACACGAGGTACATTTCAACGACAAGTCAATTCGAACTCCACCTCCCCGTCAAGGGGTATTCACTGCAATTCCTCGAAAAGACATCCACAAACTCCTTATGGTTCTAACTCCACTAACTCCCCTTCTTTCACATCCAAAGCACTAATGAAAGCCAAAATGCCTTACACCCTTAGAACCATCTTATCACCTTTAAAATTTGAAACTTACGCTAGACAAGTAGTTTCTTCTTTCCCTTATCATAATTATCGCCTCATCCTCTAGGGTCATCAACTCCATTCGTTTAGCTACACAATCTAATATAGCCCGATGCTCCACTAGCCAGTCCATGCCAAGAATAAGATCGAATTCTCCGAAGGGTAGTTCTATTAAGTTAGCGGAAAATACCACTCCCTGAATCTCTAGAGGTATTTTTCAAAACATCTTATTCACCACTACAGTTTGACCTAATGGGCTTACTACAGTCATCTGCCTATTAGATAGTTCAGAGGCTATTCCTAGAGTTTCAACTACTCTACATGCAACATAAGAGTGGGTAGAGCCAACATCAATCAAAGCAAAATAAGGCTTGCCAAATATAAGGAATGTACTGGTTATGACGTCCGGTGCGTCTCCGTCCTCCCTTCGATGAACTGCATACACTAAACCCAGTTGTCTTGCCTCCGTGTTACCAACACCTCGGCTCGATGTTCCCCGTCCTCTACCAGCACCATTACCTCTACCAGTCGAACCACGGCCTCGCGGTGGCTGCTGTCCTCCTCTTCCAGCCTAGTTAGGACCTTGGCTTACTGGTTGACCCCCTTCTGTTTTCAAAGGACAATCCTTAATCATGTGGTCCTGGGACCCACACTTAAAGCATCCTCCCGTCTTTTTCCAACACTCTCCAAGTGCATCTTTCAACACTCGGCACAAGTACGATACTACCCTCTAGTAGCAGCTTGCTGACCTCGCGACCAATCAACTCTAGGCCTCCTTTTCTCATTCCTTGAAGGCCCGATGATCCAAAGCCTCTCTTTTGCCTACTCTGGTCTGTATTCTATCTCATCGAATCCTTAATCCCTTTGGCTACCTTAGCCTTCTCTACCAACACGGCAAACTCTCGCTCCTACTGTGGAGCTATCAACAATCTTAGATCATCCCTCAGTCTATCCTCAAATCGAACACACCGCTCATGCTCCGTCGACACAATACCTCGAGCATAACAGCTCAGCCTTAGGAATTTTGCCTCGTATTCTTCTACATACTTATTTCCTTGAACCAGCCTCAGAAACGCCTTCCTCCGTGCATCAACATAGCTAGTTCCAATGTACTTCTTCTGATATGCCACCTTGAAATATTCCCAAGTAAGATCGTCTGCGGCAGTACCTTCCCAAACTGTGAGCCACTATTGGTATGACTCATCACAAAGTAGCGACATTATCCCTTTCAATTTCTCCTTGACAGTTAGGTCCAAGTTGTCCATAATCCGCTCTGTCGCTTCCAACCAATACTCAGTCGTATTGGGTGCCACACCAGAAACTCCACGAAAAAATTCAGCTCCATTAGCTCGAAGTTGCTCAGGTACTGACTTTCGAGCTCCCATGCCTCCGCCCGCTCCAGCTACCCTTTCCAAAACTCGCAGGATCGCCTGTGATACTGTATCATCCCCCGTCTGATCCTGATATTCCACATCAGCGGCTGGTGGTGGTGGCACCTCATTTTTGGACCCTTGTCCTGACCTAACGGGTTCCAACACGGTCATTCAGCCTCTACCATGGCTACGCACGTTACGACCACGTCTCCTAGAGTTCATACTTTCGAATCGCGTTTATCTGATTTAAGAATTTTATAGATTAGTTTTTGTTTCACTGATTTATCACGAACATTCTTATGGTCAATAGCTCTAGGGAGTAGTTCTTTCGATTTCATACACATACAGTCTCAATTCATTCATTCAATCACATTCATGAACTTGCGTTCATTACAGAAAAATGTTGTAGTTGTCATTGTTTGTTGTTCTCCATTACCTAGGGGTATTTTCGTAATTTTATCCTATAGAGGTATTTTGGTAATTTTCCAAATTAGGGTATTTGAAAATTTCACAAAGTAAATTTTTTTCCTTTGGTATAGTTTTTTTTTTCAAAATTGAAATACTTGACAAGAAAATTTCAAGGGTAAAATGGTAATTTTATACACTAGGGGTATTTTTGTAATTTTACAAGCCAGGGTTATTTTGGTAATTTTTCACAAAATATTGTTCCTGGTGACTTTTCAAAACAAGGGTATTTTTAGAAATTTTAATTTGAGGGCACTTCGATAATTTTCTACACTGAGGGTATTTTGGTCATTTGTACAGGTTTGGGGTAATTTGGTCAATTACAAACCGTGGGTATTCAGTCTTCTTTAAATCAAGGGCACTTGGAGTTTTAAAATCATGGTTTAACTTTGAAATTTCACAAAAGCAGGTGACGGTCCTTTTGGGTTTTAATTATTGGGTTTATCCTGTGGCTGAGTCCTCTTGGTTAGGGTGGACCATCACTACGCACTAGGTAGGATTCGAGCGGTGAGGAGGTGAGTCACTAGGACTGCTTAAATATCAAGGCCCCACTGAATCCAATCCTAGACATGCACACCACGGTTGTCACGCCTTTAACTCGGTGACTCAGGCACAGGTTTGTTTGGTTGACTTTAAGTTTTATGTAACTTGGTGTTGAAGTAGACTAATCCTAGGGTTTAACATTTCCTAATCTACTTATCTACATCCCTATAAGTCCTATATACAATCACAAAAGATTTAGGAGTACTTACCTGGTGGACTTCGGGCCGGAGACTCAGGTGCCATGCCTGAAAAACCCTGCTCGTTTCTTAGTAAAACCCATTTTCAAAAGAAAGAAAACATTTTGGGCCCTAAAAGCCCTCAAGGCCGAGTTTTGAACCGGGCTCTGATACCAAACTAAAACACCCAAACCCGGCCCACAAGCCCTGACCGGATCTGGCATGCTTCTAGGAAAACCATTGAAACTTATTTGAACTTTGCCAAATACAAGAGTGTTTTGAAAAGCAGTTGATTAGTGTTGGGTTCAAATTTTAAGCAGTGTTGATTAGGTGTCAAAGCATTTAACATTTATTTTAATAAAAGTTACTTAAACTTTAAATTGATAAAATCGTATCATACTAAAATAATTAAAATGCATGCATAAGCAGTTTCATACTAGTGGCCTTATTACATCAAAAACAAATCCGAAATAAATCCAAAACTTGAAAATTAAAACTAATAAAAATAAAGTAATCTACGAAATGAGCATGGCCACCACTGACCTCCTGCCGACCCGGTCCATTACTATGTGTCACCTGAAAAAAATAATCCCACAACGGGGTGAGTCAAATAGACTAAGTGTGTAACAGCCAACACTAAGTCTCAACAAATTTAGGCACATCAGTTCAAACATGTACAGATAGCAAATATAAGTAATGATGCATTCCCGAACCCAAACCTAGTTAACCATCCGCTACACATCGCCTGTAACAGCCATCACACCGTGGGGACTACTAAGTCAACCCTCCATCTGCTACAGATCATCGAAGGCAGTCGCTGCAGACGACATGCTCATCGCCCTTATATATATTGTGGCATAGCCACCAGATAATCATTTGTGACATAAGTCACCACATTCGAAATTTTGTGACATGAGTCACCACATTCAGATATTGTGGTATAAAACCACCAAATCACTTCCCCTTTTAATATCACCCATATGCCCCATGCCATACAAATCATGCCAATAGCTTATCTTATGCTTTATTGGCATTCGTTACAGTTTCACATGAGTGCCATAACAGATATTCATAATATTATAACCACAGTAGTAACAGGTTAACGTTCCTGAGTACTTTGTACCATTGCATGGTACCTTCGGCCACATTTCACATCATTAAAAACACATATATAAAATTGATGCCGTAAATCTATTGAGAGTTAGTATGGGGTACACACTTGATTCACTTAACGCATTCAATGAAATCCCAAAAACCCGATCTAATGCTTTAGATCCTTAGTTCCTACATTTGGCTAACACTAACCATTTTAGCTAAAGGCCATTTGGCAAAATGATCAAATCCCAAAGGATTATCGCGACCAAAATCCTACCTTGTTTCTGATTTCACTACTAATCAAATCCAGAAACTCCGTGATATTTCTTCCTTGCAATCGGCCAACACTAGTTCACTGGACTTGATTAGTTTTGGCTTTCGAACAAATAAGAAACAGATCTAAGTCACTTAAATATGACCGAATGTACATGTACACTCACCTTGCGATTTTAAATCCCGAAAACCACTATTTGTTCCTGATGTTTTCGAAATCCCTGCTTAACCATTGTTAGAATCGACTATAACAATAATCTAAGAAATGGCCCTTGGCCAAATACCACATATCACTCACCTAGATGAATCGAATCCCGAAAGAATCCTTAGTGCTTCCTTCCTTCGGCTACACACAAAAGAACACATCACTTATGGCCTTAAAGAACATTCGGCCAACCTTATACCAAGGCCTAATCATTGGTTCGGCACACTAAAAGAAAGAGAACCTAAAATCGATTGCTCAAAGAAGAAATACTTACCACTTTCGAGTAGTCCACAAGTCCTAAATATCGACAGAAGGGAAAGATGTTGAGTTTTCGGCTTTTAAAACTTGCGATAGAGAGGAAAGAATAAGGCCACCTTGAGATTTGGCTATGGCTCTTAATGGAGATGGGATATTCGGCTATCTCAAGAGTATTTCGGCTTTTGGAAGAATTGTGAAAGAAAAGAAAAGAAGAAGGGGTTGAGTAATTCGGCTATGGTGGGAAAAGAGGATTCGGCTAACACAAAATAAAAGAAGAGAAAGGGGTAGATTGGCTAGAGAATTCGACAGAGAACTAAAGGGAAAAGAAAAGAATGGAAAATGGCCTCACTTCTCCCCTTTTTGCCGAAACTACTACACCTAGAGTCCCCTATTCGGCCAATTCCTCCTCTCACTATCAAATCCCTTATTTCACTCTACCTTAGCCGAATCCTTAACACTCCAACCCAATCTATACTTCCTTCCTCTAGAGTCCATATGCCGTCCACTGCTGCTCATCCTTGTAGCAAAATAAAAACTCCCTTTTTGCTTCCCTTGTGATTCGAACCTAGGCCCTTCCCCCTTTGCTTGTGGCGTCACTTACTAAGGCCCTAAGTGGCGCCTCCAAGCCACTTAAACAAGCCCATTTTAGTGGCATATTTCCCCTACAAATTTTCTTAAGGCCTCTTAGGCTTAGCTTCCTCTTTTAAACTTAAAATTAAATAATTTCTAATGTATTCTCCTACATTCTACTGTTCCTGAAATTCATAAAGCATATTCATAATATACATAGGCATACAAGCACATGCAATTGAGCAAAAATGCACAAGCCCTAATTCCCGGATATTATAGTTCTACCCCCTTAAAATAATTTTGACCTTGAAATTACCTGGCTATAATAGGTGGGGGGTATTGCTGTCGCATTGCTTCTTTCGGCTCCCAATAAGCTTCTTCCGATCCATGGTTACGCCACAACACTTTGACCAGAGGGACCGACTTCCTTCGAAGCATCTTTACATCATGCTCCAAAATCTGAATCGGCTCTTCCTCATAAGATAGATCTGGTCTCAGCTCCACCTCTTCAACTGGAACTATATGAGATGGATCCGATTGGTATCGACGTAGCATGGAAACATAGAATACATCGTGCCTCTGTTTCAATTTCAAAGGTAACTCTAACTAGTATGCCATCGGTCCAATTCGTTTCAACACCCGATAAGGTCCTATAAACCTGGGACTTAGCTTTCCTTTTCGACCAAATCTCATCACTTTCTTCCAAGGTAAAACTTTGAGAAACACTTGATCTCCTATAGCAAATTCTATGTCCTTCCGTTTGAGATCGGCATACGACTTCTGCTTGTTAGACGCCTCCTTCAAGCGTGCGAATTACCTTAACCTTTTCCTCGGATTCTGCCACAATCTCTGGACCCAAAATCTGACATTCTCCCAATTCCATCCAACATGTAGGAGTGCGACACTTCCATCCATACAGTGCTTCGTACGGTGCCAACCGAATACTTGCCTGATAGCTGTTGTTGTACGCAAATTCCGCTAGAGGCAAATATTCTTCCCAACTTCCTCTGAAGTCTATAACACAGCACCTCAGCATATCCTCCAACACTTGTATTACCCGCTCAGATTGACCGTCCGACTGCGGATGGAATGCCGTACTGAAATCTAATCTGGTGCCCAAAGCTTGATGTAGTGCCTTCCAAAACCAAGATGTAAACCTCGGATCTCTATTCGAGATAATCGATACCGGCACTCCGTGCAACCTTACAATTTCTGCAACATACAACATTGCTAATCTCTGGAGAGAATAGTCAACCCGCACTGGAATGAAATGCGCGGACTTTGTCAGCCGATCCACTATCACCCATACTGAGTCCTTCTTAGTAGGCGTAAGGGGAAGCCCACCAATGAAGTCCATGGTGATTCTCTCCCACTTCCACTGCGGAATCTGTATTGGTTGAAGCAACCCTGACGGAACTTGGTGTTTAGCCTTAACTTGCTGACATGTTAAGCACTTCCCTACAAATTTTGTAACTTCTCGCTCAAGACCAGGCCACCAAAACTGTTCCCTTAAGTCTTTGTACAGTTTACTGCCTCCAGGATGTATAGCATAAGGACTACTATGCGATTCCTGAAGAATTCTCTACCTTAACTCCTCGTTCTTCGGCATACAAACCTTTCCCTTGAAACATAATACTCCGTCGCCATTAATACCATAATACTCCAACTCCCCCTCTACATTTGCTGTAGCTTAGTACTGAAATCATCATCTGCCAACTGTCCCTCTTTCACCTCATTCAGCCATGTCGGCTTCACTTGCAATTCTACTAAAAAAATTCCATCATCGTAGAGGCTTAAATGTGCAAACATTGCCCTTAACTCCGTCACTACTTTCTGACTTAGGGCATCCGCCACCACATTCGCCTTGCCCGGGTGAAACTCTATAGAGCAATCGTAGTCCTTCAATAATTCTACCCACCTTCACTATCTCAGGTTCAACTCCTTCTGAGTCAGCAGATATTTGAGGCTTTTGTGGTGCATGTAGATTACGGACTTCTCTCCATATAAGTAGTGCCTCCATACCTTAAGAGGAAAGACCATCGCCGCCAATTCCAAGTCATCGTCGGGTAGTTAACCTCGTGTGGCCTTAGTTGTCGAGATGCATAAGCAACTACCTTCCGTCTTGCATAAGGACACCTCCCAATCACAGTATGGGAAGCATCACAAGATACTACAAAATCCTTCCACCTCGAAGTTGAATCAAAGCGGAGCTTGATCAAGACTCTCTTAAGCCTCTCAAAGCTCTCCTGTTGCTTATCAGTCCACACGAAAGGTACCTCCTTCCTTAGTAACTTTGTCAAAGGTGCGGCTATTGATGAGAACCCTTCTACAAACCTTTGGTAATAGGCTGCTAATCCCAAGAAACTCAGAACTTTTGCCACAGACTTAGGGGGTTTCCAATCCAAAACTACCTCAATCTTCCGAGGATCCACCCTTATTCCTTCAGTAGATACCACATGTCCTAAAAACGTAATCTCCTTCAGCCAAAATTCGCAGTTGCTGAACTTGGCATATAACTTTTTCTCCTTTAACACTTGCAACACGACTCGGAGATGCTCATCATGTTCTTCCTCAGACTTCGAATACACCAATATATTGTCTATGAACATAACAACGAACTAGTCCAGATAGGGTTGGAAAACCAGGTTCATCATGTCCATGAACGCGCCTGGGGCGTTTGTCAATCCGAACGGCATTACTACAAACTCAAAATGTCCATATCTTATCCGAAAAGCTGTCTTATGGATATCTGCCTCCTTCACCTTAAGCTGATGATATCCAGACCTTAGATCTATCTTTGAGAATACTGCCGCCCCTTTAAGCTGATCGAACAAGTCGTCTATCCTTGGCAAAGGGTACTTGTTCTTGATGGTCAGCTTATTCAACTGACGATAATCTATGCACATACGCATAATTTCGTCCTTCTTCTTCACAAACAAGACCGGTGCTCCCCATGGAGACACACTGGGTCAGATAAACCCACGGTCAAGTAATTCTTGGATCTGAGCCTTGAGCTCAACCAACTCATTGGGTGCCATTACATGCGGGTAATTGACACGGGAGTCGTTCTTGGCAACAAGTCAATTAGGACTCCACCTCCTGTCCGGGGATATTCCTGGCAATTCCTCCGGAAAGACATCCACAAACTCCCTTACGGTTCTAACTCCACTAACTCCCCCTTCTTTCACATCCAAAGCACTAACGAAAACCAAAAATGCCTTACACCCCTTCCGAACCATCTTATCAGCCTTTAAGGCTGAAACTACGTTAGACAAGTAGTTTCTTCTTTCCCCTATCATAATTACCGCCTCATCCTCTAGGGTCCTCAACTCCATTCGTTTAGCTGCACAATCTAATACAGCCCGATGCTCCACTAGCCAGCCCATGCCAAGAATAAGATCAAATTCTCCGAAGGGTAGTTCCATTAAGTCTGCGGAAAATACCACTCTCTGAATCTCTAGATGTACTTTTGAAACATCTTATTCACCACTACAGTTTGACCTAATGGGCTTACTACAGTCATCTCCCTATTAAATAGTTTAGAGGCTATTCCTAGAGTTTCAACTGCTCTACATGCAACATAAGAGTGGGTAGAGCCAACATCAATCAAAGCAAAGTAAGGCTTGTCAAATATAAGGAACGTCTGGGTTATGACGTCGATCGTCTCTGTCCTCCCTCGATTTAATTGCATACACTAAACCCGATTGTCTTGCCTCGTGTTACCAACACCTTGGCCGGTGTTCCCCATCCTCTACCAGCACCATTACCTCTGCCAGCCGAACCACGACCTTGCGGTGGTCATTGTCCTCCTCTTTCGGCTGGTTAGGACCTTGGCTTCTTGGTCGACCCCTACATTCTCATAGAACAATCCTTAATCATGTGGTCCTGGGACCCACACTTAAAGCATCCTCCTTATTTTTCCAACACTCCCCAAGTGCATCTTTCCACTTTGGGCACAAATACGATCTTGCCTCTAGTAGCGACTTGCGACCTCATGACCCATCAACTCTAGGCCTCTTTTGCTCATTCCTTGAAGGACACGATGATCTAAAGCCTCTCTTTTTCCTACTCGATTCGTCAGATTACATCTCACCGAATCCTTAATCCTTGGCTACCTTAGCCTTCTCCACCAACACGATAAACTCTCGCTCTGGCGTGGAGCTATCAACAATTTTAGATCATCCCTCAGTCCGTCCTCAAACTGGACACATCGCTCATGCTCCGTCGACGCAATACCTCGAGCATAACGGCTCAACCTTAGGAATTCTGCCTCGTATTCCACTACAGACTTATTTCCTTGAACCAGCCTCAGAAATGCCTTCCTCTGCGCATCAACATAGCTAGTTCCAATGTACTTCTTCTGATATGCCGCCTTGAAATATTCCCAAGTAAGATCCTCTACGGCAGCACCTTCTCGAACAGTGAGCCACTATTGGTATGACTCATCATGAAGTAGCGACACTATCCCTTTTAATTTCTCCTCGGCAGTTAGGTCCAAGTCGTCCATAATCCGCTCCGTCGCTTCCAACCAATACTCAGCCGTATTGGGTGCCACACGAGAAACTCCACGAAAAAATTTAGCTCCATTAGCTCGAAGTCGCTCAGGTACCAACTTTCGAGCTCCCATGCCTCCGCCCGCTCCAGCCACCCTTTCCAAAACTTGCAGCATCGCCTGTAATACTGCATCATCCCCCGTCTGATCTTGATATTCCACATCAGCGGCTGGTGGTGGTGGCATCTCATTTTGGACATTTGTCCTGATCTAACGAGTTCCGACAAGGTCATTCGGCTTCTACCATGGTCACGCACGTTACGACCACATCCCCTAGAGTTCATACTTCCGAATCGCGTTTATCTGATTTTAGAATTTTATAGATTAGTTTTTGTTTCACTGATTTATCACGAACAGTCTTATGGTCAATAGCTCTAGGGAGTAGTTCTTTCGATTTCATACACATATAGTCTCAATTCATTCATTCAATCACATTCATGAACTTGCGTTCATTACAGAAAAATGTTGTAGTTGTCATTGTTTGTTGTTTTCCACTACCCAGGGGTATTTTCGTAATTTTATCCTATAGGGGTATTTTGGTAATTTTCCAAATTAGGGTATTTGAAAATTTCACAAAGTAAATTCTTTTTCCTTTGGCATAGTTTTTTTTTTCAAAATCGAAATACTTGACAAGAAAATTTCAAGGGTAAAATGGTAATTTTATACACTAGAGGTATTTTTGTAATTTTACAAGCCAGGGTCATTTCAGTAATTTTTGCAAAATATGGTTCCTGGTGACTTTTCAAAACAAGGGTATTTTTTGAAATTTTCATTTGAAGGCACTTCGGTAATTTTCCACACTGAGGGTATTTTGGTCATTTGTACAGGTTAGGGGTAATTTGGCAATTGTAAACCAGGGGTATTCTGGTCTTCTTCAAGTCAAGGGTACTTGGAGTTTTAAAATCATGGTTTAACTTTTAAATTTCACAAAACAGGGTGATGGTCCCTTTCGGGTTTTAATTATTGGGTTTAGCCTGTGGCTGAGTCCTCTTGGTTAGGGTGAACCGTCACTACGCACCAGGTAGGATTCGAGTGATGAGGAGGTGAGTCACTAGGACTGCTTAAATACCAAGCTCCCACTGAATCCAATCCTAGACATGCGCACCACAGTTGCCACACCTTTAACTCGGTGAATCAGGTACAGGTTTGTTTGGTTGACTTCAAGTTTTATGTAACTTGGTGTTGAAGTAGACTAATCTACTAATCTACTAATCTACGTCCCTATAAATCCCACATACAATCACAAAAGAGTTAGGAGTACTTACCTGGTGGACTTCGGGCCGGAGACTCAAGTGCCATGCCTGAAAAACCCTGCTCGTTTCTTAGTAAAACCCATTTTCAAAAGAAAGAAAACATTTTGGGCCCTAAAAGCCCTCAAGGTCGAGTTTTGAACCGGGCTCTGATACCAAACTAAAACACCCCAAACTCGGCCCACAAGCCCTGACCGAATCTGGCATGCTTCTAGGGAAAAACCATTCGAAACTTATTTGAACTTTGCCAAATACAAGAGTGTTTTTGAAAAATAGTTGATTAGTGTTGGGTTCAAATTTTAAACGGTGTTGATTAGGTGTCAAAACATTTAACATTTATTTTTAATAAAAGTTACTTAAACTTTAAATTGATAAAATCGTATCATACTAAAATAATTAAAATGCATGCATAAGCAGGTTTCATACTAGTGGCCTTATTACATCAAAACAAATCCAAATAAATCCAAAACTTGAAAATTAAAACTAATAAAAATAAAATAATTTACGAAATGAGCATGTCCACCATCGAGCTCTTGCAGGCCGGTCCATTCTTGTGTGTCACTGAAAAAATAATCCCACAATAGGGTGAGTCAAACAGACTTAGTGTGTAACAGCCAACACTAAGCCTTAACAAATTTAGGCACATCAGTTCAAACATGTACAGATAGCAAATATAAGTAATGATGCATTCCCGAACCCAAACCTAGTTAACCATCCGATACATATCGCCCGTACCAACCATCACATTGTGGGGACTACTAAGTCGACCCTCCATCCACTACACATCATCGAAGGCGTTCAGCTGCGGGCGACATGCTCATCGCCCTTATATATATTATGGCATAGCCACGGATAATCATTTGTGACATAAGTCACCACATTGATTTTTGTGACATGAGTCACCACATTCGAGATATTGTGGTATAAACCACCAAATCACTTCCCTTTTCATATCACCCATATGGCCCATGTCATACAAATCATGCCAATAGCTTATCTTATGCCTTATTCACATTCGTTATGCTTTTACATGAGTGCCATAATGATATTCATAATATTATAACCACGGTAGTAGCAGTTAATGTACACGAGTACTTTGTACCATTGTATGGTACTTTTGGCCACATTTCACATCATTATAAACACATATATAAAATTGATGCGTAAATCTATTGAGAGTTAGTGTGGGTATTTTTTGATTCACTTAACGCTTTCACTAAAATCCCGAAAACTCGATCTAATGCTTTAGATACTTAGTTCCTACATTCGTCCAACACTAACCATTTTAGCTAAAGGCCATTCGGCCAAATGATCAAATCCCAAAGGATTATCGTGACCAAAATCTTACCTTGTTGTCGATTTCACTACTAATCAAATCTCGAAACTCCGTGATATTTCTTCCTTGCAATCGGCCAACACTAGTTCACTGGACTTGATTAGTTTCGGCTTTCGAACAAATAAGAAACAGATCTAAGTCACCTAAATATAACCGAATGTACATGTACACTCACCTTGCGATTTTAAATCCCGAAAACCACTACTTGTTCTTGATGTTTCCAAAATCCCTGCTTAACCATTGTTAGAATTGGCTATAAAAATAATCTAAGAAAATGGCCCTTGGCCGAATTCCACATATCACTTACCTTGATGAATCGAATCCTGAAAGAATCCTTAGTGCTTCCTTCCTTCGGCTACACACAAAAGAACACATCACTTATGGCCTTAAAGAACATTCGACCAACCTTATACCAAGGCCTAATCATTGGTTCGGCACACTAAAAGAAAGAGAACCCAAAACCGATTGCTCAAAGAAGAAATAATTACCACTTTTGAGTAGTCCACAAGTTCTAAATTTCGACAGGAGGGAAAGATGTTGGGTTTCTGGCTTTTAAAACTTACGATAGAGAGGAAAGAATAAGGCCACCTTGATATTCGGCTATGGCTCCTAATGGAGATGGGATATTCGGCTATCTCGTGAGTATTTCACTTTTGGAAGAATTGTGAAAGAAAAGAAAAGAAGAAGGGTTGAGCAATTCGGCTATGGTGGCAAAGGAGGATTGGCTAACACAAAATAAAAGAAGAAGAAAGGGTAGATTGGCTAGAGAATTGACAGAGAACTAAAGAGAAAAGAAAAGAATGGAGAATGGCCTCACTTCTCCCTTTTGCCAAACTACTACACCTAGAGTCCCCTATTCGCCAATTCCTCCTCTCATTATCAAATCCTTATTTCACTCTACCTTAGCTTGAATTCTTAACACTCCAACCCAATCTATACTTCCTTCCTCCGAGTCCATATGCCGTCCTTCTTTGCTCATCCTTGTAGCAAAATAAAACTCCCTTTTTGCTTCCCTTGTGATTCGAACCTAGGTCCTCCCCCTTTGCTTGTGGTGTCACTTACTAAGGCCCTAAGTGGCGCCTCTAAGCCACTTAAACAAGCCCATTTTAGTGGCATATTTCCCCTACAAATTTTCTTAAGGCCTCTTAGGCTTAGCTTCCTCTTTTAAACTTAAAATTAAATAATTTCTAAGGCATTCTCCTACATTCTACTATTCCTAAAATTCATGAAGCACATTCATAATATACACATGCATACAAGCACATGCAATTGAGCAAAAATGCACAAGCCCTAATTCCTGGATATTACATCGCAGTTTCAATTGTACACTCCATATAATCGAACAAATCACTAGGAGTAATTCACTATTACATAATTCATCTTTTACAACCACCTCCTTCAACTCATCTTTTACCAAGACCACTGCCAACTCCCGGAGTCATCCAAAATTTAGGAAGTGTTACTTCTTCCCTTCTCTTTTGATTTTATTATTACGTGATTATTTATTTATCCTTGTACATTGAGGCCAATGTACATCTCAAGTGTGGGGGGGGTAAAAGTACCTAACTTTTTGCATTATTCTCAAATCTCTGAATTTAGTCTTGTTCCTAAGTATTTTTCTCATATTATTAATTAGGGTGAAATTTTTGATGATTTATGATTTTTATTAATATGTTTTGGATTAAGTCATTGATAATTGTGCATTGATGATTAAAATTTAAGAACACTAGAGAATCAAGCATGATAAGTCTATTTTTTAAGAATAAAAATTTTCTAGGTTATTGAACAAAATTTGAATATTACCTTGAAGTTTAAAATTTACAGGAATTGATGTCAAATACCAATAATTTTTGTGAGATTTTGAGCCTTATAGAGCATATATTCTTTTTCGTGCTCACTTTATTGATTATGAGTGTGTCAACACTGAATTGTTATTCTAGAACTTGCCTCAATTATACATGTCAAGACCACATTATTGATTTCATATATTGAGATGATAAAGGCACCTAGGTTTTAACCCATTCACACTACCAAGAAGCCTACCTACATAATTAACCCGTAGTGGACCCTTTTTAATCCTAACAACCCTTTTTATTGATTCCGCTAATATTAACCCAAAAACCCTTTGTATTTGTTATCACCATTCTTTTGACTACCCTTCTATCGAGAATTGATTTGATTAATTGCCTAATTAGTTTATTTCAGTTGATAAAGTTCTTTACTTATTATGTATTTACTTAGTTTGTTCTTAAAAAAAAAATCAATCGAAAAATCAAAGCATATTCAGCATTAGTAGTATAAAAAGTGAGCTTGTGCATTTAGTTTTCAATTATCAAGGAAAAAGCTCGTAGTATTATTAGTTTCAAAGTTTCAGTTGATGTAATCATTTATTTTCTAGTTCATTGTTCTTAGTTAGGTAAATTTTTCAGGTCAATCTCGATTTTTAACCTTCTAATTCAGCCTTTATCCACTCCTTTAACCCAAGCCTTGTTACAACCCAGTTAAAGACCTTTTGATTTGTGTATCATCTCATATTACAGTGGTAGAGATTTGATTTTCAGGCAAGCCTATGGGATTAACTTTTCAGGTTCGACTGTTGAGTGCTTAATTGTGAACCTTAAACACTTTTGAGTGATTTGAGTGAATCTTTAGTGAGGATGTCAATCCTTGTCGATTTTGAATTAAAGGTAATTATTTAGATAAGGGAAGACACCTATGTTTTCATGCTACAAAATATATGAATTAAAGTTTTTGAATCTTTAGGAGTATTTGAGTTAAATTATCCATGTATAAATGATCTATGAAATATGATGAGACATTGTTAATGAGAATTATGAATTATGGAAAGTTCATTTTAATTATAAGTTGAGAATTTTGCTTGAGGACAAGCAAAAGCTTAAGTGTGGGGGTATTTGATAAATCGTAAAAGTAACATATTTTAACCCCATATTTAGCATGCTTTTGGATGATTTAGCCTTTGATTTATGTAAAAAGGTGCTCTTAATCCTTTCTTTTGATTTTTTATACTTAAGAAAGCACCCAAGGATGAAAAGAACAAGAAACAAGCTTAAAACGAGCTAATTTGGGCCAAAATGGAAATTGACACGGCCTCGAATTCAAGCCACACGGCCGAGCCTCAATCAATAGAATTGAAACACGGCCTGGACCACGATTTACATGGCCGTGCCTAAATCAACAATATCAAAACATGGCCTGGACCACAATTTACACTGTCGTGCCTAAATCAACAGAATCAAAACATAGCCTGAAGTCGATTTACGCGAGCGTGTGCCATGGCCGTGGCGCTGTAGTTGAAAAGAGGAATTTCACTCAGAAAAGGATGCTTAGGGAGAAAGAAACACATTCCAAGAGCCTATATAAAGACCCTAAATGTAACCTGAAAGGGGGCAGTCAGTTAGGTAGTCAGCTAGGCCAAGTAGCCGAGCTAGAAGGCCAGATTTGTGGGAATCACTCGAAGATAGCCAGTGGATCCATCTTAAGAAGCTAAAATTATACTCAAGACGGCGGATCTCTCCTTCAATTCCTTCAGGGGGTTTTAGGGATTTCTTATGTTTTGTTTTATCTTTTCTCTTGAGATGTTTTATTTTATCATTATGAACTAAACCCTTCAAATACAAGAAGGGGATGAAGCCTAGACGAATCTTGTTATTATTTATTGAACTATATGATAAATACTTGATTTGTTCTTAATTATGTGTGCTTAATTCTTGTGTTAATGTTTCCGGGATATTAATTCAAGTCAGATGTTCTTAGGTGGAGGGGCAAAAGTCCCTGCTTAAGAATAGATCTATCATAATTAAGCGGAGTTGTTCACGCGCCTAGAGATGGGGTGATGAGATTTTGGCGGATTAGGGTGAAACCTAATATGGGAATCCATAGTTCAATTTACTGCTATTCTAGGGGGTTATTAAGTGAGAAAGAGATTTCTGTTAATTAACCTAGGGTTAGACGTTATTCGCCTCAAGAGAGGGTTTAATATCGTTAGGGAGTCTTTGAGATCAAGTCAAGTGAATAAATCGTATGGTTCTGTGTTAGATAATAAGTGAAGTCTAGGTGGATTCTTCCTGAGGGTATTATCATAATCAACTGAGTTTCTCTTCAAGTTATTTTCCCAAATTCATTCTTTTTGTCCTTGCGTCTTAGTTTAGTAATTAATAAGTTAATTTAGATTTAATCAACGAAATCATTTAATATTTAGGCTAAATAATAGAAAGAAAGTGAGTATTAGTACTTTTAGTTCATTTGGGTTCGATAATCCGGTCTTGCCTAAACTATACTACTGTTCAATAAGTGCACTTGCCTTAAGTCATTGTCAGAGTTAGTTTTCAGGTTCGATCATTCTCTTTATAAATTTTAAAACTCGACATTTTAGACGATCAGAAACGAAAAGAGATTGAGTTTCAAGTTGGTGATAGAGTATTTTTGAAAGTGTCACCACTGAAGAAAGTCCTCAATTTGGCAGGAAAGGCAAATTGAGTCTGCGTGTAACACCTAAAACCTGGTTAAAACTCTACGACCGAATCTGGTATGTTACAAGGAAGAAAACATTTGAAAATCCATTTGTCGTCTCAAGTTAGAAAGTAAACCTTTGCATTTATGAAAGAACCCAGTATATATTGTGTAAACCAAAAAAAAAAACATTTTAACCCTTAGTCTTAAGAAATTAGAGTGGCCATATTGTTATTAATAGATAATCAGTTTCCCGATGGTGAAACTAGGAAAATCCCAAAAGTTTATTTAGTTTTGAAAATGTCCATTTATAACTTACTAGGCATGCTTTCAATAATTAAACAAAATTATAATGAAATTCTACCAAAAGAATAGTCCCAAAGAAAAACTAAGTGGCCTTATTACATAACTGATAACCCAAATTTAAAATAAAATAAATCCAAAATAACCATTTAAAGTAAACAAAATGTAATCCTGAGCATGGCCACCTCGAGTCCTCCCGGCTCCATATCCACGGTCTAGGAATTACCTGCAAGATGGTAATGGAAGGGGTGAGTCACCAAGACCCAGTGTGTAAATCCCCATCCCGAAGACATTAAACTTTTACACAGTTTCATATGCCAATATGTATGTCATGTAACCCATCCAACCTATCCAACCGAAATCCCAATTCTACCCCTTGTGGCACCTAGCCACTGGTGGTACCTAACCACTGGTGGTTCCAAACCACTGGTGACCGAAGTCACAAATAATCATTTGTAGGGCCAACCTACTATGTGTTACCTAACCACTGGTGATGATCCCATATCTCTATATGTGGGGCCAACCCACTGTGGTACCAAACCACTGGGACAAGTCACAAAAATATAGATTGGTGGTACCTAACCACTAGTGGTTCCAAACCACTGAAACTTAGTTACAATATCATAATATGCGGGGCCAACCCACTATGTGGTACCTAACCACTGGTGTCAGTCTAAAAATATTCCTTCCCCCTCCTCTCATAACCCATTTCTCACGTACATGTTTGCCACCAAGCATTATCATGCTTAACATATAGAATAACATATGTAAAATAACATGGCACTGACAGATTCCAATATATGCAATTAACATTTGCAGCCATAGCAACTTACCGGCATCTTTGCTTTTACCCTCACAGGTAAATTAGTGATCTCTGCCATTATTCCGGCTTTTATCAACACATAACAAATAGCATATTAAACAAAGAAAGTGTGTAAGGGTTACACACCTGATTACTCGTAACACTACGCTTTCTACGTCGACATTGTCGTTAACTGACACTACTGCTACCTGCCTACTTTCGTGTTCAGAGGCTGGCCCACAACCCGGTGGCCAATCCCTCACCGCTGATACTGCCCACTTCTTGAACTTAGGGGCTGAATTCACCGATCCAACCCCTCCCAACGCTTGGCTGGCATTCGAGTCCATGAACACACCTTAGTCACTAAATTGGGTTAAAGCAACGAAATTGATCTAAGATCAATACAAATCTTAAAGTGAAAGCCCCTTACCTAGATCGACAAAATCTGAAGCGTAATATCTAATCCACAAGCCGAACAAATCCCGAGAATTCAATAGAATGCGCCACCTCCTTCCAACATTCGGCCAAACATCTCACCATTAGGCAAAATAGCCATTCGGCTTTGGCATGAAACCCGAAAGAGATAACACAGAATAAAAGAAATCGCCCCCTTACCTTAACCTGATAGATTCGATCACCCAGTAACAAGATTCGGTAGCACGACACCCTAGAGATGATTTGGCAAAAGGTAGAACAAGAGGGGATCCAATAAGAAACCGAAAATAGAAATAAAGATCTTTAACAGAATGTTTGGGTTTCAGCTTTTAGAGAAGAATGAAATATAGAGAGAGTGTTTGAGGTTTCAATTTTGGAGAGTACACAAATAGTGAAGAAATTGAAAAAGGGAAGAGAGAGTCAGGGAGTTTTGGTTTTGAGCAGCAATTGAAAGAAAAGAGAAAAACCAAACAAGAAAGGAAGATTTGGCTTTGATGCTATTGGCAGATGAAATAAACAAAAATGATAAACAAGGAGCAATGCAAGTTTCAGCCAAATAACAAAATTAGAAAAGGGGAAGAAGAAGCTTAGGAGAGCATTCAATTCTGGTATTGGAAAGAAAGAAAGAATGCAAAAATATGAAAGTGTGGGAGTGATTCGGTTTTGGCATAAAAGAAATGAGAAGCAAGAACCTCTATGTGCCCCCTAACTAGCAAAATTATCAACACTCCCCTAAGGCACACTCCATCAATTAGCCACCCATCTAGGCTACCCCTAAAACCGATTGCTCCCCTCTCCCAAAGTGTTTGACATTTGGCCAACTCTAAGCTCAAGTGTCCATCCCCCTTATTCCTCCACAATTTCCTCTTGACCACACATTCAAACCTATTTGAATGTTTCAAACTCCACAGATTTCTCTCCTCCACTCATTTGAATCTGTTGACTCCTTCAATAGCCATCCACCAGAGTCCCACCTGAGTGCAACTCTCCCTTGTCCTGGCGTCAAAAATAACAAGCAGAAAGGGGATTTCTGCTGCTCGAACCAAGGCTCCCTCACTCCCGCGAGGTGTCACTTCTTTAAGCCTTAAGTGGTGCCTCCTTGCCACCTAACCAAGGCCCTTCTTGCGTCAAAACTTACCCCCAACCACACTTAACACCTAGCTCCACTCAGCTCCCCCTATCTAGAAGCCCAAAATGCAAATTTCAAAAAACTCTGGCCTATCCTTGGCTCAAGCATAGAGCCAAAAATAGCCTGAACTAGCGTAATATCCATACTATCTAATACAAGCAAATAAAATGCAAGGACCTCGATTTAAGGATGTTACAGTTCTACCCCCTTAAAATAATTTTGACCTCGACATTACCTGGTCAAAAGAGTTGAGGGTGTTGCTGTTGCATCACGTCCTCGGGCTCTCACGTGGCTTCTTCTATTCCATGATTCCGTGATTCCACCATAACACCTTCACCAAAGGAATCAATTTCCTATGCAAGACATTGACATCCCATTCTAGAATCTGCATTGGTTCCTCATCAAAAGACAAATCCAGGCTCACTTCAATTTCTTCCACCGACACAATATGTGACGGATCTGAACGATAGCGTCTAAGCATGGAAACATGAAACACGTCATGGATCAGGCTCAATTCTGATGGTAACTCGAGATGGTAAGCTACTGGTCCTACACACTTCAACACTTTATAAGGCCCGATAAACCTAGGGCTCAGCTTGCCCTTCCTACCAAATCTCAGCACCTTCATCCACGGTGACACCTTTAGGAAAATCTTGTCACCCACTGCAAACTCTAAATCCCTCCGCTTGAGATCGGCATAGGATTTCTGCCTGTCCAAAGCTTCCTTCAGACGATCCTGAATTAGCTTAACCTTATCCTCTGTTTCAGCAACCAATTCTGGACCCAACAACTGACGTTCACCTAACTCTGTCCAACATGTAGGGGTACGACACTTTCGCCCATATAGCACTTCATCTGGATACTTGCTTGGTAACTATTGTTGTATGCGAATTGTGCCAATGGTAAAAATTCTGCCAATGGTAGAAATTCTTCCCAACTACCTCTGAAATCCAAGACACAACCCCTCAACATATCTTCTAAAATTTGAATTACCCTTTCTGACTGCCCATCTGACTGAGGATGAAACACCGTACTAAAATCCAACCTTGTACCCAATGCTTAATACAACATTTTCCAAATTCTTGACGTGAACCTAGGATCCCTATCTGAGATAATCGACACTGGCACCCCATGCAATCTCACGATTTTTGCCACATACAACTTAGGCAACCTTTGGAGGGAGTAATCGGCCCGAACCGGAATAAAATGAGCTGATTTTGTCAAACAATCCACAATCACCCAAACCGAATCCTTTTTAGTGGTTGTGAGGGGTAGCCCACTGACAAAATCCATCATAATCTTCTCCCACTTCCACTACGGAATCTTTATCGACTGCAACAGACCTAAAGGTAACTGGTGTTCGGCTTTGACTTGCTGACACATCAGACACTTACTTACAAATTTTGTTACCTCCGCTTCAGACCCGGCCACCAAAATTGCTCTCGCAAATCTCAGTACATCTTACTTCCTCCCAGATGCATAGCATACGGACTGCTATGCGCCTCCTGAAGAATCTTTTACCTCAACTCCACATCCTTCGGCATGCAAACCTTTCCCTAAAAACACAACAAAGTTTCACTACTCAAACTGTACCCCTCTAATCCACCATTCTGCACTTGCAAACATCGGGCACTTAAAACTTCATCTACCAATTGCTTTTCCTTAACCTGGTTTACCCATGACGGCTTCACTTGTAGTTCCGCTAGCAAACTTCCATCATCATACAGGCTAAGGTGAGCAAACATTACTCTCAAGTATGACACCATCTTACGGCTCAATGCGTCTGCCACCACGTTGGCTTTCCCCGGATGGTACTCAATCGAGCAGTCATAGTCCTTTAGTAACTCGATCCACCTTCGCTGCCTCAAATTCAACTCCTTCTGAGTAAGGAGGTATTTCAGACTCTTGTGATCCATGTAGACGACAGACTTCTCCCCATACAAGTAATGCCTCCAAATCTTCAGAGCGAAGACCACTGCGACTAACTCCAGATCATGCGTCGGATAGTTCATTTCGTGAGGTCTCAACTGTCGAGAAGCATACGCTACCACTTTCCCCTCCTGCATCAGTACACATCCTAACCCAGTATGCGACACATCACAATAAACCGTAAACTCTTTCCCTGCCTCAGGCTAAATTAAAACCGGAGCTTCTGTCAGAACCCTCTTTAACTTCTCAAAACTTTTTTCCTGCTGGTCTGACCACACAAATGGAACCCCTTTCCTTAACAACTTGGTTAACGGTGCTGCAATCAAAGAAAACCCTTCCACAAATCTGCTGTAATATTAAACTTAGAAAACTCTGAATCTCCGCCACAGACTTAGGTGGTTTTCAATCCAATACAACTTCAATCTTCCGAGGATCCACTCTAATCCCCTCAGACGACACCACATGGCCCAAAAAGGTAACTTCTTTCAACCAGAACTCGCACTTACTAAACTTTGCGAATAACTGCTTCTCCCTCAGAATCTGTAAAACCACACGCAGATTCGCATCATGCTCCCCTCAGATTTCGAGAACACTAGAATGTTGTCTATGAACACTATGACGAACTTATCTAAATACGGTTGAAAAACTCGATTCATCATATCCATAAACACTGTTGGCGCGTTGGTCAACCCAAACGACATTACCCAAAACTCGTAGTGACCATAACGAGTAGGAAACACTGTCTTATGAATATCTGCCTCCTTCACCTTAAGTTGGTGATACCCCGACCTCAGATCTATCTTAGAGAAAATTGATGCTCCCTTAAGTTGATCAAACAGGTCATCTATCCTCGAAACGGATACTTGTTCTTAATTGTCAACTTATTCAGCTAACGGTAATCAATACACATCTGCATTGTTTCGTCCTTCTTCTTAACAAAAAGTACAGGTGCTCCCCACGGCGATACACTCGGCCGGATAAAACCCCGATCCAACAACTCCTAAATCTACGCTTTCAATTCAACTAACTCCTTGAGGCCATCCTATATGGGGAAATAGACACTGGCGCGGTTCCGGGTAGTAGGTCTATACCAAACTCAACTTCGCGGTCTGGAGGCAAACCCGGAAGCTCTTCTGGGAACACATCGGTAAATTCTTTCACCGTTCGGACATCCCCCACAGTTGAATCCTTGGCCTCCAAAGCACAAACATGAACCACGAATGCCTGGCACCCTTTTCTCACCATTTTCTCGGCCTTCAAAGCGGACACCACATTAGCTAGATAGCTCCTTCTCTCCCCTAACACCACCACTTTTTCACCTTCATCAATTCTTAACACCATACGCTTGGCTGGACAGTTTAGATTCGCTTGATACCTCACTAACAAGTCCATGCCTAGAATTAAATCGAACTCCCCGAATGGCAGTTCCATCAAATCAGCCAAAAACACTACCCCTTAGAGTTCTAGGGGTACGTCCTTAAACAATTTGTTCACTACTACCGAGTGTCCTAGAGGACTAACTACAGTCATCTCCCTAGAAGAAATCTCATAGGCTAGGTTCAAAGTTCCCACTACAGTACTAGCAACATAGAAGTGCGACGAACCAACATCTATCAAAGCAGTATAAAGCAATCCAAAAATCAAGAACGTACCGGTTATGACATTCGGTGCATCGCCCTCCTCTCGACGCCTCGCTGCATAGACCAACCCAGGCTATCTTGCATCAGTATTCCCAGCACCTCTGTCCGGTGCTCCATATCCTCGTCTGTTACCATTACCTCCCCTGGATGAACCTCGACCCCTAGGGGTTGCTGACCATCTCTCCTGAATTGGGTACGTCCTTGACCCTCGGTGAATCTGGTCGACCTCATGAGACAATCCCTTCTCGGTGATCCATCGACACACTTTTCAAGCGCCTTTGTTACCTGCCCAACATTCCCCCGAATGAGACTTGCCACATCGAACACACTGTGGCGGCCACTGAACAGCAGCAGCAGGACTTGTAGCCTGACTCGGTCCACCCAATCTAGCCATTTTTTTGAGGATTCCCAGCAGACCCTGATGGCCCAAAACTCCTCTTGTCCCTATTCCTATTCAAATTCTACCACTCGGTTTGCTTTACCTCCTTAGCTATTTTGGCCTTCTCCACCAAGATAGCAAATTCCCTCTCTCGCTGTGGGGCAATCAACACTCGCAGCTCATCCCTCAGCCCGTCCTCAAACCTGACACAGTGCTCATGTTCTGTAGCCACGATACCCTGAGCATAACAGCTCAACCTTAAGAATTTCGACTCATATTCAGATAATGACTTACTCCCCTATACCAGGTTTAAAAATGCCCTACGCTACGCATCAATGTAATCAGACCCGACATACTTCCTCCGATAAGCCGTCTTAAAGAAATCCCAAGTGACATCTTCGGCCAACGCACCTTTCCTGACCGTGAGCCACCACTAATAAGACTCATCTTGGAGAAGAGATACTATCCCTTTTAGCTTCTCCTCAGATGTGAAGTCCAAATCATCCATTATGCGCTCTGTCGCCTCTAACCAGTACTCCGCGGTGTTGGGAGCTACACCGAAATTCCCTAAATACCTCGACTCCATTCGCTCAGAGTCATTCGGACATAGATTTTTGAGTCTCCGTCCCTATGCCTGCTCTAGCAACTCTCTTTAAGACTCGCAGCATAGCTTACGACACTGCATCATCACCACTTGCCTGCTCCTGATAATCGGCGCCTACAGCTGATGGCGACGGCACCTCATTCTCTGACCCATAATTGGACCCTACTGGTTCTGACACAGTTGTCCTACCCCTACCACGTCCATGCAATACGCCCACGACCTCGAGTGCTCATTCTACCATTTGCGATTTAATCTGATTAGAAATTTTATGGGTTAATACCTTTTTCTTTCAATGATTAACAGTGGACTATCTTATGGAAAGGAGTTTTTAACAGTGGTTCTTTCGAATTTGAACTATGTCTACATAGTTTGGTTCTTAAGTTGGTATTCCCTAGTTCTAGAGTTCATAGTCAATCAGCATGCAATGGAACACCACATATATGCATTAACCACACCAGTACCTTCATGCACCCACATTCATTACCTAAGGGTATTTTCGTTATTTCACTACCCAGGGGTATTTTCATAATGTTAACCTACAGGGGTATTTTCATAATTTTCCAAAATAAAGTATGTTGGTGATTTTTCAAAATAGGGGTATTTCGGTAATTTTGCAAATTGGGGATACTTTGGTAATTTCATAAACCAGGGGTATTTTGGTAATTTTATAAAGTAAGGGTATTTTGGTAATTTTGCAAATTAGGGTTATATAAGTAATTTTACAAAAGTAGGGTACTGATCTCTTTTTGGTTTTAGTTAAAATTTTGGCCTGTTAACAAGTCCTCACGATTAAGGTGAACAGTCACTACGTATCAGGTAGGATCCCAGTAAAGACTAGGTGAGTCACAAGGACTGCTTAAATACCAAGCTCTTCCTGAATCCAATCCTAGACATGCGTATGCCTGTTACCACACCCTAGTCCTTCTAACTTACTCACAGACATGTTTATTTAGGGAAATTAAATTTTATGTAAGAGTTTGTGTAATTAGGCCTAAGGTCCATAAACCCTAACATATCTATCTACGTCCCTTTTAAACCCATTAACCCTATCACTTATATATATATCACATCAGGGATTAGGATACTTACCTGGGTGGATCAGTGCCGGAGACTCAGGTGCCAAGCTCTTCCCAATATGCATCTCCCCAAAAATCATTTTACAGACTCTTCTTATTGAAAATATCTTGAGCCTTATAACCACAGCTGAGCTTTTGAACCAGGCTCTGATACCACAATTGTAACACCCCAAACTCGGTCAAAATGCTATGACTGAATCTGGTATATTACAGGGAAGAAAACATTTGAAATCTCGTTTGTCGTCTCAAGTTAGAAAGTAAACCTTTGAATTTATGAAAGTACCAGTATATATTGTGTAAACAGGAAAAAAACATTTTAACCCTTAGTCTTAAGAAATTAGAGTGGACGTATTGTTATTACTAGATATCCATTTCTCGATGGTGAAACTAGGAAAATTTCGAAAGTTTATTTAGTTTTGAAAAAGTCCATTTATAACTTACTAGGCATGCTTTCAATAATTAAACAAAATTATAAAGAAATTCTACTAAAAGAATAGTCCCAAAGAAAAACTAAGTGGCCTTATTACATAACTGATAACCCAAATTTAAAACAAAATAAATTTGAAATAAAATAAATCGTTTAACATATGTGAATGAAACATAAATCGGAAACTATACCACAGCATTATAAACCCTTACAGTTTAAACTTTAACCAAATAACAAATAAATCCAAATAAAAAAACTTATAGTTTATCCACCAAGACTGTCCAAGACCTCCGCATACCAAGTCCAGCATCAGAAATTAGAGTGGTACCTGAAAGGGGAAACAGAAGAGGGGGTGAGCTACTCGAGCTCAGTGTGAGATCAAGACTAGTAAACCTACGAAAATGAAAAAGAACAGAAATAGGAAGGCTTAGAAGCGATTCAGTTCGATGGCGAAGCGAACCACCTACAGAGCTAAACAAACCATACTGTCAGATGACAGTTGAGCATATCGCCAATAACCAACACAACCCATATGTAACTTTACAATCACATGGCCCAATTAGATACAATAGTGGAAACTATCAATAGTTACAGACTGGGCCTAAGCCATTTCCAGAATCAGAATCAGTTTCAGTTTTAGTTTGGTCCTTAGCCCATCACACAAAGTTCCCTTAGGCACGAGTGCCTCTCAGTTGAATGATACAATAAGACATTTCAGCCAATCAAACAATCAAATATTTCAGTCAAACAGTCAATCTGATGTTGCACTCACAATATCACATTCAGTCATAGTTTCAATCGATGCATATGAGTGCAAATAAATTATAAAATAACCCACCCATCTAGCCAACACACCATTTCCGTCCAACCCTACACTTACTGTGGGGATTTAATCAACCCACCCATCCCTACACTCCGAATAGGACCTCGAAAAGCCCATACAACCTTATACCCCATAGGAAGTCATCCTGGGTTGCCCGGTAATGATGATCATCAATATTGTCCATGACGCTCAGGGAATTGGGACCGCCCTCAACCCTCTAGGAATTGAGCTATTAGAATGCAGATAAACTGCCAAATCATAAATTACACAGCAAAGCGAGCATATAAGCTATACTGTGCAATGCAGTAAACCGCGGTACAGACGTGCAACTTGAACTACCAGATTAGATAATAGTATGTAGTGTACCTAACGTACATGCGGTATAGTGCAATGATGTAATCCGCTATATCGATGAGTTGCGAGAAATTGCGGATCGGATAGTGGTGCGTAAGCGTAGCTAACATTACATCTTGATCTGAGGCAATGCGATAATTCACTATACCGTTATGATGTCATTCGGGTTGTCAAAATGATGATCACCCTTGTCGTGGTATTGAGACTATCGAATGCGATAAAGCGCCAAATTGTAAATCTCCCTTCTCTTCAACATCCCACCCAAAATAAATTTATGCAAATGTATGAATGCATATGTATGTATGCAATGAGAAGAACACAATCAGAACACCAGTTATAGATAGTTAATCAAAAGCAGACACTCACCTTCAATCAGTCAACTATAAAATTAGATATGTGCACATTCACAACTCAAGTTAGATATCGAGCTTATCACACAACCAACCACAATTAATGCACATAAATCGAAGGTAGAGTAGAGTCATAACTACCCTTGCTAAACTTAGCTAAGGGTTGAAACGCACAGGGTAATGATGGCATTTGATTTGCCCAAAAAATTAGAATTTGGCGAGTTAGAGCCACACGCCCATGTGCTCTGACCGTGTGGAGTAATCCAGGCCGTGTGGGGATCCAAATTCCCGTGTGATGAATGACACATGGCCGTGTGACAGAGGCACACGCCTGTGTGACGTAGGGACACGATTGTTCGAACAAACCGTGTAACTCACTGTCTAATTTCAATAACTTAAGGTGTAGGGCTGACACGACCGTGTGAAGGTGTCACACGCCCGTGTGTCCATCAGACTCAGTTGTGTGTCCCATAACACACACCCGTGTGGAATCTTTAGGCCCCAAATTAGTCACACGGCCGTGCGTCTCGAAACACACGCCTGTGTAGAAACCTAATTTCCCCAAACTAGTCACACGACTGTATGCGGCCAAGCTGTGTGACCCCAAAACTCAGAATCCCTAATTCCTAAATCCACATGCCCATGTGCCATAAGGACACGGTCATTTGAAAATAAAAAACAATCCCTAAAATTAGCCACACGTGGCACCCAAAATTGGCCAAAAACCCTAATTCACAAATCCACACGGTCGTGTGGCCGTCAGGGAGGCTATGAAACCACCCCAAATTAGACACAAAATTATCATTTGGCCACCAAAACCATCCCTAACCTATGCCTTATCAAAGTATTCAATGATTTCCCTTCACTTATATCGTCTAAAAACTCAAAAACGAGGGGATAACACATAGCTATAAAAACCTGAAGGAAAAAGGATTCGCAAAAGAAAAAAAAAATTAATAAGAAAAGAGTAGACACGATTCAAATCCCACACCTTAATTCGACAACGAAGGAGGCGACAGAGGAGAAGAAATCTCAAAATCACAATTAAAAACATTAGAGAAATAGGAGAAAGCAAAATAAAGAAAACAGAGAGGAGAATGGAGAAGAAACGTACAATCAAAAAATAAAAATAAAAAATAATAATTTTACTTAAAAAAATCAAATAATTATTATAATAAAATAATAACTAAATGACATAAATAAAAAGTCCACAAATTATCTCCCTAGCTCCTGCAGGGATTCGATCACAAGACCTCTGCCAATCCAACACACATCTTAACCACCAGATCAGCAGGCCCATTCTGACACTAGACTGCACAACTTAACTTATGTGCGCAACCTCCTTGCTGCCACTACACTCAAAACCCAAAACTCTTAGGCCCAAAAGTCGGGGCATTACAAGTATAGCCCTTGTGAAAGTACTATGGCAAAGACATGTGGTAGAATAGGCTACATGGGAGCCCGAGGAAGCAATGAGAAACCAATATCCTAACCTTTTTTACCAATAAGATTTTTGGGACAAAAATCCCTAAAGGAGGAGAATTGTAACATCCCAATGTAGGGGCTAGTCAGAACAATGGTTTTGGAACCACTAATTTGAGGTTGAAAAAATTAGTTTTAATATTATTTTATGCATTTTAGCATGATTATATGTGTAACAGCCTGATTTAGGGGTTAGTCGAAGCAGTGGTTTGGAACCACTAATCCAAGGTTAGATAAAATTATTTTTATGTTATTTTTTGAGCTAGAGCATGATTATATGTATGCATGAAAATTTGGATGCCTAAATTTTAGCGATTTCTTGCTTAATTGCGAAAAAAGGACTAAATCGCATAAAGTGCAAAAGTTTCATTTTATAAGCTAATGGTGCCAAATAGCCATAGAATATTAATTGGAGGTCTTTAAATGGTGATTAGCCCCTTAAATGGAGGTTTGGAGGTCTTTAAAAGATAATTAGCCTCTTAAATGGAGGTTGACCGGCCATGGGGGACAAAGAAGTCAAAATTGGTCAAAGTGGGTGTAGTTGGTGGATTAAATTAATAAATAGAATAAAATAAAGAAAGAAAAGATATCATATTTTTCTCTCTTCTTCTCCACCAAAAATAGCAAGCAAAATAGGGGTTTTGAAAGCTCAAAATTTCAACAAACTCTTCTCCATACATGTAAGTGTTTTAATGGTTTTTCTTGATGATAGGTGTGCTTTTGGAATCCCTAAAGGTTAAGCTTTCTAAAGAGGGGACTTTGCAAAGTGAAAATTTTAGGGTTTTTCCATGAGAGCTTGTATGTGATTTGCTTTATTTTTATGGAAAAAATGAGTCTTAGTTGTTAGATGAACAACTTTTGTGAAAGGTGTTGCCATGAAAACACCTAAATGAACCTTCTTGTAAAGGTTGTAAAATTGGTAGTATATGCGTGAAATGTTGGGTTTTGATGATAGCCATAAGAGAAATAAATGTTCACCTAGGCTCATTAAAGGTAGAAATTTGATTAGAATTGATTTCTGAGCTTAGGGGTAAAATGGGTTTGCCAAAATATAAGGGCAAAATAGTAATTTTTCCAAAGCATGATTATTAAAATGATTTTATTAATGTGATGATTAAAATGAGTTAATTTGATATTATAGAGCAAGAAGAACCAAGAATCAATCTCGACCGGGGAAAGAATAAAGTCTTGGACTAGATCGATGATCTAGCTTATTTTGAAATCGAGGTAAGTTTGTATGTGATAAATTTAACATTTATGCTTGTAAGTTTGAGAACATTTGATATTTTATTGTTATACGATATTCTATGAAATTGTGTACTTGGTGTTGATGAGAAATTTGAGATGTTGAAGTCTCGGTTGGACTATAATGAATGTGTGAATAATATCATCGAGACATGAGATACGTAAGGTCCCGTGTAAAGCCATGTTGGTGACATGGCCTCAACACCGAGTTGAGATTTTGTGTAAGACCATATCTGGGATATGGATTTGGTATTGAATATGAGAATCGTATAAGACCATGTTTGGGATATGGCATCGATACTCGAGGTGAGGTTTCGTGTAAGACCATATCTGGGATATGGCATCAGTAAACAGAGGTAATTCCATGTAAGACCACATTTGGTATGTGGCATTGGCTTTGGGTTTATGATAGCGATAATGAATACGCAATCTTTGAGTACCCCTAGTGAATCATTAGGATAAATAATCTAGCAATAAATATAGAATTGAGATTGGTATTAAAGTTATATGATTGAGTAAAAATAGGTATGCATGAGTAATTCACGAGGAACATTTACAATATGTGGCATGATAAATGCTAGATAAGGGAAAATACAAGTAAGCTATGGTAATGAGCCTATGACACTGTGTATGGTTATCTAATGCCATGGATGGGTATCTTTATGAGTTCATTGTTGCTATTTAATTCCATGCGAACTTACTAAGCTTTATGCTTACCACTCTCATTTCCCTCTTCCTTGTAGTATTGCCAAGATAGGTCGAGAAATCGTGGACGTCGAATTTTGGAGATCACAATATCGACCACTATTTGGTATAGCCAAACTAGATTCATTTTGAGTATGGCATGTATAGGACTTGGTCTTTTTGTTATGTCATGTTTGTAAGCCAATTGTGTTGGCTATTATAGTTGTTCAATCTATTTTGTAAAGGGTTATGGGATGTTGGCCTATACTTGATATGTTCATATATTCAATGATGATGGATTTCCTGATGTGTATGCTTTTATGGATGCCTTGATTCTTTTTGAGTTCTTAGAGGTACCATATGGTCATCTATATATTGGATTCTTTTGGAATGAGTGTGATTACTTGTTAGGGTGGTAAATGGCTTGGTAGATAGCCATAAAATTGTCCACGCGGGCAGACACACGGGCGTATGTCTAGGCTGTGTGTGACACACGGTCAGCCCCATGGGCGTGGTGATCGACCGTGTGTCCCCTTGCATGATAGAGTTGCAAGTCAGTATGCTCATGATCACTGCAAAACAGTATAGTTTTAAAATTTATAAAGAATGACCGAACCTGTAGACTAACTATGACAATGATAGAGGCAAGTGCACTTATCGAACAGTAGTATAGTTAAGGCATGAATATCTTATTGAACCCAAGGAACCTAAAAGTACTACTACTCACTTTCTTTCTATTATTTAGCCTGAAATATGGAGTGATTGGTTGATTTATCTAAAACTAATGAAATACTTTAAACTAAAATGCAACGATAAATGAATAAATTGGGAAAAGACTTTGGAAAACTTAGTTGATAAAGACAATACCCTCAGGAAGAATCCACCTATGACTTCACTCATTATTTATCCCTAAACCATATGATTTCTTTACTTAGCTTGATCCGTGAGACTCCTTAACCTATATTAAACCTTCTCTCAAAGTGAATAACGTCTAACCTTCGGTTAATTAGCAGAACTCTCGATCTCTTAAAATAACCCCCTGAGGAAGCAATAAATCGATCAATGGATTCCCATATTAGGTTTCACCCTAATCTGGCAAAATCTTGTAACCCTCTCTCTAGGCGCCCGATCAACTCCGCTTAATTATGCTAGATCTACTCTCAGCCAGGGTCTATTCCTCCTCCACCTAAGCACATCAAATTAAATTAAGCAGCATATTTAAGAACAAACTAAGGTTTTATCATATAAATTCAGAAAACAATAACAAAATCCATCATAGGTTTCATCCCCTTCAGGTATCTAAAGGGTTTAGTTCATAACTAAATAAGAAAACATCTCAAGAGAAAAGATAAAACAAAACATTAGAAATCCTAAAGCCCCTGAAGGAATTGAAGGAGAGATCCTCCTTCTTGAGTAGAATTTCGGCTCTTCGAGATGGATCAATTGGCTATCTTCGAGTAATTCCCGAAATGAGTAAAGCTCTAGCAGAAAACTCTACTAAAACTTGACGCCTTTGAATAGCCGCCTTGGGGTGTTTATATATACTTTTGGGATGCTTTACTTGGCTCCTAAATACTCATAATTCAAGCATAATTCCTAGGTGTTTAAGTAGACTTAGGATTGCATTTCTTGGGCTCCAAGCATCCTAATCCGAGTGAAATTGCTCTTTCTCGCAGTAGGGGCACGATCATGGTACGCCCGTGTAAGTCGTCTTCTAGCCCATGTCTCTATTCTATTTATTTAGGCACGCCTGTGGCACGACCATGCACGTCGAGGTACAGGCCGTGCTTCGAGTCTGTCAATTGGGGCATGGCCGTGTAAATCATGGCAGTGTGAAGTGAATGGCAAGGCACGGCCATGTAGCTTGAAGTCCAGGCCGTGTCGATTTCTTGGGTTGGCCCAATTTGGTCCGTTTTTAAGCTCATTTTACGTTCTTTTTATACTTAGGTGCTTTCTTGAGCATACGACATGAAAAGAAAGGATTAAGAGCACCTTTTTACATAAATTGAGGATAAATTCATCCAAAAGCATACTAAATGTGAGATTAAAATATGTTACTTTTATGGTTTATCAAATACCCCCACACTTAAGCTTTTGCTTGTCCTCAACCAAAATTCTCAACTTATAATTAAAACGAACTTCCCACAATTCATAATTCCTATTGACAATGTCTCATCATAATTCATAGATAATTTATACATGGATAATTCAACTCAAAGAGTCCCAAAGATTCAATTACGATAAGTCATACCATTGTAGTACGAAAACATAGGTGTCTCCCCTTATCTAAGTAATTACCTTTAATTCAAAATAGATAAGGACTGACATTCTCACTAAAGATTCACTCAAATCACTCAACGGTGTTTAAGGTTGAAGAATAAGCACTCTAAATTGAACCTGAAAAGTTAATCCCATAGGCTTGCCTAAAAATCAAATCTCCATTACTGTATATGAGATGATACACAAATCAAAAGGTCTTTAATCAGGGTTGGAACGAGGCTTGGTTAAAAGGCGTGGATAAAGGCTAAATTAAAAGGTCAGAATCGAGACTAATTTGACAAATTGTCTAACTAGAAACACTGAACTAAATATGAATATTGACTTCGAATGAAAACTAAGAATATCTCTATTGATAATTACTTTATAATAAGGAGTATTTTGATAATAATTTTAATACGAGCTTTTTCAATAATTGGAGTTTAAATGCCCTAAGCTCTTTTGTATACTACTAATATTGAATAAACATGGATTTTTTTTTAAGAACAAACTAAAACAAACATAATAGAAGGAACTTTGATAATTGAAATAACCTAGTTCGGCAATTGATTAAATCAATTCTCGACAGAGGGGTAGTCAAAGGAATGTTGATAACAAATACAAAGGGACTTTGGGTTAATATTAGTGGGTGAGTCAATAAAAAGGTTGTTAGGATTCAACGGGGTTCACTAGGGGTTAATTTCTATGGGTAGGCTTTTTAGCGGAGTGAATCGGGTTAAAACCTAGGTGCCTTTATCATCTCAGTATATCAAATCATTAATGTGGTCTCGACATGTATAAAAGAGGCAAGTTCTAAAATAACAGTTCAAAGTTGACATACTCATAATCAATAAAGTGAGCACGAAAAAGAATTTATATGCTCTACAAGGCTCAAAATCTCACAAAAATTATGGGTGTTTTGACATCAATCCTTATAAATTTTGAAATTCAAGGTGATACTCAAATTTAGTTCAACGAGCCATCAATTTTTTTAATTTTAGAAAGTAGACTTATCATGCTCGATTCTCTAGTATCCTTCAAATTTAATCATCAATGCACAATTAACTATGACTTACTCTAAAATATATCAATACAAATCATAAATCATTAGAAATTTCACCCTAATTAATAATATGAGAAAAATACTTAAGATCAAAACTAATTTCAGGGTTTTAAGAATGCAAAAAGTTAGGCACTATTACCCCCGCACTTAAGATGTACATTGCCCTCAATGTATAAAGATAGATAATGAAATTTATGTGCCAAATCAAAAAAGAGAAGTGGGGAAAGTAATACTCCCTGAAATCTGGATGACCCTTGGCGTCTTTGGTGGCAGTGATGGTGTTTTCTATGGGCCTGGTGGAGTGGCTACCGAGAAGCAATTTGCTAGATGAAGAAATTGGGTAGCCTTTGAAGATATAGCCAAGAGATCTAGAGAAATAATAATATACTAATAATAAATTTAAAGATTAAGGAAATAAAAAGAAGGAGACTAAGAAGAAAACTGAAATTGAAAGAAAAGACTAATGGACTAAGGAGTCCTTATTGTTGGATGGTTTGCGAAGTGGGTGTGACCTCGAAGGCTATGGTGTGTGATTCCTAGCAGCCTTTAAAACCTAAAACCAAGAAACTAATATGAAATAAATTAAATTAAGGTAAAAGAAGTATAGATAAGGAAAATAAAGGAGACGAGAAAAGAAAAATAGAACTGAAATGGTTTCTGAGACCTTTGGCGTGTAAATTAAGTGAAGCTACTGGCATGAACTCATGTTGAGGTCTCCTCTAAGGAGATGATGCTTACGTTTCTTCGGCATGATCTTTGTGTTGCTCAAGTGTCTTGGATCTTTTCTATGAATAGGAAGAAAAATTTGAAAGAAAAGAGAAAGAAGGAATAAGAAAGAAGATAGGACAAAGAGGACGGCCTGTGGGGATTTAAATAGGATTTCAAATCTGGCATGTTCCCACACCCGTGTACCGAGGGTGTGTCAATTCACACGGCCGTATTGCACAGCTGTGTTGTGGGGTATGTTGTCCTTCCACGCCCGTTTTGTTGGTTTGCACGCCCGTTCCTAAAAATCCAGTATAGGAGCACGTTGGAATGCATGGGCGTGGTCTGCCCGTGCTAAATAAGTAAGTATCTTTGTACGACTATGAGGCACATCCATGCTATTTTTGTCGGTTCCCGTGCTATGGGCGGTTGGATCCGTGACGTTGGAGGGTAGTTGGATTGACTTGCATGGCTATGCTCTGTCAGTGTGGTAGTTCTGGTGGTCCACACGGCCACGGGCACGGCCGTGTGGCCTGGAAACCTGCATCTTTGCTTTAATTGTGGAGAGAGAGAGAGAAAAGAAAAGAAAAGAAAAGAAAAGAAAAATAATTTTGAGAAATAAAAAGTGTTAGCGCTAGGGTTGCCTCCCGAGAAGCGCTTGTTTATAGTCTTAAGCTAGACTGTCTTAGGCTTTGAAAATTTAGGGAGGTTTAAAGTTTGAATATTTTCCCTCTTACTTATAGTTTTATTTTCGTGACAAAGTTTAGGTCGAGAGGTGTTTACCTTGAAATTGCTAAACATTGGATTGCTTACCTCGACTATTTCGTGTGGGAAAACATTGCGTACCTGAAGGAGTATGTCTTCCTATTTCTTCAGATCTGTTGAACTGATGTAAGGATCAGCTTTATCTAACAGCACTTGATCTTCTATTTTAAAGTGATTTGATGGTGGTTCCTCATGTTTGATTTCGTTTGGATCCAGTTTTTCTTTGGTGTGTATCTTCTACTCCTCTAAATTGTTGATCGTACGATTTTGTGTTGGCTCAGTTTTGATGCTTTGTGATGTTTCCTGCGGTGAAGGTTGAATAATTTGATTATCTATTGAAATGACACTCTTACCTTCATCTTATGTGGTTTTGGCTGAGTCGAGAGCTTGAAGATTGATTGATTCATCTCCTACACGAAGTATGAGTTCTCCTGTGGCAACATCAATTTTAGTCTTGGCAGTTGCAAGAAAAGGTCTTCCTAAAATTAAAGGGATTGAATTTTCCTCATCCATGTCTAAAACAACAAAATCTACTGGGAAGATGAATTTATCGATTTTTAGTAAAACTTCGTCAATAATGCCCATAGAATTCTAATAGTTTTATCACTAGTTGGATACTCATCCTAGTTTGTTTGGGCTTCCACGGACCTAGTCGTTAAGCGATTGTATAAGGCATGGCATTTATACTTGCCCTAAATCGCCTAACGATTATCAATAGTTAAACTACCAATTAAACATGGAATCGTAAAACTCCCTGGATCTTTTAATTTCTGCGGTAGTCGGTTTTGTAGCATTGCTGAGCATGTTGCGTTAAGTTCCACATGTTACTCTTAATCTATTTTGCGTTTGTTTGTTAAGAGCTGTCATAAAAATCTCCTTGAGTCTGGCATCTAAAAAAGAGCTTCAAGAAGAGGTAAGTTAATGTGTAATTTCTTTAGGAGTTTTAGAAACTTACTGAATTATTCCTCTGAATCATCTCTTTTCAATGCTTCGGGATAAGGTTTTCGAGGTGGTACTCTTTAATTATCAATTTTTCTTGTGCTACCTCAATTTTATCTGTTTCTTCCTTGGTTTCTTGTACTGAGGTGGGCTTGTCTACCTTTGTATCCTCTTGAGATGTGATGGCTTGTATCTGTTCTTTTGGGTTTATTTCTATGTTTCTTGGTAGGCGTCCTTGTTGACGTTCTGAAACAAGCTTTGTGAGTTGTCCTATTGACCTAGTGACTTCCCCGACTTTTTCCTTGATTTCTTTGATCGATATTCCTTGGTTATCAAGTGTTGTATCCGTTCTTTGGAGACGAGCATCTGTTTCTGCCATGAACTTTTTCAGCATCTCTTCAAGACTCAGCTTCTTTTCTGGTGAATAAGGTTGATTTTGGTAATTTGAAAGAGGTTGCTGCCTTTGATTTCCTTGTCCTCCCCACGAAAAATTTGGGTGGTTTCTTTAACCTGGATTGTAAGTGTTAATATAAAGATTATTATTAGATCTGAAATTGTTACCTATATAGTTTGTCTACTCATTTTACATACGGTTGGTAAGGTGGGTACTCGAAATTCGCCACATTCCCACTTGCTTTGCGTGCATGTTGGATGTACCTGTGACGAACATAAATTATCAAGCTTTTTATTCATTAACTCCATTTGTGTTGACAACATTGTCACTGTGTCTATGTTAAAAACTCTGGCTGATTTTGTCGGTTTAGCCCTTGTAATTTGCTATTGATAGATGTTCAACGACATCTCTTCAATAAAATTGTAAGCCGCTTTAGGAGTTTTATTATTTAGAGTTCCACCGGCTGATGAATCAATCATTTTCCTAGTTGGAGAATTCACACCATTGTAGAAAGTTTGGACTTGAAGCCACAAAGGTAATCTGTGGTGTGGGCATCTCCTTAGGAGATCCTTATATCTTTCCCATGCATCATATAATGTTTCTGCGTCATTCTGCACACAAGAAGATATATCATTCCTAAATTTAGCCGTTTTGGCTAGTGGAAAAATTTTAAAAGAAACTTTTCGGTCATTTGATCCCATGTGGTGATTGACCCTCGTGGTAACGAGTTCAACCACGCTTTGCTTTGTTCCTTAATGAAAAGGAAATAATCAAGGCGTATGGCATCATCGAAATGCCATTTATTTTGAAGGTATCGTAATTCTAAAAATTAGATATATGAGTGTTTGGATCCTCATCCGCAAACCATCAAATTGAATTAATTGTTGAATCATTTGTATTGTGTTAGGCTTTAATTCAAAATTATTAGCACTATAAGCGGGCCTAACATTACTAGATTACGCTCCGCCAAATTAGGTTTAGCATAATCATACATAGTACGCGTAGCATTCTGTTCTTGGGCATCAGGTGGATTACTTCGGCCATCCCTTCAGTAGGATTGGATCTTTGCTGTTCTTCTCTTCGATAGTCTAGAGCTCGTCTAGTTTCTCTGTGATTTCTACGAGTGGTAACTTCAATATCACTTTCGTATTCTAATGGTCCTCTAGGGTTTCTTCTAGTCATAAACTAGAGGTACCTTGCAAGTTTAAGAACGAAAGAAAGAGAATTAGTAAAAAATAAAAATTTAATCTAAAAATAAAATAAAAATAATGGCTAAAGTAATAGAAATAGAGCTTTCTTAATATTTTAGAGTTCCTCGGCAACGGCGCCAAAAACTTGATCGCTGCAAAATAGTCTAGTTTTAAAATTTATAAAGAATGATTGAACCTATAGACTAACTATGACAACGATAGAGGCAAGTGCACCTATCGAACAGTAGTATAGTTAAGGCAAGAATATCTTATCGAACCCAAGGAACCTAAAAGTACTACTGGTCACTTTCTTTCTATTATTTAATATGGAGTGATTGGTTGATTTATCTAAAACTAATGAAATACTTTAAACTAAAATGCAAAGATAAACGAATAAATTGGGAAAAGACTTTGGAAAACTCAGTTGATAAAGACGATACCCTCAGGAAGAATCCACCTATGACTTCACTCATCATTTATCCCTAAACCATATGATTTCTTTACTTAGCTTGATTCTTGAGACTCCCTAACCTATATTAAACCTTCTCTCGAAGCGAATAACGTCTAACCTTAGGTTAATTAGTGGAACTCTCATTCTCTTATAATAACCCCCTAATGAAGCAAATCGATCAATGGATTCCCATATTATGTTTCCGGTAAAATCTCGTAAGCCTATCTCTAGGCGCCTGATCAACTCCACTTAATTATGCTAGATCTACTCTCAGGCAGGGTCTATTCCTCCTCCACCTAAGCACATCAGATTAAATTAAGCAACATAATTAAGAACAAACTACGTTGAAACACGCCACACCTGGCCCACGAGCCCTGACCGGATCTGGTATGTTCCTCGATGTAAACCGGTTCAAAAGTCTTTTGTTACTTTAGAAAAAAATGGTGTGTTTTATAAGAAAAATTATTTTGGGTTGGGCTCGAGTTGAAAACAAGTTTGTTTTATATTGGAAACCATTTATTTTAGGTGACAAAACACTTAGAGTTTATTTTAAAATGAATTTACTTAATCTTTAATTGATAAAAATTTCGTAACATAAAAGTAAAATAAAGTAGTTCAACTATGGCCTTATTACATCAAAATAAATCCAATAATTTAAAGTACTTAAATAAAAGGAAATGTCCAAATAATAAAATTCCTTGCTGAGCATGGCCACCACTAAGCTCCTGCCGACCCGGCCCATCACTGATCGTCACCTGGAAGAAAATGTTCCCCAACGGGGTGAGTCAAACAGACTCAATGTGTAACCAACACTAAAATTTAACAATTCAGGCATACATTATCATATCGCATACATATTCATATAACTGATACGAAATAATGATGTAACCCGAACCCAAACCTATATGCCATCCATTACACATCACCCGTACCATCCTGCACACCGTGGGGACTACTAAGTCAACCCTCTATCCGCTACACACCATCGAAGGCAGTCGCTGCAGTTGACGTGCTCATCGCCGTTATAAGTATTCGTGGCATAGCCACTAGATAAAATATTTGTGACAGGAGTCACCATATTCAGATAATGTGACCGAAGTCACCACATTCAAATATCGTGGTATTAAACCACCACATTCACTTCCCCTTTTACTATAACCCACATGCCCATGTCATACAAAACATGCATTATCATGCCAAATTCTTTATTCACATTTTATAACTATTGTCATTTTTATCATACTCATAGTAGGAGTAGGAAAACGTACCTGAGTACTTCGTACCATTACATGGTACTTTGGCCACATCATAGCATATTCTTGTACATATTAATTAAAACATAACCGTCAATTAATTAAAGCTTAGTGTGGGGTACACACCTGATTTACTTAGCAAGTTTACTTCGAAACCCAAAAACCCGATCTACTGATTTAGATCTTTAATCCCTATATTCGGCCAACCTTAAACATGTCAGTGAAAAGCCATTCGGCTATGAAACCAAATCCCGAAGGATTAACATAACCACTTTCTTACCTTGCTATCGATTTGTCCACTGATCAAATCCCGAAAACTTTGTGATGCTTCTTATTTGCAATCGGCTATACACTTAATCATTGAACTAGTTAGTTTTCGGCTTTTTGAATAATATGAAACAGATCTAATCATTGAATAGGGCCTTGGCTGAATGTACTAATGTACTTTACCTTGTGATTTGAAAGCCCAAAATTGTTATTTATCCTTGGTATCTGTCGACATAACCTTGACACATGTTAGATTAATTTCTAACATTAAATCATAATAAATGGCCCTTGGCCGAAAACTTGCCTTACCTTAGATCTTGATACCCGAAGCTCTCCTCCTTATAGTCGACTATAGACGATTCCCAAAAGATCCTATGTAGTTTCGGCAACTAAGGATATTGATGAGATTAGTTCCTAACTTTCGGCTCAAAGAAAGAAAAAGATGATGACTATAGATCCTTACCCCTTATATTGAAATCGGCAGCACCTTTTCTTGAATCCACAGGGCTTATTCGGCTATGGCCTAAATGTTGATCACTTGATTTTGGCTTTTTCTGAACACTAGAGGATTTCGATTTTACAAGGAAAGAAAAGGAAGATATAGAACTTATAGAAATCCGGCAAGACTAGGGGATTCTGTTTTCGGCTTTGTGGAGAATTGAAAAGAAAAAGAAGAATAATGGCAGAGAGAATTCGGCAGAGATAAAAGGAGAAGAAAGAATGTTGAATGGCCTTAGTTCTCCTCCTTTTGCCGAAATTACTAAGCCTAGAGTCCCCTTCTTGGCCATCACTCTTATATCCTTATTTTCCTCTTTATCTCATCATTTAAAATAATCCATTAATTACCCACCTTTTATCTCCAAAAATAAAAGGATTTAACTCTTAAAATCTAGCCTTGGTGCTGTCCCCCTACTCCCCTCTTATTGACGTCACAAGCAAAATAAAAACCTTAAAATGTTGCTTCCCTCGTGACTCAAACACAAATCCTTCCCCCTAGCATATGGCATCATTTCCAGAGCCCTAAGTGGCACCTCCAAGCCACTTTTCCAAGCCCAATTGTGTGTCATATTTCCTCTATAAATTTTCTTAAGGCCACCCTGCTTTAGTTCCCTCTTTTTAAGCTCAAACTTAATATTTTCTAAGACATTTCCTTACATTTCCAAGGTTCTAAAAATGCACACAACACATTCATAACACATAAGGTATACTATTTCATATTATTAAGCAACAATGCACAAGCCCAATTTTAGGATATTATAGTTCTACCCCCCTAAAATAATTTCATTCTCGAAATTACCTGGCTAAAACAAGTGAGGGTATTGCTGTCGCATTGCCTCTTCTGGCTCCCACGAAGCTTCCTCTGATCCATGATTGCGCCATAACACTTTGACTAATAATACTTTCACATCTCATTCCAAGCTCTGAACCGGCTCCTCCTCATAGGACAGATCTGGCCTTAACTCTACCTCTTCAACTGGTACTACATGAGATGGATCCGATCGATATCGACGTAGCATGGACACATGGAATACGTCGTGCATCTGCTTCAACTTCGGTGGCAACTCCAACTGATAAGCCACTGGTCCCACTCGCTTCAAAACTTAGTAAGGTCCTATAAACCTTGGACTTAACTTCCCTTTCCGACCAAATCTCATCACCTTCTTCCAAGGCGAAACTTTAAGAAACATTTGATCTCCCACATCAAATTCGATTTCCTTCCGTTTAAGATCTGCGTACGACTTCTGTCTATCAGATGCTTCCTTCAATCGAGCTCGAATTATCTCAACCTTCTCTTCCGATCCTGCTACTAATTTTGGTCCCAAAACTCAATGTTCCCCTAATTCCGTCCAACACGTCGGAGTACGACACTTCGTCCATACAATGCTTCATATGGTGCCATTCGAATGCTAGCTTGATAACTATTGTTGTATGTAAATTCCGCTAAAGGCAAATGTTCCTCACAACTTCCTCTGAAATCCATCACAGAGCCCCTCAACATATCCTCTAACACTTGGATCACTCGCTCGGACTGCCTGTCTGACTGTGGATGAAAAGCCATAGTGAAATCCAACTTAGTGCCTAAAGCCTGATGTAACACTTTCCAAATCGAGAAGTAAACCTTGGGTCTCTATCTGAGATAATCGACACCGGCACTCCATGCAACCTTACGAATTCTGCCACATACAACTTTGCCAACTTCTGCAAAGAATAATCAACTCTCACTGGGATGAAATACGCAGACTTAGTCAACCGATCCACTATCACCCATACCAAGTCCTTCTTAGTAGGCGTAAGGGGAAGCCCACTAACGAAGTCCATGGTAATTCTCTCCCACTTCCATTGTGGAATCTTGATTGGCTGAAGCAACCCTGACGGAACTTGGTGTTTAGCCTTAACTTGCTGACACGTCAACCACTTGCCGACAAATTCTGTAACTTCCTTTTTCGCACTCAGCCACCAAAACTGTTCTCTTAAGTCTCTGTACAACTTAGTACCTCCAAGATGCATAGCATAAGGGCTACTATGCGATTCCTGAAGAATCCTTCGCCTAAGTTCCTTATTCTTAGGCATACAGACCTTGCTCTTGAAACACAACACTCCTTCGCCATTAATGCCATAATCTTCCAACTCTCCATTCGTACTTCTTTGTAGCTTAGCACTTAGGTCCTCATCACCAATCTGTCCTCTTTCACTTCATTCAACCACGTCGGCTTGACTTGCAACTCTGCCAACAGGCTTCCATCATCATACAAACTCAAGTGTGCGAACATCGCCCTCAGATCCGACACCACCTTTCGACTTAGGGCATCTGCCACTACATTCGCCTTTCTCGGATGATACTCTATCGAATAGTCATAGTCCTTCAATAATTCAACCCACCTTCGCTGCCTCAAGTTTAACTCCTTTTGAGTCAGCAAATACTTAAGGCTCTTGTGGTCTGTGTAGATCGTCGACTTTTCGCCATAAAGATAGTGCCTCCATACCTTAAGAGCGAAGACCACTACTGCTAATTCCAACTCATGCGTCGGGTGGTTCACCTCATGTGGCCTCAACTGTCGAGACGCATATGCGACTACCTTCCCGTCTTGCATCAATATGCAACCCAAACCTGTATGGGAAGCGTCACAATACACCGTAAAATCTTTTCCTGCCTCAGGCTGAATCAACACTGGAGCTTCCGTCAATACCCTCTTAAGCTTTTCAAAGCTCTCCTGTTGCTTATCCGTCCATACAAAAGGTACTTCCTTCCTCAACAACTTTGTCAAAGGCGCTATTATTAACGAGAACCCTTCTACAAACCTTCTGTAGTAGCCTGCCAATCCCAAGAAACTGCTAATCTCAGCCACTGACCTAGGTGGTTTCTAATCCAACACTGCTTCAATCTTTCTAGGATCAACCCTTATTCCTTCTGCTGACACCACATGCCCTAAGAAGGCAACTTCTCTAAGCCAAAATTCACACTTGTTGAATTTGGCATAAAGCTTCTTCTCCCTCAACACTTGTAACACAATCCGGAGATGCTCATCATGCTCCTCTTCAGACTTGGAGTACACTAGGATGTCATCGATGAACACAACTACGAACCGATCCAAGTAGGGCTGAAAAACCCGGTTCATCATATCCACGAACGTGGCTGGGGCATTCATCAATCCAAACGGTATCACCACAAACTCAAAATGGCTGTATCTTGTCCTAAAGGCTGTCTTATGGATATCGCCTCCTTCACCTTCAATCGATGATATCCCGACCTTAAGTCGATCTTTGAGAACACCGCCGCCCTTTGTCGATCGAACAAGTCATCAATCCTTGGCAAAGGATACTTGTTCTTGATGGTCGATGTATTCAATCGATGATAGTCTATGCACATACGCATAGTTCCGTCCTTCTTCCTCACAAACAGGACCGGTGCTCCCCATGGAGACACACTGGGTTGGATAAACCCACGATCAAGTAATTCTTGAATCTGAGCCTTGAGTTCAACCAACTCTTTCGGTGCCATTCTGTACGGAGCGATTGACACAGGAGCTGTTCCCGGTAGTAAGTCAATTCCAAACTCTACCTTTCTGTCTGGGGGTATTCCTGGTAATTCCTTCGAAAACACATCTTCAAAATCCCTTACCGTTCTAACTCCACTAACACCTTCTTCCTTTCCATCTAATGCACTTACGAAGGCTAAAAATGCCTTGCACCCTTTTCGAATCATCTTTTCAGCCTTCAGCGTCGAAACTACATTAGACAAGTAGTTTCTTCTTCCTCCTATCATAATGACCACCTCATCCTTCGGGGTCCTTAACTCCATTCGCTTAGCTGTAAAGTCTAACACAGCCCGATGGTCTACTAGCCAGTCCATTCCAAGCGTGAGATTGAATTCTCCGAAGGGAAGTTCCATCAAGTCGGCAGAAAATACTACGCCTTGAATTTTTAAAGGTACACTCCAAAAGATCTTATTTACCACTATAGTTTGACCTAGTGGGCTTACTACGGTCATCTCCCTATTCGAAAGTTCAGAGGTTATGTCTAAAGTTTCAACTACTCTACATGCAATATAAGAATGGGTCGAGCCCACATCAATTAAAGCAACATAGGGTTTGCCAGATATAAGGAACGTACCTGTTATGACGTCCAGTGCGTCTCCATCTTCCCTCCGACGAATCGCGTAAACCAAACCTAGTTGCCTGGCCTCTGTGTTACCAACACCTTGATCCGGTGTTCCTCGTCTTCTACCAAAACCATTTCCTCTGCTAGCCGAACCACGACCTCGCGGTGGCTGTTGTCCTCCTCTTTCCGCCTGATTAGGTCCTTGACCTACTGGTCACCCCCTTTGGTTCTCTTGGGAAAATCCTTAATCATGTGGTTCTTGGACCCACACTTGAAGCATCCTCCCGTCTTTTCCAACACTCACACAAGTGCTTTTTCCCACACTGATCACAAGTACAATACTGCCCTCTAGCAGCAGCTTGCTGACCTTGAGGCCCATCAACTCTAGGCCTCGTTTTCTCATTCCTAGATGGTCTTGATGATCCAAAACCTCTTTTTTGCCTATTTCAATTAGTGTTCTACCTTACAGAATCCTTGATACCCTCGGCTACCTTAGCCTTCTCCACTAACACAGTAAATTCTTGCTCCTGTTGCGAGGCTATTAATAATCTTAGGTCATCTCTCAGTTTGTCCTCAAAACGGACACACCGCTCACGCTCAGTTGACACTATGCCTCGAGCATAACGGCTCGAATTTTAGAGATTCAAGCCTTGTACTCATTTTGAACTTGTTTCCTTGAACCAGTCCTAGAAAAGCCTTTCTCTGCGCATCAATATAATGCATGCCGACATACTTCTTCTGATATGCCGCCTTAACATATTCCCAAGTAAGAGTCTCAGCTGAAGCACCATCCCGTACCGTGAGCCACCATTGATATGACTTATCGCGGAGGAGCGACACCACCCCTTTCAGCTTTTCCTCGTCAGTTAAGTTGAGCTCATCCATAATCCGCTCAGTCGCCTCCCACCAATACTCAGCTTTACTGGGTGCCACACCAGATATACCACGGAACACTTCGGCTCCATTGGCTCGAAGTCGCTCAGGTACCAACTTTTGAGCTCCCAAGCCTCCACCTGCTCCAGCCACCCTTTCTAAAACCGCAGACGATCGCTGCGACAACTGCGTCATCCCGGCCCGATCCACGATATTCCACATCGGCGGGTGGTGGTGGTGGTGGTGGCATTTCATTCTCAAATCCTTGACCCGATCAAATGGGGTTCAGACACGGTCATTCGACCTCTTCCACGGCCACGCACGTTACAACCACGTCCCCTTGAATTCATACTTCCGCTTAGCGTTTATCTGATTAAAGAATTTTATGTATTAGTTTTGTTCCACTGATTTAACACGAATAGTTTTATGTGTAATAGTTTTAAGAAATAGTTCTTTCGATTCATACACATATAGTCTCACATCATTCATTTAGTCACACACATGAACTTGCATTCATTACAGAGAAATGTTGTAGTTGTCGTGGTTTGTTATTTTTCACTACCCAGGGGTATTTCCATAATTTTGTCCTATAGGGGTATTTTGGTAATTTTCAAATTAGGTATTTGAAAATGTTGCGAAATAGAGATTGATGATATTTTACAAAAATTAAAATCCTTGCTAGAAAAATTTCAAGGGTGAAATGATAATTTCATACACTAGGGGTATTCTTGTAATTTTATAAGCCAGGGTCATTTCGGTAATTTTTCGTAAAAAGTGGCTCCTGGTGACTTTCCAAAATGAGGGTATTTTTAAAGATTTCTAGATTGAGGGTACTTTGGTAGTTTTCCTTTCTGAGGGTATTTTGGTCATTTGTATAAATCATGGGTAATTTGGTCATTTTGCAAATCAGGGGTAATTTCGTAAATTTTCCAAATCAGGGTGTCTTGATATTTTGTAAAGTTTTTTGATATTCTTGCAAAGTTGGGAAATTTTATTGAAATCAAGGGTAATTATGAAAATTTTAGAACCAAGGGCATTTTAGTAATTTTTACCACTAGGGGTATTTAGGTAATTTGTAAATTAAAAATTCTTAGAAAGTTTTTCCAAAACAATAATTTTCACAATTCAAAAGGGTAGTTTGTTGACTTTTAAAACTAGGGTTTCCATAAAAACGTGGCTAGTCCCTTTCGGGTTTTAATTATTGAGTTTAGCCCGTGACTAAGTCCTCCTGGTTAGGGTGAACCGAACCTACGCACTAGGTAGGATTTGAGTGGAGAGGAGGTGAGTCACGCGGACTGCTTAAATACCAAGCTCCCACTGAAACCAATCCTAGACATGGGCACAATTGTTGCCACACCCTAACTCGACGACTTAACCATAGGTTTGTTTAATTAGGCACTTAAAATTTTATGTAGTTGTTGGGGTAACCTAGTCCTAGGGTTTAATGACTTAATATAATAATCTACGTCCCTATCAATTCCCACATACAATTCACAGAGAAGTTAGGAGTACTTACCAGGCGGACTTCGGGCCGGAGACTCAGGTGCCATGCTAGAAAACCTGCTAAAAAAAAACTTTCAAAGTTCATTTGGGCCTTAATTTTAAAACGTTGTGGGCTTTAAACCCTAGGTCGAGAGTTTAAAACTGGGCTCTGATACCAAAATAAAACACCCCACACTCAGCCCACGAGCCCTGACCGGATCTGGTATGTTCCTCGATGTAAACCGGTTCAAAAGTCTTTTGTTACTTTGGAAAAAAATGCTGTGTTTTGTAAGAAAGATTTTTTGGGTTGGGCTCGAGTTGAAAACAAGTTTGTTTTATATTGGAAACCCTTTATTTTAGGTGACAAAACACTTAGAGTTTATTTTAAAATGAATTTACTTAATCTTTAATTGATAAAAATTTCGTAACATAAAAGTAAAATAAAGTAGTTCAACTATTGCCTTATTACATCAAAATAAATCCAATAATTTAAAGTACTTAAATAAAAGGAAATGTCCAAATAATAAAATTCCTTGTTGAGCATGGCCACCACTAAGCTCCTGCCGACCCGGCCCATCACTAATCGTCACCTGGAAGAAAATGTTCCCCAACGGGGTGAGTCAAACAGACTCAATGTGTAACCAACACTAAATTTAACAATTCAGGCATACATTATCATATTGCATACATATTCATATAACTGATAGGAAATAATGATGCAACCCGAAGCCAAACCTATATGCCATCCGCTACACATCACCCGTACCATCCTGCACACCGTGGGGACTACTAAGTCAACCCTTCATCCGCTACACACCATCAAAGGCAGTCGCTGCAGTCGACGTGCTTATCGCCCTTATAAATATTCGTGGCATAGCCACCAGATAAAATATTTGTGACAGGAGTCACCATATTCAGATAATGTGACTGAAGTCACCACATTTAGATATCGTGGTATTAAACCACCACATTCACTTCCCCTTTTACTATAACCCACATGCCCATGTCATACAAAACATGCATTATCATGCCAAATTCTTTATTCACATTCTTATCACTATTGTCATTTTTATCATACTCATAGTAGGAGTAGGAAAACGTACCTGAGTACTTCGTACCATTACATGGTACTTTGGCCACATCATAACATATTCTTGTACATATTAATTAAAACAAAACCGTCAATTAATTAAAGCTTAGTGTGGGGTACACACCTGATTTACTTAGCAAGTTTACTCTGAAACCTGAAAACCCGATCTATTGATTTAGATCTTTAATCCCTATATTCGACCAACCCTAAACATGTCAGTGAAAAGCCATTCGGCTATGAAACCAAATCCTGAAGGATTAACATAACCACTTTCTTACCTTGCTCTCGATTTGTCCACTGATCAAATACCAAAAACTTTGTGATGCTTCTTATTTGCAATCGGCTATATACTTAATCATTGAACTAGTTAGTTTCTGGCTTTTTGAATAATATGAAACAGATCTAATCATTGAATAGGGCATTGGCCGAATGTATTAATGTACTTTACCTTGTGATTTGAAAGCCCGAAATTGCTATTTATCCTTGGTATCTGTCGAAATAACCTTGACACATGTTAGATTAATTTCTAACATTAAATCATAATAAATGGCCCTTGGCCGAAAACTTGCCTTACCTTAGATCTTGATACCCGAAGCTCTCCTCCTTATAGTCGACTATAGACGATTCCCGAAAGATCCTATGTAGTTTCAACAACCAAGGATATTGATGAGATTAGTTCCTAACTTTTGGCTAAAAGAAAGAAAAAGATGATTACTATAGATCCTTACCCCTTATATTGAAATCGGCAGCACCTTTTCTTGAATCCACAGGGCTTATTCGGCTATGGCCTAAATGTTGATCACTTGATTTTGGCTTTTGCTGAACACTAGAGGATTTTGGTTTTACAAGGAAAGAAAAGGAAGACTAGGGGATTCTAGTTTTCGGCTTTGTGGAGAATTGAAAAGAAAAAGAAGAATAATGGCAGAGAGAATTCGGCAGAGAGAAAAGGAGAAGAAAGAATGTTGAATGGCCTTAGTTTTCCTCCTTTTGCCGAAATTACTAAGCCTAGAGTCCCCTTCTTGGCCATCACTCTCATATCCTTATTTTCCTCTTTATCTCCTTATTTAAAATAATCCATTAATTATCCACCTTTTATCTCCAAAAATAAAAGGATTTAACTCCTAAAATCTAGCCTTGGTGCCGTCCCCCTACTCCTCTCTTATTGACGTCACAAGCAAAATAAAAACCTTAAAATGTTGCTTCCCATGACTCGAACACAAATCATTCCCCTAGCATATGGCGTCATTTCAGAGCCCTAAGTGGCACCTCCAAGCCACTTTTCCAAGCCCAATTGTGTGTCATATTTCCTCTATAAATTTTCTTAAGGCCACCTCGCTTTAGTTCCCTCTTTTTAAGCTCAAACTTAATATTTCCTAAGACATTTCCTTACATTTCCAAGGTTCTAAAAATGCACACAACACATTCATAACACATAAGGCATACTATTTCATATAATTAAGCAACAATGCACAAGCCCAATTTCAGGATATTACATAAGTTTTTAGCATATAAATTCAGAAAACAATAACAAAATCCATCATAGGTTTAATCCCCTTCAGGTATCTGAAGGGTTTAGTTCATAACTAAATAAGAAAACATCTCAAGAGAAAAGATAAAACAAAATATTAGAAATCCCTAAAACCCCCTGAAGGAATTGAAGGAGAGATCCTCTATCTTGAGTAGAATTCCGGCTCTTTGAGATGGATCAATTGGCTATCTTCGAGTAATTCCCTAAATGAGTAAAGCTCTGGCAGAAAACTCTGCTAAAACTTGACGCCCTTGAATAGCCGCCTTAGGGTGTTTATATATACTTTTGGGATGCTTTACTTAGCTCCTAAATACTCATAATTCAAGCATAATTCGTTCCTAGGTGTTTAAGTAGACTTAGGATTGCGTTTCTTAGGCTCCAAGCATCTTAATGAGTGAAATTGCTCTTTCCCATGACAGGGGCATGGTCATGGCATGCCCGTGTAAGTCGTCTTCTAGCCCGTGTCTCTATTTTGTTGATTTAGGCACGGCTATGGCACGACCATACACATCGAGGTACAGGCCATGCTTCGAGTCTGTCAATTGGGGCATGGCCGTGTAAATCGTGGCATGGCCGTGTGAAGTGAATGGCAAGGCACGACTGTGTAGCTTGAAGTCCAGGCTGTGTCAATTTCTTGGGTTGGCCCAAATTGGTTCGTTTTAAGCCCGTTTTATGTTCTTTTTATCCTTAGGTGCTTTCCTGAGCATAAGACACGAAAAGATAGGACTAAGAGCACCTTTTTACATAAATCAAGGATAAATTCATCCAAAAGCATACTAAATGTAGGATTAAAATATGTTACTTTTACGGTTTATCGATTCAATTAGTAAACACACGGCGAGAGACACTAGTGTGTCTCGGCCCATAATGGGAGGCACAGCCAGGAACATGGGCGTGTGCCCAGGCCGTGTGAAGTCTGCACCTTAAGCTAGGAATTTAATTCGACACACGGTCTAAAGACACAGGTGTGTGCCTTGGTCGTGTGACCATAATGAGATGATGACATCATAAATAGAATGCCAAGGTTTTGGCACGCGGGCTAAGACACGGGTGTGTCGAGGTCGTGTGAGGGAACAGGCGTGTGTCTAGCCGTGTGTATTAAGTTAGTGTCAGCCACGCGTGAGGAGCACGTCATGTCTCAGGGGTACACGGCGTGTCCCTTGAACAACACGAGCATGTGGCCCCTGTTTAGGCAAAAAATTTTCTAAGTATGTAAGAGTTTCCAATTAATTCCTGAAACCTTTCGAGAAGTACGTATATGGCCTCGTAGGACCAGGATAAGAATATTATGTGATTAAATGGAAAATTTTAAAGCCAAAAATAAATTTTTATAGCCAGATGTGATATGTTTAAGTGGGTTGAGTTAGGTAATGCCTCGTATCCGATTCTGACTTTGAACTTGGGTAAGGGGTGTTACAATATGAGTGCATGAAAATTTTGGAGCATTAATTTTAGCGATTTCATGCTTAATTACAAAAAAGACTAAATCGCATAAAGTGAAAATTTTTTCTACAAGCTAAAAGTACTAAATAGTTATAGAACCTTAAATTGGAATTCTTTAAGTGCAATTAGATCCTTAAATAATGGTTGGTCGGGCATAGGGGACAAACAATGTCAAAATTGATCAAAGTTGTTGGATTAGGTGGATTAAATTGATGAAATAAAATAAAATAAAGAAAAAAGATGATATCACCTTATTCATTTATTTTCTTCAACCGAAAATATCAGCTTAGGAGGGGTTTTGGGAGCCTAAAACTTTTAGCAACTTCTCACCCTTGAAAGTAAGTGATTTTAGTGGTCTTTCTTGATAATTTTTGTACTTTTGGGACCCTTGTACCATGATCTTGCTAATGAGGGGACTATTTTGCAAAATGGTTAAGAGTCTAGGGTTTTTCCATGTGAGTATTCATGTTGATTGCTGAAATTTTATGGAAGAAAAAAATCTTAGTTTTTAAATAAACAACTTTTGTGAAAGGAGTTTTCATAAAAACACCTAAAAGGACCTTTTTGTAAAGGTTGAAAAATAGGTGGTAAATGCGTGAAATAATGAGTATTTGGAGTTGCTATAAGAGTAATAAATGTTCAGCTAGGCTTTTTAATGGAATAAATTTGATTAGAATCGATTTACGAGCATAGGGGTAAAATTATAATTTTGTAAAAGATTAGGGTCAAAATGGTAATTTTTCTAAAGTATGATTTTTGAAATGTCTGATTAATTTGGAAATTAAAATGTGTGAATTTGTTATTATAGAACAAGAAGAACATGTAATTAACCTTGACCGAGGAAAAGGCAAGGTTTCGGACTAGATTTGCAAATTGGCATACTTTGGTACCGAGGTAAGTTTGTGTGAAATTAAAGCTACATAATGCTATTATATTCTTAATTGTTTGATATCATGAGAAATGTTTAGTATTTATAAGAAATTTATTTATGATGCCTCGATGAAAGAATAGTGCTATTATGTTGAGTTGAAGCCTCGGTTGAACATTAAGAATAGTAAGGATACCATTATCACAACATGAGATAAAGAAGGTCACGTATAAGACCAAGTCTGGGACATGGCATTGGCATTGAAGGGAGATCTCGTGTAAGACCATGTCTGGGACATAGCATCGACATCAATATATGATCTAGTATAAGACCATTCTTGGATATGGCATCGACATCCAGATATGAGACTCCATGTAAGACCATATCTAGGATATGGCATCGGCATCGAGATGTGATTCCATGTAAGACCATATCTAGGGATATGGCATTGGCATCGTGTTACATGTATGATGAGATTGAGTATCCTTTGATATTCTAATTAGTTCAATAGGTAAAGAGCTAAGTTTACATTTAAGATGCCAATGAGCTGATTCTATGTTCAATAGAGTAAAAGTACTAAAGTTAAGTGATTAGGTGATACAGGTCCCCAAGAGTAACTTACAAGTAATAAATGCAAAATTTGATATGTGATTTGGTAAGAGTAAGCATGAGTAAGTTATGCTGATGAGCTTGAGAACTTGTGAATTATTAAATGTGATGAATGGATGTTATCATGAACCTTTATGTTGCTATCTATTTCATGCAAAATTACTAAGCTTCATGCTTAAACCTCTCATTTCCCTTTTCCTTATCGTATTGCCAATCTAATTCGGGGATCGTAGGATGTCAGAGTTCAAAATCACACTATCGACTTCTCTTTGGTATAGCAAAGTATGATAAAATTTGAGTATGGCATGTATAGGAATTTGGTTATTTTTGTGATATATCATATTGGTTAGCCAATGTGTGGCTATTAATATCATTCAGTTCATTTTGTAAATGGCTATTGGAAGTTAGCCAATACTTGATAAGTTTTATATTCAATGGTGAAGAAGTTCATGAAGTGCATGTTTTTGTGTTTGGTTGATAATTGAGTAAAGCATATACATGATGAATGTAGTGTAAACCTATGTATGGATGTCTTGATTTTGGGCATTAGAAGTGCCTTATGATCATGTAGTGTGTTAAAATGAAATGGTATAAGTGTGGTTGTATTTTAGGGTGGCAAATGGCTTGGTAGATAGCCTTACAATTGTCCACACGGACATGTGTCTAGGCCGTGTGTGACACACGGTCAGCCCCATAGGCATGCTGCTAGGTCGTGTGTCCCCCTGCATGCTAGGTTGGCAAGTTAGAATTCCCAGTAGTAAACACACGGGCTGAGACACGGCCTTGTGTCTTAACCATGTGGAAGACACGGCCATAGAGCATGGGCATGCGCCCAGCACCATGTGAAGTCTGCACCTGAATTTAGAATTTAATTCGCCACACGGTCTAAGGACACGGGCGTGTGCCTTGGCCGTGTGATCATATTGAGATGATGACATCAGAAATAGATGTTAAGTTTTTACACACGGGCTATGACATAGGCGTGTCTAGGCCGTGTGAGGGACACGAGTCATGGACACGAGCATGTGTTCGACTGTGTGAAAACCCTATAGGTTCGAAATGAAAATAAAATCCACACGGACTAGGGATATGGGCGTGTGTGACCACACGACTTGCCCACACCGGGCGTGTCCCTTTTCCCACGGGTGTGTGGCCCTATTTTTAATAACATTTTCTAAGGTTTTCTAAGGAACTCGAAATGATCTCAAATTTTTTCTAAGGTGTGTTTTGGACCTCGTAAGCCTATAATAAGGTTGTCAAGAGGAAGTTTGAAAAGTTCTAAATTTGAACGAACTTTTATGTTTTGAAATTGTACATACGCATGAGATTAAGTTCGGTAATGCCTCATATCCTATCTCGATGTTGGATATGGGTAAGGGGTGTTACACGTTGCATGTCGTGCCACCGATAAAGCTATTTCAAATCGTTATACATTTTCGTGCTTCCCGAATGTATTGATAAACAACTACTATGTGCATCATTTAAAATTTTCCGATTGAGCTTAGAATTTCTTGGTAAACATATTCTATCACGAAACATCAAACAATCATCGAGCAATATTCAAAAATCTGAATTAGAAGTCGACTCACACTGAGCTCGTTTTGCTTGCAATTTATTATCAAATTTTTGAGCCTCACAAATCAGTTGTAGATATAACGGTCTCACTTTCAACTCGGTTATTATCAAACCGTCGTCAGACAAGGCTAAATGTGTGTTTAAAGCACGTAAAGCAGATAAGGACTTTTGGCTCGAGGCATCAGTAACTATGTTAGCTTTCCCCAGATGATAGTCAATCACTAACTCATAGTCTTTTAGCAATTCTAACCATCTCTACTGTCGCAAATTCAAATCTTTCTCAGTCATCAGAGATTTTAGGCTTTTGTGATCGGTAAAAATATGGCATTTCTCACCAAACAAGTAATGACACCAAACTTTTAATGCGAACACTATCGCAGCTAACTCTAGATTATGCGTCGGATAATTCTTTTCGTACGGCTTCAACTATCTCGAGGCATAAGTTATAACTTTGCTTTCCTGCATCAAAACACAACCGGGGCCATTTAACGATGCATTACTGAAAACTACGAATTCTTTACCGACTCATGTTCAACTAACACTGGCGCCTCAGTCAATAATGCTTTCAACTGCTCGAAGCTCTGCTGACACTTTTCTAACCACTCAAGTTTAACATATTTTTGAAGCAATCGTGTCATCAGTGTCGCAATCATCAAGAAGCCATTCAAAAATCATCTATAATAGCTAGCTAGTTCTAGAAAACTACGAACCTCGAATACATTTCTTGTAGGATTCCAATCTATAATCGTAGAAATTTTGCTCGGGTCAACTCGGATACTCGCTTATGAAACTACATGTCCCAGAAAACCAACCTCTCGTAGCCAAAACTCACATTGTTGAGCTTTGCAAACAACTATTTATCTCTCAAAGTTTGTAACACGATTATCAAATACACGGCATGCTCAGATTCATCACGAGAGTAAATCAAAACGTCATCACTAAATACAACTACGAATCGGTCTAAGTACGGCCTGAAAATCTAGTTCATCAAGTCCATAAAAATAGCAGGTGCATTTGTTAGTCCAAAATGCATAACAAGAAATTCGTAGTGTCCGTACCTTGTTCTAAATGCAGTCTTTGGCACATCTAAGTCTGTAACTCGCAACTGGTAATAACCCGATCTCAAATCAATTTTGAAAACACTGTTGCTCCTTTTAAATGATCAAACAATTCATCTATTCATGGCAAAGGGTATTTATTCTTGATCGTCACTTTGTTGAGCTGTCGATAGTCTATACACATTCTCATTGTGCCATCATTGTTTTTCACAAATAACACTGGTGCACCCCAGGGAGAGAAACTCGGTCTAGCAAAACCTTTATCTGTCAACTCTTGCAATTGAGCTTTCAATTCTTTTAACTCTATCGAAGCCATTCTGTACGGAGCTGTCGATATCGGCGTTATTCTCGGTACTAATTCAATACCAAATTCAACCTCTCTGATAGGTGGTAAACCCGGTAACTATTTGGGAAATACATCTAGATACACGCATACAACTGGTACTAATTCAATCTTTGATTCAAACACCATTGTATCCAGTATGTATGCAAGATATGCATCACAACCCTTTTTCGTACATTTTTGAGCTAACATAGACGATATCACAGTACGTAATTCACTCGAATCATCAGACTCAATCCGAAGAATTTAATCATTCTGACATTTCAATTTGATAATCTTTTGTCTACAATTCAAAACTGCATCATGCATAGTCAACCAGTCCATACCCAAAATCACATCAAACTCATCAAACGGTAGAAGCATCAAGTCAGTCGAAAAACAATAACCTCGAGTCATGAAAGGACAATTTTTACAAATTTTATCAACGAACACAAACCTGCCTAAGGGATTCAAAACTTTAATTACAAACTTTATAGATTCAACATGTAAACTTTTTTAAAATACTAAATTCATACAGATATATGAATGGGTTGATCCAGGATCTATCAACGAAACTATGTTAGTATCAAAAAGAGAAAAAGTACCAGTAATAATGTCTGGCGATGATGCCTCCTCCTGTGCACGGATAGCATAAGCTCAAGCGGTACTCGTGCTTCAGATCTCATAGCAGAATCTCTCATAGCACCTCGGTTACCACTCACATTCCCAATGTTTCGGGGTGGTCTCCCTCTAGTAGCCGTATTACTTACTTTCACTGGTTGATCTCTTTCATCTATAGACTTTTCTAGACAATCCCGAAGATAATGATTAAGAGATCCACATTTAAAACAAGCTCCACTCAATATTCTACATTCACCGTAATGTCACTTATTGCAGTGCTTACATTTAGGTCCAAGATTTCTAACACTACCAATACTGGCAACAGATGTCATCTGAGGTTTAGAGCTAAAATATTTTGTATCTTTATCTTTGATTGAAATCCCAGTAGAGGCAGTAGAATGAGGATGATATTTTCTAGATTTCTTTGATGCTAACTGGTGTGATTTGCCCGCAAATCTCTTTCTAATGTCTTTAGCCTCAGAATCGGCTTTTCTTTTCACTTTGCAAAGCTCTTCAGCTTTACAAGCTCTATCAAATAGAGCGACAAACTCTTTCAGCTCAAGAATCCCAACTAATAGTCTGATTTCTTAATTTAATCCATCCCCAAACCTTTTACACATTATAGCCTCAGAAGATACACATTCACGAGCATATTTACTAAGCCGTACAAACTCTCTTTCATATTTTGTTACCGACATACGACCCTATTTGAGTTCAAGAAATTTCTTTTGTTTCTGATTAATGAACCTTTGGATGATGTATTTCTTTCTAAATTCAACTTGAAAGAACTCCCAAGTAACTCTTTCTTGCAAAACTACGGATATCAAGGCATTCCACCACTAATACGCAATGTCTCTCAACAGTGATATAGCACATTTTAAACATTATTCAGGTGTGCAAGACAGTTCATCAAATACCCGAATTGTGTTCTCAAGCCAAAACTCGGCTTTCTCAGGGTCATCGTTAACAGTAGCTCTGAATTCCTCAGCCCTGTGTTTCAGTATCCTAATCAACAGGTGGTTTATTCAATCGCAAAGGATCCATACCTTGAGAAACTACAAGGATCGATTGGGGAATAGGTAGGGGTGGAGGTTGTTGAGCAGTCGGGTTCGTACGAATGTATTGTGTGAACCACTTGTTCATCACTTGGATGAAGGCTTCTTTAGCCTCTCCTCCCTGGCTACCCGTTACAGGTCTAGAACCAGAAGGCTCTGTCCCTTGAGCGGGAGCATGCGTATTACTCGTAACCTCATCTACTACAGCTTGATTAGGATCCATTTACTATATAAAAATACGTTTGAAAATGTTAGGAGTCATCATACTATCACATTTTATATATATGGCATGTATAACTAGACGCACATATGCTACGTTAGTCCTAGAATCGACTAAATCGTAGCTCTGATACTAATAAGTGTAACACCTCTCACCCGTATTCAACGTCGGAATAGGGTTACAGAGCATTAAAAGCCTTATAACACATATAACCATATTTTTCTCATGCATACAATCATTTCATACGATCATCATTCAATTTGTCCCTTACAATTGCCTACGAGGCCTTAAACATGCTTTAGGAGTGGTTCGGGACTAAACCGATAACTTATAAAACGTATAAAAACTTTGAAAATTTTTCTCAATACAGAGGACACACGCCCATGTGACGAGGCCGTGTGAGACACATGGCCCCAGACACGCCTGTGCCTCCAGCTGTGTGAAAATAGGGGGTACGTACTGACTTGGGTCACATACCAACCATACGCCCGTGTGTCTAACCCATGTGCCCTTCGAAGTGGCCACACACGCCCGTGTGCCAAGCCGTGTGCTAGGCTTGTAGGGTATATGACTTATGCAACACGGCCAAGTCACACGCCCGTGTGCTAGGCCGTGTGTCAATTAGGGGGTATACTGACTTGTACCATACGGCCAGAGACACGCCCGTGTGTGAGACCGTGTGGAGCATACTGACTTGGTTCTAATATCAACACTAGGGGACACACGGCCGTGTAACATGACCATGTGTTGCACAGGTTGAGACTCACGTCTGTGTCTCTGCTCGTGTGGACAAAAATAGGCTATTTGCAAAGCCATCTTGCCACCCTATTTATAGATGCATGCACAAGCATAGATTGCAACATTTTATAATCCAATAGGTTGCCAATCAACAACATTTTATACACATTTTACATCAATTTGACATAGTATTCAAATACCTAAATAATATCATGCATTTTCCATTCATATGCCTATTACAAATCAAAATAACATTTGCATATTTCCATTCCATCTAATACTTGCCAAAACATACCATATTTGAATACTTATACACAACCAAAATATTACACCAAGATAAGCCAAATCACATGGCTTAAACTTATACTAGAACATGTACCCAAAATCTCTATCTCAAGTAACCATAACTATCATCTTTATAACTAGCCTATACATGCCATATTTACAAATATCTAAGAGTTCAAAAGTACCAACAGCAACTGGATAGTGTGATGCGTAACTCCCACTTTATTTGGATTGAGCGAGCTATCAAACCTCTATAAAACATGGAAAGGAAACAGAGTAAGCTTTATAGCTTAGTAAGCTCGTATAATTCAAAATTAAACTTACCATTTATACATAATCAAACAATTAAATAAAGTAAACCAAATTCACTTGCCAAATGCCTATACACAAGCATTCATCAACAAGTTAGTCATTTAAGAGTATGTACTCTTCCATTATCTCAATTTAATGCTCAAACATTGTATCATATCAAATTCTCATATATCATGTACATCATTTATAACATTTTATTCTCAATCATATAAATGGTAATTCATTCGATAACAGTAATAGTAACTCATCCATATAACACATATCTTTTTACATAACCAATTATAGAGTTTATGCCCGTTGAACCTATTAGAATATCAAGAGATACTCGGGTGATATACATAACATATAAATCAGTAATCCGTTAATTTATTATCATTTTCACTCTTTCGAGCTATGATCAGTAAGCTCCTCTTGAGCTGATGGACAGTAAAGTCTTTTGAGCTGAAAACAGTAAGCTCTTACGAGCTAATATATCGATAAACTCATACGAGCTATGGTGAGTCCGCAACAAATGCATGAGCTCGGCTGAAACGGTAACACTAGTGACATGTCACTCGTATCCTACGAATTCTTATGATTCAAACAGGGCTCGATAACCATCATAATATATCAATAAGGCATTTTAATTTCAAGTAAAACATTTACTCAATTACATAAATTCATTTCAAATAATTACCAGTATTTAAAAGTTCAATTCTAATTATACGAAATTACCTCGTATCGCTCAGATAGCAAATATCGACAATTCATCCACTTTTCTTTTTCCCCAATCTAATTCTGATCTCGGCTTATCTTGAACTATATATTATTGAATTTAGCACATTCAATATTCAATTTATCCAATTTAGTCTTTAATACATATTTTGGAAAATTTACATATTTTCCCCTAATGTTACACACTTTTACAATTTAGTCCCTAATAGACAAAATTGCAAATTCATGCAATTTATCACCAACCCATGTTTAGCCGAAATTTCTAAATGTTACTAGCAGCCCATATTTTCAATTTATTCACACTTTTACCCATAAAATTTTACATTTTCACAATTTAATCCCTTTTTGACATTTTTGTTAAAAATCACTTTACAAAACTAGTTTAACTATCAACAGTTATTCAAAATCCATCATCAACCATCAATTTACTTAAGCATTCAACAATGGCAACATGATAAATCTTTAACAGTTTCAAAATCTAAGGTACAGACTAGCTAGAATACGAAGCAACGATCTTAAAAACGTAAAAATCATTAAAAACAGAGCTAAAAATAGACTTACATGTTCAAGGCACCACAGCCGAATGTCCAAGCTCTCAAATGGTGTTTTTCAAGCCCTAAATTCAGTGGTTGTGTTTTATGAAGATGACAAAAATTGTTTTTATCATTTTTAACTGAAATTATTATAAAATTACTATATTAACCTTTTAATAAAACATTAATATATCACACAAACCATGGAATTAAATGTCCACTAACCTTAAAAATGGTCTAACTTAAACATAAGGACTCCCACAATTTAATTTCATAGCTATTTAATACTTTTAACTAATAGAATTACACTTTTCCACTTTACACGATTTAGTCCTTTTCTCGAATTAACCATTCAAATAGTAAAATTTCTTTAGAAACAGTCACACAATAATTCTATTATGCTATAGACCTTATTTAAAAAAAATAAAATAAATATTTTGACTTCGTTTGTGGTCCCAAAACCACTGTTTCGATTTGACTAAAAATGGGCTGTTATAAGGTCCTTGCAATGTTGAAGAAATTAGAGATTTGCCCGAAGATTTGCATTTGACCGAGTCTCAGTCTTGAGTTGTTATGGCATTTAAATTGCTTAAAAATTAGCAAAATTCAACTCAAAATCCACTAAGCATGACTGTCCACTCACTGGAAAAGCCTAAAGAGACTAAACCTCTTTATTTTTAGCAAAATACCCTCATCTCTTCACCTATAAATAAGACCTCATTTGATCAATCATCCATCATCCCTTATCCCTCATCATTCTCTTCTCTCTCAATTCTCTTTAGAATTTTCCATTCCCACGCCTAGCATCATCTCTTCATAGAGATTTTAGCAATTAAGCCTTTTAAAGAGCCCTTGGTTGGCCACCTTGGAGAGCCATCAGTAAAGGAGCAAAAAGAAGGAGTAAAGGAGCCTCGTCGGTCAGAGTCTTGGGTGACAACCACTCTAATTTGGGTTTAATCTTTATTTTCGTTAATTTAATATAAAAATGTTTGCTATGTGTTCTTTGTTCTTGTTTACAAAAATGTTAGCTTAATTTTATATAAGCTAGGATGATTGCTTTGATTAAATTATATTTATTTGATTCATGCTTATAATGTTTGTGCCTCAATCGATCATGTTTTCAATTTAAATGAAGTCTATATTTCATTCATACATGATTGAAATGCACATCAATTAGCTGAGCGATCCTAACCAGACGACGGCTAGTGGACGCATAATTGAAATTTGCATGCTTAATTTAGTTCCTAGCCTGATTAAATTGCAGGTTTCATAACAACTCTAACGAAGCTTGTTATCTGCATAGTTTTTAGATTTGTGTGATTAAACTGTTTCAAACCTAACACGTCCCTGTTATCTCACATGAATGCTAAGAAACCCTTAGTAAATAAGGGTCAATAAAATGCGTATTTGCTAAGTAAAGGATTTGAAAGGACCTAATGTGGTTTCCAAACTCATGAAAGATCGAGTTGCCATGGAATGTTTTTTCGGATGTTATTAAGCATGTTGATAATAAATTGAGTTTAATTAAAGTAATTATCCTAGTTTATTTATGTTATAATTGTTGTTTAATTTTGCTAAAATCGATTTCATTCATATAGTTTGCATACTTAGGATAATTTTCATTTGGGATCATTGCATTTAGTTTAATATATTTAATTTTAATCATCACTTCTCAACCATATTATGTTTTTATTTACCAAGTTGTTAGTATAATTTTACAATTAAGCGATTTAACACAAATACAATCCCTATGGAGACGATAACTCGATACTTATTACTTGATAACGACTATGTACACTTGCACAAACCTATGAGTTACAGCCACCCATGTGGTTGGCCATGTGCAAAACATGACCATGTGGTCAATGAAGACATGGAAGTGAGCAAGACAAGGCCGTGTAGTGGCTGAACTGTGGCTGTGTGGGCCACACGGGCAAGGCCAATTTGGGCGTGTGGGCCCACACAAGAATATGGGCCCATTTTTTTAAAATTCTACTTAGGGTCGTACGGGTCATTTCGATCGTCTATGGGCCTAATGTAGGGTCGATAAGGGCTAACCAAACCTTAAAACTATGGGTTCTACTAGACTAATATTCTGTTCTGAGTGTGATACTATTGTGCATGACTGATTAGTTTGGTAGATTTGTATATAAGTATTATTTGTATTTAGGCATGTAAAACATGTTTAATCTGTAAATTTTGTATCTAATTTCTGTATCTATTTTGGGGTGGGATTTGTATGTGTGGAGGAAGAGCTCTTGGTAAACCATAATATGAACATATTTTAATCCCACATTTAGCATACTTTTGGATGATTTATCCCTTTAATTATGGAAATAGGTGCTCCTAATCCCTTGTTTTCATGCCTTATACTTAGTAAAGCACCAGAGGATGAAAAGAACAAAAAAGGGCCAAAAATAGAGAAAATAAGCCTAACACGAATTACACACGGCCTGAACTCTGAATCACACGGCCGTGCCTCATTAACAGACCCGAACATGGCCTGGCCTCAAATCACACGGGCGTGGCACACGGGCTTATCCCTGCCACAACAAAGAAGAGTTCTATTTGGAATAGGGTACTTAGAGGAAAAGAAAGCCATTCCAAAAGCCTATATAAACACCCTAGAGGCCAACCTTTAGGGGCGTCCAGCTAGGCCAAGGAGCTGAGCCAGAGAGGCCAGAATTGTGGAATTTACTCAAAGAAAAGCCAGTTGATTCATCTCAAGAAGCCGGAGTTATACTCAAGACGGAGAATTACTCCTTTAATTCCTTCAGGAATTTTTAGGGCTTTCTTATTTTTTGTTTTCTATTTTCTCTTGAGATGTATTCTTTTAGTATTATGAACTAAACCCTCAGATACCTAAGGGAGATGAAACTTAAGACGGATCTTGTTTTTGTTTTCTAAACTATATGATACATACTTGATTTGTTCTTAACTATGTGTTCTTAGTTCTTGCTTTGATATTTCAGGGCAGTAGAGCAAAAGTCTCTGTTTAAGAGTAGATCTAGAACAGTTAAGCAGAGTTGATCGCAACCCTAGAAATAGGATGACGAAAATATGTCAGATTAGGGTCAAACCTAATATAGGAGTCTATAGATCGAATTAATGCAATTCTAGGGGTTTTAATTAGAAAGAGATTTCAATTAATCAACCTAGGGTTAGACGTTAGTAGCCTCGAAAGAGGTATTAATATAAATTAGGGAATCCTACGGTTCAAGTCAAGTGAATAAACCGTCTAGTTCAGAGTTAAATAACAAGTGAAGTCTAGTTGGATTCTTCCTCGGGTATTGTCCTAATCAATTGGTTTTTCCCACAAGTATTTCCCCTATTTCATTCTCTTTGTCCTAGCATCTTTAGCTTAGTAGTTAGTTAATTTTAGATTAATTAATAATTCACTTAATTCTTAGGCTAAATAATAAAAAGAAAGTTAGTATTAGTACTTTTGGTTCCTTTGGGTTCGACAATCCAGTCTTGCCACTAAACTATACCACAGTTCGATAGGTGCGCTTGCCTCAATCGTTGTCATAGTTAGTTTCTAGGCTCGATCATTCTTTATATAAATTTTTAAGACTCTAAAACACGACCAATTTTTCGGTGCCGTGGAACTGAAATATTAAGAAAGCTCAATTTTTATTACCTTAGTCATATTTTATTTTATTTTATTTTTGCTATTAAATTTTAAAATTTACTTTTCTAATTTTTTGTTCTTTTTCTTTTCCTGGTAGGTACCTCTAGTTTATGACTAGAAGGAACCCAACAGGACCACTACTTTACGATAGTGAAATTGAAAGCACAGTTCGCAGAAGCTGAAGAGAAATAAGGAGAAGCCTACAATACATACAAGAAGAGCAAGAAGACGAAATCATTACAAATAAAGAGATGGCTGAGAATAATTTGCTACCCCCAGAAGTGGCCGAACACCATGCTCCTCGAGCTATGTATGATTATGCTAAACCTAATTTAACAGGAGCAGAATCGAGTATTGTTAGGCTTGCCATAGCTGCTAATAATTTTGAACTAAAACCTAACACTATTCAATTGATACATCAATTTGCTCAGTTTGATGGTTTGCAGGATGAAGATCCAAATAATCACTTGACAAATTTCCTCAAATTTTGCCATACTTTCAAAATTAATGGCGTTTCTGATGATGCCATCTGTCTTCGGTTATTTCCCTTCTCTTTAAAGAATAAAACTAAACAGTGGTTGAATTCTCTTCCACGAGGATCAATCACTACATGGGATCAAATGATCGAAAATTTTTTATTAAAATATTTTTCACCGGGCAAAACGGCCAAATTAAGGACTGATATCTCTTCTTTTGTGTAGATGGATTTAGAAACACTATACGATGCATGGAAGAGATACAAAGATCTATTGAGAAGGTGCCCACACCATGGTTTACCCTTGTGGCTACAGGTTCAAACTTTTTACAATAGTGTGAACCCCTCAACCAAGCAGTTGATTTATTCACCCACGGTGAAACCCTGAATAACAAAACTCCTGAAGCGACCTATGAGTTTATAGAAGAGATGTCACTAAACAACGATCAGTGGCAAGTCATGAGTATAATGCCAACTAAAGCAGCTGGAGTTTTCAACCTCGACGCAGTCACCATGCTATCAAACCAGGTATAGATGTTAAATAAAAAGGTTGATGGTTTATGTGGTTGTTTGCAGGTACATCTAGTTATGCAATGTGATTCAAATCTAGGAGGCGTGGTGAATCCTAAGTACCCACCCTATAATCCGGGCATATAAAGTGAACAAATAAACTAAAAGTAATACTTATAATCCAGGATGGAAGAACCGCCCCAATTTCTCATAGGGTGGTCAAGGAAATCAGAGACAACAACCCCCTCCAAACTTCCAACAACAGCCCTATCCACAGGAAAAGAAGCCAAACCTTGAAGATATACTGACAAAATACATAGTGGTATTGGAAACACGGTTCCAAAACACCGAAACAACACTTAAAAATGAACAAGCATCGATTAAAGGAATCGAGAGTCAGTTAGGGCAACTAGTTAAGCTGATCTCCGAATGACCACAAGGTAGCTTGCCAAGTAACACGGAGACTAACCTAAAGGAGAAAGTTCAAGCCATAACAGCCCCAAATTGTGAAGGGTTAATAGAATCTAAATCTGAGTCAAGGCAAGAACCTATGGTAAGTGAAGGTAAAGTTGAGGTAAGCCAAGAAAAGTCAAAATCGATTATTAAAAAATACCAACCTCGTATACCTTATCCATATGTAATGAAGAAAGACAATACGGATGAATAGTTTGGTAAGTTTCTGAAACTCTTAAAAAAATTACATAGTAACTTACCATTTCTTGAAGTTCTTTCGCAGATGCCAGATTCAAGGAAACTTTTAAAAGAGCTTTTAACAAACAAGCAAAAGTTAGACGAGGAGTCGTATGTGGAATTAAATGCAGTGTGTTCATCAATGTTACAGAATAGACTACCACAAAAATTAAAAGATCCAGGGAGTTTTACAATTCCATGTTTAATTGGTAGTTTATCTGTTGATAATGCTTTAGCTGGTTTAGGGGCAAGCATCAATGTTATGCCTTCTAAAATGTTTAAACAGCTAGGTCTAGGGAAACCCAAGCAAACTAGGATGAGCGTTCAACTAGCTTATAAGACTATTCAAATTCCTAGGGGTATATTTGAAGATGTACTAGTTAAAGTTGACAAATTCATATAACTAGTAGACTTTGTTCTTTTAGATATGGATGAAGACAATAATATCCCCTTAATTTTAGGAAGACCCTTTTTAACAACTACAGATCTAAAATTGATGTTAGTACAGGTGAGCTCATACTTCGTGTAGGTGGCGAATCAATCAGTCTTCAAGCTCTCGACTCAGCTAGGACATCAAGTGATAAAGGTGAGAACGTAAATTCCATTGATAATCATTCGGTCAAACTCTCTTTTCAGGAAGCACCACAGAACTACACTATTGAGCCTGATCTTATACCTCTACCAATAAAGAAATATCACATGAGGAACGACGGCTTCAGATCGATGGGCTAGATGAGTGGAAGACACATTTCAAGGAGGAGTCAAAACCACGCGAAGTGAAACCGAAGGAACCTCTGGATGAGCTTAAAGGAACATCAAATCACTTCAAAATAGGAGATCAAGTAGTATTAGATAAAACAGACCCGTGAATCACCACTTCAAACCACATTACGAACAAAGAGATCTATTTTAAGGAAATTAATGTCTTCCCATACGGCACATTGAGGTAAGCAATCCTACATTCGGCACTTTTAAGGTAAATGCTACTCGACATAAACCATATAATGATAGCGTGAGAAAGGATTTCTCACTCCTCAAACCACCATGAATGAGCGAATGAGAGGTAAGTCTAGTTGAAGACTTTAAACAAGTGCTTCTCGGGAGGCAACCCGAGCTCTAACCCCATTTATTTTTATTTTCTTTCTTTCAGCAACTAACTACAAACAAACCAAGTTAATGAAGCGCAGATTTATGCACCATACGACCTCACATACGGCCGTGGCTGTGGCCATGTGGGTGCTACTGATCTTCGTACCAGCATGACAGAGATAGTACAAAAAAGTCACGGGCTCCAACCAAACACCACGGTCGTGCGATGCGGTCGTGGCTGGCACTGTTTTAGAAGCACAGGCGTGGTGACCTGCACATCGGCGTGGGAGAAACGAAGGAAGCATAACACGGCTGTGAGACACGGTAGCATGATTTGACATGCTCACGGTACACGGGCGTGGGGATGTACCAGGCCTGAATTTCTATTTAACCCACCCATTCCCCTTCTCACCCACTCTCCATTCTCTTCTTCTACACACTTTAAGTTTTTCCCTTTCATTTTTCTCCTTCTTCATCTTCCAAGTCCGTGATCTTTACCTCATCCATGTCGAAGAAATGGAAGGATCCTATCCTATCCAGTCTCTCTGTGCGAGACTGATCTACATAAGTTCATGCCGACCGCTTCATTAACTCGATAGGAAAATGACCTTTGAGTCAATTTATTTTCTCTTTTTCTTTTCTCGTTTCTTTTAATTTCCTTATCTTTATTTTTCTTATACTAAATATGGTTTATTTTATTTTACTTTCTTGGTTTTAGGTTCTAAAGGTTGCTTAGGAATCACACACCACAGCCTTAGAAATCACACCCACCTCGCGAACCATCTAACAATAAGGACCTTTCGTTCCATTAATCAGTTCATTTAGTCCTATTTCATTTTTTACACTCTTTCTTTTATTTTTCTTTTCCTTAAATATATAATTAATATATTTAGAATTATTCTTATTATTTACTGGCTAACTCTTCACGAGATTCCCAATTTATTCATCTAGCACGGAGATTGTCGACGGCCACCACACCACGACCACTACCAACTCAAGGAATCCATCCAAAAATTAGGAAGTTTCACTTCTCCCTATCTATTATGATTTCATATATATCTTTGTACATTGAGGGCAATGTACATCTTAAGTGTGGGGGGTGAAAGTTATTTAGAAAAATTGCCTAACTTTTTTGCATTATTCTCAAATCCCTGAATGATATCTTATCTTAAAGTAATTTTCTCATATCACTAATTAGAATGAAATTCCTGTTGATTTATGATTTTTATTGATATGTTTTAGATTAAGTCATAGTTAATTATACAGTGATGATTTAAACTTTAAGATACTAGAGAATCAAGCATGATGAGTCTATTTTCAAAAAATAAAAATCTTGTTAGGTTATCTACCTGAATTTAATTATCACCTTGAAGTTTGAAATTGATAAGGTTGTCATCAAAAACCCATAATTTTTGTGAGATTTTGAACCATTTAGAGCATACATTCTTTTCGTGCTCACTCTATTGATTATGAGTGTGTCAACATTGAGTTGTTATTCTAGAACTTGCTTCGATTATACATGTCGAGACCACATCTTTGATTTGATATACTGAGATGATAAAGGCACTTAGGATTTAACCCACTTACTCCACTAAAATCCTACATTCATAATTAACCACTAGTGAACCCGATGATCCTAACAACCCTTTTTATTGATTCACCCACTAATATTAACCCAAATCCATCTTGTATTTGTTATCACCATTCCTTTTGACTACACTTCTATCAAGACTTGATTTGATCAATTACCTAATTATTTTATTTCAGTAGTTGAAATTTTCTCATATTATGTATTTACTTGATTTGTTCTTAAAAAAAAAATTAGAGTTTATTCATTACTAGTTCTATAATTAAGTGAGCTTATACGTTAAACTCAACATCTTAAAAAGGGAAGCTCGTATTATTAGTATTTTAAGTTTACAATTTATGTAATTATTTAGGATTGGTTCATTTTTCTAGTTAGGTAAATTGTCAATTCAATTTCGATTTTAACCCTTTAATTCAGCCTTTATCCACACCTTTAACCTAAGCCCCGTTACAACCCTTTTTAAAGACCTTTTGATTTGTATATCATCTCATTTTATAGTGGTGGAGATTTGATTTTAATGCAAGCCTATGGGATTAACTTTTCATGTTTGACTGATGAGTGTTTTGTTTTGAACTTTAAACACCTTGAGTGATTTGAGTGAATCTTTAGTGAGGATGCCAACTCTTGCTAATTTTGAATTAAAGGTAATTATTTAGATAAGGGGAAACACCTATGTTTTCATGCTACAAACTTATGACTTTGATTGTTTCAATCTTCAGGACTCTTTTAGTTAAATTATCCATGTATAAATTATCTATCAATTATGATGAAACATTATCGATTAATATTATGAACTGAGAAGTTCGCTTTAATTATGAGTTGAGAATTTGCTTGAGGACAAGCAAAAGCTCAAGTGTGGGGGTATTTGATAAACCATAATATAAACATATTTTAATCCCATATTTTGCATACTTTTGGATGATTTATCCCTTTAATTATGGAAATAGGTGCTCCTAATCTCTTGTTTTCATGTTTTATACTTAGGAAAGCATCGGGGGATGATAAGAACAAGAAACGGGCTGAAAACATAGAAAATGGGCATAACACAAATTACACACAGCCTGGACCCCGAATCACATGGCCGTGCCTCATTATGAACCGAACACGGCACGGCCTTGAATCACTGCAGCGTGGGCACAGGCGTGTCTCGCCCATGACAAAGAAGAGTTCTATTCGGAATAGTGTAACACCCCAAACCCGCCCAAACATTACGACCAAATTTGGTATGTTACAGAGAAAACATTTTGAAAAAAAATCCCTTTATCCGATTTAATTTAAAGTAAAAGATACCGTCTTGTTTTAAAACCATTGAGGTGTATGAAGCAAACCACACCGAGTTTTGTTAAAGATCTATTAAGTCGGGTTATTCTGATATCAAATGTACAGATGGTACAATAAAACATTTTGCGTTTGAATTTAAGAAAAGCGTGTGTACCCATTTAAAGTCACTAAGTAGTTTAAACAAATTATCCAAAACATGTAAAATAATCAAAGTAAAATCTTAGGAGGCCTTATTACAACTTGAACAAATAAAATCGACAATAAAATAAAAATAGCTCAAAATTCATTTAATCCACATTTTCACTGCATGGCCACCTCGAGTCCATCCGGATCCTCATCCGCGATCTATGAGTCATCTGAAAAAGTTAAAGGAGAAGGTGAGTCACCAAGACTCAATGTGTAACCCTTCCCCCAGTTTAATGCAACATCATACACAAATTACAACTAAGTTAACATGCACTAAGTTTAACATGCACCCAACCTAGCCATCCAAAACACCTTTCTCTACCGGTGGTGGTGCCAAACCCTTTGGTGGTGCCAAACCACCGATGACTCAAAGTCACGATATCCATTAATATTGTGGTGCCAAACCTTTGGTGGTGGTGCACATAAACAAGTTGTGGGGCCAACCCACGTGTGATACCAAGTCACATATAACAAGTTGTGGGGCCAACCCAAGGCGCTATGTGATACCAAAATAACCATAACTTTATATATCACATATACCAAATATGCCTTGCATCAATCATGCATCATATAGTTATCTCAAATCGACAATAAAGGACTTATACCAAAATCGCATCATATAGTTATCTTGCTTATACCTTTATGGTATTAGGTCCAAATCTACATCAATCCAATTTAGCATACATAATGTACTTAGCATAGTTGTTAGTTATAAAGTGTGTATGTACACACCTGTTACCAATGATAGTCCTAAATCCACGAAGAGTCAATCGCCACACTAGGTATCCTTGCTCCTATATTCGGCCAAACATAAGGTTAGTGTTATAGACCATTACCAAACCCAAAATAATACCAAAGGGTTACACACGAACCCGAAACCTTACCTACATGTCCTTTGAACACTAACCACCTCACGATATGTAAATCTGTTTCACTTCCCTACAATCGGCAACCATCCATATTAATAGCCTTCAGCTTTTCGATCACTAAAATTATAGTCTATTAAAGTAGATCCTTACCACCACTTACCAATATTACTTACTAACAAATGGAGGCTTGGTTCGAATACTTCAAAATCCCGGAGTCCCTAGGTGAAATCGGTTTTAAAAGAAAGATTAGCCAAACTCTCAACAAATGTCAGATTTCGGCTTTTCATTTATCCAAGTCGACAGAGAATTAAGAAAAACAGAATAAAAGGCATTCGGCCTTGGACACTTACCCACCTTTACAAACCGATTGGAGGAAATCCTAGAAGAAATCACCTTTTCTTTGATGTTCGGCCAAAACTACACCAAATAGGGAGAAGGGGATTCGGCTATGGTTGATTAAAATAATATTCAAGGTTCGACTTTGAATGAAAAAGAGAAAGAGAAAGAAGTAAAGTAGGAGTTTCGGCCAAAAGGTTTGAGAAGAGGAAAGAAAGGTATGAGGGAGAGTATTTTGGTTTAGCACAAATGGAAGAAAAGAGAGGGATAAGAGAGTAGGTGATTCGACCAAGGGTCAAAAAGAAAAAAAGATGAAGATGGCAATGGGGTTTTGGTTTTGAGAGAGGGTGAAAAAGAAAGAAAAAGAGATGAAATGCTAGTCGAATTTGTTAAGTAATTCACTAAGAAAATTTGGCCCCCCTACATAGCTCCCTTGTCGTCCACTCCTCTCCGGGGAGTTCAAATTTGACCAACACCTTGAATCACTCTTGGCCAATAGTTTAAAATTATTTCGAAAGAATTTGAATTAAACAAATGCCTACTTTTCCTCCTTGCCACCCTTTTAAAATTAATCAATTAAAATCCAATTAAAATCATTATTATCCTTATTATCCTGAAATCAAAATTAAGCATTTCTCTCTCTCTCTTGCCGTCTAAAATAAAGAGCAAAAAGGAGAATTTCGCAACTCGAACCTAGGCTCCCTTGCTCCTCTTGTGGCGTCAATTCTAGCTCCTAAGTGGCCTCCTTTTGCCACTTTTCCAAGGCCTTTTAGTGTCTAATATTCCTCATTTAACTTGTAACCCCTACTTACTAAGGCTCCCTATCTTTAAAGCTTACAAATGGAATTTTCGTACTACTCAAGCCTACTCAAGATTCATAATTAAGTCCTATTATACCACGAATAACACCACAGCAATCCAATCACAAGCAATTTAATTCAATGACAAATAACCCCAATTTTAGGATGTTACAGTTCTACCCCCCTTAAAAATAATTTTGGCCTCGAAATTACCTGATCAGAAGAGGTAGGGGTATTCCTGTCGCATCACATCCTCGGGTTCCCACGTAGCTTCCTCCGCACCATGGTTTCACCATAACACTTTTACCAAAGGTACTGACTTCCTACGCAAAACCTTGACATCTCGATCTAAGATCTGGACTGGTTCTTCCTCGAAAGATAAGTCTGAATTTACCTCAATCTCAGCCACTAGCACAACGTGTGATGGATCTGACCGATATCGTCTAAGCATTGACACATGGAAGACGTCATGAATCTGCCTCAACTCGTCGGCGATTCGGTGATGATAAGCCGGTGTGCACTCGCTTCACCATCAGATATGGCCCGATGAACCTTGGGCTTAGCTTCCTTTTTCGCCCAAATCTTAATACATTTTCCAAGGCGATACCTTCGAATAACTTTATCTCCTACTGCATATTCCATTTCCTTACGCTTAAGATCGACAAAAGATTTACGCCTATCGGCGCTTCCTTGAGGCGAGCCGAATCACCTTAACTTTATCTTCGTTTACATACCAACTCGGACCCAAAATTTATCGTTCACCCAACTCGTCCAACATGTAAGAGTACGACATTTTCGTCCATCTGAGACTTCATATCGTGCCATCTGAATACTCGCTGATAACTATTGTTATAAGCAAATTACATAAGTAGATACTCTTCCCAAGCGCCATGAAATCCGAACACAACCTCTTAGTATATCTTCTAAAACACAGATGACCCTTTCCGATTTGCCCGTCGAATTTGTGGATGGAAAGTCATCTTTGAAATCAATCGTGTACCCAAAGCTCGATGCAACGCTTTCCGAACCAGCGTAAATCTGGGATCCCTATCCGAGATGATCGAGGCGGCACTCTATGCAACCTCACTATTTCTAACACATACATTTTAGCTAGCTTCAAGTGAGTAATCCACCTTCTGGGTATAAAGTGAGTGATTTAGTCGAGACGGTCTACAATCACCCAAATTGCGTCCTTCTTCTTTGGGCGGTAGGGTATCGACAAAATCCATAGTGATCCTCTCCCATTTCCATCGAGGGATCTTCTTGGTTGAAGTAACCCCGATGGTGGCGGTGTTCACCTTAACTTGGCGACACGTTAGACACCTTCCACAAATTCGATTACCTTGCGCTTCATTACAGCCATCGAAGCTGTTTACGCAAATCTCCATACATCTTGCTACCTCCGGGATGCATAGCGTATGGGCTACTAAATGCATCTTGAAGAATTTTTGCCTCAATTCAACATCCTTCGCATACAAGCTTGCATTTGAAAACATAATACTTCATCACCGGACAAACTATACCCTTCCAAACCACCATATTGAACTTGCAATCTCGCGCATTCAAACTTTCATCTACTAACTGTTTTTCCTTAATCTCCTCGATCCAAGTTGGCTTAACTTGTAGTTTCGCCAAAAGACTTCCATCGTCGTATAGACTGAGGTGAGCAAACATTGCCTTTAAGTCCATTACGACCTTCCGCTCAACGATCGACCACCACGTTAGCCTTGCTCGATGGTACTCAATTGAGCAGTCGTAATCCTTCAGCAGTTCAATCCATCTGACATCTCAAGTTCAAATCCTTCTAATCAAGAGATACCTCAAACTTTTGTGATCCGTGTAGACTATCGACTTTTCCCCATACAAGTAATGCCTCCATATTTTCAAAGCGAAGACTACTACCGCTAATTCCAAGTCGTGAGTCGGATAGTTAACCTCATGCGGTCTTAGCTGACGGGATGCATAAGCCACTACCTTCCCTTCCTACATCAATACACATCCCAACCCGTATGGGACGCATCACAAGATGGCAGTAAACAACTTCCCACCTCAAGTGAACGAGCTCGACTTAGTCGGAATCTTCCTTAGCTTATCAAAACTTTCCTGTTGTTTCTTGACCATACAAATGGAACTCCTTTTCTTAATAACTTAGTTAGTGGTGCTGCGATTAAAGAGAACCCTTCCACAAATCTTCGATAGTACCCTGCCAGACTCAGAAAACTCTGAATTTTTGCCACTGACTTAGGCGGTTTCCAATCCAACACCACTTCAACCTTGCGAAGGTCCACTCTAATCCCTTCCGCTGACACCACGTGACCTAAGAAAGTCACCTCCGTAAGCCAAAATTCACATTTACTGAATTTGGCATATAACTGCTTCTCCCTCAGTACTTGTAGAACTATACACAAATGCATGTCATCCTCCTCCTCCGTCTTTGAATAAACCAATATGTCGCCTATAAACACCACGACAAATTGATCCAAGTAATCTTTGAAACACCCTATTCATTAAGTCCATGAGCAATGAAGGTCGTTGGTCAACCCAAATGGCATCACTAGAAACTCATAATGCCCATACCGAGTACAAAATGCCATCTTGTGAACATCACCTCCTTCACCTTAAGTTGATGATAACCTGACCTAAGGTCTATCTTCGAGAAAACTGATGCACCCTTCAGTTGGTCAAACAAGTCATCAATCTAGGGCAACGGATACTTGTTTTTGATCGTTAACTTGTTTAGCTGATGGTAGTCGATACACATCCGCATTGAACCATCCTTTTTCTTGACAAATAGCACAGGTGCTCCCCACGGAGATATACTTGATCGGATAAACCCTCGGTCCAAGAGCTCCTGAATTTGAGCCTTCAGCTCCACCAATTCCTTCGGTGCCATTCGGTATGGTGCTATAGACACAGGCGCCGTTCTGGGTAACAAGTCTATACCGAATTCAACTTTTCAATATGGAGGCAGACCCGGACCTAAAAGTTCTTCTAGAAACACATCAACAAATTCCCCTACCATTCGGACCTTCTCAACTGCTGACTCCTTAGCCTCCAAGGCACATATTCGAACCAAAAATGCCTCACACCCTTTCCTGACCATCTTCTCCGCCTTCAACGCAGACACCACGTTGGATAGGTAATCTCTTCTATTACCTATCATGACCACTTCATCACCCTCAGCCATCTTTAGAACCATGCACTTAGCAGCGTAATCTAGCTTTGCCTGATACTTAACCAACCAATCCATTCCAAGAATCAAATCGAACTCCCCAAATGGCAGTTCCATTAGATCGGCCAACAACACTACCCCTTGGAGTTCTAGGGGTACATCTCTATATAACTTGTTTACAATTACAGAGTGACCTAGAGGGCTAATTACTGTCATCTCCCTAGAAGTAGTCTCAAAGTCTAGATTCATAGTCTCTACCACGCTACTAGCAACGTATGAATGCATCGAACCCACATCAATTAATGCAACATATGGAAGACAAAAAATTAGGAACATATCGGTTATGATGTCCGGTGCGTCACCCTCCTCTCGATGCCTTGCTGCATAGACTAAACCAGGTTGCCTTGCCTTTGTGTTGCTTGTACCTCTGCCCGAAATTTTGTGACCTCGACTAGAACCATTGCCTCCTCTGCCATTACCACGACCTCTCTGTGGTGGTCCTACATTTCTAGCTTTGAGCATGGTTACGACCCTCCGCCGGTTCTTAGCTAACTTTCGAGGACAATCCCTTACACGGTGATCCAACGATCCACATTCAAAGCATCCTCTTTCACCAGTCCAACAACCTCCCCAATGTGATTTCCCACAGCGATTACACTAAGCTGGTCTCTGATTAGTAGCCATGGGCCTTCCTACCTGATTCAGCCCACTCTGCCTAGCCCTCTTCTATGCATTACTTCCCGATCCAGACGACCAAAATCCTCCTTTTTGCTTGTTCCTATCGTAGTTCTGTCTCACGGACTCCTTGACCCCTTCGACAACTTTAGCCTTTTCCACTAAGACAGAAAACTCACGCTCCTGCTGTGGAGCAATTAGCAACCTTAAATCATCCCTAAGTCCGTCTTCAAAGTAGACACAACGATCATGCTCTGTTGACATAATTCCCAGAGCATAACGGCTCAGCCTCAAGAATTCTGCTTCATACTCCGATACAGACTTATTTCCTTGTACCAACCCCAGAACAACTTTCCTCTGCGAATCAATGTAGCTGGTGCCCACATACTTCTTCTGATAAGTACCTTTGAAATACTCCCAAATAAGGTCATCTGCCGTGGCACCATCTCGAACCGTGAGCCACCATTGATATGACTCATCCTTTAGAAGTTTACGCGCCCTTTCACTTCTCCTCACTTGTCGATCGAGATCATCCATGATCCTCTCAGTCGATTCTAACCAATATTCTTCGCGGACTGGGTGCCACTCCCGATACACCCCGGAATACCTCAGCCCCATTGGATCGGAGTCACTCGGGTACAGATTTTTGAGCTCCCATACCTCCACTTGCCCCAGCCACCATCTCAAGGACTCGCAACACAGCTTGCGATACTGCCTCACATCCCGTCTGATCCTGCTCCTTAGCTCCAAAAGTTGAGGGTGGTGGTGGCGGTGGTACCTCATTCTCAGATCCCTGACCCGACATAGCGGGTTCTGACACGGTCATCCTGTCCCTACCGCGTCCACGACGGCCACGTCCTCTAGAGCTCATTCTAACTATTGCGCTTTAATCTGATTAAGAAATTTTTATGGATTAGTACTTGTTTCACTTGGTTATCCGCGAAGAAATTTTATGAAGAGAGTTTAATAGAGATTCTTTCGATCAATCAAAGTTTTAAGTCCTCTATCCTAGTTCGCACAGGAAAGCACATCCATTCCCACTCTTTCGGGCATTTCTGTCCGTTTCTATCCTAGGGGTATTTTCGTCATTTTCCTCTGTGGGTATTTTCGTAATAACCGGAGAAATTTTAAAACTTTAATAAATTAGACGCTTTAAAATTTGAAATTTCCAAAATTAGAGGGTATTTCTAAAATTTGTCAAATTAAATGTAAGCGAATTTTAGAATCTAGGGGTATTTTGGTAATTTTGTCAATCAGGGGTAGTTTTGTAAATTTCCAAAGTCAGAGTATTATTTTGAAATACAGAATTTTGGATACTTTTGCAAAGTAAGAAAATTTTATTGAAATCGGGTAGTATGGTAATTTTAGAAACCAAGGGCATTTTCATAATTTTGCCACTAGGGGCATTTTGGTAATTTTGGTAAATTGAAAATATTTTGAAAATTTTCGTAAATAAATTTTGTTACTATTTAAAGGAGTATTGTAATGATTTTTAAAAATTAGAGTTTTCATAAAACATGGCTAATCCCTTGGGTTTTATTTATTGTGTTTAGCCTATGACCGAGTCCTCTTGGTTAGGGTGAACCAAGCTACGCACTGTAGGATTCCTGCGAAGAGGAGGTGAGTCACGAGGACTGCTTAAGTACCAAGCTCTTTCGGATCTAATCCTAGACATGCGCACATGGGTTACCACACCCTAACTCGACGACTTAATCATAGGTTTGTTTAATTAGGCATTTAAAGTCTTATATATTTTGTTGGGGTAAACTAGTTCTATGGTTCAAACACCTATCATATTATCTACGTTCCATAACTACCCTTCTATAGATAATAATTCATCTGAGTTAGAAGTACTTACAGGCGGATTGGTTTGGAGACTCGAGCCATGTTGTTCCACAACCAAAATATTTCACAAAGGCCTCATAAAACATTTTGGGCCTTGGCCCCCACAACCGAAGCTTTGAACTGGCTCGATATTAATTTTGTAACACCCCAAACCCGCCCAAACATTACATTGAATTTGGTATGTTCTGGAGAAAACATTTTGAAAAAAATCCCTTTATCCGATTTAATTTAAAGTAAAAGATACCGTCTTATTTTAAAACCATTGAGGTGTATGAAGAAAACCACACTGAGTTTTGTTAAAGATCTATTAAGTCAGGTTGTTACCAATATCAAATGTACCCGATGGCACAATAAAACATTTTGCATTTGAATTTAAGAAAACGTGTGTACCCATTTTAAAGTCACTAAGTAGTTTAAACAAATTATCCAAAACATGTAAAATAATCAAAGTAAAATCTTTGGAGGCCTTATTACAACTTGAACAAATAAAATCGACAATAAAATAAAAATAGCTCAAAATTCATTTAATCCACATTTTCATTGCATGGCCACCTCGAGTCCATTCGGCTCCTCATCCACGATCTACGAGTCACCTAAAAATGTTAAAGGAGAAGGTGAGTCACCAAGACTCAATGTGTAACCCTTCCCCCGGTTTAATGCAACATCATACACAAATTATAACCAAGTTAACATGCACTAAGTTTAACATGCACCCAACCTAGCCATCCAAAACACCTTTCTCTACCCTATGTGGTACCAAACCACTGGTGGTGCCAAACCACTAGTGACTCAAAGTCACCATATCCATCAATATTTTGGTGCCAAACCACCGGTGGTGCTAAACCATTGGTGACCAAGTCACATATAACAAGTTTTGGGGCCAACCCATGTGATACCAAATCACCTGGCGGCGATCCCATAATATCAACTGTGGGGCCAACCTTTGTGGTGCTAAGCCTCTTTGGGACAAGACGCTATGAGGTGCCAAACCTCTGGTGACCTTAGTCACGAAATGTGGTACTAAACCATGGTGTCCGAGACACGGATATCACTTCCCCTCCACTCATTTAACCCACATTAATCAATGATATGCATTTAATGTAAATTATGCCAACATGTTTATTTAGTAACATACTTTGGATTTATCAATAACCATAACTTTATATGCCACATATACCAAATATGCCTTGCATCAATCATGCATCATATAGTTATCTCAAATCAACAAGGACTTACGAATCCTTGCTTATACCTTTATGGTATTAGGTCCAAATCTACATCAATCCAGTTTAGCATACATAATGTACTTAGCACGCTTGTTAGTTATAAAGTGTGTATGTACACACATTACCAATGATAGTCCTAAATCCTCAAGAGTCAATCGTCCACACTAGGTATCCTTGCTCCTATATTCGGCCAAACATAAGGTTAGTGTTATAGACCATTCTACCAAACCCAAAATAATACCAAAGGGTTACACACGAACCCGAAACCTTACCTACACGTCCTTTGAACACTAACCACCTCACGATATGTAAATCTATTTCACTTTCCTACAATCGGCAACCATCCATATTAATAGCCTTCGGCTTTTCGATCACTAAAATTATAGTCTATTAAAGTAGATCCTTACCACCACTTACCAAGATTACTTGCTAACAAATGGAGGCTTGGTTCGAATACTTCAAAATCCCGGTGTCCCTAGGTGAAATCGGTTTCAAAAGAAAGATTAGCCAAACTCTCAACAAATGCCGAATTTCGACTTTCCATTTATCCAAGTCGACAGAGAATCAATAAAAACAGAATAAAAGGCATTCGGCCTTGGACACTAACCCACCTTTACAAACCGATTGGAGGAAATCCTAGAAGAGATCACCTTTGCTTTGATGTTCGGCCAAAACTACACCAAATAGGGAGAAGGGATTCGCTATGGTTGATTAAAATAACATTCAAGGTTGACTTTGAGTGAAAAGAGGAAGAGAAAGAAGTGAAATAGGAGTTTCAGCCAAAAGGTTTGAGAAGAGGAAAGAAAGGTATGAGGGAGAGTATTTTCGGTTTAGCACAAATGGAAGAAAAGAGAGGATAAGAGAGTAGGTGATTCACCAAGGGTCAAAAGAAGAAAAGATGAAGATGGCAATGGGGTTTTGATTTTGAGAGAGGGTGAAAAGAAAGAAAAGAGATGAAATGCTAGCCAAATTTGTTAAGTAATTCACTAAGAAAATTAGGCCTCCCCCCTACATAGCTCCCTTGTCGTCCATTCCTCTCCAGGGAGTTCAAATTTTGGCCAACACCTTGAATCACTCTTGGCCAATAGTTTAAAATTATTTCAAAAGAATTTGAATTAAACAAATGCCTACTTTTCCTCCTTGCCACCCTTTTAAAATTAATCAAATAAAATCCAATTAAAATCATTATTATCCTCATTATCCTGAAATCAAAATTGAGCATTTCTCTCTCTCTCTCTTACCATCCAAAATAAAGAGCAAAAAGGATAATTCTGCAACTCGAACCTAGGCTCCCCTTGCTCCTCTTGTGGCGTCAATTCCAGCTCCTAAGTGGCCTCCCTTTTGCCACTTTTCCAAGGCCTTTTTAGTGTCTAATATTCCCTCATTTAACTTGTAACCCCTACTTACTAAGGCTCCCTATCTTTAAAGCTTACAAATGGAATTTTCCTACTACTCGAGCCTACTCAAGATTCATAATTAAGTCCTATTATACCACGAATAACACCAAAGCAATCCAATCACAAGCAATTTAATTCAATCACAAATAACCCCAATTTTAGGATGTTACAAATAGGGTACTGTAAAACCCCAAACCTGGTCAAAATGCTACGACCGAATCTGGCATGTCACAGGGAAGAAAATGTTTTGGAAACCAGGTTGTCGTCTTGAGTTGGGAAGAAAACTTTTGTATATTTATAAAAGAATCGAGTTTGGATTGAGTGAACTGTGGAAACATTTTGAGACTTAGTTTAGCAAAATAGACTTTCCTTGTTGTTATCCCTTGTTTGTTAATTACCCGATGTAAAACTTCAGAAAAACCCAAAAATTTATCCAAGTTTTGAAAATGTCTGTTTCACAGTTTACTAAACATGCCCTTAATGTTTCACAACAGTTTAAAGAAATTTAAAATAAATAAATAACCCCAAAGTAAAATCTAAGTGGCCTTATTACAAAGCTGAAATCCAAACTTAAAGCAAAAAAAAAAAATCTGAAATAAACATCGAAATAAAAATAAAATATTAAGCATGGCCACCTCGAGTCCACCCCGACTCCATATCTGAGATCTAGGAATTATCTTCAAAAAGGTAACGGAAGGGGTGATTCATCGAGACTCACTGTATAAATCCCTATCCCAAAAGATGTTAAGCTCTTACACAGATTCATATGCAAATATGCATGTCATGCAACCCATCCAACCTAGGTATCCATCCGAGTCTTCCAAGTCTACCCTTGTGGCACCTAGCCACTGGTGGTACCTAACCACTGGTGATCGAAGTCACAAATAATCATTTGTGGGGCCAACCCATTTGTGGTACCTAACCACTAGTGACGATCCCTTATATCGTTATGTGGGGCCAACTTACTATGGTACCGAACCACTGGACGACTCACAAAAATAAGCATATGTGGTACCTAACCACTGGTGGTTCCAAACCACTGAGACTTAGTCACAGAATAATGATATGTGGGGCCAACCCACGTGTGGTACTTAACCACTGGTGACAGTTTGATAAATCATACTTCCCCTCTCCTCTCATCATACCCATTTTACATGTATATGCTTTTCAATACCATATGATCATGCTTAACGCTTATGAAGATATAACATGGCACATGCAGATTTAATATAGATAAATCACGTTAGCCACCAAAATGGACTTACCCGAAATCCTTGTTTTTACCCACAAGGGTAACAAAGTGATTTCATCACATTACTTGACTTTTGACAAAACACAATAATCACATATTAAACATATGAAGTGTGTAAAAGTTACACACCTGATTACTCACAACACGATAGTTCCTACGTCGACACTCTCGTTGATAGGCACTACCGCTATCTGCCTACTATTCTGCCCAGATGCTGGCCCACACCCAAGTGGCTAATCACGAATAGCAGACACAGCCCTCCTCTTGAACTTGGGGATCGAACTCGAAGGTTGACTTCCCTCTCCTTCTTGTATATTTCTTGCATCCATTAAAAGCTTCGTCAAAACCCACTACGAGAGATATGGTTTTTGGGATTTCCACCCCACTAGGTTAAAACAATAGATAACCAATAGATCGATTAATAAAACCACTAAGAAGGGAGTTCCTACCTAAATCGATTAGATCCCAGAGTTAACAGGCTTAGACCACATGATGATCGCACCTACACAAGTACCTGATGAGATTCAAAAAAAAAAGATTTGGTAAGGAAGCGGCCATTCGGCCGAACATATTATCATCATCGACATACCTTCGACTTTCTTCAGGATTCAGCACAACCAATCATAGCGATGAAGATTCAGCTTCCAAGAGAAAAAAGAAACTGTGGTCTTTGGCTTTTAGTGAATGAAAGAAGAGTAATCAGGGTAATGAGAATCAAGGGGTTTCGGCTAGCAAGGTGTTTTGAGAATAATAAACAAGATGGATGAGAGGTAGGAGTAGTGATTCGGCCTTGGGACAAAGATGGAGAAAAGAGTAGTAGGGATTCAGCTACCACAAGAAGAAGAAGAAGAGAAAATCCTAAAGGGGTTTCGGCTATGGTCAAAAGAAGAGAAAAGAGGAGAAAAGCTTAGGTAATTTTCAGCAAAAGAGAGATTGAGAGGAAAAAGCTTGATTGAAAAGTGAAAACCCCACCTAAATACCAAAAATACTACTTTTAGCAACTAAATTTTGGTACCCTCACCAAAAGCCAAAACCGAGAGTCCTCTTCCCCCCAAACTCTTCAAAAGAATTCAACTAACACCCCATTGTGCCGTCCCCTCCATCTTCCTATCATCAAAACAATTTGAATTCACCACACTCCTAAAATTTCTCTCCTTCACTTATCCAAATCTGTTGACCCCTTCAATGCTCATCCACCAGAGTCCAAATCGAATGCAACACCTCCTGGCCTTGGCGTAAAAAAAACAACCAAAAGGGGATTCCCGTAGCTAGAAACCAAGTCCCTATCAGCTCCCCTGGGGCGTCACTTCTTTAAGCCTTAAGTGGCGCCCTTTTTGCCACTTTACCAAGGTTCTTCTTGCATCAAAACCTACCACCAACCACCCTTAACTCCTATCCCATTTAGCTCCCCCTTCTAAGTGCCCAAAAAGAAAATTTTCCTAAGGCTCTAGCCTACCTCTAGCTCAAGCCTGGACCTTTAAATCACCCTGAACTAGCATGACGACCATACTATCTACATGCAATCACACAAAATGCAAAGGCCCCGTTTGAGGATGTTACTGTTCTACCCCCTTAAAAATAATTTTGGCCTCGAAATTACCCGATCAAAAGAGTTGAGGGTATTACTGCCGCATAACATTCTTTGGCTCCCATGTGGCTTCTTTTGATCCATGGTTCCGCCACAATACCTTTACCAAAGGGACTGATTTCCTACGCAATACTTTGACATCCCGATCCAGGATATGCACTGGTTCCTCCCCAAAAGATAAGTCTGGGCTTACTTCAATTTCTTCTACCGGCATAACATGAGACGGATCTGAATGATAGCGCCTAAGTATAGAAACATGAAACACATTATAGATCTGACTTAATTCTAATGGCAACTCGAGCTGATAAGCTACTAGTCCCACACGCTTTAACACCCAATAAGGCCCGATAAACCTAGGGCTCAGCTTGCCATTTCGACCAAATCTCAGCACTTTCTTCCACGGTGACACCTTCAAGAAAACATTGTCACCCACTGCAAATTCTATATCCTTTCGCTTAAGATTGGCATAGGACTTTTGCCCGTCTAAAGCTTCTTTCAGACGTGCTCGAATCAACCTACCCTTACCTTCTATTTCAGCCACCAACTCTGGACCCAATAACTGCCATTCACCCAACTCTGTCCAACACGCAAAGGTACGACATTTCTGTCCATATAACGCTTTATATGGTGCCATCTGAATGCTTGCCTGGTAACTATTGTTATACGTGAACTCTACCAACGGTAGAAATTCTTCGCAACTACCTCTGAAATCCAAGGCACAACCTCTTAACATATCTTCCAAAATTTGAATTACCCTATCCGACTGCCTATTTGACTGGGGATGAAACGTCGTACTGAAATCTAACCTTGTACTCAATGCCTGATGTAATGCCTTCCAGAATCTCGACGTAAATCTAGGGTCTCTGCCCAAAATAATCGACACTGGCACCCCATGCAACCTCACAATCTCCGCTATATATAATCTAGCTAACTTCTGAAGAGAGTAATCGACACGTACAGGTATGAAATGTGCAGACTTTGTCAGATGGTCAACAATTACCCAAACTGAATCCTTCTTAATAGGCGTGAGGGGTAGCCCACTAACAAAATCCATCGTGATCCTTTCCCATTTCCACTGCGGAATCTTTACCGGTTGCAACAATCCCGAAGGTAACTGATGTTCGGCTTTGACCTGCTGACACGTCAAACACTTACTCATAAATTCAATTACCTCTTGCTTTAGTCCTGGCCACCAAAATTGCTCCCGAAAATCCCGGTACATCTTACTACCTCCAAGATGCATAGCGTATGGACTGCTATGTGCCTCCTGAAGAATCTTCTACCTTAACTCCACATCTTTAGGCATGCAAACTTTCCCCTGAAAACAAAGCACTCCATCACTGCTCAAGCTATACCCCTTCAATCGCCATTCTGTACTTGCAAACATCGAGCGCTTAAAACTTCATCTACCAGTTGTTTTTCCTTAACCTGGTTTACCAATGTCGGCTTCACTTGCAGTTCTGCTAACAGACTTCCATCCTCATACAAACTAAGGTGGGCAAACATGGCTCTTAAATCTACTACCACTTTGCGGCTCAAGGCATCAGCTACCACGTTAGCCTTACCCGGATGGTATTCAATCGAGCAGTCATAATCCTTTAACAACTCGATCCACCTCCGCTGCCTTAAATTCAATTCCTTTTGAGTAAAGAGGTATTTCAAACTCTTATGATCTGTGTACACCATAGACTTCTCTCTATACAAGTAATGTCTCCAAATTTTGAGGGCGAAACCACTGCAGCCAACTCTAAATCATGCGTCGGGTAATTCACTTCGTGAGGTCTCAATTGTCGAGAAGCATGTGCCACTACCTTCCCCCTTGCATCAGCACACAACCTAACCCTGTATGCGACGCATCACAATAAATCGTAAACTCTTTCCCTACTTCAAGCTGAATTAGCACCAGAGCTTCAGTCAAAACCTTCTTTAACTTCTCAAACCTCTTTTGTTGCTTGTCTGACCATACAAACGGAACCCCTTGCCTTAGCAACTTGGTTAACGGCGCTGCAATAAAAGCAAACCCTTCTACAAACCTTCTGTAATATCCTACTAAACCTAGAAAACTCTGAATCTCGCCACTGACTTTGGTGATTCCCACTCTAATACATCTTCAATTTTTCGAGGACCCACTCTAATTCCCTCAGCTGACATCACATGGCCCAAAAAGGTAACTTCTCTTAGCCAGAACTCGTAGTTATTAAACTTTGCGAATAATCGCCTCTCCCTCAAAATTTGTAACACCAAGCGAAGATGTGCGTCGTGCTCCTCCTCCAATTTCGAGTACACCAGAATATCATCTATAAATACTACGACGAACTGGTCCAAATACGGATGAAACACCCAATTCATTATATCCATAAACACTACTGGTGCGTTGGTCAACCCAAACGACATTACCAAATATTCATAGTGGCCGTAATGAGTACGAAACACCGTCTTATGGATATCCGCCTTATTGACCTTAAGCTGGTGATACCCCGACCTCAAAGCTATCTTGGAGAAAGCTGATGCTCCCCTAAGCTGGTCGAACAGATCATCTATCCTCGACAACGGACACTTGTTCTTAATCGTTAACCTATTCAATGACGGTAATATATGCACATTCGCATCGACCCATCCTTCTTCTTATGAAGAAGCAGAGGCATTCCCCAAGGTGATACACTCAGCCAGATAAAACCCCGATACAATAATTCTTGAATCTATGCTTTTAGCTCCACTAACTCCTTTGTCGCCATTCTGTATGGGGCAATAGACACTGGCTGTTCCTGGTAGAAGGTCTATACCGAACTCCACTTCGCGATCAAGAGGCAAACCCAGAAGCTCTTCTAGAAACACATCGGTAAATTCTTTCTCCATTTGGACATTCCCCATAGTTGACTCCAAGGCACAAACATAAGCCACAAATGCCTTACATCCTTTCCTCACCATTTTCTCAGCATTCAAAGTGGATACCAGATAAGATAGGTAATCTCTTCTCTCACCTATCATCACCACCTCTTCACCCTCGACAGTTCTCAGCACCATGCACTTAGCTGCATAGTCTAAACCCGCTTGATACTTTACTAACCAATCCATCCCTAAGATCAGATCGAACTCCCTGAATGGCAGTTCCATCAAATCAGCTTGAAACACTACCCCTGGAAGTTCTAGGGGTACATCCCTATACAGTTTGTTACTACCACAGAGTGTTCTTAGAGGGCTAATTACAGTCATCTCCCTAGAATAAGTCTCATAGGCTAAGTTCAAAGTTCCCACTCTACTACTAGCAACATAAGAGTACGTCGAACCAACATTTATCAACGCAGTATAAGACAACCCAAAAATTAAAAACTTACTAGTTATGACGTCCAGTGCGTCGCCATCCTCTCAATGCCTCGCTGCATAGACCAACCCAGGCTGTCTTGTATTAGTATTTCTAGCACCTCTACATGGTGCTTCACAACCTCGCCCGTTACCATTACCACCCCTAGCTGAACCTTTATCCCTCTGCGGTTGCTGACCATCTCTCCTGAATTGTGTACGTCCTTGACCCTCAGCCTGTGTCCTAGCTGGCCTCTACGGATAATCCCTTATACGGTGATCCATCGACCCTCACTCGAAGCACCCTCTATTACCTGTCCAACACTCCCTTGAATAAGACTTCCCACATCGAACACACCGTAGTGGCCACTGAGCAGTAGTAGTAGGCTTTGTAGCTTGATTCAATCCACCAAATCTAGCCCTTTTCTACAAACTCCCATCAGACCCCGATGGCTCAAAGCTCCTTTTATCCCTATTCTTGTTCTGATTTTGTTTCTCGGTCTACTTCACCTCCTCAGCTATCTTGGGCTTTTCCATAAGAACGGTAAATTCCCTCTCTCGCTGTGGAGCAATCTACACCCGCAGCTCATCCCTTATCCCATCCTCAAACCTAACACAGTGCTCATGTTCTGTGGCCACGATTCCCCAAGCATACTTGCTTAACCGTAAGAATTTTGCCTCATATTCAGATACTGACTTACTCCCCTGAACCAAATTCAAAAATGCCTTACGCTACGCATCTATATAACTAGACCCGACGTACTTCTCTAGTAAGCCGCCTTAAAGAAATCTCAAGTGATACCATCGGCCATCGCACCGTCCCTGACCGTAAGCCACCACTGATAAGACTCATCCAGGAGAAGAGACACTATCCCTTTCAACTTCTCCTCAATCGTGAAATCTAGATCATCCATTATGTGCTCTGTTGCCTCTAACCAGTACTCAGCTATGTTGGGAGCTACACCCGAAACACCCCTAAATACCTCAGCTCCACTAGCATAGAGTCATTCAGACACAAATTTTGAGCCCTCGGACCTACTCCTGCTCCCGCCACTCTCTCTAAGACCCGTAGTATCACCGCGTCATTACCATCCGTTTGCTTCTGAAACTCAGCGCCCACTGCTGGCGGTGGCGACGGCACCTCATTCTCTAACCCATAACCAGATCCTACTGGTTCCGACACAGTCATCCTACCCCTACCACGACCACATACATTACGCCCGTGTCCTCGAGTGCTCATTCTACCATTCGCGTATTATCTAATTAGATATTTTATGGATTAATAATTCTTTCTTCCACTGATTAATAATGGGCAGTCTTATGGAAAGTAGTTTTAATAGTAGTTCTTTTGAATTTGAACTATATCTACATAGCTCAATTCTCAAGTCTGTATTTTCCAAATTCTAGAATTCACATTCAGTCAACATCCAGCAGAGCACCACATCCATGCATCAAACACACGAGTACATCCATGAACTCACATTCATCACCTAGGGGTATTTTCATCATTTCACTACCCAAGGGGATTTTCGTAATTTTAACCTACATAGGTATTTTCATAATTTTTTTCAAAATAAGGTATCTTGGTGATTTTACAAAATAGGGGTATTTTGGTAGTTTTGCATTTTAAGGGTATTTCGGTAATTTTTACAAATCAGGGGTAATTTAGTAATTTTACAATCAAGGTGCTTTAGTAATTTTTCAAACAGGGGTATTTTGGATAATTTACAAAACTAGAGATATATAAGTAATTTTACAAAAAAAGGGGTATTGGTCCCTTTCGGGTTTTAATCATGAATTTTGTCCCGTCAACAAGTCCTCGTGGATAAGGTGAACAGTCACTACGCACCAAGTAGGATTCTAGAAAAGAGGAGGTGAGTCACTAGGACCGCTTAAGTACCAAGCTCTTCTTGGATCCAATTCTGGACATGCGTATGCCTGTTACCACACCTTAACCCTTATGACTTGTTCACAGACATGTCTAATTAGGGAAATTAAGTTTTATGGAATTTAAGAGTTTCTATAACTAGGCCTAAGGTCCATAAGCCCTAGTATACCTATCTATGTCCCTATAAAACCCATTAAACCCATCATATATATCACATCAAAGGTTAAGATACTTACCTGGGTGGATTGGGTGCCGGTAGACTCGAAGGCCATATCTCAACCTAAAATATTTTTCTCAAGTTTACCAATCACTATTGGACCCATTTCATGTTTCTAGTTTTGAATCGAGCTCGATATTAAATGTAACACCCCAAACCCGGCCAAAATGCTACGATCGAACTGCATGTCACAGGAAAGAAAACATTTTGGAAACTAGGTTGTTGTCTCGGGTTTGGGAAGAAAACTTTTGTATATTTATAAAAGAATCAAGTTTGGATTGAGTGAACTGTTGAAACATTTTGAGACTTAGTTTAGCAAAATAGAGTTGCCTTGTTGTTATCCCTTGTTTGTTAATTACCCGATGTAAAACTTCAGAAAAACCCAAAAGTTAATTCAAGTTTTGAAAACGTCCATTTCACAATTTACTAGGCATGCCCTTAATGTTTCACAACATTTTAAAGAAATTTAAAATAAATAAATAACCCCAAAGTAAAATCTAAGTGGCCTTATTACAAAGATGAAATCCAACCTTAAAGTAAAAAAAAATCTAAAATAAACATCGAAATAAAAACAAAATATTGAGCATGGCCGCCTCGAGTCCACCCCGGCTCCATATCCGAAATCTAGGAATTATCTGCAAAAAGGTAACGAAAGGGGTGAGTCACCGAGACTCAGTGTATAAATCCCCATCCCAAAAGATGTTAAGCTCTTATACAGATTCATATGCAAATATGCATGTCATGCAACCCATCCAACCTAGGTATCCATCCGAGTCTCCCAAGTCTTCCCCTTGTGGCACCTAGCCACTGGTGTTACTTAACCACTGCTGACTGAAGTCACAAATAATCATATGTGGGGCCAACCCACTTGTGGTACCTAACCACTGGTGACGATCCCTTATATCATTATGTGGGGCCAACCCACTGTGGTACCAAACCATTAGGACGAGTTACAAAAATAAGCATATATGGTACCTAACCACTGGTGGTTCCAAACCACTGAGACTTAGTCACAAAATAATGATATGTGGGGCCAACCCACGTGTGGTACCTAACCACCGGTGGCAGTCTGATAAATCATACTTTCCCCTCCTCTCACCATACCCATTTTACATGTATATGCTTTTCAATACCATATGATCATGCTTAACACTTACGAAGATATAACATGGCACATGTAGATTTAATATAGATAAATCACGTTAGCCACCAAAATGGACTTACCCGAAATCCTTGCTTTTACCTACAAGGGTAACATAGTGATTTCCACTGTTACTTCGGCTTTTGACAAAACACAATAATCACATATTAAACATATGAAGTGTGTAAAAATTACACACCTGATTACTTGCAACACGATACTTCCTACGTCGACACTCTCGTTGATAGGCACTACCGCTATCTACCTACTATTCTGCTCAGATGCTGGCCCACACCCAGGTGGCCAATCACGAACAGCAGACACATCCCTCCTCTTGAACTTGGGGATCGAACTCAAAGGTTGACTTCCCTCTCCTTCTTATATATTTCTTGCATCCATTAAAAGCTTCGTCAAAACCCACTATGAGAGATGTCGTTTTTGGGATTTCCACCCCACTAGGTTAAAACAACAGATAAGCAATAGATCGATTAATAAAACCACTAAGAAGGGAGTTCCTACCTAAATCAATTAGATCCCAGAGTTAACAAGTTTAAACCACACGATGATCGCGCCTACATAAGTACCTAATGAGATTAGGCAAAAAAAAAAGATTGGGGTAAGGGAGTGGCCATTCGGTCGAACATATTATCATCATCCACATGCCTTCGGCTTTCTTCAGGATTCAGCACAACCAATCACAACGACGAAGATTCGGCTTCCAAGAGAAAAAAGAAAGTGTGGTCTTCGACTTTTGGTGAATGAAAGAAGAGTAATCAGGGTAATGAGAATCAAGGGGTTTTGGCTAGCAAGGTGTTTCAAGAAGAATAAACAAGATGGAAGAGAGGTAGAAGTAGTGATTCATCTTTGGGACAAAGATGGAGAAAAGAGTAGTAGTGTTTCAGCTACCACAAGAAGAAGAAGCAGAGAAAAGCCTAAAGGGTTTCGACTATGGTCAAAAGAAGAGAAAAGAGGAGAAAAGCTTAGGTAATTTTCGGCAAAAGAGAGATTGAGAAGAAAAAGCTAGACTGAAAAGTGAAAACCCCACCTAAATGCTGAAAATACTACTCTTTAGCAACTAAATTTTGGGACCCACACCAAGAGCCAAAATCGAGAGTCCTCTTCCCCCCAAACTCTTCAAAAGAATTCGGCTAACACCCCTTTATGCCGTCCCCTCTATCTTCCTATCATCAAACCAATTTGAATTCACCACACTTTTAAAATTTCTCTCTTTCACTTATCCAAATCTGTTGACCCCTTCAATGCTCATCCTCCAAAGTCTAAATCGAATGCAAAACCTCCTGGCCTTTGCGTTAAAATCAACCAAAAGGGGATTCCCACAGCTCGAACCAAGTCCCTATCAGGTCCCCTGAGGCGTCACTTCTTTAAGCCTTAAGTGGCACCCCTTTTGCCACTTTACCAAGGTTCTTCTTACGTCAAAACCTACCACCAACCACCCTTAACTCCTATCCCATTTATCTCCTCCTTCTATGTGCCCAAAAAAAATTTTTGCTAAGGCTCTAGCCTTCCCCTAGCTCATGCCTGGACCCTTAAATCACCCTGAACTAGCATGATGACCATACTATCTACATGCAATCACACAAAATGCAAAGGCCCCGTTTAAGGGTGTTACAGGTACATAGAGGGAAAGAAAGCCATTCCAAAAGCCTATATAAACACCCTAGAGGCCAACCTTTAGGGGAGTCCAGCTAGGCCAAGGAGCCGAGCCAGAGAGGCCAGAATTATGGAATTTACTCAAAGAAAAGCCAGTTGATTCATCTCAAGAAGCCGGAGTTATACTCAAGATGAAGAATTACTCCTTTAATTCTTTCAAGGAGTTTTAGGGTTTTCTTATGTTTTGTTTTATATTTTCTCTTGAGATGTATTCTTTTATTATTATGAACTAAACCCTCAGATACCTGAGGGGGATGAAACCTAAGATGGATCTTGTTATTGTTTTCTGAACTATATGATAAATACTTGTTTTGTTCTTAACTATGTGTTCTTAATTCTTTCTTTGATATTTTAGGATATTGATTTAAGTATTGATGTGCTTAGGCAGTGGAGCAAAAGTCCTTATTTTAAGAGCAGATCTAGCATAGTTAAGCAGAGTTGATCGCAACACTAGAAATAGGATGACAAAAATTTGCCGGATTAGGGTCAAACCTAATATGGGAGTCCATAGATCGAGTTAATGCAATTCTAGGGGTTTTAATTAGAAAGATATTTCAATTAATCAACCTAGGGGTTGACGATAGTAGCCTCCAAAGAGGTATTAATATAAATTAGGGAATCTTACAGATCAAGTCAAGTGAATAAATTGTCTGGTTCAGAATTAAATAACAAGCAAAGTCTAGGTTGATTCTTCCTCGTGTATTGTCTTAATCAATTGGTTTTTCCCACAAGTATTTCTCGAATTTCATTCTCTTTGTCTTAGCATTCTTAGCTTAGTAGTTAGTTAATTTTAGATTAAATAATAATTTACTTAATTCTTTGGCTAAATAATAAAAAGAAAGTTAGTATTATACTTTTGGTTCCTTTGGGTTCGACAATCCGGTCTTGCCACTAAACTATACTACTGTTCGATAGGTGCACTTGCCTCAATCGTTGTCATAGTTAGTTTCTAAGCTCGATCATTCTTTATATAAATTTTAAGACCCTGACACACGATCAGCTCTGTATAACGATCAACACCTATATTCTGCCAACTTGGCTACATATTATATGTTATGTGTCCTAATAGCACAATATGGTGTGTAGGGTTGGGTGGGTGCTTTAAACCCTACATGGTGTGATGGGATGGTCAAAGATGGTGTGTAGAGGATGGGGGTAAGATTCTAATTATCTGATTTGTATATTTGAATCATATTCAGATTCGAGAAGGACATGAGTGCGAACTCAGATTCGATTATATATATATGAGATTTCTGTATGATCTCGATGTCTAATTCTGTTGGGTTACACATTGAGTTTACGAAAACTCACATTTGCTTGTCTGTTCTATTTAGGTAATCCACAGACTTAGGCGGATGGGTGTGATGGAGACTCAGTGGTGACGACTTGATTGAAAACTGCATTACTTTGTAATTTACTGTTCTTATTATTTATATTTGTAGTTTTATTTGAGAGTTTGTAATTGCTAGGACTCTTTGGACTGGACAGTTTGATTTTTAACTGTTGAGTTCTGGGTTGTTTGATTGCTTTGGTAAAATGTTTTATGGAAATGATGGTTTCATGCAAATAAAGGTTTGCTGAAAATGTGAGCTGAATTTTTGAAATAGAATGGTTTTCGAAAGCTTCTACTTTAGAACACTTTTAAAGGAAAATTAATTAATTGGATAACATTTTGACATTGGATACAAGCAAATAAGAATTGAAAAACTAAAATGGTTTTATCGTATTGACTTTGCTTTCAAGCCCGTTCTTTGTAACACCTCCAAATACGGCCATAACGTCTAGGCCGAGTTTGGGGTGTTTCATTTAGTGGTATAAGAGCCAAGTTACAAAACTTGGGCTGTGAATTTTAGGTTCTAAAATTGTGATTTTAAAAGAATTGGTTTTCAAATATTTTGAATAATTTGAGAAAGTATATGGTACATCGAGTCTCTGACGCTGATTCTATAAGTATATCTATACTTAGATAGAACTATTTGAAAAATACTGTAGATAGTACCTTCTGAAACTATACTGAGATAGTAGAGACTGAAACTTCTGAAAACATTTCTAAACTTCTAATAATTTATGCATAATATATTTGTTAATAAATACTAGAACTGATGCATAAAACTTTATAATGTAGATAAATTTGAAATTTACAATGAGCGCACGTGGAACTCGCGGACGTGGTACTCGTGGCCGTGGTAGAGTCCGTAAAGGGTTCGAGCTGAGTCTTCCTCTCTGGGCAGTATGCCAAATCTAGATATGAGTAGACACCGTTTCACTCGCCATCGAGACTCGGTCTCAATGTTGCTCATTTGGGACAATGTAATCGCCCCAAGTAATGCTAAGGATATTAGAGAGGGTTGTTGGACCCATTTTGGATCTGGGTGTCGTGGGTCAGTAACTAAACGACTCTGGTCTAATGGAGTTGAGCAATTTAAGGGTGTCAGGAGAGTCGCCCCTACAGCTTCCAAGTATTGGTTGGAGGCTACTGAGAGAATTATGAATGATTTAGACTGTACTCCTGACAAGGCATATTAGTGGTGGTTAATGGTTGATGAGGGTACTCAGCCTAATCGTCTGAACTGGGATTTCTTTAAGACCACCTTTTAGAATAAGCACATGGGGACGGGCTATATAGATGCTCGTAGGTGTAAGTCCATGAATCTCACGCAAGGCGATAGATCAGTAGTCGAGTATGAGGCCAAGTTTTTGAGGTTGAGCCACTACGATCGAGGCATGGTGGCGTCTGAGTATGAGAAGTGCCTCTTTGAGGATGGTTTGAGGGATAACTTGAGGGTTTTGATTGCTCCATAGAGGGAGTGAGAGTTTGTGGTTCTTGTTGATAAAGCAAAGATTGCCGAAGAGGTTAAGCGCGCCGAGTGCCAGAATAAGGAACTTGAAAGAGGCAATCATAGAATGGATTCGGAGCCCTCCAGTTCTTTTAGAGGCCTAAAAAAAGGGCAAACCTGTTGGGCCGATTAGAGTTTGGGTTCCTGCTGCTCCTACTGGGATTCAGCCTTGTTAAGATTGTGGTAGGCGCCATCCGGGCAAGTGTTGGAGGAGGATTGGGGCTTGTTTGAGGTGTGGGTCTCTGGAGTACCATATCAGAGAGTGTCTTCAGCGGGTTGATCAGGTGCAAGCTTTAGGACCGGGTTTTGTATAGCTTTAGAGGGCAGTTTAGTAGCCACCTAGGGGCTATGGACCGACTAGGGGTGGTAATGGTATGGGTTGAGGATAGAGAGCACCAGGTACAAGTGCTGTTCAGACTGAGGCGAGGCAGCCTACATCGATTTATGCTGCTCTACGTCGAGAAGATAGAGATACTCCAGATGTTATCACCGATACGTTCTTAATTTTTGAAGTACCTTATACTACTCTGATAGACATAGGTTCTACTAACTCCTATGTAGCTAGTTTTTTTTCTAAAAACTTGGGGATTACCGTCGGGACCACTTCTAGTGAGGTTACTGTACTAAGTCCGTTGGAGCATTCAGCTCGGGTTAGTCAAATTTATAAGGATGTTTTGTTAAAGGTGCAAGGGCTGTATTTCTAGCAAATTTGTTGGAGCTTCCATTTGGGGAGTTTGATTTGATTCTTGGTATGGATTGGTTGGTTGAGCACCGAGTCAGTTTGGATTGTGTGACTAAGAAGGTTGATAAATCGTAAAAGTAACATATTCTATCCCCACACTTAGTATGCTTTTGGATGATTTAGTCTTTGATTTATGTAAAAAGGTGCTTTTAATCCTTTCTTTTCATGTCTTATACTCAGGAAAGCACCTAAGGATAAAGAGAATGTAAAACAGACTAAATTAGGCCAACCCAAGAATTTGACACGGCCTGGACCAAAAGCCTACATGACCGTGTCTCGTCGACCACCTAGAGCACGGCCTCGACTCCGCCATACACGACTGTGCATCATCCATTTATCACACGGACGTGCCTGGTGATCAACATGGCCGTGTCCCAATCGACAGACCCGAAGCACAGTCTGAACCCCGAATTACACGGCCATGCCATGGCCATGCCCAAAATAATAGAATCGAGACACGACCCAACCACGATTTACACTGGTGTGTGCTATGGCTGTGCCCCTGTCGCGGGAAAGAGCAATTTCACTCGGATTTGGATGCTCAAAGCCAAAGAAACATACTCCTAAGTCTACTTAAACACCTTAATAGTAATTCTACTAGAATGAGGTACTTAGGAGCCAAGAATAGCATCTCAAAGCCTATATAAACAACCCATGGCAGACATTAAAAGGGGAGCTTTCACAGAGGCTTTTGTCAAGCTTTCATCTTTTAGGGAAATTACTTGATGATAGCCAGTTGATCCATCCCAAGAAGTCGGAACTCCATTCAAGACGGAAGATCTCCTCTTTAATTCCTTCAGGGGGTTCTAGGGATTTCTTATGTTTTGTTTTATCTTTTCTCTTGAGATGTTTTCTTATTTAGTTATAAACTAAACCCTTCGGATACCTGAAGGGATGAAACCTATGATGGATTTTGTTATTTGATTTCTAAATTATATGATAAGTACTTAGTTTGTTCTTAATTATGTTACTTAATTTAATCCAATGTGCTTAGGTGGAGGAGGAATAGACCCTGCTTAAGAGTAGCTCTAGCATAATTGAGTGGAGTTGATAGGCCAACTAGAGATTGGGTTACGAGATTTTGCTAGATTAGGGTGAAACCTAATATGGGAATCCATTGATCAATTTACTGCTTCCTTAGGAGGTTATTATAAGAGAACAAGAGTTCCACTAATTAACCTAAGGTTAGATGTTATTTGCCTTGAGAGAGGGTTTAATATAGGTTAGGTAGTCTCACGGATCAAGATAAGTAAAGAAATCATATAGTTTATGGAATAAATAATAAGTGAAGTCATAGGTGGATTCTTCCTGAGGGTATCGTCTTCATCATCTGAGTTTTTCTAAAGTCTTTCTCCAATTCATTATTTTATCTTTGCATCTAGTTTAGTTTTTCATTAGTTTAATAAACCAATCACTCCATATTTCAGGCTAAATAATAGAAAGAAAGTGAGTAGTACTACTTTTAGGTTCCTTTGGGTTCAATAAGATATTCTTGCCTAAACTATACTGCTGTTTGATAGGTGCACTTGCCTCTATCGTTGTCATAGATAGTCTACAGGTTCGATCATTCTTTTATAAATATTAAAGCTTGACTATTTGACACGATCAAGTTTTTGGCGCCGTTGTTGGGGAACTCTAAAATATTAAGAAAGCTCTATTTCTATTACTTTAGCCATTATTTTTTTTCTTATTTTTCTACATATATCTTTGTTTTTATAAATTTTTTTCTTTCTTTTCCTAGCAGGAACCTCTAGTTTATGACTAGAAGAAACCCAAGAGGACCATTAGAATACGTAAGTGACATTGAAGCTACCGCTCGTAGAAATTGTAGAGAAATTAGACGAGCTCTAGACTACCAAAGAGAAGAACAAGACAAATCCAATCCTACTGAAGGGATGAATGAAAACAATCCACTGCCAAATGTGCAAGAATAGAATGCTCCACGTACTATGTATGATTATGTTAAACCTAATTTGACAGGAGCTGAATCTAGTATTGTTAGGCCCACTATAGCTGCTAATAATTTTGAATTAAAGCCTAACACAATTCAAATGATTCAACAGTTTGTTCAATTTGATGGTTTACAGGATGAAGATCCAAATACTCACATATCTAATTTTTTAGAATTTTGTGATACCTTCAAAATAAATGGCATTTTTACGATGCCATACGTCTTCGATTATTTCTTTTTCATTAAGGAATAAAGCAAAGCAGTGGTTGAACTCGTTACCACGAGGGTCAATCACCACATGGGATCAAATGATCGAAAAGTTTCTTTTAAAATATTTTCCACCAGCTAAAACGGCCAAATTTAGGAATGACATATCTTCTTTTGTGCAAAATGATGCAGAAATATTATATGATGCATGGGAGAGATGCAAGGACCTCTTGAGAAGATGTCCACACCATGGATTACCTTTGTGGCTTCAAGTCCAAACTTTTTATAATGGTGTGAATTCTCCAACTAGGCAAATGATTGATTCATCAGCCGGTGGAACTTTGAACAACAAAACTCCTAAAATAGCTTACAATTTTATTGAGAAGATGTCGTTGAACACCTATCAATGGAAAATTACAAGGGCTAAACCAACAAAATCAGCCGGAGTTTTTAACATAGACGCAGTAACAATGTTATCAACGCAGGTGGAGTTAATGAATAAAAAGCTTGATAACTTATGTTCTTCGTAGGTACACCCAGTAATGCAATGCGAGGCAAGTGGGAATGTGGCGAATCTTGAGTACCCACCCTACCAACCAGAAGCAAAAAACGAGCAAACAAACTATATAGGTAACAATTTCCGATCTAATAATCCTTATAGTAACACTTATAATGCAGGTTGGAGGAATCACCCAAATTTTTTGTGGGGAGGACAAGGAAATTAAGGAAATCAAAGGTAGCAACCTCCTCCTAAATACGAAAATCATCCCTATCCATAGGAAAAGAAATCAAACCTTGAAGAGATGCTGAAAAAATTCATGGCAGCTACAGATTCTCGTCTCCAAAAGACTGAAGCAACAGTTGATGAAAAACAAAAATCGATCAAGGAGATCGAGATTCAAGTTGGCGAACTTTCTAGGTCAGTGGGACATCTCACAAAGCTAATTTCTGAATGTCAACAAGGACATCTACCAAGCAACACAGAAATAAACCCAAAAGAGCAGATCCAAGCCATCACAGTTCAAGAGGGTACAAAGGTAGACGAGCCCACCTCAGTACAAGAAACCAAGGAAGAAAAAGGTAAAATGGAGGTAGCACAAGAAACACCGGTAATCAAAGAGTACCAAACTCGCATACCTTATCCCGAAGCTTTGAAAAAAGATAATTCTGAGGAACAATTCGGCAAGTTTCTAAAAATTCTAAAGAAATTACATATTAACTTACCTCTTCTTGAAGCTCTTTTTTAGATGCCCGACTCAAGGAGATTTTTAAGATAGCACTTGACGAACAAATGCAAAATAGATAAAGAGCACCATGTGGAACTCAATGCAACATGCTCAGCAATGCTACAAAACAAACTACCATAGAAACTAAAAGATCCAGGGAGTTTTATGATTCCATGTTTAATTGGTACATTAACTATTGATAATGCGTTAGCTGATTTAGGGGCAAGTATAAATGTCATCCCTTATACACTGTTTAAACGACTAGGTCTAAGGAAGCCCAAACAAACTAGGATGAGTATTCAACTAGCTGATAAAACTGTTAGAATTCCTAGGGCCATTATTGAAGACGTTTTAGTAAAAATCGATAAATTTGTTTTCCCAGTAGATTTTGTTGTTTTAGACATGGATATGGAAAATTCAATCCCTTTAATTTTAGGAAGACCTTTTCTTGCAACTACCAAGACTAAAATTGATGTTGCCACAGGAGAACTCATACTTCGTGTAGGAGATGAATCGATCAATCTTCAAGCTCTCGACTTAGCCAAAACAACAAAAGATGAAGGTAAGAAAGTCATTTCAATAGATAATCAAATTGTTCAACCTTCATCGTAGGAAACATCACATTGCATCAAAGCTGAGCCAACTCATAGCCCCCAAGTCATCACAGAAGAATCACACCAAGAACAAAATTGTAAGATTGACAATTTAGAAGAGCAGAAGAAACACACCAAGGAAAAGTCGGATCCACACAAAGTAAAACCAAAGGAACCACCAGAAGAGCTCATCGAGACATCAAATCACTTTAAAATAGGAGACCAGGTGCTGTTAGTCAAAACCGATCCTCACATCACTTCAACTGACCTGAAGAAAAAGGAAGAAATACTTCTTCAGGTACACGTTACTTTCCCACATGAAATAATTGAGGTAAGCAATCTAATATACGGCAAGTTCAAGGTAAACGCTTCTCGACCTAAACTTTGTCACGAAAATAAAACTGTCAGTAAGAGGGAAAATATTCAAACCATTAAACCTCCCTAAAATTTTCAAAGTCAAAGATAGTTTAGCTTAAGACTATAAACGAGCGCTTCTCGAGAGGCAACCCGAGCACTAATACTATTTACTTTTAAATTTCTTTTCTTTTCTTTTCTTTCCTCCTCTCTTCTCTCAACATTTAAACTAACACAAGAATGCAGATTTCCAGGCCACCGGCCTTACACACGGTCGTGCCTGTGGCCGTGTGGACCACCAAAACCACCACACTGACAGAGTAGAGCCGTGCAAGTCAGTCCACCCACCCCCCAATGTCACGGAGCCAACCAACCACACCACGGGCACCGACAAAATAGCACAATTGTGCCTCACGATCATGCTAAGATTCTGACTTATTGAGCATGGGCAGACCACGCCCGTGCAGTCCAACCGTGCTTATATACTAGCCTGTTAGGAACGGGCGTGCCAATCGACAAGCGGGCATCGAAGAACAACACACTCCACAACTCGACCGTTCGATGCGACCGTATGATTCGACATACCCTCGATACATGGGCGTGTGAATGTGCCAGATTTGAAATCTTATTTAAATCCCCACAGCCTTTCCCTTTCTCCCATCTTCTTTCCTCCTTATTTTTCTTTCAATTTTTTCTCTCTGTTCATAGAAAAGGTCCAAGACTCTTGAGCAACACAAAAATCATGCAGAAGAAACATAAGAAGGTAAGCATCGTCTCCTCAAAGGAGACCTCAACATGAGTCCATGCCAGCAGCTTCAGCTAATTGCCACGCCAAGGGTCTTCGAAACCTTTTCGATTCTATTTTTCCTTTCTCATCTCCTTTATTTTCCTTATTTATACTTTTTTTCTAATTAATTTAATATATTTTATATTAGTTTCTTGGTTTTAGGTTCTAAAGGCTGCTAGGGAATCACGCCACTTCCACCATCACCAACACCCCGCAGCCTTAGAAATCATACCCACCTCACAAACCATCTGCTAATAAGGACTCCTTAGTCCATTAGTCTTTTCTTTAAATCTTAGTTTTCTTCTTAGTCTCATTCTCTTTATTTTCTTAATCTTTAATTATATTATTAGTATATTATTATTTCTCTAGTTCTCTTGGCTATATCTTCGCAAGCTACCCAATTTCTTCATCTAGCAAATTACTTTTCGGTAGCCACATCACCAGGCCCATAGAAAACACCATCACCGCCACCAAAGACACCAAGAATCATCCAAAATTCAGGAAGTGGCACTCTATCCCTCTCTTTTGATCTTATACTAATTGTTATTTATTTATTTTTATACATTAGGGGCAATGTACATCTTAAGTGTGGGGGGATAAAAGTGCCTAACTTTTTGCATAATTCTCAAATTAATGCCTAATTTTTCATTAATCCTGAATTTAGTCTTGATCTTAAGTATTTTTATCATATTATTAATTAGGATGAAATTTCCAATGATTTATGATTATTATTGATATGTCTTTGAATAAGTCATAGTTAATTGTGCATTAATGATTAAATTTGAAGGATACTAGAGAATCGAGCACGATAAGCCCACTTTCTAAAAAATAAAATTGATAGGTTGTAAAACCAAATTTGAGTATCACCTTGAAGTTTAAAATTTATAAGGATTGATGTCAAAACACCCATAATTTTTGTGAGATGTTGAGCCTTATAGAGCATATATTCTTTTTTGTGCTCACTTTATTAATTATGAGTGTGTCAACTTTGAACTGTTATTCTAGAACTTGCCTCGTTTATGTGTACCAAGACTACATTAATGATTTGATATACTGAAATGATAAAGGCACCTAGGTTTTAACCCGTTCACTCCACTAAAAAAGCCTACCCATACAAATTAACCCCTAGTGAACCCCGTTGAATCCTAATAACCTTCTTATTGACTCACCCACTAATATTAACCCAAAATCCCTTTGTATTTGTTATCAACATTCTTTTGACTACCCCTATATTGAGAATTGATTTGATCAGTTGCCAAATTAGGTTATTTCAATTATCAAAGTTCCTTATATTATGTTTATTTTAGTTTGTTCTAAATTAAATATAAATATATATATATCCAAGTTTATTCAATATTAGTATACAAAAGAGCTTATAGCATTTAAACTCCAATTGTTAAAGAAAAAGCTCATATTAAAGTATTATCAAATTTCAAGAGAGGAAAATACTCTTTATTATAGAGTAATTATCAATAGTGGTGTTATTAGTTTTCATTCGAAGTAAATATTCATATTTAGTTCATGTTTCTAGTTAGGTAATTTGTCAAGTCAGTCTCGATTCTAGCCTTCTAATTCAGCCTGTATCCACACCTTTTAACCGTAGCCCTATTACAACCCTGATAAAGACCTTTTGATCTGTGTATCATCTCATATACAGTGGTGGAGATTTGATTTTTAGGCAAGCCTATGACATTAACTTTTTATGTTCGACTTAGAGTGCTTATTCTTGAACTTTAAACACCTTTGAGTGATTTGAGTGAATCTTTTGTGAGGATGTCAATTCTTGACGATTTTGAATTAAAGGTAATTACTTAGATAAGGGGAGACACCTATGTTTTCGTACTACTACAAAGGTATGACTTATCTTGATTGAATCTTTAGGGTTCTTTGAGTTGAATTATTCATGTATAAATTATCTATGAATTATGATGAGACATTGTCGATAGGAATTATGAATTATGGAAAATTCATTTTAATTGTAAGTTGAGAATTGTGCTTGAGGACAAGCAAAAGCTTAAGTGTGGGGGTATTTGATAAACCGTAAAAGTAACATATTTTAACCCCATATTTAGTATGCTTTTGGATGATTTAGCCCTTGATTTATGTAAAAACTTGCTTTTAATCCTTTCTTTTCATGTCTTATACTTGTCGAAACCATTTTTTAAATCAAATTTTCAAAAATGGGGATCGACTTTAAAAATATGGAAATGGAGTCGCCACCGATCTTTTATTCGAGATGTGATCGGATCACCTTAAGATAGATTATTTTAATAAAACATTTTGATTTATTAAAACAATAATTTTGGTCTACTGAAATCCAAAAAATAGGCTCTGAGTCTGATACATTTACGAGGAAGGATTAGCACCCTCGTAACACCCAAAATTGGTACCAAATTGATTAGTGAATGTCTTAATGCCAAAAATTTGAAAAGATTTTAGATTACGATCCATTTATTTATATATATATATATATATATATATATTTGAACGAAAATCATATTGGATGCCAAAGCTCCCTATTTCGGAGAAATAAAATGCCATACTCAGTAAGTTAGGGCATAACATCTTTTATTCTCAAAATTAGATTTATACTTTGACATTCAATACTCGTATATTTAAAAATGAGAAGGATATTCACTTATCTGGGCCAAATGAAAAATCGCAACCCAATAAGTTAGGACAATATTTCTCAAAATTCTCGAATACGAAATGTTGCCTTTGTTCTTTTAAAAATCTTATCTCGAGATAAAATATCACACCCAGTAAGTTAGGGCACAATATCTCAAAAATCCCAAGAATAAGTTTTTATATTTGAAGCATTATGTATTTTGATTTGAGAGAGAAAGGATACTCGGTCTCTAGGTTTTAAACAAGGAGAATCGGAACTCAGTAAGTTAGAGCACGATTTTCTCGAAACCTCTAAACACGAGCAATTGCTTATGATTTTAAAACTGAAATGTCATTAAAACACTACATCATTTGTAAGATACAATGGAATACTAATACACAAATCAATATATTAATCCATACACCAAACATTACAACGATGGGTCACAAATAATTAATAATTACAAATTAACAAATTACAATTCACATGCTAGCAAAGATCATATAATAAAATTAACAATTGAAGAAAATGGAGGAAAATAATATATAACCAATCATGGGAAATAAATCTAAATCCAATGAATAAGTTTAAAACGAATGATGTAAAAATGAATTTAAAATAGCTAAATAAAATCTAGAATAAAGCACATAAAATAATTTAATATAAAAGATATAAAAATTTAAAACAATATATATACATGAGAAAACTATGATATGCAACAATTTTGAAGGAATATATATATATATATATATATATATATATATATATATATAAAGGAACAAACTATATAATATGAAAACAATCTCAAATAAATAATATTAAAACATGTTAAAATAAATAATACATATAAACAATAATTTAAGAAAAAACAAGATAAATATTTTTTATATCATATGATAAAATGATTTAAAATCTAATTAATAAATAAGTTAAAAAGGTAAAGAGTGTATATAAAAACAAAAAGGTATTTAATGAAACAAAACAAAATTTGAGCTATTTATAATAAATAAAATTTTGGTGTTTAGATTTTAAAGGAAAAATCTTTGATTTTAATTTGGTGTTTATTGAAATCTTGAGAGGGTAAAGCATAATTTGGAGAAGAAATAAAATTTATTAAAATTTGATTTATGGAAGTGAAATAGAATGAGGAAGGACTTAAGCTAAATTAACCCATCAAAACCAAAACGCGCGGACCTTGGATGTAATGGTCGGGTCATCGAGTCATGATGTGACGTCGTTTGAAGCCACTTAATCAAGCTTCAAACGACATTGTTTCTCACGATTTAAAATAGTAAATAAAACCTACAAAGAAAACAACAGAACAGTTCAATCCCTTTTCGTTTCTAAACCAAACCCTAGCCCCTCTCTGCATATTCTCTCAGCCGCAAAAAAAAAAAAAAAAAATTGGCCGCTTCCACACCATGATAATCGGCGGTTAGTGATCGGTTCTGGCTCCTTTTCAAGCTAAAAACCAAAGGCTTCATGCCTCCACCTTGAAAGATCACTTCTCTCCGATCTCCACGAAGTAAGCGCTCCGACGAGCGATATTTCAAAGGTAAGTCCCGCCTTTTTATTTTCACGCTAGCAAATGTAACAAAGATTCCAAAATAAAAGAGAAAGCGAAAAAATTATTGAGAATCGAGAATCACCTTGTAGAAACTCTTTTCGATTTCTATTTTTTGTATTTAATATTCCTAATAACAATTGCGTAAAAACAAGGTTGCTAATTTTTGGCTTTCTTTTTATAGCCAAGTAAAAATACAATCTTCTTTTCTTTTTTTTACTTGTCAAATGAGCATATGGCATGGTGGAGACGGAGGCATGGGTTCAAGTAAGAGGAAGAGGTTCGAATCCCTTGTATAGCACCTAGATAAAATTTTTGTTTTAATTTTCTGCTCATGGCTATGAAGTGTCGGCAAGGGACATATAAGGAAGGTGTTGACCATGTATTTTGGTTAGTGTATCAAGGGATTAAGGTAACAACTAACATATGGTATGAAATCAAAAGTTTAAGGAAAGATAAGGGGACATAAGGCACTTATCAAGGGAAAATTTGAAAGAAATAATGGCCAATTGACCATAGGCTGGACGGCAATATTTAGGGGAGGAGAGCCAAAATTTTGTTAGTTTGGCAAAATCTCATTCTTTTCTCTTTGGTTAACCTTTGCACTTTGTGCAGAATTTTATTCCTCTCCTTTCAATATCCCTTTTGGCCGAATTTTGCACTTGGTTAAGCCAATATCTCTTGACCATTTGGTCACTTTTATTCATTTTGTTAACTTTCTTTGTATTCTCCTTGTGCCAAATCACCTATACCAAAATCAATCTCTTTCTTTTCTTTGCCATGGCGAATATACCAAAGACCTAAGTTCATATTTTTCTTTTCTTTTCTTCTAATCTCCTTGAAATCAAAACATCATCACCATCATCCTTTCGTTTTATACTATTTCTTTTCAATCGAAAATTTTCTCCATCTTCACTCTCTTGGCGAATGTTATTGTGCCTATAAGCCAAAAAATTATTTTTCCATTCTTAATCATTTATAGCCAATCTTTCATCAATTTAGACACCATTCTCCATCCTTTTCTTTTCGATTGTGGATCATAGGTAAGGGTTTTTCTTTTCCATTTTCGCTTTTAATAAGTGATATTATGGCCGAATGTCATTAGATTATTGAAGGTCTTTTGGATTGATATGGCATTCATATTAATAACGCTTTTCGTTATTATTTAGTGCAATAACGAGATCGGAACTCAAGAGATCGGGAGAAACGTTGGAGACGTTTTATTTTGGTAAGGAAATCAAATCTCTTTAAATCTCTAGTATTATTGATATTATTTTAGATCTAACTAAATTCTTTTGGATCTTGAAGACCTGTCAAGATAGGGAAGAAAAGGGCGGTGTTTAGTTATCGTAAGAGGGTGGATCTGTAAATCCCCATTCAAACGAAGAGCGGTTTCGCAATCGGGATTTTCCACCGGTTGTGGGCCATCTTCAAAGAATTCCATTATTCAAGTGGTACGAACCTGAGTCATTATCGTTGGTGGATTCTCGTGGCTAGTGAATCGATAAACGAAGGAAAACCGAAAATCAAGTGATTCAAAATCAAGAGGGTAAGATTTTGGATCCATTAACAAATAAGATTATTTTTACGAATTAGTTGTCTAACTAATCGAAATATATTTTAGGTGCCGAGGAGCGAGAAGGATAATACTCACAGACGAGGTGTGTAATTTCACCTCATTATTTTTGGTTGTATGTCAAATTTCGGTATGGTAGCAAAATCGTAAAAACGACTAGATCGGTAAAAGCACAAAAATTGATATTTTGACGAAATACGTAAAAACGACTAAATCGTGAAAATTACGAAAACGCCCTCAAGAAATTAATTGTTATTATGAAAATTTGATGTTTCGTGAAAATGGGCCGTAAATACTCTAGTTCGTGAAAATGGGCCGTAAATACTCTAGTTCGTAAATGGGCCGTAAATACTCTAGTTCGTGAAAATGGGCCGTAAATACTCTAGTTCGTGAAAATGGGCCGTAAATACTCTAGTTCGTGAAAATGGGCCAAAAATACTCTAGTTTGGTAAATGGGCCAAAGCCCACTAAATTGCTAAATGGACAAATTGCTTTAATTAAGGGCCAAATGAAATGTTATTGATAAACCCACCATGTTATAATGTATTGTTAATAAATTTTATATTTTAAAGTACATGTATAATTGCATGGGTGGGATATATGAAGAGAAGAATGGCCATTGCCACAATATCGGCTTATTGCTCTAGTTCGGTGGTTTCGCCACAATATCGCTTATTGCCTCTAGTTCGGTGGTTTCGCCACAATATCGGCTTATTGCCTCTAGTTCTGTGGCTATGCCACGATTATAAAAAGGCTTAATGCCTACGATTGGTGTGATGGCGGGGTGGGTTGACTTGATCCCACAGTGTGTGATGGTTGGTACGGGGTGTTAGCGGATGGATATTAGGTTTGGGTTGGGAATTACATTTTTTTATGCATTATTAATTATTTTAAATTCATGATATATTATTGAATTCTAATTGGGCTCAAGCTCAAAGATAATATCTTGACAACTCGCCCAATAATGGTGGTAAGTGAGTTACACATCGAGTTCTAAGTAACTCACCCTTTAATTTCTTTCCATCTCGTAATGGAAACCGATGTGGACTTAATGAGGATGACTTCGTGGAGGCCATACTTGCTAAATAAGGGTTATTTAAATTCGAACTTTTAATTATTATTTTTACTATTTTGGGATGTTGTAATAAATGGCCTCTATAAATAACTTATGGATTTTATGTGTGTTGGAATTTAAACTTTATTTGGGCTTTTAAATCATGTAATGTGATTTATGATGCTTTACTAAAATGAACTTGGGTTTTCAAAGTATAAGGAATTCTTTTATAAATAATTCTTTTTTTGCTAACTCTTTAACAAATTTCCTAACGGTTTTAGATAATACAATGATTTTCAACTAATGTTTTAAATATTTATCAAAATCTAATACTCTACAAATTTTAAACTCAGTAAACAATATTGTAGTTTTCAACTCATTAAGGATTTAAGAATAGTTCGAATCATGTAACAAACCAAATCTAGTCTCAACGCATAGACCGGGTTTGGGGTGTTACATTTAATTGAAACAAAAGCAAAATTTAAGGGCTATTTTATAATAAATAAAATTCTTTAAATATGCACAAGGGTCAAATTGGAATACGCGTGAATAGTTGAGGATTAAATCAGCAAATGTTCCAATTTACAAAGCACTGCGTTTAAAGAAAGGACTAGAATAAAAACTGAATAAAAATTGAAGGCGAATTTAAAATAAATTAAAAATTTGATTAAAAAAGAAATAGAATGAGGAAGGACTAAGAGGGGAATTAACCCATCAAAACCAAAACGCGCGGACCTTGGATGTAATCGGGTCGGGTCATCGGAGTGCTTTATGTGACGTCGTTTTGAAGCCACTTAATCAAACTTCAAACGACATTGTTTCTCACGATTTAAAATAGTAAATAAAACCTAAAAAGAAAACAACAGAATAGTTCAATCCCTTTTCGTTTCTAAACCAAACCCTAGCCCCCTATCTGCATATTTTCTCAGCTGCAAAAAAAAAAAAAATCGGCCGCTTCCACACCATGATAATCGGCAGTTAGTGACCGGTTCTGGCTCCTTTTCAAGCTAAAAACCAAAGGCTTCATGCCTTCCACCTTGAAAGATCACTTCTCTCCGATCTCCATGAAGTAAGCGGTCTGACGAGCGATATTTCAAAGGTAAGTCCCTGCCCCTTTTTATTTTCACGCTAGCAAACAGAACAAAGATTCCAAAATAAAAGAGAAAAGCGAAAAAAAATTATTGAGAACTGAGAATCACCTTGTAGAAACTCTTTTCGATTTCTATTTTTTTTTTGTATTTAATATTCCTAATAACAATGTGCGTAAAAACAAGGTTCGTAACCCTTTACAAAATTTTTTGGCTTTCTTTTTATAGCCAAGAAGAAAAATAAAAATACAATCTTCTTTTCTTTTTTTTTACTTGCTGTCATTTCTGTTATTTGTTTGCAAGTATGGCCATCGTACGAAGGCAAATGTGGTGCACTTATGGGCATGCTGGCAGTACGGAGGCCATATGGAGGTACGCGTGGTGGCGCGAGTGGGTTGCTGAAGCAACGCAAGGTGTGTGTGTGAGGGACGTGGTGGCGACGCTGGAAAGGGGAACCATAGGGTTTCTGTTTAGCCACTGGTTTTGAGCTACTCGTCATTGGGCCGTCACCATTGGTTTGGGTTTAGTGGGTTCTGTTTGGTTAATATTGGGCCAGAATCAAGATTGGGCTTGTAATTTTAATTTTGGGTTTTTGTAACTATTTATGGACTTTTAAGGACCTTTTTTTTTTGTATTTTGTGGTTGTTTTTGTTTTTTTATATTTTGGTTCAATTTTGGCTTTAAAAAGGGCCAGGCAAAAATTGGGTCTTACAATACTCAGGAAAGCACCTCAGGATAAAAAGAACGTAAAATGAGCTTAAAACGGACTAAATTGGGCCAACCCAAGAATTCGACATGGCCTGGCCCAAAAGCCCACACGACCGTGTCTCGCCGACCACCTAGAGCACGGCCTCACCTTCGCCACATACGGCCGTGCATCATCCATTTACCATACAGACGTGCCTGGTGATCAACATGGCCGTGTCCCAATTGACAGACCAGAAGCACGGTCTGAACCCCGAATTACACGACCATGCCGTGGTCGTGCCCAAAATGATAGAATCGAGACACGGCCCAACCACGATTTACACTGGGCGTGTGCCATGGCTGTGCCCCTGCCGCGAAAAAGAGCAATTTCACTCGGATTTGGATGCTTGAAGCCAAAGAAACATACTCCTAAGTCTACTTAAACACCCTAATAGTAATTCTACTTGAAGGAGGTTTTTAGGAGCCAAGTATAGCATCTCAAAGCCTATATAAACAACTTAAGGCAGACATTGAAAGGGGAGCTTTCGCAGAGGCTTTTGCCGAAGCTTTCATCTTTTAGGGAAATTACTTGAAGATAGCCAGTTGATCCATCTCAAGAAGTCGAAACTCCACTCAAGACGGAGGATCTCCTCTTTAATTCCTTCAGGGGGTTCTAAGGATTTCTTATGTTTTGTTTTATCTTTTCTCTTAAGATGTTTTCTTATTTAGTTATGAACTAAACCCTTTGGATACCTGAAGGGGATGAAACCTATGATGGATTTTGTTATTTGATTTCTAAATTATGTGATAAGTGCTTAGTTTGCTCTTAATTATGTTGCTTAATTTAATCTGATGTGCTTAGGTGGAGGAGTAATAGACCCTGCTTAAGAGTAGATCTAGCATAATTGAGCAGAGTTGATCGGGCGCCTAGAGATTGGGTTACGAGATTTTGCCAGATTAGGGTAAAACCTAATATGGGAATCCATTGATTGATTTACTGCTTCCTTAGGAGGTTATTATAAGAGAATGAGAGTTCCACTTATTAACCTAAGGTTAGACGTTATTCGCCTCGAGAGAGGGTTTAATATAGGTTAGGGAGTCTCATGGATCAAGCTAAGTAAAGAAATCATATGGTTTGGGGAATAAATAATAAGTGAAGTCATAGGTGGATTCTTCTTGAGGGTATCGTCTTCATCAATTGAGTTTTTCTAAAGTCTTTCTCCAATTCATTCTTTTATCTTTGCATCTAGTTTAGTTTTTCATTAGTTTAATAAACCAATCACTCCATATTTTAGGCTAAATAATAGAAAGAAAGTGATAAGTAGTACTTTTAGGTTCCTTTTGGTTCGATAAGATATTCTTGCCTAAACTATACTACTGTTCGATAGGTGTACTTGCCTCTATCGATATCATAGATAGTCTACAGGTTCAATTATTCTTTTATAAATATTAAAAATCGACTGTTTGACACGATCAAGGGTCGTTCTAAGGACTGAGGATCATAAGGAGGTGGCTGTGATCGGTGAGCGCCGGATTATCTATCCAATGTGATATCTGTGCTTGTGGCTGATAAATTGGTTCAAAAAGGGTGTGAGGCATATTTGGCTTACGTCAATGTTTCTATTTTTGGGGACTCTTCTACTAAGGATATCAGAACTATAAGAGAGTTTTTGGATGAGTTACCAGGTTTCCCTCAGAATTAAGAAGTTGAGTTTGACATTGAGCTTCAATAAGGTATGTAACAACTCGAATTTGGGCCTAGTAGAATTGGGCCCATTGGGCCTTGGTGTAAGAGTGTTTAAAATTATTGGGAACAAGAGATCGGCACTAATACAGGTTGGACCAAGTAGGTGTGTGATCTTGGAGTGTTTAGAGGGTACTATGAAGTCCCGGGTTCAAGTTAGACCAAAAGAAAAATTCTCAATTTTTGGCCCTTTAATGGAGAGGACTGTTGGAAGTAGGAATTAAGTAAAATCTAATGTGTTTTGCTAACACAAGTGAGCTAGTGGCAAGGTGGTGTGGCGTCACAAGGGAAGCATGGGGGAGTGGAGTTCGAATCCCACAAGCTGCAACTGGTGGCTTTTATTTTGTGCTTTGGGAGAGGAGGAAGCAGAGTTGGGATTAAACTCTGCTATAGAAGTTGGAGACTTGGTCAAGCAATTTAAATGGGAGGTGGAGAGCAATTTGAGGAGCAAAAAGGAGAAAATCATGGGATAGGGGAGAGTGGTAGTAGTGGCCGAATGTGGGAGTGTTGAGGGGAGGAGAAATTTGGCTAAGGGGTGGTGTTTAGGCATTTTCGGCTAGTGAAGAGTAGGTGCCAAATTTCTCTAGTTTCTCTTAGCACTTTTTGCATTTTAGGTATTTCTCCTTAAGCATTTCGGGTATTTTCTCTGCTATTCTGACTTCAATCAACTTCTTCACTTTCATCTCTTTTCTTCCTCATACATTCTGCTACTAGGTGCCGATTTGGTAAGACCATCCCTCCTTGTTTTTCATTCTCCCTACTCCATTATCTTCTTTACCTCTAAACTATACCAACACATCTTCTTTCCCCTTTCTTTTACCATTATTGGTGATCTCTTTCCTTTCCCAAAAATGAGTTTCCACAATCTCTTCGACGTTCATCTTTAGTTCGTGGTGCTACCCTTGTGGCTGAAACCTTCTTTTCCATTCGGCTTGTCCCTGGTCAAAGGCTGAACCTATTCACTCGTCTCATTCTCAAATAATTTGTGTTACGATTGGTAAGGGCCGAAACTCTTTAGGAGGAATCAATTACCGAATCTATTTCTCTTGGTTCCTCTACAGCTCCAAATCCACTAACTTTAGGGATTACCTGCAAGGTTAAAATGGAGGGGTGAGTTACGAGAACTCAAGGTTCAACCCCGATTTCACCACAACCATGGTCTCACCGGGCCTAAGCCCTATACGGTATCAATTTGGGTCCACGACCCCAAAATCATGGTAATGCAAACAGAAAATGCAACCCAACCTAATAGTCAATCCGCTACTCTCCACCCGTACCAACCCTACACTCCATGTGGGGACCAATTCAACCCACCCAAACCTATACTCTAAGAATGCAATGAAATGCCAAAGATAAAGGCAAAGAAAAACCAAGATGTAAGATATGTGGTCGAGCCACTAAAATCAGTATATTGTGGCATAGCCACCAGTACAACACTTCCTCCATCATTACAACCAATCCCAATGCAACATGTCATGGCATAATAATTCAGTGTATACAAAATGTATCATCATGGTAGTTAATCAAGTTATACACAATCATGCCAAATCTGCCCCTAAGGGTATAACAGTAATTTTACCCAATGAAGGTATCTCAGTAATTTACCCACCGAGGGTATTTCAGTAATTTTACCAACTATTGGCCTTTCTAAAAGCTACTGTCACCTCGAGCGTCATGAGGCCCTTTCTGGGTTTCTATGGAGCTACTGGGCCTAAAATCCATTTCGCAATGTTACAGTCTCAGATTTCCAGATTTCGCAACCGCACTTACTCCTTTACAATTTTCTATCAATTTCGTCCATGTTGGCCAAATAGCCCATTGTGTCCTTTGGCTCGTTTCGCCCCTTTCAGCCTCAGTATCGCGAGAGTGTTCTTGACACCCTCAACGACTTAACGTCATGTTTCACATCTTGTTTTACCACTACGAGCACTCGCACGCTCGAGTAGTCACAGCTATCAGTTTTTTGGCTGAGATTACAAACGTTTGGCTCGAGTAGTCATTTGGCCGTTTCACAAATGTTTCACACAAACATTCAGAGAGGTGTGAGATTACACACCTATTTACGATTTGTGACACTCGACACTATTTCTAGGATAGATGAGATCCATAATGACTAACAGTTGGGCTTAATATAATATCTTCCAACATTGGAATTGATCAACACCCTACACCACTTACCCCAAAATTCAAGAATTTCACCATTAGGAAGATTGCATAAACGATTCCTTGGTTTAAGCCCACTGAGTCCCTTGCAACATTGGAATCGAGAATAAGTATTAGCCATTAAAACTCATATCAAATCTTAAAACATGGGAGCCTTTCAGCATGAAAAAGAAACAACCAAAGGCACCAATATTCAGCCTTAAACCCAATTAACAACCAACCTTCGAAAACCAAGACTAGAAAAGCCATAAGGGTTATGCTAGCACTCCAACAGATTTGGCCTCATATCAGAGATGATTTGCATGAGGAGAAGAGGTTCACCTTGCAAGAAGAATGGATTCAGCTTTAGAGAGAAGAGATAAGAAAGAATCGATAGAAAGAAAATAAAAGAAAAGATATTACCTTGCTCACAACAGTGCCAAAAAGCCAAGGTAGATTCGGACAGACACAAATCCCTCATGCTTCAGGCCACTCGATTTCGGCTAATAGTAAGGAATAAAAAACCAATTCCCATTAGAGAGGAGGGAAAGATTTGGACTATGGAGAAGAGAGTGTAGAAGAGGAAAGCAAAATGGAAAAAGAGAGAAGAATTGGACGAAAAGAGGGAAAAGATGAGTAGGGGAGGTTCGGCTATTATCAAGGAGTAGTAGAGAATAACCTCAAATTCAGAGAAGAGAGGGAGTAAATGAATTCAACTATTGCTGGGAGTAGATGAATTCGGCTATTGGTATTTTGGCAATCACAAATGAAAGAAAAAAAATACTTGAAAGGAAAAGAGGAGCCCCTAGAATGGTTAGGTTTCGACAAGAAAAGATGAAACAAAAATACCCAAAATGCTTAAGTAGAAAAAATCAAAAATGCAAAAGAAAAAGCTAAGAACCACTAGAGAATTTTGGCACACACACCAAGATGTTTCGGTTTTCTCTCTTTGCTACCTACCAAATGTCGAATTTGCTAGCTTACTTCCCCCTCTATCCGAAATTCTCACCCTCCAACTCCTCCACTCCACCCCACCCCATGATTCTCTCCCCAAATCACTCCACCATTCACTCTCCAACACCCGTTTGAAATATTTGACCAAGTCTTCCCTCTCTCCTGCAGAGTTTGGTCTCCACTCAGCTTTTTCCTTCCCTGAGCAAAAAAATAAAACTCCACTATGCTGCATGTGGGACTCGAACTCTCTCCCTTTCTGCTTCCCTTGTGACGCCACACCACTAGGCCATATGCTTATCTTATGTTAGCAAACACACTTAATTAACCTTAAGTCCTACTTTCACTAGCTCACCATACTAAAGTTCCCAAAAACCAAACTTTCATCGCTAGGCTCGAACCCGAGCCTTCTCAAGACCCCTATTCACACCAAAAAATAAGCTTATCGAGCACAACACATGCAATACCGCAAAAATACTAGGCCCCTATTTTTAGGATGTTACATTTGAGCATTTCATCGCGTTTAGAGATATTACCTATTCTTTGGCACTTATCATATGAAGCAACATACCTGTTGGCATCTTCAAACAGAGTTGGTCAATAAAAACGTGTTTTATGTGTTGTCTTAATCCCGCTGTAATGTCCTCCTGAAGGTTCTGAGTAGTAATGTTCTAGGATTTTGCTTGCCTCTGCCTTTGTAACACATCTTCGAATTACTTGATCTGCACATATACGGAAAAGAAAAGGGTCCTCCCAAAATAGTTTTTCACATCGGTAAAGAATCGGTTCTTTTGATGATGTATTAACCTTTTTGGTAGGACGTTAGTAGCTAAATAATTCGCAATATCTGTAAACCAAGGTACCTCAGAGTCGGTTATAGAAAAGAGTTGTTCTTCAAGAAACAAGTCGTTTATCTCACTCTCGTCGAGTTCTTTGGTATGTGGATTTTCAAGCCTAGAAAGATAATCTGCTGCAATATTTTTAGCTCCTTTCTTATCTTGAATTTCCAAATCAAATTCCTATAAGAGTAAAATCCATCTTATGAGTCGATGTTTTGCATCGGGTTTAGTCAAAAGATAACGAAGAGCTGAATGGTCAGTGTAAACGACAACTTTAGATAATATCAAATATTGTCTAAATTTATCAAATGCAAAAACCACACCTAGCAATTCTTTTTCTGTGATGGTGTAAGTTTCTTGTGCGGCTGTTAATGTCTTGCTAGCGTAATAAATCAGCTGAAAGTGCTTGTCTCTTCACGCCTCAAAACCGCACTCCATCGCAAAATCACTCGCATCACACATTAGTTCAAAGGGTAAATTCCAATCAGGTGCAATTGTAATTGGGGCATTTATTAATTTTTCTTTAAGGATATTAAATGCATCTAAACATTCTTGATCAAAATTGAAAGGTACATCTTTTTCTAGTAATTTCGTTAAAGGCTTAACTATTTTAGAAAAATCCTTAATAAATCTTCTATAAAATCCAGCATGTCCTAAAAAGCTTCTAATAATCTTAATTGAACTAGGAGAAGGTAATTTTTCTATGGTTTCGACCTTTGCTTTATCTACCTCAATCCCTTTACTAGAAATTTTATGCCCTAACACAATCCCCTCACGAACCTTAAAGTGACACTCTTCCCAATTTAGCACAAGGCTCGTTTCCTCACATCTCATTAGAACTTGTTTTAGATTTGCAAGGCAAAGATGGAAAGAATTACAAAATACTAAAAAGTCATCCATAAATACCTCCATAATGTTTTCCATAAGTTCATCAAAGATGGCCAGCATACAGTGCTGAAAAGTATCAGGAGCATTACATAATCCAAAAGACATTCTACGATAAGAAAATGTACCGTATGGACATGTAAATGTTGTATTTTCTTGATCTTCAAGGGCTATTGGTATTTGGAAGTAGCTGGAGAGCCCGTCAAGGAAGCAGTAGTACATATGCCCAGATTATCTTTTTAACATCTGATTAATAAATGGTAAAGGGAAGTGATCTTTTATTGTAGCATCATTCAACTTCCTATAATCAATGCAAACACTCCAACCTGTAACTATTCTTGTAGGAATCAATTCATTCTTTTCATTGGTTACAACAGTCATGCCTTCTTTCTTTAGAACAACCTGCACAGGGCTTACCCAAGTACCGTTAGAAATAGGATAAATGATTCCAGCATCTAGAAGTTTAATTACCTTAGCTTTAACAATGATAAACCGAAATATGAACATATTTTTTCCTATATTTAGCATACTTTTGGATGATTTTTCCCTTTAATTATGAAAATAGGTGCTCCTAATCCTTTGTTTTCATGTTTTATACTCAGGAGAGCACCGAAGGATGAAAAGAATGAATAACGGGCCGAAAATGAAGAAAATGGGCCAAAGTATGAAATCCACACGGCCGTGCCCCGTGAGAAGAGTCGACCACGGCCGGACCCCAAAAAATACTGGCAGTGCCTCATCAATGCATCTCAACACACTGCCATGATTTACACGGTGTGTGCTGGGCGTGTCCTCGCCAGCAAATAAGAAGAATTTATTCGGATTAGGGTACTTAGAGGTAAAAAAACATATTCCAAAAGCCTATATAAAGACCCTAGAGGCCAACCTTTAGGGGGCAGTTTAGCTAGGCCAAAGAGTTGAGCCAAAGCAGTTAAATTCAGGGATTTACTCAAAGGAATCCAGTTGATTCATCTCAAGAAGCCAGAATCATACTCAAGATGGAGGAACTCTCCTTTAATTCCTTCAAGGGTTTTAGGGTTTTCTTATGTTTTCTTTTATATTTTCTTCTGAGATGTATTCTTTTACAATTATGAACTAAACCCTCAGATACTTGAGGGGGATGAAACCTAAGATGGATCTTGTTATTGTTATTTGAGCTATATGATAAATACTTGATTTGTTCTTAACTATGTGTTCTTAATTCTTGTTTTGGTATTTTTGGGATATTGATTCAAGTGTGTTGTGCTTAGGTAGAGGAGGAAGAGACCCTGTCTAAGAGTAGATCTAGCATAGTTAAGCAGAGTTGCTCGCACGCCTAGAGATTGAGTGATGAAAATTTTTCGGATTAGGGTCAAACCTAATATAGGAGTCCATAGATCGATTTAATGTAATTCTAGGGGTTTTAATTAGAGAGAGATTTCAATTAATCAACCTAGGGTTAGACGTTAGTAGCCTCGAGAGAGGTATTAATATAAATTAGGGAATCCTACGGATCAAGTCAAGTGAATAAATCTTCTGGTTTAGAGTTAGATAACAAGTGAAGTCTAGGTGGATTCTTTCTCAGGTATTGTCTAAATCAATCAGTTTTCCTTCAAGTCCTTCCCCTATTTCCTCTTTTTCTTAGCATCTTTATCTTAGTTAATTAGTTAATTTTAGATTAGATTAAAAATTCCCTAATTCGTAGGCTAAATAATAGAAAGAGAGTTAATATTAGTACTTTTGGTTCCCTTTGGTTCGACAATCCGGTCTTGCCGCTAGCTATACTATTGTTCGATAGGTGCACTTGGCTCCATCGTTGTCTTAGTTAGTTTCCAGGTTCGATCATTCTTTTATAAATTTTAAGACTCGACTAACATGATCAAGTTTTTGGCGTTGTTGTTGGGGACTGAAATATTAAGAACGCTCAATTTTTATTACTTCAGCCATATTATATTTTATTTTTCAACAATTAAATTTTATTTTTACTTTTCTAAATTTTCTTTTTTTTTTTCTCTTTTCCTAGCAGGTACCTCTAGTTTATGACTAGAGGGAACCCGTCAGGACCACTACTTTACGATAGTGATATTGAAGGAACCGTGCGCAGAAATCGTAGAGAAGCAAGGCGAGGCTTAGATTATATACAAGAAGAGCAAGAGGACGAAACTAATACCACCGAAGGGATAGCTAAGAATAATCTGCTACCTCAAGAAGTGGCCAATCATCATGCCCTTCAAACTATGTATGATTATGCTAAACCCAATTTAACAGGAGCTGAATCGAGTATTGTTAGGCTTGCTATAGCCGCTAATAATTGTGAATTAAAACCTAACACTATACAAATGATTCAACAGTTTGTTCAATTTGATGGTTTGCAGGACGAAGACCCAAATACTCATTTAGCTAATTTTTTAGAATTATGTGATACCTTCAAAATAAATGGCGTTTCTCATGATGCCATTCATCTTTGGTTATTTCCTTTTCTTTGAGAATAAACCCAAACAAGGTTACATTCTCTTCCATGAGGATCAATCACTACATGGGACCGAATGATCAAAAAATTTTATCGAATATTTTTACCTACCAAAACGGCCAAATTAAGGAATGATATCTCTTCTTTTATGCAAATAGATTTAGAAACATTATACGATGAATGTGAGAGATACAAGGATCTGTTGAGAAAGTGCCCACACCATGGTTTACCCTTGTGGTTACAAGTTGAAACTTTTTACAACGGTGTGAACCCCTCAACCCCTCAGTTGATTGACTCAGCCGCTAGTGGAACCCTGAATAACAAAACTCCCAAAGCATCTTATGAATTCATAGAAGAGATGTCACTGAATAACTATTAGTAGCAAGTTAGAAGGACAAAACTAACTAAAGCAGCCAGAGTTTTCAATCTTGACCCAGTCACCATGCTATCAAATCAGGTAGAGATGATGAATAAAAAGATTGATGGTTTGTGTGGTTCTTTGCAGGTACATCCAGTTATTCATTGTGATTCAAATCTAGAAGGTGTGGCGAATCTTGAGTACCCACCCTACAACTGGGCATGGAAAGTGAATAATTAACTATACGGGTAATATTTTAGACCTCAAAATAACCTCATAGTAATACTTATAATCAAGTTTTTTAGGTGGCCAAGGAAATAGACAACCTCTTTCTTCAACAAAGCTAACACAAAAAAAGCCAAACCTGAGGAGACGCCACAAAATCATCGAGGTGTCAAACCTATTTCTAACATCGATTTGACATCAAGAACAAAAAATAGATCAAATTTACTAATCAAATTGACAAGAAATTCAAATAAAGAAATCATTCCATATCCAAAGACAGAATTTTGATTTTTTTTTTAAACAACTACATATTAGCTTCAACTAAAAGCAAGTTAATATGTAGTTGTTTAAAAAGTTCAAGAAATTTACTATATTGTGGTCTACGCGGTCTTTCTTTTGCTGGATATGGAATCGGTGGTTTATGTTTTTTAGTTACTGGAATTGTATTCTCATTTACTTCCTCAGCCTTTTCTTCTCAGTTTCGTGTGGTATCTTCTTCTTTGTTTCAGCTAACTCTTTTCCACTCCTTAGTGTAACTGCCTTCACATACTTTTTTGCACTAGGTAAACTCTCTGGTCACCTTTCAGAAATTAATTTACTTAATTGTCCAATTTGATCCTTAAGCCATTGAATCGATGTTTGCTGATTATTCAAAATTGTTTTGGTATTTTGGAAATGGGTTTCTGACACCTCGATGAATTTTATCAGCGTCTCTTCAAGGTTTGGCTTTTTCTCTTATGGGTAGGGTTGTTGTTGAAAGCCCGGGATGGGTTGTTGTCTCTGGTTTCCTTGGCCACCCCACGAGAAATTTGGGGTGATTCCTCCAACCTGGATTATAAGTATTATCATAAGGGTTATTTTGAGGTTTAAAATTGTTACCCATATAGTGAACTTGCTCATTTTCAACGCTCAGGTAGTAAAGCGGACATTCTATATTGTTCATCCACCCTCCTTCCATATTGTACTGCATAACTGAATGTACCTGTAGAGAACCAAATAAATTATTAATCTTTTTATTTAACAGTTCTACCTGATTTGTTAGCATGGTTACTACGTCGAGGTTGAAAGCATTGGTAGTTTTTGTTGGCCTTGTCCTCGCGACTTGCCACATATAGTTATTCAGTGAAATCTTTTCAATGAATTCATAGGATGCCTCAGGTGTTTTTTATTCTTGGTTCGCCGAGGCTGAATCAATCAGTTGTCTCGTTGAAGGGTTCACACCGTTGTAAAAAGTTTGGACCTATAGCCACAAGGGTAATCCATGGTGTGGCCACCTTCTCAAAAGATCTTTGTATCTCTCCCATGCACCATATAGTGTTTCTAAATCCATCTGCACAAAAGAAGTGATATCATTTCTCAACTTGGACGTTTTGGCTGGCAAAAAATATTTTAATAAAAAATGTTTGGTCATTTGTTCCCATGTAGTGATTGATCCTTGTGGAAGAGAATTCAACCAATGTTTGGCTTTATTCCTTAATGAAAAGGGAAATAACCGAAGACGAATGATATCATCAGAAATGCCATTTATTTTGAAGGTATCGCATAATTCTAGAAAATTTGCTTAATGAGTATTTGGGTATTCGTCCTGCAAACCATCAAATTGAACAAATTGTTGAATCATTTGAATAGTGTTTGGTTTTTGTTCAAAATTATTAGCAGCTATAGCAGGCCTAATGATACTCGATTTAGTCCCTATTAAATTAAGTTTAGCATAATCATACATAGTTCGAGGAGCATGATTTTCGGCCACCTCTTGAGGTAGCAAATTATTCTCAGCCATCTCTTCAGTGGTACTAATTTTGTCTTCTTGCTTTTCTTGTATGTAGTTTAAGCTTTGCCTTATTTCTCTACAATTTCTGTGAACCGTACCTTTAATATCACTGTCATAAACTAAGGGTCCTGTCGGGTTCCTTCTAGTCAAAAACTAGAGGTACCTACCAAGAAAAGAAAAAGAAAAATAGAAAAGTAAAAATAAAATTCAATTGCAAAAATAAAATATGGCTAAAGTAATAAAAATTGAGCTTTCTTAATATTTCAATTCCCCGGCAATGGTGCCAAAAACTTGATGGTGATGGAAAAAGTCTTAAAAATTTATATAATGAATGACCGAGCCTAAAAACTAACTATCACCAAGATTGAGGCAAACACACCTATCGAACAGTTGTATAGTTTAGTGGCAAGACCGGATTGTCGAACCCAAAGGAACCAAAAGTACTAATACTAACTTTCTTCTTATTATTTAGCCTAAGAATTAAGGAAATTATTGTTTAATCTAAATTTAACTAACTACAAAGCTAAAGATGCTAAGACATAGAGAAGGAATTGGGGAAAATACTTGTGGGAAAACCAATTGATTAAGACAATACCCGAGGAAGAATCCACCTAGACTTCACTTGTTATCTAACTCTAAACCGATTTATTTATTCACTTGACTTGATCCGTAGGATTCCTAATTTATATTAATACCTCTTGAGGCTACTAATGTCTAACCCTAGGTTGATTAATTGAAATCTCTTTCTAATTAAAACCCTTAGAATTGTATTAACTCAATCTATGGACTCCCACATTATATTTGACCCTAATCCAGCAGATTATCGTCATCCTATCTCTAGGGTTGCGATCAACTCCGCTTAACTATGCTAGATCTACTCTTAAACAGGGAATATTCCTCCTCTGCCTAAGCACATCAACACTTGAATCAATATCCTGAAATATCAAAGCAAGATTAAGAACACATAGTTAAGAATAAATCAAGTATTTATCATATAGTTTAGAAAGCAATAATAAGATCCGTCTTAGGTTTCATCCCCTTCAGGTATTTAAGGGGTTTAGTTCATAATCATAAAAGAATACATCTCAGAAGTAAATATAAAACAAAACATAAAGAAAACCCTAAAACCTTCTAAAGGAATTGAAGAAAAGATCCTTAGTGTTGAGTATGACTCCGGCTTATGGGATGAATCAACTGGCTTTCTTCGAGAGAATCCCACAATTCTATTTCTTTGGCTTGGCTCCTTGGCCTAGCTGAACACCCCCTTTAAGGTTGGCCTCTAGGGTGTTTATATAGGCTTTTGGAATGTCTTTCTTTTCCTCTAAGTACCCTAATTCGAATGAAACTCTTCTTTGCCGTGGCAGGGACACGTCTATGTGATTTGGGGCCAGGATGTGGTCAGATCTACTAAGGAGGCACAGCCGTGTGTTTCGAGCCCAGACTGTGTGCAATTCATACTTTTTCCCATTTTCTCCGGTGTTGTCCTAAGTATAAAACATGAAATTAAAGGATTAGGAGCACCAAATTTCACAAATCAAGGAATAAATCATCCAAAAGTATGCTAAATATGGGATTGAAATATGAATATATTACAGTTTATCAGGCATGTGGTTTTTGCTGAGGGGATTCGAGTTGATCCTAAAAAGATTAAGGTTGTGCTTGATTGAAGCAACCTAACAATGTATCTAAAATCCGTAGTTTTTTAAGTTTGGCGTGTTATTATTGACAGTTTGTCGAGAGGTTCTCTTTGTTTGTTGCTCATTTGTCTAAGCTTCTGCGTAAGGGTGTTCCTTTTGTTTGGACTAATGCACAGCAATTGAGCTATGAGAAGCTCAAGTCTATTCTGACTCAGGCTCTTGTTCTGATACAGCTTAAATCTGGGAAGAAGTTTGTGGTGTACAGTGATGTCTCACATGCCGGTTTGGGATGTGTATTGATGCAAGATGGAAAAGTTATGGCTTATACGTCCTATCAGCTTAAGACACATGAAGGAAATTATCCGACGCATGATCTCGAGTTGGGTGCAGTTGTTTTTGCGTTGAAAATTTGGAGGCACTAATTGTATCTGAGAGGTGTATTATCAACACAGATCACAAGAGCCTTACGTATCTTCTTACCCAGAAGGAGTTGAATCTTAGGCAGCGTCGATGGATTGAGCTACTCAAATATTATGACTGCACGATAGAGAATCATCCTAGAAAGGCCAATGTGGTGGCCGATGCTCTAAGTCATAGAGTGATGTCTGATTTGAGGGCGATGTTCACTTGACTTAGTCTATTTGATGATGGGAGTCTGTTACTTGAGTTGCAAGTTAAGCAGACTTGGATTGATTAGATTCGAGAAAAACAGTTAGGGGATAAGTCTCTAGGTTTACGATTTTGTCAGATTAAGAGTGGCAGTATTTTAGATTTTGGGCTGAATAATGATGGTGTTTTGTGTTTTTTAGGTCGGATCTATGTGCTGAATGAATTTGATTTTTGGTAATCAATTTTGAGGGAGGTGCATAGTAGCCCTTATGCTATGCATCCCAGTGGTAATAAGATGTATCGCGATCTTCGTGAGTTGTATTGGTGGCTGGGTTTGAAGCGTGAGGTTACAGATTTCGTTGCTCGTTGTCTGACATGTCAGCAAGTTAAGGCTGAGCATTAGTTGCCTTCGAGTTCGCTACAGCCTGTTAAGATTCCCTTAAGGAAATAGGAAGGAGTGACGATGGATTTCATTAGTAGGTTGCCCTTAACACCCACTAAGAAGGATTCTATTTAGGTTATTATGGATCCTTTGACCAAGTTCACTCAGTTCATTTTGATTCGGAAAGACTATTCCCTGCAAAAGTTAGCAAAGCTTTATATCTCTGAGATAGTTAGACTACACAGGGTTTCTATTTTGATTATTTTTTATAAATATCCTCACTTCACTTCTCAATTTTGGAAGAAATTACACAAGGCTCTGGGTTCAAGATTGGACTTCAGTACTGCATTTCATCCTCAAACCGATGGTCAATCTGAGAGGGTGATTTAAATACTGGAGGATATGCTTCGGAGTTGTGTGATTTATTTCTAAGGTAGTTGGTAGGATTATTTGCCTCTAGTTGAGTTCGCCTACAATAACAGTTTCTAGTTTAGCATTCAGATGGCACCTTACGAAGCTTTATATGGTCATCAGTTTCGTACTCTACTATGTTGGACTGAGTTGGGTGAACGTTGAGTTTTGGGTCATGAGTTGGTTTCTAAGACTGAGGATAAGGTTATATTGATTTGGGATAGTCTGAAGGCAGCTTCTGATGGATAGAAGTCCTATACGGATCTGAAGAGGAGAGATATTGAGTACTCTATGGGGGATTTCATCTTTCTTAAGGTTCTTATGTGGAAGAAAGTTCTGAGGTTCGGTCATAAGGGCAAGTTAAGGCTTAGGTTTGTTGGGCCGTATCGAATTCTGAAGTGTGTAGGTCCGATCGTTTATCAGCTAGAGTTACCTTTGAGGTTAGACCATATTCATGATGTGTTTAACGTCTCGATGTTGAGGTGGTATCAGTCTAACCCATCTCACGTTGTCTCAATTGAGGAGATCGAGGTTAGGCCGGATTTGACTATTGAGGAGGAGCCGGTTCAGATTTTAGATCGTGATATTGAAGTTCTAAGGAGGAAGTCCATACCGTTAGTGAAGGTTTTATGGTGAAATCATGACACTGAGGAATCCACATGGGAAACTGAGGACTCGATGTGTCAGCAACATCCTCATCTGTTCTAATAATGTAAATTTCGAGGTCAAAATTTCTTTTAGGGGGTAGAGTTGTAACATCCTGATAGATTTGTTTTTTTATGTAAATGTAACACCCCTTACTCGTATTCAATGTTGGAACCGGGTACGAGGTATTATAGGACTTAACTTAGTTACTCATACAAAATTGGGCAATGAACTTTCTTTTCAACTTAAACTTTTTCATTTAAACTCTTAACACCCTTATTATGGGCCTAGGAGACCCTAATCATACACTTAAAGTGATACGGACTGAACCGGAAACTTTCAAAGACTTAGGAATTTTTTTACTCAAAACGGGACCACACGCCCGTGTAGGAAGGCCGTGTGATCTCACACGCCCATATCCCTTGTCTATGTAGATTTTGTTTTTCACTTTGAACCTACAGTGGTTCTCACTTGGCCTGGCACATGCCCAAATCTGCGGCCCGTGTCCCTCACATGACCATGACACGCTCGTTCCTTAACCCGTGTGTAAAAACCTTAGTATTTTGTTTATGATGTCAGCAAACACTTAGAGGAACATGACCTACTCACACGCCCATGTGTTAGCCCGTGTGACGAACTGAGTTTTTCATAAATTTGATGCAGGGGATAAACGGCCTATCAACATGCCCTCAAGACTGATCGTGTGTCACACACGGCCTAGACACATGCCCGTGTGTCTACCCATGTGGAAAATTAGAAGGCTATTTACCAAGCCAATTGCCACCCTGAAAAGCAACCACTCTTATACCATTTCATGGCAACACTTAACACAGCCATAATACACTTCTAATATCCAAAATCAAGACATCCACACTACATTCATCATGTATATATTTATATAAACTTTACTCATTACTCATTTAATTGCACAAGCATGCACTACATGAACTTCATCCTCATTGTGTATAAATAATTAACAAGTATTGGCCAATTCCAATGGCCATTTACAAAATGAATGAGTAGTATTAATAGCCATCACATTCGCTAACAAATATGACATAAACAAAACGACCAAGTTCCTATACATGCCATACCCAAAATTAATCAACTTTACTATACCAAAAGAATAGTTGATAGTGTGAATCGAGGTCCGACATCCTTCGATCCTTGAGCTAGCTTGGCGATACTACAAGGAAAAGGGAAATGAAAGAGGTAAGCATAAAGCTTAGTAAGTTTGTATGAAATAAATCGCAACATAAAAGCTCATGATAACATCCATTCATCACACTAAATAACGCACAAGTTCTCAAGCACATCGACATAACTTACTCATGCTTACTCTTACCAAATCATATTTCACATTTTACATTCATTTCTCGTAAGTTACTCATGGGTACCTGTATCATTTCATCACACATCTTTAGCACTTTTATTCTCTTGAACATAGACTGTGCTCTTGTCATCTTTAACATAAACTTAGCTCTTTACCCATTGAACTACATGGAATATTGAAGGATACTCAATCTCATCATACATGTAACATGATCCCAATGCCATATCCTAGATATGGTCTTATACGAGATCGTATATCGATGTCGATGCCATGTTCCAGATATGGTCTTACACGAGATCTCCTTTGGGTGCCGAGGCCATGTCCCAGCATGGTCTTACACGGGACCCACATTCAGTGCCGATGCCATGTCCCAGACATGGTCTTACACGGGACCTACATTCAGTGCCGATGCCATGTCCCAGACATGGTCTTATAAGGGACCTACATTCTCTCATGTCTTGATAATGGTATCCTTACTATTTTGAATATTCAATCGGGACTTTAACTTAACATAATCATTATATTTTCATCGAGATATCATTAATCAATTTCATAGAAAAAAATACATTTCTCATGGTATCAAGCAATTAAGGACATAATAACATTATGTAGCTTAATTTCACACAAACTTACCTCGGTACCAAAATATATGTGGAATTGTTCAATTTAGTACACAACCTTGTCTTTGCCTCGGTTTCAGTTTGGGCTTCGTGTTTCTTAATCTATAATAACAATTACACTTGTTTAATACTCACATTGACTAAATTAACCCATGAATCATATTTTGGTAAAATTATGATTTTGCCCCTAAACTTTCACATATTTACACTTTTACCCCTAGGCTCATAAAATGGTTTTCATTTAATTTCCTTGCATTTTAAGCCTACCGAATCATTTTCATAACTACAACAGCCCCCAATTTCCACTAATTCACTCATGTATGACCATTTTTATGACTTTTACAAATTAGTCCTTTTTATAAATTTTCCATGAAAATCTTTTAGAAATAGATGTTTATCATACATCAAACTTCATATTCCTCCACTAATCATCAAAATACATGCAAGTCATATGTGTTTAAATTTTTTAACATAAACCCTACCTCAAATATAGCTAGAAATAGCTAAATCGAGCTACGAGGATCTAAAAAATATGAAAAACATTAAAGACGGGTCTAGGAGGTACTTACAATCAAGCTTGAAAATTGAAGAAACCCTAGCTATAGAGTCCTTGTGATTTTTGGCTATGGAGGATGAAGATGTACAAGATTTTTAGCTTATTTTCCCTTTTAATTCTTTTATTAACCAAATAACGAAAATGCCCTTAAGGGCCCATTCCTTGAGATTTTTCCTACCCATGTCTATTTTTGTCCATCTTGACATATAATGGTCTAATTTCCAAATAAGGACTTCTAATAATTTCTATAATGCTATTTCATACTTGAATCTTCTAGAAACTCAAATTTTCAATCTTTTCAATTTAGTCCTATTAGATAAATTAATCACTAATTAATAAAATTTCTTCATGAAATTTTCACACAATCATGCAAACATGTCTTAGATCTCATAAAAATCATGAAACACATATTTCTACTTCAGATTTGTGGTCTCACAACCACTATTCTAACTAGGCCCTAAATCGGGCTGTTACAATTCCCCTTTAGGGATTTTCATCCCCGAAAATCTTACCGGTAAAAATGTTGGGATATTGATTTCTAATAGCCTCCTCGGGCTCCATGTAGCCTCTTCTACCCCATGTCTTTGCCACAGTATTTTCACAAGAGCTATAATTTTATTCCTTAATTGTTTGACTTCATGTGCCAAAATCTTAATCGACTCTTCGCCATAAGTCATATCAGGTCAAATTTCAACCTCTGTTGGTGTAATCACATGTGAAGGATTTGATCGGTAACATCACAGCATATACACGTGGAACACATGTAACATCTCGAAATAGGGCCTAAACGAGAAAAGTGGTTGCGAAACCACGTATCGATATAGAAAACTTTATTTTGATTAATTTTTATGATTTATTAATTGATTGGATGCATGTGCTAGAGTATTGATAGAAAATTTTATGAAATTCTTGTCTAATTTGCTTATTAGGGTTAAATTGTAAAAGTTGATAAATGAGAGTTCTAGATACTAAAGGATTTAATTGAAGAGCATAATTAAAGTAGAGGTCTTAAATGGTAATTATACCATTAGGCTTTCATGGACAAAAATGGACAAATATAGGTAGAAAGAACCAAAGTTTTTAATGAAGGGTAATTTAGTCATTTGGTAATAAAAAGAAATTAAAAGGGAAAAAGATAGAAAAATATGCTCATCTTCTTCCTTAGGACGAAACTTCAAGGGGGGACTCCATAGCTAGGGTTTCCAAGCTTCCAAGATCCATAATCGAGAAGAATGTGGAATCGATCTTGAACGAGGGAAAGGAGAAGTTAAGGACTAAATTGCAAATTTTGCCATATTTTGCACCGAGATAAGTAGGATGTAAATAATTCATTATTTTTATTGATGTTTTATATTTCAGCATGTTTAATGTATTATATCTGATTTTTGGATCATAATTGACTATTGAAAGAATGAAATAAAGTGTTAAAAAGTGAGTTATTTCCCGTTTGAACCTTTGGAATCGAAAGATGTAATTGGCATGTAGCTAGGTCACATGAGTGGTACTAAGTGTAGGCCACTATGTGCACAAGAGAGCTACAAGAGATTTTGTATATGTAGCTACGTCACATGTGTAGTACCAAGAGTATGCCATGTGTACAAGAAAGCTATATGTAGCTAGGTCACATGTGTGGTATATGGAGTGAGCCACTATGTGTATAAGAGAGCTACGAGAAGGCTAGGTCATATGAGTGGTGCTAAGTGAAGGCCACCATATGTACAAGAGAGCCAGAATTATAAGCACAATTGAGCTAGGTCACATGAGTGGTACTGGGTGAAGGCCACTATGTGTACAAGAGAGCTTCGATTTCAAAGGTGGGCTGTGTGCGAAACCTTGCATATTCGTTATTATTCAAGCGTTCAACAGGAAAACCTGACTAAATGAAATTATGTGAGATGTTGTAGTGATAAGTATATGTATATGTATGTATAATTTATGAGCAATATGCTCAATATGTGATTGGAAATTTGAATGGTTGTCATAGGTAAGTAATGAATACAACTAAAGTGAGAGAAAGCAAAATTTTACAATAAAACTGTTTTGGACAGCAGCAGTGATGTGAATTTGAAAAATCACCAAAAATGGTAGAAATTGAATTATAAGTTTTATGAGACATTTATTTAAAGCTTGTTGAGTCTATTTTCATATAAAAGAAACAGAGAAAGCAAAGAATTGGTATATTTTGAGATATTTAGATTTTTGTGAGACTGGTTCAAAGTGATTTCGAGATCCCCTGTTCTAACTTGGAAATATCATTGAAAATTGTAAAAAAATAATATTGGAACATAATTTATATGATTCGATTCCTTACTGAGTGTATGTTTAGAAGAATCTAACTAGAACATCATTTGTATTCTGTACAGAAAGATAATTAAATTTTAGCAAAGAATGGTTGGAATTGTCAGACAGCAAAACAGGGGAGAATTTGAACAATAAAATGTACTAATTGGCTAAACCAAAGATTTTTAAAATTTTATGGTAAAAATATATATGAATATAATTTCAGGAAAAATTTACGGATCTTAATTTGGAGTTTTGTAGCTCATAATAAAAATAATTTAGTGACTGTGACTTGAATAGACAGCTTGCTCCGAATTTGAATTAATAGTGACTTTGAATGTAGATATGATTGTGTTATCTTGTAAAAAATATTAAATCCATTATTTATTATTTATATACTTACTTACTAAGCTATATGCTTACTCTCTTTTTTTTTTCCTTGTTCTATAGTGTCATCAAGCTAGCTCGGGATTTGGTGATCGTCGGAGATCCATCCACACTATCATCCTTCTTTTGGTATTTTGAAAACAATATTTCGGGAATTATGGCATGTATAGAAGGCTTAATTATTTTGTTATTTTTAATAACGAATGATTATTTTGCTTATGGGTATTGACAACTATCTATGGAAAGAGTTTTAAATTTATATGGATTTTACATTTTAAATTTTGTACAGTAGTATTGTCCGGTAATGCCTCGTACCCTGTTCTGGCGACGGACCTGGGTGAGGGGTGTTACAACACATCGTGGATCTTTTCCAACTCAGACAGTAAAGCCAATCAATAGGCTACCGGCCCTATCCTCTCGATGATCTCATATGGTAAAATGCAGACTCAATTTACCTTTTTGGCAAAATCTAAGAACTTTCTTCCATGGTGACACTTTTAAGAATACCTTATCACCAACTTGAAATTCGATCTCTTTTCGTTTAAAGTCTGAGTAGGACTTTTGTCTATCCGAAGCAGCTTTTAAACAATCACGAAATATTTTTACCTTATCTTTAGTTTCTCTAACCAGATCGACCCCGTGAATCTAATTTTCTCTGAGTTTGGTCCAATACAAAGGCATTCGACACTTCCACCCATACAACGCCTCATAAGGTGCCATTTTCAAACTCGACTAAAAATTGTTTTTGTAAGCAAATTCTAGTAACAATAATTACTTTTCCCAGCTGCCTTGAAATTCCAAAACACAATATCGGAGCATGTCTTATAGTATATGTATTACTCTCTCTGACTGTCTGTTGGTTTGCAGATATGAAAGCTGTACTAAAACTTAACTTTGTGCCAAAGGCTTCTTGCAACTTCTTCCAAAATCATGATGTGAATCTCGGATCTCTATCCGATATGATCGACTAGGGCACTCTATGTAGTCTCACAATCTCTGAAACATACAAGTCTGCCAACTTATCAAGTGAATAATCAATGCATACCGGTATGAAATGGGCCGACTTCGTAAATCTATCAACTACGACCCACACAGCATCTTTCTTTTTGGTGTCATAGGTAAGCCCGCCACAAAGTCCATAGTAACACGGTCCCATTTCTACTCGAGAACCATAATAGGCTGAAGCAACCTTGATGGTACTTGGTGTTCAGTTGTCACTTGCTAACAAATAAAACATTTCGATACAAACTCAGAAATATCTTTCTTCATACTCGGCCACCAATACAATTTCTTCAATTCATTATACTTTTTGTTCCCTGGATGTAAAGATAAACTCCGCTATGTGCCTCATGTAAAATTTTTGAACAAGCCCATCATCTCTCGGTACACAAACTCTATCTCAAAACATCAAACATCCATAAGAATTAATCCAAAATCGACTCAACACCCGACTCACACTGAACACTTTTGGCTTGCAAGTCACTATCACCTTTCTGAGCTTCACAAATCTCTTGAAGAAACATCAGTCTAGCCCTCAATTCAGCTAGGATGGAACTATCATCTGACAAGGTCATTCGTGTATTCATGGCTATTAATGCAAATAAGGATTTTTTACTTAAAGGGTCAGCAACCACATTCACCTTTTCCCAGATGGTAGTCAATTACTAGCTCGTAATCCTTTATCAACTCTAGCCATCTTCTTTGTCTTAAATTCAATTCCTTTTAAGTCATCAAGTACTTTAGGCTTTTATGATCAGTAAATATCTGACATTTCTCACCATACAAATGGTGTCTCCATATCTTTAATGCAAACACAATGGCGGCTAATTCTAAATCGTGGGTCGGGTAATTCTTCTCGTGCGACTTTAACTGTCTAGAGGCATATGCTATCACCTTGCCCCTTGCATAAGCACACAGCCCAATCCATTCAAGGATGCATCACTACAAACCACGAATTCCTTTCCCGGTTTAGGTTGCACTAAAACTAGAGCCTCAGTCAACAAGGTATTCAATTTTTCAAAACTCTGTTGGCACTTTTCTGTCCATTCAAACTTCACATCTTTCTGTAATAGCCTCATCATTGGAGTAGCTATCATAGAAAATCCCTCTAAAAATCGTCTGTAATTGCTAGCTAGGCCCAAAAAACTTCTAACCTCGGATGCATTCTTTGGTGGCTTCCAATGAACAATAGCTTAAATCTTACTCGGGTCAACTTGAATTCCATCTCTCGAGACAATATGCCCTAAAAACTCTACTTCTTTAAGCCAAAATTAACTTTTACTAAACTTGGCATATAATTGATTATCTCATAAAATTTGGAAAATCGTCCTTAAGTGCTCGGCGTGCTTGTTCTCATCACGAGAGTAAATCAATATATCATCAATAATGACCACAACAAATTTATCTAAATAAGGTCAGAATATGCGATTCATCAAATCCATGAACACAGCAGGAGCATTTATTAAGCCAAAAGGCATAACTAAAAATTCATAGTGACGATACCTTGTCTGAAATGCGGTCTTCGGCACATCTGAGTCTTTGACTCTCAACTGTTAATAGCTAGACCTCAAGTCTATCTTGGAAAACACCGTGGCTCCCTTCACTTGGTCAAACAATTCATCGATTCTTGGTAGAGGGTACTTGTTCTTTACAGTTACCTTATTAAGCTGTCGATAATCTATACATAATCTCATGGAACAATCTTTCTTTTTCACAAATAATACGGGAGCACCCCTTGAAGAATAGCTCGGTCTTGCAAAGCCCTTGTCCGTCAACTCTTGTAGCTGTGCCTTCAGTTCTTTTAGCTCTGTTGGAGCCATTCTGTATGGAGCAATTGAAATAGGTGCAGTACCAGGGACTAATTCAATGCCAAATTCAATCTCCCTAACCGGAGGCAACTCTAGCAATTCTACTGGGAATACATCTAAATACTCACATACTATCGGCACTGACTCAATTCTTGACTCAGTCTCTTTGGCATTCATCACGAAGGTAAGAAAAGCTTCGTACCCTTTTCTTACATATTTTTGGGTAGACATATGAGAAATCATTACAGGCAATCTGTCTTGTTCATTTGAGTCAACACGAAGAATATCCCCATTTTCACATTTTAAATCAATGTATTTCTTTCCACAATTTACTATCACATCATGAGTGGTTAACCAATCCCTACCAAGAATTACATTGAACTCATCAAATGGCAATAACATGAGATTAGCCGAAAAATAATGACCTCTAATCATTAAAAGGCAATCTTTGCATACCTTGTCAACTAATACACATTTGCCTAAGGGATTGGACACTTTTATCATAAATTCCATAGACTCTACGGGCATGCTTATACTATATACTAATTTCATACAAATATATGAGTGGGTAGATCCCGGATCAATTAAAGTAACCACATGAGTATAATGGAGAGAAATGTACCTGTAATTACATCAGGAGATGACGCCTCCTCGTGAGCACGAATGGCATAAGTCATCTCAGGCGCTCTACCATTAGATCTTGCAATCTGCTCCCTGGGAGTACGCTTACTACTTATTCCACTTCCCAGGTTTCTCTGATGTCTCCCTCTAGTAGTACTTCCCGATCTTGTACTCTAAATTTTCTCTTTTCAACCATCTCGAGCATTCTCTAATAAAATTATCTTGGGAACCACACTTAAAATAGGCTCTCTCATGTGCTCGACACTCACCAGGATGACGTCTACTACACTGTGGACATTCCGGTCTAATTGGTCAAGCATTACCAACATTAGCGACTAAAGTGGTCTGAGCTTTAGACCCTGAGTACAATTTACCTTTACTTCTAATTAAAAACCCAGCTGAAGTGGCTGATATAGTAGTGAAATCTCTTGACTTATTGGATGAGGATTGAAATGACTTACTCAGTTGTCTCTTTCTTAAGTCACGAGACTCAATTTTTTTTCTTTTCTCTTTAACCAACTTCTCGACTTTGCAAGCTCTGTCCATTAACACAACAAATTTTTTAATTCTAGGACACCAATAGACAACCGGATATCTTCATTTAATCCATCCTCAAACCTTTTACACATAATGGCTTTAGTTGATACACACTCTCAAGCGAATTTACTGAGCCTTATGAACTCACGCTCATACTCGGCTACTATCATTCGCCCCTACTTGAATTCAAGGAATTCCTTTCTTTTCTGGTCGATAAACCTTTGACTGATATACTTCTTTCTAAACTCTTCTTGGAAAAATTCCTAATTAACCTTCTCTCTTGGTACAACTGACACAAGGGTGGTGTTCCACCATTGATAAGCGCAATCTCTCAAGAGAAACACGACACATTTCACGTACTCTTCAGGTGTGGAGAATAACTCATCTAATACCCTGATGGTATTCTCAAGCCAAAATTCTGCCCTCTCCGGACCATCATCTTTACTGGCTCAAAATTCCTCAGCTCCTTGTTTCTGGATTCTATCAACGGGAGGATTTTCTCTCCTTACCCCTTCTACCACTTGAGGAGCTAAAGGGGTAGGCTAAGAAATAGGTGGGGTGGATGGGTTGAGCATTTGGGTTTGTACGAACAAACTCTGTATACCAGGCATTCATCATGTGGAGAAAGGCTTCCTTAGCCTCTTCTCTTCCTATCTGACTTACAATCGCTGGTCTATTCTCATTCTCAGTCGACACCATCCCTTGGATGGGGGTCGGCGCATTACTTTCTTCATCATCCACCACAGCTCTATCAGGATTTACTATATAAAAACAAAATTTATATCGTCAGGAGTCGTCACACTATCATTATGTAAATACTCATATGTATAGCATGTATAGCTAGACTTGTGCATATGCTACGTTAGTCTGAGAACCTATTTAATATTAGCTCTGATACCATTAAATGTAATACCTCTTACCCATATTCAACACCAGAACCGGGTACAACGTATTACCGAACTTAACTTACTTACTCATACAAAATTAGGCAATGAACTTTCTCTTCAACTTAAACTTTTTCATTTAAACTCTTAACGCCCTTATTAAGGGCCTACAAGACCCTAATCATACACATAAAGTGATTTGGGACTGAACCGAAAACTTTTAAACACTTATGAATTTTTTTACTCAAAACAGGGCCACACACTCGTGTGGATAGGGATACGCCCTTGTGGATAGGGACACGCTCGTGTAGGCAAGTTGTGTGGTCTCCCACCTTTCCCTTGTCCATGTGGATTTTATTTTTCATTTTGAACGTACAAAGGCTTTCACACGGCCTAACACACACCCGTGTCTGTGGCCCATGTCCTTCACACGGCCATGACATGCCCGTGCCTTAACCCGTGTGTGAAAACCTTAGTATTCTGTTTATGACGTCAGCAAACACTTAGGGGCACATAGCCTAGTCACACGGCCGTGTACTGGCTCGTGTGACAAACTAAATTTTCATAAACTTGAGCAGGGGACACACGGTCTATTGACACCCTTCAAGGCTAACCGTATGTCACACACGGCCTAGAGACATGCCTGTGTGTCTACCCGTGTGGACAATTAGAAGGCTATTTACCAAGCCAAATGCCACCTTGAAAAGCAACCACTCTTATTCCATTTCATGGCAACATTTAACACAGCCATAATACACTTCTAATATCCAAAATCAAGACATCCACACTACATTCATCATGTATATATTTATATAAACTTTACTCATTACTCATCCAATCGAACAAGCATGCACTTCATGAACTTCATCATCATTGAGTATATATAACTTAACAAGTATTGGCCAATTCTAATGGCCATTTATAAAATGAATGGGTAGCATTAAAAGCCATCATATTGGTTAACAAATATGACATAAACAAAATGACCAAGTTCCTATACATGCCATACCCAAAATTAATCAACTTTACTATACCAACAGAATAGCTGATAGTGTGAATCGAGCTCCGACTTCCTTCGATCCCTGAGCTAGCTTGGCGATACTACAAGGAAAAGGAAAATGAGAAGGGTAAACATAAAGCTTAGTAAGTTTGCATGAAATAAATAGCAACATAAAAGCTCATGATAACATCCATTCATCACACTAAATAATGCACAAGTTCTCAAGCACATCGACATAAATTACTCATGCTTACTCTTACCAGATCACATTTCATATTTTGTATTCATTTCTCGTAAGTTACTCATGGGTACCTGTATCACTTCATCACATGTCTTTAGCACTTATTCTCTTGAACATAGACTTTGCTCTTGTCATATTTAACATAAACTTAGCTCTTTACCCGTTAAACTACTTGGAATATCTAAGGATACTCAATCTCATCAGACATGTAACACGATCCCAATGCCATATCCTAGATATGGTCTTACATGGGATCACATCTCGATGTCAATTCCATATCCCAGATATTGTCTTACACGGGATCTCAAATCTCGATGTCGATGCCATATCCCAGATATGGTCTTATAAAAGATCGTATATCGATGTCGATGCCATGTACCAGATATGGTCTTACACGAGATCTCCTTTGGGTGCCAAGGCCATGTCCCAAACATGGTCTTATATGGGACCTACATTCAGTGCTGATGCCATGTCCCAGACATGGTCTTATATGGAACCTACATTCGGTGCCGATGCCATGTCCCAGACATGGTCTTATAAGGGACCTACATTCTCTCATGTCTTGATAATGGTATCCTTTCTATTCCAAATATTCAATCGAGAATTTGACTTAACATAATATCATTATATTTTCATCGAGACATCATTAATCAATTTCATAGAAATAATATACATTTCTCATGGTATCAAGCTATTAAGGACATAGTAACATTATGTATCTTAATTTCACACAAACTTACCTCGGTACCAAAATATATGTGGAATTGTTCAATTTAGTCCACGACCTTGTCCTTGCCTCGGTTTTGATCCGTGCTTTGTGTTTCTTGATCTATAATAAAAATTTCACTTGCTTAAAACTCACATTGACTAAATTAACCTATGAATCATACTTTGGAAAAATTATGATTTTGCCCTTAAACTTTCAAATATTTATACTTTTGCCCTTAGGCTCGTAAAATGATTTTCATTTAATTTCCTTGCATTTTAAGCCTACCCAAATCATTTTCATAACTACAACAGCCCCCAATTTCCACTAGTTCACTCATGTATGACCATTTTCATGACTTTTACAAATTAGTCATTTTTATGAATTTTCCATGAAAAACTTTTAGAAAAAGATGTTTATCATACATCAAACTTTCATATTCCTCCACTAATCATCAAAATACATGCATGTCATACATGGGTAAATTTTTTAACATAAACCCTAGCTCAAAATATAGTTAGAAATATCTAAATCGAGCTACGAGATCTCAAAAACACGAAGAACATTAAAAACGGGTCTAGGAGGTACTTACAATCAAGCTTGAAAATTGAAGAAACCCTAGCTATGGAGTCCTTGTGATTTTTGACTATGGAGGATGAAGATGGACAAGATTTTTATCTCATTTTTCCTTTTAATTCTTTTATTAACCAAATGACAAAAATGCCCTTAAGGCCGCTTCCTTGAGATTTTTCCTTCCCATGTCTATTTTTGTCCATCTTGACATATATTGGTCTAATTGCCAAATAAGGACTTCTAATAATTTCTTTAACGCTATTTCATATTTGAATCTTCTACAAACTCATATTTTTCAATCTTTTCAATTTAGTCCTATTGGATAAATTAATCACTGATTAATAAAATTTCTTCATGAAATTTTCACACAATCATGCAAACATGTCTTAGATCTCATAAAAATCATAAAACACATATTTCTACTTCAGATTTATGGTCTCGTAACCACTATTCTGACTAGGCCTACCAAGTTTTTATAGTAAATATCTGACACAATTGTGTATCTGCTTCAGTGGTTAAGTGTACTGGGTGTGTTGAGAGGTCTTGGGTTCATGTCCCACTTTTGTCAATTTTTTTTATCTAAGCCTTATCCTTGTACAATGGGCTTATATTAAATTGTCTATAAATTCATATTAGAATGAGCCTGCTGGTTCTAGTGGTAAGGGAGTTAGTGTGTTGGGGGTCCTATGTTCAAATCTCTACGCGAGAGTGAATGTTAATCTTTTTGTACGGTCTCTTGATAGAGTCTTAATAGAGTGGGATTATGGGATGTGGGATGTTAGTGGGATAGTAGGGAGTAAATTAAGGGATTTTGGTTATCTATTATTTTATTTTCTTTATTATTTTTCAAATTTTCTCTCTGCTGAAAAGAAAGTCACGTCAAAATTTCCTCCATTTTCCCCTCTCTGACATTTTTTCCTCTATCTCTACAACTCTCTATTTTGATTTTCTTTCGTTTTGGCTCGTGAACCCGTTGTTTGATCGTACCGTTGGGATTATCAGATTCTCTTTTTGGTGTGGTAAGTAGAACTCTATTGTCGTTGATTTTTGGTTTGACATTTTTGTGATGGTAGTCTGGGGAGATTTATTGATGGATTCAGTGTTTAGGTGAAGATTATGAAACAGGAATTGCTTTTCAGCGGTTTAGTGCAGGTTAGAGGCACATTGGCATCAGTGATAAGTCGGCTCCTTCTCGATTCTTATGTCAAACTTGTTAATCAATCTACTAAATCAAAGTTGGGTACTCTATTTTTAGGTCTATGAAGGCTCGGGATAGTTTTTGCATCAAATCGATACTAAGTGTGTACCTAAAATATAGAAAACGAGGCTTTAACAAAAGTAAAAAAAAAAATTATTCTTTCGATGCCATATAAGCATATGGTCACCCATGTGGTTGGTCGTGTGCGAGACACAACCGTGTGGTTGACGAAGACATGGCTGTGCACAAGACACATCTGTGCGGTGGCTGGAGTGTGTTCGTGTTGGCCATAGCGGCTAGCCCAAGTTGGGTATGTGGGCCTATTTTTTTGAAATTTTCCTTAGGGTCACACGGGTTATTCCAATTGACTGGGCCTAAGGTATGGTTGGTAAGGGCTAACCAAACCTTAAAACTATGGGTTCTGCTAGACTGATATTCTGTTCTTAGTGTGATACTATTGTGCATGACTGATTAGTCTGCTAGATGTGTATATAACTATTATCTATATTTAGGCATGTTGAGCATATTTAATCTTTAAATTATGTATCTAATTTATGTATCTATTTTGGAGCGGGATTTGTATGCATGGAGAAAGTGCTCTGTATGGCGATCACTGCCTATTTTCTAGAAGCTTAGCTACACATTATCTGTTATGTGTCGTAATGGCACAATATGGTGTGTAGGGTTGGGTGGGTGTTTTAAATCCCACATGGTGTGATGGGATGGTCAGAGATGTTGTGTAAATGATGGGGGTAGGATTCTAATCATCTGACCCGTATAGTTGTATCTGTTATCTATATCTGAGAAGGACATGAGTCTGAACCTGTATCTGATTTTATATAAATGAGATTTTTATATGATCTGCATGTCTAATTCTGTTGGGTTACACACTGAGTTCACAAAAACTCACATTTGCTTGTCTGTTTTTTTAGGTAATCCACAGACTTAGGAGGATCGGTGCGGCGGAGACTCAGCGGTGACCACTTGATTGAAAAATGTGTTGCTTATTAATTTACAATTCTTATTGTTTATATTTCTGGTTTTATTTGAGAGTTTGTAATTTCTAGAACTCTCTGGACTGGATAGTTTGGTTTTTAACTGCTGATTTCTGGGTTGTTTGATTGTTTTGGTAAAATGTCTTATGGAAATAATGGTTTTACGCAAATAAAGGTTTGTTGAAAATACGAACTAAGTTTTTGAAATAGAATGGTTTTCGAAAGCTTCCACTTTAAAACACTTTTAAAGGAAAATTAATTAATTGGATAACGTTTTGACATTGGATACAAGCAAATAAGAATTGAAAAACTAAAATGGTTTTATCGTATTAACTTCATTTTCAAACCCTTTATTTGTAACACCTTCGGATACGGCCATAACATCTAGGCCAGGTTTGGGGTGTTACATCGGGTAACTTCAAAGAGCTATTATCAGGAAGCTCTTGAAAGATCTTTTAATCGGGAAGCTTCGGATAGCCGTATCAGGATGCTCATAAGAGCTGCTGTGTGTCTGCAACATATGCAGGATCACTAACAATCAAAATGCTTATAGGAGCATATAAATAAGAAGCTTGGATGAGCCATATATCAGAAAGCTCAAGAGAGCTTATATCGGGATGCTTATGTGAGCCATAACGGGACACTCTTGTGATCGATGATATGTTCGTAACATATGCAGAACCACAACCATTTCGGGAACCCTGTATCCATCTAATTTCATTTGTTCAAACATGATTTATCTCTTGTCAGGAATTGTCAGATATGTGATTTATCTTTCATACTTAACAATTATACAATTCACATACAGATAAATCAAGCATACCACATAAATATTTAAATACACAATTAGTTATTGATCGTGTCAAAACAGTCGAGTTTTAATATTTATAAAAGAGTGATCGAACCTGTAGAAGGCTAGTGCACCTATCGAATAGTAGTATAGCTCAGGCAAGAATATCTTATCGAACCCAAGGGAACCTAAAAGTACTACTACTCACTTTCTTTCTATTATTTAGCCTAAAATATGGAGTGATTGGATTATTAAACTAACAAAATACTTAAACTAAATGCAAAGACAAAAGAATGAGAAAGACTTTAAGAAAACTCAGTTGATAAAGACGATACCCTCAGAAAGAATCCGCCTATGACTTCACTTATAATTTATTCCCCAAACCATATGATTTCTTTACTTAGCTTGATCCGTGAGACTCCCTAACTATACTAAACCCTCTCTCGTGGTGAATAATGTGTAACCTTACGTTAATTAGTGGAACTCTCATTCTCTTATAATAACCCCCTAAGGAAGCAGTAAATCGATCAATGGATTCCCATATTAGGTTTCACCCTAATTCAGCAAAATCTTGTAACCCTATCTCTAGGCGCCCGATCAACTCTGCTCAATTACGCCAGATCTACTCTTAGGCGGGGTCTATTCCTCCTCCACCTAAGCATATCAGATTAAATTAAGCAACATAAGTAAGAACAAACCAAGTACTTATCATATAAATTTAGAAATCAAATAATAAAATCCATCATAGGTTTCATCCCCTTCAGGTATCTGAGGGGTTTAATGCATAACTAAACACGAAAACATCTCAAGTGTAAAGAATAAACAAAACATAAGAACTCCCTAAAACCCCCTAAAGGAATTGAAGGAGAAACCCTCCGTCTTGAATGGAGTTCTGACTTCTTGAGATGGATCAGCTGGCTATCTTTAAGTGACTCCCTAAAAGATGAATGCTTGACCTAAAAGCCTCTACCAAAAAGCTCTTCCTTTATGTCTGCCTTGGGTTGTTTATATAGGCTTTGGGATGCTATACTTGGCTCCTAAATATCTCCTTCAAGTCGAATTACTATTAGGGTGTCTGAGTAGCCTTAAGAGTATGTTTCTTTCGCTTCAAGCATCCAATTTCGAGTGAAATTGCTCATTCACATGGTAGGGGCACGCCCATGGCACACGCCCGTGTAATTACAGGGTTGGGTCGTACCTTGATTCTGTCGATTTGGGCACGGCCATGTAAATCACCAAGCACGCCCGTGTGTGGTAATGAGATGATGCATGGCCGTGTAACTCGTGAGTTGGACCGTGTTCTAGGTAATTTTTGAGACACGATTGTGCAGGTTTTGAGCCAAGCCATGTTGATTTCTTGCTAAGGCCCAATTACTCCGTTTTAAGCTCGTTTTGTGTTCTTTTTATCCTTGGGTGCTTTCCTGAGTATAAACATGAAAAGAAAGGATTAAAAGCACCTTTTTACATAATTTAAGGGCTAATTATCCAAAAGCATACCAAATATGGAGTTAAAATATGTTACTTTTATGGTTTATCAGTTACACGAACTTACCTCAACAAATGTTCGTGTATGCAAAAGTCTACTAATCCAATACTTTTTCTTTTCTATGATTTGACTTCGTATTTGATCTATCCAGATCTGTAAGAGTAAATTTAACTCAATTTAATAAAATTCATATTCAATTCAATCCAATTCATATCTTAGGCAAAATTACCATTTTGCCCTTATACTTTTGATTAATTCTAATTTCATCCCTAGGCCCGAAAAATGAATTTCATGTAAATTAACCCTTATTCCAACCCTAGCCAAATTTTTCATATAACAATAAAAGTTCATGTATTTCAAAAAATTAGAATTTTTCCATGATTTTTACATATTTTCAACTTAATCCCTAAATCACAATTTCATGAAAATTTCCTTTACAAAAGTTGTTTATCTATCAACAATCTTTCCATTTCTACCATAAAATTCATAATTAATGTATATTAATCCATGGAAAAACTTTAATACTTTGATAACTTTGCAAATTAATCTCCAAAATAGCTAGATTAGGTTATTACGATCTTGAAAATATAAAAATTACTAAAAACGGGACAAGAAAACATAACTAATTAAGCCAAATAAGGTTGCTTGATTTTTTTCTCTTAACTAGGGTTTCCATATATTTTAATTTCGGGAAGATGATGAAATAATATGATATTAGTTTACTATCATCCTTAATTATTTTAATTTCCAATTTAGTCCTTTTCTTTTTTTAATTTTCCATGGATGATTCATCAAACTTATCTACTAACTCCTCTTAATGGTCTATTTTCCATATAGAGACCTCAAATTTTGAATTTCATAGCTATTTGATCCTTTTGCTACTACAATTCAACTTTTGCATTTTATGCAATTTGGTCCTTTTATCAATTAAACATGTAATCGATAAAATTGTCTTAACAAATTTTTTATACAATATTCCTATTATACTGTAGACCATAAAATAATACTAAAATAAATTTTCTTTCAGACTCAAATATGTGGTCCCGAAACCACTGTTCCGATTTCACTAAAAATGGGTTGTTACAACTCTCCCCCTTAAAAATTTTCATCCTCGAAAATCTTACCAGCAAAGAGGTTTGGATATTGTTTCCTCATTGTTTCCTCTGGTTCCCAGGTAGTTTCTTTTATTCTGTGCCATTGCCAAAGAACTTTTACTAAAGCTACCTTTTTATTTCTTAACTCTTTTGTCTCACGTGCCAGGATTTTAATCGGTTCCTCACTGTATGTCATGTCAGGCTGAATCTCAACTTCTGTCAGAGAAATAACATGTGAAGGGTCTGACTAATATCGCCGCAACATAAACATGTGAAAAACATCATGAATCTTTTCTAGTCCTGGTGGTAGTGCCAATCGATACGCAACAAGTCCAATTCTTTCAGTGATTTCATATGGCCCGATAAATCGTGGACTCAGTTTTCCTTTATGGGAAAATCGAAGAACTTTCTTTCCAGCTGATACTTTCAAAAATACCTTGTCTCCAACTTCGAATTCTATTTCTTTTCGTTTCAGATCCGCGTAGGAATTCTGACGATCAGAAGCTACTTTCAGACTATCTCGGATAATTTTAACCTTTTCTTCAGTTTCACGAATCAGATCAACTCCATGTATCTTTTTCTCACTGAGCCTCATTCGGTGCCATTTTAATACTGGACTGATAAATATTATTATATGAGAATTCGACTAATGGAAAACATTTCTCCCAATTGTCTTCAAATTCTAAAATACAACATCGAAGCATATCTTCTAGAACCTATATTATACGTTCGAATTAGCCATCAATTTGTGGATGAAATGCAGTACTAAAATGTAACCGTGTACCCAAAGCTTCTTGCAACTTGTTCCAGAATCAAGATTTAAATTAAGGATCTCTATTTGAAATAATAGAGACTGGCACTCCATGCAATCTAACAATCTCATAAACATATAACTCTACTAATCTGTCCAAAGAGATATCCACATGTACTAGAATAAAGTGTGCTTACTTTGTCGAACGATCAACAATTACCTAAATAACATCTTTCTTTTTTCGGAGATAGGGGTAACCCATTACAAAGTCCATAGTAACTCTTTCTCATTTCCATTCCGGTATCGTAACTAGCTGTAATAATCCTGAAGGTACCTGATGTTCAGCTTTGACTTGCTAACATATCAAACATCTAGATACGAATTCAAAAATGTTATGTTTCATTCTCGGCCACCAGTACATCTTTTTCAAATCATTTTACATTTTATTACTCCTCGAATGAACAGACATAGTACCACTATGAGCTTCTTGTAAAATCTTTTGTATAAGCTCTAAATTCTTTGGTACAAATACTCTGCCTTTAAATAACAAAAGTTATCAGGTCTAATATGAAATTTTGAATCAGAAGTTGATTCACATTATACCCGTTTAGCTTGTAACTCATTATCACTTTTTTGAGCTTCACAGATCTATTGTAGAAATGTCGGTTTAAATTTTAACTCATCTATAATTGAACCATCATTAAACAGTGATAATCGGGTATTCATTTCAAGTAAAGCAAATAGAGGCTTTCTACTAAGAGCATCTGTAACCACATTTTCCTTTCTTGTATGATAATCGATAATCAAGTCATAGTATTTCAACAATTCAAGCCACATGCAGCTGTATTAGATTCAAATATTTCTACGACATTAGATACTTTAAACTTTTATGATGAGTAAAAATATGACATTTTTCACCGAAAAATAGTGTCGCCAAATTTTCAGTGCAAAAACAATAGCTGCTAATTCTAAATCATGTATCGGGTAATTGTTTTCATGTGGCTTTAGCTATCTTGAAGCATAGGCTATCTCTTTACCTTCTTGCATCAAGACATAGCCTAAACCATTTAATGATGCATCACTGTATATTACAAATTCCTTATGCGATTCAGGCTGAACTAGAATTGGTGCTTCAGCCAAAAAAGTTTTCAATCTGTCAAAACTCTGTTGACATTTATCAGTCCATTCAAACTTCACATCTTTCTATAATAATCTTGTCATCGCGAAGCTATCATCGAAAATCCTTATACAAATCTCCGATAGTATCTAGCTAATCCCATAAAACTTCTGACTTTAGACACATTTTTCAGTGGCTTCCAATTTACAATAGCTAAAATTTTACTCAGATCATCCTGATACCTTTAGTAGATATTACATGTCCAAAAAAACCAACTTCCCGAAGCCAGAATTTATATTTACTGAATTTAGCATACAACTGTTTCTCACGTAGTGTTTGCAGAATAATTCTCAAATGATTAGCATGTTCATTTTCATCTTGAGAATATACCAGAATATCACCTATGAATACCACCACAAATCTATCTAGATATGGTCTGAAAATTCTATTCATTAAATCTATAAATATTGCAGGTGCATTTGTAATAACACGTTTTTAGTCAAATCAGAATAGTGGTTTTGGGACCACAAATCCAAAGTTAAAATAATTATTTTATTATTATTTTGAGGTCTATATTATGATAATAAGGTTGTGTGAAATTTTTGTTAAGAACTTTTATCGTTTGAGTGCTTAATTTGATAAAAAGGACTAAATCGCGTAAACCGTAAAACTTATGTTCTATTAGCTAAAGGTGTCTAATAGCTATAAAACTTTAAAGTAAAGGTCCTTATGTGGTAATTAAACCAATTGAGTTAATAGTGGACAAATATGGCCATTGGGTGAAGTGTTTTTAAACTAAATAGATAAGGTTATTTTAGTAAATTGTAAATTATGTTAATCTAAATTATGAATAAACAAAAGATGTCATTTTGTTTCATCTTCCTCCACTGAATATTGCAAGAAGAAACCCCATGGATGCTAGTTAAGGTTCGGCTAGTAATAACTTTGCATGTAAGTAATGTTTGACTCGGGTTTTAATGATTTTTATGTTTTTGGAGTCGTTGTAACTTAATCTAGCTAGCCCAGAGACTAATTTGCAAAGCTATTAAAGATTTAGGTGTAACAAGTCATTTTTAGTTAAATTACAACAGTGATTTCGGGACCACAAATTCAAAGTCAAAATATTTATTTTATTTTTATTTTAAGGTTTACAGCATGATAATATTATTGTGTGAAAGTTTTGTTTAGAAAATTTATCGTTTAATTAGTTAATTTGATAAAAAGGACTCAATCACGTAAAGTGAAAAGTTGGAGTTCTATAAGCTAAAAGGGTTTATTAGTTATGAAAATTTTAAGTGGAGGTCCTTATGTTGTAATTAGACCATTTGAAACACGAGTGGACAAAGATGGACATCATTTTAATGGTTTTAAAGGTTAATGTGCAAGGTTAATTTAGTAATTTATGTGTTAATGTTAATAAAATAAAACAAATAAAACAATTTGGTGCTTTCATCTTCTTCCATTGCCAAATATTGAAGAATAGAAAAGTCAAAATTTAGGTTTTCATTTGGCCATGCTTGGATAGCTAATTAAGGTACGATTTTTATCCCGTTCTTAATGATTTCTATGTTATTAAGATTGTTGCAGCTAGGTCTAGCGAGCCCAGGGACTATTTTGTAAAACTGTTAAAGATTTCGAGTGTTTCCATTGATGAATACATGTGTGTTTTGATGTTTAATGATAGATTATGAATGTTTTTTTTTGGTGAATTATACAAGTTTTATAAAGTGATTTTTAGTGAAAATGCAAATTAGGGATTCAATTGTGAAACATGAAAAATTTATGGTTAAAATGTGATATAAATGAGAAAAATGGGCTGATGTGAGTACTAGAGAAATTTGGCTAGCATGGGTTAGTCTTAAATTTCATGAATTTGTGTTTTAATGAAATAATAACTAAATTGTAAAAGATGTGAAACATTAGAGGTAATTGTGTAAAAATGCCTTAAAGTGAGTTTTGGACTAAATTGAATAGAGAGATGATTTAATAAGCTAAACTTGATATTACATAGATAAAAAAACGAAATCTAGATCTAGAACGGGGGAAAAAAGTACTCAATTGATCGATTCATTTCATTGATTTTGTAACACCCCTAACCCGTATCCATCGTCGGAACAGAGTTACGGAGTGTTATCAAAACTTTTCAGAATATTTTCAGATAAATCATGCCAATCACTATTTATTAACCGAGATCATTCGTAACATCCCTTAGATGGTTCCTCGAGGTCCAATACGAGCATTAGAATCAAGTCGGGACTTTATTGAAAACTCTAAGAATTTTTCATGACATTTCAAAGATTTTCCAAGGTGTAGGGCTCACACGCCCATGCGGTCCAAGGGACACGCCCGTGTGACTCTTAGGCACGCCCGTGCATTAGACCGTGTCCGATTTAGGATGCTCTCTGACTTGCATCATACGACCATGCCACACGCTCGTGTGCTAGGCCATGTGGTTAATTAATTTAATGCAATTCATACTCAAATTAGTCCAATTTACATCTTAGGCAAAATTACCATTTTTCCCCTAAGCTTTTAATAAATGACGATTTTGTCCCTAAGGTCGAAAAATGAAAGTTGTGCAAATTAGTCCCCATTCCAAGCCTAACCAAAGCCCCATTACAAAATTTACAGCACATGTATTCATAAAATTTCAAAATTTTTCCTTGAATTCCACATGTTTACATTTTAGTCCCTAAATCATGTTTTCATCAAAAATCACTTTGTAAAAGTTGTTTATCTATCAATAATCTTTCATTTTTTACCATAAAATTCTAATTTCCAGCATATACATCCATGACCCATTTTTCATATCTTGATTACTTTTCAATTTAATCCCCCCAAATAGATAGTTTAGACTATCTCGATTCTAAAAATATCAAAATTACTAAAAACGAGATAAGGAAACTTACCTAATTTGGCCATGAAAGTTTCTTCTCTCTCTCTAGGGTTTCCATGTTTTATTTTGGGGAAGAAGATGAGAAAATAAGATGATATCTATTTTATCATCTTTCAATTAATTAAAATTTTCACTTTCCAATTTAGTCCTTACCTTTTTCTTTGTTTCCATGGATGAGTCACCAAGAAAAATCTACATACTTTTCTTCATGGTCTAATTACAACATAAGGATCTTAAGTTTTGAATTCCATGGCTATTTGATCCTTCTAGCTACTAGAATCTAACTTTCTCATTTTATGCGATTTAGTCCTTCTCGTAATTAAGCACATAATCGGTAAAATTTTCTTATCAAAATTCTCACATGATATTTACATCATATTACGGACCAGAAAATAAAATAAAAATAAATCATATTTTTGGCTTGAGTTTGTGGTCCTGAAACCACTATTCTGATTTCACGGAAAAATGGGCTGTTACAACTCTCCCCCCTTAAGAAATTTTTGTCCTCAAAAATTTTACAAGTAAAGAGATTCCAACATTACTTTCTCTTGTTTCCCTAGTTTTTCCAGGAACCTTTCGCTATATCATATCATTGTTAAAAGAACTTTCACTAAAGCTATCTTTATATTTTTCAAATTTTCTTTCCAAGTACCGAAAATTATTCTATTACGTAAATTAATCTCATTTATCAATAATGGATAATCGTATCATAACACATTGAATTTAACATTTATCAAAGCAATAATGGATAATGGGTCCGATCGATTTGAGAATTTATTGAAGAGAAGCAAGTGTCATAACACATAGACTCATAAAACACTTGTTGGTAAGTGTTGACCATGTTATTTTGGTTAGCATATCAAATGATTAAGGAAATTGTTAACTTAAGGAAGGAATCAAGAAATTAAGGAAGGATATGAAGATATGGGGCACATATCAAGGAAAAGTTATGGAAACAATATCATGGTCAATTGACTATGCATAGGGACGACAATTTGGACTATAGGGGAGCCGAATTTTGGTGATAGTTTGGCTAAGAATTGAAGTTTCTTTTGGTCATTCCTAGCAACTTTGTGCAAAATTTTGCATTCCTCTTCTCAACTTTTTCCTTTGGTAGAAATTGAACCTTGGTAAAGCTCTAATTTTTGACCATTTGGTCATTTTGCTTATTGCTTTAGCATTTGTTTTGTGCCTTTTCTTTGAGTGCGAAATCACCTATACCAAAAGCCATTCTTTTCTTTTCTTTTTACCATGGCCGAATGTACCTAGCTCCTAAAACCCATCTTTTCTTCTCTTCTCTTTGAAATCAAAACAACATCATCACCATCTCTTCTTTCATATTTTATTTCTTTTCACTCAAAGTTTCTCCATTAAACTCTTTCATGGCGAATGCTAGAGTGCCCATAGCGAACCTTTCTTTCTTTTCTTTGATCATACATAGTCGAATCTTCATCAATCACAAACACCATTCTCAATCCTTTCTTTTCACCGTGGAAATATAGGTAAGGAATTCTTTTCGTTTTCAATTAGTTAATAGTGATATGGCGAATATTGATGGTGTCATGAAGGACCATTTGGATCGAAATAAACGTTAGTTCTATTAACGTTTTATTCGTTATAATATAGTGCAATAACGGAAGATCGAAACTCAAGTGTTCGAGAGAATCGTAGAAAGCGTTGGAATCGATTTATTGTGGTAAGGAAATCACATCCTTTAAAACCTCTAGTATTATTTTGATATTATTTTAGATTGGATTAATGTTCTTTTGATCTTGAAGACTTTCAAAATAGGGAAGAAAAGGCGGTGTTTAGTCATATTAAGAGGCGGATTCATAAATCCCCATTTAAAGCGAAGAGCGATTTGACGGTCGGGATTTTCCACCGGGTTGCGGACCATCTTAGAAGGAAGTCAATTATTTGAAGTGGTACGAACTTTCGAGCCTTTATACATTAGTGGATTCTCGACTAACGAACCAATAAGCGAGGAGAAACCAAAAATCGAAGTGATTCAAAATCAAGAGGGTAAGGTTTTGGATCTATTATCGATAAAGTATATTTATACAAAATAGTGTTCTAACGGATCGAAATATGTTTTAGGTGTCAAGGAGCGAGAAGGATTAGTACTCTCGGTATCGAGGTGTGTAACTTCACACTTTTTCTCGGGTTGGATATCAATTTTGGTATAGAAGTAAAATTGTAAAAACGACTAGATCGGTATGAAATGTAACAACTGATATTTCGACAAAAATACATGAAAACGACTAAAATCGTGAAAATTACGAAAATGCCCTCGAGAAATTACTTGTTAATATGTAAGTTGTATGTTTCGTAAAAATGGGCCGTAAAATATGCTAGATCGAAAAATGGGCTAAAAACTCTGTTAGATTGATAAAAGGGCCGAAATCTCTGTTTGATTGTAAATTGGGCCAAAATCTCTGCTAGATCGATAAATGGGTAGAAAACTCATTAGATTGATAAAAGGGCGAAATCTACTGTTTGATTATAAATTGGGCGAAATCCCTGCTAGATTGATAAATGGGCCGTAAACTCTATTAAATTGTTAAACGGACTAAAATACTTGCTAGATCGATAAATGGGCCGAATTCTTGCTAGATCGTAAATTTGGGCCCTAGTTGATAAATAGTTAATTAGGCCAAAGTGTTATTATGGGCCTTAATAAAGATTTGGAAATATTAACTCTTGTTAATGGGCCTTTTAATAAAATTATTGTATGACCATAGTTTACTATTGCATACAAATTGCATGGGTTGGGAAATGATGAAGAGAAGAAGGCCTGTTGCCAAAATCTAGTTCGGTGGCTCTGCCACAAAAGTTATAAATGGCTATTTGCCTCTAGTTCGGTGGCTCTGCTACAAAAAATAATTGGCTCAATGCCTCTAGTTCGGTGACTTTGTCACAATCTAGTTCGGTGGCTATGCCACAAAATATAAATTGGCTTAATGCCTATGATTGGTGTGATGATGGGTGCGTTGACTTGATCCCACAGGTGTGATGGTTGGTACGGGGGTGTGTAGCGGATGGAATTAGGTTTGGGAGGGAAAAATTCATTTTTACATGCATGCTATTAATTATGTTATTCATTATATTATTTTTGCTTATGGGCTCAAGGCCCAAATCCATAATTTGAAAATCTGGCCTAGTGGACAAGTAAGTGAGTTATACACTGAGTTCTAAGTAACTCACCCCTTTAAAATTTTTCCATCTCAGGTAATGGAAATTGACGTGGACTTGGACCGAGGATGACTTCGTGGAGGCCATACTGCAAAACATGGGTTTATTAAACTCTGAACTTTTTAATAAGTATTTTACTATTTTGGGTTAATGTAATAAGGGCCTCTGTTAATAATTTTATGGATTTTTATGTGTGTTTGGTTTTAAACTATATTTTGGACTTTTAAATATGGGCTATGATTATATGATGTTTTATTAAAATAAATTTGGGTTTTCAAATATATGAAATTCTTTTATAAATATTTTATTATTGTTAACTCTTAAATAAATTACCTAAGGGTTTTTGATAATACAATGTTAATAATATTTTTCAACTAATGTTTCTAATATTCATCAAATTAAAATACTCTTCCGATTTTATTAAACCCAGTAAATAAAAATAATATTGTAGTTTTCAACTTATTGAAGATTTTAAGATAGTTTCGATTCATGTAACAAACCAAATCTAGTCTCAATGCATAGACCGGGTTTGGGGTGTTACATTTAATGGTATCGAGCCAATTTCAAAAACTCTACCGTGGTTTGGGTTCGCAAATAATTTCTGTATGAAATCGTTCAATTATATTTTAAAGATCAGTATGGCACCACAAGCATCTGGCAACAAGTCAAGTAAGTATTTATTGCTTAATGATTACTATGATATGATCATAAGAACACTCTAGAACTTCTAGTTTTAGATATAAAAAACCGTAGAGATTGAGACTATAGGATATGTTGCGAAAAACAACTTTATATCTCAAATCCCATAAAATATCGTTAATAAACACTGAAACAAATTTTCTGATTCATAAAACTTGTAATCAGATAAAAACGAACAAGCTATCATGAGCACTAGAGGATGTCATCGTGGACACGGTAGACGTGGCCGTGGTAGAGGCCGAGGTGCTACGACTGAAGCACCAAATCATATGCCAGAAATGGACGACTTTTGCGTCAATTGAGAGTGAGACGGGATCACGCGATCACATGGAAGAAGATAATGCATTGACTCAAGCAATCTGCGAGTCTTGAAAAGGGTCATTGGAACTAGAATTGGGCCAACAACTCGTGGGTCAATTTCAGAGCGACTTAAGTCAAATAATGCGAAGTTTTAGAGAAGTCTCGGTGTAGCTCGAATGTGGTGAATCTTGGCTCAAGTCGTGGAGCGGATTATGGATGATATGGAATGCCACCGTTGAGCAAAAAGCGAGAGGAGTGTATCCTTGTTAAGAGATGAGGCGTCGGTGGTGGCTCACTGTTCGAGAAGGCACAAGTCGCCTTGATTAATTGGGAATTCTTTAAAGGCGCCTTTCAAGGAAAATACGTTGGAGCGAGTTATGTAGACGCTCGAAGGAAAGAATTTACGAATCATCCAAGGAAGTAAGGCGGTGGCGACATATGAAGTCGAGTTTTATGTCCGAGCCGCTATGCGGGACAATTGTAGCAACAGATCATGAACGTTGTGTGCATTTTGAGGATGGACTTAATGATGAGTGAGGGTTCGATTGCTCCACTGACAAGTTAGAAATTTTTCCACTCTTGTGGAGAAGGCCAAAATAGTCGAAGAGGCTAAGAATTGAGCACGCGAACCCAGAAAGATTCGAAATAAGAGAGAGACACAATGATCGGTTCTTCAAAGAGATTCCGAAGAGACCTCGGAATGATGAACCGGTTCAAGGTAGAACCCCGTAGCAAATAATCAAGTCGAGATTGCACCGAGTGTGGGAAAAGACATTTTGGAGAGTGTTGGAGGAAAGCGGCGCATGCTACAAATGCGGTTCAATGGATCATCATTACAAAATTGTCCTCGACGTATGGATACGACTCAAGAAGTTCGTAATAATGATGCACACCGGCCAGAGGTAATCGGCAGCCACCACCGAGAGGTCGTGGACCGGTCGTGGTCAAGGTGCTTTGGGTCGAGGCAATGGTCCTAGAGGAAATGCAGATGCAAGATAGCCTGGACTGGTCTATGCAGTTAGACGCCGCGAGGACGGCAATGCACCAGATGTGATAACTGGTATGTTCTTCATCTTCGATGTACCTGTTATTGCTTTAATAGATATTGGCTCTACCCATTCATATGTAGCTAGTGCCATATCCGAAATCAATTTAGAATCTAAAATTACCGATAATAAGATGACAGTAATTAGTCCTTTAGGACAGTCGGTAATTGTTAATAAAATATTTAAAGATGTGCCCTTGAAAATTCAAGAAGAGGTATTCTTAGCAAACTTGATGGAACTACCTTTCGGCGAATTCGATCTCATTCTAGGCATGGATTGGTTGGTTAACCATCTAAGCAATTGGATTGTCTTTGAAAAACGAATGTCGAGAAGAACCTCGGATGATAAGGAAGTCATAATCATTGGTGGCGAAGGAACTACGGCAAATGTGGTATCGCATTAAAGGCGAGAAGTTGGTTTGGAAAGGATATGGAGCATTCCTAGCCTTTATCGTGCTTTGGATGCCAAAGAGTTATCTGGAATGATGTGAGGACGGTGAAGGAATTTCACGATGTATTTCGAAGAACTTCCGGTATACCTCCGGATCGAAGTAGAATTTGGCATTGAGCTTTTGCACAGGGCGACTCAAGTGTCCATTGCTCCTTATAGAATGGCATCAGAAGGAGTTGGTGAGCTTAAAGCTCAAATTCAAGAATTCTTGGATCGAGGATTTATTCGACCAAGTGTGTCTCCGTGGGGAGCACAGATTTGTTCGTCAAGAAGAAGGATGGATCGATGCGTATGTGCATTGACTACGCACAATTGAATAAATTGACGATCAAGAATTGGTATCCTCTGCTGAGAATTGACGACTGTTTGATCAATTAAAAGGAGCTTCTGTTTTCTCCAAAATTGATTTGAGGTCGGGTTATCACTAGCTCAAGGTGAAAGAAGCAGACAGTTATAAGACGGCATTTCGGACACGTTACGAACATTATGAGTTTGTAGTGATGCCGTTTGGATTAACCAATGCACCAACCGCATTTATGGACATGATGTACCGAGCCTTTCAACCATATTTAGACCGGTTTGTGGTAGTGTTCATAGATGACATATTGGTTTATTCGAGAAATGAGGAGGAGCATGACAAGCATTTGCGGATAGTATTACAGCTACTTCGTGATAAGCAATTGTATGCCAAATTTAGTAAATGCGAATTTTGGCTAAAGGAAGTGACTTTCATTGGTCATGTGGTATCAGCCGAAGGAATAAGGGTGGATCCTCGGAAAATTGAGGCTATTCTAGATTGGAAACCACCAACATCGGTAGCTGAAATTTAGAGTTTCTTGGGTTTAGCTGGATACTATAGATGTTTTGTAGAGGGGTTTTCGTTGATTGCTGCACCCTTAACTAAACTGTTGCGGAAGGGAGTTCCGTATTATTGGACTGAAAAGTAGCAAGAGAGTTTTGAGAAATTGAAGAAGATCCTGATGGAAGCTCTAGTTTTGATTCAGCCGGAGGCTGGAAAAGAATTCACTGTTTATTGTGATGCATCTCACACGGGTCTGGGTTGTGTGTTGATGCAAAATGGAAAGGTGGTGGCCTATGCTTCTTGTCAATTGAGACCACACGAAGTAAACTACTCTACGCATGATTTGGAGTTAGCTGCTGTGGTCTTTGCTCTAAAGATTTGGAGGCACTATCTCTACGGTGAGAAATCTGTCATCTACACGGATCACAAGAGTCTTAAATACCTTCTTACCCAAAAGGAGTTGAATTTAAGACAAAGAAAATGGGTAAAATTATTAAAGGATTATGATTTCTCAATCGAATATCATCCTAGAAAGGCTAACGTGGTAGCTGGCATGTTAAGTCGTAAGACAGTATCTGATTTGAGAGCATTGTTTGCCCATTTGAGTCTGTATGAGGATGGTAGTTTGTTAGCAGAACTTCAGGTGAAGCCTCTGTGGCTGGAACAAATCAAGGAAAAACAGACATCAGATGAGAAGTTGGGACCTTTACTTCGGCAAGTTGAAAATGGTGAAATTGAGGATTTTGGAATAAACACGGAGGGTGTGTTGTGCTTTCGAAGAAGAGTATGTATGCCTAAGGACTTAGATCTGAGGCAAATGATTCTACGGGAGGCGCATAGTAGCCCTTATGCTATGCATCCCGGAGGAAATAAGATGTATCGAGATCTCCGTGAATGTGATATTGGTGGCGGGGTTGAAGCGTGAGATTTTAGAATTTGTGGGAAAATGTTTGACTTGTCGACAAGTGAAGGCGAACATCAATTACCATCCGGATTGTTACAACCGGTAAAGATTCCTCTTTGGAAATGGGAGCGGATAACCATGGATTTTGTTAGTGGGTTACCTTTAACACCTACTAAGAAAAATTTCGTGGGTAATTGTTGATCGTTTGACTGAAGATCGCTCATTTCCGCCAGTTAAAGACGGATTATTCATTGCAAAAGTTGGCGGCTATGCGTATCCGAAATTGTGAGGTTGCATGGGGTACCTGTATCTATTATATCAGACAGGGATCCCAGATTTACATCATGATTTTGGAAAGCTTTGCATGAAGCTCTGGGAACAAAGCTAAACTTCAGTACGGCTTTTCATCCTCAGTCAGATGGTCAGTCGGAGAGAGTAATTGAGATATTAGAAGATATGTTAAGAGGATGTAATCGACTTGAGGGTAGTTGGGAGGATTATCTACCACCGCGAATTTGTGTATAACAATGACTATCGCCTAGCATTCGGATGGCACCTTACAAGGCATTGTATGGTCGTAAGTGTCGTTCTCCTATTTGTTGGACCGAGTTGGGCTTAACGATGATGTTAGGTCCCGAGATGATATCTCAAACAGAGGATAAGGTAAAAGTTATTCGAGCACGGTTGAAAGAAGCCTCGAGATAGAGCGAAGTCGTATGCGGACTCAAACGAAAGGATATCGAGTATGATGTGGGGATCGGGTTTTCTTGAAGGTCTCTCCTTGGAAAAGATCTTCGTGTTTGGAAGGAAGGGCAAGCTAAGTCCTAGATACATTGGACCTTATCGTGTCTTTGAAGCATGTTGGTCCGTGGCTTATCAGATTGAGTTACCTCCGAAATTGGATCAAATTCATAATGTTTTTCATGTTTCCATGTTGAGGCATTATAGATCGGATCCTTCGCACATTATACTGGTAGAAGAATTGGAGTTGAATTCAGATTTGTCTTTTGAAGAAGAACCAATGGAAATCTTAGACCGAGATGTCAAAGTGCTAAGAAAGAAAACCGTGCCGTTGGTCAAAGTTCTACGCGTAACCACTTGAGTGGAGGAAGCTACGTGGGAGCCCGAGGATGCAATTTGGCAACAATACCCTCACCTCTTTCAACTGGTAAATTTCGAGGACTAAATTTTCTTTAAGTAGGGTAGAGTTGTAACACCCTAAAATCCGAGTATTTATATATTGCATGATTTGGTGTTTAGATTTTAAAGGAAAATTTCTTACTTTTATTTTCGTGTTTATTAAAGTCCTAAAGAAGAGTATAGCATAATTTGGGAAAGGAATAATTTAATATTTGAGAATTTATTGAAGAGAAGCAAGTGTCATTAATACTTAAGTTAAATTAAGTGTTAATTAGTGACATAAAATGAGTATATGGCATGGTGGTGTTGGCGCATGAGTTGTAGCATGAGGGAGAGGTTCGAATCCTTGTTTAGCATCTAGGTAAAATTTATTTTTAATTTTTCGCACATGTATAGCAAGTGTCGGCCAAGAGCATATATGGTAAGTGTTGACCATGTTATTTTTGGTTAGCATATCAAATGATTAAGGAAATTGTTAACTTAAGGAAGGAATCAAGAAATTAAGGAAGGATATGAAGATATGGGGAACATATCAAGGAAAAGTTATGGAAACAATATCATGGTCAATTGACCATGCATAGGGACTGACAATTTGGACTATAGGGGAGCCGAATTTTGGTGATAGTTTGGCTAAGAATTGAAGTTTTTTTTGGTCATTCTAGCAACTTTGTGCAAAATTTTGCATTCCTCTTCTCAACTTTTTCCTTTGGCGAAATTGAACCTTGGTAAAGCTCTAATTTTTGACCATTTGGTCATTTTTGCTTATTGCTTTAGCATTTGTTTTGTGCCTTTTCTTTGAGTGCCGAAATCACCTATACCAAAAGCCATTCTTTTTCTTTTCTTTTTACCATGGCCGAATGTACCTAGCTCCTAAAACCCATCTTTTTCTTCTCTTCTCTTTGAAATCAAAACAACATCATCACCATCTCTTCTTTCATATTTTATTTCTTTTCACTCAAAGTTTCTCCATTAAACTCTTTCATGGCCGAATGCTAGAGTGCCCATAGCCGAACCTTTCTTTCTTTTCTTTGATCATACATAGTCGAATCTTCATCAATCACAAACACCATTCCCAATCCTTTCTTTTCGACCGTGGAAATATAGGTAAGGAATTCTTTTTCGTTTTCAATTAGTTAATAGTGATATGGCCGAATATTGATGGTGCCATGAAGGACCATTTGGATCGAAATAAACGTTCATTCTATTAACGTTTTATTCGTTATAATATAGTGCAATAACGGAAGATCGGAACTCAAGTGTTCGAGAGAATCGTAGAAACGTTGGAATCGATTTATTGTGGTAAGGAAATCACATCCTTTAAAACCTCTAGTATTATTTCGATATTATTTTAGATTGGATTAATGTTCTTTTGATCTTGAAGACTTTCAAAATAGGGAAGAAAAGGCGTTGTTTAGTCATATTAAGAGGGCGGATCGTAAATCCCCATTTAAACGAAGAGCGATTTGACGGTCGGATTTTCCACCGGTTATGGACCATCTTCCGAAGGAAGTCAATTATTTGAAGTGGCACGAACTTCGAGCCTTTATCGTTAGTGGATTCTCGCGACTAACGAACCAATAAACGAGGAGAAACCGAAAATCTAAGTGATTCAAAATCAAGAGGTAAGGTTTTGGATCTATTATCGATAAAGTATATTTATCCAAAATAGTGTTCTAACGGATCGAAATATGTTTTAGGTGTCGAGGAGCAAGAAGGATTAGTACTCTCAGATCGAGGTGTGTAACTTCACACTTTTCTCGGGTTGGATATCAATTTGGTATTGAAGTAAAATCGTAAAACGACTAGATCGGTATGAAACGTAATAACCGATATTTTGACAAAAATACATGAAAACGACTAAAATCGTGAAAATTACGAAAACACCCGAGAAATTACTTGTTAATATGTAAGTTGTATGTTTCAGTAAAATGGGCCGTAAAATATGTTAGATCGAAAATGGGCGAAAACTCGTTAGATTGATAAAAGGGTCAAATCTGCTTTGATTGTAAATTGGGCGAAATCGCTAGATCGATAAATGGGCAAAACTCATTAGATTGATAAAAGGGCGAAATCTACGTTTGATTATAAATTGGGCCAAAATCCTCGCTAGATCGATAAATGGGCCGAAAAGCGTATTAAATTGTTAAACGGACTAAAATACTTGCTAGATCGATAAATGGGCCGAATTCTTGCTAGATCGTAAATTTGGGCCCTAGTTGATAAATAGTTAATTAGGCCAAAGTGTTATTATGGGCCTTAATAAAGATTTGGAAATATTAACTCTTGTTAATGGGCCTTTTAATAAAATTATTGTATGACCATAGTTTACTATTGCATTCATATTGCATGGGTTGGGAAATGATGAAGAGAAGAAGGCCTGTTGCCAAAATCTAGTTCGGTGGCTCGCCACAAAATTATGGCTTTTTTCCTCTAGTTCGGTGGCTCGCCACAAAGTTATAAATGGCTATTCGCCTCTAGTTCGGTGGCTCGCCACAAAATAATAATTGGCTCAATGCTCTAGTTCGGTGACTTTGTCACAATCTAGTTCGTGGCTATGCCACAAAATATAAATTGGCTTAATGCCTATGATTGGTGTGATGGCGGGGTGCGTTGACTTGATCCCACAGGTGTGATGGTTGGTACGGGGTGTGTAGCGGATGGAATTAGGTTTGGGAGGAAAATTCATTTTACATGGATGCCATTAATTATGTTATTCATTATATTATTTTTGCTTATGGGCTCAAGGCCCAAATCCATAATTTGAAAATCTGGCCCAGTGGACAAGTAAGTGAGTTATACACTGAGTTCTAAGTAACTCACCCCCTTAAAATTTTTCCATCTCAGGTAATGGAAATTGACGTGGACTTGGGCCGAGGATGACTTCGTGGAGGCCATACTGCAAAACATGGGTTTATTAAACTCGAACTTTTAATAAGTATTTTACTATTTTGGGTTAATGTAATAAGGGCCTCTATTAATAATTTTATGGATTTTATGTGTGTTTGGTTTTAAACTATATTTTGGACTTTTAAATATGGGTTGTGATTATATGATGTTTTTATTAAAATAAATTTGGGTTTTCAAATATATGAAATTCTTTTATAAATATTTTATTATTGTTAACTCTTAAATAAATTACCTAAGGGTTTTTGATAATACAATGTTAATAATGTTTTTCAACTAATGTTTCTAATATTCATCAAATTAAAATACTCTTCTAATTTTATTAAACCCCGTAAATAAAAATAATATTGTAGTTTTCAACTTATTGAAGATTTTAAGATAGCTCGATTCATGTAACAAACTAAATCTAGTCTCAATGCATAGACCGGGTTTGGGGTGTTACACTGTGAATTCTATAGAACTCTGATAATAGTATCAGTTAATACGTAATAGATCCAATTCTTTTTAATAATCTTGCACGATCTAATAAATCACAGACAAAATTTGCCTTTATGGCCAAGTAGGAGTAACACCCCTAACCTGTGTCCGTCGCTAGCTTAGGTTTAAGAGGTATTACCGATTAAACACAACATTTAACTAACATTCCACAATTCAATGAACCTTCATTATCGAATAACATTCATTAACATTCACAATGTCCCTTAAATATGTCTTTGAGACCTTAAACATGCTTTAGAGAAGGTTCAAGACTAAACCGATCACATTTGCAAGCTTTAGGAATCACTTAAAATTTTCAAGCATTCAGGGATCTCACGGCCACCAAACACACCCATGTCACAGGCTGTGTGAAAACAGGTCATATGTTCTGCCTTGCACCACACGGCCGAGGACACGCCTGTGTGCCAGGCCGTGTGCTATACATGGCCAATAGACATGTCCGTGCATTTATACCGTGTGACTGTCTGTCTTATTTAATTAAGGTGCAGAGGTTACACGGTTGAGTCACACGCTCGTGTGCTCAGCCGTGTGACACGAAAATAGGCTTGGTTTAAGCCACATTTTCCAACTAACTTTCCAATACCTACACAAGAGCAATTAGTACAATTTCTAAATCCAATTGGCAACCAAAACAATCTCAAAAATGCATAATTCAAGATATGCCAATACAATCATTTCATTTACCTAAACATGTATCAAAACAACATGATCATGACTTTAACTCATACTCATTTCATGCCATTACAAACACTTCCAATTCATCATTCATATTTATGCCATTTACTTAGTTAATTATCAGAACAAGACATGACCATATTTCAACTAACTCATCATTATAAAACCAATCTCCAATCATACAAATTCTCAAGCTATAATCCACCATATATCTATTAGCCAAAAACACAACCCTATGACAAGCCCATTTTCATATCAAGCTTGCCTAAGTACAAGGCAATATATAAACATCATATAACACATACCAATCTTACATCTCAAGCAAATCTACATGGAAATTTCACAATAAGCTTAACATTAATACTTAGCCAAATCTCATGGCTAAAAAAAAAAAAAATTACATCAAACACATAGGCATCAATTACCAATATTACCAAATTCCACTACCACATTCATAATCAACCATCTCAATTGACCAAATACATTTCCAACCATAATATCAAATACCATAGCCTATACATGCCATATAACCAAGTCATAAAGGGTATAAATATCAAAATCATTAGCCAGACAGTGTGATGCAATCTCCACCAACTTCCAACCCGAGCGAATCTCTAAAAATCTATAAACATAGGAAAAACACAGATCATTACCAAGCTTAACACAGATCATAGCAACTAGTTACTATTATAAAGTCAAATGCCGAATGCATTAAAGATAATGATGTATTTTCATGACATGCTTTAAACATTAACTTACATATCACAAATCTATATCATCAATTTCATATATAAAAAAATTTTGATCAAATATTAAAAGTAATATGCATTTGGTCATTTTGGTTACAATAGCTGAATATGCACATTTACTCTTGTTCAATTTACCAACATTGCACCCAACATTTTAAGAAAATTATACATATATGCCAAAACTTTACTAATTGCCAAAAATATCTAATTATATTATTGGTCAATCTCTTATAAATGACATGATCAAATTACTTAAAAACCAAGCATATACGTGACCTAAAAACATAATAGATTAAACCCCTTACACATATCATTTTGAATATGCTCAACTTAAGAACATAACCTATAACGTCATTCATACCAATCATGTAACTATATTTATTAAATGACATAAATACCAAAACTATATGTTCACAACAATAATTTAATCATTCAAACCTCATATCCAAATACCATATAAAAATCCAATGAGAAATATAAACTCCAAATTAGGTCAATACCATGGCGAATATTTATAAACTAATATACCATGATTTGATCATTAATAAATAACCTCCAATAGTCACATACATAAATCATAACATGGTCATCTCCTAACGTAACTTATAGGTATATATATATAATAAAGCAAAATTACATCTACCAACAAAAATATACTATGTCTTACTCAAAACAAATTCATGTACTCAATTATCACATATAAAATATTATAAAATGAAATTCCAAAATAAGCTTATAACAAGGCCAAACATACACAAATATTAAAACCATGATCAAACATATTCAAATCAAACCCAAGCATAGAAACATAGCCATTTTGTATGGCATTTTATATACATCTCGTTTGTAATAAACTCAAAAGAGTAATATCGCCTATACATGCCATAACTTCAAAAGTTCAACTTATAAAAAAGGTACAAAAATTAGTTGTGTAACAGCCCGATTTTAGGGCTAGTCGAACAGTGGTCTCGAGACCACTAATCCGAGGTTGAGGAAATTATTTTAGTATTATTTTATGTGTTATGGCATTAATACATGGCTATATGGAAATTTTGGTGCTTTAATTTTAGCAATAAAATACTTAATTGTGAAAAAGAACTAAATCGCATAAAGTGCGAAAGTTCTATTTTATAAGGTGGGGGTACCTAATAGCTATAGATTGTAAATTGGAGGATTTTAAAGTGAAATTAGGCCCTATTATATGTGTTGGCCAGCCATACAAGTTAAGGGGGACAAGGGGATGAAATACTAGTCAAAGTTGGTGGAAATTAATTGATAAAATGAATAAAATAAGAGAAGCAAAAGATGTTATCATCTTTCACTATTCACTCATCTCTTTCCACCAAAAATTCAAGAGAGGATAGAGTTCTTGGAGGTTCAAACTTTCAGCCACTCAATCCTCATTCAAGTAAGTGATTTAGGTAGTTTTAGTTGATGATTTTTGTACTTTTGGAGTCCCCAAAGCCTAAGCTAACTAATGAGGGGACTACTTTGTGAAATAGTTAAAAGTTTAGAGACTTGCCATGAGAGAGCTTATGTTGTTAGCTGAGTTTTTATGGAAGAAAATGAATGATGGGGAGGTTAGAGACAACTTTTGTGAAAGGTGTTGTCATGAAAACACCTAAATAGGACTAAGTTGTAAATGTTGCAAATTGGTAATAAATGTATGAAATAGTTAGATTTGAGGGTTGTTGAAAGAGGAATAAATGTTTAGCTAGGTTTTTTTAATGGGAAAATGTGATGAAAAATGATTTACAAGCCTAGGGGAAAAATCGTAATTTTTCCAATATACAAGGCCAAAATGGTCATTTTTGCCCAAGTGTAAAATTTGATGTATATTAATCATAGAATGTCCTAAATGAATGAATTTCATTGTTATAGATCAAGAAATGTGCGAAATCAACCTTGACCATGAGAAAGGCAAGGTGATCGAGTAAATCGCTAGCTAACATGTTTTGCATCGAGGTAAGTTTGCGTGTAAACGATGCATTTTACATACACATTATTATTGTTAATCAGTGCATAGCATAATTGAGAACATGTATAATTCAAGTAGATAGAAAGTGGTAGTTAATAAATAATTCTTGTATGAATGATGGAATAGATAGGTAGGTGTGTTATATCAAATTTTAATGGTGGGCTAAGTGCGACACCACCTTGTTGTTTAATTACGATGGGCTGTGTGCGATACCATCGTCTGTCTACTTTTCTAGCGGGCTATGTGCGATACCACCGTAATTAACCTTCTCGGTGGGCTATGTGCGATACCACCCTAATGAAGACTGATGGTGGGCTAAGTGCGAAACCACCGGGTAATGTGGTTATGGGTAATGTATTTTGATATGGTGATGTGTTACATTAAGTGACCTTGTGATGCTCAGTGCATGGAAATTGTTATTGAATGTATGCATTATGCTTGTGATGTGATTGGGATGTGTAAATGGTGGAAATGAGTAAGCCTAATCTTGAATGTAGATTGATTTCTTGCTTAGCAATTAATGCTAAAAAAATGTTTTATTCATTTTAGAGTGTTATATTGTTTACATGTGAACTTACTAAGCTTTAAGCTTACTCCTTGTCTTATAGGGCTTAAGAGCCGAGCCGGGATACGCCGATAACTAGAAGACCGCCCACACTATCTGCTTACTTCGGTATAATTAGATTAGTGATTTTGTATATTGCATGTATAGGACTAGACTAGTTAGATTATTTTGTTATTTTGACCAAAGGTGTATTGGCTCTTACTAAGACATTAATTTTGTAAATTGCCAAGAATGATGGCATGTTGTATCATTTATGAAATTTCAAAGTTATCAATGTGAGTGCATGTGGATTAAGAGAGGTTTGTTAGTTTGTTGAATAAACCCATGTAAAGTAAGAAATAGGGATGCTAGAAGCTTGGCAAATAGCCTTCATGTGCCACACGGGTAGACACACGGGCGTGTGTCTAGGCCATGCTAACCCTGCACCTTATTATTACTAATTAGAATAGGCCATGGGCAAATCTCATGGCCGTGTGCATGAACCGTGTAAGACATACGGTTAGGAGACACAGTTGTGTCCAGGCTGTGCAAAATTAATCAGTAACTCCCTACGGGTGAAAGACACGGGCATGTTGTAAGGGAACATGGGCGTGCCCCCATTTCACATGGGTGTGTCCTAGCCGTGTGAGCTTTGGCAGAATGTTGGGGTTTTTGGGCACGGTGTGAGCACATGGGCTTGTGTAACTACACACGGGCGTGTGTGTCATCTAGCACGGGCGTGTACTCTCTGTTTAGATGAAAAGAAATTTTATGGATCGTAAGATTTCTGATATGATCCCGAAAGTTCTCGTAGGTACGATTGAGATCTCATAGGTTGAGTGTGAAGTAGTTGAAGCGATTCGAGAAGAGTAGTCACGTTGAGCCTAAGTGGCGATTAGGTAAATTATTCGATAACGTCTCGTGCCTAATTTTGGTAGGGATTACAAGTAAGGGGTGTTACATTTAGTGGTATCAGAGCTATGGTTTATTCAGTTCTAAGACTACTGTAGCGTGTGTGGGAGTCTAGCTATACATGCCATAAGTGTATAATGATAGTGTGGTGGCTTCTGATGATTTTAAAAATTTGTTTCATGTAGTATATGGATTTCGATCAATCGGCTACTAATGATGCAGCTAGTAATACGCCGGCTCCTGCGCAAGGGACCATGCCTATGGAAAGTGAACTCGAGACTAGGGGTCAAGGAGAAGAGGCTCGAGAAGCCTTTCTCCAAATGATGAGCAATTGGTACATCGAGTATGTACGAGCTAATCCCAATGCTCAACCTCCTCCACCTCCTCCTATACTTCAGCCAGTTCTTGTGGCTCCCCAAGGTGTAGAAATAGTGAGGACAAATAAGCCCCCGGTAGATAAAATTCCAAAGCAAGGGGCTGAAGATTTTCGAGCTAACAAAGATGATAACCCTGAGAGGTCGGAGTTCTGGCTTGAGAACTCAATGAGGGTTTTTGATCAAACTCTCCTATACACTCGAGGAGAGTTTGAAATGCACTGTATCTTTGCTGAAGGACTTGGCATACTATTGGTGGAAAACGTTGACATCAGTAGTTTTTAAAGAGAGGGTAACGTGGGACTTTTCCTTGGAAGAATTCTAAAAGAAGTATATAAGTCAAAGGTTTATAGACCAGAAGCGGAAGGAATTCCTTGAGTTAAAGTAAGGAAAATTGATTGTGGTGAAATATGAACGTAAATTTGTTCGACTCAGTAAGTACGCACAGGAATGTGTATTCATGGAAGCTACCCTATGCAAGAGGTTTGAAGATGGGTTGAATGAAGACATTAAACTTTTAGTTGGGATCTTAGAGCTAAAAGAATTTGTGATACTAGTGGATCGGGCTAGTAAGGCTGAAGAATTGAGTAAGGAAAAATGGAAAGCCCTGAGTGAGGCTCGTGATGCAAGGAAGAGGCCGATCAGCAAGTCATACCAATCTCAATCGAAGAGGTCTAGAGAAGGGAACCTTCAGATGACTACGTCAGTCGGGTATTCGCAGAGATATCAAGGTAATACGCATTCTGGTTCAAGAGTTCAGTCCACCTCAATGGGAAGTGTGGGCAATCCAAAGTCCAAGCCAGAGTGCCCAAGTTGTGGCAGACATCACACTGGGGAGTGTTGGGGAAACAATCAAAATCGCTACAAGTGTGGATCCCCCGACCATTTCATTCAAAACTATCCCGAAAGAGATGACAAGGAAAAGAAGCAGGAGGTAAGATCAAGCAGTGCATCTTTTGGAGGTAGGCCACAAAAGAACCTGGGAGGTGGGACTAGTGGTAGGGGGTATCATGAGACACTACTGTAAGGTCAGAGGGTCGGGCGCCAGCAAGAACCTATGCTATTCGCGCTCGAGAAGAGGCATCATTGTCGGATGTAATAACGGGTACATTTTCTCTCTATGACACCTCTGTTATTACTTTGATTGACCCGGGGTCGACTCATTCTTATATTTATATGGGATTGACAATTAGTTTGAATATGACTATTAAGTCTACTGAATTTGTGATAAAAGTATCAAACCCCCTAGAAAAACAGGTGTTAGACGATAAGGTGTGTAGGAAGCGTCCTTTGACAATTAGGGGTCATTATTTTCCAGCAAACTTTATGTTGCTACTGTTTGATGAGTTTGACTTGATTCTTGGTATGGATTGGTTGACTACCCATAGCGTTTTAGTGAATTTTGGTAGTAAATTTATTGAATTGAAGTGTGAAAATAGAGATGTTATTCGAGTTGAATCAGGTGAGTCAGATAACCTACCGGTGATGGTTTCTTCCATGGTAGCTATTTGAGAAAAGGATGTGAGTCGTATCTTGCCTTTGTACTAAACAGTCAAGAGTTTGACGTAAAGGTTGAAACTATCGTTGGTTGTATGTGAGTATCCGGATGTATTCCCAGAAGAGTTACTTGGACTACCTCTAATCAGAATGGTTGAGTTCAGAATTGAGTTAGTGCCGGGAAAGGCACCTATTTCCATCACTCTGTATAGGATGGTGCCGTTGGAGTTAAAAGAACTGAAGGTCCTGTTGCAAGAGTTGACGGATAAGGGTTTTGCAAGACCAAGCTTTTCGCCGTAGGGTGCTCCGGTATTATTTGTGAAAAAGAAAGATGGATCGATGAGATTGTGTATAGACGACAGACAGCTCAACAAGGTGACGGTGAAAAATAGGTATCTTTTATCGAGGATCGAGCTATGGTGTTCTCCAAGATTGATTTGAGATCTGGATATTATCAGCTGAGAATTAAGGAACAAGACATGCCAAAAGCATCATTTAGGACGAGGTATGGCCATTATTAGTTTCGGGTCATGCCGTTCGGTTTAACGAATGCTCCTGCAATTTTTATGGACTTAATGAATCGTATCTTTCGACTGTATTTGGACAAGTTCGTAGTTGTTTTTATCGATGACATATTGGTCTACTCCCGAGATGAGTGTGATCATGCAAAACATTTGAGAATTGTCTTGCAGACCTTGAGAGACAAGCAATTATATGCTAAATTTAGTAAGAGCGAGTTTTGGCTCGAGAGGTCGAATTCCTAGGACATGTTGTGTCAGGGGAAGGCATTAGAGTTGATCCAGGAAAGATCTCGGCTATTGTGGAGTGGAAACCATAGAGAAACGTGTCAGAAGTCAGAAGCTTTCTTGGTTTGGAGAGATACTATAGGCGGTTCATGGAGGGATTTTCTATGATTGCTACTCCGATGACGAAATTATTGCACAAGGATGTTAAGTTTGAATGGATGAAAAATGCCAATGAGTTACGAGAGATTGAAAATGTTGTTGGCGAAGCATCGATTTTGGTACACTGAGTCAGGAAAAGAGTTTGTGGTCTACAGTGACGCGTCCTTAAATGGTCTCGGTTGTGTGTTGATGCAAGAGGGTAAGGTGGTTGCTTACGCCTTGAGACATCTAAAACCACATGAGAAGAATTATCTGACTCATGACCTAGAGTTGGCCACAATCGTTTTCGCATTAAAGATTTGGCGACATTATTTATATGGTGAGAAGTGTCAAATTTTTACTGATCATAAGAGTTTGAGGTACTTGATGAGTCAAAAGGAGTTAAATTTACGGCAACGATGATGGCTTGAATTATTGGAAGACTACGAGCTAGTGATCGATTACCACCCGGGGAAAGCAAATATAGTTGTAGATGCTTTAAGTAGAAAATCTTTGTATGCTTTGAGAACTATGAGCACGAGTTTGTCATTGTCCGATGATGGTGCTATACTGGCTGAGTTGAGAGCTAGGCCACTATTTGTCCAACAAATATGTGAAGCTCAAAGGAATGATAATGAGATGTTAGCTAAAAGAGCTAAGTGTGAATCAGGAGCTGATTCTGAATTTTGAGTAAGTTTGAATGGTTGTTTAATATTCCATGATAGAATTTGTGTACCTAAAGATGATGAGTTAATCTGAGAAATTTTGCAAGAGGCACATAATAGTCATTTGTTAGTACACCCAGGTAGTACGAAAATGTACAATGATCTGAAGAAATTCTATTGGTGGCCAAGAATGAAAAGAGACATCTCGGAGTATGTAACAAGATGTCTGATTTGTCAACAAGTGAAAGTCGAGCATCAGGTGCCTTCGGGATTACTTCTACTAGTGATGGTTCCCGAGCGGAAGTGGGATCGGATCACCATGGACTTCGTGATGGGGTTGCCTTCGACTCCGAAAAAGAAAGATGCTGTATGGATTATCGTTGATAGATTAATAAAGTCGACTCAATTTATACCGGTACATATTGATTATTCACTAGAGAAGTTAGCCGAGTTGTATATTGCAGAGGTAGTAAGATTACATGGAGTACCTATATCCATTATCTCGGATAGAGACCCGAGATTTACTTTGAGGTTTTGGAAGAAGTTACAAGAGGCCTTAGGTACAAGGTTGAATTTTAGTACTGCTTTTCATCCTCAAACTGATGGTCAGTCTGAGAGAGTAATCCAAGTTCTTGAAGATATGCTCCGATGCTTTGTGTTAGAATTCGAAGGTAGTTGGGAAAGATATCTACCTTTGGTCGAATTCACTTACAACAATAGTTATCAATCGAGCATACGGATGGCACCGTATGAGGCCTTATATGGTCGTAAGTGTCAGACTCCTTTGTATTAGACCGAGTTGGGTGAGAAGCAAATCCATGGGATTGATTTAGTTAAAGAAAATGAGGAAAAAGTGAAAGTGATTTGGGATAGTCTGAAAGCTACTTCAGACCGACAAAAGTCGTACGCGGACTTGAAAAGAAAAGAAATTGATTTTCAAGTAGGTGACAAAATATTTTTTGAAAGTGTCGCCATGGAAAATAATTATTGAGATTTGGTCGAAAGGGTAAATTGAGTCCGAGATTCATAGGACCGTACGAAATTACCGAAAGGATTAGGCTAGTGGCATATCGGTTGGCTTTACCGGTAGAGTTAGAGAAAATTCACAATGTGTTCCATGTATCAATGCTAAGGCGTTATCGGTCCAATCCCTCGCATGTGGTTTCTCCCACGAAAATTGAGATACGACCAGATATGACATATGAGGAAGAGCCGATTAAAATCTTGGCTCGAGAAGTGAAACAGTTGAGGAATAAGGACATAGCCTTAGTAAAAGTGTTGTGGCAAAAGCACGGTGTAGAAGAAGCTACGTGGGAACCGAAACAATCCATGAGAGAGCAATATCCAAACCTCTTTACCGGTAAGATTTTTGAGGGCAAAAATCCCAAAAAGGGGGGAGAGCTGTAACAGCCCGATTTTGGGGCTAGTCAGAACAGTGGTCTCGGAACCACTAATATGAGGTTGAGGAAATTATTTTAGTATTATTCTATGTGTTATGGCATTAATATATGGCTATATGGAAATTTTGGTGCTTCAATTTTAGCAATAGAGTATTTAATTATGAAAAAGGACTAAATCGCATAAAGTGTAAAAGTTTTATTTTATAAGGTGGGGGTACCTAATAGCTATAGATTGTAAATTAGAGGATTTTAAAGTGAAATTAGGCCCTATTATATGTGCTGGCTGGCCATATAAGTTAAGGGGGGACAAGGGCATTAAATACTAGTCAAAGTTGGTGGAAATTAAGTGATAAAATGAATAAAATAAGAGAAGCAAAAGATGTTATTATCTTTCACTATTCACTCATCTCTTTCCACTAAAAATTCAAGAGAGGATAGATTTCTCGAAGGTTCAAAATTTCAGCCACTCAATCCTCATTCAAGTAAGTGGTTTAGGTGGTTTTAGTTGATAATTTTTGTACTTTTAGAGTCCCCAAAGCCTATGCTAACTAATGAGGGGACTAATTTGTGAAATGGTTAAAATTTTAGAGACTTGCCATGAGAGAGTTTATGTTGTTAGCTGAGTTTTTATGGAAGAAAATGAATGATGGGGAGGATAGAGACAACTTTTGTGAAAGGTGTTGTCATGAAAACACCTAAATGGGACTAAGTTGTAAATGTTGTAAATTGGTAATAAATGTATAAAATAGTTAGATTTGTTGGTTGTTGAAAGAGGAATAAATGTTCAGCTAGGTTTGTTTAATGGGAAAATGAGATGAAAAATGATTTACAAGCTTAGGGGCAAAATTGTAATTTTTCCAATATACAAAGGCAAAATGGTCATTTTTGCCCAAGTGTAAAATTTGATGTATATTAATCATAGAATGTCCTAAATGAACGAATTTCATTATTATAGATCAAGAAGAGCGCGAAATCAACCTTGACCGTGGGAAAGGCAAGGTGATCGATTAAATCGCTAGCTAACACGTTTTGCATCGAGGTAAGTTTACGTGTAAACGATGCATTTTACATGCACATTATTGTTGCTAAGTAGTGCATAGCATAATTGAGAACATGTATAATTCAAGTAGATAGAAAGTGGTAGTTAATGAATAATTCTTGTATGAATGATGGAATAGATAGGTAGGTGTGTTATATCAAATTTTAATAGTGGGCTAAGTGCGATACCACCTTGTTGTTTAATTACAATGGGCTGTGTGCGATACCATCGTCTGTTAACTTTTTTGGTGGGCTGTGTGCGATGCCGCCGTAATTAACCTTCTTGGTGGGCTATGTGTGATACCACCCTAATGAAGATTGATGGTGGGCTAAGTGCAAAACCACCATGTAATGTGATTACGGGTAATGTATTTTGATATGGTGATGTGTTACATTAAGTGACCTTGTGATGCTCAGTGCAGGGAAATCGTTATTGAATGTATGCATTATGCTTGTGATGTGATTGGGATGTGTAAATGGAGAAAATGAGTAAGCCTAATCCTGAATGTAGATTGATTTCTTGCATAGCAAATAATGCGATAAAAATGTTTTATTCATTTTAGAGTGTTATATTGTTTACATGTGAACTTACTAAGTTTTAAGCTTACTCCTCTCTCTTTCCCTTGTCTTATAGGGCTTAAGAGCCGAGCCGGGATACACCAATAACTAGAAGACTGCCCACACTATCTGCTTACTTCGGTATAATTAGATTTGTGATTTTATATATGGCATGTATAGGACTAAACTAGTTAGATTATTTTGTTATTTTGACCAAAGGTGTATTTGCTCTTGCTAAGACATTAATTTTGTAAATTGCCAAGAATGATGGCAAGTTTTATCATTTATGAAATTTCAAAGTTATCAATGTGAGTGCATGTGGATTAAGAGAGGTTTGTTAGTTTGTTGAATAAACCCATGTAGACTAAGAAATAGGGATGCTAGAAGCTTGGCAAATAGCCTTCATGTGCCACCTGTGTGTCTACCTGTGCTAACCCTGCACCTTATTATTACTAATTAGAATAGGCCACGGGCAAATCCCACGGCCGTGTGCAGGAACCGTGTAAGACACACAGTTAGGAGACACGGTTGTGTCTAGGCCGTGCTAAATTAATCAGTAACTCCCCACGGGTGGAAGACACGGGCATGTTGGAAGGGTACACAGGCGTGCCACCAATTCACATGGGCATGCCCTAGCCGTGTGAGCTTTGGCAGAATGTTGGGGTTTTTGGGCACGGTGTGAGCACATGGGCTTGTGTAACTACAAACGGGCGTGTGTGTCATCTAGCATGAGCGTGTACTCCATGTTTAGATGAAAAGAAATTTTTTGGACCGTAAGATTTTTGATATGATCCCGAGAGTTCTCGTAGGTACGATTGAGATCTCATAGGATGAGTGTGAAGTTGTTGATGCGATTCGAGAAGAGTAGTCACGTTGAGCCTAAGTGGCGATCAGGTAAATTGTTTGGTAACGTCTCGTGCCCAATTCCGACGGAGATTACAGGTAAGGGGCGTTACAAGTTGATAGCGTGATAGACTGTGACGATGATCCCCGAGCTTGTAGCTAGACTTCGAACTCTATAAATAGTCAAATAAACACACAAAGTAAGCTAACATAGCTTAGTAAGTTATAAGCAATTGTAATAGTATACAGTTTAACATTATACTATTTAAATCTATTTATCATAATCATCAACGAACTCAAAACTATAGGTATAAATCATACCACCATTCATCAACTATCATATTTAGAAGTCTCAAGACCGAATACTCGAACTTTCCTTATTAGATTTCATTTTTAACTATGAATCATTATTTCATCTCAAAACAAACTCAAAAACTAATAATCACATCTCATTTCTTTAGTTTCATATGCAATATAACTTACCACATTGGTACTAAATTTCCAAACCATCATGAGTCACATACCTGATCAATTCATTTTGTTTATCACATATCACTGATCGATCTCCTTAGAAGATCCACAAACTCACACACTCAGTGCAAAACCATGTAACGTATCGTACACTTAGTGCCGTCACCTTAACATAGCATACACATAGTGCCAAACACTTGTAATGTATCGCACACTTAGTGTCATTACATTAGTATTCCGCACACTTAGTGCCAAATGACCGATTTCACACACACAGTGCTCGGTTCATAGATTCGCACACTTAGTGCCTTACGTGAACCTATTACTCACTTCAATAAACACTTATATCTACAAATATCTTAGCTTATTACATCTATATAACAATCTCACATTCGAATTTACTAATGCTATACAATATGCCTCACATTTGGCCAAAATTCATCTCTTGAAATCAATGTTACATATAACTATAAAATTAACGTATACTTATACTTTACATTCAACCAAATTCATCTTCCAACTAACATCACATTCGGCATTAAAATCATGTACATACTCATCTCTAATAAGTTCAAGTACTTCATTATAGATAAAAAAATTCAATTCAACCCAATTGCTTAAAAACTTACCTCGGAAATCGACAGATTAGGTTTCCCGGCTATTCGTTCAACTTCGTTTTTCCCCGATCCAATCCCGAATCCTTTTGTTCTTGATCTAAATAATTTCAAATTAAGCTCATTCAAAATTTTTATAATTCAATTTAGTCCAAAACACATAATCGGGCAAATTATAATTTTACCCTTGATATTTACAATTTTTACAATTTAGTCCCTATTGCACAAAACACAAAATACTCAAAATTTAGCCGCACTTCTTTAGAACTAAATCTTCATCATCCTATTACAAGCTCATACAATTCATTTATTTCACATTTTAGTCCCTCAAAAATTTATTTTTGCAATTTAATCCAAATCATACAATTTCATCAAAAATTCAAGAACAAAACTTGTTAATCTATCACATATAATCAATATTCCATCATCAAATCATAAAAACAAGATTTCTTCAATGCCAATACACGTAGTACACAACCAAATCAAAAATTTAAGTATGGGTTATCTAAATCACATAGCAACAATCACAAAAATGTAAAAATTATCAAAAACCGAACTCAAATTCATACCTTAATTGATCATGCAAAAGCCGAAAGTTTCAAAGCTCAAGCTCTTTCTTTTCTTCTCTAGTTTTGGCAATGGTGAAAATAAAATGATAAAGATGATGTTCATCCACTTAGTTATGCTTTATTATTATAACATTATAATTTATCAAATTTACCAAAATTTAATTAATAAAATAATTTAATAACTTATTTACTATTACATGCAAATCATGACCGCCACTATCTCCATTTTAAGGTCAAATTGCTACTTTAAACCTCCAATTTATAAAGACATCATCAATTCAGTACTTACACATTTAACCACCAAATTTTCTTTTTATGCGATTAAGCACTTTTTCACAATTAAGCACTAAAACAATCAAATTTTAATACGAACTTTTCACACACACCAATTCACACATAATAAGCTTATAAAATAATATTAAAATATTTTTCTAACATAGATTAGTGGTCCCGAAACCACCGTTTCGACTGGGGTCAAAATCAGGCTGTTACAACTCTCCCCCTTAAGGATTTTCGTCCTCGAAATTCTTAGCGATGAATAAGTTAGGATAATATTCTTTCATTGAATCCTCAAGCTCCAAAGTTGCTTCCTCGACCCCGTGTTTATGCCATATTACTTTCACTAACGAGATTTTCTTATTATGCAACTCTTTCACTTCATAAGCCGAAATACAAATCGGTTCTTCCTCATAGGTCAAATCAGATTGAATCTCAATTTCTGATGGACTAATCACATGAGAAGGGTCAGATCTATATCTTCGAAGCATCGAAACATGGAAAACATTGTCGATCTTTTCTAACTCAGGTGGCAATATCAAACCTATACACAACCGGCCCGATACGCTCAATAATCTCATACAGCCCAATAAATCTCAAACTCAACTTGCCCTTGCGACCAAATCTAAGTACTTTCCTCCATGGTGAGACTTTCAAAAATACTCGATCACCCACTTGAAACTCTATATCTTTACGTTTCAAGTCCGCATATGATTTCTGACGATCTGACGCTATTTTCAAACTTTCTCGAATCACTTTTACTTTCTGTTTAGTTTCTTTGATTAAATCAACCCCATGTATCTTGTTTTCACTTAGTTCGGTCCAATACAAAGGTGTATGACATTTACGACCGTACAAAGCTTCATAAGGTGCCATTTTGATACTCGATTGAAAGCTATTATTGTACGTAAATTCAATCAAAGGCAAGTATCGTTCACACATACCCTCAAACTCAAGAACACAACATCTCATCATATCTTCAAGTATTTGAATAATACGTTCGGATTGACCATCCGTTTGAGGGTTAAAAGCAGTACTGAAATGCAATTTAGTACCTAGAGCATCTTGTAGTTTCTTCCAAAATCGCGGTGTAAATCTCGGATCTCTATTGAAACAATAGAAATAGGTACTCCGTGTAATTGTACAATCTGAGAAATGTACAATTCAACTAACTTATCAAGCGAGAAATCTGTAAGTACCGAAATAAAGTGAGCCCATTTCATCAATCTATCAACAATAACCTAGATTGCATCTTTCTTGCTTGGTGTCAACGGTAACCCAGATACGAAATCCATTGTGACTCGATCCCATTTCCACTCGGGTATCATAATCGGCTGAAGTAATCCCGATGGCACCTAATGCTTGGCTTTTACTTGCTGACATATCAAACACTTCGACACAAAATCTGAAATATCTCGTTTCATACCATCCACCAATAATGCTGTTTCAAGTCATTATACATCTTCGTGCTACCTGGATGAACAGACAATCTACTATTATGAGCTTCGCTACAAATCATTCTAATCAACTCAGGATCTTTTGGTATACACCTTCGATTTCTGAACCATAAGCATCCCTCAACATCAATATGAAATTCTAAGTCAGTATTCGAACCACATTGATTCCTTATTGCTAATAAGTCATTATTAACCATTTGAGCTTTGCAAATCTATTGAACAAATAACGGTCTCGCTTTTAATTCTGCAATAATCACACCATCTTCAGACATAGCTATATCTGCGTTCATTGCACGTAAAGCAAACAGTGATTTTCATCTTATGGCATCAGCAACCACATTAGCTTTCCCTGTGTGATAATCAATCACAAGCTGTCTCAAATTTAGATCTTTCTGAGTCATTAAATACTTTAGAATTTTATGATCATAATAGAAATGGCATTTTTCACTAAACAAATAGTGACGCCATATTTTCAGACCAAAAACTATGGTAGCCAATTCAAGATCATGCGTCGGATAGTTCTTTTCGAGCGATTTCAACTGTCTCGAGGCTTAGGCTACAACTTTACCCTCCTGCATCAAAACACAGCCCAAACCATTCAAGGATGCATCACTGAAGATTACAAACTCTTTACCCGACTCTGGCTGAACAAGCACGGGAGCTTCGGTCAAATGAGCTTTCAACTGATCCAAACTTTTCTGACACCTTCCCGTCCACTCGAATCTAAAATCTTTCTGAAGTAATGTTGTCATTGGAGCTGTAATTATTGAGAACCCTATCATGAAGCGTCTATAATAACCGGCAAGCCCTAGAAAACTCCGAACCTTAGAAACATTCCGCGATGGTTTCCAAGCAAGTATAGCTGAGATCTTACTCGGATCAACTCAAATTCCTGATGCTGAAACAACATGCCCCAAGAAGCTAACTTCACGTAACCAAAACTCACACTTACTGAATTTCGCATACAACTACTTATCAAGCAAAATCTGAAGCACAAGTCTTAAGTGTTCTACATGCTCGATTTCGTTACATGAATAGATCAGAATATCATCTACAAACATAACCATAAACCAATCCAAATACTGTCTAAATACCCGATTCATCAAATCTATGAAAACAGCAGGGGTATTAGTGAGTCCGAACGACATCACCAAGAACTCGTAATGGCCATATGTCATCCAAAAAGCAGTCTTACGTACATCTGAATCTCTAACTCGTAGCTGATAGTAACCCGATCTTAAATCAATCTTTGAAAATATTGAGGCTCTCTTTAGCTAATCAAATAAATCATTAATGCGCGGCAACGGGTATTTATTCTTTATGGTCACTTTATTAATTTGTCAGTAGTCGATGCACATTCTCAAAGTTTTGTCTTTCTTTTTCACAAATAGAACTGACACTCCCCAAGGAGAGAAACTCGATCGAGCAAAACCCCTATATGTCAATTCTTGCAACTAGGCTTTCAACTCTTTTAATTCAGTCGGTGCCATTCTATACGGAGCTATAGAAATCAGAGTCGTATCTGGTACCAACTCGATACCAAACTTTACTTCCCAAACAGGTGGTAAACCCGGCAATTCTTTTGAAAACACATCCGCATACTCACATACAACTGGTACAACTTTTATGTAACACCCCAAACCCGGCCTAAATGCTACGACCAAATCTGGTATGTCACAGGGCTAGGTGAAAATGATTTCTAATGACTCTGGGAAAAATCATAGTTTTGAAAACCTTTTGATTAAGCGATGTTTCGAAAACCAAGATTTGTTATCTTGGGAAAAATTTCAAAATTTTATTTAACCAATTATTTATTAGACTAGGTACGAATTTTAAAGAAACGTTATTTAGTGAACTCGAATATCCAAAACCCTATTTAAATTTCGTGACTAAGTTTTTGCATGGTGTCAGGCATAAATACTAAATCAAACCAAGTACAAATTTAAAAGGCCTTATTACAACAAAAATCACCAAATAAAAACTAACTTTAAGCAGTAGAAAGTCCATAAAAATATAACGTCTTTTATGGCCTCCACGAGTCCACCTCGGCTCCCACATCTACGATCTACTGATTACCTCAAAGGTTAGTGAAAGGGTGAGTCGCAGAGACTCAGTGTGTAAAACCATCAAATACATAAACTGGCCCACGGCCCATAATCTTGTATTTAGCTCATACCCAATGTCATACAAACACAAGAAATGCATTAAGCCCGGCCCAACCTAGTATTTCCATCCTTTACACGTCATCCCGTACCAACCATCACACCGTGGGGATTTTTACAATCAACCTTCCATCCACTATACGCTGTCTTGACAGTCATGCTGTCAGAAATGTGGCAGAGCCACCGATCACTACGTGATCTTAAAATCAACTGTGGCATAGCCACCGATCACTATGTGACCTCATAAACAGATGTGGCAGCGCCACCGATCACTATGTGACCTTAATAAACAATGTGGTAGAGCCACCAATCACCATGTGACCTTATGAACAATGTGGCAAAGCCACCGATCACTATGCAACCTTATCACTTCCCCTTTATAAACATTCCCATATCCCATGCACAGCAGTTATATCGTGACAAATGTATCATGCTAGTAACAAGGCAATAAATCATCACATACAACCAACTCATATCAGGTAATAACAAATACATACCTGGCACTTCCTACCTTACCAACAAGGGGATTTCGATTGTATTTATAGCCTTTTTGGCTTTTCATTATACAATTAATAATACAATTAAGTAAAGTGTGTTAGGGTTTACACATCTGGTAACACGCAAAATGATACTCTCTACGTCAACACTATCGATAGCAGAAACAATTGCTATCTGTAACACCCCAAACCCGGACAAGACACCACGTCCAAATCTGGTATGTTACGGGAAAACATGTTTGTGAGAGGTTAAATTTTTCGTTAAAAGCCGAGTGGAAACACAGTGTATTTTGGAAGACAATTTGAGTAGACTTGTTTGAAATCAGATGGTGTATTTGAAACCCGGAGATTTTGAAATCTTAACCAGAATGTGTGGTTAAACGAGTTTAAACCATTTAAACCTTAATAGTTTCTTAGTGTTACTTAAAACCGAATTGAAAAATCATTTGAATTTGCTTATTGTAAAGACATAGTGTAATACCCGATGGTATGGTTTAAAAACACATTGCGCTATAATTTTGAAATCATTATCTTTCCAAGTTTTAGTAAAATTCATACCAACTTGTTTTGTTAAGGCATATTAAAAATCTAATTAAAACATAAACATCACCAAACATAAATTAAAGGCCTTTTACAAATCCAATATAAAACCCAAGTAAAGTAAATAAGCTAAAGTACCCAAATTCAATAGCTTTGAGCAACACTTTTAATAAAGCATGGCATGTGCACCCGAGTCCATCCGGCCCATGTCCGCGTCACGAGTCACCGAAATGTCAAAGGAGAGGGTGAGTCGAGTGACTCAAAGTGTAAATCCCGCTCCCCAAGAACAACATGCTAACACACATCATACAAAGCAACATAATTAATGCAACCCGATCCTAACCATCCATATCGCCTTTTCTACCCCGTGTGGTACCAAACCCACGGTGACATATAGTCACAATGTGTTACTAAAACCTTTGGTGTCTCAAAGACACAATTGTGCTACTAAAGCACCGTGACCAAGTCACAAATCCAATGATGGGGCCAACCCATCGTGTGATACCAAATCACTAGCGAGACGATCCCATATCTCATGTGGGGCCAACCCATGGTGGTTAAACCACGGGGACAAGTCGCAATGAGGTGCCAAACCTCCGGTGTCCCAAAGACACAATTGTGCTACTAAAGCACCGGTGACCGTAGTCACAAATCATTGATGGGGCCAACCCATCGTGTGATACCAAATCACCGGCGTCAATCCCATATCTCACAAGTGGGGCCAACCCACGGTGGTTAAACCACAGGGACGAGACGCCGAGGTACCAAACCTCTGGAGGTGCCAAACCTCCGTGACCCAAAGTCACAAAGTGTGTTACTAAAACACCGGTGCTCGTCAGCACTAAATATCACTGCTCCCTCCACTCGTATCACCCATCAACATACCTCACTCATGTAACTCATAATAATAATACTGACTTACCCGAATCCAGAATCATACCCATTAGGGTATCACATCAATCACCACTGTTTCATTAATCATCACACGTGTTATCAATCATATTACTAAATAGAAGTGTGTTAGTTTACACACCTGAATTAGCGGAGGTTTTAATACTAAGAACCGGTCTAAGACCCTCGACCACCTTGACAACTTTGATCCTAAAATCAACCAACCAAAGGGTTAGCACACATATCATTCAGCCATAACCAAATAAATCAAAGGGTACACCGGTTTACCCTTACCTTAAAGCGGATTTGGTTTCCTACCAAACCGAATCCAACAATGGTTCTTTCAAAGAATCGGCTTTCTCCTAGAAAGAAAGTGGTTAATCCTTGAAACCATATTCATAATCGAAACTAAACAAATCAACCACGAGTAATCATTTCACCTCACTTACCTATTGCTTAATGAGTAAGAAGCCTCGCCTTGCTTGATTTCGAACCCAAGGGACCCTATCTGAAAACAATTACTTACAAGAAGTTAATACCTTTTAACCGATACCAAAGTCAGCCCTTATCACACCAAAAATCGGTAAAATACTAAAGAAAGGGAAATGGCCATTCGGCCTAGTACTTACTCTTTACAAGACCGATTGAACACAATCACCCAACAACACCTAATATTCGGTCAATACCAAGGGAGGTTCGGCTAACACCCTTAATCCCGAAAAGAAGAGTTTAATAAAAGAAAACCAAGGAAGAAAGAGTGCTCTCGGTTTGAAAGAATGAAGTAGAGGGAAGTGTTTGGGAAAATGAAGTTTTACCACACCAAATGAACAAAAGAAAAGGGAAGTAGGTGAGAAAGAGCTTTTGACTACAAATGACCAAGATCGACAAGGGCTTGCTTGTGGTAGCTTCGGTTTAGATGAAAAGATGGAGGATATAGGTTTTAGTGAAAGGTGTTACGGTCAAAGAAAAAAAAGAAGAAGGCTGGTTTTGGTTTAGAGATATGGTATGGAACAGATGAGAAAATCGGCACAAGGGTTGTAAAACAAAAGAAAGAAATTGAGAAGAGAAGATCACTTGTTTGGCTTTGCACCATAGAAAAAGAAAGAAGAACAAGGTGGGATTTGACAATAAGGGTGCTTGAGGTTTGGTTGACACAAAAGGTAAAAGAAGAAAACAGAAGAAGGGTGCAAGATTGGCTTGAAGTTGCTTTGTGCTTCGGTTTCAAGGAGCAAGAATGGAAGGTTTTCTCTCTTTTTTTTTCGGCTAAAGCTATTTGCAAATGAAGTTTACTAGCTTTTGATCAAACAAGGAAAATTAACTTCCCCAAAACCAAAATTGACCGAACCTACCCAATTGCCTTAGTGCAAAATTTGACACTCTCCCACAAGCTTTCCAACCGCCACACACTCCCTCTCCCCAAACTCCCACCAAATCCAGCCAACTTCTCCCATTCACTCCCACACCCCCAATTCAAATCCCATGACCAAGTCTCCTCCTACTTTCACTCTCCACCCCACTTTTGACACTATCGCCTCACGACTGTCTCAAGTCGGTCCACAACTCGGTGGCCAATTTTGAACTGCTGACATCACTCGCTCCTTAAACTTAGGGGCTGGGTTTACGGGTCCAACCCCTTCCTTTGCTTGATCGGTATTGGATTCCATCAAAAGATCTTGTCAGATGCTTCTATAATAAAATGTGGTTATTAAACCATAATATAGGGTTAAGGTAATGAATATGATAATGAACCTAAACAAAGTCTAAAGAGAACACCCTTATCTTGAAATCTCAAAAAGAGATAGGGTTCAAAGATTAATGGTTTTCGGCTTAGGGATTTAGATGATTTGATTTCCTTTAATTCCCGAAATAGCACCCAAAGAGAACACAGGAAACAAGAAGAATCATAAATCCAACGATGGCCTTACCAAGCCAATTAGCTATTCAGCTTTGGCTTCCAAAAATCGAAAGAGAAAATAAAGAGTTAACAGAAGTTGTCACTTACCTTAACACAGGAGATTCAGCTATCACTTAAGAGAAAATTCAGCAATGACAGGGAAGAAGATGAAAGGGCCAACAAATAAAATAAAAACTACAAATGGGACTTAGGAGTTTTCGATTTTAGAATAGATCAAAAGAAAAGATGAAAAAGAGAAGGCTATGAAGATTCGGCTTGTAGAAGAAATCAGAGAAGAGAACTATGGACAATGGACATTTGACTAAAGCATAGAAATGGAGATGAGAATGGGGTTAGGGGTTTCAACTTTTGAGAAAGAAACAATTGAGAGATGAAGAATAAAAAAAACGAAATAAAAAGAAGTGGTAGAAATTGTACAGAAGAAGAAGAATTTTCGGCAAGACTTAAGTAAGTTCATCTTTAGCAAAAAATAAAGAAGAGAATGAAAGAAAACCTTAAATCCTGAAAATGGGAAGATAACTCTCACTTGACTATACAAAATTTTGGCACTTACCAACCCAAATGTTGAAAATGCACTATTTTGAGAACAAAAAGCCTATGTTTCCAAAGTAGAAATTTGGCACACCCCAGCCACACAAAAACTGATTCCCCCCTCTACTATGAGTTTGAAATTCGGCCAACACCAAGCTCACAATGCCCATCCCTTTATTTTCTCCTCAAATTCCTCCTGATTACCCGTTTGAAATATTTTGAACACTTCAAGCTCCCCTTTTTCCTCTCTGCCATCATTCAAATTATTTGACTCAGTCCACTCCCCTATCCTAAAGTGTCCCAGTCGAATTCTGCCTCTGCTCTCCTTGACTCCAAAAAGAACTCCCAAAATGAGCTCATTGTGACTTGAACTTGCTCCCTCTACTACTCTCTGTGGCGTTACTTACTAGCATTTTAAGTGGCGCCTCCTTGCCACTCTGCCACCCTGTTTTTTGTGTCAACCAAACACCAACATAATCCCTTAAGTCCTATTCCAGCTAGCTCCTCCACTAAAGTGCCTAAAATGTAAATTTTAGCCAGGGTCCGGCTTTTCACCGGGCCTTTCCTAGACTCTCATACACCCTAAACAAGCACATTACACAAAACATACACACAAAAACACATCAAATGCATAGCCCCTAGATCAGGATATTACATTCTATCTTCTTTTTGGTTACCTTACTATCGATCACATAAGCAAAGTAAGCTTTGCAACCCTTTCTTAAATACTATTGAGCCAACATCGAAGATATCACTGCTGGTAGCCCATTTAAATCCATAGATTCTATTGAATTATCTCATTATTCTGGCACCGTAGATCAATAGTCTTTCATCTGCAATTCACTACTGTATCGTGCATAGTTAACCAATCCATATCGAGGATGACATCAAACTCATCAAATTGTAGTAACATCAAATCATCCAAAAAACACAAATCTCAAATCATCAAAGGGAACACCTTATCAACTAGTACACACCGGCCCAGAGGGTTCAAAACCCGAATCACAAATGCAGTAGACTCAACAGGTAAAGTCTTACTAAATACTAATGTTTCATACACATAGGAATGAGTTGAACTGGGGTCAATCAGAGCAATTACACTAGTATTAATGAGAGTAAATATACCGGTGATGACATCTGGAGATGAAGCCTCCTCTCGGGTATGAATGGCATAGGCTCTAGTAGGCACACGAGCCTCTGATCGAATAGCTGTATTCGAAGTCCCTCTCTAAGTGCCGCTCTTGCCTCCTACATTCGGGGTGGTCTACCTCTAGCTGCAGTACCGCTCGATCTTGCACTCTGAGCATTATCCTTTTTAGCTAACTCTGGGCAATCTCGAATGAAGTGATCCTGCGAACCACACTTATAGCAAGCTTGGTTGTTGGACTTGCTCCAACATTCACCAAAATGTCACCTGCCACACTATTGACACTCGTGTTTATTCGGTTGAGTATTATCGACACTAGAAATCGAGGTAGTTCGTGAACTCACTAGTGGTTGTTCTCATATAGAGATCCCTGTATTAGCTTTGGATCGACTATTGTCATTTTTGAACTTCTTTGATGACGATTGAGAAAATTTACCCGCTGATCTCTTATGAAAATCTCTAGCTTCAAACTTATTTTTTCGTTTTTCTTTCCCTAGCTCTTCGACTTTACAAGCTCGCTCAACAAGTACCACGAACTCATTTATTTTGAGTATACCAACCTGTAATTTTATGTCTTCGTTTAACCCTTCTTCAAATCTTCTACACATAGTAGCCTTAGATGAAACACACTCACGGGTGTGTCGGCTAAGTCTTACAAACTTGAGTTTATACTCGGATACGATTATACGACCCTGTTTAAGCTCAACAAATTCCTTGCGTTTCAAATCTATGAATCATTGACTAATGTATTTCTTGCGAAACTCTATCTTAAAGAAGTCCCAAGTGACTCGTTCCTTCGGAACGACCGAAACCAGATTGTTCCACCAGTAATAGGCAGAATCTCGTAATAAGGATATAACACATCTCAGGCACTCATGAGGTGTACAGGATAGTTCATCGAAAACACGAATTGTATTATCGAGCCAAAATTCAGCTCGTTCAGCATCATTATCCATTTCAGCTCTAAACTCTTGAGCCCCGTGTTTTTTGATTCCGTCGACCGGAGGCTTATTTTTCTCTCAGAATTAATGATTGAGGGTACCATAGGTACTACAGGTGGATTATTCAGATTCGGGGGTTGTTGAACAGCCAAATTTGTCCGGATATACTGATTAAACCAATCATTCATTACGCTAAAGAAGGCTTGCTTAGCCCCCTCATCTTGGTTACTCGTAGTTAGTTGAGATTCAACCGGCGCAGTACCTTGCGCGGGAGTAGGCGCCACACTCTCAACATCATCGGCTACAACTCGCTCAGGATCAAGATCCATTACAATATGAAAGAAGAAAACACATTTCGCGGTCAGAAGTCATCACACTATCACAGTAAAAATTATGGCATGTATAGCTAAACTCACATGCGCTACGTTAGTCCAAGAACTGATTAAACCGTAGCTCTGATACCAATCAAATTGTAACACCCATAACCCATATCCGTCGTAAGATTAGGGTTACAAGTCATTACCAAGCTTAACACAGATCATAGCAACTAATTACTATTATAAAGTCAAATGCCGAATGCATTAAAGATAATGATGTATTTTCATGACATGCTTTAAACATTAACTTACATATCACAAATCTATATCATCAATTTCATATATAAAAAAATTTTGATCAAATAGTTAAAGTAATATGCATTTGGTCATTTTGGTTACAATAGCCGAATATGCACATTTACTCTTATTCAATTTACCAACAATGCACCCAACATTTTAAGACAATTATACATATATGCCAAAACTTTACTAATTGCCAAAAACATCTAATTATATTATCGGTCAATATCTTATAAATGACATGACCTAAAAACCAAGCATATACATGACCTAAAACATAATAGATTAAACCCCTTACACATGTCATTTTCGAATATGCTCAACTTAAGAACATAACCTATAACGTCATTCATACCAACCATGTAACTATATTTATTAAATCACATAAATACCAAAACTATATGTTCACAACGATAATTTAATCATTCAAACCTCATATCCAAATACCATATAAAAATCCAATGAGAAATATAAACTCCAAATTAGGTCAATACCATGGTCGAATATTTATAAACTAATATACCACGATTTGATCATTAATAAATCACCTCCAATAGTCACATACATAAATCATAACATGGTCATCTCCTAACGTAACTTATAGGAACATATATATAATAAAGCAAAATATACTATGTCTTACTCAAAACAAATTCATGTACTCAATTATCACATATAAAATATTATAAAATGAACTTCCAAAATAAGCTTATAACAAGGCCAAACATACACAAATATTAAAACCATGATCAAACATATTCAAATCAAACCCAAGTATAGAAACATAGCCATTTTCGTATGGCATTTTATATACATCTCATTCGTAATAAACTCAAAAGAGTAATATAGCCTATACATGCCATAGTTTCAAAAGTTCAACTTATAAAAAGGGTACCAAAAGTAGTTGATAGTGTGATAGACTTTGACGATGATCCCCGAGCTCGTAGCTAGACTTCGAACTCTATAAAATAGTCAAATAAACACACATTGTAAGCTAACAAAGCTTAGTAAGTTATAAGCAATTGTAATAGTATACGGTTTAACATTATACTATTTAAATCTATTTATCATAATCATCAACGAACTCATAACTATAGGTATAAATCATACCACCATTCATCAACTATCATATTTAGTAGTCTCAAGAACGAATACTCAAACTTTCCTTATTAGATTTCATTTTAAACTAAGAATCATTATTTCATCTCAAAATAATCTCAAAAACTAATAATCGCATCTCATTTCTTTAGTTTAATATGCAATATAACTTACCACATTGGTACTAAATTTCCAAACCACCATGAATCACATACCTGATCAACTTATTTTGTTTATCACATATCACTAATCGATCTCCTTAGAAGATCTGCAAACTCGCACACTCAGTACAAAACCATGTAACGTATCGCACACTTAATGTCGTCACCTTAACATAGCACACATAGTGCCAAACACTTGTAATGTATCGCACACTTAGTGCTATTACTTGTAATGTATCATACACTTATTGCCATTACATTAGTATTCCGGACACTCATTGCCAAATGACTAATTTCACACACACAGTGCTCGGTACATAGATTCACACACTTAGTGCCTTACGTGAACTTGTTACTCACTTCAATAAAAACTTATATTTACAAATAGCTTAGCTTATTACATCTATATAACAATCTCACATTTGAATTTACTAATGCTATACAATATACCTCACATTTGGCCAAAATTCATTTCTTGAAATCAATGTTACATATAACTATAAGATTAACGTATACTTATACTTCACATTCAACCAAATTCATCTTCCAACTAACATCACATTCGGTATTAACATCATGTACATGCTCATCTCTAATAAGTTCAAGTATTTCATTATAGATAAAAAATTCAATTCAACCCAATTGCTTAAAAACTTACCTCAGAAATCGACGGATTAGGTTTCCGGCTATTCGTTCAATTTCATTTTTCCCCGTTCCAATCCCAATTCTTATTGTTCTTGATATAAATAATTTCAAATTAAGCTCATTCAACATTTTTCTCATTCAATTTAGTCCAAACACACATAATCGGGTAAATTACAATTTTACACCTGACATTTAAAATTTTTACAATTTAGTCACTATTGCACAAAACACAAAATACTCAAAATTTAGCCACACTTCTTTAGGGCCGAATCTTCATCATCCTATTACAAACTCATACAATTCATTTATTTTACATTTTAGTCCCTCATAAATTTATTTTTGCAATTTCATCCAAATCATCAACTTCATCAAAAATTCAAGAACAAAACATGTTAATCTATCACATATAATAAATATTCCATCATCAAATCATAAAAACAACAAGATATCTTCAATTCCAATACACATAGTGTAACACCCCAAACATGGCCTAGAAGTTAGGCCCGAATTTAGAATGTCACATTAAAGGCACAATTCAAAACCATCTTGCTAATTAAAATTTTAAGGCCCAAAAGCCCAAAAATCTATGAGTCTTTTTAAGTAAAGAAAAAAAACAACCATTTCATTGTTTTAAGTATTTTGGAAACCAAGTTAAAACATAGGAGCTTACTTTCATATATCATGCGTGACTAACTCAATTCGTATAACAAACCAAACCATTCCATCAAACTTAGCCTTAGGGCCCTCCGGGCCTATTTAGCCACTTTTGGCTTTTTGACTTTTTGGCATTACCGATTTTGTGTGTGTAGTGTTTGTACACACCTAGTAACCTTGCATGCTGCAAACCCTTTAGTCACGAACCTACAATCGACATTATTAGCGATTAACCAAAGCTTTAACACATACTTATCAAAAATCAAAACCTCACCGTACCCTTACCATGTGCTTCACGTTCTAGTAGCCCTTCCTTTACTACTATTTGCCATTATCCTCTAGATCTGCACCAAAACACCTATATCATCAAAACCAAGTGACCCATATTGATCATAAGTCACCCCTATGAGCCACATTAGATTTGGCCATTTACTAAACCATGACTGAGTCGAGAACACTTACCACCTTGTTAGCAATCCTTACTTACCACGCTTGCGATTGTTGAGTTTTATCCTTGTTAATACAAATTAACAACAAGGAGCGGTTAGATAGCCCTTCGGTTTTAACAAAACACACTAAAAAGTTTAACTAAGCACTTACCAAAATTATCCTTTGATCCTACGGTTTAGATTCTACTTGAACAGGATTCAGCTTCCAAACATGACTAAGAGTAGAAAATAATCAATTGAAGTGGAGGAACAAACAACAAAGAATGAATATAAATAGGGGTTTCGACAAATAGGGGTTTTGGCAAATAGGGATTTTGGAAAACAGGGATTTTGACAAACAGAGATTTCAGTAAACAGGGATTTCGACAAACAAGGATGGTGGTATTCAAAAATGGAAGAAAACAAGGATGAGGGGAAAAAAGAGAGAAAGAAAGATGGAAACTCTAAGAACCCCTCCTAAAGATTTCGGCACCCCCTTTTATAGCCAAAGCCGAACTACCTTTCCCCCCATAGTCCTATTTAGCCCCAACACTTCACCCTCCTCATATACTATCTTTTCTATCTGATAATACCTTAATCTTATCTGAAATCTCTTCCACATCCGTCAATCATGTTTACTACAAACTCTCCACGGCAAGACTACAAAACCAACACAACTCTTTTCGTCCACCCATGGAAAATAAAACACTCCAAAATACACTCTTCTTGCTTTTACCTTGGACCTCTTTAGCTTTCAGACATGCCACCTCATAGCTCCCAAGTGATGCCACTTTCCACTGGACCACAAGCCCATTTGTGTCCTATTTTCTCATAATCTACTTAAGAGGCCTACTGACTGAAGTCACAGTTCCCTTGGGGCTAAAACCAAATTTTTCCTATACCCTTACTTGATTCCAAGACTTCTCCAACACCCCTAGACATTCCAAATTCATTAACCCTCAAAGCCCACATACCAATTTTCATTTTCTTGCTCACTTAAAAAAACTTTCTAAGATCCAAAGCCTAAAGCCCAATAGGCCCAATTCTTCTAGGCCAAAATTTGGGGTGTTACAATTCTACCCTCCTTAACAAAATATTACCCTCAAAATTTCTTACTCTTAGAACAATCACACAACCCAAACTACACAATCTTGCTTCGCACTCTAATTCCAAAACATTAGCTCGGAGTCACTCTGCGATCGACCCACGACTCCTTGTACCATTATTGGGCCTAACGACCCTTTCTAATATCCTTAACATGGCCTACGATACGGCATATTCTGTATCATCAGCCTATTCATATGCTCCTCTTTCAGCTACTGGTGAGGCTGGAGCCTCCCCTACTCCAACGTAGGGCATATGGCCTGACTCGGACGACCTTACCCTAACACTTCCACGGCCTCTACCGCACCTCTTGCACCTCTTCTAGCGCTCATCATTGCGTGTTTTTGAATTAAAAACTTTGTGAAATTAATACATAGTTCCACTTGTTTAGGGCACATGTCTTATGCGAGTAACAATTTTTTTAAGGTTATTACGCAGTCGAGAATCCACTACAAGCTTAAGTTTCCTACAGGCTTTAGTCTCTAAAAGCCTATTTTTAAGTAGCCCATTATCTACATAGTTTAGTAGTTTAAACAAATGTAGTACAGAAAACTTACTTGGCTCGATGTCGAAGGCTCAGTGAACCACACTTCAAGAATCCTGCTAAAACTTTTTTTAACACCCAAAATCTAAGGCCCATTTCATAGCCTGAGCTTTGCAACTGGGCTCTGATACCACTAAATGTAACACCCTAAACTCAGCCTAGAAGTTAGGCCCAAATCTGAAATGTCACATTAAAGGCACAATTCAAAACGTTCTTGCTAGTTAAAAGTCTAAGGCCCAAAAGCCCAAAAATCTATGAGTCTTATTAAGTAAAGATAAAAAAAACCGATTTTATTATTTTAAGTATTTCAGAAACCAAGTTAAAACATAGGAGCTTACTTAGGTTTAATAATTAAATAAACAATTAACCTTAAAACCCAAAATAAATCTAAAGTAAAAAAGGAGTACAAGGCTTTATTACATCCACCGAAAATTAAGTAAACAAAAACATGTATTTTGAGACAAATAAATGAAAATTCAAACATCTTGGAGTGTGGCCATCACCAAGTCCTCTCTCACATCGAGTCGTCTATTTGAGATTACCTGAAACATTAAATTAAAGGGTGTGAGTTTCAAAACTTAGTGTGTACAACCCTTGAAAATTAAATCACACACAAATTTTTACATTGGGCCTAAGCCCTATCAGAAACGGTGGTCTTGGGCCTTAGCTCATATTGGCCTCATATCATATCATAATGCATCATAAACACACAAGGTAATGCAAAACCCACCCAAAAAATCCATCTGCTACACACACCATTTCCCTTCCAACCATATGACTCATGTGGGGAATTCTTGTAACATCCTGATAATTAGGGGTTATGCATCTTACTTAATTGAATGATGTTGCATGCTTAATTATTAATGAGTGTATTTTAGAAGTTATTTGAGCTTCATTAATTGAGTGAATGCTTAGTGAAACTTTTAATTTCTAATAATTAAGTGAGAGCTAAGCAAGTTAGGCCTTAAGAATTAATGACAATGAGTTTTAAGCATAAGTTGAGTAATTGGCAAAGTAGTTAGGATGCATGGATGAGTGCTTGAGGGGAGAGGTTCGAATCCCCTAGCTAGCAAATGGGAAAAATTTTAGTTTTTATGTTTCCTTCCCTTTAGTGTCGGCCAAGAATATTCTAGAGTGGATGAGTATTCTTTTATTTTTGGCCATTTGACCATATGAAAAAGGAAGCTAAGAACTTATGGTATGGAATCATGAAGGATGATAAGATGAGGAGGGACAAAAGGCATGATATTGGGCAATGTTTTGGGAGCTTGTTCATGGTCATTTGACCATGAACCTAGACAGCTTTAGGGGCTAAAGGGAGTGGTTAATGATGATAGCAAAATTAAGGTTGATAGGGAAGAAATGTGGAGCAAAAAGGGGAGTATGTTGGCTTCCTTGTTGGCGAATTTTGGTATGGGATTAGGAGGTTTTAGTTAACCAAAAGGTTGTCAATTATGCATTTTTCCTTTGTCCAATATTCTTCTTCTCTTAAAGAAATTGTCTAGTGACATTTGGTACAAGTTTGCTTTGTTTTGGCCTTTGTATTTTTGACCAAAATAGGTACCTTTATTTCATCTTTTTCTCTCAAAATTTTACCTTCTTTTGATACCAAAATACTGTCACTTTTGAAGACACTTTCTTTTCTTCCTCTCTAGTGCCGAATTCAACTTTCACCAAAAGCTTTCTCTCTCATTTTCCTTTTCTTCCTTTTCATTCTATTTCTCTTTTCTTTTTCCCTCTCATAGCCAAAACTACAAAATTGAAAAGAACTATCTTTTTTCTTCATTTCTTCCCCTTGGCCGAATGTGCATAGGTCTCTAAACCTATCTCTTTTTCTTTTCTTCATCATCACCTTTTCTTCTTCTCTCTCTTCTTTCATTTTTATTCTCTTTCTTCTTTCTCTCAAAATCAAAACCATCATATTTGAAACCACCATCTTTTCTCTTCTCTTTTGTTAAAGCCGAATCATCAATTCCTTTCTTCTTTTCGTTCAAGGCCAAACCTTCAAGTGAATCAAAGTAAGGTTTTTGTTTGTCAATAGTTTTCATTATTCCTTTTTATTATAATTGATCTAGAAAAATAAATCTTTTATTTTTCTCTCCTAGGCCGAATCCTTGGAAAGGATTTTTAAGGATCTTTGTTGAAGACAACTTTTAAGAAGTGATCTTTCGAAATCATCAAGGTAAGATTATCCCTTTTTGGTTATATCGATTTCTTTAGATAGACTACTAATCGATCGTATTTTTAGGGGCGATTTGAGACTAACAAGATAGGTAAGAAAAGGGCAGTTCGGAGTGTTTGGAAAAGAGGAGGTATTCCTTTACCATCAAACTTCAAACGAAGGGCTGTATCGGCGGTTAGAGACTTTCCACCGGGTTGTGGACCCTCTGCTAACGAGGATCGGTTATTTGAAGTAGTGCGGACAACCGAACCACTTTACGTTGGTGGAATATCAGCGGGTTTTGATCCATCTAGTGGAGAAAAACCACAAATAACTGTCGTTCGAGAATCCGAGGGTAAGGATTTAGATCCATCATCAATAAGTGTAGTTTTGTTAGCAATAGTGTATACTAACCAAGTGTGTTAATTAATTAGGTGTTGACGGCGAGAGGTATTGTTCTCACCATCACGAGGTGTGTAACCTTACATTAAAAATCTCATAGATTTACATATATTTAAATGTGATTATATGACCATGTGTATGATTGTGATTTTGGATACCATTCAAGTGGTATCGATATTCGGTATGTTTACCACAATATTTTGTTCATTTTGCTATATGCATAAATGTGAGATAAGTATGACTATATTATGATCTGTGGGGTAAATAGCATGAAAATTTATTGATATGTATGTGCATGGGTATATGGGTATATTTGATAAAGGAGGAAGTATTCTGGTGGTTTTACCACATTTCTGGTGACTTCGGTCACATATGTGAATCTGGTGACTTCGGTCACGTATATTTGAATCTGGTGACTTCGGTCACGTATATGTGAATCTGGTGACTTCGGTCACATATTTGAAATCCGATGACTTCGGTCACATATTTGATATCCGGTGACTTCGGTCACAATTTTGTCTGGTGGCCTTGCCACAAAATTATAAGGCGATGTGCATGTTGGCTGCAAAGAAGCGCCTTGATGGTGTGTAGCCGATGGAGGTCGATTTAGTAATCCCCACGGTGTGTTGGTTGGTACGGTGGTGTGTAGCGGATGGATATCTAGGTGGGCCGGGCTTGCATTTCATTTCATGTACATAATCATGTAATATTGAATGATTATTATTTGATCTGCTATGAAAATGGGCCTTTGGGCTAAATGTGAGCTAAGCGGGCTTTTAAGCTAAATATGAGCTAAATGGGCTTTTGGGCCAAATATGACTTAAATGGGCCTATGAATAAATGTGTTATGAAAATGGGCTTTTTAATGTATGTGTTATACATTGAGTTTATGACTCACCCTTTTTGTGGGATAAACTTTTCAGATGATTCGTAGAGCGATGGATCGGGTCAACAAGGATTTCGAGGTGGCCAATGCTCAAATAATGAAGTTTGGAAAATTTCCTACTTAAACTTATTAAGTTAATTTTATTATTTAGACTTTATTATAGGTTGCTATTTTTTGTAATAAGGCCACTATAAACTATCTTTAATTTTGTGTTTGATTTACCTTTATTTGCCATGAACAATAACTATTAAATAACTAAATGGTTTTCGATAAATAATAATTCAAAATGTTTTTGTCACTAACATATATATATATATATATATATGTTTTAAAGTAATTTTCTTAAATGTGGTTTTCTTTTGATTTATCAATTCCTCCTACAAGTAATGATTTTCTTTTAAAAGATATAAATTTTCTTTAGAAAATGTTAAGTTAATCTATTTTCTACAAAATCATCAAGTTTTTCTTAAACAAAAATGAGAATTCGCTATAGTTTTACTAGGAACATACCAAATCCAGTTAGGCTTTTTGGCGGGTTTGGGGTGTTTAACTTAATATCGAGCCAGATTTAAACTCTCGGCCTTGGGTTTTGAAGCCCACAGCGTTTTCAAAAATTGGCCCAAATGATTTTTTTAGTTTTCTTAAGATAAAATGGTTTTACAAGAGCATGGCACTTCGGAGTTCTCGACCGGATCCATCGGTATGTATCCTTATTGATAAAGTGATATGAAAGTTTGATAAGCCTAAGGAAACTATACTTTAGAGACATGGACCCTAAGTGTTTGTGTGCTACTACGGAAAAACTACTAAATATCTGTTTCATAAAACTTTCCTTTAATAAGAAGTGAAAAGACTCTAATACATAAGACTTTTTCGTAAAAACAGATAAGACACGTAGTAGACATGAGTTCTAGGGGACGTGGACATCGTGGACGTGGACGAGGAAGAATGGCTGTGTCGGAACCAGTTCGATCTGGTCAAGGTTCCGAAAATGATGCTCCACCACCAGCTGTTGGGGTGGAATTTCAAGAACAAAATGATGGAGGTGACGCAGTATCACAAGCTGTGCTGCGAGTTTTAGAACGAGTAGCAGAAGCTAGTTCTGGAAATGGGTCTCGAAAATCAGTAGCTGAGAGACTTAGATCGAATGGAGCTGAGGTTTTCAGGGGAGTATCTGGAGTAGCCCCAAATGTAGCGGAATACTGGTTGGAGGCAGTCGAGAGGATCATGGACGATATAGACTGCACTGATGAAAAAAAGCTGAAAGGTGCTATTTCACTACTCCGTGATGAAGCCTACCAGTGGTGGCTCACTATCAAGGAGAGTACCCCTGTGGATCGTCTGGATTGGGGGTATTTTAAAGTGAAATTCAAAGGAAAATACGTTGGAGCTAGCTACATCGACTCCCAGAGGAAGACATTTCTGAATTTGGTCCAAGGAAACAAGTCGATAGCTGAATATGAAGCAAAATTTTTGCGACTTAGCCGATATGCTAGAGGGATAGTAGCTACTGAATATGAACGGTGCATCAGATTTGAAGATGGACTTAGAGATGAGCTACGAGTGATGATTGCTCCGCACCGTGAAAGAGATTTTGCAATCTTAGTGGAAAGGGCAAGAATTGCAAGAGGCTAAAGATTGAGAGGCGAGAACCGGAGAGAGGCAGAGCAAGAATAAGAGAAGCTTTGGGTCTTGTGGTCGTCCAAAATTTCAAAAGAAACCAAGAAATGATAGACCATGAAGTCAACAGACTACTACGGTGGACAAAATCGTACTTGTACTCAATGTGGGAAAATGCACTTGAGAGAATGTTGGGAAAAGACCCATGGATGTTTCAAGTGCGGATCTAAAGACCATATGATCAAGGATTGCCGAAGAATTGAGAGAAGAACCTTGACAAGTCGGGGTGCTAATTAGGTCGACAGAGGTGGGATGGCCGATAAAGGCCGTAGTTCAAATGGAAGGGTAATGGTTACGTAGAGGTCATGAACTTGAATGCAGGTAGTGGTAATTGAAGGTGAGACGGTCAGTCGGTATATGCGATTCATCGAGAGAAGACACGTTGGCCTTTTGATGTTATCACAGTGCGTTTCGATTCTTCGGGTTGCCTTTATTGCTTTGATAGATATAGGGTCAACTCATTCCTATATCACTAGTGAAGTATCTGGGACTTTGCATGTGACTTCAACGGCTATACCTAGGAAGATGATCGTACTTAGTCCTCAGGATGCATCAGTAGTTATAGACAAACTTTTTAAGGAAGTGCCTTTAGAAGTTCAAGGGATACGATTTTCGTTGATTTAATGGAGTTACCATTTAGAGAATTCGACCTAATCTTAGGCAAGAACTGGCTTGTGAAGTATCGTGCAAATGTGGATTGTGCCGCTAAGCGGATGTCCTTAAGAACTCTTGATGACAAAGAAGTTGTAGTAATGGGTGAGAGCGGAACTACTTATCTAATGTAGTATCCGCTCTTAAAAGCGAAAAGATGGTTAGGAAGGGATGTGTAGCCTTTTTGATGTTGGTGAGTGCCTTGGAGGCTAAGGAGACAACCGTTAATGAAGCTGTGGTGTGAAGGAATTTGTAGATGTTTTTCCGAAGAACTTTCGGGTTTGCCTCGGATCGTGAGGTAGAATTCGGGATTGATTTATTGCACGAACGGCGCCAGTTTCTATTGCTCCATATAGAATGGCAAAGAAGGAATTAGTTGAGCTTAAGGCTCGATTCGGGGAGTTGCTTGATCGTGGATTCATTCGACCTAGTGTGTCTCCATGGGGAGCACCGGTTTTATTCGTAAAGAAGAAGGACGGATCGATGAGGATGTGTATAGATTACTGGCAGTTAAATAAGCTGACCATCAAGAATAAGTATCCTTTGCCAAGGATCGACGACTTGTTCGATCAGCTCAAAGGAGTCATGGTATTCTCAAAGATTGATCTAAGGTCGGGTATCATCGACTTAAGGTGAAAGAAGCGGATATCCATAAAACGGCTTTTCGAACTAGATATGGGCATTATGAATTTTGGTAATGCCATTGGATTGACGAATGCCCAATTGCGTTCATGGATATGATGAACTGAATTTTCCACCCTACTTGGATCAATTCGTCGTGGTATTCATAGACGATATCCTGGTGTATTCTAAGTCCGAAATGGAACATGATAAGCATCTCCGGATTGTGTTACAAGTTTTAGAGGAGAAGAAACTTTATGCCAAATTCAGCAAGTATGAATTTTGGCTGAAAGAAGTTGCAGTTTTAGGCCATGTGGTATCTGCGAAAGGGATAAGGGTGGATCCTTAGAAGATTGAGGCTGTGCTAGATTGGAAACCACCTAAGTCCGTAACTGAGGTTCGTAGTTTCTTGGGGTTAGCGAGGCTACTACTGTAAGATTCGTCAAGGATTCTCATCGATAGTCGCACCTTTAACAAAATTGCCGAGAAAGGAAGTACCTTTCGTGTGGGGTCGATAAGCGAAGAGAGTTTTGAGAAGCTCGAAAGTTTTGATTGAAGCTCCGCTTTGATTCAACTTTGAGGCGTGAAAGGATTTTGTCGTGTATTGTGATGCTTCTCACACGAGATTAGGATGTGTTCGATGCAAGGCGGGAAGGTAGTTGCGTATGCGTCTCGGCGATTGAGACCGTGACGAGGTTAATTACTGACGATGACTTGGAGTTAGCAAATGTAGTCTTTGCTCTTAAAGTTTGGAGACATTACTTATATGGAGAGAAGTCGGTGATATACACGGACCACAAAAGTCCGAAATATCTCGACTCGGAAAGAAGCGAATTTGAGGCAACGAATGTGGATAGAGTTATTGAAAGACTACGACTGTTCTATTGAGTACCACCCGGACAAGGCAAATGTTGTGGCAGACGCTTTAAGTCGGAAAGTGGTATTAGATTTAAGGGCGATGTTTGCACATCTTAGTCTTTACGATGACGGAAGCTTGTTGGCGTAACTTCAAGTTAAGCCGACATGGTTAAGTCAAGTGAGAGAGAGGTAGTTGGTAGATGAAGATCCGAGTGTAAAGCTTCGATAGGTGCAGAATGGAGAAATAGGAGATTTTGGTATTAACGGTGATAGGGTATTGTGTTTTAAAGGTAAAGTCTCGATATCGAGGGATCGGGGAGTTAAGGCAAAAGATTCTTGAGAGTAGCATAGTAGCCCTTATGCTATGCATCCGGAGGAAGTAAGTTATACCGAGATTTGCGAGATCAATTTTGGTGGCCGGACTTAGCGAGAATTCTGAAATTTGTAGGAAAGTGTTTAACATGTCGACAAGTCAAAATTTGAACATCAAGTACCTTCGGGATTGCTTCAAACCGATAAAGATTCTGCGATGGAAGTGGAGAGAATCACCATGGACTTTGTTAGTGGGCTTCCTCTTACGCCTACTAAGAAAGACTCCATTTGGGTGATAGTGGACCGATTGACTAAATCGCACATTTTATCCCGATTCGGGTTGATTACTCTTTCGAAATTGGCGAAGTTATATGTGGTGAGATTGTGAGATTGCATGGAGTCTGGTTGTCGATTATTTGGATAGAGATCCGAGGTTTACGTCGCGATTTTGGAAAGCCTTTGCATCGGGCTTTGGGCACCAAATTGGACTTCAATACGGCATTTCATCCATAATCGGACGGCGGTCCGAACGAGTAATCCAAATCTTAGAAGATATGTTAAGGGGATGTGATAGATTTCAAGGAAGTTGGGAGGAATTCTTACCGTTAGCGAATTTGCATACAACAAGCATTACCAAGCCAAGATACTGGATGGCACCGTATGAAGCACTATATGGACGGAAGTGTCTCACTCCTACGTGTTGGACAGAATTAGGGGAACGTCAGATTTTGGGTCCAGAAATAGTGGCTGAATCTGAAGAAAAGGTTAAGGTAATCCGGCTCGGTTAAAGGAAGCATCTGACAGGTAAAAGTCTTACGCAGATCTAAAGCGAAAAGAAATAGAGTTTGCTGTGGGAGACTAAGTTTTCCTAAAGGTTTCACCTTGGAAAAAGGTGATGAGATTTGGTCGCAAAGGGAAGCTAAGTCCCAGGTTCATTGGACCTTATCGGATTGTGAAGCGGGTCGGATCTGTGGCACATCAGTTAGATTTGCCTTCGGAATTGAAGCAAATGCATGATGTGTTCCATGTTTCAATGTTACGCCGTTACCGGTCGGATCCATCTCATGTAATGCCAGATGAGGAGGTGGAATTAAGACGAGATTTGTACTATGAAGAGGAGCCAATTCAAATTCTGGAGCGAGATGTAAAGGTTTTACGGAGAAAGTCAGTTCCTCTCGTCAAAGTATTGTGGCGTAATCATGGATCAGAAGAAGCTTCGTGGGAACCGGAGGAAGGGATGTGACAGCAATACCCTCCCTTATTCCAGCCAGGTAATTTCGAGGAAGAAATTATTTTAAGGGGGGTAGAACTGTAACATCCTGATAATTAAGGGTTATGCATCTTACTTAATTGAATGATGTTGCGTGCTTAATTATTAATGAGTGTATTTTGGAAGTTATTTGAGCTTCATTAATTGAGTGAATGCTTAGTGAAACTTTTAATTTCTAATAATTAAGAGAGCTAAGCAAGTTAGGCCTATAAGAATTAATGACAAGGAGTTTTAAGCATAAGTTGAGTAATTGGCAAAGTGGTTAGGATGCATGGATGAGTGCTTGAGGGAGAGGTTCGAATCCCTAGCTAGCAAATGGGAAAATTTTAGTTTTATGTTTCCTTCCCTTTAGTGTCGGCCAAGAATATTCTAGAGTGGATGAGTATTCTTTTATTTTTGGCCATTTGACCATATGAAAAGGAAGCTAAGAACTTATGGTATGGAATCATGAAGGATGATAAGATGAGGGGGACAAAAGGCATGATATTGGGCAATGTTTTGGGAGCTTGTTCATGGTCATTTGACCATGAACCTAGAAGCGATTTAGGGCTAAAGGGAGTGGTTAATGGTGATAGCAAAATTAAGGTTGATAGGGAAGAAATGTGGAGCAAAAGGGGAGTATGTTGGCTTCCTTGTTGGCCGAATTTTGGTATGGGATTAGGGAGGTTTTAGTTAACCAAAAGTTGTCAATTATGCATTTTTCCTTTGTCCAATATTCTTCTTCTCTTAGCCAAAATTGTCTAGTGACATTTGGTAGAAGTTTGCTTTGTTTTGGCCTTTGTATTTTTGACCAAAATAGGTACCTTTATTTCATCTTTTCCTCTCAAAATTTTACCTTCTTTTGATACCAAAATATTGTCACTTTTGAAGACACTTTCTTTTCTTCCTCTCTAGTGCCGAATTCAACTTTCACCAAAAGCTTTCTCTCTCATTTTCTTTTCTTCCTTTTCATTCTATTTCTCTTTTCTTTTTCCCTCTCATACAATGAAACTACCAAATTGTAAAGAACTATCTTTTTTCTTCATTTCTTCCCTTGGCCAGAATGTGCATGTGTCTCTAAACCTATCTCTTTTCTTTTCTTCAACATCACCTTTTCTTCTTTCTCTCTTCTTTCATTTTCATTCTCTTTCTTCTTTCTCTCAAAATCAAAATCATCATATTTGAAACCACCATCTTTTCTCTTCTCTTTTGTTAAAGCCGAATCATCAATTCATTTCTTCTTTTTGTTCAAGGTAGAACCTTCAAGTGAATCAAAGTAAGGTTTTTATTTGTCAATAGTTTTCATTATTCCTTTTATTATAATTGATCTAGAAAAATAAATCTTTTATTTTTTCTCTCTAGGCCGAATCCTTGGAAAGGATTTTTAAGGATCTTTGTTGAAGACAACTTTTAAGAAGTGATCTTCGAAATCATCAAGGTAAGATTATCCCTTTTGGTTATATCGATTTCTTTAGATAGACTACTAATCGATCGTATTTTTAGGCGATTTGATACTAACAAGATAGGTAAGAAAAGGGCGTTCGGAGTGTTTGGAAAAGAGGAGGTATTCCTTTACCATCAAACTTCAAACGAAGGGTCAGATCTCGGTTAGAGACTTTCCAAGGGTTGTGGACCCTCGCTAACGAGGATTGGTTATTTGAAGTAAAGCGGACAACCGAACCACTTTACGTTGGTGGAATATCAGTGGTTTTGATCCATCTAGTGGAGAAAACCACAAATAACTGCTGCTCGAGAATCAGGGTAAGGATTTAGATTCATCATCAATAAGTGTAGTTTTGTTAGCAATAGTGTATACTAACAAAGTGTGTTAATTAATTAGGTGTTGACGAGCGAGAGGGTATTGTTCTCACTGTCATGAGGTGTGTAACCTTACATTAAAAATCTCATAGATTTACATATATTTAAATGTGATTATATGACCATGTGTATGATTGTGATTTTGGATACCATTCGGTGGTATATGATATTCGTGTATGTTTACCCCAATATTTTGTTCATTTTGCTATATGCATAAATGTGAGATAAGTATGACTATATTATGATCGTGGGGTAAATAGCATGAAAATTTATTGATATGTATGTGCATGGGCATATGGGTATATTTGATAAAGGAGGAAGTATTCCGTGGTTTTACCACATTTCGGTGACTTGGTCACATATGTGAATCTGGTGACTTCGGTCACGTATATTTGAATCGTGACTTGGTCACGTATATGTGAATCTGGTGACTTGGTCACATATTTGAAATCCGGTGACTTGGTCACAATTTTGTCTGGTGGCCTTGCCACAAAATTATAAGGGTGATGTGCATGTTGACTGCAGCAACTGCCTTCGATGGTGTGTAGCGGATGGAGGGTCGATTTAGTAATCCCCACGGTGTGTTGGTTGGTACGGGTGGTGTGTAGCGGATGGATATCTAGGTGGGCCGGGCTTGCATTTCATTTCATGTACATAATCATGTAATATTGAATGATTATTATTTGATCTGCTATGAAAATGGGCCTTTGGGCTAAATGTGAGCTAAACGGGCTTTTAAGCTAAATATGAGCTAAATGGGCTTTTGGGCCAAATATGACTTAAATGGGCCTATGAATAAATGTGTTATGAAAATGGGCTTTTAATGTATGTGTTATACATTGAGTTTATGACTCACCCCTTTTGTGGGATAAACTTTTCAGATGATTCGTAGAGCGATGGATCGAGTCAACAAGGATTTCGAGGTGGCCAATGCTCAAATAATGAAGTTTGGAAAATTTCCTACTTAAACTTATTAAGTTAATTTTTATTATTTAGACTTTATTATGGGTTGCTATTTTTGTAATAAGGCCATTATAAACTATCTTTAATTTTGTGTTTGGATTTACCTTTATTTGGAATGAACAATAACTATTAAATAACTAAATGGTTTTCGATAAATAATAATTCAAAATGTTTTTGTCACTAACATATATATATATATATATATGTTTTAAAGTAATTTCCTTAAATGTGGTTTTCTTTTGATTTATCAATTCCTCCTACAAGTAATGATTTTCTTTTAAAAGCTATAAATTTTTCTTTACAAAATGTTAAGTTAATCATTTTCTACAAAATCATCAAGTTTTTCTTAAACAAAATGAGAATTCGCTATAGTTTTACTCGAGGAACATACCAAATCCGGTTAGGCTTTTTGGTAGGGTTTGGGGTGTTTCAATTCTAGCTCGACCCACACATCCGCTACGCACCAAGGGTAGCCCGGTTGCGGTACTACCGAACGTTGTAGCAAAACTGCTAGCCATATATTGGGCTTAAAGCCTCCGGTGGATCCTTACCATATGGCCATGCGATCCTCAAATCTTCCTCCGTACCATAATTCCCACCCATATGCATCCTAAGCAGAATATCATATGAATGCATCAAACACACGACTAACATCCATAAACTCATATTCGTCACATATGGGTATTTTCGTAATTCTACCCTACAGGGGTATTTTGGTAATTTGGAAAAATAAGGGCATCTTGGTAATTTTGCAAAATAGGGGTATTTTGGTACTTTTGCAAAATAGTGGTATTTTGGTATTTTTTCAAAATAGGGGTATTTTGGTACTTTTGCAAAATAAGGGTACTTTGGTAATTTTACAAATATATGGGTATTTGGTCTCTCTCGAATTTTAGTCATGAACTTTGTCCCATCAACAAGTCCTCACAGCTAAAGTGAACAGACACTATGCACCAGGTAGGATTCGAAAGAAGAGGAGGTGGGCCACTAGGACCGCTTAAGTACAAAGCTCTCCCTAGATCCAATCCTAGACATGCGTATGCCCGTTGCTACACTCCAAGCCAACGACTTGTTCACAGACATGTTTAATTAGATTAAATCTTATGAAATTTAAGAGTTGTTCAAACTAGGCCTAAAGTCCATTAACCCTAACATACTTGTCTACGTCCCCATAAGTCCATCAAGCCCAAATCACATCCTTATGGCCCATTAGGCCCGAATCTTATCAAATGGCCTATTAGGCCCAAAAAAATCCAAATCGTGTATCATGCGTGACTAACTCAATTCGTATAACAATCCAAACCATTCCATCAAACATAGCCTGAGGGCCCACAGAGCCCATTTAGCCACTTTCAGCTTTTCGGCTTCTCGGTATTGCCGATTTTGTGTGTGTAGTGTTTGTACACACCTGGTAACTTCTTGTGCTGCAAACCCCTTAGTCACAAACCTACAATCGACATTACTAGCGATTAACCAAAGCTTTAAAACATACTTATCAAAAATTGAAACCTCACCATACCCTTATCATGTGCTTCACGTTCTAGTAGCCCTTCTTTTGCTATTATTTGCGATTATCCTCTAGATCTGCACCCAAACACCTATATCATCAAAATCAAGTGACCCATATTGATCATAAGTCATCCCTATGAGCCACATTATATTCGACCATTTACTAAACCATGACTGAGTCGAGAACACTTACCACCTTGTTAGATATCCTTACTTACCATGCTTGCAATTGTTGAGTCTTATCCTTGTTAATACAAATTAACGACAAGGTGGGGTTAGATAGCCCTTCGGCTTTTAACAAAACACACTAAAAATTTTAACTAAGCACTTACCGAAATTCTTCTTTGATCTTGTGGCTTAGATATCTACTTGAACAAGATTCGGCTTCCAAACATGACTAAGAGTAGATAATAATCGATTGAGGTGGAGGAACAAACAACAAAGAATCAGCATAAACATGGGTTTCAACAAAAAGGGGTTTCGGGAAATAGGGATTTCGTCAAACAGGGATGGTGGTATTCAGTAATGGAAGAAAATAAGGATGAGGGGAGAAAAGAGAAAGAAAGGTGGAAACTCCAAGAACCCCTTCTAAGGATTTTGGCACCCCCCTTTTATAGCCAAAGCCGAACTACCTTCCCCCCACAGTCCTATTCGGCCCCAACACTTCACCCTCCTCATCTCCTATCTTTTCTCTCTGATAATACCTTAATCTTATCCGAAATCTCCTCCACATATCAGTCCTGCTTACTACAAATTCTCCATGGCAAGAGTACAAAACCAACACAACTCTTGCCGTCCACCTATGCAAAATAAAACACTCCAAAATACACTCCTCTTGCTCGAACATTGGACCTCTTCATCTTTCACACACGCCAGCTCATATCTCCCAAGTAACGCCACTTTCCACTAGACCACAAGCCCATTTGTGTCCTATTTTCTCTTAATCTACTTAAGAGGCCTACTGACTGAGGTCATAGTTCCGTTGGGGCTAAAACCAAAATTTTTCTTGTACCCTTACTTGATCCCAGGACTTCTCCAACACCCCTAGACATTCCAAATTCGTTAACCCTCAAAGTCCACATACCCATATTCATTTTCTCACTCACTTAAAAAAAAAAACTTTCTGATATCCGAAGCCTAAAGCCCAATAGGCCCAATTCTTCTAGGCCCAAATTCGAGGCGTTACACGTAGTACACGACCAAATAAAAAATTTAAGTATGGGCTATCTAAATCACATAGCAACGATCTCAAAAATATAAAAATTATCAAAAACCGAACTCAAATTCATACCTTAATTGATCATGCAAAAGCCGAAAGTTTCAAATCTCAAGCTATTTCTTTTCTTCTCTAGTTTCGGCAATGGTGAAAATAAAATGATAAAGATGATGTTCATCCACTTAGTTATGTTTTATTATTATTATAACATTATAACTTATCAAATTTACCAAAATTCAATTAATAAAATAGTTTAATAACTCATTTACTATTACATACAAATCATGATCGCCACTATCTCCATTTTAAGGTCAAATTGCTACTTTAAACCTCCAATTTATAAAGACATCATCAATCAGTGCTTACACATTTAACCACCAAATTTTCTTTTTATGCGATTAAGCCCTTTTTCATAATTAAGCACTAAAACAATCAAATTTTAATACGAACTTTTCACACACACCAATTCACACATAATAAGCATAGAAAATAATATTAAAATATTATTTTGACACGGATTCGTGGTCCCAAAACCACTGTTTCGACTGGGGTCAAAATTGGGTTGTTACATTGAACCGTTCAGAAAATAAACTTATCACATAGAACAATTATAAACCTTTTCATTCATATAGTTCATGGCATAACACAATCACAAGTCATATTTCTCTTATATCTCAATTGATCATGTTCACTTGCTCATAATCACATATCATGTAAAGTAGCTCATATATCAAATGATCATATACATACATACATTCCTTTCATTGCCAAATTTCATATACATACATACATATTGAAATTCGGATGCACATTCGTGTACTCATTCATTTCTCAAAATGCCCGTTGAACCGTTCGGAATCAATAGGGATACTCAAATAGCACGGAAAGCTCATACAATGCCAACGTCCCAGACATGGTCTTACATGTAATCAAATATCGATGGCCACTGTCTTAGACAGGGTCTTACACGAAATCAGATACGGGGCCGATGTCCCAGACATGGTCTTAAATGTAATCTCTAATCAATGCCAGTGTCCCACACAGGGTCTTACACGATATCACAAATCGTTGCCAACATCCCAGACGTGGTCTTACACGGAATCATATCTTAGAAACCTATGTCATGAAACATGTATCTTCTACTATTCCTAGAGTTCGTACGGGGTTTTCAGATGTCATCAATGTAACACCCCTTACCGGTATACTACACCGAAATCGGGTACGAGGCATTACCAAACTTAACAATACATTCTACCAAATCCTGAGCCACAAAATTTCACTTATAATTTAAACTTTAACAAACATATGCATACACAAGCATTATAACTCCATGACCAATATGAGCCACAACTCGTGGCTAAATACAGAATAATCCTTATTACCATTATGAAGCAATACATTTAATCAAATTAATTAACACATATACAAAATGACTTAGTGAAGCCCCTATACATGCCATAACTTAAATCATTTATAAATAAAGATACCCATAGATAGCTTGATAGTGCGAAGCGATCTCCGAAGGCCTTCAGTCCGAGCTTGTTTAATAGGACTCTAAAACATGGGAAAGAAAAGGGGGTAAGCTTATAAAGCTTAGTAAGTTCACATGTAAAAAAAATACGCATTAGAAATGAATTTAGCTTACTACTAAGTTGTCATAACTTGCATAAATAATGCTAAGTTCTTACTTTCTAAACTTACTCATTTGTAGCCTTACCAAAGCCTTAACGAGACAAATCCTCACAACAAGTTCTCAAATTGATACAATCATTAAATCACATGCTTATACCTTATTACACATGTTCACATTAATTTGTCTACTTAAATCACTATCACTAAATTATTTACTTCATGACCTACAGAGCTCCAAATTACAAGCTACTAATTTTCCCTGAAAATAGACTCACATATCCTCATACCATAAAATTTATAGAATTTTTAGTCTTTCTAATTAGTATATTTTATTCATTAAAATTTTCCCTCTTTCACAGTTTGACTATCCTGACCTCTCTTCACTACGAACCAATTATCTCCTCGTATAGAATTCAGATGACCTTATTGTTTGGTTTATTTGAAACTAGACTCATTTAGAATTTCAGAAATATAAATTATATCACATAATTATTTTGGTACAATTGTTAATGATTTTTCTAAGACAAAACAGAGGATCACATAATCATTCTGAACCAGTCTCACAAAAATATAAATATCTCAAAATACAGAATTTCTATGCTTTCTCTATTTCTTTCATGTGAAAATAGAATCAATAATATTTAATTTCATATCTCACTCAACTACTTATTCCATTTCTACCATTTTTGGTGATTTTTCAAATTTACTCTACTGCTGCTATCCAAAATAGTTTTATTTGTAAATTTTTGCTCTCACTCACTTTAGTTGTATCCATTACTTACCTATAACAATCTTTCCAATTTCAGATTACATATCGAGCATATTGCTCATACGTTACACATGCACATACCTACACTTATCACTACAAGCCACACATAATTTCACTTAATTGATTTTCTCGATGAACTCATCGGTAACCTTACCAAAGGCTCAGAATACAAAGGGCATCTTACTTAATAGCTTGCTTACATACATACAACATCTCACTTAACACATGAGTACTCTTTCATAATATAGGCATATTGCCAATCATGTCATAAAGTGTCACAAGCATAACTAAAAACTCATCACTTACTCAATATTTGATAATCTCAATTACTTACAGTCTCAATATTAAATACCCTTAAATGCATACCTGTACTCTTTCTTCATGTTCTCACCTTGTCATTTCTTTGACTTACTCTTTGGATTACTCGAGAACCTTTTCCTTTTTGAACTTACCATTGCCATGTCTTGACATGGTCTTACGTGGTATCCTTGCCTTATGAACTCACCAATGTCATGCCTTGGCATGGTCTTACATGGGACCTTTGCCTTATAGTAACTCATCAATGCCATGTCTTGACATGGTCTTACATGATTTCCTTGCCTTATAGAACTTATCAATGCCATGCCTTGGCATGGTCTTACATGATATCCTTATCTTACCAAATGGCATGCTCCAAACATGGTCTTACATGGTATCCTTGTCTTATTTCCAATGCCACATCTTGATGTGGTCTTACATGGAGTCCTTAATCAACGCCGATGCCATGTCTTGACATGGTCTTACACGGGATCCTTGCCTTACCAATGCTATGTCTTGATATGGTCTTACATGGTATCCTTAACCGTCAATTCCTCCTTAAATGCCATGTTATGAATATGGACTTTTCCGTCAATTCTTCCTTCATTGCCATGGTATAGCCATGGACTTTGAGATGTGAATGCCTTGTCAAGTCATAGCTGAAACATACTTGCTCAAATTCTCAAGGTTAGTCGCATAACTCAATAATAACATTACTAATAACAATAATTGCATAATAATAAAATGTTATTCAACTTACATACTTACATTCTAAATCTCATCATATCATCAACTTAACTTATTCTCATCAAACTATGCTAGTCAATACTTTCTTGTTATCATACAAAACCATAATACAAAATATGGTCTTACATATAAATTATACAAGTTCTCTTTCCAATATCGAATTGTTATCTAACATTAATCATGATATCTGAAACTCAATTCTAAAGTATTTATGGCCAAAATATCAATTTATCATTCAAATATGCATAATTAAATGCTTATTAAACATATGAACTTACCTCGATACCAAAAAGGTCATTTTACCAACTTTCTCGATTTTTTATTTTCCTCCCGTTCTAGGTCCAAATCTTATTTTTTAGGGTCTATGACATCACATTTCACTTATTTAATTAATTTACTACTCAAAACAGACCCTAACTCAAACTTTGGTAAAATTACAATCTTGCCCCTAAACTTTTGCATAATTATGTTTTTGCCCCTAGGCTCAAAAATTAAACTTCATCCCTTATTCTTATGTTTTATAACATGCTGATCATTTTTCCCTTCTATGGAAACATCAAATTCTTGCTCTAACATGCACTTATGTACATTAGGTATTTTTGCCGATTATGTCGTTTTACTCGTCTTCACTTAAAATCGCTTAGTAAAAGTTGTTTAACATAATTCGAAGCTTCATATTCTACCATAAAATATCAAATTAAACACTTTTCACATATGGGTATTTTTTCCAAATATGAACCTAGGTTAAATTATTGCTAGAATGAGCTAAATTAAGTTATCGGGACTCTAAAAACGTAAAGAACATGAAAAACGGAGCTAGAATGGACTTACCATGAAGCTTGGAAGGCTTTCAAACCCTATCCATGTATTCTCACATGTTAAACTCGACCTAAGCTTGAAGTTGGACAAAATTGGCATTTAAAATTTGTTTTTAATTCATTTAATTCACTAAATTACCAAAATGCCCTTTAAAAAATCTTTTGAAACATACCCATCCATGTCCATTTTTGTCCACAAACTTAACCAATGGCCTAATTATCATTTAAGAACCTCAAATTTAAAATTTCATAAGAATTGGACACCTCTAACATGTAGAACTCAACTTTTGCACTTTTACAATTTAGTCCTTTTGACTAAATTGAGTGCCCAAACGTCAAAATTTTCGAATGAGATTTTCACAAAAACATTTTGTGAAATTGTAGACCATAAAAATATAAATAAAATAAATTTCTCAACATTGATTTGTGGTCCCGAAACCACTGTTCCGACTAAGCCCAAAATCGAGCGTTACAACTCTCCCCCTTTAGGGATTTTCGTCCCGAAAATCTCACCAGTTAATGGATTTAGGTCTAATTTCACATGTAACATCCTAGATTAGGGGTTATGCATTGGATGCATAATTCGTAAGTTAGTAGGCTCGGGCTATGGTTGAGTGTGTTTTATTTTTGCATGATGGCGTTAAGGGAGGGGGGAGTGATGGACGACATGTGAACTCCAATAAGATGAGCTAAGGCTTATTGTTTTTTTATTTTAAAATTTCGGCTATAGGAAGGGATAAAGGTTGATTTATTTTATTTTAAATGAGTAAGATAAGAGATAATGGTGGTTTATTTTTATTAATTTTAAATGAAGTGATAATGGGAGAAAAGTGTGGGATATGATAAGGAAGGAGTAGTGGATGGCACATGGGTTTTGCAAGCAGGAGATAAGCTTTGTTATTTTGTTTAAAATTCGGCTAAGAGTAGGATAATGGGATTTTATTTTATTTTATTTATTTTAAGTGTGTGATAAAGAGATTAAGGAGCAGAGAAATTTGGGATTTGATAGGAGCTGATATAGTGGCCGAATGTGGGTCTCTTTGGTTGGCAAAATTCGGCTATGAGGGGGGAAAGCTAAGTGTCGAATTGGGTAGTATAAAAAGGGGTTATCAGCTCTTGGCAATCCTTTTTCTACATTTTATTTTCTTTAGGCCGAAAATTGTTCCTCTCATTCTCTCATTGTGCCGTTTTCTTTTTGAGGAAGCCATTTAGTTTAGGCTTGTTTATTCTTTTATTGTTGACCGAAACTACAAAGAGCATCAAGGCCATTGTGCTTCATTCTTCTTTTCTCCAACTCCAAACCTGTTCTTTGTGTTAGCCGAAAGTGCAATCACCATTGTTAAACCATTGTCGAATTTCTCAAGCTTCTTCCTTTTTATTGTTAGACGAGTATTTCATTTCCATTTGAAAAGCCTTAAAAGTCGAAATAGCTAGCCAAAATCTACTCTCTTTTGGTCTTCACAAGCAAATCTTGGTGGTAAGTACTTCTGTTAGTAATCGGTTTTATTTTCTTTTCATGGATATGCCAAAATCAAGTGTTTAGTTTTTGGTTTTGGGTTAGCCGAATATTCATAAGCCATAATGTAGTGTTTCTTTTGTATGTGCCAACGTTAGGGAGCATTAAAGAAGTTTTCAGGATTTGGAGCGCTCAAGGTAAGTGGTATGTGCTATTCGGCCAAGGGTTATTTTCTATGGATTTATGCTTAAGCCAACTTTTCACTCAGGGATTTCGACAGCTTCATAGTTAAGTGGTGATTCGGGATTTTGGTAAGTAAGGTAAGTGATTTATGGTATTCGGCCATAGGCCATATTTGGTATTAAAGTTAGCCGATTCTAACTACGATGTTTTAGGGCAGACTCGACAAAAATAAAGAAAGCTTTTGGGATTTCAATCCATTTTTGGGTAAGTATAGTTAAGATTCGTTATATTTGGATTATGACAGTAGTAATTAACCGTTTGGTTCTGATTAAGTATCGTTGATTGGGGAAAATACCAGTCAAGGAGGACAAGGGGTAACTCCTATCCCTAAGTTTAAAAGGAGAGCAGTTTCCATAGTTCGGGATTGGCCACGGGGTGTGGGCTAGCATCAGAGCAAGAAAGTAGGCAGATAGCTGTAGTATCGCTTAGTGATAGCATCAAGATCGAGAGCGTAGTTCTTCAAGTGATCAGGTGTGTGATTAACCCACCGTTTTACGGGTATATGATATGTATGTGATATGTGTATGTGTTATGAATGTGCTAACTAGTGCAGTGGAAATTGCGATATGGATACCCCCAAGGGGTATGTCGATAATCCGGTAAGTACCAAATCTGGTAAAATGTGATCACTAATATGAATATGTGATAATATGCTTGATGAACATGCTCATGCATTATTATATTATGTCATTATGGAATATCGCATGTGCATGGGTGGGATATGATATGAAAGAAGGTACGAGTGTACTTCGAGTACATGGTTTGATGTTAGGTACGGCTACATCGTGGATTGGCGCTGACTGAGGTCGCGTTGTGGATTATTGCGATTTAGTTCACGTGGACGGCATTGATTGCCTGACTGGAGTGAAAAGGAGAGGGTGATTTGGTAATCCCCTGGTGTGTGGTGGCTAGATACGGGGGTGTTTAGAGGATGGACCCTAGGTTGGGTTGGGTGCACTTTGCATATTATATCTGGTATGAGTAATTAATGTGAAAATGGGCCAAGCCCAGTATATGAATGTGGATCAGTGTGGAAATGGGCTAAGTCCGATATGTGGAAATTATGTGGTTAGTTACCCTGTTACCTGATAAGTGATATGAATATGGGCCAAGCCCAGGATGTGATATTATGTGAATACGTTGCCTTGTTATTTGCTACATGGGTTGATATGTGGTTTGATATGTGGGTGGAATTCAGTGGATTAATTACACACTGAGTCTGTATGACTCACCCAATTTTTATTAAACATCGCAGATGATTCGTGGTGATCGGACCGGGTTGGAGTGGATACGAGGTGGCCTATGCAGAAGACATTTTATTTATTTAAATCAGTTAATTATTGAACACACCACACCCGGCCCACGAGAATGGACCGGATCTGGTATGTTCCTAAAGTAAACCGGTTTCAAAGAATTTCGTTACTTAGAGAAAATTTGTAAAAATTTTGAAAATGTTGTTAATGGATTGGGCTTAGATTGAAACCCATTTAATTAATCTTATAAATCCAATTTGATTTATTACGTCCAAAATAGTTCTTAGGACAATATTTAAAAGTAAAGTAAAAATAAAGAATAATCCTTTGGGCCTTATGGCCTTATTACATCAAGTAAAACCCAAAATAAAATTTAAAGGAACTAAGCGAAATAAAGTCCAATTTAAATGGAATCTTCAAATGAGACATGGCCACCTCGAGGTCTACTGCCCGGTCACATCCTTATTCATCACCGAAAATAATTCCCAGCAGGGTGAGTCAACAGACTCGGTGTGCACACAATATTAACATTCAACAAATCAGGCATACATGTTCAAATCAAATTTCATATTCATATAAATTATGATGCAACCCAAACCCAAGTCTATTTGTCCATCCGCTACACACCACCGTGCACCGCCAATCACACCGTGGGACTACTAAGTCAACCTCCATCCGCTACACACCATCGAAGGCATTCGCCCATATCGTTGTGTCATTAGACACTTTAGTCAAATTTATACGTTGTGTCATTAGACACTATATTCAAATATTGTAACCGAAGTTACCAAAATTTCCGCAATGTGACCGTAGTCAACATATTTCGTTGGTGAGACCGAAGTCAACACCTTCGTTGGTGAGACCGAAGTCAACACCTACTCTCCCCCCTTCACATAAAACCCGAATGCCCCAAAAATATATATATTGTGCATAACTTAATTTCATGTTCATATACATATATTCGCATGTTATAAAATAACATATTTCACAATCCTATCAGAAGTAGGAAACGTACCTGGGTACTTTTTACCACATTTGTGGTACTTAGCCACATTCACATTCTTATACATATTCATATATTAAAGTAATAGCCATATGAAATATCGAAGGTTAGTAAGGGTACACACGATTTGCTTAATAGATTCCTTGAAATCAGAAGAACGATCTACCGATCTAGATCTTTATCTCCTAAATTCGCCAAATATTAAAACATATTAACAAACCTATTTGGCTTAAAACCAAATCCTAGTAGGATTTGTATTACTTACCTTGTTGCCAAATTCAATACTAATCGAATCCGAAATCTATGCTATGCTCCTCCTTGTATTCGCCAAGCACTAAATCTCATCCAGGGTTAGTTTGACTTTTAAACAAACAAGAATTAGATCTAATTATCAAAATAGGCCTTGGCCGAAAGCTATAGACACTTACCTTGTGGATTTTAAATCCGAAACTCACCGAATAACTAGGGAACACGTGGCCTATGGTGTACCTTCGGGAAAAGAACTTCTCCTTCCTTGTAGCCTACACTTAGTAAATCCCGAAAGATCTCTTCAAAGTTTTGGCAACCATGAACATTAATGGGATTAGCCCTAGATTTCGACAAGTCTAAAATATAAAAGAAATCAAACCAAACTTAGATCTTACCCTTATTTGAAGGAATCGATTGCACCTTCGCTTCAACCTTCAAAAATTCGGCTTAGAGACTTGATGAACAATCGGCTATGATTCCTTATGTATTCGATTTCAAAGATGAAAGAAGAGAGGAATAATAGGCTTAGAAGGAATCGGCTAGGAGGCTAAAAGAAAAGAAGAAAAGAATGGATGCTCAAGAAGAATATTGGGAAGAAAGCAGAGGAGAATGAATAATGAATGCCCTAGTCTCATCCTTTTATAGCCGAAATTACTAGGCCAAGAATCCTTAACTTGGCCACCACTCTTCCTTATTTTCCTAATTAAAGAATAATTCTTCATTTATCTCTTATTATTCACATATTTATGTGAATAAAACTCCTTTATTTATCTCTTATTATTCACATATTTATGTGAATAAAACTCCTTTATTTATCTCTTATTATTCACATATTTGTGTGAATAAAACTCCTTTATTTCTCTTATTATTCACATATTTATGTGAATAAAACTCCTTTATTTATCTCTTATTATTCACATATTTATGTGAATAAAACTCCTTATTTCTCTTACATATCCAAGTTTCCTAAAATGTTCAAGTTTCCATTTTGGATCATTTCCAAAATGTCTAAGTTTCCAAAAATGTCTAAGTTTCCAAAAATGTCTAAGTTTCCAAAAATGTCTAAGTTTCCTATTTTGGCTTGGTTTCCAAAATGTTTAGTTTCCTATTTTGGTTTGGTTTCCAAAATGTTTAGTTTCCTATTTTGGTTTGGTTTCCAAAATGTTCACTTTCCTAATTTACTTAGGTTTCCAAAAATGTTCACTTTCCTATTTTCGACGTAACATTTCCATACATCCTTTATTTTCCAAAATCATTCCAAATTTATTCCAAAACACATAAAAGATGTCTTTTTGTACAATTAGGCCAAAATGTATAGGCCCTTTTCAGGATGTTACAATTCTACCCTCCTTAAAAATAATTTCGTCCTCAAATTACTTAACGACAATCGTACAATCTTTCTCACTTTGACTATGCTTACGCAAGACTCGATCTTAATAGAACCATCATACTTTCCAGGCACAATCTCTAAGTTCAAGTCCCTTAGAACTCATTTCTAACGTCGCGATTTAATCTGATTAAGAAGTTTTATGGATTAGTCATTGTTCCACTTTTTACCCGCGAAGGAGTTTTATGAAAAAGGATTTAAGATTGGTTCTTTCGTATTCATACAATCACACAATTTTTCCATTCATTCATTCATCAATCAAACAAGTATGAACTTTCGTTCATTCAGAGAAACGTTGTAGTTTTTGTTGTTGTTGTTTTCCATTACCCGGGGGTATTTTCGTAATTTTGTCCTACAGGGGCATTTTCAAAATTTTTTTAGAAGAAAAATGTTCCTTGGTTTTTTTGTCAAAAGTTATTTTGAAAATTTCTAAGTCTCGGGGTAATTTGGAAAAATTTTGAGATACGGGGGTATTTCGATAATTTTTTTTTGACCTCAGGGGTATTTTGGTAATTTTTCTCGAATCAGGGTAAATTTGTAAAATTTTATAAGTCAAGGAGATTTCGAAAGTTGTAAAACCTTGAGGGTTCTTTTTGAAAATTGTTCCTTCAAAAATAGGGATGTTGCAAAAATTTGGAAATTAGGGTCATTTTGGTAATTTTGTAAGTTAGGGGCGATTTTGTAATTTTTTTCCAAAATCGAGGTATTTTGATATTTTACAAATTAGGGTTCTTGAATGTTTATGAAATTTTGGTAAAGTTGTTGAGTATTTGAACCTTTTATAAACCAAGGGCATTTTGGTAATTTCACCCCTAAGGCATTTTTGTAAATCGAGAAAATTTTTCAAAATTTGTGTAAAAAGAAATAATTTTCATGAATTAAAGAGAGAACAAATGATTTTAAGAATTTTAATATTAAGGTTCTAAAAAAATGACTAGTTTCCTTTCGGGTTTTAGTTAGGGGTTTAGCAGTGAATAAGTCCTCTTGATTAGGGTGAGCAGAGGCTACGCACTGTGTAGGATTCGAGTAAAGAGGAGGTGAGTCACTAGGACCTGCTTAAATACCAAGCTCTTCTGAATCCACTCCTAGACATGCGCAACAGATTACCACACCCTAGCTCGGTGACTTAATCACAGGTTTGTCTAGTGTATTAAGTCTTATGTGGTTTTGTGTTTGAGTAGTCTAATCCTAGGGTTCAAGTTCCTATCATTCTATTCTACGTTCCATGCCTTTTCTACCCTTATATAAATCATGTAATCACACTTAGAGTTAGGGGTACTTACACGGTGAATGAATTGGAGACTTAGGGGCCATGCGAATACCGCTTATTTTTTAAAGATAATCATTTGGCTCGCTTTGAAAAGCGTTTTGGGCCTTAGCCCACAGGCCAAGAGTTTAAAAGCTGGCTCGATACCAAATTGAAACACCCACACCTGCCCACGAGAATGGACCGGTTACGGTATGTTCCTAAAGTAAACCGGTTTCAAAGAATTTCGTTACTTAGAGAAAATTTGTAAAAATTTTGAAAATGTTGTTGTGGATTGGGCTTAGATTGGAAACCCATTTAATTAATCTTATAAATCCAATTTGATTTATTACGTCCAAAATAGTTCTTAGCACAATATTTAAAAGTAAAGTAAAAATAAAGAATAATCCACTGGGCCTTATGGCCTTATTACATCAAGTAAAACCCAAAATAAAATTTAAAGGAACTAAACAGAAATAAAGTCCAATTTAAATGGAATCTTCAAATGAGACATGGCCACCTCAGGGTCTACCGGCCCGGTCCGTCACTGTTCATCACCTGAAAATAATTCCCACAACGGGGTGAGTCAACAGACTCGGTGTGCACACAATATTAACATTCAACAAATCAGGCATACATGTTCAAATCAAATTTCATATTCATATAAATTATGATGCAACCCAAACCCAAGTCTATTTGTCCATCCGCTACACACCACCCATACCTGCCAGTCACACCGTGGGGACTACTAAGTCAACCCTCCATCCGCTACACACCATCGAAGGCATTCGCCCATATACGTTGTGTCATTAGACACTATAGTCAAATTTATACGTTGTGTCATTAGACACTATATTCAAATATTGTAACCGAAGTTACCAAAATTTCCGCAATGTGACCGTAGTCAACATATTTCGTTGGTGAGACCGAAGTCAACACCTTCGTTGGTGAGACCGAAGTCAACACCTACTCTCCCCCCTTCACATAAAACCCGAATGCCCCAAAAATATATATATTGTGCATAACTTAATTTCATGTTCATATACATATATTCGCATGTTATAAAATAACATATTTCACAATCCTATCAAGTAGGAAAGCGTGCACAGGTACTTTTTACCACATTTGTGGTACTTAGCCACATTCACATTCTTATACATATTCATATATTAAAGTAATAGCCATATGAAATATCGAAGGTTAGTAAGGGTACACACCTGATTTGCTTAATAGATTCCTTGAAATCCCGAAGAACGATCTACCGATCTAGATCTTTATCTCCTAAATTCGGCCAAATATTAAAACTTATTAACAAACCTATTTGGCTTAAAAACCAAATCCTAGTAGGATTTGTATTACTTACCTTGTTGCCAAATTCAATACTAATCGAATCCCGAAATCTATGCTATGCTCCTCCTTGTATTCGGCCAAGCACTAAATCTCATCCAAGGGGTTAGTTTCGCTTTTTAAACAAACAAGAATTAGATCTAATTATCAAAATAGGCCTTAGCCGAAAGCTATAGACACTTACCTTGTGGATTTTAAATCCCAAACTCACCGAATAACTAGGGAACACGTGGCCTATGGTGTACCTTCGGAAAAGAACTTCTCCTTCCTTGTAGCCTACACTTAGTAAATCCCGAAAGATCTCGCAAAGTTTGGCAACCATGAACATTAATGGGATTAGCCCTAGATTTCGATAAGTCTAAAATATAAAAGAAATCAAACCAAACTTAGATCTTACCCTTATTTGAAGGAATCGATTGCACCTTCGCTCAACCTTCAAAATTCGCTTAGAGACTTGATGAACAATGGCTATGATTCCCTTATGTATTCGATTTCAAAGATGAAAGAAGAGAGGAATAATAGGCTTAGAAGGAATCGCTAGGAGGCTAAAAGAAAAGAAGAAAAGAATGGATGCTCAAGAAGAATATTCGGGAAGAAAGCAGAGGAGAATGAATAATGAATGCCCCTAGTCTCATCCTTTTATAGCCGAAATTACTAGGCCAAGAATCCTTAACTTGGCCACCACTCTTCCTTATTTTCCTAATTAAAGAATAATTCTTCATTTATCTCTTATTATTCACATATTTATGTGAATAAAACTCCTTTATTTATCTCTTATTATTCACATATTTATGTGAATAAAACTCCTTTATTTATCTCTTATTATTCACATATTTGTGTGAATAAAACTCCTTTATTTCTCTCTTATTATTCACATATTTATGTGAATAAAACTCCTTTATTTATCTCTTATTATTCACATATTTATGTGAATAAAACTCCTTTATTTCTCTTACATATCCAAGTTTCCTAAAATGTTCAAGTTTCCATTTTGGATCATTTCCAAAAATGTCTAAGTTTCCAAAATGTCTAAGTTTCCAAAAATGTCTAAGTTTCCTATTTTGGCTTGGTTTCCAAAATGTTTAGTTTCCTATTTTGGTTTGGTTTCCAAAATGTTTAGTTTCCTATTTTGGTTTGGTTTCCAAAATGTTCACTTTCCTAATTTACTTAGGTTTCCAAAAATGTTCACTTTCCTATTTTCGACGTAACATTTCCATACATCCTTTATTTTCCAAAATCATTCCAAATTTATTCCAAAACACATAAAAGATGTCTTTTTGTACAATTAGGCCAAAATGCATAGGCCCTTTTCACGATGTTACAATTATTAAGTACTTTTGTTTAATTACTTATTGTAATAAGGCCACTTAAGCATTTGAAGTTTATTACTATGTTTTATTATGGATTGGCAATGAAATGTTATTTGCAAATGATACTATTTTCTTAAAATTATATATATTAAAGTTTTCAAATCTGGATAATTTGTAACATCAAATTTTTACTTAGCATTTTAAACAAACAATGCTTTACAAAGAAGCACATATTTTCATGTTTTATTCTAAAGTTAAAATATTTTTTTTAAACGTTTTTCCGCAGTGACATACCTGATCCGGTCAAGGCTCGTGGGCCGGGTTTGGGGGTGTTACATCACAAGTCACTTTGAGCTACTCATATAGTCTCGGCATCTTCAACATCTTACTTCTTAAATAAACAGATAATTGTCACTATGCTGGACATCATAACATTCTATCTTTAACTCGCTGATATATGTATCAAGATCATTTGAAAAATGAAAACCAATACACAGGTCTAAGTTGAACTTACTATCATTCACACTTTGCCAACTTCAATTTCTTCTCAAATCTACAGAAAGATTAAACTTATAATAGAATTTACTTCAACTGTTACTCGTCGAAGCACTTAACTATACCGATGCCATAATACTCATACAACTTAAAAATCATAGTACCATAATAAGACTAACTTCTCAATTACTTTAGTAGATAATGTCCCGGATGAAAACAAAACATCTCGATCATTGGAGAAATTTAAACACAAATTTCCATAACAACCAATACAAAAGCACAATATTTATATCTCTGGTATGTAACATCCTGAATTAGGGCCTAGTCAGAACAGTGGTCTCGGGACCACAAATTTGACGTAATAAAATTTATTTTTATTATATTTTTATGGTCTACAATTTCACGAAATAATTTCGTGAAAATTTTGTTCAAAAATTTTGACGTTTGGCCACTCAATTTAATCAAAAGGACTAAATTGTAAAAAGTGCAAAACTTGAGTTCTAGAAGTTAGAGGTGTCAAATTGCTATGAAATTTTAAAGTCGAGGTTATTAAATGGTAATTAGCCCATTGGTTAAATTGTTCGACAAAAATGGATATGGTATATGTTAGATAAGATTTTTTTTGTAAGGGCATTTTGGTCCTTTTGTAAATTAAATGAATTAAAAACAAAATTCAAATGCCAAATTTGTCCATCCTCTCCATATGGACGAAATTTACCAAGAGAAGACATGGCTAGGGTTTTCTCAACTTTCCAAGCTCATGATCAAGGAAAACGAGGTTTGAAAGTAGAACGAGTAATTGACGAATAAGTCATTTTCACCGATTTTGATTTTGAGGTAAGTTTGTATGTAAATAATACACCATTTTTATTTATGTTTTAATATTTTGTTATATTATATGAGATATAGTTGAATATGGAGTAATTATTTGATGTAAATTATGAATTGCGATTGATTATGGATGAATTGGTAAAATGATGAAAGGTGAGAATTCCCGGTTGAACCTTTGGAATAGAAAAGATACAAATGAGGTAGCTAGGTCACATGTATGGTACTAAATGTAGGCCACTATGTGTACAAGAGAGCTACGATATGGTTTTAGGTCACGTGTGTAATATTAAGTGTAGGCTACTACGTGCACCAGACAGATAGGTCGCATGTGTAGTACTAAGTGCAGGCTACTATGCGTAACCGATAATTTCGATCACATGTGTGGTACTAAGTGCAGGCCACTGTATGTAAGTGATGGTTTTGGTCACATGTGTAGTACTAAGTGCAGGCTACTATGTGTACCATATAGCTTCGGCTACAAGGGTGGTACTATGTGCAGGCCACCGTGTATCTGTTATTATTCTGATGAGTTCAATGGAAAATTGACCAAGTGAAAATACATGTGATTATGTAACGACTAAGTGTAATTGAATACAACTAAGTGATGGATAATTGCAGGTATAAGTGTGAAAATATATGAACAATGTGCTTGATGTTTGAGCAAACTTTCGGTAAGATGAAATGGAGTAAGTGCAATTATGAAAGAGTAAATTTAGAAATAAAATAGTTTTGGACAGCAGCAGTAGAGTAATTTTGATAAATCACCACAAATGGTAAAAATGGAATTAGTAGTTTAATGAGATATGAAATTAAATCTTATTGAGTCTATTTTTCAGATGAAAGAAATAGAGAAAGCAAAGAATTTTGTATTTTGAGATATTTAGATTTTTGTGAGACTGGTTCAGAGTGATTTCGAGATCCCCTGTTCTGACTTGAAAAAATCATTAAAAATTGTAAAAAAAAATTGGGACACAATTTATATGATTATATTTCTTAATGAGTGTATTTTCAAGATAAATAAACTATAATGTTAAATGAACTCTGTACGAGGAGAAAATTGATTCGTAGTGAAAAGAGGTCAGAATAGTCAAATAGTGAAACACGGGAGAATTTGAAGAATGAACTGTACTAATTGGATAAACCAAAAATTCTGAAAATTTTATGGTAACAAGATACGTGAGTCTAGTTTCAGTGAAAATTTACGGATCTTAATTTGGAGTTTTGTACCTCCAGATCAAAATAATTTAGTGACTGTGACTCGAATAGACAGCTTGCTCCGAACTTGAATAAATAGTGAATTTGAATGTAGATATGATTGTATTTTTTGTAAACATGTTAAATCCATTTCTTATTATTTACATACTTACTTACTAAGCTTTTTAGCTTACTTCCCTTCATTTCCCATATCTTATAGGGTTGTATGCTAACTCAACTTGGAGATCGCCGGAGATGTAATCACACTAACAAGCTATCATTGTTGGGTAAAAGTGAATACAAACCTCTTAAGTTTATGGCATGTCTAGGAGACTTAGTCATTTGTATATGTCATAATTGGTTTGGCCTAAAATGTTGGCCTTTAATATTTAGCAGTTCATTTTGTATAATTTGGATGAAATTTTATGACTCAATTTAATACGTTTACAAGTGTATGTGTTTTGGTAACGCCTCGTACCCTATTCTGGCATAAGGGGTGTTATATTTAGTGGTATCAGAGCTATGGTTTAGTCAATTCTCGGACTAACATAGCGTATGTGAGTCTAGCTATACATGCCATATTACTACTCGTGATAGTGTGATATCTCCTGACTCTGACGAAATTTTTTTGTTAAGACAGAGATGACTTCCAACCGAGCTATTTTTCGATAATACTGATAATGATATTGAAATGATTGAGATGTGCTTATTATGTGTCGAAATTTGAAAAGGTATGAATAGAAGTTCACGGTATATATCTGTTAATGTACGAAATGAGATAACCACAAGTTGAGAAATGTGAAAAGTGGAATGAAATGAAAGTTTATATGGTGATAAGCCCATCCATGTTTGTTTGGCATGCATATGATGTTATGTACCCAACATATTTGATTAAGTGAGTACGATAAGTAAATTTATTCAAATTGACAGAATGTGTGTTTATGTACACTTGTTTGAATAAGATAATTAAAAAAATTCGTCTAACATGACTATGTATGTTAATTAGCTTGAAGTGAATTATGTAATTGTGATTATATGATGTTGGTGATGAATACAAAGTCATATGTATGCATTTGTGAGAGTCAAGTCAGAAGCTTTACGACCTCACCCCCTTACCAGTGTTGTTTTATAACGAAAATTCATGAGAACCATGTGGAATAAGTCCATAAATGTGAAACTAAAAAGTTTAGTGGTGAAATACTTAGTAATGCATATAGAATAAGAATAGTTTGGAAAGTGGAAACAATTTATGAAGGATATTAGAATGTTTTAAAGATTATACAGATTATGCAATGCCACAGATAAAGGAGAAGTAAGTCTCGGCTAATCGAAATATTAAGATATGATGTCTAAAGTATGTGTTTGCTGAAATTTTTCCGAATTGATTTTCGTTAGTGAGTGGAATAATACGAGGTTCATGATGACAGAATTAGTCAAAGAAATGTTATTTGAGTAGTAAAGATGTCTGTGTGTGTGACAGTTCCAGTTGAAATGAATATGATGATTTTTTCTGTGCATTCTATATATTCTTTTATCCTCAGAGATATGTGAGTGATTGTTCAGTTTCTGATGGAGTTTCTACGTTGTGAGAAGCTAACTATGATGTTAGACGAATGAACTATTGGCCTGGTCATGTAACATCCTAAAATTTAGAAATTTTATGTGTTGCATTATATCTTGCGTGAGGCTAGTTAAATTATTAATTGTGTATGTTTTAAGGTTCTAAGAAGGCTCGGGGTTTAAATGGGCCCTAGTAAAAAAATTTCGTGTTTAAGCCTATTAAGGAGAGATAGCAAGTGGCATCAAGCTTATGGAAATAGGTGAGTATTTTGCTAGCATAAAGGAGCTTATGGTAAAGGGGATATGGGGCCACATGAAGGACTTTGAGGGAAGAGGCTCAAATCCCATCCTGTGCAAATTTGATTAATTTTTTTTATGCTATTCATTCATAGTGTCGGTCATGATGGTATATAAGGTAAGGTGGACTTTTTAATTTTGGAAAGGTGGCTAAGGAAATAAGGCAAGGATGAGGGTAAGGAAAGAAATCAAAAGAAAAAGGCAAGATAAGGGAACATGTTGGCCTTTTTCATGGGTGATGTTTTGGAAAGTGTTTTTGGTCAACACTTATTGTAACATCCCAAGCCCGGTCTAAACACTACGACCAAATCTGACGTGTCACTGGGAAGAAAACGTCTTACAAACCATTTTGTCGACTTGATTTGAAGAAAACTTTTCTGTAGTTAAAAAAAACGAGGTTGAATTGAGTGAATTGTTAAAACATTTTGAAACTTAATTCAACATGATAGAATCACCTTGTTGTTAACCTTTGTTTATTATTTATTTGACGTATAACTTTAGAAAAACTCAAAGTATTTACTTAAGTTTATAAAAACGTCCATCTCGTAAATTACATGACAAGCTTTTTTGTTTAATAAAAATTTAAGAGAAAACGGAACGAATAATAAATCCCAAAGTAAAGTTTAAGTGGCCTCATTACAAACTGAAATCCAAACTTAAAGTAGAGGAAAACCAAATCCGTAATAAATAGTGAAATAGAAACAATTGTTGAGCATGGCCACCATGAGTCCACCCCGACTCCGAATCCACGATCTAAGCATTATCTGGAAAAAAAAAACAACGGAAGGGGTGAGTCACCGAGACTCAATGTGTAATTCCCCATCCCAAAAGACGTTAAGCTCATACACAGATTCATATGATATTATGCATGTCATGCAACCCATTGCCTAAATATCCACCCGAGTCCCCCAAATCTACCCATTTTGGCACCTAGTCATTGGTGGTACCTAACCACTGGTAACCGAAGTTACAAATATTCATGTGTGGAGCCAACCCACTTGTGGTACCTAACCACTGGTGACGATCCCTTATATCTATATATGGGGCCAACCCACTGTGGTACCTAACCAGTGGGATGAGTCACAGAATAATAATATGTGGTACCTAACCACTGGTGGTTCCAAACTACTGAGACTTAGTCATAGAATAATAATATATGGGGCCAACCCACGTGTGGTACCTAACCACTGGTGACAGTCTGATAAATCATGCCTTCCCCTTCCTCTCATCATACCCATATTTCATGTATATGTTTCTCCATACAATATGATCATGTTTAACACTTAAAAGAATATAACATGGCACACACACAAGTTTCACATAGATAAAACACGTTATTCACCATAATGGACTTACCCAGAGTCCTTGCTTATACCCATAAGGGTAATGTAATGTTTCCCACTGCTATTTTAGCTTTTGACAAAACACAACATTTAACATAACAACATATGAAGTGTGCAAGAGTTACACACCTGATACTCGTACTATCACACTCTCGGCTTTAACACTATCGTCACTCGAGACTATCGCTATTGGCCTACGATCTTGCTCCGATGCCAGCCCACAACCCGGTGGCCAATCTCGTATTGCCGATACTGCTCGTTTCTTGAACTTAGGGATCGAACCCGATGGTTTGCTTCCCTCTCCAACTTGTATGTTTTTGGATCCATTAAAAGGCTCGTCAAACTCACTACGATAGATATTATTTGTATGTCCATTTGACTTGGTTAAGATAATAGTTTAGTGAGTGAATCGATTAACACAACCACTAAAAGAAATTGTCTTACCTAAACCGATTGAATCCCAGAGTTAACAGACTTGGCTAAAACGATGATTGAATCCCTACACCACAACCAAATGAGATTCAGCTAAAGAAGAATAGATTAAAGTGAAGTGGCCCTTCGGCCAAATAGGGGACATAAGTCCACCCTCCAACGTTCGGCCACACGAAAATCTTATCTCTTTGCCTTCAGTTTTCTTCTAGATTCGGCACAAGCAGCCACCACAGAGGAGATTCGGCTTCTAGGAATAATGAGTGAAAACCAACGAGATATTAAGAAAGTGATTTGAGTTAGAATAAAGATGAGAAAGAGAAGAGATAACAAAGAAGAAAATGACGGAGAACTTACCGATCCTGAGATGATGATTTGGCTATGTTGAAACATCAGGAAAAGGCGCTGAATTTTGAAGGTTTCGGCTATGGGAGAAGAAAATATGGGCAAGGGTATTCGGATTTTCAAAGAATATTGAAGAGGAGAAGAGAGTGTTAGAGAGTTGTGGCAAAGAAAGAGAGAACCCACAAGAAAAAAGAGAATTTCGGCTTTGAAGAGGAAAGATGAGAAGGAAAATAGTTGAAAAAGACTAACACTTGTGCCTACTAATTTCGACATATCAAACCGATTTTTCTCCCCCTCCTAGAGTTTGATTTTCGGCCAACTCTGCCTCCACCTGATAGCTCTTATCCTCCCTAGTTATCTTAATCTACAACCTCCCTTCAAAAGAGGCCTACTAAGCCCCAACTCCTCCCCTCTTAAATCAACATATTATCCACATAATAAAAGAATTAAATCTCCTATTTTCTAGCCTTTGTGCCGCCCTCCCCTAGTCCCCTTAGAGTGTCGAATTTAGCCCAAGAGCATAGGCTCCAAGCGACCAACACTTAGGCCCAATCCTTCCCCTTAATGACGACACCTTCTGGTTCCCTTGTAGCACCACCAGACTTTAGGCCACAAGCCCACTATGCTAATTTTAAACCCAAATACCTATTTTAAACCCTATAATGCCCCAAAAAAAAAACCAAGGTCTCAGCCTAACCTGAGCCCAATTTGTACTTCTAAATCTCAAGCTAACACCTGAACCCTACAACACACAAAATGCACAGACCCACTATTTCAGGATGTTACAGTTCCACCCCCCTTAAAATAAATTTTGGCCTCGAAATTTACCTGATCAAAAGAGTTGAGGGTATTGCTGCCGCATAACATCTTTCGGCTCCCATGTCGCTTCTTCTGACCCATGGTTCGCCACAATACCTTCACCAAAGGAACTGATTTCCTATGTAATACTTTGACATCCCTCCCTAGGATCTGTACTAGATCCTCCTCAAAAGATAAGTCTGGGCTCACCTCAATTTCTTCTACTGGCACAACATGAGACGGATCTGAGAGATAGCGTCTAAGCATGGAAACATGAAACACATTATGGATCTGACTCAATTCTGGTGGCAACTCGAGTTGATAAGCTACTGGTCCCACTTGCTTCAACACCTGATAAAGCCCAATAAACCTAGGGCTCAGCTTGCCTTTCCGACCAAATCTCAGCACTTTCTTCCACGGCGACACCTTCAAGAAAACCCTGTCACCTCTGCAAATTCTATATCCTTCCATTTGAGATCGGCAAAGGACTTTTGCTTGTCTGAAGCTTCCTTCATACGAGCTCAAATCAGCCTAATCTTATCTTCTGTTTCAGCAACCAACTCTGGACCCAATAACTGCCGCTCCCCCAACTCTTTCCAACGTGTAGGGGTACAACACTTTCGACCATATAATGCTTCATATGGTGCCACCCGAATTCTTGCCTAGTAACTATTGTTGTATGCGAACTCTGCCAACGGTAGAAATTCTTCCCAACTACCTCTGAAATCCAAGGCGTAACCCCTTAGCATATCTTCCAAAACCTGTATTACCCTCTTCGACTGTCCATCCAACTAGGGATGAAACGTCATACTGAAATCCAATTTTGTACCCAATGCTTGGTGCAACGCCTTCCAAAACCTCGATGTGAACCTAGGGTCCCTGTCTGAGATAATCAACACTGCACCCCATGTAACCTCACAACTTTTGCCACATATAATTTAGCCAACTTTTGGATAGAGTAATCAACCCGAACCGGCATAAAATGAGCCGACTTTGTTAAACGGTCAACAATCACCCAGACTGAATCCTTCTTAGTAGGCGTGAGGGGTAGCCCACTAACAAAATCCATCGTGATCCTTTCCTATTTCCACTGCGAAATCTTTACCGGTTGCAGCAATCCCGAGGGTAACAGATGTTCAGCTTTGACCTGTTGACACGTGAAACACGTACTCACCAATTCAATTACTTCTCGCTTTAGGCCCGGCCACCAAAACTGCTCCCGGAAATTCCGGTACATCTTACTACCTCAAGGATGCATAGCGTATGGACTGCTATGAGCTTCCTGAAGAATCTTCTGCCTTAACTCCACATCTTTAGGCATGCAAACCTTCCCCTGAAAACATTGCACTCCATCGTTACTCAAGCTATACCCCTCCAATCCATCATTCTGCACATGCAAACACCGAGCGTTTAAGACTTCATCCACCAGTTGTTTTTCCTTAACCTGGTTTACCCACGTTGGCTTCACTTGCGATTCGCTAATGACTTCCATCATCATCTGAGACTAAGGTGGGCGAACAAGGCTCTTAAATCTGCCACAACCTTGAGGCTCAAGGCTTCAGCTACCACGTTAGCCTTACCTAGATGGTACTCAATCGAGCAATCATAATCCTTCAACTGCTCAATCCACCTCCTTTGCCTTAAATTCAATTCCTTCTGAGTAAGGAGGTATTTCAAATTCTTATGATCTGTGTACATAATAGACCTTTCTCCATACAAGTAATGTCTTCAAATTTTTAGGGCGAAAACCACTGTAGCCAACTCCAGATCGTGCGTCGGGTAATTCACCTCATGAGCTCTCAATTGTCGAGAAGCATACGCTACTACCTTCCCCTCTTGCATTAGCACACACCCTAACCCTGTATGACGCATCACAATAAACTGTAAACTCTTTCCCTGCTTTAGGTTGAATCAGCACCGGAGTTTCCGTCAAAATCCTCTTCAACTCCTCAAAACTCTCTTATTGCTTGTCTGACCATACAAACGGAACCCCTTTCCTTAGCAACTTGGTTAACAGTGCTGCAATCAAAGAAAACCTTTCCACAAACCTTCTGTAATATCTTGTTAAACCGAAAAACTCTGAATTTCCACCACAGACTTCACCGGTTTCCAGTCTAATACCGTTTCAATCTTCTGAGGTCCACTCTAATCCCCTCTGCTGACACTACATGACCCAAAAAGGTAATTTCCTTCAACCAGAACTCATACTTACTAAACTTAGCAAACAACTACTTTTCTCTTAGAATCTGCAAAACCACCCACAGATGTGCGTCGTGCTCCTCCTTCGACTTTGAGTACACCAGAATATCATCTATAAACACTACGATGAACCGATCCAAATATGGCTGGAACACGATTTATCATATCCATGAATGCTTCTAGGCCATTAGTCAACCCAAACGGCATCACCAAAAATTCATAGTGACCGTAACGAGTATGAAAAGCTGTCTTATGGATATCCGCCTCCCTAACCTTAAGCTGGTGATATCCCGACCTCAAATCTATCTTGGAAAAGATTGAGGCTCCCCTAAGTTGGTCGAATAGGTCGTCTATCCTTGGTAACGGATACCTGTTCTTAATCATCAACTTATTCAGCTGACGATAATATATGCACATTCGCATCGACCCATCCTTCTTCTTAATAAAAAGCACAGGTGCTCTCCATGGCGATACACTTGGCTGGATAGAACCCCGATCCAGCAACTCTGAATCTGCGCTTTCAGCTCCACCAACTCCTTCGGCGCCATTCTATATGGGGTAATAGACACTGGCGCTGTTCCTAGTAGAAGGTCTATACCAAACTCCACTTCGCGATCCGAGGGCAAACCTGGAAGCTCTTCCGAAAAACATTGGTAAATTCTTTCACCGTTTGGACATCCCCCACCATTGATTCCTTAACCTCCAAGGTACAAACATAAGCCACATACGCCTTACATCCTTTCCTCACCATTTTTTCAGCCTTTAAAGCGGATACCACACTAGATAGGTAGTTTATTCTTTCACCTATCATCACCACCTCTTCACCCTCAGCTGTTCTCATCACCATGCGCCTAGCTGCACAATCCAAACCCGCTTGATACTTTACTAACCAATCCATCCCTAAGATCAGATCGAAGTCCCCGAAGGGCAATTCCATCAAATTAGCTTGAAACACTACCACTTGAAGTTCTAGGAGTACATCCCTATACAGTTTGTTTACTACCACAGAGTGTCCTAGAGGCTAATTACCGTCATCTCCCTAGCAGAAGTCTCATAGGCTAAGTTCAAAGTTCCCACTATACTACTAGCAACATAAGAGTGCGTCGAACCAACATCAATCAAAGCAGTATAAAGGCAACCCAAAAATTAGAAACGTACCGATTATGACGTTTGGTACGTTGCCCTCCTCACGATGCTTCGCTGCATAGACCAACCCAGGTTGTCTTGCATCGGTATTACCAGCACCCCTACTTGGTGCTCCACGATCTCGTCCATTTCCATTACCACCCTTGGCTGCACCTCGACCCCTCTGCGGTCACTGACCTTTTCTCCTAAATTGTGTACGTCCTTGATTCTCGGTCTGCGTCTTAGCCGGCCTCCACGAGACAATCCCTTATCCGGTGATCCATTGACCCACACTCAAAACACCCTCTATTACCCGTCCAACACTCCTCCAAATGAGACTTCCCACATCGAGCACACTATCGTGGCCACTAAGCAGTAGCTGGCTTGGCAGCTTGATCCCGTCCACCAAATCTAGCTCTTTTTTGAGAATTCCCATAGATCTTGAAGGCCCATAACTCCTTTTTTCCCTATTCTTATTCTGATTCTGCTTCTCGATATGTCTGTAATCAAGTAAATAGCTCTACGAACTAATGGATCAGATCAAATTGCAAATTGGAAAGATTTGTACAAGTTATACCTTTCGTCACCACTTTGTGGAAAATCATTAGATATGAATATGTTAGATACCTACGACTCGATTGGTGAAGGTGAAATAGTATCTCTCCCCAAAAAAGCATGTTTTTTTACCACCGCACAAAGAAAATATTTTGTTGTGAATGAACAAGATATTGAGGAATTGTCCATACGTAAAATCATAATTATTGATATGGGCCTTTTCCACATAAAAAGGGAATGCCTTTATTATGGACACTTTATTCTGTCTCCACTTATGAAAGGCCAAGCCGACATAATAGGCATTGCGATGCGAAGAGCTTTGCTTGGAGAACTAGAAAGAACATGCATTACACGCGTAAAATCTGAGAAAATACCGCACGAATATTCTACCATAGTAGGTATTCAAGAATCAGTCCATGAAATTTTAATGAATTTGAAAGAAATTGTATTGAGAGGGAATTTGTATAGAACTCGTAATGCCTTTATTCACTTCCTCAGCAATCATGTCCTTTTCTACAAGAACGGTGAATTGCCTCTCTCACTGCGGAGCAATCAACACCCGCAGCTCGTCCCTTAGTCCATCCTCAAATTTAACACTGCGCTCATGCTCCGTAGCCACGATACCCCAAGCATACCTACTTAACTGTAAAAATTTTGCCTCGTACTCAGATATCGACTTACTCCCCTGAACCAAATTCAGAAATGCCTTTCATTGTGCATCTATATAACTAGACCCAACGTACTTCCTCTGGTAAGCCACCTTGAAAAAGTCTCAAGTGATATCATCGGCCCACACACCTTCCCTGACCGTGAGCCACCACTGATAAGACTCATCTCGGAGAAGAGATACTATCCCTTTTAGCTTCTCCTCGGATGTGAAGTCCAAGTCATCCATTATATGCTCTGCTGCCTCTGACCAGTACTCTATTGTATTGGGAGCTACACCCGAAATTCCCCTAAATACCTCGGCTCCACTAGCTCGGAGTATATCGGACCTGATTTACGAGTCCCGTCCCTATGCTTCGCTCCAAAGACTCTCTCTAAGACTCGTAGCATAGCCTGTGATACTACATCATCACCACACCCTTTTTTGAACTTCAAATACGGTTGTGGCGGCGGCACCTCATTTTTTGACCTATAACTAGACCCTACCGATTCTGACACAGTCGTCCTACCCTTACCACGGCCACGCATAATACGCCCTCGACCTCTAGTGCTCATTCTACCACTCGCGAATTAATCTAATTTAGAAATTTTATAGGTTAATAACTTTTTCTTCCACTGATTAACAACGAATAGTCTTATGGGAGGAAGTTTTTAACAGTGGTTCTTTCGAATTTGAACTATGCCTACACAGTTCAGTTCTCAAGTCGGTATTCCCTAATTCTAAAATTCCCATTCAATCAACATCCAACGGAACACCACATATATGTATCAAACATGCAAGCTCATTCATGGTCTCACATTCATTGCCTAAGGGTATTTTCGTTATTTCACTACCCAGGTGTATTTTGGTAATTTCACTACCCAGTGGTATTTCAGTAATTTTGTAGTCTGGGGGTATTTTGGTAATTTCTCAAACATAGGTGCTTTGGTAACTTTCCAAATAGGGTTATTTTGGTCATTTCACAAAATTAAGGGTATTTTGGTCATTTACCTCAACCTAGAGTATTGTGGATAATTTTGCAAAATCAGGATTATATAAGTAATTTTTGCAAAGATAGGGTATTGGTCCCTTTCGGGTTTTAGTTAAAACTTTGGACCGTTAACAAGTCTTCACAGCTAAGGTGAACAGTCACTACGCACCAGGTAGGATTCCAGAGAAGAGGAGGTGAGTTGCTAGGACTGCTTAAATACCAAGCTCTTCCTGAATCCAATCCTAGACATGCGTATGCCTGTTACCACACCCTAGTCCTTCTGACTTGCTCACAGACATGTTTATTTAGGGAAGTTAAGTTTTATGGAATTTAAGAGTTTGTGTAACTAGGCCTAAGGTCCACAGGCCCTAACATATCTATCTACGTCCTTATAAACCCATTAAACCCATCACACATATACATTACATCAGAGGTTAGGATACTTACCTGAGCGGATCGGTGCCAGAGACTCAAGTGCCATGCATTTCGTGTAACACCCTTAAATCGTATCCGTCGCTGGATTAGGGTTACAGGCATTACCAATAGCCAAATCTTTTTCAATTTATTAATTCATATCCTAAACAGATAATGTAATATCTTGATTTTGTGGGTCTAAGCATTTGGTGTGTTGCATGGCTAAGTTAGTAGACTAAGGCTTCATAGGGGTGAATTGGGCTCAGGTTTGGACTTTAAAACCTGGGTTAAGTGGCTGATAGATAGTGTTAGTAGTAATTGATGTTGGATTATTAAATTAGTAGCAAGTTGGGCTTGCGACCCAAAAATTTAGTAATGCTAAATTGGGCATGAGGGTGGCATCACTTAGGAGGATGACTTGGGCTTAGTATGGCGGCATGAAGCCCAAAATAATGGGTTAAAAATTTGGCACTTCTAAGGTAAGGAGTTGGATGGCACCTAGCTACAATTAGGAGTGTTTATTTCTTTATTTTTATGATTTAAAAGATGATAATAGGAGGGAAGAGTTTGAGCTTGGTGGGTCTCTCATAAAGGGATGGATAATGGTTAAGCTATTAGGCAGGATAAAGCTTATCAGGAGCTAGCAGAGTTGGCCGAAACTCCAACTCTTTAGGGGGTGAGTATGTAGCCGAAACTCTTAGCAAAATATCCATCTTTTCTTTTAGTTTTCTTTTTCCTTCTCATCGAAATCTTTTTCTTTGCTTTTCTCAAACTATTTCTCTCTTAGTCGAAACTCCCTAGTGATTCTCCTCTCCTTGAAAACCCTCTGAAAGCCACATACTCCTCGTGCCTATCATCATCCTTCATAACCGAATCTACAAGGGTGGTTTAGTTTTCCGAAGGTGCACCATAGGCCGCATGTTCCTTAGTGATTGGTAAGTTTCAAGATTTCTTTTCCTTTGTGATTTATTCCTTTCTTTTCATCAAGATCTAACCTGAATCAATTATTTATGCCTATCAATTTCTCCTCTTTATCCCTAGAAGCTGAATCCTGTTTTACAATAGCCAGAAGTACCGATTTTGGAAAAGCCGAAGGTGAGTGGTTGATGGTAGGTGGCCAAATGGCCCTTTTATGTTCCTTTCTTTTTGCTCGAATGCCATATGGGCTAAGTTAATTGTGATCTTCGGTTTGATTGAATAAATGGAGGATGACCGAATGTAGGTAAAAGTGAGGTGACTTTGGGTTTTGGGAGAAAATCGTGAAGTAAGTGAGGTTTCGAGTTTAAATCTACAAGGTAAGTGGACATAATAATCGGCCAAGGCAATAGTTAATGTTTTAGATCTATTTCATGTTTATTCAAAAAGCCAAAACTAACCAAATCAAGTGACTTAGTGTTAGTCGATTGCAAGAAAGAAGTATCACAAAGTTTTCGGGATTTGAGAAGTACTCAAATCGACAAGCAAGGTAAGGTTTCGATTATGTTTCCTCCGGGATTTCGTTATATGGCTGAATAAGATTTTGCTAATATGTCTAACAATGGCCGAATATAGGATCTAAGATCTAAAGCATTAGATCGGGTTTTCGGGATCTCGATTAAGCGCTAAGTAAATCAGGTGTGTACCCTACACTAAGCTTTAATTAATTGACGGTTATGTTTTAATTAATATGTTACAAGAATATGTTATGATGTGGCTAAGGTACCATGTAATGGTACGAAGTACTTAGGTACATTTTCCTACTCCTACTATGAGTATGATAAAAATGACAATAGTGATAAGAATGTGAAATAAAGCATGATTTTGCATGAAATGTTTGACATGGGGCATATGGGTGATATGTAAAGGGGAAGTGAATTGGTGGTTTTATACCCCAATATCCGAATGTGGTGACTTATGTCACAATATCTGAATGTGGTGACTTATGTCACGAATATTTAAGTGGTGGCTATGCCATGAATTTTATAAGGGCGATGAGCACGTCGACTGCAGCGACTGCCTTCGATGGTGTGTAGCGGATGGAGGGTTGACTTAGTAGTCCCCACGGTGTGATGGTTGGTACGGGTGATGTGTAGCGGATAGTTATCTAGGCTTGGGTTCGGGTTTGCATCATTAACTATATACATGTTACTATGCATGATTTGACATGCCTGAATTAATTGAGTTCTGTGTTGGTTGTACACATTGAGTCTGTTTGACTCACCCTTGTGGGACTATTTTTAGGTGACACTCGATAATGGACCGGATCGGCGGGGAGCTCGATGGTGGCAATCTGAAGCTCGTAGACTATTTCATTTTTACTAGTTCTATTTATATTTAAGTTTTGAATTATTTGGGTTTTTATTTGATGTAATAAGGCCAAAGTATTATCATTTACGCATGCTTTCAATTTACTTAGCATGGTACGATTATTATCCAATTAAAGTTAAAAGTCAATTTTTCTTAAGTATTAAAATTAAATGTTTCGACACCTAATCAATACGGGTTTTAAGATTTGAGTCCAACCCAAATCAACTGTTTTCAAAAACATGAAAGATTTTAGCAAAGTCTCAAATAAGATTCGAATGGTTTTTCCTAGAAGCATGCCAGATCCGGTCAAGGCTCGTGGGCCGGGTTTGGGGTGTTTCAGATAAAGCACATGGGCATAATAAATATATATAAATATACTTAATATACAAGTTAAAACATATTCAATGTAATCATCCACAAATACAAAATGATCAAACAATATACTTCTATCCTCATTATTAGCATATTTATCTATTTTATTCTATGATATAAACACCTAATTAGTACCACTCCTTTGTATACATTTCATACAAACATGCCTCACGTACCATTTCGTTTTAAACCAAAACACACGAACACAGTAATTGGAACTACTAATAAGCATCATTACGATTACATGCATACATCACTTGACATTACACCTATGGACTAAGAGATAATACACTTCATATATATATCTATATACCTATATCAGAATATGCGAACCTTAATTTTTAATGCAAAACCCCAATATAACTTTGCATGTTATATGCATAGATCAAAGACCGAATGTACCAACTAAACTTCCATAATTCATGCAAAATTTACGTTACTTATTTGTACTACAATTGACCATACTTAAAGATAGGTCTCAAAACCAACTTAACCTAAAAACACAAGCATATAAACCATGCCTTGACCAAACATTCATTACCAATTTTCCATAATTTATAACTACTTATACTTATCATTAACAATGAATCCAACAAGTTAACTTATACATATATATAATCATTTCTATACAACTACATTTAACTTCCAAGCATTATAAGCATCGTCTTATACCAAAGTTTAAAACAGACTATTATATCAAACATATAAACAATGCTTAAACCAAAAGTAATGACCTTATTCGCAAGGCCATATATATACATTTACAAAACCGAACATCATTCATTACTTATCAAAATACAGCCTATACATGCCTTTGATTCAAAAACTATACAAAACATATATATACCAAAGAGAATGATAGTGTGGTCGACTTTCTTGATGATCCCCAGGGCGTAGTTGAATCAATGATCTATAAAGTAATTACAAACACATACGAGTAAGCTCACTAGCTTAGTAAGTCTTAAGCAAAAGATAATTCACTAATCAAGCACTTTAACATTTTAAATCAATAAATGTAGAACATTGTATATGTATATTTTGATATGCAATTGATACAAAACCGAATACTAGTGATGTATTAACTCAATTACTTATAATTCACTACCATCAACTCGCAACTTATCAAAGCACAAAGTACATATATTACATATGGACTACCGCTCAAATTCACATAACACCATTCTTATCATAATATTTCAACTCAAATAACATTAATCACAACTTACCTTACTTCGATGAATTCAATAGGACTTAAGCTTACGAAGTTTTTAACTCAATAGTTTCACTATGTTACACCTCGATCAATTATGGTTTCTTTATTTTAAAGTATCACCGACATTAAGCACCGCTAGGCACGAAGTTCGAATATATCACCAAGCACTAAGCACGCTTAGGCACGAAACTCGAATATGTCATCGGCACAAGGCACGCTAGGCACAAAGCCAGTATATGTCATCGGCACTAAGCACCGCTAAGCACGAAGTTCGAATATATCACCGACACTAAGCACGCTAGGCACGAAGCGAATATGTCACCAACACTAAGCACTGCTAGGCACGAAGCTCGAATATGTCATCGGCACAAGGCCTGCTAGGCAATAAGCCCAAAATAATTCATAAACCGTCCATCAAATTTCATTCCTTAACACTATCATCATTAACTAAACATATACACAATTCACATTCACATATCACCACTAATGTACAAATTCTTATCATATATACAAAACACATCTAATCCATTTTAAAGCCTTTACATTCCGCTAACACATATATTCATACTCAAATTTATCAAATAATTTCATTGAACCTATTCATAAATAATTCTTTAACATACTTTAGCTTAAGGACTTACCTCATTGTCGACGGACAACTTAGGCCAAGCTATTCAAGAACTTTCGTCTTTCCCCGATCCAATTCCGTTTTCTTTGCTCTTGATCTAAAACAAATTAAATTCAGCTCATTCAAGTACATTTCAATTCAATTTAGTCCCAAAACACATAAACATGCAAATTACCATTTTACCCTAAGGTTTCACATTTTACTATTTAGTCCTAATTGTACAAAGCACAAAATACACACAATTTGCCAAGACTATACAAGGGCGAATATTCCTAGGGACTTTATAAGCCCTTTAATTTCATTTATTTTGCAATTAAGTCCTCTAAAATTTTATTTTTATAAAATAGCCCTAAATACAAAATTTCACCAAAATTTCTAATACAAAACTTGTAAATCTTTAACACATCTTTAATCTAAAACCATCAAATATCAAAACCATAAGAACACATCAATGGCGAACCTCATATACACATGATTCTCAAAAATTCAAGCATGGGTTAGAGTAATATCTGAAGCAACGATCTCAAAACGTAAAAATTAACAAAACCAAAATCAAACTAACCTTGATTTTAAGCTTTAAAGTGCCAAAAATCTAAACAAGGTTTTCTCCTTTTCTTTAACACATTCGGCCATGAAAGGAAATAAGATGATAATGGCTTTTCTCATGTTTTATTTAACATATATTATAACATTTAATTAATTACCTATTTAACCTTATAACATAAAATTATATAATATAAATCTAAAGGTTAATCTTGTCATATAGCATCCACTAACTTAAAATGGGTTATTTACCCATTTAACACCTCATATTAAAAAGCCTCATCATTCTAGCACTTTACCTTTGTAGCATGCTACTTTTACTTTTACATAATTAAGTCCTTTTCTAAATTAAACACACAAGCGATAAAATTTTTCTACAAGACTTTCACACATTAATTCACATATAATAAACACAAAATATAATATTAAAATATTTCTCGAACTCGGATTCATGGTCCCGAAACCACCATTCCGATTAGGGTCAAATTCGGTCTGTTACAACTCTCCCCCTTAATGATTTTCGTCCCCGAAAATCTTACCGTTAAATAACGTTGGATATTGTTGCCTCGTTGAGTCCTCAAGCTCCCACGTAGCCTCTTCAACTCCATGCCGATTTCACAGTATTTTCACTAATGGAATCCTTTTGTTTCTTAACTCTTTTATTTCCCGAGCTAAGATACGGATCGGTTTTTCCTCATACGTCATATCTGGTCAGATTTCAATCTCAGATGGAGCAATCACATGTGACGGATCTGATCTGTAGCTACGGAGCATCAAAGCGTGAAATACATCGTGTATCTTTACTAATTCAGAGGGTAACTTCAATCTATAAGCAACAGGCCCAATACATTCGATGACTTCATACGGTCCGATAAATCTCGGACTCAGTTTGCCTTTCCGACCAAAACGAAGTACTTTCTTCCATGGAGATACTTTCAAGAATACCTGATTTTCGACTTGAAATTCTATATCTTTACGTTTCAAATCAGCGTAAGACTTTTGAGATCTAATGCAGCTTTCAAACTATCTTTGATTATAGCCACTTTCTGTTCAGTCTCTTTAATCAAATCAACCCCTTGTATCTTGTTCTCACTGAGCTCGGTCCAGTACAATGGCGTACGACACTTGTGGCCATATAGAGCTTCATAGAGTGCCATTTTGATACTTGATTGAAAACTGTTATTATAAGCAAATTCAATCAAAGGTAAGTACTTTTCCCACGTACCTTCAAACTCGAGAATGCAACATCTCAACATGTCTTCAAGTGTTTGAATGGTTTGCTCAGACTGACCGTCTGTCTGCGGATGAAAGGCTGTGCTAAAGTGAAGTTTAGTACCTAAAGCATCTTGTAGCTTCTTCCAAAACCGCGATGTGAACCTCAAATCTCTATCTGAAACAATGGAACTTGGCACACCATGCAATCTCACAATCTGTGATACATACAATTCAGCAAGTTTATCAAGTGAATAGTGCATTTAACCGGCACAAAATGAGCTGATTTGGTCAGTCTATCCACTATAACCCAAACTGCATCTTACTTACTCGGTGTCGTAGGCAATCCGGATACAAAATCCATAGTGATTCTATCCCATTTCCATTTAGGTATCATGATCGTCTGAAGTAACCCTGAAGGCACTTGATGTTCTACTTTTACTTGCTGACAAACTAAGCACTTCGAGACAAATTCAGATATATCCGTTTCATGCCAGGCCACCAATAGAACTGTTTCAAATCATTATACATTTTCGTGCTACCCGGATGTATCGATAATCAACTATCATGGGCCTCGCTCAAAATCATCTGAATCAAGTCCACATTCTTCGAAACAATCATTGGCATCAATTCGAAACTCTGACTCTGCATCATTTTCACATTGAACTCGTCTAGCAACCAAGTCTTTGTCAATTCTTTGTGCATCACAAATTTGTTGAATGAACATCGGTCTTGCTTTTAACTCGGCTATGATCGAACCATCACCAGACATAACCATCTGTGCGTTCATCGAACGAAGAGCAAATAATGATTTTCGACTTAACGCATCTGCAACAACATTGGCTTTTCTCGGATGGTAGTCAATCACCAACTCATAGTCTTTCAACAATTCTAACCATCTGCATTGTCTCAAGTTCAGATCTTTCTGAGTCATTAAATACTTTAGACTTTTATGATCCAAATATACGTGACATTTCTCACCGAATAAATAATGACGCCAAATTTTCAATGCGAAAATAATGGCTGCTAATTCTAGATCGTGAGTCAGATAATTTCTTTCGTGCGGCTTTAATTATCTCGAAGCGTAGGCTATAACTTTGCCTTCCTGCATCAAAACGTAACCCAACCCATTCAAAGAAGCATTACTAAAAATGACAAATTCTTTACCCGATTCAGGCTGAGTTAACACTAGAGCTTCGGTCAAAAGAGCTTTCAGCTATTCAAAACTTTTTTGACACTTTTTCGACCACTCAAACTTGACATCTTTTTGTAGTAGCCTTGTCAAAGGTGTAGCTATCACAGAAAAACCTTTTACAAACCGTTTGTAATATCTTGTAAGGCCTAGAAAACTTCAAATTTTAGAAACATTCTTTGGTGGTTTCCAATCAAGTATAGTCGTTATTTTGTTTGGATCCACCCGAATACCTGATGCTGAAATAACATGACCAAAGAAACTGACTTCATTCATCCATAACTCACATTTACTAAACTTTGCATACAACTATTGATCTCGCAAAGTTTGTAGCACTAATCTCAAATGCTCGGTATGCTCGGTTTCATCTTTGGAGTAGATCAGTATATCATCAATAACCACTACTACAAACTGATCCAAAACCTGTCTGAAGACCCGATTCATTAGGTCCATAAAAATAGCAGGTGCATTAGATAGTCCAAAAGGCATAACCAGAAACTCAAAATGTCCGTACCTCATCCGGAATGCAGTCTTTGGCACATCTCAGATCTCCGACTCAGAATCGATAATAACCCGATCTCAAATCTATTTTTGAAAATACTGAAGCCCCTTTCAACTGATCAAACAAATCATCAATTCGAGGTAACGGGTACTTATTCTTTATAGTTACCTTATTCAGTTGTCGATAATCAATACACATTCGCATCGTTCCATCTTTCTTCTTCATAAAAAGAACTGGTGCACCCCAAGGAGAGAAACTCGGTTGTACAAAGCCCCTATCTGTTAACTCTTGCAACTGTGCTTTCAACTCTTTCAACTCAGTAGGTGCCATCCGATACGGAGCTATCGAGATTAGAGTCATTCCCGGTGCTAATTCAATGCCGAACTTAATCTCTCGTACTAGTGGTAAACCCGGTAGTTTTTTAGGAAACACATCTGGGTATTCACACACAACCGGTACAGATTTAATATGCTTTTCAGACATTTTATTATCCAATACATAGGCCAAATAAGCTTCACACCCTTTTCTCACATACTTTTGGGCTAACATCGAGGATATTACTGTAGGAAACTCACTTAAATTACTGGATCCAATTCTGATGATCTCACCATTTTGACATCTCAAATCAATAAGCTTTCTTTTGCAATTCACCAATCGCATCATGTGAAGTTAACGGTCCATTCCCAAAATTATGTCGAACTCATCAAGGGCAACAACATTAAATCTACTGGGAGGCAAGAATCCGAATCATCAACGGGCAACCTCTACACACTTTATTAACAAATACACATCTACCCAAAGGGTTGGACACACGAATCACAAACTCAGAGACTCAACTGCGCGAGTCTTATCGAATACTAGAGTTTCACACACATATGAATGAGTCAAACCAGGATCAATCAATGCAATCACAGTAGTATCATAAAGGGTAAAAGTACCGGTAATAACATCGGGGGAGGAAGCATCCTCTCTGGCTCGTGTAGCATAAGCTCTAGCTGGAGCTCTAGCCTCTGATCATATTGCGGTGACCTTCGTCCCTCTCTGACTGCCACCTACATTGCCTGAATGTTTGAGTGGTCTACCCCGTCTTCGGCACTAATCGCTTCGGTCTAGTGTTATGAGTTGTATTTTGCTTGGCTAAAATCGGGCACTCTCGAATAAAATGATCCGATGATCCACATTTAAAGCAGGACCGATCACGAACTCTACAACTCCCAGGATGCCATTTCCCACAATGTTTACACTCAGCCCGATTCTGCGGAACATTATCGACACTAACTATCGATGTGGCTTGGGATCTCACTAGAGGTCGATCACGATAGCAAGTCTGAAGTGGCTTTATGTCGATTGGGGTCATCTCCGAACTTCTTATGCATGAATGGAAAATTTTACTCGATGATCTTTTTCGAGTGTCTCTAGCTTCTGATTCAGCTTTTCTTTTCTCCTTTCCGAGCTCTTCGACTTTAGTAGCTCGCTCGACTAATGTCACAAACTCTTTAATTTCAAGAATGCCAATAAGTAACTTTATGTCTTCATTCAGGCCGTCTTTAAATCTTTTACACATAATGGCTTGGTGATATACACTCCGGCGTAACGGCTCAATCGACAAACTTTTGCTCATATTCTCATCACGGTCATGCGACCCTATTTTAATTTCAGAAATTCTTTCCATTTCTGATCGATGAATCTCTGATTGATATATTTCTTACGGAACTCAATTTGGAAGAAGTCTCAAGTTACTTTTTCTTTCGGAACTACGGATACCAATGTGTTCCACCAATGATAAGCGGCTCCGGTAGAGATATAGCACACTTTAGGCATTCATCTAGTGTACAAGATAACTCATCGAGTACCCGAATAGTGTTATCAAGCCACATCTCGGCTCGCTCTGCGTCATCATCATCATTGGCCTTGAATTCCTCGGCCCTATATTTCTTGATTTTATCAACGGGAGGCCTACTAGATCTCATCAGATCTATCATCGGGGTGCTGAAGGTACCGAATTTGGATTATTCAGGGGTGGAGGTTGTTGTACAGCCAGATTAGTCTGAATAAACTGGGTAAACCATTCGTTCATCATCTGATAGAAGGCTTGTTTAGCCTCCCCTTCATGGCTACCCAAAACTAGTCGAGAGTCTAATGGCATTGATCCACGTGCGAGACCAAGCGCAACGCTCTTCACATCATCAGCTACGGCTCTATCGGGATCGAAATCCATTTACTATATAAAATACAATTAAAATTGTCAGAAGTCACCACACTATCATATATACAATTCAAAGGCATGTATAGCTAAATTCTTACGCACTATGGTAGTCCTAGAATCGACTAAACCATAGCTCTGATACCAATAAAATGTAACACCCTTAACCCGTATCCGTCACCGGATTAGGGTTACAAGCGTTACCAATAGCCAAATCTTTTTCAATTTATTAATTCATATCCTAAGCAGATAAAGCACATGGGCATAATAAATATATATAAATATACTTAATATACAAGTTAAAACATATTCAATGTAATCATCCACAAATACAAAATGATCAAACAATATACTTCTATCCTCATTATTAGCATATTTATCTATTTTATTCTATGATATAAACACCTAATTAGTACCACTCCTTTGTATACATGTAACATCCTCGATAATTAGGGGTTATGCATTTCACTTAATTGAATGATGTTGCATGCTTAATTATTATTAAGTGTAATTTTGGAAGTTATTTGAGCTTCATTAATTAAGTGAATGCATAGTGAAACTTTTAATTTCTATTAATTAAGAGAGAGTCGAGCAAATTAGGCCTTAAGAATTAATGACAAGAGGTTTCTAGCATGAATTGAGCAATTGGTCGTGGTTAAGGTACATGGATGTGTGCTTGAGGTGTGAAGTTCGAATCTCCTAGCTAGCATTAGGGAGGATTTTAATTTTTGTTTTCTTCCCTATAAGTGTCGGCCAAGAAAGTTCTAGAGTGGATGAGCATTCATTCATTTTGGCTATTTGACCATGTGAAAAGGAAGCTAGAACTTATGGCATGGAATCATAAGTTGATGATAAGATGAGGGGGACAAAAGGCATGATATGGGGCAAGGTTTTGGGAGTTTGTTCATGGTCATTTGACCATGAACCTAGACGGCATGAAGGGCTAAAGGGAGTGGTTTAATGGTGAAGCAAATTTTGGATATGGTGGGGAAGAAACATGGAGGAAAAAGGGGGATGATGTTGGCTAGGTTGACCGAAAATTAGTGTAGCCATTAGGGTGCTAGTTGGCCAAAGAACCTAGCAAAATTGTCCATCTTTTCCCCTTCTCCAAAACCTTTTCCCTAAACCGAAACTATCATTGGCATTTGGTACAAGCTTACTTTGTTTTGGCATTGGTATTTTTGACCAAATAGGTACCTTTATTTCATCTTTTCCTCTCAAAATTTTATTTCTCTTTTGATGCCAAAATATTTTCACTTTTGAAGTCACCTCTCTTCTTTCTCTTTAGTGCCGAATTTAGCTATCACCAAAAGCCTTCTCTTTCATTTTCTTTTTCTCTCTTTTTCATTCTATTTCTCTTCTCTCTTTCCCCTCTTATTGTCGAAACCACAAAGGATCAAGAACCACTTTCAATTGTTACCTCATTGGCCGAATGTGCAAAGGTTCCTAAACAAATTTCTTTTCTTTTGAGAAATCACCATCATCATATTCTTCTCCTCTTTCTTTTCTTCCTTCTCTCTTTCCTTCTCTTTTCATTCTCTTTCTTCTTTCCCTCAAAACCAAAACCATCATATTGAAACCACCATTTCTCTTCTCTTTTGTTAAGGCAGAATTATCATATTCTTTTCTTCTTATTCAAAGCCAATCTTGAAGGACTCAAAGTAAGATTTTATCAATTATTTTCATCATTTTTTACTTTAGCAAACTTAAAATCATGATCTTTTATTTTTCTCTCCTAGGTGATTCATTTGAAAAGATTTTTCAAAGATCTTTGTTGAAGACAACCTTTAAGTGATCCTTGAAATCATCAAGGTAAGGCTATTAATTTAGATCATATCAATTTCTTTAGATGGATTACTAATCTCGTTATTTTTTAGGCGATCTAAGATCATCAAGATAGGAGTCTGAAAGAGCCGTCTGAGTGTTTGAAGAGAGAGAGGTATTCCTTTACCATCAAACTACAAGCGAAGGTACATTATCGGCGGTTAGAGACTTTCCACGGGTTGTGGACCCTCTGCTACGAGGATCGGTTATTGAAGTAGTCGTACAATCGAACCACTTTACGTTGGTGAAATATCGGTGGGTTTTGATCCATCTAGTGGAAAAAACCACAAATAAGCATCATTCATGAATCAGGGTAAGATTTAGATCCATCATCAATAAGTGTAATATTGTTAACAAAAGTTTATACTAACCAAGTGTGTCAATCAATTAGGTGTTGACGAGCAAGAGGGTATTGTTCTCACTTGTCACTAGGTGTGTAACCTTACATTAAAAATCTCATAAGATTTACATATATTTAATTGTGACTATATGACTATGTGTATGATTGTGCTTTTGGATACCATTGATTGGTATAGATATTCGGTATGTTTACCCCAATATTTTGTTTATTTTGCTATATGCATAAATATGAAATGAAGTATGATTATATTATGTTTTGTGGGGTAAATAGCATGAAAATCGATTTGATATGTATGTGCATGGGCATATGGGTATTGTTGATAAAGGAGGAAGTATTACGGTGGTTTTACCACATTTACGGTGACTTTGGTCACATATTTGACTCCGGTGACTTGGTCACATATTTGACTCCGGTGACTTGGTCAAATATTTGACTCAGTGTCTTGATCACATATTTGACTCTGTGACCGATCACATATTTGACTCCGGTGACTTGATCACGTATATTTGAACTCGATGACTTGATCACATATGTGAATCTGGTGACTTGATCACGTATTTGAAATTGGACTTGATCGGGTGACTTGGTCACATCTGTTTTGAGTGGCTTTGCCACTATAAAGGCGATGTGCATGTTGGATCTGACAGCGCCTTCGATGGTGTGTAGCGGATGGAGGTCGATTTAGTAATCCCACGGTGTCTTTGGTTGAGTGCGAGGGGTGTGTAGTGGATGGATATTTAGGTTGGTAGGGCTTGCATTTCATTTCATGAACATAACCATGTAATATTGAATGATTATTATTTGTTACGCTATGAAATGGGCCTTTGGGCTAAATATAAGCTAAATGGGCCTTTGGGCTAAATATAAGCTAAATGGGCCTTTGGGCTAAATATGAGTTAAATGGGCTATGGCCATATGTGAAATTTTTAGCTTGAAAGCATTTGATAAAATGTGCTTTTTAATGTATGTGTTATACATTGAGTTTATAGCTCACCCATTTTATGGGATAACTTTTAGATAATTTATAGTGCGATGGATCGGTCGTTGAGGATTTCGAGGTGGCGTGCTCATATCAAGTATTGTGGAGATTTTCCACTTAAACTTATTAATTTTAAATTTTATTACTTAGACTTTATTATGGATTTGCCAATTTTATGTAATAAGGCCACTATAAACTATTTTTAATTTTGTGTTTGGTTTATTTTAAATTACGCCATGAACAATTATCAATTAAAATAACTAAATGGTTTCGATAAATAATTTAAAAAGGTTTTGTTAGTAATATATATATACATGTTTTAAGAAAAGACAAATCTATTTTGCAACTAAGCCCAACTCGATCTTTAAGTTAATCCGTTTTACTTAAAATCATCAATTTTCTTCTTATTCAAAGCCGAATCTTGAAGGACTCAAAGTAAGATTTTATCAATTATTTTCATCATTTTTTTACTTTAGCAAACTTAAAATCATGATCTTTTATTTTCTCCTAGGTGATTCATTTGAAAAGATTTTTCAAAGATCTTTGTTGAAGACAACCTTTAAGTGATCCTTCAAATCATCAAGGTAAGGCTATTAATTTAGATCATATCAATTTCTTTAGATGGATTACTAATCTACGTTATTTTTAAGGCGATCTAAGATCATCAAGATAGGTACGAAAAGAGCCGCACGGAGTGTTTGGAAGAGAGGAGGTATTCTTTACCATCAAACTACAAACGAAGGGTCAGATCGGCGGTTAGAGACTTTCCATCGGGTTGTGGACCCTCGCTAACGAGGATCGGTTATTCAAGTAGTGCGCATAATCGAACCACTTTACGTTGGTGAAATATCGCTGGGTTTTGATCCATCTAGTGGAGAAAACCACAAATAACTCATCATTCATGAATCCGAGGGTAAGGATTTAGATCCATCATCAATAAGTGTAATATTGTTAACAAAAGTTTATACTAACCAAGTGTGTCAATCAATTAGGTGTTGACGAGCAAGAGGGTATTGTTCTCACCGTCACTAGGTGTGTAACTTACATTAAAATCTCATAAGATTTACATATATTTAATTGTGACTATATGACTATGTGTATGATTGTGCTTTTGGATACCATTCAGTGGTATAGATATTCAGGTATGTTTACCCCAATATTTTGTTTATTTTTGCTATATGCATAAATATGAAATGAAGTATGATTATATTATGTTTTGTGGGGTAAATAGCATGAAAATCTGATTTGATATGTATGTGCATGGGCATATGGGTATTGTTGATAAAGGAGGAAGTATTCGGTGGTTTTACCACATTTCGTGACTTTGGTCACATATTTGACTCCGGTGACTTCGGTCACATATTTGACTCCGGTGACTTCGGTCAAATATTTGACTCCAGTGTCTTCAGTCACATATTTGACTCTGGTGACTTCGATCACATATTTGACTCCAGTGACTTCGGTCACGTATATTTGAACTCCGATGACTTCGGTCACATATGTGAATCTGGTGACTTCATCCACGATTTGAAATTTGGACTTCGGTCAGGTGACTTCGGTCACATCTATTTTGGTGGCTTTGCCACTATAAGGGCGATGTGCATGTTGACTGCAAGAATCGCCTTCGATGGTGTGTAGCGGATGGAGGGTCGATTTAGTAATCCCCACGGTGTCTTTGGTTGGTACTGGGTGTGTAGTGGATGGATATTTAGGTTGGTAGGGCTTGCATTTCATTTCATGAACATAACCATGTAATATTGAATGATTATTATTTGTTCGCTATGAAATGGGCCTTTGGGCTAAATATAAGCTAAATGGGCCTTTGGGCTAAATATAAGCTAAATGGGCCTTTGGGCTAAATATGAGTTAAATGGGCCTATGGCCATATGTGAAATTTTTTAGCTTGAAAGCATTTGATAAAATGTGCTTTTTAATGTATGTGTTATACATTGAGTTTATAGCTCACCCATTTTTATGGGATAACTTTTCAGATAATTTATAGTGCGATGGATCGGGTCAGCAGGGATTTCGAGGTGGCCAGTGCTCATATCAAGTATTGTGGAGATTTTCCCACTTAAACTTATTAATTTTAAATTTTATTACTTAGACTTTATTATGGATTTGCCAATTTTATGTAATAAGGCCACTATAAACTATTTTTAATTTTGTGTTTGGATTTATTTTAAATTCTGCCATGAACAATTATCAATTAAAATAACTAAATGGTTTTCGATAAATAATTTAAAAAGGTTTTTGTTAGTAATATATATATACATGTTTTAAGAAAAGACAAATCTATTTTGCAACTAAGCCCAACTCGATCTTTAAGTTAATCCGCTTTACTTAAAATCATCAAGTTTTCTTGAACAAAATGATATTCCGCTAAAGTTTTACTCGAGGAACATACCAAATTCGGTTAGGCTTTTGGTAGGGTTTGGGGTATTTCACTTGGTATCGAGCCTAGTTTTAAACTCTCGGCCTTGGGTTTTAAAGCCCACAACGTTTTCAAAAGTTGGCCCAAATGACTTTTTGAAAGTTTTCTTAAGTTAAATGATTTTATAAGAGCATGGCACTTTCGAGTTCTCGGCCCCGGATCCATCGGTATGTACTTTATCGATATGTGATATGTATGATAGTTTAAACCTAAACTATACTTTAGAGACATGGACCCTAGGTGTATGTGTGCTACTACTGAAACCAATGAATATCTCATTTCATAAGACTTTCTAATAAGAAGTGAAAAGATTCTAATACATAAGACTTTTCGTAAAAAATGATAAGATACATAGTAGACATGAGCTCTAGGGACGAGGTCGTCGTGGACATGGAAGAGGAAGGATGATATTTGCAACCGATTCGATCTGGTCAAGGTTCCGAGAATGAAGCTCGCCACCTACCGTTAGGCGGACTTTCAAGAACAAAATGAAGGTGGTGACGCAAAGATCACAAGTCAGGTCTGCGAGTTTTGAACGAGTAGCGAAGCTAGTTCGAAATGGGTCTCAAAGTCGAGTCGAGAGACTAAGATCGAATGGAGCCGAGGTTTTCGTGAGGAGTATCCGGAGTAGCTCCAAATGTAGCTGAATATTGGTGGAGGCAATCGAGAGAATCATGGATGATATAGATCGCATCGATGATGAGAAATTGAAAGGTGCTATTTCACTTCTCCGTGATGAAGCCTACCAGTGGTGGCTCACTATCAAGGAGAGTACCCCTGTGGATCGTCTGGATTGGGGGTATTTTAAGATTAAATTCGAACGAAAGTATGTTGGAGCTAGCTACATCGACTCCCAGAGGAAGACATTTTTGAATTTGGTCCAAGGAAACAAGTCGATAGCCGAATATGAAGCAGAATTTTTGTGACTTAGCCATTATGCCAGAGGGATAGTGGCTACGGAATATGAACGGTGTATTAGATTTGAAGATGGACTTAGAGATGAGCTTCAAGTGATGATTGCTCCACACAGTGAAAGAGATTTTGCAATCTTAGTGGAAAGGGCAAGAATTGCCGAAGAGGCTAAACGGACCGAGAGACAGAACCGGGACAGAGGCCAGAGCAAGAATAAGAGAAGCTTTGGGTCCTCAGGGTCGTCCGGGAATTTTCAGAAGAAATCAAGAAATGAAGGATCGCGAGGTCAACAAACTGCTTCGGGAGGACAAAATCGTACTTGTTCTCAATGTGGGAAAATGCACTCGAGAGAATGTTGGAAAAAGATCGGCGGATGTTTCAAGTGCGGTTCAAAGGATCATATGATCAAAGATTGTCCGATGAACTCGGAGAAGAACCATCCAAAGAAGTCGTGGTGCTAATCAGTCGATGAGTGGACAAAGAATGACCGATAAGAGGCCGTGGTCCAAATGGAAGGGGTAATAGCTCTGGTAGAGGCCGTGGAACTTCAGGTAGAGGCAATGGTAGCTCTGAGGCGAGACAGCCAGGTTTGGTGTATGCGCGGTTAAAGAGAAGAAAGGCGGCACACCGATGTTATCACGGCACGTTCGATTTCAGGTTGCCCTTTATTGCTTTGATAGATATAGGTCAACTCATTCCTATATCGCTAGTGAAGTATCGGGACTTTGCATGTGACTTCTAAAAGCGTACAGGAAGATGATCGTACTTAGTCCTTTAGGATGACGGAGAAATAGACAAACTTTTTAAGGAAGTGCCTTTAGAAGTTCAAGGGATACAGTTTTTGGCTGATCTAATAGAGTTGCCATTCGGAGAATTTGACCTTATCTTAGGCATGGACTGGCTTGTGAAGTACCGTGCAAATGTGGATTGTGCTGCGAAGCGGATGTCATTAAGAACTTTTGATGACAAAGAAGTTGTAGTGATGGGCGAAAGACGGAACTACTTATCTAATGTAGTATCCGCTCTTAAGGCAGAAAGGATGGTTAAGAAGGGATGTGAAGCCTTCCTGATGTTGGTGAGTGCTTTGGAGGCTAAGGAAGTAATTGCTAATGAAGTCAGGACTGTGAATGAATTTGTAGATGTTTTTCCGGAAGAACTTCCAGGTTTGCCTCCGGATCGTGAGGTAGAATTTGGGATTGATTTATTGCGAACGGCGCCAGTTTCTATTGCTCCATATAGAATGGCACAGAAGGAATTGGTTGAGCTTAAGGCTCGGATTTAGGAGTTGCTTGATCGTGGATTCATCCGACCTAGTGTGTCTCCATGGGGAGCACCTGGGTCCTATTCGTGAAGAAGAAGGATGATCGATGAGGATGTGTATAGACTCTAGGTAGTTGAATAAGCGACCATCAAGAACAAGTATCCTTTGCCAAGGATCGACAACTTGTTCAATCACTTAAGGAGTGCAGTATTCTCAAAGATTGATCTAAGGTCGGGGTATCATCAGCTTAAAGTGAAAGAAGCGGATATCCATAAGACGACTTTTCGAACTAGATATGGGCATTATAAATTTTTGGTAATGCCATTCGGATTGACGAACGCCCAATTGCGTTCATGGATATGATGAACCGAATTTTCTAGCCTCGCATGGATCAATTCGTCGTGGTATTCATAAGGCGACATCTTGGTGTATTCTAAGTCCAAGTAGAACATGATGAGCATCTCGGATTGTGTTACAAGTTTTAAGGAGAAGAAGCGTGACGCCAAATTCAAGAAGTGTGAATTTTGGTGAAAGAAGTTGTATTTTTAGGCCATGTGGTGTCTGCAGAAGGGATAAGGGTGGATCCTAAGATTGAGGTGTGCTAGATTGGAAACCACCTAAGTCCGTGAATCGAGGTTCGCAGATTTCTTGGTTTAGCCGAATACTACGGAAGATTCGTTGAAGGATTTTCATCGATAGTTGCACCTTTAACGAAATTGTTGAGAAAGGAAGTACCTTTCGTGTGGGTGATAGCAAGAAGAGAGCTTTGAGAAGCTCAAGAAAGTTTTATTGAAGCTCGGTTTGATCCAACTGAGGGTGAAAGGATTTCATCGTGTATTGTGACGCTTCTCACACGAGATTAGGATGTGTTCGATGCAAAGGCGGAAAGGTAGTTACAGATGCGTCGTGCATTGAGACCGCACGAGGTTAATTACCGACGATGACTTGGAGTTAGCAATGTAGTCTTTGCTCTTAAGGTTTGGAGACATTACTTATACGGGAGAAGTCGGTGATATATACGGACCACAAAAGTCCGAAATATCTCTCGACTCGTAAAGAACTGAATTTGAGGCGTCAAGGTGGATAGAGTTATTGAAAGACTACGATTTGTTCCATCGAGTACCACCCGCAAGGCAAATGTGGTGGCGACGCTCTAAGTCGAAAAGTGGTGTCAGATTTGAGGGCAATGTTTGCACACCTTAGTCTTTACAATGATGGAAGCTTATTGGTAGAACTTCAGGTTAAGCCGACATGGTTAAGTCAAGTGAAAGAGAGGCAGTTAGTAGATGAAGATCTGAGTGAAAAGCTTCGACAGGTGCAGAGTGTGAAATTGGAAGATTTTGGTATTAACAGTGAAGGGGTATTGTGCTTCAAAGATAAAGTTTGTATGCCTAGGGATCAGGATTTGAGGCAATAGATACTTCAGGAATCGCATGGTAGCCCTTATGCTATGCATCCTGGAGGAAGTAAGTTATATCGAGACTTGCGAGATCAGTTTTGGTGGCCTGGTCTTAAGCGAGAAGTTACTGAATTTTAGGAAAGTGCTTGACGTGTCGACAAGTCAAGGTGAACATCAAGTACCATCGGATTGCTTCAACCGATAAAGATTCCGATGGAAGTAGGAGAGAATCACCATGGACTTTGTTAGTGGGCTTCCTCTTATGCCTACTAAGAAAGACTCTGTATGGGTGATAGTGGACCGATTGACAAAATCTGCACATTTTATCCCAGTTCGGATTGATTACTCTTTGCAGAAATTGGCAAAGTTATATGTGGCTGAGATTGTGAGATTGCATGGAGTGCCGTTGTCGATAATTTTGGACAGAGATCCGAGGTTTACGTCGTGATTTTGGAAAGCATTGCATCGGGCTTTGGGCACCGATTGGATTTCAAGATCGGCATTTCATCCTCATCGACGGTCGGTCGAAAGAGTAATCCAAATCTTAGAAGATATGTTAAGGGATGTGTGATAGATTTCAAGGGAAGTTGGGAGGAATTCTTCTACCGTTGGCGAATTTATGACAACAACAGTTTCAATCCAAGATATCTGGATGGCACCGTATGAAGCACTATATGGACGAAAGTGTCGCACTCCTACGTGTTGGATGTAATTAGGGAACGCCGATTTTGGGTCCGAAATAGTGGTGAATCAAGAAAAGATTAAGATAATTGGGCTCGGTTAAAGGAAGCATCCGACAGCAAAAGTCGACGCAGATCTAAAGCGGAAAGAAATAGAGTTTGTTGTGGAGGACCAAGTTTTCCTAAAGGTTTCACCTTGGAAAAAGGTGATGAGATTTGGTCGTAAAGGGAAGCTAAGTCCGTGTTCATTGGACCTTATCGGATTGTGAAGCGGGTCGAATCATGGCATATCGCTTAGATTTGCCTTGAATCAAGCAAATGCATGATGTGTTCCATGTTTCAATGTTACGCGTTTCGGTCGGATCCATCTCATGTAGTGCCGCTTGAGGAGGTGGAATTAAGATCGATTTGTCATATGAAGAGGCCAATTCAAATTCGAGCGAGATGTAAAGGTTTACTGAGAAAATCGGTTCCTCTCGTTAAGGTATTATGGCGTAATCATGGATCAAGAGGCTTCGTGGGAATCGGAGGAAGCGATGTGATGTTAATACCTCACTTATTCCAAATGTAATTTCGAGGCGAAATTATTTTAAGGGGTAGAAGCGTAACATCCTCGATAATTAGGGGTTATGCATTTCACTTAATTGAATGATGTTGCATGCTTAATTATTATTAAGTGTAATTTTGGAAGTTATTTGAGCTTCATTAATTAAGTGAATGCTTAGTGAAACTTTTAATTTCTATTAATTAAGAGAGAGCTAAGCAAATTAGGCCTTAAGAATTAATGACAAGAGGTTTCTAGCATGAATTGAGCAATTGGCTAGGTGGTTAAGGTACATAGATGTGTGCTTGAGGTGTGAAGTTCGAATCTCCTAGCTAGCATTAGGGAGGATTTTAATTTTTTTGTTTTCTTCCCTATAAGTGTCGGCCAAGAAAGTTCTAGAGTGGATGAGCATTCATTCATTTTTGGCTATTTGACCATGTGAAAAAGGAAGCTAGGAACTTATGGCATGGAATCATAAGTTGATGATAAGATGAGGGGGGACAAAAGGCATGATATGGGGCAAGGTTTTGGGAGTTTGTTCATGGTCATTTAACCATGAACCTAGACGGAATGAAGGGCTAAAGGGAGTGGTTTAATGGTGAAGCAAATTTTGGATGATGGGGAAGAAACAAGGAGGAAAAAGAGGGATGATGTTGGCTAGGTTGATCGCAAATTAGTGTAGCCATTAAGGTGCTAGTTGGCCAAAGATTCTAGCAAAATTGTCCATCTTTTCCCCTTCTCCAAAACTTTTTCCCTAAACCGAAACTATCATTGGCATTTGGTACAAGCTTACTTTGTTTTGGCATTGGTATTTTTGACCAAATAGGTACCTTTATTTCATATTTTCCTCTCAAAATTTTATTTCTCTTTGATGCCAAAATATTTTTACTTTTGAAGTCACCTCTCTTCTTTCTCTTTAGTCTTAGAATTTAGCTATCACCAAAAGCCTTCTCTTTCATTTTCTTTTCTCTCTTTTCATTCTATTTCTTCTCTCTTTCCCTCTCATTGTCGAAACCACAAAGGATCAAGAACCACTTTCAATTGTTATCTTCTTGGCCGAATGTGCAAAGGTTCCTAAACACATTTCTTTTCTTTTGAGAAATCACCATCATCATATTCTTCTCCTCTTTCTCTTTCTTCCTTCTCTCTTTCCTTCTCTTTTCATTCTCTTTCTTCTTTCCTCAAAATCGAAACCATCATATTGAAACCACCATTTCTCTTCTCTTTTTGTTAAGTCAATTATCATATTCTTTTCTTCTTATTCAAAGCCAATCTTGAAGGACTCAAAGTAAGATTTTATCAATTATTTTCATCATTTTTTTTTTACTTTAGCAAACTTAAAATCATGATCTTTTATTTTCTCTCTAGGCCGATTCATTTGAAAAGATTTTTCAAAGATCTTTGTTGAAGACAACCTTTAAGTGATCATTCAAATCATCAAGGTAAGGCTATTAATTTAGATCATATCAATTTCTTTAGATGGATCACTAATCTACGTTATTTTTTGAGGCGATCTAAGATCATCAAGATAGGTACGAAAAGAGCCGACGGAGTGTTTGGAAGAGAGGAGGTATTCCTTTACCATCAAACTACAAACGAAGGGTTGTATCGTGGTTAGAGACTTTCCACCGGGTTGTGGACCTCTCGCTAACGAAGATCGGTTATTCAAGTAGCGTATAATCGAACCACTTTACGTTGGTGAAATATCGCTGGGTTTTGATCCATCTAGTGGAGAAAACCACAAATAACTCGCATTCGTGAATCCGAGGGTAAGGATTTAGATCCATCGTCAATAAGTGTAATATTGTTAACAAAAGTTTATACTAACCAAGTGTGTCAATCAATTAGATGTTGACGAGCAAGAGGGTATTGTTCTCACTGTCACTAGGTGTGTAACCTTACATTAAAAATCTCATAAGATTTACATATATTTAATTGTGACTATATGACTATGTGTATGATTGTGTTTTTGGATACCATTCAGTGGTATACGATATTCAGGTATGTTTACCCCAATATTTTGTTTATTTTGCTATATGCATAAATATGAAATGAAGTATGATTATATTATGTTTTGTAGGGTAAATAGCATGAAAATCGATTTGATATGTATGTGCATGGGCATATGGGTATTGTTGATAAAGGAGGAAGTATTCGGTGGTTTTACCACATTCGGTGACTTGGTCACATATTTGACTCGGTGACTTGGTCACATATTTGACTCGGTGACTTCGGTCACATATTTGACTCGGTGACTTTGGTCACGATATTTGAACTCCGTGACTTCGGTCACATATGTGAATCTGTGACTTCGGTCACGTATTTGAAATTTGGACTTGGTCACATCATTTTGGTGGCTTTGCCACAATAAGGGCGATGTGCATGTTGATCCAAAGAATCGCCTTCGATGGTGTGTAGCGGATGGAGGTCGATTTAGTAATCCCCACGGTGTCTTTGGTTGGTACAGGGGTGTGTAGCGGATGGATATTTAGGTTGGTAGGCTTGCATTTCATTTCATGAACATAACCATGTAACATTGAATGATTATTATTTGTTCTGCTATGAAATGGGCCTTTGGGCTAAATATAAGCTAAATGGGCCTTTGGGCTAAATATAAGCTAAATGGGCCTTTGGGCTAAATATGAGTTAAATGGGCCTATGGCCATATGTGAAATTTTTAGCTTGAAAGCATTTGATAAAATGGGCTTTTTAGTGTATGTGTTATACATTGAGTTTATAACTCACCCATTTTTATGGGATAACTTTTCAAGATAATTCATAGTGCGATGGATCGGGTCGCAAGGGATTTCGAGGTGGCAGTGCTCGTATCAAGTATTGTGGAGATTTTCCAACTTAAACTTATTAATTTTTAAATTTTATTACTTAGACTTTATTATGGATTTGCCAATTTTATGTAATAAGGCCACTATAAACTATTTTTAATTTTGTGTTTGGATTTATTTTAAATTCTGCCATGAACAATTATCAATTAAAATAACTAAATGGTTTTTGATAAATAATTTAAAAGGTTTTGTCAAGAATATATATATATATGTTTTAAGAAAATACAAATCTATTTTGCAACTAAGCCCAACTCGATCTTTAAGTTAATCCGTTTTACTTAAAATCATCAAGTTTTCTTGAACAAAATGATATTCCGCTAAAGTTTTACTCGAGGAACATATCAAATCCGGTTAGGCTTTTTGGGCCTGGTTTGGGGTGTTTCAATACATTTCATACAAACATGCCTCACGTACCATTTCGTTTTAAACCAAAACACACCGAACCTGGTAATTGGAACTACTAATAAGCATCATTACGATTACATGCATACATCACTTGACATTACACCTATGGACTAAGAGACAATACACTTCATATATATATCTATATACCTATATCCGAATATGCATAACCTTAGTTTTTAATGCATAACCCCAATATAACTTTGCATGTTATATGCATAGATCAAAGACCGAATGTACCAACTAAACTTCCATAATTCATGCAAAATTTACGTTACTTATTTGTACTACAATTGACCATACTTAAACATAGGTCTCAAAACCAACTTAACCTAAAACACAAGCATATAAACCATGCCTTGACCGAACATTCATTACCAATTTTCCATAATTTATGACTACTTATACTTATCATTAACAATGAATCCAACAAGTTAACTTATACATATATATAATCATTTCTATACAACTACATTTAACTTCCAAGCATTATAAGCATCGTCTTATACCAAAGTTTAAAAGCAGACTATTATATCAAACATATAAACAATGCTTAAACCAAAAGTAACAGCCTTATTCGCAAGGCCATATATATACATTTACAAAATCGAACATCATTCATTACTTATCAAAATATAGCCTATACATGCCTTTGATTCAAAAATTATACAAAACATATATATACCAAAGAGAATGATAGTGTGGTCGACTTTCTTGATGATCCCCTGAGCCCGTAGTTGAATTTGATCTATAAAATAGAATTACAAACACATACAGAGTAAGCTCACTAGCTTAGTAAGTCTTAACCAAAAGATAATTCACTAATCAAGCACTTTAACATTTTAAATCAATAAATGTAGAACATTGTATATGTATATTTTTATATGCAATTGATACAAAACCGAATACTAGTGATGTATTAACTCAATTACTTATACTTCACTACCATCAACCTGCAACTCATCAAAGCACAAAGTACATATATTACATGTCGATTACCAACTCAAATTCACATAACACCATTCTTATCATAATATTTCAACTCAAATAACATTAATCACAACTTACCTTACTTCTGATGAATTCAATGGGACTTAAGCTTACCTGAGTTTTTAACTCAATAGTTTCACTATGTTACACCTCGATCAATTATGGTTTCTTCATTTTAAAGTATCACCGGCATTAAGCCTGCTAGGCACGAAGCCCGAATATATCACCAGCACTAAGCCTGCTAGGCACGAAGCCCGAATATGTCACCAAGACAAGGCACTGCTAGGCACAAAGCTCCGAATATGTCACTTAAGCACTAAGCACGCTAGGCACGAAACTCGAATATGTCACCTAAGACTAAGCACGCTAGGCACGAAGCCTAAATATGTCACCGGCACTAAGCCTGCTAGGCACGAAGCCCGAATATGTCACCGGTACAAGGCCTACTAGGCAATAAGCCCAAAATAATTCATAAACCAGTCCATCAAATTTCATTCCTTAACACTATCATCATTAACTAAACATATACACAATTCACATTCACATATCACCACTAATATACAAATTCTTATCATATATACAAAAACACATCTAATCCATTTTAAAGCCTTTACATTCGGCTAACACATATATTCATACTCAAATTTATCAAATAATTTCATTGAACCTATTCATAAATAATTCTTTAACATACTTTAGCTTAAGGACTTACCTCGACTGTCGACGGACAACTTAGACCGGCTATTCGAGAACTTTCGTCTTTTCCCGATCCAATTTCATTTTTCTTTGTTTTTGATCTAAAACAAATTAAATTCAGCTCATTCAAGTACATTTCAATTCAATTTAGTCCCAAAACACATAAACATACAAATTACCATTTTACCCCTAAGGTTTCACATTTTTACTATTTAGTCCTAATTGTACAAAACACAAAATACACACAATTTGCCAAGACTATACAAGGGCCGAATATTCCTAGGGACTTTATAAGCCCTCTCATTTAATTTATTTTGCAATTAAGTCCCTCTAAAATTTTATTTTTATAAAATAGCCCTAAATACAAAATTTCACCAAAATTTCTAATACAAAACTTGTAAATCTTTAACACATCTTTAATCTAAAACCATCAAATATCAAAACCATAAGAACACATCAATGGCGAACCACATATACACATGATTCTCAAAAATTCAAGCATGGAATTGGGTAATATCTGAAGCAACGATCTTAAAAACATAAAAATTAACAAAATCAAAATCAAAGTAACCTTAATTTTAAGCTTTAAAGTGCGAGAAAATTTAAACAAGGTTTTCTCCTTTTCTTTAACACATTCGGCCATGAAAGAAAATAAGATGATAATGGCTTTTCTCATGTTTTATTTAACATATATTATAACATTTAATTAATTACCTATTTAACCTTATAACATAAAATTATATAATATAAATCTAAAGGTTAATCTTGTCATATAGCATCCACTAACTTAAAAATGGGTTATTTACCCATTTAACACCTCATATTAAAAAGCCATCATCATTCTAGCACTTAACACTATAGCATGCTACTTTTACTTTTTACGCGATTAAGTCCTTTTTCTAAATTAAACACACAAACGATAAAATATTTCTACGAGACTTTCACACACATTAATTCACATATAATAAACACAAAATATAATATTAAAATATTTCTCAAACTTGGATTTGTGGTCCCAAAACCACCATTCTGATTGGGGTCAAATTCGGTCTGTTACATTTTGAGATGTACATCTCCCTTGAAATCATTTTACAGCCCCTTTTATTGAAAATATTTTTGGGCCTTATACCCACAGCTGAGCTTTTGAACCGGGCTTTGATACCAAAAAAGTAACACCCCAAACCCGGTCTAAATGCTACGACCGAATCTAGCGTGTCACTAGGAAGAAAATGTCTTACAAACCATTTTGTCGACTTGATTTGAAGAGAAAACTTTTCTGTAGTTAAAAAAAACGAGGTTGAATTGAGTGAATTGTTAAAACATTTTGAAACTTAATTCAGCATGATAGAATCACCTTGTTGTTAAACTTTGTTTATTATTTATTCGGCGTATAACTTTAGAAAAACTCAAAGTATTTACTTAAGTTTATAAAAACGTCCATCTCATAAATTACTTTACATGCCTTTTTCGTTTAATAAAAATTTAAGAGAAAATAGAACGAATAATAAATCCCAAACTAAAGTTTAAGTGGCCTTATTACAAACTGAAATCCAAACTTAAAGTAGAGGAAAACCAAATATGTAATAAACAGTGAAATATAAACAATTGTTGAGCATGGCAACCACGAGTCCACCCCAACTCTGAATCCACGATCTAAGCATTATCTGAAAAAAAAACAATGGAAGGGTGTGAGTCACCGAGACTCAGTGTGTAATTCCCCATCCCAAAAGACGTTAAGCTCATACACAGATTCATATGATATTATGCATGTCATGTAACCCATTACCTAAATATCCACCCGAGTCACCCAAATCTACCCCTTGTGGCACCTAGCCATTGGTGGTACCTAACCACTGGTAACTGAAGTTACAAATATTCATGTGTGGGGCCAACCCACTTGTGGTACCTAACCACTGGTGACGATCCCTTATATCGATATGTGGGGCCAACCCACTGTGGAACCTAACCACTGGGACAAGTCATAGAATAATAATATGTGGTACTAACCACTGGTGGTTCCAAACCACTAAGACTTAGTCACAGAATAATAATATGTGGGGCCAACCCACGTGTGGTACCTAACCACTGGTGACAGTCTGATAAATCATGCCTTCCCCCTGCTTTCATCATACCCATATTTCATGTATATGTTTCTCCATACAATATGATCATGTTTAACACATAAAAGAATATAACATGGTACACACACAGGTTTCACATAGATAAAACACGTTATTCACCATAATGGACTTACCCGGAGTCCTTGCTTATACCCATAAGGGTAACATAATGTTTCCCACCGCTATTTTAGCTTTTGACAAAACACAACATTTAACATAACAACATATGAAGTGTGCAAGAGTTACACACCTGATACTCGTACTATCACACTCTCGGCTTTAACACTATTGTCACTTGAGACTACTGCTACCGGCCTACGATCTTGCTCTGATGCCGGTCCACAACCCGGTGGCCAATCTCTGATACTGCTCATTTTTTGAACTTAGGGATCGAACCCGATGGTTTGCTTCCCTCTCCAACTTGTATGTTTCTTTCATCCATTAAAAGCCTCGTCAAACTCACTACGAGAGATATGATTTGTATGTCCATTTGACTTGGTTAAGGTAATAGTTTAGTGAGTGAATCGATTAACACAACCACTAAAAGAAATTATCTTACCTAAATCGATCGAATCCTAGAGTTAATAGACTTGGCTAAAATGATGATTGAATCCCTACACCACAACCAAATGAAATTAGGCTAAATAAGAATAGATTAAAGAGAAGTGGCCCTTCGGCCAAACAGGGGACATAAGTCCACCCTCTAACGTTCAGCCACACAAAAATCCTATCTCTTTACCTTCGATTTTCTTCTATATTCGACACAAGCAGCCACCACGAAGGATATTTGGCTTCTAGGAATAACGAGTGAAAACCAACGAGATATTAAGAAAGTGATTTGAGTTAGAATAAATATGAGAAAGAGAAGAGATAGAAAAGAAGAAAACGACGGAGAACTTACCAATCCTGAAATGATGATTCGGCTATGTTGAAACTTCGAGAAAAGAGGCTGAACTTTGAAGGTTTCCGCTATGGGAGAAGAAATATGGGCAAGGGTATTCAGCTTTTGAAAGAATATTGAAGAGGAGAAGAGAGTGTTAGAGAGTTGCGGCAAAGAAAGAGAGAACCCACAAGAGAAAAGGGAATTTCGGCTTTGAGGAGGAAAGATGAGAATGAAAATAGTTGAAAAAGACTAACACTTGTGCCTACTACTTTTGGCATATCAAATCGATTTTTCTCCCCCTTCCAGAGTTTGATTTTTGGCTAACTCTGCCTCCACCTGATAGCTATTATCCTCCCTAGTTATCTTAATCTACAACCTCCCTTCAAAAGAGGCCTACTAAGCCCTAACTCCTCCCCTCATAAATCAACATATTATCCACATAATAAAAGAATTAAATCTCCTATTTTCTAGCCTTTGTGCCATCCTCCCCTAGTCCCCTTAGAGTGACGAATTTAGCCCAAGAGCATGGGCTCCAAGCGGCCAACACTTAGGCCCAATCCTTCCCCTTAATGACGCCACCTTCTGGTTCCCTTGTAGCACCACCAGAATTTGGGCCACAAGCCCACTATGCTAATTTTAAACCCAGATACCTATTTTTAAACCCTATAATGCCCCAACTATAAAAAAAATAACCAAGGTCTCCGCTGAACCTGAGCCCAATTCGCACCTCTAAATCTCAAGCTAACACCTAAACCCTACAACACACAAAATGCACAGACCCACTATTTTAGGATGTTACACTTATCCTTTTTGGCAGAGCAAAACACGATTTGGGAAGGGGTATTGGGGTAGCTGAATTCTTCATTTGTCATTTGGCAAACTTTGGTGCTTGTTAGGCCAAATTCCTTTTAGCATTATTTTGTGTCATTTTTCTCTAAACTTCTTCTCTTTGCAAAACTTCAAGCTATTAGTGAGCATTTTTCTTCATTTTTTTCTTATTTGCCGAAAGTGCCTAACCATTAAGTCCAAATTATTTCAATCACTTTCCTTTGGAAAACCGAATCTAGTTAAGCACTCCTTTTCCATCTTTCTTTTCTTTTTTACAAAATTTTCCAACCTTCTTTCTTCTTCTCTAATCCATACTTCCATAGCCGAATATTCTTGCTCATTTTTCCTCCATAGTCGAACCCTTCATCTATTCTTTATAATTTCTTCTCATTCGTGTTGACACTCACTCTTTTGATTAATCGGTAAGTGGTTCTATTCTATCTTTTTATTTTTCTTTTTCCTAGCCGAATGTGTTTTTATCAACATTCGGATATTCCCTTTGTTCCAACCGAAATATCTTCTTTTCATAACTCTTTACAATGTGATCACCTTCTAACGTAGAGTTATAGTGGAAGGCCAAAACTTTGTCTCATCCGTAGCCATTGTACAATCATTGAGAATCAATTTTATAATCGTTAAGGTAAGGGATTCGTTATGGTTCATTTTGATATTTTTGGTTGACCGGTTAGTTGTTAAACGGAATAGTGGTTGTGACTAATCAATTATATTTTAGGGACTAAATCGCTCGATCTATCCACTTGTTGATCATACAATTCTAGTGGTAAGCCGAATCCTTTCCTTAGTCAATCATCTCATATCAACGTAATATCGTTCTAACTAAAATTTAAACCAATGGAGGTTTGTGGTGTCGATTTGAAAGGAAAGGAGAGCTGAGAACTCAAAATGAGTGGATTTACGATTCCTACTCCTAAGTTCAAGAAAAGGACGGTATTGATGGTTCGGGATTTTCCACTGAGTTGTGGACCATTATTCTGTAAAAGTAGGAAAATTGTGGTTGTTCACGATTATAGGGGTAAACATTTTAGATCGTTTATTTTAGAGTTAGATTAATAAAATCACGTATGTCGATTAATCGAGTGTTTTGATATCATAGGTGTTGACGATCAAGAAGGCCTAGTACTTACCGTAATCAGGTGTGTAATCTCACACCGTTTTTTCGTGGGTTTTAAGATTCGATATCATATTGGAAATAAATCGTTATGGTTAAAATCGTAATATGTCGTAAACTGGGAAATTGGTCTAAATTACACTATTTTGATAAATTTGTCAAAAACGGTATTAATACTGTGAGAATTATGAAAATGCCCCTAATTGTGAGAATTATAAAAATGCCCCTAATGGGCCGAATTACGAAGATGCCCCTAATGGGCCGATTTGATAGATTGCCCTAATGGGTAGATTTGCAAAGTGTTATAATGGGCCAAATTTTTGTAATGAATCTCTGATTTAATAATTGCTGTTTATATCTGTAAATATCATGATTTACTATGTATGTTGTAATTACATAATTTTGTATGGGATGGGAAAATGTTGAAGAGAAGTGATTCCGGTGGTATTGCCACAAAAATGTTTGTTAATATGATTTACTATGATTCTAGTCGCTTGGCCACAAACAAAATATGTTATAATGACAACTTGCCTGCGATTGGCGTGTTTGGCAGGGTGGGTTGACTTGATCCCCACAGGTGTGATGGGATGGTACGGGTGGGCGTAGCGGATGGAATATTAGGATCGGTTGGGTTGCATACTTTGCGCATAATTATATATGTATATATATTCTATTTTATAAATGGGCTTAGGCCCAAGATTATGCTAAATGGGCTCTGGCCCAAGTTATAGCTAAACGGGTTCAAGCCCAGTGGACAACGGTAAGGGGATTATGCACTGAGTTCTAGTAACTCACCACTTTTCCTTAACCCTTGCAGGTAATGCTCAGTAGCATGGATTTGGGCCATGGATGACTCGGTGGAGGCCATACTTCAGAAATGGTGTTTATTTTGAACTTTAGATTTCTATTTCCATTTACTTTACTATTTTGGGTTTTTATGTTGTAATAAGGCATATAAAATATTTTAATTTTTGCTTTATGTTTGACTAACTTATTATGTTGCTTAAATTATTTTAAAATGGGAATTTTTCAAAAACTTAAATAAGGTTTTTCCAAAATAGATTAACAAATGGATTTCTTAACAAACTTCTACGAATATTTTTAACTCGAACATTTTCTCTCGAAATATCAATGATATTTTCAAAAGTTACGGTTTATAAAATCTCTAGTTCAAAATTGTCGATTTATCAATCAATCTTTGAGGTTAGTAGTATTTTAACAAATATTTCAAATCAAACTTGTTTTCTTGATTTTAACAAATCAATACCTATTTTAGTACGAATTAAAAGGATTTAACATGTTTTCTCATGTGACATGTCAGATCCAGTCATAACGCATGGGCTGGGTTTGGGGTGTTACATTTTATGGTATCAGAGAAAGATTACAAAACTCGGCTGTGGTTTGGGTTCAAAAATGTTTTCCAAAGCTGTTTAAAATTTAAATTATTCATATATTTTCTAAAGGAAGTATGGCACCACGGGTATCTGGCACCAAGTCAAGTAAGTGTTATCATTGTATGATTATGATTATTGTGATATGACTGTAGGAATACTCTAGAACTTTTAGTTTTAGGAGTGAAACTATAGAGATTGAGACTATAGGATGTGTTTTTGCGAAAACAACTTTACTTCCTACACTTCATAAAATATTATTTAATAAACACCGAAACATCATACTAATTCATAAGACTCGTAATTAGATTAAATCTAATCTGCAAACATGAGCGCTCGAGGACGTGGATGCGGTAGACGTGGCCGTGGTAGAGGCCGAGGAGCTAGAGTTATGTCTGAGGCGTCGGGACATATTGAAACACCCCAAACCCGGCCCACAAGCCTTGACCGAATCTGGCATGCTCTTGAGTAAAACATAGTTAAGCATCGTAATGACATTTTGAAAATCTTGGTGGTTTTTGAAGAAAATAGATTTGGGATTATTCTCAAATTAAAATTGAGTTGAAATTTAATTTTGTACTAAAGCGATAATTTCATATTTCAAAAGTTACAAGTTAAAGAAATGCCAAATTTTAAAGTTTATTATTATTAACTTGAAAAAAAAACCCTTAGGTGTTTGAGTTTCAAAACAATTGAAGTTGTTCATATCATAGTAGAAATTTAAAACACATAAATAAAACAGTTAAGTGATAATGGCCTTATTACATCAAAATATATCCCAAAATAAACCAAAATAAACTTAATAAAAAAACTGAAGAAAAATTGAGCTGTGCATGGCCACCACTAAGTTCCTGCCGACCCGGTCCATTCATTGAGTGCCATCTGCAAAAAGTTAGCCCACGAAGGGTGAGTCAACAGACTCAGTCTGTAACAACCATCACAGACTCCCAAAACATAAAAGGCATATCATATCACATACGAGCAAATATAAGCAATGATGCAACCTAGACCCACCTAGATATCCATCCTCTACACATCACCCGTACCTACCAATCACACCGTGGGGATTACTAAATCAACCCTCCATCCGCTACACACCATCCATCCGCTACACCATCGCGTCAGCATTGCGATCAAGCGCACAACGCCCTTATAATTGTAGCATAGCCACGAGATAATGTGTGAGTCACCAGATTCATAATATGTGACATAGTCTCCAAATAATGTGGTCAAAACCACGGATCACTTCCCTTTAACATAATCACCCATATGCCCATGCAACATACAAAACATGATATTTATCATGCAATTTACCTTACCCCCAAAATCCAGCGGAATACCACATATTTTCACATCAATGTTATTCAACATTATTTACAGTGTTAAGGGCAGCGTGCTTGAATACTTTGTACCATTAAATGGTACCCTTAGCCATGTTTATTTGTCACTTCACTAACACATGATTAACATAATTATTATTAAACTATCAGGAACTCAGAGTAGGGTTACACACCTGATTTCTAACACAATTACCAAACCCCAAAAATCCCGATCTAATGCTCTAGATCCCTTTTTCCTACATTCGGCCAACACTAAGCATATTAGCAAAGAGCCATTCAGCTACACAGCAAATCCCGAAGGGTTAACGTGACCAAAATCCTTACCTTGCTGCCGATTTGGTTACCACCCAAATCCCAAAACTACGTGATAAGCCTTCCTTGAAATCAGCTAAGCACTAGTATATTCAAATGGTTAGCTTTCGGCTTTTCAAATAACTAAGAGATGAATTGAATCAGTACGAAACCTTACCACTGACTTACCCAAACTATTGAGAAGGAAAAGATGCTCCCGGTCTACTGCTTCAAAATCCCGAAAATCCTAAAAGAAAACTGATTGCATGGTTGATTAAAAGTCAAGACAAATGCCGAAATTCAGCTTTTGTTCTACACATGTCGACAGAGAGGAAATAAGGAAGAATGGTGGAGATTCAAACTTACCTATCCCCAAACCGATTTGAGAAGAGATCAAGGGAGATCTCTGCTTGGTTGCTATTCAGCCAAAAATTGAGAAGGGATGGGGTTGAAAGATTTCGGCAATGGCTTTGGGAAAACAATGGAGGCTCGGCCAATAGTGAAAGGAGGGAATAAGAGAAGGATGGATGGTATTCGGGTTTTGATGATTTTGAGAAGAAGAAAAAGAATGTTATGGAGGCTCAGTTATGATTCGGCTAAAGTGAGAAAGAAGAAGAAAGAATTGAGAGAAAGAAAAGAATAAAGAAAGTGATGGTGACAGAAATTCGGCATAGGGGATTTTGGCTACTAGGTGACCGAATTGGTCATCCTAGAAGTCCGTTGGCCAGCCAACTTTCCTTCTCTCCACTCAATCCCCATTTTCACTCTACCTTAGCCAAATCTCTAAGCTGTCAGACCCAATCTATACCTCCTCCATCAGAGTCCTTGTGCCGTCCACCACTGCCCTTCCTTGCTAAAAAATAAAACTCCAAAACACTTCCCTTGCTGCTCGAACCTAGGCCCTTCTCACTCCCTATGGTGTCACCTTACAAGGCCCTAAGTGGCGCCTCCTTGCCACCTTACCACTGGGTTATTTGTGTCCTAAACCACACAATAATCTTCTTAAGGCCTAGCTCCTTAGTTCTCCTTTTGGGCTTAAAATCCAATAACTTCTAAGGCTCCTACCTACATCCTAAGGTTCTTGAAGCCCCCAAATCACATTCAAATCATACCCAAGCATACAATTACATACATTAAGTAAAAATGCATAACCCTTAAATCCCGGATATTACAGTTTTACCCCCTTAAAATAATTTCAACCTCAAAATTACCTGGCTAAAATAAGTGAGGGTATTGCTGTCGCATTGTTTCCTCTGGCTCCCAAGAAGCTTCCTCCGATCCATGGTTATGCCATAACACTTTGACTAAAGGAACTGATTTCCTCCGAAGCACCTTCACATCCCATTCCAAAATCTGAATCGACTCCTCCTCATAGGACAGATCTGGTCTCAGCTCCACCTCCTCAATCGGTATTATATGAGATGGATCCGATCGATAATGACGTAGCATCAAAACGTGAAACACATCGTGCATCTACTTCAACTCTAAAGGTAATTCTAACTGATACGGTTCTGGTCCAACCCGCTTCAGAATCTGATAAGGTCCTATAAACCTAGGACTTATCTTTCCCTTGCGACCAAATCTCATCACCTTCTTCCACGGTGAAACTTTAATCTCCCATAGCAAACTCAATCTCCTTCCGCTTAAGATCTGCGTATGACTTTTGTCGGTCAGATGCCTTCTTCAACCGTGTCTGAATTACCTTAACCTTTTCTTCCGATTCTGCCACCATTTTTGGACCCAAAACCTGACGTTCTCCTAATTCTATCCAACATGTAGGAGTGCGACACTTTCGTCCATACAACGCTTCGTACGGTGCCATCCGAATACTTGCCTGATAGCTATTATTGTACACAAATTCCGCTAAAGGTGAGAACTCCTCCCAACTCCCTCTGAAGTCTATCACGCAACCTCTCAACATATCCTCTAGCACTTAAATCACCTGCTCAGATTGGTCGTCCGACTGCGAATGGAATACCGTACTAAAGTCCAATCTGGTGCCCAAAGCTTGATGTAATGCTTTCCAAAATCGAGACGTAAACCTCGGATCCCTATCCAAGATAATCGACATTGGCACTCCGTGCAGCCTCACGATTACTGCTACATACAACTTTACCAATCTCTACAATGAATAGTCAACCCGCACTGGTATGAAATGTGCAGACTTCGTCAACTGATCTACTATCACCCATACCGAGTCCTTTTTAGTAGGCGTAAGGGGAAGCCCACTAACGAAGTCCATGGTAATTCTCTCCCACTTCCATTGCGAAATCTTTATCGGCTGAAGCAATCTTGACGGTACTTGGTGTTCAGCCTTGACTTGCTGACACGTTAAGCACTTCCCTACAAACTCTGTAACTTCCCGCTTAAGAACAGGCCACCAAAACTATTCCCGTAAGTCCCTATATAACTTACTTCCTCCAAGATTCATAGCATAAGGGCCACTATATGATTCCTGAAGAATTTTCTGCCTTAACTCTTCGTCCTTTGGCATACAGACCTTACCCTGAAAACACAGCACTCCATCACCGTTTACACTAAAATTTTCAAATTCCCCAATTTGTACTTGTAGCAGCTTAGCACCTAGTTCACCGTCTACCAATTGTTTCTCCTTAATTTGACTTAGCCACGTTGGCTTCACTTGCAATTTCGCTAGCAACCTTCCATCATCATAGAGGCTCAAATGTGCAAACGTCGCCCTTAACTCCGACACCACTTTCTGACTTAGGGCATCTGCCACTACATTCGCCTTGCCCGGATGATACTCTATTGAGCAATCGTAATCCTTCAACAACTCCACCCACCTACGCTGTCTCAAATTTAGCTCCTTCTAAATCAGCAAATACTTCAAACTTTTGTGGTCCGTGTAGATCACCGACCTTTCTCCATACAAGTAGTGCCTCTACACTTTTAGAGTGAATACTACCACCGCCAACTCTAGATCATGCGTCGGATAGTTAACCTCATGAGGCCTCAATTGCCGAGATGCATAAGCGACCACTTTTCTTTCTTGCATGAGAACACATCCCAATCCTGTATGGGAAGCATCACAATATACCACAAAGTCCTTCCCTGCCTCAGGCTAAATCAAAACTGCAGCTTCTGTCAAAACATTCTTAAGCTTCTCAAAACTTTTCTGCTGCTTATCCGCCCATACGAAAGGTACCTCCTTCCTCAACAATTTCGTCAAAGGTGCTGCTAATGATGAGAATCCCTCAAGAAATCTCTTGTAGTAGCCTGCTAGTCCTAAGAAACTACGAACTTCCGCCACAGACTTAGGTGGTTTCCAATCCAATACTACCTCAATCTTCCGAGGATCCACCCTTATTCCTTCAGCAGACACCGCATGTCCTAAGAACGTAACTTCCTTCAGCCAAAATTCGCACTTGCTAAACTTGGCATATAGCTTCTTTTCCCTTAACACTTGCAGCACAACTTGGAGATGCTCATCATGTTCTTCCTCAGACCTGGAATACACCAAGATATCATCTATGAACACAATAACGAACCGGTCTAGGTAGGGTTGGAAAACCTGGTTCATCATGTCCATGAACGCAGCTGGGGCATTTGTCAATCCGAACGGCATTACCAAGAACTCATAATGCCCATATCTTGTCCGAAAAGCGGTCTTATGGATATCTGCTTCCTTCACCTTAAGCTAATGATATCCTGACCTTAGATCTATCTTCGAAAATACTGCGGCCCCCTTAAGCTGATCGAACAAGTCGTCTATCCTCGACAATGGATACTTGTTCTTGATGGTCAGCTTATTCAACTGCCGATAGTCTATGCACATAAACATAGTCCCGTCCTTCTTCTTCACAAATAGGACCGGTGCTCCCCATGGAGACACACTAGGTCAAATAAACCCACGATCGAGTAACTCTTGGATCTGGACTTTAAGCTCTACTAACTTTTTTGGTGCCATTCGGTATGGAGCAATTGACACAGGAGCTATACCCGTGATAAATCAATTTTGAACTCCACCTTCTATCAAGGGAACCCAGTGACTCCTCAGAAAGACATCCACAAATTCCCTTCTTGTTCTAACTCCTCCTACAAATTGCTTCCTTAGCCTCCAAGGCAGCGATCAACATTAGAAAAGCTACACACCTTTTCTCACCATCTTTTACGCCTTAAGGCGGATACTACATCGACAAGCAATCCTGTCTCTCGCCTATCACCACAATCTCCTTGTCATCAGGAGTTCTTAACGACATGCGCTTAGCAGCATAGTCCACATTCGCATGGTACTTCACTAACCAGTCCATGATTAAGATTAGATCAAATTCCTCAAATGGAAACTCTATTAAGTCAGCTGGAAATTGCGCCCCCTTAAACTTCCAAAGGTACTGCCCTAAAGAGTTTATCTAATTCTACTGATTGCCCTAAAGGACTAAGTACAGTCATCTTCTTAGGTACAGTCTCAGAGTTCACATGCAGAGTTCCAGACACCTTACTAGCAACGTATGAATAAGTTGACCCAATATCTATCAACGCAATAAAGGGTAATCTAGAGATAAGGAACATACCCGTTATGACATCAGGTGCGTCACCATCCTCCCTCCGACGAATTGCATACACTAAACCCGACTGTCTTACCTTCGTGTTACCAACACCTCTGCCTGGTGTTCCCCGACCTCTTCCAGAACCATTACCTCTGCTAGCCGGACCACGACCCATGGTGATTCTTGTCCACCTCTTCGGCTGATTAAGACCCTAGCTTCTTTGGTGGCTCCGCCCTGCATTTTCATAGGGGTCCCTAATCATGTGATCCTTGGACCCACACTTGAAACATCCTCCCATCTTCTTCCAACACTCTTCCAAGTGCATCTTTCCACACTGAGCACAAGTACAGTACTGTCCTCCCGTAACAACTTGCTGACCTCGTGACCCATCCGTTCTAGGTCTCTTTTAGACATTCCCAGATGACCCTGATGATCCAAAACCTCTCTTTTGCCTATTCTTGTCTATGTTCTATCTCACAGACTCCTTAACTCCTTCGGCTACCTTGGCCTTTTCTACCAACATGGCAAACTCCCGCTCCTACTGTGGAGCAATCAATAATCTCAGGTCATCCTCAGTCCATCCTCAAACCGGACACATCGTTCATGCTCCGTAGCCACGATGCCTCAAGCGCATTAGCTCAACCTTAGAAATTCTGCCTCGTACTCCGCTACAGACTTATTCCCCTAGACCAGCCTCAAAAATGCCTTCCTTTGCGCATCAACATAGCTAGTCCCAATATACTTCTTCTGATACACCGCCTTAAAATACTCCCAAGTGAGATCATCTATTGTAGCACCATCCCAAACCATGAGCCACCATTGGTATGACTCATTACGGAGTAGCGACACTACCCCTTTCAGTTTCTCCTCAGCAGTCAGGTCTAAATCATCCATAATTCGCTCCGTCGCCTCTAACCAATACTCAGCCGTATTGGGCGCCACACCAGATATACCACGAAAAAACTCAGCTCTATTGGCTCGGAGTCTCTCGGGTATAGATTTTCGAGCTCCCATACCTCCACCTGCTTCAGCCACCCTCTCAAGAATTCATAGCATCGCCTGCGATACTGCATCATCCCCCGTCTGATCTTGATATTCAACACTAACAGCTGGTGGTGGTGGCATTTCATTCTCGGACCCTTGACCAGACCTAACTGGTTCCGACACGATCATTCAGCCTCTACCATGACCACACACATTACGACCACGTCCTCTAGAACTCATTCTTCCAAATTTCGTTTATCTAGTTAAGAATTTTATGAATCATTATTTCTTTCCACTGATTTATCGTGAATAATCTTATGATTAATAGTTTTAAAAGTAGTTCTTTTGAATTCATACACACACTACAGTATCAAGTTCATTCATTCGATCATCACCATTCATGAACTTACATTCATTACAGATAAGTGTTGTGGTTGTCATTGTTGTTGTTCTCCACTACCGAAGGGTTTTTTCGTAATTTATCCTATAGGGGTATTTTGGTAATTTTCCAAATTAGGGTATTTGAAAATTTTGCAAAATGGGGATTTTTTTTTTTTTGCAAAATAGGAATATTTTGATAAGAAGATTCGAGGGTAATATGGTAATTTTATAAACTGAGGGTATTTTTGTAATTTTACAAACCAGGGGCATTTCGATAATTTTATAAAATATGGTTCCAAGAGATTTTATGAAATAAGGGTATTTTAGAAATTTTCAATTCGGGGTTACTTCGGCAACTTTCCACACTGTGGGTATTTTAGTAATTTTACATGTTAGTGGTAATTTGGTCAATTTGCAAATCGTGGGTATTTTGATCATTTTAAATCAAGGGTACTTTGGAGGTTTTATAACCAAGGTTTGATTTTAGGATTGTACAAAACAAGGGATTGGTCCCTTTGGGTTTTAATTATTGAATTTAGCTTTGTGATTTAGTCCTCTTGGTTAGGGTGAATCGTCACTACGCACTGTAGGATTCGGCGAGAGGAGGTGAGTCACTAGGACTGCTTAAATACCAAGCTCCCCAGAATCCAATCCTAGACATGCAAAGCAGTTGCCACACCCTTAACTCGGCGACTCACTCACTGTGTTTGTTTGGTTAGACTTTAAATTTTATGTAATTTGGTGTTGGAGTAAGCTAATCCTAGGGTTCAATAACTCCTAATCTACTAATCTACGTCCCTATAATTCCCACATACAAGTCACACAAGGGTTAGAGGTACTTACCGGGTGGACTTCGGGCCGGAGACTCAGGTGCCATGCCAGAAAACTTGCTTATTCTTTAGTAAAACCCAACTTTTAAAATAAGAAAAACATTTTGGGCCCAAAAGCCCTCAAGGTCGAGTTTTAAATCGAGCTCTGATACCAAAATTGAAACACCCCAAACCCGACCCACAAGCCCTGGCCGGATCTAGCATGCTCCTTGAGTAAAACATAGTTAAGCCTCATAATGACATTTTGAAAATCTTGGTGGTTTTTGAAGAAAATAGATTTGGGATTGTTCTCAAATTAAAAATTGAGTTGAAATTTAATTTTGTACTAAAACGATAATTTCATATTTCAAAAGTTACAAGTTAAAGAAATGCCAAATTTTTAAAGTTTATTATTATTATTGACTTGAAAAAAAATCGTAGGCGTTTGAGTTTCAAAACAATTGAAGTTGTTCATATCATAGTAGAAATTTAAAACACATAAATAAAACAGTTAAGTGATAATGGCCTTATTCCATCAAAATATATCCCAAAATAAACCAAAATAAACTTAATAAGAAAACTAAAGAAAATTTACCTGTGCATGGCCACCACTAAGTTCCTGCTGACCCGGTCCATTCACTGAGTGCCATTTGTAAAAAGTTAGCCCACAAAGGGTGAGTCAACAGACTCAGTGTGTAACAACCATCACAGACTCCTAAAACATATAAGGCATATCATATCACATACAAGCAAATATAAGCAATGATGCAACCCAGACCCACCTAGATATCCATCCTCTACACATCACTCGTACCTACCAATCACACCGTGGGGATTACTAAATCGACCCTCCATCTGCTACACACCACCCATTCGCTACACACCATCGAAGGTAGTCACTGCAGTCAACTGCACATCACCCTTATAATTGTGGCATAACCACCAGATAATGTGACAGAGTCACCAAATTCATAATATGTGACATAGTCACCGGATAATGTGGTAAAACCACGGATCACTTCCCTTTAACATAATCACCCATATGCCCATGCAATATACAAAACATTCTATTTATCATGCAATTTACCTTACCCCCAAAATCCAATGGAATACCACATATTTTCACATCAATGTTATTAAACATTATTTACGAGTGTTAAGGGTAGCGTGCACGAATACCTTTGTACCATTAAATGGTAATCTTAGCCATGTTTATTTGTCACTTCACTAACACATGATTAACATAATTATTATTAAACTATCGGGAACTCAGTGTAGGGTTACACACCTGATTTCTAACGCGATTACCAAATCCCAAAATCCCGATCTAATGCTCTAGATCCCTTTTTCCTACATTCGGCCAACACTAAGCATATTAGCAAAGAGCCATTCGGCTACACATCAAATCCTGAAGGGTTGACGCGACCAAAATCCTTACCTTGCTGCCGATTTGGTTACCACCCAAATCCCGAATCTACGTGATAAGCCTTCCTTGAAATCGGCTAAGCACTAGTATATTCAAATGGTTAGCTTTCAACTTTTTAGATAACTAAGAGATGAATTGAATCAGTACAAAACCTTACCACTGACTTACCAAAACTATTGACAAGGAAAAGATGCTCCTGATCTACTACTTCAAAATCCCTGAAATCCTAAAAGAAAACCGATTGCATGGTTGATTAAAAGTCAAGACAAATGCCAAAATTTAGCTTTTATTCTACACATGTCGACAGAGAGGAAATAAAGAAGAATGGTGGAGATTCAGACTAACCTATCCCCAAAAAATTTGAGAAGAGATCAAGGGAGATCTCTGCTTAGTTACTATTCGGCCAAAAACTGAGAAGGGATGGGGTTGAAAGATTTCGGCAATGGTTTTAGGAAAATAATGGAGGTTCAGCCAATAGTAAAAGGAGGGAATAGGAGAAGGATGAATGGTATTCGGCTTTTGATGATTGTGAGAAGAAGAAAAAGAATGATATGGATGATCAGTTATGATTCGACTAAAGTGAGAAAGAAGAAGAAAGAATTGAGAGAAAGAAAAGAGTAAAGAAAGTGATGGTGACACAAATTCGGCTTAGGGGATTTTGGCTACTAGGTGACCGAATTTGTCATCCTAGAAGTCCCTTGTCCAGCCATCTTTCCTTCTCTCCACTCAATCCCCTTTTCACTCTACCTTAGCCGAATCTCTAAGCTATCAGACCCAATCTATACCTCCTCCATCAGAGTCCTTGTGTCGTCCACCACTGCCCTTCCTTACTGAATAAATAAAACTCCAAAACGCTTCCCTTGCTGCTCGAACCTAGGCCCTTCTCACTCCCTGTGGCGTCACCTTACAAGGCCCTAAATGGCGCCTCCTTGCCACTTTACCACTGGGTTATTTGTGTCTTAAACCACACAATAATCTCCTTAAGGCCTAGCTCCCTTAGTTCCCCTTTTTGGGCTTAAAAATCCAATAACTTCTAAGGCTCCTACATACATCCCAAGGTTCTTGAAGCCCCCAAATCACATTCAAATCATACTCAAGCATACAATTACATACATTAAGTAAAAATGCATAACCCTTAAATCCCGGATATTATACATATGCCGAAAATAGACGCAGCTACGTCACCTGTGACTGCAGCTGGGTCACATGATCGTATGAAAGAGGATGACACTGTATCCCAAGTAATGTTGCAAGTTTTGGAAAGGGTTGCTTGGGCAAGAACTGGGATAGCTGCTCATGGGATAATATCAGAGCCACTCAGATCGAATGTTGCTGAGGTTTTTAGAGGTATCTCATGTGTAGCCCCAAATGTAGTGGAGTACTGGCTTGAGGCAGTGGAGCAAATCATAGATGATTTGGATTGCACCGTCGAGTAAAAATTGAAAGGAGCTATGTTATTATTGAGAGACGAGGCGTATCAGTGGTGGCTTAGTGTTCGGGAAGGCACTCAGGCTGATCGCATTACCTGGGAATTCTTTAAAACCTCATTTCAAGAAAAGTATGTCGGGGCTAGCTATGTGGATGCCCGATGGAAGGGATTCCTGAAATTGGTCCAAGGAGGTAAGTTTATGGCAGCATACGAGGTGGAATTTCTACGTCTGAGTCGGTATTCTTGGGGAATAATTTTGACTGACTATGAACGCTATGTGTATTTTGAGGACGGGTTACGTGATGAGTTGCGGGTACTGATAGCCCCACAGAAAGAGAGGAATTTTGCCACACTGGTGGAGAAAGCCAAGATAGCTAAAGAGGTTAAACACTCGGAGAGGCAAAATTGAGACAGGGATAGGGGCAGGAACAAGAGAAACTCGGGGTACTCAGGTCCTGCTAGAGGGTTTTAGAAGAAGCCCAAGAATGAGGAGCCAGCTCGAGCTAAAGTAACAACTGCTACAAATTAGTTACAGCCATGTGTAGATTACGGGAAACTTCACCCAGGTGAATACTAGAAGAGAACGGGTGGTTGTTTCAAATGTGGTTCCAAAGACCATCGACTTAGAGATTGCCCTCGACAGTCTGCTCAGATTCAGGGTATTTGTAATAATGTTGTGTAGCCAGCTAGAGGCGTTCAACAGCCGCCAAGAGGCCGTGGGCCAATTCATTGTGGTAATGGCATAGGATGAGGTCAAGGTGCATCGAGTATAGGTATCGGTAATAGGGTTAACGAGGAGTTAAGACAGTCAGGGTTGGTTTATGCGGTCAGACATCGGGAGGATGGCGATGCACCAGATGTCATAACCGGTACGTTTTTCATAGCTAATGTACATGTTACTACTTTTATTGATATTGGATCCACCCATTCATATGTTTCTTGTGCTGTATCTGGAAATCTGAACATTAGATCTGAGATTACTGCTAGAGAAACAAATGTATTTAGCCCTTTAGGACAATCGGTGATAGTAAATAAGATGTTTAGGGATGTGCCCTTAAAAATTCAAGGGGAAGTTTTTCTGGCGGACTTGATGGAACTACCATTTAGTGAGTTCGACCTTATTTTGGGCATGGACTGGTTGGTGAAACACCGTGCAAACTTGGATTGTGCTGCAAAGTAGATGGTGCAAAGAACCTCAAAGGATAAGGAAGTGATGATGATAGGTGAAAGAAGAAACTATTTGTCTAACGTGGTATCTACTTTAAAGGTAGAAAAGTTAGTGCGTAAAGGGTGTGGAGCATTCTTAGTCTTTATCAATACTTTGAATGCCAAAGAGTTATCGGTAGATAGCGTTAGAACGGTGAAAGAGTTTTCGAATGTCTTCTCGAGGAACATCCAGGATTGCCTCTAGATCGGGAGGTAGTATTTAGCATTGAGTTATTACTAGGGACGGCTTTGGTGTCTATACCCCCTTATAGAATGGCGTTGAAGGAGTTAGCGAAGCTTAAAGCTCAAATTAAGGAGTTGTTGGATCACAGATTCATTCGACCAAGTGTGTCACCGTGGGGAACACCGGTCTTATTCATTAAGAAGAAGGATGGGTCGATGCGTATGTGCATCGATTATAGGCAATTGAATAAGTTGACGATCAAGAACAAGTATCCGTTGCTGCCGAGGATCGACGATCTGTTTGATCAATTGTGAGAAGATTCTCTTTTCTCGAAGATAGATTTGAGATCGGGTTATCACCAGCTTAAGGTCAAAGAGACAGATATTCATAAGACTGCGTTTTGAACTCGTTATGGGCATTACGAGTTCTTAGTGATGTCGTTCGGGTTGACAAATGCACCAGCTATATTTATGGACATGATGAACTGGGTCTTCCAACCCTATCTAGACCGGTTTGTGGTAGTGTTCATAGATGATATTTTAGTGTACTTGAAGAATGAGGAAGAGCATGATTTGCATCTACGAGTTGTACTGAAGATTTTTAGAGAGAAGCAACTGTATGCCAAATTCAATAAGTGTGAATTTTGGCTGCGAGAAGTGAACTTTTTGGGGCATGTTGTTTCTGCCAAAGGAATTAGAGTTAATCCCCGGAAGGTCGAGGCTGTATTGGACTGGAAACCACCGAAGTTAGTGGTAAAATCTTAAGTTTTCTAGGTTTGGCTGGATATTACAGGCAGTTCATTGAGGGGTTTTTGTTGATTACTGCACCCCTAACTAAGCTGTTATGTAAGGAAGTATCATTTGTGTGGTCAGATAAGAAGCAAGAGAGCTTTGAGAAATTGAAGAAGATTCTGATAGAAGCACTAGTATTGATTCAACTTGAGGCTGGTAAGGAGTTTATTATTTATTACGATGCGTCACACATGGGCTTGGGATGTGTGTTGATGCAATGGGGAAAGGTGGTGGCTTATGCATCTCGTCGATCAAGGCCACATGAGGTGAACTATCCTACGCATGACTTAGAGTTAGCTGTAGTGGTATTTACTTTGAAGATTTGAAGACACTATCTGTATGGTGAGAAGTCGATTATCTATACGGATCATAAAAGTCTGAAATACCTCCTTACCCAAAAGGAGTTGAACTTAAGACAACGGAAGTGGATAGAATTGTTGAAAGATTATGACTTCACAATTGAGTATCATCTTGGAAAGGCTAACGTAGTGGCAGATGCATTGAGTTGTAAGGTGATATCAGATTTGAGAGCGATGTTCACTCACCTCAGCCTTTATAAAGATGGTAGTCTGTTAGCTGAACTTCAGGTGAAGCCTGCATGGATAAGTCAGATTAAGGAAAAGCAGTTGATAGATGAAGTGTTGGGTTCGCGACTTCAGCAAGTGGAAGGTGATGAGATAAAGGATTTTAGATTGAACAGTGATGGAGTATTGTGTTTCCGTGGAAGAGTTTGTATGCCCAAGGATTCAAAATTGAGACAAATGGTTCTACGTGAGGCACATAGTAGCCCATATGTTATGCACCCCGAGGGAAATAAGATGTACCGAGTCCTTCTTGAGCAATATTGGTTGCTAAGGTTGAAATGGGAGGTTACTGATTTCGTGAGCAAATGCTTGACATGTCAGCAAGTGAAAAAGGAACCTCAATTGCCATCGGGATTGCTACAACCGGTGTAAATTCCATTATGGAAATGGGAAAGGATAACGATGGATTTTGTTAGTGGGTTACCCTTAATGCTTACTAAGAAAGATTCAGTATGGGTTATAGTGGACTGGTTAATGAAGACTGCTCATTTCTTGCCTGTTCGTATGGATTATTTCTTGCAGAAGTTGGCCAAGTTGTATGTAGCAGAGATCGTGAGGTTACATGGGGTACCAGTGTCTATTATATCAATAGGGACCCTAGGTTTACATTACGATTTTGGAAGGCTTTACATGAAGCTTTGGGTACAAGGTTAAATTTCAGCATGGCGTTTTATTCACAATCAGATTCAGTCACAGAGAGTGATCCAGATTTTAGAAGATATGTTAAGGGGCTGTGTGATCGATTTAAGGGGAAGTTGGGAAGATTTTCTACCTTTGGCAAAGTTTTCATACAGCAACAGCTATCAATCCAGCATCCAGATGGCACCCTACAAGGCGTTGTATGGTCGTAGGTGTCGTACTCCTACTTGTTAGATTGAGCTGGGGGAGCGACAGTTATTGGGTCCTGAGTTGATTTCAGAGACGGAGGAAAAAGTAAAGGTAATTCGAGCACAGTTAAAGGAAGCTTCGGATAGACAAAAATTGTATACGGATCTGAAGCGTAAGGATATAAAGTTTACGGTGGGAGATCAGGTCTTTTTGAAGGTCTCACCTTGGAAGAAGATCTTTAGATTTAGGCGGAAGGGCAAGTTGAGCCCTAGATTCATCGGACCGTACCATGTACTGAAACGTGTTGGGCCAGTGGCTTATCAGCTTGAGTTACCTCCAGAGTTAAGTCAGATACATAGTGTATTCCATGTCTCTATGTTAAGGCGTTATCGTTCGGATCCATCTCATGTTGTACCAGTGGAGGAAGTTGAGTTAAGATCTGACTTGTCTTTTGAAGAGGAGCCAGTACAGATTTTAGATCGAGGCGTTAAGGTACTGAGAAGGAAGTCGGTAGCATTAGTAAAAATATTATGGCATAATCACGAATCAGAGGAAGCGACATGGGAGCCTGAGGACGCGATTCGGCGCAATATCCTCACCTCTTTTGATCAGGTAAATTTCGAAGATGAAATTTTCTTTAAGGGGGTAGAATTGTAACATCCTAAAATATAGAAATTTTATGTGTTGCATTATATCTTACGTGAGGCTAGTTAAATTATTAATTGTGTACGTTTTAAGGTTCTAAGAAGGCTCGGGGTTTGATTGGGCCCTAGTAAAAAAATTTCGTGTTTAAGCCTATTAAGGAGAGATAGCAAGTGGCATCAAGCTTATGGAAATAGGTGAGTATTTTGCTAGCTTAAAGGAGCTTATTGTAAAGGGGATATGGCGCCACATGAAGGACTTTGAGGGAGGAGGTTCAAATCCCATCCTGTGCAAATTTTGATTAATTTTTTTTATGCTATTCATTCATACTGTCGATCATGATGGTATATAAGGCAAGGTGGACTTTTTAATTTTGGAAAGGTGACTAAAGAAATAAGGCAAGGATGAGGGTAAGAAAAGAAATAAAAATAAAAAGACAAGATAAGTGAACATGTTGGCCTTTTTCATGGGTGATGTTTTGAAAAGTGTTTTTGGTCAACACTTATCCCTTTTGGCAAAGCAAAACACGGTTTGGGAAGGGGTATCGGGGTAGCCGAATTCTTCATTTGTCATTTGGCAAACTTTGGTGCTTGTTAGGCCAAATTCCTTTTAGCATTATTTTGTGTCATTCTTCTCCAAATTTCTCCTTCTCTTTGCCGAAACTTCAAGCCATTAGTGAGAATTTTTCTTCATTTCTTTCTTGTTTGCCGAAAGTACCTAACCATTGAGACCAAATTATTTCACTCATTTTCCTTTGGAAAAACTGGATCTACTTAAGCACTCATTTTCCATCTTTCTTTTCCTTTTTACAAAATTCTCCAGCCCTTCTTTCTTCTTCTCTAATCCATACTTCCATAGCTGAATATTCTTGCTCATTTTTCCTCCATAGCCGAACCCTTCATCTCTTCTTTATCATTTCTTCTCATTCGTGTTGACACTCACTCCTTTGATCAGTTGGTAAGTGGTTCTATTCTATCTTTTTATTTTTCTTTTTCCTAGTCGAATGTGTGTTTATCAACATTCGGATATTCCCTTTGTTCCAACTGAAATATCTTCTTTTCATAACTCTTTACAATGTGATCACCTTCTAATGTAGAGTTATAGTGGAAGGCCGAAACTTTGACTCATCCGTAGCCATTGTACAATCGTTAGGAATCGATTTCATAATCGTTAAGATAAGGGATTCATTATGGTTCATTTTGATCTTTTTCGTTGACCGATTAGTTGTTAAACGGAATAGTGGTTGTGACTAATCAATTATATTTTAGGGACTAAATCACTCGATCTATCCACTTGTTGATCATATGATTCTAGTGGTAAGCTGAATCCTTTCCTTAGTCAATCATCTCGTATCAACGTAATATCGTTGTGACTAAAATTTAAACTAATGGAGGTTTGTGATGCCGATTCGAAAAGGAAGGCGAGTGGAGAACTCAAAAGGAGTGGATTTACGATTCCTACTCTTAAGTTCAAGAAAAAGGTAGTATCGACGGTTTGAGATTTTCCATCGGGTTGTGGACCATCATCCGTTGAAAGTAGGCAAATTGTGGTTGTTCACGATTTTAGGGGTAAACATTTTAGATCGTTTATTTTAGAGTTAGATTAATAAAAAAACGTATGTCGATTAATCGAGTGTTTTGATATCATAGGTGTTGACGATCAAGAAGGCCTAGTACTTACCGTAATCAGGTGTGTAATCTCACGCCATTTTTCATGGGTTTTAAGATTCGATATCATATTGGAAATAGATCGTTATGGTTAAAATCGTAATATGGCGTAAACCGAAATTGGTCTAAGTTACACAATTTTGATAAATTTGTCACAAACGGTATTAACTATTTTGATAAATTTGTCAAAAAATGTATTAACACTGTGAGAATTACGAAAATGCCCTAATGGGCCGAATTACGAAAATGCCCCTAACTGTGATAATTACGAAAATGCCCCTAATGGGTTGAATTACAAAGATGCCCCTAATGGGTCGATTTGTAAAGTGTTATAATGGGCCAAATTTTTTTAATGAATCTCTGAATTAATGATTGTTGTTTATATTTGTAAATATCATGATTTACTATGTATGTTGCATTTACATAATTTTGCATGGGATGGGAAAATGTTCAAGAGAAGTGATTCCGGTGGTATTTCCCCAAAAATGTTTGTTAATATGATTTACTATGATTCCGGTGCCTTGGCCACAATCAAAATATGTTATAATGGCAACTTGCCTGTGATTGGTGTGTTTGGCGGGGTGGGTTGACTTGATCCCCACAGGTGTGATGGGATGGTACGGGTGGTGTGTAGCGGATGAATTATTAGGATGGGTTGGGTTGCATACTTTGGACATAATTATATATGTATATATATTCTGTTTTAGGCCCAAGATTATGCTAAATGGGCTTTGGCCCAAGTTGTTGCTAAACGGGTTCAAGCCCAATGGACAACGGTAAGGGGATTATGCACTGAGTTCTAGTAACTCACCCCTTTTCCTTAACCCTTGCAGGTAATGCTCAAGAACGTCGATTTAGTCCATGGATGACTCGGTGGAGGCTATACTTTAGAAATGGTGTTTATTTTGAACTTTAGATTTCTATTTCTTTTACTTTACTATTTTGGGTTTTTATGTCATAATAAGGCCTCTAAAATATTTTAATTTTTGCTTTATGTTTGACGAACTTATTATGTTGCTTAAATTATTTTAAAATGGGAATTTTTCAAAAACTTAAATAAGGTTTTTCCAAAATAGATTGACAAATGGATTTTTAACAAACTCCTACGAATATTTTTAACTCGGACATTTTCTCTCAAAATATCGACGATATTTTCAAAAGTTATGGTTTATAAAATCTCTAGTTCAAAATTATCGATTTATCAATCAATCTTCGAGGTTAGTAGTATTTTAACAAATATTTCAAATCAAACTTGTTTTCTTTATTTTAACAAATCAATACCTATTTTAGTACGAATCAAAAGGATTTAACATGTTTTCTCATGTGACATGTCAGATCCGGTCATAACGCATGGGCCGGGTTTGGGGTGTTACAGGTCGGTTTATGATTGGTATTTCTTTATCTATTCGGAATTCTATTTAAATATGTTGGAATGAAGTCGATGGCAAAAAATTATGTGAGATTATTATTATGTTTCTACTGATTATGGTTTTGTTTTATATATACAGAAAGCATAATACAGAGATATGCCTATTGGATTATTCTAACCGGATGATGTTATTATAAGTTAAAGTTGTTCTGATTGGAAAAATTATCACATTGGTGAAAGTTTGAATGGTCATGGTATACTAACAAAATTAAAGCAATTGAAGGTATTATTAACCGAAGCTCTAGCTTTAACTTCAATTGGAAATTAAGGGAAAGACACTAAACCACTCTTCTGGTAAGATTTTCGAGGACGAAAATCCTAAAAGGGGAGAAATGTAACATCCCGAATTAGGGCCTAATCGGAACAGTGGTTTTGGGACTACAAATTCGACGTAAGAAAATTTATTTTTATGGTCTACAATTTCACGGAACAATGTCATGAAAATTTCGTTCGAAAATTTTGACGTTTGGCCACTCAATTTAGTCAAAAGGACTAAATTATAAAAAGTGCAAAACTTAAGGTTCTAGGAGTTAGAGGTGTCAAATTGCTATGAAATTTTAAAGTAGAGGTTCTTAAATGGTAATTAGCCCATTGGTTAAATTGTTGGACAAAAATGGATATGGTATATGTTAGATAAGATATTTTTTTTGTAAGGGCATTTTGGTCCTTTTGTAAATTAAATGAATTAAAAACAAAATTAAAATGTCAAATTTGTCCATCATCTCCATATGGACGAAATTTACCAAGAGAAGACATGGCTAGGGTTTTCTTAACTTTCCAAGCTCATGATCAAGGAAAATGAGGTTTGAAACTAGAACGAGTAATTGACGAATAAGTCATTTTCACCGATTTTGCTTTCGAGGTAAGTTTGAATGTAAATAATACACCATTTTTATTTATGTTTTAATATTTTGTTATATTATATGAGATATAGTTGAATATGGAGTAATTATTTGATGTAATTTATGAATTGTGATTGATTATGGATGAATTGGTAAAATGATGAAAAGTGAGAATTCCCGGTTGAATCTACGGAATAGAAAAGATATGAATGAGGTAGCTAGGTCACATGTGTGGTACTAAATGTAGGACATTATGTGTACAAGAGATCTACGATATGGTTTTAGGTCACGTGTGTAGTACTAAGTGCAGGCTACTACGTGTACCAGACAGATAGGTCGCATGTGTAGTACTAAGTGCAGGCTACTATGCGTACCTGATAGTTTCGATCACATGTGTGGTACTAAGTGCAGGCCACTATGTGTAAGTGATGATTTTGGTCACATGTGTAGTACTAAGTGCAGGCTACTGTGTGTACCATATAACTTTGGCTGCAAGGGTGGTACTATGTCAAGGCCACCTTGTATCTGTTATTATTCCGATGAGTTCAACGGGAAATTGACCAAGTGAAAATACATGTGATTATGTAACGACAAAGTGTAATTGAATATGACTAAGTGATGGATAAGGCAGGTATAAGTGTGAAAATTTATGAACAATGTGCTCGATATTTGAGCAAACTTCAGTAAGATGAAATGGAGTAAGTGAAATTATGAAAGAGTAAATTTAGAAATAAAACAGTTTTGGACGGCAGCTGTAGAGTAATTTTTATAAATCACTAAAAATGGTAGAAATGGAATTAGTGGTTTAGTGAGATATGAAATTAAATCTTATTGAGTCTATTTTCATATGGAAAAAACAGAGAAAGCAAAGAAATTCTGTATTTTGAGATATTTAGATTTTTGTGAGACTGGGTCAGAGTGATTTCGAGATCCCCTATTCTGACTTAGAAAAATCATTATAAATTGTAAAAAAATAATCTTGGGACACAATTTATATGATTAGATTCCTTAATGAGTCTATTTTCAAGATAAACAAACTATAATGTTAGATGAACTCTGTACGAGGATGAAATTTATTTGTAGTAAAAAGAGGTCAGAATAGTCAAACAGTGAAACATGGAGAATTTGAATAATAAACTGTACTAATTGGCTAAACCAAAAATTCTGAAACGTTTATGGTAACAAGATACATGAGTCTGGTTTTAAGGAAAATTTACGGATATTAATTTGGAGTTTTGTACCTCCATGTAAAAATAATTTAGTGACTATGACTCGAATAGACAACTTGCTCCGAACTTGAATAAATAGTAAATTTGAATGTAGATATGGTTGTGTTATTTTGTAAACATGTTAAATCCATTTCTTGTTATTTACATACTTACTTACTAAGCTTTGTAGCTTACTTCCCTTCATTTCTCATATCTTATAGGGTTGTATGCTAACTCGAGTTGGAGATCGTCGGAGATGTAATCACACTATCAAGCTATCATCATGGGGTAAAAGTGAATACAAACCTATTAAGTTTATGTCATGTATAGGAGACTTAGTCATTTGTATATGTCATAATTGGTTTGGTCTAAAATGTTGGCCTTTAATATTTAGCAGTTCATTTTGTATAATTTGGATGAAATTTTATGACCCAGTTTAATACGTTTACAAGTGTATGTGTTTTGGTAATGCCTCGTACCCTATTCCGGCGTTGAATACGAGTAAGGGGTGTTACATGGTAACTGTATAAAAGTACTCTCGCCATCAAGTCAAAACTTAAAATCATCATAAGCAGTTTAATAATAAGAAGAAACCATTTTCATCAATGGAACTTTTCCTACTGATATCTCATGGCTAATACTTTGAACAATAATTTATTAAGGAAATAGAAATAACAAAATCTCAGAACATATAGCTACACAGAAAATACTCATAACTACTGAAAATAATCATAAAAAAAGTCACACAATCTTCCTTTATTTTCATTGAGCAATAGCTAGTAAAACGGGATGCTAACATCATACGGACCTTACAGACACCTTTCTATCTGTGCATGATGCAGAAAACTAGAAAAGATAGAACAATTTCGATCATAGCTCAAATAGACTACAATGCTTTCATCTACCTATAAATTTAGCTGACATTCTCATACTATAGGAATTTCATTCGAAATCTCGCAGATATATATACCTCTGAGAGTAAATGGAAACATATAATAGTCGAAAGAGATTGCTGTAATTTCTCAACCATAAACACTGCATTCAGTCATTAATACATCTCGATCATGATTGCACCATCTAATTCTGTCATTACTAATATGATATTATTCCAATTGCAAACATAAATAAATTCAGAATAAATTCCAGCAATTACATACTTTAGGCCTCATACCTGGATAAGTTAATTAGATGAGCCTGACCATTCTTTAACTATAACATTTGGGAATCCAAATGATTTTCATATCAATCTGACATCTTTTCTACAACTGTGTTCATTTACTAAACCATTCTCAACTCTAATCACATTGTCAATTAATCTACAATTCAACTCTTTAGTCTTCCACTTGTAAACCCATTCGGTCTGAATTTCATGAAATTTCTTTATAACATACCTTATTGGAAGGGGATGAGGTTGTAACGCCTCTGACTTGCCTCTTATATATTCATGCATATAACTTAACACTCATCAATATATATATTTTGTTTCAAGTAACTTAACATGCATACTCATTTTACACAACCTTCCTATCATCTTATACAAACAAGTGCACTTATACTTTTATTCATAAATCTCGAGTAAAATTATTCATAACATTCACTTAATTTCACAAGTTATACTCATAGAATCATACAAATGCCAGTCAAACATAAACACTTATCATAGTATAAACTTTCCTTTCATCTCATCTTTCATATTTCAAGAGAAATTCCCATCCACAATTTATTCATCATGACATAAACATCATAAACTACTATTCTTACTTTTTACGAGTCTCAACACATCATAAACACACTGTTTGCACTATCAAATTTAGCTCGGTTGAAGTGCGCATCTGTCTAATAAAACAATTTACATCAGGGTCGGGAGTCGTTACACTATCACAGTTCAATACGGCATGTATAGCTAGACCCTCACACTCACTATGGTAGTCTGAGAACCGACTAAACCATAGCTCTGATACCACTAAATGTAACCCCCTTACCCTATACTACGCCAAAATCGGGTACGATGCATTACCAGACTTAACAATACATTCTACCAAATCCCGAGCCACAAAATTTCACTTTTAATTTAAACTTTAACAAACACATGCAAATACAAGCATTATAACTCCATGACCAATATGAGCCACAACTCTTGACTAAATACAGAATAATCCTTATTACCGTTATGAAGCAATACATTTAATCAAATTAATTAACACATACACAAAATAACTTAGTGAAGCCCCTATACATGCCATAACTTAAATCATTTATAAATAAAGATACCCATAGATAGCTTGATAGTGTGAAGCGATCTCCGAAGGCCTTCAGCTCGAGCTTGTTTAATAGGACTCTAAAACATGAGAAAGAAAAGGGGGTAAGCTTATAAAGCTTAGTAAGTTCATATGTAAAAATAATAAGCATTAGCAATGAATTTAGCTTACTACTAAGCTGTCATAACTTGCATAAATAATGCTAAGTTCTTACTTTCTCAACTTACTCATTTGTAGCCTTACAAAAGCCTCAATGAGACAAATCCTCACAACAAGTTATCAAATTGATACAATCATTAAATCACATGCTTATACCTTATTACTCATGTTCACATTAATCTATCTACTTGAATCACTGTCACTAAATTATTTATTTCTTGAGCTACAGAGCTCTGAATTACAAACTACTAATTTTCCCTGAAACTAGACTCATATATCTTCATACCATAAAATTTATATAATTTTTAGTCTTTCCAATTAGTACAGTTTATTCATTAAAATTTCCCTCTTTCACTATTTAACTATCCTGACCTCTCTTCACTAAAAATCAATTATCTCCTCGTATAGAATTCATATGAACTTATTGTTCGGTATATTTGAAACTAGACTCATTCATAATTTCAGAAATATAAATTATATCACATAATTATTTTGGTACAATGTTTAATGATTTTTCCAAGATTGAATAGGGGATCACGTAATCATTCTGAACTAGTCTCACAAAAATCTAAATATCTCAAAATACAGAATTTCATTGATTTCTCATGTTTCTTTCATGTGAAAAAGACTCAATAATATTTAATTTTATATCTCACTCAACTACTGATTCCATTTCTACCATTTTTAGTGATTTTTCTAATTTACTCTACTGCTGTTGTCCAAAACAGTTTTATTTGTAAATTTTTGCTCTCACTCACTTTAGTTGTATTCATTACTTACCTATAACAATCTTTCCAATTTTAGATTACATATCGAGCATATTGCTCATATGTTACACATGCATATACCTACTCTTATCACTACAAGCCACACATAATTTCACTTAATCGATTTTCTCGATGAACTCATCGGTAAACCTACCAAAGGCTCAGAAAACAAAGGGCACCTTACTTAATAGCTTGCTTACATGCCTGCAACATCTCACTTAACACATGAGTACTCTTTCATAATATAGGCATATTGCCAATCATGTCATAAAGTGTCACAAACATAACTAAAAACTCATCACTTACTTAATATTTGATAATGTCAATTACTTACAATCTCAATATTAAATAAGCCTTAAATGCATACATGTACTCTTTCTTCATGTTCTCCCCTTGTCATTTCTTTGAATTACTCTTTGGATTACTCGGGAATCTTTTCCTTTTTGAACTTACCATTGCCATGTCTTGACATGGTCTTACATGGTATCCTTGCCTCATGAACTCACTAATGCCATGCCTTGGTATGGTCTTACATGGGACTTTTGCCTTATAGTAACTCATCAATGCCATGTCTTGACATGGTCTTACATGATTTCCTTGCCTTATAGAACTTATCAATGTCATGCCTTGGCATGGTCTTCCATGATATCCTTATCTTACCAAATGCCATGCTAGAAACATGGTCTTACATGGTATTCTTGTCTTATTGCCAATTCCACATCTTGATGTGGTCTTACATGGAGTCCTTAATCAATGCTGATGCCATGTCTTGACATGGTCTTACACGGGATCCTTGCCTTACCAATACCATGTCTTGACAAGGTCTTACATGGTATCCTTAACCGTAAATTCCTCCTTAAATGCCATGTTATGAACATGGACTTTTCCATCAATTCTTCCTTAATTGCCATGGTATAGCCATGGACTTTGAGATATCAATGCCTTGTCAAGTCATAGCTGAAACATACTTGCTCAAATTCTCAAGGTTAGTCGCATAACTCAATAATAACATTACTAATAAGAACAATTGCATAATAATAAAATGCTACTCAACTTACATACTTACATTCTAAATCTCATCATATCATCAACTTAACTTATTCTCATAAAACTATGCTAGTCAATACTTTCATGTTATCATACAAAGCCATAATACAAAATATGGTCTTACATATAAATTATACAAGTTCTCTTTCCAATATCGAATTATTATCGAACATTAATCATTATATCTGAAACTCAATACTAAAGTATTTACGACCAAAATATCAATTTATCATTCAAATATGCATAATTAAATGCTTATTAAACATATGAACTTACCTCGATACCAAAACGGTCATTTTACCAACTTTCTCGATTTTGATTTTCCTCTTGTTCTAGGTCCAAATCTCGTTTTTCGGGGTCTAAGACATCACATTTCACTTATTTAATTAATGTACTACTCAAAACAGTCCCTAACTCAAACTTCAGAAAAATTACAATTTTGCCATAAACTTTTGCATAATTATGATTTTGCCCCTATGATAAAAAATTAAACTTCATCCCTTATTCTTATGTTTTATAACATGCTGATCATTTTTTCCTTTTATGGCAAGATCAAATTCTTGCTCTAACATGCACTTATGTACATTAGGTATTTTTGCCGATTATGTCGTTTTACTCGTTTTCACTTAAAATCGCTTAGTAAAAGTTGTTTAACATAATTCTAAGCTTCATATTCTGCAATAAAACATCAAAATAAACACATTTCACCTATGGGTATTTTTCCAAATATGAACCCTAGGTTAAATTATTGCTAGAATAAGCTAAATCAAGTTACCGGGACTCAAAAACGTAAAGAACGTGAAAAACGGGGCTAGGATGGATTTACCATCAAGCTTGGAAAGCTTGAAAACCTTATCCATGTCTTCCCACATGTTAAATTCGGTCTAAGCTTGAAGATGGACAAATTTGGCATTTAAATTTTGTTTTTAATTCATTTAATTCACTAAATTACCAAAATACCCCTTAAATAATCTTTTGAAACATACCCATCCATGTCCATTTTTGTCCACCAACTTAACCTATGGCCAAATTATCATTTAAGGACCTCCAATTTAAAATTTAATAACAATTGGACACCTCTAACATGTAGAACTCAACTTTTACACTTTTTACAATTTAGTCCTTTTGACTAAATTGGTGCCCAAACGTCAAAATTTTCGAATGAGATTTTCATGAAATCATTCCGTGAAAGTAGACCATAAGAATATAAATAAAATAAATTTCTCAAAATCGGATTTGTGGTCTTGAAACCACTATTTCGACTAAGCCCAAAATCAGGCTGTTACAGTCACGTTATTGGAACTTTCTCGTATTCATATATTTTGCTCCTCGAACAATTCATCATATATATATATATATATATAACTTATTCAAAATACATACATTTGCATTACCAGTCGGCATTGAATTCAACCATACAAATAATATGTATTTATAACATGATTTTGTAATGTCTATTAAAATACGAACTTACCTTGTTCGTAGTAATGACAAATTAAGTCGACTAATCCGATATTTTGACTTTCCCACGATCTTGATCGAATTTTGCTTTTGCCAATCTAATTTATATCAAAATTAACTTACTTAATCAACATTTCATTCTATTTTCATCCAAAACACACAATTGGGCATTTTTACACATTAGCCCCTAAAGTTTTACATTTATGAACTTTAGTCCTTATTACACAAATACAAAAAATTCACAAAATTACTAAATTACCCATGCTAGAAGAATTACCAAAGTACCCTTAGCAGCCCATATTTTTTATTTATTTCACATTTCAACCTCATATTTTACGCATTTCACAAATTAATCCTAAATTGACATTTTCACTCAAAATCACTTTATACAACTTGTAAAACTATTAGCAAATATTCATATTTCATCATCAAGCATCAAGTTTATCACATTATCAACAATGGAAAATCTCAAATTCATCATCAAATCCTAAAATTAAAGCATATGTTTGCTAGCACTTGAAGCAACGATCTCAAAAACGTAAAAATTATCAAAAACCAAACAAAATCCATACCTTAATTCAAGCTAGAAGTGTGCCAAACTTTAAAACTCAACCATTGCTTATTTTCTCTCCAACATTCAGCCAAAGATGAACATGCATGGCCATTTTTTTGGTTTTTGTTTATTATATTACATATTATTTCTTAATTTACAAAACTAACCTTAATGATTTTTAATGATAAAACTTATAATATAAGCCCATTACCGACATGCATGTTTCCAAGGGTGAAATTATATCTTAAGGACTCCACATTATAAAAAACAATAGCAATGTAACACTTTAACAAATAGCATGTCACTTTTGCATTTTACGTGATTAAATCCTTTTATCGAATCAGACACTCAAACGAGAAAATTAAATCACGAAAATTTCACACATATAAATTAACATACTATAGACACCAAAAATAAAATTAAAATATTTTTCTAACTCGAATTTGTGGTCCCGAAACCACTATTCTGACTAGGGTCTAAACTGGACTGTTACAACTCTCCCCCTAGAGATTTTTGTCCCCGAAAATCTTACCAGAAAGTAGATAAAGGATTTGCTTCCACACAATACATTTCAAATTCATACTTTGCTTCGGATTTCAAATCTCTTTAATCTCACAACTAAAATTCTGATTTGACTTTTGTTGTACATCATCTCTAGCTGAGACTGCTTATAACTGTATTACATTGTCTTCATTTTATGCTCAATTTCTCTGACGATATTAATCTTGTGTATCATTTTCTCACAAAGCTCGATCCTGAAATAACGGAGTTTGATAACTGCTTATAACAACAACAATATTTCTTAGTTGCTTTGAAACTTTAAAACACAGTGACGAATAAAATATTTTGAGAATTTGAATTGTGTTTCCGATTTCAATGCAATCTCATACTCACTGATTATTGTAATTTCCCTTAGAATCACAATATGAGTTTTAGATCTCAATCCGAAACAATGATGATTGGCACCATGTGTAGACTTATCATCCTAGGAACAGATAACTTTATCCTTTTCAATGATAATGATAATCCCGATACAGAATTCATCAACACTCTATTTCTATAATCAACAAAGTCAGAAATATCACAGTTCACACTCATTCATTAATACTATATCTTGGAATGTCGTGCATCATGTTACTCTCGTACAAGTAGACTAACTAACATTGTGAGCTACCAATAACAATGGTTGTAAAATCCCAGAGTTTCTCGGTATAGACACTTTACCTCGAAGAAACAAATAATCATCGATTCCAAATCTAAAGTTCTGAATCAGAAATCAATTTATGCTTAACCCCTTTTTAACATATAATTTGATAACACATTTCTAAGTTTTACATCTTCGCTAAATAACATTTATTTAGCATTTAACTCAACTAACAACTGTTCATCATCTGATAAGATCAATCACATATTCATCGCTCATATAGCACACAAGAGTTTCCCATTCGGAATATCCAAACAATATTTTTTTTCCTCCGATAATAATTGCTTACAGACTCAAAATTTTTTCTATGATTCGAGCTAACCTTGTTGTGCCAAGTTCGGATCTTTTTCTGACATTAAACGTTTTAAACACTTATAGTCATCAAATATGTCACATAACTCTTTTTATGCAACTTTAACTGTATAGAATCACAAGATATCTCTGCACATTCTTGTATTAGAACACATTTCGAACCATTCAATAATGTATGGCCAAAAATCATAATCTCTTTATTTAACTCAGACTGAAGCAGAACTGATGTTTTGGTTGAAAATATCTTCATGCAAAAGAAAGCTTCAACAATTGAGCTACCTTTAATTTACCACAATATTTCTCAGATAGAATCGTTCCAATAGATATAATTCTGTATCAAGTCTTCAAGAATACAAATTCTTCTTCTAGACTATCCTTCAATTCATGCATGTACGTTCAAAGTTTATTTCCAGTTTGTAGATAGATTCAAATACATATAGCCCAATTAACTTTTCAATCAAATAATTCAGTTCATACTAACTACTAAACTGGTCTTTTCGAAGAAATCTTTTTTTCTCATTAGAAGGATAACTCCAGACATATCATTATATAGATTGATCTTGATCTTTTATCATTTTCACTTTTATCAATGTTGAACCTTCACAAGAACTAGAAAAGAGTTTATAATGAAGCTGTCTCATATATTATTCATTGAAACTCTGAATTTTACTGAAATCAGCTTAACCAAATAGAAATCATTGGGCCTTACTAAGAACAATGTCTCAACCCTATAATAAATATTATCCCGGCTGTTAATGAAGCATTTGAACATCGAAAAGAATCAAATATGATTTAAATAGCAACCATTTTAGAAACACAACTTCTATAACTCTGAGGACGGTACCACCGTACTCTCATATTTCAAGCCAAAAATTATAATCATAATAGACATAGTTATATCTGTCAAATAGAGATCTCTTGCAGATAATCACATGGAATCATAAGAAAATCGGAATAAGAAATTTTAACATTTGGAGTTACATAGGATATCTGAAAATTACAGCCCATATAGAATGATATCAATTCCGATGATATCCCAGAAAATGTCCATATAGAACAATGTCACTCATAAATACTGAAATCCACAATTACAAAAGTAATATAATCTTCAAATATATTCAACAGAACAATACCTAGTAGAAATCGAATATTAGCCTCATATAGATTTTACCGTCAATTTTTCATATTCACACAAGGGAATAAATACTAGAGAAAGACATAGTATTGTCAAACATAACCCAAACAGACCAACAATGCTTTCATCCATTAATATGTTTAGCTAATGTTCTCATATGATAAGAATTCCTTCTGAAATTAAACAGTTACATATATTTTTGAGGATAAATATACACATAAAATGCCCAGAAGGAATCATACTAACAGCCCGACTATAACCATTGCCTTCAACCATCAATACAATTCAATCATTATTCAATTGTCTAATTCTGTCATCAGAAATTTTCACATTATCCCTTCACTAATAGAAGTCAATTCAAAAAAGCTTCCAATTAATACTTTCTTTAGATAACATACCTGAATAAGTCATTTAATCAGAGTTAACTTCTTCTTTAATAGTGACTTTACATAATCGGAATAGTTTTCAGAACTATCCAATATCTCTTTTAGTATTGTCTTCATTTGTTGATTTATTCTCTTTTCTGACCGCATTACTAATCTTTCAAACACGGACTCGTAACTCCACACTCGTGAGCTTATTCAATCCAAATCTTACAGATTTCATTGTAATATTTTTTCGATAAGGGGGTGAGGGTAGAACGCCTCAGATTTAACTCGCATATAAATGTACATAACACATACTATTACGAATAGCCAGTTCATTACTAATTTCACATTCTCAAAACATTTAATAATCATTTGCTTATGATCAATTTTGTACTTAACACATAGTTTATATGCCAACTCAAATCACTAATTCATAATCAAAGCATTTCATATATTAGTCATAGACCATATATCACATATCACAACTCATATGCTTATATCATTACAGCATTTATCAACAACAGAATATCTTGTATTCTTATTCTTACCTTTATGAGTCTAAACTCATCATCAATACATTTTCACTCAAATATTTTAGTATTTACTTCTGTACTATCAGAATGAGCTCAATTGGAAAACTTATCTATCTCATCAAAATAATTTTCGTCAGAGTCGGGAGATATCACACTATCACAGGTAAAATATGGCATGTATAACAAAACTCAAATACACTATTGATAAACTGTAAAAGTAACATATTTTAATCCCACATTTAGTACGCTTTTGGATGATTTATCCTTGATTTATGTAAAAGGTGCTCTTAATCCTTTCTTTTCATGTCTTATACTTAGGAAAGCACCTAAGGATAAAAAGAATGAGAAACAGGCTTAAAACAGGCCAATTTGGGCCAAAGAGGAAATCGACACGGCCTAGACTTCAAGCCACATGACTGTGCCTCGTCAAATTACTTCACATGACCATGCCATGATTTACACGGTCATGCCCCAATTAACAAAATTGAGACACAACCTGAAGACGATTTACACGGGTGTGTACCATGGCCGTGCCCCTGCTACAGGAATGAGCAATTTCACTCGGATTTGGATGCTTGAAGCCAAAGAATCATTCTCTTAAGTCCACTTAAACATCCTAGCAGAAATTTCACTTGAATTAGGATACTTAGGAGCCAAGTAAAGCATCTAAAAGCCTATATAAACACCCAAGGTAGCAACTAAAAGGGGAGTTCGGTAGAAGCCAAAATAGGGGACAGGGTTTTCTGCCAGAGCTTTTATTTAGGGAATTACTCGAAGATAGCCAGTTGATCCATCTCAAGAAGCCGGAGTTCTATTCAAAATGGAGGATCTCTCCTTCAATTCCTTTAGGGGGTTTTAGGGATTTCTTATGTTTTATTTTATCTTTCCTCTTGAGATGTTTTCCTATTTTGTTATGAACTAAACCCTTCATATACCTGAAGGGGATGAACCCTATGATGGATTTTTTTATTTGATTTCTAAATTATATGATAAATACTTAGTTTGTTCTTAATTATGTTGCTTAATTTAATCTAATGTGCTTAGGTGGAGGAGGAATAGACCCCGCCTAAGAGTAGATCTATCATAATTGAGCGGAGTTGATCCGGGCGCCTAGAGATACGGTTACGAGATTTTGTAACATTCGGGATTTGGGGGTTATGCATTTATTGCATAATTCAAGTGAGCTAGTAGGCTTTGAGTGTGTTTTGGGGGTTTTGAGAACTTCAGGAGAAGGGGAAATACAGTGGAAAACATTTGGATTTCAAGCTTAGGAAAGGGAGCTAGGTGAAGGAGGTCTTAAGAGAAATTGTGGGGAGTTCATGACACAAAGGAACCATGTGGTAAAGTGGCTTGGGGATGTTACCTAAGGAGCAGGGAAGCTTGTGTCAAAGGGTTTCAGGAGGGAGGAGGTTCGAGTCAAGATGGTAGCATAAAGTGTGGTTTTATTTTGCAAATTGGCATCAAGAGAGGAGGAGTGTTGGACGACATATGGACTTCCAAAAGGATGAGATAAGGCTGGGTTTATTATTTTTTTTTAAATTCAGCTATAAAGTAAGGATAAATGTAGACTTATTCAATTTATTTTGAATGAGTTGTATGGAGAAAAAATAGGAAAGAATTAAGGGATATGATAGGAGAAGATATAGTGGCCGGCCAAGGGACTCTTTGGTTGGACAAATTCAGTCATGTAGGGGGTGATAAGTGCCAAATTTTAGTTAGTAAGGGAGCCCATCTTGTTGCCGAAATTGAGAGTGAAGAGAACTCTCTCTTTTTCCTTCTTTTTCATTTAAAGCCGAATCCCCATTATTCACCATTGCCGAACTTTTCCTAATCTTCTCTTCCCATTCTTTTTCCTTCCTTCAACCTTATTTCTACCTCTTTTCTTAAATGGTCGAATGCCCCTTTATCATTTAGAAGCTTAGCCGAGATTGGTAACCTTCTCCTCTCATCTCTTGAGATCATCAAAGTCGAAACCTTCTTCTTTGGATAGCCATAGCCGAACCTTATAAGCCCTTCTTTTTTTTCTTTCTTTTTCATCACCATTTTTGAGCCATAGCCGAATGTGCAATTATCATTTGAAAGGCTTAGCCGAATCTTGTTGTGAGTTTTAGAAGCCGAAACCTTCTTTCTTTTAATCTTTTCAATCAACGTGGTGGTAAGTAATTTCTATCCTAGTAATCTGTTTGGGTTCTTATTCTTTTAGTGTGCCGAAATCAATGGTTAAGCCTTGGTTAGGGATGTCTGAATGTGTAGAGTGCTATAACCACGTGTTCTTTTGTGTGTAGCCAATGTTAAGGAGCAGTAAGGAGACTTTCGGGATTTGAAGTGTTCAAGGTAAGCAACTATAATATTTGGCCGAGGGCCATTCTCATGGATTATTACTTAAAGCTAATTTTAACAGTTGATTAGCAAGGAATTTCGACAACCTCATAGACCAGTGGTGATTCGGGATTTAGTTAAGCAAGGTAGGTGGTTTGTAGTATTCGGCCATAGGCCATTTTATGAGTTTAAGTGATGACCGATTTCTGACTTTGGTTCTTAGGAGCTAATCGACAGGAATAAGGAGAGTTTGGGGAGTGAGTAGACTATGCCAAAAAGGTGTGTAGTTATCGCACTGTTCTCCTATTATTTATGTATGTTGTTATATATATATATGTTTATGATGTGGATAGAAGCTGAAAATATGGCTGAGATGGTGGCTACTCATGGTGGGTAATCGATTGATCAGGTCAGTGTTTTATGACATTAATTTACCTATGGTATATGTATGAAATTGCGGTAGTATGTGATGTATGATCAATACAATGATATTTTGTCATGATACATATATATATATATATATATATATGCATGGGGCTTGGGATATAATCACAGAAGGACAGGGTGTACATATTTATGTACGTGGTCTAATGTTAGCCTTGTGCTATATTGGCGCTTGATGTTGGCTATGTGCTTCATCAAGGTGGGTGTTGGCTATGTACCACATCGTAGGCGGATGATAGTCGTGTGCATCACCGTGGATAGAGGATGACCTTGAGTCACCTCGTGGATACAGATATGTGGGGTCACTTAGGTGATCGATGGCTAAGCCATGACTTTGAGCAGCATGACTACCAAAGAGGTGTGTAGTGGTTGGAGGGCGATTTAGTAATCCCCTGGTGTGTGCGGTAGGTACGAGGGTGTGTAGCGGATGGACTCTAGGTTGGGTTGGGATGCATTTTGCATGACTGATTATGTGGATCAATATGGATATGGGTCAAGCCCAATATGTGGAATTATGTGGATGAATTGCCTCATCATCTGATATGTGATTGACATGTGGTTGTGGGCTAAGCCCATGTGTGGAGGCATGTGAAATAATTACACACTGAGTCTGTTTGACTCACCCAAATTTTTCACCAACATCGCAGGTGATTCGTGATGCTTGGATCGGGTTGGAGCAGATACGAGGTGGCCATGCAGAAGATGTTTTAATTATTTTATGCAGTTTATTATTAAGTAATTTGATTAATAATTTATTGTAATAAGGGCCTCCTAAAGTATTTAAGGTTTATTATTATGTTTTAGTTGGATGGAAAATTAAATTACTATTTCAAATGATTTTATTTTTAGTAACTTATAACTTTAATATATATATATATATATATATTAAAGTTTTAATTAGGATAATTTGTAACATCAAAGTTTTATTTATAATTTTAAGTAAACAATGTTTTAGAAATGAGCACAACCTTTAATGTTTTATCTTCAAGTCAAAATCCCTTCAAACATTTTCCTCAGTGGCATCCTAAATTCGGTCGTGGTGTATGGGCTGGGCTTGGGGTGTTACAGATTTTGTCGGATTAGGGTGAAACCTAATATGGGAATCCATTGATCGATTACTGCTTCCTTAGGGGTTATTATAAGAGAATGAGAGTTCCACTAATTAACCTAAGGTTAGATGTTATTCGCCTCAAGAGAGGGTTTAATATAGGTTAGGGAGTCTCACGGATCAAGCTAAGTAAAGAAATCATATGGTTTGGGGAATAAATAATAAGTAAAGTCATAGGTGGATTCTTCCTGAGGGTATCGTCTTCATCAACTGAGTTTTCCTAAAGTCTTTCTCCAATTCATTCTTTTGTCTTTGCATCTAGTTTAGTTTTTTTCATTAGTTTCATAAATCAATCACTCCATATTTCAGGCTAAATAATAGAAAGAAAGTTAGTAGTAGTACTTTTGGGTTCCCTTGGGTTCGATAAGATATTCTTGCCTAAAATATACTACTGTTCGATAGGTGCACTTGCCTCTATTGTTGTCATAGTTAGTCTACAGGTTCAATCATTCTTTTATAAATATTAAAACTCGACTGTTTGACACGATCAATTTTTTGGTGCTGTTGCCGGGGAACTCTAAAATATTAAGAAAGCTCTATTTTTATTACTTTAGCCAATTTTTTATTACAATTTATTATTATTTATTATTTTTTTACTTTGCTAATTTTTCCCATATTTTGCTTTTAGCGGAAAATTTTAGTTTATGTAAAAGATGGCACTGAATAAGTATCAGTGGCAAGGCATGAGGGCAATTCCTACTAAAGCAACCAGTGGTTTAAACCACGACATGGTCACCAGGTTATCTAATCAGTTAGAGATAATGAATAAAAAGATTGATGATTGGTATAGTCCCTCGTAGGTACATCCAGAAATACAATATGATTTGAATCTAGGAGGCATGGCGAATCCTGAGTACCCACCCTACGGATATGGCATGGAAAACGAGCAAGCTCACTATACAGGTAACTATTCTAGATATCAAAATAACTTTTATAGTGACACTTATAATGCAGGTTGGAAGTACCATCCCAATTTCTCGTGGGATGATCAAAATAGCCAAAGATCAAAACTTCCTCCAGATTTTCAACAACCACCTCACCAACAAGAAGATGAGCCAAATCTTGAAGAGATGCTGACGAAATTCATGGCTGCCACAGATTCTCGTCTCCAAAAGACTGAAGCAACACTTGATAAACAACAAGAATTGATCAAAGGGATCGAGAATCAAGTTGGAGAACTTACTAGGTCAGTAGGACATCTCACAAAGCTGATTTCTGAACGTCAACAACGACGTCTACCAAATAACACAGAGATTAAACCGAAAGAGCAAATTCAAGCCATCTCAGCCTATGCCAATAATGAGTTAGATGAACCAAACAAATACAAGAAAACAAGGTAGACGAAGGTAAGATAGAGGTAACACAAGAAAAGCAAAAATCGGTAATCAAGGAGTACCAACCTCGCATACCTTATCCTGAAGCAATGAAAAGAGACGATTCAGAGGAATAGTTCGGTAAGTTTCTTAAACTCTTAAAGAAAGTACATATTAACTTTCCTCTCTTTGAAGCTCTTTTTCAGATGCCAGACCTGAGGAAATTTTTAAGACAGCTCTTGACAAACAAACGTAAACTAGATGAGGAGCACCACGTGGAATTAAACACAACATGTTCAGCAATGTTACAGAACAGACTACCACAAAAGCAAATCGACACAGGGAGTTTTACAATTCCATGTTTAATTGGTAGTTTATTTATTGATAATGCTTTAGCGGATTTAGGGGCAAGCATCAATGTTATGCCTTACAAAATGTTTAAACAACTAGGTCTAGGGAAACCCAGACAAACTAGGATGAGCATTCAATTAACTGATAAAATTATAAGAATTCCTAGGGATATAATAGAAAATGTTCTAATCAAAATTGATAAATTCGTATTCCCAATAGAATTTATCATTTTAGACATGGATGAGGACAACATGATCCCCTTAATTTTAGGAAAACCCTTTTTAGCAACTGCTAGAGCTAAAATTGATATCTATGTAGGAGAACTCATACTTCGTGTAGGCGACGAGATAGTCACTTTTCAAGCTCTTGACTCAGCCAGAACATCAAGTAATAAAGGTGAGAAAGTAAATTCAGTTGATAACCAACTTGTTCAACCTTCATTGCAGGAAACACAACAAAGCTACAAACCTGAGCCATATCATAGACCTCGTGCTAATAAAAAAGAATTACATGAGGAACCAGAACCACACGAAGTGAAATCGAAGGAAACCCCAGATGAGCTGATAGGAACAACAAATCACATCAAAATAGAGGATCAGGTATTATTGAATAAGGAAGACCCTTGAATCACCAATTCAAACCTCAAGACAAACAAAGAAATCACTTTTGAGGTACTAAATGTCTTCCTATACGGCACAGTCGAGGTCAACAATCCTAAATTTGACACTTTTAAGGTAAACATTACTCGACTTAAACTATATATCCATAACTGAAGTGATCGCATGAGAAAGGATTTTCACCTCCTCATACTACCATGACCATACGAATGAGAGGTAAAGTCTAGCTAAGACTATAAATGAGCTCTCGGGAGACAACCCGAGCACTAACCCCATTTTTATATTTTTTTAATTTTTTTAAAATTTTTCTTTTCATTTTCTTTTTAGCACCTAATCATGAACTAACCAAAGAGCAAATTTCTATGCCACATGGCCTTACACACGGGTGTGCCCGTGGCCTTGTGGAAGCCGGGGGATGAACCATGGGCATGCCAGTAGCCGTGCACGACATAGAAAAATTTCTTTTCCCAACACGGGTAGTGATAATAGTCGACGCCCGTGCCGACGCCCCATGTGAGGTTACTGACTTGTCAAGCACGGGCTAAACATGGCCGTGCCTTTCAATCGTGCCAACATTCTGACTTATCGAACACGAGAGGAGCACAACCGTATTGAATGACCGTGTGAAGAAAGACATGGGAGTGCCACAACACCTATGGCCATGCCCAGACACCCTGAATACGTTAAAAATTCAAAATCCCAAAATACGGGCTACATCTCTATTTAAACCTCATTCTCCATTTTTCTAATTGTCTTTCATTTTCCATTATTTATTTTTGTTTTTATTTTATTTCATTATTATTTTTTAATTTATTTTATTTTATTTTCTTCTTCTCATTCTTTATGATATTTAGATTTAGCTTAGGATACAATAAAACCAAGCCGGCCACTTCGAGGATTCAATTTCAAACGGTTGGAGATGCTTCCCCACGTTCACTTCAAATCTTATCCGATTTCTTTTCATAGACTTCATTCAAAAATTCAGGAAGTGTTACTTCTCCCCTTCTCTTTTGATTTTATTATTACATAATTGTTTATCTATCTCTGTACATTGAGGTCTATGTACATCTTAAGTGTGTGGGCGGGTAAAAGTACCTGACTTTTTGCATTATTCTCAAAATCCTGAATTTAGTCTTGTTAGAAAGTATTTTTCTCATATTACTAATTAGGATGAAATTTCTAATGATGTATGATTTTTATTGATATGTTTTAGAGTAAGTCATAGTTAATTGTGCATTGATGATTAAATTTGAAGGATACTAGAAAATCGAGCATGATAAGTCTACTTTCTAAAAATTAAAAATTAATAGGTTGTTGAATTGAATTTGAGTATTACTTTGAAGTTTGAAATTTACAGGGATTGATGTCAAAAACACCCATAATTTTGTGAGATTTTGAGCCTTATAGAGCATATATTCTTTTTCTTGCTCACTTTATTGATTATGCATGTGTCAACTTTGAACTGTTATTCTAGAACTTGCCTCGTTTATACATGTCGAGACCACACTTTTGATTTGATATACAGAGATGATAAAGGCACCTAGGATTTAACCCACTTACTCCATAAAAAGCCTACCTTCACAAATTAACCCCTAGTGAACCCCGTTGAATCCTAACAACCTTTTTATTGACTCACCCACTAATTTTAACCCAAAACCCCTTTGTATTTGTTATCACCCTTTCTTTTGACTACCCTTTAATCGAGGTTTAATTTGATTAAGTTACCAAATTATATTAGTTCAGTAGTTACATTTATCATTTATGATGTAATATCTTAGTTTGTTCTTAAAAAAAAGAGAGCTTAGAGCATTTAAACTCCAATTGTTGAAGAAAAAGCTCGTATTAAAGTATTATCAAATTTCAAGTGATGAAAATACTCTTTATTATAGAGTAATTATCAATAGTAGGTATTATTAGTTTTCATTCGATGTAAATATTCATATTTAGTTCATTGTTTCTAGTTAGGTAATTTGTCAAGTCAATCTCAATTCTAACCATCTAATTCAGCCTTTATCCACACCTTTTAACCCAAGCCCCGTTACAACCCTGATTAAAGATCTTTTGATTTGTGTATCATCTCATATACAGTGGTGGAGATTTGATTTTAGGCAAGCCTATGGGATTAACTTTTCAGGTTCGACCTAGAGTGCTTATTCTTGAACCTTAAACACTTTGAGTGATTTGAGTGAATCTTTTGTGAGGATGTCAATCCTTGTCGGTTTTGAATTAAAGGTAATTACTTAGATAAGGGGAGACACCTATGTTTTCGTACTACTACAAAGGTTTGACTTATCTTGATTGAATCTTTAGGGTTCTTTGAGTTGAATTATCCATGTATAAATTATCTATGAATTATGATGAGACATTGTCGATAAGAATTATGAATTATGGAAAGTTCATTTGTGTAACACCCCAAACCCGGTCTATGCGTTAAGACCAAATTTAACATGTCACACAAAATGAACATACACCTAGTCTTTTAAAGATTTAAAAGAAATTGATTAAAAAGATCTTTTTAACGTGGAGTTATTGAAAACTAGGTTTGATTACTAATCTAAAAGTTTGGGTCATAAAATTTATAAATTTAAAACTTAAAAAATTAATTAAATATTTTGAGAAAATTTTAAGAGTTCAAGGTGATTTGAAAACAAGAATTTAAAATATTATTACGTAAAAATTTCGAGATTAAAAAAATATTTAAGAGAGACATCCTTTTTCAGACGATATTTAAGAAAAACGTTTATTTCTATTTTAGAAAAGAAATCCCACTTAAGTATTTTAAACATAGTATAAAATCCATCCACAAGTAAAACATCCATAAAAATTTAACCAGAGGCCTTATTACAAAATAGCAAAAATATTAAAAAGTACTTATAAAGAAATCTGAAATTTAAATAACCCTTAATTTGTAGTATGGCCTCCACCAAATCGTCCCCGGCCCAAGCCTCCATCACTGATCATTACCTGAAAAGAGTAAGGTAAACGAGGTGAGTTAGTTAGAACTCAATGTGTAACCCACTTACCATAGTCCACTGGGCCAAAAATCTCATTAAGCAATTATTTGGGACTTAGCCCATTTACAAATTCAATAATAACATATAATGTGCATGTGATATGAAATTCCCAAACCAAACCTAATTTCCATCCGCTACACACCACCTGTACCAACCAGCACACCTGTGGGGAGCTTTAGTCACCCACCCTGCTAACACACCAAACTGGGCATTTAAGCCATAAATCATACTGGGCATGAAGCCATATATTAAACTGGGCATGAAGCCATTAGAATTATGTAGCAAAGCTACCAAAACTTCTCTTCATCAAAATCCCAACCCATGCAAATCATGTACATATAGTATGCATTTTCATTTGGCCCATTTATCACATATCACATTTGGCCCATTTATCACATAACACATTTGGCCCATTTATCATATAAAACATTTGGCCCATTTATCATATAACATATTTGGCCCATTTATCATATAAAACATTTGGCCCATTTATCATATAACATATTTGGCCCATTTATCACATATAAATATGGCCCATTTATCAAATAACACATTTGGCCCATTTATCACAGTCTTAATATCGATTTTTATAGTTTCTACCAAAATAATGATAATTATGCTGTCTTACCCGATCTTACTAACAAGTGACTAAATCGAGCCATTTGTCATAGTATAAATATACATCCCATGATATATAGTGTGAGATTACACACCTGATTACGGTAAGCACTACACTTTCTTGATCGTCGTCACCTAAAAATATGTTTAACGCTCGATTAGAAAAATAAATGCTATCTCATAAAACTACTCTAAACAAACGATCTAAGATTTACCCTCAGAATCGCGAATAACAACTATTTGCCGATTTTCCCTGGTTGACGGTCCACAACCCGTTGGAAAACCCGAACCGCTAATGGCTCCGAACTACGAACAACCTCGAATAGTTGATCTCACCAGATGAGGGTCCACAACCCGGTGGAAAATCTCGATACCGAAATGACCCTTCATTTTAATCTAGAAGGGATCGCAAATCCGCTCCTTTTCTAATCACTATTCACCACTCCTTTAGATTCGATCTTATTAGCCTCCATTGATAAATGAATATTAGTCCAAACTAATATTTCGTAATTAAAAACGATTGGTCTTATGAGCAAAATTGGCTTACCAAAAATCCTTACGTTCAAAGGATGAAAATCGAGTGATAGAGTCCCTACGATAAAATCGGTTAATAAACTCTATCTTTAACGAAATAATACGAAATCCTCGAAAGAAAATCCTTACCTTAGATTTTCAACCGAATCTTAGTGTTACACGATGACTTAGAACACTCCAAGCTTCGGCCTTCCACTAAGTTTCTATGATAGAGAAAAGATTAGAATGAGATATGGTATGATGATGGTCTCAATCCAAAAAGGTCATCCCACACCACGTATAGATTTGGCACAAAAGAAAGGGAAAATAACAATACCAAAATATTGTACTAGCCACTTACCGATTGATTAAAGTGTGAGTAGAAAGAAAAATGATTGAGAAGGAGATATATGAGTGGTAGAAGATTCAATTATGGAGAGAAATTGAAGGGGATGATGCTTAGTAACATTTGGCCATGGTGAAAATAAAAGGGAGCATAATATTTGAGAGATTTTTGTAAGAAGAAAAGATGAAGAAATGTATAAAAAAATAATAAGGTCTTTAGGTTTCGGTTCTTTTCAAGAATGGAAGATGAACGAAGAAATGAGTTTGAGGCTAGTGGGCATTTGGCAAAAAGAAAAGAAGAGAGAAAATGGCCTTCCAAGGTCTTGGTGATTTCGGCACTAAGGAGAAATGGTTTGAAGAGAAAAGGGGAAATAAGACCGAAATGGTCAAAATGTGAATTGGCCAAAAGAAAACAATTGTTTACCTATTGCTCCAAGTGCATTCGGCTAAGGAGAGGAAATGGATAGAAAAGTGTTGGAGAAAAACACAAAAAAGTCCAAATGCCAAAATGACCAACTAACACCTAAACTTTACCAAAGCCTTCAAAATTTCGGTCACCCCCTAGCCCCTAAAACCGTCCAAGTACATGGCCACAGAGTCAAAGTTTGGCCACTCTAAACTTTCCAAAACATCTTCCTTGTTATGTGCCTTGTGTTCCCCCTACTTACCTTATTCAAATGATTCCCTACCTTAAGTTAAACACTTGCCTTTTCTCTTAGCCACCTTACCATAAAACTTAAAGTCCAACCTACCATAAATACTAGGCTTGACCAACACTATGAGAAAAGAAAGCAAAGAAAAAAAATTCACATGCACATAAAGGGATTCGAACCTCTTCCCTCAAAGTAAACATATGGCCCCAACTCCTCTTTACTGCTCATCTTATGCTAACTTTTACCTCTTAATTACCTTAAGCTTTAAGGTTGCTTATTCCACTTCTTTAAAGTACTAATTACCAAAAATTATTCTAAATACAAATAAATCCCAAGCTTTCTCGAGACTATTTAAACACACACATTGAATCATCTAACTAGCTAGCACCAAAATAAGGCATCATATCAATACTAAATTTTAGGATATTACAGTTTTAATTGTAAGTTGAGAATTTTGCCTGAGGACAAGCAAAAGCTTAAGTGTGGGGGTATTTGATAAACTGTAAAAGTAACATATTTTAATCCCACATTTAGTATGCTTTTGGATGATTTATCCCTGATTTATGAAAAAAGGTGTTCTTAATCCTTTTTTTTATGTCTTATACTCAGGAAAGCACCTAAGGATAAAAAGAACGAGAAACGAGCTTAAAACGGGCCAATTTGGGCCAAAGAGGAAATCAACAAGGCTTAGACTTCAAGCCACATGGCCCTGCCTCATCAAATTACTTCACACGGCCATGCCACGATTTACACGACCGTGCCCTAATCAATAGAATCGAGACACAGCCTAAAGACGATTTACACGGGCGTGTACCATGGCCGTGCCCCTACTACGGGAATGAACAATTTCACTCGGATTTGGCTGCTTGAAGCCAAAGAAACATTCTCCTAAGTCCACTTAAACATCCTAGGAGGAATTTCACTTGAATTAGGATACTTATGAGCCAGGTAAAGCATCTCAAAGCCTATATAAACACCCAAGCTAGCAATTAAAAGGGGAGTTTGGCAGAAGCCAAAATAGGGGGCAGAGTTTTTTGCCAGAGCTTTCATTTAGGGAATTACTCGAAGATAGCCAGTTGATCCATCTCAAGAAGCCGGAGTTCTATTCAAAACGGAGGATCTCTCCTTCAATTCCTTCAGGGTGTTTTAGGGATTTCTTATGTTTTGTTTTATCTTTTCTCTTGAGATGTTTTCCTATTTTGTTATGAACTAAACCCTTCATATACCTGAAGGGGATCAAACCTATGATGGATTTTGTTATTTGATTTCTAAATTACATGATAAGTACTTAGTTTGTTCTTAATTATGTTGTTTAATTTAATTTGATGTGCTTAGGTGGAGGAAGAATAGACCCTGCCTAAGAGTAGATCTAGCATAATTGAGCGGAGTTGATCGGGCGCCTAGAGATAGGGTTACGAGATTTTGCCAAATTAGGGTGAAACCTAATATGGGAATCCATTGATCGATTTACTGCTTCCTTAGGGGGTTATTATAAGAGAACGAGAGTTCCACTAATTAACCTAAGGTTAGACGTTATTCGCCTCGAGAGAGGGTTCAATATAGGTTGGGAGTCTCACGGATCAAGCTAAGTAAAGAAATCATATGGTTTGGGGAATAAATAATAAGTGAAGTCATAGGTGGATTCTTCTTGAGGTATCGCCTTCATCAACCGAGTTTTCCTAAAGTCTTTCTCCAATTTATTCTTTTGTGTTTGCATCTAGTTTAGTTTTTTTCATTAGTTTCATAAACCCATCACTCCATATTTTAGGCTAAATAATAGAAAGAAAGTGAGTAATAGTACTTTTAGGTTCCCTTGGGTTCGGTAAGATATTCTTGCCTAAACTATACTACTGTTTGATAGGTGCACATCGTTGTCATAGTTAGTCTACAGGTTCGATCATTCTTTTATAAATATTAAAACTCCACTGTTTGACATGATCAACTATGTTAGTCCTAGAACCGACTAAACCATAGCTCTGATACAAATAAAATGTAACACCCCTAACCCATGTCTGTCGCCAGCTTAGGGTTAAGAGGTATTACGATCAAACACAACATTTAACTAACATTCCACAACTCAATAAACATTAATTATCGAATAACATTCATTAACATAAACAATGCCCCTTAAATATGTCTATGAGACCTTAAACATGCTTTAGAGAAAGTTCAAGACTAAACCGATCACATTTGTAAACTTTAGGAATCACTTAAAATTTTCAAGCATTCAGAGATCAAACGCCTATGTGAACAGGCCATGTGCCTCATATGGCCATCAGACACGCCCATGTCACAGGCCGTGTGAAAACATGTCATACATTCTGACTTGCACCACACGGTCGAGGACACCCCATGTGCCAGGCCGTGTGCTATACATGGCCAATAAACATGCCCTTGTGTCTATACCGTGTGTGACCGTCTGTCTTATTTAATTAAGGTGGAGAGGTCACACGGTTGAGTCACACGCCCGTGTGCTTAGCCATGTGACACGAAAATAGGCTTGGTTTAAGCCACAGTTTCCAATTAGCTTTCCAACACCTACACAAGAGTAAATAGTACAATTTCTAAACCCAATTGGCAACCAAAACAATCTTAAAAATGAATAATTCAAGATATGCCAATACAATCATTTCATTTACCCAAACATGTATCAAAACAACATGATCATGGCTTTAACTCATACTCATTTCATGCCATTACAAACACTTCCAATCCATCATTCAAATTTATGCCATTTACTTAGTCAATTATCACAACAAGACATGACAATATTTCAACCAACTCATCATTATAAAACCAATCTCCAATCATACCAATTCTCAAGCTGAAACACCCTAAACCCGGCCCACAAGCCCTGACCGGATCTGGCATGCTCCTTGAGTAAAACGTAGTTAAGTCTCGAAATGACATTTTGGAAATCTTTGTGGTTTTGAAGAAAATAACTTCGGATTGTTCTCAAGTTAAAAAGCGTATTGTAACTTAAATTTGTGCTAAAACAATATTTTCATATTTCAAAGTTACAAGTTAAAAGATGCCGAATTTTAGAGTTTATTATTAACTTGGAAACCGTAGGTGTTTGGGTTTCAAAACAATTGATGTTGTTTTACGAAAATTGTTTAATCATTCTGTTCGATATTGTTCGCATCGTAATAAAAATTTAAAACGCATAAATAAAACAGTTAAGTGATAATGGCCTTATTACATCAAAACATAACCCAAAATAAATCAAAATAAACTTGATAAGAAAAATCGAAAAACTGAGCTGTGCATGGCCACCTCTAAGTTCCTACCGACCCGGTCCATTTATTGAGTGCCATCTGCAAAATGTTAGCCCACGAGGGGTGAGTCAATAGACTCAGTGTGTAACTACCAACACGACTCCCAAAACAATCAAGGCATATTAAATCACATAAAACAATTGTAAACAATGATGCAACCCAAACCACCTAGATCCAACCTCTACATATCACCTGTACCTACCGATCACACCGTGGGGATTACTAAATCGACCCTCCATCCGCTACACACCATCAAAGGTAGTTGCTGCAGTCAACTGCACATCGCCCTTATAATTGTGGCATAGCCACCAGATAATGTGACAGAGTCACCAGATTCATAATATGTGACATAAGTCACTAGATAGTGTGGTAGAAACCACCAGATCACTTCCCCTTTAACATAATCACCCATATGCCCATGCAACATTCAAAACATACAATTATCATGCAATTTACCTTACCCCCCAAAATCATAACGAAATTCCACATATTTTCACATCAATGTTATTAAACATTATTAACGAGTATTAAGGGGTAACGTACCTGAATTCTTTGTACCATTAAATGGTACCCTTAGCCATATTCATTGATAGCCTTATTAACATATTCATAGCATTATTATTAATCGGGAATTTAGGGTGGGTTACACACCTGATTACCGATTACCAAATCCCGAAAATCTTCAGGAAATCGTCACCACCAATTCTACATACATTCGACCATCCTCCAAAACATCAAACCAAATGAAAACCATCTCGATTCCAGCCCATATGGTATTCGCCAAATAAAGAGAATCAAGAGAGGGCCATTCAATCGAACCTACCACTACCTACCTTGGCTTTTCCACCAAATCAAGACAGAGACTTTTAATAAGATAGATTTGCCACAGAGAGGGAAAATCGACAGACCTTAAGCAAGTGTTTCGAGTAAGATCTTAATAAAGAAAGAAAGAAAGTAAAGAAAGTAAAAGTGAATTCGCATAGAATGAAATCCAAAAACTCACCCGATTACTAAGGAGTATGCGGCTAATGGTGCACCTTCAGGAACCAGAAACCTCCCTTGTAGATTCGGTTATGGAGGAGGAATATGAGTAAGAAAAATTTGGCTTTCAGGAAGATATTGGAGAGGAGAAGAAGACTAGGGAATTTCGGCTAGAAGAGAAAAAGAGAGAAAAGAATTTTGGCTTGAGACAAAAGATGAGAAAGTGGGAAAAACAAATGGAAAAGATGATAATTCCCTTCCAAATTTCGGCTATACACAAGCACACACTCAGAGTTGGAGTTTCGGCCAACTCTTCCCCTCCTGATAGCTCTTATCTTGCATGATAACCCAATCCCTATCTCATCTTTAGAAGAGGCCAACCTAGAGCCAACTCCTCCCTCTTAATTATCAGCTTTTAATTACTAAATATTAAAAGAAATAAAGCTCCTAAAATGGGGCTCATGTGTCGTCCATCCCCTCCCCCTTGAAGTGCCGAATATTTGACCCACTAACTTGGGCCCCAAGTGGCCATACTAGGCCCAAACTTCTCCCCCTTGTGACGCCACCTACATACCCACTTATGGCACCTCCAACTTTGGGCCACGAGCCTAACTTGCTACTAAACATACTCACTTAACTTTTAATTTATACACTAACATTATTTATAAGTAATTTAACCTAGGTTTTAAGCCCAAACCTGAACCCAATCCACACTTCAAAGCCTTCTCCTACTAATTTAGCCATGCAACGCATCAAATGCACAGACCCACAAAGTCAGGATATTACACAAGCTATAATCCACCATATATCTATTAGCCAAAAACACAACCCTATGACATCCCCATCTTCATATCAAGCATGCCTAAGTACAAGGCAATATATAAACATCATATAACACATACCAATCTTACATCTCAAGCCAATATACATGGCAACTTCACAATAAGCTTAACATTAATAATTAGCCAAATCTCATGGCCCAAAAAAAAAATACATCAAACACATAGGCATCAATTGCCAATATTACCAAATTCCACTACCACGTTCATAATCAACCATCTCAATTGACCAAATACATTTCCAACCATAATATCAAATACCATAGCCTATACATGCCATATAACCAAGTCATAAAGGGTATAAATACCGAAACAATTAGCCAGATAGTGTGATGCAATCTCCACCAGCTTTCAACCCGAGCAAATCTCTAAAAATCTATAAACATAGGAAAAACACACAGAGTAAGCTTTGAATGCTTAGTAATCTCGTATCTTAATAAACTTAACATAACAAATAATTTCATCACAAGCTTATTCAATTCGATTCTCATATAACATTCAATTCTCACTTTCATATAGCCAAATGAGCACATTTTGGAAAATAACATATTTAAACATATACCATTTTCATATGAATCTCATTTATTCATGTATACCCAAATTTACCTTTCATTCATATAGTATCTAAGAATTTCACATATGCCACTCTATAAATCACATCTTATTCATTTGTTCATGTTTCATTTGCACATATTCACATTTCATTTGCATATAAATCACATAACCTTCTTTGTACATGTATACTTACCTTTCATTATCAAATATTGTATACACTTAAATGTACCTGAATCGGAGTGGCATTCACTTAATCACTTATTTCTTGGAATTCCCTTTGAACCGTTCGAAAAATAAACTTATCACATGGAATAATCATAAACCATTTCATTCATATAGTTCATGGCATAACAAAATCACATGTCATATTTCTCTTATATCTCAATTGATCATGTTCACTTGCTCATAATCACATATCATGTAATGTAGCTCACATATCAAATGATCATATACATACATACCTTTAATTGCCAAATTCCATATACATACATACGTACCAGAATTTAGATGCACATTCATATACTCATTCATTTCTCTGAATACTCGTTGAACCATTTGAAATTAATAAGGATACTCGGATAGCTCGGGAAGCTCGTACAATGCCAATGTCCTAGACGTGGTTTTACATGTAATCAAATATTGATGCCACTATCTTAGATAGGGTCTTACACAAAATCATATATGATGCCGATGTCCAAGACATGGTCTTACACGTAATCTCTAATCGATGACAATGTCCTGACACGGTCTTACACGATATCACAAATCATTGCCAACGTCCTAGACATGGTCTTACACGAAATCATATCTCGAAATCCTATGTCATGACACATGTATCCTCTACTATTCCTAGGGTTCGTACGGGGCTTTTCAGACATCGTCACGTTATTGGAACTTTCTCGTATTCATATATTCTGCTCCTCGAACAATTCAATATCATAATAACATATATATAACTTATTTAAAATACATACATTTGCATTACCATTTGGCATTGAATTCAATCATACAAATAATATGTATTTATAACATGATGTTGTAATGTCTATTAAAATACGAACTTACCTCGTTCGTGGTAATGACAAATTAAGTCGACTAATCCGATATTTTGACTTTCCCACGATCTAGATTCGAATTTTGCTTTTTCCAATCTAATTAATATCAAAATTAACTTACTTATTCAACATTTCATTCAATTTTCAACCAAACACAATTGGGCATTTTTACACATTAGCCCTTAAAGTTTCACCTTTATGCACTTTAGTCCTTATTACACAAATACACAAAATTCAAAAAATTACTTAAATACCCATGCTAGCCAAATTAGCAAAGTGCCTTTAGCAGCCCATATTTTTCATTTATTTCACTTGTCAACCTCATATTTTACACATTTCACAAATTAATCAAAAATTTACATTTTCACTCAAAATCACTTTAGAAAACCTGTAAAACTATTAGAAAATATTCATATTTCATCATCAAGCACCAAATTTATCACATTATCAACAATGGAAAATCTCAAATTCATCATCAATTCTAAAAATTAAAGCATGGGTTTGCTAGCACTCGAAGCAACAATCACAAAAACGTAAAAATTATCAAAAATCGAACAAAATCCACACCTTAATTCAAGCTAGAAGTGTGTCAAACTTTAAAACTCAACCATGGCTTATTTTCTCTCCAACATTTGGCCAAAGATGAACATGCATGGCCATTTTTTTTGTTTATTATATTACATATTATTTCTTAATTTACAAAATTAACCTTAATGATTTTTAATGATAAAACTTATAATATAAGCCCATTACAGTCCATGCATGTTTCCAAGGGTGAAATTACATCTTAAGGACTTCACATTATAAAAAAAACAATATCAATGTAGCACTTTAACAAATAGCAAGTCACTTTTGCATTTTATGCAATTAAGTCCTTTTATCAAATCGGGCACTCAAACGATAAAATTAAATCACGAAAATTTTACATGTATAAATTAATATACTATAGACACCAAAAATAAAATTAAAATATTTTCTAACTAGGAATTATGGTCCCAAAACCACTGTTCTGACTAGGGTCTAAACCGGGCCATACACCGGGGAACTTTCTTCCTTGGTGAAACTTTCAAAAATATTTTACTGCCAATCTAAAACTCTATTTCTTTTTATTTTTAGATTCACATTGGATTTCTGCCGATCAAGTTTTGCTTTAAAACTGTCTCAGTTCACTTTCACTTTTTCTTCGATTTCAAAGAATTGAACTAACTACAAGTATCTTTTCTTATTGAACTCTCTCCAAAACATCAGAGTTTTACACTTATGGCCATATAAAGTCTCGTACTGCATAATTTTATATTGGCTGTTAACTGTTATAAGTAATTTTAACCTTAAGTAAATACTTTTCTCATTTACCTTCAAATTCGAGTACACAACATCAAAGCATATCTTCCAAAGTCTGAATCATATGTTCAGATTGATCATCCATCTGAGGATGAAATACCGTACTAAATGTAACCATGTACCCAGAGTTTCTTGTAACTTGTTTCAGAATCAGAATATAATCCGTAGATCTCTATCAGAACAATAGAAACTAGCACTTCACATAATCAGTAAATCTCAAAAACAGGAATTTCAAGCAATCTATCAAGCGAGAAATCCATTCATGTCAGAATAAAATGTGCAAGCTTTGTCAAACAATCAAAAGTTACTCAAATAGTATCTTTCTATTTTCATAGACAGGGATAATCCCAACATAAAGTTCATAGTAACTTAGTCCCATTTCCACATCGGTATTTTCTTTGACTATAAGCCTCTCGAAAATTTCATCCTTAACATGTTGGTACATCCATTATTTAGGTGCAATTTCAGAAATACCAAATTTCATTTTCGGGTACTAATACATCTTTTTTGAATCATTATGCATTTTATCATTCTCCTGATAAACAGGCTAGTACCATTGTGATCATTCATGTAAAATTTCCAGTACAAGCTCTAATTTCTTCAGTCCACAAACTATGTATCTGATTAATAGACATTTACCGAATCTATTTGTAATTCTGATTTAGAAGTTATTTCACACTGCACTCATTGAACTCACAACTCATTGTCACTTTTCTAAGTTTCACTGATCTGCTGTAGAGACATCGATTTAGCTCTATACTCAGCTATAATTAAGTTATTATCAGACAATCATATTCGATATCCATGACTTGCAAAATATACAGAGATTTTCTACTTAGAACATCTGTAGCCATTTTCATTCTTTCCAAGTGATATACAATTATCAAGTCATAATTTTTCAATATTTCAACCCATATATGCTATCTCAGATTCAAATCTTTTAGCAACATCATATACTTCAAACTTTTATAATCGGTGAATATACAACATTTTTCACCAAACAAGTAATGTTATCAGATTTCAATACAAATTCAATAGTTGCCAATTCTAGATCATATATTGGGTACTTCTTTCTATGTGGTTTTTAACTGTCTAAATATACAGGCTATTACTTTGTCTTACTGCAGCAACTCACAATCTAATTCCATTCAATGTTACATTACTGTAATAACAAGTTCCTTACCCAATTCTAGCTGAGTCAAAATCAATACTTTGATCAACAAAGCTTCCAACTGGTCGGAACTTTATTGATATTTATCGGTCCATTCAACTCTTACATCTTCTCTATAATATCTATGTCATCAATGTAGCTACTTCAATTATTAACATCGAAGCTTTGAGTTTTTTCAAAGCCACAACCATCAAATAGATTTAAAACCATAGTGTATTAATATGATTGACATTTCAACCGTTCATATAAAGCAACACTTTAATATCAATAGTGTACCTCAAATCAAAAAGGAGAACCAAAAGTGGACCCAAGAATAACCAATGTAGTAATTCAGTTTCTATAATCTGTGATCTCTATCACCATACCCCATGATCGAGTCAATATTTATTATGTAATGAATGTAATTACCTCCGACCAGTGTATATCTTTCTCAAATAAACCATGTTTAAATAATAGAGAGGCTGGTGATATCTTAGAGAAAATTCAGAAGATTAATATCACGCATACATTGGTAGAAACAACTGTGATAAATACAATATAATTTGCATATTTGCAATTTAGGGCTTCAATCAATAAAAGTAGTAAATAACATCATATGAACCTTATCATTAAATCTTATGTCAATCATGATGAATTAAAAACCCAAGTAAGGTAGAGCGATACCGTTCATGAATCAATCAGACTTACAGTAATTCTATCTATAATAATTTACTAGCCTTTCAATACGATAAATATTGCATTTGAACATGCACAATTTCACATGCCTCTGAGAATAACAGTACATACAAAATACCCATATAAAATACCCAGAAGGGATTGTTGTAATATATACCCAATTTTAACAACTATATTCAATATTTTTAGAATTCCATCACTATTCCACTAACATATATAGTCATTAATAATCTCATATTATTCAGTTGACTCGCGAAGCTTATTCAGAAGAAATTTTCAGTTTGCCCATTCTGCAGATACCATATTCGAATCAATCAATTTCTAATAAATAACTTCTTTCTTTAATAGGCATTGTATATCCTAAACAATTTTTAAAAAAATATTATATCTCTCCAAAACCCATCTTTATTTACTAACCCATTCTCTGTTCTAACTACATCATTAATCATTCAGCCTTTGAACTTTTTAGTTTCACATTCATGAGTTTAATCCATATAAATCTTGTGAATTTCATTGTATAAAACTATACCGGTAATGGGGTAGAGATTGTAAGCCTCAAAGTTTTACTTTTATGTATATACTCATATAACATAACATTTATCATTCTCATGTACTATAAAACATCTATCCATTCCTATTCGAATTCTATTTCATCATCAGTAACATTTTACTCAGGTACTTGAGTATCTCTTTCGGAGTCAACAAAATTAGCTTGATTGGAAAGCATTTCTATCTATTTGTAAAATAATTTTCATCAAAGTTGAGAGATATCACACTATCACATGTTATATAATGGCATGTATTTCTAGACTCCGCATATTCTATGTTCAGTTTGAGAATTGACTAAATCGTAGCTCTGATACCACTAAATGTATCACCCCTAACCTGTATCCATCACCGAAATAGGGTTACAGAGCGTTACCAAAACTTTTTAGAACATTTTCAGATAAATCATGTCAATCACTATTCATTAACTGAGATCATTCGTAACTTCTCTTAGATGGACCCTCGAGGTCCAATACGAGCATTAGAATTGAGTTGGGACTTAATCGAAAACTACAAGAATTTTTTGTGACATTTCAAAAATTTTCCAAGGTGTAGGGCTCACACGCCTGTGTGGTCCAAGTGACATGCCCGTGCATCAGGCCATGTCTGATTTAGGTTGCTCTCGACTTGCGTCACACGACCATGCCACACGCCCGTGTGCTAGGCCATGTGGTTAATTAATTTAATGCAATTCATACTCAAATTAGTCCAATTTACGTCTTAGGCAAAATTACCAATTTGCCCCTAAACTTTTAATAAATGACGATTTTGTCCCTATGCCCAAAAAATAAAACTTGTGCAAATTACTCTGTATTCCAAGCCTAACCAAAGCCCCATTACAAAATTTAAAACACATGTATTCATAAAATTTTAGAATTTTTCCTTCAATTTCAAAATTTTACATTTTAGTCCCTAAATCATGTTTTCATCAAAAATCACTTTGTAAAAGTTGATTATCTATCAATAATATTTCATTTTTTACCTTAAATTTCTAATTTCTAGCATATACATCCATGACCCACTTTTCATATCTTGATAACTTTTCAATTTAATCCCCCAAATAGATAGTTTAAACTATCCCGATTCTAAAAATATCAAAATTACTAAAAATGGGATAAGAAAACTTACCCAACTTGGCCATGAAAGTTTCTTCTCTCTCTCCTAAGGTTTCCATGTTTTATTTTAGGGAAGAAGATGAGAAAATAAGATGATACCTATTTTATCATCTTTTAATTAATTAAAATTTTCACTTTCCAATTTAGTCCTTACCTTTTTTTCTATATTTCCATGGATGAGTCACTAAGAAATATTTGCATACTTTTCTTAATGGTCTAATTACCATATAAAAATCTTAAGTTTTCAATTCCATAGCTATTTGATTGTTCTAGCTACTAGAATCCAACTTTTTCATTTTATGCGATTTAGTCCTTCTCGAAATTAAGCACATAATCGATAAAATTTTATTTTCAAAATCCTCACATGATATTTATATCATATTACAGACCATAAAATAAAATAAAAGTAAATCTTATTTTCGGCTCAGATTTTTGGTCGCAAAACCACTGTTTCAATTTTATAGAAAAATAAGCTGTTATAGATTTTAAATCTGAGGTAAATTTGTGTAACACCCCCAAACCCGGCCCAAACATTACGACCGATTCTGGTATGTTACAGAAGAGAATTTGTTGAAAACCCCCTTTTAGTTACTTTAAATTTTTGGTAAAAAGAATATAGTTTTGTTTAAAACATTTGAGGTGTATAAAAAGACAACACTTAGCTTTGTTATTTAAAATCATAAGTCATGTTGTTACCAATTTCATCAATGTACCCAATGGTACTAAAGAAAATCATTTACGCTTGAATTTAAGAAACTTGTGTAACCATTTTAAAGTCATTAAGCAAAGGTAGATAATTCATCCAAAACATGTAAAATAGTAAAAATAAAATCTTAGGAGGCCTTATTACAACTTGAACAAATAAAACCAAAAATAAAATAAAAATAATTCAAAGTTCGTCTAATCCATATTTTCAATGCATGGCCACCTCGAGTCCACCCGGCGCCTCATCCACGATCTATGAGTCACCTGAAAAATATTAAAGGGAAGGTGAGTCACCAAGACTCAATGTGTAACCATTCCCCCGGTTTAGTGCCACATCATACACAATTTATAACTAAATTTAACATGCACTAAGTTTAACATGCACCCAACCTAGCCAACCAAAACACCTTTCTCTACCCCGTGTGGTACCAAACCACCGGTGGTGCTAAACCACCGGTGACTCAAAGTCACGATATCCATCAATATTGTGGTGCCAAACCACCGGTGACTCAAGTCACATATAATAAGTTGTGGGGCCAGCCCACGTGTGATACCAAATCACCGGCGCCGATCCCATAATATCATCCGTGGGGCCAACCCATCGTGGTGCTAAGCCATCGACAAGACGCTATGAGGTGCCAAACCTCCGTGATCAGAGTCACGAAATGTGGTACCAAACCACCGTGTCCAAGACACGGATATCACTTCCCCTCCACTCGCTTAACCCACATATTTATGATATGCACTTAACATAAATCATGCCATACATGTTTATTTAATAACTTATCTTGAATTTATCAAAAGCCAATCTTCTTATATGCCACATATACCAAATATGTCAAGCATCATAATCAAACTCATATTGACAAGGACTTACCTGGATCCTTGCTTATACCTTTATGGTATTAAATCCAAATCTACACAATCCAGTTTAGCATACACAATATATTCAGCACATTAATTAGTTATAAAGTGTGTATGTACACACCTGTTCTAATGATAGCTCTTAATCCCGAAGAGTCAGTCGGCCACACTAGACTTCCTTGCCCCTATATTCGGCCATACAAGAAAGTTAGTCCCCCAAACCATTCGGCCAACCCAAAATAATTCCAAAGGGTTTCACATGAACCCGAAACCTTACCTACACGTCCTTTGAATACTAGCCACCACACACCAAGTGTTTCTGCTTCCCTATAATCGGCAATCACATACCCATATTAATAGCCTTCGGCTTTCGAACACTAAATAAATAACTTACTAAAATAGATCCCTACCACCACTTACCAAGTTCGATTGCTAACAAATGGAGGCTTGATTGAATACTTCAGAATCCCAAAGTACCTAGATAGAATCGGTTTCAACACTGATTAGCCACCAATATATTTCGGCTTTTCCCAATCATTCAAGTCGACAGAGAACAAAAGAATATGAAAAAGAAAGTTTCAGCCATCACTTACCTTCACCAAACGATTGCAAAAGAAATCTCAAAAGATCTATACCACCTTTAATATTCAGCCAAGGCGAGTTTAATAGGAGGAAAGGGAATTTCGGTCACCAAGATGGGGAATAGATTCGGTTAGAGAGAAAGAAAAAGAGATGGAAGAAAAGACTTAGCGGATTTTGGCAAAAGGCTAAGAAGAAGAAAAGAAGAGAAGACTTTGAAAAAAAATTTGGCACTTGAAGACTAGGGAGAATTTGGCAGCAATCAAGAGGGAAAAGAAAGAAATCTTTGAAGAATTTTGGCACCCCTTGCTTTATCAAAACCGAATGGGGATGGCCTTAATGAGTCCTTCATTCGGCCAACTCTCCTTCCTATGGTGATAATTTCAGCATTTCATTATCACAAATAAACCTAGCTTTATCTCACCTTCAATCTCCTAATCACCTCATCAAACAATTAAAATGAAATAGACTAATTCACTCTTACCCTCCAGCCGAAAATAGGCAGAAATTAAGCCTTATCTTTATCAATTCAAGAGTCCAAAATCAGATCACTAACTTACCCTTCTTCACGCCAGCTGCATAAAATAAAAACAAAACATTTGCTGCCTCTTAGGTTCGAACCTGGGACCTAAAGGAGTGACTAACGCAGCCTTCCCTTAAACGCCCTGTGCCATCTCTCCCCATTTGACTTTCATGTCAAATAACCCCACCATTTTATTATAAGGCCTTCTTCCTGGCCCTCTTTCCTTTAACGCAAAAAGCCCCAAAAATAAAACACTCTTGCGTCCATCATGACTCAAACCCGAGTCCTTAAACCAAAGCCCTTTAAGTGGCGCTCCAAGCCACTCCACCAACCTATCTTTCATGTCCAAACCTTGCCCGAAAAATCTATTAAGGCCTTCCAACCTAGCCCCTATCTTAACGTCCCCAAAAAGCCCAAAAATAAAAATACACCCCCTTGTTTCTCCCATGAATCGAACCCAAGACCTCCCTTGCAACACCCTTAAACGCACCCTTGTAGCACCTAAGTGGTGCATGGAACCACTTAGCCAAATAGTTCTTTGTGTCAAGTTCCTTTTGAAAATTTTCTTAACCCCTATCTCACCTAGCTTCCCTCCTTTAAGCACTTAAAAAGAAATTTTTTTAACCCTAAGTCAGGCCTAGCTCGGGTTTATTTCTAGACCTTAGAACATGCCAAATAAATCATAGTATTTATTTCTTCAAGCACACACACACATGGGAACAAATAAATTTTTAAATTTTCAAACAACCCCTAATTCAGGATGTTACAGTTCTACCCCCTTATAAGAATTTCGACCTCGAAATTACCTGGATTAGAAGAGTTGGGGGTATTGCTACCGCATCACATCCTCGGGTTCCCATGTGGCCTCCTACGTACCATGATTCCGCCATAACACCTTTACCAAAGGCACCAACTTCCTACGTAGAACTTTGACATCAGGATCCAAGATCTGAACTAGTTCTTCCTCGAAAGATAAGTCCGAGTTTACCTCAATCTCTACCACTGGCACAACGTGTGATGGATCTAACCGATATCGTCTAAGCATCGACACATGGAAGACGTCATGAATCTATCTCAACTCTACCGGCAGCTTGAGCTGATAAGCTACCGGTCCCACTCGCTTCACTACTATATATGGCCCGATGAACCTTGGGCTTAGCTTCCCTTTTCGCCCAAATCTCAATACCTTTTTCCAAGGTGACACCTTTAGAAAAAATTTATCTCCTACTGCATATTCTATCTCATTGCGCTTAAGATCGGCATAAGACTTCTGCCTATCTGACGCTTCCTTAAGACGAGCCCGAATCACCTTAACTTTATCTTCAGTTTTTGTTACCAATTATGGACCCAAAACTTGTCGTTCACCCAACTCCATCCAACATGTAGGAGTACGGCATTTCGCCCATTCAAGATGCTTCATATGGTGTTATCTCGGATACTCGCTGATAACTATTGTTATAAGCGAATTCGCCAATAGAGATACTCTTCCCAACCGCCACTAAAATCCGTAACACAAACTCTTAGCATATCTTCTAAAATCAGATAACCCTTTTCGATCGCCTGTCACGATCGTGGATGGAAAGTCGATCAAATCCAATCGTACCCAAAGCTCGATGCAACGCTTTTAGAACCTTGACGTAAATCGGGATCCCTATTCGAGATGATCGATACTTGCACTCTATGCAACCTCACTATTTTCGATACATACAAATTTTAGCTAGCTTCAAGTGAGTAATCCATCCTTACCGGTATGAAGTGAGCTGATTTAGTCGACGGTCCACAATTACCCAAATCAAGCGCCTTTCTTGTTGGGCGTGAGGGTAGCCCATCGACAAAATCCATAGTGATCCTCTCCCATTTCCATCGAGGATCGTCACCGGTTGAAGTAACCTCGATGGCAACCGGTGTTCAGCCTTAACTCGCCGACACGCCAAACACCTTCCCACAAATTCGCCACCTCACGCTTCACTACAGCCACCAAAATCGCTTTCGCAAATCTCCATACATCTTGCTACCTCCAGATGCATAGCGTATGGGCTGCTATGTGCATCTTGAAGAATTCTTTGCCTCAATTCAACGTCCTTCGGCATACAAGCTCGCCCTTGAAAACATAATACTCCATCACCAGACAAACTATACCCTTCCAAACCACCATCTTGAACTTGCAATCTCCGCGCAAGATTCAAACTTTCGTCCACCAACTATTTTTCCTTAATCTCCTCAATCCAAGTCAGCTTAACTTGTAGTTCTGCCAAAAGACTTCCATCGTCGTATAGACTGAGGTGAGCAAACATCGCCCTTAAGTCCATCATAACTTTCTAACTCAAAGCGTCAGCTACCACGTTAGCCTTGCCGGATGGTATTCAATTGAACAGTCGTAGTCCTTTAACAGTTCAATCCATCGGCGCAGCCTCAAATTCAAATCCTTCTATGTCAAAAGATACCTCAGACTTTTGTGATCCGTGTAGACTATCGACTTTTCCCCATACAAGTAATGCCTCCATATTTTTAAAGCGAAGACTACCGCCGCTAATTCCAAGTCGTGAGTCGGATAGTTAACCTTATGCAGTCTTAGCTGACGGGATGCATAGGCCACTACCTTCCCTTCCTGCATCAATACACATCCCAACCTCATATGGGACGATCACAAGAAATCTATAAACAACTTCCCCGCCTCAGTCAGTATCGTAATCGAGGCTTTCATCAAATCTTCCTTAGCTTATCAAAACTTTCCTGCTGTTTCTCCAACCATACATATGGAACTCTTTTTCTTAATAACTTAGTTAGTGGGGTGGGATTAAAGAGAACCTTCCACAAATCTTCGATAGTACCGCTGCACCGTAAAACTTCAAATTTCGCCATCGACTTATGCGCTTCCAATCCAACACCGCTTCAACCTTGCGAGGGTCCACTCTAATCCCTTCCGCTGACACCACGTGGCCTAAGAAAGCCACCTCCCTAAGCCAAAATTCACATTTATTGAATTTGGCATATAACTGCTTCTCCCTCAGTACTTGTAGAACTATACGCAAATGCATGTCATGCTCCTCCTCCATCTTTGAATAAACCAATATGTCGTCTATAAACACCACAACAAATTGATCCAAGTACTGCTGAAACACCCTATTCATTAAGTCCATGAATGCTGCCGGTGCGTTGGTCAACCCAAATGGCATCACCAAAAACTCGTAATGCCCATACCGAGTACGGAATGCCGTCTTGTGAACATCACCTCCTTCACCTTAAGTTGATGATAACCCGACCTAAGGTCTATCTTCGAGAAAACTGATGCACCCTTCAGTTGGTCAAACAAGTCATCAATCTGGGGCAACGGATACTTGTTTTTGATCGTTAACTTGTTTAGCTGACGGTAGTCGATACACATCCGCATTGACCCGCTTTCTTCTTGACAAACAAGCAGTGCTCCCCACGGAGATATACTTGGTCGGATAAACCCTCGGTCCAAGAGTTCCTGAATTTGAGCCTTCAGCTCCACCAATTCCTTTGGTGCCATTCGGTAGGGTGCTATAGACACAGGTGTCGTTCCGGGTAATAAGTCTATACCAAACTCAACTTTTCGATCTGGCGGCAAACCCGGAAGTTCTTTTGGAAACACATTAGCAAATTCTCCTACCGTTCAAACCTTCTCAACTGCTGACTCCTTAGCCTCTAAGGCACATATTCAGACCAAAAATGCCTCACACCCTTTCCTGACCATCTTTTCCGCCTTCAACGCAGACACCACGTTGGATAGGTAATCTCTTCTATTACCTATCATGACCACTTCATCACCCTCAGCCATCTTTAGAACCATGCGCTTAGCAGTGCAATCCAGATTTGCCTGATACTTAACCAACCAGTGCATTCCAAGAATCAAATCAAACTTCCCAAATGGCAGTTCCATCAGATCAGCCACAAACACTACCCCTTGAAGTTCTAAGGGTACATCCTTATATAGCTTGTTTACAATTACAGAGTGACCTAGAGGGCTAATTACTGTCATCTCCCTAGAAGTAGTCTCGAAGTCTAGATTCATAGTCTCTACCACGCTACTAGCAACGTATGAATGCATCGAACCCACATCAATTAATGCAACATATGGAAGACCAAAATTAGAACATCGATTATGACGTCCGGCAAGGCCACCCTCCTCTCGACGCCTTGTCAGATAGACTAAACCAGCTACCTTGCCTCGTGTTGCTTACACCTCCGCCGAATTCCATGACCTCGACTAGAACCATTGCCTCCTCTACCATTACCACGACCCCTCTGTGGTGGTCCTACATTTCTAGCCTGAGCATGGTTCTAACCCTCTGGCTGGTTCTTAGCTAACTTCTGAGGACAATCCCTTACACGGTGATCCAAAGATCCACATTCAAAGCATCCCCTTTCACCGGTCCAACATCCTCTCCAATTTGATTTCCCACAACGATTGCACTGAGCTGGTGTTTGATTAGTAGCCATGGGCCTTCCTACCTGATTTGGCCCACTCTTCCTAGCCCTCTTCTGTGATTACTACCCGATCCAGACGACCCAAATCCTCTTTTCGCTTGTTCCTATCAAAATTTTATCTCACGGACTCCTTGACCCCTTCGGCTACTTTAGCCTTTTCTACCAAAACAGCAAACTCACGCTCCTACTGTGGAGCAATCAGCAACCTTAAGTCATCCCTAAGTCCATCTTCAAAGCAGACACAACGATCATGCTCCGTTGACATAATTTCCCGAGCATAGCGGCTCAGCCTCATAAATTTCGCTTCATACTCTGACACAGTCTTATTTCCTTGTACCAACCCCAGAAAGGCTTTCCTCTGCGCATCAATATAGATGATACCCACATACTTCTGCTGATAAGCAGCTTTGAAATACTCCCAAGTAAGGTCATCTGCCGTGGCACCATCCCGAACCGTGAGCCACCACTGATATGACTCATCCTTTAGAAGTGACATCGCTCCCTTCAGCTTCTCCTCACTTGTCAGATCGAGATCATCCATGATCCTCTCAACGATTCTAACCAATATTCTCGCAAAGACTGGTGCCACTCCCGATACACCCTGAATACCTCAAATTTCGTTGGATCGGAGTCGCCGGGTATAGATTTTTGAGCTCCCATACCTCCACTTGCCCAACCACCATCTCAAGGACTCGCAACATAGCTTGCGACACGCCTCACCTCCCGTCGATCTCGCTCCTCAAGACTAAAAGTGGGGGTGGTGGTGGTGGTACCTCATTCTCGACCTCGACCCGACCTCACGGGTTCGACATGGTCATCTTGCCTCTATCAAGGCCCATGATGGCCACGTCCTCTAGAGCTCATTCTTAACTATTGCGCTTTAATCTGATTAAGAAATTTTTATGGATTAGTACTTGTTTCACTTGGTTACCCGCGAAGAAATTTTATGAAGAGAGTTTAATAGAGATTCTTTCGATCAATCAAAGTTTTAAGTCCTCTATCCTAGTTCACACAGGAAAGCACATCCATTCCCTAATACCTTTCATACACACTCACTCTTTCGGGCATTTCTGTCCGTTTCTATCCTAGGGGTATTTTCGTCATTTTTCTACAGGGGTATTTTCGTAATAACCATAAAAATTTTAAAAATTTTAATAAATCAAGACATTTTGAAATTTGAAATTTCCAAAACTGGAGGTATTTCTAAAAATTTGTCAAATTAAAGGTACGATAGAATTTTAGAATCCAGGGGTATTTTGGTAATTTTGTCAATCAGGGGTAATTTTGTAAATTTCCAAAGTAAAGGTATTATTTTGAAATACAGGATTTTGGATACTTTTGTAAAGTAAGAGAATTTTATTGAAATCGAGGTAGTACAGTTATTTTAGAAACCAAGGGCATTTTCGTAATTTTGCCACTAGGGGCATTTTGGTAATTTTGGTAAATTAAAAATATTTTGAAAATTTTCCAGAATTAAATTTTTGTTACTATTGAAAGGAGTATTGTAATGATTTTTAAAACTTAGATTTTCTTAAAACATGGCTAATCCCCTTCGAGTTTTATTTATTGTGTTTGGCCTATGACCGAGTCCTCTTGGTTAGGGTGAACCGAAGCTACGCACTAGGTAGGATTCCTGCGAAGAGGAGGTGAGTCACGAGGACTGCTTAAGTACCAAGCTCTTCGAATCCAATCCTAGACATGCGCACCAGGGTTACCACACCCTAACTCGGCGACTTGGTCGTAGGTTTGTTTACTTAGGCATTTAAAGTCTTATGTCTTTTGTTGGGGTAAACTAGTCCTAAGGTTTAAAGCACTTATCATACTATCTACGCTCCATACCTACCCTTCTACAGATAATAATTCACAAAGAAGTCAGAAGTACTTACTTGGGCGGATTGGTGCCGGAGACTCGGTGCCATGCTGTTCAAAACCAAAAATTATTCCAAAAAGGCCTACCAAAAACATTTTGGGCCTTGGGCCCCCACAGTCGAGCTTTGAACTGGGCTCTGATACCAATTTTGTAACACCCCCAAACCTGGCCCAAACATTACGACCGATTCTGGTATGTTATAGAAGAGAATTTGTTGAAAACCCCCTTTTAGTTACTTTAAATTTTTGGTAAAAAGAATATAGTTTTGTTTAAAACATTTGAGGTGTATAAAAAGACAACACTTAGCTTTGTTATTTAAAATCTATTAAGTCATGTTGTTACCAATTCTGTCAATGTACTCGATGGTACGAAAGAAAATCATTTACGTTTGAATTTAAGAAACTTGTGTAACCATTTTAAAGTCATTAAGCAGTGTAAATAATTCATCCAAAACATGTAAAATAGTAAAAATAAAATCTTAGGAGGCCTTATTACAACTTGAACAAATAAAACCAAAAATAAAATAAAAATAATTCAAAGTTCGTCTAATCCATATTTTCAATGCATGGCCACCTCGAGTCCACCCGCGCCTCATCCGCGATCTATGAGTCACTTGAAAAATATTAAAGGGAAGGTGAGTCACCAAGACTCAATGTGTAACACTTCCCCGACTTAGTGCCACATCATACACAATTTATAACTAAATTTAACATGCAGTAAGTTTAACATGCACCCAACCTAGCCAACCAAAACACCTTTCTCTACCCCGTGTGGTACCAAACCACTGGTGGTGCCAAACCACTGGTGACTCAAAGTCACGATATCCATCAATATTGTGGTGCCAAACCACTAGTGACTCGAAGTCACATATAATAAGTTGTGGGGCTAACCCACTTGTGATACCAAATCACTGGCATCGATCCCATAATATCATCCGTGGGGCCAACCCACTGTGGTGCTAAGCCACCGACAAGACGCTATGAGGTGTCAAACCTCCGTGATCAGAGTCACTAAATGTGGTACTAAACCACCGTGTCCAAGACACGGATATCACTTCCTCCACTCATTTAACCCACATGTTTATGATATGCACTTAACATAAATCATGCCATACATGTTTATTTAATAACTTATACTAAATTTATCAAAAGCCAATCTTCTTATATGCCACATATACCAAATATGTCAAGCATCATAATCAAACTCATTGACAAGGACTTACCTGGATCCTTGCTTATACCTTTATGGTATTAAATCCAAATCTACACAATCCAATTTAGCATACACAATATATTCAGCACATTAATTAGTTATAAAGTGTGTATGTACACACCTGTTCTAATGATAGCTCTTAATCCCAAGAGTCACCGCCACACTAGACTTCCTTACCCCTATATTTGGCCATACATGAAAGTTAGTGCCCCAAACCATTTGGCCAACCCAAAATAATTCCAAAGGGTTTCACATGAACCCGAAACCTTACCTACACATCCTTTGAATACTAGCCACCACACACCAAGTGTTTCTGCTTCCCTATAATCGGCAATCACATACCCATATTAATAGCCTTCGGCTTTCGAACACTAAATAAATAACTTACTAAAATAGATCCCTACCACCACTTACCAAGTTCGATTGCTAACAAATGGAGGCTTTATTGAATACTTCAGAATCCCAAAGTACCTAGATAGAATCGGTTTCAACACTGATTAGCCACCAATATATTTCGGCTTTTCCCAATCATTCAAGTCGATAGAGAACAAAAGAATATGAAAAAGAAAGTTTTGGCCATCACTTACCTTCACCAAACGATTGCAAAAGAAATCCCAAAAGATCTATACCACCATTAATATTCGGCCAAGGTGAGTTTAATAGGAGGAAAGGGAATTTTGGTCACCAAGATGGGGAATAGATTCAGTTAGAGAGAAAGAAAAAGAGATGGAAGAAAAGACTTAGGGATTTCGACAAAAGGCTAAGAAGAAGAAAAGAAGAGAAGACTTTGAAAAAAAATTTGGCACTTGAAGACTAGGGAGAATTTGGCAACAATCAAGAGGGAAAAGAAAGAAATCTTTGAAGAATTTCGGCACCCTTGCTTTATCAAAACCGAATGGGGATGGCCTTAATGAGTCCTTCATTCGGCCAACTCCCCTCCCTATGGTGATAATTTTAGCCTTTCATTATCACAAATAAACCTAGCTTTATCTCACCTTCAATCTCCTAATCACCTCATCAAACAATTAAAATGAAATAGACTACTTCACTCTTACCCTCCAGCCAAAAATAGGCAAAAATTAAGCCTTATCTTTATCAATTCAAGAGTCCAAAATTAGATCACTAACTTACCCTTCTTCACGCCAGCTGCATAAAATAAAAACAAAACATTTGCTGCCTCTTAGGTTCGAACCTAGGACCTAAAGAAGTGACTGCCGTAGCCTTCCCTTAAACGCCCCATGCCATCTCTCCCCATTTGACTTTCATGTCAAATAACCCCACCATTTTATTATAAGGCCTTCTTCTTGGCCCTCTTTCCTTTAACATAAAAAGCCCCAAAAATAAAACACTCTTGCATCCATCATGACTCAAACCCGAGTCCTTAAACTAAAGCCCTTTAAGTGGCGCTCCAAGCCACTCCACCAACCTGTCTTTCATGTCCAAACCTTGCCCGAAAAATCTATTAAGGCCTTCCAACCTAGCCCCAATCTTAACGTCCCCAAAAAGCCCAAAAAAAAAATACACCCCCTTGTTTCTCCCATGAATCGAACCCAAGACCTCCCTTGCAACACCCTTAGATGCACCCTTGTAGCACCAGAATTTTTTTAACCCTAAGTCGCCTAGCTCGGTTTATTTCTAGACCTTAGAACATGCCAAAAATGATAGTATTTATTTCTTCAAGCACACACACATGGGAACAAATAAATTTTAAATTTTCAAACAACCCCTAATTCAGATGTTACAATTTGTATGTTAAAAGCATTGTTATAAATATGTTTTAAATGCTTTGATATTGCATAAATTGTGAATACGAGACTATAGACACATTCAAAATGATTTGTGAACCTTATGGTGGCCCATGAGAAGGAAGAGTTTAAATATTTTAAAGCTTATTTATATTAAGTTTTGGTTTAAATATTGGTTGTAATAAAAGGCCTCTTTATTTATTGTTGGGATCATTTTATTATCTTTTAATTAGGGTTTATATTATACTTAGATATATTTCCTTCAAATGATTTATAATATAATAAATTGTAATAAAGTTTTAATTCACATGTTTTATATCTAGCTTATAGTATTAAATAATTTTAATGGAATTACTTCCGAAAATAAACAAAATTTTCAAGTTTTATGCTAAAGACAAAGATTTTCAACCGTCATTCCGCAGTGACATAACCAGATCCGGTCAAGGCTCAGGTAGGGTTTGGGGATGTTCTGATTAATATCGAGCGGTTCAAAACTCGGCTTTGAGGTTTTGGGCCCAAAACATTTTCAAATGGGCTTTTCAAAATATGGGCTTTTATTTCGTGTTCTTCGGCATGGCTTTGTACCTCGGCCAGAGTCCACAGGTAAGTACTTCAGACTTGTGAAGTAATTTGTTATATGATTTGTTATGGGCTTTGTTGGGCTTGTAGATTAGTGAATTAGGATCAGTTGAACCTAAAGCTAGTTTACTCAAACATGTGCATAAGACTTAAGGTTACTAAACAAACACTGAAGTAAGTCGAGTGTTAAGGTGTGGCAACTTTGTGCGCATGTCTAGGAGTGGTATTCGTGGGAGCTTGGTATTTAAGCGGTCCGTGACTCACCTCCTCTCCACTTGAATCCTACAGTGCGTAGCTACTGGTTCACCTTAACCAAGATGACTTGTTCATAAGCTAAACCAATTCTTAAAACCGAAAGGGATTAGCCTTGCTATTTTAAAATTCTTGGTTTTACAATTTTAAATTTATCCTTTTGGTTTGTAAACCCTAAATCTGGTTTTTGAAAAAAAAGTTTTTTCGATTTACCAAAATTACCAAAATGCCCTAGAGGCAAAATTACAAAAAAGCCCTGTGATTGTAAAATTACACTACCTCAACTTTTGTTAAAATGTTTTTACTTTGCAAAATACCAAAATCTCTAGTTTCCAAAATATCAATATACTTGATTTGGAAAATTTACAAAAATACCCCGTGTTGAAAATTACTAAATGCCCGACTTTCAAAATTTTGAGTTAACCCCAACTTTAATAAAATTCTCTCACTTTGCAAAAGTATCCAAATTTCTGTATTTCAAAATAATACCCGACTCTTGAAATTTACAAAATTACCTGGTTGACAAAATTACCAAAATATCCACGGTTTTCAAAATCTGTTATAACTCCAATTTGCGAAATTTTCAAAAATAAAAAAATAAAAAAAAATACTCTTCAATTTTGTGAATTTTAAAAAAAAGATCCCGACTTATTACAGTTTTAAAATTTCTCTGGTTTACTACGGAAATGTCCTGTAGGACAAAATGACGGAAATACCCCGGGTAGAAGCGAGCGAAATGTCAGAATAGTGAATGTGGGTGGTAGTTGAATGTGCCTCTATTTGAGGAATGAATGTGTTTGATGATGAATGAATGTGTCCTAGGTGATTCTCCGAATTAGGGTATAAAGAACCCTTGTAGGGCAAGTAGGCTTTAAAATAAATTGGTGGAATTTAGGACACAAGAAAGGAGTTGGCAAAGTGGCATAAGTGCGCTTGGGGCTTTGGAAGGTGGCGCCTAAGGAGCAAGGGTTCAGTCATTTGGGCGACAACTTTGTTTTATTTTTGCGTCAAGGATTGGGCTAAGTAGGCCTTAAAAATAAATGTCCAAGTTGATGGACATGAAAGTCCAATTAGCGAGTGGCTCTTAGGCGCTACTTAGGTACTGGAGGGAAGGAGGTCGCGGTTTGGCGCTGAGCGACATTTGGGCGTGATTTTATTTTATGCGATTATGAAATTTGGGCTAGGAAGGGTTAAGAATAAATGTTGGGGCCTTATAGCATAAAATCAAAGTGGCCGAATGGCTGGGCGCCGCTGGATGATGGTTTTCCCTGTGTCCCATGTTCGAGACCTATGGGCGGTGGTCTTCTTTTATTTTGCGGTATTTGAGGCGGTGGGACGGCACAAGGAGTCTTCAATAGGTATTGCAAACGCAAATGGAAGATAAGGATGAGTTTTATTTTATTTTGTATTTTAAGTTGAAGGAGTGATAAGGATTTGTTATTTTATTATTTTAGATAAGTGTAGAATTATTTTAGAATTAGAAAATAGGTGATAATGGTTGCTATTAGATTATTTTATTATTTTGAATTGGATGGTATTGAGTGAATTTAGGAAAGAATTTTGGGTTTGGTGGAAGTCATGGCCGAATGGGTGGGGGGCCTTGGAGTGCTTGGTCGGCGTTGGAGTCTTCTAGGGAGGGTGCCGAATGCTTTATATAGGAGAGCACCCTTTGGAAATTCTTTTTCCTCTTTTAATCTCCAAACCGAAGTGCATTCTCTCGTCCCCCACTCTCTTGTGCCGAATTTCTTCCACTATTCTCTTCCTATTACTTCCATTCTTCCAACCTTATTTCTTACTTTTCTTGACTAGTAGAAACCTTGAGCCTTTCTATTTCTCTCTTTATTTCACCAAAGCTTAAAGCCAAACCTTGTTCACCATTGAGTCTATTTTGTTCGTGATCGAGGCAAACTCCCTTGAATCTCTGCAAAGCACGTGGGTGGTAAGTGTACTTTTGTGATCAATCGATTTATGTACCCTCCGTAGTGGCCAAAACCAAATGGTTGGCCTTAGTGTGGGTTGGCCAATGCTCTATAGACTATAAGTGATGTGTTTTTTTCTATTATAGCCAACGCAAAGGAGCATTTAGTGGTGTTGATTCGGTTACTCAAGGTAAGGGTTAGGTGCTATTCACCCAAAGGGTCCTCTTTTCATGGATTTTGTTATAAACCATATTTGGCATTTGTGGTAACCGATTCTAACCTTGACCATTTAGGAGTTTTAGCGGTGATTAAGGAGCTTTGGGTTTTCAAGACTCAGTCGGTAAGGATGAGTAGTTTATGATTATTCGCTTAAGATCTCAGTTAACCAAGTTTTGATTAGATATCGTTATGGATGCGAATACTACCAAGGTGAGCAAGGAAAGTCCCGATGCTCAAGTTTAAGAAGAGGTCGGCCAATTTGTTCGTGATTGGCCACCAGGGGTGTGGGCGGCAATGTAAAACGATAGGCGGATAACGGTAGTCTCGCTAGCGATAGCGTCGGGATCGAGGTTTAGAGCTTGAGGTTATAAGGTGTGTGATTAACCCATCGATTTTCGGGTATATGATATGTATCACGATAGGTGTATGTGTTAAATATGTGTTAATAAGTGCGGTGACTATGTGAACCGGATACCCTTAAAGGGTATGTCGATAAACAGTTAGTATCAAATCATTAAGATGTGGTTATTAATCGTGTATGTGAGTATGACTATGAATATGAATGTATGCGAATATCATGTACATGCTTTATTCATTATGTCATTATATTATGTTACATGTGCATGGGTGGGTTTTGAAAGAAGATGCGGTGTACTTGATGCGTGGTTGATGTCGACTTTGTGCTACATCGTGGATTGGTCTTGATCGAGGTCGCGTTGTGGATCTTTTGATTTAGTTCGGCGTGGTTACCTTGATTGATATCGGCTTTATGCCATATCGTGGCTTGATGGATTCTTGTGTGCTCCATCGTGGTTTGATGTTAGCTATACGCTACATCGTGGATGGCATTGGTTGCCTTTTGGAGGGAAAAGGAGAGGGTGACTCGATAGTCCCACGGTGTGTGGTAAGTGGTTAAGGGGTGTGTAGCGGTTGGACCTTAGGATTGGGTTGGGTTTTCATATTGCATGGTTTTGTTATAAATTGATATGGAAATGGGCCAAGCCCAATATGGAATATGAATAGGTATGTTTTAAGAACATACGTGGAAATGGGCCAAGCCCGATGTCGATGAATTAATGAGAAAAGGGCCTAGCCGGTGCTTGAATATGACATGTGGATTGATTGTGGGTAGTATTTATTTCTTCAAGCACACACACACATGGGAACAAATAAATTTTTAAATTTTCAAACAACCCCTAATTCAGGATGTTACAATTTGTATGTTAAAAGCATTGTTATAAATATGTTTTAAATGCTTTGATATTGCATAAATTGTGAATACGAGACTATAGACACATTCGAAAATGATTCGACGATGATTCGACATTTGAAATCCCCGTTGAACCTTAGGAATAGATTTGGATACTGGTGACATGTCATTAGGGGATTAATGTGATTATGTGATCCGAGTGCTAGCCTGTACGTCCTACTGGTGGCTGAGTATACTAGCATCTATTGTGGATACTTGGCAGCTTATGTGAGTAGCACTGTGTAGCTACGTCTTGAACCATAACTTGTGTGAGCAGACCTATTGATAGCTCTAGTTTGAGCAGTATATGTGATATGAGATTGAGTTGGCTTCGAGCCATGATATTGGAACTTAGTGTGTGAGATTTTTGAGTATCCGATAGTATTCTAAATGGTTCAACAGGTAAAAGAAAGACGTGATTGTGTATGAGATTGATACGAGATGGTACAGGTATGTACATGAACTGTATAAGCTTAAATTGAAGAAGTTGTGAAGTTCATATATAAGATTATGATTGAAAATATGAAAGGTTTGTTAGTTACACGAATTACATATTGATATGTTCAAATTGATGATTTGTATATTTATATTAAGGCTGAGTTTATTTCATACGAGCTTACTAAGCTATATAGCTTACTTTATTTAAATTTTCGTGTTTTATAGTGACCTTAAAGCTAGATCGAACTTTGGGATTTTCGGAGACATTGTCACATTATCCACCTATCAATTTGGTACTTTTGAGCTTATGTTTAAAGTATATGGCATGTATAGGAACTTTGGTCATTTTGGTTATGTGTTGGACATGAATTTGGCCATTTGAATTGGCTTGTAAATGTATATGTTTAGTTTTGTACATATATAGCCATGAGTGATGGCTCATTTTGGTTGTTTAGATATGTTTGAATCATGTATATATATATCTTGGTCTGTGAGTTCATGGATAGGTATATGATAGTTGTATGATGCTTAATGGTATTAGTCATTATGTGTATCAAATGGTTGATTTATGGATATTGGTTTGCTTGGAAAATTAGGTTAAATGATGCATATTTGTTAATGGTTATTTTGATGATTTAAGAAGATAAAGATTGGTATGAACTTAGATAGCGTAATGTGATAATTATGTTTTGTAATAGTAGGTGTTGAAAATGGTATAAATTATGCTTGATTTTGAATTGAATTATTTGTCTATTGATGCTATATTTTGTGCCATATGAGTTGTGTAGGTTGCCTAAGTTTGGGTGGCAAATTGGCTTGGTAAATAGCCTATTTTTGTGATAATTATTTGTCTCAGCCATGTGTGACACACGGTCATGTTACACAGCCATGTGTTCCTTGATGTTGAGTTTGAAACTAAGTCAGTATGCTTCACACGGCCTCACACGCGGGCGTGTGACTTGGCCGTTTGGCATAAGTTAGTATACCCTACAGGTTTGGCATGGCCTAGCACACGACCTGACACACTAGCGTGTATGGCAATTTTTAAGGCACATAGGCTAGCCACACTAGCGTGTGTGTTAACCGTGTGACCCAAGTCAAAGAGTTACACGGGGTCAGACACGGGCTAGGACACGGCCATGTGCTTCCATTTCGAATGTCCACACGGCTTGTGACACGGGCGTGTCTGTTGGCCGTGTGAGACACACGGTAGGGCCACACAGGCGTGTGTCCCTTATTTTTAAGGAAAAATTTCTTAAGTGTTCAAAAAGTTTCCAATGTTATCGGTTTAGTCCCGAACCACTTCCAATGCATGTTTAGGGCCTCGTAGGCTCTTATTAGGGACAAAAATGTTCGGTTGTGAATGGAATGTATATGATTTGATTTATTATACGTGAAATGTATGTTTAAATGTAGTATAAGTCTGATAATACTCCATAACCATATTTCGATGTTGAATACGGTGAGGGGTATTACATTTGGGTTTTGTCATTGATGAATCTATGTGTATTTTGATGTTTGATGATAGAAAATAAATGGTTGTTGTTAGATAAACAACATTTGCAAAGTGATTTTTGACAAAATTGTCATTTAGGGATTTAATTGAGAAATGTGGAAATTTTGTGGTTAAATTGTGGAATAAATGAAAAATATGGGCTGCTATGGTAATAATAGAAATTCAGCTAGCATGGGTAGGGACCAAATTTCATGAATTTGTATTTTTATGAGAAAAGATTAAATTGCAAAAAAGTTAAAATATTAGGGGCAAAAGTGTAAAGTTGCCTTAATGTGTATTTTGGGTAAAGTGAGTAGAACGATAGGCAAATAAGTTAATTTTGATTACATTTAGATCAAGAAAAGCGAAATTCAGATTTAGATCGGGGAAAAACAAGGTTTCGGACTAGTTAATTCGTTCCGTTGTTTTAACAACTCAAGGTAAGTTCGTATGTGAATAAGCATTATTATGTGTTTTAAGTGCTTTTATATTGAATAAATTCTATACACGACCTTGCGGATGTGTTCAATGACAATTCGACAAATGAGAAATCCCAGTTGAACCTTAGGAATAGATTAGGATATAAATGACATGTCATTAGGTGTTATGTGATTTTGGTACTGGTCCGTACATCCTACTGGAACGACAGAAATGTTCAAGTGTACACAATCGCAACAAGTAATAAAGTGACAAGGAAATGTGGAGTTATCGTACCCACAGGGACTGTGAAAAGAATTATTTATGAATGCAATTTAAAACACTTTGGTGAAGAAAAATATTTTGATTTTCAAAATGATTAAAAACTAGAAATCAAAGTAAAATAAATAAAATAAAATAAAGTTCTAATGCACGATTTCAAAACCTGATTTTAATTAAGGTGACATAATTGTGTTAAACTAATTACATTTCTTAACTTAGAATTATTAAACTCATGTTTATGTTGTTACGAATAATGTAACGCCCCAAAAATCTCTTATATTTATTTTCGTGTGTTTGTGACTCAACTGTGTGTCTGCTTTAGTGGTTGAGTATCCTGAGAGTGTCTGAGAAGTCTTGGGTTCAAGCTTTGGCTTAGCAAAGTTTTTGTTTCTCTTTTAATAAAGCTTTATCTTTAGACAGTAGGCTTTTAATTAAATGTTGGTAAGTATGTTAGAATGGGCCTGCTGGTCTGGTGGTTAAGTGAAGTGTAAACAAGCTAGAGGTCTGGAGTTCGAGTCACTGTGCAAACAAGGGATATATTTTTCTGCTTGTGCCGTATGAGATTTTGAGATGGTCTAGAAATCTGAGTAGTTGATTTAGTGGGGAGTTTGGTGGAGAGAATTAAAGGATTTTGGAATTATCAAAAATATTTTTGTTTTCTTTTGAAATTTTCAATTTTCCTTCCCCCTCTGAAAGAAAATTCTGACATTTCTAGTTCATGTTTGCACAGTATCGAAATTCCCTTTGAATCGCCCTCTCCCTTTTTCTTGTTCGTTTTTTCGTAAATCATCCTTTCTTTTTGCATTGAGAATTGGTCCTGCACGGTTTCGGGAAGTCCCTTTCTCTTCTACCATGAATTTCTTAATGATTGAGTAGTAATGTTTCTCCTCTGCGGTTAATGGCGTAGGAGGAGGCTCCGATAAGTGAAATTTGTATTTCTCGTTTAAACGGTGTTGATGGGAAGTCTTCGTCAGCGGTGAGTCGAGTTATTTTGAAAACTTGTTAATTAGTCTGCTAAATCGATTTTGAATGCTTTTCTGATAGGTTTTTTTGGCTTAGGGAGTGTTTCAACATCGAAATCGAACCAGGTGTGTACCCGAAACACTGAAAATGCATTTTGGCAAAAAGTTGAAAAAGCTATCTATCGATACCACACGAGCGTGTGGTAGCCCATGTGGTAGGCCATGTGCAATGCTGTAAGCCACAACACGGCTGTGTGATCGATGAGCCAAATCGTGCGCAGGTGACACGGCCATGTGACGGCCGTGTGTGAGACATAGGCTCGACCAATTGGGACGTGTGGGCCACACGAGCATGTGGCCCCATATGGGTGAACTACACGGGCGTATGGGATTCTGGGCCAGGCCGTGTGATCCACACGGCCAAGGCCAATTTGGGCCGTATGGGCCATCAGGCGTGTGGGCCCATATGGGTAGACAACATGGGCGTGTGAGCCCATTTTCACTGATTTATTGCAAAGGTTGCACGGGTCACCTGAGACGACCGTTAACCTACTGTAGGGTCGGTAAGATTACCTAGACTCCTAACTGAATGACTGTATATTGAGCATACTATGTGTACTGTATTGTATAAATGTGATATACCATGATTGGGCATGACACAACTGTATGATGCATTGCAATGGGTTGGGGATTGATATTGATTGGAGGAAGTGTACTGAAAGGCTTCGAGCCTAGCTTACTGGCAGCTCAGCTGTAAACTATTGTTTAGTGCCGCAACCGATACTGCTTGGAGTGTAGGGATGGGTGGGTCGATTATATCTCCACATAGAGTGTAGGGTTGGATGGAGATAAAGTGTAGAGGCTAGTTGGGTAGGATTTCCTGATTGCATATCTGTTACTGTTACTGTTACTGTTACTATACTATAATGGGCTAAGGCCCAAACTGATACTGATACTATCATTGAAAAGGGCTTAAGCCCGAGCTGAGATTATTTGTTATTGTCTGTTTGTTTGCTTGGGGATTACACATTAAGTTTACGTAAACTCAACCCTTCCATTTAATCTGTACAGGTAATCCACAGACATAGCAAATCGATGCAGCGGAAGACTCAGCGATGGCCACACGACTCCTTTTTGCTAATGGATACTTATTCACAGTTTTAAGTTTTATGATGGGGTATTTTTCTGTAATATTGGACCATATGTATTTTTACCTATGTAACACCCTAAACCCGGCTCATGCATTACATGTATGTGACAAATCGACCCTAATCGGAAGGTGGTTTCGAGACCACGAATCGAGCCCGATAAATATTTAATATTATATTTTGAGTTTTGTAACTCGAGTTATGGTCAATTTAGTCAGCATGACGCAGTTGGATAGCTTTAAATTTTTATGCCCCAGATTAGTAGTCAAGTCTAGTAATGCCATATACTCGACTCGGCAAAGGTTTGGGTAAGGGTGTTACATTTGATTGGTATCGAGCTACGATTTAGTCGGTTCTAGGACTACCGTAATGCGTAAGAGTCTAGCTATACATGCCTCTGAATTTTATATGTGATAGTGTGGTGACTTACGGCGATTTCAATTGTATTTAATATAGTAAATGGATTTCGATCTGATAGAGCCGTGGCGATGATGTGGAGAGTATTGCGCTTTGGTCTCGTACATGGATCGGCACTATTAGACTCTCAACCGGTTATGGGTAACCAAGAGGAGAGGCTAAACAAGCCTTCTACCAAATGATTAATGAATGGTTTACCCAGTTTATTCAGAATAATCTGACTGTACAACAACCTCCACCCCCGAATAATCCAACTCCGGTACCTTCAGCACCCTAGATGATAGATCCAATGAGATCTAGTAGGCCCCTATTGATAAAATCAAGAAATTTGGGGTGAGGAATTCAAGGCTAATGATGATGATGATGCGAGCGAGCTGAAATGTGGCTTGATAACACTATTCGGTACTTGATGAGCTATCACACGCAGACGAAAGTTTGAAATGTGCTATATCCTTACTTGGACACCGCCTATCACTGGTGGAATACACTAGTATCAGTGGTTCCAAAAGAAAAAAGTGACATGGGATTTCTTCCAGAATGAATTTCGCAAGAAATATATCGATCGAGGTTCATCGACGAAACGAAAAGAATTTCTTGAATTGAAGCAGGGAAAATGACCGTGACTGAATATGAGCGAAAATTTGTCAGATTGAGCCGATATGCTCGAGAGTGTGTATCAACTGAAGCCATTATGTGCAAAAGGTTTGAATACGGTTTGAATGAAGATTTAAAGTTGCTAGTTGGCATTCTTGAGATCAAAGAGTTTGTGACACTAGTCGAGCGAGCTTGCAAAGCCGAAGAGCTTGGGAAAGAGAAAAGAAAGGCTGAGACAGAAGCTAGAGACACTCGTAAAAGACCGTCGGGTAGGAATTTCCATTCCACATTTAAGAAGTTTAGAGTTGACTTCAGCCGACATAAAACTACTTCAGATTCACCTAGACATGATCGACCCTCCGTGGGCTCCCGAGCTACATCGATGGCCAGTGTTGATAACGTTCCACAGAATCGAGTTGAATGCAAACATTGTGGAAAATGGCATTCTGGGAGTTGTAGAGTTCGTGATCGGTCCTGTTTTAAATGTGGATCTTCAGACCATTTTATTCGAGAGTGCCCGATGTTAGCCGAAGCGAATCTGTTGTGAACTCTAGGCCGAGCGATTGCATCGATGCAGGCGGACCACTCAAGCATTCGGCAATGTAGGTGGTAGTCAGAGAGGGACGAAGAACACGGTAGTTCGATCTGAGGCTAGAGCTCCAGCTAGAGCTTATGTTACTCGAGCTAGGGAGGATACCGCTTCTCCGGATGTCATTACGGTACTTTCACCCTTTATGATACTCTTGTGATTGCATTGATTGATCTGGTTCGACCCATTCATATGTATGTGAAACTACGGTATTGAGAAGACTACGCTAGTTGAGTCTCTCGAGTTTGTGATTCGTGTATCCAACCCTTTGGGTAGATGTGTGTTTGTTAATAAAGTGTGTAAAAGTTGCCCATTGATGATTCGTGATTTTTGCTTCCCGATCGATTTAATGTTGTTGCCTTTCGATGAGTTTGATATAATTTTGGGAATGGTGGTTAACCGCATGATGCGGTGGTGAATTGTAAAGAAAGCTTATTGATTTGAGACATCGAGCGGTGAGATCGTTAGAATAGAATCCGATGATTTAGGTGGGTTTCTTCTGATTATATCCTCGATGTTAGCCAGTATGTGAGAAAAAGGTGCGAAGCTTATTTGGCTTATGTATTGGATAATAAATTGTGCGAGCAGATTGAATCTGTCTGATTGTATGTGAATACCGGATGTGTTTCTGAAGAACTACTGGGTTTACCCCGATCTGAGAGATTGAGTTTAGCATTGAATTAGCTCAGGAGCGACTCGATCTCAATAGCTCCATATCGGATGGCACCTCTTGAGCTAAAGAGTTGAAAGCACGATTGCAAGAGTTAACGAGATAGGGGCTTTATGCGACCAAGTTTCTCTCCTTGGGGTGCACCAGTTCTTTTTGTGAGAAAGAAAGATGGAGCGATCTTGAATGTGTATTGATTATCGGTAGTTGAATAAGGTAACTATAAAGAATAAGTACCCATTACCTCGGATTGATGATTTGTTTGATCGGTTGAAAGGGCTTGATATTTTCAAAAATAGATTTGAGATCGGGTTATTATCGATTCTGAGTCGAGATCTGAGATGTGCCAAAGGCGCATTTGGACGAGGTACGAACATTTTGAGTTTTTGGTTATGCCTTTTGGGCTTACTAATGCACTGCTATTTTTATGGATTTGATGAATCGAGTTTTAGGCAGTTTTGGATCGATTTGTGGTGGTGTTTATTGATGACATATTGATCTACTCCAAAGATGAAATTGAACACTTGAACATTTGAGGTTAGTGCTACAAACTTTATGAGATCATCGGTTTGTATCGAAGTTTAGTAAGTGTGAGTTACGGATGAAAGAGGTTAGCTTTTGGGACATGTTGTTTGACATCGGGCATTCGAGTTGATCCAAACAAAATCTCGGCTATACTTGATTGGAAGCCATAGAAAATGTTTAGAGATTCGAAATTTTACGGGACTTACGGGTTACTATCGACGATTTGTGAAAGATTTTCTATGATAGCTAACCCGTTGACAAAGTTATTGCGAAAGATGTCGAGTTCGAGTGGTCAAAAAGTGTCGAAAAGTTTTGATCGGTGAAAGCCCTTTTGACGGAAGCTCAAGATTAGTTCACTGAATCGGGTAAAGAATTTTTGTTTATTCGATGCTTCTTTAAATGGTTTGGGCTGCGTTTTGATGCGGGAAGGAAAGTTGTAACGCTTCAAGACAATTGAAGCCGCATGAAATAAATTACCCGACGCATGATTTAGAGCTTCTGACCATTGTGTTCGTTGAAGATTTGGCGTCATTACTTATTTGGCGAGAAATGCCATGTTTACTCGATCACAAAAGTCGAAGTATCTAATGACTCGGAAAGACACGAATTTGAGACAACGCAGATGGCTAGAACTGTTGAAAGACTATGAATTGGTGATTGACTATCACGGGGAAAAGCTAATGTTGTTGCGGATCGTTAAGTCGAAATCATTATTTGCTCTTCGTGCAATGAATGCAGATGGCTATGTCGGTGATGGTTCGATCATAGCCGAAGTTACGAGCAAGACCGATGTTTATTCGGCAAATTTGTGATGCATGAAAGTTGATGAAGATTTGATTGCTAGTCGAATTCGATGTGAAAAGATGTACGAATCGTTTTGATTGATGCAAATGATTGTTTGAATTTTAAAAGCCGAATGTGTGTTCCTAAGAACTGATTTGATCTGAGATGATTTTGAGTGAGGCTCATAGTGGTGGACTATCGATACATCTGGGTAGCACGAAGATGTATAACGATTTGAAAGCAGTTCTATTGGTGGCACGCCATGAAGCGGATATAACCAATTTGTTTCAAATGCTTAATTTGTCAACAAGTAAAAGGCGAACATCAAGTGCCATCTGGACTACTTGACCAATCGATACACGAATGGAAATGGGATAGAATTACAATAGATTTTGTATTCGGTCTTCCTATGACACCGAGTAAGAAAGATGTAAATGGGTTATAGTTGATAGACTTACTAAATCAGCTTATTTTGTGTCGGTTCGTACAGACTTTTCACTCGATAAACTTGCTGAATTGTATGTCTCGCAAATTGTGAGATTGCATGGTGTACCGAAGTTCCATTGTTTCGCACAGAGACCTAAGATTTACATCGGTTTTGGAAGAAGTTGCAAGATGCCTTAGGTACTAAACTACATTTTAGTCTGACTTTTCATCCGCAGATGCATCGGTCCATCGAGCGAACTATTTAGATACTTGAGGACATGTTGAGATGTTGCATTCTCGAGTTTGAAGGTGCGTGGGAGCGATACCTACCTTTGATTGAATTTGCTTATAATAATAGTTTTCAATCTAGTATCAAGATGGCACCCTATGAAGCCTTATGCAGGCGAAAGTTTGAACACCATTATACAGGTCGAGCTCGTGAGAATAAGATACACGGGTTGATTTGATTAAAGAAAGCGAACAGAAGTAGCTATTATTAGAGACAATTTGAAAGTCGCTTCGGATCGTCAAAAGTCTTATCTGATTTGAAGCGTAAAGATATTGAATTTGATTGGAGATCGAGTATTTTTAAAGGTTTCTCCGTGGAAGAAAGTGCTCCGTTTGGCGGAAAGGAAAGTTGAGCAGAGGTTCATTGGACCGTATGAAATCATTGAACGTGTTGGGCCTGTTGCTTATAGATTGAAGTTACCCTCTGAATTAGAAAAGATACACGATGTATTTCATGTTTCTATGCTCCGTAGATACAGATCAGATCCATCACATGTGATTGCTCAAATTCGAGATTGAGATACAATCTGATATGACGTATGAGGAAAAGCCGATCCGTATTTTAGCTCGGGAAATGAAAGAGTTAAGAAACAAAAAGATTTCCTTAGTGAAAGTGTTATGGAATCGACACGGAGTTGAAGAGGCAACGTGGGAGCCTGAAGATTCAATGAGGCAACAATATCCGACGTTGTTTAATGGTAAGATTTTCGGGGACGAAAATCCTTAAGGAGAGTTCGGACCAAATTTGACCCTAATCGAGAAAGGTGGTTTCGGGACCACGAATCGAGCCCGATAAATATTTAATATTATATTTTGAGTTTATTATATATGAATTTATGTGTGAAAGTTTCAGAGAAAAATTTTATCGTTTGAGTATCGAATTTGACAAAAAGGACTTAATCGCGTAAAAGGTAAAAGTGGCATACTAGAGTGTAAAGTGCCTATTTGAGCATGGCTTCTTAATATGAAGCATTAAAAGGGTAAATAACCCATTTTAGAGTTAGTGGGAGGCTTATGTCAAAAATAACCTTAGTATATATGTTAGTTTTATTTTATATTAAAGGTTATATTAGTAATTTAATAATTTCTTTATTATATGTTAAAATAACATAAACAAAAGCCATGATATTATTCATTCTCTCAAGGCGAATGTTGAGAAAGAAAAAAGGGGTTGTGTTCTTTAAATTTCGCAATTTGAGGCTTGATTTCAAGGTTAGTTTGATTTGGTTTTAATAATTTTTACGTTTTTGAAATCGTTGCTTGAACCTTAACAAACCCATGTTGTAATTTTTGAATCTAAGCATGCTTGATGTTCGCCATTGTTGTGTTCATGTGGTTTTGATATTTGATGATTTTAGATGAAAGATATGTAAAAGATTAGTATGTTTTGCATTGGAAGTTTTGATGAAATTGAGTATTTAGGGCTAAATTGTAAAAATAAAATTTTAGAGGGGCCTATTTGCAAAATAAATGAAATGTGAGGACTTGTAACCTAGGAATATTCAGCCCTTGTATAGTTTTAGCTAATTTGGTGTATTTTGTGTGTTATGCAAATAGGACTAAATTACAAAGTTGTGAAATACTAGGGGTAAAATAGTAATTTGCCCATTTATATGCTTAGGGACTAAATTGAGATGAATGGTGCTTGAATGAGCTAAATTTTAATGTGTTTTAGATCAAGAGCAAAGAAAAACGGATTTAGATCGGGGAAAGACGAAGGTTCTCGAATAGCCGATTTGCACGGTCTATCGACAACCGAGGCAAGTCCTTAAGCAAGTATAGGTTATCGAATTATTTATGAATGTGTTAAATGATAGTATTCAATAGAATTTTGTATAAAACCTTGTGTTAGCCGAATGTGAAAGTATTGGTAAGGATTGGTCGGAATTTTATTCAAAGTGATGTGAATAAGTGTTTTGGTTTGTTATTCGATATAATACGTGAATTATAAGTGATAGTGAATTTGAAATGAAATGTCATTACATCTTTAACCGAGTTGGTATGTTAAAGTGATTTGAATAATGTGTGATTTATGTTATTTTGGGCAGCATTCTGTAATATGTATGAGATGATAATAATTTGAAATGAAATGTCGTTACATCTTTAACCGAGTTGGTATGTTAAAGTGATTTGAATAATGTGTGATTTATGTTATTTTGGGCAGCATTCTTGTAATGTGTATGAGATGATAATAATATTGTATCGGGCTTTGAGCCTAGCGAGCTTAGTGCCGGTGACATATTCGGCTTGGTGCCTAGCAGGAGCTTAGTCTTAGGTGACATATTCGGCTTCGTGCCTACTTGTGCTTAGTCTTAGGTGATATATTCAGACTTCTTGCCTAGCGTGCCTTGTGCTTGGTGATTTATTTCGGGCTTTAATGCCTAGTGAGCTTTATGCCGGTGATGTGTTTACAAAGGAGAACCGAATTGTTGTTCAAGGTAAATCGTAGCTAATGTGTCTAGTTAAAGGCTCGAGTAAGTAAGTAAGGTATGATATGTTTAATGTTACTAGAGTTTCACTAATATTACGAGTACAAGTGTTATGTACATTTGAGATTACAATTGATGTGCACAAGTATTATATGACTGAGTTTGAGCTTGAATGTACTATCATGGAGATTCGGTTTTCAAATAGTAGTGCTAAAGGTGAAAGAAATTTTAATATGATAACATGGTTGAGTTGAATGATTTAAATATTTAAGTAATTGAATGTAGTATTATTATGAGCTTGGGACTTACTAAGTTAGTAAACTTATTTGTGTGTAATGTTCTCCTCTATTTTATAGATTAGGTAAAAGCTACCTGCTCAACGGGATCGTCAAGACAGTCAACCACACTACCGATCTAATGTTGGTACTCTTTCATTTTGGTTTTTGGATAGAGGCATGTATAGGAAAGACTTTGTCTTTGTTTGATGAAAACTTTTGGTTCATGTATATAATAGCCATGCGAATATGGCTAAAGTTTTAGTTAAGTATGCTTTTGTGCTTTTGATACAAATGTCGGTTTATGTTGGTAATGTTCGTGCATTTTAGTGAAGTTTAATCGTTTTTGGTAAGGAAGTGTATGTTTCTGAAATGAACCTTTGAATTAGGATATTATGTGAATGTTTTAGGTATAAGTTAATTTGCATAAAGGATTTAAAATGCATGGACAGTATGAGTTGTATGTGGGTATGTTCGATTATAAACTAGTAAATCATATTTTGCAATGAAATAGTTTTAGTTAGCAGCAGAGATGTTATTTTGAAAATCACCAAAAATAGGATAAATTGAATTAGAAAGTTAATAAAATATAGAATTAAAGATTATTGTGTCTATTTTTATATGAAAGAAACAGAGTAGGCAAAGGAATTATATATTACGAGATATTTAAGTTTTAGTGAGACTTGTCCTGAATGAATTCGTGAGTCCCTGTTCTGTCTTGGAAAAATTGTTAAAATTTGTACAAAAATAATTATGGAGCATAGTTTACATGTTTAGAATCCTTAATGAGTGTATTTTTATTGGAATAAACAAGAACATTATTGAAATTTTGTACAATGAAATAACTGAGTTTTTGTAAAGATAGGTCAGAATTCTCAAACAGTGAAATAGGGGTAACTTTGATGAATAAACTGTACTAATTGGCCACATGAAAATTCTGGAAAATTATGGTAAAAATTTATATGAGTCTAGTTTAAAGGAAAACTTACGGATCTAAATTTTGAGTTTTGTAACTCGAGTTATGGTCAATTCAGTCAGCATGACGCAGTTGGACAGCTTTAAATTTTTATGCCCCAGATTAGTAGTCAAGCCTAGTAATGCCACATACTCGACTCCGGCAAAGGTTTCGGGTAAGGGGTGTTACAATTACGACCGGATCTGACATGTCACATGAGAAAAACATATAAAGTCCTTATTGTTGGAACGCCGGCACCCCCATGGTGCAACGGAATAAAATTAATCCCGGCGATCCAAACCATGAATCCATGTGTGAGGAACGAATCGGGGTGAAATAAAGGTTTCGAAGTTATCAAAATTTCAATCTGAGTAGACAGCGACGCCTTGGCAACAAGAGTTCTGATCTACTGTCGAACCAAGCCGCAACCTTAACGATGTCGGCCTCTATAATCAGCCCGATTTGACTATGAACGACAGATATCTCCAAAACTATTTTAGAGGTTTTGTTTGCTTGACGGCTACTAGACCTTTTTTTCAAGCAAATTCTTAGGGTTTTTCTTAATAAGTTTTTTTATCACTTATTACCTTTTATAATCGATATATCTTTCATGAATTATAAAATTAAATAAATATAATAATATTTTAACCGAAAATTATAATTACATTAATTATACCCAAAAAGTTATAATTACATTAATTATAACATGGATTTCGGTAAACTATATTTATTTAAATTTCTATATGAACCAAATTCATATATTAATTCTCATTATGTGTACAACATCCTTGTACATATAATATATTCAATATTTGATTGCCCAATTAAATTAATTCTTTAATTAATTTAATTCATGTGACAATCAAACACAATACCAACTATGTTTCATTCCGCTCATTTCAACCATAGGGTGTGACCACAGAGGTTCTTGTAACGTTAGCAGTAATACTAGAACGATTCTAATGTCACAAACAATGAGTGGCATCTAGCAATGTTCATTGCTACCTAAGTTACAAGAAGACATGATTCGACATAACTTTTTGTGATTAACCTTTCATGCATTAATCCTTAAGTCCTTTATCTCCGGAATGGATACAAGTCATGGAGCAAGAACACTTGTATAGTCCATCCCATGTTTCTTGATATCTTGAGTAGACTATGATATACAAATTAGTATGACATCTCATGTCAACTTATTTGAGCATGGCCATGCATTTCTAGTCTCACTCAATCAAGTGGCCTAAGATATTACTCCCATTATGTGGGAGGGACTTATCCTATATTGATCAATAATATCCCTCAACATAGATTGTGGTATATCCAACATCAGCCTTTATAGAACAACCAGTTACGATGTACGTTTGACTATATCAAAATATACGACTCATGATGTTGGGATAATGATTATCTCAAGTCTAAGGAACATATACATATTAATCACTATGAGTAAGGTTAGTCCAAGAAGCATACTCATAGCAGGTTGGTCCAATATGTTGTTCTCTAACACACATATTCATGCATTGATTTTGACACTCCATATTTATGACAACTCTTTATCATCAATCAACTACATGTTAGTCTTAATGCATTATCGTTGTCCTATTCAACAATAATACTTGACTAAGGATATTTTAAGAATAATCATATTATTCTTAGGACATTATTATAAAATAGTTTATTTGTACACACAGAAGGAAAAACTAAAATAATAATGACAACGCTTTATATTAATAAACATGGTAAATCAAGTATGTTATTACAATCATCTCATGATTGATCTTTGGGTATACTCTTACAATCTCCCACTAGCACTAAGACTAATCACTCATATATCTAATACCAAGCGACTTAGTGTGACGATCATGCTTTTGCTGTGTCAGAGGCTTGGTCAGGGGATCAGTAATGTTATCATCTGTAGATACTCTGCATATCTCAACATCTCCTCAATCGATAATCTCTCGAATAAGATGATAGCGCCTAAGTATATGTTTGGATCACTGGTGAGATTTGGGTTCTTTAGCTTGTGCAATGGCTCTATTGTTATCACATCGGAGTTCTATAGCATCTGATATGCTAGGCACAACCCCTAGTCCAGTAATGAACTTTTTGATTCAAATGCTTCTTTTGCTGCCTCACTAGCTGCAATATACTCAGCCTCTGTTGTAGAATCGACTACTGTACTTTTCTTTGAACTCTTCCACTCACAGCACCACTATTAAGCCAAAACACAAATCCTAATTGCGATCGAGAACCGTCCTTGTCAGTTTGGAAGCTGGCATCAGTGTAACCTTTTACAGTTAACTCTTCCTCACCTCCATATATTAGGAACGTTCCTTAGTTCTTCTTAAGTACTTAAGGATATTCTTAACTGTGGTCCAGTGACCTTCACCGGGATCTACGTGGTACCTGCTCGTCATACTTAAGGCATACGAGACATCTGGATGGGTACATAACATGGCATACATGATAGGTCCAATAACGGAAGCATATGGAATTTTACTCATGCGTTCTCTCTCTTGTGGAGTTGAAGGACACATTTCCTTGAGAGTGAAATACCATGTCTCGTAGGTAGGAATCCTCTTTAGATTCTTCCATCTTGAACCTTTTCATGATTTTATCTATCTATGTACTTTGGCTTAGACCAGTGAGTCGCCTTGATCTATTTCTATAGATCTTGACTCCTAATGTGTAAGTAGCTTCATTAAGTCCTTCATAGAAAAATAACTTCCTAACCAAGTCTTAATAGACCGCAAGGTAGGTATGTCATTTCCCATGATAAGTATGTCATCCATATACAGTACCAAGAATGTGATAGTGCTCCCACAAACTTTCTTGTAAACACATGGTTCATCTTCATTTTTGATAAAACCTGTAATATCCCGGGTTAAGGGGCTATTTCGATTTGGCATTGTTTGCATGTTTAATTGCTTGCTATGATGTTGTTTTGGTGTTTTCGGGATTTAGTTGTAGGCTAGGTGTGAGCCTGGGTAGGTGGTGAAATGCTTGTTTTTGGGCTTTAGGGGAAAGAAGCAGAAGGTGTTGGGGTTTATAAATAAATTAAGGGAATTTAAAGCACAAATGAGGAGCTAGCAAAGTGGCAAGCATGCGCCACAAGGAAGGTGTGTGTGTGGCGTCATCTACAAGGGGGAGGTCTGGTGTTCAAGTCGCGAGAATCCCACCCCTTTTGGCTCTCATTTTGGACGGCATGGAGGAAGAGGTAGAAGGCAAGTGGAATTCTACCATGGACTTGGTCAAACCGTTCAAAAGTAAGGTGGAGAGTGAAAGTAGGAGGGAGACTTGGTCTCGCCATTTGAATTAGTGGTGTGTGAGTAAATGGGGGAGTTGGCGGATTTGGTGAGAGTTTGGGGAGAGGGAGTGTGTGGCGGTTTTAAGGAGTGCTTGGGGAGCTTGGGAAGTGCCAAATCTCCTTTGTGCATGTGTGTGTGTGTGTGTTTTGGTCATATGCTTGTAGCTTGCTGAAACTTGTACTCTCTTTCTTTTGCCCATATTCTCTCTTCTTGGAACCGAAACCCAAAGCTTGGGTATTGCCGAATGCACTTGTAGCTCTTTTGTTTTTCTTTTGTTTCATTTAGAAGTAGAATGCCTCTCCACCCTCTCGCTTCTTTTTCAACTTTGTTAAACCGAAACCTCTAGCACCTTATTGCCGAAAGTAAACCTTGTTTCTTCCTTCTTCTTTCCTTTGTGTAAGCGAAACCTATATCCCTTCTTCTCACATTTTCTTCCTCTTTCTTTAATTGTACAAAGCCGAAAGTAAGGGTGTTAAGCACTCGTCGAACCTTCTCATTTGCTGGTCGATTCCTTCTCATTTTCTTTCTTTGTGCTTTCACAACCTTGTGCCGATTTCCTTTGTTTCATACCATCTCTTTTAAACAAAAACCAGCCTTTGTTCTTCATCATCTTTGAGTAGAACTTAGCATGTTCTTTCTCTTTTCCTTAAAAGATAGTAGCGAAACTAGTTCTTCTTCTAAACCCATCGTATTCATTTCTTTCCCTTTCAAACCGAAAGTGACCCCTCCACTCATCTTTCTTTGTTTCATCTCTTTTCCAAAACACATTAGCGAATCCTCCTTGTGTTGGCGAATATTTGGTGGTGTTGGGAGCTTGGTTCTAATCGTTTGGTAGTGGGTAAGTACTAGGCGAATGGCCATTTCTCTTCTTTCTCTCACCTTGCCGATTCTTGTTACGTTGATGGCCGATTGTGATTGTTGGAAGGTGCTAATCTTTTATAAACCAATTCTTATTATAGGACATCAAAGGTTTCAACGCAAGCAAGAGGAGCCGTTTTCTTCTGTCAGTTGATTAGTAAGTGGAGGTTAAGTGATTGGTTGTTAGTTCATTCTCTTAATTCTTGGTTAGTCAAAGCTTCAAGAGATTAATGTTTCCTTCTTGATAGGTGGGCCGATTGTCTAAGGGAACCACTCTTTGGTTCGGGATTTGGTAGGAAACCAAATCAGGTGAAAGGTAAGGGCTTTCGACAAACCCTTTTTGGTCTAAATGGTGTTGGCCGAATGTGTAGATGTCTAACCCCTATGTTTTGGTCGATTGTAGAAGCTAGTACTCGAGGGACTTAGATTGCTTTTGTCAGGATTTCTAGACTCGTATTTACCAGGTGTGTAAACTAACACACTTCTGTTTAGTAATATGATTAATAACCTGTGTGATGATTAATGAAACAGTGATGATTGATATGATACCCTAACGGGTATGATTCTGGACTCGGGCAAGTCAGTATTATTATGAGTTTACTGATGATCTATGTGATACCATGGCTGTGGCTATATGTGACATGGGATATGAGGTTACACATGATAGCATGATAGGCATGATTACATGATATACATGGTTACATGAGTATGGTATGTTGATGGGTGATACGAGTGGAGGGAGCGGTGATATTTTGTCTTGACGAGCACCGGTGCTTTGGTAGCACACTTTGTGACTTTGGGTCACCGAGGTTTGGCACCTCATTGCGACTTGTCCCGTGGTTTAACCACCGTGGGTTGGCCCCACTTGAGATATGGGATCGTCTGCTAGTGATTTGGTATCACACGATGGGTTGGCCCCATCATCGGATTTGTGACTTCGGTCACCGTGCTTTGGTAGCACAATTGTGTCTTTGGGACACCAAAGTGGTTTGGCACCACATTGACGGATATTGTGTCTTTGGGACACCAAAGTGTTTTGGTAACACATTGTGGCTATATGTCACCGGTGGTTTGGCACCACCGGTGGTTTGGTACCACACGGGTAGAAAAGGCGATATGGATGGTTAGGATCGGGTTGCATTAATTATGTTGCTTTGTATGATGTGTGTTAGCATGTTGTTTTTGGGAGCAGGATTTACACACTGAGTCACTCGACTCACCCTCTCCTTTGACATTTCAGGTGACTCGTAGACGCGGATATGGATCCGGGATGGACTCGGGGTGCACATGCCATGCTTTAATAAAGGACTATTGAATTTGGGTACTTTAGCTTATTTACTTTATTTGGGTTTTATATTGGATTTGTAAAAGGCCTTTAATTTATGTTTTGGTGATGTTTATGTTTTAATTAGATTTTTAATATGCCTTAACAAAACAAGTTGGTATGAATTTTACTAAAACTTGGAAAGATAATGATTTCAAAATGATAACGCAATATGTTTTTAAAACCATACCATCGGGTATCACACTACGTCTTTATAGTAAGCAAATTCAATTGATTTTCAAATCAAATTTGTATTACTCCTAAGTCTAATAAGGTTTTAAGTAACACTAAGAAACTATTAAGGTTTAAATGGTTTAAACTCATTTAGCCACACAGTCTGGTTAAGATTTCAAAAATCTCCGGGTTTCACATACTCCATCTGATTTCAAACAAGTCTACTCAAATTGTCTTCAAAATACACTGTGTTTCACTCGGCTTTTAGCGAAAATTTTAACCTCTCACAAACATGTTTCCCCCGTAACATACCAGATTCGGACGTGGTGTCTTGTCCGGGTTTGGGGTGTTACATTTGTGGTATCAGAGCCAAGTTCAAAAGCTCGGCTGTGGGCCCGAGGCCCAAAATGTTTTAAAACTGAAATTTTCAAGTATATTGTTTTTAAAGTATGGGTTGAAGGGCATGGCACCGAGTCACCGGCACCAGTTCGCCCAGGTAAGTACCCCGTACTATTTGTTGTGATATTAATTGATATGATTGAATGGCTAGTGATAGTAAGATTACTTTTAGAGACTGAAACTAATAGGACTCTGTGGACTCGCGAAAACAAAGCTTCTTTAAAATTCATAAAACTTTGCTTTAAACACAGTGGAATAATGACTGATACATAAGATTCTTTAATTCGGACGAGATTTAGTCATGAGTACCGAGGTGGACGTGGTCGTGGACGTGGTCGCAGTAGGATGATTGCTTCGAGCCCGTAGGTTCAGGCGGTGGTTCGAGAATGAGGTACTGCCCGCCACCAGTGGAGGTGGTGAGTTCCAAGAGCGCATCGCGATGATGCAGTTGTCACAGCGATGTCATGGTCTTAGAAAGGGTAGCTGGAGCGGTGGGGGCGAGGAGCTAGAAATCGTGCTGAGCGACTTCGGGCAAATGAAATTTGAATTCTTTCGGTGTCTCTGGTGTTGCTCCTAGATCGCCGAAATCTTGGTGAAGCGGCGAAGCGGATCATGGACGATCTGGACCTAACGGCCGAGGAGAAATTAAAGGGATCGTATCACTTCTCCGGATGAGTCATATCGGTGGTGGCTCACGATGCGTGATAATACCGCAATGGAAGATCGACATGGGATTATTTCCGCTACTTATCGAAGAAAATGCGTCGAGCTAACTACATAAATGAGCAGAGGAAAGCATTTCGAAGTTAGTCCAGGGAGCAAATCAGACGGAGTGTGAGGCCGAAGTTTCGAGGTCGAGTCGGTATGCTGGGGTATGGTGGCTCTTGAAGAGGAAAGGTGCGTTCGTTTCGAGGATGGCTGCGAGGCGAGTTAAGATTGTTGATTGCGCCCCGCCAGGAGCATGAATTTGCGATTACGGTTGAAAAGGCGAAGGTTGCCGAGGGCATTAAAGAGTCGTGAGGCGTGGTATGGATAGGAACCGTCATAAAAGGAGTTTTGGGTCTTCGGGTCATCGGTAATCAATGAAGAGGGCTAGACCGAGTGGGCGAATCGGTCGGGTAGGTTTGTTGTTGCTAGGCGGGACCGCCGCATGATGTAACCGTTGTGGAAAGGCTCACCGGGAGGCCTTGGGTGATGGCGGGGTTGGTTTGAGTGTGGCTCGTTGGACCACCGCGTGAGGGACTGTCCGCGCAAGTTGGCTAGAATTCAGTCCGAGAATCAGGGCCGTAATCAATACAGAAATAATGGACCACCGCAGAGGGGCCGAGGTAATGGCAGAGGAGGTAACAGTTCTGGTCGGGGCCGTGGAGCACCGGGCAGAGGTGCAGTAGTTCGAGGCGAGCGGCTGGTTTGGTATATCTTTGCGAGGCGCCGAGAGGAGGGCGACGCACCGGACGTCATCACCGGTACGTTTTTGATTTTTGGTTCTCCTTATACTGCTTTAATTGATGTGGGGTCTACACACTCTTATGTTGCCAGTAGTATAGTAGAGACAATGGATTTAGACTCTGAGATATCTTCTAGGCAGATGACCGTAATAAGCCCTCTAGGTCACTCTGAGTGGTAGATAAACCGTATAGAGACGCACCTCTAGAACTCAGGGGTATCTTTTGAGGCCGATCCGATGGGCGCTGTTTGGGGAGTTCGATCGATTTTGGGATGGACCGGTTGGGTAAGTATCAAAGAAGTTGGATCAAGCGGCTAAGCGCATGGTTCGAAAGCTACGGTGAGGTGATGAAGTAGTTCGATCGGTAATAGGAGAAACTATCTCGTCCAACTTGGTATCTCGCCTCGAAGCCGAGAAAATGGTCAGGAAAGGCTGCGAAGCATATATGGTGCATGTGTATGCCTTGGAGGCTAAGGAGTCTTCTGTGGAGACTGTTCGGACAGTCAGGGAATTTGTGGATGTGTTTCCTGAGGAGCTTCCGGGTTTGCCACCAGATCGGGAGGTAGAATTCGGGATTGATCTGTTACCCGGAACTGCGCCAGTATCCATTGCTCCGTACAGGATGGCACCTAAAGAATTAGTGGAGCTTAAGGCTCAAATCCAGGAGTTATTGGACCGAGGTTTTATCAGGCCAAGTATTTCGCCTTGGGGAGCGTCGGTACTCTTTGTAAAGAAGAAAGACGGTACTATGCGGATGTGCATAGACTACCGCCAACTGAATAAGCTGACGATCAAAAACAAGTATCCACTGCCTCGGATAGATGACTTGTTTGATCACCGGTGAAGGGGCGTCGCTTTTCTCAAGATCGACCTAAGGTCCGGTATCACCATTGAAGGTAAAGGAGGCGGATATCGTAAGACGGCATTCCGTACTCAGTATGGGCACTTTGAGTTCTTGGTTATGCCGTTCGGGTTGACTAACGACCGGCGACTTTCATGGATCGATGAATGTGGTGTTCCAATAGTACCGGATCGGTTCGTGGTAGTTTTATCGACGACATCTTGGTATACTCAAGGACCGAGGAAGAGCATGATGCTCATTCTGGTGGTATTGCGATTCTAAGGAGAAACAAATCTATCACGCTAAGTTCAAGAATGCGAGTTCGCTCGTGGAGGTGACATTTTGGGTCATGTAGTGTCGGTGAGGGATTAGAGTGGACCCCGCAAGATAGAAGCGGTTTTGGATTGGAAGCCGCCTAAGTCGAGAGCGAAAATTGAGTTTTCGGGGTTGGCGGGATACTACCGAAGATTTGTAGAGGGTTTCTCGTTAATTGCAGCACCGATGACCAAATTATTGAGAAAGGGAGTTCCATTTGTTTGGACTGAGAAGCAACAGGAGAGCTTCGATAAGTTAAAGAAGATTTTGACTGAAGCTCCGGTTCTGATTCAGCCTGAGGTGGTAAGGAATTCTGAGGTCTCGCGATGCATCACATCTGAGCTTGGGTTGTGTCTTGATGCGAGGAAGGAAGGTTGTGGCTTACGATCCCGATACCGAGGCCACATGAGGTCAATTATCCCACATACGATTTGGAGCTTGCGGGTGTAGTATTCGCCCTAAAGATATGGAGGCATTACTTGTACGGAGAGATATTGAGTTTGCTGTGGGAGATCGGGTTTTCCTGAAGGTCTCACCGTGGAAGAAGGTATTAAGGTTCGGAAAGAAAGGCAAGTCGAGTCCGAGGTTTATTGGGCCGATAAGGTATTAAGACGAGTGGGACCGATTGCATATCACCGAGTTGCCAGCAGAGCTAAGTCGATTCACGACGTGTTCCACGTTTCGATGCTTGGCGATATCGTTCGATCCATCACATGTAGTGTGAGAGAGGAGATCGAAGTAAATCCGGATATGTCCATAGAGGAAGAGCTGCATGATTTTGGATCGGGATGTGAAGGTTCTACGCAGAAGTCGTGCCTCTGGTTAAGGTTCTTTAGGCGGAATCATGGCGTGGAAGAAGCTACGTGGGAACCCGAGGATATGATGAGACAAGCAATACCCGCAACTCTTGACGACTGGTAATTTCGAGGTCGAAATTCTTTTAAGGGGTAGAACCGTAATATCCGGGTTAAGGGCTATTTCGATTTGGCATTGTTTGCATGTTTAATTGCTTGCTATGATGTTGTTTTGGTGTTTTGGATTTAGTTGTAGGCTAGGTGTGAGCCCGGGTAGGTGGTGAAATGCTTGTTTTTGGGCTTTAGGGAAAGAAGCGAGAAGGTGTTGGGGTTTATAAATAAATTAAGGAATTTAAAGCACAAATGAGGAGCTAGCAAAGTGGCAAGCATGCGCCACAAGGAAGGTGTGTGTGGCGTCATCTATAAGGGGAGGTCCAGTGTTCAAGTCATGAGAATCCCACCCTTTTGGCTCTCATTTTGACGGCATGGAGGAAGAGGTAGAAGGCAAGTGGAATTCTACCATGGACTTGGTCAAACCGTTCAAAAGTAAGGTGGAGAGTGAAAGTAGGAGGAGACTTGGTCTCGCCATTTGAATTAGTGGTGTGTGAGTAAATGGGGGAGTTGGCGATTTGGTGAGAGTTTGGGGAGAGGAGTGTGTGGCGGTTTGAGGAGTGTTTGGGGAGCTTGGGAAGTGCCAAATCTCTTTTGTGCATGTGTGTGTGTGTGTTTTCGGTCATATGCTTGTAGCTTAAGCCGAAACTTGTACTCTCTTTCTTTTTGCCCATATTCTCTCTTCTTGGAACCGAAAACCCAAAGCTTGGGTATTGCCGAATGCACTTGTAGCTCTTTTGTTTTTCTTTTTGTTTCATTTAGAAGCCGAATGCCTCTCCCACCCTCTGCTTCTTTTTCAACTTTGTTAAACCGAAACCTCTAGCACCTTATTGCCGAAAGTAAACCTTGTTTCTTCCTTCTTCTTTCCTTTGTGTAAGCCGAAACCTATATCCCTTCTTCTCACATTTTTCTTCCCCTTTCTTTAATTGTACAAAGCCGAAAGTAAGGGTGTTAAGCACTCAAGCCGAACCTTCTCATTTGCTGGTCGATTCCTTCTCATTTTCTTTCTTTGTGCTTTCACAACCTTGTGCCGATTTCCCTTTGTTTCATACCATCTCTTTTAAACAAAAACCAGCCTTTGTTCTTCATCATCTTTGAGCCGAACTTAGCATGTTCTTTCTCTTTTCCTTAAAAGATAGTAGCCGAAACTAGTTCTTCTTCTAAACCCATCGTATTCATTTCTTTCCCTTTCAAAACCGAAAGTGACCCCCCTCCACTCATCTTTCTTTGTTTCATCTCTTTTCCAAAACACATTAGCGAATCCTCCTTGTGTTGGCCGAATATTTGGTGGTGTTGGGAGCTTGGTTCCAATCGTTTGGTAGTGGGTAAGTACTAGGCCGAATGGCCATTTCTCTTCTTTCTCTCACCTTGCCGATTCTTGTTACGTTGATGGCCGATTGTGATTGTTGGAAGGTGCTAATCTTTTATAAACCAATTCTTATTATAGGACATCAAAGGTTTCAACGCAAGCAAGAGGAGCCGTTTTCTTCTGTCAGTTGATTAGTAAGTGGAGGTTAAGTGATTGGTTGTTAGTTCATTCTCTTAATTCTTGGTTAGTCAAAGCTTCAAGAGATTAATGTTTCCTTCTTGATAGGTGGGCCGATTGTCTAAGGGAACCACTCTTTGGTTCGGGATTTGGTAGGAAACAAAATCGTGAAGGGTAAGGGCTTTCGACAAACCCTTTTGGTCTAAATGGTGTTGGCGAATGTGTAGATGTCTAACCCTATGTTTTGGTCGATTGTAGAAGCTAGTACCGAGGGACTTAGATTGCTTTTGTCGATTTCTAGACTCGTATTTACTGTGTGTAAACTAACACACTTACATTTAGTAATATGATTAATAACCCGTGTGATGATTAATGAAACAGTGATGATTGATATGATACCCTAACGGGTATGATTCTGGACTCGGGTAAGTCTGTATTATTATGAGTTTACTGATGATCTATGTGATACCATGGCTGTGGCTATATGTGACATGGGATATGAGGTTACACATGATAGCATGATAGGCATGATTACATGATATACATGATTACATGAGTATGGTATGTTGATGGGTGATACGAGTGGAGGGAGCAGTGATATTTTGTGCTGACGAGCACCAGTGCTTTGGTAGCACACTTTGTGACTTTGGGTCACCAGAGGTTTGGCACCTCATTGCGACTTGTCCCCGTGGTTTAACCACCGTGGGTTGGCCCCACTTGAGATATGGGATCGTCTGCTAGTGATTTGGTATCACACGATGGGTTGGCCCCATCATCGGATTTGTGACTTCGGTCACCAGTGCTTTGGTAGCACAATTGTGTCTTTGGGACACCAGTGGTTTGGCACCACATTGACGGATATTGTGTCTTTGGGACACCAGTGTTTTGGTAACACATTGTGACTATATGTCACCAGTGGTTTGGCACCACCAGTGGTTTGGTACCACACGGGGTAGAAAAGGCGATATGGATGGTTAGGATCGGGTTGCATTAATTATGTTGCTTTGTATGATGTGTGTTAGCATGTTGTTTTTGGGAGCGGATTTACACATCGAGTCACTCGACTCACCCTCTCCTTTGACATTTCAGTGACTCGTAGACGCGACATGGATCCGGATGGACTCGGGTGCACATGCCATGCTTTAATAAAGGACTATTGAATTTGGGTACTTTAGCTTATTTACTTTATTTGGGTTTTATATTGGATTTGTAAAAGGCCTTTAATTTATGTTTTGGTGATGTTTATGTTTTAATTAGATTTTAATATGCCTTAACAAAACAAGTTGGTATGAATTTTACTAAAACTTGGAAAGATAATGATTTCAAAATGATAACGCAATATGTTTTAAAACCATACCATCGGGTATCACACTACGCCTTTATAGTAAGCAAATTCAATTGATTTTCAAATCAAATTTGTATTACTCCTAAGTCTAATAAGGTTTTAAGTAACACTAAGAAACTATTAAGGTTTAAATGGTTTAAACTCATTTAGCCACACATCTGGTTAAGATTTCAAAATCCCTGTTTCACATACTCCATCCGATTTCAAACAAGTCTACTCAAATTGTCTTCAAAATACACCGTGTTTCACTCGGCTTTTAGCGAAAATTTTAACCTCTCACAAACATGTTTCCCCCGTAACATACCAGATTCGGACGTGGTGTCTTGTCCGGGTTTGGGGTGTTACAAAACCAAACTCTTTGATTGCATCGTTAAAACGAAGATTCCAACTTCGATAAGCTTGCTTTAATCCATAAATGGATCTTTGTAGCTTACAAATCTTTCTAGCATCCTTTGGATTGACAAAACCTTCAGGTTGTGTCATGTATACATCCTCTTCAAGTTTTCCGTTAAGGAAAGCTATTTTGATGTCCATCTGCCAGATTTCATAATCATGAAATGCAGCTATGGCAAGCAAGATCCTAAAGGATTTAAACATAGCTACAGGAGAAAAGGTTTCACCATAGTCAACACCATAAATTTGACGAAAACCTTTAGCGACTAATCGCCCCTTATATGTTTGTACATTACCATCCATGTCGGTTTTCTTTTTGAAAACTCACTTGCACCCTATAGGTTTAACCCCTTCGGGTGGGTCAATCAAAGTCCATACTTGATTTTCATACATAGAATCCATCTCAGATCTCATGGCCTCAAGCCACTTCTCAAAGTCTGGGCTCGTCACCACTTCTTGATAAGTCCTAGGCTCATCTTGATCTATAAGAAGAACGTCACCATGCGTTGTAATAAGAAATCCATATCTCTCAGGTGCATGGCGTTCTCTTAAAGATCTTCGCGGTGGTTGTGTTTCTACAGTAGTTACTTGTTCCTTAATTTCTTGTGGAATTTACTATTGTTCTATCTCTGGTTCAGTGGTATCTTGTGACCTTCAAGTTCAATCTTTCTCTCACTTCCTTTTCTAGAAATAAATTCTCTCTTTAGAAGAAACCAGTCTGAGCAACAAATATTTTGTTCTCAGTGGGATTAAAGAAAAAATAACCTTTGGTTTCTTTCGGATACCCCACAAAAATACACCTTTCAGATTTGGGTTCAAGCTTAGTAGACGTCTAACATTTAACATAAGCTTCACAACCCCAAATTTTCATAAAAGACATACTAGGACATTTCCCAGTCCACATCTCATATGGCGTCTTTTGAACCGATTTAGATGGAACACGATTTAGTGTGAAAGCAGCTGTCTCAAGTGCATGTCCCCAAAAGGAAGTCGGTAGATCAGCATGACTCATCATGGATCGAACCATGTCTAATAGAGTTCGATTTCTTCTCTCAGAAACTCTATTCCATTGAGGAGTAGCAGGAGGAGTAAGTTGTAAGACAATCCCACATTCCTTCAATAGATCATCAAACTCTAGGCTCAAATACTCTCCACCTCGATCAGATCGAAGTGACTTGATAGTTTTTCCTAGTTGATTTTGTATTTCATTTTTGAATTCCTTGAACTTTTCAAGGGACTCAGACTTATGGCGCATGAGATAAACATACCCATATCTACTGAAATCATCAGTGAAAGTAATGAAGTATTGAAATCCACCTTTCGCATGTGTACTTATTGGTCCACATACACCAGAATGTATTAGGCCCAATAATCGTTCACTTTTACCAGTAAAAGGAGATTTAGTCATTTTTCCCAATAAGCAAGATTCACATACTTCAAATTGTTCAAAAACAAATGAATATAGGAAACCATCTTTATGGAGTATGGATATGCGTCTCTCACTTATGTGGCCCAAACGACAATGCCAAAGATAAGTTTGATTTGAGTCATTTATTTTAGATCTTTTAGTATTTATGTTGTAAATAGGATTTATTTGATCTAAAATATAAAGGCCATTAATCAATTGTGCCGAACCATGGAAAACATTATTGAGATAAAAGAAACAACAATTATTCTTAATACTTATCTCAAAACCAATTTTGTCTAAACAAGAAATTGAAATAATGTTTTTATTCAAACTTGGCACAAAATAACAATCCTTTAAAAATAAATCAAGTCCACTAGGCAAAGATAAAGTATGTGTTCCCACAGCTAATACAGCAACCTTTGCTCCATTTCCAACTCGCAGGTCCACATCTCCTCTAGTCAACGTCCTACTCCTTTGTAGTCCCTGTACAGAAGTACAAATATGAGAACCACAACCAGTATCTAATACCCAAGAAGTAGTAGTTGATAAATTAATATCAATAACATAAATACCTGAAGCAAACGTTCTGCTTGTTTTGGTCTTCTTGACTTCCTCAAGATAGATAGGGCAGTTCTACTTCCAATGTCCAGTCACACCACAATGAAAGTAGTTTCCTTCCTTAGACACTCCACCTTTAGGTTTCATTGCAACCTTTCCTTTGCTAGGCTTGGGCTTACCTTTGCCCTTGGGCTTTGTCTAAAATTTGGCCTTTCCCTTGCCCTTGTTGTTACGGACCATCAATATGGGCTTGGGTCCAACCTTTTTCATGTTACCTTTGATTCAGTAACATCTTGAGCAACAGATGGTAGAGTCTTGTCAATTTCATTCATATTGAAATTAAGGACAAACTGGCTGTAGTTATCCAGCAACAATTGTAGAATAACATCAGTGGCCAACTCTTGGTCCAATGGAAAACCAAGCTTAGACAGACTTTCAATATAGCCAATCATCTTAAGGATATGAGGTCCTATTGGGCTTCCTTCAGCCAACTTACATTGGAATAGGGCTTTAGAGATATCAAACCTCTCTTGTCGTGCTTGCCCCTGATAAAGTTCTTTCAGGTGCTCAATCATATCATTAGCAACCATGTCCTCATGTTGCTTCTGAAGCTCAGGATTCTTAGTGGCAAGCATAAGACATCCAACATCTACCATGTTATCGAGATACTTCTTGTAAGCATCTCTATCAGTTCTCGAGGCATTAATAGGTGGTTCATTAGGAAGTGGTTGTTCAATGACATACAATTTCTGTTCTTGTTTGAGGACAATCCTCAAGTTACGAAACCAGTCAAGAAAATTCAAACCATTCAATTTGTCCTTCTCAAGGACCGATCGCAATGAGAGTGTGCTAGTATTTGCAGCCATAATATATCTACAACAATTAAATATGCGTGTGAGTAAATTTACCAAGTTTATATCAATCATTAAAAAGACTTTATTAAATGATGATCCCACTATTTTATTTCAAAATTAATAACCCTCATATATTAATTTCGGAAAAACTTTCTCCAAAGTATTTCTAGTGGGTTAAGGATCCATATTGCACCTCCTCTTAAGTTAGCTTTGGGTTTACTCTCAAGAATATGGTTATTTAGGTAAGCAACCTTTGCTAATTACATCATATGTAACTCCTAATATTTGGTGAACAACTCTTGTTCTAATCATCTTATGATTTATCCAATTTAATTGCCTCTAGGTTTCTAATCCTATTAGAGTAACCTAGTTATGTCATTAACCAATTTTTAACCAGCAAATATCACTTGTTTATTCTTCACGTTTAACCAAGATAAATACTAGTACTTCGCTTTAGCATAACCTACATAGTATTGATCGAGGCCTTAACAAGGGCAAAATTGGAAGGCCATGTTGACTTAATATTTTAATAGAGGGATTTTATTAAGGATGTTCCATCTCACCAATTATGGTCTAGATTAGTCCATTTAGTCTTTTAATTGATCTCATCAATTAATGGGGTTTATTATTAAATTTTAATATATAAAATTGGCATGCTTTAGACATCCATAGCATCTCATACGAATAAATAAAGCAATAAATAAATGCAATAGTTATAGCCCATAAACTAAGGTGATTCAACCTAAGCCAATGGGAGAACCAAAAGGAAACCTAAAGGTGTAAGCAGTTTCACAAACTATCAATCCACAATAGTTGTCCCAACTTCTTTCTCGTCTAGCCCATAGCAACTATTGCAAATTACAATATGCAGAAACTCATTTTACATACGAGGGAGTAAGATGAGAAGAGAAATACAAGAGAATAGTAGTAAGGCACTACACGCAGGCCGTATTTATATATATAAAATTACAACCTTTTATCAAATGGGTCATTGGGCTATAACTATGCATTTCAAACACCGTGCATGTCAAAAATAGCATACATAATTCAATGATTTTTCTAAGGTGAATTATAAAATATCCTTTCAACCTTTTTGTGGCCTATCAAGTTTATAAATTTCTTTTATTGACAAAACATATTGTAATAAGAAGATGGGGTCTGAGGTGGTTGAAGGAAGCGGGCCGAAGCCGTCCTCAGATCCTCATCCCCAAAATATGAGAGGGGACGTCACGGTAGGAGCTTTCGCCCCTGCGGTATAAATTGCAAACCCCAGTCAAATGGAACCTCACGATTTGATAAATTTTATCAATAGAATCGTGTTTTCAGGATTTTAATCCTTGAGGTTTCATATCGGAACAACCCTTGTTCCACTAGCCAGTTAACCCTTACTGGAAACTGTAAATACCACCGTCGCAATATTACAGATTTATTAATAGTTAACAGTAATAACATAAAATCGAATAGGCCACAACACCATGATTAACATTTAATCAATTATCGAAAGGAACAGTTATCAGGTTATGCTTAAATGATTTAAACAACCAAAAACATAGTAAAATTAAAGCATGCATCTCATACAATTGCATCACCCAAGTATTTAAACCTGAGTCCATATCACACAAGTGGCTCTGATACCACTGTTGGAACGTCGGCACCCCCATGGCGCAGTGAAATAAAATTAATCTCGGCGATCCAAACCATGAATCCATGTGTGAGGAACGAATCAGGGTGAAATAAAGGTTTTGAGTTCCCAAAATTTCAATCTGAGTATACAGCAACGCCTCGGCAACAAGAGTTCTGAACTACTGTCGAACCAAACTGCAACCTTAACGATGTCGGCCTGTACGTAATCCACTCGGTTTGACTATGAACGACAGAAATCTCCAAAACTATTTTAGAGGTTTTGTTTGCTTGACGGCTGCTAGACCTTTTTCTCAAGCAAATTCTTAGGGTTTTTCTTAATAAGTTTTTTATCACTTATTACCTTTTATAATTGATATATCTTTTATGAATTATAAAATTAAATAAATATAATAATGTTTTAACTAAAAATTATAATTACATTAATAATACCCAAAAGTTATAATTACATTAATTATAACATGGATTTCGATAAACTATATTTATTTAAATTTATATAGGAACCAAGTTCATATATTAATTCTCATTATGTGTACAACATCCTTGTACATATAATATATTCAATATTTGATTGCCCAATTAAATTAATTCTTTAATTAATTTAATTCATGTGACAATCAAACACAATACCAACTATGTTTCATTCCGTTCATTTCAACCATAGAGTGTGACCTCAGAGGTTCTTATAATGTTAGCGATAATACTAGAACGATTCTAATGTCACAAACAATGAGTGACATCTAGCAATACATCATTGCTACCTAAGTTACAAGAAGTCATGATTCGACATAACTTTTTGTGATTAACCTTTCATGCATTAATCCTTAAGTCCTTTATCTCTGGAATGGATACAAGTCATGGAATAGTCACACTTGTATAGTCCATCCCATGTTTCTTGATATCTTGAGTAGACTATGATATACAAATTAGTATGACATCTCATGTCAACTTATTTGAGCATGGCCATGCATTTCTAGTCTCACTCAATCAAGTGGCCTAAGATATTACTCCCATTATGTGGGAGGGACTTATCCTATATTGCTCAACAATATCCCTCTACATAGATTGTGGTATATCCAATACAAGCCCTTATAGAATAACCAGTTACAGTGTACGTTTGACTGTATCAAAATATACGACTCACGATGTTGGGATAATGATTATCTCAAGTCTAAGGATCATATACATATTAATCACTATAAGTAATGTTGTGACAATTACATAATAATCCAAGAAACATACTCATAGCGGGTCAGTCCAATATGTTGTTCTCTAACACACATATTCATGCATTGATTTTGACACTCCATGTGTATGGCAACTCTTTATCATCAATCAACTATATGTTAGTCTTAATTCATTATCGTTGTCCTAGTCAACAATAATACTTGACTAAGGATATTTTAAGAATAATCATATTATTCTTAGGACATTATTATAAAATAGTTTATTTGTACACACAGAAGGAAAAACTGAAATAATAAGGACAACGCTTTATATTAATAAACATGGTAAATCAAGTATGTTATTACAACCATCTCATGATTGATCTTTGGGCATACTCTTACACTTATGATTCGTACTAAAATAAGTGTTATTTGGTTATGGTTAAGAAATCAGGTTTGGATATAAATTTTTGATAAAATACCACAATTTTTGAGAGGTTAATTGATGAATCAAAAATCAAGGTAGTGAACCTTAAAACCATGACTATTGAAAATAGCGTTGATAGTTCGAAAGAAAATCCAAGTCAAATTATTTATAAATATATTTGTTATAAAATCCATTTGTTAATCAATGTTGGAAAACCGTTACTTATGATTTTAGAAAAATCCACATTTTAAACATTTCAAGCAAGATAATAAATACAACTAAATATAAAGCAAAATAAAAATATCCCAGAGGCCTTATTACAACTTTTAAAACCCAAAATAGTAAAAGTAACGAATTAAAAGGAAAAGAAGTTTACTAATGTTTGAAAGCAACATTCATTAAGTACGGCCTCCATCGAGTTATCCATGGCCCCAAGTCCTCGTCACTGAGCATTACCTGTAAGGATTAACAAAACAAGTGAGTTACAAGAACTTAGTGTATAATCCCCTTTACCATTACCCACTGGGCCTGAACCCGTATAATAACATCTTGGGCCTGAGCCCATATAGCATAATCTTGGGCCGAAGCCCATTTACATAACAGTATATATATGAAATGTATGCAACCCAACCCATCCATCCAATCACACCCCCGACCAGCCAATCACACCTGTGGGGATCAAGTCAACCCACCCCGCCGCTCACACCAAATTTGCAGTCAAGCTGCTAATCACGGAATATTTGTAGTTAAGCCACCGGAATCATAATTATGTAAACATATATTTATATTGTGGCAATGCCACCAGGCTACACTATTCTTCATTCAATTTTTCCCATCCCATGCAATATGTCAAAATGCATCATACATAATAAAATAAAATATCCACATATATATAAAAATAATTAATCTAGTGAATTATTTCGATGAATCGGCCCATTAAGGCATTCTAGCAAATCGACCCCTAGGGGTATTTTGGTGAATCAGCCCATAGGGGCATTTTCATAAATCGCCCATAGGGTATTTTTGTAATTTTACAAATTAACATCAATTTTGACAAATCTTAAGATTAATAATTTTTAAGCAAATCACTCGATTCATACCATATTACCGTTATTAAGTTCTTAAGCAACATCGATCGATTTTTCTAACATGATGATATATCACAGATTTACGGGATTTCGGTGTGAGATTACACACTTGATTACGGTAAGAACTAAACCTTCTTGATCATCAACACCTAAATCACTATTACACTCGATTAACCAACAAACAAGATTTTATTAATCCAAATATCTAAATATAATGATCTAATGAAATACTAACCCTTAGTATCGTGAACGACCATGATTTGTCTATTCTCACTAGATGATGGTCCACAATCCGGTGGAAAATCTCGAACCGCCGATACTGCCCTTCGTTTGAACTTGGGAGTAAGAATTGAAAATCCACTCCTTTTGTGCTCTCTTATCACTTTTCCTTTCAAATCTTTACCACTTGCCTCCATTGAAAAAAGTCTCGGTTAGAAAGATACTATGATGAGTGCAAGTAGTTGTTTTGGGATAGGATTCGACTTACCACTATTTCCAAAGGATCAACGAGTGAATAAGAACGAGCGATTTAATCCCTATAATAACCAATTAGTCAATCTTTCGATCTGAATAGTAACATAACCGAGAAATAGATCCAAATGAATCGTGACAAAACTCCTTACCTTAACATTGATGAATCCAATTTCTACCGATTGACTTATGGCTACGGATGAGACGAGGATATGTGATTTGACTTTCCACTATAATACTACAACAAGAAGGTGATCAAGATATGAGGGTTAGGAGTGATATTTTTGGTTTAGAACAAAGTGAAATAATCGAATGATAATAAACATACATTCGGCTAGGGAGAAAAAGGAAATGAAAATAAAAAGAGGGATATAAGGTCACTTACCGATTCGATCAAGAAGAGAGTGCCCAATACGAAAGAAAAAGAATAAGTGAAGAGTTAGGGTGATAATAGGTTCGACTATGGAGAGAGTTGAACAAGAAAATTTGGTCACAAAGAAATGTCAATTTAAGAAAAGTGAGAATGGTTGAAGAAATGATAAAAAGAAAAGACTGGATGGAAAGAAGAGTGCTAGATAGTTTTGGCTAACAACAAAAGAAGATGAACCAAAATGCATGGAGGGTTAAGGTAAAATAAGGGAACAAGATGAACAATGGTTAGAGTGTTTCGGTTATCAAAGAGAAAATGAGAAAAAATGCATTGAGGGTTTCGGCCAAAACAAGGGAAAAGAAATTGGAAAGGAGACACAAAAATGTTCAAAAGAGAAAAATACCTCTCATGCACAAAACTTGCAAAAAGGTATAGAAAATTTGGCTCCCCCTATTCTCCCTGACAAAACCATGTATCATCTTTACCAAAAAGATGAGTGTTGACCAAAAATTCTATCCCAAGCAACACCTAAAATTTGGCCAACATGTCCCCTTCCCTTATCCCTTTCTTTGATTTCTTTCCTTCTTTTCCTCTTGACTTTCTCCTTACCATATTCCTTAGCCATCTTTCCATCAACAAAAGTCTCCTTACCATATTCCTTAGCCATCTTTCCATCAATAAAAAGTCTCCCTTACCATATTTAAAGCCTTGGCCGACACTTTGGAAAAGAAGCACAAAATAATGCAAAAATTTACAATAGGTGGGATTCGAACTCCACCCCTTAAGCTTTTTAATGTGACGCCACACCACTCAAGTACTAGCTGCTCTTGTGCTAGCAAAATACAAACTTATTTCCTTAAGCCTTGATGCCACTTACCTTCTCTTATTAAAGTGTTTCAACACTAAAATTTTCCTATAGCCTAACTTGAACCCGAAACTTCCTAGAAACCCTGTAACTTTCCAAAATCACCTTTCTTGTAAGTCCAACTTGAAATAATGCGGTTCTCTTATTCTCAAAAATTTTAAACACTCCTACACCCAAAGCCCATTAGGCCCAATTCTACTAGGCCCAATTTTAGGATGTTACAATTCTACCCTCCTTGAAAAAATTTTGTCCTTGAAATTTCCAACCAACTACTAAACGCACCGTTCAAGTCACACCATTATGCTTTCGCTGCGCACTCTGATCTTAATAACACTAATGTACTTTTAACTTAATCTTGAATCCTCTTACATCCAACCAAACATCTAACCACAGAAGCAAGCAGTTATCTACCACTTATACCTAAAATTTCTACATTCAAACATCACATCCAACCAAAACATACCTGACTTGATGGTGATGAAACAATCTCGAGCCTTATTGTAATAGCCCGATTTAGACCCTAGTCGGAACAGTGGTTTTGAGACCACAAATTTGAGGTCAAAATAATAATTTAATATTATTTTCTGTGTGAATAGTATGCAACATAGTTTGTGTGAAAGTTCTGTGTGATGATTTGATCGTTTTAGTGTTGGATTAAGAGAAAGGACTTAATCGTGTAAATAGTAAAAGCTATGTGCTAATTTATAAGCATCTAAATGTTGATGTCTTTTAAATATGGAGGCTTTATGATGCAATTAAACCAAGTTTTAAGATAGTGGGTGGTAATGGACAACTATAACCTCGGTGATTATATGTTTTAATTATTAATTGAAAGGATAAAATAGTACATAGTTAAATAATATGTGTGTTTAATGAAATCAAAGCGTGAAAATGGTCATTCTTGTTCATCTTGGTGCCAAAAATAGCAAAGAAAATAAAAGAAAAAGAAAGCTAGGGGTTCAGCCATTGTTAAGCAAAAATTTAGGTATGTTTTAGCTTAGTTTTTGATAATTTCTACATTTTTGTAATCGTTGCTTCGTGCTCTAGCTAGCCCATATTGTAATTTTGTGAATTGATGATGTCTTTGTGATGAACCATTAATGAATGCTTGAGCTATGTGCTAGATGATAGTGAAATATAAAGACTTGGTGTTGGATTAACATGTTTTGTCTTTGAATCTTTGATGAAATTGAGTAAATTGGGCTAAATTGAGAAAAGTGTAAATTGAGAGACTAAAATGTGAAATAAATGAAATGTGTGGACTCTTATGAGACTAAGGAGAATTTGGCCTAAGCATAGTGTAATGAAATTTTGAGTATTTGATGATTTTGTGAGATAGGGACTAAAGTGTCGAAATGTGAAAATGTGAGGGCTATTATGTAAAATGCCCTAAATATGTGTATTTGGACTAAAATGAATGAATTGATGATTGAATGGATTAAATTTGAATGTGTATAGATCAAGAGAGGAGAGGTTCAAATCGAGATCGAGGCAAAGATAAAGTGCTCGATTAATCAACCGTATCGATAGTTTGACGTATGAGGTAAGTTCGGATATCATACATGTATTTGAATTATGTTTTATAAATATGAAATGAATATATTCATGTGTATGAAAATGAGTTGCTATGTGCACGATTCTAGTTGATGGCACTAAGTGTGCGAAATTGAAATCGAAATAGAAATGAATGGCACTGTGTGTGTGGTGATATAAAAGCTTTGGTTTATTGAATTGGCACTATGTGTGCGATGATATGAAAGCTTCATCTTGTTGAATTGGCATTGTGTGTGTGTGCGACATCGAGACGAGTCAGTTAAAAGAATAGGCACTAACTGTGAGATAACAATTATACTTTGAATAAGTATGTGGCACTGAGTGTGCGGTTATTTTGAATGAATATCAAATGATGATCGACACGTAATATCGAGCATTGAATAGCTTGGAGGTAGAATAAATAAGTGTTAGCTAAGGTATGTAATTAACCTTTGTGGTTGATGAGTTATAAACAAGCTATGATGGAATGAATGAGTATTTTAGATATGGATGTGATGATATGATTATGAGATAATTGATCTATGTGATGCTTAATACTTACATTAGTTTGGTTTGATGAGATATAGTATTGTATATCGAACTTACTAAGCTTTAGAAAGCTTACTGTGTGATTTGTTTCTCTGCTTTGTAGTGTCAGTAAAGCTAGCTCGAATCTGGGATCGTCAGCTTCTCAATCACACTATTGGTATTCCATTTTGGTACTTTGGAAAGATGTATATAGCTAGAATATGGCATGTATAGGCTAGTAAACTTATTTATGTTTGAGATGGTAATTAGCCATGAAGTGTGGCTAGATATGTGATAGGTTTGACATGAATGAATGTGATATGTGTGATGCATCTTTTGGCATGATTTGTGGATTGATAAATTGGCTATTGAAAGGTAACTTTGTGTTGATAAAATGCTAGTAGAATTAGTGAAATTGGGAATGAATTATGCTTGTGGTAGAATAAGTTTTGGTATTGAATTTGTTATGGTTGGAATGAGAATTGAATATATAGATTGGGTAGCCATATTGGTAAGTTATTGGTTACCTTATGTGTATGATATGTATTGGTATGTGTTGCTTATAGGTTTGACCATAAGTTGGTGGCATGTTGGCATTGCAAAAATGGCCTATAATGTCACACGGCTGGGGCACACGGGTGTGCCTCAAGCCGTGGGTAAATTGGCAGAATGTGGCTTAAACTGCACACGGCCATGACATGGGCGTGCTTATTAGCCGTGTTGATTTTGGCAGTATGTAACCACGGGGAGGTCACACGGGTGTGTCATGTAGCCGTGGGAGAGGCATGGCCAACCCCCACAGGCGTGTCTCCACTGTATTTTAGAAAAGTCTCAAATTTTTCATGAAATTTTATATGTGTTTCGGTTTAGTCCCGACTCGATTTATAAGCATGCTTAGGGTCTTGATGACTCATTTAAGGGACACTATGATTGTATATGAATGTGTTTGGTGATGATTGACTTTGTGTCGTGAATGTGATGTGAAATGATCCATTGTTTGGTAATGCCTCTAAACCCTATTTCGACGACGATCTTGGGTTAGGGTGTTACAATTTATTGGTATCAGAGTTACGATTTAGTCGATTCTCAAACTAACGTAGCATGTGTGAGTCTAGCTATATATGCCATGTTGTGAAATTACGATTGTGTGATAAAATCTGATAGTTGAAATGTGTTTTAATATAGTAATGGATCTCGATCGAGCAGTTGCTAACGACGTAGAGAGTAATGCGCCTGCTCCCCCTCAAAGGACAGTGCCGGCCACATCTAGGCCGAATGATAGTGGTGAGGGAGGTGAGGCTAAGCAAGCCTTCTTCCGTATGATGAGTGAATGGTTTTTAGAATTTGTTAGAACAAATCCGACTGCTCCACAACCTTCACCCCCGCAAGTACCTGTTGTGCCACAAGTTGTAGATTCGAACAGATTGAATAAACTGCCTGTAGATAAGATTCGCAAGTATGGGGCCTAAGAATTTAGGGCCGTAACTGATAATGATGCTAAGCGAGTCGAGTTTTGGCTTGAAAGTACAATCAGAGTATTTGATGAGATGTCGTTGAACCATGAAGAGTGCATTAAGTGTGCAGTTTCCTTATTGAGAGACATGAATTACAATTGGTGGAAAACGTTGATATCTGTAGTTCTAAGAGAGAGAATAACTTGGGATTTCTTTCAATCTGAGTTTAGAAAAAGCATATCAGTCAACGCTTTATTGATCAGAAACTAAGGAGTTTTTAGAATTGAAACAGGGTCGTTTGTCTGTTATTGAGTATGAGCGAGAATTTGTATGATTGAGTCAATATGCTAGGGAGTGTGTTTCTACTGAAGCTACTATGTACAAACATTTCGTAGAGGGATTGAATGAAGACATTGAGTTGTTGGTTGGGGTTCTGGATATAAATGAATTTGTTGTACTTGTAGAAAGAGCATGCAAAGCTGAGGAGCTCGGTAAAGAAAAGAAGAAAGCTGATTCTAAGGCTCGTGATGAAAGAAAGAGATCGATGAATAAGTTCTCTCAATCTTCAGCAAAGAGATATAAAGATACAAGCAATCATTCAAATGCCTCTTTTGGACATCCAAATAGAGATCGTTCGAGACAGAGTATTGGTTTACAAATTCAAGCCCCAAATGAAACAAGTGTTGGCAATGTTAAGAGTAACAAGCCCGAATGTAGACAATGTGGGAGACGACATGTAAGAGAGTGCTGGGGCAAGTATAACAATAGAACATGCTATAAGTCTGGATCTCGAGATCATTTCATTTGAGAATTCCTAAAGATAGTCGAAGAAGAAAATGTTCAGAATGAAAGGCCAAGCAATGTGACGGCTAGAGGTAGACCACCCAGGAGCATTAGAAATGTAAATAAAAGTCAGAGAGGAACGACTGATACAGTTGTAAGGTTAGAAGCAAGAGCACCTGACCGAGCCTATGCTATTCGTGCACGAGAGGAAGCATCATCTCTAGACGTGATCACTGGTACTTTCACTTTATTTGATACTGATGTCATTGCATTGATAGGTCCTGGATCAACTCATTCCTATGTGTGTATGTTGAGTCTACTGAATTTGTGGTTAGAGTATCGAACCCCTTAGGCAAGTGTGTTTTGGTGGATAAGGTGTGCAAGAATTGCCCGTTTATGTTTTGTGATTTATGTTTCCTGGTCAATTTGATGTTTCTACCATTTGATGAATTTGACATAATTCTGGGAATGGACTGGCTTACTTGCATAATGCCATTGTGAATTGTAAGAGAAAGAATGTTGAATTGAAGAGTCAGAATGGTGAGATAGTTCGAATTGAGTCTAGTGATATGAAAGGACTACCAGCTGTTGTATCGGTGAGGAGAGCTATGAACTATGTGAGAAAAGGGTTGTGAAGCTTATTTGGCATATGTGATTGATACAAAGGTGTCAGAAAAGAAAATTAAATCTATGCCTGTGATATGTGAGCTTCCAGATGTGTTTCCAGAAGAGTTACCGGGGTTACCTCCGATTAGAGAAGTCGAATTTGGTATTGAGTTAGTACCGGAACTGCTCCTATTTCAATAACTCCATACAGAATGGCACCAACTGAATTGAAAGAGTTGAAATCTCAATTGCAAGAATTGACCGAGAGAGGATTAGCACGACCTAGTTTTTCACCCTGGGGAGCTCCTGTATTATTTGTGAAAAAGAAACATGGAACTATGAGAATGTGTATTGATTATCGATAATTGAACAAAGTGACGATAAAGAACAAATATCCGTTACCTTAGGTCGATGATTTGTTTGATCAGTTGAGAGGAGCTATAGTATTTTTTATGATAGATTTGAGATCGGGCTACTATTAGTTGAGAGTTAAAGAATCTGATGTACCAAAAACTGCATTCAGAACGAGGTATGGATTATGAATTCTTAGTGATGCCTTTTAGACTAACAAATACACCTGTAGTGTTTATGAATTTGATGAATCGAATATTCAGACCGTATTTGGATCGCTTCATGGTGGTGTTCATCGATGATATTTTGATTTATTCGAGTGATGAGACGCAACATGCCCAGCATTTCAGAATCGTGCTACAAACTCTGCGTGAGAAATATTTGTATGCAAAGTTTAGCAAGTGTGAATTTTGGTTGCCTGAGGTCCATTTTTTGGGTCATATTGTATCCGCTGCTGGGATACGATTCGATCCGCATAAAATCTCTGCTATTTTGGAATGGAAGCCTTCGAGAAATGTGTCTGAAGTCCGTAGTTTTCTGGGACTAGTGGAATATTATAGACGATTTGTGAAAGGCTTCTCAATGATTGTGACTCTTTTGATAAAGTTGTTACAGAAGGATATTAGATTTGAGTGGTCAGAAAAGGGTCAATAGAGTTTTGAGTAGTTGAAAGTGTTGTTAACCGAAGCACCAGTGTTGATTCAACCCGAATCAGGAAAAGAATTCATAGTTTACAGTGATGCATCGTTGAATGGTTTGGGCTGTGTGCTGATGCAAGAAGGAAAAGGCATCGCTTATGCTTTGAGACAGTTAAAACTGCATGGAAAGAATTATCCAATGTATGATCTTGAATTGACTACAATTGTATTTGCATTGAAGTTTTGGCCTCACTATTTATTCGGTGAAAAATGTTATATTTATACTGATCATAAGAGTTTAAAGTATTTGATGACTTAGAAAGATTTGAACTTGCGGCAGAGAAGATGGTTAGAGTTGTTGAAAGATTATGAACTTGTGATAGATTACCACCCGGGTAAAGCTAATGTTGTAGCCAATGCTTTGAGTCAGAAATAATTATATACCTTACGAGCTATGCGTAATCAGATGGACCTGTGTGATGATGATGCGGTTGTAGCTGAATTGAAAGTAAAACCGTTATTCATATAATGGATATGTGAGACACAGAAGATTGATAATGAGTTGTTAGAAAAAAGGGTTCAATGTAATTCGAATGCGGAATTGGAATTAAAGTTGATAGTAATGATTGTTTGAGATTCAGAGATTAGCTTTGTGTTCCGAGAAATTCAGAGCTGATTCAAATGATTTTGACCGAAGCTCAAAATAGTCATTTGACTGTACATCCGGGGAGTACGAAAATGGATAATGATTTGAAACAGTTCTATTGGTGGCATGGTATGAAGAGAGATATTTTTGACTTTGTGTCAAAATGTTTAGTTTGTCAGAAAGTTAAGGCTGAACATCAAGTTTCGTCCGGTTTATTGCATTCGATTATGATTCCTGAGTGGAAATGGGAGAGGATCACGATGGACTTTGTGCTAGGTTTGCCCTTATCTCCGAACAAGAAAGATGCAATCTGGGTGATAGTTGATAGATTGATGAAATCAGCTCATTTAATTTCGGTGAGAACCAATTATTCTTTAGATAAATTGGCTGAATTGTATATCAATGAGATTGTGAGATTGCATGGAGTACCATTATCTATAGTGTTTGTCAGAGATCCGAGATTTGCCTCACGATTTTGGAAGAAATTGCAAGATGCTTTAGGCACGAAATTACATTTTAGTATTGCTTTTCATCCACAAACGAATGGTCAATCCAAACGAATTATTCAGATTCTTGAAGATATGCTAAGATGTTGTATACTCGAATTTGAAAGCGCATGGGAAGGGCATCTATCATTGATTGAGTTTGCGTATAACAACTGTTTTCAATCTAGTATCAAAATAGCACCATATTAGGCTCTTTACGGTCGAAAGTGTCAAACTCCATTGTATTGGACCGAGCTGAGTGAGAACAAGATTCACGGGTTGATCTTATAAAAGAGACTGAGCAGAAAGTGAAAGTAATTCGTGACAGTTTGAAAGCAGCCTCAGATCGTCAAAATTTGAAACGAAAGGATATTGAATTCGAGGTTGGTGATAAAGTGTTTTTAAAAGTGTCTCCGTGGAAGAAAATACTTTGATTTGGCCGAAAAGGCAAGCTGAGTCCGAGATTTATCGGACTGTATCAGATTATTGAACGAGTTGGGCCGGTTGCTTATAGATTGAGATTGCCATCAGAGTTGGAAAGGATCCATAACGTGTTTCATGTGTCAATGCTTCGATGATATCGATCAGACCCGTTTGCATCTACTGAGGTTGAGATTCAGTCAGATTTGTCGTATATTGAAGAACCGATCCGAATTTTGGCATGAGAGACTAAAGAGTTGAGAAATAAGAAAATTTCTCTAGTGAAAGTATTATGGCACAAACACGAAATTGAAGAGGCTATGTGGGAGCCTGAGAATGTTATGAGAGAGCAACATCCACAACTATTCACTAATAAGATTTTCAGGGACGAAAATCCCTAAGAGGGAGAGTTGTAACAGCCCGATTTAGACCCTAGTCGAAACAATGGATTCGAGACCACAAATCTGAGGTCAGAATAATAATTTAATATTATTTTCTATGTGAATAGTATGCAACATGGTCTATGTGAAAGTTCTGTGTGATGATTTGATCGTTTTAGTGTCGGAATAAGAGAAAGGACTTAATCGCGTAAAGAGTAAAAGCTATGTGCTGATTTATAAGTATCTAAATGTTGATGTCTTTTAAATATGGAGGCTTTATGATGCAATTAAACCAAGTTTTAAGATAATGGGTGGTAATGGACAACTATAACCTTGGTGATTATATGTTTTAATTATTAATTGAAAGGATAAATAGTAAATAGTTAAATATATGTGTGTTTAATGAAATCAAAGCATGAAAATGGTCATTCTTGTTCATCTTGGTGTCGAAAATAGCAAAGAAAATAAAAGAAAAAGAAAGCTAGGGGTTCGGCCATTGTTAAACAAAAATTTAGGTATGTTTTAGCTCAGTTTTTGATAATTTAAACGTTTTTGTAATCATTGCTTCATGCTCTAGCTAGCCCATATTGTAATTTTGTGAATTGATGATGTTTTTGTGATGATCCATTAATGAATGCTTGAGCTATGTGCTAGATGATAGTGAAATATAAAGACTTGGTGTTGGATTAACATGTTTTGTCCTTGAATCTTTGATGAAAGTGAGTAAATTGGGCTAAATTGAGAAAAGTGTAAATTGAGGGACTAAAATGTGAAATAAATGAAATGTGTGGACTCCTATGAGACTAAGGAGAATTCGGCCTAAGCATAGTGTAATGAAATTTTGAGTATTTGATGATTTTGTGAGATAGGGACTAAAGTGTCAAAATGTGAAAATGTGAGGGCTATTATGTAAAATGCCCTAGATATGTGTATTTGGACTAAAATGAATGAATTGATGATTGAATGGATTAAATTTGAATGTGTATAGACCAAGAGAGGAGAGGTTTGGATCGAGATTGAGGCAAAGATAAAGTGCTCGATTAATCGACCGTATCGATAGTTCGACATTTTAGGTAAGTTCGGATATCATACATGTATTTGAATTATGATTTATAAATATGAAATGAATATGTTTATGTGTATGAAAATGAGTTGCTATGTGCACAATTCTAGTTGATGGCACTAAGTGTGCGAAATTGAAATCAAAATAGAAATGAATGGCACTGTGTGTTCGGTGATATAAAAGCTTTGGTTTATTGAATTGGCACTGTGTGTGCGATGATATGAAAGCCTCAGCTTGTTGAATTGGCACTGTGTGTGTCCGACACCGAGACGAGTCAGTTAAAAGAATAGGCACTAACTGTGAGATAACAATTGTACTTCGAATAAGTATGTGGCATTGAGTGTGCAATTATTTTGAGCGAATGTCAAATGATGATCGACATGTAATATCGAGAATTGAATATCTTGGAGGTAGAATAACTAAGTGTTAGCTAAGGTATGTAATTAACCTTTGTGGTTGATGAGTTATAAACAAGCTATGATGGAATGAATAAGTATTTTAGATATGAATGAGATGATATGAATATGAGATAATTGATCTATGTGATGCTTAATACTTACATTAGTTTGGTTTGATGAGATATAGTATTGTATATCAACTTACTAAGCTTTGGAAAGCTTCCTGTGTGATTTGTTTCTCTGCTTTGTAGTGTCAGTAAAGCTAGCTCGGATCTAGGATCGTCAGCTTCTCAATCACACTATTGGCATTCCATTTTGGCACTTTGGAAAGATGTATATAGCTAGAATATGGCATGTATAGGCTAGTAAACTGATTTATGTTTGAGATGGTAATTAGCCATGAAGTGTGGCTAGATATGTGATAGGTTTGACATGAATGAATGTGATATGTGTGATGCATCTTTTGGCATGATTTGTGGATTGATAAATTGGCTATTGAAAGGTAACTTTGTGTTGGTAAAATTCTAGTAGGAATTAGTGAAATTGGGAATGGATTATGCTTGTGGTGGAATAAGTTTTGGTATTGAATTTGTTATGGTTGGAATGATAATTGAATATATAGATTGGGTAGCCATATTGGTAAGTTATTTGTTGCCTTATGGGTATGACATGTTTTGGTATGTTTTGCTTATAGGTTTGACCTTAAGTAGGTGGCATGTTGGCATTGTAAAAATAGCCTATAATGTCACACGGTTGGGGCACACGGGCGTGCCTCAGACCGTGGGTAAATTGGCAAAAATGTTGCTTAAACTGCACACGGCCATGACACAGGCGTGCTTATTAGCCGTGTTGATTTTGGCAGTATGTAACCATGGGGAGGTCACACTGGTGTGTCATGTAGCCGTGGGAAAGGCACGGCCTACCCCCACGGGCGTGTCTCCCCTGTATTTTAGAAAAGTCTCAAACTTTTCATGAAATTTTATATGTGTTTCGATTTAGTTCCGACTCGATTTATAAGCATGCTTAGGGTCTTGATGACTCATTTAAGGGACACTATGATTGTATATGAATGTGTTTGGTGATGGTTAACTTTGTGTCGTGAATGTGATGTGAAATGATCTATTGTTTGATAATGCCTCTAAACCCTATTCTGGCGACGGTCTCGAGTTAGGGGTGTTACACTTATGCTCCTTAGACTCGCATCTCAAGCATGCTCTTGACCTCCTCTGGCATTCTCCCGGATGATGCCTTCTATAATAATCGCAAGCTGGGATGTTTGGACGTGCCTTAACACGCTTTACGGAATGAGACTGCGACCCTAAAGAACTGTGATCTCTTTTCTTCTTACAGTCCATGCACCCGACCCGAAGTGCTTCACTGATTCCTTTAACCTCCTCCAATACCTCCTTAACAAGCTGAGTCAGCACATTAGCTCCGGCTCGGCCATGAGACCCCGTCTCAGTCACTGGCAATGTCGGCATCTCCCTTTTAGGCCTAATCCCCGATGCCGAGGGTCCAGCCCTAGCACCCCGGCCTCTACCACGGCCCCGTCTACCGCGTCCACATTCTCTAGCACTCATATTAGCTAAATCGATTTAATCTGATTAAGAGTCTTATGAATTAGTATACTATTCAATGCTTATTAAACAATGTTTTATGAAGTATAGGAAGTAAAGTTGTTTTCGCAAAACATATCCTAAAGTCTCAATCTCTATAGTTTTAGCTCCTAAAGCTAAAAGTTCTAGAGTATTCCTACAGTCATATCGCAATAATCATAAAATGAAAACATAAACTTACTTGACTTGGTGCTGGATCCCCGTAGTGCCATACTTCCTCTAAAATATGCATTTATAATTTAAAATTCAAACAGTTTTGAAAAATACTTTTGAACCCAAACCACAGTCGAGTTTTGCAATTGGGCTTTGATACCATAAAATGTAACACCCCAAACATGGCTCATCCATTACGACCGGATCTGACATGTCACATGAGAAAAACATATAAAGTCATTGTGATTCCTACTAAAATAAGTGTTATTTGGTTATTGTTAAGAAAACAGGTTTGGATATAAATTTTTGATAAAATACAACTATTTTTGAGAGATTGATTGATGAATCAAAAATCGAGGTAGTGAACCTTAAAACCATGACTTTTGAAAATAGCGTTGATAATTCGAAAGAAAATCCAAGTCAAATTATTTATAAATATATTTATTATAAAATCCATTTGTTTATCAATGTTGGAAAATTGTTACTTATGATTTTAGAAAAATCCCCATTTTAAAGATTTCAAGCAATATAATAAATACGACTAAACATAAAGCAAAATAAAAATATCCCAATGGCCTTATTACAACTTTTAAAACCCAAAATAGTAAAACTAACGAATTAAACGGAAAAGAAGTTTACTAATGTTCGAAAGCATCATTTATTAAGTATGGCCTCCACCGAGTCATCCATGGCCCTAAGTCCATGTCACTGAGCATTACATGTAAGGATTAACAAAAGGAGTGAGTTATAAGAACTCAGTGTATAATCCCCTTTACCGTTATCCACTGGGCCTGAACCCGTATAATAACATCTTGGGCTTGAGCCCATATAGCATAATCTTGGGCCGAAGCCGTTTACATAACAATATATATATATATATGAAATGTATGCAGCCCAACCCATCCATCCTATCACACCCCCGACCAGCATATCACACCTTTGGGGATCAAGTCAAACCACCCCGTCGCTCACACCAAATTTGGATTCAAGCTGCTAATCACGGAATATTTGTGGCTGAGCCACTGGAATCATAATTATGTAAACATATATTTATATTGTGGCAATGCCACCAGGCTACACTGCTCTTCATTCAATTTTTCCCATCCCATGCAATATTCAAAATGCGTCATACAAAATAAAATAAAATATCCACACATATATAACAATAATTAATCTGGTGAATTATTTCGATGAATCGGCCCATTAAAACATTTTGATAATTTGGCCCATTAAGGCATTCTATCAAATCAGCCCATAGGGGCATTTTGGTAAATCGGCCCATAGGGGCATTTTCATAAATCAGCCCATAGGGGCATTTTTGTAATTTCAAAATTAACACCGATTTTGACAAATCTTAATATTAACGATTTGTAAGCAAATCACTCGATTCATACCATATTACCGTTATTAAGTTCTTAAGCAACATCGATCAATTTTTCTAACATGATGATAAATCACAGATTTACGGGATTTTGGTGTGAGATTACCCACCTGATTATGGTCAGAACTAAACCTTCTTAATCGACTTCACCTAAATCACCATTACACTCGATTAACCAACAAACGAGATTTTATTAATCCAAATATCTAAATCTAACGATCTAATGAAATATTACCCTTAGTATCGTGAGCGACCACGATTTGTCTATTCTCACCAGATGATAGTCCACAACCCGGTGGAAAATCTCGAACCAATGATACCGCCCTTCATTTGAACTTAGGAGTAGGAATTGCAAATCCACTCTTTTGTGTTCTCCTATCGTTTTTCCTTTCAAATCGTTACCACTTGCCTCCATTGAAAAAAGTCTCGATTAGAAAGATACTATGATGAGTGCAAGTAGTTGTTTTGGGATACGATTCGACTTACCACTATTTCTGAAGGAACAAAGAGTGAATAAGAACGAACGATTTGATCCTTATAATAACCAATTAGTCAATCTTTTGATTCGAATAGCAACATAACCGAGAAATAGGTCCAAATGAATCGCGACTAAACTCCTTACCTTAACGTTCATGAATCGATTTCTACCGATTGACTTATGGCTACGGATGAGACGAGGACAAGTGATTCGGCTTTCCACTACAATACTACAACAAGAAGATGATCAAGATATGAGGGATTAAGAGTGATATTTTTGGTTTAGAACAAAGTGAAATAACCGAATGATAATAAACATACATTCAGCTAGGGAGAAAAAGGAAGTGAAAATGAAAAGAGGGATATAAGATCACTTACCGATTCGATCAAGGAGAGAGTGCCCAACATGAAAGAAAAAGAAAAAGTGAAGAGATAGGGTGATAATAGGTTCGGCTATCGAGAGAATTGAACAAGAAAATTTGGTCACAAAGAAATGTCGATTTAAGAAAAGTGAGAATGGTTGAAGAAATGACAAAAAGAAAAGAATGGATAGAGAGAAGAGTGCTAGTTAGTTTCGGCTAACAACAAAAGAAGATGGACCAAAATAAATGGAGGGAACAAGATGAACAATGGTTAGAGTGTTTCGGTTATCAAAGAGAAAATGAGGAAAAATGCATTGAGGGTTTCGGCCAAAATAAGGGAAAAAAATTGGAAAGGAGACACAAAAATGTTCAAAATAGAAAAATACCTCTCATGCACAAAACTTGCAAAAAGGTATAGAAAATTCGGCTCCCCCTATTCTCCCTACCAAAACCATGTATCATCTTTACCAAAAAGATGAGTGTTGACCAAAAATTCTATCCCAAGCAACACCTAAAATTTGGCCAACATGTCCCCTTCCCTTATCCCTTTCTTTGATTTATTTCCTTCTTTTTCCCTTGTCTTCCTCCTTACCATATTCCTTAACCATCTTTCCATCAATAAAAAGTCTCCCTTACCATATTCCTTAGCCATCTTTCCATCAATAAAAAGTCTCCCTTACCATATTTAAAGCCTTGGCCGACACTTTGGAAAAGAAGCACAAAATAATCCAAAAATTTGCAATAGGTGGGATTCGAACTCCACCCCTTAAGCTCCTTAATGTGATGCCACACCACTCTACTACTAGCTCGTCTTGTGCTAGCAAAATACACACTTATTTCCTCAAGCCTTGATGCCACTTACCTTCTCTTCTCAAAGTGCTTCAACACTAAAATTTTCCTATAGCCTAACTTGAACCCAGAACTTCCTAGCACCCCATAACTTTCCAAAATCACCTTTCTAGTAAGTCAAGCTTGAAATAATGTCGTTCTCTTGTTCTCAAAAATTTTAAACACTCTTACACTCAAGGCCCATTAGGCCTAATTCTACTAGGCCCAATTTCGGGATGTTACAACCTAAAATTTGGATTTTACACTGTTTTCTATTTATATCTGCTAGAAGTAGGTAAAACGCGGGTTTTTAAAAGAAACGCATGTGTTTTAGCAAAATACCCACAAATACATAAACTATTTAAAAAGCTTCCGCGACGTATAATGTTTTGAAAACTAACGATTGAATTAGAATCACGATTTTAGAATTAATAAAAGATAATGAGGATTTCTAAACAACAAAGATGTTTTAAGCAAAGATACAGTTTTCTAACACACTACCATGTGACATCGCCAGATTCAGCCATAACGTCCAGGCTGGGTTTGGGGTGTTACAAATAAATTCACGGCAACTCGGTAATTTGCTATCTTATGAACATACTTACCTACAAAAAATCCATTCATCTCTTGCGTATATCTCTATGTCAATTCAACCGATTAAACAAACTTTAAAAGGCAAATGTGTTAATGCACATACATACTTATGAAATTAAAATAATCTCTTGTACATATCTCTATGCCAATTCAAACAAATAATTTAATCACATAAGCACATAAAAGATTACATGAGGTAACAATGTATTTCTACCTTGAAACAGTTTAATCACAATAATCTTACAAGTTATGCAAGGCAATTGTATCGCTTGATACCGTTGCTAATTTAACCCCGGCTACCTTAGATGATTAAACATGCACTGATTAAGTATCATGTCAATTAATTACAATTTCAATCCGTTTAAATAAATAATTAATTAGTTACCTTACAATTGTAGCAAGAATAAATTGTCATGGTTTTACTTAATCAAACATCTTATAGATGCTTATAACAACACAAACACAATTTTTATAAATTAAGAAGACGAAATGCAATCAACCTAACATGAATTAAATTTAAGCCATATTAATTAAATAACTCATATCAACATAAAAATTCATAGACATGTTCATCATAACAACAATACAATTTAAAAAGATAGGGAGCAAGAAGCAAATCTGGTTTTTCTCTATGGCTCGGCTGGGTTGCTCCACTCTTCCTTCTTCACTTGGTGTTGTCGATCCAAGGCTTCTATGAACACTTGAATGCTGATCCAAATAATGGATGAATGACTCTTTTTCAAGAGGTGAAATTGGCAAGAGTACAAAGGAAAACAGATGGAAAAATAAAGAGAGAAAGTTGAGAGAGAAGAGAAAAGATGAGAATGTTGTGGTGTGGTGAAATGAGCAGCCAAGGGCGATTTTTATAGGGTGAGAGGGCTGCTAAACATAGCCAAAATCAGCAGCCAAAGATCCCTCCCATGGCCGGCCACACATGTGGCAAGTTTGAAGTTTTCAAGCTTGTTATATTAAGGTTGGGGCAAATCTAGAAAGACACAAATAGTGGAGGGGTTTGTTTGAAATTTGAACAAGTTTTCAAGGGAAATTTTGCAATATAATTAATCAGCCAAGTAAGTTTATGGGTCAGCATGTGGGAAAGTTTGGGCTGCCCAATACTCAGTCGGTTCGGTTTTTTCTCGGTTCAGCTCAACTAGGCCACTTTTCATAATTAATTAATAATAATTTATTTAACCCATATTAAATTGGATATAAATTAAAATTAATTATATTATGAATTAATACACATAATTTGGACCATCTTAGGCTGAAAAATTAATTCTCCTTGATGCTTCAAAATTGTTTCTCAGTTTTGCGCTTCTAGTAGTGTCTGCCAAGTCGTTTTTCGCCCTTTGTGCAAATCTGTCGAAAATAATTAAAAATAATCAAAACTTATTATAAAATTAATGAAAATTAATTATGTTAATAATTTAAGTCCAGAAAAATTATTTTATAATAATTATACATTTTTCAACAATAAATTTACCGAAACTACATGAATTTCAATTAAAAAGGGCAAGAAAAAGTGTGTATATTTTCGTGTTTCCACACCCCCCAAAATTAATTCATTACTCATCTTGAGTAATGCACAAATTGAAAAGAATTTCTCAGAAACACCTTTGAAAAATTCATTCAGAACAACATTCTTCCCAAAATTATGAATTTGGTATACTTATGCTCAAAAACAAGATATTTGATATTTATGCTACTTATGTATACATATCATTTAGATTAATCTCAATCATTCTTATGATAGAAAAAATAGACTAAATGATTCCTAATAAAGACATTTTAAATCCCTACCAATTTGATTTTATTCCCTTGTTCAAGATTGAGTTGCAATAATTAAGTTTAACTTATGCCTTCATATGTTGAACTTAGCAATTTCTCCCCAGTAATGTAGGTAGCATAGAAACTTAACTCAATAGGTCTTTAACAAGGTTGTAATGTGGCTAGGATAGAGGTAGGTAAAAGATAAATTTTAGGCTAAAAACCCTAGACTCAGCTTCAATCGGACCTTCGAAAGATTTACCTTCAATAAACCAACTTACTTTTCTTTAACATGCTCTTTTGTACATTTTCTTTCAAGTACACATGCTCTCTTTTTTTACGAGCATTTTGTTGTATTTACTACAATTCTTTTGAGCATTCGGTACTTCTTTTCAACTCCCCCAAACTTTTTTCAAAGAATGTTTTGAATAGTACCGAGTCTAGTGTTTGAGATAATTTAAAGATAATTAAGAGTGAAGTGATGACTAAATATATAGTCTCAAAGTTGGGTTTCAAAGGATAAAATTTCATCAAGGTTGGCTTGAAAGGCTCAAATGGTCAAAAAAAAAGTTTCCTAAATCATTTTCAACATTCCATGATTCCTAGGATTTCGCCTCAAGAAACTACTAAGTCAATTATAGAGACTTAAACTTTCATGGATGCCTAACTTTCCTAAGGAAATAAAAGTTTTATGGTACGATTTGCATGCTTTATTAAAAATACACTTATGTCATTATTAAGCTAAGATAACAATTATTGAAATAATCGAACTTTATTTATACAGAAGTTTAGCATACTTAACAAAATTTCAAATTATTGAACAAAATAATCCTAATCATAACTGAAAGAAAAATTTATTCTGAGTGGAAATAATTTCAATTTTTCATTCTCCCTACTTAAGGTGAACAATGTCCTCATTGTTAAAAGTGAATAGATACTATACACTAGGTAGGATTCTAGAAAAGAGGAGGTGAGTCAATTTTACTGCTTAAGAACCAAGCTCTCTCTAGATCCAATTCTATACATGTGTAACGCCCCAAATTTTGGGCCTAGAAGAAATAGGTTTTGAACAAGGGAACAGTTAGAAGACCGCACATAAATATTTAATTGTGCAAGAAAGTGACATGAATGAATGTCTACTTCAGTGGTTAAGTGATTTAGGAGTGTTTGGAAGTGTCTGAGAAGTCAGGGGTTCAAGCCTTGGCTTATGCAAAATTTTTATTTTAAGTGAATAAAATCCTTGGATCTAGATAGTAGGTTCTTAAATTATTGTGGTTAAAATATGATACAAATGAGTTGTTGGTCTAGTGGTAAGGGGCGTGTGGATTGTACATGGGGTCTAAGGTTCGAGTGGTGGCACATCAAAAAGGGAGTATTTATTTTGCTGCCTAATTCGTGTGGGTGGTAGAGTTGGATTGAAATACTGTTGAATGGAGTTTGAACGGTTATAAAGAGAATTGAGGAGGGATATTTGGAGAGATTTGAGGAGAGAATATTGGGATTTAGGGAGGTTGTTGTTGTGGAGAGATAATAGGAGAAAATTAAGGGATAGGAAGTTGATGGAGAGTGTGTAGCCGAATTGGAGGAGGGGTTTTTGGGATTTGGGGTTGTTATTGATTTGGTGAGAGTTAGAATTCGGGTTTCATTCCTTTTCTTTCATTTTTTGGTGGCTGAGTTAAACTTGGAGAGTTTTCTTCATTTCGGTTTTGGCCATAATTGTGTTTTTCATTATCCTTTGCCAACTTTTGGCTTTTCCTTAGTACAAAATTTTGCTAGTGATGTCAGGTACCTTTCGATTTTGGTGGCCTTTGATTTTCATTTTGTTTGTTGAATCTCTTCTCTCTTTGCGAAATCTTTTCTGCTCTATTTCGATTCTTGAGTATCGGTTTTACACTTTTCTTTCAACCTTGGCCGAATATAGCTTCTCTCCTCCCTTGCCATTTTTCTTTTCGATTTTCTCACCTAGCTAATTCTCCCTTCTTCTTTTTTTAAGCTTTGTCAAATACTCTCCCCTCTTTTCTTCTTTTTCTAAGCTTTTCTCACCTGAGCACCCATCACACCTTTCTATTTTTTGCTCTCGGCTTTAGTAGGTGTTAGTTGATCAGTTGGGAGCGCACAGTTTTTCTCTTCCTCTCCTTCAAGATCTCATCATTGGCCAAATACTGATAGATTAATCTCGATTCTTGGTTCATTGTACGCTACATCTCTGATCTGTAATCTATTTTATCATTGTTGGTGGTGGTCGATGTTGATTGGCACATTTCCTAAGAACCAAGGGTGCGATGATCATTGATTTTTGGAATAAGAGTGTTCGGAACGTAGTGAAATTGCAAATTACATCAGGTTTGTAATAGTACTCTGTAAATGGTACTCGGTGAAAAATTTAAAAAAGTGTGTACTCACACTATTTTAACCGTAGGTCGGCAAAAGCCGAAAAGCTAAAAAATATGGCATTTGATGCCACACGGGCGTGCGATCGCACGTGTGGTAATCGAGCCCGCGAAACAAGGGCATTTGTCTGTAGAGGCCACCACGACCGATCTCATGGGCTTCAGCCTTTTTGGGCCATGTTGGGTCCAAATGATGACCGAAATACCCCCATAAGGTAAAATGATCGAGATACCCCCATAGGGTAAAATGGTCGAAATACCCCCATAGGATAAAATGATCGAAATACCCTTATTGGGTAAAATGACTAAGATACCCCTATAGGGTAAAATGATCGAGATACCCCCATAGGGTTACCGAAATACCCCCATAGGGTAAAATGATCAAAATACCATCATAGGGTAAAATGACCGATATACCCCCATAGGGTAAAATGACCAATATACCCCATATGATAAAATGACCGAGATACGCCCATAGGGTAAAATAACCTAGATACCCCCATAGGGTAAAATGACTGAAATACCCCCATAGGGTAAAATGACCAAAATACCCCCATAGGTAAAATGACTGTTATACCCCTAAGAGATGAAATTACCGTTATGGCCTTATGTTATGTATGACTGATTTGCTCTATAATTTGTATGACTATGATTGAGCATGACATTTTGCATACACGTATGATATTATGTCACGACATATTGCATAGGGATGGGTTGTTATATTTTGAGGAAGTGTACTATACTGATAAGGTCGCACGGGTCGCCCAAGATGACTGTGGACCTACTGATGGCTATATGCCGTTTATTTTACTGGTAGCTTTGTTGTAATATTGTTTAGTGTCAGAACAGGTACTAATCTTGGTGTGTTTGGCTGGGTGGGTCGATTTTATCCCTACATGGTGTGGTTGGTGGGACGGAGTGGTGTGTAGAGACTGGATTGGGTAGGATTTCTGACTGCATATCTACATTGATTAATGATACTATATTGTTACTACATCGATTAATGATATTACATACTATTCATTGCATGACTGATATCTGTTACTGTTATGGGCCAATGCCCCACTGATACTATTACTGAAATTGGGCAAAGGCCTATTGATTACTGACATTGTGATGGGCTCAAGCCCAATCGTTTGCTGTTACAGGAAAGAGCTTAGGTCCACACTGAACTGGATTGTTATTGTATCGTGCTCAGGCCCAAAATGCATTTATCTACTATTTAATTGACTGTTTGCTTGTCAGGGGATTACACACTGAGTTTTCGTAAACTCACCCCTTTGTTTAACTGTTCAGGTAATCGCCAGTCATAGGCAAGTTGGTGCTGCGAGGGACTCGATAATGGCCACACAACCGCATCAACTTTCGTTTTTAGCTTTTAATTTATAAGTAACTGAATTTGGGTATTTTTATGTAATAAGGCCTCTTTAAAGTTATAAACTTTAAATTAGCATTTTTATTTATTTTGTTTGATATAAATTGCTAGTTGTAGAAAAAGACAAGTTTTAAAAAGGTAATTGTTTTCATAGACACCACGTTTTTGCAACATTTCCTAAAAAACTTTCGTAATAAATGAGATTTTTAAAATTGATAACATTTTAAAAGTGATTAGCTTTTAATGATGCACGCTTTGGAAATGAACAACCCATTTTGGAATCACCGTTAAATAAAAAAATGATTAATTGATTTTGAAGATTTCAACGACAACAAGTTTTAAGCTAAACACTTCAATATGACACCGCCAGATTCAGCCATAATGTCTAGGTCAGGTTTGGGGTGTTACATTTAGTGGTATCAGAGCCAGGTTACAAAACTCAGCTGTGGAATGGATTTTTAAACTTTGAATTTCTAAAAGTTTTTTAAAATAATTTGAAGTGGTCTGGAAGGATTTTCTAATTGTGTGGCACATAGAGTCTCCGCGCTGATCCTATAAGTTCTTTCTAAAAACTGTACTTTGATTTTGACTGAAACTGCCATAGGTAGGAGTATTGAGACTACTGTAGGTAGTACTATAAACTCTTTAGTAGGGTATACTAAAATTGTAGTAAACCATTAGACATCGACAGACACTACATTGTGCGAAAACAAACTCTAAATTACTATTTTCATAAGACATCGGTTAATAAATAATAAAAACTATAAATCAATCTGCATAAAATTGTTAATTTAGATAAAAAGCGAATAGATAATGAGCACAAGAGGTACACATGGACGAGGTACAAGATGCCTTGGCAGAGGTCGTAGAGGTGCTCGAGTTGGGACCTCATTGTTTGGCCATATACCTAATTTGGAACTAGAGTGCACAACGGAAGCGTAGTGGTGGAGTCTATGTTATGTGACTGATCTGATAATTGGAAATTTTGAGGACAAAATTTCTTTAAGGGGGAGAATTGTAATGCCCCGAATTTTGGGCCTAGAAGAAATAGGTTTTAAACAAGGGAACAGTTAGAAGACTACACATAGATATTTAGTTGTGCAAGAAAGTGACATAAATGAATGCCTGCTTTAGTGGTTAAGTGATTTAGGAGTGTTTGGAAGTGTCTGAGAAGTCAGGGGTTCAAGCCTTGGCTTATGAAAACATTTTATTTTAAGTGAATAAAATCCTTGGATCTAGATAGTAGGTTCTTAAATTATTATGGTTAAAATATGATACAAAGGAGTTGTTGGTCTAGTGGTAAGCGGCGTGTAGAGTCTACATGGGGTCTAAGGTTAGAGTGGTGGCGCATCAAAAACGGAGTATTTATTTTGCTGCCTAATTCGTGTGGGTGGTATAGTTGGATTGAAATGCTGCTGAATGGAGTTTGAACTGGTCATAAAGAGAATTGAGGAGGGATTTTGGGGAGATTTGAGGAGAGCATATTGAGATTTAGGGAGGTTGCTGTTGTGGAGATAATAGGAGAAAATTAAGGGATAAGAAGTTGATGGAGAGTATGTAGCCGAATTAGAGGAGGGATTTTTGGGATTTGTTGTTGTTGTCGATTTGGTGAGAGTTAGAATTAGGGTTTCATTCCTTTTCTTTCATTTTTCGGTGGCTGAGTGAAACTTGAAGAGTTCTCTTTATTTTAGTTTTGGCCATAATTGTGTTTGTCATTATCCTTTGCCGACTTTTGGTTTTTCCTTAGTACTGAATTTTGCTAGTGATGTCAAGTACCTTTCAATTTTGGTGGCCTTTGATTTTTGTTTTGTTTGTTGATCCTCTTCTCTATTTGCAGAATCTTTTCTGCTCTCTTCCAATTCTTGAGTATCGATTTTACACTTTTCTTTTAACCTTGGCCGAATACAGCTTCTCTATAACACCCCAAACCCAGCCTAGACGTTATGATCGGATCTGGTATGTCACAAGGAAAGGTTGTAAAAGAAACTTTGAGATTAAAATTTTTGAGTTTTGTTTTGCAATACAGAAATCAGGGTCGATGGTTTTAGGAAAATGCATCGTTTTGAAATAGTTTTTGAAGTTCTAAGAAAATTCCAAGTTTAATTATTTATTGCTTGTGATCCGTTTGTTCACATTTTGGAAAACAGTTATTACATTTTTAGAGAAACCCCGTATTGATCAATCCATAAGAGATAACAACTTAATAAAAGCAAAATCCAAATTAAATTCCCAGAGGCCTTATTACATAACGAATTCCCAAATTTAAAATATGTTTAAAATAAAAAAATAGAGTTTACAAAAGAAGTAACGCATGGCCACCTCAGAGTCCACCTCAGCTCCAAATCCGCATCTAGGGGTTACCTGCAAAATTAAGCAGAGGGGTGAGTCACCAAGGCTCAGTGTGTAAGTCCCCATATAACGTAAACTGGGCTTTAGCCCACCCAATATGGCATAAGTCACATGCATGCAATGCAGCCCAATCCAGTTTAGCTCTCTATCCAAACACCCGTGGCATTATGCCACTGTGGTCCTAGACCACTCGTGACATTAGTCACTCGTGACAGAGTCACTATTATATATACTTGTGGGGCCAACCCACTATGGTACTTGATCACCGTGACGATCTCTGATAAATTACGCATATGTAGGGCCAACCCACTGTGGTACTTGACCACCGAGACAAGTCACTGATTTAACATTCATGGTTTCAACCACCATGGCACTTAGACCACTCGTGACAAAGTCACTATTATATATACTCATGGGGCCAACCCATTGTGGTACTTGACCACCGTGACGATCTCTGATAAATTACGCATACGTGGGACCAACCCACTGTGGTCTTAGACCACCGAAACAAGTCACTGTTATAAGCAATCATGGTATTAACCACCGTGGTACTTGACCACTCGTGACAATAGTCACTCGTGACATTAGTCACTTGATTATCACTTCCTCCTCTTTTCAATTCTCGAGCCCATGCTCTTTACATCGTGCACAATATGTATGCAACCAATATCACAGTGTGTAACAGATCATATTTGATGCAAGCATAACATCAACTATACATACAGGCATATTATCAACAATGCCAATATCGAAGAACTTACCCGGCGTCTCCAACCTTACCCATGAGGGTATTTTGCCTAGCACATAAGTTATTTTGGCTTTCAGCCATTACAGTTAATAACACAATAAACAAAAAAGGCGTGTGAGTAATACACACAATCACGCTAATCAACCCCTAAGGTAAAACGGTAATTGTACCCACCGATGGTATTTCAGTAATTTACCTACGAAGGGTAATTCGATAATTCTACTCATAACTAATCCGTGTATGCAGTGCATCTCGAACATAATCAATCATACAATTAACACAGACAACATTAGTACTACAACGAGGGTACAACGGTCATTTGTTGTTTAAGGGTAAAATGGTAATTACACACTAAGGGTATGTCGGTAATTTTGTAATCCGGGGGTATTTCGGTAATTTCGTAAACTAGAGGTAATTTAATAATTTTGCGAACCAGGGGTAATTCGGTAATTTTGCAAACTAAGGGTAATTCAGTAATTTAGCAAACAAGGGGTAATTCGGTAATTTTGCAAACCAGGGGTAATTCGGTACGTTCACAAACCAGGGGTAATCCGATAATTTCGCAAACCGAGGTAATTCGGTAATTTTGCAAACCGAGGTAATTCAAAATTTTGCAAACCGAGGTAATTCAATAATTTACGCAAACCGAGGGTAATTAGGTAAATTTGCAAACTAGTGGTAATTCGATAATTTAAGTAAACTAGGGGTAATTCAGTAATTTTGCAAACCAGGGGTAATTCGGTCATCACAAATTAGGGTATTTCAGTAATTTCACAAACCAAGGGTAATTTGATCATTTTACAAATCAGGGTATTAACGATCCAACAAAAGGTCCACTGTCGCCTCGAACGACTCAAGTATTCTAAACAGAGATAATGATGCAAATGGGCCTAAGGCCGATTCTCGACCCAAGTGGGCCCACACACTCGTGTGGCCCATTCAGCCCAAACCTAGCCACATTTATGAGATTCACAAAGTCTAGTTCACTATTTACTACTCAATCATACAATTTACTCATATGGGCCCTAGGGCCCATTGGGCCCACTTGGCCCCTTTCGGGCTATCGTGGCCCAACAGCCCACACCCATAAGAATACTCATGGTGGCCTCGACTATCGCGTCGAAGCTTTCACACGTACGCTCACACGCTCGTGTGGCTACCATCACCGTGTGACTGGCATTTTGGCATTTGCCGCTCTACAGCTAGAGTAGGGTGAGATACACACCTGATAGGAATCTGAAGCTGCTAAACCGCGCTCTGAGCACTCTTATGCCCAATGCCAACCAGGTATGCTCCTTCTCCTCCTAGACAGCTCTATATATAACTAGCTTTTCACCTTCCTTCTCTGTATCTTTCCGATGTGGGATCCCTCCGTCAATAGAGTTTAAATCCAACTCAAACTATTCCCGTCTAATCCGTAAAATAAATACTCCCTTGCTTGTCATGAAATTCGAACCCAGGCTCCCCTGAAGCATAATCCACGCCGCTAGCCACTTTACCAACTAGCTCCTTATGTCTAACGTCATGCGCAACTAAATATAAACCTATGGCCAAATTCTAAAGTCCATATAAAAAGAAAACCAAAATGCAAGAGCCAAGACTTGAACCTTAGACCTCCTTCCTTCCTTTTGGTGTCACCCCCTTGCCTCTTATGTGGCGTCAATTTGCCACTACACCACACACTCCACTTGTTTCATTTTCTCAACATTTTATTCTTAAATCCTACCTATGAACTGCCAGGGTTTTATTCACCTAAAACAAAAATTTTTCCTAAGCCCAAGTTTGATCCCAGGACTTTATAGAAGCCCCCTAACCTAACAAAATCACTCACCTACTAGATCCAACTTGCATTAAAGTTGTTCTCTTGTTCTCAAAAATTTTAAATGCTACTACGCCTAAGGCCCATTGGGCCCAATTCTAATAGTCCCAACTTTGGGATGTTACATTCTCTCCTCCCTCACCATTTTTCTTTTTAGTTTTCTCTCCTAGCCGGTTCTCCCTTCTTCTTTTTTTAAGGTCTGCCAAATACTCTCCCCTCTTTTCTTTTTCTCTGTTCTTTTCCTTGTTACGTTGTTACTTTGGTGAGCACCCATCGCACCTTTCTATTTTTGCTCTCGACTTTAGCAAGGGTTCGTTGATCAATTGGGAGCACACAATTTTTCTCTTCCTCTCCTCAAGTGCTCTTCATTGGCGAATCTTGATAAATTAATACCGATTCTTGGTTCTTTGTATGCTACATCTCCGTCGCATTACATTTTATCGTTGTTGGTGGTGGTCGAGGTTGATTGGCACATTGCTTGGGAACCAAGGGTGCGATGATCATTGATTTTTGGAATAAGAGTGTTCAAAAAGAAGAGAAACTGTAAATCACATCAAGTGTAACAGTACTCTGTAAACGGTAATCGGAAAAAAAATTCAAAAAAGTGTGTACTCACACTGTTTTAACCGTAGGTCGGCAAAAGTGAAAAGTTAAAAATATGGCTTTTGATGCCACACGGCGTGCGATCACACATGTGGCAATCCTAGCCCGCATGAAATAGGGGCGTTTATGCAGAGAGGCCACCATGAGCGATCTCATGGGCTTATGCCATTTTGGGCTATGTTGGGTCAAAATGATGACCTAAATACTCCCATAGGGTAAATGACCGAAATACCCCCATAGGGTAAAATGACTAAAATACCCCCATAAGGTGAAATGACCGAGATACCCTTATAAGGTAAAATAACTGAAATACCCCTATAGGGTAAAATGATCGAAATACCCCCATAGGGTAAAATGATCGAGATACCCCTATAGGTAAAATGACCGAAATACCCCAATAGCGTAAAATGACTGTTATACCCCTAGGAGATAAAATGGCTGTTATGGCCTTATGTTATGTATGGCTGATTTGCTCTATGATATGTATAACTATGATTGAGCATGACATTTTGCATACACGTATGATATTATGTCACGACATATTGCATGGGGATGGGTTGTTATATTTGGAAGAAGCGTATTGTACTAATAAGGTCGCATAAGTCGCCAAAGACGATTGTGGAACTATTGATGGCTATATGCCATTTATTTTACTGGTAGCTTTGCTGCAATACTGTTTAGTGCCACAACCAGTACTAATCTTGGTGTCTCTGACTGGGTGGGTCGATTTTATCCCCACATGGTGTGGTTGGTGGGACGGAGTGGTGTGTAGAGGTTGGATTGGTTAGGATATCATTCGCATATACGCATTGATTAATGATCTGAGATTGTTACTACATTGATTAACTATTATATATACTCATGGGGCCAACCCATTGTGGTACTTGACCACCGTGACGATCTCCGATAAATTACGCATACGTGGGATCAACCCATCGTGGTCTTAGACCACCAAACAAGTCACCGTTATAAGCAATCATGGTATTAACCACCGTGGTTTTGACCACTCGTGACAATAGTCACCGTGACATTAGTCACTTGATTATCACTTCCTCCTCTTTTCAATTCTCGAGCCCATGCTCTTTACATCGTGCACAATATGTATGCAACCAATATCACAAAGGTGTAATGGATCATATTTGATGCAAGCATAACATCAACTATACATACAGCATATTATCAACAATGCCAATATCAAGAACTTACCCTGTCTCCAACCTTACCCATGAGGGCATTTTGCCTAGCACATAAGTTATTTTGGCTTTCACCATTACGCTTAATAACACAATAAACAAAAAGGCGTGTGAGTAATACACACAATCACGCTAATCAACCCTTAAGGTATAACGGTAATTGTACCCACCGATGGTATTTCAAGAATTTACCCACGAAGGTTAATTCGATAATTCTACTCATAACTAATCCGTGTATGCAAAGGCATCTCTAACATAATCAATCATACAATTAACACGCATAACATTAGTACTACAACGAGGGTACAACGGTCATTTGTTGTTTAAGGGTAAAATGGTAATTACACACTAAGGGTATGTCGGTAATTTTGTAATCCGCGGGTATTTCGGTAATTTCATAAACTAGAGGTAATTTAATAATTTTGCGAACCAGGGGTAATTCGATAATTTTGCAAACTAAGGGTAATTCAGTAATTTAGCAAACAAGGGGTAATTCGGTAATTTTGCAAACCAGGGGTAATTCGGTATGTTCACAAACCAGGGGTAATTCCATAATATCGCAAACCAGGGGTAATTCGGTAATTTTGCAAACCAGAGGTAATTCAAAAATTTTGCAAACCAGGGTAATTCAGTAATTTCGCAAACGAGGGGTAATTAGGTAAATTTGCAAACTAGTGGTAATTCGATAATTTCGTAAACTAGGGGTAATTCAGTAATTTTGCAAACCAGGGGTAATTCGGTCATCACAAATTAGGGTATTTCAGTAATTTCACAAACCAAGGGTAATTTGATCATTTTACAAATTAGGGTATTAACGATCCAACAAAAGGTCCACTGTCGCCTCGAACGACTCAAGTATTCTAAACAGAGATAATGATGCAAATGGGCCTAAGGCCCATTCTCGGCCCAAGTGGGCCCACACACTCGTGTGGCCCATTCAGCCCAAACCTAGCCACATATATGAGATTCATATAGTCTAGTTCACTATTTACTACTCAATCATACAATTTACTCATATGGGCCCTCGGGCCTATTGGGCCCACTTGGCCCCTTTCGGGCTATCGTGGCCCAACAGCCCACACCCATAAGAATACTCATGGTGGCCTCGACTATCACGTCGATGCTTCCACACGTACGCTCGCACGCTCGTGTGGCTACCATCACCGTGTGACTGGCATTTCGGCATTTGCCGCTCTACAGCTAGAGTAGGGTGAGATACACACCTGATAGGAATCAAGTCGCTAAACCGCGCCCGAGCACTCCTATGCCCAACGCCAACCAGGTATGCTCCTTCTCCTCCTAGACAGCTCTATATATAACTAGCTTTTCACCTTCCTTCTCTGTATCTTTCCGATGTGGGATCCTCCGTCAATAGAGTTTAAATCCAACTCAAACTATTCCGCCTAATCCATAAAATAAATACTCCCTTGCTTGTCATGAAATTCAACCTGTGCTCCCGAAGCATAATCCACGCCGCTAGCCACTTTACCAACTAGCTCCTTATGTCTAACATCATGCAACTAAATATAAACCTATGGCCAAATTCTAAAGTCCATATAAAAGAAAACCAAAATGCAAGAGCCAAGACTTGAACCTTAGACCTCCTTCCTTCCTTTTGGTGTCACCCTTGCCTCTTATGTGGCGCCAATTTGCCACTACACCACACACTCCACTTGTGTCATTTTCTCAACATTTTATTCTTAAATCCTACCTATGAACCGCTGTGGTTTTATTCACTTAAAACAAAAATTTTTCCTAAGCCCAAGTTTGATCCTGTGACTTTATAAGCCCCTAACCTAACAAAATCACTCACCTACTAGATCCAACTTGCATTAAAGTTGTTCTCTTGTTCTCAAAAATTTTAAACGCTACTACGCCTAAGGCCCATTGGGCCCAATTCTAATAGTCCCAATTTTGGGATGTTACATTCTCTCCTCCCTCACCATTTTTCTTTTTAGTTTTCTCTCCTAGCCAGTTCTCCCTTCTTCTTTTTTTAAGGTCTGCCGAATACTCTCCCCTCTTTTCTTTTTCTCTGTTCTTTTCCTTGTTACGTTGTTACTTTGGCTGAGCACCCATCGCACCTTTCTATTTTTGCTCTCGACTTTAGCAAGGGTTCGTTGATCAATTGGGAGCACACAATTTTTCTCTTCCTCTCCCTCAAGTGCTCTTCATTGGCCGAATACTGATAAATTAATACCGATTCTTGGTTCTTTGTATGCTACATCTCTGATCTGCATTCTGTTTTATCGTTGTTGGTGGTGGTCGAGGTTGATTGGCACATTGCTTGGGAACCAAGGGTGCGATGATCATTGATTTTTGGAATAAGAGTGTTCAGAAAGAAGAGAAACTGTAAATCACATCAAGTGTAACAGTACTCTGTAAACGGTAATCGGTAAAAAAGTCAAAAAGTGTGTACTCACACTGTTTTAACCGTAGGTCGGCAAAAGCTGAAAAGTTAGAAAATATGGCTTTTGATGCCACACGGGCGTGCGATCACACATGTGGCAATCCTAGCCCGCGAAATAGGGGCGTTTGTCTGTAGAGGCCACCATGAGCGATCTCATGGGCTTATGCCATTTTGGGCCATGTTGGGTCAAAATGATGACCTAAATACTCCCATAGGGTAAATGACCGAAATACCCCCATAGGGTAAAATGACTAAAATACCCCCATTAGGTGAAATGACCGAGATACCCTTATAAGGTAAAATAACTCAAATACCCCTATAGGGTAAAATGATCGAAATACCCCCATAGGGTAAAATGATCGAGATACCCCTATAGGGTAAAATGACCGAAATACCCCAATAGCGTAAAATGACTATTATACCCCTAGGAGATAAAATGGCTGTTATGGCCTTATGTTATGTATGGCTGATTTGCTCTATGATATGTATGACTATGATTGAGCATGACATTTTGCATACACGTATGATATTATGTCACGACATATTGCATGGGGATGGGTTGTCATATTTGGACGAAGTGTATTGTACTAATAAGGTCGCATAGGTCGCCAAAGACGATTGTGGAACTACTGATGGCTATATGCCATTTATTTTACTGGTAGCTTTGCGGCAATACTATTTAGTGCCACAACCGGTACTAATCTTGGTGTCTCTGGCTGGGTGGGTCGATTTTATCCCCACATGGTGTGGTTGGTGGGACGGAGTGGTGTGTAGAGGTTGGATTGGTTAGGATATCTGACTGCATATCTGCATTGATTAATGATACAGTACTGTTACTACATTGATTAATGATATTACATACTATTCACTGCACGACTAAAATCTGTTACTGTTATAAGCCAAGGCCCCACTAATACTATTACTGAAATTGGGCAAAGGCCTTATTGATTACTGGCATTATGATGGGCTTAATCCCAAATGTTTACTATTACAGGAAGGGCTTAGGCCTACACTGAACAGGACTGTTATTGTAATGGGCTCAGGCCCAAACTGCATTTATCTATTGTTTAATTGACTATTTGCTTGTTAGGGGATTACACACTGAGTTTTTGTAAACTCACCCCTCTGTTTAATTGTACAGGTAATCCCCAATCGTAAGCGGGTCGATGCTGCGACGGACTCAATAATGGCCACACAACCGCATCAGCTTTCATTTTTAGCTTCTAATTTATAAGTCACTGAAATTGGTTATTTTTATGTAATAAGGCCTCTTGAAAGTTATAAACTTTAAATTGGGGTTTTTATTTATTTAGTTTGATATAAACTGCTAGTTGTAGAAAAGACGGGTTTTAAAAAGGTAACTATTTTCAAAGACACCATGTTTTCGCAACATTTCCTAAAAAACTTCTGCAATAAATGAGATTTTGAAAATTAATAATGTTTTAAAAGTGATTAGCTTTCAATGATGCACGCTACGGAAATGAACAATCCGTTTTGGAATCACCGTTAAATAACAAAATGATTAATTGATTTTGAGGATTTCAACGACAACAAGTTTTACGCTAAACACTTCAATGTGACACCGCCAGATTCAGCCATAACGTCTAGGCTGGTTTTAGGGTGTTATATATATATTCACACTTTGTACTTTGCAACTTTTTTCATTTTTTTTATGATTTCCACCTCTTGTTTTATTATGCGAAAAATAAAAATCATAATAGAACCTAATCCTAAAACATTAAATAACCTAGGAAAGAAAATGAAATAAAGTAAAGATCCCCCCTTTTTATTTATTTGTAGATCCCTCAGAATTTGACTCACTTTTTTTCTTCCTCGATATTGGAGTCCATGGTTCAAGTATAAAGTCTGGAAATTCATGCACAAAAGTAAATGAGTTATGAAATATATATTTTAAATGCATCTCTGATTGAGTGTAATAGCCTGTTTTTAGTCAAATCAGAATAGTGGTTTCGAAACCACAAATCCAAAGTCAAAATATTTATTTTATTATTTTAAAATTTCTAAAGCATGATAGAATGTTTGTGTGAAAGTTTCATTAAGAAATTTTATAGTTTGAATGGTCAATTTGATAAAAAGGACTAAATCGCGTAATGTGCAAAATTTGAGATCAATAAGTTAATGAACTAGTTGGCTATAGATGGAAATATATGAGCACTTTCATGGTAGTTAGACCATTCCGTTTGTAAGTGGACATATATGGACTTATATTAAGGCATTATAATGGTTTATGAATAAGGATACTTTTGTAATTTAGTTAATAATATATAATTAAATGATAAAAATTTCATATCATCTTTTTATGTTCTTCATCATCAATCGAACACTCATAAGGAAGAAGCCATTGTTTTGCATTTAGGGTTCGGCCACTTTGGGATTAAATTGGTAAGTGATTTTAGTCCCGTTTTTAATGATTTCTATGTTTTTTAGATCGTTGCATCATATTCTAGCTAGCCTGTACCTTAGATTTTGAAATTGTTAAAGATTTATCATGTTTCCATTGTTGAAAGCTTGAGTAAATTGATGGCTGATGATGGATTTTGAATACAATAATTGTAACACCCAAACCCGGTCTATACGCTATGACCAAATCTGGCAAGTTACATGAAGGGTAGTTTGAAATTTTAACGAAACATCGTAACTTAGAAAACATTTCGTTTAGTGTCTCCAACTTGAAGTTGATTTAAAAAAAATTCTATTTGAAGGCTTCGTACCGACTTCTTATTAAATTGATCTAAAAGGTTGTAAACAAATTTATTTTTTTACAAAAGCCAAAATCAAGGGATTCCATGAACATGACATTTGAAATCAATGTTGCGGTTTTTTTATAAAATCTCAAGCCATCATTTGTTAACACTTTGAAAACCATTTGTTTATGTTTTTAACTTTAGAAAACCCCATATTTGACAGTTTATAAAATATATAATATCATCATTAGATCAAAACCCAAATTAAAGTTATAGCGGCTTTATTACATAATAAAATCCCAAATTAAAATAAGTTTAATAAAAGAAATGATGAGAAAAACATTACATGGATCAAATCGTGAAGTGCTTACCCAAGGGTGATTAGACTTAGTTATAGCAATCGGCTTAAGCCCACAGATATTAGGCCTCAACACATAATATAGCCATGCAATTCACCCAACCTAGTTTCCCATCCTCTAGGTCACTTGAATCAACCAAACACCCATGGCATCAAGCCACTGTGGTCCTAGACCACTTGTGGTAGAGTCACAGAACATATAAACGTGGGGCCAACCTCTGTGGTCCCAGACCACTGTGACAATCTCTGATAATTATATATGGGGCCAACCCACTGTGGTCCCAGACCACTAAGACAAGTCACTGATAAACATATGTATACGTAGATCCAAACCACTGTGGTCCCAGACCACTATGACAATAGTCACTGAATCAAACTTCCCCTTTTGTTCATATCAAAAACCCGATGCAAACATATTATCCATGTATAGCAGTTAATCATGTCATACATAATCATATTATATGCAAAGCAATTACAACGGTACTTACCTGGTGTCCTCAACCTTCCTCACAAGGGTATCTCGATCGATTGCACAGTTGTTTGACTTTTCACCATCACAGTTATTTACACAAAACATGAAAGAGAAAGCATGAGCATTACACACCTGATTACTCGTAAAACTAGACTCTCTACATTGACGCTCTCACTAGCAGGGATAACAGTAATTTGCCTATCCCAAGTAGCATTGGCTCTCTACCACACCCTGGAGACAAGTCCCGACCCGCCGACAAATCATGTCTTTTAAACTTAGGAGCAAAGACCACGAGTTCGCTCTCCTCAGGCCCTTTAGACGCACCTCCTTAGATCGGTTAGCACTCATATCCATGATAAGAGTCTTGATCAGTACTTAAAGAAAAATGTTTGGTTGTCTATCAAAGAAATTTGGTTAAGGCAATCAGTACTTAAAGGGAAATGGAAAGTAGACAACCCAAAATCTAGAGAATTTTTTTACCTCAAGAACCCGAACGGAATGGTAAGGTTTGAAAACCAACAAACCTTCAAGCTTCGGACTACAACTATTTGGCTACTGGAGTTTCCTGGAGTGAACGTCTCAAAATGAGAGAAGAGGAAGAAAAAGAGAAGGGTTAGCTTAAATCTAAACACCAAGAACAAATAGCCATTTGGCTATGGCCACTTACAACCTAAGAGAAAAGAAAATAAAGGGACAAAAGAGTCTCCCCTTACCTTAACCAACAGAACCCGATTGAAGAGACTTCCTGTGGCTAAAGATTTCTAGCATCATACTTCGCGATGTTCGGCTAACAGTAAAAAGTGGAAGAATCAGTTAGTGTGGTGTCAAAGGGGATTTGGCTATGAGAAGAAAACAAGAACAAATAAGATGCAAAGAAAAGCAAATGGTTAGGCTGAGGTTTGACTAAAAGAAAGAAAACCAAAAGAAGATTCAGATTAAAAAAAAAGATAGTAGAGGAGGAAAGATAAAGAAGAAAAGAAGAAATAGAAGAGATAAAGGAGTGAGTTTCGGCTTGGAGCAAGGAGTGTAGCAAAGGGAAGAAGAAGTAAGTTGAATGAAAAATGAAGGATGGTGAAGAGAGATTCGGCTTAGGTATAGTGGAGTCAAAACTAAATTCAACCAAAAGTGTTTTTGGATCACCTTGAAGGAAAGCAATGCAAGAATAGGCAAGGGAAGATTTGACAACAAAAGTGAAAAGATGAAAAGGAGTTGAAAAGAAAAAAAAAGAATGCACAAGAAGAGACCTTAAATGCACTAGGGAATTTTGGCACACACTAAGATTAGGCAACTCAAAATGGAAAAAAAAAAAGGAGCTCTCTTCACAAATTTGGCACACTCACCTATCCTAGCAACTAAACCAAAATCCCCCCTCCAAGCTCCCCACAATCAACCAACACCTTCCACCATCACCAAATCCCTCGATTTGCTCTTTAATTCACTCTCTAACACCCATTTGAATGGTTTGACCAATTCAAGCTCCACCAGCTCCTCATGTCCACTCATTTGAATGCATTGACCCATTCAACCATCACCCTTGAAGAGTCCCTGCCGAATCCATCTTCCCTCAATACTGGCGCCAAAAATAAAGCTTCATAATAAGGCTTATGGAATTTGAACTCCTCCCCTTCTGCTCCCTTGTGATGCCACTCCCTTGCTCCTTAAATGGCGTGACTTGCCACTCTACCACACTCCATCTTGTGTCAACAAACACAAGAAAATATTCTTAAAGCCTGCTTCAACCAGCTCTCCCAAAAAGTAGAATTTTACCAAGGCTCTAGCTTGACCCCTAGCCTCCCCAGGACCCCAAACATACCAAAATAACATGCTTAACGAGCCAAACATAAGGAATAGTGCAAAATATAGAACCTGTAATTCCAAGATGTTACACCTTAGCTCGTAAAAATACAAATTCATGCAATTAGACCATTAACTATGCTAGCCGAATTCTAATTGTGTGGAAAATGGTTTACAAAAATACATGTTATCTAGATGTATGGCACCCGAGTCTTCGGCACCAATCCGCACCGTAAGTTTTCTGATTGCTACTTGATGCTTAAGTAAATTCAAATGGGTGTTGGAGAGTGAATTAAGGAGCAAATCGAGGGATTTGGTGATGGTGGAAGGTATTGGCTAGATATGGGGAACTTGGAGGGGGATTTCGATTTAGTTGCTAGGATAGGTGAGTGTGCCGAATTTGTAAAAAGAGCTCCTTTGTTTTTCCATTTCGGGTTGCCTAATCTTAGTGTGTGCCGAAATTCCCTAGTGCATTTAAGGTCTCTTCTTGTGCATTCTTTTAGTTTCTTTTCAACTCCTTTTCATCTTTTCACTTTTTTTGTCAAACCTTCCCTTGCCTATTCTTGCATTGCTTTCCTTCAAGGTGATCCAAAAACACTTTTGGCCGAATCTAGTTTTGACTCCTCTATACATAAACTGAATCTCTCTTCACCATCCTCCCTTTTCCACTCAATTTTTTTCTTCTTCTCTTTGTCGAAACCTTCTCCTTTATCTCTCCTATTACTTCTTTTCTTCTTTATCTTTCCTCCTCTACTATCTTTTCTTAAGCCAAATCTTCTTTTGGTTTTCTTTCTTTTAGCCGAACCTCAGCCTAACCATTTACTTTTCTTTGCATCTTGTTTCTTCTTATTTTTTCTCATAGCCGAATCCCCTTTGACACCACACTAATCGGTTCTTACACTTTTTATTGTTACCCGAACATCGCGAACCAAGGTGCTAAGAATCTTTTACCGTAGGAAGTCTCTTCAATCGGGTTCTGCTGGTTAAGGTAAGGGGAGACTCTTTCGTCGCTTTCTTTTCTTTTCTCTCAGGTTCTAAGTAGCCATAGCAGAATGGCTTTTTATTCCTGGTGTTTAAATTTTGACTAACCCTTCTCTTTTTCTTCCGCTTCTCCCATTTTGGGACGTTCACTTTTGGAAACCCCAATAGCCGAACAGTTGTAGTCCGAAGCCTGAAGGTTTGTTGGTTGCCAAACCTTACCATTCCGTTCGGGTTCTTAAGGTAAGGGGATTCTCTTAATTTCGGATTGTCTACTTCCCATTTCCCTTTTCATTACCTTAACCAAATTTCTTTGATAGACAACCAAACATTTTTCTCTAAGTACTGATCAAGACTCTTATCATGGATATGAATGCTAGCCGATCCAAGGAGGGTGCGTATAAGGGGCTTGAGGAGAATAGACCTATGGTCTCTACTGCTAATTTTAAAAGATGTGCTGTATCGATAGTTTGAGACTTTCTACCGAGGTGTGGTAGAGAGCCGATGTTTGCCTGGATGGGCAAATCACTGTTATCCTTGCTAGTGAAACCGTCAACGTAGAGAGTCTAGTTTTACGCGTAGTCAAGTTTGTAATGCTCACGCTTTCTCTTTATTATTTTGTGTAAATAACTGTGATTGCTGAAAGCTGAAACAACATGATTAATTGCTATACATGGATAATATGTTTGCATCGGGTTTTGGGATGTGAACGAAAGGGGAAGTGTGGTTCAATGACTATTGTCACAGTGGTCTGGGACCTCAATGGTTTGGAACCACGTATGCATATGTTTATCAGTGACTTGTCTTAGTGGTCTGAGACCGCAGTGGGTTTGCCCCACATATACTTATCAGAGATTATCATAGTGGTCTGGGACAACAGTGGGTTGGCCCCACGTTTATATATTCTGTGACTCTGTCACAAGTCGTTTGGGACCACAGTGGCTTGATGCCACCAGTGTTTGGTTGATTCAGGTGACTTAGAGGATGGAAAACTAGGTTGGGCTGGGGCTGCATTGCATACATTTTAATATGCTATATTATGTGGGTTGAGGCCTAATGTGCATCTGTGGGCTTAAGGCCGATTGCGTTATAAGGGGAATTACACACTGAGTCTCCGTGACTCACCCATCTGCTTAATTTTTAGGTAAGCACTAGATCGCAAATTTGGAGCCGAGGCGGACTTGGGGTGGCCATGCAATGTTTTTTCTCGTAAACTCGTTTCTTTTATTTAAACTTATTTTAATTTGGGATTTTATTATGTAATAAGGCCGCTATAACTTTAATTTGGGTTTTGATCTAATGCTGATATTATATATTTTATAAACTGTCAAATATGGGGTTTTCTAAAGTTAAAAACATAAACAAATGGTTTCCAAACTATTAACAAAAGATGGCTTGCGAATAACTAATTAATTCAGAGATTTTATTAAAAACTGCAACATTGATTTGAAATGTCACGTTTATGGAATCCCTTCATTTTGGCTAAAAAAACAAATTTGTTTACAACCTTTTATATCAATTTAATAAGAAGTCGGTACGAAACCTTCACGTAGAATTTTTTTAAACCAACTTCGAGATAGAGACACTAAACAAAATGATTTCTAAGTTACGATGTTTCGTTAAAATTTCAAACTACCCTTCATGTAACATGCCAAATTTGGTAATAGCATATAGATTGGGTTTGGGTGTTACAATTATGGTATCAAAGGCTAGGTTTACAAAACTCGAGCTGTGGGTTTAAGGTTCAAAATGTTTTCAAAAGTTGGTGTGGAAAATGGTTTAGAAAAATACATGTTTTCTAGAAGTATGGCATCCGAGTCTCCGGCACCAATCCGCATTATAAGTTTTCTGATTGTTACTTGAATTCTTATGAAATATTGTGATAGATAGTTTTGAGAAATACAACTCTAAGGTTAGAGACCTTTAGAAATATTTCTTGCGAAAATCTACTTCTAATGCTATTTTCATAAGACTATTCGATAGTAAACAGTGGAAGAAATACTAATTCATAAAATTTTTAATTAGATTAAGTCAAATTAGTAATCATGAGCACTAGAGAAAGTAGACGTAGTATACATGGCTGAGGCAGAGGCTAGGGTGTTGAGGCTAAACCCTCCGAATCAGGGCATAGGCCGGAGGGTGAAGTGCTAGAATCACCAGTAGCGAAAGCGGGATTCCAGGACCAAACTAGTGGAGATGATGCTGTGTCTCAAGCTGTGTTACGTGTTTTTGAGCGAGTTGCTGAAGCAAGCACGGGATCAGTAGCTCGAAAGTCTATTTCTGAGCGACTCCGAGCTAATGGGAGCTGAGATATTTAGGGGCATTTCTGGTGTGGCTCCTAAGGTAGCTGAGTACTGGCTAGAAGAGAAGCTGAAAGGAGTAGTGTCTCTTCTTCGATATGAGGCATACCAGTGGTGGCTCACGGTAAGAGATGGTACATCAGCGAACCATATCACCTGGGACTTCTTTAAGGCAGCGTTCCAGGGAAAGTATATTGGGGCGAGCTATATGGACGCTCAGAGGAAGGCATTTTTAAACTTGGTCAAGGGGAGTAGGTCAGTGGCTAAATATGAGGCAGAATTCCTACGTAAGTCGTTATGTCTGGGGTATCGTTGCAATAGATCACGAGCATTGTGTCTAATTTAAGGATGGTCTGAGGGACGAGTTGCGAGTACTGATAGCTCCTCAGCGGGAAAGAGAATTTGCTATTCTGCTTGAGAAGGCTAAGATAGTCGAAGAGGTGAAGTAGTCTGAAAGGAAGAATCAAGGCAGGACAGGGGTAGGAATAAAAGGAATTTTGGGTCATCAGGATCCACTGAGAGTTTTCAAAATAGGCCTAGGTTTGATGGGCCGAGTTATGTTGCGAAGCCTATTACCGTTGGTCGGTCTCAACCATGTGCTAGATGTGGAAATTTTCATTTAGGGGAGTGTTGGACAAGAAGTAAAGGATGTTATAGGTGTGGATCTATGGATCATTTGGTGAGAGACTGTCCACAAGAGCCAAACAACGCATGGCCAGTTGGTCAGGGTTATGCACAGGCCGGAATAGGTGGTTAGTAGCTGCTGAGAGGTCGTGGTCCGACCAGAGGAGGAAATAATTTTGGTTGAGGGCATGGAGCACCGGGTAGAGGTGTTGGGAATACAGATGCGAGACAGTCTTGGTTGTTTTATGCAGCTAGACGCCGAGAGGATGGCGATGAGCAGGACGTCATAACTGATACGTTCCTTATCTTTGGTTTGCCCTTTACAGCATTGATAAATTTTGGGTCTACACATTCGTATGTTGCTAGTACTATATTTGGAACTTTAAACATAGAATCAGAGGTTGCTTCTAGAGAAACATCTGTGGTTAGCCCTTTAGGACAATCTGTAGTGGTAAACAGACTTTTTAGGAGTGTGCCTTTAGAAGTTCAAGGGATTGTTTTTCCAGCTTACTTGATGGAACTACCGTTCGGCGAGTTCGATTTGATTTTAGGCATGAACTGGTTAGCTAAGTATCGAGCAAACTTGGATTGTGCTGCTAAGTGCATGTTACTTAGGACTCTCGAGGGTAAAGAGGTGCTGGTGATAGGTGAGAGAAGGAATTACTTGTCCAATGTGGTGTCCGCTCCGAAGGTTAAAAGGATCGTGTGGAAAGGGTGTGAGGCATTCTTAGCTTTCATCAGTGCTTTGGAGGCTAAAGAGTTTACTGTAAAGGATGTTAGAACGGTGAAAGAGTTTTCAGACGTTTTTCTAGAAGAGCTTCTAGGGTTACCTCCAGATTGCGAGGTGGAGTTCAGTATTGATCTTCTTCCAGGAACAGCTCCGGTGTCCATTGCCCCGTATAGGATGGCACCGAAGGAGTTGGTGGAACTTAAAGCTCAGATTCAGGAGTTGTTGGATCGTGGTTTTATTCGACCAAGTGTTTCTCCATGGGGAGCTCCGGTGTTATTTGTCAAGAAAAGGATGGGTCGATGCGGATGTGCATTGACTATAGGCAACTGAACAAGTTGACGATTAAGAACAAGTACCCGTTGCCAAGGATTGATGACCTGTTCAATCAGCTGTGAGGCACTTCGGTCTTCTCAAAGATAGACTTAAGGTCAGGTTATTATCAACTTAAGGTCAAGGAGGCAAATATTCATAAGACAGCTTTTCAAACTCGTTATGGTCACTACTAGTTCTTACTGATGCCGTTCGGGTTGAGGAATGCACCAGCTGTATTTATGAATATGATGAACCAGGTATTCCAACCCTACCTGGATCGATTTGTCATAGTGTTTATAGATGATATCTTGGTATATTCAAGGAAGGAAGAGGAGCATGATTTGCATCTTCGGATTGTTCTACAGAATTTGAGAGAAAAACAATTGTATGCCAAATTTAGCAAGTGTGAATTTTGGTTGAGGAAAATTACTTTTCTAGGGAATGTTGTGTCTGCCGAGGGGATTAAGGTTGATCCCCATAAGATTGAAGCTGTGTTGGACTGGAAACCACCAAAGTCTATAGCTGAGATTCAAAGTTTCCTTAGGTTAGCCGGGTACTAGAGAAGGTTTGTTGAGGGATTCTCGTTAATCGCTGCACCTTTAACCAAGTTGTTACGAAAAGGGGTACCATTTGTTTGGGCTGATAAGTAGCAGGAAAGTATTGAGAAGTTGAAGAGGATCTTGACTGAGGCACCAGTGTTAATTCAGCTTGATGCTGGGAAGGAGTTTGTCATCTATTGTGACGCGTCACACACAGGGTTAGGGTGTGTGTTGATGCAAGAGGGGAAAGTGGTAGCGTATGCTCTTGGTAGTTAAGACCGCATGAAGTGAACTATCCCACTCATGATCTGGAATTAGCAGAGGTAGTGTTCGCTCTGAAAATTTGGAGACACTAATTGTATGGAGAGAGGTTGATTATTTACACTGACCATAAGAGCCTAAAATATCTCCTTACCCAAAAGGAGATGAATTTAAGGCAGCGGAGGTGGACCGAATTGTTGAAAGATTATGATTTCTCAATTAAATATAACCTATGTAAGGCTAACGTAGTGGTAGATGCGTTGAGCCGTAAAGTGATATCTAATTTGAGGACAATGTTTGCTCATCTCAGTCTGTATGATGATGGAAGCTTGATAGCTAAACTTCAAGTGAAGCCTTCATGGGTAAATTAGATTAAAGAGAAGTAGTTGTCAGATGAATCATTGAGTTCTAGATTTTAGCAAGTGAAAGGTGGTGAGGCAAAAGATTTTAGTTTGAACAGTGATGGGGTATTGTGCTTTCATGGAAAAGCTTGTATGCCGAGGGATTTTGAGTTGAGGCAAAAGATTTTGCAAGAAGTGCACAGTAGTCCATACATAATGCATCCTGGTATGAGTAAAATGTATCGAGATTTATGTGAATAGTTTTGGTGGCCAGGTTTGAAGCAAGAAGTTACTAAGTTTGTGAGTAAGTGCTTGACGTGCCAGGAGGTGAAGGCAGAACATCAGTTGCCTTCGGGGTTGCTACAGCCAGTGAAGATTCCACTTTGGAAGTGAGGAGGATAATGTTGGACTTTGTTAGTAGGCTACCTATTACGCGTACTATGAAAGATTCGGTGTGGGTGGTTGTCGACCGATTGACGAAGTTCACTCACTTCACACCCGTTCGTGTCAACTACTCGTTGTAGAAGTTAGCTAAGCTATATGTAGCAGAGATTGTCAGGTTACATGGGGTACCAGTGTGAGTCATATCAGACAGAGACCCTAGGTTTATGTCACGATTCTGGAAGGCATTACATCAAGTGTTGGGTACAAGATTGGATTTCATCACACCATTTCATCCACAGACTGATAGTCAGTCAGAAAGGGTAATTCAGATATTGGAAGATATGTTAAGAGGCTGTGTTATCGACTTCAGGGGTAGTCGAGAAGATTTTCTACCGTTGGCAGAGTTTGCATACAACAATAGCTATCAATCAAACATTAAGATGGCACCCTACTGGACTCTTGCCTACTGGACAGAGTTAGGTGAGTGACAGTTGTTGGGTCCAGAATTGGTTTCAAAGACAGATGAAAAGGTTAAGTTGATTCAGACTCGGTTGAAAGAAGCTTTCGATAGGCAAAAATCTTATGTAGATATGAAGCGTAACAAAATAGAATTTTCAGTGGGTGATCGGGTTTTTAAAAATTTCACCTTGGAAGAAGGTCTTAAGATTTGGATGGAAGGGCAAGTTGAGCCCCAGAATCATCAAGCCTTATCGAGTGTTGAAACGTGTGGGACCAGTAGCTTATCAGCTGGAGTTACCTTCGGAATTGAGCTAGATACAATATGTACTCCATGTCTCGATGTTAAGGCGCTATCGTTCAGATCCATCTCACATAGTGCCGGTGGAAGAAATTGAAGTAAGACCTGATTTATCTTTTGAAGAAGAACCAATTCAAATTTTAGAACGAGATGTTAAAGTATTGAGAAAGAAGATAGTTTCGTTGGTTAAGATTTTGTGGTGTAATCACGGTTCAGAGGAAGCCACGGGAGAGCCATAGGATGTGATGCGATAGCAATACCCTCACCTCTTTTGATTAGGTAAATTTTGAGGCCAAAATTTCTTTAAGGGGTAAACTGTAACATCCTAGAATTAGGGGTTCAGCATTTTGCACTATTCCATGTGTTTGGCTCGTTAAGCATGTTATTTTGGTATGTTTGGGGGTTCTGGGGAGGCTCGGGGTCAAGCTAGAGCCTTGCTAAAATTTTACTTTTTGGGCACTTTAGGGGGGAGAGCTGGTTGAAACAGGCCTTAAGAATATTTTCTTATGTTTGTTGACACAAGATGGAGTGTAGTAGAGTGGCAAGTGATGCCACTTAAAGAGCAAGGGAGTGGCATCACAAGGGAGCAGAAGGGGAGTAGTTCGAATCCCATAAGCCTCATTATGAAGTTTTATTTTTGGCGCCAGGATGGAGGGAAGATGGATTCAGCAGGGACTCTTCAAGAGTGATGGTTGAAAGGGTCAATGCATTCAAATGAGTGGACATGAGGAGCTGGTGGAGTTTGAATTGGTCAAACCATTCAAATAGGTGTTGGAGAGTGAATTAAAGAGAAAATCGAGGGATTTGGTGATGGTGGAAGGTGATGGCTGAATGTGGGGAGCTTGGAGGGGGATTTCGATTTAGTTGCTAGGATAGGTGAGTGTGTCGAATTTGTGAAGAGAGCTCCTTTGTTTTTCCATTTTGAGTTGCCTAATCTTAGTGTGTGCCGAAATTCCCTAGTGCATCTAAGGTCTCTTCTTGTGCATTCTTTTTTTTTTCTTTTCAACTCCTTTTCATCTTTTCACTTTTGTTGTCAAATCTACCCTTGCCTATTCTTGCATTGCTTTCCTACAAGGTGATCCAAAAACACTTTTGGCCGAATCTAGTTTTGACTCCTCTATACCTAAGCCAAATCTCTCTTCACCATCCTCCCTTTTTCATTCAACTTACTTTTCTTCTCTTTGCTGCACTCCTTGCTCCAAGCCAAAACTCACTCCTTTATATCTCCTATTTCTTCTTTTCTTCTTTATCTTTCCTCCTCTACTATCTTTTTTTAAGCCGAATCTTCTTTTGGTTTTCTTTCTTTTAGCCAAACCTCAGCCTAACCATTTGCTTTTCTTTGCATCTTGTTTCTTCTTGTTTTCTTCTTATAGCCAAATTCCCTTTGACACTACACGAACCTATTCTTCCACTTTTTACTGTTAGCTGAACATCGCGAAGCAAGGTGCTAGGAATCTTTGGCCATAGGAAGTCTCTTCAATCGGGTTTGTTGGTTAAGGTAGGGGAGAATCTTTCGTCCCTTTCTTTTCTTTTCTCTTAGGTTGTAAGTGGCCATAGCCGAATGGCTATTTGTTCTTAGTGTTTAGATTTCGGCTAACCCTTCTCGTTTTCTTCCTCTTCTCTCATTTTGGGACATTCACTCCAGAAAACTCCAGTAGCCGAACAGTTGTAGTCCGAAGCTTGAAGGTTTGTTGGTTATCGAACCTTACCATTCCGTTCAGGTTCTTGAGGTAAAGAAAATCTCTTGATTTCGGGTTGTCTACTTCCCATTTCCCTTTTCGTTGCCTTAACCAAATTTCTTTGATAGACAACCAAACGTTTTTCTTTAACTACTGATCAAGACTCTTATTATGGATATAAGTGCTAGCCGATCTAAGGAGGGTGCGTCTAAGGGGCCTGAGAAGAGCGGACCCGTGGTCTTTGCTCCTAAGTTTTAAAGACATGATTTGTCGGCGGGTCGAGACTTTTCACCTGGGGTGTGGTAGAGAGTCGACGTCTGCTTGGGATAGGCAAATTACTGTTATCCCTGCTAGTGAGAGCATCGATGTAGAGAGTTTAGTTTTACGCGTAATCAGGTGTGTAATGCTCATGCTTTCTTTTTCTTGTTTTGTGGAAATAACTATGATGGCTGAAAGCCAAAACAACTATGCAATCGGTCGAGATACCCTTGTGAGTAAGGTTGAGGACACCAGGTAAGTACCGTTGTAATTGCTTTGCATATAATATGATTATGTATGACGTGATTAACTGCTGTACATGGATAATATGTTTGCATCGGGTTTTTGGATATGAACGAAAGGGGAAGTGTGATTCAGTGACTATTATCATAGTGGTTTGGGACCACAGTGGTTTGGAACCACGATACACATGTTTATCTGTGACTTGTCTTAGTGGTCTGGGACCACAGTGGGTTGGCCCCACGTATAATTATCAGAGATTGTCACAGTGGTCTGGGACCACAGTGGGTTGGCCCCACGTTTATATATTCTGTGACTTTATCACAAGTGGTCTAGGACCACAGTGGCTTAATGACACAGGTGTTTGGTTGATTCAGGTGACGTAGAGGATGGAAAACTAGGTTGGGCTGGGGATGCATTGCATACATTTTAATATACTATATTATGTGGGCTGAGGCCCAATGTACATCTATGGGCTTAAGGCTTATTGAGTTATAAGGGGAATTACACACTGAGTCTCGGGGACTCACCCCTCTGCTTAATTTTGTAGGTAAGCACTAGATCACGGATTTGGAGCCGAGGCGAACTTGGGGTTGCCATGCAATATTTTTCTTGTAAACTCATTTCTTTGATTTAAACTTATTTTAATTTGGGATTTTATTATTTAATAAGGCCGCTATAACTTTAATTTGGGTTTTGATCTAATGCTGATATTATATATTTTATAAACTGTCAAATATGGGGTTTTCTAAAGTTAAAAACATAAACAAATGGTTTCCAGAGTGTTAACAAAATATGGCTTGCGAATAACTAATTAATTCGGAAATTTTATTAAAAATCGCAACATTGATTTCAAATGTCATGTTTATGGAATCCCTTGATTTTGGCTTTTGTAAAAAAACAAATTTGTTTACAACCTTTTAGATCAATTTAATAAGAAGTCGGTACGAAACCTTCAAGTAGAATTTTTTTTAAATCAACTTCGAGATAAAGACACTAAACAAAATGTTTTCTAAGTTACAATGTTTCATTAAAATTTCAAACTACCCTTCATGTAACTTGCCAGATTTGGTCATAGCGTATAGACCGGGTTTGGGGTGTTACATAATGACTAAATCTTAAAAATGTTAAAATAGTAGGGAAAAAGTGTAATTTTGCCATAAGGTGATTTTTGAGTTAAATTGAATGGAATGAATATTGAATGAGTTAATTTTGATATTATATAGATCAAGATAAGCTGAGATCAAAATTAGATCGGGGAAAAAAATGTGGACGAGTAGCTAATATTTGCTATCTGAGCGATACGAGGTAAGTTCGTATAATTAGAATCGAACTTTTAAATACTTGTAATTATTTGAAATGAATGTATGTAGTTAAGTAAATGATTTACTTAAAATTCAAATACCTTATTGATATATATGATCGTTACCGAGCCCCGTTTGAACTGTAAGAATTCATAGGATACGAGTGACATGTCACTAGGGTTACTGTTTAGGTTGAGATCTTGCATGTGTTGCGAACTCACCACATCTCGTATGAGCTTATTGATGTATCAGCTCGTAAGTGCTTACTATTTTCAGCTCATTAGAGCTTACTATTTCAACTCAATAGAGCTTACTGTCCATCAGCTCAGGAGAAGCTTACTGATCATAGCTCGAAAGAGCGATAATGATCATGTATTGACGGATTACTGATTTATATGTTATGTATATCACCCGAGTACCCTCGAATGAATTAGTGTTTATATGATTGAGAATGAAATGTTATAAATGATGTACATGATATATGTGAATTTGATATGATACAATGTATTGAGTATTAAATTAAGATAATGGATGATTACATGTACTTATATGACTAACTTGTGGATGAATGCTCGTGTATACGTATTTGGCAAGTGAATTTGATATACTTTGTTTACTTACTTGATTATGTATAATGGTAAGCTTAATTTTGAATTATACGGGCTTATTAAGCTTTAAAGCTTACTCTGTTTCTTTTCCATGTTTTATAGAGGTTTGATAGCTCGCTCGATCCAGATAAAGTCGGAGTTACACATCATACTATCCAATTTTGATGGTACTTTTGAACTCTTGGATATTGTAAATATGGCATGTATAGGCTAGTTATAAAGAAGATAGTTATGATTATTTAAACTATTGATTTTGGTACATGATGTGGTATAAGTTAAAGCCATGTGATTTGGCTTAACTTGGTGTAATGTTTTGGTTCTGTATAAGTTTTCAAATGTGGTATGTTTTGGCAAGTAGTAGATGGAATGAAAATATTCACATGTTGTATTGATAAGTAGTATACTTATGAATGGAAAATGCATGATATAAATTAGGTATTTGAATACTAGGTTGAATTGGTATAAAATGTTTTTAAAATGTTGTGGATTGGCTGCCTATTGGGTTATGATATGTTGCATAATACACTTGTGCAGGTATATGAAAATAGGGTTGCATAATACACTTATGCAGGTATATGAAAATAGGGTGGCAAAATGGCTTTGCAAATAGCCTATTTTTGTCCACACGGGTAGTGACATGGGCGTGTATCTCAGTCGTGTGTGACACACAGTCATGTTACACGGCCGTGTGTCCCCTGATGTTGATATTAGAACCAAGACAGTATGCTCTACATGGTCTCACACACGGGTGTGTGACTGGCCGTGTGGTACAAGTCAGTATACCCCCTAATTGGCACACGACTTAGCACATGGGTGTGTGACTTGGCCATGTTGCATAAGTCATTATACCCTACAGTTTTAGCACGGCTTAGCACACGGCCTGGCACACAAGCATGTGTGGCCACTTTGAAGGGCACCCGGGCTAGACACACGAGCCGTGTGACCCAAGTCAGTATGTACCCCCTATTTTAACACGGTTGGAGACACGGATGTGTCTGGTGGCCGTGTGAGACACACGACCTGGTCAGACGGGCATGTGTCCTCTATATTGAGAAAAAATTCAAAGTTTCGTAAAAGTTTTATAAGTTATCGGTTTAGTCTCGAATTGCTCCTAAAGCATGTTTTAGGCCTCGTAGGCTATTGCAAGGGACAAATTGAATGATGATTGTATGAAATGGTTGAATGTGTGAAAAAAGTACTGTTATATATGTTAAAAGTCTGGTAATGCTCCGTAACCTTATTATGGAGTTGAATACGGGTGAGGGGTGTTACATTGAGGCATCCCGTATCTTTAAGTATTTCTAGTAATCTTGTTATTGCAACTACATGTGTTGCAGCATAGCCATTATACCAAACTTTCACTTCATGGAATGGTGCTAGATAAAGGGACTATTAGCGTCAAACTTAGGAAATTTGTTAAGGGTGGTTTCAGTTTTTGGCAGGTGGATGAGTAGCTGAGGGTAAGGTTTAGAGTTGAAGAGGGTGGCAGTTTTAAGGATAGTTTAGCTATAGTAGTTGGTGACTTTGAATGAAGGTGTTTGGGGTGGTGATTCAGGGAGTTAAGGGCTACAACACTAAGGGGTTAAGTGAGATACACTATTGGGCTACTTGGTAGTGGTGGTGGAGCAAGGTAAGGGCTATAGGTTTGTGCGGAATAGGGTTGAATATTTCCCTTCTTAGTAGTGTCTTAAGCCCAATGGCAGCTCTTTTTTGGATCCTAAGCTCTTATACTGAAAATAAACTAAAAAAAAAAACTCAAAGAAATTAGTGCTTAGGTTAAAAGTTGACCATTTTATTTAACAAAACAAATACTTAAATTCTTTGGGCTACTTAGAAAAATATTTTTTTGGAAAAATTACATTAAATTAAACTACTAAGAAAGGCTGAAGGGGTCATGGATGGTCCCACTTAAGTCCCAATCTCCTAGACAGAGTTTTAATTAATGTAATGAACTAAAAATATAAAATAACGATAGAGAAAGTGAAGAGAACTCCCTCCATTTTATTTAGGATCGTCCTTGACCATGGTGGTGTCAAATGGCCATTTGTCATACCAACCACAATCATCTAGGAAGTAATCATATTCTTTCCCATCAAATTTGTCCAACATCTTATTAGGGAAAGAAAACCCGTAATGACCTTTTTGGTGGCCTTTTTAACTTCTTGTAATTCCTACAAATCCTCCAACTCGAGACTCGAATATGTGAAATAATCCATCCAATACCCTTCTTGTTCCTTTCCAAAATCACAAATGCCTCTTCTTCTTGATCTTTGGTGAACTCAACTAAAATAATGATAGGAAATTCAAAGACAAACCCAAATAGTCATATTTAAAATGAGGAGACAAAATCTTCAGTTCCAATTTAGTTGGCTCTTCAATCCATGACTTTGGTTTCGTATACTCCTGAGATGATAACACTAATGATTCGAGTGGAACTTATTGAGTGAATTCATTCGAATTAGCTTCTAACCAAGCAAAACATTCCTTGTCTTCATCATCACTTGTTGAATCCTCCAGTAGAATATGTTCTAACGGATCGTTTAATGAATTGATCTCTAATTCTGTAGAAGCCTGTAACACCCCAAACCCGGCCCAAACATTACAACCGAATTTGGTTTGCTACAGAGAAAAACATTTTGAAAACCATTTTAAAACCGATTCAAAATTTTGTTGAAATGCCTTTCATTTTCAATTCTCTTTGTTAAAAACCATACTTAATTTGTTTAAAAATATTTATTGAGTCGAATTGTTTACAGACTTCAAATGTACCCGATGGCACTTTAAAACATTTTCGCGTATTAATTTGAGAAAACATGTGTATCCATTTTCAAGTCATTACGTTATTAAACAATTTATCCAAAACAGATAAAATAACCAAAATATAATCCTAGTAGGCCTTATTATAATTTAAGCAAAATAACCAACAATAAAATAAAAGTAGTTCATAAATCTTTTAATCCAAATGTTCACTGCATGGCCACCTCGAGTTCTTCCAGCTCCTTATCCGCGATCTACGAGTCACACGAAAATTTAAAGGAGAAGGCGAGTCACCAAGACTCGATGCATAATCCCTCTCCCGAGTAAATGCCACATTCTTACACAAATTATAACAAGCAACATATATGTATTATGCACCCAACCTAGCCATCCATAACTCCTTTTCTACCCGTGTGGTACCAAACCCTTTGGTGGTGCCAAACCACGGTGACTTAAAGTCACATATGTGATACCAAATCTTTGGAGATACCAAATCTCGGTGTCCAAGACACAAATCGAATGATGGGGCCAACCCATCGTATGATACCAAATCACCAAGGCGTCAATCCCATATCTCAAGGTGGGGCCAACCCACGGTGGAATTAATCCACGGGGCGAGACGCTATGAGGTGCCAAACCTCGGAGGTACCAAACATCCGGTGACCGTAGTCACAATGTGTTACCAAAACACCGTGTCCGCGACACGAATATCACCGCCCTCCACTCATTAGATCCCACATGAATCAATAATATTTAATTAACAATTGTCATGCCAATGGATTTATTAATCAATATCCAACAGATCTATCATGAGCCATATATTATAAGCCACATACCAAATGTATCATGCTTCCCAAAAGCATCAAATAGTAATCTCATAGCAACAAAGACTTACCCAAATCCTTGTTTATACCATGATGGTATTACATCCGTATCTACACAAACCGATTAAACATACATATAATACTTAGCATATTAAATAGTTATAAGATGTGTATGTACACACCTTTCACCAACGATAGTCCTAATCCTTAAAGAATCAATTGGCCACACAAGATTTCTTGCTCCTAATCGCCTTCGAGTACTAACTACAGCAACCGGTACGCAAATCTGCTTCACTTCCCTACAATCGGCAACCATTAAAATAAATAATAGCCTTCGGCTTTAGATTAATCAAAAGAATAATCCCTTAAAATAAATCCTTACCACCTTCAATATTCGGTCAAGATACTTCTAATTGGAAGAAGAGAGTTTCGGCACACCCAAAAGAGTATATTCGGCCAATAAAGAAATTTTTGAGAAGAAAAGAGAAATAGGGATTCGGTTTTGAAAAGAAAAGAAAAGTAGTAGATGAAAGAGAATGGTGTAGGAGATTTACCAAAGTTTAGAAAAAGAAAGAATGGTTTTGGTTTTGACAAAGGTTGAAAAGAGAATGGAAAAGAATTGATCAATGGAAGAAAGAGAGAGATAGAAGAAATGATGTTCGGTCACCATAACTTTACCAAGGAAGAAAATACACAAGATGCAAAAGAAAATGTAGTTTGGCTCAAAAGACAAATGAGAGAAAGAAAGTGGTATTTTGTTTTCAACAAAATGAAGTTGTCTTCAAAAGAAATTTTGCACTAAAAACACCCTAGACATTCTACCAAAGATGAGAGCTTTTGGAGAGGAAAACAAACACAAAATGATACACAAAACAAAAGTTTGGCCAACATCCCCCCAAGCTACCTATCACATTCGGCCATCCCCCTTTTCCACACATGCCGTCCACATTCAACCATTAAGCCCTAGGAAAACATTCTCCACCTTTCATGTCCTTGTCCCCTCATAATACCATAAACTCAAGATTCTTATCCCTATCTTCAAGCTTTCCTTAAGCAAAAATTTAACTTACCAAAAGATGAAGTCCAACCTATCATAAACATAGGTTGACCGGCCATTAATATTAAAATATAAAAATAAAGTTTCAAAATGCTAAATATACTACTCGAACCTCTAACCTCAAGCCACTTTTCAAGCTCCTTAACCAACTTGCCACTTACTCCTCTTATGCTTTAAAATGAACACTTAATTAACTTAAGTGTAAAGCTCACTTAATCCTACTTCATTAAATAAGCCATACTAAAAATATTCTAATTTCCTAAAGCTCAAGGCCTAATCCTACTAGGCCCAATTTCGGGATGTTACAAAGCCAGAGATTCCATCTTCAAAATAGCAAAGCAGTCTTCAACTATATCTTGGGATTTAGCAGCATCGAAGTCATTAAAAGTCACCTTGTCATCATAGATTTCTTTCAACTGAGTATCATTTTGCTACTTCTAGAATCATTAAGGATATGGAAGCGGTGGAATCTTAGCTTTAACCGGACAACTCTTATATGGAAATTTTTTTGTATCCGACAACGGTGTTAGGTAATCAGAACTAATTGGTTTAGAGTTTACCTCATCAAAGATCACTGCATCTAACTTTTGTGGAAAAGGAATTTCAACACTCAGTTGAACTTCCTCTTTGCCTTGAGCTACAATAGGCTTATCTTCGTCCTCGACAGCTTTGGGTTCCCATGTCTTCCCACTTTGTAAAGTGACGATATTGAAGGAGATGAAATTGAAGAAACAATTTCACTATTAACAAAAATGGCGGAAATAGAACTCGAAGATTATCCGTTAGCAGTGGAGATTAGAGAGACGGTGGAAAGTTGGAACACACCAGCCCCGACACCAGAATCTTTACACCTGGATGAAATTGAAGAGATGAATCTCAAAAACATCTAGGAAGGATGAAGACAAAAAGTCACATCTAAGGAAGCTACGTGGGAAAAAACCATGACGGCATCCATGACGGAAGAAGGAAGACACGTGGAAAAAACCATGAAGTCATCCATGACGAAAGAAGGAAGACACATGGAAAAAACCATGAAGTCATCCATGACGAAAGAGGAAGCAACGTGGTAAAAGCCATGATTGCTACAAGACAATGTAGGAAGCTACGTGGAAGACACCATGATGGCAACCTGACAAATGAAGCCAAAAGTATCATTATTAAAGATACTATTTGGACCCCATTCTTTTATTCATTTTAATTGAATTCTTTTGATTCTTATCCGAATCACTATTCGGACTTCAAGTGTAATTAGATTACAGTTTAGATTTTTTGTTATAAATAGGCATTGATGTAGCCTGAAGAAAGGCATTCGGAAAATAACATAGTTTTTAGTTTTCATTTCCTTTTAAACACTCTGTAAATTATCTACTTTCTTCTTCAATAATATTTTCATTCTTACTACGATATATCCCTTCCGCTTTTGCTTCTTAGATGTTCTGTATCACTCGGCCAAATACCCTAGGGTCTGCTTTTGAGCTCATTGGCTAGATGTCCCACTTGGTTTCCTAAATTCTTAAATGTTGCTGCTTGGCTTTAGATTAGTTCATCATTCTTCGCTATGTACACTTTCAGCAAATTATCAAGATTACTTGAAGATTCAGTTGGTGTGGGTTGTTGCACTTGTTGAGAATATTCTGGTAGATAATCTGGTTGAAATAACATAGAAGAGTCACTATGGTCCTTCCATTGATTACTCCATGGAGAAATTGGATGATTCTGCCATGAAAAGTTGTAATAATTTGACTGTGGAACATTCCAATTTTGATTTCCCATGTAATATTTTGACTCTTGATTCGATGGGTAATTTTCAAAGAAATAGCCATCTCCACAGTATTCACAAGAAATATCCTCGAACTGGTTCAATTGCTGACTTGTCAGATTACCATTGAAACTATTAACAATTATGTTCTTAAGCATAGAAGATATAGAGGATACCTAGGTTACCAAAGAAACAAGTGTGTCCGCTTTATGTACTCCTACTGCTCGTCTTTCTGAGGCTGCTCGGTTGGTTGGCCACTTATAGTTATTGCTGGCAATTCTTTCAATAATCTCGTAAGCATTGTTATAAGACTTGGAAAGAAGGCCTCTATTTCCTGAAGCATCCATTATCATTCTAGTATGAATATTGAGACCAATATAGAAAGTCTCCATTTAGAACGCAACAAGGAATGTCCTGATGAGGGCACTTTCATAATAACTCCTTGAATCGCTCCCATGCCTCATATTAAGATTCTTCGTCAAGTTGATGAAATGAAGTGATTTCATTCAGGACCTTAGTGGTTAAAGATGGAGGGAAATATTTTATTAAGAAACGTTCAACCAACTCTTGCCATGTAGTTATGGAACTGAATGATTGGGAGTTCAACCATGCTCGTGCTCTATCTCTTAAGGAGTATGGAAATAATCTTAGTCTCAAGGCATGCTCAGTCACCCTTACTAGTTTAAATGAGTCACTCACTTCCATGAATTATCGAAGATGAAGATGTGGATCTTTAGTAGGAATCCCACTAAATTGACCCATATTTTGCAACATTTGGAACATGATCAGCTTCAGCTCAAATTTTTGTGCCTTGATTTTGGGTCTCCTAATACTCAGATTGAGCTCGTTGAATAGAGGAATGACATATTGTTGAATGGCACAGTTTCTGTCATCGACAACAATGATCGGATTGTGAGTACTATAAGTGAATGTTCCTCCTGAATTTTGGTTTAGATTTTCGAAATTCATATCTTTGGTCTTTCTTTGGTTCGCTTGTCTTCTCCTTTGTCAGAAAGTCCTTCCAATTTTAGGGTTTATGGGGAGTAAGTTAATGATTTGATAATTACTCATAAATACCTAAAATAAGAACACACAAAAAATGGAATTAAGATTTAACAAAAAAATATACCCAAATGCAAAATTAACAATTTCAAAAATAATGTCTTTTAAAACAGTCCCCAGCAACGTCACCAAAAACTTGGAACGACAAAAATGGGCAAGTGTACACAATCGCAATAAGTAATAAAGTGACAAGTAAATGTCGAGTTATCGTACCCACATGGACTTTGAAAAGAATTATTAATGAATGCAATTTAAAACACTTTAGTGAAGAAAAATATTTTGATTTGCGAAATGATTAAAAACTAGAAAAAAAAAGTAAAATAAATAAAATAAAATCAAGTTCTAATGCACGATTTCAAAAGTCGATTTTAATCAAGGTGACATAATTCTGTTAGACTAATTACATTTCTTAACTTAGAATTTTTAAACTCATGTTTAAGTTGTTACAAATACATTCACGGCAACTCGGTAATTTGCTAACTTATGAACATACTTACCTACAAAAATCCATTCATCTCTTGACTATATCTTTGTGTCACTTCAACTGATTAAACAAACTTTAATAGGAAAATGTGTTAATGCACATACATACTTATGCCAATTCAAACAATTAATTTAATCACATAAGCATATAAAAAATTACGTGAGGTAACAATGTATTTCTACCTTGAAACAGTTTAAGCACAATAATCTTGCAAGTTATGCAAGGCAATTGTATCACTTGATATCGTTTCTAATTTAACCCTCAGCTACCTTAGATGATTAAAAATGCACTGATTAAATATCGTGTCAATTAATTACAATTTCAATCCATTTAAATAATTAATTCATTATTTACCTTACAATTGTAATGCAAGAATAACTTAGTCTTGATTTTACTTAACCAAACATCTTACGGAGGCTTATAACAACACAAACACAATTTTAATAAATTAAGAAGAAGAAATGCAATCAACTTAACACAAATTAAATTTAAGCCATATTAATTAAATAAATCATATCAACATAAATATTCATAGACATGTTCCTCATAACAATAATATAATTTAAAAAGATAGGGAACAAGAAGCAAATCCGGTGTTTCTCCGTGGCTCGGATGGGTTGCTCCACTCTTCCTTCTTCACTTGTTCTTGTCGAACCAAGGCTTCTATGAACACTTGAATGCTGCTACAAATGATGGATGAATGACTCTTTTTCAAGAGGTGAAATCAGTAAGAGGACAAAGGAAAACAGATGGAAGAATAATGAGAGAAAGTTGAGAGAGAATAGAAGAGATGAGAAAGTTTTGGTGTGGTGAAATGAGCAGCCAATGGGGATTTTTATAGGGTGAGAGGGATGCTAAAAATAGACAAAATCAGCAGCCAAAGAGCCCTCCCATGGTCCGGCACACATGAGCCAAAATCTAGAAAGGAACAAATAGTGGAGGGTTTGTTTGCAATTTGAACAAGTCTTCAAGGGCCTTTTTTCAAGCTAATTAATCAGTCAAGTAAGCTAATTGGGTTTGCATGTAGGTTGGTTTTGGGTTGCCCAGTACTCAGTCAGTTCAGTTTTTTCTCGGTTCAGCTCAACTGGGCCACTTTTCATAATTAATTAATAATAATTTATTTAACCCAAATTAAATTGGATATAAATTAAAATTAATTATATTATGGATTAATACACATAATTTGGACCGTCTTAGGCTAAATAATTAATTCTCCTTGATGCTTCAAAATTTTTTCTCAGTTTTGCGCTTCTAGTAGTGTCTGCCGAGTTGTTTTTCACCCATTGTACAAATCTGTCAAAAATAATTAAAATTAATTAAAATTTATTATAAAATTAATTAAATTTCATTATAGTAATAGTTTAAGTCCAAAATAATTATTTTATAATAATTATATATTTTTCGACAATAATTTTACCAAAACTACATGAATTTGGGTTAAAAAAGGCATGAAAAGTGTTTATATTTTCGTGTTTCCACCTACCGGTGGCTGAGTTATCCGGCATGTGTTGCGTATTCTCGTCAGCTTGTGTAAGCAGACCCGTTGATAGCTCGAGAGTGAGAATTATATGTGACATGAGATTGAGATAGCTTCGGCTATATATTTGGCACTTAGGGTGCGAGATTCTTGAGTATTTGATAGTATTCCAAATGATTCAATGGGTATATCGAAGATATGAAATGGTGAGAAATATATATGTATTAGTACAGGTATGTACGGGACTTTATAAGCATTGAATCTATAGAAGTTGTGAATTCATGTTAATTGTGTGATTGAATATATGTTAACATTGTGATTAAATGTTTTGTAGTATGTTATGTTCATATTCTTGAAAGGTAATTGAATGGTGAGCTTTGCTTATTATTTCATACGAGCTTACTAAGCTTTATAGCTTACATGTCTTATTTTTCCGTGTTTTATAGTGAAATCAAAGCTAGCTCAAATTTGGGAATTGTCGGAGACCTAATCACACTATCAAGCTAACACTTTGGTACTTTTGAGTCTATGTATTTTGGTTATATGGCATGTATAGGAATTTGGTCATTTTGGTATATGTTAGTCGTGAATTTAGCAATTTGAGTTGGCTTGTAAATGTTAAGTGGTTTGATATGTATATAGCCAAGTGATTTGGGTTATTTTGGTTGATTTGGTTGTGTATATATATACATATGTGTAAATGGCCTTTATTATGCATATGGTAATTGTAATGTAAATGCTTGTGGTGAATGGTAGTTTGTGAATTGGTAATTTGGGTATCATATGTTTGATAAATTGAGATTGGTATGCTTGTAGTTTTAGGTACAATGTTGCTTAATTGAAAGTGTAACAACTTGTTTTTAGTCAAATTGGAACAGTGGTTTTGGGACCACAAATATGAGGTCAAAATATTTATTTTATTATTATTTTAATGTCTTCAGCATGAAAATATGTTAGTGTGAAAATTTTGTTAAGAAATTTTGCCGTTTGATTAGTCAATTTGATAAAAAGACTAAATCACATAAGGTGCAAAAGTATTGTTATATTAGTTAAAAGTGTCTAATAGATATACAATCTTAAAGTTAAGGTCCTTAAGTGGCAATTAGACCATTTTGATGGTAAGTGGACAATACTGGCAATTAAGATGATTTAAATGATTTATATTAAAGGTTAATCTAGTAATTTGGTTAATAAAATAAGTAAAATACAAAACCACAAAGTGGTCATCTTTTTCCATGTTTTTATCCACCAAAAATTAAAAGAAGAAGAAGCTATGGAAGGATTCTAGGGTTCGGTCACTTTAAAAGCTAAATTGGTGAGTGAATTTCATCTCATTTTTAATGATTTCTACGTTTTTGAGATCGTTGCAGCTAGGTCTAGCTAGCCTAGGGACTATTTTGCAAAATTGTTAAAGATTTTGAATGATGCCATTGATGAATACATGTGTATTTTGAAGTTTCTTGATAGATTATGAATGGTTATTGATAGATATACAAGTTTTGTTAAGTGATTTTTAGTGAAAATGCAAAATAGGGATTAATTGAGAAATGTTCAAACTTTGTGGTTAAAATGTGAAATAAATGGAAAATATGGGCTGCTAGGGGTATAATGGTAATTTGGCTAGCATGGGTTAGTCTTGAATTTCATGAATATTGGATTTTGTGTAATAAGGACTAATTGTAAAAATGTGAAAGTTTAGGGGCTAATGTGTAAAATAGCTCAAATGCATATTTTAGACTGAAATGAATAATTAGAAGAATAAATAATCTGATTTTGATTACTTATAGATCAAGAAAAGAGGATTTCAGACTTAGATCGGGGAAAAAGAAAAGTAATTGAGTAGTCGGTCCGTTTCGTCATTTCCCTACACGAGGTAAGTTCGCATAATTGAAATTAAATGTGAATTTATTTAATTGATGGATGTATTATGATTGTATTTATTTTATTGGTAAAATTTGGAAGATTTTGAATTAAATATACGATTTAAGTAAGGCGAGTAGCCAAATAAGACCATAGTTGGGCTATGACAATCGGATAATAAGACCATAACCGGGTTATGGCATGTGAATGTAAGACCACGATAGGGTCATGGCAACATATGTGTAAGACCATAGTTGGACTATGACATCGAAAAATTGATGTGCTCGTACCGTAAGCATTTATAAAACCGAAGTGATTTGGTAAGTGAATTGATGAGAAATAGTTACGTATCGATAGAAGTATGTACGGAAACTGTTCAAGTAACGAATTAAAGGAAGCCGAGAACTTATGCTTAACTATGTGGTTAAACTTTATCTTAACTTAGTGTGTAACACCCTAAACCCAGGCTAGAACTTAGGCTCGAATCTAGCATGCCATAAAAAAACTCGTTTGAAAATTTCAGCCTCTTTGTTAAAACCCAAAGCACTTAAGCAAATGTTAACTACTTGAAAATGTAATTATCTTTTAAGAAAAACATTTTTGGTGGCGAAAATGTATTTGAAATAAACGATTTTCAAATAAGTGATGTTTAGAAAGAGAGTTGCAGAAGTATTTTGAAATCATTGCGGAAACGTAGATAAAATACAAGTATTTTTGAGAGGTTGGTTGATGAGTCAAAAATCGAAGTAGTCAACTTTAAAACCGTGACTTTTGAAAATATTATTTGATAGTTCGAGAAAATAACTTCCGTGTTAAAATATTTATAAAGTTTATTATGAAATTCATTTGTTAATCGATTTTGGAAAACCTTTATTTAAGCTTTTAGAAAAATTCTCGTTAAAACAAATTAAGCAAAATAATAAGTATATCAACCATAAAGCAAATAACAAAATACTCTAGAGGCCTTATTACAACTTAAACCAACATAGCAAAATAATGAAATAACAGAAATATAAATTTAAAATTTAATAACACCATTTCTGAAGTATGGCCTCCACCGAGTCATCCATTGCCCAAGCCCACCTCACGGAGCATTACCTACAGGGTTAAGAAAGAAGGGGTGAGTTACAAGAACTCAGTGTGAAATCCCTTACCGTTGCTCACTGGGCCAAAATCTTATTAAGCAATTATTTGGACCTAAGTCCACATACAATAATAATGTAATGAATATAACATGAATATGAAATGCAATTCCCAAACCAAACCTAGTTTTCCATCTGCTACACACCACCCGTACCAACCAACACACCTGTGGGGAGCTTTAGTCACCCACCCCGCCAACACACCAAATGTAGGCATTAAGCCATTTATAACAGATTATTTGTGGACAAGCCAGCAGAATAATAGAATTTATGTGGCATAGCCACCAGACAGATTATGACAGAGTCACCAAATATGTGGCAGAGCCACCAAAATTATGTAGCAAAGCTACCAAAACTTCTCTTCATCATTATCCCATCCCATGCAATTCATGTATATGCATCATACATATCAAATCATGATATTTACAAATATAATAACAATAATTAAAAATTCAGAAATTTATGACAAAAAAATTGGCCCAATAACACTTTGCAAAATCAGCCCATTAGAGCAATATATCAAATCAGCCCATTTAATCACATATCCATTCGGCCCATTTAATCACATATCAATTCGGCCCATTTAGTCACATATCGAATTGGCCCATTTAGTCACATATCAATTTGGCCCATTTAGTCACATATCAAATTGGCTCATATAGCAAAATATCAGATCAGCCCATATAACAAAATATCATATTGACCCATTAATCAATATGTCCAATCGGCCCATAAGGCAATATGTCAATTCAGTCCATTAAGCAATATCGTATTTTAGCCCTTTAGGGGCATTTCTGTAATTTGATAATCTTACCCACTAAGGGTATTTCGGTAATCTATAATCTTACCCACTAAGGGTATTTTGATAATTCGGCCCATAAGGGCATTTTCGTAAATTGGTAATATTACCCACTAAGGGTAATTTGGTAATTTCACAATCCAGACTTAACTACTAATTTGGGCATAAAAATTAAACTGTCCATCTGCGTCGTACTGACTAAATTGACTATAACTTGAGTTAGGAAACTCGAAATCTAAATCCATAAATTTTCCTTGAAACTAGACTCATATATCTTCTTACTACAATTTTTTCCAGAATTTTTGGCATAACCATTTAGTACAATTTATTCCTTAAAGTTTCCCTTGTTTCACTGTCCAATGATTCTTACCTCTCCTTCCTTAATTTCAAATATCTCACTGTAGGTTTTCATATACTACTCCAACTTGTTTCTATTGAAAATAGGCTCACTAAGGAATCCATACATACTATTTCTGGGAAGAGCCATTGTAACACCCCAAACCCGGTCACTACGCCATGACCGAATCTGGCATGCCACAGAGGAAAACGTTTTGAAGAAAATTGAGTTACCGATTAAATTTTAGTGATAAACTCTTTGTTGTTCTATATTTGTAGAAAACAGGTGTATAACAAGTTAAAAATTGATAATTTACTTTGAAATTCCATAAATAAAACTTTTAAAACTTAGTTGTCAATCCATAGGTTAGAAAACATTTATGTCATTTTAAGAAAAACCCAAATTATTACTTTGAAAAAAACCGTTTGCATTTGAGTGTAGAAACTTCAATTTGGAAATCATTTAAGTTGTCGAAAACACTTAAATTGAAATTTTACTATCGAACGATTTATATTACCCGATGGTAAGATTTCGAAAACTATTATGTTTTTATAGTTTAGAAAATTTTGGGCTCAATTATTAAATCAACCATGATATCTATTTAGCCATGTTTAAAACAAGTCCAAAGCATATAAATAATCCAAAAACATAATTTAAGAGGCCTTATTACAATTTCAAATAAAGATGAAAACCAAATTAAAATAAAATAAAGTACCCAAATCGAAGTTCATGTAAAACCCAATTTTTATTGCATGGCCTCCTCGAGTTAATCCGGCTCCTCATCCGCGATTTACAAGTCACCTGAAAAGATAAGGGAGAAGGTGAGTCACCAAGACTCAGTGCAGAAATCCTTCCCACGATTAATGCACCATACTTACACAATTCATAACCAAGTAATGTAAATAATGCACCCAACCTAGCCATCCATAACTCCTTTTCTACCCCTGTGGTACCAAACCCTTGGTGGTGCTAAACCACCGGTGACCCAAAGTCACGAATAATCCATCGTGGGGCCAACCCACGGTGATACCAAATCACTAGCGACGATCCCGTAATATCAAATGTGGGGCCAACCCACTGTGGTGCTAAGCCACTGGGACGAGTCGCTATGAGGTGCCAAACCTCTGGTGTCCCAAAGACACAAAATAATCTTGTGGTACCAAACCACTGGAGGTGCCAAACCTCTGGTGTCCCAAAGACACGGATATCAAATCCTTCCCCCTCCTCTCATATCACCCATCACAATGCAACATTTATACAAATCATGCCATTATGCTTTATTAGGAATCACATAGCAAATATATCATAAATAGTATCATCATGCATCATATTGCAAAAGTCATATTGAAACGGACTTACCCGATTCCTTGCTCATACCCTTATGGTATCATATCGAGATTTTCACAGTTTTCGGCTTTAAAACATGATCAAGTTATTAATATATTACTGAGTTATAAAGTGTGTAAGTTACACACCTATCACTAGTGAAATCACTAAATGTCGAAGACCCGATCTACCGCACTAGATCTCTTTGTCCTACATTCGGTCAATACTTAGATTTAAAACACAGACCATTCGGCCATACCACTAAATCCCAAAGGGTGAAATAACGTATAACTAACACAATCCTTACCCTTAACTTACCAAAATCGATTGTCAGAGAATTGAGGCTTAGATCGATTGCTTCCAAAGTCCCGAAGAGCCTAAAAGAATTTGGTTCCTATGAATAGTTAGAACCTTACTAACAAATGCCCAAAAATTCGGCCTTTGCCCTCATGAGAAACGATAGAGAGAAAAGAAAAGGAATAAGGAAATTCAGCCAAAACACTTACCTATCTTCAAAACCACTTAAAGAAGAACCCAAAGAGAATCCACCCATGTTGATATTCGGCCAAGATAAAACAAAAGAAAGAAAGAAGATTCGGCTAGAGTGGAAAAGAGGAAGAAAAAGGAAAAATGAAAATAGGAGAAGGAGGATTCGGGAATAGAAGAAAGAAGAGAATGGAAAAAGAAAATAGAATGGGAGAGGGATGCTTTTGGCTTTGAACAGAAGTCGAAGAAAGAAAAGAGAATTGGGGAGAAGGAAGATTCGGCCAACCACTAAAGAAGAAGAAAAAGATGAAGGGGAGAGGGTTGGTTTTTGACTACAAAGAAAATAGAATATGAGAGAGGCTCAAATGAAGATTCGGCCAAATGCCTAAGAGAAAATTCGGCAAACAACTATGGACATTTGGCTTTTGGTTCACTTTGGTGCACTAGGGAGAAATTTGCAAAACTCAAAGGGTTTTTGGTTATGACACAAAACAAAGAATGAAAGCCAAAATTAAAACAAAAATTCACCTTTTTGCCAAGAACACATATGGCTAGAGAGAGTGTTCGTGGAGAGAAAAGAAAATAATGCTCAAGTGCTAAGGAAATTTTTACCAACTAGCTACCAACCTACCAAGCCTTCAACAAAATCGGTCAACCCCTCCCCCTAGACCAATATGCCCTCTACATACATGGACTAATGGCCATAGAAGAGTTTCCAAAACAACTCTCCAACATTCAAGCCTTTTGTCCCCCTATCCTTCCTTAATCCATAAGATTCTTATCCCAAAATACAAGCTTTCCTAATCTATTATTCAACTTGCCATAAAATTTAAAGTCCAACTTACCATATGTATAGCTTGACCGACACTTAATGTAAGGATGCATAAAAATAAAGTCTTCAAAATGTATTCCATGCTACTCGAACCACTTCCCTCAAGCAACCCTTCATGCGCCATAACCACCTTGCCATTAACTTCTCATGTGCTAGATTTAGACACTTAAATTAAGTGTCAGGATCACCTACTCCACTTCACTAAATTTTCAATACTAAAAATTATTCTAGCTTAGCTAATAATTCCAAGCCTTCACAAAACTATACCAAGCACATAATAAAAATCATACTTGAACTAACACAAATAACAAGATGATACTCAAATTTTAGAATATTACAATTCTACCACCTTAAAATAATTTTGTCCTCGAAATTACCTGATCAAAAGAGTTAAGGAAACTACTGTCTCATCACATCCTCCGATTCCCACGTAGCTTCTTCTATGCCATGGTTTCGCCATAAAACCTTCACTAATGGAACTGACTTCTTACGCAAAACTTTCACATCTCGATCCAGAATCTGCACTGGTTCCTCTTCCACCATCAGATGTGGACTCAACTTTATTTCCTCTACTGCCACAACATGCGATAGATTAGAACGATAGCGTCTAAGCATGGAGACATGGAACACATCATGTATCTGACTCAGCTTTGCTGGCAACTCGAGCTGATAGGTTACTAGTCCCACTAGTCTCAACACCTTATACGGCCCAATAAACCTTGGACTTAACTTGCCTTTTCTCCCAAATCTTAACACTTTCTTCCATGGCGAGACCTTCAGAAAGACCTTATCACCCAAGGCAAACTCTATATCCTTCCGCTTGAGATCGGCATACGACTTCTGCCTGTCCGAAGCTTCCTTCAACCAAGCTTGAATCAACTTCACCTTATCCTCCTTCTCTACAACCAACTCTGGTCCTAACATATGACGCTCACCCAACTCTGTCCAGCATGTAGGTGTGCGACACCTCCTACCATACAATGCCTCATATGGTGCCATTTTAATGCTTGCCTAATAACTATTGTTGTATGCAAACTCAGCTAATGGTAAAAACTCTTCCCAGCTGCCTCTGAAGTCCAAAACACAACCTCTCAAAGATATCCTCTAAAATCAGATAACCCTTTCCGATTGCCCGTCGATCGTGGATGAAATATCAGATCGAATCCAATCGCATACCCAGAGCTTGATGTAACGCTCTCCAAAACCTCGACGTAAATCTAGGATCTCTGTCTGAGATGATCGACACTGGTACACCATGCAACCTTACTATCTCTTCCATATACAACTTAGCTAACTTCTGAAGCGAGTAATCCAACCTTATCGGAATGAAATGAGCTGACTTAGTCAGACGATCCACAATCACCCAAACTGAGTCCTTCTTACTAGGTGTAAGGGGTAATCCACTGACAAAGTCCATAGTCATCCTTTCCCACTTCCAATATGGAATCTTCACCAGCTGAAGTAACCCAGATGGTAATCGATGTTCGCTTTGACTACCGACACGCCGACATTTACTCATAAACTCGCCACCTCCCGCTTGCACTGCCACCAAAATTGCTCTCTTAAATCCCGATACATCTTGCTACCTACGGGATGCATAGCATATGGGTCGCTATGTGCGCCCCAAGAATTTTCTGCCTCAACTCGACATCCTTCGGCATACAAGCTCTCCCTTGAAAACACAATACTCCATCACTGGACAAACTATAACCCTCTAAATTACCATCTTGAACTTGCAACCTCCGAGCATTCAAACCTTCATCCACTAACTGTTTCTTCTTGATCTGTTCTAACCAATTCGGCTTAACTTGCAGTTCTGCCAACAGACTCCCATCGTCATACAAGCTAAGATGGGCAAACATTGCTCTTAAGTCTGATACAACCTTACGGCTCAACGCGTCTGCCACAACGTTAGCCTTGCTCAGATGATACTTAATCGAACAGTCGTAGTCCTTCAACAACTCAATCCATCTACGCCGCCTCAAGTTTAAATCCTTCTGAGTCAAAAGATACTTAAGACTCTTGTGATCCATGTAAACTATCGACTTCTCTCCATACAAATAGTGTCTCCAAATCTTCAAGGCGAAAACCACTATGGTTAATTCCAAGTCATGCGTCGGATAGTTAACCTCATGTGGTCTCAACTGTCAAGATGCATAAGCCACTACCTTTCCTTCTTGCATCAGCACACATCCCAAGCCAGTATGTGATGCATCACAGTAAACCGTGAATTCCTTGCCTGCCTCAGGCTGGATCAAAATCAAAGCTTCAGTTAGAATCTTCTTTAACTTGTCAAAACTTCATTGCTGCTTCTCAGTCCACACAAATGGAACTCCTTTCCTCAATAACTTGGTCATTGGTTCTGCGATCAAAGAAAATCCCTCTACAAATCTTTGGTAATATCCCCGCGCACCGTAAAACTCGAATTTCGCCATCGACTTAGGCGGCTTCCAATCCATCACTGCCTCAATCTTACGAGGATCCACTCTAATCCCCTCAGCTGATACTATGTGACCCAAGAAAGTCACCTCCCTAAGCCAGAACTCGCACTTACTAAATTTGGCATATAGCTGCTTTTCTCTTAGGATCTGCAACACTACTCACAAATGCGCCTCATGCTCCTCCTCTGACTTTGAGTATAACAAGATATTGTCTATAAATACCACGACAAACTGATCCAAATTCTGTTGAAATACCCAATTCATCATGTCCATGAATGCTGCCGGCGCGTTAGTCAACCCAAACGGTATTACCAAAAACTCGTAGTGCCCATACCGAGTGCGAAATGCCGTCTTATGGATATCGACCTCTTTCACCTTTAATGATGATACCTGCACCTTAAATCAATCTTGGAGAAAATCGCTCGCCCTCTTGTCGATCAAACAAGTCATCTATCCTTGGCAATGGATACTTGTTTTTGATCGTCAGCTTATTCAACTGGCGGTAGTCTATACACATCCGCATCGTACCATCCTTCTTCTTGTCAAAGAGTACCAGTGCTCCCCAAGGCGAAACACTTGGTCGAATAAAACCTCTATCCAACAACTCCTGAATCTGAGCCTTCAATTCCACCAATTCCTTTGGCGCCATCCTATACGGAGTGATAGACACTGGCGTAGTTCCGGGTAACAGATCTATTCCAAATTCAACTTCACGATCCGGAGGCAATCTCGAAAGTTCTTCTGGAAATATGTCAGCATATTCCTTTACCGTTTAAACATTCCCTACAGCAGACTCCTTAGCCTCCAACGCACACACATGAACCACAAATGCCTCACAGCCCTTCCTTACCAACTTCTCAGCTTTCAACGCAGATACCACGTTGGATAGATAATCTCTTCTATTACCTATCATAACCACCTCTTTACTCTCAGTTGTCTTCAAAACCATGCGCTTAGCAGCGCAGTCCAAAGTTGCCTGGTACTTGACCAACCAGTCCATCCCAAGAATCAAATCGAACTCCCCAAACGGTAGTTCCATCAGATCAGCTACAAACACTACCCTTTGGAGTTCTAGGGGTACACCCCTATACAGCTTATTCACTTCTATAGAGTGACCTAGAGGGCTAAATCGTCATCTCCTAGAAGTAATTTCAAAGTTTAGGTTCATGGTCTCTACTATGTTACTAGCAACATACGAATGTGTCGAACCCACATCTATCAAAGCAAGATATGGTAAACCAAAGATTAAAAACGTCGGTGATGATGTCCGGTCGTCACCCTCCCCTCGATGCCTTCTCGCATATACTAACACAGTTTGCCTTGCCTCGTTGTTGCAGACCGCGCCGGTGCTCGCTACCCCACCGTAACCATTTCCTCCCCTACTATTACTATGAACTCTCTGCAGTGACGGTCCCTCCTTTCTAAACTGAGCACGACCTTGACCCTCAGACTGATTCCTGGCTAGCTTACGTGGACAATCCCTCACAGGATGATCCAGCGAACCACACTCAAAACATCCTTTTCCACTAGTCCAACATTCGCCCCAATGATATTTCCCACATCGGTTATAATTGTCTTTGGTCCTCGATTAGCGAGAATGAGCCTCTTAGATTGATTCGGCCCATTCTGCCTAGCCCTCTTCTGAAAATTATTGGCTGACCCGGATGACCCAAAACCTCTCTTATGTCTATTCCTGTAGTGACTCTGCCTTACAGATTCCTTTATCCCTTCAACTATCTTAGTCTTTTCAACTAACACAGCAAACTCTCGCTCCTGATGTGGAGCAATCAGCAATCTCAGCCCGTCCCTCAAACCATCTTTGAACCGGACACATCGTCAGGTTCAAGCCACGATACCTCCGGATACCGCTAAATCTTAAAATTTCGCCTCATATCGACACGGACTTACTCCCCTGAACCAAACTCGAGAATGCCTTACGCTGCGCATCAATGTAGCTAGACCCAACATATTTCTTCTGATACGCTGTCTTAAAATAATCCCAAGTGAGATCCTCTGCTGCAGCACTATTCCGTACCATGAGCCACCATTGATATGACTCATCCGAAGAAGCGACACTATCCCTTTCAACTTTTCCTCAACATTCAGATCCAAGTCATCCATGATTCGCTCCGTCGCCTCTAATCAATATTCGACCGTACTAGGAGCCACACCAAAACTCCTCAAAATACCTTAGCTCTATTGGCTCCTGAGTCGCCAGTACATGATTTCGAGCTCTGCGCCTCCACCTACTCTAGCCACTCTCTCAAGAACTCGCGAGATTGCTTGAGACACTGCGTCGTCCCCGCTTGATCTCGAAACTCACCACCCACAAGTGGTGGTGGTCTTTGGTATCTCATTTTTCGACCCTAACTGCACCTTCTGGCTCATACATAGCCATCCTACCCCGATCAAGGCCCACGCATAATATGACCCCACCTCGAGTGCTCATGTCTAAAGTCTCAACTTATCTGATTTAAAAGTTTTATGTATTAATCATTATTCCACTATCTTTAAAGCACAGTTTTATGAATAATTCTTATTAAATAGTTTTGTTTTGTGAGTCCTTAGAGTCCTATTAATTTCAGTCTCTAAGGTAGTCCACTATTACTAATCATTCAAAGTTTATAACATCCAAAAATCACAACCAAAGGCTAGGGGTACTTACCTGGGCGGATCGGTGTCGGAGACTCGATGCCATGTCTTTCAAACCATATAATTTCAAACAAAAATTTTAAAAAAATCATACTTTAAATCATTTTGGGCCTCGGGCACACAGTGAGCCTTTAAAATTGGCTCTGATACCAATTTGTAACACCCTAAACCCGGTCAATATGCCATGACTGAATCTGGCATGCCACGGAGGAAAACATTTTGAAGAAAATTGAGTTACCGATTAAATTTTAGTGATAAACTCTTTGTTGTTCTATATTTGTAGAAAACAGGTGTATAACAAGTTAAAAACTGATAATTTACTTTGAAATTCAAAATAAAACTTTTAAAACTTAGTTGTCAATCCATAGGTTAGAAAACATTTATGTCATTTTAAGAAAACCCAATTATTACTTTGAAAAAACCGCTTGCATTTGAGTGTAGAAACTTCAATTTGGAAATCATTTAAGTTGTCGAAAACACTTAAATTGAAATTTTACTATCGAACGATTTATATTACCCGATGGTAAGATTTTGAAAACCATTTGCTTTTTATAGTTTAGAAAACTTTGGGCTCAATTATTAAATCAACCATGATATTTATTTAGCCATGTTTAAAACAAGTCCAAAGCATATAAATAATCCAAAACATAATTTAAGAGGCCTTATTACAATTTCAAATAAAGACGAAAACCAAATTAAAATAAAATAAAGTACCCAAATCGAAGTTCATGTAAAACCCAATTTTTATTGCATGGCCTCCTCGAGTTCATCGGCACCTCATTCGCGATTTACAAGGCACTTGAAAAGATAAGGAGAAGGTGAGTCACCAAGACTCAAAGCGTAAATCCTTCCCGATTAATGCAACATACTTACACAATTCATAACCAAGTAATGTAAATAATGCACCCAACCTAGCCATCCATAACTCCTTTTCTACCCGTGTGGTACCAAACCACTAGTGGTGCTAAACCACCGTGACCCAAAGTCACGATATCCAATAATGTGGTGCTAAACCACTTTGGTGACCCAAAGTCACGAATAATCCATCTGTGGGGCCAACCCACGTGTGATACCAAATCACCGGCGATGATCCCGTAATATCAAATGTCGGGCCAACCCACTGTCGTGCTAAGCCAATCGACGAGTCACTATGAGGTACCAAACCTCTAGTGTCCCAAAGACACGAAATAATCTTATGGTACCAAACAACTGGAGGTGCCAAACCTCGGTGTCCCAAAGACACGGATATCAAATCCTTCCCTCCTCTCATATCACCCATCACAATGCAACATTTATACAAATCATGCCATTATGCTTTATTAGGAATCACATAGCAAATATATCATAAATAGTATCATCATGCATCATATTGCAAAAGTCATATCGAAAGCGGACTTACCCGATTCCTTGCTCATACCCTTATGGTATCATATCGAGATTTCACGCTTTTGGCTTCAAAACATGATCAAGTTATTAATATATTATCGAAGTTATAAAGTGTGTAAGTTACACACCGCCACTAGCGAAATCAATAAATCCCAAGACCGATCTACATGACTAGATCTCCTTGTCCTACATTCGGTCAATACTTAGATTAAAAACATAGACCATTTAGCCATACCACTAAATCCCAAAGGGTGAAATAACGTATAACTAACACAATCCTTACCCTTGACTTACCAAAATCGATTGTCAGAGAATTGAGGCTTAGATCGATTGCTTCCAAAGTCCCGAAGAGCCGAAAAGAATTTGGTTCCTATGAATAGTTAGAACCTTACTAACAAACGCCCAAAAATTCAGCCTTTGCCCTTATGAGAAACGATAGAGAAAAAAGAAAAGGAATAAGAAAATTCGGCCAAAACACTTACCTATCTTTAAAACCACTTAAAGAAGAACCCAAAGAGAATCCACCCTTGTTGATATGAGGCCAAGACAAAACAAAAGAAAGAAAGAAGATTCGGCTAGAGTGGAAAAGAGGAAGAAAAAGAAAAAATGAAAATAGGAGAAGGAGGATTCGACAATAGAAGAAAAAAGAGAATAGAAGAAAAAAATAGAATGGGAGAGGGATGCTTTCGGCTTTGAACAGAAGTGGAAGAAAGAAAAGAGAATTAGGGAGAAAGAAGATTCGGCCAACCACTAAAGAAGAAAAAAAAAGATGAAGGGGAGAGGGTTGGTTTTCGGCTACAAAGAAAATAGAATATAAGAGAGGCTCAAATGAAGATTCGGCCAAATGCCTAAGAGAAAATTCGGCAAACAACTATGGACATTCAGCTTGGTGCACTAGGGAGAAATTTGCAAAACTCAAAGGGTTTTTGGTTATGACACAAAACAAAGAATGAAAGCCAAAACTAAAACAAAATTTCACCTTTTTGCCAAGAACACATACGGCTAGAGAGAGTGTTTGTGGAGAGAAAAGAAAATAATGCTCAAATGCTAAGGAAATTTTTACTAACTAGCTACCAACCTACCAAGCCTTCAACAAAATCGGTCAACCCCTCCCCCTAGACCAATATGTCGTCCACATACATGGACTAATGGCCATAGAAGAGTTTCCAAAACAACTCTCCAACATTCAAGCCTTTTGTCCCCCTATCCTTCCTTAATCCATAAGATTCTTATCCCAAAATACAAGCTTTCCTAATCTATTATTCAACTTGCCATAAAATTTAAAGTCCAACTTACCATATGTATAGCTTGACCGACACTTAATGTAAGGATGCATAAAAATAAAGTCTTCAAAATGTATTCCATGCTACTCGAACCACTTCCCTCAAGCAACCCTTCATGCGCCATAACCACCTTGCCATTAACTCATCATGTGCTAGATTTAGACACTTAAATTAACTTAAGTGTCAGGATCACTTACTCCACTTTGCTAAATTTTCAATACTAAAAATTATTCTAGCTTAGCTAATAATTCCAAGCCTTCACAAAACTATACCAAGCACACAATAAAAATCAGTTGAACTAACACAAATAACAAGATGATACTCAAATTTTAGAAAGTTGCAGATTAGATGATTAGGAGATTTGTGGCAGAAGATGAGATACCGAAGATTTTATACCACTGTCACTCAGCTCCGAGTGGGGGACACGTTGGAGGTACTCGCACTACGGCCAAAGAATTACATGCCGGATTCTTTTGGCCCACACTATTCAAGGATGCATACGCTTACGTAAGGTGTTGTGATCAATGTCAGAGGGTTGGAAATGTCACTAATAGAAATGAGATGCCTCGAACAAATATCATTAAGGTAGAATTGTTCGATGTTTGGGGTATTGACTTTCTGGCCCTTTCTCTCTGTCTTTTGGTCATAGATACATATTGGTAGTAGTAGATTATGTGTCCAATTGGGTCGAGGCTGAAGCTTATCCACAAACGATGCTCAGGTTGTGATGAAGTTCTTGCAGAAACACGTGTTCACAAGGTTTGGAACCCCAAGAGCTATTATCAGTGATGAAGGGACCCATTTCATGAACAAGTGGTTAAAATGGTTGTTAGATAAACATGGAGTGAAACATAAGGTTGCTACAGCTTACCATCCATAGACAAATGGGCAAGCTGAGCTGGCGAATAAGGAGATCAAAGGCATACTTGAGAAGGTAGTTTGTTCGAACTGACGTGATTGGTCCAAAAGACTAGATAATTCTTTATGGGCTTGCTAGAGAGAAACAGATGCTCCAACTCAACGAGCTAGAGGAATTCCGAATGTTCTCATACGAAAATGCCAAATTACTCAAAGAAAGTCTCAAGAAATGGCATGACAAGCACATTCGAGTTAGAGAATTTGAAGCAGCTCGGCAAGTCTCGTTATTTAATTCCAGATTGAAGTTCTTCCCAGGTAAGTTAAAATCACGTTGGTCTGGTCCATTTACGATTCATCGCGTCTATCCATATAGAGTCGTTGAACTCCAAGGTAAGGGAGGTAATTTTTAAGTCAATGCTCAGCGTTTGAAACATTACTACGGAGAAAAACCTGAACAGGATCAAATCTTGTTCAGTTTATCAGATATTTAAATTTTCTTGTTCTTAATAAATTATTTAGGGTATATTTTTGAGTTTATTATGTTTAAATAAATTGTCTAGGAGATTAGAACTTAAGCGGGACCGCTTGTGACCCCTCCAATCTTCCTGGGAATTGATTTTTATATAATTTTCTAAGAAATTATTCCTTAAATGAAAAAAAAAATAAATTTTTGGTTTTTCAAATAAAAAGGTCAATTTTGACCCAAGTTTTAAATTTCAACTAAATTTCAAATTTTCATTAAGTATAGGGACTTAATTGAAGTAATTTTAAAAGTTGGTTGCTATTTTCAGTAAATAATAAAAACTAGGTGCCTCTTTGTGTAAATATTTACAAAAGGCATCTATAATAAATATTTTTACTCAATATTTATATTTAGATAAAATAAGAATATGATAAACTTTAATATATAATTATATCTATTATAATTTATATATTAATTTTTATCAACTTATCATAGAATTAGGATTAGTTTAATTTTAATCATATTTTATTTTTGTTTTAATAAATTAATAGTGTAACACCCTAAACCCGACCTAAACGTTACGACCGAATCCGGTATGTTACAGGGTGAACTAAAAACGAGATTTGTTGAATTTAGGAAAAATCGGAGGTTTGAAAACTTTTCGATTAGGGTGTAGTTTTGAAAATAACGATACGTAGATTAAGGAAATTCCCAAGTTTTGATAATCGAGCATTCATCATATTAGTTGATACTTAAAAGAGAAATGATTACTTTATGTTGCCCCTATGTTTTTGAAAAACTTCAATTCCACTTTAAGGATTAAGTGTTGAATTTGAAATAATCTATGACTAATAAAAACCCAAGTTTAACTTAGAAAGGCCTTATTACATGAAAAAAATCCCAATTAAAATTAGAGTATAATAAGAAACGAGTTTATGAAAGAAAAGGGTATTATGGCCTCCATGAGTCCGCCTCGGTTCCCACATCTACGATCTACTGATTACCTGAAAAATTAAAGAATGGGTGAGTCACTGGGACTCAGTGTGTAAATTCCACCATATTATACAAACGACTCATGGCCCACAATCACACATTGGGCCTTAGCCCATATATAAAAACATACAAACACATGAATGCAATAAGCCCAACCCAAACCTAGTTTTTCCATCCTCTACACACCAACCCATACCAGCCCATCACACCGTAAGGATTTCTACAATCAACCCTCCACCCGCTACACTCCATTTTGACAGTCATGCTGCCAATCATAAACCGATCACTAGGTGACCAAATATTACATCGTGGCTTAGCCACCGATCACAATGTGACCAAATAAAGTATATATATATCGTGGCTTAACCACCGATCACTATGTGACCCAATTAATGTGTGTACATATATATATATATCGTGGCATAGCCACCGATCACTACGTGACCAAATAATCATGCACTTCCCCTTCATATCAAACCCATACCCCATAAAGTACATACATATCCTAACGAATGCAACATGCTATCCATAACACAATAGATCACCACACATTTATTCATCCATGCAAAGAAAATGATACGGTCACGTACTTGGCATTCCTAGCCTTACTCCTAAAGGCATCACGACTGTCTACATAGCCTTTTTCCGCTTTTTAGCCCATACAATCGTTAGTACAGATAAAGTAAAGTGTGTGGAGGTTTACACACCTGATAACGCGCAATACCACACTTTCTATGTTGACACTATCGCTAATAGGAACCACTGCTATCTATCTACTATTCTGCTCAGAAGCTGGCCCACACCCCGATGGCCAATCTCGAACAGCAGACACCACTCGTTTCTTGAACTTTGGGGCTGGGTTTAAGAGTCCAACCCCCTCCTTTTGCCTGATTGATATTGGATTCCATCAAAGATCTTGTCAGATGCTACTATAATGAAATTTGATTGTCAAACCACAAGGTAGGGTTAAGGTACCGATTATGATAATGACATAAATACAATCCAAAGAGAACACCCTTACCTTGAAATCCAAAAGAAGAGATATGGTTCAGAGGTTAATGGTTTCCGGCTTAGGAACCTAGATGATCTGATCTTTTTCAATTCCCGGAATAGCGCCCCAAAGAGAACACAAGAAATAGTGAGAAACATTAATCTAACGATGGCCTTACCAAGCCAATTAGCCATTCGGTTTTGGCTTCCAAGAACTGAAAGAGAAATATAGAGAATTAACAGGAATCGACACTTACCTCAACAGAGGAGATTCGGCTACCACTTAAGAGAAGATTCGGCAATGATAGGGAAAAAGATAGAAATACCGAAAGAAATAAAATTAAACCATAGATTAGACATAGGGGTTTTTGGTTTTAAAAGAGATCAGAAGAAAAGATGAACAAGAGAAAGGCTATGAAGATTCAGCTTGTAGAATGAAAACAGATGAGAGAACTATGGGCAAGGAACATTCGGCTATAGCATAGAAGTAGGGATGAGAATGGAGTTAGGGGTTTCGGCTTCTGAGAAGGAAACAATTGGGAGAAGAGAAATAAAAATAAGATAGAAAGAAGTGCTAGGAATGGTAAAGAAGAAGAAGAATTTTCGGCATGACCTAAGTGGATTCGGTTTTGGCTAAAAAAGAAGAGGAGAAAGAAAACCTCAAATGTCGAAAATAAGAAGAGAACTCTCACTTTACTAAACACAATTTTGGCACCTACTAACCCAAAAGCTGAAAATGCATTATATTTGAGAACAAAGAACCTATGTTCCAAAGTTAAAATTCGGCACACCCTAGCCACACCAAACCGATTTCTCCCCCTTGCTCCTAGTGTCCAACATTCGGCCAACACTTACACCCATATCTTATCTCACATTTTCCTCTTAGCCTTATCTTCATATCTTTTAACTTAATCCACACTCACCCATGCAGAGTCCCAGCCGAATCCATCACTTAGGCTCCTTAGGTGCATACATAAAAAAAAAAAAACACTCCTATTTGTTGTCAACGCAACTCAAACCTGCTCCCTCACAACCACCCTATGGCGTCACCTACATACACTTTGAGTGGCGCCTCCTTGCCACTTTACCAGTTAGATTCTTATGTCAACTACCTCGCTTAAGTACCCTTAAGGCCCACTTCAACTAGATCTTCCTTGCAATGCTTAAAAACAAAAATTTTTACCAAGGCTTAGGCTTAACCTTAAGCCTTCCCAAACCTCTAAACACACCAGACTAACACACATAGCACATCATACACACATAACACATTACAAATGCAAAGCCCCCTATTTAGGATGTTACAGTTCTACCCCCTTAAAGAAATTTTGGCCCCGAAATTACATGGTCAAAAGAGGTGAGGGTATTGCTATTGCATAACATCCTCTAGCTCCCACGTAGCTTCCTCTGACCCATGATTCTGCCATAGAACCTTAACCAAAGGAACCGATTTCCTTCGTAAAACTTTAACATCCTGCTCCAAGATCTGAAATGGTTCCTTTTCAAAGGATAAACCAGGCCTTACTTCGAGTTTCTCCAATTGTATCACATGGGATGGATCTGAACGGTAGCGTCTCAACATTGAAATATTAAGCACATCGTGAATCTTACTTAACGTCGAAGGTAGCTCGAGTTGATAAGCAACTAGTCCCACACGCTTCAAACACGGTAAGGCCCGATGAACCTAGGGCTTAGCTTACCCTTCCGTCCAAACCTTAGAATTTTCTTCCACGATGACACCCTTAGGAAAACCTGGTCACCCACTACAAATTCTATGTCCCTTCGCTTTAGGTCACCGTAGGATTTCTACCTGTCAAAAGCTTTTTTCAAACTAGTCCGGATCAACTCAACCTTGTTCTCTATTTCCAACACTAGTTCTGGACCCAATAGCTGACGCTCACCCAACTCCATCCAACACGTAGGAGTACGACACTTCTGCCCATACAACGCCTCATATGGCGCCATCCGAATACTAGACTGAAAGCTATTGTTATATGCGAATTTTGCCAATGGTAAAAATTCTTCCCAGCTACCCTTGAAATCGAGGATGCAACCTCTCAACATGTCTTTCAAGATCTGAATTACTCTTTCTGACTGTCCATCCGTCTGCGGATGGAATGCCGTACTAAAATCTAGTTTTGTACCCAACGCTTGATGCAATGCCATCCAAAATCTTAACGTAAACCTAGGATCTCTGTCCGAGATGATGGACACAGGCACTCTATGTAACCTCACAATCTCTGCTATGTACAACTTAGTCAACTTCTGAAGAGAGTAATCGACTCGAACCGGTATAAAATGAGTGGACTTCATCAATCGATCAATGAGTACCCATATCGAATCCTTCTTAGTGGGCGTAAGGGGTAGTCCACTAATAAAATCCATAGTGATCCTTTCCCATTTCCATTGTGAGATCATTACCGGCTGCAATAACCCCGAAGGCAACTGATGCTCCGCTTTTACCTGCTGACATGTCAAACATCTACCCACAAATTTGGTTACCTCTCACTTCAGACCTGGCCACCAAAATTGTTCCGTAAATTCAGATACATTTTACTTTCTCCCGGATGCATAGCGTTTGGGCTATTATGCACTTCTTGAAGAATCATCCGCCTCAATTCTACGTCCCTCGGCACGAAACTTTCTTTCGAAAACACAGGACCCCATCATCGTTCAGACTATAATCCCCTACTTCACCATGTTGCATTTGAGATAGTCGAGCACTCAAAACATCATCCTGCAACTGCTTCTCTTTAATTTGATCTACCCACGTCGACTTCACCTGAAGCTCAGCTAATAAACTCCCATCTTTATACAGGCTCAGATGGGCAAACATCACCGTCAGATCCGAGATTACCTTCTAACTTAGTGCATCTGCCACCACGTTAGCTTTACCCGGATGGAATTCAATCGAACAATCGTAATCTTTTAATAACTCAATCCACCTCCTCTACCTCAAGTTCAACTCCTTTGGGTAAGGAGATATTTCAAACTCTTATGATCTGTATAGATGACAAATTTCTCTCCATACAGATAATGTCTCCAAATCTTCAGGCCATAAACCATCGCTGCCAACTCTAAATCGTGTGTAGGATAATTTAGCTCATGCGATCTTAACTGTCAAGATGCATAAGCAAAAACTTTTCCACCTTGCATCAACACACATCCTAACCCTATGTGTGAAGCATCACAGTAAACCACGAACTCCTTTCCAGCCTTCGATTGAATCAAAATCGGAGCTTCTGTCAACACCCTCTTAGCTTCTCAAAGCTTTTCCTACTGCTTATCACCCCACACAAAAGGTACTCCCTTTCTCAACAACTTGGTTAAAGGTGTCGCAATCAAGGAGAATCCCTCAATGAACCTCCTATAATACCCAGCAAGACCAAGGAAACTCTGAATTTCTATCACAGACCTGGGTGATTTCCAATCCATGATACCTTCAACTTTTTGGGGATCAACTCTGACCTCTTCCACAGACACAATGTGTCCCAGAAAAGTAACCTCACTTAGCCAAAATATGCACTTACTGAATTTAGCGTACAATTGTTTCTCCTCAAGATTTGTAGAACCACTGGAAGATGCGAATCATGCTCCTCCTCTGACCTTGAATATACTAGGATATCTTCTATAAATACTAAGACAAATGGTCCAAATAGGGTTGGAATACTCGGTTCATCATATTCATAAACGCTACTGGTGCATTGGTCAACCCAAACGGCATCACCAAGAATTCGTAATGGCCATAACGAGTCCTGAAAGCTGTCTTTTGAATATCTGATTCTTTGACCTTAAGCTGATGATATCCTGATCTCAAATCTATCTTTGAGAAAACTGACGCCCCTTTCAATTGATCGAACAAGTTATCAATACTTGGCAATGGATATTTGTTCTTGATAGTCAACTTGTTCAGCTGACGGTAGTCAATGCACATACGCATTGATCCATCCTTCTTCTTAACAAATAGCACTGGCGCTCCCCAAGGCGATACACTTGGTCAGATGAAACCTCGATCCAATAGTTCATGAATCTGAGCTTTCAGTTCCACCAACTCCTTCGGCGCCATTCTATATGGTGCAATGGACACTGGCGCTGTCCCCGAAAGAAGATCAATCCGAACCCCACCTCGCGATTCGGGGGTAGTCCTGGAAGTTCTTTTAGGAAATCGTCAAAAAATTCCCTCACCGTTCTAACATTCCCCACAGTTGAATCTTGGACCTCTAGAGCACAAACAAAGGCTACAAATGCCCTACATCCTTTTCTCACCATTCTCTTAGCCTTTAAAGCGGACACTATGTTAGACAAGTAGTTTCTCCTTTCCCCTATTACCACCACCTCATCATCTTGAAGAGTCCTTAGTACCATGCGCTTGGCTGCACAGTCCAAATTTGCTTGATATTTTACTAACCAGTCCATACCTAAGTTCAGATCGAACTCCCCAAATGGCAATTCTATTAAATCTACACTAGCAACATAAGAATGAGTCGATCCAATATCAATTAATGTGGAGAAAGGCAAACCAAAAATTAAGAACGTACGGGTTAAGATATTTGGTGCATCCCCCTCCTCTCGACGTCTAGCTGCATAGACTAACCTCGAAGGTCTCGCATCGGTGTTCCCCGCCTCCGCTCGGTGTTCCATGGCCCGGCCATAACCATTACCCCTCCGCTAGACCACGACCTCTCTCATGGTTGTTGACCTCCTCTACTGGCCGAGCATTAGCTTCGCCCTATCGCCCCACGCCACCTTTGGCCCCGTGGACAATCCCTAACCTGATGATTAGTAGACCCACACCTGAAACATCTTCTGTCACCCATCCAACACTCGCCCAAATGAAATCTACTACATTGGGCACACCTCTGAGGCTGGCTATTACCCATAGATCTCACACCCTGACTTGGTCCATCCATCTTAGGTCTTTTTTAAAAATGCCCCGCTGACCCCGACGATCCAAAACTCCTCTTATTTCTATCCGTGTCCCTATCATGATTCTACTTCTCGGACCGCTTAACTTCCTCGGCTATCTTAGATTTTTCCACTAAAATTGCAAACTCCCTTTCTCGCTGTGGAGCTATCAGCCCACGCAGATCATCCCTCAGACCATCCTCAAACTGAACACAACACTCATGGTCTGTGGCCACTATTCCCCGGGCATAACAACTCAAGCGTAGGAATTCTGCTTCATATTCATCCACCGATTTATTTTCGTGGGCGAGATTCAGAAATGCCCTACACTGGGCATCCACATAACTCGATCCGATGTACTTACTCCGAATGTCGACTTGAAAAAACCTGTAATGCGGTCACCATCGAACCTTCCCTGACTATAAGCCACCATTGATACGCCTCATCCCGGAGAAGAGACACCACTTCTTTCAGCTTTTCCTCTTTTGTGAAGTCGAGATCATCTATTATACGCCCATCGCCTCCAACCAATACTCACCAGATTAGAGCTACGCCGTAAATACCTCGAACATTTTCGCCCATTAGCCCTGAGCCACTCCAACATGATTTCTAAGCCCTGCACTCCATGCCTACCCCAAAGAACTCTCTCCAATACCAGTAGCATCGATCGAGACACCGTGATCATATCCTCTCGCTTGGTCTTGATATTCGCTTCCACGGTTGGTGGCACCGCATCTCATTTCCTGACTCATGACCAGACCCTACCGATTCCGACACAGCAATCCTACCTCTACCGCGGCCACGCACACCACGCCCCCTAGTGCTCATAACTAATGTTTGTGACTTAATCTGATTAAAATTTTTATGAGTTAGTATCTTCCACTGTCTTAATACCAAGCAATTTTATGTAACTTAGCTTTAAAGAGTAGTTTTCGAAAAACATGTCACAAGCTAGAGGTTTCAGTCCCTAAAGTTTAAGTTTCCCTATGCTAACAACATATCCATCCAGTCAAATAAGCATTTTATGCATACATTACAAGGATTAGAACACTTACCTGCGTGGATTGGTTGTCGGTGGACTCGGATGCCATATTTCGACTAAAACCTTAATATTCACTTCGATTTTATGTCACCCTTTTGAACCCATTTCACAGCCCAAGTTTTGTAACCTAGGCTTTGATACCAAAAATGTAACACCCCAAACTCGGGCTAAACATTATGACCAAATCCGGTATATTATAGGGTGAAGTAAAAATGAGATTTCTTAAATTTAGGAAAATTGAAGGTTTGAAAACTTTTCGATTAGGGTGTAGTCTTGAAAATAATGATACGTAGATTAAGGAAATTCCCAAGTTTTGATAATCGAGCATTCATCATATTAGCTAATACGTAAAAGAGAAATGATTACTTTATGTTGCCCATATGTTTTTGAAAAACTCCAATTCCACTTTAAAGATTAAGTGTTGAATTTGAAATAATCTATGACTAATAAAAACCCAAGTTTAACTTAGAAAGGCCTTATTACATGACAAAAATCCCAATTAAAAATAGAGTATAACAAGAAACGAGTTTATGAAAGAAAAGGGCATTATGGCCTCCACGAGTCCGCCTCGGCTCCCGCATCCACGATCTACCGATTACCTGAAAAATTAAAGAAGAGGTGAGTCACCAAGACTCAATGTGTAAATTCTCCCACATTATACAAATGACTCATGGCCCACAATAACACATTGGGCCTTAGCCCATATATAAAAACATACAAACACATGAATACAATAAGCCCAACCCAAACCTAGTTTTTCCATCCTCTACACACCAACCCGTACCAGCCCATCACACCGTGGGGATTTCTACAATCAACCCTCCATCCGCTACACTCCATTTCGGCAAATATGTCGCTAATATAAACCGATCACTAGGTGACCAAATATTACATTGTGGCTTAGCCACCGATCACAATATGACCAAATAAAGTATATATATATCGTGGCTTAACCACCGATCACTATGTGACCCAATTAATTTGTGTACATATATATATCATGGCATAGCCACTGATCACTACGTGACCAAATAATCATGCACTTCCCCTTCATATTAAACCCATACCCCATGAACTACATATATATCCTAACGAATGCAACATGATATCCATAACATAATAAATCACCACACATTTATTCGTCCATAAAAAGAAAATGATACGGTCACGTACCTGGCATTCCTAGCCTTACCCCTAAGGGCATCACGACTATCTACACAGCCTTTTTCGGCTTTTCAGTCCATACAATTGTTAGTACAGAAAAAGTAAAGTGTGTGGAGGTTTACACACCTGATAACGCACAATACCACGCTTTCTATGTTGACACTATCGCTAATAGGAACCACTGCTATCTGTCTACTATTCTACTCAGAAGTCGCCCACACCCCAATGGCCAATCTCGAACAATAGACACCGCTCATTTCTTGAACTTTGGGGTTGCGTTTACGAGTCCAATCCCCTCTTTTTCCTGATCAATATTAGATTCCATCCAAGATCTTGTCAGATGCTACTATAATGAAATATGGTTGTCAAACCATAAGGTAGGGTTAAGGTACCGATTATGATAATGACCTAAATACAATCCAAAAAGAACACAAGAAATGGTGAGAAACATCAATCTAATGATGGCCTTACCAAGCCAATTAGCCATTCGGTTTTGGCTTCCAAGAATCGAAAGAGAAACATAGAGAATTAACAGGAGTTGACACTTACCTCAACACAATAGATTCAGCTACCACTTAAGAGAAGATTCGACAATGATAGGGAAGAAGATTGAAAGGTCGAAAGAAATAAAATTAAACCACAGATGAGACCTAGGGGTTTTCAGTTTTAAAAGAGATCAGAAGAAAAGAGGAACAAGAGAAAGGCTATGAAGATTCGGCTTGTGGAAAGAAAACAAAGGAGAGAACTATGGGCAAGGGACATTTGGCTATAACATAGAAGTGGGGATGAGAATGGAGTTAGGGGTTTCGGCTTCTGAGAAGGAAACAATTGGGAGAAGAGAAATAAAAACAAGATAGAAAGAAATGCTAGGAATGGTAAAGAAAAAGAAGAATTTTCAGCAGGACCTAAGTGGATTCAGTTTTGGCTGAAAAAGAAGAGGAGAAAGAAAACCTCAAATGCTGAAAATAAGAAAAGAACTCTCACTTTACTAAACACAATTTCGGCACCTACTAACCCAAAAGTCGAAAATGCATTATTTTTTAGAACAAAGAACCTATGTTCCAAAGTAAATATTCAGCACACCCTAGCCACACCAAACCAATTTCTCCCCCTTGCTCCTAGTGTCCAACATTCAGCCACCACCTACACCCATATCATATCCCACATTTTCCTTTAGCCTCATCTTCATATCTTTTGACTTAATCCACACTCACCCATGCAGAGTCCCAGCCGAATCCATCACTCAGGCTCCTTAGGCACATAAATAAAAAAAACACTCCCATTTGTTGTCAACGCAACTCGAACCTGCTCCCTCACAACCTCCCTATGGCGTCACCTACCTACACCTTGAGTGGCGTCTCATTGACACTTTACCAGTTAGATTCTTATGTCAACTACCCCACTTAAGTACCATTAAGGCCCACATCAACTAGCTCTTCATTGCAGTGCCTAAAAATAAATTTTTTTACCAAGGCTTAGGCTTAACCTTAAGCCTTCCCAAACCTCTAAACACACCAGACTAACACACATAGCACAGCATACACACATAACACATTACAAATGCAGAGGCCCCTATTTAGGATGTTACAAATAGCATTAATAATTTAATATGCATTTATTTAATTATTAATTATTGTTAACTTTGAATAGAATTAGAATTAGAACTAGAATTTTTTAATTGTTAAATTCTACTAAGAGTTCTACTCAGATTCCTACTACTCTCACTATAAATTCCACCCTTACTTTCCGCCATTCATTCATCACTCAAAACCTAAAACACCAAATCCCTTAAATGCCGTAAGCCCTAGCCACAACATCACCCAGTAGTCAGCCAACACATGTCCAGTAGACCGCATGCGCCTCACATACTCCAGCCCACCGCCTGCACCATGTTTAGCACCTGCGCTTAGCGCTCACAAGACGTCCCAAATGAACCAGCCTCGCTTGACTGTGATGTCGTTGCTTGCCAACCGACCTCGGCCAAGATTGCACTATTCCCACACCATCTGCCCTCGTGCCTAGCTACCTTCTAAGCACTTGTGCGGCACACACCTTCATCCATCCTTAGCCAAATCCTCCAACCTACCTTAAATCAACCTCTTTTGCTTTTAATTATTTTTTAGGAGTTCTTAAAAAAGGGTGGTAAGACCGAATTTTCTCTTGAATTTTAATTTTATTCAATTATTTAATTTTTCAATTTATTGAATTATTATTAATTATTATTAATTAAATTTTTGAAAAAATAATTTTTCCCATTTTATGCTCAGGTTAATCATGCCTCGCAAGAGAATTTGGGCTTTTGCCAAAATCGATGAAACGCAAAATAAGTTCTATTGTGAAGGAGCCAAAATAAGATATACAAGTATCTTAAAAAATCAATAGATGCATCCAGATAAAGGCTTCACATTGAAGGAAAGCAACTACAGGGACTTTATGGCACATATTTTTCAAGTTGTTGAAGCCCTCAATTGAGAATTATTTTATGAAAAGAGACCAAGTGTGGATAAGGAACTAGTTCGTGAATTCTATGCGAACTTAACCTCAAGCAAATTGACCAAATTTCCAGTTCACGAAATCAAGGTACCAATAAATTCAAATGCTATTAATGAGTTCTTTGAATTACCTGATTTAAAAAATTATGAATATTGTTCTTTGTTGAGTAACATTAAGCCTGAAACTTTGCAAGAAATTCTCAAGGAACTTACTGTTCCAGGTTCTAAGTGGACCGTGTCAAAGTAAGGAATCCACACATGTCGAAGAGAATATTTGACACCACTTGCGAAGGTATGGTTCTATTTCATCCGTTTCAAACTTATGCCTAATTCGTATGGGACTATAATCTCATTAGAGTGAATGGTCCTATTATACTTAATTCTAACTGGAAATACCATTGATGTGGGCAAAATCATCCTAAGAGAAATGTGAAATTGATTCGTTAGATGATCTGGCCCAGCCTATTTCCCATTTATGATAACAATTCTGTGCTTAAAAGTAAAAATTCTTGCGAACGTAAAGAAGACAGGGTATAGTCAGGGCACAATCATTGATTGGGACCTCTACCGAGTAGCTGGAGATCCTGTTCTATAGTAATTAGTTGAAGAGAGTGAGGATCCCGAAGAAGCAGAAGATGACCCCATAGAGATCCTGCCAGAGCAATCAACTGAAGTCCCTAATAAGGCAGAACCAATGGAGCCAAAAGTTAAACCTGATATCGAAACCTCAATGTTTAGAGCTCCACTGCGTAGCCTAGATCTTCGAGATGAGCTATCCAAGCTGATGGACATAATGCAACACATGCAATGGTAGCAACAAGCTTATTGGAGATACTAAAAATTAAGGGATGAATCGATGAGGAGTGCCCTTAGGAAAATTTATAATGACCCATTTATTTTTGTGCCTGACTTTCCAGATTTCATATTTGAACCATGGAGTTCCTTATAGAAGAGGGAGCAAAGTGATTCATGTAAAGAAAATAATGATGGAGCAAAAGATGAGTTGTAATATCCTGGATTTAGGGGTTATACATTTAGTGCATAATTCAAGTGTTAATAGGCTCAGTGAGTGGTTTTGATGTGCTTTAGGGGTTCTTAAAACTCTAGGATAAAAAAGGGAATGTCTTGGAAAATTTTGGATTTTTAAGTGTTAGTTAAGGGAGCTAGGCCAAGGGAGGTCTTAAGAGAAATTGTTGGGAGTTCATGACACAAGGAGTCAATTGGTAAAGTGGCAAGTGGAGTGTGGAGTGTATTAATGATCTTAGGTTCAACTCGTGGATGGTAATAAGGTGACTTTTACTTTTGTTTTTGTATGGCATGTGTTGGTCAAATTTTAGTTATGGTAGGATAGACTTTTTCATTTATGGATAGTGGACTAAGGAAAAGGTAAGTGTTTATTTAAGGTATGGAATCAAGAAGTTAAGGTAGGATAAGGGACATAGGGCTTGAAGTATGGAGTGTTGTTTTGAAATATTTTATGGTCATTTTGACCATGAATGTGGACGATAGATGGCTAGGGGTTGGCTTAATTTTGAATGTGATTAGGAAGAATTAAGGAAATGATAGGATAAGAGTTAAATGAGGAGAGAAAATGGGACATGATAGGGAAGGAGTAATGGCCAAATTTGGGGCTTGAAAGGATGGCATTTTCGGTTTGGTAATAGTAGGTTAGGTGTGCCAAAATGGATTCTTTTCTCATCTTTTTCATTTGTGCCAAAATTAGAGTTTTCTTTTCTCTCTAAGTGCCGTTCTTGTGCATAAGCCATTTAGTTTCGGTTTCCTTCTCTTTGTTTTGTGTTCAAACTTCAAAGATCATTAAGGTCACTAGCGCTTTTCTTCTTCTCTCTATTTGCTAGCTTGGCCGAATCTATCTCCTTTCCCAAATTCCTTCTTTTCCTTTTGATAACCGAATATTGAATTACCTTTTGAAGGGCCATAGCCGAACCATAAAGCCTCATTTTCTACTCTATTTCTCTATTATTAAAAGTGCCAAAACACTATAGTCAAGTCTTTATTGGAGGGGCTATTGACTACATGCTTGTGATCTTTTATTCTCTTCAACCAGTAGTGGTAAGTTCTTTCTTTATCATTCAATTTTGAGCTCTTTTTGCTAGTGTGCCGAAATCATGAGGATAGGCCTAGGGATGGCCGAATATTCTTTAAGCCATGATTATGTGTTCTTTTGTGTGTAGCCGACGCTAAGGAGCCTTGAAAGAGATCTATCGGGTTTTGGAACATCAAGGTAAGTGATTGATAACATTCGGCCATAGGCCATATTATGGGTTTAAGTGGTGACCGATTGTGTATTATGATTTTTAGGCGTTAATCGATAGAGGTAACAGAGGCTTCGGGATTCTAGATCGTTTCGGTAAGGATACTTAGTAAGTTTAGATCTAATCCATATTCGTTCAATAGTCGAAGGCTAATTATTTGTAGGTACCAGTGGATGGCCAATTGTAAAGGGAACTCAGAGTGTGATTCGGGATTTGGTAGGAGACCAAATCGGCATTTAGGGAGAAGGAAAAAACCATGTTTTGAGATCGTGTTAGATTCGAGTGGTTTGAAATTTCGCTAATAGGCAGGTGTGTAGTTAGCCTACTATTTTTCGGGTTTATGATTGTATGTGATATCTATATGTGTGTTATGAATGTGCTAACTAGTGCAATGGAAATTGTGATGTGGATACCCTCAAGGGGTATATCGAAAATCAGGTCAGTATTAATTATTAAGAATGTGAATATGCCAATGAGAATGTGATTGTATGCTGAAATAACATGTACATGCATGGCATTATTTTATGTTGCATATGCATGGGTGGGATATGAAAGAAGGACAGGGTGTACTTCGAGTACGTGGTTTGATGAATGGCTCTGTGCCTCATCGTGATTGATATAGGCTATGTGCTATATCGTGGTTATTGATGGCTTTGTGCTCATCGTGGTTTTGATGATAGCTTCGCTACATCGTGGATTGGCGCCGATCGAGCTCGTTGTGGACTAATTGCGATTAAGTTTACGTGGACGGCATTTGTTGCCATATTGGAGTAAAAAGGAGAGGGTGATTTAAAAATCCCCTGGTGTGTGGTAGGCGGATACGGGAGTGTGTAGAGGATGGACCCTAGGCTGGGTTGGGTTTCATAATTGCATAATTGTGTATGTGAATTAATGCGGTAATGGGCCAAGCCCAGTATGTGGAAACATGTGGTTAATTACCCTATTATAAGAATGTGATATGGTTATGGGCCAAGCCCAATAAGTGAAATTATGTGAATAACGTTGCATTAATATCTGACATGTGAGTAAATATGTGGTTTGACATGTGGGTGGAATTCAGTGGACTAATTACACACTAAGTCTGTGTGACTCACCCAAATTTTTACCCACATTGCAGGTGATGCATAAAGCTTGGACCGGGTTGGAGTGGATACGAGGTGGCCCATGCGGAAGATAATTTAATTGATTTATGAATTTTATATTATCAGTATTTGGGAATTTATTTGATGTAATAAGGGCCTCCTAAAGTATTTAAGGATTTTTACGATGTCTTGGTTGGATTGGCATTTAAATTATTATTTGAAAATGTTCTTATTTTCGGCAACTTACATCTTTAGAATATATAATAAAGTTTTCAAATCGGATATTTTATAACAACTAAATTTTTAATGGGCTTTTAATTATACAATATTTTTCCAAAGACAATAAATTTATACGTTTTCACCTTTAAGTCATTCTTTTCAAATGTTTTTTGCAGTGACATACCAGATCCGGTCAAGGCTCATGGGTCGGGTTTGGGGTGTTACAATTTTGGTATCAGAGCCCGGTTCAAAACTCGGCTTTGAGGGTTTTGGGCCCAAAAACATTTTTTTAAGATGGGCTTTTCACAGATTTGGGCTTCCATAAATTTTTCAGGTTTATTCTGGCATGGCACCAGTATCTTCGACCCGAAGTCCACCAGGTAAGTACCCCTGACTTCTGAAGTGATTTGCATATGTGAATGTTATAAGGCATATTTGAGCTCGTAGATTAGAAGACTAGGGCTATTGAACCCTAGGGCTAGTACACTCAAACACATGCATAAGACCTAAGGACAATCAAACAAACCTGTGAACTAAGTCGCCGAGTTAAGGTGTGGTAACCATTGTGCGCATGTCTAGGAGTGGATTCGGTAAGAGCTTGGTATTTAAGCAGTCCTAGTGACTCACCTCCTCTTTACTCGAACCCTACCTGGTGCGTAGCTACGATTCACCCTAACCAAGAGGACTTATTCACGGGCTAAACCGATAACTAAAACCCGAAAGGGAACTAGCCGTAATTTTTATAAAAACCCTAGTTTTTAAAATCACCATATTACCCTTTTGATTTGTAGAATGAGTATTTTTGAGAATTTTTCCAAAATATCTTCGATTTACAAAATTACAAAATGCCTCGTGTTGTAAATTACTAAAATACCCTTAGTTACTAAGATTTTCAAAATACCTCAACTTATGTTAAAATATTCTTGCTTTACAAAATATCGTAAACCCTATTTTACAAAAATACCACCGATTTGGGAAAATTTACAAAATGCCCCGACTTCCAAAATTACCAAAAACCCCGATTTTGAAATTCTTGCAACACCTCCGATTTGGAAAACAAATTTTCAAGATAACCCCGAGGTTTTGTAAATTATGAAATGCCTTTGATTTGTAAAATATTTTGAATTGACCCGATTTATTACCAAAATACCCTTATAGAAAATGATGAAATTACCTCGGGTGGGGAATGATCAGAATGCCCAAAGTAGTGAAGTGAATGTTGTGAATGAATGTGTCTCTATCGAGATGGATGAATGTGAATGTGAATGTGAATCTCAATTAGAATAGTGAACTTGAAATGAGACTTTGTTTGATCGAGAGAACCACTATTAAACTCCTTTTCATAAATTGTTCATGGATAAACAAAGTGGAACAAAGTACTAATGCATAAAACTTTTTAATCAGATTAAATCGCGATGTTAGTAATGAGTTCTAGTGAACGTGGTCGAGGTAGAATGTCAGTATCGAAACCAGTAGGGTCTGGCCATGGGTCAAAAAATGATGTGCCGCCGCCAGCAGTGGGCGCAGAGGATCAAGATCAGACTGGAGGAGATGACGCAGTATCGTTGGCCATGTTGTGAGTGCTAGAGCTAGTGGTAAGAGCAAATGTGAGCAATGGAGCTCGAAAATCAGTGCCTGAAAGACTTAAGTCAAACGGAGCCGAGATTTTTAGAGGAGTGTCTAGTGTAGCTCCGAACATGGCGGAGTATTGGCTAGAAGCAGTTGAAAGGATTATGGATGATTTGGATTTAACGGTGGAAGAAAAGTTGAAAAATGCTGTCTCGTTGCTCCGGGATGAAGCTTATCGATGGTGGCTCACTATTAGACAAGGTACCCCTACAGATCAAGTAGATTGGGAGTACTTTAAGGTTAAGTTCAAAGGGAAATACATTGGAGCTAGTTATTTAGACTCTCAAAGGAAGGCATTTCTAAATTTGGTACAAGGAAGTATGCTCAGTAGTGAGTACGGGCGAAATTTGTACGGTTAAGTCAGTATGCTAAAGGAATTGTGGCCACTGATTATGAAAGGTGTGTCTGATTTGAAGATGGATTGCAGGATGAGCTACGAGTGTTGATCGCTCCGCAAAGAGAATGAGATTTTGCAATTCTAGTAGAGAAAGCTCGGATAGCTGAAGAAGTTAAGAAGACTGTAAGGCAAAACCGAGAAAAGAATAGGAACCGGAATAAGAGAAGTTTTGGATCGTCAAAATCATCTCAAGGTTTTCAAAAAGGCCAAGGATTGAGAATTTCAGACGTACTGCACTCAATTATGAGAATTGAGTCGCCTATGTGCCCAATGTGGGAGAGCTCATGTAGGAGAATGTTGGGGAAATAGCAAGGAATGTTTCCGGTGTGGGTCTAAGGCTCATTTGGTTAAGAAATGTCCTCAAGTGATGGATAGGGCTTGAGGCCAAGGACGTGGAACACCAAGCAGAGGTGCTGAAGGTTCGGATGCAAGGCAACCAAGGTTGGCTTAGGCAACCAGTCATAGCAAGGAGGAAGTTGGCCCAGATAGGATCGGGTATGTTCCCTAATCCTGGAATTTCTTTATTACTTTGGTTGTTATAAAGCTAGTTCATTCTTGTGATGTTAGCAAAGTATATGGAATCTTGACTGTGAACTTTGGGATTTTGCAAAAGAAATGTGTTAGTTTTATTAAATCGAGCGCAAAGAAAGAGAGTAGTGTGATGAGTTAAGGATACACGATTGTTCGATAGTAAGTAATTTCGAGGACTAAATTATTTTTAAGGAGGGTAGAACCGTAATATCCTGGATTTAGGGTTATGCATTTAGTGCATAATTCAAGTGTTAATAGGCTCAATGAGTGGTTTGATGTGCTTTAGGGTTCTTAAAACTCAGAGGATAAAAGGGAATGTCTTGGAAAATTTTGGATTTTTAAGTGTTAGTTAAGGGAGCTAGGCCAAGGGGGTCTTAAGAGAAATTGTTGGGAGTTCATGACACAAGGAGTCAATTGGTAAAGTGGCAAATGGAGTATGGAGTGTATTAATGATCTTAGGTTTGAACTCGTGGATGGCAATAAGGTGACTTTTACTTTTGTTTTTGTATGGCATGTGTTGGTCAAATTTTAGTTATGGTAGGATAGACTTTTCATTTATGGATAGTGGACTAAGGAAAAGGCAAGTGTTTATTTAAGGTATGGAATCAAGAAGTTAAGGTAGGATAAGGGGACATAGGGCTTGAAGTATGGAGTGTTGTTTTGGAAATATTTTTATGGTCATTTTGACCATGAATGTGGACGCATAGATGGCTAGGGGGGTTGGCTTAATTTTGAATGTGATTAGGAAGAATTAAGGGAAATGATAGGATAAGAGTTAAATGAGGAGAGAAAATGGGACATGATAGGGGAAGGAGTAATGGCCAAATTTGGGGCTTGAAAGGATGGCATTTTCGGTTTGGTAATAGTAGGTTAGGTGTGCCAAAATGGATTCTTTTCTCATCTTTTTCATTTGTGCCAAAAATTAGAGTTTTATTTTCTCTCTAAGTGTCGTTCTTGTGCATAAGCCATTTAGTTTCGGTTTCCATTCTCTTTGTTTTATGTTCAAAACTTCAAAGATCATTAAGGTCACTAGCATTTTCTTCTTCTCTCTATTTGCTAGCTTGGCCGAATCTATCTCCTTTCCCAAATTCCTTCTTTTCCTTTTGATAGCTGAATATTGATTTACCTTTTGAAGGGCCATAGCCGAACCATAAAGCCTCATTTTCTACTCTATTTCTCTATTATTAAAAGTGCCGAAACACTATAGTCAAGTCTTTATTGAGGGCTATCGACTACGTGCTTGTGATCTTTTATTCTCTTCAACGAGTAGTGGTAAGTTCTTTCTTTATCATTCGATTTTGAGCTCTTTTTACTAGTGTGCCGAAATCATGAGGATAGGCCTAAGGATGGCCGAATATTCTTTAAGCCATGATTATGTGTTCTTTTATGTGTAGCCGACGCTAAGGAGCCTTAAAAGAGATCTATCGGGTTTTGGAACATCAAGGTAAGTGATTGATAACATTCAGCCATAGGCCATATTATGGGTTTAAGTGGTGACCGATTGTGTATTATGATTTTTAGGGGCTAATCGATAGAGGTAACAGAGGCTTCGAGATTCTAGATCGTTTTGGTAAGGATACTTAGTAAGTTTAGATCTACTCCGTATTCGTTCAATAGCCGAAGGCTAATTATTTGTAGGTACCAGTGGGTGGCCGATTGCAAAGGGAACTCAGAGTGTGATTCAAGATTTGGTAGGAGACCAAATTGGCATTTAGGGAGAAGGAAAAAACCACGTTTCGAGATCGTGTTAGATTCGAGTGGTTCGGAATTTCGCTAATAGACAAGTGTGTAGTTAGCCTACTGTTTTTCGGGTTTATGATTGTATGTGATATCTGTATGTGTGTTATGAATGTGCTAACTAGTGCAATGGAAATTCTGATGTGGATACCCTCAAGGGGTATATCGAAAATCAGGTCAGTATTAATTATTAAGAATTTGAATATGCCAATGAGAATGTGATTGTATGCTGAAATAACATGTACATGCATGGCATTATTTTATGTTGCATATGCATGGGTGGGATATGAAAGAAAGATAGGGTGTACTTCGAGTACGTGGTTTGATGAATGGCTCTGTGCCTCATCGTGATTGATATAGGCTATGTGCCATATCGTGGTTATTGATGGCTTTGTGCTCATCGTGGTTTTGATGATAGCTTCGGCTACATCGTGGATTGGCGCCGACCGAGGTCGTTGTGGACTAATTGCGATTAAGTTCGCGAGACGGCATTTGTTGCCATATTGAGTAAAAGGAGAGGGTGATTTAAAAATCCCCTAGTGTGTAGTAGGCTGGATACTGGGGTGTGTAGAGGATGGACCCTAGGCTGGGTTGGGTTTCATAATTGCATAATTGTGTATGTTAATTAATGTGGTAATGGGCCATGCCCAGTATGTGGAAACATGTGGTTAATTACCCTATTATAAGAATGTGATATGGTTATGGGCCAAGCCCAATAAGTGAAATTATGTGAATAACGTTGCATTAATATCTGACATGTGAGTAAATATGTGGTTTGACATGTGGGTGGAATTCAGTGGACTAATTGCACACTAAGTCTGTGTGACTCACCCAAATTTTTACCCACATTGCAGGTGATGCATAAAGCTTGGACCAGGTGGGAGTGGATAAGAGGTGGCCCATGCGAAGATAATTTAATTGATTTACTTAATTTTATATTATAAGTATTTGGGAATTTATTTGATGTAATAAGGGCCTCCTAAAGTATTTAAGGATTTTATGATGTCTTGGTTGGATTGATGCTTAAATTATTATTTGAAAATGTTCTTATTTTCAAGCAACTTACATCTTTAGAATATATAATAAAGTTTTCAAATCAATATTTTATAACAACTAAATTTTTAATGGGCTTTTAATTATACAATATTTTTCCAAAGACAATAAATTTATACGTTTTCACCTTTAAGTCAAATTCTTTTCAAACGTTTTTAGCAATGACATACCAAATCCGGTCAAGGCTCATGGGCCGAATTTGGGTGTTACAAGAGTTGAATTCGAAGGATCAGCAAACAAATAAAAAGGGAGGACCTCAACTTTATTTTATTTTTATTCTTAAGTTATTTTAGGATTTGTTTAATTAGGAATTTTTACTTTTTCACAATAAAACAAGAGATAGGAATCATGAATAAAATCTGAACAAGTCACAAAGGCTAAAGTGTGGCAATAGGTATATACATGTCTAGGATTAGATTTAGAGAGAGTTTGGTACTTAAGCAATCAATTTGACTCACCAACTCTTTTCTAAAATCCTACCTGGTGTATAGTATCTATTCACTTTAAACAATGAGGACATTGTTCACTTTAAGTAGGGGGACCGAAAATTTGAATTAATTCCAGTCAGAATAAAACTTTCTTTTAATTATGATTAGGATATATTTTGTTCAATAATTTGAAATTTTGTTAAGTATGCTAAACTTCAGTATTAATAAAGTTCTATTATTTCAATAAGTTATTATGTTAGCTTAATAATCATATGAATTTATTTTTAATAAAGCATCCAAATTTGTACCATAAAATTTTTACTTCCTTACAAAAAATTAGGCATGCATGAAAGTTTAAGTCTTTAGAATTGACTTTCTTGAGGCGAAATCCTAGGAAGCATGGAATATTGAAAATGATTTAGGCAATTATTGTTTGGACCGTTTGAGCCTTTCAAGCCGACCATGATAAAATTATCCTTTGAAACCCAACTTTGAAACTATATGGCCTAGTTTTATTTGGACCTTTGCAATATTTGGCCATCACTTTTCTCTTCATTATCATTAAAATTGTCCCAAACATTAGACTCAGTACTATTTAGAATATCGTTTGAAAATAAGTTTAGGGGAATTGAAAAGAAGTATCAATTGCTTGAAAATTGTAGTACATGAAGCAAGTGATCGAATTTGAATTTTTTTAAAAAAAAGAAGAGAAAACACATGTACTCGAAAGAAAATACATGAAAGTAAAATAAGTTGGTGTATCGAAGGTAAAAATTCTGAAGGTTCGATTTTACACTGAGTCTAGGGTTTTTAAGCCAAAATTTATCTACCTTTTACCTACCCATAGCCTAGCCACGTTATAACCTTTATAAAGACCTATTGATTCAAGTTTCTATGCTACCTACATTAGTGGAGAGAAATTGTTAAGATCAACATATGAAGACATAAGTTAAACTTAATGATTGCAGCTTAGTCTTGAACAAGGGAATAAAAAAAAATCAAATTGGTAAGGGTTAACATGTCTTTGTTAAAGAGGCATTTAGTCTAATTTTGCTATTATAATAGTTGTTGGATGTAATTTGAACGATATGTATACTTAAGTAGCATAATTATCAAATTTCTTATTCTTGAGCCTAAGTATATTAAATTAATAGTTTTGAGAAGAAAGTTGTTCTGAAGGAGTTCTTCAAAAGTGTTTCCGAGAAATTCTTCCCGAAATTTGTGCATTACTCGGGACGAGCAATGATTTAAGTTTAGGGGTGTGGAAACACAAAGATTTTTATACTTTTTCAAACCTAATTTTACTTAAAATCATGAATTTTCGATAGAATTTTTGTCATAAAATAATTAATTTTCGTAAAATAATTAAGTTGTATTAAAAACTTGAACATGTTAACTTTTAGTCAATTTTACAATTATTTTTAGTGAATTTTGATTATTTTGATGATTCGCATAAAGGCTAAAATTAACTGGCGTATAATCGTTAGAAGAACAAAATCGAGAAGCAATTCAAAGTAACAAGGAAATAATTTCTAGCCTAAGACGGTCCAAATATGTGTATTAATTCATAATATAATTAATTTTAATTTATTCCTAATTTAATATGGGCTAAATAAATTAATTTTAATTAATTATGGAAAAAAGGCCTAGTTGAACCGCACCAGCTGAACCAAATTGAGCAAACCGAACCAGCCACCAATTGGGCAGCCCTGAACCTTTCAAATACTGACCTCAATCAGCATTTTAGCTGATTAAATGAGCTTGCAAAAAGTGTAACACCCTTAACCTGAAACCGTTGCCAGAATAGGGTTAAGAGGCATTACCGAACAATCGAAACATTTCATATCCATTTCATGACACCAAGTCAAATATCATTCATTCATATTCAAACATAACCATATAGTCCCTTAGTGAGGTCATCAAGACCTTAAACATGCTTTAGAACAGGGTCGGGACTAAACTGAACACTTACAAAATTTCTGAAATTTAAACATTTTTCTAAGTTATAGAGGTCACATGCCCATGTGGGTAGGCCGTATGCCTCACACGGTCTCGGACACGCCCATTTGTCCAAGCTGTGGCAAAATAGGGCATACATACTGACTTGTCCACACGGCCTGAGACACACCCGCGTGCCTCATCCGTGGTCGATGTAATACCCCTAACCCGTATCCGTCGTCGGATTAGGGTTAAATGCATTATTGGATAGATCTAAAACTTTTACAGACATTTCATACAACCATTCATCAATCGCAATCAAGTGTCCCTTTTATAGGTTAAAGAACTTAATCATGTTTTAGAATAGGGTCGGAACTAAACCAAATACACATTGGAATTATCGAAAATTTAAAACTTTTCTAAGTTACAGAGGTTACACACCCGTGTGGGTAGGCCATATGCCTTCCACAACTACTAGACACACCCATGTGTCCTGGCCGTGCCAAATCAGAGCATGTATACTGACTTATCCACATGGCCACCAAACACGCCCGTGTGCTATGGCCGTGTACACTTATTCTAGCTACTGACTTATTCACACGGCTACCAGGCACGCTCGTATGCCATGGCTGTGTACATTTTGGTTAGCTACTGATTTATTCACGGCTTCTCAGCACGCCTGCTTGCCATGTGTAGTGTAGGCAAAACAGGCCACTTGCAAGGACAAAATGCCACCCACACAAGGGTCAAACCCTACAAGCAAATTACCAATTCATTTCATACACACTTGACATCCAAAACATGTCAAACAATCAACATATTTTCATATTCAAACTCATTTCCAAACATAATAGTTTGCCCAACTAAAACACATGCACATTTAAACATGATTCATCCACATTTACCTTTCATATAACCATTTCTTTGATCAAACATACTAACTCATAATGCATTCATATGCTTACCGTAAACTTGTCCATTTCATGGTCATGAGATCATGCCAAAACCAACATCATATACCATATTCACAAATGCATAATACCAACACATAACTAGCCACATCACATGGATAAGTTCATATCTCAAATTATACCAAATAACTAGCCTATACATGCCATATTTAGCCATATACAAATCTTCAAAGTACCAAAACAAGTTTGAGTATTGTGATGACGATCCTCGGAGGTCCCCGAGCCTTTAGTAGCTTTGACGATCTATAAAATAGAGCAAACACAAACAGAGTAAGCTTTCCAAAAGCTTAGTAAGCCATATACAAATAAACTATATAAGCATTCAAGACTTATAATCAATATGAGTTCACTATTAGCTCAATTGCATAATCATTATTCTTCTTGGCACATTTACTTAGCCATTCATCTTTCAATCTTGCATATCACTACATACTCTATTAGCTCATAGCTTTTCCATTCATATAACACACTTACTGATAAACCGTAAAAGTAACATATTTTAATCCCACATTTAGTATGCTTTTGGATGATTTAGCCCTCAATTTATGTAAAAATGCACTATTAATCCTCTCTTTTCATGTCCTATACTCAAGAAAGCACCTAAGAACGAAAAGAATGAGAAATGAGCTTAAAATGGGCAATTTGGGCCAAAGAGGAAATCGACACAGCCTGGACTTCAAGCCACACGACCGTGCCCCAATCGACAGAATCGAGACACGGCCTGAAGATGATTTATACGGGCATGTACCATGGCCATGCCCCTACCGCAAGAAAGAGAAATTTCACTCGGATTTGGATGCTTGGAGGCAAAGAAACACATTCCTAAGTCTACTTAAACATCCTAGGAGGAATTCTACTTGAATTAGGATACTTAGGCCAACTTGCAATGGGAGTTCACAGAAGCCGAAATAGGGGGTAGAGTTTTCTGCTGAAGCTTTCATCTTTTAGGGAATCACTTGAAGATAGCCAATTGATCCATCTCAAGAAGCCGGAACTCTATTCAAGACGGAGAATCTCCTCTTCAATTCCTTCAGGGAGTTTTAGGGATTTCTTATGTTTTGTTTTATCCTTTCTCTTCATATGTTTTCTTATTTAGTTATGAACTAAACCTTTCAGATACCTGAAGGGGATGAAACCTATGATGGATTTTGTTATTTGATTTCTAAATTATATGAGAAGTACTTAGTTTGTTCTTAATTATGTTGCTTAATTTAATTTGATGTGCTTAGGTGGAGGAGGAATAGACCATACCTAAGAGTAGATCTAGCATAATTGAGTGGAGTTGATCGGGCACCAGAGATAGGGTTATGAGATTTTACCGAATTAGGTCGAAACCTAATATGGGAATCCATTGATCGATTTACTGCTTCCTTAGGGGGTTATTATAAGAGAACAAGAGTTCCACTAATTAACCTAAGGTTAGACGTTATTCGCCTCGAGAGAGGGTTTAATATAGGTTAGGGAGTCTCACGGATCAAGCTAAGTAAAGAAATCATATGGATTGGGGAATAAAGAATAAGTGAAGTCATATGTAGATTCTTCCTGAGGGTATCGTCTTCATCAACTGAGTTTTCCTAAAGTCTTTCTCCAATTCATTCTTTTGTCTTTGCATTTAGTTTAAGTATTTCATTTAGTATTATATAAATCAACCAATCACTCCATATTTCAGGCTAAATAATAGAAAGAAAGTGAGTAGTAGTATTTTTAGGTTCCTTGGGTTCGATAAGATATTCTTGCCTAAACTATACTCTTTGCTCGATAGGTGCACTTGCCTCTATCGTTGTCATAGATAGTCTCTGTGTTCGATCGGTTTTTTATATAAATATTAAAACTCGACTGTTTGACACGATCAAGTTTTTTGGCGCCGTTGCCGGGGAACACTGAAATATTAAGAAAGCTTAATTTTTATTGCTTTAGCCAAATTTTTTTATTTGCAATTTATTATTATATTATTCTTTATTATTATTTCTTTTTACTTTGCTAATTTTTTTCTCTATTTTTCTTTTGGCATAAAATTCTAGTCTATGGAAAAGATGGAACTGAATATTTATTAGTGGCAAGGCATATGGGCAATTCCTACTAAAGCAACCAGTGTTTTCAACCTCGACGTGGTCACCAGGTTATCTAATCAGTTAGAGATGATAAATAAAAAGATTGATGATTGGTATAGTCCCTCGCAGGTACATCCAGAAATACAATATGAGTTAAATCTAGGAGGTGTGGTGAATCCTGAGTACCCACCCTACGGATATGGCATGGAAAACGAGCAAGCTCACTATACAGGTAACTATTCTAGATATCAAAATAATTTTTATAGTGACACTTATAATGCAGGTTGGAAGTGCCATCCCAATTTCTCGTGGGATTATCAAAATAGCCAAAGATTGGAACTTCTTCCAGACTTTCAACAACCACCTTACCAACAAGAAGAGGAGCCGAATCTTGAAGAGATCTTGATTTAATTTCATGGCGACCATGATTCTCGTCTCCAAAAGACTGAAGCAACACCTAATGAGCAACAAAAATAGATCAAAGGGATCAAGAATCAAGTTGGAAAACTTACTAGGTCAGTGGGACATCTCGCAAAGCTAATACGACCACTAGGACGTCTACCAAGTAACACCGAGGTTAACCCAAAGAAGCAAATTCAAGCCATCACAACTCAAGACAGTAAGGGGTTAGATGAACCAAACTCAATTCAAGAAAACAAGGTAGGCGAAGGTAAGGTAGAGGTAACACAAGAAAAGCTGAAACCGATAATCAAGTAGTACCAACCTTGCATACCTTATCCCAAAGCAATGAAAAGAGATGATTTAGAGGAAAAGTTTGGTAAGTTTTTTAAACTCTTAAAGAAAGTACATATTAACTTTCCTCTCCTTGAAGCTCTTTTTCAGATACCAAACTCGAGGAAATTTTTAAGACAGCTCTTGACCAACAAAAGGAAATTAGACGAAGAGCACCACGTGGAGCTAAACGCAATGTGCTCAGCAATTCTACAAAATAAACCACCACGAAAATTAAAAGATCCAGGGAGTTTTACAATTCCATGTTTAATTGGTAGTTTATCTATTGATAATGCTTTAGCAGATTTAGGGGCAAGCATCAATGTTATGCTTTACAAAATGTTTAAACAACTAGGTCTAGGGAAACCCAGACAAACTAGGATGAGCATTCAATTAACTGATAAAACTATAAGAATTCCTAGGGGTATAATAGAAAATGTTCTAATCAAAATTAATAAATTCATATTCCCAGTAGATTTTGTTGTTTTAGACATGCATGAGGACAACACGATTCCTTTAATTTTAGGAAAACCCTTTCTAGCAACTGCCAGGACTAAAATTAATGTTGGTAAGGAGAACTCATTCTTCGTGTAGGTGACGAATCAATCAGTCTACAAGCTTTTGACTCGGCCAGGACATCAAGTGATGAAGGTGAGAAAATAAATTCAGTTGATAATCAAATTGTTGAACTTTCACCATAGGAAACACCACAAGGCTACAAACTTGAGCCGAAACATGGGCCCCAAGCCGCACAAGCTCATAACAGTGATTTGTTAGTGGATCCAAACCCAAGGGAAGAACATGTGGTAAGAAAAGGTAAGGTTGAGGTGTACCATGGTTTACCAAAATTGACAATTACAGAGTACCAACCTCGTGTGCCATATCCCGATGTAATAAAGAAAGACCACACAAAGGAAGAATTCGGTGAACTCATACTTCGTGTAGACGACGAAACAATCACTCTTCAAGCTCTTAACTCAGCTAGGACATCGAATAATAAAGGTACGAACGTTAATTCTATTGATAATCATTTGGTTCAACCTTCTTTATAGGAAGCATCATGAAATCACTTAGCTGAGCTAGATCCTAGACCTCGTGCCAACAAAGAAGAAATACATAAGGAACAGAGCCTTAAGGTTGACAAACTAAAAGAGAAGGAAACACAAATTAAAGAGGAATAGGAATCGCACGAAGTGAAACTGAAGGAGCCCCCAGACGAGCTGATAGGAACAACGAATCACTTCAAATTAGGAGATCAGGTATTGTTGAATAAGGAAGACCCTCGAATCACCAATTCAGAACTCAAGGCAAACGAAGAAATCACTTTTGAGGTACTTAATGTCTTCATATACGGCACAGTCGAGGTTAGAAATCCTAAATTTGACACTTTTGAGGTAAACATTACTCGACTTAAACTATATATCCATAACCGAAGTGATCGCATGAGAAAGGATTTTCACCTCTTCAAACCACCATGACCATACGAATGAGAGGTAAAGTCTAGCTAAGACTATAACGAGCGCTTTCGGGAGGCAACCCAGCACTAACCCCATTTTTACATTTTTTTTATTTTTATTTTTTATTTTTATTTTTCTTTATCTTTTTAGCACCTAACCATAAACTAACCAAAGAGTAGATTTCTAGGCCACATGGCCCTACACATGGCGTGCCCATGGCCGTGTGGAAGCTAGGGGATAAACCATGGGCGTGCCAGTAGTCGTGCACGACATAGAAAAAAATTATTTTGCCAACACGGGTGATGATAATAGTCTATGCCCGTGCCGACGCCCCGTGCGAGGTTACTGACTTATCAAGCACATGCTAAACATGGCCGTGCTTTTCAACCGTTCCAACATTCTGACTTATCGAACACGAGAGGAGCACGCCCATATTGAATGACCGTGTGAAGAAAGACACGGGCGTGCCATGACACCCACGGCCATGCCCGAACACCCTGAATGCGTTCAAAATTCAAAATCCCAAAACATGGGCTACATCTCTATTTAAACCCCATTCCTCATTTTTCTAGTTATCTTTCATTTTCCATTATTTATTTTTGTTTTGTTTCATCATTATTATTTATACTTTATTTTATTTTATTTTCTTCTTATTCTTTATGGCATTTAGTTTTAGCTTAGTATACAATAAAACCAAGCCGACCACTTCGAGGATTCAATTTTAAATGGTTCGAGACGCTTCCCCACGTTCACCTCCAATCTTATCCTATTTCTTTTCATAAACTTCATTCAAAAATTTAGGAAGTGTTACTTCTCCCCTTCTCTTTTGATTTTATTATTACATAATTGTTTATCTATCTTTGTACATTGAGGGCAATGTACATCTTAAGTGTGGGGGGTAAAAGTACCTGACTTTTTGTATTATTCTCAAAATTTGCATTATTCTCAAATCCTGAATTTTAAACTTGTTCAAAAGTATTTTTTCTCATATTACTAATTAGGATGAATGAAACACCCCACCCGCCCAAAAAGCCTGACCGGATTTGATATGTTCCTCGAATAAAACTTTAGCAATTTCTCGTTTTGTTTAAGAAAAACTTGATGAATTTGTATAAAACAGATTAGCTTAATATTTAGGTTAAAATCAAATTTAAATAAATTTGTATCTTCTTAAAACATTATTTTTAAGAGAAATTTATAAGTTAAAAGAAAACCAAATTTTTATGAAAAATTTTACTTATTATTGTAAAACATATATATATTAGTGTCAAAAATAGTTTAAATTATTTATCGAAAACCATTTAGTTATTTAATTAAATATTGTTTATGGCGAATAAAAATTCAAACGCAAAAATTAAAAGCAGTTCATAGTGGCCTTATTACAAAAATAGTAAAACCCATAATAAATTCTAAGTAATAGAAATACGCTTAATAAGTTTAATTAAGAGAAACTCCGAAATACTTTGTTGAGCAATGGCCACCACGTAGTCCTCGCTGACCCGATCCATCACGCTAAGAGTCATCTGAAAAATTATCCCACAAAGGGGTGAGTTATAAACTCAATGTGTAATAAAAACACTAAAAGCCCAATTGATCATGGCCTTTAAGCCCATTTAATAACACATATAGCCATAAACCCAATTAAGTCATATTTAGCCATAAGCCCATTTTTATAACAAATCAAATCAAATCATTTAGAAATCACATGGATATTTATATAATGAAATGCAAACCCGGCCCACCTAAATATCCATCCGCTACACACCACCGTACCAACCAATCACGCGTGGGGATTACTAAATCTACCCTCCATCCGCTACACACCATCGAAGGCGATTCTTTGCGATCAACATGCACATCGCCTTATAATTTTGTGGCATGGCCACAGATAATTGTGACCAAGTCACCGGATTTCAAATATGTGACCGAAGTCACCAGATTTCAAATATGTGACCGAAGTCACCAGATTTCAAATATGTAACCGAAGTCACCGGATATTGTGGTAAAACCACCAGAATACTTCCCCTTTATCAATAACACCCATATGCCCATGCACATACATATCATTTAGTTTTCATGCCTTTTACCCCAAAATCATAGTAAAATCATCTTTATCTCACATTTAGGCATATAGCAAAATTAGCAAAATATTGGGGTTAAACATACCTGAATATCGTATATCACTGAATGGTACCCGCAACCATTGTTACACATATTTTCATACAAATCACATTTATTATAGATCTAGGAGATTTTAGTATAATGTTACACACCTTATGACAAAGGAGAACGATACCTTCCCTCGTCAACACCTAGTTAATTATCACACAAGATTAGAATACACTAATACTTATAATCTACACTATTGATGAGAGATCTAAACCCTTACCCTCGGAATCTCGAACAACCGTTATATGTGGTTTCTCTCCGGTAGATGGATCAAAACTCGATGACAACCCACTAACGAAAAGTGGTTCGGTTGTACGCACGACTTCAAATAAATGATCTTCGTTAGCAGAGGGTCCACAACCCGGTGTAAAATCTCTTATCGCCGATACAGCCCTTCGTTTGAAGTTTGAGGGTATAACAGAGCCTCCTCTCTTCCAAACACTCCTTACCGCTCTTTTCGAACCTATCTTGTTCGTCTCGAACTCTCCCCTAAAATAAAGTCGATTAGTAAACTATTTAAAAGAACGATAAACCGAAAATGATAGTCCTTACCTTGGATGATTTCGAAAGATCTCTCCTTAAACGTTGGCTACCAAAAAGGATCTTTAAAATCCCTTCCAAAGTTTCGGCCTAGGAGAAAAATGAGAGAATTATGTTTCTAAATCGGCTATTCTAAAAGAAGATAAAGAAAACACTTAACAAAAAAATCCTTACTTGACCACTTGAAGATTCAGCCTTGTTAAAATAGAAGAAAAGAAATGATGATTTTGGCTTGAACAAAAAGAAGAGAAAAGAGAGTGTTTTTGGCTATGATGGTTTCGGGTTTTCAACAAAAGAAAAGAAAGAAGAAGATGAAAATAGAAGATGGAAGTTTCGACCTTAGCAAGGTAAATAAGAAGAGAAATTTTGAGAGAAAGAGATGATTTGATTTTTGGTAGAAGGTGATTTCGGTTGAAAGTGAAGAAGAAGATGATGATGATCAAAAGAAAAGAAATGGGTTTAGAAGTTTATGTGCATTCGGCCATGAGGGAAAAAGTGAAGAAAAATAGGTCTTTGAACTTTGGTACTTTCGGTTACAAAGAGAAGAGAACGATATTATGTTTTGGAGAATAGGAACTAGAGTGACTTCACAAAACCGAAATGGTAAATTGCAAAAGAATAAATGAAGAGAAAAAGGTTTCTCTTTTGTGTAATAGGCAATCGGCTAAGAACAAGGTTTTGGAGAGAAAGGAAATGATGCACAAATTGCTAGAGTTTTTGGCCAACTATCCCCCTAATGCCTATGCAAAAATTCGGCCAACCTTTACCAACATGATCCCCTTTTTCCTCTTCATTTCTTCCCCATCAATCCCTTGATTCCAAACACAATTAAACCATCCTCCTTTAGCCCCTAAAGCTGACTAGGTTCATGGTCAAATGACCATGAAAAAGCTTCCAAAACATTATCCTTTCTTCAAGCCTTTTGTCCCCCTATCTTACCTTAACTTCATGATTCCATGCCATAACTTCTAGCTTGCCTTTTACATATGGTCTACTAACCAAAAATGGAAAGATGTCCATCCATTCTAGAATAATCTTGACCAACACTATAGGAAAGAAAACAAAAAAAATTAAAATCCTTCCACTTGTTAGCTAGGGGATTCGAACCTCTCCCCTCATGCATTCACTCATGCGCCATTACCACCTTGCCAATTGACTTATTATGCTTAAAACCTCTTGTCAATATTTCTTAAAGCCTATCTTGCTTAGCTCCATCTTAAATATTAAAAATTTAATATTTCTCCAAGCATCCACTTACATACTGAAGTTCCTAAAACTTCCAAAACACACTCAATTATACTTAGGCATGCAACAACATTCAATTAAGTAAAGATGCATAGCCCCTTTATTCAGGATGTTACAATGAAATTTCTAATGATTTATGATTATTATTGATATGTTTTAGCGTAAGTCATGGTTAATTGTGCATTGATGATTAAATTTGAAGGATACTAGAGAATCGAACATGATAAGTCTACTTCCTAAAAATTAAAATTGATGGGCCGTTGAACTGAATTTGAGTATTACCTTGAAATTTGGAATTTATAAGGATTGATGTCAAAAACACCTATATTTTTTGTGAGATTTTGAGCCTTATAGAGCATATATTCTTTTTCGTGCTCACATTATTAATTATGAGTGTGTCAACTTTGAACTATTATTCTAGAACTTGCCTCGTTTATACATGTCAAGACCACACATTAATGATTTGATATACGGAGATGATAAAGGCACCTAGGTTTTAACCCATTCACTCCACTACAAAGTCTACCTACATAAATAACCCTTAGTGAACCCATTTGATCCTAACAACTCTTTTCATTGAATTACCCATTTGATATTAACCCAAAACCCTTTGTATTTGTTATCAACATTCTTTTGACTACTCCTCTATCGAGAATTGATTTGATCAGTTGCCGAATTAGGTTATTTCATTTATCAAAGTTCCTTCTATTATGTTTTTTTAGTTTATTCTTAAAAAAAAACAAGTATATTCAATATTAGTTATATGATTAAATGGGCTCATACTTTTAAAATCCCAATTGTTGAAGAAGAGCTCTTAGTATAAGTATTGTCAAGTAAAATTAGCTTTCGATTTAGGTGATTACTTATATTAGTCCATATTTCTAGTATTGTCAGTCAGGTCCAGATTCTAACCTTCTAATTTCGGCTTGTATTCGCACCTTACCCAAGCCCCGTTACAACCGTGATTAAAGACCTTCTGATTTGTGTATCAACTCATGTACAGTGGTGGAGATTTGATTTTCAGGCAAGCCTATGGGATTAACTTTTCAGGTTCGACTTAGAGTGCTTATTCTTGAACCTTAAACACTTCGAGTGATTTGAGTGAATCTTTTGTGAGGATGTCAATCCTTGTCAGTCTTGAATTAAAGGTAATTACTTTGATAAGGGGAGACACCTATGTTTTCGTACTACTACAAAGGTATGACTTATCTTGATTGAATCTTTAGGACTCTTTGAGTTGAATTATCCATGTATAAATTATCTATGAATTATGATGAGACATTGTCGATAGGAATTATGAATTATGGAAAGTTCGTTTTAATTGTAAGTTGAGAATTTTGCTTGAGGACAAGAAAAAGCTTAAGTGTGGGGGTATTTGATAAACCGTAAAAGTAACATATTTTAATCCCACATTTAGTATGCTTCTGAATGATTTAGCCCTCAATTTATGTAAAAAGGTACTCTTAATCCTTTCTTTTCATGTCCTATACTCAGGAAAGCACCTAAGAACGAAAAGAACGAGAAACGGGCTTAAAATAGGCAATTTGAGCCAAAGAGGAAATCGACACGGCTTGGACTTCAAGCCACTCAGCTGTACCCCAATCGACAGAATCGAGACACGACCTGAAGATGATTTACACGGGCATGTACCATGGCCGTGCCCCTATCGCGAGAAAGAGCAATTTCACTCAGATTTGGATGCTTGGAGGCAAAAAAACACATTCCTAAGTCTACTTAAACATCCTAAGAAGAATTCTACTTGAATTAGGATACTTAGGAGCCAAGTAAAGCATCTCAAAGCCTATATAAACACACAAGAGGGTAACTTGCAAGGGGAGTTCGGCAGAAGCCGAAATAGGGGGTAGAGTTTTCTGCCGAAAATTTCATCTTTTAGGGAATCACTTGAAGATAGCCAATTGATCCATCTCAAGAAGCCGAAACTCTATTTAAGACGGAGGATCTCCTCTTCAATTCCTTCAGGGAGTTTTAGGGATTTCTTATGTTTTGTTTTATCTTTTCTCTTGAGATGTTTTCTTATTTAGTTATAAACTAAACCCTTCAGATACCTGAAGGGGATGAAACCTATGATGGATTTTGTTATTTGATTTCTAAATTATATGAGAAGTACTTAGTTTGTTCTTAATTATGTTGCTTAATTTAATCTGATGTGCTTAGGTGGAGGAGGAATAGACCCTACCTAAGAGTAGATCTAGCATAATTGAGTGGAGTTGATCGGGCGCCTAGAGATAGGGTTACTAGATTTTGTCGGATTAGGATATGGGAATCCGTTGTTTGATTTGCTGCTTCCTTAGGGGGTTATTATAAAAGAACAAGAGTTCCACTAATTAACCTAAGGTTAGACATTATTCACCTCGAGAGAGGGTTTAATATAGGTTAGGGAGTCTCACGGATCAAGCTAAGTAAAGAAATTATATGGTTTGGGGAATAAATAATAAGTGAAGTCATAGGTGGATTCTTCCTGAGGGTATCGTCTTCATCAACTGAGTTTTCCTAAAATCTTTCTCCAATTCGTTCTTTTGTCTTTGCATTTAGTTTAAGTATTTCATTTAGTATTAGATAAATCAACCAATCACTCCATATTTCAGGCTAAATAATAAAAAGAAAGTGAGTAGTAGTACTTTTAGGTTCCCTTGGGTTCAATAAGATATTCTTGCCTAAACTATACTACTGTTCGATAGGTGCACTTGCCTCTATCGTTGTTATAGATAGTCTACAGGTTCGATCATTCTTTTTTATATAAATATTAAAACTCAACTGTTTGACACGATCACTTACATTCTCATATTCGAATACATAATTAACCTAGGTAAGTTTAAGGAAATGCTTACCTTCTTATACACAAAATCTAATAGGATACACAGAGTGCTCATAATATTCGTACAATGCCGACGTCCCAGACATGGTCTTACATGTAATTAGATATCGATGCCACTGTCCCAAATAGGGTCTTACATAAATCAATACGATGCCAATGTCTCGGACATGGTCTTACACGTAACCAAATATCAATGCCACTGTCCCAGACAGGGTCTTGCGTGAATCTCATATCGATGCCAACATCCCCAACGTGGTCTTACACGAAATCTCAAATCGATGCCAACGTCCCAGACGTGGTCTTACATGATATCACATAACAGACACCTATGTCATGACATAGTTATTCCTATCTATTCCTAGGTTCAAACGGGACTTCACGGACATTGTCACTATGTCGATTCTATCTCAAAATTCATGTATACATCATCTCATATACATTCATCATTATCAATAGTCATAAGAACATACATAATTCAATACAAATTCATTTATTTGTATATTGACTTACCTCGGACTCGGATATTCGTTCGGACTCGATTATTTGACTACTTTCACTTTCCCGCGATCCAAGTCCATTTTCTTCGGTTCTTGATCTATACAAATTCAAATTTAACCCTTTCATTCATAAACTTATTCAATTCAATCCAAAAACATACATTTAGGGCTATTTGCAACTTAGCCCTCACATTTGCACATTTTATCAATTTTGTATATTTTTCTCAAAACATCAAATTTACAAAATCACCACATACCCATGCTTAGCCAAATGTTTATGGATCTCATACAAATCCAAACATTTCATTTATTTCATAAATTAGTCCCTCAAAATGCTATTTTCTCAATTTAACCCTAATTAGCTAAATTCATAAAAAAATCAAGAACAAAACATGTTCATTTAACACATATCTTTCATTTAACACCTAAACTCATCACAAAGCTCATCATTTCATCAATGGCACATCTCATAAACATCATCAATTCTTCAAATTAAAACATGGGTTTCAAATATTTCTGAGCAACGATTGCAAAATGTAAAAATTTTCAAAAATCGAAGCAAAACATACCCTAATCTAGCCCAAGTATGTGCCGAATGTAAAAAGAATTCAAACCCTTCTTCTTTGCTCTTATTTTCAGTGATAAAGCATAAAGATGATAGAATTTTAGCTTTAGTTATTTGTTTAATCATCTTTTATTTCTCAAATTACTAATTTAACCTTTCATATATCAAATAAGACAAAATAAAACAATGGTCATTATGTCATTTAATCATCCATTATCTTATGAATGGATTTATAACAACATAAGGCCTCCACCTTAAAAAGCCACAACACATAGGTACTTTAACAATTAGCATGCTAGTTTTGCATTTAATGCAATTTAATCCATTTATCAAATTAAACATACAGACGGACAATTTAACTTACAAAAATTTTACACATGCTTAATCACCATCAATGGCACAGAAAATAATATTAAAATATTATTTAAACTCAAATTTGTGGTCCCAAAACCACTATTTCGACTAGGGTCTAAACTGGACTATTACAATTCTCCCCCCTTTGGGATTTTCATCCTCGAAAATCTTACCGTTAAACAAATTCGGATACTATTGTTTCACTAAATCTTCAGGCTCCTAGTAACCTCTTCTATTCCGTGTCGACGCCATAACACTTTTACTAACGAAATTTTCTTGTTTCTCAATTCTTTCACTTCACGAGCTAGAATATGGATTTATTCTTCCTTGTATGTCATATCAGATCAGATTTCAATCTCAGATGGAGTAATCATATGTGACGGATCGGATCGGTATCTACGGAGCATCGAAAAATGGAATACATTGTGTATCTTTTTAAGCTCAGAAGGTGATAAACTATAATTTATACATATTTTAACCCTATGCTTGGCTTATTTTTGGATGAATTTTCATTAGATTTGATGAACTCGATGCTCCTAATCCTTTAATTTCATGTTTTACACTCAGGAGAGCTTAGGGAGTCGAAAACAACGAGAATTTGGCCAAAACAGGACAAAATGGGTATACCATAGAAATCAACATGGTCTGGAATATCAAACACGGCCGTGTGTTACAAGTAGAATCAAACACGGCCTGGATCAACGTACATGGGCAGACCACACGGTCGTGTGTGGTGAGTAGAAGCGAACACGGTCTAAGGAATCGAACACGGGCGTGTCACATGGGCATATCCCTGCCGTATCAAAGTTTAATTTTATTCGGAATAGGCTACTTGTAGGCCAAGAGAGGTGTTCCAAAGCTTATATAAACACCCTGGGGGCAATCTAACGAGGAGGCCCGGGAGAAGGCAGAAAATACTCAGAGACAGCCATCAGAAGCAGCTTAGGAGAAGGATCTCCATCAAGACTGAATATTTCACATCGAGTTCTTTAGAAGTTTTTTTGGGTTTTCTTATCTTTTGTTGTTTTCCCTATTTTAAGATGTTTCCCTTTATCAGTATGAACTAAATCTCTTAGATACCTAAGGGGATGAAACCTAAGATGGATCTTATTATTATTTGATTTATAAGATAAATACTTGTTCTTATTCTTAATTGTGAGTGCTTACTCTTGTTTTGATAATTCAAGTTATTGATTCAAGTCGAATGTGCTTATTCAGAGGAGCAAAAGTCCCTTTTTGAGAGTAGATCAACACAATTAAGGGAAGTTGATTGCAGCCCTAGAAATAGGGCGACGAAAATCTATCGGATTAGAGTCAAATCTAATAAGGGAATCCATAGATCGAGTTAATGGGACAATAGGGGTTTTAATTAGAAAGAAATTTCAATTAGTCAACCTAGAGTCAATTATTTTTAGTCTTGAAAATGATATTAACATAAATCAGGGATTTCTACGGATCAAGTAAAGTGAATAAATAGTATGAATCGAAAGTAATAAGTGAAGTCTATATGGATTTTCCTTAAGTATTTCCTATCTCATAAAGTTGTCTAAAAGTATTTTCCCAATTCGTTCTCTGTCGTGTTTTTAATAAGTTTTGTTTTAAAAAGAAATCACTCCAACTCTTAGGCTAGATAATAAGAAGATAGTAATTACTAGTATTCTTGGTCCTTGTGGATACGATATTACCGGTCTTACCATAACTATACTATTAAATAATAGGTGCGCTTGCCTATGATCATAGTTAGTTACAGACACATCAAGTTTTTGGCGCCATTGCCGGGGACTAAGATATTAGGAACGCTAAATTTTTATTACTTTAGCCATTCTTATTTTATTGCAATTTAATTTTACTTTTTATTTGTTTCTACTTCTCTAATTTTTGTTTCTTTTCTTCTAACAGGAACTTTTAGTTTATGACTAGAAGGAACCCGTCAGGACCATTACTTTTTGACAGTGATATAGAAGGTATCGCTCGCAGAAACTGAAGAGAAATAAAGCGAAGTCTACAATACATAGAAGAAGAGCAAGAAGACAAAACCAATACTATCGAAGTGATGGCCGACAATAATCCGCTACCTCCTGTGGTTGCCGCAAACCTGGTGAATCAAAATCCTGCTCCTCATACTATGTATGATTATGCTAAACCTAATTTAACAGGAACTGAATCAAGTATTGTTAGACCTACTGTTGCTGCAAATAATTTTAAACTAAACCCTAACACTATTCAGATGATTCAGCAATTTGTTCAGTTTGAGGGTTTGCAGGATGAGGATCCAAACAATCACTTGGAAAAATTTCTGGAATTATGCAACATTTTCAAAATAAATGGCATTTCTGACAATGCCATTCGCCTTCAGTTGTTTCCCTTCTTGTTGAGGAATAAAGCCAAACAATGGTTGAACTCGTTACCACGAGGATCAATCACTACATGGGAACAAATGATCGAAAAATTTTTACTTAAATATTTTCGCCGGCTAAAACGACTAAGTTGAGGAATGATATCTCTTTTTTTTTTGTGCAGATGGATTTAGAAACACTTTATGATGCATGGGAGAGATACAAGGATCTATTGAGAAGGCACCATCATCATGGGTTACCATTATGGTTACATGTTCAAAACTTTTACAATGGTGTGAACCCCTCAACTAGGCAGTTGATTGATGCAGCTGCAAGCGGTACACTAAATAATAAAACACCTGAGGCTACTTATGAATTCATTGAAGAGATGTTGCTGAATAACTATCAGTGGTAAGTTATGAGGACGAAGCCAACAAAAGCTGCCAGTGTTTTCAACCTCGACGCAGTTACCATGCTATCAAACCAGGTAGAGCTTTTAAGTAAAAAGATTGATGGCTTGTGTGGTTCTTCGCAGGTACATGCAGTTAAGTAGTGCGATACGAATGGAGGAGGAATAAGTAATACATAATATCCATCCTACAACCCTGGTATAGAAAGTGAACAGATGAACTATATGGATAACAATTCTAGACCTTAAAATAACCCTTATAGTAATACCTACAATCTAGGTTGGAGGAATCATCCCAACTTTTCATAGGGTGGACAAGGAAACTAAAGACAACAACCCCCTCCAGGCTTCCAACAACAACCCTACCCACAAGAGAAGAAGTCGAACCTTGAGGAGATGCTAACAAAGTTCATCACGGTGTCAAAACCCATTTCTAAAACACCGAAACAGCACTTAAAAATCAGCAAGCATTGATTCAAGGGCTCGAGAACCAAATAGGTCAGCTTGCTAAGTTGATTTCAGAACGACCACAAGATAGCTTGCCAAGAAATACCGAACTTAACCCAATGGAGCAACTCCAAGCCATCACAGTGTGTGACAAAAGAGGGGTGGTAGAATCTGAATTTGAACCGAGGCAAGAACTTGTGGTAAGTAAAGGTAAGGATGGGGTAAGCCATCATACACAGAAATCGGTAAGTAAAGAGTATATACCTCAAGTGCCATATCCTAATGCGACGTAGAAAGACCACACAGATGAACAATTCGGTAAATTTCTTAAACTTCTAAAGAAATTACATATTAACTTACCATTTATTGAAGCTCTTTCGTAGATGCCCAATTCAAAAAAAAAAATTAAAAGAGCTTTTGACAAACAAACAGAAGTTAGACAATGCGTTGCATGTGGAGCTAAATGCGGTCTGCTCATCTATTTTACAGAATAAACTACTCGATAAATTAAAGGATCCAGGAGTTTTATTATTCCTTGTTTAATTTGTAGTTTAGATGTTAATAATGCTCTAGCTGATTTAGGGGCGAGTATTAACGTCATGCCCTATAAAATGTTTAAGCAACTAGGTCTTGGGAAACCTAAACAGACTAGGATGAGTATTCAACTCACAGATAAAACCATTATAGTTCCTCAGGGAATTGTTGAGGATATGCTTGTAAGAATTGATAAATTTATATTCCCAGTTGATTCGTTGTTCTAGACATGGATGAGGACAGTAACGCACCTTTAATTTTAGGGCAACCCTTTTTAGCAACTGCTAAAACTACAATTAATGTTGGTACAGGTGAGCTCACACTTCGTGTAGGTGACGAAACGATCACTCTTCAGGCTCGTGACTCGGTTAAGACATCGAGTAATAAAGGTGAGTACATAAATTCCATTAATAACCATTCGGTTCAACCCTCTTTTCAGGAAGCACCTCAAAAATACACCACTGAGCCACATCCTAGTTCTCGTGCCACCAATGAAAGAACTCATGAGGAGCGAAGGCTTCATATCGATGAACTAGACGAGTGGAGGACACATGCCAAGGAGAAACCAAGAAGACACAATGAACCAAAGCGACTCCATGACAAGCTTAAAGATGGGACAAACAAATTTAATATCAGAGATCAGGTATTATTGGATAAAAAGACCCTCGAATCGCCACTTCAGACCTTAATACAAACGGAGAGATCCCTTCCACGGTACTAAATGTTTTCCCATACGGTACAGTCGAGGTAACTCATTCTAAATTGGGTCCATTTAAGGTAAATACTCGACTTAAACCTTACTTTGATGTTAGAATTGATAGCAGGAGAAAGGAGTTTCAAGTCCATGAACCACCATGAGTATGCAAATGAGAGGTAAGTCTAGCTTAAGACTTTAAACGAGCGCTTCTCGGGAGGCAACCCGAGAACTAAGCTCACTAATGTCATTATTTTTGATTTTATCACCTAACTAAACTAACCAAATTAATGAAGCACATGTTTCTCTATTCATAAGGCCTTGTACACGGCCATGGCTGTGGCTGTGTGGACACCACGAATAGATACACTAGCGTGGTGAAGACCGTGTGGGAATAAGATAAAAATTCTTCCAAAACACGGGCTGCGATAAAATACCACGGCCATACGATACGGTCGTGATCGATATTGAGTAGATGACACGAGTGTCCGACACGTTCGTGTCGAGAAGCCATGGTCAACACTGATTAAGTAACACGGGGGTGCAAAACCTTTTCACGGGCATGGGAGAAATGAACAAAGCATAACACGGCCATGTGTCCCAGTCATGTGACCTAACACGCCCAGGGAACACGGTGTGTGCCGCAACCATGTTCCCCAATCTCTATTTAAACCACCCCACTATTCACCTTCTTCCCTAAAAACCCTTCCCCCCAACCCTAGCCACCACAGCTTTCCTCCTTCCCACCACCGGCCACCACCTCCTCACTCCACTTACTACACTTTCTCACTTCTTCCCCAGCCTGAAACCTTTTCTTTTCTTTTTCCCCATTCCTTTTCCCATTGTCTTTTCCCCTTTTTTCCCTTTTCCCCTTTCTTTTATTCCTTCTCTACATCGCCACCACACCAACCACCATCCTTGCCACCGTTCCTCACCCTTTTCCTCCTTTATTTTGAATTCCTAGTTATATTCCATTTTTTATTTTATTTTCTATTTTATTTTACTTGTGGTGCTGCTATGTACACAATGACGGACACTCGAGCCAAGGCCAAGGCCGTCATCCCTGATTCGAAAAAATGAAAGGATCTCGACGCAGTCTCCCCATGCTCGACCATTTTACAGTAGATATACCACAACTTCCTCATAAGTTCATGTTGGCTGCTTCATTAACTCAATTCCATACGGTTCAAAGTGTTGTCGGAGTATCCTCTCTCACGTTCAGCTCTGCCCAAATTTACCAGATTTCTTCTCATTGACTCCATCCAAAATTTAGGAAGTTTCATTTATCTCCCTATCTTATGATTTTCTTACTATATTGTCATTATTTATCTTTGTACATTGAGGATAATGTACATCTTAAGTGTGGGGAGGTTATTGATTTCATTATTAGAAAAATCCCTAAATTTTGTCTTATTTTTAAGTAAATTTTCTCATAGCACTAATTAGAATGAAACTTCTATTGACTTATGATTTGTATTGATATGTTTTGGATTGAGTCATAGGTAATTGTGCATTGATAATTTAAACTTTAAGACATTAGAGAATCAAGCATGATAAGTCTTTTTTCAGAATTAAAAATTTTGTTAGGTTGTTTCCCTAAATTTAAATATTACTTTGAAGTTTGAAATTTGCAAGGTTGACATCAAAAAGCATAATTTTTGTGAGATTTTGAGCCTTTTAGAGCATATACTTTTCTTGCTCACTTTATTGGTTATGAGTGTGTCAATATTAATTTGTTATTATAGAACTTGCTTCGATTATGCATGTCGAGACCACACTTTTGATTTGATATACTAAGATGATAAAGGCACCTAGGATTTAACCCATTCACTCCATAGAAAGCCTACCTTCATAATTAACCCCTAGTGAACCCCTTTGAATCCTTTGCGGTTTGAAGAAAACTTTATCATTCCAAGTTTTAGCAAATTTTAACCCAATTAGTTTGTTAAGGCATGTTTGAAAGTAAATTTAAGCATAAAGATAACCAAAGTGAAATTTTAAAAAGGCCGTTTACAAACCCAACAAATCCAAATGAAAAATAAATAAAGCAAAGTACCAAGCTTAAAATCAGTGCAAATCCGACTTTTATTTTTGGCATGGGCACCTCAAGTCCACCCCGGCTCCGTGTCCGCGATCTAAGTGTCACCTGAAATGATAAGGGAGAAGGTGAGTCGCAAGACTCAGTGTATAAATCCCCTCCCAAATATATGCAACATACTAACACACATCATAACAAAGCAATACAATTAATGCACCCGATCCTAACCATCCAGTAACACCTTTTCTACCCCGTGTGGTACCGAAACACTGGTGGTGCCAAACCACTGGTGACCCAAAGTCACGATATCCATCAATGTCGTGCCAAACCACTAGTGACCCAAAGTCACGAATAGTCAATCTGTGGGGCCAACCCACGTGTGATACCAAATCACCTGGCGGCGATCCGTATCTCAAAAGTGGGGCCAACCCACGGTGGTGTTAAACCACAGGGACGAGTCGCTATGAGGTGCCAAACCTCTGGTGTCCCAAAGACACAAGTGTGATACCAAATCACTGGTGACCGTAGTCACGAATCCAATGATGGGGCCAACCCATCGTGTGATACCAAATCACTAGCGTCAATCCCGTAAAATCAACCGTGGGGCCAACCCACTGTGGTGCTAAGCCACTGGGATGAGACGCGGAGGTGCCAAACCTCTGGTGACCCAAAGTCACAAAATATCATCTGTGGTACCAAACCACTGGAGGTGCCAAACCTCTGGTGTCCCAAAGACACGGATATCATATTCCCCCTCCACTCATATCACCCAATAACATATCATACTAATGCAAATCGTGCAAATCATGCAATCATGCTCACATGCTCAATATGGCATCCCATAATACATACACCATAAATCATGCTATCATATATCACTACAGATCTCATAATGAAACGGACTTACCCGAATCCGTATCCATACCTCATTGGGTATTATATCAGTCAACCATACTGTTTCACTTTTGACACTCAGGTTATTAACATATTACTCAGTAAAAAGGTGTGCTAGTTTACACACCTGTTAAAACGCACGCTTAATCCCAAAGAACCGGTTTAAATCCCTCGATTATCTCGCTCCTTGCAAATGGTTTGGTTTCCTACCAAACCCGAACCAATAATGGTTCTATTGACAATCGGCCTCCCCCCAACGATTAACAGAGAAGGAAGACTCCTCTTGCTTGCTTCCAAAATCCAAAAGCACTTCTTCAACCGTTTGAACCACCAATCAATATTATTACCACACACAGAAATCGGCCACAAGATACTACTAGGAGAGGAAAGATTCGGCTAACACCTTTAACAGAAAGGAGAAGAGGATTCGGCCCTAGGTGATTAACACACCTATGTTCGACCTTGAGTGGGAAGAAAAGGAGAGTAGAGGTGAGAAGAAGTAGAAGCTACGGCAATAGGGTTTAAGAGAAGAAAAAGGAGGTTTGAAGAAACAAGTTGAGAGGGTTTCGGCTTAGGAGAAATGGGAAGAAACAAATGATGACAATCGGCTAAGGGGTTTTGGAAAAGAAAGAAAATAAAAGATGAATGGAGGGAGGGTGCTTTCGGTTTGAGTGAGAAAGAAATGGAGGAAGCAAAATATGTGAGGAAGAAAAATGGCTATTTCGGCTTAGCACAAATGAACAAAAGAGAGAGAGTTGGAATGGAGCATTCAGCCACACACACACAAAATGTAGAAAAAAACCAAGTGCAAAATTTGGCAAGAAGATGCTTGAACTTTCGGTCTCAGAAAAAGAAAAATGAAGGAATTTACTTGAAATTTCGGCTGAGGCTATTGACAAAAAAAAAAAGAAAAGAACTTTGCTTACTAAACTTGACCGAAAATGTACCAAAATGCAAAGTGCATTTCGGCACACTCCTACTACACCAAAACCGGCCACTCACCCCCCCAAAATCTCTCCAAAATCTGGCCACAACTCCCCCAACCACTCCAAGCCACCCATTCAAACTAGTTTGAACCAGTCTCCCTCCTAAATTCACTCTTCACCCACCATTTGAACATTTGACTTGGTCCAAGGCAGAGTTTGAACTGCCTACAACTCCTCCCCTCCATGCCGTCAAAATAGAAGCCAAAATGTGAGCATCCTGCAGCTTGAGCATAGGACCTCCTCCTTGCAAGTGGCGTCACACACACAAGCCTCAAGGGGCGCCTATCCTGCCACTCCACCAGCTTATTTGTTATGCCAAAATTCACCTAAAAATATTTATAAACCCCAGCTCCTTCAACTCCCCTCACCTAAGCCTAAAGACTGAAATTTTCCTACCACTCTGGCTTACACCCAACTTACAACTAAGCCCCCAAAACATCAAAACAACAACATAATCAGACCAAGCACATGCAAACCATGCCATAACAAAATAACCCCTAACCCCGGATATTACGATTCTACCCTCGAAAATAATTTTGACCTCAAAATTACCCGATCGAGAAAAGTTACTGGTATTGTCGTCTCATCATATCCTCGGGTTCCCACGTAGCTTCTTCCACGCCATGATTCCGCCATAGTACCTTAACCAAAGGCACAGACTTCCTACGCAGAACCTTTACATCCCGATCTAGAATCTGCACAGGTTCTTCCTCCATGGTCAAATCTGGATTTACCTCGATCTCTTCCACTGCTACCACGTGCGATGGATCTGAACGATACCGCCTAAGCATCGAAACGTGGAATACGTCGTGAATCTGACTTAGCTTTGCTGGCAACTCAAGCTGATATGCTACGGGTCCCACTCGTCTCAGAACCTTATACGGCCCAATAAACCTCAGACTTAGCTTGCCTTTCCTTTCGAACCTTAACACTTTTTTCCATGGTGAGACCTTCAGAAAAACTTGATCCCCCACCGTAAATTCAATATCTCTCCGCTTAAGATCAGCATAAGACTTCTGCCGGTCAAGAAGCTTCTTTCAATCGATCTGTATCAACAACCTTGTCTTGGTCTCTCAGAATGAACTCGAGTCCCAACAAGCGACGCCACTTAACTCCGGCCCAACAAGTAGGTGAGCGACACTTCCTACCATACAATGCCTCATAAGGTGCCATCTTGATGCTTGCTTGGTAACTATTGTTGTAGGTGAACTCGCCTAATGGTAGAAACTCCTCCCAACTACCTCTGAAGTCCGAACACAACCTCTCAAAGATATCCTCTAAGATCTGAATAACCTTTCCGATTGCCCGTCGATGCGGGTGAAATATGTCTTGAAATCCAGCAGTGTACCCAGAGTTCGATGCAACGCTTTCCGAACCTTGACATAAATCGGGATCCCTATCCAGAGATGATCGATCTTCGCACACCGTGCGATCTCACTATCTCGACACATACGGTTTGCCAACCTCAAGCGAGTAATCCACCCTCACCGGGATAAAGTGAGTGATTTAGTCGGACAATCCACAATTACCCAAGCGAATCCTTCTTGCTAGGTGTAAGGGTAATCCACCGACGAAATCCATAGTTATCCTTTCCTACTTCCTTTGTGGAATCTTCAGCATTTCAAGTAACCTCGACGGCATCGATGTTCGGCCTTGACCTGCCGACATGTCGGACACTTCCCTACAAACTCGTCACTTCCCTCTTGGACCGGCCACAGGCGCTCTCGAGATCCCTATACATCTTACGCTTCCGGGATGCATAGCGTAGGGCTGCTATATGCGTCTGAAGAATCTTCTGCCTTAACTCAATATCCTTGACATACAAGCTTTCCCCTGAAAATACAGCACTCCATCACTAGACAAATTGTAACCCTCCAAACCACCATTCTGCACTTGTGACCTCCGCGCACTCAAAACCTCATCCATTAACTGTTTTTCCTTGATCCGCTAAACCCAAGAAGGCTTAACTGCAGCTCGCGGAATACTTCCGTCGTCGTACAAACTCAAATGGGCAAACATCGCTCTTAAGTCCAAAACAACCTTACGGCTCAGCGCGTCGCCATGGCGTTAGCCTTGCCCGGATGATACTCAATCGAGCGATCGTAGTCTTTTAGCAACTCAATCCATCTGCTTGCCTCGATTCAAATCTTTCGAGTCAAAAGGTACTTCAGACTCTTGTGATCTGTATGACTATCGATCTCTCTCCGTACAAGTAATGCCTCTAAATCTTCAAGGAGAAGACTATTTGCTAACTCCAGATCGTCACGTCGGATAATTGACCTCATGTGGCCTCAAGCTGCAGAGATCGTAAGCCACAACCTTCCTTCCTACATCAAGACACAACCCAAACTCATGTGATGCGTGCAATATCTTGTGAATTCCTTTCACGCCTCAAGTTGAATTAGAACCGGAGCTTGGTCAAAATCTTCTTCAACTTGTCGAAGCTCTCCTTCTGCTTCTCAGTCCAAATGAACGGAACCCCTTTTCTTAACAGTTTGGTCATCGGTGCTGCGATCAACGAAAATCCCTTTACAAATCTTCGGTAGTATCTTGCCAAGCCCAGAAAACTCTGAATCTCAGCTACTGACCTAGGCGGCTTCCAATCTAAAACTGCCTCAATCTTTCGAGGATCCACTCTAATCCCCTCAGCTGACACTACATGACCCAAGAACGTCACCTCTCTAAGCCAGAACTCGCATTTACTAAACTTAACGTAGAGCTATTTCTCCCTCAAAATCTGAACACAATTCGCAAATGTGCATCATGCTCCTCCTCGGTCCTTGAATACACCAAGATGTCATCAATAAAACCACGACGATCGATCCAAATCCGCTTTGGAACACCCTATTCATCATATCCATGAATGCCGCCGTGCGTTGGCCAACCCAAAGCGGCATTACTAAGAACTCATAGTGCCCATATCGAGTCTGAAACACCGCCTTGCGGATATCGCCTCCTTCACCTTTAGCCGGTGGTACCCGGACCTTAAATCGATCTTGAGAATACCGATGCACCCTTGGTGATCAAACAAGTCATCTATTCGGCGGATACTTGTTTTGATCGTCAACTTATTCAATTGGCGGTAGTCTATACACATCCGCATAGTATCGTCTTTCTTCTTAATAAAAAGTCACCGCGCTCCCAAGGTGAAACACTTGGCACGATGAAGCCTCGGTCCAACAACTCCGGATCTCGAGGCCTTAAGCTCTACTAACTCTTTAGGCGCCATCCTATACGGAGCAATGACATCGCGCGAGTTTGATAATGATCTATCCCGAACTCCACCTCACGATCCGATGACAAACCCGAAAGCTCCTCAGGAAACACATTGGCAAATTCCCTAACTGTCTGAACCTCTCCCACAGCAGACTCCTTAGCTTCCAAGGCATACACGTGAACCACATATGCTTCACAGTCTTTTCTGACCATTTTCTCAGCCTTGAGAGCAGATACCACGTTGGGCAAGTAATTTCTTCTATTGCCGATCAGGACTACCTCATCTCCCTTAGCTTTTTCAGAACCATGCGCTTAGCCGCGCAATCCAACTTCGCCTGGTACTTAACCGGCCATCCATCCCAAGAATCGATCAAACTCCCCAAGCGGCAGTTCCATCGGATCGACCCACAAACACTACCCTTGAGTTCTAGAGGTACATCTCTATACAAACTTATCTACAACTACTGAGTGACCTAGAGGGCTTATTACGGTCATCCGCCTAGAAGATATCTCGAGTATAGATCCATGGTCTTCACTATGCTACTTGCAACATATGAATGTTGAACCCACATCAATCAAAGTAGTCAATGGAGAACCAAAGATTAGAACGTCGGTTATGACGTCAGTGCGTCGCCCTCCTCTCGGCGCCTCGTTGCATACACTAGCCTAGGGTATCGGCCTCGAACTACACTCTCCACGGGGTGCTCCACGGCCCCAACCGAACCATTACCTCCTCTCGCCATTACCACGGCCCCTCTGCGGTGGTGATCCGTTATTCTGAACCGAGTACGACACGACTCTCGGGTGAATCCTAGCCAACTTACGCGGACGGGTCCCTCACACGGTGGTCCATGAGCCACACTCAAACATCCTCTACCACCGGTCCAACATCCTCCCCAATAAGCTTTCCCATAGCGATTACATCGGCGGTCCACGACTAGCGATAATAAACCTACCAGAATGATTTGGCCCACTCGGTCTAACCCTTTTCTGAGGATTACTTGCCGACCCAGAAGACCCAAAACTCCTCTTATGTCGGTTCCTATCCATGCCTTGCCTCACAGACTCCTTAATACCCTCGGCTACCTTAGCCTTCTCAACTAGGACAGCAAATTCACGCTCCTGCTGGGGAGCAATCAGCAACCTTAATTCATCTCGCGGGCCATCCTCAAAGCGAACACACCTCTCGTGTTGTTAGCCACCATACCCATAGCATCTTGACTTCGGCCTCGTAAACTCGGCCTCAGACTCGACGACCGAGGCTTACTCCCCTGAACCAACCTCAAAAATGCTTTCCGTTGCTCATTAATGTAGTTAGCTCCAATGTACTTTTTCTGATATGCAGCCTTAAAATAATCCCAAGTAAGATCTTCCGCTGCAGCACTGTCTCGAACCGTGAGCCACCACTGGTATGACTCATCTCGAAGAAGTGATACTATCCCCTTTAGTTTCTCTTCAGATGATCCAGTCTAGATCATCCATGATCCGCTCCGCTTCCAACCAATACTACTGCCGTCTTTGAGGAGCCACACGGACACACCGAAATACCTCGATACTTTTGCTCGAGTCGCTCAGGCATAGATTTCCTAGCTCCTGTGCCCCCACCTACTCCAGCTACCCTTTTCAGAACTCGCAGCATCACCTGCGACATGCGTCATCGATGCGCTCACGAAACACACCACCTCCGGTGGTGGCGATGCTGGTATCTCATTCTCGACCCCTGACCAGAACCTACGGGTTCAGAAACTATCATCCTACCTCGACCCGTCCACGACCATGTCCACCTCGTACTCATGACTAAAATCTTGTCGATTTAAAAGAATTTTATGCATCGATAATTATTCCATTGCTTAAAAGCAAAGTCTTATGAATATTAAAGAAGCTTTTGCTTTGCAAGTTCCGAGAGTCCTATCGGTTTCGGTTCTAAAGTAATCCACTATTGCTAGTCATCCAATCACATCAACATCAAAATCAGAAGCAGCGGTAAGGGTACTTACCTGGCGGATTGGTGGGAGACTTCGGTGCCATTCCTTTCAAACCATGCTTTTTAAAACAAAACACTTAAAACCGATGATTTAAAACATTTTGGGCCTCGAGCCCATCGAAACCTTTGAACTTGGCTCGATACCACAATTGTAACACCCAAACCAGTCCATACACCACCAAGATACGGTATATTACGGGGAAAAGGGTATTTGAGAGATTTAGGTTTCCGTTTAAAAGTTTGATGAAAACTCTTTCGTATGTTTTGTTCTTGTAGAAAACTTGAGCATGATTGTTAAAAAAGCGATAGTGTGTTTGAAAACCAGAAATTTTGAAAACTTAATCAGATATGTAAGTAAAACAAGTTTATCTCATTTAGAAATTTAAGTAATCCTTGTTGTTGCTTAAACACTTTTTAAGTTAATAAGAAATCACATTCGAGTTTGGAAGACAATTGAGTTTCATTTATTTTGAATTACGATTGTGATACCAGATGGTAACGTTTAAAACATCTCGCTGCGGTTTGAAGAAAACTTTATCTTTCCAAGTTTTAGCAAATTTTAACCCAATTAGTTTGTTAAGGCATGTTTGAAAGTAAATTTAAGCATAAAGATAACCAAAGTGAAATTTTAAAAAGGCCGTTTACAAACCCAACAAATCCAAATGAAAATAAATAAAGCAAAGCACCAAGTTTAAAATCGATTAAATCGACTTTTTATTTTTGGTATGGGCACCTCGAGTCCACCAGGCTCGTGTCCGCGATCTAAGTGTCACTGAAATGATAAGGGAGAAGGTGAGTCGCAAGACTCGGTGCATAAATCCCCTCCCAAGATATGCAACATACTAACACACATCATAACAAAGCAACACAATTCTTTTTTGATCCTAACCATCAGTAACACCTTTTCTACCAGTGTGGTGCCAAACCCTTTGGTGGTGCCAAACCACGGTGACCTAAAGTCACGATATCCATCAATGTGGTGCCAAACCACTTTGGTGACCCAAAGTCACGAATAGTCAATCTGTGGGGCCAACCCGTGTGATACCAAATCACCTGGCGGCGATCCGTATCTCAAAAGTGGGGCCAACCGGTGGTGTTAAACCACGAGGACGAGTCGCTATGAGGTGCCAAACCTCCGGTGTCCCAAAGACACAAGTGTGATACCAAATCACTTTGGTGACCGCAATCACAAATCCAATGATGGGGCCAACCCATCGTGTGATACCAAATCACTAGCGTCAATCCGTAAAATCAACCGTGGGGCCAACCCTTTGTGGTGCTAACAAGCCACTAGGATGAGGCGTGGAGGTGCCAAACCTACGGTGACCCAAAGTCACAAAATATCATCGTGGTACCAAACCAACGGAGGTGCCAAACCTCCGGTGTCCCAAAGACACGAGATATCATATTCCCCTCCACTCATATCACCCAATAACATATCATACTAATGCAAATCGTGCAAATCATGCAATCATGGTCACATGCTCAATATGGCATCTCATAATACATACACCATAAATCATGCTATCATATATCACTACAGATCTACGTAATGAAAGCGGACTTACCCGAATCCGTATCCATACCTCATTGGGTATTATATCAGGTCAACCATCTTGTTTCACTTTTCACACTCAGGTTATTAACATATTACTCAGTAAAAAGGTGTGTTAGTTTACACACCTATTAAAACGCACGCTTAATCCCAAAGAACCGGTTTAAATCCCTCGATTATCCCTCTCCTTGCAAATGGTTCGGTTTCCTACCAAACCCGAACCAACAATGGTTCTATTGACAATCGGCCTCCCCCCAACGATTAACAGAGAAAGAAGACTCCTCTTGCTAGCTTCCAAAATCCAAAGGCCCTTCTTCAACCGTTTGAACCACCAATCAACATTATTACCACACACAGAAATCGGCCACAAGATACTACTAGGAGAGGAAAGATTCGGCTAACACCTTTAACAGAAAGGAGAAGAGGATTCGGTCCTAGGTGATTAACACACCTATGTTCGACCTTGAGTGGGAAGAAAAGGAGAGTAGAGGTGAGAAGAAGTAGAAGCTACGGCAATGGGGTTTAAGAGAAGAAAAAGGAGGTTTGAAGAAACAAGTTGAGAGGGTTTTGGCTTAGGAGAAATGGGAAGAAACAAATGATGACAATTGGCTAAGGGGTTTTGGAAAAGAAAGAAAATAAAAGATGAATGGAGGGAGGGTGCTTTGGTTTGAGTGAAAAGAAATAGAGGAAGCAAAATATGTGAGGAAGAAAATTGGCTATTTAAAAGCACAAATGAACAAAGAGAGAGTTGGAATGGAGCATTACCACACTCACACAAATGTGAAAAAAACCAAGTGCAAAATTCGGCAAGTAAATTCACTCTCCACCCACCATTTAATAAACTATTTCTTAATTTACCCTTAATATTAACCCAAAACTCACTCTTTTTGATTCATTAAAGAATTTTCCTATTAAATTAACCCTTTTGTCGATATTTGATTTGAGTCGATATTTGATTTGCGGTTCAACTATGTTCTTTATTTCAATTGTTAAACTCTTTATTATTATCGTATGTTCTTATTCTTAAAAAAAAATGGGAATTTATTCATTACTAGTTCTATGAGCATTAAAATGGTTAAATTCACATCTTTAGAAGAAGCTCGTGTTATTATTGATAAGTTTTCAATTATTCATTATTAGTTTATTTTTTCTAGTTAGGTAATTTGTCAATTCAATCTTGATTTTAACCCTTAAATTCAGCCTTTATCCACACCTTTAACCCAAGCCCCATTACAACCCTTTTAAAGACCTTTTGATTTGTGTATCATCTCATTTTATAGTGGTGGAGATTTGATTTCCATGCAAGCCTATGGTAATAACTTTTCATGTTTGACTTTTGAGTGATTTATCTTGAATCTTAAGCACTTTGAGTGATTTGAGTGAATCCTTTGTGAGGATGTCAATTCTTGTCAATTTTGGATCAAAGGTAATTATTTAGATAAGGGAAAACACCTATGTTTTCGTGCTACAAAAAATTGTGACTTAGATTGTGTGAATCTTTAGGACTATTTAAATTAAATTATCCATGTATGAATTATTTATGAATTATGATGAGACATTATTGATGAGAATTATGATTTAATGAAGTTTAATTTTAATTGTGAGTTGAGGATTTTGCTTGAAGACAAACAAAGGCTTAAGTATAGGGATATTTGATAAACTATAATTTATACATATTTTAACCCTATGCTTGGCTTATTTTTGGATGAATTTTCATTAGATTTGATCAATTCGATGCTTCTAATCCTTTAATTTCATGTTTTACACTCACGAGAGCTTAGGGAGTCGAAAACAACGAGAAATGGGCCAAAATCGGACAAAATGGGCCTACCTTAGAAATCAACACGGCCGTTGTTACGAGCAAAATCGAACATGGCTTGGATCAATGTACGCGGGAAGACCACACGGCCGGTGTGTAGAGCAGAAGCGAGCACGGTCTAAGGAATCAAACACGGGCGTGTCCCTGCCGTATCAAAGTTTAATTCTATTCAAAATAGGCTACTTGTGGGCCAAGAGAGGTGTTCCAAAGCCTATATAAACACCATAAGGGGCAACCTAAACGAAGAGGCCTAGGAGAAGGTAGAAAATACTCGAAGATAGCCATCAGAAGCAGCTTAGGAGAAGGATCTCCATCAAGACTGAATATCTCCCATCAAGTTCTTTAGAAGTTTTTTGGGTTTTCTTATGTTTTGTTGTTTTCCCTAATTTAATATGTTTCCCTTTATCAGTATGAACTAAATCCCTTAGATCCCTAAGGGGATGAAACCTAAGACGGATCTTATTATTATTTGATTTATAAGATAAATACTTGTTCTTATTCTTAATTGTGAGTGCTTATTCTTGTTTTGATAATTCAGGTTATAGATTCAAGTCGAATGTGCTTATTTAGAGGAGCAAAAGTCCCTGTTTAAGAGTAGATCAACACAATTAAGCGGAGTTGATTGCAACCCTAGAAATAGGGCGATAAAAATCTACCGGATTAGAGTCAAATCTAATAAGGAACCCATAGATAGAGTTAATACGACAATAGGGGTTTTAATTAGAAAGAAATTTCAATTAATCAACCTAGAGTCAATTGTTTTTAGCTTTGAAAAAGATATTAACATAAATCATGGATTTCTATGGATTAAGTAAAGTGAATAAATCGTATGAATCAAAAGTAATAAGTGAAGTCTAGGTGGATTCTTCCTTAGGTATTGCCTATCTCATAAAGTTGTCTAAAAGTATTTTCTCAATTCGTTCTCTGTCGTGTTTTTAATAAGTTTAGTTTTAAAAAGAAATCACTCCAATTCTTAGGCTAGATAATAAGAAGATATCAATTACTAGTATTCTTGGTCCTTGTGGATACGATATTATCAGTCTTACCATAACTATACTATTAAACGATAGGTGCGCTTGCCTTTATTATGATCATAGTTAGTTAGAGACACATCAGATGGCAACATCAATTTGTATGCAACTGGCCCAACACGCTCGATAATCTCATAAGGTCTAATAAACCTCAGACTTAACTTGCCTTTACGTCCGAATAGGAGCACTTTCTTCCACGGAGACACTTTTAAGAATAGTTTGTCACCTATTTCAAATTCAATTTCTTTTCGTTTCAAGTCCGTATAAGACTTCTAACGATCAGATGCTGATTTCAGATTATCACAGATTACTTTTACTTTTTGTTCAGTACATTTTATCATATCAACCCCATGCAGCTTATTTTCACTGAGCTCGGTCAATACAGAGGTGTTCAACATTTACGTCGTATGAAGCTTCTTAAGGTGTCATTTTAATGCTCGACTGAAAATGTTGTTATATGCCATTTCAATCAATGGCAGGTACTGCCCCACATACCATCAAATTCAAGAATGCAACATCTTAACATGTCCTCAAGAATCTGAATAATTCATTCAGACTGACCATCCATTTGCGGGTGGAAAGCTGTACTGAAATCCAATTTCGTGCCTAAACCTTTTTGCAATTTCTTCTAGAACTACTGAAGTAAACCTCAGATCTCTATAAGACACAATGGATAGTGGCACCCCGTGTAATCTCACAATATCAGAAATAAAAGCTCAGCTAATCTATAAGGGAGTAATCAGATCGCATCGGAATAAAATGGGCAGATTTTGTCAATCGATCAACTACAACCCAAATTTCATCTTTCTTTCTCGGAGTCAGAGGCAATCCCAAAACAAAATCCATTATCACTCTATCCCATTTCCACTCGGGAATCAGAATCAATTGTAGCAACCCATATGGAACCTGATGTTCAGCTTTAACTTGCTGACAGACTAGACATTTCGACACAAAGTCAGATATATCCCTTTTCATACCAGACCACCAATAATATTGTTTCAAATCATGATACATTTTAGTGCTTCCGGATGAACTATTAAACGACTGTTATGTGCTTCATTTAAAATCAACTGAATCAATTCTAGGTTTCTCAAACACAAATTGGATCTCGAAATCTCAAGCAATCATCATTATCAACTCAAAATTCAGAATCAGAGTTCGGATTGCACTAAACTTGTTTCGCTATTATTTTATTATCGACTTTCTGATCATCACATATCTGCTGTGAAAACAACAATTTTGCTTTCAATTCAGCTATCACTGAACTATCATCAGACAAATCGAATTGAGCATTCAAAGCATATAATGCAAATAATGATTTCCTACTCAGTGCATCAACAACGTCATTTGCTTTACCCGGATGATAATCAATTACAAGTTCATAATCTTTCAATAACTCTAGCCACCTTTTTGACGCAGATTCAATTCTTTTTGAGTCATCAGATATTTTAAACTTTTATGATCTAAAAAAACATGACATTTCTCCCCGAACAGCTAATGTTGCCAAATCTTTAATGCAAACACAATTGCAACTAGATCAAGATCATGTGTCGGATAATTCTTTTCATACGATTTCAATTGTCTTGAAGCATAAGCTATTACTTTGCCTTCTAGCAACAAAACACATCCTAGACCATTTAATGAAGCATCATTGTATATCACAAATTCTTTACCCGATTCTAGCTGTACTAAAATTGGAGCTTCAGTTAAAAGGGCTTTTAACTAATCAAAACTTTTCTGACATTTATCAGACCATTCAAACCTTACATCTTTTTGAAGTAGTCTAGTCAATGGAGTTGCTATCATCGAAAAGCCTTTTACAAACCAACGATAATAACCAGCAAGTCCCAGAAAACTAAGGATTTTAGATACAATTTTTCGTGGTTTCCAATCCAGAATAGCAGAAATCTTGCTCGAATCAACTCGTATTCCTGAGGTCGATACAATATGTCCCAGAAAACTAACTTCACACAACCAGAATTCACATTTGCTGAATTTCGCATACAATTGTTCTTCTCTCAGAGTTTGCAACACAATCCTCAGATGCTCGGCATGCTCAGTCTCATCCCGTGAATAAATCAAAATTTCGTCAATGAATACAAAAACAAATCGATCTAGGTACGGTCTAAAAATTCTATTTATCAGATCCATAAAAACAGTAGGAGCATTTGTTAGTCTGAAAGGCATAACTAAAAACTCATAATGCTCGTACCTCGTTCTAAAAGTAGTTTTTGGAATATTTGAATCTTTAACTCACAAATGGTATTATCCCGATCTCATATCTATCTTTGAAAACACAGTAGCTCCTTTTAACTGATCAAACAAATCATCAATCCTAGGCAACAGATATTTGTTCTTTATGGTCACTTTGTTCAACTGACGATAATCAATGCACATTCTCATCGTGCCATCTTTCTTTTCACAAATGAGCAGAGCACCCCAAGGTGAGAAACTTCAGATAGCGAACCCTCATGTCATTGCGGAAGAACGGTTCTTTTGGTTAACTCTTGCATCACAATTTACTAACTCGTTAACCGATTACCCCATACATGGGTATCCATCACTTTAGCCTTTATTGTCACTATCACACATCATACTCAAGTATACACATTAATAAACAATTAAGGAGAAGCAATGCGATGATTACGCACCTGATTAGCACATTGACTAAACCTCGAAATCACACGTGGCTCCTAAAAGTCTCAAGTCTCCAAATCTCGGTAGATCACTACTACAAATGCTGACTATACGCCTCCTAAAAAGGTTCTGCCTTCCCTACAATCGGCCAAAACTAAACAACATAATCATGCTAATCAACATCTAAGGGTATAACCGTAATTTTACCTACCAAGGGCATTTTCGTAATTTACCCACCAAGGGTATTGTCGTAAATTGACAACTGTAATGGCCTTTCCGAAGGCCTAATGTCGCCACTAGCGACTCAGCTACCATTTCCGGTCGTACCGGATGATTGGGCCTAAAACTCGATTTCAGCCCATCCGGGCCCCCATGCTCGTGTGGCCCACCTAGCACAAATCTAGCCACGTATATAAGTTCCACCTAGTCTAGTTCAACATATACTAACCAATCATACAATTTACTCATATATTACGGGCCCACTTTGGCCCATCGAGGCCCAAGCATTTCAACCCACGAGAATACTACTAATGGCCTCAACTATCACGTTGAAGCCCCACACATGCTAAATGCGCTCGTGTGGCTACTAATGTCGATGTAATCAGACATTTCGACATTTTGCCGCTCTACAACTAGAGTAGAGAGAGTTACACACGATAGGACTCAGGGGCTAATCAGGTGCTCGATCACTATTGTGCCCAAACGCCTCAAGATGTGTTTACTCTCCTCCTAGGATGCTCTTTATATAGCTAGCTCTTCACCATCCTTCTTTGTATCTTTCCGATGTGGGATCCCTTCGTCAGTAGAGTTTAAATCCAACTGAAACTCTTGCCGTCAAACCATAAAATAATACTCCCTTGCTTCTCATGAGATTCGAACCTACAAAGTTGTGACTTTAACTCTTTCAACTCTGTTGGTGTCATTCTATATAGAGCTATCGAAATAGGTGTAGTACCAGGCAATAGATCAATACCAAATTCAACCTCACGTATCGGAGGCAATCCCGGTAATTCTTCAGGGAATACATCATAAAACTCACGAACAATTGGCACTGATTCAACTTTCTTTTCAGACACTTTCGAATCAATCACATAAGCAAAATAAGCTTCGTATCCCTTTTTCACATAACTCTGAGCTTTCAACACCAATCATAGCAGGCAATCCATTCAAATCATTAGACTCAACCCTAACTATTTCATCATTCGGACATCTCAAATCAATAGTCTTTCTTTTACAGTTTACAACAGCATCATGCAATATCAACCAATCCATACCCAGAATGATATCTAACTCGTTGAATAGTAATAGCATCAGATCAACAGGAAAATAGATATCTCGAAATACTAACGGACAGTTCTTGCATACTTTGTCAACTAGAACACTTTTACCTAAGGGGTTCGATACTTTTATAACAAACTCAATAGACTCTACAGGCAAAGTCTTACTGGATACTAAGTTCATGCATATATATGAATGAGTAAAACTAGGGTCTATCAATGTAATCACAGAAGTATCATTAATTGTAAAAGTACCGGTTATAACATTTGGAGATAAAGCTTCCTCACGAGCTCCTATAGCATATGCTCTGGCAGGTGCTCTAACTTCAAATCTCACAACAGTATCTCTCGAAGTTCTCTGACTACCACTGACATTTCTTACATTTCGAGAAGGTCTACATCTCATTGAAACATTCTAGATCTCAGATTCTACATAATTTCTTGCTCAACGGACTCTAGAGAGTCACGAATGAAATGATCTAATGATCTACATCTGAAGCAAGCTCGATCATTTAATCTACAACTTCCCAGATGCCTTTTTCCACAATGTCTACATTCAGGTTTCTTGGATCAAACATTTCCAACACTTTCCATTGAAGTTGATGGAGCTTTACATTTCAACTATGATCCAGCTCGATCTCTACTTGAATGTCCCACATTAAATCTCGAACGACTTTGTTCATCTCTGAATTTCTTCGAAGCAGACTAAAATAATTTTCTCGAAAACCTCTTTCTCACATCTCCAGCTTCAGACTCAGCTTTTCTTTTATCTTTCTCGAGTGCCTCAGCTTTGCACGCTCAGTCAACAAGCACTACAAACTCTTTTATCTCCAAAATCCCAACTAGCAAGCGGATACTTCATTAAGGCCAACTTTAAATCTCTTACACATTATTGATTCAGATGATACACATTCTCGGGCATACTGACTTAGCCTCATGAACTCTCATTCGTAGTCAGTGACAGACATGCGGCCCTACTTCAATTCCAGAAATTCTTTTCATTTCTGATCAATGAATCTCTGACTAATATATTTCTTCCAAAATTCAGACTGAAAGAAATCCCATGTGACCTGCTCTTTCGAAACAATAGAAATCAAAGTTTTCCACCACTGGTAAGCCGCGTCTCTTAGTAATGATACAACACATTTAATACTTTCCTCCGGAGTAAAGGACACATCATCAAATACCTAGATAGTGTTTTCTAACCAGAACTAGGCTTTCTTAGCATCATCATCGCTGGTAGCCCTGAACTCTTCAGCCCCATACTTACGGATTTTATTGACTAGAGGCTTGTTCAACAGATTCGGATTCATAATCGGAGGCATAGCAGATGTCTGAGGGGGATTAAGTGGGGGCAGAGGTTGTGAAACAGCTGGATTATTTCTCATAAATTGAGTGAACCATTCACTCATCATCTATAAGAAAGCTTGTTTAGGGGCAGAGGTTGTGAAACAGCTGGATTATTTCTCATAAATTGAGTGAACCATTCACTCATCATCTAGAAGAAAGCTTGTTTAGCTTCTCCCTCTTGACCACTCGTAGTAGGTCTTGATTAAGATGGCGATGTCCCTTACGCAGGAGCAGGCGCATTGCTTTCTACATCGTCAACTATGGCTCTTTCGAGATCCATTACTATACGATAAACACATTTTATACATCAGGATTCATCACACTATCACAGATCAGATATATGGCATGTATAGCTAAACTCTCATACTCTACGTTAGTCCGAGAATCAACTAAACTATAGCTCTGATACCAACCAAATGTAACATCCCTAAACTGTATCTGTCGCCGGATTAGGGTTAAAGGCATTACCGGACAGATCAAAAACTTTTACACACATTTCATACAACCATTCATCAATCACAATCAAGTGTCCCTTTTATAGGTTAACGAGCCCTTAATCATGCTTTAGAATAGGGTTAAAACTAGGTCACACGTCCGTGTGGGTAGGCCGTGTGCTTTCCATGGCTACTAGACACACCCATGTCTCCTGGCCGCACCAAATCAGAGCATGTATATTGACTTATCCTCACGGCCAACAAACACGCCCGTGTGCTATGGCCTTGTACACTTATGCTTTCTACTGACTTATTCACACGGCTACCAGGCACACCCGTATGCTACGGCAGTGAACACTTAGGTTAGCTACTTATTCACACGGCTTTCTGGCACGCCCGTGTGCCATGGCTGTGTAGGCAAAATAGGCCACTTGCAAGGCCAAAATGCCACCCATACAAGGGTGAAACCCTACAAGAAAATTACCAATTCATTTCATACACACTTGACATCCAAAACATGTCAAACAATCTGCATATTTTCATATTCAAACTCATTTCCAATCATACCACTGTGCCCAACTAAAACTCATACACATTCAAACATGAGTCATCCACATTTATCTTTAATATAACTATTTCTTTTATCAAACATACTAACTCATAATGCATTCATATGCTTACCATAAACTTGTCCATTTCATGGTCATGAGATCATGCCAAAACCAACATCATATATCATATTCACAAATGCATAATACCAACACATAACTAGCCACATCACATGGCTAAGTTCATATCTCAAATTATACCAAATAACTAGCCTATACGTGCCATATTTAGCTATATACAAATCTTCAAAGTACCAAAACAAGTTTGAGTAGTGTGATGACAATCCTCGATGATCTTTGAGCTTTCAGTAGCTTTGACGATCTATAAAACAGAACAAACACACACAAAGTAAGCTTTCTAAAGGCTTAGTAAGCCATATACAAATAAACTTAACATATAAGCATTCAAGACATATAATCAATATGAGTTCACTATTAGCTTAATTGCATAATCATAATTCTTCTTGGCACATTTACTTAGCCATTCATCTTTCAATCTTGCATATCACTACATACTCTTTTAGCTCATAGCTTTTCCATTCATATAACACACTTACATTCTCATATTCGAATACATAATTAACCTAGGTAAGTTTAAGGAAATACTTACCTTCTTATACACACAATGTGTACTTATCAAACGTACCTGAAACAGCTGTACAATTCACATATTCATTCATTTCTTGGACTTGCCCGTTGAACCGTTTGAAATCTAATAGGATACGCAGAGTGCTCAGAATAGTCGTACAATGCAAATGTCCCAGATGTGGTATTACATGTAATCAGACATCGATGCCACTGTCCTAGACAGGGTCTTACACGAATCACATATCGATGCCAACGTCCCCGACGTGGTGTTACACGAAATCTCAAATCAATGCCAATGTCCTAGATGTGGTCTTACATGATATCACATAATAGACACCTATGTCGTGATATAGTTAATCCTATCTATTCCTAGGTTCAAACGGGACTTCACGGACATAATCACTATGTCAATTCTATCTCGGAATTCATGTATACATCATCTCATATACATTCATCATTATCAATAGTCATAAGAACATACATAATTCAATACAAATACATTTATTTGTATCTTGACTTAACTCGGAGTCAGATATTCGTTCGGACTTGGTTATTCGACTACTTTCGCTTTCCCATGATCCAAGTCCGTTTTCTTTAGTTCTTGATCTATACATATTCAAATTTAACCCTTTCATTCATCAACTTATTCAATCCAATCCAAAAACATACATTTAGGGCTCTTTGCAACTTAGCCCTCATATTTGCACATTTTATCAATTTAGTCCATTTTTCTCAAAACATCAAATATATAAAATCACCACATACCCATACTTAGCATAATGTTTATGTATCTCATACAAATCCAAACATTTCATTTATTTCATAAATTAGTCCCTCAAAATGCTATTTTCTCTATTTAGCCCTAATTAGCTAAATTCATCAAAAATTCAAGAACAAAACAAGTTCATTTAACACATATCTTTCATTTAACACCAAAACTCATCACAAAGCTCATCATTCCATCAATGGCACATCTCATAAACATCATCAGTTCTTCAAATTAAAACATGGGTTTCCAATATTTCGAAGCAACGATTGCAAAAACATACAAATTATCAAAAACCTAAGCAAAACATACCTTAATCTAGCCCAAGTATGTGCCGAATGTAAAAGGAATTCAAACCCTTCTTCTTTGCTCTTATTTTTGGTGATGACACATAAAGATAATAGCATTTTAGCCTTAGTTATTTGTTTAATCATCTTTCATTTCTCAAATTACTAATTTACCCTTCCTGTAACACTCCAAACCCAGCCCAAACACCACGACCGAATTTAGAATGCTATGAGGAAAAAGTTTGAAAAGAATCTGTCATAAGAGTGAAAACATAATAATTTTTCGTCATTTATAAAACATTGTACATTTAAAATACTTAAGTAAAAATTATGTTGTTACAAATTTTCGAGTTTAAAACTTTAATATAATTTTTTAAGATATAAATAGGTTCCAAAAATAATTTCCAGTGGTTAGTACAATAACAATTTAACTTCAAACCATAAAAAGTTCCCAAATACTTTAAGTGGCCTTATTACAATAAAGATTTACTCAAAAGTACTAAAAATATAAAGTGCATAAAACAAATAAACATCTTCTGCATGGCCAAATCGTATCCGACTCAATGTGCAATTATTTCACATGTCTCCACAAATGGGCTTGGCCCACCACACAGTCCACAATCATAGTCCACAGTCATAATCATGCAAAATGAATCCCAACCCATCCTAGTGTCCATCGCTACACACCCCGCACTGCTGACACACCAGGGGATTACTAAATCACCTCCAACCGCTACACACCTCCTTAGTAGACTTGCTGCCCAAGGCCGTGGCTTAGCCACCAATCACCTAAGTGACCCCACATATCAATATCCACGAGGTGACTCAAGGTCATCTTTAATCCACGGTGATGCACATAGCTATCATCCGCCCACGATGTGGCACATAGCCAACACCCCACCTTGATGAAGCACATAGCCAACATCAAGCGCCAATATAGCTCAAGGCTAACATCAGACCACGTACATAAATGTACACCCTGTCCTTCAATAGTCATGTCCCAATCCCCATGCATATATATATCATGTCAGAATAACATTTAAATGAGTTTATACCACATGCTTACCACAATTTCATACATAAATCACAGGTAGATTAATATCATTAAATATTGACCTGATTACCCAATTACCCACCATGGGTAGTCACCATATCAGTCATATTTTCGGCCACCATACATATCATATACACACGTATATATAGATATAACAACAAATACAAACAACAGGAGAACAGTGTGATAACTACACACCTTATAAGCAAAAGTCGCCTAAACCCGAACACTGTAGCCTACACAAATTGCACCTTGCGATTTGTTGAACTCTTCCTACACAGCTATGTTAGATTCGGCTCTTGCATAGATGAACAGAGTAACGGCCTTTAGCCTACTACTACCATCATCTTACCTCAACTGATCGAATCCCAAAATCGCACGTTTGAACCTAACAATCTTCCAAAATCCCTTGATGGATCGAAACCCGAGAGATCTCTACTCCTTTAACGTTAGACTACTGAAATTTCGATATCACCTTTCATAGATTTGGCCATAATAAGAAAATGGAGTTAGACTTCTTGACTTTCAGCAATCAAAAGAGATAAAAGAAAAACAATTAGAAGAGAACTCTTACCCAATATTGTGAAACGATTGGAGTAGATTCCAGCCTATGGTACTTTCGGCTTTAAAGAAAAGAAGTGAAGTAAAGAAATTTGGGGAGGTTCAATAGAGGTTCGGCTATTGAGAGTTATGAAGAGAAAAAAAGAGTTGGGGTTGAAGAAGTTTTGACAATGGGGAGATTGAGAGAGATACCTTAGTTTTTGAAGATGGTTGAATTGGTAAGAAGATGAAGAAGAAGAGAAGGTAAGGTTTTAGGGGTTTCAGCTTCTAGTCACAAAAGAAAAGAAAAAGAACACAAGAGCTTTCGGGAAAAGAAATCGCACAAGGAAATGCCTAAACCTCCCTATGCAAATTCGGCTACAAAAGAAAAGGTGTTTTGGAAGTACAAGAATGACCAAATAGAAATACACCCAACCATTCATCCTTGCCAAAGTCTACCACAAAAATTCGGCCACCCCCTAGTCCATAATGCCGTCCACATACATGGTCAAGTTGGCCATTAAAAAGTTTCCAAAACCTCATCCCTTAATCCAAGCCTTATGTCCCCTTATCATACCAAAAGCTTAGGATTTCATTCATTAAATTAATCACTTGCCTTTTTCCCTTAATCTACTATCCATAAATGAAAAAGTCCATCCTTACCATAATTAAAGTTTGACCGACACATGTCATACAAATGCAAAAATAAAAGTCACCTTATTGCCATCCATGGGATTCGAACCTAAGTCCCCCTCACATTGCTTGTGGCGTCACTTCTTAAGGCCATAAGTGGTGCCTCCCTTGCCACTTTGCCAACAGAATTCTTGTGTCTAAATCCTCCAACAAATTTTCTTAAGGCCTATCTTGACTAGTTCCTTTTAAGAATTAAAAATCTAATATATTTCCAAGGCATTCACCTACATTCTAAAGTTCCCGAAACTCTCAAAACACACTCAAACCATACATAGGCACGCTACCACATACATTCAAGTTAAAACTCATAACCCCTAGATCCCGAATGTTATAATTCTACCCCCTTAAAAATAATTTCAGCCTCGAAATTACCAACTAACTAGCAGTCGTACATCCTATCTCACCACACTACGCTCTTGTTACGCGCTCTGATCTTAATAAAACCAATATACTTTCTACTAAATCTTGAAACCCTTCCTCACCATCTTCTCTGCCTTACGAGCAGACACTACATTGGATAAGTAATTACTCCGTTCACCTATCACTATAACCTCTGAACCTCTAAAGACACTTCCCTAAAGACTGATTGCCCTAAAGGACTAACTACAGTCATCTTCCTAGGTACAATCCCCAGGTTCACACTCAAAGTTCCAGATACTTTACTAGTAATATAAGAACGAGTTGACCCGATGCCTAATAAAGCTGTAAGGGTAATCCAGTAATAAGAAATGTACCCGTGCCCACATCTGGTGCATCCCTTCCTCGCGACATCTGGGTGCATAAACCAATCTTGGCTGTCTCGCAACTGAACTCCCAGCACCTCGGCCTGATGTTCCACGACCTTGGCCGAAACCATTCCCTCCATGGTTCAGACCACGACCCCTCGTCGCTTGCTGACCACCTCTGCCCAGCTGCACATACCCTAGACGAGCCCTATTAAGATCCTGAGGACAATCTTTAATCAAATGGGACTTAGACTTACACCTAAAACACTCCCGATCCCGTCCCCAGCAATCGCCAACATGAAACCTTCCACACCAAGCACATGGATGGTCCTGATTTCCAGTAGCTGGCATAGAAACACGAGAAGAATTTTTAACCCTCGGTCTTTTCTGAAGACTCACAGATGATTCTGACGGTCTAAAATTCCTCTTATCACGGTTCCTATCCCTATCTCTATTCAGCCTCTCGGCCCTCTTAACCTCCTCGGTTATCCGTGCCCTATCCACTAAGACGCAAAGTCCCTCTCTCGATCTTGAGCAATCAACACTGCAACTTATCTCGCAACCCATCCTCAAATCGACACACCTTTCAGAATCGTGAGCTACAATCCCTCTAGCATACTGACTTAACCGCAGAAACTTTGCTTCATACTCAGCTACCGACTTATTTCCTTGTACTAAATTTAGAAACGCCTTTCTCTGAGAGTCTATGTAGCTAGCTACGACGTATTTCCCTTCAAACTTAACCTTAAAATACCCCCAATCCACTCGATCCGCAGGAATACTCTCCTTGACAGTGAGCCACCACTGGTAGGCCTCATCTTGAAGCGCAAATAAAGACACTTTCGACTTTTCCTCGTGAAGCGGTCCAAATCGTCCATGATCTTCTCGACTGCCTCTAACCATTACTCCGCTACATTCGGAGCTACCCCAGATGCTCCCCTAAAAACCTCAGCTCCATTGGATCTAAGTCTCTCAGCTACTGACTTTCGAGCTCCATTACCCATACTAGCTCCCGCTACTCGCTCTAAAACTCGCAGCATAGCCTGCGATACTGCGTCATCTCCTCCAGTTTGCTCTTGAAATTCTGCCCCAATAGCCGGTGGCAGAGCCTCATTTTCGAAACCCTGACCAGACCCAACTGGTTTCGACACAGCCATTCCGCTTCTGCCACGTACACGACGACCACGTCCCCTAGAACTCATGTCTACTATCGCAATTTAATCTGATTTAAGAAAATTTATGCATTAGTTATTAGTTCCACTGATTACCCGCGAACAATTTTATGTAAAGAAGTTTTTAGTAGTAGTTCTTTCGATCAACCAAAGTTTTCATCCCAAGTTTACTACCCTAATTCAGAGAGTCACATTCATTCATCAACAACATCCACTACACTACTTTGGGCATTTTGTCCGTTCCCAACCCAGGGGTATTTTCGTAATTCATCCTACAGAGTATTTTAGCAATAAAACGGGGTTAATTCAAAAATAATCTTACAAGTCAATGGTATTTCAAAAATTTTAGAAATCGGGATCACTTTGAAAATTGATACAAATCAGAGGTATTTTTTTACAATTTTAGAAATCGGGTTTATTTCGGTAATTTTGTAAATCAGGGGTAATTTAGTAAATTTTCCAAACTGGGGTATTTTAGTCATTTTTCAAATCTAAGGTAGTTTTTACAAAACAGTGTAGTTGGTCCCTTTTGGGTTTTAATTATCTGGTTTAACCGGTGAATAGGTCCTCTTGGTTAGGGTGAACCGTCACTACGCACCAGGTAGAATTCGAGTGAAGAGAAGGTGAGTCACTAGGACTACTTAAATACCAAGCTCCCACCGAATCCAATCCTAGACATGCGCACAACTGTTGCCACACCCTAACTCGGCGACTTACTCACAGGTTTGTTTGGTTGCACTTAAGTATTATGTATCTTGTGTTGGAGTAAACTAGTCCTAGGGTTCAACAGCTCCTAATCTACTAATCTACGATCCCATAATGTCCATAAAGTTTCACATACCAATCACTTCAGTGTTAAGGGTACTTACCTAGTGGACTTCGGGCCGGAGATACAGGTGCCATGCCAGAATAAACCTGAAATAGTTCATGAAAGTCTATGTTTTTGAAAAGCCCATTTTTTAAAAAAATGTTTTTGGCCCAAAAACCCTCAAAGTCGAGTTTTGAACCTTGCTCTGATACCAAATTGTAACACTCCAAACTCGGCCCAAACACCACGACCGAATTTAGAATGCTACTGAGGAAAAAGTTTGAAAAGAATTTTTCATAAGAGTGAAAACATAATAATTTTTCGTCATTTATAAAACATTGTACATTTAAAATACTTAAGTAAAAATTATGTTGTTACAAATTTACGGGTTTAAAACTTTAATATAAGTTTTTAAGATATAAATAGGTTCCAAAAATCATTTCCAGTGGTTAGTACAATAACAATTTAACTTCAAACCATAAAAAGTTCCCAAATACTTTAAGTGGCCTTATTACAATAAAGATTTACTCAAAAGTACTAAAAATATAAAGTGCATAAAACAAATAAACATCTTCTGAATGGCCACCTCGTATGTGCTCCAACCCGGTCCAAGAATCATGTATCACCTGCATTGTTTTTAAAAAAATAGGGTGAGTCAAACTGACTCAGTGTGCAATTATTTCACGTCTCCACAAATGGGCTTGGCCCACCACACAGTCCACAATCATAGTCCACAGTCATAATCATGCAAAATGAATCCCAACCCATCCTAGTGTCCATCCGCTACACACCCCTGTGCCTGCCGCACACACCAGGGAATTACTAAATCACCCTCCAATCGCTACACACCTCCTTAGCAGACTTGCTGCCCAAGGCCGTGGCTTAGCCACCGATCACCTAAGTGACCTCACATATCAATATCCACGAGGTGACTCAAGGTCATCCTCAATCCATGGTGATGCACACAGCTATCATCCGCCCATGATGTGGCACATAGCCAACATCAAGCGCCAATGTAGCTCAAGGCTAACATCAAACCACGTAATAAATGTACACTCTCTCCTTCAATAGTCATGTCCCAATCCCCATGCATATATATATATATATATATATATATCATGTCAGAATAACATTTAAATGAGTTTATACCACATGCTTACCACAATTTCATACATAAATCACGGTAGATTAATATCATTAAAACGATTGATTACCGATTACCCACCATGGGTAGTCACCATCTCAGTCATATTTTCGGCCACCATACATATCATTTACACATATATATATAGATATAACAACAAATACAAACAACAGGAGAACTGTGCGATAACTACACACCTTATAAGCAAAAGTCGCCTAAACCTGAACCCCGTAGCCTACACAATTTGCACCTTGCGATTTGTTGAACTCCTCCTACACAACTATGTTAGATTCGGCTCTTACATAAATGAGCAAATGTGACCTTGACCTACTACTACCATCATCTTACCTCAACTGATCGAATCCCGGAATCACACGTTTGAACCTAACAGTCTTTCAAAATCCCTTGATGGATCAAAACCCGAGAGATCTCTACTCCTTTAAAGTCAGTCTACTGAAATCCCGATATCATCTTTCATAGATTTGGCCATACCAAGAAAATGGAGTTAGACTTCTTGACTTTCGGCAATTAAAAGAGATAGAAGAAAAACGATTAGAAGAGAACTCTTACCCACTATTGTGAAACGATTGGAGCAGATTCCAGCCTATGGTACTTTCGGCTTTAAAGAAAAGAAGTGAAGCAAAGAAATTTGGGGAGGTTCAATAGAGGTTCGGCTATTGAGAGTTATGAAGAGAAAAGAAGAGTTGGGGTTGAAGAAGTTTCAGCAATGGGGAGATTGAGAGAGATACCTTGGCTTTTTGAAGATGGTTGAATTGGTAAGAAGATGAAGAAGAAGAGAAGGTAAGGTTTTAGAGGTTTCGGCTTCTAGTCACAAAAGAAAAGAAAAAGAACACAAGAGCTTTCGGGAAAAGAAATCGCACAAGGAAATGCCTAAACCTCCCTATGCAAATTCGGCTACAAAAGAAAAGGTGTTTTGGAAGTACAAAAATGACCAAATGGAAATACACCCAACCCCTCATCCTTACCAAAGTCTACCACAAAAATTCGGCCACCCTAGTCCATAATGCCGTCCATATACATGGTCAAGTTGGCCATTAAAAAGTTTCCAAAACCTCATCCCTTAATCCAAGCCTTATGTCCCCTTATCATACCAAAAGCTTAGGATTTCATTCCTTAAGTTAATTACTTGCCTTTTTCCCTTAGTCTACTATCTATAAATGAAAAAGTCCATCCTTACCATAATTAAAGTTTGACCGACACATGCCATACAAATGCAAAAATAAAAGTCACCTTATTGCCATCCATGGGATTCGAACCTAAGCCCCCCTCACATTGCTTATGGCGCCACTTCTTAAGGCCCTAAGTGGCGCCTCCCTTGCCACTTTGCCAACTGAATTCTTGTGTCTAAATCCTCCAACAAATTTTCTTAAGGCCTATCTTGACTGGCTCCCTTTTAAGAATTAAAAATCTAATATATTTCCAAGGCATTCACCTACATTCTAAAGTTCCCGAAACTCCCAAAACACACTCAAACCATACATAGGCATGCTACCACATACATTCAAGTTAAAACACATAACCCCTAGATCCCGGATATTACAATTCCATATATCAAATAAGACAAAATAACACTATGGTCATTATGTCATTTAATCATCCATTATCTTATGAATGGATTTATAACAACATAAGGCCTCCATCTTAAAAAGCCACAAAACATAGGTACTTTAACAATTAGCATGCTAGTTTTGCATTTAATGCAATTTAATCCTTTTATCAAATTAAACATATATACGGACAATTTAACTTACGAAAATTTAACACATGCTTAATCACCCATCTATGGCACAGAAAATAATATTAAATTATTATTGTAACTCAGATTTGTGGTCTCGAAACCACTATTTTGACTAGGGTCTAAATCAGACTATTACAGTTGATCCTGACTTCTAGCACACAGCCAGTCACACGCCCGTGTGTCCAGCCCGTGGTCGATCCTGACCTGTTTCACTTGGCAAACTCAAATAACACGGTTGAGCAACACACCCGTGTGCTCAACCATTTGGGTAATTATAGGCCATTTTCAAGGCCAAATTTGCCACCCACACTTAGGTACACCTACAAGCTTCAAAAAAATACCAATTCATGCCTCAAAATGCTTTCAAACATGCCATTTCATACACCAATTAATCAACAACTATACCATTTATAATAATACTCAATTTCATCCCACATTAGTTCAACCAAAGTACCAAAATTCAAATCTCAAACATATATACCAAACATCATATAAACCTTGCCATCATACACATTTTATCCATCATTCTCATCAACCAATTCAAACATAATATATATGCCATTTTTATTCTCACTATTTCATATCTCATTCATTATATTCATAGTCTATCTATATGTACCAACATCATTAAATTTCCAAGTCATATCACATGGCATAGACCAAACATCTCAAAATATACTATATCAACTAGCCTATACATGCCATATACCAAAATATATGCATCTTTCAAAAGTACCCAAAATAGATAGCTGGTAGTGTGATAGAGATGTTGACGATTCCCGGATCCAAGGTAGCTTTACTAACATTGTAAAGCAGAGAAACAAATCACACAATAAGCTTTCAAAGCTTAGTAAGCTCGTAATATAATACATTCAAATTAACAAACCAAGCTCATTAAATAATTAAATCCATCACATAAATCAATTCTCAAATATTCATGCCATATCATCCATAGCTAAAATACTCATTCATTCATTCCTAGCTTCATTTATAAACTCATCAACCACAAAGGTTCAATACATACCTTAGCTAACACATAGTTATTCAACTTCCAAGCTACTCAATACTCGATATTACATTTCGATCATCTTTTGATATTCGTTTAATTTAATCACACACTCGGTGCCATATACATAACCAAAGCATATCCGTCATCGCACACTTAGTGCCTATTCTTTTAACTAACTTATCTCGGTATCGCACACACAGTGCCAAATCAATAAGTCTAAGCTTTCATAACATCACACACACAGTGCTATACATCTCTGTTTCGATTTCAATTTCGAACACTTAGTGCCCTCTAATTCAAATTTGCACATAGCATCTCAAATCTCATAATCATATGCATATTCATTCCACAATACTAAAACATATTTTAACAACATGTATTATATCTGAACTTCCTCGGACGTCGCATTACCAAAACGGTCGATTAATCGACACTTTGTCTTTGCCTCGATCTTGATCCGAATCTCTTATTTCTTGGTTTATACATATTCAAAATTAACTCATTCAATCACTAATTTATTCAATTTCATCCACACACATATATTTAGGGCATTTTACAAAATAGCCCTCATGTTTTCACATTTGACACTTTAGTCCCTATTTCATCAAATCACAAAAACACATAATTTCTCTTCACTTATGCCTAGCCAAATTCTTCCCATGATAATACAAGCCAACAATTTCATTTATTTCACATTTTAGTCCCTCAATTTCTCATTTTCACAATTAAGCCCAAATTATTCAATTTCACTAAAAATTCAAAGACAAAATATGTCCATCCTTCACATAACTTTCATATTACATCATCAACTATCACAAAGTTCAAGCATTCATCAATGGCATATCTTAAAATCATAATTAAACTCTAAAATTAAAGCATGGGCTAGCTAGAACACTAAGCAACGATCACGAAAACATAGAAATTATCAAAAATCGATCGAAAATCATACCTTAATCAAGTACTCAATTGGTCGAACCCTAAAACTCTTTTCCTTTCTTTTTCTTTAGTAAATTTCGACAATGGTGATGAAAAGATGAACAATTTGTGTTTTGTTTTATTTTTATTAACATTAATACACCAATTACCATTTTACCCTTAATAAAATTTAATAATAATAACAAAACCATGCTATCATCTTCCACTAACTTATAAAACGGGCTATTTACATCATAAAACCTCCAAATTATAAAGACAACAATTAGGCACTTAACAATCAGCACACAGCTTTTACAATTTATGCGATTAAGTCCTTTCTCATAATTCAGCACACAATCAATAAAATTTTCACACAGAATTTTCACTCAGGCTCAATCACATACTGCTAACATAGAAAATAATATTAAAATATTATTTCACCTCAGATTTGTGGTCCCGAAACCACTATTTCGACTAGGGTCTAAACTAGGTTGTTACAACTCTCCCCACTTAGGGACTTTCGTCCCGAAAATCTTACCAGTGAATAAGTGTGGTATTGCTCTCTCATAACGTTCTCAGGCTCCCACATAGCCTCTTCAACTCTGTGTTTGTGCCACATCACTTTCACTAAGGAAGTTCTTTTGTTTCTCAACTATTTAATGTCACATGCCAAAATTTTGATCGGTTATTCACTATAAGACAAGTCTGACTGAATCTCAACCTCAGTAGGAGCAATCACATAAGATGGATCAGATCGGTGCTGTCAAAGCAAATGACATATGAAACACGTTATGAATCTTTTCTAACTCAGATGGCAACAAGAATCTATAAGCAACCGGTCTAATTTTTTGATGATTTCATACGGTCCAATGAACCTCGGACTCAGCTTACAAATCGAAGTATTTTCTTCCACGGAGACACTTTCAAAAACACTTTGTCACCAACTTCAAATTCAATATCTTTCCTTTTCAAGTCTGCATAAGACTTTTGATGATCTGAGGCCGCTTTCAAACTATCACGAATTAGCTTTACTTTCTACTCAGTCTCTTTTATCAAATCAACCCGTGAATCTTATTCTCACTCATTTCGGTCCAATACAATGAGTTCGATATTTTCTACCATAAAGAGCCTCATACGGTGCCATTTTAAAACTAGATTGAAAACTATTATTGTATGCAAATTTAACCAATGGTAAATACTTTTCCCACGTACCTTCAAACTCAATAATATAACATCTCAACATATCTTGAAGAATCGAATGATTCGTTCGGATTGTCCATCCATTTGCGAATAAAAAGTAGTACTGAAAACCAACTTTGTGCCTAAAGCTTTTTACAATTTCTTCCAAAATCGAGAGGTAAATCTCGGGTATCTGTCAGACACAATAGATAGTGGCACCCGTGCAATTTCACAATTTCTGTAATATACAATTCAACTAACTTATTAAGTGAATAATCTGTTCTCACCGGAACAAAATTGGGTTGATTTCATCAATCTATCAACTATCACCCAGATCGCATCTTTCTTTCCCAGAGATAAAGGCAATCCCGACACTTGTGATCCTCCTCCATTTCCACTCAGGAATCATTATCGGCTGTAACAAACTGGATGGAACCTGATGTTCAGCTTTAACTTGCTGGCATATTAAACATTTCAACACAAAGTCAGAGATGCCCCATTTCATACCATGCCACCAATAAAACTATTTCAAATTGTTATACATTTTTGTACTCCCCGAATGCACAGTTAAACGACTATTGTGAGCTTCATTCAAAATCATCTGAGTCAACTCTAAATTCTTTGGAATACAAATCTAATCTCTGAATCTCAAACAATCATCACTATCAACTCAAAATTCTGAATCAACATTCAATTCACATTGATCTCGTTTGGCCATTATTTCAACGTCACTTTCCTAGGCATCGTAAATCTGATGTACGAACATCGGCTTCACTTTCAACTCGGCCAATACTAAAATATAACACAGATCTATCTGAGCATTCATTGCTTGTAAAGTACATATAGACTTTTGGCTTAAAGCATCAGTGTAATAGTCTGAATTTGACCCTAATCAGAATAGTGGTTTTGGGACCACGAATCTGAGTCTGAAAAATTTTTAAATATTATTTTTCATGTTAATTATATGTGATTTATGATGTGTGAAAGTTTTGTATAAAAATTCTATCATTTGAGTGTTTAATTTAAGTGAAAGGATTAAATCGAACAAGTGGAAAAATAATAGTTTTTATGAAATTGGTGGCAAAATTGAATTGTCTTCTTTGAAGTAGGTATTGAAGTGATAAATTAGCCATTTTGAATGTATAATGGACGGAAAATGTAATGAAATAAGACTAAGTGGATGTTTTATATTATAAAATGGAAATAATAATATAAATGGTATGAGATGATTATAATAATGAAAACAAAGACATTAGTGGGAGGGAGGTGTTCATATTTTTACTCTTATTATTGCCAAAATTTTTGAGGAAGGAGAAGGAGAAGGATTTTCACCATTTTTTACCATTGCATGTCCTAATTAGGTGAGTGATCAAGTTTATTTCTTGATAATTTTAATAATTTTAAGTAGTCACCTTGTAAGTTAGCTAACCCATGACTGAATTCTTGCTATAGAAATGCCTTTCGAAAGTTGCCATGAACATGATTTTTATGTTTGAGTGATTTAAGCTAAAATATGCTATATGTATGTTAGACTATCAAGTTTTCTTTACAATCTCTAATGGAGGTTAACTCAAAGAAGGATTCATGAGAAGAGAAACTTATGGATGAACTAGGTAGCTTGAATAATGAAAGAAATGTGATGATATATGTATTATGAACATTCGGCTTTGGCTTGATGTGTAGAAAATTTTGATAATTGGTGTTTGGAATCTTAAGGACTTATTTGTAAATGGTAATAATTATTGAATAAAAAATACAAATTGACGGCTTGTATAGATGTCATAAAAGAAAGAGAAAATTCAGTCCTTAAGATCTTAATTTAAATTATGTGCATTTTTTAGTGTTATGCTTTGGGGAGTAAATGATAAGAATTTAAAATTCTGGGGGTAAAGTGGCAAATTTTATAATTTTGAGTTTTGAGCTAAAATAAATAGAAATGAATGTGAATGAGTTTTACTTGATATTTCCTAATTAGATCGAGAACAAAAAGAAAAGGAGCTAAATCGGGGAAAAGCCAAATTACACGAGTAACCAGGAAATTCAAAGTATTCAACTTCCAAGGTAAGTCCTTAAGCAAATGTATGCTAAAGAATTATTTATGAACATAGTATACGATAAAATTTGGAAATTTAAAGTATAAAAATACATGTTGGCGAATATAAGGGTATGAGATTGTAATGAAATCATTTTGTTAAATGTGATGTGAATAGTATGCGTTAGGTTAGTATATGAAAGTGACATGAAGTGTATGAGATGGTTGTGATATTAACACTAAATAATGTGTATTGAAATGTGAAAATGTTGATATTTAAGGCTTCGAGCCTAGTAAGCCTTGTGCCTGTGATCTATTTCAGGCTTGAGCCTAGCAGGTGCCTTGTCTTGATCTATTTCGGCTTTGAGCCTAGCGAGCTTCGTCTTTGGTGAATCATTTCGGACTTACGGTCTAGCGGTGCTTAATGCCTGGGTGTATATGTTGGGCCTTGAGGCCTCAGGTGCTTAATGCCGGTGATAAGTTATAAATCGAGAGCACATGAAATAAATGATGTGTGATATATTATTTAACGCTATGTGCCATTAGCTCAGGTAAGTGCTATCCTACTAGTTTAGTATGGAATGAAGTGAATAAGTGTAATATCTATTGAGTTATAAAGGCTAAACATGAACTATATATATAACTATGTATGAATTGAGCCTAATGTTTACATGTTGTTTTGATGATTCGACTATAAGTGAATTCGTTAATGAGAAATGAGTTTGGATGTGATTTTATATGTGTACAAAAAGAAGAATATGTGATTGGTATGTATGATACATTCATATTACCCGGAATTAGGCGGTTTATGTTAATTATAAGATTGAACAGTACATATGATCATGATAGTAAAGTGTTATTAATTAAGTGTGGAATCTTGATGACATTCGGTCATGATATGTTTACTTAACATAAGGTTCATATTCATTGTTATGAATTTAATGATTAAAAGATTAAATGTATGAATAATATTTTGTATTGGCTTAAGACTTACTAAGCTAGTCAGCTTACTCCGTTTATGTTTAATGTTCTGTTTATAGATTTTGGTCAAGCTACGGGCTCAGAGGATTGTCGGAGAAGTTAACCATATTATCAACTATTTTGGTACTCATAAACTTAGTTTTTAATTTAAAAGGCATGTATAAGCTAGGCTAAGTTGTAATTAATAGTATATAGTCTTGTATATAAGTATAGCCTTGCAAAAATGGCTACTTCTTTTGGTTAAGCTTCACTTATGCGTTTCGGTATAATGACTTTTGCAATTACTAATGAATGTTAGGTTCGATTATAGTTTAAATTATGTTTGAAATGTGAATATATAATATAGATGATATGTATTCGGTTTCGAAGAATTTGACTTCTGGTTGACATATGCCGAACATGGTTGTTGAAGTTATTCTGTGTGGTTGGTTGTGATCAAGTTGAATTTATGAGTTACTTGTCTAACATGCTTATTGAACTCTAATTGAGTTAGTTATGAGTTTCGGTAATATGGTAAATAGTGTAAGCTTGATGTGATTGGCAATATGAAATGAAAATATGATTAAGTGAACTTGGAAATATGATATTTATGAACTCAATTAGATATGTATATGAAAGTTGGTTTTATAGATTCAATTGTTAATGGTAGGTTGTATATATATATGTATCTTGATTGGTTAGTTACAAATTAAATTGAAAGGTGAAAATGAATGTTCGGTTAAGGCGAGACTTTGATTAGTTATATATGAAATTGCTGTTAAAGTAGTATTAATGGTTTATTTGAGGCTATTACACGTATGTTTGTATCATAGAAGTTTGATTGAAATTTGGATTATGTTACATGAATCTTATATGAATGTCGGGTATATGTGTTAAAAAAAAAAACTTTGACTGAGTTAAGGTTTGAATGCATATTATATATGTGTATATGTGTATATGTATATGTCATGGAAGTTTGAGTCAAAATATGTGGACCTTCATATGTATTGAGTTCTAGAAATAAAAGCCGTTTTACCTTATTTAATTTGTTAGATTATAATGTTATACGAATTAGTAGAGGTACCATTTACTTGTGTTGAATACAATTGAATGACTTTCGAAATTGAGTCTAGTTTGGTAATGCCTCATAACCCTAGTCTGGTGATGAGTACGGGTTAGGGGTGTTACATTTGATTGGTATCAGAGCTTATGATTTAGTCTATTCTAGGACTACCGTAGCCGCGTGAGAGTCTAGCTATACATGCCTTAATTATATATACGACAGTGTGGTGACTTCTGACATTCTAAATTGTGCTTTTATATGGTAAATGGATCCCGACAGAGTCGTAGCTAATGATGTTGAGAGAGTAGTGCCTAATCTCACACATGTATCAGCGTCGATAGCCTCTCGACTTGTCTCGAGTAGCCATGAGTGGGAGGCTAAGCAACCTTCTACTAGATGATGAATGAATGGTTTACTCAATATATTTGGACTAACCCGACTGTGCAACAACCTCCACCCTCGCATAATCTGACTCTGATACTTATGGTATCTTCGATAGTAGATCCGATGAGATCTAGTAGGCCTCCTATTGATAAAATCAAAAAAATATAGGGCTGAAGAATTCAAAACTAATGATGATGATGATGCAGAATGAGCTGAGCTGTGGCTTGATAATACTATCCGAGTGTTCGATGAGTTATCATGTACTCCGGAGGAATGTTTAAAATGTGCAATATCACTATTGAGGGACACCACATATCACTGGTGGAATACACTAGTATTGGTGGATTCGAAAGAGAAAGTGATTTGGGAATTCTTCCAGACTGAGTTCCATAAGAAATATATCAGTTAGAGATTCATTGATCAAAAATGTAAAGAATTTCTGGAATTAAAATAGGGTTGAATGACTGTTTCTGAGTATGAACTACAGTTTGTGAGACTGAGTCAGTATGCTCGAAAATGTGTACCTTCAAGCTATAATGTGTAAAAGATTCGAAGATGGCCTTGATAAAGATATTTGATTGCTATTTGAGATTTTGAAAATAGAAGAGTTCGTTGTACTCGTTGACCGAGCTTGCAAGCTGAGGCATTCGAGAGGTTGTAGATTTAATGACAAAGCTTGCTTCAGATGTGGATCGCTTGATCATTTTATTTGAGATTGTCCTTAGTCTGTCAAGCTAAAGATTGTTTAGAATTCGAGATTTAATAGTGTACTTGTGAGAGGTAGATCTTTAAAGAATGTAAGAAACATCAGTGGTAGTCAGAGAACTATGAGAGACAGTGTTGTCAGATACGAAGCTAGAGCGCCTGTCAGAGAGTATGTTATCCGAGCTTGAGAGGAAGCTTCATCATCTAATATAATAATTGGTATTTTACTCTTTACGGTACTTCTATAATTGCTTTGATAAACCCTAGTTCTACGCATTTATACATGTGTATGAACTTAGTATTCAGTAAGACCTTGCCTATAGAGTCTACTGAGTTTGCCATAAAAGTATCGAGCTCTCTAGGTAAAAGTATCCTGGTTGACAAAATATACAAGAAATGCTCGTTAATGTTTTGAGATATCTATTTCCCTGTCGATCTGATACTCTTGTCATTTGATGAATTCTATATTATTCTGGGTATGGATTGGTTATTTATACATAATGCGATTGTGAGTTGCAAAAGAAAAATGATGGATTTGAGATGCGTGACTAATGAGATTGTAAGGTTTAAGTCAGGTGTTTTGAATGGTTTGCCTGCTGTAGTATCAGTATTGAAAACTTAGAATTATATAAAAAAGGGGTTGCAAAGTAATCTTTTTTATGAGATTGATTCAAGAATATATGAGAAGAAAGTTGAATCAGTGCCTATTATTTATGAGTTTTCTGATGTATTTCCTAAAGAATTACCGAGTTTACCACCGATTTATGAAGTTGAATTTGTTATTGATTTGTTGCCCAGTATTACACCTATTTCGATAGCTCTGTATAGAATGGCATCAATAGAGTTGAAAGAATTAAAGTCACAGTTACAATAATTGATTGATAGAGGGTTTGCTAGACTTAATTTCTCTCCTTTTGTGCACCAGTTCTATTTGTGAAAAAGAAAGACGGGACCATGCGAATGTGTATTGATTGTCGGCAATTAAATAAAGTGACAATAAAGAATAAATACCCGTTACCTCGAATTGATGACTTGTTTGACCATTTGAAAGGGGCTTCAGTGTTCTCAAAAATAGATATGAGATCGGGTTATTATCAGTTGCAAGTCAGAGATTCCGATGTGCCAAAGACTGTATTTCGAACAAGGTACGGACATTTTGAATTCCTAGTTATGCCTTTTGGACTTACAAATGCACCTGCTATTTTTATAGATTTGATGAATCGAGTGTTCAGACAGTATTTGGATCAGTTTGTGGTAGTGTTTATTGATGATATCCTGATCTACTCTAAAGATGAAACCGAACATGCTGAGCATTTGAGATTAGTGCTACAAACTTTACACGATTAATAGTTATATGCAAAGTTTAGTAAGTGTGAATTCTAGATGAATGAAGTCAGCTTCCTGGGTCATGTTGTTTCAGCGTCAGGCATTCGGGTTGATCCGAACAAAATATCGACTATGCTTGATTGGAAGCCACCAAAGAATGTTTCTGAGATTCAAAACTTTTTAGGACTTGTGGGACACTATAGACGATTCGTGAAAGGTTTTTCCATGATAGCTACACCTTTGACAAAGCTACTACAGAAAGATGTCAAGTTCGAGTGGACGAAAAAGTGTCAGAAAAGTTTTGATTAATTGAAAGCTCTTTTGACCGAGACTCAAAGATAATCTGACTGAATCGTAAAGAATTAGTTGTATACAGTGATGCTTCTTTGAATGGTTTGGGTTGCGTCTTAATGCAAGAAGGTAAGGTAGTAGCTTATGCTTCGAGGCAGCTAAAGCCTCATGAAAGAAATTATCCGACTTATGATCTGGAGTTAGCAACTATTGTTTTCGCGTTGAAGATTTGGCGTCATTACTTATTTGGTGAAAAGTGTCATGTTTATTCAGATCACAAAAGTCTAAAGTATTTGATGGCTTAGAAAGACCTGAACTTAAGACAATGAGATGGTTAGAATTGTTAAAAGATTATGAATTAGTAATTGACTACCATCCAGGAAAAGCTAACATTGTTGCAGATGCCTTAAGTTGGAAATCATTGTTTGCTCTTCGTGCGTTAAACGCACATATGATTATGTCTGGTGATGGTTCGATCATAGCCGAATTGAAGGCAAGACCGTTATTTAGTCAGCAAATTTGTGATGCACAGAAAATTTACAAAGATATGATTGCTAAACAAGTTCGGTGTGAAAGTAATGTAAAGCCAGAGTTTGAATTGATGAAAATGATTGTTTGAACTTCAAAGGCCTAATATGTGTTCTGAGGAATGTGGATTTGATTTAGATGATTTTGAACGAGGCTCATAATAGTCGACTATCGGTATATCCGGGTAGTAAGAAAATGTATAATGATTTGAAACAGTTCTATTGGTGGCCGGCATGAAACGGGATATATCTGAATTTGTTTCAAAATGTTTAGTTTTTCAGCAAGTAAAAGCCTATCATCAAGTGCCTTCTGGATTACTTCAGCCGATTATGATACCTGAATGGCAATGAGACAAAATTACTATGGATTTTGTATTCGGTTTGCCTACAACGCCGAGCAAGAAAGATGCAATCTGGGTCTTAGTAGATAGACTGACCAAATCAATTCACTTTGTGCCAGTTCGTACAGATTATTCACTCGATAAACTTGCTAAATTGTATGTATCACAGATTGTGAGGTTACAAAGTGTGCCGAGTTCCATTATTTCAGACAGAGACCCGAGGTTCACATCGCGATTTTGGAAGAAGTTGCAAGATGCTTTAGGTACTAAACTCCACTTTAGTATGGCCTTTCATCCGCAGACTGACGGTCAGACTAAACGAACCATTCAGATACTTGAGGACATGTTGAGATGTTGCGTCCTTGAGTTTGAAGGTACATGGGAAAGATACTTACCTTTGATTGAATTTGCCTATAATAACAGTTTTCAATCTAATATCAAAATGGCACCATACGAAGCTCTTTATGGCCGCAAATGTCATACACCGTTGTATTGGACTGAGCTTAGTGAAAGCAACATACACGGAGTTATTTGATTAAAGAGACGGAACAGAAAGTGGTTGTGATCAAAGATACTTTGAAAGCTGCCTCGGACCGACAAAAGTCTTATTCTAATTTAAAACGTAAAGATGTTGAATTTCAAGTCGGGGACTGAGTGTTTTTGAAAGTTTCCCTGTGGAAGAAAGTACTCCGATTTGGTCAAAAGGCAAACTAAGTCCGAAATTCATCGGACCATATGAAATCATCGAATGTATCGGACCTGATGCTTATAGGTTAAAGTTGCCTTCTGAATTAGAAAAGATACACAATGTGTTTCATGTTTCAATGCTCCGTAGATACAGACTAGATCCGTCACATGTGATTTCTTCGTCTGAAATTGAAATCCGATCCGATATGACGTACGAGGAGGAACCGGTTTGTATTTTAGCTCGAGAAATGAAAGAGTTGAGAAACAAGAAAATACCATTAGTGAAAGTACTATGGAATTGTCACGTAGTTGAAGAGGCTACATGGGAGCCTTAGGGTTCAATGAGGCAACAATATCTGATTTTGTTTAATGGTAAGATTTTTGGGGACGAAAATCCCTAAGGGGAGAGAGTTTTAACAGTCTGAATTTGACCCTAATCGAAACAGTGGTTTTGAGACCACGAATTTGAGTTCAAAAAATTTTTAAATATTATTTTTGTGTTAATTATATGTGATTTATGATGTGTGAAAGTTTCGTAGAAAAATTCTATCGTTTGAGTGTTTAATTTAAGTGAATGGATTAAATCGAACAAGTGGAAAAACAATAGTTTTTGTGAAATTGGTGGCCAAATTGAATTGACTTCTTTGAAGTAGGTATTGAAGTGATAAATTAGCCATTTTGAATGTATAATGGATGGCAAATGTAATAAAATAAGACTAAGTGGATATTTATATTATAAAATGGAAATAATAATATAACTGGTATGAGATGATTATAATAATAAAAACAAAAACATTAGTGGGAGGGAGGTGTTCATCTTTTTACTCTTGTTATTGCTGAAATTTTTGAGGAAGGAGAAAGAGAAGGATTTTCACCATTTTCGGCCATTGCATGTCCTAATTAGGTGAGTGATCAAGTTTATTTCTTGATAAATTTAATAATTTTAAGTAGTCACCTTGTAAGTTAGCTAACCCATGACCGAATTCTTGCTATAGAAATGCCTTTCGAAAGTTTCCATGAACATGATTTTTATGTTTAAGTGATTTAAGCTAAAATATGCTATATGTATGTTAGACTATCAAGTTTTCTTTACAATCTCTAATGGAGGTTAACTCAATGAAGGATTCGTGAGAAGAGAAACTCATGGATGAACTAGGTAGCTTGAATAATGAAAGAAATGTGATGATATATGTATTATGAACATTCGGCTTTGGCTTGATGTGTGGAAAATTTTAATAATTGGTGTTTGGAATCTTAAGGACTTACTTGTAAATGATAATAATTGTTGAATTAAAAATACAAATTGATGGCTTGTATAGATGTCATAAAAGAAAGAGAAAATTCGTTCCTTAAGATCTTAATTTAAATTATGTGCATTTTTAGTGTTATGCCTTGGGGAGTAAATGATAAAAATTTAAAATTCTGGGGGTAAAGTGGTAAATTTTATAATTTTGAGTTTTGAGCTAAAATAAATAGAAATGAATGTGAATGAGTTTTACTTGATATTTCCTAATTAAATCGAGAACAAAAAGAAAAGGAGCTAGATCGGGGAAAAGCTAAAGTACACGAGTAACCGGGAAATTCAAAGTATTCAACTTCCAAGGTAAGTCTTTAAGCAAATGTATGCTAAAGAATTGTTTATGAACATAGTATACGATAAAATTTGGAAATTTAAAGTATAAAATACATGTTGGCCGAATATAAGGGTATGAGATTGTAATGAAATCATTTTGTTAAATGTGATGTGAATAGGTACGTTTGGTTAATATATGAAAGTGACATGAAGTGTATGAGATGGTTGTGATATTAACACTAAATAATGTGTATTGAAATGTTGAAAATGTTGATATTTCGGGCTTCGAGCCTAGCAGGCCTTGTGCCGATGATTTATTTCGGGCTTTGAGCCTAACTGGCTTCGTGCCGGTGAATCATTTCAGACTTTTGGTCTAGCAGGCTTAATGTCGGTGTATTTGTCGGGCCTTGAGGCCTAGCAGGCTTAATGCCAGTGATAAGTTATAAATCGAGAGCACATGAAATAAACGAGGTGCGATATATTATTTAACGCTATGTGCCATTAGCTCAAGTAAGTGCTATCCTACTAGTTTAGTATGGAATGAAGTGAATAAGTGTAATATCTATTGAGTTATAAAGATTGAACATGAACTATATATATATATATATATATGTATAGCTATGTATGAATTGAGCCTAATGTTTACATGTTGTTTTGATGATTCGGCTATAAGTGAATTCGTTAATGAGAAATGAGTTTGGATGTGATTTTATATGTGTACAAAAAGAAGAATATGTGATTGGTATGTATGATACATTCATATTACCCAGAATTAGGCATGTTTATGTTAATTATAAGATTGAACAGTACATATGATCATGATAGTAAAGTGTTATTAATTAAGTATGGAATCTTGATGACATTCGGTCATGATATGTTTACTTATCATAAGGTTCATATTCATTGTTATGAATTTAATGATTAAAAGATTAAAAGTATGAATTATATTTTGTATTAGCTTAAGACTTACTAAGCTAGTAAGTTTACTCTGTTTATGTTTAATGTTATGTTTATAGATTTTGGTCAAGCTACGGGCTCAGAGGATCGTCAGAGAAGTTAACCATATTATCAACTATTTTGGTACTCATAAACTTAGTTTTTGATTCGAAAGGCATGTATAAGCTAGGCTAAGTTGTAATTAATAGTATATATAATCTTGTATATAAGTATAGCCTTGCGAAAATGGCTACTTCTTTTGGTTAAGCTTCACTTATGCATTTTAGTATAATGACTTATGCAATTACTAATGAATGTTAAGTTCGGTTATAGTTTAAATTATGTTTGAAATGTGAATATATAATATAGATTTTATGTATTCGGTTTCGAAGAATTTGACTTCAGGTTGACATATGCCGAACATGGTTGTTGAAGTTATTCTGTGTGGTTTGTTGTGATCAAGTTGAATTTATGAGTTACTTGTCTAACATGCTTATTGAATTCTAGTTGAGTTAGATATGAGTTTCAAATATGGTAAATAGTGTAAGCTTGATGTGATTGGCAATATGAAATGAAAATATGATTAAGTGAACTTGGAAATATGATATTTATGAACTCAATTAGATATGTATATGAAAGTTGGTTTTATAGATTCAATTGTTAATGGTAGGTTGTATATATATGTATCTTGATTGGTTAGTTACAAATTAAATTGAAAGGTGAAAATGAATGTTCGGTTAAGGCGAGACTTTGATTAGTTATATATGAAATTGCTGTTAAAGTAGTATTAATGGTTTATTTGGGGCTATTACACGTATGTCTGTATCATAGAAGTTTGATTGAAATTTGGATTATGTTACATGAATCTTATATGAATGTCGAGTATATGTGTTAAAAAAAAACTTTGACTGAGTTAAGGTTTGAATGCATATTATATATGTGTATATGTGTATATGTATATGTCATGGAAGTTTGAGTCAAAATATGTGGACCTTCATATGTATTGAGTTCTAGAAATAAAACTTGTTTTACCTTATTTAATTTGTTAGATTATAATGTTATACGAATTAGTAGAGGTACCATTTACTTGTGTTGAATAAAATTGAATGACTTTCGGAATTGAGTCTAGTTTGGTAATGCCTCATAACCCTAGTCTGGCGACGAGTATGGGTTAGGGGTGTTACAATCAGCAATAACATTAGCTTTACCCGGATGATAATCAATCACAAGTTCATAGTCTTTCAACAATTCTAACCATCTTCTCTGTCGCAAATTCAATTCTTTCTGAGTCATCAAATATTTCAAACTCTTGTGATCGGTATAAATATGACATTTCTCACCAAATAGGTAGTGACGCCAATCTTCAATGCAAACACAATTGCAGGTAATTCAAGGTCATGCGTTGGATAGTTCTTTTTGTGTTGTTTTAACTGCCTCGAAGCATAAGCGATAACTTTGCCTTCTTGCATCAGCACACAGCCCAAACCATTCAATGTTGCATCACTTTAAACTATGAATTCTTTGCCCGATTTAGGCTGAACTAACACTGGTGCTTCTATCAACAATGCTTTTAATTGCTCAAAACTCTGTTGGCACTTTTTTGACCACTCAAATTTAACATCTTTCTGTAGCAACTTCGTCAATGGAGTCGTAATCATCGAGAAACCTTTCATAAACCGTCTATAATATCCCGCTAGTCCCAAAAAACTATGGACTTTAGAAGAATTTCTCTGAGATTTCCATTCTAAAATGGCTGAGATTTTATTCAGATCAATTCGTATTCCCTCAGCTGATACAATATGCCCCAGAAATCCAACCTTACGCAACCAAAACTCACATTTGCTAAACTTAGCATACAATTATTTCTCACGTAGAGTCTGTAACACAACTCTAAAATGCCCGGCATGCTGCATCTCATCACATGAGTAAATCAAAATATCATCAATGAACACCACAACAAACCGATCCAAATATGGTCTGGATATCCGGTTCATCAAGTCCATAAACATTGCAGGAGCATTCATTAGTCCGAAAGGCATAACTAAAAATTCATAGTGTCCGTACCTCATTCTGAAAGCAGTCTTCAATACATCTAACTCTTTGACTCATAGCTGATAATAGCCCGATCTCAAATCTATCTTAGAAAATAATGTAGTTCCTTTCAGCTGATCAAAAAAATCATCAATACGAGGCAACGAATATTTATTCTTTATCGTCACTTTGTTCAATTGTCTATAGTCGATACACATCCTCATAGTGCCGCCTTTCTTTTTCACAAACAACATAGGAGCACCCCAGGGCGAGAAACTCGGTCATGCAAATCCTCGATCTGTCAACTCTTGCAACTGAGACTTTAACTCTTTCAATTCTGTCGGTGCCATTTTATATGAAGCTATCGAGATAGGAGTCATCCCCGGTACCAATTCAATACCAAACTCAAATTCTCGGATCGGAGGTAATCCCAGTAACTCTTTAGGAAACACATCAAAAAATTCACAAACCACAGGCACAGATTCAACTTTCTTTTCTGTCACTTTTGTATCAATCAGATATGCCAGATAAGCTTTGCAACCATTCCTCACATAGTTCAGAGCTTTCATCACAGATACAATGGCTGGTAACCCATTCAAATCACTAGATTCAATTCGAACTATGTTACCGTTCTGACTTTTCAAATCAATACTCTTTCTTTTACAATTCACAATAACATTATGTAAAGTGAGCCAATCTATACCCAAAATTATATCAAATTCATCGAATGGTAGCAACATCAAATTAGCCAAAAAACAAACATCCCAAAACATCAATGGACAATTCTTGCACACTTTATTGACCAAGGCACACTTGCCAAAGGGATTAGATACTCTAATCACAAATTCAGTAGACTCAACAAGTAGAGTCTTACTTGATACTAGATTCACACAAACATAGGAATGAGTAGAACCTGGATCTATCAATGCAATCACATCAGTATCAAATAGAGTGGGAGTACTAGTGATGATGTTTGGAAATGACGCTTCCTCTCGTGCATGTATAGCATAGGCTCGGCGGTGCTCTCGCCTCAGATTTCACAACTATATCGGTAGTCCCTCTCTGGCTTCCACTTACATTTTCGGTGTTTTTGAGTGGTCTACCCCTAGCCGTCATATTATTCAGTCTCGCACTCTAAACATTTTCTTCCTCAACTAACTTTGGGCAATCTCGTATGAAATGATCTCATGATCTACATTTGTAGCCGTCATATTATTGTACTTGCCCCAGCATTCTCCCACATGTCGTCTTCCATACTGTTTACACTCAGGTTTGTTACTTTTGACACTTCCAACACTTGATTCAGTGAAATTTGAGCTCTTGAACCAACACTTTGTCTTGCACGGTCTTTACTCAAACGTCCAGATGAAGCATTTGATTGATTGCTTGCATCTCTAAATTTTTTTTCGATGGTTGAGAAAAATTATTCATTAATCTTTTTCTTTCATCTCTAGCCTCAGAATCTACTTTCTTCTTTTCTTTATTGAGCTCCTCGACTTTGCAGGCTCTTTCAACTAACACAACAAATTCATTTATGTCAAGTATTCCAACCAACAATATAATGTCTTCATTCCAGCCCTTCAATGAAACGTTTGTACATAGTAGCTTCGGTCGAAACACATTCCCGCGCATATTGGCTCAGTCTCACAAATTCACGCTCATACTCAGTAACAGACATGTGACCTTGTTTCAACTCGAGGAATTATTTACGTTTTTGATCAATAAATCATTGATTGATATACTTCTTTCTGAATTCATATTGAAAGAAATACCAGGTGATTCTCTCTCTTAGAACCACAGATATCAATGTTTTCCACCAGTTATAAGCCGTATCTCTCAATAAAAAAATTGCACACTTTATACATTCATCAGGAGTCAAGAACATCTCGTCAAACACTTGAATAGTATTCTCAAGCCAAAACTCAGCTCGCTTAGCATCATCTTCAGTGGTGGCCCTAAACTCTTCAGCCCCATACTTTCTAATCTTATCCACAGGAGGTTTATTCAATCAAATTAGATCTATAACTTGTGACACAACTGGGACTTGTGGGGGTAGAGGTTGTGGAGCAGCCAGATTCGTTTGAATGAACTCCAAAAACCCCTTACTCATCATTCAAAAAAAGGCTTGCTTAGCCTCTCCCTCTTGGCTACCATCATTCGGCCTAGATGTGGCAAGCGCTGTCCCTTGAGTGGGAGCAGGCGTGTTACTCTCTACATCGTCAGGAACTACTCGATTGGGATCTATTACTATATAAAAACACATTTTTAGCTATCAGGATTGATCACACTATAGCAATTATATATATGGCATGTATAGCTAGACTCACACCTGCTACATTAGTTTGAGAATTGACTAAACCGTAGCTCTGATACTAATAAAATGTAACACCTAAACCCAAAACCATCGCCAAAATAAGGTTAAGAGGCATTACCAAATAATTGAAACATTTCGTATCTATTTCACGACACCAAGTCAAATATAATTCATTCATATTCAAATATAACCATATAGACCCTTAGTGAGGTCTTGAGACCTTAAACATGCTTTAGAACAGGGCCAGGACTAAATCGAACACTTACAAAAATTTTGAAATTCAAAAATTTTTCTAAGTTACAGAGGCCCCACGCCCATGTGGGTAGGCCGTGTGCCTCACACGGCCTCGAACACCCCCATGTGTCCAAGCCATGGCAAAATAGGGCATACCTAATGACTTGTCCACACGGCTGAGACACGCCCGTGTGCCTCCCCATGGTTGATCCTAACTTACACCACCCGGCCAGTCACACGCCCATGTGTCCAGCCCCTGGTCGATCGTGATCTATTTCACTTGGCAAACTCAAACAACACGGTCCGAGCCGCACGCCCGTGTGCTCAACCATGTGGGCAATTATAGGGCATTTTCAAGGCCAAATTTGCCACCCACACTTAGGTACACCTACAAGCTTCAAAACAATACCAATGCATGCCTCAAAATGCATTCAAACATGCCATTTCATACATCAATTAATCAGAAAGTATACCATCTATAATAATACTCAATTTCATCTCACATTGGTTCAGCTAAAGTACCAAAATTCATATCTCAAACTGTAATAGCCCGATATTGATCCTAATTGGAACAGTGGTTTTGGGACCACAAATTCGAGTCTAAAAAATATTTTAATATTATTTTATGTGTTTATTTTGTGTGAATTTTGTTGTGTGAAATTTTTGTGTTTTAATTTCGTCGTTTAAGTGTCCGATTAAATAAAAAGGGCTTAATCGCGTAAAATAAAAATTTAGTGGTTATTTTTAAAAGGGTCGAATAGTGGTTGTTCTTTTAATATAGAGGCTTTATGTTGTAATTTAGCCATTAATAAGATAATGGACAGCAATGGACTAATATATCCTTATTGTACAAGTTTTATATATTAAATAATAAAGGATAAATTAGTAATTGAATAATAATATATGTTATAATAAGACAAAACATTAAAGAAAAACACCATTTTATATCCATCTTCTTCACCGAATATAGAAAAGAAAAAGAAAGTTTGAAAGTTTGAAACATTCGGCTATTTGAAGCTTAATTCAAGGTTAATTTTTGTTCGATTTTTGATAATTTTTACGTTTTTAAGATCATTGTTAAGTTATCTACAAAACCCATGCTTGAATTTTTTATTTTGGTGAATATTTTGAATTATGCCATTGTTGAAAGCTTGTGATTTTTGTTGTTTGATGATGAAATATGAAAGATATGTTTTAGATTAACATGTTTTGTATTGGAGTTTTTGATGATTTTAAGTAATTAGGACTAAATTGCAAAAATAATAATTTGAAGGACTAAAATGTGAAATAAATAAAATATGTGGATTTTTTTGAGAGTGGGTAAAATTCGGCTCAACATGGGTATGTTGAAATTTTGTGTATTATATGTTTTGTGTAATAGGGACTAAATTGTTAAAAGTGTAAATGTTAAGGGTAAAATGGTAATTTTCCTATTTATGTGTTCTTAGACAAAATTGAATGAAATTATATTGAATTATTTTATTTTGAATACATTTAGATCAAGAACCAAAGAAATCAGATTTGGATAAAACTAAAATAGTCGATTAATAGTCCTGCTCCGATTACCATTGTCCGAGGTAAGTTTATTAGCAAAAAGACGTATTAAATTTTATAAAATGTGAAGTATACATGTAGAAATAAATATATGAATTTTTATTTGAGTTAGCCGAATGTGTAACATCCTAAAATTAGGGGTATGGCATTTTGCACTATTCTATGTGTTGAGCTTGCTTGGCATGTTATTTGGGTGTGTTTGGGGGTCCTAGGGAGGCTCGGGTTCGAGCCCAAGCCCGGGAAATTTTTTTCTTTTTGGCTCTTAGTGGAGGGGGGCTACTGATAGTAGGATTTAAGTAAAATGGTGTGTGTTTGGGAGACACAAGTGGAGTGTGTGGCAGAGTGGTGTGGCATCACAAGGGAAGCATGGGGTAGTGGGGTTCGAATCCCACAAGCAGCATGTGGGGAGTTTTTATTTTGTGCTAAGCACGTGGAAGAAGTAGAGTTCAGCTAGAACTCTACAAGAGAGAGAGGGGACCTTGTCAAACCATTTGAATGAGGGGAGGAGAGGAATTTGAGGAGTGAATCATAAAGTGAATCATGGGATATAGTGGAGTGGAGGAGTTGGCCGAAAATGGGGAAGTGCATCGGGGGAATTTCGGTCAAAAGAAGAAAAGGAAGAGTAAGAGGTCACTTAGTAGCATGTTCGGTCTTGGGTAGTAAGGGTGTCGTTTATTTCTAAAGTGTCTTTTGTGAGTTTTTGACCCTTTTTGCATTTTCGGTATTAGCACTTCGGGACACATTACTTCCATTCTCTTTGCCGAAACCCAAGTTTGCTATTCTTTCTTTTTCTCATCTTCTTCAAAACATTTATTTTCTTACTTAGTATTGTCTGAACAGTATTTTTTGAAACTCACCCTCCATCTCCCCCCATTTGCATCATTCTTCTACACCTTAGCCGAAACCCCTACCCTCTTCTACCAGTCTTCAATTGACTTACCTATTCCTTCTCTCACTTTTCTCTCTTGTGTTCACCCTAGCCGAAACTCTCCTTTCTTCTTTATTATTTTTCCACTCTTTTCACCATCAACTGAATTCTCTCTTTTCATCTTTTGAATCGGTTCTCTTCTCTTTTGCTAATAGCCAAACCTGGATTAGTCTAAAGCTTGGATTCTTTGATCGTCGAATCAACCTAGCCTATTCGATTCATCTGTGAGCACAGGGTAAGGTCTTTTCTTTTATTTCTTTTCGTCTCTTCTTTCTCTTCTGCCTAGGCCGAACCTATTTCTTTTTGGGTTCTTGTATGTTCATAATCTTTTCTTTTCTCCTTAGATAATCGTTATCTCTGAAGGCAGTAGGTGCTTAAACTCCTCTTGTTCAATTGCTTGCTGTTGCCGAATTCAAGGGTAGGTAATACTAATCTTGTTAAATCTCTCCCTAATGCCGAAGGTTGGAATATGCTAACCCATTTGTGTACCAATCGGCTTAGGAATTTGGTTGCTCTAGCCAAGAGGAAGCAAGGCCAAATATTTCCACTTGTGGAAGGGGGTCATTTTGTGGTAAGTGGTGTTAGTGGCTATTCGGATTCAACTTAAATATGTTTTATTAGAGTGTATAATAACCGATTGGAATATTTTGGATCGTAGGCATGAAATTCAAAAATTCAATCAATGCTCGTAACAGGTGTGTAATCTTACACCCCTCCAAATGCATGCTTGCAATGTTCTGTGAATCGGCCGAAAGTCGAAAAGCTAGAAAACCGGCATCTGTAATCACTCGAGCTTCCTAACGCTCATAGTGGTAAATAGAAGTACAAACAATGGCGGTAAGTCGTTGAGAGTGTCACGAGCACCCTCGCGATACTGAGGCTGTAACGGGCCTAACTGGGCCAAATGGGCCCAATGGGCTATCCGGCCCACTTGGGCAAAACTGTTTGAAAACTACCAAATGATAGATCCGAATACGAAATCTGTAATCTAAAATTGAAGCCATGAGTTTTGGGCCACACGAGTGTGTGGGGCTGTGTAACACCTCAAACCCGGCCTAACGTTACGACCGGATCTGACGTGTCACATAGAAAGATTATTTAAACCGTACATCCAGTAAACTGGAGAACTTTTGAAATTTCGAGTCTAGGTTGGTTGTTATAAAAACTTAATGTTTATTTTTCTCAAAAACTTGTAATCAACTTAGTGCATGAAAGAAAAATTAAACCATATTAATTTAGCAGTGGCCTTATAACAAAATCAAAAAAAAAAATGTCCCAATTTTAAGTAAATAAGTCTAAAAAGAAGAAAAGTAAGATTTTTCTAAACATAAATTGCATGGCCACCTCAGAGTCGATCCCAGCCCATGTCCACTGAGCTAAGAATCACCTGCAAACATTTAAGCAATGGGGTGAGTCGAAAAGACTCAGTGTGTAATTACTCTTCATTAACCATAACTGGGCCCTAGCCCTTACAAATCACTTTGGGCGAAGCCCTTTTGAATCAGATTAGGCCTTAGCCCTTTTAACAGAGAATAGCAGATAATCAGATATCAGTGCAATGTGATGCAAACCCCAAACCAACCTAATTATCTATCCGTTACACACCACCCATTCCTGCCAAACACACTAGTGGGGATTTCTAAAATCAACCCTCACCGCTACACACCATCGATGGTAGTCATGCTGCAGTTAGCTGATCATCGTCAAATTGTGATAGAGCCACCAAATTGTATGGCATGGCCACCAGAACAGAGTGTGGCAGAGCCACCAGATTAGTGTGGCTAAAGCCACCAGATTAATGTGACATAGTCACTAGATACACTTCCCCTTTCATTCATAACCTATACCCATCCCCTATACGAACATGAAATCATGGTGTATGAATGCAATAGATATCAACATATTTCAGATGTTCAGAGTGTACATATATTCATGTCAGTAGAATCACATATATAGCATAGTCAGAAGTCACTAACCTGATGTCTTGATTTTACCATCCATGGGTAAAACAACAGCCAATGCCAAAGTTTCAGCATTTAATAACACATATACACGTTTTAAAAAAAACAACAAGAAAAGGGTGTGAGAATTACACACCTAAATATGCAAAGAACTATACTCTCAACGTCATTGACACCCTCACTCAAAAGTAAGATAGTGATCTGCCTATCCCAAGCCGATGTCAGCTCTCTACCACACCCAAAGGGAAATCTCGAACTGCCAACACCGCACGCCTTTTAAAGTTAGGAACTGGGACTACGAGTACACTTTTCTCCTTCAAACAACTGGCAGTTGCATCCATGAAAGAATTCTTGATCAATATCGTACTCTATTGGAAATAAGGGTTATCTAACATCGATATCTAACTAAAGTTGAGAACAACCAAAAGAGAGGTCAATCGAAAAACTGAAGGGAAATCCCCCTACCTTTGCTACTAACGTGAGCACACAAGACTGCTTAGAAAAGAGTTTCAGTACTTCTCCTCTTGATATTCGGCTTGGACAAGAGATGAAAAACGTGTTACACACAAAGAACAAGGTAATCAGTTATGAAAGAGAACCCTCTTTGGTTTAACAAACAACAAGAGTAGTGAAAAGAATAAAAAGTAATAGAAGGAAAAGAATCCTTACCAGAATAAGGGAAAGCCGATTGGATGAGTCAGAAGGGTGTATTTGCACTCAACAGATTGGCCTTTCAAATAACAACTACTAACGCAGAGAGAGAGATGGTTTGGCCCTCTTCCAAACGAACGACCATAGAGATAAGTGGTGACTATGCAACAAAGAAAAGAGAAGGGTTAGGGAGTAGAAGAGGATTCGACAACACAAGACACAAGTGTGAAATGAAACGAAAAGGGAGATAGGAGCTATGAGAATTCGGCAAAAGGGATGGAAGCTTGAGAAATAAAGTAAATGAGAGGAAATGAGAAAATAAGAGAAAGAAAAAGAATGCCAAAAAGGTTTTGGCTTTTACCAAATAAAATATGAACCAAATAGTCTTGGGAATTTTCGGCAAACAGAGAGAACAAAAAAAGTTCAAAAGGAGAGAAACACCAAAATGCCGAAAAAAAAAAAAAAGAAAACTCTCAACACCAAAATTTACAAACACCCTTAAGAATTTTCGACACCTATTCCCCTACCAAAACCGAATGTTCTCTCCCTCAAAAGGCTTCACTTTGACCAAATTTCCTCCTCCAACACTTCCTAAAAATCGGCCAACTCTCCTTCTCACCTCAAGCCCCATATTTCCTCCTTGATTCTCTCCTTAATCCCCTCTCCTCCACCCATTCAAATACGTTTGAATGAGTCTTCAACTCCTCCAATAGGGTCCCATCCGAACTCTCCCACCCTAACCTAATCAGCACAAAAAATTAAATAGATTGTGCTGCAGGTGGGATTCGAATGCCTCCCCATTAGCTCTTGTAAATGAAGCCACACCACCTTTACACTTGCTCAGCTTGTGCTAACATTTTATCCACTTAATCCCTTATGTCTGATGCCACCTACATTCTCCCACTTTAAGCCCAAACAAAAAAATTTTTAGCAAGTCCCGACTCGATCCCAGGCCTTCCTAGGACCCCCAAACACACACAACCAACACACAAAGCACTCTAACACATAACACAATGCGAAAACACAAAAACCCGAATTTCAGGATGTTACAATTCTACCCCCTTAATGAAATTTTGCCTCAAAATTTACCTAGTCAAAAGAGGTGAGGGTATTGCTGTCGTATCACATCTTCTGGCTCCCACGTGGCTTCCTCTTCATTGTGATTTTGCCATAAAACTTTGACCAAAGGAACTGATTTTCTTCTCGGTCCAAGATCTGCACTAGTTCCTCTTCAAAAGACAGGTCTGGCCTTACCTCAATTTCTTCCATGGGTACTATGTGAGATGGATCTGAACGATAACGCCTTAGCATTGAGACATGGAATAGGTCGCACATCTGACCCAATTCTAGAGGCAACTCAAGCTGATAAGCTACAGGTCCTATAGGTCTCAACACCCGATAAGGCCCGATATACTTGGGACTCAATTTTCCTTTCCGACCAAACCTTAAGACCTTCTTCCAGGGTGAGACTTTAAGAAAACTGGTCACCCACTGCGAACTATATGTCCTTACGCTTTAAGTCTGCGTACGATTTCTACCTATCGAAAGCTTCTTTCAACCGAGTTTGAATTAACCTAATCTTTTCTTAGTCTTTGAGATCATTTTCGGACCCCACAACCACCGTTCACCCAATTCTATCCAACAGGTAGAAGTACGACACTTACGACCATATAATGCTTCGTAAGGTGCCATTTGAATGCTGGCTTGGTAACTGCTATTGTATACAAACTCTTCTAACAGTAGAAAATCTTCCTAACTACCTCCGAAGTCAATAACACAACCCCTCAACATGTCTTCCAAAACTTGAATTACCCTCTCCGACTGACCATCAGTCTGCAGGTGAAACGCCGTACTGAATTCCAACCTCGTACCTAATGTTTGATGTAAAACCTTCCAAAACCGCGATTGAACCTAGGGTCTCTGTCTGATATGATGGACACTGGTACCCCGTGCAACCTTACAATCTCTGCTACATATAGCTTAGCTAACTTCTGCGATGAATAGTCGACACGAATAGGGATAAAGTGAGCAGCCTTTGTCAACCGATTGACAACTACTCACACAGCATCCTTCTTACTAGGCGAAAGAGGTAGTCGACTTACGAAATCCATCGTTATCCTTTCCCACTTCCATAGTGGAATCTTTACCGGCCGTAACAACCTCAAGGAAACTAATGTTCTACCTTCACTTGCTGACACGTCAAGCATCTACTCACGAACTCAATAACCTCTTGCTTGAGACCTGGCCACCAAAATCGCTCACGCAAATCTCGATACATCTTACTTCCATCGGGATGCATATCAGATGGGCTACTACGCGCTTCCCTCAGAACCCTCTGCCTCAACTCGGAGCCCCTTGGCATACAAACTTTCCCATGACAACACAACGCCCCTTCATTATTCAGGCTAAAATCCCCCAGATCTCCATTCTGTACTTCCTCAAAATCGAGAACTTAACACATCATCCAATAACTATTTTTCTTTAATCTAACTTACCCATGTCAGCTTTACTTGCAGTTCGACAAGCAGACTACCATCCTTATACAGACTAAGATGAGCAAACATGGCTCTCAAATCAGATATCACTTTACAGCTCAACGCATCTACCACAACATTAGCTTTACCCGACTGGTATTCAATCGAGCGGTCATAATTCTTCAATAGCTCAATCCACCTCTGCTGGCTTAAATTCAACTCCTTTTGGGCAAGGAGATATTTCAGACTCTTATGGTCCGTGTAGATTTTTGGCTTCTCTCCATACAAGTAGTGTCTCCAAATCTTCAGGGCGAACACTACCATAGCTAACTCCAAGTCATAAATGGGATAACTAATCTCATGCGGTCTTAATTGTCGAGATGTATATGTACCTACCTTGCCCTCTTACATTAATACACACCCCAACCTCGTGTGCGAAACATCATAATAAACAACGAACTCATTTCCAGCCACAAGCTAAATTAATACCAGAGCCTCTATCAAGATCCTCTTTAACTTCTCAAAGCTCTCCTGCTGCTTATCAATCCAAACAAATGGTATCCAGCTAACCCAAGAAAACTTCAAATTTCCACTACAGACTTCGGTAGCTTCCAGTCCAGAACAGCTTCAATCTTCCGGGGATCAACCCTAATCCCCTCAATAGACACAACATGCCCTAGGAAAGTGGCTTCCTTCAACCAAATTTCACACTTGCTAAATTTTGCATACAGTTGATTTTCTCTCAATACTTGCAGAATAATCCGGAGATGTGAATTATGTTCTTCTTCCATCCTTGAATAAACCAAGATGTCGTCTATAAATACCACAACAAACTGATCCAAATAAGGTTGGAATACCCAGTTCATCATATCCATGAATGCAGCTGGAGCATTCGTTAACCCAAACGACATCACTAAAAACTCATAGTGACCACAGCGAGTTCGAAAAGCCGTCTTATGGATATACGCCTCCTTGACATTGAGCTGGTGATACCCGGATCTCAAATCTATCTTCCAAAACACTAGCTGCACCTTTTAACTGATCGAATAGATCATCAATTCTTGGCAACAGGTAGTTGTTCTTAATCGTCAACCTGTTCAACTGGTGATAGCCAATACACATACCCATTGACCCATCCTTTTTTTCACGAACAACACCGGCGCTCCCTACGGTGATACACTAGTCGGATAAAACCACGGTCCAATAACTCCTAAATCTGAGCCTTGAGTTCTACTAACTCCTTTATTGCCATTCTATATAGGGCAATGGACACTAGAGCTATTCCCGAAAGTAGCTCAATTCTAAATTCCACTTCGCGGTCCGAAGGTAACCCCGAAAGCTCTTCTGGAAAAACATTAGAGAACTCTTTCACCATTTTGACATCTCCTACTGACACTCTTTTTGCGTCCAACGCACTGATGAAAGCTATAAATGCCCTGCACTTTTCGCACCATCTTACTAGCCTTTAATGTGGAAACCACATTGGACAAATAATTCCTTCACTCCCCTACTACAATTACTTCCTTGTTCCCCGAAGTTCTTAACACCATATGCTTAGCAGCGCAATCTAGATTTGCACAATACCTCACTAGCCAATCCATGCCTAGAATAAGGTCAAACTCATCGAATGGCAACTCCATCAAGTCTACCGGAAACACTACTCCCTGAGTTTCTAAAGGCATATCTCTAAACAATTTGTTTACTACTACGAATTGTCCTAAAGGGCTAACCACAGTCATTTCTCTAGCAGCAAGTTCAGATTTAAGGCTCATAGTCTCAGACATAGTACTAGCGACATACAAATGAGTCAAACCAATATCAATCAAAGAAATAAATGGTTTATCAACTATGAGAAACGTACCAGTTATGACATTCGGTGCGCCGCCATCCTCTCACTATTGAGCTGTATAAACTAATCCTAGCTTTCTTGCATCTGTATTACCGATACCCCTGCCCGGTGCTCCTTGACCCCTACCAAAACTATTTCCTCCTCTAGCTGGACTATGCCCTCTCGGTGGTTGCTGACCACCCCTCTTGAACTGATCAAAACCCTATCTAACTGGCCGTACCTGATCTACTTGTGGACAATCTTTAACCATATGATCTATAGATTCGCACCTGAAACATCTACCGATTCTCCTCCTACACTCACTAGAATACATTTTCCCACATAGAGCACATGACCGAAACTGGCCCATCACCAGCAGCTTCACAACTCAAGCTGGCCCATCAAATCTAGTCCTCTTTTGGAAACCTCCAGACGATCCCGATGACCCAAAGCTTCTCTTATTTTACCCTTATCCTTCTTTTTGTTTTGAGTCTCAGTCCACTTAACCTCTTCAGCTATTTTAGCTTTGTCAACCAGAGTGGTAAAATCTCTCTCTCATTGGAGCTATCAAGACTCAGCAGCTTGTCTCAGAACTCCATCCTCAAACCGTATGTAACGTTTATATCAGTCACAACTATCCCTAGGGCATAGCGGCTCAATCTCATAAATTCTGCCTCGTACTCAGCCATGGATTTACCCCCTTGAACCAAATTTAAAAATGCTTTCCTTTGGGCATCTACGTAGCTTACTCCAACATATTTCTCTGAAACGCCACTTTAATGAAATCCCAAGTTATACGATCCGCTGAAGTACCTTCTCTTACTGTGAGCCACCATTGATATGCCTTATCTCAGAGAAGAAACACTGCCCCCTTCAACTTCTCCTCAACTGTACAGTCCAAATCATCCATAATCCGTTCAACTGCCTCCAACCAATATTCAGCTACGTTTGGGGCCACGCCAGAAATACCCCTGAATATCTCTGCCCCATTTGCTCAAAGTCGCTCAGGAATGGACTTCTGAGCTACCGTTCTAATGTTTGCCCCAGCAACTTGCTCTAGAACACACAACATTGCTTGGGACAAAGTATCATCCCCACCAGTTTGATCTTGATATCCTGTTTCTACCATAGTAGATATTGGCACTTCGCCTTCCAGCTCATGTCTTACTTCTGAGAATTCAGCCTCCACCTCTCAGCCTCTTCCACAGTTACGTGCGCCCCGTCCACATCCTCTAGCACTCATGTCTACTAACTTGTCTTAATCTGATTATGCAAATTTTATGAATTAGCATTTCTTTCACTGTTTATTACTAGATAGTCCTATGAAATAGAGTTGAGAAGTAGTTTGTCACAACACACAATATATACCTAAAAGTTTCAATCTCTAAAGTTGGGTTTCTAACTTCTAACATCCACAACATAATATTTTCACATAATATATTCACTTCATGCTAATCACCCAACAGTCAGAAGACTTACCTTACGGACTTGGTGCTGGAGACTCGGGTGCCACACTTTAAATAAACCATGTACATCTATTTTCAAAATAAAACTTTTGGTAACGTTTTTAAACCCAAAACCCCCAAAGAAGAGTTTTGCAACCTAGGTTCTAATACCATAATTATAGCACCCCAAACCTGGCCTAAACATTACGACTAGATCTACCGTGTCACATAGAAAGATTATTTAAACCGTACGTCCAGTAAACTTGAGAACTTTTGAAATTTCGAGTCTAGGTTGGTTGTTATAAAAACTTGATGTTTATTTTTCTCTAAAACTTGTAATCAACTTAGTGCATGAAAGAAAAATTAAACCATATTAATTTAGCAGTGGCCTTATTACAAAATAAAAAAAAGTCCCAATTTTAAGTAAATAAGTCTAAAGATAAGAAAAGTGAGATTTTACTAAACATAAAGTGCATGGCCACCTCAAAGTCAATCCCAGCCCATGTCCACTGAACTAAGAATCACCTGCAAAAATTTAAGCAGTGGGGTGAGTCGAAAAGACTCAGTGTGTAATTACTCTTTATTAACCAAAACTGGGCCCTAGCTGTAACAGTCTGAATTTGACCCTAATCGGAACGGTGGTTTTGAGACCACGAATCCGAGTCTGAAAAATTTTAACATATTATATTTTGTGTTAATTATATGTGATTTATGATGTGTGAAAGTTTCGTATGAAAATTTGATTGTTTGTGTGTTTAATTAGACAAAAGGACTTAATCACGTAAAATGTAAAAGTTTCAAACTATAGTGAAATGTGCTAAATTGATAATGGCTTCTTAATATGAGGTATTAAAAGGAAATTAGCCCATTCTAAGAGTTGGTGGCCGGTCATGGACAAAACTAACATTAATTTATAAAAGTTGGTTATGTTTTAATGATGGCTAAAAATATAATTAGACAAATAATAGTATATATGTTAATTGTAATAAAATAATAAAGCCACAGTTCATCTTTTTGAGAAGTGATAATCGAAAGTTAGCAAGGGAGAAAGAAAGAAAAAAAGCTTAGACACATTCGGCCTTGTTCAAGCTTAATTAGGTATGAATTTTAGCTCGGTTTTTGTTGATTATTATGTTTTTGAGATCGTTACTTAGAGTATTAGCTAACCCATGCTGAAATTTTGTTATTAACACATGAATGATGTTCGGCCATTGACATGTTCTTATGATTTTTGGTGTTTGATGATTTTATTTTAAAGTTATGATATAGATTAACAAGTTCTGAATTGGAAATTTTGGTAAATTTGAGTATTTGGGGTTAAATTGAAAAAAATAAATTTTTTGAAGGGTTCAATTGCATAATAATCAAAATGTATGCATTTTTATTGGTGGATGGAACATTCGGCCCTTGATATGTATAACCAAATTTGGTGTATTTTGTGTTTTGTACAAATGGACTAATTTGTTAAAGAGTGAAACATTAGGGGTAAAATGGTAATTTGCCCATCTATGTGTTTTGGGACTAAATTGAGATGAAATGTGCTTCAATGAGCTAAATTTTAATGTGTTTAGATCAAGAACAAAGAAAAATGGATTTGGATCGGGGAAGGTGAAGGTTTTCGAATAGCCGGTCTACGTTGTCCGTCGATAGTCGAGGTAAGTCCTTAAGCAAATATATGTCAAAGAATTATTTATGAATCTAATAAATGTTGAAATTTGAAAATTTTAAGCATAAATATATGAGATTGTCGAATGTGGTAGTATAATATAAGATTGAATTTATTTTGTTTAATGTAATGTGATTAAGCATGTTCGGTTTTGATATATGAAATATATGTGATGTTGGTGATTTTAGTATTGAGTAATGTGTATGGAATGGTTAATTATGTTGATATTCAAGCTTCGAGCCTAGCAGGCCTTGTGTCGATGATCTATATTGGGCTTCGAGCAGGTCTTGTGCTAGTAAATTATTTTAGGCTTATTGCCTAGCAAGCTAAATGTCGGTGTTTAAAATCTCGGACCTTGAGTCTAGCAGGCCTAGTGCCAGTGTGTATGATTCGGGCTAATGCCTAGTTAGTTCTATACCGGTGAGTTTTCAATTCTAAACTTCGATTTTGTAGTAATAAAGTTATAAAACAAACCAAGAAAGCTTAAGTTTTCTTTTGAAAGTGAATTTGTTGATTCGGCTACAAGGTATGTATCTTCATACTTTAAATGTTATATATATATATATATATATATGTTATGATGATAAGTAAATGAAATGATGAAAGAAATGTGATATACATATGGTAGATGGAAATTGTATATAAGCTTTACCATGAGGAAATTTGTTATATGAAAGCATGAAAGTCGAAAGGTATTCGTGTAGGTATAATTATATGCATAAATGTGTGGTTATATATATTCGGTAAATGGTGTAATTTGGTAAAGAAATGAAAGTTGATATGTTAAGTGTGGTAGGATATTCGGCTATGGTAAATTTATAAGTTAAGCCATGAATATTCAATGCCATGAATTGATTGTTTAAAAAGCTTGGATGATTGAATGTTATAATGTAATTGCTTAAGACTTACTAAGCCAGTGAGCTTACTTTGTTTATGTTTAATGTTCTGCTTTATAGATTTTGGTCAAGCTACGAGCTCGGGAAATCGTCAGCAAAGTCAATCACACTATCATCTTTTTGGTACTCCTTTAGTTTGGTTTATTTTGGAATAAAGGCATGTATAGGATGGATAGTGTCCATGTTTGAGTTGGAGACTTTGTTTTATATGTAATATAGCCATTCGAATATGGCTTTTATCTTGTGCTAGTTTGATGTTGAGATATATGGTTTTTAATGATCAAATAGTGTATATGTTTATGTTATTATGATGCAAGGATTGTATGGATTTTATTTAGCCTATATTCGGCTATGGTCTAGATGCATATAGTAGGTATAATTGGGTCTTGTGAGTAATGGCACCATAGGCTAAGATAATGTTTCAATAATATGACATTAGTCAAGTTTAGGTATTATGCATTCGATATAATTGTTTGTTTATTATGGCTTATTCAAAAATATCAATGGATGTTTATATACGGTCATAGTTAAGTTATGTATGGAAGACAAGTACGTATTTGATAAGTATCATTTGGAAATTATGTGTGTGTGTTAACCTTAGTCATTTTATGAAATATGAAACATGTTATGCAATACATATGTGAGTTCTAAGCTAAGAGAAAAGAAATGTAATTTATTCTTGATGAATTAGTTGATTAAGCTTACTTTTAATATGGCAAATGAGCATGTATATGAGGTGTATATATATACATATTCTATATATGTATTTAGCTATAGGTAAAGGTTTGATTTGATTGAGTATTGAATCTATCTAAGTTTAATACAAGTTATGCAATGTTCATAAAAATCTTATGTATATGTTCTTGTATATTCTGCTAAGTAATTAATTTGTGTGTATAATAATGTAATGAACTTGTATATCTTGGCCATATAGAATAAAGTTTTTGATCATAGGATTTGGTCTCATAAGTAAATTAAAATGAATTGACATTTGAAATATGCTTATTTAATTAATCGCCATTTAATGGTTTATTTGTTTATAAACTTCATAAATCAAGATCGATATGTTAAATGAGGAATATGGAATTTGTATTGATGTGTGATATTGTCATAATGTCCATTGCATGGTCATTTTGTGTTCATCGATGATTATATCGTATATGACTTAGATTAATGTATTAAGTATGCATTACACATATGTGATTTGTCTGTTTATAATTGAATTATTTGATAAAGATGTTCAACTAATATTTAATCGATTGAACAGAAGTTTTGACTTATTTGGTAACGCCCGTAACCCTAATCTGGCAACAGATACGGGTTAGGGGTGTTACATTTGATTGGTATCAGAGCTTACAATTTAGTCAATCTAGGACTATTGTAGCGCGTGTGAGTTTAGCTATACATGCCTTTATTATATATATGATAGTGTGGTGACTTCTGACATTTCAAATTGTTTTTTATAGTAAATGGATCCTGACAGAGCTGTAGCAGATGATGTAGAAAGTGTAGCGCCGATCTCAAGACGTTGGTCGGTCACAGAGACTCTCGACCTATCTCAGGTAGCCATGAGGGGGAGGCTAAGCAAGCCTTCTACCAGATGATGAATGAATGGTTTACCCAATTTATTCAGACTAACCTGGCTGTACAATAACCTCCACCCCGAATAATCCAACTCTGGTAGCTTTAGCACCTCCGATGGTAGATTCGATGAGATCTAGTAGGCCTCATATTGATAAAATCAAAAAATATGGGGCCGAAGAATTTAAAGCCAATAATTATGACGATGCGGAGCGAGCTAAGATGTGGCTCGATAACACTATTCGGGTACTTGATGAGTTGTCATGTACTCCAGATGAATGCCTGAAGTGTGCTATATCTTTACTACAGGACACTGCATATCACTGGTGGAATACACTAATATCGGTGGTTCCAAAAGAAAAAGTGACTTGGGATTTCTTTCAGATCGAGTTCGTAAGAAGTATATTAGTCAGAGATTCATCAATCAGAAATGAAAAGAATTTCTAGAACTAAAATAGGGTCGCATGACTGTGACTGAATATGAGCGGAAGTTTGTTAGATTGAGCCGATATGCCCGAGAGTGTGTATCAACTGAAGCTATTATGTGTAAAAGATTCGAAGACGGTCTGAATGAAGACATAAAGTTACTAGTTGGCATACTTGAAATCAAAGAGTTCGTGGTACTTGTTGAGCGAGCTTGCAAAGCTGAAGAGCTTGGGAAAGAGAAAAGAAAGGCTAAAATGGAAGCTAGAGACACCCGTAAAAGATCATCGAGTAAGACTTTCCATTAAGTATCTAATAAGTTCAAAGATGACTCCGGCCGACATAAAGCTACTTTAGACATGTCTAGATGAGATCGACCTCTAGTGGGTTCTCGGGCTACTTCGATGGCCAGTGTTGGTAATGTTCAGCAGAATCGGATTGGATGCAAGCATTGTGGTAAATGGCATGTTGGGAGTTGTAGATTTCATGATCGATCCTACTATAAAGTGGATCGTTAGATAGTTTTATCAGAGAGTGCCCGATGTTAGCCGAGCAAAATACGGCTCAGAATGTCAGACCGAGTAATGTGTCAGTGTAAGGCAGACCACCTAAGCATTCAGGAAATGTAAGTGGTAGTCAGAAAGAAACTAAAGACATTGCAGTTCAATCGGAGGCTCGTGCACCAGCTAGAGCATATGCTATACGTAGAGAGGATGCTTCTTCCCCAGATGTTATCACTGGTACTTTCACTCTTTATGATACTACTGTGATTGCATTGATTGATCCTGGTTCGACTCATTCATATGTGTGTGAAACAATAGTATCCAGTAAGACTCTGCCTGTTGAGTCTACTGAGTTTGTGACTCGTGTGTCTAACCCCTTGGGTCAATGTGTACTCGTTGATAAAGTGTGTAAAGGTTGCCCGTTGATGATTCGGGATTCATGTTTTTGGCTAATTTAATGTTGTTGCCTTTTGATGAGTTTGATATAATTTTGGGAATAGACTAGTTAACTTTACACGATGCAGTGGTTAATTATAAAAGAAAGACTATTGATTTGAGATGTCAGAATGGTAAGATCATCCAGATTGAATCTAATGACCTGAATGGGTTACCGGTAGTAATATCCTCGATGTTAGTTCGCAAATATGTGAGAAAAGGATGTGAAGCTTACTTGGCCTATGTGTTGGATAATAAAGTGTCTGAAAAGCAGATTGAATCCGTACCAGTTGTGTGTGAATACCAAGATGTATTTCCTGAAGAATTATCGGGTTTACCACTAGTTTGAGAGATTGAGTTTGGCATTGAATTAGTACCGGGGATGACTCCTATTTCAATAGCTCCGTATTGGATGGCACCTACTGAGTTGAAAGAATTGAAAGCACAGTTGCAAGAGTTGACAGATAGGGGCTTTGGACGACCGAGTTTCTCTCCTTGGGGTGCACCAATTCTATTTGTGAAAAAGAAAGATAGAACTATGCGAATGTGTATTGATTATCGGCAGTTGAATAAGGTGACTATAAAGAATAAATACCCGTTGCCTCGGTTTGATGACTTGTTTGATCAGTTGAAAGGGGCTTCAGTGTTTTCGAAGATAGATTTGAGATCTGGTTATTATCAGTTGCGAGTCAGAGATTTCGATGTTCCAAAGACTGCATTTCGAACGAGGTACGGACATTTTGAGTTCCTGGTTACTAATGCACCTGCTATTTTTATGGATTTGATAAATCAAATTTTCAGACAGTATTTGGATCGGTTTGTGGTAATGTTTATAGGTGATATCCTAATCTACTCCAGAGATGAAACCGAACATGCCGAGCATTTGATATTGGTGCACAAACTTTGCGAGATCAACAGTTGTATGCAAAGTTTAGTAAGTGTGAATTCTGGATGAATGAAGTCAGCTTTCTGGGTCATGTTGTTTCAGCGTCAGGCATTCAGGTTGATCCGAACAAAATTTTGACTATACTTGATTGGAAGCCACCAAAGAATGTTTTTGAAATTCAAAGCTTTCTAGGACTTGCTGGATATTACAGATGATTCGTGAAAGGTTTTTCTATGATAGCCACACCTTTGACAAAGCTACTACAGAAAGATGTCAAGTTCGAGTGGACTAAAAAATGTCATAAAAGTTTTAATCAGTTGAAAGCTCTTTTGACCGAAGCTCCAGTGTTAATTCAGCCTGAATCGGGTAAAAAATTTGTTGTGTACAGTGATGCTTCTTTGAATGGTTTGGGTTGCGTCTTAATGCAAGAAGGAAAAGTAGTAGCCTATGCTTCAAGATACTTGAAGCCTCATGAAAGAAATTATCTGACTCATGATCTGGAATTAGCAGCCATTATTTTTGCGTTGAAGATCTGGCATCATTATTTATTCAGCGAGAAATGTCATGTCTATTCAGATCACAAAAGTCTGAAGTATTTGATGACTCAGAAAGATTTGAACTTGAGACAACGCAGATGGTTAGAGTTGTTGAAAGATTATGAATTGGTGATTGACTACCATCCAGGAAAAGCCAACGTTGTTGCGGATATCTTAAGTCGAAAATCATTATTTGCTCTTCGTGCGTTGAACACACATATGGTTATGTCTGGTGATGGTTCGATCATAGCCGAGTTGAAGGCAAGACCGTTGTTTATTCAACAAATTTGTGATGCACAGAAAATTGACAAAGATACGATTGCTCGACAAGTTTAGTGTGAAAGTGATGCAAACTTAGAGTTTCAAATCAATGGAAATTACTGTTTGAACTTCAAAGGCTAAATATATGTTCCGAGGAACGTGGACTTGATTTAGATGATATTGAATGAGGCTCATAATAGCCGATTTTCGGTATATCTGGGTAGCACAAAAATGTATAATGATTTGAAAACAGTTCTATTGGTGGCCTGGTATGAAACGGGATATATCTGAATTTGTCTTGAAGTGCTTAATTTGTCAGCAAGTAAAAGCCAAGCATTAGGTGCCTTCCAGGTTACTTCAGCCGATTATTATACCTGAATGGAAATGGGATAGAATTACTATGGATTTTGTATTCGGTTTGCCTGCAACACAGAGCAAGAAAGATGCATTCTGGGTTATAGTAGATAGACTAACCAAATCAGCTCACTTTGTGCCAGTTCGTACGGACTATTCGCTGGATAAGCTTGTTGAGTTGTATGTATCTCAAATTGTGAGATTACATGGTGTGACGAGTTCCATTGTTTCAGACAGAGACCCAAGATTCACATCGTGATTTTGGAAAAAGTTGCAAGATGCTTTAAGTACTAAACTCCACTTTAGCACATCCTTCCATCCGCAGACAGACGGTCAGTCTGAGCGAACCATTCTGATACTTGAGGACATGTTGAGATGTTGTGTCCTTGAGTTTGAAGGTGTAACATCCTGATAATTAGGGGTTATGCATCTTACTTAATTGAATGATGTTGCATGCTTAATTATTATTAAGTGTATTTTTTTGGAAGTTATTTGAGCTTCATTAATTAAGTGAATGCTTAGTAAACTTTTAATTCCTATTAATTAGAGAGAGAGCTAAGCAAGTTAGGCCTTAAGAATTAATGATAAGAGGTTTTAGCATGAATTGAGTAATTGACAAGGTGGTTAAGATGCATGGATGTGTGCTTGAGGAGAGAGGTTCAATCTCTAGCTAGCATTAGGGAGGATTTTATTTTTGTTTTCTTCCCTATAAGTGTCGGCCAAGAATGTTCTAGAGTGGATGAGCATTCATTCATTTTTGGCTATTTGACCATGTGAAAAAGGAAGCTAGGAACTTATGGTATGGAATCATAAGTTGATGATAAGATGAGGGGGGACAAAATGGCATGATATCGGGCAAGGTTTTGGGAGTTTGTTCATGGTCATTTGACCATGAACCTAGACGGCATGAAGGGCTAAAGGAGTGGTTTATTGTTGATAGCAAATCAAGAGTTGATGGGGAAGAAACAAGGAGGAAAAAGGGATAATGTTGGCATTGATTGGCGAATTTTTGCTTTGCCATTAGGAGGAAAAGTTGGCCAAAAGTCTTGCATTTTTTTTTGTTTGTCCATCTTTTCTCATTTCTCAAATAGTTTCTCTCTAGTCGAATTTGTCATTGAGTTTAGGTAAAAAATTTCTTTTGTTTTGGCTTTCTTCTTTTGACCAATTTTCTCCAAAACTCCCACTTTGGCCGAATGTACCTTAGGCACTTTGGTACAATTTTGCTTTTGATTTAGCCCTCAATTGTGTTTGAACCAAATACTATTTTCTTTCTCCCATTTTCTTTTTGAAACTGAAACTACAAAGTTCAAAGAACCAATTTCCTCATTTCTCCTTCCTTGGCTGAATGTGCAAAGGTTCCTAAACACATTTCTTTTCATTTGAGAAATCACCATCATCATCTTCTTCTCCTTTTTCTCTTTTTTCTTCCTTCTCTTTTTCCTTCTCTTTTCCTTCTCTTTCTTCTTTCTTTCAAAATCGAAACCATCATATTGAAACCACCATTTCTCTTCTCTTTGTTAAGGCGAATCATCATATTCTTTTCTTCTTATTCAAAGCCAAACCTTGAAGAACTCAAAGTAAGGTTTTGTCAATCGCTTTCATCATTTCTTTTTACTTTGGTAAATTTAGAATCATAGTCTTTTATTTCTCTTACCTAGGTAGAATCATTTGAAAAGATTTTTCAAAGATCTTTGTTGAAGACAACTTCTAAGTAGTGACCATTCAAATCATCAAGGTAAGGTTATTAATTTAGATCATATCAATTTCTTTAGATGGATCACTAATCTCACGTTATTTTAGGGACGATTTAAGATCAACAAGATAGGTAAGAAAAGAGCCGTCTGAGTGTTTGGAAGAGAGGAGGTATTCCTTTACCATCGAACTACAAACGAAGAGCAGATCGGGAGTAAGAGACTTTCCACGGGTTGTGGACCTCCGCTAACGAGGATCGATTATTTGAAGTAGTGCGCATAAAATAGAACCACTTTACGTTGGTGGAATATCAGTGGGTTTTGATCCATCTAGTGGAGAAAACCACAAATAACTGCTGCTCGAGAATCCGAGGGTAAGGATTTAGATCCATCGTCAATAAGTATAGTTTTGTTAACAATAGTTTATACTAACCAAGTGTGTTAATCAATTAGGTGTTGACGAACAAGAGGGTATTGTTCTCACCGCCACTAGGTGTGTAACCTTACATTAAAATTTCCATAGATCTATATTTTAAAAAGTGATTATATGACAATATATTTGTTTGTGGATACCAATCATTGGTATACAAAATTCGGTATGTTTACCCCAATATTCTCGCTTATTTTGCTATATGCATAAATATGAAATGAGTATGATTATATTATGTTTTGTGGGTAAATATCATGAAAATCGATTTGATATGTATGTGCATGGGCATATGGGTATTGTTGATAAAGGAGGAAGTATTCGGTGGTTTTACCACATTTACGGTGACTTGGTCACATATTTGACTCCGGTGACTTCGGTCACATATTTGACTCGGTGACTTGATCACGTATATTTGGCTCCGGTGACTTGGTCACATATGTGAATCTGGTGACTTGGTCACGTATTTGAAATTTGGACTTGGTCGGGTGACTTCATCACATCTGTTTTGGTGGCTTTGCCACAATATTATAAGGCGATGTGCATGTTGATCGCTAAGAATCGCCTTGATGGTGTGTAGCGGATGGAGGTCGATTTAGTAATCCCCACGGTGTGTTGGTTGGTACGGTTGGTGTAGCGGATGGATATTTAGGTGGGTAGGGCTTACATTTCATTTCATGTACATAACCATGTAATATTGATGATTATTATTTGATCTCGCTATGAAATGGGCCTTTGGGCTAAACATGAGCTAAATGGGCCATTGGGCTAAACATGAGCTAAATGGGCCTTTGGGCTAAACATGAGCTAAATGGGCCTTTGGGCTAAATATGAGCTAAGTGGGCCTTTGGGCTAAATATGAGTTAAATGGGCCTATGGCCATATGTGAAATTTTTTGACTTAAAGCATATGATAAAATGGACCTTTTAATGTATGTGTTATACATTGAGTTTATGACTCACCCTTTTGTGGGATAAACTTTTCAGATAATTCATAGTGCGATGGATCGTCAAGAAGGATTTCGAGGTGGCCAATGCTCGTATCAAGTATTGTGGAGATTTCAACTTAAACTTATTAATTTAAATTTTATTACTTAGACTTTATTTTGGGTTTGCTATTTTTGTAATAAGGCCACTATAAACTACTTTTAGATTTTGTGTTTGGATTTAAATTACGCCATGAACAATTATCAATTAAATAACTAAATGGTTTTCGATAAGTAATTTAAAAGGTTTTTGTCAAGAATATATATATAAATATGTTTTAAGAAAATACAAATCTATTTTTCAACTAAGCCCAACTCGATCTTTAAGTTAATCCGTTTTACTTAAAATCATCAAATTTTCTTGAACAAAACAATATTCCGCTAAAGTTTTACTCGAGGAACATACCAAATCAAGTTAGGCTTTTTGGTAGGGTTTGGGGTGTTTCACTTGGTATCGAGCCCGCTTTTAAACTCGGCCTTGGGTTTTGAAGCCCACAACGTTTTCAAAAGTTGGCCCAAATGATTTTTGAAAGTTTTCTTAAGTTAAATGATTTTTATAAGAGCATGGCACTCGAGTTCTCGGCCGGATCCATCGGTATGTACTTTATCGATATGTGATATGTATGATAGTTTAAACTTAAACTATACTTTAGAGACATGGACCTTAGGTGTTTGTGTGCTACTACGGAAAAACTCATCAATATCTGTTTATAAAACTTTCCTTTAATAAGAAGTGAAAAGACTCTAATACATAAGACTTTTAAGAAAGCAGATAAGATCGTAGTAGACATGAGTTCTAGGGTACGTGGTCGTAAATGGACATGGAAGAGGAAAGATGGCTATTTGGAACGATTCGATCCGGTCAAGGTTTCGAGAATGAAGCTCGCCATCCACTGTTGAGGTGGACTTTCAAGAACAAAATGAATGAGGTGACGCAGATCACAAGTCGTGTCATGCGAGTTTTGGAACAGCAGCGAAGCTAGTTCTCGAAATGGGTCTCGAAAGTCTGTAGCTGAGAGACTTAGATCGAATGGAGCTGAGGTTTTTAGAGGAGTATCTAGAGTAGCTCCTAATGTAGCTGAATATTGGCTAGAGGCAATCGAGAGGATCATGGACGATATAGATCGTGACCGATGAAGAGAAATTGAAAGGTCTTTATTTCACTTCTCCGTGATGAAGCCTACCGGTGGTGGCTCACTATCAAGGAGAGTACCCCGTGGATCGTCTCGGATTGGGGGTATTTTAAGATTAAATTGAAGGAAAATATGTTGGAGCTAGCTACATCGACTCCCGAGGAAGACATTTCGAATTTGGTCTACTGAAACAAGTCGATAGTGAATATGAAGCGAATTTTTGCGACTTAGCCGTTATGCCAGAGGGATAGTGGCTACGGAATATGAACGGTGTATCAGATTTGAAGATGGACTTAGAGACGAATTACGAGTGATGATTGCTCCACACCGTGAAAGAGATTTTGCAATCTTAGTGGAAAGGGCGAGAATTGCTGAAGAGGCTAAACGGACTGAGAGATAGAACCGGGACAGAGGCCAGAGCAAGAATAAGAGAAGCTTTGGGTCCTCAGGGTCGTCCGGGAATTTTCAGAAGAAATCAAGAAGTGATGGTCCGCGAAATCAACAGACTACTACGAGTGGAAAAATTATACTTGTTCTCAATGTGGGAAAATGCACTGGAGAATGTTGGAAAAGACCGACGGATGTTTCAAGTGCGGTTCAAAGGATCATATGATCAAAGATTGTCCGATGAACTTCGGAGAAGAACCAAATCCAGCAAGTCGTGGTGCTAATCGTCGTGTGTATGGACAGCGATCAATAAGAGGTCGTGGCCCAAATGGAAGGGCAATGGTTACGTAGAGGACGGAACTTGATGAGGCGATGGTAGCTCGAGGCGAGACAACTGAGTTTGGTGTATGCGGTTCGTCGCAGAGAGAAAACGGTGACGCTTTTGATGTTATCACTGCACGCTTCGATTTTGGGTTTCCTTTATTACTTTGATAGATATAGGTCAACTCATTCCTATATCGCTAGTGAAGTATCTAGGACTTTGCATTTGACTTCAAATCGTACCTAGGAAGATGATGTATTTAGTCCTTTAGATGCGATGAGTTGTAGACAAACTTTTAAGGAAGTGCCTTTAGAAGTTCAAGGATACAGATTTCGGTGATCTAATGGAGTTGCCATTTGGAGAATTGACCTAATCTTAGGCATGGGTGGCTTATGAATCTGGTGCAAATGTGGATTGTCTTCTAAGAGAATGTCCTTAAGAACTTTTGATGACAAGGAAGTTGTAGTAATGGTAGAGGCGGAACTACTTATCTAATGTAGTATCCGCTCTAAGGCGTAAAGGATGGTTAAGAAGGATGTGAAGCCTTCCGATGTTGGTGAGTGCTTTGGAGGCTAAGGAAGTAATCGCTAATGAAGTCGATGTGAATGAATTTGTAGATGTTTTTCGGAAAACTTCCGTGTTTACCTCCGGATCGTGAGGTAGAATTTGGGATTGATTTATTTCCTGGAACGGTGCCAGTTTCTATTACTCCATATAGAATGGCACCGAAGGAATTGGTTGAGCTTAAGGCTCAGATTCAAGAGTTTCTTGATCATGGATTCATCCGACCTAGTGTGTCTCCACGGGGAGCACGGTCCTATTCATGAAGAAGAAGGGCGGATCGATGAGGATGTGTATAGATTAGCAATTAAATAAGTGACCATCAAGAACAAGTATCCTTTGCCAAGGATCGATGACTTGTTCGATCACCTTAAAGGGGCTGTGATTCTCAAAGATTGATCTAAGGTCGGGTATCATCGACTTAAAGTGAAAGAAGCGGATATCCATAAGACGGCTTTCGAACTAGATATGGGCATTATGAATTTTGGTAATGCCATTGGATTTAACGCATACCACGCTTATGGATATGATGAATCGGATTTTCAAATTTCTACTTGGATCGGTTAAATCGTGGTATTCATAGATGATATCTGGTGTATTCTAAGTCCAAGTAGAACATGATGAGCATCTCCTGATTGTGTTGCGAGTCTTAAGGGAGAAAAGCAGACGCCAAATTTAGTAAGTGTGAAATTTGGGTGAAAGAAGTTGCATTTTTAGGTCATGTGGTATCTGCGGAAGGGATAAGGGTGGATCCTCGGAAGATTGAGGTCAGTGCTAGATTGGAAACCACCTAAGTCCGTGAATCGAGGTTCGCGATTTCTTGGGTTTAGCGGATACTACGTAAGATTCGTTGAAGGATTTTCATCGATAATCGCACCTTTCTTGAAATTGCTAAGAAAGGAAGTACCTTTCGTGTGGGTCGATAAGCGACAAGAGAGTTTTGATAAGCTCAAGAAAGTTTTGAAGCTCGGTTTTGATCCGGCTGAGGCGTGAAAGGATTTCGCGTGTATTGTGATGCTTCTCACACGGGATTAGGATGTGTTCGATACAAGGCGGAAAGGTAAGACAGATATCGCCTCGGCGATTGAGACCGCACGAGAATAATTACCCGACGATGACTTGGAGTTGGCAAATGTAGTCTTTGCTCTTAAGGTTTGGAGACATTACTTATATCGGGAGAAGTCGGTGATATACACGGACCACAAAAGTCTGAAATATCTCTGACTCGTAAAGAAGCTGAATTTGAGGCAACGAAGGTGGATAGAGTTGTTGAAAGACTACGACCGTTTCTATCGAGTACCACCCGCAAGGCGAATGTGGTGGCGGACGCTTTAAGTCGGAAAGTGGTGTCGATTTGAGGGCAATGTTTGCACACCTTAGTCTTTACGATGATGGAAGCTTATTGGCGTAACTTGAGTTGTCAGAGCATGGTTAAGTTAAGTGAAAGAGAGGCGTTAGTAGATGATGATCCGAGTGAAAAGCTTGACAAAGTGTGAGTGGGAAAGTGGAAGATTTTGGTATTAATGGTGATGGGGTATTGTGTTTTAAAGGTAAAGTCGTATGCAAGGATCGAGTTGAGGCAAAAGATACTTCAGAATCGCATGGTAGCCACTATGCTATGCATCCTGGAGGAAGTAAATTATACAAGATTTGCGAGATCAATTTTGGTGGCTTTGGACTTAAGAGGGAAGTTACTGAGTTTGTAGGAAGTGCTTAACGTGTCGCAAGTCAAGGTGAACATCAAGTACCATCGGGATTGCTTCAACCGATAAAGATTACGCAGTGGAAGTGGGAGAGAATCACCATGGACTTTGTTAGTGGGCTTCTCTTACGCCTACTAAGAAAGACTCAGATGGGTGATAGTGGACCGATTGATGAAATCTACACATTTATCGATTCGGGTTGATTACTCTTTGCAGAAATTGGCGAAGTTTTATGTGACTAAGATTGTGAGATTGCATGGAGTGTCGTTGTCGATAATTTCGGACAGAGATCCGAGATTTACGTCGCGATTTTGGAAAGCATTGCATCAGGCTTTGGGCACCAGATTGGACTTCAGTACGGCATTTCATCCTCAATCGGACGGTCAGTCTGAAAGAGTAATCTAGATCTTAGAAGATATGTTAAGGGGATGTGTGATAGATTTCAAGGGAAGTTGGGAGGAATTCTTACCGTTGGCAGAATTTGCGTACAACAACAGTTTCCAATCCAGTATACGGATGGCACCATATGAAGCACAATATGGATGAAAGTGTTGCACTCCTACGTGTTGGACAGAATTAGGGGAACATCAAATTTTGGGTCCGAAATAGTGGTGGATCTCGAAGAAAAGGTTAAAGTAATCCTGCTCGGTTAAAGAAGCATCGACAAACAAAAATCGTGACGTAGATCTTAAGCGGAAAGAAATAGAGTTTCTTTGTGGGGATCAAGTTTTCCTAAAGGTTTCACCTTGGAAAAAGGTGATGAGATTTGGTCGCAAAGAAAGCTAAGTCCTGTGTTCATTGGACCTTATCGGATTGTAAAGCGGGTCGGATCATGGCATATCGCTTAGATTTGCCTTCTAATTGAAGCAAATGCATGATGTGTTCCATGTTTCAATGTTACGCCATTAAGTCGAGATCCATCTCATGTAGTGCCATTGAGGAGGTGGAATTAAGATCATACTTGTCATATAAAGAGGAGCCAATTCAAATTACGAGCGAGATGTAAAGGTTTTACGGAGAAATTCGGTTCTCTCGTCAAGGTATTATGGCGTAATCATGGATCAAGAAGCTTCGTGGGAGCAGGAGGAAGCGATCACGACAATACCCTCACTTATTCCAGCCAGGTAATTTCGAGGACAAAATTATTTTAAGGGGTAGAACTGTAACATCCCTGATAATTAGGGGTTATGCATCTTACTTAATTGAATGATGTTGCATGCTTAATTATTATTAAGTGTATTTTTTTGGAAGTTATTTGAGCTTCATTAATTAAGTGAATGCTTAGTAAACTTTTAATTCCTATTAATTAGAGAGAGAGCTAAGCAAGTTAGGCCTTAAGAATTAATGATAAGAGGTTTTAGCATGAATTGAGTAATTGACAAGGTGGTTAAGATGCATGGGTGTGTGCTTGAGGAGAGAGGTTCGAATCTCCTAGCTAGCATTAGGGAGGATTTTATTTTGTTTTCTTCCCTATAAGTGTCGGCCAAGAATGTTCTAGAGTGGATGAGCATTCATTCATTTTGGCTATTTGACCATGTGAAAAGGAAGCTAGGAACTTATGGTATGGAATCATAAGTTGATGATAAGATGAGGGGGACAAAAGGCATGATATGGGGCAAGGTTTTGGGAGTTTGTTCATGGTCATTTGACCATGAACCTAGACGACATGAAGGGCTAAAGGGAGTGGTTTATTGTTGATAGCAAATCAAGAGTTGATGGGGAAGAAACAAGGAGGAAAAAGGGGATAATGTTGGCATTGATTGGCCGAATTTTTGCTTTGCCATTAGGGGGAAAAGTTGGCCAAAAGTCTTGCATTTTTTTTTTGTTTGTCCATCTTTTCTCATTTCTCCAATAGTTTCTCTCCTAGCCGAATTTGTCATTGAGTTTAGGTAAAAAATTTCTTTTTGTTTTGGCTTTCTTCTTTTTGACCAATTTTCTCCAAAAACTCCCACTTTGGCCGAATGTACCTTAGGCACTTTGGTACAATTTTGCTTTTGATTTAGCCCTCAATTGTGTTTGAACCAAATACTATTTTCTTTCTCCCATTTTTCTTTTTGAAACCGAAACTACAAAGTTCAAAGAACCAATTTCCTCATTTCTCCTTCTTTGGCCGAATGTGCAAAGGTTCCTAAACACATTTCTTTTCATTTGAGAAATCGCCATCATCATCTTCTTCTCCTTTTTCTCTTTTTTCTTCCTTCTCTTTTTCCTTCTCTTTTCATTCTCTTTCTTCTTTCTTTCAAAATCGAAACCATCATATTGAAACCACCATTTCTCTTTTCTTTTTGTTAAGGCCAAATCATCATATTTTTTCTTCTTATTCAAAGTCAGAACCTTGAAGAACTCAAAGTAAGGTTTTGTCAATCGCTTTCATCATTTCTTTTTACTTTGGCAAATTTAGAATCATAGTCTTTTATTTCTCTTACCTAGGTAGAATCATTTGAAAAGATTTTCAAAGATCTTTGTTGAAGACAACTTCTAAGTAGTGACCATTCAAATCATCAAGGTAAGGTTATTAATTTAGATCATATCAATTTCTTTAGATGGATCACTAATCTCACGTTATTTTAGGGACGATTTAAGATCAACAAGATAGGTAAGAAAAGAGCCGTCTGGAGTGTTTGGAAAGAGGAGGTATTCCTTTACCATCGAACTACAAACGAAGAGCCAGACGGAGTAAGAGACTTTTCATCGGGTTGTGGACCTCCGCTAACGAGGATCGATTATTTGAAGTAGTGCGTATAACCGAACCACTTTACGTTGGTGGAATATCAGTGGTTTTGATCCATCTAGTGGAGAAAACCACAAATAACTGTCGTTCGAGAATTGAGGGTAAGGATTTAGATCCATCGTCAATAAGTATAGTTTTGTTAACAATAGTTTATACTAACCAAGAGTGTTAATCAATTAGGTGTTGACGAACAAGAGGTATTGTTCTCACCGTCACTAGGTGTGTAACCTTACATTAAAATTTCCATAGATCTATATTTTAAAAAGTGATTATATGACAATATGTTTGTTTGTGGATACCAATCATTGGTATACAAAATTGTGTATGTTTACCCCAATATTCTCGCTTATTTTGCTATATGCATAAATATGAAATGAGTATGATTATATTATGTTTTGTTGGGTAAATAGCATGAAAATCGATTTGACATGTATGTGCATGGGCATATGGGTATTGTTGATAAAGGAGGAAGTATTCTAGTGGTTTTACCACATTTCGGTGACTTCGGTCACATATTTGACTCCGGTGACTTGGTCACGTATATTTGGCTCCGTGACTTGGTCACATATGTGAATCTGGTGACTTGGTCACGTATTTGAAATTGGACTTGGTCGGTGACTTGGTCACATCTGTTTTGGTGGCTTTGCCACAATATTATAAAGGCGATGTGCATGTTGATCGCAAAGAATCGCCTTCGATGGTGTGTAGCTATTTGGAGGGTCGATTTAGTAATCCCCACGGTGTGTCGGTTGATACGGTGGTGTGTAGCGGATGGATATTTAGGTGGGTAGGGCTTGCATTTCATTTCATGTACATAACCATGTAATATTGATGATTATTATTTGATCTGCTATGAAATGGGCCTTTGGGCTAAACATGAGCTAAATAGGCCTTTGGGCTAAACATGATCTAAATGGGCCTTTGGGCTAAACATGAGCTAAATGGGCCTTTGGGCTAAATATGAGCTAAGTGGGCCTTTGGGCTAAATATGAGTTAAATGGGCCTATGGCTATATGTGAAATTTTTTTGACTTAAAGCATATGATAAAAATGGACCTTTTAATGTATGTGTTATACATTGAGTTTATGACTCACCCCTTTTGTTGGATAAACTTTTCAGATAATTCATAGTGCGATGGATCGAATTCAAGGATTTCGAGGTGGCCAGTGCTCGTATCAAGTATTGTGGAGATTTCCCAACTTAAACTTATTAATTTAAATTTTATTACTTAGACTTTATTTTGGGTTTGCTATTTTTGTAATAAGGCCACTATAAACTACTTTTAGATTTTGTGTTTGGATTTAAATTCTGCCATGAACAATTATCAATTAAATAACTAAATGGTTTTCGATAAGTAATTTAAAAAGGTTTTTGTCAGTAATATATATAAATATGTTTTAAGAAAATACAAATCTATTTTTCAACTAAGCCCAACTCGATCTTTAAGTTAATCCGTTTTACTTAAAATCATCAAGTTTTCTTGAACAAAACGATATTCCGCTAAAGTTTTACTCGAGGAACATACCAAATCCGGTTAGGCTTTTTGGGCCGGGTTTGGGGTGTTTCAGAAGGTACGTGGGAGAGATACTTACCTTTGATTGAATTTGCTTATAATAATAGTTTTCAATCTAGTATCAAAATGGCACCTTATGAAGCTCTATATGGTCGCAAGTGTCGTACACCGTTGTATTGGACTGAGCTCAGTGAAAATAAGATACATGGGGTTGATTTGATTAAAGAGACTGAATAGAAAGTTGCTATAATCAGAGATAATTTGAAAGCTGCATCAGACCGCCAAAAGTCCTACGCTAATTTGAAAGGTAAAGACATTGAGTTTTAAGTCGGAGATCGGGTATTTTTGAAAGTTTCACCATGGAAGAAAGTACTCCGATTTAGTCGAAAAGGCAAACTAAGTCCGAGATTCATCGGACCATATGAGATTATCGAACGTATCGAGCCTGTTGCTTATAGACTGAAGTTGCCATCTGAAATAGAAAAGGTACACAATGTGTTCCATGTTTCAATGCTCCGTAGATATAGGTCAGACCCATTACATGTGATTCCTCAATCTGAAATTGAAATCTGATCCGATATGACGTATGAGGAGGAACCGATCTAAATTTTAGCTCGGGAAATGAACGAGTTGAGAAACAAGAAAATTTCGTTAGTGAATGTACTATGGAATCGACACGGAGTAAAAGAGGCTACGTGGGAGCCTGAGGATTCAATGATGTAACAATATCCAACTTTGTTTAACGGTAAGATTTTCAGGGACGAAAATTCCTAAGGGGGAGAGTTGTAGCAGTTTGAATTTGACCCTAATCGGAACGGTGCCTTCGAGACCAAGAATCCGAGTCTGAAAAATTTTAACATATTATATTCTATGTTAATTATATGTGATTTATGATGTGTGAAAGTTTCGTATGAAAATTTGATTGTTTGTGTGTTTAATTAGACAAAAGGACTTAATCGCGTAAAATGTAAAAGTTTCAAACTATAGTGAAATGTGCTAAATTGATAATGGCTTCTTAATATGAGGTATTAAAAGGGAAATTAGCCCATTCTAAGAGTTAGTGGCCGGTCATGGACAAAACTAACCTTAATTTATAAAAGTTGGTTATGTTTTAATGATGGCTAAAAATGTAATTAGATAAATAATAGTATATATGTTAATTGTAATAAAATAAGAAAGCCATAGTTCATCTTTTTGAGAAGTGATAGCCAAAAGTTAGCAAGGGAGAAAGAAAGAAAAAAAAAGCTTAGACACATTCGGCCTTGTTCAAGCTTAATTATGTATGAATTTTAGCTCGATTTTTGTTGATTTTTATGTTTTTGATATCGTTGCTTAGAGTATTAGCTGACCCATACTGAAATTTTGTTATTAACACATGAATGATGTTCGGCCATTGACATGTTCTTATGATTTTTGGTGTTTGATGATTTTATTTTAAAGTTATGATATAGATTAACAAGTTTTGAATTGGAAATTTTGGTAAATTTGAGTATTTAGGGTTAAATTGAAAAAAATAAATTTTTTGAAGGGTTCAATTGCATAATAATCAAAATGTATGCATTTGTATAGGTGTATGGAACATTTGGCCCTTGATATGTATAACCAAATTTGGTGTATTTTGTGTTTTGTACAAATTGGACTAATTTGTTAAAGTGTGAAACATTAGGGATGAAATGGTAATTTGCCCATCTATGTGTTTTGGGACTAAATTGAGATGAAATGTGCTTGAATGAGCTAAATTTTAATGTGTTTAGATCAAGATCAAAGAAAAATAGATTTGGGTCGGGGAAAGGCGAAGGTTATCGAATAGCCTCTCTATGTTGTCCGTCGATAGTCGAGGTAAGTTCTTAAGCAAATATATGTCAGAATTATTTATGAATCTAATAAATGTTGAAATTTGAAAATTTTAAGCATAAATATATGAGATTGTCGAATGTGGTAGTATAATATAGGATTGAATTTTTGTTTAATGTGATGTGATTAAGCATGATCGATTTTGATATATGAAATATATGTGATGTTGGTGATTTTTGTATTGAGTAATGTGTATGGAATGGTTAATTATGTTGATATTAGGGCTTCGAGCCTAGTAGGCCTTGTGCCGGTGATCTATATCGGGCTTTGAGCCTAGCAGGCCTTGTGCCGATGAATTATTTTAGGCTTATTACCTAGGTTGGATGGGCCAGCTCCAGTTGGGGCGCCAGTTGTTGTGGGTCGATTGCAACCCTGTGTGCAGTATGGGAAGACACATTTGGGGGAGTGCTGGAGGAGATCTAGTAGGTGTTTCAGATTGGATCCAAGGATCATCAGATAAAGGACTGTCCTCGAGAGCCTGTTAGGGCGCAAATAGTAGGTCAGAGATTTGTGCAGCTAGGGAGAAGTGGTCAGCAGCCACCGAGAGGTCATGGTCCTCTTAGGGGAAATGGGTTTGGACGAGGTCGTGGAGCACCAGGGAAAGGTGCTGGTAATACAGATGCAAGACAGCAGGGACTGATTTATGCAGCTCGACGACAGGAGGATGGCGACGCACCAGACGTCATAACTAGTACGTTTCTTATATTTGATGTGCCATTTACAGCTTTGATTGATATTGGATCTACCCATTCATATGTTGTCTATACTGTGTCTGGGACTCTGGGGATACAATCTGAGTTTGTTGATAGGGGAATGTCGGTAATTAGTCCCTTAGGACAATCTGTGTTAGTGAACAAGCCGTTTAGAAATGTGCCTTTAGAAGTGCAAGGGATTGTATTCCCGGTAGATTTGATGGAACTGCCGTTCGGCGGGTTTGATCTTATACTGGGCATGGACTGGTTGGTGAAACATCGTGCGAACTTGGATTGCGCTGCTAAGCATATGGTATTAAAGACTCCAGAGGATGAAGAAGTGATGGTGATAGGTAAGAGGAGAAATTATCTATTCAACATGATTTCCGCGTCAAAGGCTGAGAAGTTGGTGCGTAAAGGTTGTGAGGCGTTCATGGCTTATGTCAGCACGACTGATGCTGGGAGTTTGTCTATTGAGAAGGTCAGGCCAGTAAGTGAATTTTTGAATGTTTTCCCTGAAGAGCTTTTGGGGTTGCCTCCGAATCGTGAGGTCAAGTTTGGCATTAAGCTACTTTGAAAACGGCTCCGATGTCCACCACCCCTTATAGGGTGGCACCGAAGGAGCTGGTAGAACTAAAAGCTTAGATCCAAGAGTTGTTGGATCGAGTATTTATCAAACCAAGTGTATCTTCATGGGAAACGCCGGTATGGTTCATGAAGAAGAATGATGGGCAATGCATATGTGCATTGACTATCATCAATTGAATAAGTTAATTGTTAAGAGCAAATACCTGCTACCAAGGATTGACGACCTGTTCGATCAGCTACAAGGAGCTTTGATTTTCTTGAAAATAGATTTAAGATCAGGGTACCATCAATTAAGGGTTAAGGAGGCAGACATTCACAAGACTACATTCCGAACTCGTTATGGGCATTACAAGTTTTTGGTTATACCGTTCAGATTAATGAATGCACCCACTGCTTTTATAGTTATGATAAATCGGGTTTTCCAACCCTATCTAGACCAGTTCGTGGTGGTATTCATAGATAACATTTTGGTGTACTCGAGAACTGAGGAGGAGCATGACTCACATCTCCGGGTGGTGCTGCGGATATTAAGGGAGAAGCAACTTTATGCCAAATTCAGTAAGTGCAAGTTTTGGCTGAAGGAAGTGACATTTTTGGGTCATGTTGTGTTTGTCGAGGGGATTAGGGTTGATCCTCAGAAGGTCGAAGCGTTATTGGAGTGGAAGCCACCGAAGTCAGTATCAGAGATTCGAAGTTTTCTGGGTTCTGCTGGGTACTACAGGAGGTCCGTGGAGGGGTTCTCTTTGATTGCTGCACCCCTAACTAAGTTATTGCGGAAGGGGGTACCATTTGTTTGGTCTAATAAGTAGCAAGAAGGTTTTGAGAAACTGAAGAAGATTCTGACTGAAGCACCAGTATTGATTCAACTGAGGCTGGGAAAGAATTCATTGTCTATTGTGATGCGTCGCACATAGGGTTGGGTTGTGTGCTGATGCAAGAAGGGAAGGTGGTAGGTTATGCATCTCGTCAACTAACGCCTCATGAGGTGAACTATCCCACTCATGATTTAGAGCTAGCTACGATGGTGTTCACACTGAAGATATGAAGACATTACCTGTATGGAGAAAAGTCGATTATCTACATTGACCATAAGAGTCTGAATTATCTCCTAACTCAAAAGGAGCTGAATTTAAGGCAACAGAGATGGATGGAGTTGCTGAAAGACTATGACTGCTCGATTGAGTATCATCCGGGTAAAGCCAATGTGGTAGCAGATACGCTAAGTCGTAAGGTGGTATCTGATTTGAGAGTAATGTTTGCTCATCTCAGCCTTTATGAGGATGGTAGTTTATTAGCAGAACTTCAGGTGAAACCGACGTGGGTTAGTCAGATTAAGGAGAAGCAGTCATTGGATGAGTCGTTAGGTTCTCGTTTTCAGTAGATGAAAAGTAGAGAGACAGTAGATTTTTGGCTGAACAGTGAAAGGGTGTTATGTTTCTGTGGAAGAGTTTGTATACTGAAAGACTCTGAGTTAAGACAGATGATTCTGTGAGAGGCGCATAGTAGCCCATACGTCATGTATCCCGGTGGAAACAAGATGTACAGAAACCTACGTGAACAGTATTGGTGGCCAGAATTAAAAAGTGAGGTTACCGACTTCGTGAGCAAGTGTTTGACATATCAGCAAGTGAAAGCGGAACACCAGCTACCTTCGAGACTTCTGCAACTGGTGAAGATTCCACTCTGGAAGTGGGAAAGGATAACTATGGATTTTGCTAGTGGGCTACCCTTGACGCCTACTAAGTAAGATTCAGTGTGGGTAATTGTGGACCGATTAACTAAGTCTGCTCATTTCATACCGGTTCGACTGACTACTTACTTCAGAAGTTGGTCAAGTTGTATGTGGTAAAAATTGTGAGGTTACATGGGGTACCAATGTCTATTATATCAGACAGGGACCCTAGGTTTACATCTCAGTTCTGGAAAGTGTTACACGAAGCTTTGGGCATAAGGCTAGATTTCAGCACAGTGTTTCATCCACAGACTGACAGTCAGTCAGAAAGGGTAATTCAGGTGTTGGAAGACATGTGGGCTATGTGATTGATTTCAGCGGTAGTTGGGAAGATTATTTACCGTTAGCAAAATTTGTGTATAACAACAGCTACCAATCCAGCATTCAGATGGCACCTACGAGGCATTATATGGTCGTAGGTTTCGTACTTCTACTTGTTGGACAGAATTGGGTGAGCGACGATTATTGGGTCCAGAGATGATTTCAAAAACTGAGGAGAAAGTGAAGTTGATTCAGGGTCGGTTAAAAAAAGCTTCTGATAGGCAAAAATTGTATGCTGATCTTAAACATAAAGAAATCGAGTATTCAATGGGAGATTATGTCTTCTTGAAGGTCTCACCTTGGAAGAAGATTCTGAGATTTGAAGGAAATGGCAAGTTAAGCCCTAGGTTCATTAGGCCTTATTAGGTGTTGAAACATGTTGGACCAGTCACATATTAGCTTGAGCTTCCCCCTGAGTTAAACTGGATACATAACGTATTTCCTGTTTCTATGTTGAGACGCTACAGCTCAGATCCTTCTCATATAGTGTCGGTGGAAGAAATTGAGGTTAGACCTAATTTGACATTTGAAGAAGAACCAGTGTGGATTTTGGATCAGGATGTTAAAGTGTTGAGAAGGAAATCTGTTCCGTTGGTCAAAGTGTTGTAGCGTAATCACGATTCAGAAGAAGCCACGTGAGAGCCGGAGGAGACAATTCGACAGTAATACCCTCACCTCTTTTAATCAGGTGAATTTCGAGGCCAAAATTTCTTTAAGAGGGTAGAACTGTAACATCCTAAAATTAGGGGTCTGAATTTTACACTATTCCATGTGTTGAGCTTACTTGGCATGTTATTTGGGTGAGTTTGTGGTCCTAGGGATGCTCGGGTTCGAGCCCAAGCCCGGGAAAATTTTGCTTTTTGGTTCTTTAGTGGAGGGGGGCTACTGATAGTAGGACTTAAGTAAAATGGTGTGTGTTTGGGAGACACAAGTGGAATGTGTGGCAGAGTGGTGTGGCGTCACAAGGGAAGCATGGATGAGTGGGGTTTGAATCCCACAAATAGCATGTGGGGAGTTTTTATTTTGTGCTAAGCAGGTGGAAGAAGTAGAGTTCAACTAGAACTCTGCAGGAGAAAGAAAGGACCTTGTCAAACCGTTTGAATGAGGAGAGGAGAGGAATTTGAGGAGAGAATCGTAGAGTGAATCATGGGATATGGTGGAGTGGAGGAGTTGGCCGAAAATAGGGAAGTGCATAGGGGGAATTTCGGTCAAAAGAAGAAAAGGAAGAGTAAGGGGTCACTTAGTAACATGTTCGGTCTTGGGTAGTAAGGGTGTCGTTTGTTTCTAAAGTGTCTTTTGTGAGTTTTTGACCCTTTTTGCATTTCGGTGTTAGCACTTCAGGACACATTGCTTCCATTCTCTTTGCCGAAACCTAAGTTTACTATTCTTTCTTTTTCTCATCTTCTTCAAAACATTTATTTTCTTTACTTAGTATTGTCTGAACAGTATTGGCCGAAACTCACCCTCCATCTCCACCCATTTGCATCTTTCTTCTACAGCTTAGCTGAAACCCCTACCCCTCTTCTACCAGTCTTCAATTTGCTTACCTATTCCTTCTCTCACTTTTCTCTCTTGTGTTCACCCTAGCTGAAACTCTCATTTCTTCTTTATTGTTTTTCCAATCTTTTCACCATAATGAATTCTCTCTTTTCATCTTTTGAATTGGTTCTATTCTCTTTTGCTAATAGACGAATGTGGATTAGTCTGAAGCTTGGTATCCTTTGATCGTCGAATCGACCTAGCTTATTCAGTTCGTCTGTGAGAATAGGGTAAGGTCTTTTCTTTTATTTTTTTCGTCTCTTCTTTCTCATCTGCCTAGGCCGAACCTATTTCTTTTTGGGTTCTTGTGCCTTCATAATCTTTTTTTTTGAGGGCAGTAGGTGCTTAAACTCCTCTTGTTCAAGGGTCTGTTGTTGCCAAATTCAAGGGTCGGTAATACTAATCTTGTTAAATCTCTCCTTAATGCCGAATGTTGGAAGATGCTAACCCCTTTATGCACCAATCGGCTTAGGAATTTGGTTGCTCTAGCCAAGGGTTAGCAAGGCTGAATATTGCCACTTGTGGAAGGGGTCATTTTGTGGTAAGTGGTGTTAGTGGCTATTCATATTCAACTTACATATGCTTTATCAGATTGTATAGTAACCAAATGGAATATTTTGGATCGTAGGTATGAAATTCTTGAATTCAATCAACGGTCATAACAGGTGTGTAATCTCACAACCCTCCGAATGCATGCTTGCAATGTTCTATGAATCGGCCAAAAGCCAAAAAGCCAGAAAATCAGCATCTATAATCACTTGAGCGTGCGAACACTCGTAGTGGTAAATCGAAGTACAAATAATGGAGGTAAGTCGTTGAGAGTGTCACGAGCACCCTCGCGATACTGAGGCTGTAACGAGCCTAACCAAGCCAAAACGGGCCAAATGGGCCCAATGGGCTATCCAGCCCACTTGGGAAAAACTATTGGAAAACTACCAAATGATAGATCCGAATGCAAAATCTGCAAATCTAAAATTGAAACCATGCATTTTGGGTCACACGAGTGTGTAGCCCGTTTGGGCCTAAAATGGATTTTAGGCCCAACAGTTCTGTGGAGACCCAAAAAGGGTTCCATGTCGCTCGAGGAGACAGTAGGCCTTCGAAAAGGCCGTTAAATGCAAAATTTCTGAAATGCCCCTAGAGGGTAAATTACCAAAATACCCTTGGTGGGTAAATTACTGGAATACCCTTAGTGGGCAAATTACTGAAATACCCTTGGTGGGTAAATTACAGTTATACCCTTAGGGGTTAATTAGTACGATTGTGTGTATTCTGTTTAACTGGTTATTATGGTAATTTATTTCATACATCATTTTTTATATATGCTTTGCATACATGACATTCTGCATGGGATTGGGATATTGATGATCGAAGGAAGTGTAATCTGGTGGCTCGCCACATTACATCAGTGGTTATGCCACATTACATTATTCGGTGGCTTTGCCACAAATTTCATAATTAGCGACTTGTGCGCAATATTGGTGTGTTTTGGCGGGGTGGGTTGACTTGGTCCCCACATGTGTGTTGAATTTGATGCAGGGGTGTGTAGCAGATGGATTATTAGGTCAATGCATATTTTGTTTGCATGATCATGTTTATATGGCTAAGGCCAGTTATTCTTGAATAGGGCTTGACCCGATCTACTTCCGTATGGGCTCGGGCAGTTTGACTGATTAGGGGATTATACACTGAGTTCTCGTAACTCACCCCTCTACTTTAACCTTGCAGGTGATCCCCAGCGTTGAGGATTTGGAGCTGCAGTGGACTCTGTGGTGGCCATACATCAGAGTACTACTTCCAAACTTTAGTAAATTTTCGTTTCGCTTTATTTTGAGATTTATCCTAATTTGGGGTTTAATGTTGTAATAAGGCCATTGGACTTTAATTTTTCTTTAAAGCTTTCATTTTGGTTATATTCAAACTATAAACTATTAAACTCTGGGTTTTCAGAAAACGACAATAACTGTTTTCAAAATACTGCATTTTCAAAATTCACCGAACCTGACTTCTATTATAAACAAAGTTTTCAGAAACAATAATAATAATAATAATAATAACATTTTTACAAGGAAACCATAAAAAAAATATGATTTTCATAAACAACAAAGCTCGAAGTTTCGAAAAGAATACGATCAACTTTGTAACGAACACGTAATTTTAAACAACCCTTCTATGTGACATGCTAGATCTAGTCATAACATCTAGACCGGGCTTGGGGTGTTACAAAATGTATAAATGTTTATGAGATTTGGGAACAAGTTCAATTCAATTGAGATAGGATGTTTGAAAAGCTTCGTATGTACCTTAAGGATTAGTTAAGACTTCCGATATATGAATTATGTGTAAGATGACTTTCTATTAGTGATATCGGGCTTTATGCCTAGCAGGCTTTGTGCTGGTGTATAATATCGGGCTTTATGCCTAGCTTTGTCTTGGTGTATAATATCGAGCTTTATGCCTAGCGTGCTTTATGTTGGTGAATTATATCAGGCTTATTGCCTAGCAGGCTCTGTGCCGGTGTATTATATTATGCTTTATGCCTAGCAAATTTTACGTGAGCAACGGTACAAGTAATCAAATGTGTTAAATAAGTTAAAGTGAACAGGTATGTGACAATTTATTACCTTTTCAGAAATAAGGTAAGTTGATTATTTGATATGTGATACAAGTTATAAACGACGTTAATGGTCATGAATGTGTATATGAAAATCTATATGTGGATTTGTAACACCCCAAACCCGGTCTATGCATTGAGACTAGATTTGGTTTGTTACATGAATCGAGCTATTTTAAATCTTTGATGAGTTGAAAACTACAATATTATTCTGAGGTTTAAAATTTGAAGAGTATTTGAATTTGATAAATATTTGAAAACATTAGTTGAAAATCATTGTATTATCAAAAACCTTTAGGTAGTTTGTTAAAGAGTTAACTATAATAAAATATTTATAAAAGAATTCCATATACTTGAAAACTCAAATTTATTTTAATAAAAACATCATAAAATCATAGCCCATAATTAAAAAGTCCAAAGTATAGTTTAAATCCCAAAACACATAAAATTCACAAGTTATTTATAGAGGCCCTTATTACAATAATCCATAATAGTAAAAAAATACTTATTAAAAGTTCGAGTTTAAATAACCCTCTTTTGCAAGTATGGCCTCCACGAAGTCATCCTTGGCCCAAGTCCACATCAATTTCCATTACGAGATGGAAAAATTAAAGGGTGAGTTACTTAGAACTCGATGTGCAACTCACTTACCACCATTATTGGGCGGATCATCAAGATATTATCTTTGGGCTTGAGCCCAATTACGAAATTCAACATTATATCATAAATTAAAATAATTAATAATGCATGTAAAATGTATTTCCCATCCCAAACCTAATATCCATCCGCTAACACCCCGTACCAACCATCACACTGTGGGGATCAAGTCAACCCACCCCGCCAACATACCAATCGTAGGCATCAAGCCTTTTTATAATTGTGGCAAAGCCACCGAACTAGAGGTAATAAGCCATTATTGTGGCGAGAGCCATAGAACTAGAGGCAATAAGCCATTATTGTGGCGAGCCACCAACTAGAGGCAATAAGCCATTATTGTGGCGAGCCACCGAACTAGATTTTTGGCAATGGCCATTGTTCTCTTCATATAACCCACCCCATGCCATTATGCGTGTATAAAATATAAAATTTCTTAGTAATGCATAACATGGTGGGTTTAGCGATAAACATTTCATTTGGCCCATAAACATAATATAGCAATTTGCCTATTTAGCGGTTTAGTGGGCTTTGGCCCATTTAGAACTAGAGTGTTTTGGCCCAATTTATCGAACTAGAGTATTTTGGCCCAATTTATCGAACTAGAGTATTTTGGCCCAATTTATTGAACTAGAGTATTTTGGCCCAATTTATCGAACTAGAGTATTTTATGCCCATTTTATCGAAACATCCAATTTACATAATAACGAATAATTTCTCGAGGCGTTTTAAGTAATTTTCACGATTTAGTCGTTTTACGTATTTTCGTCAAAATATCAATTTTACGTTTTTATCGATCTAATCGTTTTTACGATTTACTTCCATACCGAAATTGACATCCAACCAGAAAATAATGAGTGTGAAGTTACACACGTTCGCTACCGATAGTACTAATCCTTCTCGCTCCTCACTCTAAAACATATTTTGATCCGTTAGACAACTATTTTGTAAAAATATTCTTAATCGATACTAGATCCAAAATCTTACCCTCTTGATTTTGAATCACTTGATTTTAAACTTCTCCTCGTTCTTGGTTCGTTAGTCACCGAGAATCCACCAACGTATAATGGCTCGGAGTTTGTACCACTTGAATAATGGACTTCCTTGGAAGATGGCCCGTAACGGTGGAAAATCCGGACTGCCAAAACCGCTCTTCGTTTGAATGGGGATTTACGGATCCGCCCTCTTAACGTGACTAACCACCGCCTTTTCTTCCCTATTTTGAAAGTCTTCAAAATCCAAAGGATATTAGTTAAATCTAAATAATATCAAAGCATACTAAGGGCTTTAAAAGATGTGATTTCCTTACCACAATAAAAGCGTTTCCAACGTTTCTACAATTCTCCGATCACTTGAGTTCGATCTCGTTATTGCACTAAATAATAACGAAAAGCGTTATTAGAATGAGCGTTATATCGATCCAAAAGGCCCTCATAAAACCAATGATATTCGGCCATGACACTAATAATAAATCAAAATGGAAAAGAACCCTTACCTATTTTCCACGGTCGAAAGGAAAGGATTGAGAATGTTGTTTAATTGATGAAAGATTAACTATGTATGATCAAGGAAAAGAAAATAAATTTGGCTTATAGGCACATTAGCATTCGGCCATGAGAGTGTAGATAGAGAGAATTTCGATTAAAAAGAAATAAAATAAAAGAAAAGATGGTGATGATGTTGCTTTGATTTCAAAGAGAATAGAAGAAAAAGAAAAGAAAAAGAACGAGCTTTAAGAGAGGTGTATATTCGGCAATGGCAAAAGAAAAGAAAAAGATTGGTTTTTGGTATAGGTGATTTTCGGCACTCAAAGAAAAAGCACAAACAAGTACTAAAGCAATAAACAAAAATGACCAAATGGTCAAAATAATCAAGGCTTACCAATGCACAATTCGACCAAGGAGAGATAGGTTGAGAGAATTTGCAAAATTATGCACAAAACTAAAAAATGACCAAAACAAAAGACTAAAATTCTAGCCAAACTATCACCAAAAATTGGCTCCCCCCAGCCATATTCAGTCCATAGGCATGGTCCATTAGCCAAGATATTGTTTCCAAAATTCTTCCTTGATTTGTGCCTTATGTCCCCCTATCCTTCCTTAAGTTTTGATTCCATGCCATAAGTTAGTTGTTTCCTTAATCCATTGATACACTAACCAAAAATAACATGGTCAACACCTTCCATATATGTTCTTGCCGACACTTTCTATCCATGTGCGAAAATTAAAAACAAAAATTCATCTAGGTGCTATACAAGGATTCGAACCTCTTCCCTCTTACTATAACCCATGCGTCAACTCCACCTTACCATTTGCTCATCTTATGACACTCTTTAACACTTAATTTAACTTAAGTCTTAATGACCTTTGTTTCACTTCAATAAATTCTCAATTAATAAATTTTATTCCTTCTCCAAATCATGCTTTACCCTCTCTAGGACTTCAATAAGCACTAAAATAAAAATAAAAATTTTTTTCTTTAAAATCTAAACACCAATTTATGCAAATTTAAATACTGATTTTTAGGGTGTTACAGATTAATGCATAAATATGTGATATTAATGTTTGATTTCTGAGCTTATATTCGGCCTAATGTTACATGAGGAATGAATTGAAATGTGAAATTCATATTGATGTTAAAGGATTTATGTGCATTCGATTAGTAGGTATTTGAAATGTGAACCTTAAATGTGTTTATAAGGAAATATATATATTCGGCAAAATAAAGTCTATGCGATATTAAACATGTTAATGAATCAATGTGTGTTTGGAAATGTTATAATTTTTGTGTAGATAAATGTTTGGTAATTAAATTTCATAAGTATGGCTTGGTTATACCTTAATAAATTATCAATGCCATTGAGATAATATTTGAATTAAAAATTAAGCTATGAATGAAGTGAATGAAACCATATGTTTAAGTATATGATTGCTCATATTAGGTTTAATGATATAAATATATGTATGATATGGAAATGTGAATTTCTGTAACACCCTGGTTTAGGGGCTATGCATGTTGGGTATAATTCAAGTGTTAGTAGGTTTTGGGAGTGCTTGGATGAGTTTTGGAGGTTCTAAGAATGTTTGGATGAAAGGAAGGCTTTGAAAAAATTTTGGATTTTTAGTGTGGTAAGGAATCGGGCCAAGGTAGGCCTTAAGAATTATTTTAGTAATTTATGGCACAAGTAAGGTTTTGGCAAGGTGGTGTCTTGTGACTTAAGAAATTTGGAGGTAGCGCCTTTGAGGTCTTAGGTTCGATCCAAGAAGGCGAGTTGGGTTTTAATTTTTGGATTATGGTATTCAGGATGAAAGCCTTAAAAGAGTCAAGTAGCGTATTGGACACAAGCGGCTTGTCCAAGTGGTTCTCGTGTGGCACATAGGAGTTGGAGAGGAGCGGGCCTTGAGTTCGGCGCTGGAGCAGCATTTTGGGCGTGATTTTATTTTATGCGGTTATAAATTTGGGCTAGGAAGGGTTAAGATTAAATGATGGGGTTTTGTCATAAAAATCAAGGTGGCGAAAGTGGCACAGGCGTTGGGGTAAGGCTTGCGGTGGTTTGGTCCCGAGTTCGAACACGGAGAGTGGCGTTGAGTTTTATTGTTTTGATTTTGCGCAAATTGCGAGCGTGGGCGGCACATGTAGATTGAATTGGAAGATTAGGATGAGCTTTGTTTTATTCGGTGGGATAATGGTTTGATTTTGTTTTTTTTTATTAAAGGATAAATATTAGATTATCTTAGTTAGTTGAATGGGTGTTGAAGGGATAAAATAGAGTAAAATAAGGGAGTTGTTAATTCAAATTTGTGGCTTGTAGTGGTTCTAGGAAGTGGCCGGTTGTGGGAGTCTTCAAGAGAGGGGGGTTTGGCCGATTCTTGGAAGTATTAGGGAGGGAGAATGCCGTTTGTTCTTAGGCATTTTGAGTACTTTCGGCTAGCCTTTTGTTTGTGCACCAAAAGTTGATTTTCTCTTAGCAAACTCCTCCATCTTTCTTTTGAAACCGAAAGATTAAAACCTCCTATAGCTTTCTAATATTTATTTGTGTTCTTTCAATATTGTGATAGCCGAACGTTCTTGAACCCAAGCTTCTATCTCTTACGCTCATTGGCGAATATCTACCCTTTTCTCCATTTTCTCTTGTGTTCTCTTCCCTTGGGTGAAGCGAAATCTCTTCCCTTTTTGTTGTAAAGTGTTAACCGAATCTCTCCCCTCTCCTAGTGGTGTTTATTTTGGCGAACGTTGGTATAAGTGTTGATCTCGGTTGTTTCTCTCAAGCTTAGAGGAAGGTAAGATTAGCCGAATGTTCTTTCTTGTTCTTAATTGACTTGGGTTTGATTAAGGGCGATTTGACATTGGGTAAAGGTGTTAATCTCTTGTGTTTAATCGATTTTATTTTAGGACATCGAGATTTTGGAGCGAGCAAGAGAGTTTTTCCTCTGTTAATCTTTGGTATGTGGTGGTGAGGGATGGCTTTATTGGTCATTCTTTTGGTATTTCGTTAGTCAAAGGCGCAATGGATTAACTGTTCTTTTTATTAGGGTGTGCTGATTGCTAAAGAGGAACCATAGTTGGTTCGGGGTTTGGTAGGAAACCAAACCATCTCGCAAAGGTAAGGATTAGTCGATAACCCCTTTGGTTTAAAATGGTTTTAGCCGATTGGTTTGAGTGCTTATGCTTGTTTGGCCGATTGTTTTAGGTGCAAGGTTATCGAGGGTCTTTGATCGATTCTTTGGTTAAGGCTTACAGGTGTGTACACACACACACACTCTTCTAGTAATTTATGTGCTTATTAAATTGTGTGTATATTTATACACTTATCGGTTATGGTATTTATATATATGATATGTGTGGTTGGTTCCATGGAAAGGTGGATTGAATACCATTATGGTATAGGGCACGGGGTCAGGTAAGTCCCTGTTATGATGCTTTTGGTAAGCATAATGTATCTGTTACGTGTGCTATGATATTGGATGGTTGATAAATAATATGTATGTTACTAATCAAGCATGTGGGTATAAGTCCGTTAAAATGCGTATCATTATCTATGTGGGTTGTATGCAGTGGAGGGCGGTGATATTTTGTCTTGTGAGCACCGGTGTTTTAGTAACACACCATGACTACTGGTCACGGAGGTTTGGTACCTCAGAGGTTTGGCACCTCATAGCGACTTGTCCCATGGTTTACACCACCAGTGGGTTGGCCCCACTTAAGATATGGGATCGTCGCGGTGATTTGGTATCACATGATGGGTTGGCCCCATCACTTGATTCGTGACTTTGGTCACCGGTGTTTTGGTAACACAATCGTGTCTTGGACACGGTGATTTGGTATCACATTTGTGACTATATGTCACCGGTGGTTTAGCACCACCGGTGGTTTGGTACCACACGGGTAGAAAAGGTGTATGGACGGTTAGGATTGGGTGCATATGATTTGGATGCATGATGATCATGATTATATTTGAATGTGATATTTTGCTAATCCAGGAAAAAGGGTAGCACACTTGAGTCTTGGTGACTCACCTTTTCCTTTAACATTTTCGGGTAGTGCATAAAGTGGACCGGATCGGAGAGGACAAGGTGGCCCATCCAAGATGAAGATTTGTTATATTATGCTTGTTTTTGATATAAGTATTTTATTTTAATTTGTTGGGTTGTAACAAAGGCCATTTTATGTTTTTGGTATTACTTTAACTATGGTTTATTTAAATTAAATTGCTATGGGGAAACGATTTATGGTTTGCAACCTATTTATTCAAGTTGGATATTTTAAACTAGAGTTTTAAAAATGAATGAGTTTTAAATTGCAAAGTTTATTCCAAAGATATGTTTTCCAAAATTCAGCAAACTACGATGTTTAATTTTAAATCAAGAAGAATTTCAACCGTCTTTCCGCAATAACATAACCAGATTCGGTCATAGTGAATGGGCCGGGTTTGGGGATGTTACAATTTCATACTCATGCCAAAGTTTATATGTGCATTTGTCGATATTCGATTTAATGATATAAATATATGTATGATATGGAAATGTGAATTTCATACTCATGCCAAAGTTTATATGTGCATTTGTCTATATGGTAATTGAATGTGAAATTATGACTAAGGAAATGTGAATTGTATAAATGTATTATTATAGTATGTATTCGGTCAAATGAAATTTCTATTGATATCGAGTATGAAAGATGACTTTGGATAAAGAACGGATGCGTGTTTGGACAAAATTTATTCCATGTTTAGTTATATGTGGATATTTGAATTTACAAGTATGACTTGGTTATGTTTTATTAAATTATTATTGTTATTGAGTTAATATTTGCTTATGACTTACTAAGCTATGATAGCTTACTCTGTGTGTGTATTTTTACTTCTATTTATAGATTTTGGAGACTAGTTGCAGGCTCGGGGATCGTCGTGAAGTTTATAACGCTATCGACTGCTTTCGGTATTTTTAAAAGTTGAATTAGAAATCTATGGCATGTATAGGATATACTACTTTTTGAATATGGTTGAAGTTGTATATATATGTATAAGCCATGCAAAAATGGCTTGTCCATCTTGTTAATCATGGAATTTATATTTTGGCTTGATAATTATGTTTGGTTGTGGTTTTTGGTTGATTTGGTTTTGGTATATATAAGTATGGTTATGTTTGATATTTTACTCATGAATTTATTGATTCGAATATGTCTTGTATTTGGTTTTATTCAGAAATGGGATTTTGTGCATACATGGCTAATACTTTGGTTTTATAATAATAAGTATAAAATTTGATTCATAGTGTACTTTTATGGAATAGCCGAATATAAAATGACTTAATATGGTCTTGTGATTTGAAAAAGTATAATTCCTATATGTATTTTAAAGCATATGAATTTAACTTGTTTATATTCGCAATTGTATTTGGGTTTTGACCATTTGAATAGTAAATTTGGATGCTTTGTTGTGTGATTTCAAATTATGTTAGTTTATTAATAATTATTGCTGCATAAGAGATATATGTTTAAGACATGATGTTCATATATAATGGATGTGTTAGCTTATTAAAATTCTTTCATTAAATAAAGAAATGGATAAGAATTATGTTGGTAAATAAATCACGATTTGGTATTTATATATATATTTACATATAAGTATATGAAGTGATGGGTTGATTTATATATAATTGTATGTGATTAGTTGAATATGTATTTGTTGAATTGGTCTTGTATATGAAGTTTGTTATATTGCAAATATGTAGTTGTATTATTCTTAATGTGATATAAAAATTTTGGATAATGTTTGGAATTAGTTCTATGTAAGAATATGCGCTTGTAAAGGGATTTAGTAAGTTAAAAGTGGACATTGAAATATGCATTACTATATTAATTTGAGGTTTTATAAAGTTACTAAATGAATAGAACTTTAAGTTATAAGGAATTAAGTTTGTTATTTTCTAAATAGTGCCAAATAGAACTTGCCAAAAAATAAAAAAATGAGATGTGTTTGAATATCTTTATTTATTATATCTTATATATGTGTTTATAGATTGTAGTACTATATTATATTTGTGGTATAAACAAATGCAATATGATAAAATGATATGTTCAATTGCTTATTGCTTATGAATTATAAATCGATTATGTATTTAGAAAATAGTACCATATGATTTGCAAAGAGATTAATTTAGTTTTATTTATATTAATAACTATCTGTTTTAAGACTTTCAATAAAATTATGCATATGATTATATATTTGGAAGTTATGCTTCGTCTGGTAATACCTCGTAACCCCTTTTCGGTGATGGATAAGGGTTAGAGGTGTTACACAAACATATAGACCAAACATCATATAAACCTTACCACCATACACATTTTATCCATCATTCTCATCAACCAATTCAAACATAATATATATGCCATTTCCATTCTCACTATTTCATATCTCATTCATTATATTCATAGTCTATCTATATGTACCAACATCATTAAATTTCCAAGCCATATCACATGGCATAGACCAAACATCTCAAAATATACTATATCAACTAGCCTATACATGCCATATACCAAAATATATACATCTTTCAAAAGTACCCAAAATAGATAGCCGATAGTGTGATAGAGATGCTGACGATTCCCGGATCTGAGCTAGCTTTATTAACACTGTAAAACAGAGAAACAAATCACACAGTAAGCTATCAAAGCTTAGTAAGTTCGTAACATAATACATTCAAATTAACAAAGCAAGCTCATTAAATAATTAAATCCATCACATAGATCAATTCTCAAATATTCATACCATATCATCCATAGCTAAAGTACTCATTCATCCATTCATAGCTTCATCTATAAACTCATCAACCACAAAGGTTCAATATATACCTTAGCTAACACATAGTTATTCAACTTCCAAGCTACTCAATGCTCGATATTACATTTCGATCATCTTTGATATTCGTTTAATTTAATCGCACACTCAATGCCATATATATAACCAAAGCATATCCATCATCGCACACTTAGTGCCTATTTTTTTCACCGACTTATCTCAGTATCGCACACACAGTGCCAAATAAATAAGCCGAAGCTTTTATAACATCGCACACACAGTGCTATACATCTCTGTTTCGATTTCAATTTCGCACACTTAGTGCCCTATAATTCAATTTTGCACATATCATCTCAAATCTCATAATCATATGCATATTCATTCCATAATACTAAAACATATTTTAACAACATGTATTATATCCGAACTTACCTCAGACGTCGCAGTACCAAAAAGGTCGATTAATCGAGCACTTTGTCTTTGCCTTGATCTCGATCCGAATATCCTTGGTCTATACATATTCAAAATTAACTTATTCAATCACTAATTCATTCAATTTCATCCACACACATATATTTAGGCCGTTTTACAAAATAGCCCTCACATTTTCACATTTTAACACTTTAGTCCCTATTTCATCAAATCACAAAATACACATAATTTCTCTTCACTTATGCCTAGCCAAATTCTTCTCATGCTAATACAAGCCCACACATTTCATTTATTTCACATTTTAGTCCCTCAATTTCTCATTTTCACAATTAAGCCCAAATTACTCAATTTCACTAAAAATTCAAAGACAAAATATGTTCATCCTTCACATAACTTTCATATTTCATCATCAACTATCACAAAGCTCAAGCATTCATCAATTTCATATCTCAAAATCACCATTAAACTCTAAAATTAAAGCATGGTCTAGCTAGAACACTAAGCAACGATCACGAAAACGTAGAAATTATCAAAAATCGATTGAAAATCATACCTTAATCAAGAACTCAATTGGCCGAACCTAAAGTTATTTTCCTTTCTTTTTCTTTCGTAAATTTCGGCAATGGTGATGAAAAGATGAACAATTTGTGTTTTGTTTTATTTTTATTATCATTAGTACACCAATTACCATTTTGCCCTTAATGAAGTTTAATAATAACAACAAAACTATGCTATCATCTTCCACTAACTTATAAAATGGGCTATTTACATCATAAAACCTCCAAATTATAAAGACAACAACAATTAGGCCCTTAACAATCAGCACACAGCTTTTACAATTTACGTGATTAAGTCCTTTCTCATAATTCAACATACAATCAATAAAATTTTCACACAGAATTTTCATACAGGCTCAACACATATTGCTAACACAGAAAATAATATTAAAATATTATTCTGACCTCAGATTTTTGGTCCCAAAACCATTTTTCCAACTAGGATCTAAACTGGCTGTTATAAAAAGGCCCTTGGAAGACTTCCAAATTGCATTCAAACCCCACCTTAAATTAAGGCTTTACGGATTTGCCTCGGCTAATTTTAGCAAAGTTGAAAGTCTCAACTTTGCCATGTAAGATGGCCGGCCATGAGGGGGCTTTTTGGCTGCTGAAATTTGCTATTTTTAGCAGCTATCCTCAGCTATATAAACCTCCTTTGCTGCCCATTCAAAGGATCCCTCAACACTCTTATTCCTCATCACTTCTCTTCTCTCCATTCTCTCTTTTTTCCAAAAAAACCAAGCCTTCTTATGCCGATTTCCCCTCTTGGAAAAGAGGTTTTTCTCAGTCATTTGGGGAAGAAAGTGAGTGTTCATAGAAGCCTTGATCGACAAGGACAACAGAGACGAAAGAATGAGCAATCAGTCAAGCCACGGAGAAACATTGAATTTGCTTCTTGTTCCCTATCTTTTTAACTTCTGTTGTTTTTATGATGCACATATCTATGAATATTCTTGTCTTTGAAATGGTTATTTTAATCAATCTAGCTTGAATTAAGTCGTGTTGGGTTGATTGCATTTCCTCCTCTTGATTTGTTAAATTTATGTTATGTTGTTATAGGCCTCGGTAAAATGCTTGATTAAGTAAAATCATGCTTAAGTTATTTTGGCATTATAATTGTTTAGATAACTAAAGAATTAATTATTTAAACGCATTGAAATTTTAATTAATGGACACAGTGCTTAATTAGTGCATGTTTAATTCTTCTAAGGTAGTTGAAGATTAGATTAGCATTGTATTTGGAGAATACATATGCCTTGCATAACTTGCAAGATTATTGTGATTAAACTGTTTCAAGGTAAGGATACTTTGTTACCTCACATAGTCTTTGATATGCTTATTAGGTTGAATTAATCATTTGAATCGACATAGGAATATGCAAGAGATTGTTTAATTTAATAAGTATGTATATGCAATAACATGTTTACCTTTATAAATTTGTTTAATTGGTCAAATTGGCATAGAAATATGTACAAGAGATGAATGGATTTTGATTTGTAAATATGTTCATAAGTTAGCAAATTACCAAGTTTCGTAATTTATTCGTAACAAGTATAAGCATAAGTTTAATAATTCTAAGGTAAGGAAATATAATTAATCCAACATAATTATATCATCTTGATTAAATCATATTTGGAATTACGCACTAGAATTTCTTTGTTTTATTTTAATTATTTCACTTAGTTTTAACTCTTAGTTTTTTTATTATTTCTTTTAAAACCAAATAATTTTCCTTCACCAAAGTGTTTAAAATTACTTTCATAAATAATTCTTTTATAGTCCCTGTGGGTACTATAACTCGAAATTTACTTGTCACTTTATTAGTTGTTGCGATTGTGTACACTTGCACATTTCCATCGTTCCACCTAGCTACAGTAATAACTAACCTAACTAACTACCATTAACATTAAGAAAAAAAAAGAAAATGGGCAAGAAAAGTAAACCTTAAGCCATGGAAAAGAAAACTACTTTAAACCTAAACAAAAACATTAAAGAAAACCTAAACTAAAGAGATTTTTAACCTAAACTAAAAATGAAAAGAAAAGAAAAGAAAACCTAAACTTAACACTAACCTAAAACTAAGGAAAACTATGGTAGAAGCAAAAGTGAAAAGCTCCCCCTTTTCATTCAACCAAAAGTGGCTTTAAATAGATGATTTCAACCTTAGCTTTTGGACCAAAATGCCCCCAGGCGCTTAATTTTGATTGGTGTGGCTATTGGACAAAACTACCCCTGTAGCCCTTTTTTTGTTGCACCAGGCAGGATGTTGCAACATCTTGGGTATCACGATATCTAAAATTGGATATCGTGATACCCAAATTAGAATTAAAATTTGGAGCCTTGGGGGTTTCGGTATCGCGATACCACTGTAGGTGGTCTCTATTCTCCTCATTTTAGCACTATCAGAGGTATCACGACTTCTATGCTTCGATATCGCGATACCCCCTTCTAGTTGATGTTTTCATCATATTTGGGCCATTGTCGACTCCTTACAACACTTAATCAACTTGTTAGGTTCCTTATGGTAGGATTGGCCAAATTGGGTCATAAAATGAGTAAAAATGAGACATTTTCACTTATTAACTAAAAATCTAAAAATTAAAAAAAACTATGCAAAAGCCACTATTTTGATCAAGAATAAGCTCCTTAAGCATGCTAGGAGAGCCTAATTTTCCACATCAATTTGTGGCAGATTAACCATATCGATATGTTGTTCAGCGTAAAGTCGATTAAGCCAAGGGTGGAAAAGGGGATAGATTGATGAATTATTCGTTAAATGATGGGTGACGTATTGCATGGATTCGACAGTATGGCCAAATATAGAACACGTCGTTGGAATTTTCCATTTGGCAAACTCTTTTGTTAAACAATCTATCAACCCCAGATACTGTGGGTGTAACATCCTGATAATTAGGGGTTATGCATCTTACTTAATTGAATGAAGTTGCATGCTTAATTATTATTAAGTGTATTTTTGGAAATTATTTGAGCTTCATTAATTAAGTGAATGCTTAGTAAAACTTTTAATTCCTATTAATTAGAGAGAGCTAAGCAAGTTAGGCCTTAAGAATTAATGATAAGAGGTTTTAGCATGAATTGAGTAATTAACAAGGTGGTTAAGATGCATGGATGTGTGCTTGAGGAGAGAGGTTCGAATCTCCTATCTAGCATTAGGGAGGATTTTATTTTTGTTTTCTTCCCTATAAGTGTCACCAAGAATGTTCTAGAGTGGATGAGCATTCATTCATTTTGGCTATTTGACCATGTGAAAAGGAAGCTAGGAACTTATGGTATGGAATCATAAGTTGATGATAAGATGAGGGGGGACAAAAGGCATGATATGGGGCAAGGTTTTGGGAGTTTGTTCATGGTCATTTGACCATGAACCTAGACGACATGAAGGGCTAAAGGGAGTGGTTTATTGTTGATAGCAAATCAAGAGTTGATGGGGAAGAAACAAGGAGGAAAAAGGGATAATGTTGGCATTGATTGGCGAATTTTGCTTTGCCATTAGGGGAAAGTTGGCCAAAAGTCTTGCATTTTTTTTGTTTGTCCATCTTTTCTCATTCCTCCAATAGTTTCTCTCCTAGCCGAATTTGTCATTGAGTTTAGGTAAAAAAATTTCTTTTTGTTTTGGCTTTCTTCCTTTTGACAAATTTTCTCCAAAAACTCCCACTTTGGCCGAATGTACCTTAGGCACTTTGGTACAATTTTGCTTTTGATTTAGCCCTCAATTGTGTTTGAACCAAATACTATTTTCTTTCTCCCATTTTTCTTTTTGAAACTGAAACTACAAAGTTCAAAGAACCAATTTCCTCATTTCTCCTTCCTTGGCCGAATGTGCAAAGGTTCCTAAACACATTTCTTTTCATTTGAGAAATCACCATCATCATCTTCTTCTTTTTTTTCTCTTTTTTCTTCCTTCTCTTTTTCCTTCTCTTTTCATTCTCTTTCTTCTTTCTTTCAAAACCGAAACCATCATATTGAAACCACCACTTCTCTTCTCTTTTTGTTAAGGCCGAATCATCATATTCTTTTCTTCTTATTCAAAGCCGAACCTTGAAGAACTCAAAGTAAGGTTTTGTCAATTGTTTTCATCATTTCTTTTATTTTGGCAAATTTAGAATCATAGTCTTTTATTTCTCTTACCTAAGTAGAATCATTTGAAAAGATTTTTTAAAGATCTTTGTTGAAGACAACTTCTAAGTAGTGACCATTGAAATCATCAAGGTAAGGTTATTAATTTAGATCATATCGATTTATTTTAGATAGACTACTAATCGATCATATTTTTTGAAGGCGATTTAAGATCAACAAAATAGGTAAGAAAAGAGCCGTACGGAGTGTTTGGAAGAGAGGAGGTATTCATTTACCATCGAACTACAAACGAAGAGTCGTATCAGGAGTAAGAGACTTTCCACCGGGTTGTGGACCCTCTGCTAACGAGGATCGATTATTTGAAGTAGTGCGTACAATCGAACCACTTTACGTTGGTGGAATATCAGCGGGTTTTGATCCATCTAGTGGAGAAAAACCACAAATAACTGTCGTTCGAGAATCGAGGGTAAGGATTTAGATCCATCGTCAATAAGTATAGTTTTGTTAACAATAGTTTATACTAACCAAGTGTGTTAATCAATTAGGTGTTGACAACAAGAGAGCATTGTTCTCTTGTCACTAGGTGTGTAACCTTACATTAAAATTTCCATAGATCTATATTTTAAAAAGTGATTATATGACAATATGTTTGTTTGTGGATACCAATCATTGGTATACAAAATTCAGGTATGTTTACCCCAATATTACATTTATTTTGCTATATGCATAAATATGAAATGAGTATGATTATATTATGTTTTGTGGGGTAAATAGCATGAAAATCGATTTGATATGTATGTGCATGGGCATATGGGTATTGTTGATAAAGGAGGAAGTATTCGGTGGTTTTACCACATTTACGGTGACTTCGGTCACATATTTGACTCCGGTGACATATTTGGTCACGTATATTTGGCTCCGGTGACTTGGTCACATATGTGAATCTGGTGACTTGGTCACGTATTTGAAATTGGACTTGATCGGTGACTTGGTCACATCTATTTTGGTGGCTTTGCCACAATATTATAAGGCGATGTGCATGTTGATCGCTATGACAAGCGCCTTCGATGGTGTGTAGTGAGATGGAGGTTGATTTAGTAATCCCACGGTGTGTTGGTTGGTGCGGTGGTGTGTAGCGGATGGAAATTTAGGTGGTAGGGCTTGCATTTCATTTCATGTACATAACCATGTAATATTGAATGATTATTATTTGATCTGCTATGAAATGGGCCTTTGGGCTAAACATGAGCTAAATGGGCCTTTGGGCTAAATATGAGCTAAATGGGCCTTTGGGCTAAATATGAGTTAAATGGGCCTATGGTCATATGTGAAATTTTTGGACTTAAAGCATATGATAAAATGGACTTTTTAGTGTATGTGTTATACATTGAGTTTATGACTCACCCATTTTTTTGGGATAACTTTTGAGATAATTAAGTAGTGCGATGGATTGGGTCAAGAAGGATTTGAGGTGGCCAATGCTCGTATCAAGTATTGTGGAGATTTCCCAACTTAAACTTATTAATTTAAATTTTATTACTTAGACTTTATTTTGGGTTTGCTATTTTTGTAATAAGGCCACTATAAACTACTTTTAGATTTTGTGTTTGGATTTACTTTTATTTTACCATGAACAATAACTATTAAATAACTAGATGGTTATCAATAGATAACTTAAAAGGTTTTTGTCAATATTATATATATATATATATATGTTTTAAGAAAATACAAATCTATTTTGCAACTAAGCCCAACTCGATCTTTAAGTTAATCCGTTTTACTTAAAATCATCAAGTTTTCTTGAACAAAATGATATTCCGCTAAAGTTTTACTCGAGGAACATACCAAATCTGGTTAGGCTTTTTGGGCCGGGTTTGGGGTGTTTCAGCTTGGTATCAGAGCCCAGTTTTAAACTCTCGGCCTTGGGTTTTGAAGCCCACAATGTTTTCAAAAGTTGGCCCAAATGACTTTTTGAAAGTTTTCTTAAGTTAAATGATTTTATAAGAGCATGGCACTCGAGTTCTCGGCCCAGATCCATCAGGTATGTACTTTATCGATATGTGATATGTATGATAGTTTAAACTTAAACTATACTTTAGAGACAGGGACCTTAGGTGTTTGTGTGCTACTACGGAAAAACTACTGAATATCTGTTTCATAAAACTTTCCCTTAATAAGAAGTGAAAAGACTCTAATACATAAGACTTTTCGTAAAAACAGATAAGATATGTAGTAGACATGAGTTCTAGGGGACGTGGTCGTCGTGGACATGGAAGAGGAAGGATGGCTATTTCGAAACCAGTTCGATCTGGTCAAGGTTCCGAGAATGAAGCTCCGCCACCGACTGTTGAGGTGGACTTTCAAGAACAAAATGAAGGAGGTGACGCAGTATCACAAGCTGTGCTGCGAGTTTTGGAACGAGTAGTAGAAGCTAGTTCTGGAAATGGGTCTCGAAAGTCTGTAGCTGAGAGACTTAGATCGAATGGAGCTGAGGTTTTCAGAGGAGTATCTGGAGTAGCTCCAAATGTAGCTGAATATTGGCTGGAGGCAGTCGAGAGGATCATGGACGATATAGACTCCACTGATGAAGAGAAATTGAAAGGTGCTATTTCACTTCTCCGTGATGAAGCCTACTAGTGGTGGCTCACTATCAAGGAGAGTACCCACGTGGATCGTGCGGATTGGGGGTATTTTAAGATTAAATTCGAATGAAAATATGTTGGAGCTAGCTACATCGACTCCCAGAGGAAGACATTTCTGAATTTGGTCCAAGGAAACAAGTCGATAGCTGAATATGAAGCAGAATTTTTGCGACTTAGCCGTTATGCCAGAGGGATAGTGGCTACAAAATATGAACGATGTATCAGATTTGAAGATGGACTTAGAGACGAATTGCGAGTGATGATTGCTCCACACCGTGAAAGAGATTTTGCAATCTTAGTGGAAAGGGCGAGAATTGTCGAAGAGGCTAAACGGACTGAGAGACAGAACCGGGACAGAGGCCAGAGCAAGAATAAGAGAAGCTTTGGGTCCTCAGGGTTGTCCGGGAATTTTAGAAGAAATCAAGAAGTGATGGTCCGCGAAATCAACAGACTACTACGGGTGGAAAAAATCGTACTTGTTCTCAATGTGGGAAAATACACACGGGAGAATGTTGGAAAAAGACCGGCGGATGTTTCAAGTGCGGTTCAAAGGATCATATGATCAAAGATTGTCCGATGAACTCGGAGAAGAACCAAATCGACAAGTCGGTGCTAATCGGTGATGAAGTGGACAGATGATCGATAAGAGGTCGTGGCCCAAATGGAAGGGGCAATGGTTCTGGTAGAGGACGCGGAACTTCAAGCAGAGGCAGTGGTAGCTCTGAGGCGAGACAACCAGGTTTGGTGTATGCAGTTCATCACAGAGAAAACAGTGATGCACCTGATGTTATCACGGGTACGTTTTTGATTTTTGGGTTGCCCTTTATTGCTTTGATAGATATAGGGTCAACTCATTCCTATATCGCTAGTGAAGTATCTGGGACTTTGCATGTGACTTCTAAAACTGTACCTAGGAAGATGAGTGTACTTAGTCCTTTAGGATGAGCGTGAGTTGTAGAAAAACTTTTAAGGAAGTGCCTTTAGAAGTTCAAGGGATCAGATTTCGGTGATCTAATGGAGTTGCCATTTGGAGAATTTGACCTAATCTTAGGCATGGGTGGCTTGTGAAGCACCGTGCAAATGTGGATTGTCTTGCTAAGAGAATGTCTTTAAGAACTTTTGATGACAAGGAAGTTGTAGTGATGGGCGAAAAGCGGAACTACTTATCTAATGTAGTATCCGCTCTTAAGGCGGAAAGGATGGTTAAGAAGGGATGTGAAGCCTTTCGATATTGGTGAGTGCTTTGGAGGCTAAGGAAGTAACTGCTAATGAAGTCAGGACTGTGAATGAATTTGTAGATGTTTTTCCAGAAGAACTTCCAGGTTTGCCTCCGGATGGTGAGGTAGAATTTGGGATTGATTTATTGCCTGAAACGGCGCCAGTTTCTATTGCTCCATATAGAATGGCACCGAAGGAATTGGTTGAGCTTAAGGCTCAAATTCTGGAGTTGCTGGATCGTGGATTCATCTGACCTAGTGTGTCTCCATGGGGAGCACCGGTCCTATTCGTGAAGAAGAAGGACGGATCGATGAGGATGTGTATAAATTATCGGCAGTTAAATAAGCTGACCATCAAGAACAAGTATCCTTTGCCAAGGATCGACGACTTGTTTGATCAGCTTAAGGGAGCTGCGGTATTCTCAAAGATTGATCTAAGGTTGGGGTATCATCGACTTAAAGTGAAAGAAGCGGATATCCATAAGGCGGCTTTAGAACTAGATATGGGCATTATGAATTTTGGTAATGCCATTCGGATTGATGAACGCCCAAATTGCGTTTATGGATATGATGAACCAAATTTTCCAGCCCTACTTGGATCAATTCGTCGTGGTATTAATAGATGATATCATGGTGTATTCTAAGTCCGAAGTAGAACATGATGAGCATCTTCGGATTGTGTTGTGAGTCTTAAGGGAGAAGAAATTGTACGCCAAATTCAGTAAGTGTGAATTTTGGCTGAAAGAAGTTGTATTTTTAGGTCATGTGGTATCTGCGGAAGGGATAAGGTGGATCCTCGGAAGATTGAGGTCGTGCTAGATTGGAAACCACCTAAGTCCATGGCGAGGTTCGCGATTTCTTGGGTTTAGCAGGATACTACTGAAGATTCGTTGAAGGATTTTCATTGATATTTGCACCTTTAACGAAATTACTAAGAAAGGAAGTACCTTTCGTGTGGGGCGATAAGCGACAAGAGAGTTTTGAAGCTCAAGATAGTTTTGGTGAAGCTCGATTTTGATCCGACTTGAGGCGGGAAAGGATTTCGCGTGTATTGTGGCGCTTCTCACGGGATTAGGATGTGTTCTGATGCAAGGCAGAAAGGTAGTTGCGTATGCTTCTCGGCAGTTGAGACTGCACGAGGTTAATTACCCGACGCATGACTTGGAGTTGGCAGCTGTAGTCTTTGCTCTTAAGGTTTGGAGGCATTACTTATACGGGGAGAAGTCAGTGATATACACGGACCACAAAAGTCTGAAATATCTACTGACTCAGAAAGAACTAAATTTGAGGCAACGAAGGTGGATAGAGTTGTTGAAAGACTACGACTATTCTATCGAGTACCACCCGGGCAAGGCGAATGTGATGGCAGACGCTCTAAGTCAAAAAGTGGTATCAAATTTGAGGGCAATGTTTGCACACCTTAGTATTTACGATGACGGAAGCTTATTGGCAAAACTTCAGGTTAAGCCGACATGGTTAAGTCAAGTGAAAGAGAGGCAGTTAGTAGATGAAGATCTGAGTGAAAAGCTTGACAGTCTGAGTGGGAAATTGGAAGATTTTGGTATTAACAGTGACGGGGTATTGTGCTTCAAAGGTAAAGTCTGTATGCCAAAGGATCAGGAGTTGAGGCAAAAGATACTTCAATAATCGCATGGTAGCCCCTATGCTATGCATCCTGGAGGAAGTAAATTATACCGAGATTTGCGAGATCAATTTTGGTGGCACGGACTTAGCGAGAAGTCTACGGAGTTTGTAGGAAAGTGCTTGGCGTGTCGACAAGTCAAAGTGAACATCAAGTACCTTCGGGATTGCTTCAACCAATAAAAATTCCACGATGGAAGTTGGAGAGAATCACCATGGACTTTGTTAGTGGGCTTCCTCTTACGCCTACTAAGAAAGACTCTATATGGGTGATAGTGGACCGATTGACGACATCTGCACATTTTATCCCAATTCGGATTGATTACTCTTTGCAGAAATTGGCGAAGTTATATGTGGCTGAAATTGTGAGATTGCATGGAGTGCCGTTGTCGATAATTTTGGACTGAGATTTGAGATTTACGTCGCGATTTTGGAAAGCATTGCATCGAGCTTTGGGCACAGATTAGACTTGATCGGCATTTCATCCTCAATCGGACGGTCAGTCTGAAAGAGTAATCCAAATCTTAGAAGATATGTTAAGGGGATGTGTGATATATTTCAAGGGAAGTTGGGAGGAATTCTTATCGTTGGCAGAATTTGCGTACAACAACAGTTTCCAATCCAGTATACGGATGGCACCATATGAAGCACTATGTGGACGAAAGTGTCGCACTCCTACGTGTTGGATAGAATTAAGGGAACGTCAGATTTTGGGTCCAGAGTTAGTGGCTGAATCCGAAGAAAAGGTTAAGATAATCCGGGCTCAGTTAAAGGAAGCATCTGACAGACAAAAATCGTACGCAGATCTAAAGCGAAAAGAAATAGAGTTTGTTGTGGGGGATCAATTTTTCCTAAAGGTTTCACCTTGGAAAAAGGTGATGAGATTTGGTCGCAAAGGAAAGCTAAGTCCCAGGTTCATTGGACCTTATCGAATTGTGAAGCGGGTCGGATCTGTGGCATATCAGTTAGATTTGCCTTCAGAATTGAAGCAAATGCATGATGTGTTCTATGTTTCAATGTTACGCCGTTACTGATCGGATCTATCTCATGTAGTGCCAGTCGAGGAGGTGGGGTTAAGATCAGACTTGTCATATGAAGAGGAGCCAATTCAAATTCTAGATCGAGATGTAAAGGTTTTACGGAGAAAGTCAGTTCCTCTCGTCAAAGTATTATGGCGCAATCATGGATCAGAAGAAGCTTCGTGGGAATCGGAGGAAGCGATACGACAGCAATACCCTCACTTATTCTAGCCAGGTAATTTCGAGGACGAAATTATTTTAAAGGGGGTAGAACTGTAACATCCTGATAATTAGGGGTTATGCATCTTACTTAATTGAATGAAGTTGCATGCTTAATTATTATTAAGTGTATTTTTGGATGTTATTTGAGCTTCATTAATTAAGTGAATGCTTAGCAAAACTTTTAATTCCTATTAATTAGAGAGAGCTAAGCAAGTTAGGCCTTAAGAATTAATGATAAGAGGTTTTAGCATGAATTGAGTAATTGACAAGGTGGTTAAGATGCATGGATGTGTGCTTGAGGAGAGAGGTTCAAATCTCCTAGCTAGCATTAGGGAGGATTTTATTTTGTTTTCTTCCTATAAATGTCGCCAAGAATGTTCTAGAGTGGATGAGCATTCATTCATTTTGGCTATTTGACCATGTGAAAAGGAAGCTAGGAACTTATGGTATGGAATCATAAGTTGATGATAAAATGAGGGGGCAAAAGGCATGATATGGGGCAAGGTTTTGGGAGTTTGTTCATGGTCATTTGACCATGAACCTAGACAACATGAAGGGCTAAAGGAGTGGTTTATTGTTGATAGCAAATCAAGAGTTGATGGGGAAGAAACAAGGAGGAAAAAGGGGATAATGTTGGCATTGATTGGCGAATTTTTGCTTTGTTATTAGGGGGAAAGTTGGCCAAAAGTCTTGCATTTTTTTGTTTGTCCATCTTTTCTCATTTCTCCAATAGTTTCTCTCCTAGCTGAATTTGCCATTGAGTTTAGGTAAAAAAATTTCTTTTTGTTTTGGCTTTCTTCTTTTTGACCAATTTTCTCCAAAAACTCCACTTTGGCCGAATGTACCTTAGACACTTTGGTACAATTTTGCTTTTGATTTAGCCTCAATTGTGTTTGAACCAAATACTATTTTCTTTCTCCCATTTTCTTTTGAAACCGAAACTACAAAGTTCAAAGAACCAATTTCCTCATTTCTCCTTCCTTGGCCGAATGTGCAAAGGTTCCTAAACACATTTCTTTTCATTTGAGAAATCACCATCATCATCTTCTTCTTCTTTTTCTCTTTTTTCTTCCTTCTCTTTTTCCTTCTCTTTTCATTCTCTTTCTTCTTTCTTTCAAAACCGAAACCATCATATTTAAACCACCATTTCTCTTCTCTTTTTGTTGAGGCCGAATCATCATATTCTTTTCTTCTTATTCAAAGCCGAACCTTGAAGAACTCAAAGTAAGGTTTTGTCAATCGTTTTCATCATTTCTTTTTACTTTGGCAAATTTAGAATCATAGTCTTTTATTTCTCTTACCTAGGCCGAATCATTTGAAAAGATTTTTTTTAAAGATCTTTGTTGAAGACAACTTCTAAGTAGTGACCATTCGAAATCATCAAGGTAAGGTTATTAATTTAGATCATATCGATTTATTTTAGATAGACTACTAATCGATCGTTATTTTAGAGGCGATTTAAGATCAACAAGATTGGTAAGAAAAGAGTAAAATGAAGTGTTTGGAAGAGGAGGTATTCCTTTACCATCGAACTACAAGCGAAGAGCCATATCGGGAGTAAGAGACTTTCCACGGGTTGTGGACCCTCTGCTAACGAGGATCGATTATTTGAAGTAGTGCGTACAACCGAACCACTTTACGTTGGTGGAATATCGGCAGGTTTTGATCCATCTAGTGGAGAAAAACCACAAATAACTGTCGTTTGAGAATCCGAGGGTAAGGATTTAGATCCATCGTCAATAAGTATAGTTTTGTTAACAATAGTTTATACTAACCAAGTGTGTTAATCAATTAGGTGTTGACGAACGAGAGAGCATTGTTCTCACTGTCACTAGGTGTGTAACCTTACATTAAAATTTCCATAGATCTATATTTTAAAAGTGATTATATGACAATATATTTGTTTGTGGATACCAATCATTGGTATACAAAATTGAGGTATGTTTACCCCAATATTACATTTATTTTGCTATATGCATAAATATGAAATGAGTATGATTATATTATGTTTTGTGGGGTAAATAGCATGAAAATCGATTTGATATGTATGTGCATGGGCATATGGGTATTGTTGATAAAGGAGGAAGTATTCGGTGGTTTTACCACATTTACGGTGACTTCGGTCACATATTTGACTCGGTGACTTGGTCACATATTTGACTCGGTGACTTGATCACGTATATTTAGCTCCGGTGACTTGGTCACATATGTGAATCTGGTGACTTGGTCACGTATTTGAAATTGGACTTGATCGGTGACTTGGTCACATCTATTTTGGTGGCTTTGCCACAATATTATAAGGGCGATGTGCATGTTGGCTATGACAAGCGCCTTCGATGGTGTGTAGCGGATGGAGGTTGATTTAGTAATCCCACGGTGTGTTGGTTGGTACGGGTGGTGTGTAGCGGATGGAAATTTAGGTGGGTAGGGCTTGCATTTCATTTCATGTACATAACCATGTAATATTGAATGATTATTATTTGATCGCTATGAAATGGGCCTTTGGGCTAAACATGAGCTAAATGGGCCTTTGGGCTAAATATGAGTTAAATGGGCCTATGGTCATATGTGAAATTTTGGACTTAAAGCATATGATAAAATGGACTTTTTAGTGTATGTGTTATACATTGAGTTTATGACTCACCCATTTTTTGGGATAACTTTTGGATAATTAAGTAGTGCGATGGATCGAATTGACAAGGATTTCGTGGTGGCCAATGCTCAGTATCAAGTATTGTGGAGATTTCCCAACTTAAACTTATTAATTTAAATTTTATTACTTAGACTTTATTTTGGGTTTGCTATTTTTGTAATAAGGCCACTATAAACTACTTTTAGATTTTGTGTTTGGATTTACTTTTATTTTACCATGAACAATAACTATTAAATAACTAGATGGTTTTCAATAGATAACTTAAAAGGTTTTTGTAATATATATTATTATATATATATGTTTTAAGAAAATACAAATCTATTTTGCAACTAAGCCCAACTCGATCTTTAAGTTAATCCGTTTTACTTAAAATCATCAAGTTTTCTTGAACAAAACGATATTCACTAAAGTTTTACTCAAGGAACATACCAAATCCGGTTAGGCTTTTTGGTAGGGTTTGGGGTGTTTCAACTTAATATCGAGCCCGTTTTAAACTCTCGGCCTTGGGTTTTGAAGCCCTAGCGTTTTCAAAAGTTGGCCCAAATGACTTTTGAAAGTTTTCTTAAGTTAAATGATTTTATAAGAGCATGGCACTCGAGTTCTCGACCCGGATCCATCGGTATGTACTTTATCGATATGTGATATGTATGATAGTTTAAACTTAAACTATACTTTAGAGACATAGACCTTAGGTGTTTGTGTGCTACTACGGAAAAACTCCTGAATATCTGTTTCATAAAACTTTCCTTTAATAAGAAGTGGAAAGACTCTAATACATAAGACTTTTCGTAAAAACAGATAAGATACGTAGTAGACATGAGTTCTAGGGGACGTGGTCGTCGTAGACATGGAAGAGGAAGGATGGCTATTTCGAAACCAGTTCGATCTGGTCAAGGTTCCGAGAATGAAGCTCTGCCACCGGCTATTGAGGTGGACTTTCAAGAACAAAATGAAGGAGGTGACGCAGTATCACAAGCTATGCTGCAAGTTTTGGAACGAGTAGCAGAAGCTAGTTCTGGAAATGGGTCTCGAAAGTCAGTAGCTGAGAGACTTAGATCGAATGGAGCTGAGGTTTTCAGAGGAGTATCTGGAGTAGCTCCAAATGTAGCTGAATATTGGCTGGAGGCAGTCGAGAGGATCATGGACGATATAGACTCCACTGATGAAGAGAAATTGAAAGGTGCTATTTCACTTCTCCGTGATGAAGCCTACTAGTGGTGGCTCACTATCAAGGAGAGTACCCCTGTGGATCGTCTAGATTGGGGTATTTTAAGATTAAATTCGAAGGAAAATATGTTGGAGCTAGCTACATCGACTCCCAGAGGAAGACATTTCTGAATTTGGTCCAAGGAAACAAGTCGATAGCTGAATATGAAGCAGAATTTTTGCGACTTAGCCGTTATGCCAGAGGGATAGTGGCTACGGAATATGAACGGTGTATCAGATTTGAAGATGGACTTAGAGGCAATTGCAGTGATGATTGCTCCACACCGTGAAAGAGATTTTGCAATCTTAGTGGAAAGGCGAGAATTGCGAAGAGGCTAAGCAATTTGAGAGGCGAAGCGGGGACAGAGGCGGAGCAAGAATAAGAGAAGCTTTGGGTCCTCGTGGTCGTCAGGAATTTTTGAAGAAATCAAGAAGTGATGGTCCGCGAAATCAACAGACTACTACGGGTGGACAAAATCGTACTTGTTCTCAATGTGGGAAAATACACTCGGAGAATGCTGGAAAAAGACCGGCGGATGTTTCAAGTGCGGTTCAAAGGATCATATGATCAAAGATTGTCCGATGAACTCGGAGAAGAACCGTCCAGCAAGTCGTCGGTGCTAATCGGTGATGAAGTGGACAGCGATCGATAAGAGGTCGTGGCCCAAATGGAAGGGCAATGGTTACGTAGAGGACGCAAAACTTGAGTAGAGGCGATGGTAGCTCGAGGCGAGACAACGGAGTTTGGTGTATGCGGTTAAATCATGAAGAGAAACGGTGGCCTTTTGATGTTTTCAGAGTACGTTTCGATTTTTGGGTTGCCCTTTATTGCTTTGATAGATATAGGGTCAACTCATTCCTATATCGCTAGTGAAGTATCTGGGACTTTGCATGTGACTTCTGAAACTGTACCTAGGAAGATGACTGTACTTAGTCCTTTAGGACAGACAGTAGTTGTAGACAAACTTTTTAAGGAAGTGCCTTTAGAAGTTCAAGGGATACAGTTTCCAGCTGATCTAATGGAGTTGCCATTTGGAGAATTCGACCTAATCTTAGGCATGGACTGGCTTGTGAAGTACCGTGCAAATGTGGATTGTGCTGCTAAGAGAATGTCTTTAAGAACTTTTGATGACAAGGAAGTTGTAGTGATGGGCGAAAGACGGAACTACTTATCTAATGTAGTATCCGCTCTTAAGGCAGAAAGGATGGTTAAGAAGGGATGTGAAGCCTTTCTGATGTTGGTGAGTGCTTTGGAGGCTAAGGAAGTAACTGCTAATGAAGTCAGGACTGTGAATGAATTTGTAGATGTTTTTCCGGAAGAACTTCCAGGTTTGCCTCCGGATCGTGAGGTAGAATTTGGGATTGATTTATTGCACAAAGCGGCGCGGTTTCTATTGCTCCATATAGAATGGCAGAAGAAATTGGTTGAGCTTAAGGCTCGATTCGGGAGTTGCTTGATCGTGGATTCATCCGACCTAGTGTGTCTCCATGGGGAGCACCGGTCCTATTCGTGAAGAAGAAGGACGGATCGATGAGGATGTGTATAGATTATCGGCAGTTAAATAAGATGACCATCAAGAACAAGTATCCTTTGCCAAGGATCGACGACTTGTTCGATCAGCTTAAAGGAGTGCGGTATTCTCAAAGATTGATCTAAGGTCGGGGTATCATCAGCTTAAAGTGAAAGAAGCGGATATCCATAAGACAACTTTCCGAACTAGATATGGGCATTATGAATTTTGGTAATGCCATTTGGATTAACGAACGCCCCAGCTGCGTTTATGGATATGATGAACCGGATTTTCCAGCCCTACTTGGATCAGTTCGTCGTGGTATTCATAGATGATATCCTGGTGTATTCTAAGTCCGAAGTAGAACATGATGAGCATCTCCGGATTGTGTTGCGAGTCTTAAGGGAGAAGAAACTGTACGCCAAATTCAGTAAGTGTGAATTTTGGCTGAAAGAAGCTGCATTTTTAGGTCATGTGGTATCTGCGGAAGGGATAAGGGTGGATCCTCGGAAGATTGAGGCTGTGCTAGATTGGAAACCACCTAAGTCCGTAACTGAGGTTTGCAGTTTCTTGGGTTTAGCCGGATACTACAGAAGATTCGTTGAAGGATTTTCATCGATAGCTGCACCTTTAACGAAATTACTGAGAAAGGAAGTACATTTCGTGTGGGTGATAAGCGTGAAGAGATTTTTGAGAAGCTCAAGGTAGTTTTGGTGAAGCTCGATTTTGATCGACTGAGGCGGGAAAGGATTTAAATGCGTGTATTGTGACGCTTCTCACGGGATTAGGATATGTTCGATGCAAGGTGGAAAGGTAGTTGCATATCGTCTCGGCGATTGAGACCATACGAGGTTAATTACCCGACGCATGACTTGGAGTTGGCAGCTGTAGTCTTTGCTCTTAAGGTTTGGAGGCATTACTTATACGGGGAGAAGTCAGTGATATACACGGACCACAAAAGTCTGAAATATCTACTGACTCAGAAAGAACTGAATTTGAGGCAACGAAGGTGGATAGAGTTGTTGAAAGACTACGACTGTTCTATCGAGTACCACCCGGGTAAGGCGAATGTGGTGGCAGACGCTCTAAGTCGAAAAGTGGTGTCAGATTTGAGGGCAATGTTTGCACACCTTAGTCTTTACGATGACGGAAGCTTATTGGCAGAACTTCAGGTTAAGCCGACATGGTTAAGTCAAGTGAAAGAGAGGCAGTTAGTAGATGAAGATCTGAGTGAAAAGCTTGACAGTGCAGAGTGGGAAATTGGAAGATTTTGGTATTAACAGTGACGGGTATTGTGCTTCAAAGGTAAAGTCTGTATGCCAAAGGATCAGGAGTTGAGGCAAAAGATACTTCACGAATCGCATGGTAGCCCCTATGCTATGCATCCTGGAGGAAGTAAATTATACCGAGATTTACGAGATCAATTTTGGTGGCCTAGACTTAAGCGAGAAGTTACGGAGTTTGTAGGAAAGTGCTTGACGTGTCAGCAAGTCAAAGCTGAACATCAAGTACCTTCGGGATTGCTTCAACCAATAAAAATTCCACAGTGGAAGTGGGAGAGAATCACCATGGACTTTGTTAGTGGGCTTCCTCTTACGCCTACTAAGAAAGACTCTGTATGAGTGATAGTGGACCGATTGACGAAATCTACACATTTTATCCCAGTTCGGGTTGATTACTCTTTGCAGAAATTGGCGAAGTTATATGTGGCTAAAATTATGAGATTTCATGGAGTGCCGTTGTCGATAATTTCGGACAGAGATCCGAGATTTACGTCGCGATTTTGGAAAGCATTGCATCAGGATTTGGGCACAGTTAGACTTGATCGTCACTTCATCCTCAATCGACGGTCGATCTGAAAGAGTAATCAAATCTTAGAAGATATGTTAAGGGGATGTGTGATAGATTTCAAGGAAGTTGGGAGGAATTCTTCTGTTGGCGAATTTGCGTACAACAACAGTTTCAATCCGATATCTGGATGGCACCATATGAAGCACTATATGGACGAAAGTGTCGCACTCCTACGTGTTGGACAGAATTAAGGGAACGTCAGATTTTGGGTCCAGAGTTAGTGGCTGAATCTGAAGAAAAGGTTAAGATAATCTGGGCTCGGTTAAAGGAAGCATCTGACAGACAAAAATCGTACGCAGATCTAAAGCGGAAAGAAATATAGTTTGCTGTGGGGGATCAAGTTTTCCTAAAGGTTTCACCTTGGAAAAAGGTGATGAGATTTGGTCGCAAAGGAAAGCTAAGTCCCAGGTTCATTGGACCTTATTGGATTGTAAAGCGGGTCGGATCTGTGGCATATCAGTTAGATTTGCCTTCAGAATTGAAGCAAATGCATGATGTGTTCCATGTTTCAATGTTACGCCGTTACCGGTCGGATCCATCTCATGTAGTGCCAGTCGAGGAGGTGGAGTTAAGATCAGACTTGTCATATGAAGAGGAGCCAATTCAAATTCTAGATCGAGATGTAAAGGTTTTACGAAGAAAGTCGGTTCCTCTCGTCAAAGTATTATGGCGTAATCATGGATCAGAAGAAGCTTTGTGGGAACCGGAGGAAGCGATGCGACAGCAATACCCTCACTTATTCGGCCGGGTAATTTCGAGGACAAAATTATTTTAAGGGGGTAGAAGCGTAACATCCACGATAATTAGGGGTTATGCATCTTACTTAATTGAATGAAGTTGCATGCTTAATTATTATTAAGTGTTTTTTTGGAAGTTATTTGAGCTTCATTAATTAAGTGAATGCTTAGTAAAACTTTTAATTCCTATTAATTAGAGAGAGCTAAGCAAGTTAGGCCTTAAGAATTAATGATAAGAGGTTTTAGCATGAATTGAGTAATTGAGAAGGTGGTTAAGATGCATGGATGTGTGCTTGAGGAGAGAGGTTCGAATCTCCTAGCTAGCATTAGGGAGGATTTTATTTTTGTTTTCTTCCCTATAAGTGTCGGCCAAGAATGTTCTAGAGTGGATGAGCATTCATTCATTTTTGGCTATTTGACCATGTGAAAAAGAAAGCTAGGAACTTATGGTATGGAATCATAAGTTGATGATAAGATGAGGGGGGCAAAAGGCATGATATGGGGCAAGGTTTTGGGAGTTTGTTCATGGTCATTTGACCATGAACCTAGACAACATGAAGGACTAAAGGGAGTGGTTTATTGTTGATAGCAAATCAAGAGTTGATGGGGAAGAAACAAGGAGGAAAAAGGGGATAATGTTGGCATTGATTGGCCGAATTTTTGCTTTGCCATTAGGGGGAAAGTTGGCCAAAAGTCTTGCATTTTTTTGTTTGTCCATCTTTTCTCATTTCTCCAATAGTTTCTCTCCTAGCCGAATTTGTCATTGAGTTTTGGTAAAAAATTTCTTTTTGTTTTGGCTTTCTTCTTTTTGACCAATTTTCTCCAAAACTCCCACTTTGGCCGAGAGTGTACCTTAGGCACTTTGGTACAATTTTGCTTTTGATTTAGCCTCAATTGTGTTTGAACCAAATACTATTTTCTTTCTCCCATTTTTCTTTTTGAAACCGAAACTACAAAGTTCAAAGAACCAATTTCCTCATTTCTCCTTCCTTGGCCGAATGTGCAAAGGTTCCTAAACACATTTCTTTTCATTTGAGAAATCACCATCATCATCTTCTTCTTTTTTTTTCTCTTTTTTCTTCCTTCTCTTTTTCCTTTTCTTTTCATTCTCTTTTTTCTTTCTTTCAAAACCAAAACCATCATATTGAAACCACCATTTCTCTTCTCTTTTTGTTAAGGCCGAATCATCATATTCTTTTCTTCTTATTCAAAGCCGAACCTTGAAGAACTCAAAGTAAGGTTTTGTCAATCGTTTTCATCATTTCTTTTTACTTTGGCAAATTTAGAATCATAGTCTTTTATTTCTCTTACCTAGGCTGAATCATTTGAAAAGATTTTTTTTAAAGATCTTTGTTGAAGACAACTTCTAAGTAGTGACCATTCGAAATCATCAAGGTAAGGTTATTAATTTAGATCATATCGATTTATTTTAGATAGACTACTAATCGATCGTATTTTTAGGGGCGATTTAAGATCAACAAGATAGGTAAGAAAAGAGCCGTACGGAGTGTTTGGAAGAGAGGAGGTATTCCTTTACCATCGAACTACAAACGAAGAGCCGTATCGGGAGTAAGAGACTTTCCACCGGGTTGTGGACCCTCTGCTAACGAGGATCGATTATTTGAAGTAGTCGTACAATCGAACCACTTTACGTTGGTGGAATATCGGTGGTTTTGATCCATCTAGTGGAGAAAAACCACAAATAACTGTCGTTCGAGAATCCGAGGGTAAGGATTTAGATCCATCGTCAATAAGTATAGTTTTGTTAACAATAGTTTATACTAACCAAGTGTGTTAATCAATTAGGTGTTGACGAACGAGAGAGCATTGTTCTCACTGTCACTAGGTGTGTAACCTTACATTAAAATTTCCATAGATCTATATTTTAAAAAGTGATTATATGACAATATGTTTGTTTGTGGATACCAATCATTGGTATACAAAATTCGAGTATGTATATCCCAATATTCTGTTTATTTTGCTATATGCATAAATATGAAATGAGTATGATTATATTATGTTTTGTGGGGTAAATAGCTTGAAAATCTGATTTGATATGTATGTGCATGGGCATATGGGTATTGTTGATAAAGGAGGAAGTATTCTGGTGGTTTTACCACATTTCTGGTGACTTCGGTCACATATTTGACTCCGGTGACTTCGGTCACATATTTGACTCTGGTGACTTCGGTCAAGTATATTTGGCTCCGGTGACTTCGGCCACATATGTGAATCTGGTGACTTGGTCACGTATTTGAAATTGGACTTGATCGGTGACTTGGTCACATCTGTTTTGGTGGCTTTGCCAAAATATTATAAGGGCGATGTGCATGTTGACTGCAGCAACTGCCTTCGATGGTGTGTAGCGGATGGAGGGTTGATTTAGTAATCCCCACGGTGTGTTGGTTGGTACGGGTGGTGCGTAGCGGATGGAAATTTAGGTGGGCCGGGCTTGCATTTCATTTCATGTACATAGCCATGTAATATTGAATGATTATTATTTGATCTGCTATGAAATGGGCCTTTGGGCTAAACATAAGCTAAATGGGCCTTTGGGCTAAATATGAGCTAAATGGGCCTTTGGGCTAAATATGAGTTAAATGGGCCTATGGTCATATGTGAAATTTTTAGACTTAAAGCATATGATAAAATGGACTTTTTAGTGTATGTGTTATACATTGAGTTTATGACTGACCCATTTTTTTGGGATAACTTTTCAGATAATTCGTAGTGCGATGGATCGGGTCAGCAAGGATTTCGAGGTGGCCAATGCTCGTATCAAGTATTGTGGAGATTTTCCAACTTAAACTTATTAATTTAAATTTTATTACTTAGACTTTATTTTGGGTTTGCTATTTTTGTAATAAGGCCACTATAAACTACTTTTAGATTTTGTGTTTGGATTTACTTTTATTTTACCATGAACAATAACTATTAAATAACTAGATGGTTTTCAATAAATAACTTAAAAGGTTTTTGTCAAGTAATATTATATATATATGTTTTAAGAAAATACAAATCTATTTTGCAACTAAAGCCCAACTCGATCTTTAAGTTAATCTGTTTTACTTAAAATCATCAAGTTTTCTTGAACAAAATGATATTACGCTAAAGTTTTACTCGAGGAACATACCAAATCCGGTTAGGCTTTTTGGGCGGGTTTGGGGTGTTTCATTAGGCGAACTTGTTAGTTCACGAATCAATAGACTTATTTTCCATGTTATAGAGTAAAAAAGATGGCTTGGTGATTATTGTTAGAGTTTAGTTAAGACCTAGTTGGAATTGAACTAGGGTATAGTAGATTATTAGACTTTAAATTTTTATACAATTTTATTCTCGGGTTTCAAGGGTGATAGTGGGATTTTCTGACCCATCCACTGAGCTTTGTTCATGTTGTCTATGTTATATAAGGATGTCGATAGCTAGCATGTTTCACCTTTGGTTTTCCCTGAGTTCTTCTCTAATTCTTTGGGAAATTTTAAGGTATCTTTGTTAAGAAAGACAAGAAAGGTTTCCAATAGCTAGTCAAGACTCCATTGTTAAGTATTAGCTCACTAGTAATTTCTGGAAAACCCTTAGGTTAGTATAAAGGGATTTACATTTTTGTAGTGGTGCATGCATAGATTTTTAGAATTGGTTCGTAAGGAAGGATGCTTCCTGAGTATTGGTTGCATGCATCTTAAACTTTAGTAGATAAATGACCTGATGGTTATAATTGTTTCTTATTTAGCTCAAGCAGCTAGTGAATGTCCAAGTAATCGAGGTAAAGGACCAACAGAGTATACTTCTATTCTAGAGTTTCGAGTGAGTTCCTTCTTATTTCCTTTGAGTTATGAAACCCCCATGTTATGTAGATTGTGTACAGTAAGTGCCTTTGTTGTTAATGATTTGACATGTTGTGTCTAGACGTGTGTGTAATAAACTAGTGTTGTATGCGTGAGTATGGCCATTATTGATGTAAAAACACTCTCCTTGTTGCACGAGTCCAGTACCTAAAAATCTGTGATATGTGAAAAAGTGGAAAGGAGATATGTTTGTGATATCTCTAGTAGGGTAGCTATATTGCAAATCGGACTGACAGATCACGATCCGGCCTTACAGGAGAACACATATTCAACTTAACAAGGATGATATGATGAGTTATGGTGGAATATAAATATGAATATGACTGATGTGTGATTCTGAATTTTGAATTATGGGTCCGAGGCTGGCATAATGATGGGTCATTTGTAAACATGCATGATTGTGAGAGATATGTATAAGTTGGCGTATAGTGAACTCACGTGTACTATGTATTATGTGTAAGTTGGTGAAATGTGTCCGTGTAACAGCCCGATTTTGGGTCTAATCAAAACAGTGGTTTTGGGGTCACAAATCCAACGAGGAAAATTTTAATATTCTCTTATATTTTTATAATCTACAATTTTATGGAATGATTTTGTGAAAATTTCGTTCGAAAATTTTAACATTTGGGCACTCAATTTTGTCAAAAGGATTAAATCGTAAAAAGTGCAAAACTTGAATTCTAAAAGCTAGAGGTGTCTAATTGCTATGAAATTTTAAATTGGAGGTCCTTAAAAGGTAATTAGACCATTGGATTTGTTGGACAAAAATGGACATGAAATAGGTGAAATGGAAATTTTTAAGTTAGGGGCATTTTGGTCATTTAGTAATTAAATGACTTAATAAACAAAATAAAAACCCAAAAATTTTTTCATCTTCCTCCTTGGCCGAAATTTGGAAGAGGAAACCATGGCTAGGGCTTTTCAAGCTTTCAAGCTCGATTGTAAGTCCATTCTAGCCCCGTTTTTAATGATTTTCATGTTTTTGAAATCCTTATAATATGATCTATCTATTTTTGCCATTAATTTGAGATATGATGAAGGTCTAGGGTTTGACCCATGTGATAAATTTGTGTATTTTGATGTTTAATGGTAGATTATGCAAGTTTAATGTTAGATAAACAACTTTTGCTAAGTGATTTTTTATGAAAATGTATAAAAAGGACATATTTGTAAAGTAGTATAAAAAGTGTTGTAAAAATCTATTTTAATGGAAAATGTAGGCTGCTATAAGTAGGAATATGGTTCAGCTAGGCTTAAAGTACAAAGAAACTGAATGAAAATCATTTTACGAGCCTAGATACTAAAATGTAAATATGATAAAGTTTAGGGGCAAAAATGTAAATTTTGCCAAAATGTGGTTTTAGGCTAAATTGAACAGTGTAATGATTAAATAAGTCAAATGTGATATTGTGATATTATTAATCAATAAAATCAAGGTTCGGACCTAGAATGGGGAAAAATAAAGTATGTGACTATTAGGCCCCTTTCACTATTCTTGTGTTGAGATAAGTTCATGTGTAAATAATGCAATGTTACAATTGTATTTTAAATGTTTTATTAATATATGAATTGTATAAATGACAATGTGGATACAATCGACGATGATATGACAAATGAGAAAATCCTGTTTGAACCTTAGGAATAAATAGGATCAAATACCATGACATTATGGTCACTGAGATTACGTATAAGACCATATCTGGGATATGGCATGTAACACCCCTTACCCGTATTCGACACCTGAACTGGGTATGAGGCATTACTATACTTGACTTGCTCAATTATAGAACATCGGTCCATAAAATTTCATTTCAAATTAAAACTTTTCATTCAAGACCTTAATGTCCTTATTATCGGTTATGAGGAAGGGAAATATTGACACAGTTGCCTATTAAAATGGTTAATAAAGTATGGGTAGAAAGAGTTTAGACAATTTGAAATGTGTTAAGCTATATGCATGAAAACATGAATAAGCTTAAGTAATATGTATTTTTACTATGATGTTTGAAATGATTTGCTAATTATGAAATATGTTACAACAAAGAGATTATCATTGTTAGGCTAAAGTAAAGTTATGTTAAATTATGTTGATAAATTAAAAAGAAAAAAAACATGAAAATTGGTTATATTACAATCATTGAGATTTATAGCTATTTTATATGGACTTGTGCTTATATTGTCAAGCATGGTATATGATTAGCATGAATCATTCATTATTTTCATACGGACTTACTAAGTTTTGTAGCTTACTCCCCTTCCTTTCTCATATCTTATAGGGTTTTATGCTAGCTAGAGTTGGAGATCACCGTAGATGCTATCACACTGTCAAGCTATCATGTTGGGTATAAGTGAATGCAAAACCCTTTGAATTTATGGCATGTATAAGGACTTAGTCATTTGGTGTATGAGTCATTATGATTTGGCTAAATATATTAGCTTGTGATGGCTAAAGGTTGGATGAAATTTGTAGCCATGAAAATTGGATTATATTAGCTAAATGGTTGTAAGCCCATATAAGTATGTATGTGCATATGTTAATGTTTGGTGATGTGGTTTATATTTGCTTAATATATGATGGTTATGAGTTTATTCATATGTTTATGCCCTTTGAGTGTGAATTTAGTATGAAATGTTTTGGCAAGGCCTAATGTTATAATGCATGATAGATGATGGTATAAAAATGATATGTTATTGCTTGATTTTAGTTGTTTTTGAAGGCATTTATATGCCATGATTTGTTCCATGTGATGTTGTGTGAATGTGTGCAAGTAAGGGTGACAAAATGGCATTAGAAAATAGCCTTGTATTTGTCCACATGGGTAGACACATGGGCATGTGTCTAGGTTGTGTGTGACACACAATCTTCCCCATGGGCATGTGTTCCGGCTGTGTATCCCCTGCACCTTAATTTTGGAAAAATAGAATGTCTAGAATTCAGCACACGGGCAAAGACACGGGCATGTGTCTCAGCCGTGTGGAGGACACGGTCTAAGCACATGGGCGTGTGACTTGGCTGTGTGACTTCAATTTGATGATGATGTCATAAATATAATGCACCCTAAGATGGACACGGCCTAAAGCATAGGCATGTGATATGACACATGGGCGTGTGGTCTTGTTTCATGATGAATTGTTTTCTAAGTTTCATAAATTTTTCCTGAGTTCTTGGTTTAGTCTTGAATCGTTCCCAATGTATGTTTTAGGCCTCATAAGCTTGTTTAAGGGACGATATGAATGTATGTGAAAGGTTTTAAATTTTGGTGAAAATTCATGTCTCGGTTTTGAATGTTTGTTTGAGTTTAAGTTAAATAATGCCTCGTACCCTATTCTGGCATCGAATACGGGTAATAGGTGTTACATTTAGTGGTATTAGAGCTACAATTTAGTCGATTCTCATACTAGCGTAGTGTATGTGAGCCTAGCTATACATGCCATATTACTACCTGTGATAATGTGATATCTCCCGACTCTAACGAGAATGGTTTTGTTGAGACAGAGATGCTTTCCAACTGAGCTATTTTCGATAATACTGAAAGTGCTATTAAGATTTTTGAAATGTGTTTATGATGATTCGAAACTTGGAAAGGTATGAATAAGAGTTCATGATATGTATGTGATGATGTATGAAATGAGATAATCATAAGTTGAGAAATATGGAAAAGTGAAATGAAATGAAAGTTTATATTGTAATAAGCTCATCTATGTTTGGTTGGTATTCCTATGATGTTATGTGCCTAACATGTTTGATTAAGTGAACGTGACAAGTAAACTTACTCAAAATTGAAGGAATGTATGTACACTCGTTTGAATAAATACAATTGGTAAGTTCGTGTAGCATAAATAAGTATATTAATTTGCTTGGGGTGAATTATATGATTGTGATGCTATTATGTTGATGATGAATGCTAAGTCATATGTGTGTATTTATAAGAGTCAAGTTAGAGGCTTTACGACCTCACCTCCTTACTAGTGTTGCTTTTATAACGAAAATTTACGAGAATTATGTTGAATAAGTTCACAAGTATTAAACTAAAGAGTTCAATGGTGGAATAATTAGTAATGTAGACAGAGTTGAGAATAATTTGGCAAATGAACTCAATTCTGGAAAAGATGCCAGGTTGCTCTAAATATCATTTGGATTTTGCAATGTCACGGTTAAGGAAAAAGTTGATCTCGGTCAACTGACTCATTTAGGTATGATGTCTAAAGAATGTGTTTGCTAAAATTTCTCCCGAATTGATTTTCGTTAGTAAATGGAATAATACGGGGCTCATAATAATAGAATTAGTCAAAGAAATGATATTTGAGTTGTAAAGATGTCTATGTGTAATAGTTATAGTTGAATATATTATGATGGGTATTCTATATATTCATTTATCCTTGAGATATATATGATTGTTCATTTTCTGATCAAATTCTTATCATATGAGAATGCTAGCTAACTCTAATGTTAGACGAAAGCACTGATGGTCTGGTTGGTTGATGATCAGCAATTCTTATCTCTCCTTGGGATTCTATTATATTATGTTTAGAATAAAATTGACGACAAAATTTATGTGAGGTTATTCTTCTGTTTCTACTGGATGTTGTTATGTCTTCTATGCATATATACGAAAAATATATTATCCCTGTTATAATGGAATTCCAGAGCCGATAAGCAGTGTTTTTCTTCTGGTTTTCTCTGAGAAATCATCAAGATCTTTATTATTTTCTTATGAGTTATGTTTTCAGACTTCCGGTATGATATTGCATCTTGGATTTCCTTATCTCAGTTTTCTTATCATCCTTAATTCGTAACTTATCAATCATGGCTCATCTTTAAAATGTGTTCTTCGGCTGGTGATAACTATGTCTATTATGGTTGTATTTCTGGTTCGATCATAGAAACGTCATGATATTGGTATCAAGGTTTCTCTAATTTTTGTGAAAGGAATTGACATTGGCAAAGGTATAAATGGTGAAAGCACGAGCTCAAATTGTATGATGGTTTTCATTTCTCAAGTAAGTTAAATAAAAGGTTAATGAGTTAAATCAGGGTATTTTGTTTTCTTGAGCTAATGCGGTTGTAAAGATCTTTGATTAGCATGTTAAGGGAATTATGAAAGATTGTATGTTTGAGTTGTTTTAACAGCATAAAGAAAGAAGTATTTTGATATGTATTATTCGATAGTTGAGATCGACTCTGTTGTTTGTATCTGAATGAGTTGGTCAGTTGGAAAGTAATTTGAGTAGGATGCATTTAAGTTTATCCTCAGGTATGGAAGTAAATTTTGTACATTTACGAGTATATAGGAGGAGAGTTTGTGTAACAGTCCGGTTTAGACCTAGTCAGAATAGTGGTTTCGGGACCACAAATTCGAGTCAGTAAAATATTTTAATATTATTTTTTGTTCCCTTTATATGTGATTTAGCATGTGTTAAAGTTCTGTAAGTTAATTTGTCCGTCTATGTGCTTAATTTGATAAAATGATTAATTTGCATTGAATCCAAAGTTTGCATGCTTTATGAAAAGATACCTATTTGAGAATTTAAATAAGGAGTCCTTATGAGGCAATTATGCCAATATTTAGATAGTGGAAGGATAAAGGACATTAATGCCCTTAATGTATGTTTGTTTTATTTATTAATTGAAGGGATATTTTAGTAAATGGTATAATAATATGATTATAATAAAACAAAGCTCAAAATAAGTCTTTAATTTAGTGTTCATCCACCGAAAATTTGAAAGAAAAAGAAGGGTTTAGTTTTTTTGATATTCGGCCATTACAAGCTTTGATTCAAGGTATGTTTTTAATCGGTTTTCAATGATTTATATGTTTTTGCAATCGTTGCTTTGTATACTTCAAAACCCATGTCTTAATTTTGAGTATTGATGATGTTTATGAGATGAGCCTTTAATGAACTCATGTGATTTGTAATGCTTTATAGTGAAATATGAAAGATATGTATATAATTATCATAGTTTGTCTTTGGAGTTTTGTTGAATTTGAGTATATTGGACTCAATTGAGAAAAATGATTATTTGAGGGATTAAATTGTTAATTTGATGAAATGTTTGGACTTGTATGAGATACATGGGCATTCGGTTAAGCATGGATATAAGGTGATTTTGTATATTTGATGTTTTGTGAAAAATGGACTAAATTGATAAAATATGCAAATATAAGGGTTAAGTTGCAAATAGCTCTAAATGTATGTTTTTGGGTTGAATTGAATAAGTTGATGAACGAAAGGGTTAAATTTGAATATGTATAGATCAAGAACCGAAGAAAATGGACTTAGATCGCGGGAAAGCGAAGGTAGTAGAATAATCGAGTCCGAACGAATATCCGAATCCGAGGTAAGTCAATATACAAATAAATGTATTTGTATTAAATTATGTACGTTCATATAACTGTTGATAATGATGAATGCATATGAGATGATGTATACAAAATTTCGAGATAAAATTGACATCATGACAATGTCCTAGAAGTCCCGTTTGAACCTAGGATTAGATAGGGTAGTCTATATCATGACATAGGTGTCTGTTATGTGATATCATGTAAGACCACGTCTGGGATGTTGGCATTTATTCGAGATTTCGTGTAAGACCACGTCTAGGACGTTGGCATCGATATGAGATTTACGTGTAAGACCATTACAGGACAATGGCATCGTATTGATTAGTGTAAGGCCCTGTCTGGGACAATGGCACCGATATCTGATTACATGTAAGACCACATCTAGGACGTTGGCATTGTACGATAATTTTGAGAATTCTGAGTATCCTATTAGAATGGTTCAATGGCAAATCCGAGATACGAACGACTATATGATTTGTAATTTCCATTTCAGGTACGCTTGTTTTGTACACTAAGTGTGTATGAAAGGCAAGTATCTACATGAACTTACTAAGATGGATATGTGAAATGAAATGATAGAATGATATGTGAAGAGATGCTTAAAAGAGCTATGTGTATATGTGATATTTGAGTTGAAGAATGTGGTAAGATATGGCTAAGCAAATGAGCCAAAGAAATATATGTGATGAATTTGTTATGATAACCATTAATGTCATAGTATCCATATGGTTATGTGCATTTTATGCTAAGTTTGTTTGTATATGGCTTACTAAGCTTTTGAAAGCTTACTCTGTGTGTGTTTGCTCTATTTTATAGATCGTCAAAGCCACTGAAGGCTTGGTGTAACAGTCCGATTTAGACCCTAGTCGGAACAGTGGTTCGAGACCACAAATCCGAGGTCTTAAAAATATTTTAATGATCTTTTCTGTGTGTATGATATGTGATATAGTTTGTGTGAAAATTTTGTGTGATAATTTGATCATTTTTGTGTCGAATTAAGAGAAAAGATGAAATTGCATCAAATGTGAAAGTTGCTTACTATTTGTTAAAGTATCAATGTGTTGTGGCTTTGTAAAGTTGTGGCCTTAAGTGGCAAATAGACCACTTTTAAGATAGTGGACATTAGATGGACAATTATGCCATTAATGCATGTTTGTTATTAAATGTTTAGAAAAAGGGATAGTATGGTAAATGAATAATATTTTGTTTGTAATAAACAAAAGAAAAAGATGAACATTATCATCTTTCCTTGGGGGTGCCGAAAGTAAAAGAAAAAGAGAGGGGTTAAGCTTGTTCATTCGGCCATGGTTCAAGCATAAAATCGGGTATGTGTTTTCGATAAATTTTTGATAATTTTTACGTTTTTGCAATCGTTGCTTTGAGAGCTACAAAACCCATATTTTGATTTTGTGAATTGATGATGTTTTTGTGAGATGCCATTGATGATATGTTAAGCTTTTTGATGATTTTTGGTGTTAAATGAAAGATATGAGCTAGATAAACATACTTTATTCTTGAAGTTTTGATAAATTTAGCTAAGTAGGGCTAAATTGTGAAAATATTATTTTGGATGGTTAATGTGTGAATTTGATGAAATATTTGGACCTATATAGTCCTTAGGGAGGTTCAGCTATGCATATGTGTGAACAAATTTTGTATATTTGACGTTTTGAGAAAATAGGACTAAATTGATAAAATATACAAATATGGGGGCTAAATTGTAAATAGCCCAAAATATGTGTGTATGGATTGAATTGAATGAATTAGTGAATAAAAGGATTAATTCTGAATATGTTTAGATCAAGAACCGAAGAAAACGGACGTAGATCACAGGAAAGCGAAAGTAATCGAGTAGCTATTTTCATTCCGATAAACCGAATATGAGGTAAGTCATATTGCTAATAAATGTAATTGAATTGAATTGAGTTTATTTACATGATTATCAATGATAATGACTGCATTTGTGATACTATGTATATGAATTTTGAGATAAGGTTGACATAGTGATAAGTCGGATAAGTTTTGTATGAACTTGGGAATACAAAGGTATTTGTTCTGTTTTATCATGTAAGACCACGCCTAGGACGTTGGCATTGATTTGATAATCGTGTAAGACCTTGTCTGGGACGTAGGCATCGTTATCTGATTTTATATAAGACCTCGTCTGGGACGTAGGCATCGTTATCTGATTATATATAAGACCTCATCTGGGACGTAGGCATCATTATCTAATTATATATAAGACCTCCTCTGGGACGTAGGCATCGTTATCTGATTATATGTAAGACCACGTTTGGGATGTTGGCAATGATATGAGCTTTTCGTGTAAGACCATGTCTAGGACATCGGCATCATATTGATTCGTGTAACAATCTGTCCGAGACTGAGGTATCGATATATGAGTACATTAAAGGTCTCATTTAGGACGTTGGCTTTGTACGACTATTATGAGTTTTCTGAGCATCCTATTAGATTCCTATTAGATCAACGGGCAAGTCTATGATGCAAATTGCAAATTCGAGTTACGAATAAATATGTGTATGTAAAATCATTTCAGGTACGTTGATTATACACTAATTGTGTATATAAGGTAAGCATCTAAGTGATTTTACTATGACGCTATGGATACGGAATTGATGATATGATATGTAAAGTTTTGATTATATGAATTAGGTAATTATATGATTCTTGAATTTGCAAAGATAGCAAATGTGGTTAATAGTGTATGAAACAAAACATATATGCGGTATTATGTTAAATGATTGATATGTACTAATGTATTTATTTGCATAAGTGCCTTCTATGTCAAGTTTACTTGTATATGACTTACTAAGCTTTTGGAAAGCTTACTCTGTATGCGTTTTCACTGTTTTATAGGTCGTCGAAAGCTACTGAAAGGACCATTAGAGATCATCATCACACTACTAAACTGATTTTGGTACCCTTTTGAAAGTGTATATAACTAAATATGGCATGTTTGGGCTAGTATGTTGGTATAAGTTGTTATGTAATCTTAGCTTTGTGATTTGGCTATTTATGAGATAAGACTTTGCTTTAATGAATGTTATATATGATGCATATCTTGGTAAGGTGGAAGCTTATGAAATGGCCAAGTTTTGAGTGAGCTATTGAATGAATTATGTTTGTAACGAAATGAGTTTGTTTCTTTGGAATCATCATGGTTGGAATTGGTATTGAGTGTATAAATTGAATAGTTAATTTGGTATGTTTTGGTTGCCATATATGCAAGGTATGTGTTGATATATACATTGCTTGTAGGAATACCCTAAGTGGGTGGCATATAGGCCTGGTAAAATAGCCTAAAATGTCACACGGTTGAGGCACACCAGCGTGCCTAAGACCGTGGGTAAATTGGCAGAATGTGGTTTAAATTGCATACGGCCTCGGCAGTGTGCTTGGTGGCCATGTGAGAAATGGCAGTATGTGATCTATTAGTACACGGCCTTAGCACACGGGCATGCTTTGTGTCCGTGTTGATTTTGGCAGTATACTACCACGGGAAGGACACACGGGAGTGTCAAGTAGCCGTGGGTGAGGCACGGCCTACCCCCACAGCCATGTGTCCCCTGTATGTTAGAAAAGTTTCAAATTTTTATGAAATTACTTATGTGTTTCGGTTTACTCCCGACTCGGTTTATAAGCATGCTTAGGGTCTTAATGATCTACTTAAGGGACACCATGTTTGATATTGTTGAATGCATGTATGATTAATTCTATCAATGTTTTTGATTTGTCTGGTAACACCTTTTAGCCCTATTTCGGTGACGATTTTTGGGTTAGGGGTGTTACATTTGGTAGGTATCAGAGCTATGGTTTAGTCGATTCTCGGACTAATGATAAACTGTAAAAGTAACATATTTTAACCCTTTATTTAATATGCTTTTGGATGATTTAGCCCTTGATTTATGTAAAAAGGTGCTTTTAATCCTTTCTTTTCATGTTTATACTATGGAAAGCACCCGAGGATAAAAAGAATACAAAACGGGCTTAAAACGGAGTAATTGGGCCTTAGCAAGCAATCAACACGGCTTGGACCAAATCTCACACGACCGTGCCTCGCCAATCCCCTAGAGCACGGCCTCAACTCCGTGACACACGACCGTGCAGCATCCATTTATCACACGGACATGCATGGCGATCTATATGGCCGTGTCCAAATCGACAGACCTGAAGCACGGCCTGAATCTTGACTTACACGGCCATGCCCAAAATGACAGAATCGAGACATGGCCCAACCATGATTTACACGGGCGTGTGCCATGGCCGTGCCCCTGCTGCGGGAGAGAGCAATTTCACTCGAATTTGGATGCTTGAAGCCAAAGAAACATACTCCTAAGTCTACTCAAACACCCTAATAGTAATTCTACTTGAAAGAGGTACTTAAGAGCCAAGTATAGCATCTCAAAGGCCTATATAAACATCCCAAGGCAGAAATTAAAAGGGGAGTTTTTTGCAGATGCTTTGGTCAAGCTTTCATCTTTTAGGGAATCACTTGAAGATAGCCAGTTGATCCATCTCAAGAAACAGAACTCCGTTCAAGACGGAGGATCTCTCTTTTAATTCCCTCAGGGGGTTTTAGGGATTTCTTATGTTTTGTTTATTCTTTTCTCTTGAGATGTTTTCTTATCTAGTTATGAACTAAACCCCTCAGATACCTAAAGGGGATGAAACCTATAATGAATTTTGTTATTTGAATTCTGAATTATATGATAAGTATTTAGTTTGTTCTTAATTATGTTGCTTAATTTAATCTGATGTGCTTAGGTGGAGGAGAATAGACCCTACCTAAGAGTAGATCTAGCATAATTGAGGGAGTTGATCGAGCGCCTAGAGATAGGGTTACGAGATTTTACCGGATTAGGGTGAAAGCTAATATGGGAATCCATTGATCGATTTACTACTTCCTTAGGGGGTTATTATAAGAGAACGAGAGTTCCACTAATTAACCTAAGGTTAGACGTTATTCGCCTCGAGAAAGGGTTTAATATAGGTTAGGGGGTCTCAAGGATCAAGCTAAGTAAAGAAATCATAAGGTTTAGAGAATAAATAATAAGTGAAGTCATAGGTGGATTCTTCCTGAGGGTATCGTCTTCATCAACTGAGTTCTCCTAAAGTCTTTCTCCCATTCATTCTTTTGTCTTTGCATTTAGTTTAAAGTATTTCATTAGTTTAATAATTCAATCACTTCAAATTTTAGGCTAAATAATAGAAAGAAAGTGAGTAGTAGTACTTTTAGGTTCCCTTGGGTTTGATAAGATATTCTTGCCTAAGCTATACTCTTTGTTCGATAAGTGCACTTGCCTCTATCGTTGTCACGATTAGTCTCTGAGTTCGATCATTCTTTTATAAATTTCAAAACTTGACTGTTTGACATGATCAAGTTTTTGGCGCCGTTGCCGGGGAACATCTAAAATATTAAGAAAGCTCTATTTCTATTACTTTAGCCATTATTTTTTTTATACATATATTTTTGTTTTTCTAAATTTCTTTCTTTCTTTTCATAGTAGGTACCTCTAGTTTATGACTAGAAGAAATCCGAGAGGACCATTTGAATACAAAAGTGATATTGAAGCTATCGCTCGCAGAAATCGCAGAGAAATTAGATGAGCCCTAGACTATCAAAGAGAAGAATAGCAAAGATCCAATCCTACTGAAGGGATGGACGAGAACAATCCACCAAATGTGCAAGAACAGGATGCTCCGCGTACTATGTATGATTATGCTAAACCTAATTTGACAGGACCAGAATCTAGTATTGTTAGGCCCGCTATAGCTGCTAATAATTTTGAATTAAAGCCTAAAAAAATACAAACGATTCAACAATTTGTTGAATTTGATGGTTTGCAGGATGAAGATCCAAACACTCATATATCTAATTTTTTAGAATTCTGTGATACCTTCAAAATAAATGGCTTTTCTGATGATGCCATACGTCTTCGGTTATTTCCTTTTTCATTAAGGAACAAAGCAAAGAAATGGTTGAACTTATTACCACGAGGGTCAATCACCACATGGGATCAAATGACCGAAAAATTTCTTTTAAAATATTTTTCACTAGCCAAAATGGCTAAATGTCTTTTAAAATATTTTAAAATATCTTCTTTTGTGCAGATTGACGCAAAAACATTATATGATGCATGGGAAAGATACAAGGATCTCCTAAGGAGATGCCCACACCATGGATTACCTTTGTGGCTTGAAGTCCAAACTTTCTACAATGGTGTGAATTCTCCAACTAGGTAAATGATTGATTCATCAGCCGGTGGAACTTTGAATAATAAAACCCTAAAGTAGCTTATGATTTTATTGAGGAGATATCATTGAACACTTATCAATGGCAAATTACAAGAGCTAAACCGACAAAATCAGCCGAAGTTTTTAACATAGACGCAAATTGATAATGTCACAACATGTGGAGTTAATGAATAAAAAGCTTGATAATTTATGTTCTTCACAGGTACATCCAGTCATGCAATGCGAACCAAGAGGGAATATGGCGAATTCTAAGTACCCACCCTACCAACCAGGAGCAGAAAATGAGCAGACAAACTATATAGGTAACAATTTCAGATCTAATAATAATCTTTATAGTAACACTTATAATGCAGGTTGGAGGAACCACCCAAATTTTTCATGGGGAGGACAAGGAAATCAAAGGCAGCAACCTTCTCCAAATTACCAAAACTAGCCCTATCTACAGGAAAAGAAATCAAACCTTGAAGAGATGTTGACAAAATTCATGGCAGCTACAGATACTCATCTCCAAAAGACTGAAGCAATACGTGATGAACAACAAAAATCGATCAAAGGAATCGAGAATCAACTTGGAGAACTTACTAGGTCAGTGGGACATCTCACAAAGCTGATTTCTGAACGTCAATAAGGACGTCTACCAAGCAACACAGAAATAAACCCAAAAGAACAGATCCAAGCCATCACATCTCAAGAGGGTACAAAGGTAGACAAGCCCACATCAGCACAAGAAACCAAGGAAGAAAAAGGTAAAATAGAGGTAGCACAAGAAACACCGGTAATCAAATAGCACCAACCTCGCATACCCTACCCCGAAGCATTGAAAAAAGATGATTCTGAGGAACAATTCGGTAAGTTTCTAAAACTTTTAAAGAAATTACATATTAACTTACCTCTTCTTGAAGCACTTTTTCAGATGCCAGACTCAAGGAGATTTTTAAGACAGCTCTTGACGAACAAACGCAAAATAGATGAAGAACACCATGTGGAACTTAACGCAACATGCTCAGCAATGCTACAGAATAGACTACCACAGAAACTAAAAGATCCAAGAGAACTCATACTTCGTGTAGGAGAAGAATCGGTCAATCTTCAAGCTCTCGACTCAACCAAAACAACAGAAGATGAAGTCGTCACAGAAAAATCACACCAAAAACAAAACCAAAAGATCGACAATTTAGAAGAGCAGAAGATACACGCTAAAAAAAAGTCGAAGCCACACAAAGGAAAACCTAAGGAACCACCAGAAGAGCTCATAGGGACATCAAATCACTTTAAAATAGAAGACTAGGTGCTGTTAGACAAAGTCGATCCTCACATCACTTCAATAGACCTGAAGAAAAAGGAAGAAATACTCCTTCAGGTACATGATGTTTTTCCACACAAAATAGTCGAGGTAAGCTATCCAATATTCAGAAATTTCAAGGTAAACGCTTCTCAACCTAAACTTTGTCACGAAAATAAAACTGTCAGTAAGAGGGAAAATATTCAAACCTTTACACTTGTAACACCCCAAACCCGGCCCATATGTCATGACCGAATTTGGTATGCTACGGGTTGAATGTTGAAAACTTTTCTTTGAAGGTTTTGAAAATCTCATTTTATTTTAATCGATTAATCATTAATTGTGACATTTCTGAAGAAACTTTAGCATTTGCGTTGAACATCTTTGGAAAAAGAAACTTTCACTTTATAATTAAGACTTTGAAAACATAAGTTTATAAGATGTAACATAAAAAATTATAGTTCGATAACCTAAGTTATGGAAGCCTTATTACAAAAATAATCCCAAAATTGAAACTTAAGAGAAAACGAAAAAGTTTATGAAGATAAAAGACTTGATGGCCCCTTGAGTCCGCCTCGGCTCCCATGTCCACGATCTACTGCTCATCTGAAAAGTTGGGAAAAATAAAAGGGTGAGTCACCAAGACTCAGTGTGCAAATCCCGAAAACACATAAAAGCCTTGAGGCCCACAAACACATTATGGGCCCTGGGCCCATACACAATGGCAACAGAATATATATTTACATGTAACATGGCCCATCCCAAACCTAAGTGTCCATCCTCTACACACCCCCGTACCAACCATCACACCGTGGGGATTTCTATAATCAACCCTCCATCCGCTACACACTATATCGACAGCTGTGCTGTCTGTTATAAAGACCGATCACTATGTGACCTATGTGGCAAAGCCACCGATCACCATGCGACCTTAATAATACATTGTAGTATTTCGACAGCTATGCTGCCTGTCATAAAGACCGATCACTATGTGACCTATGTGGCAAAGCCACCAATCGCCATGCGACCTTCTTCCCCTTCATCACATCAATCCCATCTCATGCATACATACATGCGAGAATCAGAACATTATACTATCTAAACAGATCACAGACTTTCAAATACTTGATACACATAGAAGTTTCTATGATTACGCACTGCATCCCTTGCCTACCATTTTCGGGTGATACGACTATTCATCTGACCTCATTTCCGCTTTTAGCCCATAACATACATATAATCTGATTAACTAGTGTGATAGAGATCTACACTCGACATTCGATAGGACAAGATTTCTATGTCGACACTATCGTAAGTTGATACAACCGCTAACTTTCTAAGGTTTTGTTCTCGTCGGTCCACAACCCAAATAGACTAATCCGTCATCGTTGACACCTCGCATTTCTTAAACTTTGGGGTGGGACTACAGATCCAACCCCTTCCTTCGATTTGCTGACATTCGAGTCCATGAATGACCTTAGTTTCAGAGGATACTATAATGATTACTTAACGAGGCATTAGGTTAAGGCACAATAAACAAAGGAAACCAATGGATCAACTTAGGGAGAATTGAAATCCTTACCTTGAAATCCCGAAAGAAGACAACAGGATTGGGAAGTTACCGATTTTTGTCTTAGGAACTTAAGCGGTTAGATCTCCTTTAAATCTCGAATGCCGCCCAAACAGGACACAAGATCAGTGAATAGAATATCGAATTAATGATGGCCTTACAACCCATTAGCCAATCGGCTATGGCCCCCAAAATCGAAAGAGAAAAGATCAAAAAAAATTGGCACTTACCAACAGGTTGGCTTCTCCTGACAGATTTTAGCTTCTGAGAAGATCAAAAAAAAGACAGTGTAACAGGATCTTTGAAGATTTAGCTATGAAGAAATCGGCAAAAGGGAGAATAAAGGAAAGAACAATGATCATTCGGTTATAGGAAAAGAATGGAGATGAGAAGAGTTATGAGTTTTGGCTTTTGGAGGAAAAGATGAGAGAAGAGAACAATGAAATTTTTAGCTTTTGCATAGAAGTGGGGATGAGAGGAAAGAAAAAAGAGAATAGGGTCAAATGTCAGAATTGAAGAGATATCCCCCTACTTAAGCAAAATTTCGGCACCTACTACTTAAAACCGAAAATACCCCTTTTTAAAACTAAAACTAAGCTATTAATCAAGGGAAATTTTGGCACCCCTTGATTATATCAGAACTGATTTCTCCTCCCCATCAGTGATGGAATTTCGGCCACCACTGTGACCAGCGGATAAATCCTAAATTTCCTCCCTTATCTTTATCTGATCACACCTCCAAAAGAATCCTAGATAACACTACCTCTTCATCCCTTTATCTACCATATTATCTGTATTATCCACTCAAATAAATCCTCCCATTTCCAAGCCTTATTGCCGTCCCACTTTACCCACTTAAATGCCAAAAATTAGCTGAATTTAATTAAAACGAATTGGGCTTTATGCGACTCGAACCTTGGACCTCCTTAACAACTTGACACGCCATTCATAGTCCCTACATATCGCCACTGACCACTGGGCCATAAGCCCATTTTGTGTCTTAATTCACAGGTAATGTCTTTTAAGCCCTGTCCTAACTTACTTTCCACTAGAGTGTCCAAACAGAAAATTCGACTAAGGCCTCAGCCCAACTTCGACCCCATTCTGGACCCCTAAAACATTCTATCAAGCATAACAAGCACAACCACACACATTAAACGCATAGGCCCATTAATTCAGGATGTTACAGTTCTACCCCCTTAAAGAAATTTCGGCCTCGAAATTACCTGATCAGAATAGATACGGGTATTATCGCCGTATCACTTCCTCTGGTTCCCAAGTAGCCTCCTCAGAACCGTGATTCCGCCATAGAACCTTAACTAACAGAACCGTTTTCCTTCGTAATACCTTGACATCATGATCCAGGATTTCTACCGATTCTTCTTCAAAGGATAGGTCAGGTCTCACTTCGATTTCTTCCACAGACACCACATGGGATGGATCCGAACGGTAATGTCTTAACATAGAAACATGGAATACATTGTGAATCTGGCTTAGCTCAGAAGGTAGCTCTAGCTGATAGGCTACCGGCCCCACTCGTTTCAACACCCGATAAGGTCCGATAAATCTGGGACTTAATTTACCCTTCCGTCCAAACCTCAGTACTTTCTTCCATGGTGACACCTTCAAGAACACCTTGTCCCCCACTGCAAACTCTATGTCCTTGCGATTCAAGTCTGCATAGGACTTCTTTCGGTCTGACGCTTCCTTTAATCGAGCTTGAATTAACTCAACCTTCTCCTTTATCTCGGTAACCAACTCCGGACCCAAAATTTAACGTTCCCCTAATTTTGTCCAACAGGTAGGAGTACAACACTTTCGCCCATACAATGCTTCATAGGGGCCATCTGAATACTAGACTGGTAGCTATTGTTGTTAGCAAACTCCGCCAATGATAAAAACTCTTCCCATCTACCTCCGAAATCAATAACACATCCCCTCAACATGTCCTCTAAGATCTGAATTACCCGCTCAACCGTCCATCCATTCGAGGATGAAAAGTCAGATTGAAATCCAACTGCACCCAATGCTTGATTCAAAGCTTCTAGAATCGTAACGTGAACCCCGGGTCCCTGTCCGATATGATTGATACTGGTACCCCATGCAACCTCACTACCTCCGCTATATATAACCTAGCCAGCTTCTACAGAGAGAAATTGACCCGTACTAGTATGAAATGAGCTTCTTGCAAAATTCTATGCCTCAATTTCAGATCTTTTGGGATGCAAACTCTCCCTTGAAAACATATCAGTCCTTCCTCATTCATACTGAAGTCCGTCGATCCATCACTTGATCCTACATGAAACTTCTCCTTTAGAAACTCATCGATCTGTTGCTTCTCTTTAACCTGACTGACCCAAGACGGTCTCACTTGAAGTTCAGCCAATAAGCTCCCATCATCGTATAAACTAAGGTGAGCAAACATTGCTCTTAAGTTAGAGATTACCCTACGACTTAAAGCATATACCACTACATTAGCTTTACCCGGATGGTACTCAATCGAGCAATCATAATCCTTTAACAACTCGATCCACCTCCTCTGCATTAGATTCAAGTCCTTCTAGGTCAAAAGGTATTTTAGGCTCTTATGATCAGTGTAAATAATAGATTTCTCCCCGTACAAATAATGTCTCCAAATCTTTAAAGCAAAAACCACCATCGCCAACTCCAAATCATGGGTGGGACAATTTGCTTTGTGCGGTCTTAACTGCTGAGATGCATACACAACAACCTTTCCATCTTGCATCAACACGCATCCTAGTCCCGTGTGTGATGCATCACAATAAATTACGAATTCCTTTCTAGCCTCCGGCTGAATCAATACCGGAGCCTCCGTCAAAATCCTTTTTAACTTCTCAAAACTCTCTTGCTGCTTATTGGACCAAACAAATGGAACTCCTTTATGTAATAACTTAGTCAATGGTGCCGCTATTGAAGAAAATCCTTCAACAAACCTTCGATAGTACCTAGCCATTCCAAGAAAACTCCAAATTTCTGCCACGAACTTAGGTGACTTTTAATCCAATACTGCTTCAATTTTTTGAGGATCAACCCTAATCTCCTCTACCGACACAACATGGCCTAAAAACGTAACTTCCCTTAGCCAAAATTCACACTTACTAAATTTGGCATACAGCTGCTTCTCCCTCAAGATCTGCAAAACCACTCGAAGGTGTGAGTCATGTTCCTCCTCCGATCTTGAATAAACCAGGATATCATCTATGAATACCACGACAAACCGATCCAAGTAGGGTTAGAATATTCGATTCATCATGTCCATAAATACTGCTTGCATTGGTCAATCCGAATGGCATTACCATGAACTCGTAATGGCCATAGCGAGTCTTAAAAGCCGTCTTATGAATATCTGCCTCCTTGGCCTTAAGCTGATGGTATCCTGACCTCAGATCTATCTTTGAAAAGACTGAGGCTCCCTTCAACTGATCGAACAAGTCATCGATCCTCGACAACGGGTATTTGTTCTTGATTGTTAGCTTATTCAACTGACGATAGTCAATGCACATACGCATTGATCCATCTTTCTTCTTGACAAATAACACCGGCGCTCCCCACGGCGACACACTTGGTCGAATAAACCCTCTATCCAGCAACTCTTGAATTTGCGCTTTCAATTCCACCAACTCCTTTGGCACCATCCTATATGGAGCAATAGATACTGACACTGTTCCTGAAAAAAGATCGATACCAAACTCCACTTCACGATCCGGGGTAGTCCTAGAAGCTCTTTTGGGAAAACATCAGGAAACTCCTTCACCATCCTAACATCCCCAACAGCTAGGTCCTTGGCTTCTAGAGCCCGAACAAACATTAAAACTGCCTTGTATTCTTTTCTTACCATCATTTCTTCTCTTAGGGCAGTCACTACATTCCACAGACAGTTCTCCTTTCTCCTATCACAAACACTTCACCACCCTTGGGGGTTTTCAACACCATACACTTGGCTGCACAATCTAAATTAGCTTGATACTTCACCAGCCAGTCCATGCCTAATATTAAGTCGAACTCCTCGAACGGTAATTCCATCAAATCCGTTCGAAAAACTATTCCCTGAACTTCTAAGGGTACCTCCCGATAGAGTTTATCTACTACCACAGATTGTCCTAATGGGCTAATTACAGTTATCGGCCTAGGGGTAATCTCAGAATCTAAACTTAAAGTTCCAGACACACTACTAGCAATATATGAATGTGTCGACCCAATGTCAATCAATGCAGCGTAAGGCAAACCAAATATTAAAAACGTATTAGTTATAACATCCGGTGTGTCAGCCTCCTCTCGACGTTTGGCAGCATAGACTAACCCGGGCTATCTCACCTCAGCGTTTCTTACCCTCAGCCTGGTGCTCCACGGCCCTGACCGAAACCATTACCACCTCTAGCTGGACCACGACCCCTCTGCGGCTATTTACCTCATCTACCTGGCTGAGCATTTCCCTACCCTGCGGGTCCTACATCACTCCGTGGCTGTGGACAGTCTCTAATCTAATGGTCCAAAGATCCACACCTAAAGCACTTTCCACTGCCTGCCCAACATTTCACCTATATGAAATTTACCGCAGTGAACACACATCCGTGTCTAGTTAGCAGCAGGTCTCTCCACTCGGTTCGGCCCATCCGACCTAGGTCTTTTTGAGTACGCCCAGCTACTCCTAACAATCCAAAATTCCTCCTACTTTCACTTCTATCTTTATCCCGATTCAGCTTTTCTGATCGCTTTACCTCCTCAGCTATCTTAGCCTTCTCCACAAGCACCGCAAATTCCCTCTCTCGCTGTGGAGCTATCAAAACACGTAAATCATCCTTCAGGCCATCTTCAAATCGAACACATCATTCATGTTCTATGGCCACTATCCCTCGAGCATAATGGCTCAAGCGTAAGAATTCTGCTTCATACACCGCCACTGACCTACTTTTCTGAACCAGATTCAGAAATGCTCTATGCTTCGCATCCACATAACTCGTTCCAATATACTTACTCTGGAACGCCGTTCTTAAGTAATCCAAGGTGATACAGTCAGCCACTGTATCATCCTTAACCGTAAGCCACCATTGATAAGCTTCGTCTCGGAGAAGGGACACTACTCCTTTCAGCTTCTCTTCTTCCATGAAATCCAGATCATCCATTATGCGTTCGACCGCCTCCAACCAATACTCAATTTGTACTCGGGCAATCCTAGAAATTCCCTAAACACTTTCGCCCCATTAGCTCTAAGTCGTTCGACAGATTTTGGGCTCCGTGCCCATGCCCGCCCAAAGAACCTCTATAAAACCCTCAACATCGCTCGAGATACCGCATCATCTCCGACCGTCGATCCTAAAATTTTACCTCCACGGTGGTGGCACTAGTACCTCATTCCCCGACTCGTGACTGACCTATCCTCACACAAGAATCTATCTACCACGCACACCACGCCCTAAGTCATCGCTTATCGATTAGGAATTTTATGACTTATTAATTTCTTCCACTGATTAATAACGAACAATCTTATGAAAAGTAGTTTTAACAGTAGTTCTTTCGAATTCGAACTCTATCTACAAGGTTCAGTTCTTAGGGCTGTATCTCCTAGCTCTAGATTCCACATACATTCAACCATCACACATCAACATACAAGTAGCATCCATGAACTCACATTCATCACATAATGGTATTTTTGTCATTTTACTACCCAGGAGTATTCTCATAATTTTGCAAAATATGGTATCTTGGTGATTTTACAAAATAGGGGTATTTTGGTAATTTTACAATCCTGAGGTATTTCGATAATTTTGCAAACCAAGGGTATTTTGGGAAATTTTCACAAATCGAGGGTATTTCATAAATTTTACATAACTAGGGTATTTTAGTAATTTTGTAAAATAGGGTGGTTGGTCTCTTTCGGGTTTTAGTTATAAATTTTGGCCCTTCAACAAGTCCCATGGCTACGGTGAACAGTCACTACGCACCAGGTAGGATTCCAGTGAAGAGGAGGTGAGCCGCTAGGGCTACTTAAATACCAAGCTCTCCCTGGATCCAATCCTAGACATGCGTATGCATGTTACCATACCCTAACCCTGTGACTTGTTCACAGACATGCTTAATTAGAAATTAAGTCTTATGAGATTTGAAGAATTGTTTATACTAAACCTAAAGTTCATGAACTCTAGCACACTAGCCTACGTCCCTATAAAGCCCATCAAGCCCAACATGCATATCACATAATGAGTTTAGAATACTTACCTGCATGGATCGGGTGTCGGTAGACTCGAAGGCCATATCTCAATCGAACTTTTCTCAAACTTACATCACTCTTACAAATCACTACTGGACCCATTTCACAGCCCGAGTTTTGAACTGGGCTCTGATAACAATAATGTAACACCCCAAACCCAGCCCATACGTCATGATCGGATCTGGTATGCTACGGGTTGAATGTTGAAAACTTTACTTTGAAGGGTTTTGAAAATCTCAGTTTATTTTAACCGATTAATCATTAATTGTGACATTTTTGAAGAAACTTTAACATTTGCGTTGAACATGCTTGGAAAAAATCCATTTTCCTTTCACTTTATAATTAAGACTTTGAAAACATAAGTTTATAAGATGTAACATAAAAAAATATAGTTCGATAACCTAAGTTATGGAGGCCTTATTACAAAAATAATCCCAAAATTGAAACTTAAAGAAAAACCAAAAATAGTCTATGAAGATAAAAGACTTGATGGCCCCTCGAGTCCGCCTCGGCTCCTATGTCCACGATCTACTGCTCATCTAAAAAGTTGGGAAAAATAAAAGGGTGAGTCACCAAGACTCAGTGTGTAAATCCCGAAAACACATAAAGGCCTTGAGGCCCATAAACACATTATGGGTCCTGGGCCCATACACAATGGTAACAGAATATATATTTACATGCAACATGGCCCATCCCAAACCTAAGAGTCCATCCTCTACACACCCCCGTACCAACCATCACACCGTGGGGATTTATATAATCAACCCTCCATCCGCTACACACCATATCGACAACTGTGCTGTCTGTCATAAAGACCGATCATTATGTGACCTATGTGGCAAAGCCACCGATCGCCATGTGACCTTAATAATACATTGTAGTATTTTGACAGATGTGATGCCTGTTATAAAGACCGATCACTATGTGACCTATGCGGCAAAGCCACTGATCGCCATGCGACCTTCTTCCCCTTCACCATATCAATCCCATCTCATGCATACATACATGCGAGAATCAGAACATTATACTATCTAAACAGATCACAGACTTTTACATACTTCGATACTCATAGAGAAGTTTCTATGATTACATACCTAGAATCCCTTGTCGACCCTTTCTGGGTAATACGACTGTTCATATAGCCTCATTTTCTGGCTTTTAGCCCATAACATACATATAATACAGATTAACTAGTGTAATAGAGATCTACACACCTGATTACCAATAGGACAGTACTTTCTATGTCGACACTATCAGAAGTCGATACGACTGCTAACTTTCTAAGGTTTTGTTCGGAAGCTGGCCACAACCCAGTGGCCAATCCCGTACTGTTGACACCGCGCGTTTCTTGAACTTTGGGGCTGGGACTACAGATCCAACCCCTTCCTTCGATTTGCTGACATTCGAGTCCATGAATGACCTTAGTCAGAGGATACTATAATGATTGCTTAATGAGGAATCATGTAAAGGCACAATAAAGAAAGGAAACCAATGGATCAACTTAGGGAGAATTGAAATCCTTACCTTGAAATCCCGAAAGAAGACAATAGGATTGGGAAGTTATCGATTTTTGTCTTAGGAACCTAGGCGGTTAGATCTCCTTTAAATCCCGGAATGCCACCCAAACAAGACACAAGATCAGTGAATAGAATATCAAATTAATGATGGCCTTACAACCCATTAGACAATCGGCTATGGCCTCTAAAATTGAAAGAGGAGAGATCAAAAGAAATCGGCACTTACCAACAGGTTCGGCTTCTCCTGACAGATTTTAGCTTTTAAGAAGATCAAAAGGAAGACAGTGTAACAGGGTCTTTGAAGATTCAACTATGAAGAAATCGGCAAAAGGAAGAATAAAGGAAAGAATACTGATCATTCAGTTATAGGAAAAGAATGGAGATGAGAAGAGTTATGAGTTTCGACTTTTGGAGGAAAAGATGAGAGAAAAGAACAATGAAATTTTTAGCTTTTGCATAGAAGTGGAGATGAGAGGAAAGAAAAAAGAGAATAGGGTCAAATGCCAGAATTGAAGAGATATCCCCCTACTTAAGCAAAATTTCGGCACCTACTGCCTAAAACCAAAAATGCCCCTTTTTAAAACTAAAACTAAGCTATTAATCAAGGGAAATTTCGACACCCCTTGATCATATCAGAATCGATTTCTCCTCCCCCTCAGTGTTGGAATTTTGGCCACCACTGTGACCAGCAGATAAATCCTAAATTTTCTTCATTATCTTTATCTGATCACACCTCTAAAAGTATCCTAGATAACACTACCTCTTCCTCCCTTTATCTGCCATATTATCTGTATTATCCACTCAAATAAATCCTCCTATTTCCAAGCCTTATTTCTATCCCACTCTACCCACTTAAATGCCGAAAATTAGCTAAATTTAATTAAAAATAATTGTGCTTTATACGACTCGAACCTTGGACCTCCTTAACAGCTTGACACGCCACTCCTAGTCCCTGCATATCGCCATTGACCACTGGGCCAAAAGCCCATTTTTGTGTCTTAATTCACAGGTAATGTGTTTTAAGCCCTGTCCTAACTTACTTTCCACTAGAGTGTCCAAACAGAAAATTCGAATAAGGCCCAACTTTGAGCCCATTCTGGACCCCTAAAACATTCTATCAAGCATAACAAGCACAACCACACACATTAAATGCATAGGCCCATTAATTCATGATGTTACAAAACCTCCCTAAAATTTTCAAAGTCTAAGACAGTCTAGCATAAGACAATAAACGAGCGCTTCTTGGGAGGCAACCTGAGCACTAACACTTTTTATTTTTCAAAATTATTTTTTTCTTTTCTTTCCTTCTCTCTTCTCTCTCCACATTTAAAACAAAGATGTAGGTTTCTAGACCACACGGCCTTACACAAGGCCGTGCCCGTGGCTGTGTGGACCACCGAAACCATCACACTAACAAAGCAGAGACGTGCAAGTCAGTCCAACCACCCCCAACGTCACGGACCCAACCACTCACAACATGGGCACCGATAAAAATAGCACGGCCGTGCCTCACGATCGTGCTAAGATACTGACTTATCAAGCACGGGCAGACCATGCCCGTGCATTCCAACCGTGCTCACATACTGGCTTTATTGAAACGGACATGCCAATCAACAAACGGGCGTGGAAAAATAACACACTCCACAACACGGCCGTGAGAATCGACACACCCTCAGCACACAGGCGTGGGAACGTGCCAAAGTTGAAATCTTATTTAAATCACAGCCCTTCCCCTTCCTCCCATCTTCTTTTTTCCTTCTCTTCCTTGCAAATTTTTCTCTCTGTTCATAGAAAAGGTCCAAGACTCTTGAGCAACACAAAGATCATGCCGAAGAAACGTAAGAAGGTAAGCATCATCTCCTTAGAGGAGACCTCAACATGAGTTCGTACCGGCAGCTTCACTTAATTGACATGCCAAAGGTCTCGGAAACCTTTTTGGTTCTATTTTTCTTTTCTCCTCTCCTTTATTTTCCTTATATATACTTATTTTCTGCTTAATTTAATGTATTTCATATTAGTTTCTTGGTTTTAGGTTCTAAAGGCTACTAGGGAATCACGCCACTTCCACCATCACCAACATTCCGCAGCCTTAGAAATCATACATACCTCACGAACCACCTGCTAATAAAGACTTCTTAGTCATTAGACTTTTCTTTAAATTTTAGTTTTCTTATTAGTCTCCTTCTCTTTATTTTCTTAATCTTTAATTATATTATTAGTATAGTATTATTACTTCTCTAAATCTCTTGGCTATATCTTCACAGGCTGCTCAATTTCTTCATCTAGCAAATTGCTTTTCGGTAGCCACTCCACCAGGCCCATAGAAAACACCATCACCGCCACCAAAGATGCCAAGGATCATCCAGATTTCAGGGAGTAATACTTTCCCCACTTATCTTTTTCATTTGGCATCTAATTATCATTATCTATCTTTGTACATTGAGGGCAATGTACACCTTAAGTGTGGGGGTAATAGTGCCTAACTTTTTGCATAATTCTCAAAACCCTGAATTTAGTCTTGATCTTAAGTATTTTTCTCATATTATTAATTAGGGTGAAATTTCTAATGATTTATGATTTTTATTGATATGTTTTAGAGTAAGTCATAGTTAATTGTGCATTGATGATTAAATTTGAAGAATACTAGAGAATGAAGCATGATAAGTCTACTTAAAAATTAAAATTGATAGGTTGTTGAACTGAATTTGAGTATCACTTTGAAGTTCAAAATTTATAAGGATTCATGTCAAAACACCCATAATTTATGTGAGAATTTGAGCTTTATAGAGCATATACCCTTTTCATGCTCACTTTATTGATTATGAGCGTGTCAACTTTGAATTGTTATTCTAGATCTTGCCTTGTTTATTCATGTCGAGACCACATTAATGATCTAATATATTGAGATGATAAAGGCACCTAGGTTTTAACCCATTCACTCCACTAAAAAGCCCACCTACATAAATAACCCCTAGTAAACCCAATTGATCCTAACAACTCTTTTTATTGAATTACCCATTTGATATGATCCCAAAACCCTTTGTATTTGTTATCAACATTCTTTTGACTATCCCTCTATCGAGAATTGATTTGATCAGTTGCCGAATTAGGTTATTTCAGTTATCAAACTTTATTCTATTATGTTTTTAGTTTGTTCTAAAAAAAGTTTATTCTATATTAGTAGTATACAAAAGAGCTTAGAGCATTTAAACTCCAATTGTTGAAGAAAAAGCTCGTATTAAAATATTATCAAATTTCAAGTGAGGGAAATACTCGTTATTATAGAGTAATTATCAATAGTAGGTATTGTTGGCTTTCAATTGATGTAATACTTATATTAGTTCATTATTTCTAGTTAGGTAACTTGTCAAGTCAATCTCGATTCTAACCCTCTAATTCAACCTTTATCCACACCTTTTAACCTTAGCCCTATTACAACCCTAATTTAATACCTTTTGATTTATGTATCATCTCATATACAGTGGTGGAGATTTGATTTTCAGGCAAGCCTATGGGATTAACTTTTCAGGTTCGACTTAGAGTGCTTATTCTTGAACCTTAAACACTTCGAGTGATTTGAGTAAATCTTTTGTGAGGACGTCAATACTTGTCAGTTTAGAATTAAAGGTAATTACTTAGATAATGGGAGAAACCTATGTTTTCGTACTACTATAAAGGTATGACTTATCGTAATTGAATCTTTAGGGTTTTTGAGTTGAATTATCCGTGTATAAATTATCTATAAATTATGATGAGACATTGTCGATAGAAATTATGAATTATGGAAAGTTTGTTTTAATTATAAGTTGAGAATTTTGCTTGAGGACAAGCAAAAGCTTAAGTGTGGGGGTATTTGATAAACCGTAAAAGTAACATATTTTAACCCCATATTTAATATGCTTTTGGATGATTTAGCCCTTGATTTATGTAAAAAGGTGCTTTTAATCCTTTTTTTCATGTTTATATTCAGGAAAGCACCCGAGGATAAAAAGAATACAAAATAGGCTTAAAACGGAGTAATTGGGCCTTAGCAAGCAATCAACATGGCCTGGCCCAAATCTCACACGACCGTGCCTCGCCAATCACCTAGAGCACGGCCTCAACTCTGTGACACACAGCTGTGCAGCATCCATTATCACACGGACGTGCATGGCGATCTACATGGTCATGTCCAAATCGACAGGCCTGAAGTACGGCCTAAATCCTGACTTACACGACCGTGCCCAAAATGACAGAATCGAGACACGGCCCAACCAGGATTTACAAGAGCGTGTGCTATGGCCGTGCCCTTGTCACGGGAGAGAGCAATTCCACTTGGATTTGGATGCTTGAAGCCAAAGAAACAAACTCCTAAGTCTGCTCAAACACCCTAATAGTAATTCTACTTGAAAGAGGTACTTAGGAGCCAAGTATAGCATCTCAAAGGCCAATATAAACAACCCAAGGCAGAAATTAAAAGGGGAGTTTTTCACAAATGCTTTGGCCGAAGCTTTCATCTTTTAGAGAATCACTTGAAGATAGCTAATTGATCCATCTCAAGAAGCGAAACTCCATTCAAGACGGAGGATCTCTCCTTTAATTCCTTCAGGGGTTTTAGGGATTTCTTATGTTTTGTTTATTCTTTTCTCTTGAGATGTTTTCATATCTAGTTATGAACTAAACCCCTCAGATACCTGAAGGGGATGAAACCTATGATGGATTTTGTTATTTGAATTCTGAATTATATGATAAGTATTTAGTTTGTTTTTAATTATGTTGCTTAATTTAATCTGATGTGCTTAGGTTGAGGAGGAATAGACCCTACCTAAGAGTAGATCTAGCATAATTGAATGGAGTTGATTGGGCACCTAGAGATAGGGTTACGAGATTTTTTCGGATTAGGGTGAAACCTAATATGGGAATCCATTGATCGATTTACTGCTTCCTTAGGGGGTTATTATAAGAGAATAAGAGTTCCACTAATTAACCTAAGGTTAGACGTTATTCACCGAGAGAGGGTTTAATATAGTTAGGAGTCTCACGGATCAAGCTAAGTAAAGAAATTATATGGTTTGGGGAATAAATAATAAGTGAAGTCATAGGTGGATTCTTCTTGAGGGTATCGTCTTCATCAACTGAGTTTTCCTAAAGTCTTTCTCCCATTCATTCTTTTGACTTTGCATTTAGTTTAAAGTATTTCATTAGTTTAATAATTCAATCACTTCATATTTTAGGCTAAATAATAGAAAGAAAGTGAGTAGTAGTACTTTTAGGTTCCCTTGGGTTCGACAAGATATTCTTGCCTAAGCTATACTACTGTTCGATAGGTGAACTTGCCTCTATCGTTGTCATAGTTAGTCTATAAGTTCGATCATTCTTTTTATAAATTTTAAAACTTGATTGTTTGACACGATCAACTAATGTAGCGTGTCAGAGTCTAGCTATACATGCCATATATTTGAATTGTGATAGTGTGATGAATCCTGACGTGTAAAATGTGATTTCTATATAGCAATGGATCCCGAAAGAGTCATAGTTGATGACGTAAAAAGTAATGTGCCTGCTCCCGCGTAAGGGACAGAGCCTTCTAATTCGAGACCAGCTACAAGCGGTCAGGAGGGAGAAGCTAAACAAGCTTTCTTCCAGATGATGAGTGAGTGGTTCACTCAATTCATGAGAAATAACCCGACTGTTTTGTAACCCCCGCCCCCAGTTAATCCCCCTCAAACATCCGATATCTCTCTGGCTACAAATCTAAATTCATGAAATAAGCCTTCGGTTGACAAGATTCGTAAGTATGGGGTTGAAGAGTTTTGGGCTACTAATGATGATGATGCTACAAAGCCAAATTTTGGTTAGAAAACACTCTTCGAGTATTTGATGAGATGTCACTAACTCCTAAAGAATGTATAAAGTGTGTTGTTTCTTTGTTACGAGATGCAGCCTATAGGTGGTGAAAAACTTCGATTTTAGTTGTTCCTGAAGAACGGATCACATGGGATTTCTTTCAGTCTGAGTTCAGAAAGAAATACATTATTCAAAGATTTATTGATCAGAAACGAAAGGAATTTTTGGAATTGAAACAAGGTCACATGTCTGTCATTGAATACAAACAAGAGTTTGAAAGATTAAGTCAGTATGCTCGGGAATACGTTTCAACTGAAGTGATAATGTGTAAAAGATTCAAAGATGGCCTAAATGAAGATATCCAATTGCTAGTTGGTACTCTGGAGATGCAAGAGTTCGTAGTGCTAGTTGCCCGAGCATACAAAGTTGAGTCGGAAGCTAGAGATATGAAAAAGAGATTTATGAGCAAATCATTTCAGTCTACCTCGAAGAAATTTTGAGATGAACATAGCCGTTCAAAAGCTAATATGAGGTATTCGAGTAGAGATCGAACTAGATCACAGTTAAGCTCTAAAGCTTCAGCAACTTCAATGGCAAGTATTGTAAATGTCAGATTCAAGCAACATGAATGTAAATATTGTGGCAAAAGGCATTCAGAAATTTGCAGATTAAATGACCGAGCTTGTTTTAGATGTGGATCATTAGATCATTTCATCCGAGACTGCTTAGAGTCTGTTGAATAAGAGATTGTTCAGAACCCGAGATCTGAGAATGTTTCATCAAGAGGTAGATCTCCTCAAATTGTAAGAAACGTCAGTGGTGGTTAGAGAATTACTAAAGATATTGTTGTGAGATCCAAAGCTAGAGCGCCTACCAGAGCACATGTTATCCGAGCTCGGGAGGAATCTTCATCTCTAGATGTTATAACGGGTACTTTTACACTTTATGATACTTCTGTGATAGCTTTGATAGACCCTGGTTCTACTTATTTCTATATATGTATGAATTTAGTATTCAGTAAGACTTTGCCTGTAAAGTCTCTCGAATTTATTATAAATATCGAACCCTTAGGTAAAAATATTATGGTTGACAAAGTAGGTGAGAATTGCCCATTAATGTTTCGAGATATCTGTTTCCATGCTGATATGATATTATTACAGTTTGATGAGTTTGATATAATTCTAGGAATGAACTGGTTGGCATTGCATGATGCTGTAGTGAATTGTAAAAGAAAGACAATTGATTTGAGTAGTCGAATGGTGAAATAGTTTGTATTGAGTTGAAGGATTTAAATGGATTGCCTACTGTGATATCTATGTTGAAAGCTTAAAATTAAATTTAAAAAAATGGTTACGAGGCATATTTTACTTATGTGATTGATTTGAAAGTATATGAAAAGAAAATTGAATCGGTGCCTATAGTCTATGAGTTCTCTGATGTTTTCCCTGAAGAATTGCTGGGATTGTCTTCAAATTGCAAAGTTGAATTTGGTATAGATTTGTTGCTTGGTACAACCCCTATTTCGATAGATCTGTATAGATTGATACTAATGGAATTAAAAGAGTTAAAGTCACTGTTGCAAGAATTAACCAACAGGGGGTTCGCAAGGCCGAGTTTTTCACCCTGGGGTGTTAAATTTGTTTGATGATAATTCAGTGTTAGTTGAATTGAAAGTAAAACTATTATTTTTACAGTAGATATGTGATGCTCAGAAAGTTGATAATGAAATGTTAGTGAAACGATTTCAGTGTGATTCAAATTCTAAATTCGAGCTCTGAGTTGTTGATGATTTCTTGAGATTATTAAGCGTATAGGGCCTGTTGTTTATAGATTAAAGTTGCCTTCTAAGTTAGAAAAGATACACAATGTATTTCATGCCTCGATGCTTCGTAGATATTGATCCGATCCGTTGCATGTGATTGCTCCATCTGAAATTGAAATTTGATCTGATATGACATATGAGAGGAACCGATACGTATCTTAGCTCGTGGGGGCTAAATTGATAAAATATACAAATGTGGGGGCTAAATTATAAATACCCAAAATATGTGTGTATGGATTGAATTGAATGAATTAGTGAATAAAAGGATTAATTTTGAATATGTTTAGATCAAGAACTAAAGAAAACAGACGTAGATCGCGGGAAAGTGAAAGTAACCGAGTAGTTATTTTCATTCCGATAAACCGAATACGAGGTACGTCATATTGCTAATAAATGTAATTGTATTGAATTGAGTTTATTTACATGATTATCAATGATAATGATTGCATTTGTGATACTATGTATATGAATTCTGAGATAAGGTCGACATAGTGATAAGTCGGAGAAATTTTGTATGAACTTGGGAATACAAAGGTATCTGTTATGTTTTATCATGTAAGACCATGTCTAGAACGTTGGCATTGATTTAATAATCATGTAAGACCTTGTCTGGGACATAGGCATCCTTATCTGATTATATATAAGACCTCGTTTGGGATGTAGGCATCGTTATTTGATTATATATAAGACCTCGTCTGGGACGTAGGCATCATTATCTAATTATATATAAGACCACGTCTGGGACGTAGGCATCGTTATCTAATTATATGTAAGACCATGCCTGGGACGTTGGCAACGATATGAGCTTTTCGTGCAAGACCATGTCTATGACATCGACATTATATTGATTCGTGTAACAATCTGTCCGAGACTGAGGTATCGATATCTGAGTACATTAAAGGTCTCTTTTAGGACGTTGGCTTTGTACGACTATTCTGAGTTTTTTGAGCATCCTATTAGATTCTTATTGGATCAACGGGCAAGTCTGTGATGCAAATTACAAATCCGAGTTAAGAATAAATATGTGTATGTAAAACCATTTCTGGTACGTTGATTAATTGTGTATATAAGGTAAGCATCTAAGTGATTTTACTATGACACTATGGATACGAAATTGATGATATGATATGTAAAGTTTTGATGATATGAATTACGTAATTATATGATTCTTGAATTTGCAAAGATAGCAAATGTGGTTAATAGTGTATGAAACAAAGCATATATGCAATATTATGTTAAATGATTGATATGTACTAATGTATTTATTTGCATAAGTGCCTTCTATGTCAAGTTTATTTGTATATGACTTACTAAGCTTTTGGAAAGCTTACTTTGTATGTGTTTTCACTGTTTTATAGGTCGTCGAAAGCTACTGAAGGCTCGGGACCATCAGGGATCGTCATCACACTACTAAACTAATTTTGGTACCCTTTTGAAAGTGTATATAACTAAATATGGCATGTATAGGCTAGTATGTTGGTATAAGTTGTTATGTAATCTTAGCTTTATGATTTGGCTATTTATGAGATAAGACTTTGCTTTAATGAATGTTATATATGATGCATATCTTGGTAAGGTGGAAGCTTATGAAATGGCCAAGTTTTGAGTGAGCTATTGAATGAATTATGTTTGTAATGATATGAGTTTGTTTCTTTGGAATCATCATGGTTGGAATCGGTATTGAGTGTATAAATTGAATAGTCAATTTGGTATGTTTTGGTTGCCATATATGCAAGGTATGTGTTGATATATATATATATATATTTCTTGTAAGAATACCCTAAGTGGGTGGCATATTGGCTTGGTAAAATAGCCTATAATGTCACACAGTTGAGGTAGACGGGCGTGCCTAAGACCGTGGGTAAATTGCCAGAATGTGGCTTAAATTGCACACGGCCTCGACACGGGTGTGCTTGGTGGCCGTGTGAGAAATGGCAGTATGTGATATATTAGTACACGACCTTAGCATACGGGCGTGCTTTGTGACCGTGTTGATTTTGGCAGTATACTACCACGGGGAGGACACACGGGAGTGTGAAGTAGCCGTGGGTGAGGCACGACTTACCCCCATGGCCGTGTATCCCCTGTATGTTAGAAAAGTTTCAAATTTTTATGAAATTACTTATGTGTTTTGGTTTAGTCTCGACTCGATTTATAAGCATGCTTAGGGTCTTAATGATCTACTTAAGGGATACCATGTTTGATTTTGTTGAATGCATGTATGATTAATTCTATCAATGTTTCCAATCTGTCTGGTAACACCTTTAGCCCTATTCCGGTGATAGTTTTCGGGTTAGGGGTGTTACACTCGGGGACCGTCGAGGATTGTCATCACACTACTCAAACTCATTTTGGTACTTTTGAAATGTGTATATAGTTAGATATGGCATGTATAGGCTAGTCACTTTGAGTTATGCTTGAGATGTGTAAATATCCATGTGATGTCGCTAGGTAAATGTTGGTATTATGTTTGATTAAATATGATACGTGATGTATGTTTGGTATGGCTTGATAGTTAATGGAATTGCCAAGGCTATTGTAAGCATATGAATGCATTATGATAATGTATGTTTGAGAAAATAAATGGTTATATGAAAGGTAAATCTGGATGAATCATGTTTGAATATGAAGTTATGTTGGTTGTTTGACATGTTTTTGGATGTCAAGTGTGTATGAAATGAATTGGTAATTTTCTTGTAGGGATGGACCCTAATGTAGGTGGCATTTTGACCTTACAAGTGGTCTGTTTTGCCTACATGGTCGTGGCACATGGATGTGCCTAGTGGCTGTGGGTATAAGTCAGTAGCTAGCCTAAGTGTACATGACCATGGCATACGGGCGTGCCTGGTAGCCATGTGAGTAAGTCAGTAGCTAGCCTAATGTTACACGACCAAGACCCACGGACGTGTCTGGTAGCCGTGTGGAAAATCAGTATACATGCTCTATTTTGGCACGGCCATGACACATAGGTGTGTCTTGTAGACGTGGGAGGCACACGGATTGCCCACACGGGCGTGTAACCTCTATAACTTAGAAAAGTTTTAAATTATCGAGATATTCTATATGTGTTTAATTTAGTCCCTACCCTATTCTAAAGCATGATTAAGGTCTTGTTGACCTATAAAAGGGATACTTGTTTTGCGATTGATGAATGGTTGTATGAAATGTCTGTGAAAGTTTTCTATCTATCTGGTAATGCCTTTAACCCTAATTCGGTGATGGATAAGGGTTAGGGGTGTTACATTTGGTTTGTATCAGAGCCATGGTTTAGCGATTCTCGGACTAATGTAGCGTATGAGAGTCTAGCTATACATGCCATATATCTGAACTGTGATAGTGTGATGAATCCTGACGTGTAAAATGTGATTTTCGTATAGTAATGGATCCCAAAAGAGTTGTAGCTGATGATGTAGAAAACAACGCGCCTGCTCCCACTCAAGGGATAGCATCATCTGAATCGAGACCGGCTACGAGCGGTCAAGAGGGAGAAGCTAAACAAGCTTTCTTGTAGATGATGAGTGAATGGTTCACTCAATTTATGAGAAATAACCCGACTATTTCACAACCTCCGTCCCCGCTTAATCCCCCTCAGACATCTGCCATGCCTCCGACTATGAATCTGAATCTATTGAACAAGCCTTCGATTGACAAAATTCGTAAGTATAGGGCTGAAGAGTTCAGGGCTACCAGTGATGACGATGCCGAAAAAGCTGAGTTCTGGTTAGAAAACACTATCCGGGTATTTGATGAGATGTCCTTGACTCTAGAAGAAAGTATTAAATATGTTGTTTCACTGTTACAAGATGCAGCTTACCAGTGGTGGAAGACTTTGATTTCTGTGGTTCCAAAGGAACGGGTCACTTGGGATTTCTTCCAGTCTAAGTTCCGAAAGAAATATATTAGTGAGAGATTCCTTGATCAGAAACGAAAGGAATTTTTGGAACTGAAACAGGGTCGTATGTCTATTATAGAATATGAATGAGAGTTCGTGAGACTGAGCTAGTATGCTCGTGAATGTGTATCCACCGAGGCAATAATGTGCAAAAGATTCGAAGACTGCCTTAATGAAGATATTCGCTTGCTAGTCGGGATTTTAGAGATAAAAGAGTTTGTTGTACTTGTTGATCGAGCGTGCAAAGCTAAGGCACTCGGGAAAGATAAAAGAAAAGCTGAGTCTGAAGCTAGAGAGGTAAGAAAAATATTTTGAGTAAATCATTTCAGTCTGCTTCGAAGAAATTCTAAGATGAACAAAGTTTTTCGAGAGTTAATATGGGATATTCTAGTAAAGATCGAGCTAGATCATAGTTGAGCTCCAAAACTCTAGCAACTTCAATAGTAAGTGTTGGAAATGTTCGATCTGAGAAACCTGAATGTAAGCATTGTGGAAAAAGGCATCCGGGAAGTTGTAGATTAAATGTTCGGGCTTGTTTTAGATGTGGATCATTAGATTATTTTATCCGTGATTGTCTAGAGTCTGTTAAGCTAGAGATTGTTCAGAATCTAAAATCTGATAATGCTTCAACGAAAGGTAGATCTTCCCGAAATGCAAGAAATGTTAGTGGTAGTCAGAGAACTTCGAAAGATACTGTTATGAGACCCGAAGTTAGAGCACCTGCCAAAGCGTATGCTATATGAGCTCGTGAGAAAGCTTCATCTCCAGATGTTATAACGGGTACATTTACACTTTATGATACTTCTGTGATTGCATTAATAGATCCAGGTTCTACACATTCGTATATATGTATGAACTTAGTATCCAGTAAGACTTTGCCTATAGAGTCTACTGAGTTTTTTATAAAAGTATAGAACCCCTTAGGTAAAAGTGTCTTGGTTGACAAAGTATGCAAGAACTGTCCATTAATGTTTCAATATATCTGTTTTCCTACTGATCTGATGCTATTACCATTCGATGAGTTTGATATCATCCTAGGAATGGATTGGTTGACATTGTATGATGCTGTTGTGAACTGTAAAAGAAAGATTATTGATTTGATATGTTCGAATGATGAAGTAGTTTGGGTTGAGTCTAATGATTTGAATGGATTATCTACTGTGATATCTGTGTTGAAAGCTCAGAGTTATGTGAAAAAGGGATATGAAGCTTATTTTGCTTATGTGATTGATTCGAAAGTGTCTGAAAAGAAACTTAAATCAATGCCAGATGTTTGTGAGTTTTCTGATGTATTCCCTAAAGAATTGCTGGGATTACCTCCGATACGTGAAGTTAAATTTGGTATTGATCTATTGCCTAGTAGTATACCTATTTCGATAGCTCCGTATATAATGGCCCCAACAGAGTTGAAAGAGTTAAAGTCATAGTTGCAAGAATTAACTAACAGAGGGTTTGCTAGACCAAGTGTCTCACCTTGGGGTGCTCCCGTTCTATTTGTGAAAAAGAAAAATGGCACGATGAGAATGTGTATTGACTATTGTCAGTTGAACAAAGTAACTATAAAGAATAAATATCCGTTGCCTAGGATTGACGATTTGTTTGATCATTTAAAAGGAGCTACTATGTTTTCAAAAATAGATTTAAGATCGGGTTACTACCAGTTGAGAGTAAAAGACTCAGACATTCCAAAAATTGCTTTCACAACGAGGTACGGGCTTTATGAGTTTTTAGTTATGCCTTTTGGATTAATGAATGCTCCTGTTGTCTTTATGGATCTGATGAACAAAATTTTTAGACCGTACCTAGATTGATTTGTTGTTGTCTTCATAGGCGACATTTTGACTTATTCATGGAATGAAATTGAGCATGCCGAGCATCTGATGATTGTGTTGCAAACTTTGCGAGAAAAGCAATTGTATGCAAAATTCAGTAAATGTGAATTCTAGTTACGTGAAGTTAGTTTTTTGGGGGCATATTGTGTCAACATCAGAAATACGAGTTGATCCGAGTAAGATTTCTGCTATTCTGGAATGGAAACCTTCGAAAAATGTGTCAAAAATCCGTAGTTTTCTGGGACTTGCTGGTTATTATCATCGGTTTGTAAAATGCTTTTCGATTATAGCAACTCCGTTAACTAGATTACTTCAAAAGATGTAAGTTTTAAATGGTCCGATAAATGTCAAAAAAGTTTTGATCAGTTAAAAGCCCTTTTGATTGAAGCTCCAGTTTTATTCAGCCAGAATCGGGTAAAGAATTCGTGATATACAGTGATGCTTCACTAAATGATCTGGGATGTGTTTTTATGAAAGAAAGCAAAGTAATAGCTTATGCTTCGAGACAATTGCAGCTACATGAAAAGAACTATCCAGCACACGACCTTGAGCTAACTAAGATCGTGTTCGCATTAAAGATTTGGCGACATTATCTGTTCGGTGAGAAATGTCACATATTTTAGATCATAAAAGTCTGAAATATCAGATGACTCAGAAAGATTTGAATTTATGACAAAGAAGATGATTAGAGCTATTGAAAGATTATGAACTTGTAATAGATTATCATCTGGGTAAAGCAAATGTCATTACTGATGCACTGAGTAGGAAATCATTGTTTACAATTGATAAACCATAAAAGTAACATATTTTAATCCCACTTTTAGTATGCTTTTTGATGATTTAGCCCTTGATTTATATAAAAGGTGCTTGTAATCCTTTCTTTTCATGTCATATACTCAGGAAAGTACCCGAGGATAAAAAGAACACAAAACGGGCTTAAAACGAAGTAATTGGGCCTTAGCAAGAAATCAACACAGCTGGGCACAAAGCACGCACTGTGTCTCGCCGATTACCTAGAGCACGGCCTAACTCATGAGTTGCACGATCGTGCATCATCACATTACCACACACGGGCATGTCAAGCAATCTACATGGCCGTGTCCCAATCGACAGACCTGAAGCACGGCCTGAATCCTGACTTACACGGCCGTGCCCAAAATAACAGAATCAAGGCATGGCCCAACCCCGAATTATACGAGCGTGTGCCATGGGCATGCCCCTGCCATGAGAATGAGCAATTTCACTCAGAATTGGAAGCTTGAATCCAAAAAAAAACTCCTAAGTCTACTTAAACACCCTAATAGTAATTCTACTTGAAAAAGGTACTTAGGAGCTAAGTAAAGCATCTCAAAAGCCTATATAAACAACCCAAGGTAGACATTGAAGGAAGGGCTTTTGGCAGAGGCTTTTGCCGAAGCTTTCATCTTTTAGGGAATCACTTGAAGATAGCAGTTGATCCATCTCAAGAAGCCAGGAGCTCTATTCAAGACGGAGGATCTCTCCTTCAATTCCTTGAGGGAGTTTTAGGAATTTCTTATGTTTTGTTTTATCTTTTCTCTTGAGATGTTTTCTTATTTAGTTATGAACTAAACCCTTCAGATACCTGAAGGGGATGAAACCTATGATGGATTTTGCTATTTGATTTCTAAATTATATGATAAGTACTTAGTTTGTTCTTAATTATGTTGCTTAATTTAATCTGATGTGCTTAGGTGGAGGAGGAATAGACCCTGCCTAAGAGTAGATCTAGCATAATTGAGCGGAGTTGATCGGGCGCCTAGAGATAGGGTTACGAGATTTTGTCGGATTAGGGTGAAACCTAAAATGGGAATCCATTGATCGATTTACTGCTTCCTTAGGGGGTTATTATAAGAGAACGAGAGTTCCACTAATTAACCTAAGGTTAGACGTTATTCGCCTCGAGAGAGGGTTTAATATAGGTTAGGGAATCTCACGGATCAAGCTAAGTAAAGAAATCATATGGTTTGGGGAATATATAATAAGTGAAGTCATAGGTGGATTCTTCCTGAGGGTATCTTCTTTATCAACTGAGTTTTCCTAAAGTCTTTTTCCAATTCATTCTTTTGTCTTTGCATTTAGTTTAAATATTTCATTTAGTATTAGATAAATCAACCAATCACTCCATATTTCAGGCTAAATAATAGAAAGAAAGTGAGTAGTAGTACTTTTAGGTTCCTTTGGGTTCGATAAGATATTCTTGCCTAAACTATACTATTGTTCGATAGGTGCACTTGCCTCTATCATTGTCATAGTTAGTCTACAAGTTCGATCATTCTTTTTATAAATATTAAAGCTCGACTGTTTGACACGATCAAGTTTTTGGCGCCGTTGCTGGGGACTTGTAAAATATTAAGAAAGCTCTATTTCTATTACTTTAGCCATTATTATATTTTTTTATATTAAATTTTTATTTTTACTAATTCTCTTTCTTTCTTTCTTGACTTGTGAGGTACCTCTAATTTATGACTAGAAGAAACCCAAGAGGACCATTAGAATACGAAAGTGACATTGAGGCTACCGCTAGCAGAAATCGCAGAGAAACTAGACAAGCTCTAGACTACCAAAGAAAAGAACAACAAGACAGATCCAATCCCACTGAAGGGATGGACGAAAATAATCCACCGCCAAATGTGTAAGAATAGAATGCTCTGCGTACTATGTATGATTATGCTAAACCTAATTTGACAGGAGCAGAATCTAGTATTGTTAGGTCTGCTATAGCTGCTAATAATTTTGATTAAAGCCTAACACAATACAAATGATTCAATAGTTTGTTCAATTTGATGGTTTGCAGGACGAAGATCCAAATACTCATATAGCTAATTTCTTAGAGTTCTGTGATACCTTCAAAATAAATAGCGTTTTTTGACGATGCCTACGTATTCGGTTATTTCCTTTTTCATTAAGGAATAAAGCAAAGTAGTGGTTGAACTCGTTACCACGAGGGTCAATCACCACATGGGATCAAATGACCGAAAAATTTCTTTTAAAATATTTTCCACTAGCCAAAACGGCCAAATTTAGGAATGACATATCTTCTTTTGTGCAAAATGACGCAGAAACATTATATGATGCATGGGAGAGATACAAGGACCTCTTGACAAGATGTCCACACCATGGATTACCTTTGTGGCTTCAAGTCCAAACTTTTTACAATAGTGTGAATTCTTCAACATGGCAAATGATTGATTCATCAGCCGGTGAAACTTTGAACAACAAAACTCTGAAGCGGCTTACGATTTTATTGAAGAGATGTCGTTAAACACCTATCAATGGAAAATTACAAGAGCCAAATCGACAAAATCAGCCAGAGTTTTTAACATAGACGCAGTGGCAATGCTGTCAATGCAGGTGGAGTTAATGAATAAAAAGCTTGATAATTTATGTTCTTCGCAGGTACATCCAGTAATGCAATGCGAAGCAAGCGGGAATGTGGTGAATATTGAGTACCCACCCTACCAACCAGGAGCAGAAAACAAGCAAACAAACTATATAGGTAACAATTTTCGATCTAATAATCCTTATAGTAACACTTATAACGCAGGTTGGAGGAACCACCCAAATTTTTGTGGGGAAATCAAGGAATTCAAAGGCAGTAACCTCCTCCAAATTACCAAAATCAGCCATATCCATAGGAAAGGAAATCAAACCTTGAAGAGATGCTAACAAAATTCATCGACTGAAGCAACATTTGATGAACAACAAAAATCGATCAAAGGGATCGAGAATCAAGTTGGAGAACTTACTAGGTCAGTGGGACATCTTACAAAGCTGATTTTTGAATGTCAATAAGGACGTCTACCAAGCAACACAGAAATAAACCCAAAAGAATAGATCTAAGCCATCACATCTCAAGAGGGTACAACGATAGACAAGCCCACATCAGCACAAGAAACCAAGGAAGAAAAAGGTAAAAAGAGGTAGCATAAGAAACATTGGTAATCAAAGAGTACCAACCTCGCATACCTTATCCCGAAGCATTGAAAAAAGATTATTCTGAGGAACAATTCGGTAAGTTTCTAAAACTTTTAAAGAAATTACATATTAACTTACCTCTTCTTGAAGCTCTTTTTCAGATGCCCGACTCAAGGAGATTTTTAAGACAGCTCTTGACAAACAAATGTAAAATAGATGAAGAGCACCATGTGGAACTCAACGCAACATGCTCAGCAATGGTACAGAATAGACTACCACAGAAACAAAAAGATCCAGGGAGTTTTACGATTCCATGTTTAATTGGTAGTTTTACTATTGATAATGCGTTAGCTGATCCAGGGGCAAGTATAAATGTCATGCCTTATGCACTATTTAAATGACTAGGTCTAGAGAAGCCCAAACAAACTAGGATGAGTATTCAATTAGCTGATAAAACTGTTAGAATTCTTAGGGGCATTATTGAAGACATTTTAGTAAAAATTGATAAATTTGTTTTCCTAGTAGATTTTGTTGTTTTAGACATGGATGAGGAAAATTCAATCCCTTTAATTTGAGGAAGACCTTTTCTTGCAACTGCCAAGACTAAAATTGATGTTACCACAGGAGAACTCATACTTCGTGTAGGAGAAGAATCGGTCAATCTTCAAGCTCTCAACTCAGCCAAAACAACAGAAGATGAAGGTAAGAAAGTCATTTCAATAGATAACCAAATTGTTCAACCTTCATCGTAGGAAACACCACAATGCATCAAACCTGAGCCAACTCATAGCCCCCAAGTCGTCACAGAAGAATCACACCAGAAACAAAACCGTAAGATCGACAATTTAGAAGAGCAAAAGATACACACCAAAGAAAAGCTAGATCCACACGAAGTAAAACCAAAGGAACCACCAGAAGAGCTCATAGGGACATCAAATCACTTTAAAATAGGAGACCAGGTGCTGTTAGACAAAGCCGGTCCTCACATCACTTCAACAGACCTGAAGAAAAAGGAAGAAATACTCCTTTAGGTACACGATATTTTTCCATACGAAATAGTCGAGGTAAGCAATCCAATATTCGAAAATTTTAAGGTAAACGCTTCTCAACTTAAACTTTGTCATGAAAATAAAACTGTCAGCAAGAGGGAAAATATTCAAACCTTTAAACCTGCCTAAAATTTTTAAAGTCAAGGACAGTCTAGCTTAAGACTATAAATGAGCACTTCTCGGGAGGCAACCCTAGCACTAACACTATTTACTTTCAAATTTATTTTCTTTTCTTCCCTTCTTTCTTCTCTCAACATTTAAACTAACACAAAAATACAGATTTCCAGGCCACACGGCCTTACACACGGCCATGCCCATGGCCGTGTGGACCACCGGAACCACCACACTGACCGAGCAGAGCCGTGCAAGTCAGTCCACCCACCCCCCAACGTCACGGATCCAACCACCTATCCACGGGTACCGACAAAATAGCATGGTCGTACTAAGATACTGACTTATTGAGCACGGGCAAACCACACCCGTGCATTCCATCCGTGCTCACATGCTGGCCTTTTAGGAACGGGCGTGCCAATCGATAAATGGGCGTGGAAGAACAACACACTCCAAAAAATAGTCGTTCGATTCGGCCGTGTAAATTGACACACCCTCGGTACACGAGCGTGGGAACGTGCCATATTTGAAATCTTATTTAAATCCCCACAGCTCTTCCCCTTTTCCCATCTTCTTTCTCCCTTCTCTTCTTTCAAAATTTTCTTTCTGTTCATAGAAAAGGTCCAAGACTCTTGAGCAACACAAAAATCATGCCTAAATAATGTAAGAAGGTAAGCATCGTCTCCTCAAAGGAGACCTCAACATGAGTTCATGCCGGCAGCTTTAGCTAATTGACATGCCAAGGGTCTCCAAAACATTTTCGTTTCTTGGTTTTAGGCTCTAAAGGCTGCTAAGAAATCATGCCACTTCCACCATCACCAACACTACGCAGCCTTAGAAATCGTACCCACCTCACGAACCATCTGCTAATAAGGACTCCTTAGTCCATTAGTCTTTTCTTTAAATTTTAGTTTTCTTCTTAGTCTCATTCTCTTTATTTTCTTAATATTTAATTATATTATTAGCATATTATTATTATTTCTCTAGATTCTTGGCTATATCTTTGCAGGCTACCCAATTTCTTCATCTAGCAAATTACTTTTCGGTAGCCACACCACCAGGCCCATAGAAAACACCATCACCGCCACCAAAGACACCGGGAATCTTCCAAAATTCAGGAAGTGTCACTCTACCCCTTCTCTTTTGATTTATCCCATAATTATCATTATCTATCTTTGTACATTGAGGGCAATGTACATCTTAAGTGGGGGGTAAAAGTGTCCAACTTTTTGCATTATTCTCAAATCCTGAATTTAGTCTTATTCAAAAGTATTTTTTTCATACTACTAATTGGGATGAAATTTATAATGATTTATGATTTTTATTGAAATGTTTTTATTAAGTCATAGTTAATTGTGCATTGATGATTAAATTTGAAGGATACTAGAGAATCAAGCATGATAAGTGTACTTTCTAAAAATTAAAATTAATAGGTTGTTGAACTGAGTTTGAATGTCACCTTGAAGTTTGAAATTTATAAGGATTGATGTCAAAACACCCATAATTTTTATGAGATTTTGAGCCTTATAGAGTATATATTCTTTTTCGTGCTCACTCTATTAATTACGAGTGTGTCAACTTTGAACTGTTATTTTAGAACTTGCCTCGTTTATACATGTCGAGACCATATTAATGATTTGATATACTGAGAGGATAAAGGCACCTAGGTTTTAACCCGTTCACTCCACTAAAAAGCCTACCCATCAAATTAACACCTAGTGAACCCCGTTGAATCCTAACAACCTTTTTATTGACTCACCCACTAATATTAACCCAAAATCCCTTTGAATTTGTTATCACCATTCTTTTGACTACCCTTTAATCGAGTTTGATTTGATTAAATTACGAATTATATTAGTTCAAGAGTTACATTTATTATTTATGATGTAATATTTTAGTTTGTTCTTAAAAAATCCAAGTTTATTCAATATTAGTAGTATATAAAAGAGCTTAGAGCATTTAAACTCCAATTGTTGAAGAAAAAGCTCATATTAAAATATTATCAAATTTTAAGTGATGAAAATATTATTTATTATATAGTAATTATCAATAGTGGTATTATTAGTTTTCATTCGATGTAAATATTCATATTCAGTTCATTGTTTTTAGATTAGGTAATTAGTAAATTCGATCTCTATTCTAACCGTCTAATTCAGCTTGTATCCACACCCTTAACCTTAGCCCCGTTACAACCCTGATAAAGACCTTTTGATCTATCATCTCATATACAGTGGTGGAGATTTGATTTTCAAGCAAGCCTATGGGATTAACTTTTCAGGTTCGACTTATGAGTGCTTATTCTTAAACCTTAAACACTTTGAGTGATTTGAATGAACCTTCAACGAGGATGTCAATCCTTGTCGGTTTTAAATTAAAGGTAATTATTCAGATAAGGGGAGACACATATGTTTTCATGCTATAAAGGTATGACTTATCATAATTGAATCTTTAGGACTCTTTGAGTTAAATTATCCATGTATAAATTATCTATGAATTATGATGAGACGTTATCGATAGGAATTATGGATTGTGGAAAGTTCATTTTAATTGTAAGTTGAGAATTTTGCTTGAGGACAAGCAAAAGCTTAAGTGTGGTGGTATTTGATAAACCATAAAAGTAACATATTTTAATCCCACATTTAGTATGCTTTTTGATGATTTAGCCCTTGATTTATATAAAAGGTGCTTGTAATCCTTTCCTTTCATGCCATATACTCAGGAAAGCACCCGAGGATAAAAAGAACACAAAACGGGCTTAAAATGGAGTAATTGGGCCTTAGTAAGAAATCAACACGGTCGGGCACAAAGCCTGCACGATCGTGTCTCGCTGATTACCTAAAGCACGGCCTAACTCATGAGTTGCACGGCTGCGCATCATCTCATTACCATACACGGGCGTGTCAACCGATCTACCTGGCTGTGTCCCAATCAATAGACCTGAAGCATGGCTGAATCCCGACTTACACTGCCATGCCATGGCCGTGCCCAAAATGACAGAATCAAGGCACGGCCTAACCTCAAATTACATGGGCTTGTGCCATGGGCGTGCCCCTACCGTAGGAATAAGCAATTTCACTCAGAATTGGATGCTTGAAGCCAAAGAAACATACTCCTAAGTCTACTTAAACACTCTAATAGTAATTCTACTTGAAAGAGGTATTTAGAAGCCAAGTAAAGCATCTCAAAAGCCTATATAAACAACCTAAGGCAGACATTGAAGGATGGGCTTTTAGCATAGGCTTTTGCCGAAGCTCTCATCTTTTAGGGAATCACTTGAAGATAGCCAGTTGATCCATCTTAAGAAGCCAGGAGCTCTATTCAAGATGGAGGATCTCTCCTTCAATTCCTTGAGGGAGTTTTAGGAATTTCTTATGTTTTGTTTTATCTTTTCTCTTGAGATGTTTTCTTATTTAGTTATGAACTAAACCCTTCAGATACCTGAAGGGGATGAAACCTATGATGGATTTTGCTATTTGATTTCTAAATTATATGAAAAGTACTTAGTTTGTTCTTAATTATGTTACTTAATTTAATCTGATGTGCTTAGGTGGAGGAGGAATAGACCCTGCCTAAGAGTAGATCTAGCATAATTGAGCAGAGTTGATTGGGTGCCTAGAGATAGGGTTACGAGATTTTACCGGATTAGGGTGAAACCTAATATAGGAATCCATTGATCGATTTACTGCTTCCTTAGGGGGTTATTATAAGAGAACGAGAGTTCCACTAATTAACCTAAGGTTAGACGTTATTCGCCTCGAGAGAGGGTTTAATATAGGTTAGGAAGTCTCACGGATCAAGCTAAGTAAAGAAATCATATGGTTTGGGGAATAAATAATAAGTGAAGTCATAGTTGGATTCTTCCTGAGGGTATCATCTTCATCAACTAAGTTTTCCTAAAGTCTTTCTCCAATTCATTCTTTTGTCTTTGCATTTAGTTTAAATATTTCATTTAGTATTAGATAATCACTCCATATTTCAGGCTAAATAATAGAAAGAAAGTGAGTAGTAGTACTTTTAGGTTCCTTTGGGTTTGATAAGATATTCTTGCCTAAACTATACTACTGTTCAATAGGTGCACTTGCCTCTATCATTGTCATAGCTAGTCTACAGGTTCGATAATTCTTTTTATAAATATTAAAGCTCGACTGTTTGACACGATCAACAATACGTACTTTGAATGCTCAATTAGATTTGTTTGATGATAGTTCAGTGATAGCTGAGCTGAAAGCAAAACCGTTGTTTTTACAGCAGATATGTGATGCTCAGAAAGTTGATAATGAAATAATAGCAAAATGAGTTCAGTGTAATCCGAATTCTGATTCTAAATTTTGAGTGGATGATAACGATTGGTTGAGATTTCGAGATCAAATTTATGTTTCGAGAAATCTATAATTGATTCAATTGATTTTGAATGAAGCACATAATAGTAGATTGTCTATTCATCCGGGTAGTATTAAGATGTATCATGATCTAAAAAACACTATTGGTGGTCTGGTATGAAACGGGACATTTCTGACTATGTTTTGAAATGCTAAGTTTGTCAGCAGGTAAAATCTGAGCATCAAGTTCAATCTGGTTTGCTACAACCAATTTTGATTCCCGAGTGGAAATGGGATAGAGTGACAATGGATTTTGTTTTGGGATTACCTCTAACTTTGAGAAAGAAAGATACGATTTGGGTGGTAGTTGATCAATTGACGAAATCCGCCCATTTTATTCTGGTACGATCTGATTACTCACTTGATAGATTAGTTGAGCTTTATGTTTCTGAGATTGTGAGATTACACAGGGTGCCACTATCCATTGTTTCAGATAGAGATATGAGGTTTACATCACGATTCTAGAAGAAATTGCAGTAAGCTTTAGGCACAAAATTGCATTTTAGTACCGCTTTTCACTGGTAAACGAATGGTCAATCTGAGCGGATTATTCAGATTCTCAAGGACATGTTGAGATGTTGTATCCTTGAGTTTAATGGTTTGTGGGAACATTACTTACCACTGATTGAATTTGCATATAACAATAGTTTTCAGTTGAGCATTAAAATGGCACCTTATGAAGCTTTGTACGGACGTAAATGTCGAACACCTCTGTATTGGACTAAGCTTAATGAAAGTAAGTTACATAGGGTTGATTTGATAAAAGATAAAGTAAGTTATGGGGTCGATTTGATAAAAGATACAGAACAGAAAGTAAAAGTAATCCGTGACAGTCTGAAATCAGCATCTGATCGTCAAAAGTCTTATGCGGACTTGAAACGAAAAGAAATTAAATTTGAGATCGGTGACAAAGTGTTTCTAAAAGTGTCTCCATGGAAGAAAGTACTCCGATTCGGACGTAAAGGCAAGTTAAGTCGGAGGTTTATTTGACCTTATGAGATTATCGAGCGTGTTGGGCCAGTCGCATACAAATTGTTGTTGCCATCTGAGCTTGAAAAGATACACAATGTATTTCATGTTTCAATGCTCCGTAGATACCGGTCCAATCCATCACATGTGATTACTCTGTCTGAGATTGAAATCCGTTCTGATATGACTTATAAAGAGGAACCAATCTGTATCTTAGCTCGTGAAGTGAAAGAATTGAGAAATAAGAAAATTTCTTTAGTAAAAGTGTTATGGCATCAACACGGAATAGAAGAGGCTACATGGGAGCCTAAAGATTCAATGAAATAGTAATATCCGAATCTGTTTAACGGTAAGATTTTCGAGGATGAAAATCCCTAAGGGGGAGAATTGTAACAGTTGGGTTTAGACCCTAGTCAGAATAGTGGTTTCGGGACCATAAATCCAAGTCAGTAAAATATTTTAATATTATTTTCTGTGCCCTTAATATGTGATTTAGCATATGTTAAAGTTCTATAAGTTAATATTTCCGTTTGTGTGCTTAATTTGATAAAAGGATTAAATTACATAGAATGCAAAATTTGCATGCTTTATGAAAAGATACCTATTTGAGAATGGCTCTTAAATAAGGAGGCCTTATGAGGCAATTATGCCAATATTTAGATAGTGGAACAATAAAGGACATCAATGCCCTTAATGTATGTTTGTTTTATTTATTAATTGAAGGGATATTTTAGTAAATGGGATAATAATATGATTATAATAAAACAAAGCTCAAAATAAGTTTTTAATTTAGTGTTCATCCATCCAAAATTTGAAAGAAAAAGAAGGGTTTAGTTCTTTTGATATTCGGCTATTACAAGCTTTGATTCAAGGTATGTTTTTAATCAGTTTTCGATAATTTATATGTTTTTGCAATCGTTGCTTTGTATACTTCAAAACCCATGTCTTAATTTTGAGTATTGATAATTTTTATGAGATGAGCCTTTGATGAACTCATGTGATTTGTAATGCTTTATAGTGAAATATGAAAGATATGTATATGATTATCATAGTTTGTCTTTGGAGTTTTGTTGAACTTGAGTATATTGGACTCAATTGAGAAAAATGATTATTTAAGGGATTAAATTGTGAATTTAATGAAATGTTTAGACTTGTATGAGATACATAGGCATTCGGCTAAGCATGGATATATGGTGATTTTGTATATTTAATGTTTTGTGAAAAATAGACTAAATTGATAAAATGTGCAAATGTGAGGGTTAAGTTCAAATAGCCCTAAATGTATGTTTTCGGGTTGAATTGAATAGTTGATGAACGAAAGGGTTAAATTTGAATATGTATAGATCAAGAACTGAAGAAAACGGACTTAGATTGCGGGAAAGCGAAGGTAGTAGAATAACCAAGTCCGAACGAATATCTGAATCTTAGGTAAGTCGATATACAAATAAATGTATTTGTATTGACTTATGTACATTCATATAACTATTGATAATGATGAATGCATATGAGATGATGTATACACAAATTTCAAGATAGAATTGACATAGTGACAATGTCCTAGAAGTCCCGTTTGAACCTAGGAATAGATGGGGTAGTCTATGCCATGACATAGGTGTATGTTATGTGATATCATGTAAGACCACGTCTGGGACGTTGGCATTGATTCGAGATTTCGTGTAAGACCACGTCTAGGGACGTTGGCATCGATATGAGATTTACGTGTAAGACCATGTCCGGGACATTGGCATCGTATTGATTCGTGTAAGACCCTGTCTGGGACAGTGGCATTGATATCTGATTACATGTAAGACCACGTCTGGGACGTTGGCACTATACGATAATTTCAAGCATTCTGAGTATCCTATTAGATTCTGAATGGTTCAACGGGTAAATCTGAGACACGAACGACTATGTGATTTGTAATTTTCATTTCAGGTACGCTTATTATGTACACTAAGTGTGTATGAAAGGTAAGTATCTACATGAACTTACTAAGATGGATATATGAAATGAAATGATAGAATGATATGTGAAGAGATGCTTAAAAGAGATATGTGTATATGTGATATTTGAGTTGAAGAATGTGGTAAGATATGGCTAAGCAAATGAGCCAAAGAAATATATGTGATGAATTTGTTATTAGAACCATTAATGTCATAGTATCCATATGGTTATGTGCATTTTATGCTAAGTTTATTTGTATATGGCTTACTAAGCTTTTGAAAGCTTACTCTGTGTGTGTTTGCTCTATTTTATAGATCGTCAAAGCTACTGAAGGCTCGGGGACCGTCGAGGATTGTCATCACACTATTCAAACTTATTTTGGTACTTTTGAAATGTGTATATAGTCAGATATGGCATGTATAGGCTTGTCACTTTGAGCTATGCTTGAGATGTGAAAATAGCCATGTGATGTGGCTAGGTAAATGTTGGTATTATGTTTGAGTAAATATGATACATGATGTATGTTTGGTATGGCTTGATAGTTAATGGAATTGCCAAGGCTATGGTAAGCATATGAATGCATTATGAGAATGTATGTTTGAGAAAATAAATGGTTATATGAAAGGTAAATGTGGATGAATCATGTTTGAATATGAAGTTATGTTGGTTGTTTGACATGTTTTTGGATGTGAAGTGTGTATGAAATGAATTGGTAATTTGCTTGTAGGGATGGACCCTAATGTAGGTGGCATTTTGACCTTACAAGTGGTCTATTTTGCCTACACGGTAGTGGCACACGGGCTTGCCTAGTGGCCGTAGGTATAAGTCAGTAGCTAGCCTAAGTGTACACGACCATGGCATACGGGCGTGTCTGGTAGCCGTGTGAGTAAGTCAATAGCTAGCCTAATGTTACACGGCCAAGACCCACGGGCGTGTTTGGTAGCCGTGTGGAAAAGTCAGTATACATGCTCTATTTTGGCACAGCCATGACACATGGGTGTGTCTAATAGACGTGGGAGGCACACGGACTGCCCACACGGGCGTGTGACCTCTGTAACTTAGAAAAGTTTCAAATTTTTGAGAAATTTTATATGTGTTCGGTTTAGTCCCGACCCTATTCTAAAGCATGATTAAGGTCTTATTGACCTATAAAAGGGATACTTGTTTTGCGATTGATGAATGGTTGTATAAAATGTTTGTGAAAGTTTTGATCTGTCTAGTAATGCCTTTAACCCTAATCCAGCAATGGATACAGGTTAAGGGTGTTATAGTTTGATATAGAGAATCCATATTCTAGAAAGTATGATACAGAGATATACCTATTAGATTGTTCTAATTGAATGATTTCTATTACGAGTTAAAGTTGTTCTGGTTGATAAGATTATCACAATCATGAAAGTTAAATGGTCTGATTCGTGTTAGCAAAGTTCTAAATAGTTGAAGGTATTTTTAATCGAAGCACTGGTTCTGGGTTCGATTTGAATTGAGTAAAGAATTCATGATTACTATTGAACGGATTAGAATATGTGTAGTTATCGATTTACCTTTGAGAAGCGTAGATATAGTTACGGAAGATTAAACGAAAAATCCTTGTTTATTTTGTGAGTGTTGGTTACATGATTAACCCTATCTGATGTTGGTCTGATTCCAGCTGAATTAAAAGCTAAAGTGATGTTTTCTTTGCTCAGAAATTTGTTAGTGAATTGCAAGCTAAACGAGTACAGCGTGAAACGACTCTGATTCTAAATTTCCGGTTAGACCTGATTATTGTTATTATTTTTCCAAGATAGAATTTGCACTGAATAATTCAGAGCTTATGCAGAAAAATTTGTTCAAGGTGTAAGAGTATGCTCAAAGATCAATCATGAGATGGTTGTAATAACATACTTGATTTACCATGTTTATTAATATAAAGCGTTGTCATTATTATTTGATTTTTCATACGTGTGTACAAATAAACTGTTTTATAATAATGTCACGAGAATAATATGATTATTCTTAAAATATCCTTAGTCAAGTATTATTGTTGACTAGGACAACAATAATGCATTAAGACTAACATGTAGTTGATTGATGATAAAGAGTTATCATTGATATGGAGTGTCAAAATCAATGCATGAATATGTGTGTTAGAGAACAACATATTGGATGACCCGCTATGAGTATGTTTCTTGGATTATTATGTAATTGTCACAACATTACTCATAGTGATTAATATGTATATGATCCTTAGACTTGAGATAATCATTATCCCAACATCGTGAGTCGTATATTTTGATCTGATCAAGCGTGCAAATGGCGTTGTTCTATAAAGGGTGATGTTGGATATATCACAATCAATGTAGAGGATATTGTTGATCAATATAGGATAAGTCCCTCCCACATAATGGGAGTAATATCTTAGGCCACTTGATTGAGTGAGACTAGAAATGCATGGCCATGCTCAAATAAGTTGACATGAGATGTCATACTAATTTGTATATCATAGTCTACTCAAGATATCAAGAAACATGGGATGGACTATACAAGTGTGACTATTCCATGACTTGTATCTATTCGGAGATAAAGGACTTAAGGATTAATGCATGAAAAGTTAATCACAAAAGTTATGTCTGAATCATGACTTCTTGTATCTTAGGTAGCAATGATGCATTGCTAGATGCCACTCATTGTTTGTGACATTAGAATCGTTCTAGTATTACTACTAACGTTACAAGAACCTCTGAGGTCACACCTTATGGTTGAAATGAGCGGAATGAAACATAGTTGGTATTGTGTTTGATTGTCACATAAATTAAATTAATTAAAGAATTAATTTAATTCGCAATCAAATATTGAATATATTATATGTACAAGGATGTTGTACACATAATGAGAATTAATATATGAATTTGGTTCAGATATAAATTTAAATAAATATAGTTTACGAAATCCATGTTATAATTAATGTAATTATAACTTTTTGGGTATAATTAATGTAATTATAATTTTCGGTTAAAACATTATTATATTTATTTAATTTTATTATTCATAAATGAAATCTGATTATAAAAAGGGTAATAAGTGAAGAAAAACCCTAAAATTTTGCTTAAAAAGGTCTAGCGGTAGTCAAGCAAAACACCTCTCTAAAAAATAGTTTTTGGAGATTTACGCGTTCATAGTCAAAGCAGGTGGATTACGTGAGGCCGACATCGTAAAGGTTGTGGCTTGGTTCGACAAAGAGATCAGATATCTTGTCGCCGAAGGCGTCGCTATCTACTCGATTGAAACTTTGGTAATTTGAAACCTTTATTTCACCCGATTCGTTCTCACACATAGATTCATGGTTTGGATCACGGATTAATTTTATTTCATTGCGCCTTGGAGGTGCCGGCGTTCCAACACAAGGCTCATAGTAGTAGCTCGTCTGTTCATTCAGAAAGTAATAAAATGTACAGTTATTTGAAGTAAATGTTCCAGCGATTGAGCATGTAACATGATATTTTTGAGTTTGTGTTCAGGTGTTGATTTGTTAATGGGTAAAAGCCGAATATCAAAAGTATTCAGGACTATTACAGTTAGTGATGGTGCTAGAGTGAGAATGAGATAGAATTACTATAGATTTCATATCTGGATTTCCTTTATCCCCGAAAAGGAAGATATTGTCTAGAATGTGGTTGATCATTTGACAAAAATCTATATAATCATTTCAGTATGTACAAGTATCTTATTTGACAGATCAGCCGAGCTATAAGTTTCTGGGGTTGTTAGCTCTCATAGAGTGCCAATCCCCATTATTTCGGATTGAGATCTGAGGGTTATATCGCAATTATGGAGAAAACTACAGAAAACTCTGAGTACGCAGTTGCATTTTGGCACTATAATTCACCTTTAGATCAATGGTAAGTCTGAGAGAGTACTTTAGATCTTTGACGATACGCTCCAGAATTATGTTTTTGAGTTCAAAGATAACTGGGAAAAAGATATATGAGGTTGAATTGATTTGTGATTCTGGGAAATAGTGAAAGTGATTCATGAAAGTTGAAAGCAACTTCAAACCGACTTAAGTAGAATACAGACTTGAAACTTAAGGGTATTGAATTTCAGATCGGCGATAGAGTGTTTCAAAAAGTATCAACTCGAAGAGGATTCTTCGATGAGGTATAAGAAATTTCGAGTAAATGATATCCAAAACTCAATTCTGGTAAGATTTTCGGGGACGAAAATCCCTAAGGTGGGGAGAGTTGTAACAGCCCGATTTTGAGTCTAGTCGAACAGTGGTTTTGGGGCCATAAATCTGACGAGGAAAATTTTAATATTCTTATATTTTATAATCTACAGTTTTATGGAATAATTTCGTGAAAATTTCGTTCGAAAATTTTGACGTTTGGGCACTCAATTTAGTCAAAAGGACTAAATCGTAAAAAGTGCAAAACTTGAGTTCTAGAGGCTAGAGGTGTCTAATAGCTATGAAATTTTAAATTGGAGGTCCTTAAAAGGTAATTGTACCATTGGATAATTTGTTAGACAAAAATGGACATGAAATAGGTGAAATGGAATATTTTTAAGTTAAAGGCATTTTGGTCATTTAGTAATTAAATGATTTAATAAACAAAATAAAAACCCAAAAATTTGTCCATCTTCCTCCTTGGTCGAAATTTGCAAGAGGAAACCATAGCTAGGGTTTTTCAAGTTTTCAAGCTCGATTGTAAGTCCATTCTAGCCCCGTTTTTAATGATTTTCATGTTTTTGAAATCCTTGTAATATGATTATCTATTTCTACCATTAATTTGAGATATGATGAAGGTCTAGGGTTTGACCCATGTTAGAAATTTGTGTATTTTGATGTTTAATGGTAGATTATGCAAGTTTAATGTTAGATAAATAACTTTTGCTAAGTAATTTTTTATGAAAATGCATAAAAAGGACCTATTTGTAAAATAATATAAAAAGTGTTGTAAAATTATATTTTAATGAAAATTGTAGGTTTCTATAAGCATGAAAATGGTTCGGCTAGGCTTAAAGTACAAATAAATTGAATGAAAATCATTTTACGAGCCTAGGGACTAAAATATAAATATGATAAAGTTTAGCGGCAAAAATGTAAATTTTGTCAAAATGTGATTTGGGCTAAATTGAATAGTATAATGATTTACTAAGACAAATGTAATATTATAGGTAAATAAAATTGAGGTTCGGACCTAGAATAGGGGGAAAATAAAGTATGTGACGATTAGGCCCATTTCGCCATTCTTGTGTCGAGGTAAGTTCATGTGTAAATAATGCAATGTTACAATTGTATTTTAAATTTTTATTAACATATGAGTTGTATAAATGATAGTGTGGATACAATCGACGATGATATGACAAATGAGAAAATCCCGTTTGAACCTTAGGAACAAATAGGATACAAATGTCATGACATTAGAGTCACTGAGATTACGTATAAGATCATATCTAGGATATGGCATCATTATGAGATTTCGTATAAGACCATATCTGGGATATGACGTCAATATGAGACTTCGTGTAAGACCATAGCTGGGCTATTGGCATCGATATGAGATTTCCATGTAAGACAATGTCTGGGATATGGCGTTGGTATGGTACATTGTGTATAAGATTCTCGAGTATCCTTTAGTATTCCAAGTGGTTCAACAGGTAATTCAAAGATTATGCCAAAAATGAGAAAGAGTAAATGATTATGTTATGAGTAGGTACAGGTATGTACATAAAGTTTATAAGCATTAACTTCATGATATTATGAATTCATGATCCCTATGAAAGTGACTTTAAGTTAACCATGTGATCATTGGTTTATTTGTATGATGAATAAATACATGGTAAAGTTGATTGATACTTACGAAAAAGGGCTTTTAGGCCAAATGGAATTGAGATATGAAATGTTTTATTTGCCTTGATTGTGATTCAATGAATATGAATTGAAGGAAAGATTGGTATTAATGTCTATTAAAAATATTGTGATAAAGTGTTTATGTTTATGATGTGTAAATTCATGGTAGATTCAGTTGACGAACATGTGAAAGGCTTTGGGGCCAAATCGATCGTGAGATAGTTTTCGTTTGAATTGTGATTTATCGGTTATGAGGAAAGGGAAATATTGACACAATTGCCTATTGAAATGTTTAATAAAGTATGGGTAGAAAGAGTTTAGACAATTTGAAATGTGTTAAGCTATACGCATGAAAACATGAATAAGCTTAAGTAATGTGTATTTTTACTATGATGTTTGAAATTATTTGCTAATTATGAAACATGTTACAACAAAGAGATTATGGTTGTTAGGCTAAAGTAAAGTTATGTTAAATTATGTTGATAAATCAAAAAGAAAAAACATGAAAATTGGTTATATTACAATCCTTGAGATTTATAGCTATTTTATATGGACTTATGCTTATATTGTCAAGCATGGTATATGATTAGCATGAATCATTCATTATTTTCATACGGACTTACTAAGCTTTGTAGCTTACTCCCCTTCCTTTCTCATATCTTATAGGGTTTTATGCTAGCTCGAGTTGGAGATCGCCGTAGATGCTATCACACTATCAAGCTATCATGTTGGGTATAAGTGAATGCAAAACCCTTTGAATTTATGGCATGTCTAGGGACTTAGTCATTTGGTGTATGAGTCATTATGATTTTGCTAAATATATTAGCTTGTGATGGCTAAAGGTTGGATGAAATTTGTAGCCATGCAAATTGGCTTATATTGGCTAAATGGTTGTAAGCCCATATAAGTATGTATGTGCATATATCAATGTTTGGTGTTGTGGTTTATATTTGCTTGATATATGATGGTTATGAGTTTATTCATATGTTTATGCCCTTTGAGTGTGGATTTAGCATGAAATGTTTTGGCAAGGCCTAATGTTATAATGCATGATAAATGATGGTATAAAAATGATATGTTATTGCTTGATTGTAGTTGTTTTTGAAGGCATTTATATGCCATGATTTGTGCCATGTGATGTTTTGTGGATGTGTGCAAGTAAGGGTGACAAAATGGCATTGAAAAATAACCTTGTATTTGTCCACACGGGTAGACACACGGGCGTGTGTCTAGGCCGTGTGTGACACACGGTCTGCCCCATGGGCATGTGTTTCGACCGTGTGTCCCCTGCACCTTAATTTTGGAAAAATAGAATGTCTAGAATTCAACACACGACAGAGACAAAGAAGTGTGTCTTAGCCATGTGGAGGACACGGCCTAAGCACACGGGCGTGTGACTTGGCTGTGTGACTTGAATTTGATGATGACGTCATAAATAGAATGCACCCTAAGATGGACACGGCCTGAAGAACAGGCGTGTGATATGACACACGGACGTGTGGTCCTATTTCATGATGAATTTTTTTTTAAGTTTTGTAATTTTTTCTTGAGTTCTCGGTTTAGTCCTGAACCGTTCCCAATGTATGTTTTAGGCTTCATAGGCTTGTTTATGGGATGATATGAATGTATGTGAAAGGTTTTAAATTTGGGTGAAAATTCATGTCTCGATTTTGAATGTTTGTTTGAGTTTAAGTTGGTAATGCCTCGTACCCTGTTCTGGCGTCGAATACGGGTAAGGGGTGTTACAGTCCGCATGGTTATTGTGTGTTATATCTAATTTGGCAAAGTGTTTCTACCAGAGAACTCTGAATGACATTTTAGCGTATTGTGTCTGTGTGATAGAGTCTCATGAAAAAGTTTGTTTTTCTTATTGGTATTGATGCTTGTTGATTAACGGTATTCCTGTAAATTGTTTGTGTCTATTTTTGGAACTCGCTAAGTTCAATTGAACTTATTCTGTTACTTTTCCTTTTCAGGCGAGTTGATAATAGAAGAGGAATCAGTTGAAGGGGACTATGCCAGACCTGCAGTTGTGAGTGAGCCACTTGCTTGTTTTTGTATCATGCATGACTATTTTGGCAGGTGGCATATAGATCTGTTTTGTAATCAACTTATGTAATTATCTATGTCTTTTGCATTGTTTCTATTTTAAAAAGAGAATTGCCCCTTACTCTGAAAGTATGGGCCAAACTCTAGTGATTTGTTGTTTATGAGATCATCATTTATATGTATACGCCAAAGTTGGACAGTGGATAGATAATAGATTTTTCTTTTAAGTTCCTAATAATTTTCTTTAAAAATGCATTACAAAATGAAAGAAAAATAATAGTTTTTTAACTAAAAGGGAAATCTTCATAACTGTTTTTCCAAAAATTTAAGTTAAGTCGAAAGGTTTGAATCTGCTGGTCACCCTAGTCCATTGGGCGGTTTGTCTGACTAAATGTTATACGCCATGTTTTCTTAATGGGCTAAAGGGTGTTACAGTGTATCCTTTCCAACACCGTACAAGGGAACCTTCTTCAAATGATGCTAAAAACAATATTATGAGATGATCCTATCTATCTCTTGAAATGTAAAAAAAGCAAATATTCAAACGAAATAGGTTAAGTATGATTTTTTATCTCACAACTAGACCTGATCATTGGTTGACCGATTCGGGCCGGGCCAACGCAAAAATTTATGTCAATTTTCTAGGCTCTGGCCCGACCCAAAAAAGGGCCCTAAAATTTTGCCCGGGCTCCACTCAAATTAAAAATGTTAAATCTGAGCTCAACTCGGCCCATCAGTATTAATTTTTTTAGATTATTTTTTATATAAAAATAAATTTAAAAAATATAATACATCAAATACACTAAAAATATTAAAATAAACGTTTCTTGACAAATTGAAAATAAATTAAAAAAAAAGTCTTTATACTTAAATAACTTTAAGATAATTGCAACTTAGCAAGTAAATACCTCTAAAATAGTAGCAAAATTAACAAAAAAAATAAGAGTTATACAATATTCAAATAATAACAATAATATGTAACCATACAACAACGAGATGACAGTAAAACAACAACAAAAAAGAAAGTTTAAGTTGATTCAGGCCGAGCCAAGTTCAAGAAAAAAATGTAACACCCCTTACCCGTATCCTATGCCGGAACTGGATGCGAGGCATTACCAGACTTAACAATACATTTGGCCAAATTAATTAACACATATACAAAATGACTTAGTCAAGCCCCTATACATGACATAACTTAAATCATTTATAAATAAAGACACCCATAGATAGCTTGATAGTGTGAAGCGATCTCCGACGACCTCCAGCCTGAGCTTCTTTAATAGGACTCTAAAACATGGGAAAGAAAATGGGGTAAGCTTATAAAGCTTAGTAAGTTCACATGTAAAAATAATAAGCATTAGCAATGAATTTAGCTCACCACTAAGTTGTCATAACTTGCATAAATAATGCAAAGTTCTTACTTTCCCTACTTACTCATTTGTAGCCTTACCAAAGCCTCAACAAGACAAACCCTCACAATAAATTCTCAAATTGATTCAATCATTAAATCACATGCTTATACCTTATTACTTATGTTCACATTAATCTGTCTACTTGAATTGCTGTCACTAAATTATTTATTTCTTGAGATAAAGAGCTCCAAATTACAAACCGCTATTTTTTCCTGAAACTAGACTCAAATATCTTTATACCATAAAATTTCTAAAAAATTTTCTTTCCAATTAGTACAGTTTATTCATTAAAATTTCCCCTATTTCATTATTTGACTATTTTGACCTCTCTTCACTTTGAATCAATTTTCTCCTCATACAGAATTCAGATCACCTTCTTGTTTAGTTCATTTAAAGCTAGACTCATTCAGGATTTCAGTCATATAAATTATATCCCACAATTATTTTTTTACAATTTTTAATGATTTTCTAAATCGGAACAGGGAATTCCAACGTCATCGATCCTATCTCACAAAAATTAAAATATCACAGAATATGAAATTCTTTTGTTTACACCATTTCTTTTATGTGAAAATAGACTCATTCAGATTTAATTTCATATCTTATTCAACCTCTAATTAGATTTCCACCATTTTTGGTGATTTTTCAAAGTCACACAACTACTGCTGTCCAAAACTATTTTATTGCTAAATTTACTCTTTCATAATTTCACTTATTAGATTTCATCTTACTGAAGGTTCGATCAAATATCGAGTACATTGTTCATAAATTTTCACACTTATACCTACACTTATTCATCACATAATCATATTCAATTACACTTAGTTGTTACAGGATCACATGTATTTTCACTTAGTAAATTTCTCGTTGAACTCATCGGAATATACACGGATACGTAGAGAATTAGCACATAAATGCCACACTGATATGTAGCCAAAGCTACCACTGATATGTAGCCGAAGCTACCACTGTAATGTAGCCGAAGCTACCACTGATCAATAACACTAGAAATGTCCACGGGCCTACTCACACAAGCTGTCAGGTGTCTGCAACACATGCTAGATCACCCAGCACTCGGGACTCACTGTAACACTAGTCTCTAGTGATATATCACTTGTATCCACTTCTATTCCTAAGTTCAATAGGGAATTTACACTTAACACTTATTTTAAACACTTTATCACATGAATAATTTTTCTTCCACATTCAATATTAATTCACAAATCAAATACAATTCACAATTTATAAAAATATATTGCTATTATTTTCACATAACTTACATAATTACATTCTCAATCTCATCACATCATCAATTTAACTTATCCTTCCCAAATTATTCTATTCAATATTTTCTTGATATTACACAAAGCCATCTTCCTAATTTGGTTTTACACGTAAACTTATACAAATTCTCATTAAAATGTTGAGTCATTATCGAACATTATAATTATATTGGAAAATCAATACTAAAGTATTCATAACTAAAATTTCAATTTAACATTCAAACTTGCATCATTAAATGTTCTTAAACATATGAACTTACCTCGATACCAAAACGGCCATTTTACTAACTTTTCTGATTTTCGATTTTTCGCCCGTTCTAGGTCCAAATCTCATTTTTTGGGGGTTTAAAACATCACATTTCACTTATTTAATTAATGTACTACTCAAAATAGTCCCTAACTCAACCTTTGGCAAAATTATAATTTTACCCCTAAACTTTTGCATAATTATGATTTTGCCTCTAGGCTCGAAAATTAAACTTCATCCCTTATTCTTATGTTTTATAACATGCTGGTCATTTTTCCTTCTATGGAAAAATCAAATTCTTGCTCTAACATGCACTTATGTACATTACGTATTTTTGCTAATTATGTCGTTTTACTCGTTTTCACTTAAAATTGCTTAGTAAAAGTTGTTAAACATAATTCTAAGCTTCATATTCTGCCATAAAACATCAAAATAAACACATTTCACCTATGGGCATTTTTCCAAATATGAACCCTAGGTTAAATTATTGCTAGAATAAGCTAAATCAAGTTACGGGGACTCCAAAAACGCAAAGAACATGAAAAACGGGGCTAGAATGGACTTACCATGAAGCTTGGAAAGCTTGAAAACCCTATCCATGACTTCCCACATGTTAAATTCGGCCTAAGCTTGAAGATGGACAAATTTGGCACTTAAATTTGATTTTTAATTCACTAAATTACCAAAATACCCCTAAAAAAATCTTTTGAAACATACCCATCCATGTCCATTTTTGTCCACCAACTTAACCAATGGTATAATTATCATTTAAGGATCTCCAATTTAAAATTTCATAACAATTGGATACCTCTAACATGTAGAACTCAACTTTTGCACTTTTTACAATTTAGTCCTTTTGACTAAATTGAGTGCCCAAACGTCAAAATTTTCGAATGAGATTTTCACGAAATCATCCCATGAAATTGTAGACCATAAAAGTGTAAATAAAATAAATTGCTCAACTTTGAATTTGTGGTCTTGAAACCACTGTTCGACAAAGCCCAAAATCGGGCTGTTACAACTCTCCCCCTTTAGGGATTTTTGTCCCCGAAAATCTCACCAGTTAATGGATTTAGGTCTAATTTCACAAGTCACTTTCAGCTTCTCATATAGTCTCGGCATCTTCAACATCTTACTTCTTAAACCAAGATTCTGAACTATACTCTCTTATCATGAACATAAAAATCATATTACTGATCTTCTTAAATTCTAACTGAAAATCCCACTAATAAGTAACTGGCCTTATTCTATCAATAATCTCATACTCTTCGATGAACCACAACTCACCTATCTTTACTTATCCAGATGAACAATTCTCTGTTAATGAAATACTTTCAGAAGGACTTGACACTCATCTAAGTTCAATACTCTTACCTTTTAGTTCTGTATACAATTTCTGATAATCTGTATTTGATCTCTAAAATCAATCTTCACTTCCACTTTTTTCTAGTCTTTTAGCTCAATTTTACCCCATGAGTTCCTTTTCCTCGGAAAACCATCACATTTTCACACAGATATGAATACTGACTGTAATAGCTTCTGAGATATTTAAAAATCAACTCTAACCCATTAAAAGTTCAGACATCAGGTTCAAAATCTGGTACATAACATTTCATACTCTTACTAGTATAACTACCTCGGAGTATCATCCATCTCTATACTTCTCAAATAAACAGATAATTATCACTGTGCTAGACATCATAACATTATGTCTTTAACTCGCTGATATATGTATCAAGATCATTTGAAAAGTGAAAACCAATACACAGGTCTAAGTTGAAGTTCCTATCATTCACACTTTGCCAACTTCAATTTCTTCTCAAATCTAAAGAAAGATTAAATTTATAATAGAATTTACTTCAACTGTTACTCGTCGAAGCACTTAACTATACTGATGTCACAATACTCATACAGCTTAAAAATCATAGTGTCATAATAAGACTATCTTCTCAATTACTTTAGTAGATAATGTCCCTGTTGAAAACAAAACATCTCGATCATCGGAAAAATTTAAACACAAATTTCTATAACAACCAATACAAAAGCACAATCTTTATACCTCTGGTAACTGTATCAAAGTACTCTCACCATCAAGTCAAAAATTATAATCATCATAAGCATTTTAATAATAAGAAGAAACCATTTTCATCAATAGAAAATTTCCTACTGATATCTCATGGCTGATACTTTGAACAATAATTTATTAAGGAAACAGAAATAACAAAATCTCAGAACATGGAGCTACACAGAAAATACTCATAAGTATTGAAAATAATCTTAACAAAAGCCACACAATCTTCTTTTATTTTTCATTGAGCAATAGCTAGTAAAACGGGACGCTAACATCATACGGACCTTACCGTCAACTTTCTATTTGTGCATGATGCAGAAAACCAAAAAAGATAGAGTAATTTTGATCACAGCTCAAATAGACTACAATGCTTTCATCTACCTGTAAATTTAGCTGACATTCTCATACTATAGGAATTTCATTTGAAATCTTATATACCTCTGAGAGTAAATGGACACATATAACAATCGAAAGAGATTGCTGTAATTTCTCAACCTTAAACACTGCATTCAATCATTAATACATCTCGATCATGATTGCACTATCTAATTCTGTCATTACTAAATTGATATTATTTCAATTGCAAACAGAAATAAATTCAGAATAAATTCCAGCAATCACATACTTTAGGCCTCATTCCTGGATGAGTTAATTAGTTGAGTCTGGCCTTTCTTTAACTATAACATTTCAGAATCCGAATGATCTTCATATTAATCTGACATCTTTTCTGCAACTATGTTCATTTACTAAACCATTCTCAACTCTGATCACGTTGTCAATTAATCTACACCTCAACTCTTTAGTCTTCCACTTGTAAACCCATTCTATCTGAATTTCATGAAACTTCTTTATAACATACCTCATTGGAAGGGGGTGAGGTTGTAACGCCTCTGACTTGTCTTTTATATACTCATGCATATAACTTAACACCCATCAATAAATATATTTTGTTTCAAGTAACTTAACATGCATACTCATTTTACACAACCTTCCAATCATCTTATACAAACAAGTGCTCTAATACTTTCATTCATAAATCTCGAGTAAAATTACTCATAACATTCACTTAATTTCACAAGTTATACTCATAGCATCATACAAATGCCAATCAAACATGAACACTTATCATAGTATAAACTTTCCTTTCATCTCATCTTTCATATTTCAAGAGAAATTCCTATCCACAATTTATTCATCATCACATAAACATTATAAATTATTATTCTTACATTTTAAGAGTCTCAACTCATCATAAGCACACTGTTTGCACTATCAAATTTAGTTCAGTTGAAGTGTGCATCTGTCTAATAAAACAATTTACATCAGGGTCGGGAGTCGTCACACTATCACAGTTCAATATGGCATGTATAGCTAGACTCTCACACTCACTATGGTAATCCGAGAACCGACTAAATCATAGATCTGATGCCACTAAATGTATCACCCCTTACCCGTATCCTATGCCGAAACCTGGATATGAGGCATTACTAGACTTAACAATACATTTGGCCAAATTAATTAACACATCTACAAAATAACTTAGTCAAGCCCCTATACAAGCCATAACTTAAATCATTTATAAATAAAGATACCCATAGATAGCTTGATAGTGTGAAGAGATCTTCGACGACCTCCAGCCCGAGCTTTTTTAATAGGACTCTGAAACATGGGAAAGAAAATGGGGTAAGCTTATAAAGCTTAGTAAGTTCACATGTAAAAATAATAAGCATTAGCAATGAATTTAGCTTACTACTAAGCTGTCATAACTTCCATAAATAATGCTAAGTTCTTACTTTCCCTACTACTCATTTGTAGCCTTACCAAAGCCTCAATGAGACAAACCCTCACAACAAATTCTCAAATTGATTCAATCATGAAATCACATGCTTATATCTTATTACTCATGTTCACATTAATCTGTCTACTTGAATCGTTGTCACTAAATTATTTATTTCTTGAGCAACAGAGCTCCGAATTAAAAAGTTAATTCTCCCTGAAACTAGACTCACATATATTCATGCCATAAAATTTCTAGAATTTTTTGTCTTTCCAATTAGTATAGTTTATTCATTAAAATTTCCCATGTTTCACTATTTGACTATTCTGACCTCTCTTCACTTCGAATCAATTTTCTCGTACAGAATTTAGATGACCTTCTTGTTTAATTCATTTGAAGCTAGATTCATTCAGGATTTCAATCATATAAATTATATCCCACAATTATTTTTTTATAATTTGTAATGATTTTCTAAAGTAGGAACAGGGGATTCGAACCTCATTCTGACCCTATCTCACAAAAATTCAAATATCACGGAATATGAAATTCTTTTGTCTACACCGTTTCTTTTATGTGAAAATAGACTCATTCAGATTTAATTTCATATCTTATTCAACCTCTAATTCGATTTACACTATTTTTGGTGATTTTTCAAAGTCACACAACTGCTGCTGTCCAAAACTGTTTTGTTGATAAATGTACTCTTTCATAATTTCACTTATTAGATTTCATCTTACTGAAGGTTCGATCAAATATCTAGTACATTGTTCATAAATTTTTACACTTATACCTACACTTATTCATCACATAATCATATTCAGTTACACTTAGTCGTTACACGATCACATGTATTTTCACTTAGTAAATTTTCCGTTGAACTCATCGGAATATACACGGATACGTAGAGAATTAACACATAAGTGCCACATTGATATGTAGTCGAAGCTACCACTGATATGTAGCCGAAGCTACCACTGATCAATAACACTGGAAATGTCCACTGCCCGCTGCTCACACAAGTCGTCAGTGTACGCAACACATGCTAGATCACCCAGCACCCTAGACTCACTGTAACACTAGTCTCTAGTGATATATCACTTGTATCCACTTCTATTCCTAAGTTCAATAGGGAATTTACACTTAACACTTATTTTAAACACTTTATCACATGAATAATTTTTCTTCCACATTCAATGTTAATTCACAAATCAAATACAATTCACAATTTATAAAAATATATTGCTATTATTTACACATAACTTACATAATTACATTCTCAATCTCATCACATCATCAATTTAACTTATCCTTCCCAAATTATTCTATTCAATACTTTATTGATATTACACAAAGCCATCTTCCTAATTTGGTCTTACATGTAAACTTATACCAATTCTTATTAAAATGTTGAGTCATTATCGAACATTATAATTATATTGGAAAATCAATACTAAAGTATTCATAACTACAACTTCAATTTAACATTCAAACTTGTATCATTAAATGCTTATTAAACATATGAACTTACCTCGATACCAAAACGGTCATTTTATCAACTTTCTCGATTTTCGATTTTCCTTCCGTTCTAGGTCCAAATCTCATTTTTTTCAGGGTCTAAAACATCACATTTCACTTATTTAATTAATTTAATACTCAAAATAGTCCCTAACTCAAACTTTGGCAAAATTACAATTTTGCCCCTAAACTTTTGCATAATTATGATTTTGCCCCTAGGCTCAAAAATTAAACTTCATCCCTTATTCTTATGTTTTATAACACGCTGGTCATTTTTCCCTTCTATGGAAGCAACAAATTCTTGCTCTAACATGCACTTATGTACATTTGGTATTTTTGCCGATTATGTCGTTTTACTCGTTTTCACTTAAAATTGCTTAGTAAAAGTTGTTAAACATAATTATAAGCTTTATATTCTGCCATAAAACATCAAAATAAACACATTCCACCTATGGTTATTTTTCCAAATATGAACCCTAGGTTAAGTTATTGCTAGAATAAGCTAAATCAAGTTATTGGGACTCCAAAAACGCAAAGAACATGAAAAATGGGGCTACAATGGACTTACCATGAAGCTTGGAAAGCTTGAAAACCCTATCCATGGCTTCCCACATGTTAAATTCGGCCTAAACTTGAAGATGGACAAATTTGACATTTAAATTTTGTTTTTAATTCATTTAATTCACTAAATTACCAAAATACCCCTAAAAAAATCTTTTTAACATACCCATCCATGTCCATTTTTGTCCACCAACTTAACCAATGGTCTAATTATCATTTAGGAACCTCCAATTTAAAATTTCATAACAATTGGATACCTCTAACATGTAGAACTCAACTTTTACACTTTTTACAATTTAGTTCTTTTGACTAAATTGAGTGCCCAAACGTCAAAATTTTTGAATGAGATTTTCACGAAATCATTCCGTGAAATTGTAGACCATAAAAGTATAAATAAAATAAATTTATCAACATCGAATTTGTAGTCTCGAAATCACTGTTCCGAAAAAGCCCAAAATCGGGCTGTTACAAAAAAATTCTACTAAGGCACAACCCGTTTAGAAAACGAGTATTATTTTCTATCCAAACCCATTTTCAGACTTATATTTTTACCTAAACCTTTTCATTTTTTTAGTGAGCTTTCGAGTCTGAACGAGTAATCCAACTCATGATTAAGTCTACTCATAACTCCAATATCAAAATTTGATCGACCTTAACTAAAATATAATCTAATTACTCATAGTAAAAAAAAGTAACAGGATGAATGGCGCATGCAAATTAAAGAAAGAAATTGAATTTTGTGTTTCTTTCCAAAGCCAAAACATGGGACCACCCTTCCCCTCCAATTTTCAGTTTTTAAACTGGATATTAATTTCTAGTGGTATACACCTATACAATTTCTTAAAGGTAAATTAAATATTTATTTAAATAAAATATAAGGGATAAAATTTAATTCGGTTAAATTCCTAATTAATATTTTTATAAATAATATTTAAATAAAAATAGAATTATCTTAAAATCTGAAAAATCATTGCAGGTCATATTGCTACTTTTATATCCAAATCTTCCAAGTGACTATATTTTTATTTATTTTTCCCATTTTAGATTTATATTGCATTTATATAGAAATTAAATAATAAATGCAAAAATTAGTAGCATTGTGTCTAAAAATTTATCAAAATAAAACACATAAATATGTCAGTTTGATTCACTATCAACATTGTAAGTGGTGTGGAAAACCACTAATGATGAGAGTTTTAAAAAGTTTGAGGTGATATTTAAGTAAAATTTAGGTTGTAAATTCCGTCTTGTAGCCCTAACCTCAAAAAAAGAAGTATTTATAAGTAAAAAAAAGCTTGGATAAGTCTCTTATATAATTATCTTATTGGTAAAGTCTAATTCAGATATATCTTGTTGTGACTAACTTCATAATTGGTGAACTTGAGTATTTAAGAATAATAATGGAATTAGATTTAATATGATGGTTATCTTTGATGGCATGGCGAAGAAACCCTTTACATCGTGCAGGATGTACATGCATGAAAGCCGTAGGAGGTACCCAGGCAGGGGTATAACAAGTGTAAGTAATTGGTCATATTATATGTATGGCCTTTGTACTATACGATCATTTATTTAATCCCTCCACTAGAATTAATCATTTGTATTTTTTTATTTTTAATATGTACATTTATGGTTTTAGACTAATTTTTTCATCAATTTCTTTAAATAATGTGGCAGAAATTATTTTTAAACATGTGACATATACTTTTTACTATAATCTAAAAAATAAAATAAAAAGAGGAAACTATGTACAAATTTTAGGGCGAATTGCACCAATAGTTATTAAATTATGAATAAGTTTTTTTGTCACTTAATTAAAAAAGTTATAATTTGATCACTGAATTATTTAAAAATTTTCATTTAAGTCATTGAACTATTAAAAAGTTTTTATTTAAGTCATTTGACAGTTATGTTATTTTTTAAAAAAAGTTTGAGCTCTAAATAATGATTTGACAATTAGTATGATGGATCAACACTCATTGACGAGAAGAAGAATAGTTGTTTGAATTTTAGTTCACAGATTCGTGACGTTTAGAGCTATTTCATAAAAAAGCTAAACTATAGAAGACAAAAAAGAGAGAACTTTTGATTGGTTCAGACAGTACGAATAAAAAAAGTCATATAACATCGATTTTAACAGCCTAGTGACTTAAATAAAAACTTTTGAATAATTTAATGACCAAATTATAATTTTTTAATTAAGTGATCAAAATAAAAATTTACCAATAATTTAGTGACTAATAGTAAAATTTACCCTAAAATTTATCCACTATATAAAAATATTAAGGCTACATTACCGCATGTTTGAAAACCATATCAAATTTTATGACATAATTAATGGAAAAATATATCAGGATTGAAAATACATATAAAAAAAAAAAAAAACCAAAGAGATTAGATATAATCCAATTATAATAGAAGGACTAAATCCAACAAAATGCATAATAAAAGGACCTTTCTATAAAATTGGACCTAAATAACTTGATTGCCTCTACTAACGTTACACCCCAGTAAATCCAGCCACGTAAGCGGTTCCACCATACCGGATCCCACCTAACCGCACCCAACCACTCACTCTTCCCCTTCAACAACATCATTCACTGCTCGAAGATCTGCAGAACAAAACTCTTCTATTTCATTTTTTTCATTAGCAAAAAGCCTATCTTAAATCAAAGCGATGGCCGATCCCATCGAACCATCAACATCATCGAGCGACCGAATTCGATTCCAATACCGACCGCTATCCTACACCCGCGACGCGAGCCTTTCGAGCACGGTCTCCTAACAATCCAGAAGCTCATATTCAACGACCCCGTCCAAGTACTAACCCCTCTAAAGCAAAAATTCGCATCCCCCTCAACTCAACGAGTCGACTCGGCGGCCCTCGCTGAGTTGCTACAGATCTCATTCGACCATTCGCGTCTCGTCCTTGAAACTCTCGCTTCTGTCCTCCACTCGGAATCCGACCCGCTCGTAACCGCCCTGCCAGATGATGTCGACTCCATTGGTGCCGATTTGCGTGATCTGATCCTGTTTTTGTATATTCAATCGTATAAGAGGCTTTTGCCGCGCTCACACAAGGACTCCGCTGCGGTTGCCGATGTCTGGCCTTCCATGTCAGCATTCGATGGCTACTTGTCGGCCCTTTCGCCTTTGCAGGTAAGGAGCCTGACCCTTCGCTATCCTTTTTTTTTCTTTTTGGTGAAATGTGTATTTTTTAATTGAATTTGTGGTTATTGAAACTTAGGTGGTTATTGATTTAATTATGTCGTTTATACAATTATGGTAGATTGATGGTTACTTTTAGGAAAATAAACGCCTTTGATGCTGTGGGCTTATAAAATTCGCGAAAAGTTGACTCTTGCTCGGCATTAGGAAAGAACTAATGTGATTCTATGTTTTGACTAAAGGAAAGATGTCTTCAAGGATTTAATCTTTTAGATAACTGAGGCTATGTTTGGTTTTGGAAATAGGATGCAAAATCTTTTAGTAAACTGAAGGCAATAATATTTTTGAAGTATTAATTTAACTTTCGGATGCCAACAATGCGTGATATATGTTTATATGGAACAATTATGTGTGAGTTCGCTTAACATTTTGCCATTTTTTTTTTTTTTTTTGATAAAATAGGATTTTGTTTTAATTTTTTTGTAAATTTTCAAATTCCATTTGGTTGATGTTTTTGTCGCTTGCTTTTTGAAGCAAAAAGGATGTGCAATGCATACTTCTTGAACAATGCATATATAAAAACAACAATTTTAATTAATTAAAGTTAAAATTCAATTGCCAATGAGGCCTTGGCCCAGATGGCAAAGGCGGAGGCCTTGGGTCCTGAATACCCAGGTTTGATACTTACCATGGGTAATTATATGCGTAGGTGACTGAGTCCCATCTGTGCAGTTGTCGTGTAAGTTTTAGTCGAGTTTCTTAGCTTTCGTATAATTATATGCGTGGTATCCGAGTCCCATCATGTGCAGTTGTCATATGTGAGTTTTAGTCCAGTTTCTTAGCTTTAGTATGGATTGTACCAGTTCTTAGTCTGTTTGTGCTGTAATGGTTCGATTCTACTTTGTGGATCCTTGGTAGTCCATTGTAATAGTTTGATGCTTGTGGTTACTTGGACATGTATTTGTACCTTGATTGTACTTGTTACACTTAAAAAAAAAAGTTAAAATGCAATTGATTTTGTAAGTAAACTGCAAGGGTATGCCTTTATGTAGAAAATTATATGTTGGCGTTGCATTTTAGTTATATTCATTTTAATAAATTATTAAGTTGCTCAATTATTTACTTTTTTTAATACTAACTTTTAGGAGGTGAAAGGCAAATAGAGGAAAATAAGTCGTAATCATAAAATAACAACCAAATAGATCATAAATCATTCAGCTAAAGGCAAAATAAAAAAAAAAAACGCCAAATAGACCATTAGAAAAGAAAAGAAAGCTGCAAAACCAACAAAATGCATAATAAAAGGACCTTTCTATAAAATTGGACCTAAATAACTTGATTGCCTCTACTAACGTTACACCCCAGTAAATCCAGCCACGTAAGCGGTTCCACCATACCGGATCCCACCTAACCGCACCCAACCACTCACTCTTCCCCTTCAACAACATCATTCACTGCTCGAAGATCTGCAGAACAAAACTCTTCTATTTCATTTTTTTCATTAGCAAAAAAAGCCTATCTTAAATCAAAGCGATGGCCGATCCCATCGAACCATCAACATCATCGAGCGACCCGAATTCGATTCCAATACCGACCGCTATCCTACACCCGCGACGCGAGCCTTTCGAGCACGGTCTCCTAACAATCCAGAAGCTCATATTCAACGACCCCGTCCAAGTACTAACCCCTCTAAAGCAAAATTCGCATCCCCTCAACTCAACGAGTCGACTCGGCGGCCCTCGCTGAGTTGCTACAGATCTCATTCGACCATTCGCGTCTCGTCCTTGAAACTCTCGCTTCTGTCCTCCACTCGGAATCCGACCCGCTCGTAACCGCCCTGCCAGATGATGTCGACTCCATTGGTGCCGATTTGCGTGATCTGATCCTGTTTTTGTATATTCAATCGTATAAGAGGCTTTTGCCGCGCTCGCACAAGGACTCCGCTGCGGTTGCCGATGTCTGGCCTTCCATGTCAGCATTCGATGGCTACTTGTCGGCCCTTTCGCCTTTGCAGGTAAGGAGCCTGACCCTTCGCTGTCCCTTTTTTTTTTCTTTTTTGGTGAAATGTGTATTTTTTAATTGAATTTGTGGTTATTGAAACTTAGGTGGTTATTGATTTAATTATGTCGTTTATACAATTATGGTAGATTGATGGTTACTTTTAGGAAAATAAACGCCTTTGATGCTGTGGGCTTATAAAATTCGCGAAAAGTTGACTCTTGCTCGGCATTGGGAAAGAACTAATGTGATTCTATGTTTTGACTAAAGGAAAGATGTCTTCAAGGATTTAATCTTTTAGATAACTGAGGCTATGTTTGGTTTTGGAAATAGGATGCAAAATCTTTTAGTAAACTGAAGGCAATAATATTTTTGAAGTATTAATTTAACTTTCGGATGCCAACAATGCGTGATATATGTTTATATGGAACAATTATGTGTGAGTTCGCTTAACATTTTGCCAATTTTTTTTTTTTTTGATAAAATAGGATTTTGTTTTAATTTTTTGTAAATTTTCAAATTCCATTTGGTTGATGTTTTGTCGCTTGCTTTTGAAGCAAAAGGATGTGCAATGCATACTTCTTGAACAATGCATATATAAAACAACAATTTTAATTAATTAAAGTTAAAATTCAATTGCCAATGAGGCCTTGGCCCAGATGGCAAAGGCGGAGGCCTTGGGTCCTGAATACCCAGGTTTGATACTTACCATGGGTAATTATATGCGAGGTGACTGAGTCCCATCTGTGCAGTTGTCGTGTAAGTTTTAGTCGAGTTTCTTAGCTTTCGTATAATTATATGCGTGGTATCCGAGTCCCATCATGTGCAGTTGTCATATGTGAGTTTTAGTCAGTTTCTTAGCTTTAGTATGGATTGTACCAGTTCTTAGTCTGTTTGTGCTGTAATGGTTCGATTCTACTTTGTGGATCCTTGGTAGTCCATTGTAATAGTTTGATGCTTGTGGTTACTTGGACATGTATTTGTACCTTGATTGTACTTGTTACACTTAAAAAAAAAGTTAAAATGCAATTGATTTTGTAAGTAAACTGCAAGGGTATGCCTTTATGTAGAAAATTATATGTTGGCGTTGCATTTTAGTTATATTCATTTTAATAAATTATTAAGTTGCTCAATTATTTACTTTTTTTAATACTAACTTTTAGGAGGTGAAAGGCAAATAGAGGAAAATAAGTCGTAATCATAAAATAACAACCAAATAGATCATAAATCATTCAGCTAAAGGCAAAAAAAAAAAAAAAAAACGCCAAATAGACCATTAGAAAAGAAAAAGAAAGCTGCAAAAGTGATAAATAAAAGGAAACATAAGTTTAAAATTATAGTAGTCATTGTGTTTGGTTGTACTGTTTATTTTCTTAATTTAATTCTTCATCCAAAACATTGTTGCATTTAACCTTAAGAAGTTGGGATGGGTGTTGGACACAAATAATCATTAATTTAGCCTAACCCAAATAGATCATTAGAAAGCAAAAAGCAAGTAGCAGAAGTGATAACTAAGAGGGAGCATAAGTTTAAAATTATAGTCTGCTGTATATGGTTATACTATTTGTTTTCTTATTTTTAGTTCTACGGAATGTATTGTTGCACTTTTAAGCCTAGGCAGATGAGATGGGCCCTGGGTACAAACATAATGAATAGAGATGCAGTTTTGAATTGCTTAGTTTGATTGTTCATGTTTTTATTTTTTCCCTCCCCCTGCTGCTTTAAGACTTCTATAATATATGACTAATTTAGCTGGCACCGTGTCTGGGAAGATTATTATAAGTATTTCAGATAATGGGAGCATTTGTTAAACGATATATCCAGCTATTTATCTCATTAATATATATGGATGTCACCATTCTGTTAATATTTTTAATGGTTATAGATCTATTTGCTGTTCAAAGTTAATGGCTTTAGACTCTTAATTTGTGGTGATACACACTTAGACTTACTGTCTGGTTCTTCTCTTTGTAGCTTGTCCGCAGCAACAGCCGCCGATTTATGCCATCACAGGCTGATGAAGAGGCCCACCAGCTGTCCTATCTACAAAAGCACTTGGCTAATATTCTCTCTCTTCTGTCAGAGCATGTGGAGGGGAAAGTGAAGAGTCTCTGGTTTGTAGTCCTGCTTCTTGCTATATGTAGTTTGGCGTGTTCTTTTTAATCTTGTGGGTTTTTGTTTTGTATTTCTCAATACAATCAAAACTGAGCCAGTTGAATTATAAGTCGAGGATTACAATTTCTTTTTCAGTTTCACAATGATCTTTTGTTGCATTTTAATTATTGTTATATTTGTAGTTCATATGTGAATGCAATTTTATAATTCAGCATGTCAGAGGACAAAAGGTGAAAACACGGTAGAATAATTTTAGTGATTGCACTTAGTAGAGTCAAACATTCATGTATAATAGTATTGAGCTGGGATGTAAATCTGGCTGTTTATACAATGTCCTTATGTGGTTTATGTTCTAGTTTTTGAAGGCATTACCTAGTTTGTCTTACTGATAACTTGGCAAGAGGCCTAGTTGGCATTAAGAATGGTTTGCACTAAAACATTGTTTTATTTTAGTGCTCAACCTGTTTTTATGATGCAAGAAAATTGGGGGCTGTTAGAAATAGGCTTTTTCTATTCTTATTATTTCACAAGAAATTACACTAATATTTATATACATAGTGAGCCTAACTTTAGGAAACTCTAAACTAGGAAGCAAATCGATTCTAGGGATCTGTCCCTTAAAACACAACTTTAAAGTTAGGGATAGCAATAAATAAAAATATCTACAGATTCTATTTAATACAAAATATCTACAGATTCTATTTAATATCTTGAATATTCCTTATTAAGAAATTGTAATCGACACTCTCCCTCAAGTCGGGAAGTGGATATCATCCATTCTCACTTGCTTACTAGTTTCAAAGATCTTCCCAGATAATCCTTTGGTTAGGATATCGCCATTGACCATCAATGGACACATATGGAGTGCAAATTAGGCCCTTGTCAAGTTTCTCCTTGATGAAATGTCATCAACCTCAATGTGCTTTGTACGATCATGTTGCCTTTGGATTATGTGCAATATTGATAGTGACTTATTATCACAATCTGACTTCATTGGACCTTCCTACTTGATCTTCAAATCCTCCAAAATAATTTTCAGCCATAATAATTCACAAATTCCAAGAGCCATCGCTCTAAATTCGCTTCGCACTAGATCTAGCCACAACATTACTTTTTTACTTCTCCAAGTTACAAGGTTGCCTCCCGAAATATGCAATAGCCGAGGTTGATCTTCTATCAACCATAGATCCCGCATAATCTGCATCAAGATAGGCTTCAAGGTTAAATTCTCCCTTTCTTAAATAGGATTCCTTTGCTCGGAGTGCCTTTTAAATCTTGTAGAATCGGTATCTGACTCGAAGATGTGACTCTTTAGGATTGTGCATGAATTGACTTACAACACCAACTGCATAGGCAATATCCGGTCTAGTATGTGACAAGTAAATGAGCTTCCCTACGAGTCTTTGATATGAACCCTTATCAACTACTGCATCTTCTAGTGCATCTCCAAGTTTATGGTTCACTTCAATGAGTGTCTCTACTGGTTTACATCCCAACTTGCCCGTCTCTGTCAACAAATCAATTATGTATTTTTGCTGAGATATGAAGATTCCTTCCCGAGAGTGTGCTACTTCAATACCAAGGAAATATTTTAATTTACCAAGCTCTTTGACCTCAAACTCTTTTACTAGGCATTTCTTCAAATTTTCCATTCCTTTCAAATCATCACCTGTCACTATAATGTCATCTACATAGACTAACAAAGCAGTCATTCCCCCGAAGATAAGTGCTTTACAAGCAGTGTGATCTCCTTAACTCTGTTTATACCCACTTGAGCATCACTTTGGTAAATCTTCCAAACCAAGCTCTCGGGATTGTTTTAGTCCGTCTGAGCCTTTTTTAGTTTGCAAACTACATCACATCTCTGATCTCGAACCGAACTCGTGGAATATCCATATAGACTTCCTCCTCAAGATCACCATGTAAGAAAGCATTCTTGATGTCAAGCTGCAGTAGTTTCCACCTCTGTTGGCGACAAGTGACAACAACACTCTCAAAGTGTTCATCTTTGCAACTGGGGCAAATGTCTCAAGGTAGTCTATTCCATACTTTTGAGTGTACCCTTTAGCAACTAATCTTGCTTTGTACCTCTCCAAAGAGCCATACACCCAGCGACATCCAACTGTTTTCTTTCCTTTCGGTAATTTTACCAAATCCCATGTCTTATTTTTTTCAAATGCTTCCATTTCAACCTTCATGGCATTTTTCCAATTCTCATTATTTAATGCCTCGGATACAGTTTTGGGAATGGAGATTGAATTTAGGCTAGTAAGAAAGGTTTTGTGGTTATGGGATAAATTTTTGTAGGACATGAATGAGTACAATGGATGTTTTGTTCAGGCCCTAGTTCCTTTTCTAATAGCAATAGAAAAATCATAGTCTTTCTGATCTGAATTTTTAGTAGTATTCAAAGTAGGTTCAGTAGTTACCTCGGGTTGTAGAGCAGTAGGTTGTTAATCTGAAGAAGATGATTGAACTTGCACCGGTGCCTTCTTCCTTGAGTAAACTAGTAAAGGGCGAGTAGTGTCCTGAATTCCTTTTGGTGACTTAGGTGTAGTAGGTTCTATTTCAAAGTTGCATAGTCAAGGTGGGCGGTGGTTGGTAGGTAAGGTGAGTGTTTGGTCTTGAATAGGAGCTGGAAAATTAAGTTAGGCGAAATGGACAAAAGCTGGAAAATCAAGAAGGAAAAACTCTCTACCCTTATCTTCTGTGAATAAGTTCTCCCCCTAAAGATAAGGACGAGTAAAAAATTTTTCTTCTTCTGCAAAAGTGACATCAATTGAAACAAAAAATTTTTTGGTGGCTGGATTGTAGCATTTGTACCCTTTTGTGTAGAGGAATAACCGAGAAAGACGCATTTGACAGCTCGTGGATCGAGTTTTCCTCTATTTTGAGAATGGACATGGACAAAGGCAACACACCCAAATATTTTGGGAGGAAGATTTGAGGCATTGAAATCAGAAAAAAATTTCGATAGAGCTTGTATAGGATTTTGAGAGTCAAGGACCTTTGTAGGCAACCTATTTATCAAATGAGTAGCAGTTAAAACAGCCTCCCCCCAGTATTGTTTAGGGACATTGCTTTGAAACAATAGAGCTCTAGTAATAGCTAAAATGTGACCATTCTTTCTTTTGGCAACACCATTTTGTTGGAGTGTGTTAACACAAGAGGACTCATGGAGAATGTCTTTTTCTTGAAAATATGAGGAGAGAAACTGATTGAAATAGTCTTTAGCATTGTGCATCCTAAACCGTTTTATTGCACCCCAAATTGTGTTTTGATCAAAGTTATAAAAGGTTGTAAAATAGACCTTACATCAGATTTTTGTTTTAAAAGAAATATCCAAGACACACGGGTACAATCATCAATAAAGGAAACAAACCACCGAGCCCCAAAGATGTTTGAAATGTTTGATGGTCCCCAAATATCACTATGAATAAGAGTAAAAGGAGCGGATGTTCTTTTATTGCATACTGGAAAGGAGGTATGTTTATGTTTGGCAAGTTCACAAACATCACAATGGAAATTTTCAACATTTATTCCTTTGAACAAGGAAGGAAACATAAATTTAAGGGCTGGAAACGAAGGATGACCAAGGCGAAGGTGATGGAGCCAAATGTTGTCTTTATGAGCTTGAACAGACTTTGATAGGAAAGATAACGGTGAGGAATTCAGAGCACTAATTTCTCCACTAGATTCTTCAAGATAATATAGGCCATTTGCTTTTTAGCTTTGTCCAATCATCTTCTTCAGATTACATTCTGGAAAAATATTGATTGGGATAAAAACCACACTACAATTAGAGTCCCCGTAAGTTTTTGGATGGAGAGAGGTTGGGAAATAGTTTAGGAACATGAAGGACATTTTTAAGAGTAAGGGTCTTATTTATAACAATATCACCTTGACCACCACCGTTATCACAGAACCATCACTCATCGTAATCTTTCTATTACTAGGACAAGGTGTATATGAAACAAATTTGTGTGAGAGTGGGTCATATGGTGCATAGCTCTGAGTCAATGACCCAAGACACATTGGTGGTCGTGTCCGAGACATTAGAATTTTGAGAATAGGAAATACCGAAAGCGCCAAACACAAGTACTGTGGAAGAAGACTTTTCCAATGATTCCAAAGAACGTCTTTAACTTCTCAATTTCGTCTTTATTAAAAACACGAATTCGTTCTTCATCCATCATCATGCTATATTTGCTCGCCCTTGTTCCTTTGGTTGTCCGCTGGTTTCGGAAAAATTCTTTTTAATTGTCGTGGCTTTCCCATGGAGCTTCCAGCAGTTGTTCTTTTGTGTGACGAGATTTTTACAGATGGGTGCACCATCAGACTCCTTTTAATAGGCCTTGTAGAATCTTTTCGCTTCATATCATTGCCGGTTGGCTGTTCCATGGCAATTTTCCTCTCATTGACAGCCTTTGTAACTAAGGCAGAACCATCTACTCGATTATCTTCAAGCATAACTCCTCTTCTTCCTTCTTCAGCACGAACTATCGCGAGTGTCTCATTTAGTGATGGTAGCTCTTCCTTTCCAAGTATTTGGACTCTTACGCATCAAATTCAACATTTAGCCCAGCAAGAAAATCATAAATTCGGTCCTTTTCAACGAACCTTTTCAGGAGTGCTGCGTCTGCACTGCACTGCATTTTAATGCACTGGTAATGATCCATCTCCTGCCATAAGCTTTGCAAAAGATTAGAATATTCCGTGATGGAACAACTTCCTTGCTTGGTGGATGAAATCTTAGTCTTGATTTTGTAGATTTGAGTAGCATCTCGAACTTTAGAATAAGTCTGCTTCACAGCCTCCCATATTTCTTTGGATGAGTTAAGAAACATGCATGTGTCACTGATTTCGGGCACCATAGAATTCCATAACCAAGACATGACCATAGAGTCTTGTTCATCCCAAGCAGCAAACTGAGGATCTCCTTCTTTAGGTCCTGTGCCGAGTAAGTGATTCAGCTTTCCTCTGCCCTTCAAGAACGTACGAACCAGCTGAGACCACTTCAGGTAATTCTTCCCATTTAACCTGTAGGCCACTTGAATATTCTGCAACTCACTTGTTTGGTTGGAGTTTTTCATAGAGATTTTTGAACTATCCCCATTGGTATTGGTTTGGATAATTTCAGACATATTTCTTTTGAATAAAAGAAGCAGGCTTGAGGGTTTTGTGGGAGTAAAAGATTACCAGAAAAAATTCCCAGAAATCGGTCTAATCTGATACCATGTTAGAAATAGGCTTTTTCTGATCTTATTATTTCACAAGAAATTACACTAATATTTATATACATAGTGAGCCTAACTTTAGGAAACTCTAAACTAGGAAGCAAACTGATTCTAGGGATGCTGTCCCTTAAAACACAGCCTTAAAGTTAGGGATTGCAATAAATAAAATATCTACAGGATTCTATTTAATACAAAATATCTACAGGATTCTATTTAATATACTGAATATTCCTTATTAGGAAACTGTAATCTGACAGGGGCCTCATTTGCATGACTAAAACGTTGTAATATTTTGCTTTGTTGCGTTCTCTTTGTTCTTCCTCTTTGTAATCAGACTGTCCTGTCTTACTACGTATTCTTGATTGGTCCTTCTCATTGTTGTGTATCTTACTACATTTCCGTTCTTTTTGTGCTTGTTATTTGCTTCTACAGCTTTGCTCATTTAAGTACTGTTCCTTCAGGTTTTAACTATGGAAGGGTTTGAGCACCTTGGTTTCCTGATTCAATTTGGTGATAAGGGATCAGAAGGAGTTCCTTTAAGCCAAGCTGCTCCATTTTTTGCTAATTCAGATCCAGACATGCCTGCTGCACCTGTTCCAGTATCACAAGTTCATGATTGGCTTCTGCAGACTATAGCTTCTTCTTTGGAGTCTATTACTGAAAAAGTTTCTGCAAAAGAAAACGGTTCTCTAGTGGCTCTGACCAGGATGTTGCTATGGCTGATGCTAGTCCAAGTTCTGCCAAAGCCTCACCTAGTGCGAGGAGTCCGTGTTTTGTTGAGGGAGTCTCTAAATCATCTTATGTAAAGCAGGCATCTGATCTTAAAAGTTCTTCCGTAAAGGTTAGGTTATGTTTGCATTGTGATTTCATGAAACCTGAATTTTTTCATGGATTATTTGCTGTGTACTTTAACAATCCCTGAAAGTTGTTGGCATAACTTAGCATGCACCTTTCCTGAAAAGGTTCCAATAATTATTGTTTGATATCCAATTATTCCAACAACTTTTATTAATTTCATGATGATTATTTGATATTTATGTACTTTGTGGCATAAAACTCCTCTAACTTTACATGATTTTATAATTTCAGGTTATTAATTGCCATGATTCAACTATTTACATTTTAGCACCTTTGAGATATGCCATTATTTATGGATGCTCAGATGCTACTATAGTTCTTGGAGCTGTTGGCAAGGTATCATTGCCTTTGTGCTGTTAGCTATTTGCATTGCATTAATTTTGGAACCAGTTGAAACATTCTCTTCTACTATAATAAAGATTTTGGATACAGATTTGTTTTCCTCTTTTTACAGAGTATTGGTATTTGAATTGTTGAACGTATCTCTGGTGAGATTTGTTTTGATGCTTCTTCTTTAGTGTTATTCTTATTCACTGCTCTACTGACTGGAAAATGTCCATCACTGTTAAAGAAGTTACCCAATTGTTTCTTTTTTACCAATGAGACTCAATGAAAAAGTGATCAAGCACCTTACTGTTCGATTCCTTATGTTTTTACTTTTAATATATGGCTCTGGTCTATCTTTCCTTTAATCTTCCCTTCACCCATGAGTAATCTATGAATTGTTCATGGTTGGAATGTCTGTAGGTGTACCATAAAGACATTGATACTCTCTTTTCAAGACTCTATCATCTACTGTCAGTTAGTCTTTTTTTCTAATACATACGTAACTTGAGTGTCTGAACTTCCAAAAGAATAGCCTCTCTTTATCCTTCATTTGTATAAACTGCAATATGGACATGCACGTGCACACAATCAGTTTATATTGCTAAAATTTTTTAAATCAATAACATATATTTTCTTTCCCCATATGATACTTGCATATGTCATCTTTGTGTAAAGTCAAATTTTGCTGATGGTTCTAGTTATGGTTTTCTATATTATTCTTTACTGTTTGCAATGATTCCTCTTCTATGGGAACACTTTATATGCTTTTGCCCCTCCTTCCTTTTCATATTTTATTTTTACTTACTGTACTCCCTTTAAAACAATCAACCTGATGTCTACACCCCATAACTGTTGATCTATCAGGTCAAGTATAATATGCATTCATTCATGGTTGAATATAACATGATCTCTTTTATTATTGCAGGCTGTAAGAGTTGAACACTGTGAACGTGTTCATGTGATTATAGCAGCGAAACGAGTCTGCATTGCCAATTGTCGTGAGTGTGTATTCTTTTTGGGAGTGAACCAACGTCCCCTTTTTGTTGGCGATAACCACAAACTAATGGTGAGTGAACCAACCACTTTGTAATGCAATGGGAATTTGATGTAATCACACTTGAGTTTTGTGGTGAGAATTACAAAATAAAAAAGATACTTGATCGGGGAAAGAAATTCAATTAGGTTTAGTTTTATATCGGCCAAGATATAATTTTTCACCGTCTGTAGAGAATTATTAACGAAATATCTTGTTAATCTTGGAACAAGTTGTGTTACAGTAGCAGTTAAATATTGGGCATGAGTTATTGTAAAAATCTTTTGGTGATTACTGTAGTCAGTTGTCTATATGCTGGATATTGGGCCACATGCCTGTAGTGCCTTACATGTTGGGGAGAATGTTATTAAGGTTATTATAACAACTTGGTCATTCTTGGTAACCACAACTGACAGAAAAATTACTTTGTAGCTAAACTTCTGTGATTTTTCATGCATATTGTATAAACTAAGGTATTTGAATACTTGTTTGAGCTCACTGGTTTGCTTTTGGCATTTGATTTCTTTGTAGTATCATCATAGGTCTACTATTGTTGCTGTCTAATCCATGCTATGTGTTAGCTTGTAATGATTTATATATATTGGCCGCCGGGGGTGGTGGGGATTTTCTTCTGGTCATTTTAATGCAAATCGTTGCTATCGGCCTATCACTATGATAGTATAGGCAGTATATAGAATATTAACGTTTTCAAGGGATATGTTCCTTGAAGATTTGGTTTTAGCATATCTAATATCTAATGATGATGCAAAATAGAATAGGAATTCTTCCAGATCAGTGGAGGAGGGCACCCTAGAAGGCATTCCTTTTTTCTTTCTGGTAGATATGGACTCTTACAAATCATTGATTAATCTTTAATGACATTTTTTACTTTTTAGTTCCATCTTGCTATTATATGAGTTGGTTTTTGGGTGTAATCACCAGCATGAACTTCAATAGAAAGGAAGACTGACAGTTTGGATATTGTTTTCTTAAAATTTATCAGGTGGCACCATATAATACTTACTACTCCCAGTTGGAGGAGCACTTGACTGAAGTTGGCATTGTGTCAACTATCAATAGATGGGATGAAGCTTTGTCGATTAGTGTGATTGATCCACACGATTCATTATCTCATCCTGCAGGTGTTTCTGATGCTCAATCTGAGTCAGCTACATGCCTAGATCCTGATCAGTTCACGAATTTCCTGGTAAGCTTTGGTGTATTTCATAGCTTAGCTTCAGGTATTCTGCATCTTTCTTTCCTTTACCCTTTTTATTACCCTTTTTATTATTTGGTATTGTTCATACATGACATAAACATTTTCTTAACACAGATTCCAAACTGGTTTGAAAATGAATCTACTGGATCGACAAAGGATAACCCGTTCCCATTACCTGATGCGTACATGACATCTCAACAGAGAAATGTAAATGCACTAAGCCTAAATGAGGATGATAAACTTTGGCTTTATAGTTTGAGTTGTTTTTTACCTGCAAGATAGAAACAATGTCGTGTATAAAGAATTAGTGATTGGCTTTATTAATCTTTCTAATTTTGGATTAACATGATTTTTGTTTTCTTCCTAATGTTATCAACAGCAAAAGAATTTAAGTGAGATAAAGCAAATGTTGAGAGAAGCTCCCCTTGAAGAAAATCGGAAAAGAGAACTATCCAGTGCTCTTCATGTGTACTTCAAAGACTGGTTATATGGTAAATCCATCATCTCTATCTTTTTTGTTAAGTTCATCTTTACGTTTCCATATGTGGTGGTTTTTATTATTTTTTATTCACGGTTATAGTTGTTTACTGTTCTTTATTTCCTAGTTAAGAGTAATTTTGATTATAGGATGCTATATGGTAAAGATTATAGGTCCGATGATGGCTTTTGTCCTTGTACTTTTGGGGATTTATTCCTTTTATATATTTTTTGTACGTTAGTCATTGTAGTTTAGTTTGGCATAATTTGGTCTTCCATTAATGTTATGTTTTAGTGCAAATCAGTAATACCATTACAAGATATTCAATTAGTTGGCTGATGTGGACAATTTTTAAAAAACTCAAAATTCCCTATCATTTAAAGGTGAAACTCTCTCTTTTAAAATAGTATTTTTCACTAATTTATCATTTTAAAAAAGAATTCCTGCTCACCCTCGTGATTTAGATTCTTTTTGTGGGTTCTCTTACGAAAAAAATCTACACTTGCCGACTTAACAGAACCATTTAAAGGTGTTAGTGATTAGAACTAAGGCATAACATTAATAATAATAGGAAGATCAACTTATGTGAAATTAAAGTACATAGATTAAATCGTCAAGTTGTATAGGGATGGAAACCATAATTTGATCATTCTTGAAAATTCAAAAATAAAAATAGGTTCATGTAGGATGTAGCTGAAGATGATATTTTCTAACTGAACAATGGGTATTTTCCTTTTTGATTTCTTACTAGGTTTCTGTAAATTATACTCCATTCGTTCCATTTGATTTCTAATTATTTTACCCTTACCTGATTTTCTTTTGGCTCTCTGAATTTTAAGCAAAACTTAGGGTGGGATATACCTAAATTAGGAAATCAACTGACTAATCTGATGTCACTGAACATTGATTTGTGGATAATAATATGACAGCTTCTGGAAATATTCGTCAACTGTACTGCCTACAAGGTGACTGATATACCTCAGGGTCGCACACTGCATGTTCTGACGAGTTATAGAAGAATGGTTTACAGTTTTTGTTTCGGTTTAAACCCATTTTGGCAGTTCCTCATAAAATTTCTGTAAGGTAGAAGAGGGAATTGAGAATCACCCCATGTAATTGAGAACAGCACATAAGTTTTATGGATTAGCTCATGTGCACATAGTGCTTTTCTCAAATGTAATATTCTTTTTTTGATAAAAAAAGAAAAGAAATAATTTATTTTCTGTAATATTTGTTAACTTTGATCTATCTCTGTTAGTTTAAATTCTGAAATTTCGTTTTTGTCCTTTCCATTTGGTTTGAGCTCTTTAGCTCCTAATTTAGGCTTTGATGCTGTAAAAACTGGATCGGATCTGAATTGAAGACATCGAGTCTTCTGAATCGGTTAAGATTCAATCAGTCTAATACATTAAACCCATAATTGGAAGTTTCACCATTTGGACTTTTAATTTGGGTCTTTTCAGGTATCAAATTCAACTATTTGTTTAAGTAAGCAAAATAATATTTGACAATATATTTGTAAAATCCAAAATTTATTTTACTTTCTTTTAAGCAAAGAAAGGGCATGAACATGATTTGATATCAGACCTAATTTTACTAAAAGCTAATTAATTCTTTTAGCCTCTCAAAATTAAATAATTATAATTTGCCACCCAATTTCTTTGTAAACAGTTCATATAATTTTTACATTATCCATTGATTTGTGTTATATAAATTCTGGAATATTCATGTATACATGTCATATTTATATCATTATATTTTTCATAGTTTATTATAGTGATTAAATTTAAAGAACTAGTTATTTGTTTTTGTGGTAATTGCGCGGTGCTTTAATTCATAACATAATTTAGATAATTTATTATAATGGTTCATCTAAAAATACTAAGTGTTTGTGTCATGTTTTATTTTAATTTTTGCCGTAAAATATTAACAAATTTATGTATTTTTAAAGCATCACTAATTTATTTTATTTAGATTTTGATATGTTTGTGTAATTGAGTTGTGCTCCTTTACTTTCATAATATGACATGTTTTACTCTCTTTCTACTTTTTCTGTCTTCGTTCTATAATTTGCATACCTGACATACATAAATATTTAAAAATTGAATTGCTCTCTTTCCTTACTTGGCTTACCATGCTAAGGTTTGGCTTTTTATTTTTACTATATTTTTCTAATCATATTTGATATAGTGTTAAATTTTATGTATTTAAAGTATATTTTAGCTACCTATCATTTGTTTTATGTGAATTTTAAGATTTTTATCTTTGTTGGTTTTATTTTTATTTTATAAAGTGATTCAGTTTAGTTTAGAGTATAATTTGTTTGTTCACATTGTATGACAAAACATTCATTTTCACGTTCTCATTATTTTTTAGCGTACAATATTTTCACCTTAACAATTCGTTTTACGTAGACCTTGCCATTCATTTAGATTCTTTTGTAACAAGTCATGTTATAATTATTATAAATATTTTTTTTCCTCATGTTTCAGTTTATTTTATAATTTGTATCAATTTGTCTTGGTAATTCAATTTTAACTCTTTCAGTTTATTTCATAAAGTCCAAGCAATTTTAACTCAACTTCAAACCAAATCTTAGCTTTGCCTATGGCAATGTCGACCTTCAGGCTAATTGTTGGTCGTGATTTCTTCTATAGTATTCTCTATTATTATTTTTTTTTAAATTTGAATTCACATTATCATGCGGCAACTTTGAAAAGAATGAAAGAGTTCAAAATTGCTTGGACTTTATGTTGTGGATTTAAGAGACTTGAAATTGATCAGATTTTATCTAAATGAGAATGTACTTCAAAATTAAAAAGATAATATTTAGGGATATTTTAATTTGAATTTGAAATTTGAAATGAGATTGAAGTTTTCAGAGTTTATTTTTAGGTGGTTGTAATCGCACACTTGTGTGTGCTTCTCGAAATATTTTGTTTGACTTTTTTTATTTTGTACTTTGAAACTCTTTACTTGGATATTTCTTCAAGGGTTATTTGGTTTGAAAGGTGAAGAGTTTGGGAGAGTGAATGTAACAATTGGAGACATCTTTGAGGTTTTAATTATCAATTAGTGCGAAGGTAGATTTAAACAATAATTCTATCGAGTTAAATAGTTGACTGAATTCATTCTTTGAGCTAGGCTCTACAGAGATAGGATAGTTAGATCTAAACTACATTAGCAAACTTGGCATCTTGATCTTATTTCCTCTATTGGTTATTTTGCATTACTAGCTTGCTCAATTTCTTGTTATAACAACTAATTCAACAAAAATATTGTAACAAAGACAAATCAAGTCATTTTCAGACTTGATCATGTACTTATTACTTCCAAAGATCAACATATCATCTATACATAGACATACAATGACATATCCCTTATCAATGTTCTTTGCATAAACACACTTATCAACTTTAGTGATTTTAAATTATTTGATAGTATAATTTTATCCAATTTTTCATGCCATTGTTTAAGAGCTTGTTTCAAGCCATACAATGACTTAACAAGTTTACACAACTTATGTTCTTTATTAAGGTCACCATTTAGGAAAGTTGTCTATGGATCCATTTGATGTATTTCTAGCTTGTTAATAAATCTATTAATGTCAGCATTGTAATAACTTGATTTTCGTCAATGCTAGAAAAGTCGGTTTGAGACCGAATTCTCTAAGTCAAGCTTACCCGAGAATTTTATTCGAGGAGTTCACATGACATATATGAATTTATAGGATCAAATTCCAGAGTGATTAAACTAGATAAGTTATTATTAATAGTACAAAGATTAAATTGTGAAGTAAACAAATAGAAAGAATTTAATTAAGGATTTAAGCAAACCCTTATGTGCCAATTATACCAAGGACTAAGGTGTAATAAAACCAAACTCAAAATCCATTAGTGTCCAAACATGATCTCAACCATCCATCTCCATTAATGTTGTTAAGCTTGCATGGTGGCCATTAGATAATGATTAATTAGCTTAATTAGAATTTAATTACATGTATATATATTAACTAAGTGGGAGAAAGAAAAGAAAACATATCATCTTCATCTTCTTTATAATCGAACCAAAGCAAGGAAGAAAGAAAAAAAAATAGGTTTTATATTCCTCCATTGCCTACCATAATTTTTAAAGGTGAGTAAGCTTTCTTTTGTAAATTTTCATGGATTCTTGATCTATCAAGCTTTGTGTAGTCAACCCATTAACTTTTTTTCTTTTTTTTTTTTTTTTTGTGATTTTGGAAGCTAGTTAAAATTTCCATTGTTAAATACATAGTGAATTGAAGCTTGGTACCATGTAATGATTGATAGTTAAACTTATATTAAATGAAATACATGCTAGAAATGAAGTAGAAAATGTTGAGACAAGTTTTGATTTAATGGTTATTAAGGAAACTATTGTTGAGTTATTAGGGACCTATATGTAAGAAATGAAAACATTGGGATTTATTGATATATAATGATAGTTTAAGGTCCCTAGAGTATAGTCACGAAGTTGGATTTTAACTTGATTGGAAAATTTTTGAGTTATATGAAAGTCGGACATCTGAGCACAAAGAAGTTGTCACACCCTAGATCTGGTGGACTCGATTTAAAGGCGTGTAAGTGTGAAATTATCTATTTAGCATTGTAACACCCCATACCCAAGTCCGATGCTAGGACTGGATACGAGACATTACCATATATGACTCACTTAGACATATTATTACGGCTGTGAAATTTTGTTTCGATTTAAAAACTTCTCTTTTTAGACTAATCATACATTTCATGGGCTTACAAGGCCTTAAGCCTTTATCCAAAAACTTTCTGAACTTAATCAAAAACTCTTCTTTGAAGTAGAGTTCACACACCCATGTGACTTGGGACACGCCCGTGTACCCTTAGACACGCCCGTGTACCCTTAGACATGCCCATGACTTCCAACCGTGGGGAGTTACTGACTATATTCACATGGCCTTGACACGCCCGTAGGCTTAGACCGTGTATTAATCCTTGATATACTGACTTGATCACACGGTCGGGGCACACGCCCGTGTATCCTGGCCGTGGGGGTTTTACAATTCATGGACAAGGTGCAGACTTCACACGGCCTAGGTACACGCCCATGTGTTGGCCGTGGCCTTCACACGGTTTGACCCACGCCCGTGTGTCACACTAGGTAGATAAATTAGCAGGCTATATACCAAGCCATTGCTTCCCTAAAATGCACACTCTCATACTTCATCTCAAAATAATCAATTTCTATCTCATACTTACAAAACAAACACTTTAACTAACAATTACGACTTGAAAAAATACTCCAGTCCTATACATGCCATACTCAAAACAAGTCTAAAATTGTTATACCAAAGTGTTGTCGATAGTGTGATTTTCAAACTCTTGCAGTCACGATCCTCAAGTTATCTTGGCAATACTACAAAGAAGAAGGGTAATGAAAAAGGGGTAAGGATAAAGCTTAGTAAGTTGCATAGAAATAAATAGCAACTGTAATACTCATATAAATAATTAATCAATGGTATTAACTGACCGTACACAAGTCAAAACTACTTGACCTTACTTACTTATGATTGCCCTTATCTAGCACATACCCTGCCACATATTGAGCCAATTTCTCATGACTCAATCATTAGTATCTGTATTCATTCATTCGTAGGACCTAAATATCATTCACATTTCCACTTTTAAATTCATCCGCTTATCCCACCATGCACAGGTAATAATCAAAGACGTGTTTTTATAATCACTACTATAAGTGTAAAACCATTGCCATACTCTTGAGGTGGTCTTACATGGAGACTCCTCTAGGTAATAATGCCATATCACAGACATGGTCTTATATAGGATTACCCCTCGGTGCTATTGCCATATCCCAGATATGGTCTTACATTAGCTCTCATCTCAATGCCGATGCCATGTTCCAAACATGGTCTTACACTGGCTCTCGTAATGTGGCCGATGCCATATCCCAGACATGGTCTTACATTGACCCTCATAATATGACTGATTCCATGTCCTAGACATGGTCTTACACTGACCCTCATAAGATGGCCAATGCCATGTCCCAGACATGGTCTTATACTGACCCTCATAATATGTGACAGCATTCTCATATTCATTATAGTCCATTCGGACTTCGGTATCATATTCAACATCAAATTCTCAATTTAATAAAGTATCATGCATCAATGTGATACCAAGCATCCACAATTTTACTAATATAAATATTGCATTAATTTACATACAACTCACCTCGTTTTTAAAATGAGCTAGTTATTCGGTTTAGTCCACGACTTTATCCTTTCCCCGATCGAGGAAAATTCTCATCTCTTCTTGCTCTTTAATAGCAAATTAGCCCATTTTAATCACTACATTAATTTAAGCAATTCAATAATCATGTTTAAGCAAAATTTTCATTTTACCCATAGACTTCAGCAAAATGACCATTTTGCCCGTAGGCTCAAAAATTTATTCTAATCACATTACCACATTCAACAAGCCTAGGTAAACATTTAATACTCTTATAGCTACCATCAAAACTCAATATTTCACATACTTACTACAAGATATATAACTCTTTCATTAAGGTCCTGTTTGGTGTTCTCATGCTAACACCCTTTTCAAAAGTTGTTCATCTAACAACTAAGACTCAAGTTCTTCCTTAAAAATGCAGCAAATAACTAAGGTAGCTCTCATGGTAGAACTTTAAACTTTTCACAACATTTCATAATAGTCCCCTCATTTGAAAGCTTAAGCTTTAGGGGTCTCAAAAGTACAATTCTTATCAAGAAAAGTTCACTAGAACACTTACTTGAATGGATGAGAGCTTGCTGAAATTTTTGAAGGTTTATACCCCTTATTTGCTGCTAATTTTTGGTGGAAGATGATAGGAGAAAAAATGATAACTTTTTCTCTCCTTATTTTATTCATACAAGTCAAATAACTTACCCACTATCACCAACTTTGACCAATATTATCATCTTTGTCTCCTATGGCCGGCCATGCTCTATTTGGGGGTCTAATTTCCTTTTAAAGACCTCCAATTAACAAACTATGGCCATTTGGTACTTTTAGCATATAGAATGGAACTTTCGCACTTCATGCGATTTAGTCCTTTTTCGCGATTAAACATGAAATCGCTAAAATTAAAGTACCAAAATTTTCATGCTCATATGGTATCATGTTCTAACTCATAATATAACATGAAAATAAATTCTCAAATCTCGATTAGTGATCCCGAGATCACTATTCTAACTAACCCTTAAATCGAGCTGTTACAAGCGTAGTGTAGTCCACCCATTTATAGCCGTTTGATGAAAATGATTAGGTGCAAGGTAACCACTGCATAAGAAATCAAAGATTATATCTTAGGTTATTCTACTATTTAAGAAAGTATATTATAAGTAAAAAGTAAGTTTGGTAAGGGATACTGCCAAATGCATAGTATGCCTAGCTTATCTCAACACTATGCTAGTTTGGTTTCATAATGTGAATTGGTTAAGAGTCAACTAAATTGATTGGTCAAATAATATTTGTACAGGACATTCATTTATATTTCTCTCGGACTATGTATGTCATTTATTAGGACAAGTTCTGGAAACCAATGGCAGTTGTCAAGTTCCACTAAGAGAACTGGACATATATATGCATGGTGAGAAAGGTTGGTCGGGGGAGGGCTCTTCTTCCTACAATTTTATTCTCTAGGTTTCCTTTTTTTATTAAGCTGGAAGCTAAGAGTTTTTAATTGATCAGGGGAAAATCTACTTCTTGTTGTTGCTGTTGGGTCGAGATGGATGTCTAGGTCTAGAGCTTTGAGCTACAATTTAGGTGAGTACCAGGTGAGTCTCTATTATCACTACTTGCATGTGAACTATTCAAGTAGATTTATATAACTGATGATGATATCTCATATAAATGGTAAGAATAGAAGGAAAAGTAAAGATGTTACATGTGTAATGATAATATGTATGAAATATTAATTGAATATGAAGTTGAGTGGTAAGTATGCTGGTAAAGTACGATATGGAAATGAATGAATCAATCAGAAGTGTGAGAAAATCTAGACAAGTGAATTTTGAGTAAAATATCCCTTGTGGTGACTCTGGCAGAATAGTTATATTTCTAATTAGACTGATAGATTGTAACAGCCTGTTTTAGACCCTAGTCGGAAAACTAGTTTCGGGACCACAAACCTTAGTCAGAAAAATGTTTTAATATTATTTTCCATGCTTAAAGTATGTGAATTGACATGTGTGAAATTTTCGTTATTTAATTTAATCATTTGAGTGCCCGATTTGTTGAAAGGACTAAATAACAAAAAAGATAAAAGTGGCATTCTATATGTTTAATGTGTTGGATTGCTTTGGCTTTTGAATATGATGGCCTTAAAATGGCAATTATGCCATAAGAATTATGAGTGGACATTAATGGCCTTTGTTGACATGTTTTATATGTTTAATTTTAATGGATAAAATGGTAAATGGCAAATTAAATGATGAATTGATAAAACCAATGCATGAAAATAGTCATATTGTGTTCATCTTTGTCGAAATTACAAAGAAAAAGAAAAGAAAAAGAGTCTTTAGGGTTCGACACTCATTTTGACTAATCAAGGTATGCATTTTGATCCATTTTTTTATGATTTTTATGTTTTTGTGATTGTTGATTGGCATTCTGTCAAGCCCATGCCTCAATTTCAGAATTTGTTGATAATTTTGAGTTATGCCATTGATGATTTTGTGAGTTTAATGATGTTAATTGATGAATTGTGAAAGCTTGGTGTGAGATATTATGTTTTGTATTTGGATTTTTGATGAATTTGAGTATATTGGGCTAAATTGTGAAAATGAGAAATTGAAGGGCTAAAATGTGAAATAAATAAAACATGTGGGCTTATATGAACTAAGGGAATATTCGGCTAAGCCTTTGTATAAGGAAATTATGTGTATTTTGTGATTTTGTGCAATGAGGACTAAAACGTTAAAATGTGAAAATATGAGGGCTAATTTGTAAAATGCCCTAAATATGTGTAAATGGATTTAATTGAATGATTTGGTGAATAAAAGAGTTAAATTTGAATGTGTATAGATCAAAAACCAAAGAAAACGAAATTAGATCGGGGGAAATCGAAAGTAGTTGAATAGCCATTCGTTTCCGTTCTTTCCCGTACGAGGTAAATTTATATACAAATAAATGTGTTTGAATTGAATTATTGTTCCTTATATGTTAATGAAATGTGATGAATGGCTATTGGAGCTGAATATGTGAAATCTGAGAAAATTCCAATAATGTGATGTATAACACCCGTTACCCGTGTTCGATGCTGGGAAAGGATACGAGGCATTACCGTACTTAACCTTGCTTGAACATGTATTATTGGGCTATAAATTTCATTTCAACTTAAAACCTTTCATCCTTGATCATAACATGCATAATATAGGCTTATGAGGCCTTAAACATACATTCGAAAAGTTTTGGAGTTCAACCGAAAACTTTTACACTATTAGAAAATTTTTACCTAAACAGGGGTCACACGCTCGTGTGACATGGGACACGCCCGTGTGGTTGGACCGTGTGGTCTCACATGCCCATGTCCCTAGCCCATGTGGAATTTATTTTCCCTTCGAACCTACAGGAGTTTTCACACTGGACACACGCCCGTGTCTATAACCCGTGTCCTTCACACGGCCTAGACAAGCCCGTGTCCTCTGCCCGTGACCTCTGCTCATAAAGCTCTCTATTTATGACGTCATCAACCTCTTAAGAGCACATGACCTAGGCACACGCCCGTGTGCTTGCCCGTGTGACGAATCAAATTCTCGTAAGTTGATGCAGTGGACAACGGCCTATAAACACACCTATGGGGCTAATCCGTATGTCACACATGGCTTAGACACACGTCTGTGTGTCTACCCTGTGGACAATTAGAGGCTGTTTTCCAAGCCAATTGCCACCCTGAAACACAAACACACTTATACCAACTCAAGCAACATATAACATAACAATCATGCACTATGAAGGATCCCCCAAATCATCATTCATACTCCTCACATATAACTCCATCGATTGCATAAACTTTCACATCATTAAACTCATCATCATTAATGAATAAAACTTGACAAATATTGGCCAATTTCTATTGGGCATATAAAAAAGAGTGAGTAACCTTAATAGCCAACACTTTGGCTCCCAATATAACATAAGTCAAAATGATCAAGTTCTTATACACGCCATACTCGAAACAAATCAACTTTGCTATACCAATATAGTAATTGATAGTGTGATCTGAGCTCCACGTTCTACAATCCCCGAGCTAGCTTAGCGATACTACAAGGAAAAAGGAAAAGAGAGGTGTAAGCATACAACTTAGTAAGTTTGCATGAAATTTATATAGCAACATCATTGCTCATAATAAACTCTTCCATCTCATGAAACAATAGCAACATCAGTCTCAAATGCTTAGGCATACTTACTCATACTTACTCTTACCTATCACATATTAGATTATGATTTCATAACCTGTATTTTACACATGGTACCTGTATTCACTTAGTCACATAGTTTAGCACTTATGCTGTAACATCCTAAAATCTGAGTATCGATATGATACATGTTTTGGTGCTTAACTTGTGTATAATTAAAATTTTGCATGTTTAATATAGTCTTGAGAAGACTTGGGAATTATTCAGATTTAGAATAAATTTTAGTAAGGAGTACTTAATTGAAGTGGATCAAGTGACTTTGAGGTTTAAGTAAATTTAAGTGTCAAAAACTAGCATAAGATGAGCTAGTAGCAAGGTGGTGTTGGCGCATGTATGTTTGCTTGAGGGAAAGGTTCGAATCCTTGAATGTGCATTGAGTTTTGTTTTTATTTTGTTTCCTCCTTCAATGTGTCGGTCATGGATAAGGATTAGGATGAGTTGGATATCATTTTTGGCAAGAAGACCAAAGGAAAAAGGTAAGTAAAAGTTTAAGGAAAAGAATCTCATGATTTAAGGTGATAGGGGGACATAAGGCATGAATCAAGGGCTTTGTTTTGGAAATTTTGAATGACCAAATTGTCCATGAACATGGACGGCATAGGGACCTAAGGGGATGGCTGGATTTTGGTGTTGGTTTGGTAGGATTAGGTGCTTGATGAGCACATTTTCCATTTACCATTTGGTGTCTTAGCAAACTTTTCTCTCCAATTTTTCCCTCTCTCTAGCCGAATGTACCATGAGCATTGAGGAAGCAATTGTTGCTTTTGCCATTTCTTTTTTTTTGACCATTTCGATCTTAATTTGATCACTCTCTCTAAAAATTTTCTCTTTTCTTTGTGACCGAAACCATATAGCCATCAAAGACCATTTCTTTTCTTCTCTTTTTTCTATTCATTGCCGAATGCACAGTTGTCCCTAAACTTCTCTCTTTTCTCTTCTCCCTATTCTTTTTCCTCTCCATTTTACTTATCATACAAACACATATTTTTCTTTCATCTATCTTCTATGGCCGAATGTTTGTGATCATCATCATAGCCAAATCTTTCATTCTTCATCACATCTATTTTCAATCATTTTCTTCTATTCAAATTTTGGATCATCGGTAAGAATCATTTCTTTGTCTTTTCTTTTGCTATTTGGTCACCTTGGCCGAATGTTAGAATGTCTTGGAAGAGACTTTTAAATTGATTAACCAATCACTTATTCAAATGTTTTCTTTCGTTATTTTTAGTGAAATAGTGGAAGGGTCGAATCATCATCTTTTTGGAGAAATCTTGAAGTTCATTTAAGATTTGATCGTAACGTTCAAAGGATTCTTTTGAGATCATTCAGAATATTAAGGTAAGCCGAATTCACTCTTTTAAGTCATTAGTCTTAAGATTTTCGATATATTGTTAGGACTAATGATCCTTTGTCTTTGAAGATAATTAAGATAGGGACGAAAAGGGTTGTTAATAGTGTCCGGAAGAGGGGTGGTTCTATTATTCCCCCTAAATTCAAGCGAAGGATTGTTTTGGGAATCCGAGACTTTCCACCCGGTTGTGGACCCTCATCAGAGGAGAATCAATTTTTGAAGTCGTACGTACCCCCGAGCCATTGTTTACTCGTGGTTATGAACCTTTGATCAGAGAGAAATCGTAAATAGTGGTTGTTCGAGATTCGAGGGTAAGATCTAGATCGCTTAACATTAGTATAGTTTTATAAGTATTAGTGTTCTAATCAAGTGTGACACGTATATAGGTATCGACGAGCGGGAAAGTGTAGTTTTCACCGTAATCAGGTGTGTAACTTCACACTTATCTCATGGGTTATACTATATCGTAAGCGTTAAAAAAAATCATAAATTCGGTGAAATTGAAAAAAAATACGTTATAAATACTTTTATGTGACTGTATGAAACCGAAATTGAAGTGGTGGAAAATTACGGATTTGCCCTTAATGGGTTATTTTGTGAAAGAAAGTGATATTTTGGGCCATATGATTATTTTGATAAATTGGCCAAGTGTGGAAATTGTGAAACGGCCTCATGTGTTAAATGGGCCAAATTTACGAAAATGTCCCTATGGACCGAATTACATAAATACCCTTTTATGGGCCAAATTGAAATATGTCGTTTAATGGGCCAAATTGAAGTACGTTGCTTTATGGGCCAAAAGTGATATTAATGTGATATGAGATGAAATGGGCCAAGTTGCTAGATAGTTAAATGGGCCAAATTGCTATTTTTGACTAATGGGCCAAATTGATAAATTGTAAATGGGTTTTTATTAAAATTACCTTATGAATATTTTGTTATGCATTATCATATACATGACTGTATGGATTGGGATAATTGATGAAGAGAAGAAAGGCCTGATGCCAAAAATCTAGATCGGTGACTCTGTCACGATGGCCTGCTGCCCAAAAATCTAGATCGGTGGTTCTACCACGAATCTTATAAATGTCCTGTTGCCACAAATCTTATAAATGGCCTGTTGCCACAAATATTATAATTGGCTTAAAGCCTCCTATTGGTGTGTTGGCGGGGTGGGTTGACTTGATCCCCACAGGTGTGATGGTTGGTACGGGTGGTATGTAGCAGATGGAAATTAGGCTTGGTTGGGAATTGCATATCACATGCATTATTATTTTTTTTATATACTTGATTTATAAATATTTACATTTGCAAAATGGGCTCAAGCCCAATTATATGTTCATATGGTTTTGGCCCGTGAATACGGTAAGTGGGTTACACATTGAGTTCTAAGTAACTCACCCCATTTTTCTTACCCTCTCGTAATAATAATTGATGGAGACTTGGGTCGGAGATGACTTCATGTGGAAGATATACTACAAATGGTGGTTTATATATCTTTAAAACTTCTTTAATAATTTTTATTAAGTACTATTTTAATGGCGATGTAATAAGGCCTCTTTAATTATTTTCATGGATTTTATTATGCGGATGTATTTTATTATGTTTTAGTTTTCTTAAATTAGACTGATTTAGTTTTTCATAAATGTTTTCTAAAACTCTCGCATAAAAGAAAGGTTTTTCTTAAATATCACTGAAACTTAGGAAATTCTTTTAAAACTCTTGGATGAAATATTTCGACTAAATAAATTTAAAATTTTAAATCAACTACTACTCTGTAAATCAAATGATAAACTCTTGTATTTTTAATCATGGATTTCAAATAAACCTCGATTTTCGATATAGTCATTCTCTTAATCGGTTTGAAGATTTGATTTCCTACATCGTTGATGATTTGAATGCACATTCAATTTGTGTGGCATGCCAAAATCGGGCTTAATGCATAGGCCGGGTATGGGGTGTTACATTTTATGGTATCAGAGCCAGTTTCAAAACTCGGTTGTGGTTTGGGTTCAACAATGATTTTTGTTTAAAAACTACTTAAATTGCTAGACCTTATGTTTTAAAAGTAGTATGGCACCACGAGCATCCGGCACCAAGTAAGTATTTTTTTATTAAATGTTTATTATTGTGATAAGATCTTAGGAACACTCTAGAACTTCTAGTTTTAGGTGTTGAAAACGATAGAGATCGAGACTATAAGATGTGATTGTGAAAACAACCCTATCTCTTATATCTCATAAAATATCGTTAATAAACACTGAAATAGTATTCTGATTCATAAAACTTGTAATCAGATTAAAATCAAATTAGTCATTATGAGCACTAGAGGACATGGTCGTGAACGTGGTAGACGTGGTCGTGGTAGAGGACGAGGTGCTGCGTCTGAAGCGCAGGGTCATATGCCGAAAATGGATGCACCTGCGTCATTCAAGAGCGAAACTGGATCTCATGATCATGCGAATGAGGATAATGCTTTGACTCAAGCAATGTTGTGAGTCTTAGAAAGAGTAGATGGGGCTAGAATTGGGCCAGTAGCTCGGGGATCAATATCGGAACGACTCAAGTCTAGTGGTGTAGAAGTTTTTAGAGGTGTCTCCGGTGTAGCTCCGAATGTGGCAGGATATTGGATTGAGGCTGTAGAACGAATTATGGATGATCTGGAGTGCACCGTCGAGCAGAAACTGAGAGGAGCTGTCTCCTTGTTAAGAGACGAGGCGTATTAATGGTGGCTTACTGTTCGAGAAGGCACCGAGGCTGCATTGGTTACTTGGAACTTCTTTAAAGCTGCTTTCCAAGGGAAGTACATCAGGACAAGTTATGTAGATGCTCGAACGAAGGAATTCCTGAATTTGGTTCAAGGAAGTAAGACGGTGGCAGCTTACGAGGTAGAATTTCTTCACTTGAGCCGTTATGCTCGTACAATAGTGCCGACTGATCATGAGCATTGTGTACGCTTTGAGGATGGGCTGAATGATGAGTTGCGGGTACTGATAGCCCCACAACAAGTACAAACTTTTACCTCGCTTGTAGAGAAAGCTAAGATAGCCGAAGAGGCTAAGAATTCAGAACGTCAAAACAGGGAAAAAGTTAGAGGCAAGAGGGATTTTAAGTACTCAGGTCCTTCAAAAAGGTTTCAAAAAGGCCACGGAATGATGAGCCAGTTCAAGCTAGAGCACCTGTGACTACCAATCAGAGTCGAGAATGTGCCGACTGTAGAAGATGACACCTCGAAGAATGTTGGAGGAAAACTGGTGCTTGCTATAAATATGGTTCCAAGGATCATCAGTATAAGAATTGCCCTCAACGGACTGATATGACTCAGGAAGTTCGTAACCCTGATACTCAGCCAACTAGAGGTACTCAGCAGCCACCGAGAGACCGTGGACCAGGTCATGGTGGTAATGGTAATGGACGTGGTTAGGGTGCACCGGGTCGAGGTAATGGCTTTAGAGGTAACACGGAGGCAAGACAGTTGGGATTGGTCTATGCGGTTAGGCATCGTGAAGACGACGATACACCTGATGTGATAACTGGTACGTTTTTCATCTCTGATGTACCTGTTACTACTTTGATAGATATCGGGTCTACCCACTCGTATGTTGCTAGTGCCATATCTGGAAACCTAAATATTAGATCTGAGATTACCGATAGAGAGATGACGATAATTAGTCCTTTAGGACAGTCGGTAATAGTGAATAAATTATTTAGAGATGTGCCATTGGAGATTCAAAGAGAGGTATTTCTAGCGGACTTGATGGAATTACCTTTCGGTGAGTTTGATCTTATTTTGGGCATGGATTGGTTGGTGAAGCATCGGGCGTAATTGGATTGTGCCAAAAAGCGGATGCCAATAAAGACTGTGGATGATGAGGAGATAATAATGATAGGCGAGCGAAGAAACTTTTTGGCAAATGTGGTATCTACTTTGAAAGCAGAAAAGTTGGTGCGGAAAGGGTATGGAGCATTCCTAGCCTTCATCAATGCTTTGGATGCCAAGGATTTATCGGTAGAAGGTGTGAGAACGGTGAAAGAATTTCCAGATGTCTTTCTCGAAGAACTTCCGGGTATACCTCCAGATCAGGAAGTAGAATTTGGCATTGAGCTTTTGCCTGGAACGGCTCCGGTGTCCATTACTCCTTATAGAATGGCACCGAAGGAGTTAGCGGAGCTTAAAAATTCAAGAACTGCTAGATCGAGAATTTATTCGACCAAGTGTGTCTCCGTGAGGAGCACCGATTTTGTTCGTCAAGAAGAAGGATGGGTCGATGTGTATGTGCATTGATTATAGGCAGTTGAATAAGTTGACGATCAAGAATAGGTATCCATTGCCGAGAATCGATGACTTGTTTGATCAATTGAGAGGAGCTTCAGTCTTCTCCAAGATTGATTTTAGATAAGGTTATCATCAACTCAAGGTGAAAGAGGCAGATATTCATAAGACGGCATTCCAAACTCGCTATGGACATTATGAGTTTTTAGTGATGCCGTTGGTTTGACCAATGCACCAACTACATTTATGGACATGATGAATCAAGTCTTTCAACCCTATTTAGATCGGTTTGTAGTAGTGTTCATAGATGACATCTTGGTATATTCGAGGAATGAAGAAGAACATGACTCACATTTGCGCACTGTGTTGCAAATTTTGCAAGATAAGCAACTTTATGCCAAATTCAGTAAGTGTGAATTTTGGTTGAAGGAAGTGACTTTATTGGGTCATGTAGTGTCAGCCGAAGGAATAAGAGTTGATCCTCGAAAGGTAGAGGCTGTGCTGGATTGGAAATCGCCGAAGTCAGTGGCTGAGATTCGGAGTTTCTTGGGTTTGGCTGGGTATTATAGACGCTTTGTTGAAGGGTTTTCGTTGATTGCTGCACCCCTAACTAAGCTGTTACGAAAGGAAGTACCATATGTGTGGACCGATAAACAACAAAAAAGTTTCAAGAAACTGAAGAAGATTCTAATGGAAGCGCCAGTACTGATTCAACCTAAGGCTGGAAAAGAGTTTACCGTTTACTGTGATGTGTCACATACGGGTTTAGGATGTGTACTGATGCAAAGTGGAAAAGTGGTAGCTTATGCTTCTCGACAGTTGAGGCCACACAAAGTCAACTATCCTCTCATGCTTTGGAGTTGGCTGCGGTGGTGTTTGCCTTAAATATTTGGAGGCATTATCTCTACGGTGAGAAGTCAATCATTTATACGGACAATAAGAGTCTTAAGTATCTCCTTACCCAAAAAGAGTTGAATTTAAGACAACGAAGATGGGTGGAGCTGTTAAAGGATTATGATTTCTCAATCGAGTACCATCCTAGAAAGGCTAACGTTGTGGCAGACGCGTTGAGTCGTAAGGTTGTATCGGAGTTAAGAGCAATGTTTGCTCATCTTAGTTTGTATGAGGATGGCAGTCTGCTAGTGGAACTTCAGGTGAAGCCTCTATGGTTGGAGCAAATCAAGGAAAAGCAATTATCCGATGAAAAGTTGGGTTCTTTAATACAACAAGTTGAAAGCGGTATAATAGGGGATTTTGGTTTGAACAAGGATGGTGTACTGTGTTTTCGTGGAAGGGTTTGTATGCCCAAGGATTCGGATTTGAGACAAATGATTCTTCTAGAGCGCATAGTAGCCCTTATGCTATGCACCCCGGAGGAAATAAGATGTATCGAGATCTCCGTGAATAGTATTGGTGGCCAAAGTTAAAGTGAGAGGTTACTGATTTAGTGGGAAAGTGTTTGACTTATCAACAAGTGAAGGCGAAACATCAATTACCATTGGGTTTATTGCAACCAGTAAAGATTCCTCTATGGAAATGAGAGCGGATAATGATGGATTTTGTTAGTGGTTTACCCTTAACACCTACTAAGAAAGATTCATGCGGGTGGTAGTAGATCGATTAACGAAACGCGCCATTTTCTACTAGTTCGTACGGATTACTTGTTGCAGAAGTTGGCTAAACTATATGTATCTGAAAGCGTGAGGTTGCATAGGGTACCAGTGTCTATCATATCAGACAAGGATCCTAGATTTACATCACGGTTTTGGAAAGCTTTACATGAGGCTTTGGGAACAAAGTTAAACTTCAGTACGGCTTTTCATCCTCAGTCAGATGGTCAGTCAGAAAGAGTAATTCAGATTTTGGAAGACATGTTACAAGGTTGTGTGATTGACTTCAGAGGTAGTTGGGGGGATTTTCTACCATTGGCAGAGTTCGCGTATAATAACAGTTATCAATCCAATATCCAAATGGTGCCCTATGAAGCGTTATACGGTCGCAGGTGTCGTACTCCAACTTGTTGGACTGAATTAGGGGAACGACGGTTGTTGGGTCCTGAACTGATATCTGAGACGGAAGAAAAAGTAAAGGTGATTCGAGGAGATTAAAGGAAGCTTCGGATAGACAAAAGTCGATGCGGATCAAGGACCAATGAAAATCTTAGATCGCGATGTTAAGGTGTTAAAGAAGACATGACTAAATCTCGCCCGATTTAAAGAATTTTATGTATCGAATTATTCCACTGCTTTAAAAGCAGTCTTATGAATATTAAAGGAACTTTGTTTTCATGAGTCCACTTAGTCCTATCAATTTTAGTTTCTAAAGTAGTCTTACTATCACTAGCCATTCAATCTCACCAATATCATTACCACAAACAATAGTACGGTACTTACTCGGGCTGGATTGGTGCGGTGAGGAATCTGTATGTTACAGGAAAAGAATTTTGAGAGGTTTAGGTTTAAGTTTAAAAGTTTGATGAATCACTTTGCCATATTTTGATCTTGTAGAAAAAGCGAGTAGGATCATGCCAACACACATCATAACAAAATAATACAAGTAATGCACCGATCCTAGCCAACCATATCTCCTTTTCTACCCGTGTGGTACCAAACCTTTGGTGGTGCCAAACCATGGTGACCCAAAGTCACGATATCCATAATATAGTGCCAAACCACTGGTGACCCAAAGTCACAATAATCCAATGATGGGGCCAACCCATCGTGTGATACCAAATCACTAGCGACAATCCCGTATCTCATAAGTGGGGCCAACCCACGGTGGTGTCAAACCACGTGGATGAGTCGCAATGAGGTGCCAAACCTCCGTGTCCCAAAGACACATGTGATGCCAAATCACCGTGACCGCACCACAAATCCGATGATGGGGCCAACCCATCGTAGTGATACCAAATCACCGCGCCAATCCCAGATAATCAAGCTCAGGGGCCAACCCACGCAGTAATCGACGAGACGCGAGGTGCCAAACCTCGTGACCCAAAGTCACAAAATATCATTGTGGTACCAAACCACCGGAGGTGCCAAACCTCGGTGTCCCAAAACACAAAGGTCCCAAAGACACGGATATCATACTCCTCCTCTCATATCACCCAATAGCATATCATACTAAATGCAAAATCGCAATCATGCTATCATGCTCACATGCTTAATATGGCATCTCAAAGTATATACATCTTTGAACAAGAAAAAGAATTGGAGAGAGTGTTTTGGAGATGAAAGCTTTGGCTACCAATGCTCAACAAAGAAAGAAAAATGTGGAAAAAGACAATACCAAATTCGGTTTACACAAATGACAAAGAAGGAAAAATGCAAAGAACACGGCTTCACCAAAATGTAGAAAGAGTGCAAAGTTTAGCAAATAAAGTTGCTTTGTGTTTGGTTTCAAGGAGCAAAAATGGAAGGTTCTTTTGGCTTAGGCTATTTGCAAATGAAGAGATCTTTTGCTAGCTTTTGACTAAGCGAAAATTAGCTTACCAAAATAAAATTGTGATCGAAAATACACATTTGCCTAAGTGGAAATTTCGCACTCTCCTCACTCCTCACAACACTCACCAACCGCCAAACTCCCCAAAGAATCTCCTAAAACCGCCAACCTCCCCAATCACTCCCAAGCCACTAATGAAAATCTTAGATCGCGATGTTGGTTAAGGTTCTTTAGTGTAATCACAGAGCGGAAGAAGCTATGTGGGAGCTTGAGGATGCAATTTGACAGCAATATCCTCATCTCTTTTAACTAGGTAAATTTTGAGGACGAAATTTTCTTTAAGGAGGGTAGAGTTGTAACATCCTAAAATCTGAGTATCGATATGATACATGTTTTGGTGCTTAACTTATGTATAATAAAATTTTACATGTTTAATATAGTCTTGAGAAGACTTGGGAATTATTCAAAATTAGAATAAATTTTAGTAAGGAGTATTTAATTGAAGTGGATCAAGTGACTTTGAGGTTTAAGTAAATTTAAGTGTCAAAAACTACCATAAGATGAGCTAGTAGCAAGGTGGTGTTGGCGCATGTATGTTTGCTTGAGGGAAAAGGTTTGAATCCTTGAATATGCATTGAGTTTTATTTTTATTTTGTTTCCTCTTTCAATGTGTCGGTCATGGATAAGGATTAGGATGAGTTGGATATCATTTTTGGCAAGAAGACCAAAGGAAAATGGTAAGTAAAAGTTTAAGGAAAAGAATCTCATGATTTAAGGTGATAGGGGGACATAAGGCATGAATCAAGGGCTTTGTTTTGGAAATTTTGAATGGCCAAATTGTCCATGAACATGGACGGCATAGGGGGCTAAAGGGGATGGCCGGATTTTGGTGTTGGTTTGGTAGGATTAGGTGCTTGATGAGCACATTTTCCATTTACCATTTGGTGTCTTAGCAAAATTTTCTCTCCAATTTTTCTCTCTCCCTAGCCGAATGTACCATGAGCATTGAGGAAACAATTGTTGCTTTTGCCATTTCTTCTTTTTTGACCATTTCGATCTTAATTTGATCACTCTCTCTAAAACTTTTCTCTTTTCTTTGTGACCTAAACCATATAGACATCAAAGACCATTTCTTTTCTTCTCTTTTTTCTCTTCATTGCCGAATGCACAATTGTCCCTAAACTTCTCTCTTTTCTCTTCTCCCTATTCTCTTTTCCTCTCCATTTTACTTATCATACAAACACATATTTTTCTTTCATCTATCTTCTATGGCCGAATGTTTGTGATCATCATCATAATGAATCTTTCATTCTTCATAACATCTATTTTCAATCATTTTCTTCTATTCAAACTTTGGATCATCGGTAAGAATCATTTCTTTGTCTTTTCTTTTGCTATCCGCCACCTTGGCGAATGTTAGAGTGTCTTGGAAGAGACTTTTAAACCGATTAACCAATCACTTATTCAAATGTTTTCTTTCATTATTTTAGTGAAATAGTGGAAGGGTCGAATCATTATCTTTTTGAGAAATCTTGAAGTTCATTTAATATTTGATCATAACGTTCAAAGGATTCTTTTGAGATCATTCGGAATATTAAGGTAAGCCAAATTCACTCTTTTAAGTCATTAGTCTTAAGATTTTCGATATATTGTTAGGACTAATGATCCTTTGTCTTTGAAGACAATCAAGATAGGGACGAAAAGGGTTGTTAATAGTGTCCGGAAGAGGGGTGGTTCTATTATTCCCCCTAAATTCAAGCGAAGGACTGTTTCGGGAATCCAAGACTTTCCATCGGGTTGTGGACCCTCATCCGAGGAGAATCGATTTTTCGAAGTCGTACGTACCCCAAGCCATTGTTTACTCGTGGTTCTGAACCTTTGATCGGAGAGAAATCGCAAATAGTGGTTGTTCGAGATTCCGAGGGTAAGATCTAGATCGCTTAACATTAGTATAGTTTTATAAGTATTAGTGTTCTAATCAAGTGTGACACGTATATAGGTATCGACGAGCGGGAAAGTGTAGTTCTCACCGTAATCAAGTGTGTAACTTCACACTTATCTCATGGGTTATACTATATCGTAAGCGTTAAAATAAAAATTGTAAATCCGGTGAAATTGAAAAAAAATACGTTATATTAATACTTTTATGTGAATGTATAAACCGAAATTGAAGTGGTGGAAAATTACGGATTTGCCCTTAATGGGTTATTTTGTGAAAGAAAGTGATATTTTGGGCCATATGATTATTTTGATAAATTGGCCAAGTGTGGAAATTGTGGAACGGCCTCATGTGTTAAATGGGCCAAATTTATGAAAATGTCCCTATGGACCGAATTACATAAATACCCTTTTATGGGCCAAATTGAAATATGTTGTTTTATGGGCCAAATTGAAATATGTCGTTTAATGGGCCAAATTGAAATATGTTGCTTTATGGGCCAAAAGTGATATTAATGTGATATGAGATGAAATGGGCCAAGTTGCTAGATCGTTAAATGGGCCAAATTGCTATTTTTCACTAATGGGCCAAATTGATAAATTGTAATATGAGTTTTATTAAAATTACCTTATGAATATTTTGTTATGCATTATTATATACATGACTGCATGGGTTGGGATAATTGATGAAGAGAAGAAAGGCCTGATGCCAAAAATCTAGATCGGTGACTCTGTCACGATGGCCTGCTACCCAAAAATCTAGATCGGTGGTTCTACCACGAATATTATAAATGGCAGTTGCCACAAAGCTTATAAATGGCCTGTTGCCACAAATATTATAATTGGCTTAAAGCCTGCTATTGGTGTGTTGGCGGGGTGGGTTGACTTGATCCCCACAGGTGTGATGGTTGGTACAGGTGGTGTGTAGCGAATGGAAATTAGGCTTGGTTGGGAATTGCATATCACATGCATTATTATTTTTTTTTATATACTTGATTTATAAATATTTACATTTGCAAAATGGGCTCAAGCCCAAGTATATGTTTATATGGTTTTGGCCAGTGAATACGGTAAGTGGGTTACACATTGAGTTCTAAGTAACTCACCCCATTTTTCTTACCCCTCTCAGATAATAATAATTGATGGAGACTTGGGTCGGAGATGACTTTGTGTGGAAGCTATACTACAAATGGTGGTTTATATATCTTTAAAACTTCTTTAATAATTTTTATTAAGTACTATTTTAATGGCTATGTAATAAGGCCTCTTTAATTATTTTCATGGATTTTATTATGCGGATGGATTTTAGTATGTTTTAGTTTTCCTAAATTGGACTGATTTAGTTTTTCATAAATGTTTTTTAAAACTCTCGCGTAAAATAAAGGTTTTTCTTAAATATCACTGAAACTTAGGAAATTCTTTTAAAATTCTTCGATGAAATATTTCGACTAAATAAATTTAAAATTTTAAATCAACTACTACTCTGTAAATCAAATGATAAACTCTTGTGTTTTTAATCATGGATTTCAAATAAACCTCGATTTTCGATAAAGTCATTCTCTTAATCATTTTGAAGATTTGATTTCCTACATCGTTGATGATTTGAATGCACGTTCAATTTGTGTGGCATGCCAAAATTCGGGCTTAATGCATAGGCCGGGTATGGGGTGTTACATATGCAATTATAAACATAAACTCAAAGTTTTCATCATCCTTAACATAAATGTAACTCAATGCCATCCTTGTATAACTTGGCTTTATATCATCTTTACATACTTAGCTCTTTTATCCGATGAATTACTCGAATATCGGAGGATTCTCAATCTCATCGTGCATGTATCTCGATGCCAATGCCACATCCTAGATATGGTCTTACATGGAATCACCTCTTGATGCTGATGCCATATCCCAAATATGGTCTTACACAAGATTTCTTAGCTCGATGTCGATGCCATGTCCCAGACATGGTCTTACGCGAGATCTTCCTTTGGTGCTGAAGCCATGTCCCAAACATGGTCTTACACATGACCTTCCTTCTATGGTGCCGATGCCATGTCCCAGACATGGTCTTATACAGGACATTCCTTATATGGTGCCGATGCCATGTCCCAAACATGGTATTGTACGGGACCTTCCTTATTCGATGCTGATGCCATATCCCAGACATGGTCTTATACAGGATCTACGTTCGGTGCCGGATGCCATGTCCCAGACATGGTCTTATACGGGACATAGATTTGGTGTCGATGCCATATCCCAATTATGTTCTTATACAAGACCTTCCTTATCTCTTGGCATGATATATGTATCCTCGTTATTCCGAGTCTTCAACCGGGACTTCAACTTACATGTTCTCATTCATTTTCTCACCAAGACATTATTAATCGACTTCATGGAACTAATAAGCATTGCATAAAATAATAAGTAATTTAAACACAGTAACACATGTAACCTTAATTTCTCACAAACTTACCTCGGTACCCAAAATATATATAGATGTTCGATGTAGTCTGCAACCTTGTTCTTGCCCGATTTCGGTTTGGGCTTCACGTTTCTTGATCTATAATGACAATTTCACTTATTTAATACTCACATTGACTAAATCAACTCATGAAGCACACTTTGGAAAAATTACGATTTTGTACCTAAACTTTCTCATAATTACACTTTTGCCCCTAGGCTCGTAAAATGATTTTTATTCAACTTCCTTGTATTTTAAGCTTAGCTGAATTATTCTCTTAACTACAACATCGCTTAATTTCCACTATTTCACTCATGTATGACCAATTTTATAACTTTTATAATTTGGTCCTTTTATTCATTTTTCATGAAAATCACTTAGAAAAAGATGTTTATCATACATCAAACTTTCATATTCTTCTTTAAAACATCAAAATACATGCATGTCATACATGGGTAAATTTTTGAACATAAACCCTAGCTCAAAATATAGCTAGAAATAGCTAAATCGAGTTACGAGGATATTAAAAATACGAAAAACATTAAAAATGGGGCAAAGAGACACTTACAATCAAGCTTGAAATATGAACAAACCCTAGCTATGTCTTTCTTATGGATTTCAGTCAAGGAGAAGAAGATGGACACAATTTTAACTTCTTTTTCCCTTTTTAATCTTTTATTTACCAAATGACAAAAATACCCTTAATGATCCTTTATTGAGATTTTTCCTTCCCACGTCTATTTTTTTCCATCTTAACATATAATGGTCTAATTGCTAAATAAGGACTTCTAATAATTTTTATGATGCTATTTCATACTTAAACCTTCTAGATTCTCATATTTTCTAATCTTTGCAATTTAGTCCTAATGGACAAATTGTTTACTAATTAATAAAATTCTTTCATGAATTTTTCACACAACCATGCAAATACCGCATAAGTCTCATAAAAATCATTAAAATACATATTTCTACTTTGAATTTGTGGTCTCGCACCACTATTCCAACTAGGCCTTAAATCAGGCTATTATATGATGACGTCCGAAAAGCCCCGTACGAACCATAGGAATAGTTAGGATATATATGTCATGACATAGGATTTCAATATGAGTTATCGTGTATTTCCATGTCAGGGACGTTGGCATTGATTTGAGATTTACGTGTAAGACCATGTTTGGGACATCGACATCGTATATGATTTCGTGTAATACCCTAACTAGGACAGAGGCATCGATATTTAATTACATATAAGACCACGTCTAGGACGTTGGCATTGTATGAGCTTTACGAGCTATCCGAGTATCCTTATTGATTCCAAAAAGTTCAATAGGCATTCCGAAATATGATTGAATATGTGAATATGTATCCATTTCAGGTATGTATGAAATGTATATGAAATTTGGCAATGGAAGATAAGTATGAATATGATCATTTGATATGTGAACTACATGAATATGTGATGTGTTTATAAGTAAGGGATTATGGACAATTGAACTATACGAAAAAATATGCCATATGTGCATATGGATTGGGAATAGGTGAAATGAATTTATAACTATGAGGTTTGTGATAGTATTTGGCTATGGATTATATGTATTTTATGATGCATATTTTCCTTAAATGATAAGTTTATTTGTATAAGGGCTTTTGAAAGCTTACTTCATGTGTTTTTCAATTGTTTTATAGATTATCAAAGCTACTGGAAGCTCGGGGATTGTCGAAGATTATCACCACACTATCAAATTATGTTTTGGTATCTTTGTAATTGTGAATATTGAAGTATGACATGTATAGGCTAGAGAACTTTGATTATGTTTTGAAATATGTAAATATAGCCATGTGATATGGCTTGATAATGAATGTGATTATGGAGTGAATTTAGTGCATGCTATGTGATGCAAAATTTGGTATGTTTTGATGTGCTCATGCATGGGCAAAAGAAATGGTCAATTTTGGTAAGTTTCATGGTTGATTTGGGAAATTGATATGATGAGAAATGCTATGAATTGAAATGGATTAATATGATGTATGAATTACATGTTTTTTGATGTGAAGTTGGTACTTTGAATTGGTATGTTTGAGTTGGATTTGTATCTGGAAATGAATGATGTTGTTATGGGTCAAATTGTGCATGATTTGGTATGTTTTTGGCTGCCTTTGGGACATGAATTGATGCTTTTTTGATACTTGTAGGTATGACCCAATTTTGGGTGGCAAATTGGCCTTGCAAATAGCCTATATTTGCCCACACGGTTGAGCACACGGGCGTGTGTCTCGATCGTGCCTCTCAAGGTTGCAATTCAAAGCAAGTCAGGATGCCACACGGCAAGAAGCACGGGTGTGTGCCAGACCGTGTGACCCAAGTCAGTGTTGCACACAGGCTGAAACAGGGTCCAAGGCATGGCTGTGTGAGGCCCACGGCCTAGCCATACGGGCGTGTGCCCTGTTTTGAAAGAAAAATTTTCTAAGTTCAGCAAAGTTTTCGTATGAGATCGGTTTAGTCCCAAACCTTCTCTAAAGCATGTTTAAGGTCTCGTAGACTTTCTAAAGGGACTATATGAGTATGAATTATTATGAAATGATTTTGTATGATTGATGTTGTGAAATGAGCGTAAAATGTTCTGATATGTCCGATAATGACTCTTAACCCTAGTCCGACGACGGATATGGGTTAGGGGTGTTACATAGATCATAATAGGAAAATAAGTGCAAGACCATGCTGTTGAGACCCATGGCAATGTATGATATGGAAACACTCATGGTGATGCTTCTAGTAAGATGAAGGTTGGACTAGTATATCACGACATGAAAATGTGTAAGTCCATGTGGTTGAGACCCATGGAAAGATATGACTGTAGGAATATTCATGGTGATGCCTTCGGTAATATGTAAACCAGAATGACAGATCACGACATGAAAATATGTATAAGCCCCTGAGGGAGAAGCCCATGTCACCTTCTATGATAGTTTGTCGAGATAGTAAACATGTGATTATGTATGTTGCCTATGTGGCGTGATCTACTAAGCCGTTATGGCGTATTTTGTATGGCCTTGGTGGCAAACCCGGTATTGTCTCATTAGCGTACTTGGTGCTGTCTTTATGACAGAATCTAATTATCTGCCATTGTAGTAAGTTCTAGATGAGTTATACGAATTCTCTAATAGATAAATCTATGATAAAGATATGATACGTCTGAAGTTAATTTGGTTTGATTAGTTCTGTGAGGTAATTGAACAAGTTTTAAGGAAAGTTCTTGAAAGAAAGTATGTATCTATATTGTTAATGAGGGTATTCGCCATAGTTATTTACTAGTTTAAAAAAAGGTGTATTCGTAGATACAAAAGAGATAAATATTTTTTGGTTTGAGTTCGCCTGTGATAAATAGAGTTGAAATCTATTTCATTTGGTATCTGCCATATCTGAATAGCATATTGTCTCTTTTTGGAATCATATGAAATCTGAGTTGTTTGTCATATTGAGTTTTGTAACAAAGATGTGTGGAATTCTTCTAAATAATTTGGACATTTCATTATTAGTATGAGCATGTGTTGGGTTGGACTAAGTTATGATTTGTTTAGTAGTTTGATATTATTGAACTCAGCCTAAGAATCCATCAAACATGAATCTATATAGTAAGTATCGCCCGTGAACAATATCCGTGAACTATTTTAGGAAAATGTTAAGTGTTGGTTTGAAGAGAAAAACCTATGAAGTGAACTTTGTAGAAGTAATCCTTTAAGAAGTATCATCGAGGTTATATGAAGAAAATGATAATGGAAAATTGTCTAGTAAGATCTGGAATCCACCAAGTAGTGAAATGGAAGTTGATACGTTAAGTATGATTGTTGGCGTAAGTACAGGCAAACAGATGATGTTATACCAGTATCTGCCAATGTTTATGAATTAAAGCTTACTAAATTCGCATAACTTACAAGTGTTATGTTTTTGTTTCAGGTATTTTTGTAAAAGTGAATGCACCAAGAAGGACGATGCTAGGATTACTAAGGAAGTGGCCAACCGGGATATTATGCATACAGTGGACTATTTGGAAAAGTTGCGTATACTAGGATTACGCCTTTATGTAACGCCCTAAAAATCTCTTATATATTTATTTTCGTATGTTTGTGACACAATTGTATGTCTACTTCAGTGGTTAAGTGTTTTGGGAAGTGTTTGAGAGGTTCCAAGTTCAAGCATTAGCTTGGGCAAATTTTTGTTTTTAAATGAATAAACCCTATCTTTAGTTAGTAAGCTTATAAAAAATGTTGATAAAATATGTCAGAATGGGTCTGTTGGTTTGGTGGCTAAGGTATGAGTTGGCATGTGGAAGGATTGGAGTTCAAGTCCCTACGCTAGCAAAGGGGATATATTTTTGCTTGATGCCAGTATAGGTGTTTGTGTGTAAGTAAAAGTCTGATGCTAGTGGACGGTTATGGGAGTGAGGGAGTGATTTTAGGAGAAAAATGTGGGAATGAGGGAATATCTGATTTTAAATAATTATTTTTCCCAAATTCGGTTTCATCTTTTTCCCAGAGTCCCTCAAACAATTCTGACGTTACTCTCTTCCTCCTCTACCATCTTTCCTTTTTGTTTTTTTTTCTCTGCCTCCATAGCCGAATTCTGTCCCTTTTTCCCACCTCTTTTTTTATTTTCTCTTGACTTCAATCTCCCTATATTGTTGCTGAAATCCTTTCTCTTCTCTGTTGGCGTGTTTCTACTGAAACTCTCCCTCATTCTCTCTTTTCTGTCGATTTCTTCCTTAATCAGTCTTCTATCTTTTCAATGTTGGCTGCGTCAGTGGGTGAGTCTTTTGGTAAGAGGGCTATGCCTCACTTGATTTGGAGAAGTTTTCACTTATTATTTTTTTGAGAGGTTCCTAACTCTCCGTTGTGTCAAATTTTGTTTTGGCAACAACAAATTGAAACGAGCGGAGTTTTCCTCCGGAATAGTAGTTTTCATCTTTCAGAACGGTTGGGGTAAGCAATATATTTAGAGATCGTTTGTTGTTGGCTTAATGGAAATAGTTTAAGTCGTGACTGATTTTAGCATGGGATTGTCGTTCTCAGGTGCTATTTACATCAGAAGCATTTGCGTACAAAAATCATGTCGTGTGCGTAATCACAACGCTGGAAATCGGTAATCGGTAAAAACTCAAAAAGTGAGACTGTCGATGCCACATGGGCGTGTGCCCACCTATGTGGCAAGCCATGTGACCGAACACAGGTGTGTGGTCGACGAGGTAGGCCATGTGCGACGCATGGGCTGGGCCGAATAGGGTCGTGTAGGCCACACTGGCGTATGAGCCCACACGAGCGTATGGGATTGTTGGGCTAGGCCATGTGATCCACACGGCCAAGGCCATTTTGGGCCTTGTGGGCCAAACAGGCAAACAACATGAGCTTGTGGGCCCATTTTTACTATTTGTTTGCAAGGTTGCACGGGTCGCCCAAGTCGACTGTGGACCTACTGAAGGGTCGGTAAGCTTACCTAGCCCCCTAATTGACTGAGTGACTTTTATATCCATATACGATATATATATATTTATAACGTATATTGAACATGCTATTAAAACTATGCTGAATGCATGTATGATACCATGATTTGACATGACATGATTGTATGATGCATAGCATATGGATGGGTTTATATTGATTGGAGGAAGTGTACTGAAAGGCTTTGAGCCTAACTTACTGGAAGCTCAGTTGCATATTACTGTATAGTGCCACATTTGGTGCTACTTGGAGTGTAGGGATGGCGGGTTGATTATATCCCCACATGGAGTGTAGGGTTGGACGGAGATGGAGTGTAGATGTAACACCCCAAACCCGACCCATATGTTATGACCAGATCTGGTATGCTACGGATTTAATGTTATAACTTTATTTGAAATTGACTTGAAAAATTTTGTCACTTTTATAGTTTTTGCTAAAAGATAACACTTGTAGGAAAAATCCTTATAATTTAATGTTCCTCTGTTTTAAAATAAAATTCGTTTAAATTAAATCATAAATGAAAATCCCATGTTTATTATCTATAAAGAATGAGTCTTTAATCGTAAATTTGTAAAGAGATAAACATTCACAATTATCAAATTTAACCGAAACTAGGGGGCCTTATTACATCAAATAATTCCAACGATTAAAACTTAAGGAAAAAGAAACTGTAAATAACCCATGCAAATAATAATAAACTTGATGGCCCTTCGAGTCCGTCTCGGCTCCCATGTCCACTATCTACTGCTCATCTAAAAAAGTAGAGAAAAAGGAAAGCGGTGAGTCACAAAAACTCAGTGTATAAATCCTGAACACACTGACCTAAGGCCCATAAACACATTATGGGCCTTGGCCTATACATAAAGGCAACAATCATAACACATTATATACAATACATAATGAATGGCCCAACCCATCCTAGAATTCCATCCTCTACACACCAACCCGTACCAACCATCACACCTTGGGAATTTCTACAATCTACCCACCAATCGCTACACACCAAATCGGTAGTCAAACTACCTATTCCAGTATTAATCAGAAAATTTAACGTGGGTTTTCTACCACCGATCACCATGTGACCAAACATTGCATTACGTGGGTTTTCTACCATCGGTCACCATGTGACCTAATCATGCTCTTCCCCTTCATTATCATATTCCCAACCCATGCATACATATATTAAGAAATCATCATACTGACTGTCACATAATTCGATACACATAGAGATTTCTATGATTGCGTACCTGGCATCCTTGACTAACCCTTTTTGGGTTTTATTCGACTGTCTATGCAGCCACTTTTCGACTTTTTAGCCCATATCACATAAAGAATAGTTAGATAGTGTGTTGAGATCTACACCGATTCCGACAAGATAATATTGTTGAAATCGGCACAATCGGAATCGCCATGATTGCTAATAGCCTAAGATTACATTACGATGGTCCACAACCAAGTGGCCAATCTCGAATGGCGGAACACAGCGTTTCTTAAACTTAGGGATTAGGTTTTTAGATCTAGTCCCCTCCTTTGCCTGATCCACATTTGATTCCATTGAAAGTCCTTGTCAAAGCTACTATCACAGTATATGGTTGTTAATCCACATCTTAGAGTTAAGATTTCATATATGATAAACGAGTCTAACCAAAATCTAGAGAAAATCGTCTTACCTTGAAATCCCGAAATTAGAGACTAATGACTTTTGGCTCTTAGATCTAACGAACAGGTTTCCTTCAAATCCCGGCTTATGGAGAAATCGACACAAGAGAGAAAGAGAATGGAGAAAGAAAGTGAATTAAGGGCTTCAGCTTTTTAATAGAGAAATCGACAGAGAGATGAGAAGAGGGGTTTCGATTTTTTTTAGAAAAGAAAAGAGTAGAAAGTGTAAAGAGGAACTGAGAATTTCGGCACAAGAAGTAGGGTTCAAATGTCGAATTTGAAGAGATAGCCTCCTATTTATAGAATTTCCGGCACCTACCTCTTAAAACTCGAAAGTGCCCTTCCTAACATTTAAAGTTTAAGCAAATAATAGGGAAAATTCGGCACCCCTTTGCCCATGAAGTAGCCGAATTCTTCACTCCTATTAGTGATGGAATTTCGACCATCACTTAGTTCCTTAGATAGCTCTCATCCTCTCTCCTTATCCTAATCTACAACTCCTCCAAAAGAGTCCTACATCACTCCACTTCTCCCTCCTTTTATCTACCTATTATCCACCTAATTAAAACATAAAATCCTCTCCTAATTCATAGCCACATTGCCGTCCAACCCTTCCCATATATGCCAAAATTTAACCTGCTTAAATTAGGAGAATTGGGCTCCATAGAACCAAATTTTGGGCCCCTTACCCCCTGTTGTGGCGTCACCCCTTGCTCCCTTTTAAGTGCCGGAAACATGGGCTCTTTTTGGACTAAACTTGGGCCACTTTAATTGTTAATAACGCCACCTTCTATCCCCTTGCTGCGCCATCTATTGCTGGGCCATAAGCCCACGTTGACATTTTAAACACAATCACCACCTATTATACCTTATAATGCCCAATCTAAGAATTTTAACCAAGGCCTTTGCCTAGTCCTGAGCCCAATTTGGATCCCTATTATTAAAATTAACATATTAAACATTTCACACACAAAACGCATAGGCCCCAAAAATTTAGGATGTTACAGTTTTACCCCCTTAAAGAAATTTTGTCCTCGAAATTACTTGGATAGAAAAGATGGGGATATTGCCGCCGCATTGGTTTCTCGGGTTCCCACATAGGCTCTTCAGAACCATGGTTCTGCCACAGCACTTTAACCAATGGAACCGTTTTCCTTCGTAACACCTTGACATCATGATCCAGAATTTCCACCGGTTCCTCTTCGAAGGATAAATTAGGTCTTATCTCGATTTCCTCCACAGGCACTACATGAGATAGATCCGAACGGTAACGTCTTAACATAGAGACGTGGAATACATCGTGAATTTGACTCAACTCTGGGGGTAACTTAAGCTGATATGCCACTGGTCCTACTTGCTTTAGCACCTGATAAGGTCCGATGAATCTGGGACTTAACTTACCCTTTAGTCCAAACCTTAATACTTTCTTTTATGGCGACACCTTCAAAAATACCTTGTCACCCACCGTAAATTCTATGTCCTTGCACCTTAAATCAGCATATGACTTATGTCTATCTGCTGCCTCTTTTAGTCTAGCCCGAATCACTTCCACCTTCTCCTTCATCTCGATGACCAAGTCTCGACCCAAAATTTGACTTTCCCCTAACTCTGTCTAACACGTAGGAGTACGACATTTTCGCCCATACAAAGCTTCGTAGGGCGCCATCTGAATACTTGACTAGAAACTGTTATAATAAGCGAACTCTGCTAAGGGCAAAAATTCTTCCCAACTACCTCTGAAATCCATGACACATCCCCTCAACATGTCCTCCAAGATTTGAATCACCCTTCGGTGTCCATCGGTTTGTGGATGGAATGTCAGATGAAATCCAACTTCGTTCCCAATGCTTGATGCAACGCCTTCTAAAATCGCGAGGTGAACCTAGGGTCCCTATCCGATATGATCGATACCGGTACTCCATGCAACCTTACCACCTCTGCTACATATAGCTTAGCCAGCCTTTGCAAAGAGTAATTGACCCGCACTGATATAAAGTGAGCAGACTTTGTCAAACGGTCAACAATTACCCAAACCGAATCCTTTTTAGTAGGCGTGAGGGGTAGCCCACTAACAAAATCCATTGTGATTCTTTCCTACTTCCATTGGGGAATCCTCACTGGCTGCAACAACCCTGATGGTAATTGATGCCCCACCTTAACCCGCTGACAGGTTAAACACTTGGCCACTAATTCAGTCACCTCCTATTTTAGGTTTGGCCACCAAAACGCTTCCGCAAGTCTTGATACATCTTACTTCCTCCAGGGTGCATAGCGTATGCACTACCCTGTGCCTTATTCAAAATCCTACGCCTCAACTCCGGATCTTTTGGCATGCAAACTCTCCCTCGAAAACACAACAACCCATCCTTATCCACATTGAATTCTGCTGGCTCGCCGCTAGAGATCAACTGCAACTTCTCCCTAAACAACCCCTCAGTCTCCTGCTTCTCTTTAACTTGGCTGATCCAAGAGGGTTTCACTTGAAGTTCAGCTAGCAAACTTCCATCCTCAAACAAACTAAGATGAGCAAACATTGCTCTTAAGTCAGGGGCTACTTTACGACTAAGAGCATCTGCCACTATATTAGCCTCACCGGGTGATATTCGATCGAGCAGTCATAATCCTTTAATAACTCATCCACCTTCTCTGCCTTAAGTTTAACTCCTTCTAAGTTAAAAGAAACCTTAAGCTGTTATGATCTGTGTAAATCACAGATTTCTCCCCGTAAAGATAATGCCTCCAAATCTTCAAAGCAAAAACCACCGCCACTAACTCCAAGTCATGGGTGGGATAATTTGCTTCGTGCGATCTTAACTGCCGAGATGAGTGCGCTACAACCTTTCCATCTTGCATCAACACACATCCTAATCCTGTGTGTGAAGCATCACAATAAATCACAAATTCCTTCCCAGCCTCCGACTGAATCAACACTGGAGCCTCCGTCAGAATCCTTTTTAACTTCTCGAAGCTCTCCTGCTACTTTTTAGACCAAACAAATGGAACTCCTTTCTATAACAACTTAATCAACGGTGCCACAATTAAGGAGAATCATTCAACAAACCTTCGATAATATCCAGCAAGACCAAGAAAACTCCAAATCTTGGTCACGGACTTAGGTGGTTTCCATTCCAACACCGCTTCAATCTTTCGAGGGTCTACCCTAACCCCCTCAGCCGACACAACATGCCCCAGAAAAGTAACCTCCTTTAGACAAAATTCACACATACTGAATTTGGCATACAACCGCTTTTCCCTCAGAATCTGCAGAACCACTCGCAGATGTACATCATGCTCACCCTCTGATTTTGAGTAAACCAAGATGTCATCAATGAATACTACGAAAAACTGATCCAAGTAGGTTTGGAACACTCGATTTATCATGTCCATAAATGCTGCAGGTGCGTTAGTCAACCCAAATGGCATTACCATGAACTCGTAGTGACCATAGCAAGTCCTAAAGGCCATCTTATGGATATCTGCTTCCTTGACCCTAAGCTGATTGTACCCCGACCTCAGGTCTATCTTTGAAAAGACTGAGGCCCCCTTCAACTGATCGAACAAGTCATCAATCCTTGGCAATGGGTACTTGTTCTTGATCGTTAACTTATTCAACTGGCGATAGTCAATACACATACGCATTGACCCATCCTTCTTCTTAACAAATAAAACCAACGCTCTCCACGGTGACACACTAGGTCGAATAAACCCTTTACCAACAACTCTTGAATCGTGACTTTCAATTCCACCAACTCCTTCGGCACCATTTGGTATGGAGCTATCGATATCGGTGCTATTCCCGAAAGAAGATCGATTTTAAATTCCACTTCACAATCTGGAGGTAATCCCGAAAGCTCTTCAGGGAAAACATCAGAGAATTCCTTTACCGTCCTAATGTCTCCAATCATTAGTTCCTTAACTTCCATAGCACGAACAAACATTAAGACTGCCTCACATCCTTTTCTCACCATTCTTTCTGCTCTTAGGACGATTACCACGTTCGACAGACAGTTCCTCCTTTCTCCTATTACCAATACTTCGTCACCCTCAGAAATTTTTAATACCATACGCTTAGCTATACAATCTAACTTAGCGTGATACTTCACAAGCTAATCTATGCCCAAAATTAAATCAAACTCCCCGAATGGTAATTCCATTAGATCTGTTCGAAAGACTACCCCTTGAACCTCCAAAGGTACTTTGTGATAAAGTTTGTTTACTACTACCGAATTTCCTAATGGGCTTACTACAGTCATCTTCCTAGAGGAAATTTCAAAATCTACGCTTAAAGTTTCAGACACCTTACTAGCAACATATGAATGCGTTGACCTATGTCAATCAATGCAATATAAGGCAATCCAAAGATTAAAAACGTATCGGTTATGACATCAAATTCGTCGACCTCCTCCCAACGTCCCGACAAAGATAGACTAACCCCGATTGTCTCGCCTCGTGGTGGCCCCGTTCAAACCTTACCACCTCGGGTCGCCCACGACCTCCTCTACCAGTGAACATTCCTTGGCCGTGGGCCCTTCATCATTTTTCTGCTGCAGGCAGTTCCTAACCTGATGGTCAAAAGACCCACACCTAAAACACTTTCCACTGCCCGCCCAACATTCACCTGCATGGAATTTACCACATCGAGCACACTTCGTTGTCTGATTAGCAATAGCCAGTCTATTATCCCTTTTTGGCCCATCTGGCCTAGGTCTTTTCTGAGCACGACTCGCTATCCCAGAGGATCCTAAGTTTCTCTTGCTTCCACTCTTATTACTACCCTGGTTTAGTTGCCTTGACCGCTTAACCTCCTCAGCTATCTTCGCCTTTTCCACCAGAACAGCGAATTCTCTTTCTCACTGTGGGGCTACCAATTCCCGCAGGTCATCCTCAGACCATCCTTAAAATGAACACAGCGTTCATGGTCTGTGGCTACCATCCCTCTAGCATAACGACTAAGGCGTAAGAATTCAGCTTCATACGCCGCCACCGACCTACTCCCTTGGACCAGCTTCAGAAATGCCCTGCGCAGTGCATCAACATAACTCGATCCAATGTACTTGTTCTGGAATGCTGTTTTGAAGAATTCCAACGTAATGCGATCAGCCACCGTACCATCCCTTACCGTGAGCCACCATTGGTAGGCTTTATCCCTCAAGAGGGATATAACTCCTTTCAACTTTTCCTCCTCCGTGAGATCCAGATCGTCCATTATACGTTCAACCACCTCTAACCAATACTCAGCTGAGCTTGGGGCTAACCCAGATTCAAACGCCTGCGTTGCTTCTAAGTCACTCCGCATGATTTTGGGCTCTGCACCCATACCTGCCTCAACAACTCTCTCCAACACCCTTAATACCGCTTGAGACACCACATCTTCTTCGCCTGTCTGATCCTGAAATTCTGCCTCCGCTGGTGTAACTGGTATTTCATTCCCAGATTCATGGTCGGATCCTGCCGGTTTTGATAAGGCCATCCTACCTCTACCACAACCACGTGGCAGATGTCCATGACCTCTTGAACTCATTCTATCGATTTGCATTTATCTGATTACAAATTTTGTGAATTATTAGCTTTCTTCCACTGATTAACACCGAATAGTCTTATGAGTAATAAGGTTAAAAGTAGTTCTTTCGAGTTCACAATGAATTCAGTCTCAAGGCTATATTTCCTAGCTCTAGCATACACATACACGCAACATCAATCACACAACCATCATACAGATAACATTATCAACTTACATTCATCACCTAGGGGTATTTTTATCATCTCACTACCTAGGGGTATTTTCGTAATTTCTACCTACAGGGGTATTTTCATAATTTTCCAAAGTAAGGTTTCTTGGTGATTTTTTCAAAATAAAGGGTATTTTGGAAATTTTGTAATTCGAGGGTATTTCGATAATTTTGTCAACTGGGGGTATTTTGGTAATTTTGTAATCTGGGAGTATTTCGGTAATTTTGTCGACCGGAGGTATTTTGGTAATTTTGCAATCTAGGGGCATTTCGGTCATTTTATAAATCAGGGTTAATTTGGTATTTTTTGAACTAAGGGTATTTTAGTAATTTTATTAAATATGGTGGCTAGTCCCTTTCGGGTTTTAATTATAAGTTTGGCCCGTCAACAAGTCCTTATGGCAAAGGTGAATAGTCATTATGCACCAGGTAGGGTTCTAGCGAAGAGGAGGTGAGTCACTAGGACTGCTTAAATACCAACTAGACATGCGTATGCTTGTTGCCACACCCTAACTTAGCGACTTGTTTACAGGTTTGGTTTTGTTGAATTAAGTCTTATGATATTGAAGAGTGATTTAAGCTAAACCTAAAGTCCATCAATGTCTAATATACTAACCTACGTCCATCAAGCCCATGAAGCCCACATGTATATCACAACAAGAGTTAGAGTACTTACCTGGGTGGATCGGGTGCCGGTAGACTCGAAGGCCACATCTTCATTCAAAATATTTTCTCAATTTCAAAACAGTTACTAGGCCCATTTCACAGCCCGAGTTTTGAACCTAGCTCTGATACCAAAATGTAACACCCCAAACCCGGCCCATACGTTACGACCAGATCTGGTATGCTACGAATTTAATGTTATAACTTTATTTGAAACCGACTTGAAAAATTTTGTCACTTTTATAGTTTTTGCTAAAAGATAACACTTGTAGGAAAAATCCTTATAATTTAATATTCCTCTGTTTTAAAATAAAATTCATTTAAATTAAATTGTAAATGAAAATCCCATGTTTATTACCTATAAAGCATAAGTCTTTGATCGTAAATTTGTAAAGAGATAAACGTTCACAATTATCAAATTTAACTGAAACTAGGGGGCCTTATTACATCAAATAATTCCAACGATTAAAATTTAAGGAAAAAGAAACTGTAAATAACCCATGCAAATAATAATAAACTTGATGGCCCCTCGAATCCGTCTCGGCTCCCATGCCCACTATCTACTACTCATCTGAAAAAGTAGAGAAAAAGGAAAGCGGTGAGTCACAAAGACTCAGTGTATAAATCCTGAACACATTGACCTAAAGCCCACAAACACATTATGGGCCTTGGCCCATACATAAAGGCAACAATCATAACATATTATATACAATACATAATGAATGGCCCAACCCATCCTAGAATTCCATCCTCTACACACCAACCCGTGCCAACCATCACACCTTGGGGATTTCTACAATCTACCCACCAACCGCTACACACCAAATCGGCAGTCAAACTGCCTATTCCATTATTAATCAGAAAATTTAACGTGGGTTTTCTACCACTGATCACCATGTGATCAAACATTGCATTACATGGGTTTTCTACCACCGGCCACCATGTGACCTAATCATGCTCTTCCCCTTCATTATCATATTCCCAACCCATGCATACATATATTAAGAAATCATCATACTGACTGTCACATAATTCGATACACATAGAGATTTCTATGATTACGTACCTGGCATCCTTGACTAACCCTATCTGGGTTTTATTCGACTGTCTATATAGCCACTTTTCGGCTTTTTAGCCCATATCACATAAAGAATAGTTAGAGAGTGTGTTAGAGATCTACACACATGATTACCGAGAAGATAATATTGTCGAAGTCGGCATTATCAGAATCGCTATAGTTGCTAATAGCCTAAGATTCTGTTCTGACGCTGGTCCACAACCAAGTGGCCAATCTCGAATGGCAGACACCGCATGTTTCTTAAACTTAGGGATTGGGTTTTTAGATCTAGTCCCCTCCTTTGCCTAATCCACTTTTGATTACATTTTAAGTCCTTGTCAAAGCTACTATCACAGTATATGGTTGTTAATCCACATCTTAGAGTTAATATTTCATATATGATAAACGAGTCTAACCAAAATCTAGAGAAAATCGTCTTACCTTGAAATCCCAAAATTAGAGACTAATGACTTTTGGCTCTTAGATCTAACGAATAGGTTTCCTTTAAATCTCAGCTTATGGAGAAATCGTCACAAGAGAGAAAGATAATGGAGAAAGAAAGTGAATTAATGGTTTCAATTTTTAATGGAGAAATCGACAGAGAGATGAGAAGAGAGGTTTCGATTTTTTTTTAGAAAAGAAAATAGTAGAAAGTGTAGAGAGGAACTGAGAATTTTGGCACAAGGAGTAGGGTTCAAATGCCAGAGTTTGAAGAGATACCCTCCTATTTATAGAATTTCTAGCACTTACCTCTTAAAACCCGAAAGTGCCCTTCTTAACATTTAAAGTTTAAGCAAATAATAGGGAAAATTCGGCACCCCTTTGTCCATGAAGTAGCCGAATTCTTCACGCCTCTTAGCTGTGGAATTTCGGCCATCACTTAGTTCCTTAGATAGCTCTCATCCTCTCCCCTTATCCTAATCTTCAACTCTTCCAAAAGAGTCCTACATCACTCCACTTCTCCCCCCTTTTTTCTGCGTATTATCCACCTAATTAAAACATAAAATCCTCTCCTAATTCATAGCCACATTCTTGTCAACCCTTCCCATATATGCCAAAATTTAACTCGCTTAAATTATGAGAATTGGGCTCCATAGAACCAAATTTTGGGCCCCTTACCCCCTGTTGTGGCGTCACCTCTTGCTCCCTTTTAAGTGCCGAAAACATGGGCTCCTTGTGGCCTAAACTTGGGCCACTTTAATTGTTAATAATAACACCTTCTATGTAACACCCCAAACCTGGCCCATGAGTCCTGACCGGATCTGGTATGTCACGGAGTAAAATATTTTGAATCATTTTAAGTGTCCGGTGAAAACTTGTTAAAATATGGCTAAGGTATTAAAAGCGGGGTTTGATAAAACTCGATTGGGATTATTTTCATAAACATGGTTGGGTTGATAAACCCATTTAAAACATTTGATCATGTAAAATTTGTCAAGGTTATAGTTGACTTGGTGTATTTTGTTACCCGATGGTAACATCTTTGAAAACCCGTAGAAGTTATTAAGTTTGAAAAAGTTACTTTTAACCTGTTCACTTAACATTTATAAATTTCGTTTGTAATATGACATAAGTAAAATAAAACAATAAAATAAACATCCAAATAATAATTAGCGGCCTTATTACAACCCAAAATAAAAGACTTAGAAAATAAATGAACTAAAACCGATTTAAATAAGGTTCCAAATCGAGAAACAAGCATGGCGCCTCGAGTCCTCCCGGCTCCATCTCGCGATTTACTCATCGCAAAATAGTAAGGGAAGGGTGAGTCACCAAGACTCGATGTGTAAATCCCCACCGAAAATGTAACTCATACAGATTATTAATAAACATGCAAATATGCAACCCAACCTATCCATCCATACTCCTTAACTACCCGTGTGGTCAAAACCATCGATGACCATGGGTCACAAATTAAATGATGGGGCCAACCTATCATGTGGTCAAAACCACGATGACCATAGGTCACAAATAATCAAGTGTGGTCAAAACCTTCGGTGGTACCAAACCACCGGGACTTAGTCGCAAATTATCAATCGATGTGGTCAAAACCATCGATGACCATAGGTCACAAATAATCGATGGGGCCAACCCATCTTGTGGTCAAAACCACTGACGACAGTCCATAAAATCATCCCCCTCCTCTCATCAATCCCACCATCATCGTGCTTACATATCAATATCACATATCATGCATTTAACAGCATATGATGGAATGCAAAACATATATCAATAGATCACGTACAGGGGACTTACCCGGAATCCATGTTTAAGCCCACAAGCATATCATAGATCACTGCCAAAATTTATACACAAGGCAATAATATAGCAAGTTTATTAATAAAGTGGGTAAAGATTTTACACACCTGTTTCTACCGAAATTCCTAGATCCCGAAGTTTCCAATCCTTAGTGTTAGATCTTGACCCTTAAACGGATTTGGTTTCCAAACAAATCCTAAAAATGTCACTTGATTTGTCGAGATCCCTTAAATCCCGGAAGACCTCTCAATTCTCCTTAATGTTGGCTTCTAAGAAGGGTTACAAATCCAAGTCCCACACCATGAAAATCAGTAGCACCTTATTGGGGATGTGAGATTCGGCCTAAGAACAAGATCGAGGGCTGGAATTTGAGAAGAAGAAAGGGTGTATTCAGCTAAGAAGAAGCAAGAGAAGCTGGAAATTTTTGAGCAATTTTGACTAAGAATCAAGGAGAATTCAAAAGACAATGAAGAGAGAAAAAAAGAAAAGAACTTGATGGATTTTGGGCACTTCTTTGCTATAACAAAATCAAATATGACAGACCCCAAGGAGTCTAATATTCGCAAACACCCTCTTGTTGGTGATAAATTCCAGCTTTTAATTATAAAAATTAAGCAAGGTTTATCTTACTTTAATCTCCTATCCTCTCTTCATACAATTTGAATGAAAATAAACTTGCTAATGCTACTCCCTTCCAGCCGAATAAGTGTAAAAATAAAATAAGCCTTAACTCTTATCATTTAAAGTGTCCAAATAGCAGCCACCACTCTCCCATGCACGCCAGCAGCAAAAATAAAAAATAAAACCCATATGCTGCTTCTTAGGTTCGAACCAGCGACCTCATGCCGCAGCCTTCCCTTAAACACCCCATGCCATCTTTCCCATTTGACTTTCATGTCAAATAACCCCCTCATTTAATTATAAGGCCTTCATACCTGGTCCCCTTCCTTTTAACGCCAAAGCCCAAAAAAATAAAATGTTCCTTGCATCCCTTATGTCTCGAACCCGAGACCTGCCGCTTCTAAACTCTTAAGTGGTGCCCCAAGCCACTCCACCATCCTGGACTTTCATGCTCAAACCTTGCCCGAAAATTCTTTAAAGCCTTCCTTAACCCTAACGCCCAAAAAGCCCAAAAGGAAAAACATTTCCCCCTTGTTACTGCCGACACTCGAACCTCCTCCCTAGCAACCCCCTTAGACGCACCAAGTCAATTGTGCCAAGCCCTTTCTTTGTGTCATATTTCGCCCAAATTTCCCCTTAACCCTTATCTCACCTAGCTCCCTTCTCTAAAACACTTAGAAAGAAATTTTTAATACTAGGTCAGGCCTAGCTCAGGGTTATTTTTAGACCCTAAAACATGTCAAATAAATATTAGAATTTAATTCTTCAAGCACACACATGGGAAAATATTTAAATTACAAATAACCCCTAATTTAGGGTGTTACAGTTCTACCCCCTTAAAAATAATTTCGTCCTCGAAATTACTTACTAACGAATAGTCGTACATCTTAACTCACCGTACTACGCTTATGCTACGCACTCTGATCTTAATAAAATTATCTTACTTCCTAGGCACAATCTCTAAGTTCACAACCAAGGTCTCAGGCACTTCCCTAGCAAAATAAGAAAACTCTACAATAATCAAAGCGATTAAGGGTATTCTAGAAATAAGGAACATACCCGTTGTCACATTTGGCACATCTTCCTCCTCGCGATGGCTAAATGCATAAACCAACCTTGGTTGCCTCGCCTCTGCACCTTCAAAGACCTCGGCCACGCCTTACCATTTCCATTACCCCTACCGCACCTCGACCCTCTGTGGCTATTGGTTATCCCTCCTATTGGTGCACGATCACGGCCTTCCGATCTCGCCTAGCTTCCTTTTTGGACGGGTCTCTAACTCGATGCTCCAAGGATCCACACTCAAGCATCCCTGTTACCATTCCAACATTCCCCCATGTGAGACTTGCCACACCGAGCACACCGTGGCGACCATTGAAGATTAGCAGCAGTAGGCCTAGTAGCTTGATCCGACCCACCAAACCTCGTCCTCTTCTGCTCATTACCCGAGAACCTTGAAGGTTTCGAGCTCCTCTTATTCCAATTTCTATCTTGGTTTTGTCTAACCGACTGTCTTACCCCTTCAGCAACCTTCGACTTCTCCACTAAGACAGTAAACTCCCGTTCCTGTTGTGGAGCTATCATCATCCTCAGCTCATCTCGCAATCCATCCTCGAATCTAACACAACGCTCATACTCAGTACCCACAATACCACGAGCATATCTACTCAATCAGAGAAACTCGACCTCATACTCCGCCACTGACTTATTGCCTTGAACCAGGTTCAAGAAAGCCTTCCGCTGTGCATCCACGTAGCTGGTTCCAATATATTTCTTTTGGTAAGCATCCCTGAAAAACTCCCAAGTGAGATTTTCTGCCATCGTTCTATCCCTTACGGTGAGCCACCACTGATAGGACTCATCCCGAAGCATAGATATTATGCCCTTCAACTTCTCCTCACCAGTAAAATCTAAATCACCCATAATCCTTTTAGTGGATTCTAACCAATACTCCGCCAAGACTGGCGCCACTCCGAAACTCCTCTCGAATACTTACGCTCCGTTAGCCCGAGTCGTTCGACCACGATTTCTGTGTTCCGCACGCGCAAACCTCAAAGAACCTGTTCAATACCCATAATCTGACTTGAGACCGACATCATTACCACCGTCGATCTTGAAACTCGGTTTCAGCATGCAGCAGATCCAAGATCTCATTCCAGATTCGTGACTGGACCTTTCTTGGCTCGAACAAGGTCATCCTACCTCTATGGCGTCCACGTGGCGGACGTCCACGACCTCTTGAACTCATTCTAACGATTGCGTTTATCTGTTTAAAAATTTTATGTATTAGTACTTGTTTCACTGGATTATCCGCGAAGAAATTTTATGATAAGAGTTTAGGAGTGGTTCTTTCGTAATCATACATGCACACAGTTTTCCATTCATTCATCCAAAGAGACGTTGTAGTTTTCATGGTGATCATTTTTCCACTACCCGGGGTATTTTCGTAATTTGTCCTACAGGGGTATTTTTGTAATTTTTCAAAATACGGGTTCTCTGATGATTTTGTCAAAAGTATTTTGGAACTCTCAAATTTCTGGTATTCTAAAAATTTTGAAATTCGGGATATTTAGGTGATTTTGAAGTTCGAGGGCATTTTGGTAATTTTTCACAAATCGGTGAATTTGTAAAATTTAATAAATCAAAGATATTTCAAAAGTTGTAAAACTTTGGGGTTCTTTTATAATTTATTTTCCAAGTTGATGGTGTTGCAAAATTTTGAAAACCAAGGTCGTTTTGGTAATTTTTTGGTGAGGGGCAATTTTGTAATTTTACAAAATCATGACGTTTTTGAAGTTTAAGGTTTTTAAGAACTTTTTATGAAATGAAAATTTTGATTAAAACTGTGGGTATTTTGGGAATATCATAAATCAAGGGTGTTTTCGTAATTTTACCCCCTAGGGGCATTTTAGTAATTTCACAAAATCAGGGCATTTTCACAAAATGATTTCCAAAAATTGGGTTCTAAGTGATTTCACAAAGGAAGGATATTCTGAAAATTTTCATTTGAAAATTTTTCATTCGGAGGGCATTTTGGTAGTTTACAAGCCAGGGGTATTTTGGTCATTTTTCAAATTGAGGGGTATTTTGGTCAAATTTTTTTAAACTAAAGTTTTAATTATTTCCAAAAGCAAAACGGCTAATCCCTTTGGGTTTTAGTTATCGAGTTTAGCTTTGTGAGTGTGTCGTCTCATTAGGATGAGCAGATTACTACGCACTGTGTAGGATTCAAGTGAGTAGGAGGTGAGTCACGAGGATCGCTTAAATACTGTGCCCCACCGAATCCAATCCTAGACATGCGATAACGATTGCCACATCCTTTGCTCATTGACAACTCACGTGGTTTGTTTCGATAATTATTAAATCTTATGCATAGTTGAAGTGTACTAGCCCTAGGGTTCAACAGTTTCTACTCTAGTAGTCTACGTTCCCAATTTACCCTTCTACCCCTCATCAAATATTCACAAAAATGGGTAGAAGTACTTACCTGGGCGAATTGGTGCCGGAGACTTGGTGCCATGCTGTTCAAGCCAAAATAGTTTCTCAAAACATCATAATAAGGCCTAGTAATAAAAACAAAACATTTTGGGCCTTGGGCCCCCATAGAAGTTTTGAGCAAGGCTCGATACAAAAATGTAACACCCCAAACCCAGCCCATGAGTCCTGACCGGATCTGGTATGTCATGGAGTAAAATATTTTGAATCATTTTGAGTGTCTGGTGAAAACTTGTTAAAATTTGGCTAAGGTATTAAAACGGGGTTTGATAAAACTCAGTTGGGATTATTTTCATAAACATGGTTGGGTTGATAAACCCTTTTAAAACGTTTGATCATGTAAAAATTTGTCAAGGTTATAGTTGACTTGGTGTATTTTGTTACCCGATGGTAACATCTTTGAAAACCCGTAGAAGTTATTAAGTTTGAAAAAGCTACTTTTAACCGATTCACTTAACATTTATAAATTTCGTTTGTAATATGACATAAGTAAAATAAAACAATAAAATAAACATCCAAATAATAATTAGCGGCCTTATTACAACCCAAAATAAAAAGACTTAGAAAATAAATGAACTAAAATTGATTTAAATAAGGTTCCAAATATGAGAAACAAGCATGGCCGCCTCGAGTCCTCCTCGGCTCCATCTCCGCAATCTACTCATCTGCAAAATAGTAAGGGAAGGGGTGAGTCACCAAGACTCAGTGTGTAAATCCCCCACCTGAAAATGTAACTCATACACAGATTATTAATAAACATGCAAATATGCAACCCAACCTATCCATCCATACTCCTTAACTACCCCGTGTGGTCAAAACCACTGATGACCATTGGTCACAAATTAAATGATGGGGCCAACCCATCGTGTGGTCAAAACCACTGATGACCATAGGTCACAAATAATCAAGTGTGGTCAAAACCACTGGTGGTACCAAACTACTGGGACTTAATCACAAATTATCAATCGATGTGGTCAAAACCACTAATGACCATAGGTCACAAATAATCTGATGGGGCCAACCCATCTTGTGGTCAAAACCACTGACGACAGTCCATAAAATCATCCCCCTCCTCTCATCAATCCCACCATCATCATGCTTACATATCAATATCACATATCATGCATTTAATAAAGATATGATGGCATGCAAAACATATATCAATAGATCACGTCTGAGGGGACTTACCGGAATCCATGTTTAAGCCCACAAGCTTATCATAGATCACTACCAAAATTTATACACAAGGCAATAATATAGCAAGTTTATTAATAAAGTGTGTAAAGAGTTTACACACCTGTTTCTACCGAAATTCCTAGATCCCGAAGTTTTCAATCCTTAGTGCTAGATCTTGACCCTTAAACGGATTTGGTTTCCAAACAAATCCTGAAAACGTCACTTGATTTGTCGAGATCCCTTAAATCCCAGAAGACCTCTCAATTCTCCTTAATGTTGGCTTCTAAGAAGGGTTACAAATCCAAGTCCCACACCATGAAAATCGGTAGCACCTTATTGGGGATGTGAGATTGACCTAAGCACAAGATGGAGGGCTGGAATTTGAGAAGAAGAAAGGGTGTATTCGGCTAAGAAGAAACAAGAGAAGCTGGAAATTTTGAGCAATTTTGACTAAGAATCAAGGAGAATTGAAGACAATGAAGAGAGAAAAGAAGAAAAGAACTTGATGGATTTTTGGGCACTTCTTTGCTATAACAAAATCAAATATGGACAGCCCCCAAGGAGTCCAATATTCGACAAACACCCTCTTGTTGGTGATAAATTCCAGCCTTTAATTATAAAAATTAAGCAAGGTTTATCTTACTTTAATCTCCTATCCTCTCTTCATACAATTTGAATGAAAATAAACTTGCTAATGCTACTCCCTTCCAGCCGAATAAGTGCAAAAAAAAAAAAAAAGCCTTATCTCTTATCATTTAAAGATTCCAAATAGCAGCCACCACTCTCCCATGCATGCCAGCAGCAAAAATAAAAAATAAAACCCATATGCTGCTTCTTAGGTTCGAACCAATGACCTCATCTGCAGCCTTCCTTAAACGCCCATGCCATCTTTCCCATTTGACTTTCATGTCAAATAACCCCCTATTTAATTATAAGGCCTTCATACCGGTCCCTTCCTTTAACACCAAAGCCCAAAAAATAAAATGTTCCTTGCGTCCCTTATGTCTCGAACCCGAGACACGTAAGCTTTTAAACTCTTAAGTGGTGCCCCAAGCCACTCCACCATCCTGGACTTTCATGCTCAAACCTTGCCGAAAATTCTTTAAAGCCTTCCTTAACCCTAACGCCAAAAAGCCCAAAAGGAAAAACATTTCCCTCTTGTTACTGCCGAGACTCGAACCTCCTCCCTAGCAACCCCATTAGACGCACCAAGCCAATTGTGCCAAGCCCTTTCTTTGTGTCATATTTCGCCCAAATTTCCCCTTAACCCCTATCTCACCTAGCTCCCCTCTCTAAAACACTTAGAAAGAAATTTTTAATACTAGGTCAGGCCTAGCTCGGGGTTATTTTTAGACCCTAAAACATGTCAAATAAATCTTAGAATTTAATTCTTCAAGCACACACATGGGAAAATATTTAAATTACAAATAACCCCTAATTTAGGGTGTTACATTCTATCCCCTTGCTGCGCCATCTATTGCTGGGCCATAAGCCCATGTTGACATTTTAAACACAATCACCACCTATTATACCTTATAATGCCCAATCTAAGAATTTTAACCAAGGCCTTTGCCTAGTCCTGAGCCTAATTTGGACCCCTATTATTAAAATTAACATATTAAACATTTCACACACTAAACGCATAGGCCCCAAAAATTTAGGATGATCTGATGAATTTGGTGGGTAGGATTTTGTGATCGCATATCGATCTCAGCATCGACATCGACATTGTAATGGGCCAAGGCCCTAATGCATGACTGCACCTATACTGAAATGGTCTAAGGCCCTAATTGAAACTAGATCTGATATTGAAAAGGGCTTAGGCCCAAATTGTGATTGCTTTCTATCTGCTTGTATATATGGGATTACACACTGAGTTTTCGTAAACTTACCCTTCTGATTTATCTGTACAGGTAGTCTCTAGTAATAGGTGGATTGGTGCGGCGGAGGACTCTGCCGTGGCCACACGACCTACTTCTTTCCATTTAAGTACTTAAATTTTGAATTTGATTTTATGTTAGAGATTTCTGTATCATGGCCTCTTTGGATTTATATTTTTAATTTGAGATTTTTTTTATTTATAATTGCTAGTAGTAGGGATAATTGAGTTTTCAAAAAGAATTAAATGTTTTAACAAATTCACTCAAACACATAACTGTTTTAAAAAGCTTTCGCAATAAGTGACGTTTTGAAAATTAATAATGTTTTGAAGGAGAATAAATTTGTATATCCTTGTACATTGAGGGCGATGTACATCTTAAGGAGGGTGAAAATCATTTAGAAAAAATGCCTAACTTTTTGCATTATTCTCAAATCCTTGAATGATATTCTATCTTAAAGTAATTTTCTCATATCACTAATTAGAATGAAATTCCTACTAATTCATGATTTTTATTGATATGTTTTAGATTAAGTCATTGATAATTGTGCAATGATGATTTAAACATCAAGATACTAGAGAATCAAGCTTGATGAGTCTATTTTCCAAAAAAAAAAAAATTGTTAGGTTGTCTACCTGAATCTAATTGTTACCTTGAAATTTGAAATTTATGAAGTTGATATCAAAAACCCATAATTTTTGTGAGATTTTGAGCCTTTTAGAGCATACATTATTTTCGTGTTCACTTTTATTGATTATGAGTGTGTCAACATTGATTTGTTGTTCTAGAACTTGCTTCGATTATACATGTCAAGACCACACTATTGATTTGATATACAGAGATGATAAAGGCACTTAGGATTTAACCCGCTTACTCCACTAAAGGCCTACCCTCACAATTAACCCCTAGTGGACCCCTTTGATCCTAACAACCCTTTTATTGACTCAACCCACTAATATTAGCCCGAAACCCATCTTATATTTGTTATCACCATTCCTTTGACTACCTTTCTATTTAGACTTGATTTGATCAGTTGCCTAATTATATTATTTCAATTGTTAAATTTTTATCTCATATTGATTTGTTCTTAAAAAAACCATTATTGAAGTATATTCATTATTAGTTCTTTGACTAAGTGAGCTTATATGTTTAATTTCAATATCCTGAGAAGAAGATCTTATTATTATTTTTCATGTTATGTAATTATTCAGTTTATTAGTTCATTTTTCTAGTGAGGTAATTTGTCAATTCAATCTCGATTCTAACCCTTCTAATTCAGCCTTTATCCACACCTTCAACCGAGCCCCATTACAACCTTTAAAAGACCTTTTAATTTGTGTATTATCTCATTTTACAGTGGTGGAGATTTGATTTTCAGGCAAGCCTATAGGATTAACTTTTCATGTTCGACTTTTGAGCGCTTAATTTTTAAACCTTAAACACCTTGAGTGATTTGAGTGGATCTTTAGTGAGGATGTCAACTTTTGTCAATTTTGAATTAAAGATGATTATTTAGGTAAGGGGAAACACCTATCTTTTTCGTATTACAAACTATGACTTTGATTGTTTGAATGTTCAGGACTCTTTTAGTTAAATTATCCATGTATAAACTATTTATGAATTATGATGAAACACTATTGATGAATATTATGAATTGAGGAAGTTCGTTTTAATTATGAGTTGAGAATTTTGCTTGAGGACAAGCAAAAGCTTAAGTGTGGGGTATTTGATAAACCGTAAAAAAAAACATATTTTATACCCACATTTAGCATACTTTTGGATGATTTATCCCTTTAATTATGAAAAAAGGTGCTCCTAATCCTTTATTTTCATGTTTTGTACTCAAGAGAGCACCGAAGGATGAAAAGAATAAGAAACAGGCCAAAAACGGAGAAAATAGGCCATATCATGGAATCGACACGGCCTGGGCCCAAGACCACACGGACATGCCCCGTAAGAAGAGCTAACCACGGCCTGGACCCCGAAATACATGGCCGTGCCTCATCAACAGATCCGACCACAACCTGGCTACGATTTACACAGGCGTGTGCCATGGGCGTGCCTTTGCCATAGATAAGAAGAATTCTATTCTGATTACGGTACTTAGAGGCAAAGAAATATATTCCAAAAGCCTATATAAAGACCCTAGAGGCCAACCTTTAGGGGGCGTTCAGCTAGGCCAAAGAGCCGAGCCAGAGAATTTGAATACAGGGATTCACTCAAAGGAAGCCAGTTGATTCATCTCAAGAAGCTGGAATCATACTCAAGACTGAGGGCTTCTCCTTCAATTCCTTCAGGGGGTTTTAGGGTTTTCTTTATGTTTTATTTTATACTTTCTTCTGAGATGTATTCTTTTACGATTATGAACTAAACCTCTCAGATACCTGAGGGGGATGAAACCTAAGACAGATCATGTTATTGTTATCTGAGCTATATGATAAATACTTGATTTGTTCTTAACTATGTGTTCTTAATTCTTATTTTTGTATTTCCGGGATATTGATTCAAGTGTTGATGTGCTTAGGTGGTGGAGCAAAAGTCCCTGCCTAAGAGTAGATCTTGCATAGTTAAGCGGAGTTGAATGCAACCCTAGAAATAGGATGACATAAATTTGCCAGATTAAGGTCAAACCTAATATGGGAGTCTATATATCGAGTTAATGCAATTCTAGGGGTGTTAATTAGAAAGAAATTTGAATTAATCAACCTAGGGTTAGACGTTAGTAGCCTAGAAAGAGGTATTAATATAACTTTGGGAATCTTACGGATCAAGTCAAGTGAATAAATCATCTGGTTCAGAGTGAGATAACAAGTGAAGTCTAGGTGGATTCTTCTTCGGGTATTGTCTAAATCAATCGGTTTTCCCTCAAGTCTTTCCCCAATTCCTTCTTTGTCTTAGCATCTTTAGCTTAGTTGTTAGTTAATTTTAGATTAGATAAAAATTCCCTTAATTCTTAGGCTAAATAATAAAAAAAAGTTAGTATTAGTACTTTTAGTTCCTTTGTGTTCGACTATCCGGTCTTGCCACTAAACTATACTATTGTTCGATAGGTGCGCTTGCCTCCATCGTTGACTTAGTTAGTTTCCAGGTTCGATCATTCTTTTTATAAATTTTTAAGACTCTGACACACGATCAAGTATTTGGTGCCGTTACCGGGGAACTAAAATATTAAGAACGCTCAATTTTTGTAACCCCGTAACCCGTAACCATCGCCGGACTAGGGTTAAAGGTGCTACTGGAGAGATCGGAATCATTTACAAAAATTCATCCAACATTTCATCAATGACAATCATAATGTCCCTTAAATGAGTCATCGAGACCCTAAGCATGCTTATAAATTGAGTTGGGACTAAAACGAAAATCATACAGGACTTTTCAGAAACTTAAAATTTTTTCTAAATATAGGGGATGCACGCCCGTGGGAGCAGACTGTGTTCCCACCACGGCTGGTAGACACACCTGTGTGTCATCCCTGTGGTCGAACCTAACTTCTCACCACGGCCACCAAGCACGCCTGTGTACCCTAACCGTGGTCAATCCTACCAAACCCACATGGCTACCAAGCACCCCCGTGTGCTAAGGCTGTGTACTACTAAGCCATATACTGACTTTCTAACATTGGCACATTCCAATCACTTACCAAATCATCACATATATACCTTGATTTATACTTGTGGCTACATTTGCCACATTCATCAATTAAAGATTCACATTCTCACATTTAAACATGCATTTCTTCAACTCTAAGTCATATAGGTACTTACATTTTATACACACTTAATGTACATTGAACGAACCTGAAACATATATTTGTTCACTATTTGATCATAGCTCGAATTTACAATTCTTATCACAAAGTTGCCCGTTGAACCTTTAGGAACCTAGTAGGATGTTCAGAAAGATTGAAATAGTCATACGATGCCAACATCCCAGACGAGGTCTTACATGCACTCGAATATCGATGCCACTGTCCCAAACAGGGTCTTATACGAATCAATACGATGCTGATGTCCCAAACATGGTCTTACACGTATAGCTCATATCGATGCCAACGTCCCAGATGGGGTCTTACTCGTAAAGCTTGTATCGATACCAACATCCCACGTGGTCTTACACGACATCTCACGTCAACGTCAACGTCCCTGACGTGGTGTTACATGATAAAGCAGAACAGATGCCTATATCATGACATAGCTAATCCTATCTATTCTTAGGTTCTTACGGGACTTCTCAGACATTGTCACTATATCGAACTTATCTTAGAATTCATATGCATAACCTCCCACAAGCATTCGTTATCACATTAATCATATAAACAATTACAAATTCACACAAGTACGTTTATTTGCATAGTGACTTACCTTAGATTCGGTTTATCGGAATGAAAACGACTACTCTGTCACTTTTGCTTTCCCGCGATCTAAGTCCGTTTTCTTTGGTTCTTGATCTGTACATATTCAAAATTAACTCTTTTATTCACTAACTCATTCAATTCAATCCAAGGACACATTTTAGGGCTATTTGCAAATTAACCCTTATACTTGCACAAGTTATCAATTTAGTCCACTTTTCTCAAAACATCAAATTCACAAAATCAACACATACACAAGCTTAGCCGAATACTTATGAACATCATACAAACCCATACTCTTTATCAAATTTGCAATTTAGTCCTTCAATTTACCATTTTCTCATTTTAGCCCTAATTAGCTAAATTTATCAAAACTTCAAGAACATAACATGTTCATCTAGCTCAAATCTTTCATTTTTCATCACCAAACATCACATATCTCATGAATCCATCGATAGAATATTTCACATACAAAATCAAAATACAAAATCAAGGCATGTGTTTTGTAGCTCTCAAAGCAACGATTTCAAAAACATGGAAATTATCAAAAATCGAAATCAAAACTTACCTTAATTTTGGCCTGTAAGTGCCGAATGCCTAGCTCAATTTTCTCTTTTCTTTCTTTACTAATTTCGATCAAATGGAGAGAATGAAAGATGAAAACTCATCTTTTTATTTCTTTAATCTAAGGTTAATAATTAAGTTACCAAAATAGCCTTCATTTATATAATTACAACAATTAAACAATAAGGGCATATTTGTCCAACTACTATCCACTATCTTAAAAGTGGTTTAATTGCCATATAAGGCCTCCTCTTTTAAAAGCCACATCAAATAGATACCTTAAGAAATAGCAAGAAACTTTCACATTCAATGCAATTTCATCCTTTTGTCAAATTAAGCACACAGATGGACAACTTAACTTATGTAAATTTACCACATGCTTAGTCACATATCAACAACATAGAAAATAATATTAAAATATTTTATTGACTCAGATTTGTGGTCCCGAAACCACTATTCTGACTAGGGTATAAATTAGACTGTTACAATTCTCCCCCTTTAAGGATTTTCGTCCCCAAAAATCTTAAACAGAGTCAAATATTGCTGTCTCAATGAGTCTTCAGGCTCCCACGTAGCCTCTTCTATTCAGTGACGATTCTATAGTACTTTTACTAATGAAATTTTCTTGTTTCTCAACTCTTTCACTTCACGAGCTAAGTACTGATAGGTTCCTCTTCGTATGTCATATCAGATAGGATTTCAATTTTAGACGGAGCAATTACATGTGACGGATCAGATCGACATCTACGGAGCATCGAAACATGAAATACATTATGAATATTTTCTAGCTCAGTGGGCAACTTTAATCTATAAGCAACAGGCCCAACACATTCAATGATTTCGTACGGCCCGATGAACCTCGGACTCAACTTGCCTTTACGTCTGAATCGAAGCATTGCCTCGGCTCAGTGTTCAGCATGCTATTTTCATTCTGTGAATAAATCAATATGTCATATATAAATACTACAACAAATTGATCTAAGTACGGTCTGAAAATTCTATTCATCAGATCCATGAAAACAACAGGAGCATTGGTTAGTCCAAACGGCATAACTAAAAACTCATAATGCCCGTACCTTGTTCTGAAAGCAGTCTTTGGAATGTCTGAATCTTTAACTCTCAACTGATAGTATCCCGATCTCAGGTCAATCTTAGAGAATACAGTAGTCCCTTTTAACTGATCAAATAAATCATCTATTCGGGGTAACAGATATTTGTTCTTTATGGTCACCTTATTCAACTGAAAGCAATCAATGCACATTCTCATCGTACCATCTTTCTTTTTCACAAACAGAACAGGAGCACCACAAGGCGAGAAACTCGGTCTAACAAACCCTCTATCAGTTAACTCTTGCAACTATGACTTTAACTCTTTCAATTTTGTTGGTGCCATTTTATACGGAGCTATCGAAATAGGTGTCATACCAGGCATCAATTCAATACCAAACTCAACTTCATGAATCGGAGGTAAACCTAGTAACTCTTCAGGGAACATATCAGAAAACTCGCAGACAATAGGTACTGACTCAATTTTCCTTTCAGACATTTTCGAATCAATCACATAAGCAAAATATGCCTCATATCCCTTTTTCACATAACTCTGAGCTTTTAGTACCGATATCATAGAAGGCAATCCATTCAAATCATTAGACTCAACCCGTACAATTTCATTATTCGGCCATCTCAAACTATAGTCTTTCTTTTGCAGTTCACGACAACATCATGCAATGACAACCAGTCCATACCTAAAATAATATCAAACTCATCAAATGGTAGAAGCATCAGGTCAGTAGAGAAACAGATATCTCGATACATTAACGGACAGTTCTTGCATACTTTGTTAAAAAAAAACACTTTTACCTAAGGGGTTCGATACTTTTATAACAAACTAAGTAGAATCTACAGGCAAAGTCTTACTATATACTAAATTCATGCATATATACGAATGCATAGAACCAAGGTCTATCAATGCAATCACATAAGTATCATAAAGAGTAAAAGTACCCTTTATAACATCAAGTGATGAAGCTTCCTCACGAGCTCGGATAGCATACGCTCTGACAGCCCTCTAGCTTCAGATCTTACAACAGTGTCTGCCGTGTACCTCTGACTACCACTAACATTTCTCACATTCTTAGAAGGTCTACCTCTCATAGGTGCATTGTCAGGTCTCGGATTCTGAATAGTCTTTAGCTTGACAGACTCAGGACAATCACAGATAAAATGGCCAAGCGATCCACATCTGAAGCAAGCTCTGTCGTATAATCTACAGCTTCCTGGATGCCTTTTTCCACAATGCTTACATTCAGGTCTCTCTGTCCTGACATTACCAACACTGGCCACTGAAGTTGCTGGAGTTTTAGAACTCATTTGCGATCTAGATTGATTTCTATTCGAATGTCCCATATTATCTTTGGAACGACTTTGATTATCTCTGAATCTTTTCGAAGCAGACTGAAATGATTTACTCTGAAATCTCTTTCTCATATCTCGAGCTTCAGATCTTTCCCAAGTGCTTCAGCTTTGCATGCTTGATCAACGAGTGTAACAAACTCTTTCATTTCTAATATCCCGATTAACAAACAAATATCTTCATTTAAACCGTATTCAATTCTTTTGCACATTATAGCTTCAGATGATATACACTCTCGGGCATATTGACTTAGTCGCATGAACCCTCGTTCATATTCAGAAACAGTCATTCGGCCTTGTTTATGGTCCAGAAATCCCTTCCATTTCTGATCAACGAATCTCTCGCAGATATATTTCTTCTGAAACTCAATCTAAAAGAAGTCCCCTGTGACACGCTCTTTCGGAACAACTGAAATCAGAGTTTTCCACCATTGATAAGCTACATCTCGGAGTAGTGATACCACACATTTAATGCACTCTTCTAGAGTCAGAGACATTTCATCGAATACCCAGATAGTATTTTCAATCCGAACTCAGCCTTTTCAGCATCATCATCATTTGTAGCTCGAAATTCTTTAGCCCCATACTTACGAATCTTATCAACCGGAGGCTTATTCAACAAATTTGGATGCATAGTCGGTGGCACAACTATAGCCTGAGGAGGATTAACCGGGGGCGGGGGTTACGAAACATCGGGTTATTTCTTATGAATTGAGTGAACCATTCACTCATCATTTGGAAGAAAGCTTGTTTAGCTTCTCCCTCTTGATCAGCTACAGCTCTTTCGGGATCTATTACTATATGAAAATCACATTTTATACGTCAGGATTCATCACACTATCACAATTCAGATATATGGCATGTATAGCTAGACTCTGACACGCTACGTTAGTCCGAGAATCGACTAAACTGTAGTTCTGATACCAACCAAATGTAACACCCCTAACTCGTAATCGACACCGGACTAGGGTTAAAGGCGCTGCATGACAAATTAGAACTATTTATAGAAATTCATACAACATTTTATCAATCACAATCATAATGTCCATTAAATGAGTCATCGAGACCCTAAGCATACTTATAAATCGAGTTGGGACTAAAACGAAACACATACAGAACTTTTCAGAAACTTAAAAATTTTTCTAAATACAGGGGATACATGCCGGTGGGAGCAGATCGTATGCCCACCACGGCTGCTAGACACACCTGTGTGTCCTCCCAATGGTCGAACCTGACTTTTCACCACGGCCACCAAGCACGCCCATGTACCCTAACCGTGGTCGATCCTACCAAACCCATACGGCTACCAAGCACCCCCGTGTGCTAAGGCCATATACTATTAAGCAATATACTGACTTTCTAACACAGCTTCTAGGCACGCCCGTGTACCATCGCCGTGTTCTCTTAAGCTAGCTACTGACTTTACCCCACGGTCACTAGGCACGCCTGTGTGCCATGGCCCTGTAACATTATAGGTCATTTGCAAGACCAAAAATGCCACCCAAAACAATCAACATTTCCATCACATATCATGCATATATGGCAACCAAAAACATACCAAATTACAAACTAAAACTCATATCATCACATGCATAAATCATCCATTTGCTTATTCATAACATGACCATTTCATGTGCATCAAACTATACCAAAACATATGCTTCATATAACTCATTCATTTTAGCATTTTATCAAATCAAAACTTGCCAAAACACATGGCTAAGTTCACTTCATAAACATATACACATATCTAGCCTATACATGCCATAATTAGCTATATACATTTTCAAAAGGGTACCAAAATGAGTTTAGTAGTGTGATGACGATCCTTGATGATCTCAAGCCTTCAGTAGCTTTGATGACCTATAAACCAGAAAACAAATACACAAAGTAAGCTTTCCAAAAGCGTAGTAAGTCAATATACAAACAAACTTAGCATCAAATGAAATTTGAGCAAGTAAATACATTGGCACATTCCAATCACTTAGCAAATCATCACATATATACCTTGATTCATACTTGTGGCTACATTTGCCACATTCATCAATTCAAGATTCACATTCTCATATTTAAACATACATTTCTTCAACTCCAAGTCATATAGGTACTTACCTTTTATACACACTTATATACATTCAACGTACCTGAAACGGATATTCGTTCACTATTTGATCATAGCTCGAATTTACAATTCTTATCATAAAGGTGCCCGTTGAACCTTTAGGAACCTAGTAGGATGCTCAGAAAGAACGGGATAGTCGTACAATGCCAATGTCCCAGACGAGGTCTTACATGCACTCGGATATCGATGCCACTATCCCAGACAGGGTCTTATAGGAATCAATATGATGCCGATGTCCCAGACATGGTCTTACACGTATAGCTCATATCGATGCCAACGTCCCAGACGTGGTCTTACTTGTAAAGCTTGTATTGATGCCAACATCCTGACGTGGTCTTTCACGACATCTCAAGTCAACACCACGTCCCTGACGTGGTCTTACATGATAAAACAGAACAGATGCCTATGTCATGACATAACTAATCCTATCTATTCCTAGGTTCTTACGGGACTTCTTGGACATTGTCACTATATCAAAATTATCTCAAAATTCATATGCATAACCTCCCACAAGCATTCTTTATCACATTAATCATATAAGCAATTACAAATTCACACAAGTACATTTATTTGCATAGTGACTTACCTCATATTCGGTTTATCGGAATGAAAACGGCTACTCTGTCACTTTCGCTTTCCCGTGATCTAAGTCCATTTTCCTTGGTTCTTGATCTATACATATTCAGAATTAACTCTTTTATTCACTAACTCATTCAATTCAATCCAAGGACACATTTTTAGGGCTATTTACAAATTAACATTCATACTTGCACAATTTATCAATTTAGTCCATTTTTCTCAAAACATCAAATTCACAAAATCAACATGTACACAAGCTTAGCCGAATACTTATGAACATCATACAGACCCATACTTTTCATCAAATTTGCAATTTAGTCCTTCAATTTACCATTTTATCAATTTAGCCTGAATTAGCTAAATTTATCAAAACTTCAAGAACATAACATGTTCATCTAGCTCAAATCTTTCATTTTCATCATCAAACATCACATATCTCATGAATTCATCAATAGCATAATTCACATACAACATCAAAATACAAAATCAAGGCATGGGTTTTGTAGCTCTCAAAGCAACGATTGCAGAAACGTAGAAATTATCAAAAATCAAAATCAAAACTTACCTTAATTTTGGCTTGTAAGTGCCGAATGCCTAGCTCAATCTTCTCTTTTCTTTCTTTGCTAATTTCGATCAAATGGAGAGAATGAAAGATGAACACTCATCTTTTTATTTCTTTAATCTAATGTTAATAATTAAGTTACCAAAATAGCCTTTATTCATATAATTACAACAATTAAACAATGAGGGCATATTTGTCCAACTACTATCCACTATCTTAAAAGTGGTTTAATTGCCATATAAGGCCTCCTCTTTTAAAAGCCACATCAAATAGATACCTTAACAAATAGCAAGCAACTTTTACATTCAATGCAATTTCATCCTTTTTGTCAAATTAAACAGAGAGACGAACAAATTAACTTACGAAATTTACCACATGCTTAGTCACATATCAACAACACAGAAAATAATATTAAAATATTATATTGACTCAGATTTGTGGTCCCGAAACCACTGTTCCGACTAGGGTATAAACCAGATTATTACAATTTTTATTACCTTAGCCATATTTTTATTCTTGCAATTAAATTTTATTTTTAACTTTTCTAAATTTCCTTTTTCTTCTTTTCCTAACAGGTACCTCTAGTTTATGACTAGAAGGAACCCACCAGGACCATTACTTTACGATAGTGATATTGAATGAATAGTATGCAAAAATCGTAGAGAAGTAAGGCGAGGCTTAAATTACATACAAGAAGAGCAAAAGGACGAAACTAATACCACCGAAGGGATGGCTGAGAATAATCCGCTACCGTAGGAGGTGGCCGATCATCATGCTCCTCGAACTATGTATGATTATGCTAAACCTAATTTAACAGGAGATGAATCGAGTATTGTTAGGCCTGCTATAGCCGCTAATAATTTTGTATTGAAACCTAACACTATTCAAATGATTTAACAATTTGTCCAGTTTGATGGTTTGTAGGACAAAGACCCGAATACTCATTTAGCAAATTTTTTAGAATTCTGTGATACCTTCAAAATAAATGGCATTTTTGATGATGCCATTCATCTTCAGTTATTTCCCTTTTCTATGAGGAATAGAGCCAAACAGTGGTTACATTCTCTTCCACGAGGATCAATCACTACATGGGATCAAATGATAGAAAATTTTTTATTAAAATATTTTCCACCGGCCAAAATGGCCAAATTAAGGAATGATATCTCTTCTTTTGTGTAGATGGATTTAGAAACATTATACGATGCATGGGAGATATAAAAGATCTATTAAGAAGGTGCCCACACCATGGTTTACCCTTGTGGTTACAGGTTCAAACTTTTTACAACGTTGTAAACCCCTCAACCCGGTAGTTAATTGACTCAGCTGCCGGTGAAACCCTAAATAACAAAAATCTTGAAGCGGCTTATGAATTCATAGAGGAGATGTCACTGAATAACTATTAGTGGCAAGTTACAAGGACAAAACCAACTAAAGCAGCCGAAGTTTTCAATCTCGACACAGTCACCATGCTATCAAATTAGGTAGAGATGATGAATAAAAAGATTGATGGTTTGTGTGGCTCTTTGCAGGTACATCCAGTTATGCAATGTGACTCAAATCTAGGAGGTGTGATGAAACCTGAGTACCCACCCTACAATCATGGCATGGAAAGTGAACAAATGAACTATACGGGTAATAATTTCAGGTCTCAAAATAACCCTTATGGTAATACTTATAATCTAGTTTGAATGAACCACCCCAATTTCTCGTAGGGTGGCTAAGGAAATTAGAGACAACAACCACCCCCTCCAAACTTCCAACAACAGCCCTACCCACAGGAAAAGAAGCCGAACCTTGAAGAGATGCTGACAAAATTCATAACAATGTCTGAAACTCATTTTTAAAACACCGAGACAACACTTAAAAATTAACAAGCATCGATTAAAGGAATCGAGAACTAGTTAGGGCAACTCGCAAAGCTAATCTCCGAATGACCACTAGGTAGCTTGCCAAGTAATACTGAGACTAATCCAAAGGAGCAAATTCAAGCCATAACAGCTCATGACAGTGAAGGGTTAGAAGAATCTGAATCTGAGCTAAGGCAAGAACCTGTGGTAAGTGAAGGTAAGGTTGTGGTAAGCCAAGAAAAGCCAAAACCTGTAATTAAAGAATACCAACCTCGTATACCTTATCCCAATGTAATGAAGAAGGACGATATAGAAGAACAGTTCGGTAAGTTCGTTAAACTCTTAAAGAAATTACATATTAACTTACCATTTCTTGAAGCTCTTTTGCATATGCCAGATTCAAGGAAGTTTTTAAAAGAGCTCTTAAGGAACAAGCAAAAGTTAGACGAGGAGTCACATGTGGAATTAAACGTAGTATGCTCAGCAATGTTACAGAACAGACTACCACAGAAATTAAAAGATCCAGGGAGTTTTACAATTCCATGTTTAATTGGTAGTTTATCTGTTGATAATGCTTTAGCTGATTTAGAGGCAAGCATCAATGTTATGCCATCTAAAATGTTTAAACAGCTAAGTCTAGGGAAACCCAAACAAACTAGGATGAGTATTCAACTAGCTGATAAGACTATTCGAATTCCTAATGGTATAATTGAAGATGTACTAGTTAAAGTTGACAAATTCATATTCCCTATAGACTTCATTGTTTTAGATATGGATGAAGACAATAGTATCCCTTTAATTTTAGGAAGACCTTTTCTAGCAACTTCTAAATCTAAAATTGATGTTAGTACAGGTGAACTCATACTTCATGTAGGTGATGAATCAATCAGTCTTCAAGCTCTCGACTCAGCTAGGACATCGAGTGAGAAAGAGGAGGACGTAAATTCTATCAATAATTATTTGATTAAACTTTCTTTTCAAGAAAAACCAAGGAACTACACTACAGAGCCAGATCCTATAGCTCGTACCAACAAGGAAATATCTTATGAGGAATGACGGCTTCAGACCAATGAGCTAGATGAGTGAAAGACATATTTGAAGGAGAAATCAAACCCACATGAAGAGAAACCGAAGGAACCCCCAGAAGAACTTAAAGGAACATCAAATCACTTCAAAATAGGAAATCAGGTACTATTAGATAGAACAGACCCATGAATCGCCATGTCAAACCTGAAGACAAACGAAGAAATCCGCTTTACGGTACTTAATGTTTTCCTTTTCGGAATAGTCGAGGTAAGTAATTCTACATTCAGTACTTTTAAAGTAAACCTTACTCAACTCAAACTATATAATGATAGCATGAGATAGGATTTTTCACTCCTTAAACCATCGTGAATGTACAAATGAGAGGTAAGCCTAGCTTAAGACTTTAAACGAGTGCTTCTTAGGAGGCAACCCGAGCACTAACCCTATTTATTTTTTATTTCTTTTTCTTTTAGCACCTAACAAAAAACTAATCAAGGTAATGAAGCTCAGATTTTCGCACCACACGGCCTTACACACGACCGTGGCCATGGCCATGTAGATACTACGGATGTCAGCTCTGGCATGGCAGGGATAGTACGAGACAGGACGAGAAAAATATCTTCAAATCACGGACTCAACTAACACCACGGCCGTGCGGCACAGTCGTGGCTGACACTGTTGAACCAACACGGGCGTGACAATCCAATACAAGGCGTGGGAGAAGCAATTGAACCACCACACGGTCATGCGATATGACCGTGGGACACAACACGTACATGAGACACGGGCATGGGGATGTACCAGAACTGAAAATTTCTATTTAAAACACCTCTCTCCCCCTCTCACCCACTCCCCATTCACTCTTCACTCCCCTCCATCTTCAGTTTCCTCCTTCTTCATTCTCTAAAGTCTTGATCTAAGCTTTAACAATTTCAAAGAAACAGAAAGATCCTAGCCCAGTCTCCCTATGCGAGACTAATCAACATAAGTTCATGGCGGCCGCTTCATCTAATCGACAAGCCAAGGGTCTTTGAGGCCATTTAACTTTAATTTTACTTTTTCTCTTCTCCTTTATTTTCCTTTTCTTTATTTTTCTTATACTAAATTCAGATAATTTTGTATTAGTTTCTTAATTTTAGGTTCTAAAGGCTGCTAAGGAATCACAACACCAAGGCCTTAGAAACCACACCCACTTTGCGAACCATCTACCAATACGGACTTTTTAGTCCATTCATATTTTCTTTTAGTCTTATTTTAATTCTTATTTTCTTTCTTGATATCTTTATTTACTTTAATTATATATTTAGTATAATTTAAATTAGTATTATTATTTCCTGGCTAACTCTTCACGAAGTTCCCAATTTCTTCACCCTCTAACTTATCTTTCACCTATGAATCAAGTTTCCACACTTCCAACTCAAGAAATCCATCCAAAAATTTAGAAAGTTTCACCTCTCTCCCTCACTTTTGATTTTCTTAGTATATTATTATTATATATTCTTGTACATTGAGGGCAATGTACATCTTAAGAGTGGAAGGGTGAAAATCATTTAGAAAAAATGCCTAATTTTTGCATTATTCTCAAATCCTTGAATGATATTCTATCTTAAAGTAATTTTCTCATATCACTAATTAGAATGAAATTCCTTTTAATTCATGATTTTTATTGATATGTTTTAGATTAAGTCATTGATAATTGTGCAATGATGATTTAAACTTCAAGATACTAGAGAATCAAGCATGATGAGTCTATTTTCAAAAAAAATAAAAATTTTGTTAGGTTGTCTACCTGAATCTAATTGTTACCTTGAAATTTGAAATTTACAAAGTTGATATAAAAAACCCATAATTTTTGTGAGATTTTGAGCCTTTTAGAGCATACATTCTTTTCGTGCTCACTTTTATTGATTATGAGTGTGTCAAAATTGATTTGTTATTCTAGAACTTGCTTCGATTATACATGTCAAGACCACACTATTGATTTAATATACAGAGATGATAAAGGCACTTAGGATTTAACCTACTTACTCCACTAAAGGCCTACCCTCACAATTAACCCCTAGTGGACCCCTTTGATCCTAACAACCCTTTTATTGACTCAACCCACTAATATTAGCCCAAAACCCATCTTGTATTTATTATCACCATTCCTTTGACTACCCTTCTATCGAGACTTGATTTGATCAGTTGCCTAATTATATTATTTTAGTTGTTAAATTTTTATCTCATATTGATTTATTCTTAAAAAAAAAATCATCATCGAAGTATATTCATTATTAGTTCTCTGATTAAGTGAGATTATATGTTTAATTTCAATATCCTGAGAAGAAGCTCGTATTATTATTTTTCATGTTATGTAATTATTCAGTTTATTAGTTCAATTTTCTAGTGAGGTAATTTTTTAATTCAATCTCGATTCTAACCCTTCTAATTCAGCCTTTATCCACACCTTCAACCGAGCCCCGTTACAACCCTTAAAAGACCTTTTGATTTGTGTATCATCTCCTTTTACAGTGGTGGAGATTTGATTTTGAGACAAGCCTATGGGATTAACTTTTCATGTTCGACTTTTGAGCACTTAATTTTTGAACCTTAAACACCTTGAGTGATTTGAGTGAATCTTTAGTGAGGATGTCAACTTTTGTCGATTTTGAATTAAAGATGATTATTTAGGTAAGGGGAAACATCTATCTTTTTGTATTTCAAACTATGACTTTGATTGTTTGAATCTTTAGGACTCTTTTTGTTAAATTATCCATGTATAAATTATCTATGAATTATGATAAAACACTATTGATGAATATTATGAATTGAGGAAGCTCGTTTTAATTATGAGTTGAGAATTTTGCTTGAGGACAAGCAAAAGCTTAAGTGTGGGGGTATTTGATGAATCGTAAAATGAACATATTTTAAACCCAAATTTAGCATACTTTTGGATAATTTATCCTTTTAATTATGAAAATAAGTGCTCCTAATCCTTTGTTTTCATGTTTTATACTCAGGAGAGCACCGGAGGATGAAAAGAATAAGAAACGGGCCAAAAATGGAGGAAATAGGCCATATCACAGAATCGATATGGCCTGGGCCCAAGACCACACGGCCGTACCCCATAAGAAGAGTTGATCACGGTCTGGACCCCAAAATACATGGTCGTGCCTCATCAATATAGCCGACCACGGCCTGTCCACGATTTACACAGGCGTGTGCCATGGGCGTGCCTCTGCCACAGATAAGAAGAATTCTATTCTGACTAGGGTACTTAGAGGCAAAGAAACATATTCCAAAAGTCTATATAAAGACCCTAGAGCCCAACATTTAGGGGGCCCTTCAGCTAGGCTAAAGAGCCGAGCCAGAGAAGCTGAATACAGGGATTCACTCAAAGGAAGGCAGTTGATTCATCTCAAGAAGCCGGAATCATACTCAAGACTGTGGACTTCTCCTTCAATTCCTTCAGGGGGTTTTAGGGTTTTCTTTGTGTTTTGTTTTATACTTTCTTATGAGATGTATTCTTTTACGATTATAAACTAAACCTCTCAGATACCTGAGGGGGATGAAACCTAAGACAGATCTTGTTATTGTTATCTAAGTTGTATGATAAATACTTGATTTGTTCTTAACTATGTGTTCTTAATTCTTGTTTTGGTATTTCCGGATATTGATTCAAGTGTTGATGTGCTTAGGTGGTGGAGCAAAAGTCCCTGCCTAAGAGTAGATCTAGCATTGTTAAGCAGAGTTGAACGCAAACCTAGAAATAAGGTGATGTAAATTTATCAGATTAGGGTCAAACCTAATATGGGAGCCCATAGATCGAGTTAATGCAATTCTAGGGATTTTAATTAGAAAGAAATTTCAATTAATCAACCTAGGGTTAGGCGTTAGTAGCCTCGAAAGAGGTATTAATATAACTTAGGGAATCCTACGGATCAAGTCAAGTGAACAAATCATCTGGTTCAGAGTTACATAACAAGTGAAATCTAGGTGGATTCTTCCTCGGATATTATCTAAATCAATCGGTTTTCCCTCAAGTCTTTCCCCAATTCATTCTTTGTCTTAGCATCTTTATCTTAGATGTTAGTTAATTTTAGATTAGATAAAAATTCCCTTAATTCTTAGGCTAAATAATAAAAAAAGTTAGTATTAGTACTTTTAGTTCCTTTGGGTTCGACTATCTGGTCTTGCCACTAAACTATACTATTGTTCGATAGGTGTGCTTGCCTCCATTGTTGTCTTAGTTAGTTTCCATGTTCGATCATTCTTTTTATAAATTTTTAAGACTTTGACACACGATCATGAACATTGGAACTGTAAACTGACGCATAAAACTATTAATACAGATAAATGCGCTTAGACAATGAGCATGAGAGGTACTCGAGGATGGGGTACAAGAGGCCGTGGTAAAGGCCGTAGAGGTGCTCAAGCTGGGTCCTCGTCATCTGGTGACATACCTAATTTGGAAACTAGTGAGACGCCGACTTCACCTGTGACAGAGGTTGGGTCTCATGATCTAGCTGCTGGGGATGACGCATTGTCCCAAGCCATGTTAAGGATTCTGGAGAGGGTCGCTGGGGCCAATACTAGATCTAGAGGCCAAGGGTCGGTTACAAAATGACTCCGATCCAATAGAGCCGAGATTTTTAGGGGTATTGCTGGAGTTGCCCCTAATGTGGCTAAGTACTGGATAGAGGCCACAGAGAGAATTATGGACTACCTAGATGGACAACCTGGACTGCACCTCTAGCAAAAATTAAAGGGTGTTGTATCGCTTCTACAAGATGAGGCATATCAATGGTGGCTCACTGTTAATGAGGGCACTCAGCTCGACCGTAGGAGAAAGTTCCTAAATTTGACCCAGGGTGATAGATTAGAGACCAAGTATGAGGCCAAATTTTTACGACTAAGCCGCTATATGCGTGGTATGGTGGCGACTGAGTATGAGAGATACGTTAGCTTCGAGGATGGCCTTAGGGATAATCTAAGGATACTGATAGCTCCACAAAGGAAGCAAGACTTTACTGCAAAGATCACCGAGGAAATGATCACCGAGGAAGTGAAGCGCACTGAATGCCAGAACGTATAAGGGGTGGCAATCCTAGTTAATAAAACTGAGGTTTGCCGCCCCTCCCTTTAACATGAGGGGCTTTTGGGCCTCTCCCTTATCGGATCCAATTACAAGTATTTCCTAGACTTTTAACCAAGTACTTTATAATTTGATACAACCCAATATTTGTTTTTCTACTTCCCAAAATAAACATCTCAATTAATTTCCAATTAAACAATCTTCTAAACCCAATTCTAAACTAGTTAAAATCCGGACGACTTTACCATAAAAGAAAATAAAAATATATATTTAATATTTCTACATTCAATGGTTCACTATGACCAAATGATTTATTTACATTTTCAAATTTCATTTAATTCGAAAAACATAAATTCATGTCCAATTCATTTTCATTTTTCATTTTCATTTTGGTGAAAAACACATCGATTTCCAAATGATTCCATTTCTCCATTTTCATTTTGGAGAAAATCATAATCATTTCCAAATGTTTCTCATTTCTCAATTTTCACCATTTATATCCATTTATGTTCAATTGATTCAACATGCAATTCACTTCTAGTTTCAATGAGCTAGCGAAAGGATCGATTGAACATATGCAGTTAGGGCTTAAATGATTTATAATTAAATTCTAGCTTTTCACCTTATAAACTCATTTAGTCATGAAGTCATTCCACTATAGTATTGTGACTGAGCTGTAACACCCCAAACCCAGTCAAAACGTTACGACCGAATCTGGTATGTCACAGAGAAGAAAAATGATTTTGAAAATAAATTGTCGTCTATAATTTAAGGAAAACTTTTGATTTTATAAAAGCCGAGTTGATTTAAATAGATTGCTAAAACAGTTTTAAAATTTGCTTTAAAGAGATTCTAGTTACTTTGTTAATCTTACAAGTTCGCTTAATTATCCGAAGATGAAGTTTTGGAAAATTCTTGAAATTCTTTGAAGTTTGTGAAAACATTCATTTCCTAGGTACTTTTTGTTTTCAAACAGGCTTTAATGTTTAACGCAGTTTCAATGATAATTTGTCAAAGCAAATAACGCAAAGTAAAATTTAGTGGCCTTATTACAAAACCAAAAAAATCAAAATTTAAAGCAAAGTAGGTTCGAAATTAACCAATAAAATAAAAATGAACAGCTGAGCATGGCCACCTCGAGTCCATCCCGGTTCCACATCCGCGATCTACGTATCACCTGAAAATGTTAACGGAAAGGGGTGAGTCACCGAGACTCAGTGTATAAATCCCCATCCCAATAATAGTAGCCCTTACACAGATTCGTAAATAAATAAGTATGCCATGCAACCCAAAACCTAACCATCCGAAACTCCTGTATCTACCACGTGTGGTCAACACCACTGGTGGTCAAAACTACCGGTGATCGAAGTCACAAATAATATATGTGGTCAACACCACTGGTGACAATCCCGTATCGATATGTGCGGCCAACCCACGGTGGTATCAAACCACAGGGACGAATCACAACATAGATTTATGTGGTCAACACCACTAGTGACTGGAGTCACAAATAATAAATATATGGTCAACACCACTGGTGGTCAAAACCACTGAGACTTAGTCACAATTTAACGAAAAGTGGGGCCCACCTACTGTGTGGTCAAAACCACTAGTGACAGTCTGAAATCATATCTTCCCCCTCCTCTCATCAACCCATTCTCATGAACATGCTATCAATGCAATATAATCATGCTCAACTATCACAATTATTATAACAGTGCATTTACAATTTCAGCAGAAGCCTTTAACACATCCAAACAAAGTGGACTTACCCGGAGTCCTCGTTTTTACCCACAGGGGTAGCTCAACATTTTCTACCATTATTTCAGCTTTTAACAAATCACGACATAATATCTTATTAATCTATGAAGTGTGTAAGAGTTACACACATGGTTACTCGTAATATGACGCTCTCTACGTCGGTACTATCGTCCATCGACACAACCGCGATCTGTCTACTCTCCTACTCTGATACTGGTCCACACCCAAGTGGCCAATCACGAACCGCAGATACAACCCTCTTCTTGAACTTAGGGGCTGGGGTCTCAGATCTAACCCCACCTAATGCTTGGCTGGCATTAAGGTCCATAACACCTTTGATCACTAAGTCAGATTAACACAGCGAATAACTAAGAATGGAGATTTAACCCGAAGAAATAGGCCCCCTTACCTAGATCGACAGATCTCAAGATCAAGATCTAAACTACGAACCGAGCAAGTCCAGAGAATCCAACGTATGCGTCACCCCCTTCCTCAAAACCTTACAATCACCAAGCAAAAGCCAAAGTAACACGAAGGCGAGTCCCCCCTTCAATCGGCCAAGAACCTATAAGATTACCTACTGCCTTCAGCATTTTAACGTAATAAAGAGAGATGGAATCGGTAGGAACCCTTACTACAACACTTTAATGAAACCGATTGAGAGTGGATGGATGATGACGATCTGCTACTACAAAAACAAAAGAACAAATATGAGAACCATGGATATTCGGCTAAAGCACTACCCGTACAATTGCCAAATCCTGACTTTTTCCCTATAGAAAATGACAAAGGGAAGAGAGTAGAGATGAGAAAAGATTCGGCCATCAGAGACAGGAGAAGAAAGAAAAGAAAACAAAGAAATCTTACCTGACTATGGGTTGAGATTCGACTAGAGTAGATTCTTCGGGAAAGAGAAACACATAGAATGCCCTTGGGATCCAAGAGGTTTTGACTATGGTCCAAAAGAAGAGAAAGAAACCGAAAGGGAAGGAGGGTAATGGTTTCGGCTCTTGCTTACACAAATAAAAGAAGAACAAAGAAGAGGGATATGGCTTTGGAGAGATTCGGCTACAAGGGTTTCAAGAGGGAAGATGAAAACGAAAGTGAAAAGGGAATATGTATGGCATTTTCGGCTTTAAGTGGTTATGGCAAGAAAACGAATCACAATGATGTGTGGTGAGCAAGGGTGGATTCGGCCAAACACAAAGAAGCAAAGAAGAGAAAAAAATAAAAGACAAAAGGAAAATGAGAGGAGACTTAGAGAAAGGTTTCAGTTTTGGTTCCTGAGAGAGCAAGGAAACACAACAAAATGCTATAGGTACCTCGGTTTTGACAAAAAAAGAAAAAAAGAGAACGAATGTTTCTAGCCGAAAATGCTCCTCTAAGTCTACAAATGAAATTTGGCACACTTCTAGCTACCCAAACCGATTTCTCCCTTCCCCTTAGTGTTTGGCATTCGGACAACACTAAGCTCCCATGTCCATCTCCTAAATTTTCTCCTGGACACTCATTCAAAGTCAAACTCCTACTATTTCTCTTCTCCACCCATTTCAAATGTGTTGACTCCTTCAACACATATCCAACAGAGTCCATCCTGAGCACACTACCTCCCTAGCCTTGGCGTCAAAAACAACAAGCAGAAAAGGGAATTCTGCTACTCGAACCTAGGCTCCCTTGCTCCCCTTGAGGTGTCACCTCTCCAAGCCTTAAGTGGCACCTCCTTACCACTTTTCCAAGGCACTTCTTGTGTCTTAACTTCTCATCAATCACTTTTAACACCCTGCTCAAATAGCTCCTTTCCTCTAGAAGCCCAAAATGCAACTTTTTGCTATGACCCTGGCCTATCCCTAGCTCAAGCCTAACCCTAAAATAGTCTAAACTAACATACCTATCATACAATACACATGCAACCACATGAAATGCAAAAGGCCCCGATTTAGGGATGTTACAGTTCTACCCCCCTTAAAAATAATTTTGGCCTTGAAATTACCTGGTCAAAAGAGTTGAGGGTATTGCTGCCGCATCACATCCTCCGATTCCCACGTGGCCTCTTCAATTCTATTATTCTGCCATAATACTTTCACTAAAGGCACTGACTTTCTATGCAAGACCTTAACATCCCGATCCAGAATCTGCACTAGTTCTTCCTAGAAAGATAAATCCAGGCTCACTTCAATATCCTGTACTGGCATAACATGTGATGGATCTGATCGATAGCGTCTAAGCATGAAAACATGGAACAAGTCATGGATCTGACTCAATTTTGCTGGTAGCTCGAGCTGATTAGCCACTGGTCCCACACGCTTCAGCACCTTATAAGGCCCGATGAACCTAGGGCTCAGCTTACCCTTTCGACCAAATCTCAACACCTTCTTTCATGGTGAGACCTTCAGAAAACTTTGTCACCCACTGCAAACTCTATATCCCTCCGATTGAGATCGACATAAGATTTCTGTCTGTCCGAAGCTTCCTTCAGATGAGCTCGAATCAGCTTAACCTTATCCTCCATTTCAGTAACCAACTCTAGACCCAATAGTTGACGCTCTCCCAACTCTGTCCAACACGTATGAGTACGACACTTCGCCCATACAGTGCTTCATACGGTGCCATTTGGATACTTGCCTGATAACTATTGTTATACGCGAACTCTGCCAACAGTAGAAATTCTTCCCAACTGCCTCTGAAATCCAAAACTCAACCCCTCAGCATATCTTCTAAGATTTGGATTATCCTCTCTGACTTGCCCGTCTGACTGCGGATGAAATGCTGTGCTGAAATCCAACTTGGTACCCAATGCTTGATACAATACTTTCCAAAACCTTAATGTGAACATAGGGTCCCTATCGGAGATAATCGACACCGGCACCCCATGCAATCTCACGATCTCTGCCATATACAGCTTAGCCAACTTTTGAAGTGAGTAGTCAACCCGACTAAATCCTTTGTCAAATGTTCAATAATCACCCAGACCGAATCCTTCTTCAAAGGCGTAAGGGGTAGCCCACTGACGAAATCTATCGTGATCCTTTCCCACTTCCACTATGAAATCTTTATTGGCTGCATCAGACCTGTAGGTACCTGATGTTTAGCTTTGACCTGCTGACATGTTAGACACTTACTCACAAATTCAGTTACCTTACGCTTCAAACCCGGCCACCAAAACTGCTCCCTCAAATCCTGGTACATCTTGCTACCTCCAGGATGCATAGCGTATGGACTGCTATGTGCCTTCTGAAGAATCTTCTGTCTTAGCTCCACATCTCTTGGCATACAAACTCTCCCTTGGAAACACAACACTCCTCGCTGCTCAACCTATAACCCTCCAATCCACCATTCTGCACTTGCGAAAATCGAGTAGTTAATCTTCATCCACTAGCTGTTTCTCCTTAACCTGATTAACCCATGTCGGCTTCACTTGCAGCTCCGCTAGCAAACTTCCATCATCATATAGACTAAGGTGGGTAAACATTGCTCTCAAGTCTGACACCACCTTACGACTCAATGCGTCTACCACCACATTGGCTTTCCCTGGATGGTACTCAATCGAACAGTCGTAGTCCTTCAACAACTCGATCCACCTTCGCTGCCTCAAATTCAATTCCTTCTGGGTCAAGAGGTACTTCAAACTCTTGTGATCCGTGTAGACGATCGACTTCTCTCCATACAGGTAATGCCTCCAAATTTTTAGAGTAAAAACCACTGCAGCCAACTCCAGATCATGTGTCAGGTAATTCACTTCGTGGGGTCTCAACTGACGAGAAGCATACGCCACTACTTTCCCCTCTTGCATCAACACACATATAAATCCCCATCCCAATAATAGTAGCCCTTACACAGATTCGTAAATAAATAAGTATGCCATGCAACCCAAAACCTAACCATCCGAAACTCCTGTATCTACCCCGTGTGGTCAACACCACTGGTGGTGAAAACCACTGGTGACTGAAGTCACAAATATTATATGTGGTCAACACCACTGGTGATAATCTCGTATCGATATGTGCGCCAACCCACGGTGGTATCAAACCACAGGGACGAATCACAACATAGATTTATATGGTCAACACCACTGGTGACCGGAGTAAAAAATAATATATATATGGTCAACACCACTGGTGGTCAAAACCACTGAGACTTAGTCACAATATAACAAAAAGTGAGGCCCACCCACTGTGTGGTCAAAACCACTAGTGACAGTCTGAAATCATATCTTCCCCCTCCTCTTATCAACCCATTCTCATGAACATGCTATCAATGCAATATACTCATGCTCAACTATCACAATTATTATAACAGTGCATTTATAATTTCAACAGAAGCCTTTAATACATCCAAACAAAGTGGACTTACCTGGAGTCCTTGTTTTTACCCACAGGGGTAGCTCAACATTTTCTACCATTATTTCAGCTTTTAACAAATCATGACATAATACCTTATTAATCTATGAAGTGTGTAAGAGTTACACACCTGGTTACTCGTAATACAATGCTCTCTACGTCGGTACTATCGTCCATCGACACTACCGCGATCTGTCTACTCTCTTGCTCCGATGCTGGTCCACACCCAAGTGGCCAATCACGAACTGCAGATACAACCCTCTTCTTGAACTTAGGGGCTGGGGTCTCAGATCTAACCCCACTTAATGCTTGGCTGGCATTAGGGTCCATAACACCTTAGATCACTAAGTCAGATTAACATAGCGAATAACTAAGAATGGAGATTTAACCCGAAAAAATAGGCCCCCTTACCTAGATCGACAGATCTCAAGATCAAGATCTAAACTACGAACCAAGCAAGTCCCTAGAATCCAACGTATGTGTCACCCCCTTCCTCAACACCTTACAATCACCAAGCAAAAGCTGAAGTAACACGAAGACGAGTCCCCCTTCAATCGACAAGAACCTATAAGATTAGCTACTGCCTTCGGCATTTTAACATAATAAGGAAAGATGGAATTGGTAGGAACCCTTACCACAACACTTTAACGAAACCGATTGAGAGTGGATGGATGATGACGATCTGCTACTAAAAACCAAAGAACAAATATGAGAACCAAGGTGTAACATCCTAGATTAGGGGTTATGCGTTTGTGCATAATTCATGAGTAGTAGGTTTTGGCAGTGTTTGGAAATGAATTAAGGGTTTTTAAAATCCTAGGATGGAAGAGAAAGCTTTGGACAATTATTGGTTTTAAGTTAAAAACATGAAGTGATGTGGAAAAGTGACAAGGACGCCACCTAAGGTGCAAGGGTTATCTAGCCCATTTTTTGCAAATTTTGGCGGACCACGGCGACCCAGCACTCCTCTTACCCCAGCGTCTATCCTGATTCTATCTCACTGACTGCTTCACCCCTTTAGCTATCTTGGCCTTCTCTACTAAGGCAGTAAATTCTCTTTCCCTTTACGGGGCAATCATCATTCGCAGCTCATCTCTCAACATGTCCTCAATCTGACACAGCGCTCGTGTTCCGTAGCCACGATACCCCATACTTATTCCCTTGAACCAGATTCAAGAACCAGATTCCCTTGAACTAGATTCAAGAACGCCTTTCATTGCGTATCTATATAACTGGACCCGACATACTTCCTCCGATAAGCTGCCTTAAATAAATCCCAAGTGATGTCATCAGCTATCGCACCACCCCGGACCGTGAGCCACCACTAATAAGATTCATCCTGGAGAAGAGACACTATCCCTTTCAACGTTTCCTCCGCCGTAAAGTCTAAATCGTCCATTATACGTTCAGTCGCCTCTAACCAGTATTCTGCTGTGTTGGGAGCCACACTAGAAACACCCCGGAACACCTTTGCCCCATTGGCTCAGAGTCGCTCAAACATAGATTTCTGAACCCCCGTACCTCACCAGCTCCAGCTACTCTTTCTAAAACCCATAGCATCGCCTATGACACTGCATCATCACCACCCATCTGATCCTAGAACTCAACGCCCACAGCTGGTGGCAGTGGTACGTCATCCTCTGACCCATGGCCAGAACCTGCCGGTTCTGATATAGTCATCCTACCACTACCACGCCCGCGTGTATTACGCCCACGTCCTCGAGTGCTCATGTCTACCGTTCCTGAATTAATCTGATTTAAGGATTTTATGCATTAGCTTTCTTCCATTGTTATTACAGCACATTTTTATGAATCACTTAGAGTTGTTCTCGTAAGTTCCTACAATCCTATGGGCTTTAGTCTCTAAAGTGGATTCCTATTACTAGCATCCATATCACAACTATTTAAACCTTGCAATCGACAGTTAGGGGACTTACCATTGCGGATTGGTGCCGGAGACTCAGGTGCCATGCTCCCCAGAACATGCATTTTCCTTCAAAGTTATTTTGTAAACCCTTTATTGAAAATGTTTTAGGCCTCGAGCCCACAGTCGAGCTTTTGAACTTGGCTCTGATACCACAATTGTAACGCCCCAAACCCGATCAAAACGCTACGACCAAATCTGGTATGTCACAGAGAAGAAAAACAATTTTGAAAATAAATTATCGTCTCTAATTTAAGGAAAACTTTTGATTTTATGAAAGCCAAGTTGATTTAAATAGATTGCTAAAACCGTTTTGAAATTTGCTTTAAAGAGATTCTAGTTACTTTGTTAATCTTACAAGTTCACTTAATTATCCGAAGATGAAGTTTTGGAAAATTCCCGAAATTCTTTGAAGTTTGTGAAAACATTCATTTCCTAGGTACTTTTTATTTTCAAACAGGCTTTAATGTTTAACGCAGTTTCAATGATAATTTGTCAAAGCAAATAACCAAAGTAAAATTTAGTGGCCTTATTACAAAACCAAAAAAATCAAAATTTAAAGCAAAGTAGGTTCAAAATTAACCAATAAAATAAAAACGAACAGCTGAGCATGGCCACCTCGAGTCCATCCCGGCTCCACATTCGCGATCTACACATCACCTGAAAATGTTAACGGAATGGGATGAGTCACCGAGACTCAGTGTATAAATCCCCATCCCAATAATAGTAGCCCTTACACAGATTCGTAAATAAATAAGTATGCCATGCAACCCAAAACCTAACCATCCGAAACTCCTGTATTTGCCCCGTGTGGTCAACACCACTGGTGGTCAAAACCACTGGTGACTGAAGTCACAAATATTATATGTGGTCAACACCACTGGTGACAATCCCGTATCGATATGTGGGGCCAACCCACGGTGGTATCAAACCACAGGGACGAATCACAACATAGATTTATGTGGTCAACACCACTGGTGACCGGAGTAAAAAATAATATATATATATATGGTCAACACCACTGGTGGTCAAAACCATTGTGACTTAGTCACAATATAACGAAAAGTGGGGCCCACCCACTGTGTGGTCAAAACCACTAGTGACAGTCTGAAATCATATCTTCCCCCTCCTCTCATCAACCCATTCTCATGAACATGCTATCAATGCAATATACTCATGCTCAACTATCACAATTATTATAACAGTGCATTTACAATTTCAGCAGAAGCCTTTAACACATCCAAACAAAGTGGACTTACTCGGAGTCCTCGTTTTTACCCACAGGGGTAGCTCAACATTTTCTATCATTATTTCAGCTTTTAACAAATCACGACGTAATATCTTATTAATCTATGAAGTGTGTAAGAGTTACACACCTAGTTACTCGTAATACGATGCTCTCTACGTCGGTAGTATCGTCCATCAACACTGTCGCGATCTGTCTACTCTCTTGCTCCAATGCTGGTCCACACCCAAGTGGCCAATCACGAACTGCAAATACAGCCCTCTTCTTGAACTTAGGGGTTGGGGTCTCAGATCTAGCCCCACCTAATGCTTGGCTGGCATTAGGGCCCATAACACCTTAGATCACTAAGTCAGATTAACACAGCGAATAACTAAGAATGGAGATTTAACCCGAAGAAATATGCCCCCTTACCTAGATCGACAGATCTCAAGATCAAGATCTAAACTACGAACCGAGCAAGTCCCTAGAATCCAACGTATGTGTCACCCCCTTCCTCAACACCTTACAATCACCAAGCAAAAGTGAAGTAACACGAAGGCGAGTCCCTCTTCAATCGACAAGAACCTATAAGATTAGCTACTGCCTTCGGCATTTTAACATAATAAGGAAAGATGGAATTGGTAGGAACCCTTACCACAACACTTTAACGAAACCGATTGAGAGTGGATGGATGATGATGATCTGCTACTACAAAAACCAAAGAACAAATATGAGAACCAAGGTGTAACATCCTAGATTAGGGGTTATGCGTTTGTGCATAATTCATGAGTAGTAGGTTTTGGCGGTGTTTGGAAGTGAATTAAGGGTTTTAAAATCCTAGGATGGAAGAAAGCTTTGGACAATTATTGGCTTTTAAGTTAAAAACAAGAAGTGATGTGGAAAAGTGGCAAGGGCGCCACATAAGGTGCAAGGGTTATGGCATCAAGTGAAGTACTTTGAGGGAAGAGGTTGAATCCCATTGTGTGCATTTTGCTTAATTTTATGAAATAGCATGTTTCTTGTGATATGGATGTGTGATGTGCATTTTAGAACCTTGAAATGTATGGAAATGTAAGGAAATGTATGGAAATGTAAGGAAATGTATGGAAATGTAAGGAAATGTATGGAAATGTATGGAAATGTAAGGAAATAAAAGGAAATGTAAGGAAATGTAATGAAATGAAAGAAAATGAAAGGAAATGTAAGGAAATGAAATAAAATGAAAGGAAATGATTTGGAAATGATTCAAAAGAGGAAAGTAAACATTTCAAGAAACTTCGAAATGTATGGAAATGTTACATTAAAAATAGGAAAGTGAACATTTTGGAAACTAAGCTAAAAGAGGAAAGTAAACATTTTAGGAAACCTAAGAAATGTCAAGTTTACAGAGCCGAACGAAAATTTTTGGAAACCTAGAAATGACTTAGAAATGTCGAGTTTTAAAGTTTAAAAGAGGTAATTAAGGCAAGGAGGCCTTAAAAGAAAAAGTACGTGAAATTTGACACACAAACAGGCTTGGAAAAGTGGCCTGAAGATGCCACTTAAAGCCCAAGGAGTGACGCCACTTAGGTGGATAATTTGGGCCTCGTATGGCCACAAGGAGTCCAATAAGAACAAGTTTAAATTCGGCTCATCAAGGGAAGGGGGTGGACGGCACCTAGCTAAAGCTTTAAGTGATTTTTTATTTAATTACTTAGAGAGGAAGCAATGGACGACAATAGGGACTCTTAAGAGAAGAGTTTTATTCCCTTTAGAATTTCGGCTAAATAGGTGGATAAATGAAGAATTATTCTTTAATTAGGAGAATGAGGGAAGAGTGATGGCCAAGTAAAGGATTCTTGGCCTAGTAATTTTGGCTATAAAAGGATGAGACTAGGGCTATTCATTATTCATTCTCCCTCTATTTTCTTTTGCCGAATATTCTTTCTCCTCTCCCTCTGCCGAAATTCTTTTTAAGCATCCATTCTTTTTCCTCTTTTCTTTTAGCCTCCTAGTCGATTCCCTCTAAGCCTATTATTCCTCTCTTCTTTCATCTTTGAAACCGAATACATAAGGGGATCATAGCCGATTGTTCATCAAGTCTCTAAGCCGAATCTCTAAAGTGGTGTCAGGAGGATCATCAATTTCAATATAAAGGGTAAGGATCTATAGTTATAATTGTATTCCTTTCTTTTAAGCCTAAAGTTAGTCTAATCCCTCCTATATCTTATTGATCGAAATATGGAAGGTGAATTTCGGGATTTCAGATCTAAGGTATTTTGGCATCTCCATTAATCAGGAAGAGAGTTTCGGGATTTAAAAATTTAAGGTAAGATATATGTATATTCTACCAAAGGCCATGTTTTATGTTTTAAATATTAGATTAAATCTAACATATGGCTATAGGAATTTTGACATCCTTAAAGAAAGCAAGAGATCATTTTCGGGATTTGAATACTAGGGAAATCGGCAACAAGGTAAGTCTTAGTGTACTAATCCTACTAGGATTTGGAAACTATGGCCGAATGGCTTTTTATTAAAGTAATAAGTGATAAAACAAATGTAGGGATTAAGGATCTAAGCATTAGATCAAGCTTTTCGGGATCTCAAGGAAACTGCTAAGCAAATCAGGTGTGTACCCCACACTAATCTTAATAGATTTATGGCTTAAATATGATATATATGTTAATATGAAAGTGTAAGAATGTGGCTAAAGTACCATATTTTGGTACAAAGTACTAAGTACGTTTTCCTACTCCTACTAGGATTACTGAAATATGTTATACTTAACATGTGAAAAGTGACATGAATCGAAATTAAGTATGATATGCATGATATGAATAATATGGGGCATTGGGTTATTTGAGAAAGGGAAGTGAATGTGATGACTTGGTCTCACTAAGTGAAGCGTGATGACTTGGTCTCACTAAGAATATGTGACGACTTAGTCTCACTAAGTGAATGTGGTGACTTGGTCACATTAAGTGAATATGGTAACCGGTTACATTATCTAAATGTGGTGTCTCATGACACAATATCTGGTGGCTATGCCACAAAATTTTATGTGGGCGATAAGCACGTCGACTACAGCGACTACCTTTGAAGGTGTGTAGCGGATGGAGGGTTGACTTAGTAGTCCCCACGGTGTGCAGGATGGTACGGGTGGAGTGTAGCGGATGGCATATAGGTTTGGGTTCGGGATTCCATCATTATCTTGAGTTTTTATATGAACATGATATGTATGGTGTGACTAATTCTATTATATTTTAGTGTTGGTTACACATTGAGTCTATCGACTCACCCCGTTGTGGGAACATGTTTCAGGTGATGAGCAGTAATGGACCGGGACGGCAGAATTTGTGGTGGCCATGCTCAGCTTGAAGTTTAATTTAATTTGAACCTTTATTTTATTTTAAGTCTTTGTATAAATTTTATTTTGGGTTTTGTTTTATGTAATAAGGCCATAGTGATGATTTTATTTACATTTTGATTACTATGCTATGAATTTAGGGCTTTATAAAGAATAAGCCCATTTAATATAAAATAAGCTTAAATATTTTGTCACACGAAATTATGGGTTTTCATTATAAAAAAAATATAAACATGTTTTCAACTCGAGCCCAACACACAAACAAACTAACTTTCAAAACACAGTTTTCAAAGAATTCAAAAGAATTTTGAAGCAGTTTACAGAGGAACATACGAGATCCGGTCCATTCTCGTGGGTAGGGTGTGGGTGTTTCGATTTGGTATCGAGCAGGTTTTAAACTCTCACCTTGGGTTTAAGGCCCAAAACATTTTCAAAGTAAGCCAAAGGAATTTTACGAAAAATTTTCAGTTTTTACGGCATGGCCCACTAAGTCTCAGACCATGATCCACCGGTAAGTACTTGACTTACAAGTGATTTGAATATGTGAAATGTATGGGCTTTTATGGAAGCGTAGATTAGTCGATAAGTATTTGAACCCTAGGGCTAGTGCACCCTAACAAATACATAAGACTTAAGTATCTAATTAAACAAACCTGTGGTTGAGTCGCCGAGTTAGGGTGTGGCAACCATGGTACGCATGTCTAGGATTGGTTTCGATGGGAGCTTGGTATTTAAGCATCCGCGTGACTCACCTCCTCTCCACTCGAATCCTACCGGGTGCGTAGCCTCAGTTCACCTTAACCAGGAGGACTTAATCACGGGCTAAACCCCTAACTAAAACCTGAAAGGGACGAGCTGTATTTTTATGGAAACGCTAGTTTTAAAATTTCTAAATTACCCTCTTGATTTGAAAAGATTAATTTTATAAATTTTCCTGAAATATTTCTGATTTACAAATTTACTAAAATACCCCTAGTGGTAAAATTACAAAAAATGCCCTTGGTTTATGAAATTTTCAAGATACCACAGTTCCTATCAAAATTTCATTACGTTATAAAATGTTCAAAAACCCTAATTTGCAAAATACCATGATTTTAAAAAAAAAAATTATTACCCCTACCCTACAAATTACGAAATACCCTCGAGTTACAAAATTACGAGCGACCCGATCTTCAAAATTTTGCAACAACACTAATTTGGAAAACAAATTCTCAAAACAACCTTCAAGTTTTGTAAATTCCAAAATATCCGTGATTTATTAAGATTTACAAATTCACCCGGGGTAATTACCAAAATACCCTCGAATTTTAAAATTTCCCAAAACACCCCCGAGAATGAAAAATTACCAGAATACCCTTATTTACAAAATCACCAAGGAACTTTATTTTGACAAATTACGAAAATACCCACAGGTAGTGGAAAAACAACAACAATGAAAACTACAACATTTCTCGAATGAGCGAAAGTTCATAATTGATTGATGGATGTATGAATGTAAAGATCTGTGTGCATGTATGAATACAAAAGAACCACTTCTAAAAATTCTTTCCATAAAATTTCTTGGCGGTTAATCGGTGAAACAAAATTTTTAATACATAAAACTTCTTAATCAGATTAAATCGTGGCGTTAGAAATGAGTTCTAAGGGCGTGAACTTAGAGATTGTGCTGGAAAGTATGATGGTTCTATTAAGATCGAGTCTGTGACATAAGCATAAGTGCGGTGAGAAGGATTGTACATTGTTAGTAAGTAATTTCGAGGACGAAATTATTTTTAAGGAGGGTAGAACGTAACATCCTAGATTAGGGGTTCTGCGCTTGTGCATAATTCATGAGTAGTAGGTTTTGGCGGTGTTTGGAAGTGAATTAAGGGTTTTAAAATCCTAGGATGGAAGAGAAAGCTTTGGACAATTATTGGTTTTAAGTTAAAACAAGAAGTGATGTGGAAAAGTGGCAAAGGGCGCCACCTAAGGTGCAAGGGTTATGGCATCAAGTGAAGTACTTTGAGGAAGAGGTTGAATCCCATTGTGTGCATTTTGCTTAATTTTATGAAATAGCATGTTTCTTGTGATATGGATGTGTGGTGTGCATTTTAGAACCTTGGAAATGTATGGAAATGTATGGAAATGTATGGAAATGTAAGGAAATGTATGGAAATGTAAGGAAATGTATGAAATGTAAGGAAATGTATGGAAATGTATGGAAATGTATGGAAATGTAAGGAAATAAAAGGAAATGTAAGGAAATGTAAGGAAATGAAAGAAAATGAAAGGAAGTGATTTGGAAATGATTCAAAAGAGGAAAGTAAACATTTGGGAAACTTGAAATGTATGGAAATGTTACATTAAAAATAGGAAAGTGAACATTTTGGAAACTAAGCTAAAAGAGGAAAGTAAACATTTTAGGAAATCTAAGAAATGTCAAGTTTACAGAGCCGAACGGAAATTTTTGGAAACCTAGAAATGACTTAGAAATGTCGAGTTTTAAAGTTTAAAAGAGGTAATTAAGGCAAGGAGGCCTTAAAAGAAAAAGTACGTGAAATTTGACACACAAACAGGCTTGGAAAATTGTGGCCTGAAGATGCCACTTAAAGCCCAAGGAGTGACGCCACTTAGGTGGATAATTTGGGCCTCGTGTAACACCCCAAACCCGGTCAATACACCACGACCGAATCTGGTATGTTACAGGGAAAATGTGTTTGAAAGGTTTAGGTTTCCGGTTAAAAGTCTGATGGAAACTCTTTTGTATGTTTTGTTCTTGTTGAAAACTTGAGCATGATTGTTTAAAAAGCGATAGTGTACTTGAAAACCCAGGAATTTTGAAAACTTAATTATACATTTAAGTAAAACAAATTTGTCACATTTGGAAATCCGAGTAATTTCTTTGTGTTGATTTAAACATCTTTTTTTTTCCTTTGACTTAGTAAGGAAACTATTCTCAGGTTTGAAAACACATTTGAGTTACATTCGTTTTAAATTACAACGTGATACCCGATGGTAAAGTTTAAAACATCTCGCTTTGTGATTTGAAAATCTTATTCTTATTTTTCCAAATTTTAGCCAGTTCTAACCCAATAGTTTGTTAAGACATATTTGAAATCAAGTTTAAGCATATAATCAACCAAAGCATAATTTTAAAAAAAGCCTTTTACAAACCCAACAAATCCAAATGAAAAATAAATAAAACAAAGTACTAAGTTTAAAATCAGTGCAAATCCAACTTTTATTCATGGCATGGGCACCTCGAGTCCACCCGGCTCCGTGTCCGCGATCTAAGTGTTACCTGAAATGATAAGGGAGAAGGTGAGTCGCAAGACTCAGTGCATAAATCCCCCTCCCGGTATATGCAACATACTAACACACATCATAACAAAGCAATACAATTAATGCACCCGATCCTAACCATCCATCACACCTTTTCTACCCGTGTGGTACCAAACCACCGGTGGTGCCAAACCCTTGGTGACCCAAAGTCACGATATCCATCAATGTGGTGCCAAACCACTGGTGACCCAAAGTCACGAATAATCCATCTGTGGGGCCAACCCACGTGTGATACCAAATCACTGGCGACAATCCCGTATCTCAAAAGTGGGGCCAACCCACGGTGGTGTTAAACCACAGGGACGAGTCGCTATGAGGTGCCAAACCTCTGGTGTCCCAAAGACACAAGTGTGATACCAAATCACTGGTGACCGCAGTCACGAATCGAATGATGGGGCCAACCCATCGTGTGATACCAAATCACTAGCGTCAATCCCGTAAAATCAACCGTGGGGCCAACCCACTGTGGTGCTAAGCCATTGGGACGAGACGCAGAGGTGCCAAACCTCTGGTGACCCAAAGTCACAATAATCAATATGTGGTACCAAACCACTGGAGGTGCCAAACCTCTGGTGTCCCAAAGACACAGATATCATATTCCCCCTCCTCTCATATCACCCATTAACATCGCATGCTAATGCAAATCGTGTGAAGTCATACAATCATGCTAACATGTTTTAATATTGCATCTTATATCACATACATCAGCAATCATAATAGCATATATCATTAATAGAACTTGTAATGGAATGGACTTACTCGGATCCGTGCACTTACCCCGTAGGGTATCATATCAATCTATCATACCGTTAAGCTTTAATAGGCAATTAGGTTTATTAAACATATTACTAAGTAAAAAGTGTGTTAGCTTACACACCTGTTAATACGCAAGCCCTAATCCAAAAGAACCGGTTTAAATCCCTCGATTACCTTGCTCCTAAAATCGACCAAACACGAAATTAGCACCTAGACCATTCGGCCAAAACCATTAAACCAAAGGGGTTAGCGTTTGAACCCTTACCTTACCCTTGGTTTGGTTTCCTACCAAAACCCAAACCACACAATGATTCCTTAGTCAAACGGCCACACCCTAACAAGAAAACGGTTAATCCTTTGAAGACTTGGTGTAATGAAAACTAAACTAATAGACTAAAAGAACCCACTCTTACCACTCTTACCAAACGATCAACCAATGATGACTGATTCACTTGATTGCCACCAAAATCCAAAGGCTCTATACTGAAATCAATTCAACACAAAAGATTAACTCCCTTCAACCAATATCCAAAATCGACATTTATCGAAATCGAAATCAACAAAGAACAAGGGAGGAAAGGGATAGCCTTTCGGCGAAAAACTCACCTTCTTCAACGATTGCAAAACACCAGATGAGAACCAACACCACACCAAAATTCGGCCACAAGAAAACCACTAGGAGGGAGGAGAGATTCAGCCAACACTTAAACAAGAAGGAAAAAGGATTTGGCCAAGGTGTTTAACATGCTTATGTACTGCTCGAGTGGAAAGAAAGGGAGAGTAGAGGTGAGAAGAAATAGAAGCTATGGCAATGGGGTTTGAGAGAAGAAAAAGGAGGTTTGAAGGGACAAGTTGAGGGGGTTTCGGTTTAAGAGAAATAAGAAGAAATAAATGGAGACAATCGGCTAAGGAGTTTTGGAAAAGAAAGAAAATAAAAGATGAATAGAGGGAGGGTGCTTTCGGTTTACACGAATGAAGATAGAAGAAGAAATGGGAAAGAACATTCAGCCACAAACACAAAATGTATAAAACACAAGTGCGAAATTCGGCAAGTAGAGTTGCTTGAGGTTTCGGTTTCAAGAAGCAAAAATGGAAGAGTTTTTCTTGAAATTTGGCTTAGGCTATTGACAAAAAGAGAAAGAACTTTGGCTTACTAAACTTTTGACCAAAAACACCAAAATGCCAAGGTGAAATTCGGCACACTCCCACTACACCTACCAACCGGCCACTCCCCCAAAATCTCTCCAACATTCGGCCATCACCCCCAAACACTCCAAGCCACCCATTCAAATCACTTTGAACAAGTCTCCCTCCTAAATTCACTCTCCACCCACCATTCAAACATTTGACTTGGTCCATGGCAGAGTTTGAACTGCCTACAACTTCCCCCTCCATGCCGTCAAAATGGAAGCAAAATGAGAGCACTCTGCAGCTTGAACACAGGACCTCATCCCTGCAAGTGGCGTCACACACACAAGCCTCAAGTGGTGCCTATCCTGCCACTCCACCAGCTCATTTCTTATGCTAAAATTCACCAAAGAATACTTATTAACACCAGCTTCTTCAGCTCCTCTCACCTAAGCCTAAAAACTAAAATTTTTCCTACCACTCTGGCTTACACTAGGCTTACAACTAAGCCCCAAAACATCAAGAACAACAACATTGCAGACCAATAATATGCAAACAATGCAACAACAAAAAATAGCCCCTAACCCGGGATGTTACACCTCGTATGGCCATAAGGAGTCCAATAAGAACAAGTTTAAATTCGGCTCATCAAGGGAAGGGGTGGACGGCACCTAGCTAAAGCTTTAAGTGATTTTTTATTTAATTACTTAGAGAGGAAGCAATGGACGACAATAGGGACTCTTAAGAGAAGAGTTTTATTCCCTTTAGAATTTCGGCTAAATAGGTGGATAAATGAAGAATTATTCTTTAATTAGGAGAATGAGGGAAGAGTGATGGCCAAGTAAAGGATTATTGGCCTAGTAATTTCGGCTATAAAAGGATGAGACTAGGGCTATTCATTATTCATTCTCCTCTCTTTTCTTTTCGAATATTCTTTCTCCTCTCCTCTGCCAAAATTCTTTTGAGCATCCATTCTTTTCCTCTTTTCTTTTAGCCTCCTAGCCGATTCCTCTAAGCCTATTATTCCTCTCTTCTTTCATCTTTGAAATCGAATACATAAGGGATCATAGCCAATTGTTCATCAAGTCTCTAAGTAGAATCTACGAAGTGGTGTCGGGGAGGGATCATCGATTTCAATATAAAGGGTAAGGATATATAGTTATAATTGTATTCCTTTCTTTTAAGCGAAAGTTAGTCTAATCCTCCTATATCTTATTGATCGAAATATGGAAGGTGAATTAGGGATTTCAGATCTAAGGTATTCGGCATCTCCATTAATCGGGAAGAGAGTTTGAGATTTAAAATTTAAGGTAAGATATATGTATATTCGGCCAAAGGCCATGTTTTATGTTTTAAATATTATATTAAATCTAACATATGGCTATAGGAATTTTGACATCCTTAAAGAAAGCAAGAGATCAATTTAGGATTTGAATAATAAGGAAATCGGCAACAAGGTAAGTCTTAGTGTACTAATCCTACTAGGATTTGGAAACTATGGCCGAATGGCTTTTTATTAAAGCAATAAGTGATAAAACAAATGTAGGGATTAAGGATCTAAGCATTAGATCATGCTTTTCGGGATCTCAAGGAAACTGTTAAGCAAATCAGGTGTGTACCCCACACTAATCTTAATAGATTTATGGCTTAAATATGATATATATGTTAATATGAAAGTGTAAGAATGTGGCTAAAGTACCATATTTTGGTACAAAGTACTCAGGTACGTTTTCCTACTCCTACTAGGATTACGAAATATGTTATACTTAACATGTGAAAAGTGACATGAATCTGAAATTAAGTATGATATGCATGATATGAATAATATGGGGCATTCGGGTTATTTGAGAAAGGGGATGTGAATGTGATGACTTTGGTCTCACTAAGTGAAACATGATGACTTGGTCTCACTAAGAATTTGTGACGACTTGGTCTCACTAAGTGAATGTGGTGACTTGGTCACATTAAGTGAATGTGGTAACCCGGTTACATTATCTAATTGTGGTGTCTCATGACACAAATATCTGGTGGCTATGCCACAAAATTTTATATAGGCGATGAGCACGTCGACTCAAATGACGCCTTCGATGGTGTGTAGCGGATGGAGGGTTGACTTAGTAGTCCCCACGGTATGCGAGGATGGTGCGGGTGGAGTGTAGCGGATGGCATATAGGTTTGGGTTGGGATTGCATCATTATCTTGAGTTTTATATGAACATGATATGTATGGTGTGCCTAATTCTATTATATTTTAGTGTTGGTTACACATTGAGTCTATCGACTCACCCCATTGTGGGAACATGTTTGGTGATGAGCGATAATGGAAGGGATGGCGAGAACTTGTGGTGGCCATGCTCGACTTGAAGTTTAATTTAATTTGAACCTTTATTTTATTTTAAGTCTTGTATAAATTTTATTTTGGGTTTTGTTTTATGTAATAAGGCCATAGTGATGATTTTATTTACATTTTGATTACTATGCTATGAATTTAGGGCTTTATAAAGAATAAGCCCATTTAATTTAAAATAAGCTTAAATATTTTGTCACCTGAAATTATGGGTTTTCGTTATAAAAAAAAATATAAACATGTTTTCAACTCGAGCCCAACACACAAACAAACTAACTTCCAAAACACACAGTTTTCAAAGAATTTAAAAGAATTTTGAAACAGTTTACATCGGGGAACATACCAGATCTAGTCCATTCTCGTGGGCCGGGTGTGGGGTGTTTCACAAGGGTTTTCGGCTAAAGCACTACCCACACAATTGCCAAATCCCAGCTTTTTCCCCTATAGAAAATGACAAAGGGGAGAGAGTAGAGATGAGAGAAGATTTGGCCATCAGAGACATATGAGAAGAAAGAAAAGAAAACAATGGAATCTTACCTGACTATGGGTTGAGATTCGACTAGAGTAGATTCTTTGAGAAAGAGAAACACATAGAATGCCTTTGGAATCCAATAGGTTCTGACTATGGTCCAAAAGAAGAGAAAGAAACCAAAAGGGAAGGAGGGCAATGGTTTCGGCTCTTGCTTACACAAATAAAAGAAGAACAAAGAAGAGTGATATGGCTTTGGAGAGATTCGGCTACAAGGGTTTCAAGAGGGAAGATGAAAACAAAAGTGAAAAGGGAATAGGTATGACGTTTTCGGCTTTAAATGATTATGGCAAGAAAACGAATCACAATGATGGGTGGTGAGCAAGGGTGGATTCGGCCGAACACAAAAAAGTAGAGAAGAGAAAAAAAATAAAAGATAAAAGGAAAATGAGAGGAGACTTAGAGAAAGGTTTCGGTTTTGGTTCCTAAGAGAGCAAGGAAATGCAACAAAATGCTATAGGTACCTCGGTTTTGACCAAAAAGAAATAAAGAGAACAAATGTTTCTAGTCGAAAATGCTCCTCTAAGTCTACAAATGAAATTCGGCACACTCCTAGCTACCGAAACCAATTTCTCCCTTTCCCCCTAATGTTTGGCATTCGGCCAACACTAAGCTCCCATGTCCATCTCCTAAATTTTCTCCTGGCCACTCATTCAAACCGATTTGAATGAGTCAAACTCCCACAATTTCTCTTCTCCACCCATTTCAAATGTGTTGACTCCTTCAACACATATCCAATAGAGTCCATCTTGAGCACACTACCTCCCTAGCCTTGGCGTCAAAAACAACAAGCAAAAAAGGAATTCTGCTGCTCAAACCTAGGCTCCCTTGCTCCCCTTGAGGCGTCACCTCTCCAAGCCTTAAGTGGCGCCTCCTTACCACTTTTCCAAGGCACTTCTTGTGTCTTAAATTCTCATCAATCACTTTTAACACCCAGCTCAAATAGCTCCCTTCCTCTAGAAGCCCAAAACATAACTTTTTGCTATGACCCTGGCCTACCCCAGCTCAAGCCTAGACCCTAAAATAGTCCAAACTAACATACCTACCATACAATACACATGCAACCACACGAAATGCAAAGGCCTTGATTTAGGAATGTTACATGAGCTCTCCCTAATGACATACCATTCTGAAAATAACTCGATTAGTGCTCGTCCAATGACCTTGTCATAAGTGTGTTACCCTCAGAGGATATCCTTGATCGCTTTGGGATAGATCTAGTCTCCCAATATGATCCTAGTTTATCTTAAGGTAACAATTACATCTTCATTCATGAATAGTCAATTACTATCAAATAGTAATCAGGTCATTCATCACAAAGACAAACGACCCGTGACCTCATTTACTTTTCTTCAACTATATAATGCCAATGAGAGTATATCATTTGACCATGTCTTAAGCTATGAATTCCACTATTATAAATGACACTACATACTACAGAAGTCGTATACCCAATGCACCAACTTTCATTTCCTTATATATTTGAACTCATGTAATAGCTCGACCAGTGGAGACTATGTCAAGTTATTGTTTGACGTGTAAGTCAGTTAAGTTAATGGTATAAAATGAGTAAATTAGTGAAGTATTTGTGTTTGACTGTGTGGCGTATTCTTTGGGATTCGCCATTTGATGAGCTCTAGGGATTGGTGGACTCTTTTGTTAAGTTATCTGCCAAACACAAGTGTTTTTGGCGAATTCGTTAGTTTGCAGCTCGATAGATTTGTTTTCATGTTTAGAATATATTACGATGGCTCAGTTAGTAATGTTGGGATTTTGTTGAGACCTAGTTAGAACTGAACTAGGGTACTAAATATGATTAGATTCTTAATTATTTTCTTCTCGAAGCTCTAAAGTGATCATGGAATCCTTTGACTTTCAACTAAGTTTTGTTCTTGGTTGTCTTTACTATATAAGGATAGCTAGCTAAGATGTTTTTACGTTTTACTTCTTCTTTTTCTTCTTCGTTGCATTCTTCATTAAAGCTTTAGAAATTTCTAAGTTGGAATTTTCAATGAGGAGCTTCCAGTATCTAGCTGAGTCCATTATTAGTACCAATTTATTGGTAATTTTGGTAAACCATTAGATTAATATCGAAGGAATTTACGTATTTACAATAAAACATGCATAGGTTTTAGAATTGCTTGTGATGAAGGAAACTTTCTGATTCTGGTTTGCATGCTATCTATTCATGCATGCATGTTAAATGTCAGTATTTTAATGATATGATAGATATATTTGTCTCTCATTTTAGCTCAAGATGTAACATCCCTACCTCGTTTCTGTCGCTGAAACAAGGTTATAGAGCATTGCTAAAATTTATAGAATAATTACAAACAATTCATGTCATTTACTATTCATATTCAAAAATAATCATACCGTCCCTTGAATGAACCCTTGAGGCCCAATTTAAGCATTAGAAACAAGTTGGGACTAAACTAGGAACACATAATTTTTTGCAAAATTTCAAAACAGGGGTCACACGTCATGTGAGCCACACGGCCAAGTGACATACCTATGTCTCAGGCCATGTGGGTATTCGATGTGAAGCACACGACTGTGTCCCAGGCCACATCCTTACCCGTGTAACTCTCTAGCTTGAGTCACATTGCCAGTCACACGCCCGTCTGCTAGGCCATGTGGTCAATTTAATTTTCAAAAATTAGTTATAGGATTCACACAGCCAAGACACATGCCCATATTCTAGGTCATGCGACACACACGGCTGAGACACATGCTCATTTCTCTGCTTGTGTGTCTAATTCAGAGCATTCTATTTCTCAATTTGAAGATGTAGGGGACACACGGCCAAACCACATGCCCATGTGCCAAGCCATGTGTCACACACGGTTAAGATAAATGCCCGCGTGTCTACCCGTGTGGACAAAATAAAGCATTTTCCTAGCTTTATTTCTCACTCAAAATTTGCCAACAACCTACACAAACACTTGCAAACATATACCAACAAATTCAAGCATTATAAAGAGGCCAACTTTAACATCTAACATGATATATTATAACATGCATACATGTGTTTCCAAACTTACCTTTGTAATATATATACTTTCCATAATTCAATTAAAACACACCAAGTACACATGTATTAACTGTGTTATAACCTCATATATATATATTCACTAAACATACTATCATTACCTATTCCAATGGCTAGATTACAAACAACCATGTACATGTCAACATTAGTCAAGTTAGCCTATACATGCCATTATACCAAAACAAATTTTCTATTTATACCAAAACGGGCTGAAGGATAGTGTGATGATCCCCCGACCAACTCCAACCTTTACGAGTTTTCGAGCACTATAAAGCAGAGAAAAGAAAACCAAGTAAGCATTTCAAATGCATAGTAAGTTCGTATAGTAGGAATTTAACTTACCATATATTTACATTTAAGATAGCATACGAAACTGCATCCAAGCAATTTGGCTTGTAGCCTAAAACACACAACTTCACCAATCATTTTAGTCAAGTTATTCACATAATACCAAGAACATGGATGAGTTCATCATTTAATGACTTTCGTATACATATGCTTTCCATATCATTATTCCATATTACATATACATTTTAATGACAAATCATTTCAAGTTCAGTTTAGCCATTTCAGAACTTTACCCGTTAAATTTATTTGAAATATCGATGGATACACTCATATAATACACTTTAGTGTACAAAAGTAAAATCCTTCAATACATATTCAGAGGTATCAATTAGGACACATAATCGGGAAGCACACTCTCGAGCCTTGTAACGGGAAGCTCACACAGAGCCATTTCGAGAAGCTCATAAAGAACCTATCAGAAAGCTTATCCAGGCTATATAACGGGAAGCTCATAAGAGCCATAATCGGGAAGTTCACAAAGAACCATATTAGGAAGCTCACAAAGAGCCTATCAAGAACCTCACAAAGAGCCATGTAACAGGAAGCTCCAGATAGCCAATATCGGGAAGTTCAAGCTAGCACTATCGGGAAGCTCACTAAGAGCCAATTTAACAGGAATCTCATGAAGAGCCTATAATCGGGATGCTCATACGAGCTAAGGTGTGTCCACAACAAATGTAGAATCACAACCTATCGGGACGCTCCGAAGAACTATTATTGGGAAGCTTGCAAGAACTATATAACGAGAAGCTCGAGAGGGCTTATAACAGGATGCTCGTAAGAGCTGTGGTGTGTCCGCAACATATGCTGGACCACAACCAATATGGGTAATTCTGTATCCATCAAATTTCATTTATTCAAATGGGACTTGAAAGTTTTCGGGCATTATCAGAAATATGTGTAACACCCTAACTGTTGGAAAGTTCTTGAGCATTACTAGAGAACAATACTAATCATTTTTCGAGAATAATCATAAAGTTCCTTTGATTGGACCCTTGAGATCCAATACTAACTTTAAAAACAAGACGGGACTAAATCTGTAGGTCGGAGAATTTGTTGTAAACTTTTAAATTTTTTATCATATATAGAGGTCACACACCCGTGTGGGTTGTTCAAACGCTCATGTCGATTGGCCGTGTGATTCACATGACCAAGTGATACAAGTCAAGCGGCCATGTCTATAGCTCGTGTAACTCTCTGACTTGCAAGTATTAAGGTGCAGTTTTTACACGGCCAAGCCACACACCCGTGTGCTAGGCCGTCTGGTCAATTATTTTTAAAAATTAAGTGCAGGTTTCACACACCCATGTTCAAGGCCGTGTCACCCACGCTGCTGAGACCACATGTGCTCAATTTTGAGCATTCTATTTTACAAATTTGAAATATAGGGGACACACGGCCAGACCACATGCCCGTGTACTAGGACACGCCGTGTGTCTACCCGTGTGGACAAAATAAGGCCATTTCCTAGCCTCATTTCTCACCCAAATTTACCATTTCCCTACACCAATACTTACAAGTATAATCCAACCAATTGCAAGTATAATTCAAGCCAATTTCTATCATCCAAATTGATACATTTCATCATGTATATGTGTTTAATGACTTACCTTTATGTAACTTACATATTGTGCAAAATTAGATATTCATACTTATCATTTTAGTTGTTGTAATAATTCAACCATATCATATATCAAACATAAGTTTATTAGCCATTCCAAAGGATAAATTTCATCCAATCATTTACATACCATCATTTAATTTAGTTAGCCATGCCATTATCAAAATAAGATTATCATTTATACCAAAACAACAGGTTGATAGTGTGATGATTTGCTTTGACCAATCTCCAACCTTCACGAGCTTTGAGCACTATAAAACAGAGAAATAAAAACCTAGTAAGCATATTATGCTTAGTAAGCTCGTATAATAGAAATTAAACTTACTCATTACATTAAATATATTAACCATATAATACATACTTTCCATCGATTTAGCAATTTGCCTATTCACACAAACTCAACCAACATGTTAGTCACAAATATACCAATATGTATAGATGAGCTCATCATGCCATATTTAGATTCCATCTCATGCTTCTCATGTCATATATATATTTTATCCTTGAATTATTTAATTTTCAATGGATATTTCAAATGGTACACTCGAGGTGGCCAATTCCATTATCTGTCAATTCATTTATAGTAGTATCTTATAGGTACACTCTCGAGCCACATATCACACTGCAGAATTACCAGTCCCGGCTAAATTCTAGCTATAATATATATACTCTAAGGGCATTTTCAGATTACAAGTCTAGGCTAAATCCTTTATATAACAAAGAATGTAACACCCTTTACCTGTATTCAACGTCGAAATAGGGTACGAGGCATTAGTAGGCTCACATGCAAGCAACTACGGAATACCGAGACATGACTTTCCACTTAAAATTAAAACTTTTCGTAACACCTTTTAAACAAGCCTACGAGGCCTAAATCACACATTAGGAATGGTTCAGAATCAAATCGAACTCCTTTAAAGATCTCTAGGAAGACTTAGAAAATTTCCATCAAATAGTCCACACGCCCGTGTAGAGGAAGCGACATGCTCGTATGGTAAATCACATGCCCGTGTTCTACACCCGTGCGTATTTATTTCTCAATTCGAACCTACATGGGTTTTCACACGGCCAGACACACGCCCGTGTCCTTGGCCGTGTCCCTCACACGGCCACGACATGCCTGTGTCTTAGCCCGTGTGTAAAAACTTGGGCATTCTGTTTCTGACGTTATCACCCCATAAATGTCACACGGCCAAGGTACATGCCCGTGTCCTTCTATCGTGTGGCGAATTAAATTCAAAAATCAAGTGCAGACTTCACACAGCCCGGGCACATGCCCGTGTCTTAGGCCGTGTCTCCCACACAGTTGAGACACATGGCCATGTCTCTACCTGTGTGGTTACTACTGAGCATACTGACTTGCCATCCTAGCATGCAAGGGACATACGATCTAACCACATGCCCAAGAGTCTGACCGTGTCTTACACACGCCCGTGTGTCTACCCTTGTGGACAAGAACAAAGCTATTTGCCAAGCTCTTTCTACCACCCCAACTCATACAAACATAAACCACATCAAACCCTTAACTCATTCATGCATTATTAAACCAAGAATCAACCATGCAACTTTCACATTCATGAATAACCTCATCATTTCATAGATTAATAAGAAAGAGCCATCAACTATGGCCTTGTACAAAAGAATTCATCTTTGAATGAGCCAACACATTTGGCCAAAACAATATGACATTCAACTAAGTCTAGTCCCTATACATGCCATACTCAAAATGCTAAATCTAACTATACCAAGATGTGCTGATAGTGTGGGTGATCTTCTGATTATCTTCGTATCCTGAGCTGGCTTTTCAACATTATAAAACAAGGGAAAAGAAAAAGAAGTAACCTTTAAGCTTAGTAAGTCTATATTTAAACAATATACATCATAACACATCTTTATCAATTAAGAACATTATATGCTAAATAAGAACAATTCAAGTCCTCATAACCATTCTTACTCATCTCAAATCTTACCATATCCCATAAATATATTATATAACATTGCTCACATTTACTTGCACTTATACCCTGCTTATAACCACAAAGCCACATGTAATTTCACATAGATAAGTTTCTCGATGAACACTTCGGAATATTGTTGGATACTTGGTGGTTTTGCACACAGCCCACCATTTAATAATATACAAGGTGGTATCGCACACAGTCCACCATTAATTACATGTTTACGGTGGTATCGCGCATAACCCACTAATGATAATAAATACAGTGGTATCGTACACATCCCATCGTCAATAAATAACAAGGTGGTATCGCACACAGCCCACCAACAATAATAATTATGCACTTACGGATATTTATCCATACCCATATTCCCATCCCGAAGGTTCATCCAAGAATTTCCTCATTTCCTACCATTTTTAATAAACCTCCCCAATAAGTATTTACATCCACACTATGCATCAATAAGTAGAAACATATGTAATAAGGATGTATCGTTTACATATCAACTTACCTCGATACAGAAAATGTCAGTTTGCTGTTTAGTTCGAAACCTTATTTTTTTCCCGGTCAAGGTTGATTCCACTTTCTTCTTGATCTATAATGACATATTTAGCTCATTAGATAATCACATTAATAAAATTGCTCCAAAATTCTTTTTTTGCAAAAATGACCATTTTGCCCTAGACTTTTAAAAAATTACAATTTTACCCTTAGGCTCGTAAAATGAAATGTGTTCATTTTTCCACACACTCAAGCCTAGCCATTTCATATTCCCTTTTATATAAACTCAAGATTTCAATTATTTCAAACATTTATCATCTATTTTATAACCTTTACAAAAAGGTCCTTTTAGGTGTTTTCATGGAAACACCTTTCACAAAAATTGTGTATTTAACACCCAAGATTCATTTTCTTTCATAAATACTCAGCAAACAACATAAGCACTTTCATGGAAACACTCTAAAATTTCAACCATTTTGCAAAATAGTCCCCTCTTTAGCTAGCTTAAGCTTTAGGCATTTCAAAAGTACAAAAATTATCAATAAAAACCACCACGATCACTTACTTGTAAAGATTAAAGTGGCTAAATATTTTCAAGCTTCTAAACCCCTTCTCTTGTTGAAATTTTCAGTGGTAGGGAGAATGAGAAAAAGATGATATCTTTTCTTTCTTTATTTTTTCTCTTATTTTATTCATCAATCACCTAACGCTACCAAACTTGGACTAAATTAAGCTTCTTGTCCCCCTATAGCCGGCTATTGCCTTTAAAAAAGCCTAATTGCACTTTTAAAACCTCCAATTAAAATTATTTAGCTATATGACACCTCTAGCTTGTAAAATGAAACTTTTACACTTTATGCGATTTAGTCCTTTTTCACGGTTTAGCATACAATCACTAAAATTAATCCACCAAAATTTTCATATAGTCATATAATTAAGCCATAACACATAAACTAATATAGAAACTAATTTACTCGACCTAAAATTAGTGGTTTCAAAACCACCATTCTAACTAGCCCCAAAATCGGGCTATTACAACTCTCCCCCTTTAGAGATTTTTGTCCCCAAAAATCTTATCTGTAAAGAGTTTTGGGTACTATTCTCTCATGGATTCTTCTGGTTCCCACGTAGCCTCTTCTACACCGTGTTTTTGCCACAACACTTTCACTAGGGCTATACTTTTGTTCCTCGATTGTTTAACCTCTCGAGCCAAAATCTTAATTGGTTCCTCTTCATAGGTCATATCTGGTCGTATCTCAATTTTGATTAGAGGAATCACATGCTAAGGTTTGGAACATTATCGTCGTAACATCGACACATGAAACACATTGTGTATTCTCTCTAACTCTACTGGCAAGGCCAACCGGTAAGCTACTGGTCCAATCCTTTCAATAACCTCATACAGCCCTATGAATCGCAGACTCAATTTTCCCTTCTGACCAAATCTCAATATTTTCTTCCACGGGGATACTTTCAGGAATACTTTATAGCCCACCTGAAATTCAATTTCTTTCCTTTTTAAATCAGCATATGACTTCTATCGATCTAAGGCAGCTTTCACACTATCACGGATCACTTTCACTTTCTCTTTGGTTTCTCTAACTAGATCAACCCCATGGATTTGCTTCTCACTAAGCTCGGTCCAATACAAAGGAGCCCGGCACTTGCGACCATATAATGCTTTATACGGTGCCATCCTTATACTCGATTGATAACTATTGTTGTATGCAAATTCAACCAAAGGTAGATATTTTTCCCAACTACCTTCTAACTCTAGTACACAGCATCGGAGTAGATCCTTGAGAACTTAAATCACTTTTTGAATTGGCCATCGGTTTGAGGTTGGAACAGCGGTACTAAAATTCCATTTTGTACCCAATGCTTCCTGCAACTTCTTCCAAAACCTAAACTTTGGATTTCTGTCTGAGATAATGGATATAGACACCCCATGTAATCTCACAACCTCAGCAATATACAGCTCAGCCAACTTGTCAAGTGAGTAATCCACACGCACTGGTATAAAGTGAGCCAATTTCGTTAATCGATCAATGATAACCCATATAACATCTTTCTTTTTCGGACTCATAGGTAACCCCATTACAAAATCTACGTAATTTGGTCCCACTTCCACCCAGGAACCATCACTGGCTGAAGTAATCTCGAAGGTACTTGATGCTCAACTTTCACTTGTTGACAGATTAAACACTTTGCAACAAACTCGGAGATATCTCTTTTCAACCCGGCCACCAATATAATTTCTTCAAATCATTATACATTTTTGTGCTGCCCGAATGTACTGACAAGCAACCATTATGTGCCTCATGTAAAATTTTTTGAATCAACTCATCATCTTTAGGTACGTAAACTCTATCATGAAACATCAAACAAACATCTGAACCAATCCAAAAATTAGAGTTATTTCCCGATTCGCACTGAGCTCTCTTAACTTGCATTTCACTATTATTCTTTTGAGCTTCACGTATATGCTGAAGAAATAATGGTCTAGCCCTCAAATTGACCAATATAGAACCATCATCAGACAATACTAAGCTCGTACTCATGGCTCTCAAAGCATACAGGGATTTTCTGCTCAAGTCATCCGCAACCACATTCGGTTTCCCCGAATGATAATCAATTACTAACTCATAATCCTCAATAATTTGAGCCACCATCATTGTCGCAAATTCAAATCCTTTTGGTTCATTAGGTACTTCAAACTTTTGTGATCGGTAAAGATTTGACACTTTTCACCATATAAATAATGACACCAAATCTTCAAAGCAAAAACGATAGCAGCCAACTCTAAATCGTGAGTTGGATAATTCTTTTCATGTGGTTTTAGCTGTCTCGAGGCATAAGCTACTACTTTATCCTCTTGCATCAGCACACAACCAAGACCATTCATTGACGCGTCACTGTAGATTACAAACTCCTTCCTGACTCAAGTTGCACCAAAATTGGTGCTTCAGTCAACAATGTTTTCAATTTCTCGAAACTCTGCTGGCATCTCTCAATCCATTCAAACTTAACATCCTTATGTAGCAATCTCGTCATCGGTGTAGCAATCATGGAGAACCCCTTGATAAACCGTTTGTAATAGCCCGCTAAGCCCAAAAAGCTCCTAATATCTGACACATTCCTCGACGGTTTCTACTCCACAATAGCCGAGATCTTACTCGGATCAACTCTAATTCTGTCACCCGAAACAATGTGTCCTAAGAATCTGACCTCTCGAAGCTAAAACTCACTCATACTAAATTTAGCATACAACTGCTTGTCTCTTAGAGTCTGCAAAACAATTCTTAGGTGCTCTGCATGCTCACTCTCATCTCGAGAATAAATTAGTATGTCATCAATAAAAACAACTACAAATTTATCCAAGTACGGTCGGAAGATACGGTTTATTCAATCCATAAATACCGTAGGAGCATTTGTTAAGCCAAAGGGCATGACAAAAAACTCGTAATGGCCATACCTCGTCCGAAATGCGGTTTTTGGCACATCTTGCTCTTTAACTCTCAGTTGGTAATAGCCAGATCTCAGGTCTATCTTAGAAAACACTATGGCTCCCTTCAATTGGTCGAACAAATAATCTATCCTTGGCAAAGGATACTTATTCTTTACTGTCACCTTGTTGAGCTGTCTGTAGTCTATACACAGTCTCATCGGCTCGTCCTTCTTCTTTATAAAAAGTATCGGAGCACCCCATGGTAAATAACTCGGTCTTGCCTTATCCGCTAACTCTTGTAGCTGAGTCTTGAACTCTTTTAATTCCAACGGTACCATCCTATATGGGGCAACCGAAATAGGTGCCGTACCCGGAACCAACTCAATGCCAAACTCGACTTCTCTAATTGGAGGCAATTCGGGTAACTCTTTCGGAAACACATTCGGATACTTGCACACCATAGACACTGATTCAATCTTTACCTCTAACTCTTGAGTATTCAACATAAAGGAGAGATAGGACTCATACCCTTTTCTCATGTATTTCTCAGCTACCATAGACGAAATCACTACAGGTATATTATCCAAATTACCTAATTCAACTTGAATGATATCTCTATTTACACATCTCAGTTCAATAAACTTACTACCATAGGTGACTAAAACATTATGAGCAGTCAACCAATCCATGCCAAGAATTAGGTCAAATTCATCAAACGACAACAACATGAGATTACGGAAAACAATGACCTCTAATCGTAAAAGGACAATTTCTACACACTTTGTCAACTAGTACATGTTTACCTGACGAGTTAGACACTTTTATCACAAATTCTATAGACTCAACAATCATATTCATGCTAGATACCAATTTCGTGCAAATATAGGAATGGGTAGACCCTAGATCAATCAAAACAACAACAGAGATATCATAAAGAGAAAAAGTACCCGTTATCACATCTGGAGATGATGCCTCTTCATAGCGTGAATAGCATAAGTCCTTGCAGGTTCTCTACCCTCTGATCTCATAGCAGACTCTCTAGGCACACCTCTACTACTAGTCCCATTTCTCGGGTTCCTCTGTGGTCTACCCCTCGAAGGTACATTGCTCGCTCTTACTTCTTATTTTCTGTCTTTCTCATCCCTCTCTGGACAGTTTCAAATGAAGTGGTCTGGTGAACCACACTTGTCACAAGTTCGATTGTTCCCCCAATACTCCCTAGTATGTTGTCTACCATAATTTGGACACTCCGATTTATTTGACTTTGCATTGTCCATGCTTGCCATCGAGGTGGCATGAACTATCAAGCTCGAATATGTATTACCTCGATCTCAGTGTGAATACCAAGTTGAAGCAGTCGTTTGAGGGTTCGTTTCCTTAGACTTCTTTATTGGGTTTGGAACGACTTACTCATCTGCCTCTTTCTTGCATCTCGGGCCTCAATCATAGCTTTTCTCTTTTCCTTATTCAACTCTTCAGCTTTGCAAGCTCTATCAACCAATACTATGAATTCTTTCAATTCCAAGATTCCAACTAGCAATTTGATATCCTCATTCAACCCATCTTCGAACCTCTTGCACATAATAGCTTCCGTAGACACACACTCATGAGCATACTTACTGAGCCTAACAAATTCACGCTCATACTCTGCCACAGTCATCTTGCCTTGCTTCAATTCAAGAAACTCTTTCGTTTCTGATTAATAAATCGCTGACTTATGTACTTCTTTTAAAACTCTTCTAAGAAGAAGTCCCATGTCACTCTCTCCCTTGAAACTATAGATGTTAGTGTTTTCCACCATCGGTATGCTGAGTCCCTTAGTAACGACACAACACATTTTAAGCTTTCCTCTGGTGTGCAAGAAAGTTCATCAAACACCCTCATAGAATTTTCGAGCTAAAACTCTGCTTTCTCAGGGTCATCATCTATGTTGGCTCTAAATTCCTCGGCCCCTTATTTTCAAATCTTATCGATCGAAGGTTTGGTCATCCTTACCAAATCTATACCTTGAGGAGTCACGGGGACTGGATGAGGTATAGGTAGGGGTGGAGGAGGTTGAGCATTAGGGTTTGCTTGTACAAACTTAGTGTACCGAGTTACTCATCATATGGAGAAAGGCTTCCCGAGCCTCTTCTCCTAGACCCAAAGTCTCGGGTCTACTTTCTATAGGTGTGGTCCTTTGCACGGAAGACAGTGCATTACTAGCAGCAACATCAGCAATAGCTCAGTTGGGATCCATTTACTATGAAAACACAGTTTAAAATCGTTAGAAGTCACCACACTATCAATATATATTTATGGCATGTATAGCTAGACTTTCTTACACGCTACGGTAGTCCGAGAACCGACTAAACCATAACTTTGATACCACTAAATGTAACACCCCTTACTCGTATTCAACATCAAAACAGGGTACAAGGCATTAATAGGCTCACACACAAGCAACTACGCAATACCGAGACATGACTTTCCACTTAAAATTAAAACCTTTTGTAACACCTCTTAAACAAGCCTACAAGGCCTAAATCACACATTAGAAATGGTTTAGAATCAAATCGAACTCCTTTAAAGATCTCTAGGAAGACTTAGAAAATTTCCATCAAACAGTCCACACGCCCGTGTAGAGGAAAGGACACGCTTGTGTGGCATATCACATGCTCGTGTTCCACACCCGTGTGGATTTATTTCTCAATTCGAACCTACAGGGGTTTTCACACGGCCGGGCACATGCCCATGTCCTTGGCCCGTGTCCCTCACACGACCACGACACGCCCATGTCTTAAACTGAGTCCAAAAACCTTGGCATTATGTTTCTAACGTCATCACCCCATAAATGTCACACGGCCAAGGCACATGCCTGTGTCCTTCGACCGTGTGGAGAATTAAATTCCTAAATCAGGTGCAAACTTCACGTGGCCCAGGCACATGCCCGTGTCTTAGGCCGTGTCTCCCACACGATTGAGACACATGGCCGTGTCTCTGCCCGTGTGGTTACTACTGAGCATACTGACTTGCCATCCTAGCATGCAAGGGGACACATGGTCTAACCACATGCCCATGAGGCTGACCGTGTGTCACACACACCCGTATGTCTACCTGTGTGGACAAGAACAAGGATATTTGCAAGCTCTTTCTACCACTCCAACTCATACAAACATAAACCACATCAAACCCTCAACACATTCATACATAATTAAACCAAAAATCAACCATGCAACTTTCACATTCATGAATAACCTCATCATTTCATAGATTAATAAGAAAGAGCCATCAACTTTGGCCTTATACAAAAGAATTCATCTTTGAATGAGCCAACACATTTGGCCAAAACAATATGACATTCAACTAAGTCTAGTCCCTATACATGCCATACTCAAAATGCTAAATCTAACTATATTAAGATGTGCTGATGGTGTGGGTGATCTTTTGATTTTCTCCGTATCCCGATCTGGCTCTTCAACACTATAAAATAAGGGAAAAGAAAAGGAGTAAGCTTTAAGCTTGGTAAGTCTATATGTAAACAATATATATCATAACACATCTTTATCAATCAAGAACATTACATGGTAAATAAGAACAATTTAAGTCTTCATTACCATACTTACTCATTTCAAACCTCACCATACCACAAAGCCACATGTAATTTCACTTAGATAAGTTTCTCGATGAACACTCCGGAATATTGTTGGATACTTGGTGGTTTCGCACATAGCCCACCATTTAATAATATACAAGGTGGTATCGCACACAGTCCACCATTTAATAATATATAAGGTGGTATCGCACACAGCCCACCATTAATTACATGTTCACGGTGGTATCGCACACAGCCCACCAATGATAATAAATACGATGGTATCGCACACATCCCATCGTTAATAAATAACAAGGTGGTATCGCACACAGCCCACCAACAATAACAATTACAATTACGCACTTACGGATATTTATCCTTACCCATATTCCCATCCCGAAGGTTCATTCGAGAATTTCCTCATTTCCTACAATTTTTAATAAATCTCCCCAATAAGCATTTACATCCACACAGTGCATCAATAAGTAGAAACATATGTAATAAGGATGTATCGTTTACACATAAACTTACCTCGATACAAAATATGTCAGTTTGCGGTTTAGTCCGAAACCTTGCCTTTTCCCCGATCAAGGTTGATTCCATGTTCTTCTTGATCTATAATGACATATTTAACTCATTAAATAATCACATTAATTAAATTACTCCAAAATTCTTATTTAGGCAAAAATGACTATTTTGCCCCTAGACTTTTACAAAATTACAGTTTTACCGCTAGGCTCGTAAAATGAAATGTGTTCATTTCTCCACACACTCAAGCCTAGCTGTTTCATATTCCCTCTTATAGCAACTCAAGATTTCAATTATTTCACACATTTATCATCTATTTTATAACATTTACAAAAAGGTCTTTTTAGGTGTTTTCATGGAAACACCTTTCACAAAAATTGTGTATTTAACACCCAAGATTCATTTTCTTTCACAAATACTCAGCAAACAACATAAGCACTCTCATGGTAACACCCTAAACTTTGAAAAATTTTGCAAAATAGTCCATTCTTTAGCTAGCTTTAGCTTTAGGGGTTCCAAAAGTACAAAAATTATCAATAAAAACCACCAAGATCACTTACTTGTAAAGATTGAAGTGGCTGAAAATTTTCAAGCTTTTAAACCCCTTCTCTTACTGAAATTTTTGGTGGTAGGGAGAATGAGAAAAAGATGATATCTTTTCTTTATTTATTTTTCTTTTATTTTATTCATCAATCACCTAACACTACCAAACTTGGACTAAATTAAGCTTCTTGTCCCCCCTATGGTCGGCTATTGCCTTTAAAAAGGCCTAACTGCACTTTTAAAACCTCCAATTAAAATTCTTTAGCTATATGACACCTCTAGCTTGTAAAATAAAACTTTTGTACTTTATGCGATTTAGTCCTTTTTAACAATTTAGCATACAATCACTAAAATTAATCCACCAAAATTTTCATACACTCATATAATTTTGCCATAACACATAAAATAATATCAAAACTAATTTATTCGACCTCAATTTAGCGGTTTCGAAGCCACCATTCCAAATAGCCCCAAAATCAAGTTGTTACAAATAATTCCTTATATAGTCCAATCTGGATTACCAGTCCATGCTAAATCCTAATTGAAACATATACTCGAGTGGCTCATTTCGGATTACCCATCTGGGCTAAATCCATTCTGTAACACATGTAGTTTTATCAGGGAAATCACCTTTATCCATCGGAATTCAACATTCACACGAATTTAACCATGTTCAATATATTTCCAACATATACCATTTCTTTCATTGCAATTTCCATACATTTCATATATACAATCTCATAAAAAATATTCAATGTAATATAGCATTCAAAACAACACATTTCTATGCTCATTTAAGTTATACGAACTTACCTCGATATTTATTCGTATTTAAAAATCTACTAATCCGAGACTTTATCTTTTCCTCGATCTAACTCTTTGCTTGACATTTTCGGATCTATATAAATGAATTTAATCATCATTTCAATCCATGTCATATTCAATTGAATGCAATTTACATTCTAGGCAAAAGTACCATTTTACCCCATACTTTTCATAAATTCCAATTTTGCCCCTAGGCTCAGAAATTGAAATTCATGCAATTTAATCCTTGTTCCAAGCCTAACCAAAATTCTAATATAAATTTTACAGCATATGTATTCTCTAAATTTTAGAATTTTCCATGGGTTTTACCATTTCTCAATTTAGTCCCTAAATTAAGTTTCCATCAAATTTGTAAAAGTTGTTTATCTATTAAAAAATTTCATTTTCTACCATAGACTTCTAAATTTCAGCATGTTTATCCATGGAAAATTTTTCACACTTTAATATCTTTTCAAATTAACCCCCAAATAGAGAAATTAGACTTTCTCGATCTCAAAAATATAAAAATCATTAAAACAGAACATGAAACTTACCAATTTATGCCTTGAAAGCTTCTTTTCTCTCTCCTAGGGTTTCCATATAATTTTAGGGAAGAAGATGATATGAAAATGTTTCCTTGTTCATTTAATTTAATTATCATCTATTAACTTTCCTTCTTTCCAATTTAGTCCTTAACCTTTTCTAACTTTTCCATGGATGATTCACCAAAAATATCTACATAATTTTCCTCAATGGTCTAATTGTCATATAAGGACCTCACATTTTGAATTCCATAGCTATTTAATCCTTATAGCTACTAAAATTAAACTTTGACATTTTATGCAATTTAGTTCTTTCCACAATTAGACACGTAATCGATAAAATTTTCCTTTCAAAATTTTCATATAGCCTTTCTATCATATCACTAATCATATTATGAAATTAAAATAATTTATTTTTCGACTCGAATTTGTGGTCCCGAAACCACTGTTCTAATTTCACTGAAATTGGGTTGTTACAATATGATCATTTCATATATTTATGATATTTATACAATTCATATATACAACATTCAATTCAAACATATAAATGTACACAATTTAGTTACACGAACTTACCTCAACACTTGTTCAAATACAGAAATCTACTATTCCGATAGTTTTTCTTTTCCTCGATCTAACTTCATATTTGATTTTTTCGGATCTATATAAATGAATTTAACATCAACTTTATCCATTTCATACTCAATTTAATTCAATTTATGTCCTAGGAAAAATTACCATTTTGCCCCTATACTTTTCATAAATGATGATTTCATCCCTAGGTTCATAAAATGAAATTCATGCAATTTAATCCTTATTCCAAGCCTAATTGATTTTTACATATAATATTCACAGCACATATATTTCATAAAAATTAGAAATTTTCCATGAATTTTACATCTTTACAATTTAGTCCCTAAATCACAATTTCATGAAAATTTACTTTACAAAAGTTGTTTATCTATCAACAACTTTTCATTTTCTACCATAAATTTCAAATTTTCAGCATATTCATCCATGGAAAAGTTTCTATAATTTGATATCTTTACAAATTAATCCCAAAAATAGATAAATTAAGCTATTTCGATCTGAAAAATATAAAAATTACTAAAAATGGGACAAAAATACTTACCCAATTAAGCCAAGAAAGCTTTCTTTCTCTTTCTTAGGGTTTCCATGTATATTTTGGGGAAGATGATGAAAATATGATGATATTTTCTATTTAATTAGTTATCATCTTTTAATTTTTTCTCATTTTCAATTTAATCCATATCCTTTTCTAATTTTTCCATGGATGATTCATCAAAAATATCTACTAAATTTTCTTTAATGGTCTAATTACCATATAAGGACCTCAAGTGTTTAATTCCATAGCTATTTAATCCTTCTAGCTACTAGAACTCAACTTTTACATTTTATTCAATTTGGTCCTCTCCCTAATTAAACACATAATCGATAAAATTTTCTTATTAGAATTTTTAGATAACATTCCTATCATAATGCAGGCCATGCAATAATATTAAAATAAATTTTCTTTATAGTTTAGATTTGTGGTCCCGAAACCACTGTTCCAATTTCACTGAAAACGGACTGTTACAACTCTCTCCCTAAAGAATTTTCATCCTCGAAAATCTTACCAGTAAAGTGGTTCGGGTATTGTTTTCTCATAGTTTCCGCTAATTCCTAAGTAGCCTCTTCTAAACCATGTCATTGCTAGAGAACTTTCACTAAAGCTAGCTTTTTATTTCTTAACTCTTCCATCTCACGTGCTATGATTTTGATCAATTCCATGCTGTAAGTCATATCAAGTTGAATCTCAACTTCTGTTGGAGAAATCACATGTGAAGGATCTGATCGATACTGTCGTAACATAGACACATGAAAAACATTATGAATTTTGTCAAGTTCTGGTGGTAATTCCAACCGTTATGCAACAGGTTTGATTCTTTCAATAATCTCATATGACCAGATAAACCGTGGACTCAGTTTTCTTTTTCGGTCAAACCAGAGATATTTCTTCCAGTGTGATAGTTTTAAGAATACCTAGTCTCCAACTTGAAATTCTATCTCCTTTGGCTTAAAATCGGAATAAGACTTTTGACGATCAGAGGCTGCTTTTAAACTATCCGAATCACTTTTACCTTTTCTTCAGTCTCACGGACTAAGTCAACTCCATGTATCTTTTTCTCACTAAGCTCTGTCCAAAACAATGGAGTTCTACATTTACGACCATACAGAGCTCCATATGGTGCCATTTTGATACTGGATTGATAACTATTATTATATGCAAATTCAACCAAAGATAGATATTTTTCCCAATTACCTTCGAATTCCAAAACACAACACCGAGCATATCGTCTAAAATATATATTACACGTTTAGATTGACCATCAATCTAAAGATGAAATGCAGTACTGAAATGTAACTGCATACCCAGAGCTTCTTGCAATTTGCCCGAATCGAGATATAACTGGGGATCTTTGTCCGTTAGGGCCATTCCATAAGGTGTTATTGATATTGGAGTTTTTCTAGGAACAAGATCTATAAAAAATTCCACCCTTCTAATAGGCGGTAATCCTGGTAATTCTTCTGAAAACACATCAGAAAACTCACAAACAACTGGCACTGACATAATCTTTGATTTGGGTACTTTAGTGTCTAACACAAATGCAAGATAAGCATCATACCCTTTTCTAACATACTTCTGTGCTGATATAGCTGAGATCACATTAGACAGCCCATCCAGTTTATCAGATTTAACATTGAGTATTTCACCATTTTGACACTTTAATACAATATTTTTCTATTGACAATTTACTACTGCATCATGCTAAGTTAGCCAGTCCATACCCAAAATTATATCAAATTCATCAAATGGCAACAACATTAAATCAGCTGGGAAACAATAACCCTTTACCATCACGGACAGTTTTTACAAACTTTACCCACCATAACATACTGGCCTAGAGGGTTTGAAACTTTAACCACAGATTCAGTGAACTCAATAGATAAATTTTTAACAGACACTAAATTTGTGCATATGTATGAATGTGTTGAACCAGGATCAATCAAAGCAGTTATATCAGTGTCAAGAAGAGAAAATGTACCAGTAATGATGTTTGGTGTAGAGGCATCCTCTCTTGCACGTATAGCATATGTCCTTGCCAGTGTACTGGCTTTAGATTTGACTGTTGAATCTTTTGTCACACCTCGGCTACCACTAACATTGTCGGGTGTCGAGGTGGTTTGCCCTTCAAGGAAGGAGTGTTTGACCTAGAGGTTTCAACTATAACACCCTGAATTTGGGCCTAGTAGAATTGGGCCTATTGGGCCTTGGGCATAAGAGCGTTTAGAATTTTTGAGAACAAGAGAACGGCACAAATGCATGTTGGATCTGTTAGGTGAGTGATTTTGGAAGGTTAGGGGGCTTCTATAAAGTCCTGGGTTCAAGCCATGTCATTTGGAAAAATTTTATTTTTAGCATTAGGGACCCTGACTCCTGGTATTAAGCCTTATAAGCATTTTTGATTAAAAAGGAGACACAAGAGATCCTGTGGTGGAGTGGTTGTGGCATCACAGGTATGGCAAGGAGGGCAGAGGTTTAAGTCTAACTGCATGCAAAAGGGGATTATTTATTTTACTCTTGTGTGGGTAGGAGTTTATGTTGGTGATAAACCGTAAAAATAACATATTTTAACCCCATATTTAATATGCTTTTGGATGATTTAGCCCTTGATTTATGTAAAAAGGTTTTTTAAATCCTTTCTTTTCATGTTTATACTCAAAAAAGCACCCGAGGATAAAAAGAACACAAAACAGGCTTAAAACGAAGTAATTGGGCCTTAGCGAGAAATCAACACTACTGGCCCAAAGCCCACACAACCGTGCCTTGTCGATTACCTAGAGCATGGCCTCAACTCCATCACACACGGCCGTGGATCACCAATTTCTCACACGGACGTACCTGGTGATCTACATGGCCATGTCCAAATCGACAGACCTGAAGCACGGCCTGAATCCTAACTTACACGGCCGTGCCCAAAACGATAAAATCCAGACACGGCCCAACCACGATTTACAGGCGTGTGCATTGGTCGTGCCCCTACCACGGGAGAGAGCAATTTCACTTGGAATTGGATGCTTGAAGCCAAAGAAACATACTCCTAAGTCTACCCAAACACCCTAATAGTAATTCTACTTGAAAGATGTACTTAGGAGCCAAGTATAGCATCTCAAAGGCCTATATAAAGAACCCAAGGCAGACATAAAAGGGGACCTTTTCGAGGAGGCTTTTTTTTGAAGCTTTCATCTTTAGGAAATCACTTGAAGATAGCCAGTTGATCCATCTCAAGAAGCCGAAACTCAATTCAAGACGGAGGATCTTTCCTTTAATTCCTTTAGGGGGTTTTAGGGATTTCTTATGTTTTGTTTATTCTTTTCTCTTGAGATGTTTTCGTATTTAGTTATGAACTAAACCCCTCAGATACCTGAAGGGGATGCATCCTATGATGGATTTTGTTATTTGATTTTTGAATTATATGATAAGTACTTAGTTTGTTCTTAATTATGTTGTTTAATTTAATCTGATATGCTTAGGTGGAGGAGGAATAGACCCTACCTAAGAGTAGATCTAGTATAATTGAGTGGAGTTGATCAGGCGCCTAGAGATAGGTTTACGAGATTTTGCCAGATTAGGGTGAAACCTAATATGGGAATCCATGGATCGATTTACTGCTTCCTTAGGGGGTTATTATAAGAGAATGAGAGTTCTACTAATTAACCTAAGGTTAGACGTTATTTGCCTCGAGAGAGGGTTCAATATAGGTTAGGAAGTCTCACGGATCAAGCTAAGTAAAGAAATAATATGGTTTAGGGAATAAATAATAAGTGAAGTCATAGGTGGATTCTTCCTGAGGGTATCGTATTCATCAACTGAGTTTTCCTAAAGTCTTTCTCCAATTCATTCTTTTGTCTTTGCATTTAGTTTAAAGTATTTCATTAGTTTAATAAACCAAACACTTTATATTTCAGGCTAAATAGTAGAAAGAAAGTGAGTAGTAGTACTTTTAGGTTCCCTTGGGTTCGATAAGATATTCTTGCCTGAGCTATACTACTGTTCGATAGGTGCACTTGGCTCTATCGTTGTCACAGTTAGTCCATAGGTTTGATAACTCTTTATAAATATTAAAACTCGACTATTTGACACGATCAAGTTTTTGGCGCCATTGCCGGGGAACTCTAAAATATTAAAAAGCTCTATTTCTATTACTTTAGCCATTATTCTTATTTTTTTTAATTTCTCTTATTTATATATATATATTTGTTTTTCTAAATTTCTTTCTTTTTTTTCATAGCAGGTACCTCTAGTTTATGACTAGAAGGAACCCGAGAGGACCATTAGAAAACGAAAGTGACATTGAAGCTATCGCTTGCAGAAATCGTAGAGAAATTAGACGAGCCCTAGACTATCAAAGATAATAACAACAAAGATGCAATCCTACTGAAGGGATGGACGTAAACAATCCACCGCCAAATGTGCAAGAATAGAATGCCCCGCGTACTATGTATGATTATGCTAAACCTAATTTGACAGGAGCAGAATCTAGTATTGTTAGGCCCGCTATAGCTACTAATAATTTTGAATTAAAGCCTAACACAATACAAATGATTCAACAATTTGTTCAATTTGATGGTTTGCAGGATGAAGATCCAAACACTCATATATCTAATTTTTTAGAATTCTGTGATACCTTCAAACTAAATGGCATTTCTGACAATGCCATACGTCTTCAATTATTTCCTTTTTCATTAAAGAACAAAGCAAAGCAGTAGTTGATCTCGTTACCACGAGGGTCAATCACCACATGGGATCAAATGACCAAAAAATTTCTTTTAAAATATTTTCCACCAGTGAAAATGGATAAATTTAGGAATGCATATCTTCTTTTGTGCAGAATGACGCAGAAACATTATACAAGGATCTTCTAAGGAGATGCCCACACCACGGATTACCTTTGTGGCTTCAAGTCCAAACTTTCTACAATGGTGTGAATTCTCTAACTACGCAAATGATTGATTCATCAGCCGGTGGAACTTTGAACAATAAAACTCCTGAAACGGCTTATGATTTTATTGAGGAGATATTGTTGAACACTTAACAATGGCAAATTACAAGAGCTAAACCGGCAAAATCAGCCGGAGTTTTTAACATAGATGCAGTGACAATGCTGTCGACACAGGTGGAGTTAATGAATAAAAAACTTGATAATTTATGTTCTTCACTGGTACATCCAGTCATACAATGCGAAGCAAGCGGGAATGTGACAAATTCTGAGTACCCACCCTACCAACCAGGAGCAGAAAATGAGCAGACAAACTATATAGGTAACAATTTCAGATCTAATAATAATCCTTATAGTAACACTTATAATGCAGGTTGGAGGAACCACCCAAATTTTTTGTGGGGAGGATAAGGAAATCAAGTAAATCAAAGGCAGCAACCTACTCCAAATTACCAAAATCAGCTCTATCCACAGGAAAAGACATCAAAACTTGAAGAGATGCTGACAAAATTCATGGCAGCTACAGATTCTTGTCTCCAAATGACGGAAGCAACACTTGATGAACTGCAAATCTTACTCAAGGGAATCAAGACTCAGGTGGGAGAGCTCATTACGTCAGTCGGAATACTTACTGAAATAGTATGTGAAATAAGGATGGAAATTTTTTCCAAAGACACAGAGCAAGTAAGGGCAGTCACACTAAGGAGTGGAAAAGAGCTAATTGAACCACAAAGAAAGACACCACATGATATTATCAAGAAAAAAAGTGTAGAAGTTGAGAACGACAATACATTGCCTAAAGAGAATAGAATACAAATTCCATATCCAGAAAAATTGAAGAAAGAAAAATGGATGCTCAATACGGTAAGTTCCTTGAACTCTTTAAATAAATACATATTAACTTACCTTTTGTTGAAGCTATTTCACAGATGCCAAAGTATGCAAAATTCTTAAAGGAACTTCTCACAAACAAAAGGAAGCTTGAGGAAGTATCAAAGGTGGAGCTTAATGAAGAGTGTTTAGCCCTTCTCCAAAATAGACTACCACAGAAGTTAAAAGATCCAGGGAGTTTCACTATTCCTTGTTTGATTGGTAGTTTAAACATCACGAAAGCATTAGCAGACCTAGGCGCTAGTATCAACTTAATGCCTTATCGATTGTTTAAATGGTTGGATCTTGGGGAACCAAAACCCACTAGGATGAGCATTCAATTAGCTGATAGATCTATTAAATATCCTAGAGGAGTTATTGAAGATGTCTTGGTAAAAATTGATAAATTTATTTTCCCTGTTGATTTCATTGTGTTAGACATGGATGAGGACATCAATGTTCCTTTAATCTTATGGCGTCCTTTTTTAGCCATTGCTAGAGCTATTATTGATGTAGGTGATGGCAAACTAGCACTAAGGATAGGTGATGAAGAAATTATTTTCAAAATTTATGATGCCATGCGATATTCTAAAGAGCAAGATGAATCCTGTTATTTTGTTGACACTACTGATCATATTATTAAAAATTCATTACAAGAAATCCTGCAGATGACACGATGGAACTGTGTCCGCCTCAAGGAGAGGGGGAAGATGATGAAGATAATGAGATCAGTTTGAATACATCATCATTCAGACAAATGAAAGAAGAAAACATTGAAAAAGATGACGTATTAAAGCAGAAACCCTCCATCGAAGAGCCGCCCAAATTGGAATTAAAACAGTTACCAAAACATTTAGAATATGCATTCCTTGGGGGCAATTCTACGTTACCAGTAATCATCTCTTCAGAACTAGAACCCATGGAAAAGGAGGAGCTGATAAAGGTACTAAGAGAACACAAGAAAGCCATAGCTTGGAAAATATCTGACATCAAGGGAATAAGCCCCGCGTTTTGCACCCACAAAATTTTAATGGAAGAAGAATATAGACCATGTGTGCAACCTCAGAGACAATTAAACCCCAACATGAAAGAAGTGGTCAGAGCCAAGGTAATTAAACTTCTAGATGCAGGAATAATTTATCTTATTTCTGACAGCACTTGGGTAAGTCCTGTGCAGGTAGTTCCAAAGAAAGGAGGAATGACGGTAGTGCCCAACGAAAAGAATGAGTTAATTCCCACAAGAACAATTCTGAGTTGGAGAGTGCAGTATAGACTATAGAAAGTGAATGATGCCACCAGAAAAGATCACTTTCCTCTACCCTTCATTGATCAAATGTTAGAAAGACTATCCGGGGATATGTACTATTGCTTCCTGGACGGACTCTCCGGCTACTTCCAAATCCCCATAGCTCCTGAAGACCAAGAGAAGACAACATTTACATGCCCATATGGTACGTTTGCTTATCATAGAATGCCTTTTGGATTATGTAATGCTCCTGCCACTTTTCAATGTTGTATGTTGGCAATTTTTGATGAACTTGTAGAGGACATCATGGAGGTATTCATGGATGATTTCTCGGTATTCGGTAATTCTTTCTAGCTTCACCTTAAAAATTTAAAATGAGTTCTAATTAGATGTGAAGAAACAAACCTTGTTTTGAATTGGGAAAAATGCCACTTTATGGTTAGAGAAGGGATTGTTTTAGGACATAAGATTTCTAGAAAAGGGATTGAGGTAGATAAAGCAAAAGTTGAAACCATAGAGAAATTACCTCATCCTAGTTTAGTGAAGGCTATTAGAAGCTTTTTAGGACATGCAAGTTTTTATAGAAGATTTATTAAAGACTTTTCTAAAATAGCTAAGCCTTTGACAAAATTACTAGAAAAAGATGTTCCTTTTAATTTCAATCAGGAATGTTTAGATGCATTCAATATCCTTAAATATAAATTAATAAATGCACCAATTATAATCGCACATGATTGGAATTTACCCTTTGAACTAATGTGTGATGCAAGTGACCTTACAGTAGGCGCAGTTTTGGGACAACGAAGAGACAAGCATTTTCAACCAATTTACTACACTAGCCGAACATTAACACCCGCGCAAGAAAATTACACCACGACTGAGAAAGAACTACTAGCTGTAGTTTTTGCTTTTGACAAATTTAGACAATATCTAATATTATCGAAAGTTGTCGTTCACACTGACCATTTAGCTCTTCATTATCTTTTAACCAAACCTGATCCAAAACCTAGACTCATACGATGGATTTCACTCTTACAGGAATTTGACCTGGAAATACAGGATAAGAAGGAAGCTGAGAATCTTACGGCAGATCACCTCTCAAGACTCGATAATCCACAAACCAAAAAGCTTGATGAACATGAAATAAATGATTCGCTTCCTGAAGAACAACTATTTTCTTTAACTCATTCTGAAGTACCATGGTTTGCAAATATTGCGAATTATTTAACAGCTAACGTCTTGCCAAGAAAATTAACACATCACCAAAAGAAGCGATTCTTTGCTGATGTAAAAAATTATTTTTGCTAAGATCCCCTTTTTTTCCACATATGTGCAGATCAGGTAATTCGAAGATGCATTACAAAGAGAGAAACAAGCAAAATCCTGGAACATTGTCATTCAGGACCATTAGGAGGACACTACAGTGGTATTAAGACAGCACACGAAATACTCGAATCAGGTTATTACTGGCCCACTCTATTTAAATATGCCAACAGGTATGTTACCACGTGTGATAAATGCTAAAGAATAGGTAATATTTCTAAACGTGATGAAATGCCTCAAACATATATGTTGTCATGTGAAATATTTGATATATGAGGTATTGATTTTATGGGACCATTCCCTAGCTCATTTGGAAATAAATACATCCTAGTAGTAGTTGATTACATGTCAAAATGGGTAGAAGTGGAAGCCTTACCTACCAATGATGCTAGGGTAGTAGTTAAATTTCTCAAGAAACTATTCTCCCGATTTGGGGCACTTAGAGCCATCATTAGTGATAGGGGTACTCATTTCTGTAATACACAATTTGAAAAAGTTCTAAAGAAATATGGAGTATGTCATAGAACAGCCACCCCATATCATCCTCAAACTAGCGGGCAAGTTTAGGTAGCAAACCGAGAGCTTAAGCGCATCCTAGAAAAAACGGTTGAATCAAATAGAAAAGATTAGGTAGTTAAAGTAGATGATGCTTTATGGGCTTCAAAACACCTCTAGGAACATCCCCATACAAACTTGTATATGAGAAAAGCTATCATCTACCATTTGAGCTAGAACACAAAGCTTTTTGGGCAACAAAATTTTTGATTACTGACCTCACAATTGCAGGAAAGAGAAGAATGATGCAGATGAATGAGCTGGATGAATGGAGAACAGAAGCCTATGAAAACTCAAAACTGTACAAGGAAGCAACAAAGCGACGCCACGATTCTCGTCTCAAGCGATCAAAACAATTCGAAGTAGGAGACCTGGTCCTACTATACAATTCAAGGCTTAAACTATTCCCGGGAAAACTGAAGTCAAGATGGTCAGGCCCATTCATGATCAAAACAATCTTTTCATATGGCACCATTGAGGTAACTCATCCTACAAAAGGCACATTCAAGGTAAATAGTCACCGACTTAAAATTTATAATGGTGTAGATTCTGGAGATATGAGAGAGGAGCTTCTACTCCACAAACCCTCCTTTAGGATCGAAAACAGGAAAAAGTCCAGCTTAAGACTATAAACAAGCACTTCTCGGGAGGCAACCCGAGTGCTAACTCCCTAACATTAACTTTATTTCTGTTCTTAAAAAAAATTTAACGACACGGGCTTCGCACGGCCGTGTCCTCCGACCATGTGAAGCTACTGACTTATTCAGTACGGGCTTCGCATGGCCATGTCCCCCGACCGTGTGAAGCTATTGACTTATAGAGCACGATTAGAACATGGCCGTGCCCACGACCATGCAAACATACTAACTTATCAAGCACGGGCTACACACGTCCATTCAATCCAACCGTGTGAATCAACACACGGGTGGGGCAACGTCAACACGGTCGTGGCAAATCCATCTAAACGCGCCTAAAACCCAAAATTGCGAAAAGCACGGGCAAATTTAAAAATAACACGGGCATGGAGAAAGACCGTGCCTCAGACCACTGTATATTAAACTAACCATCCTCTTCCTCAAACCCAAACCCTAAACTTAGATTCCAAACCCCCCTTCTTCAATCCGGCCACCAAATATCCCCTCCCTCCAACCCACCTCCTTTCAACCATTCTTTTCAAAATACTAACCAAAACCAACCACACGCCCACAACACACGCCCTTACCAGGTCGTGCCCACACTAAAGAAACTAGCACCACCACAGTGCACTCCACCCGTGCTCATCAAGCACCACCATGCCTGGTTCCTTTTTCTTCACATTTTTTGCATACTTCCTCTTTATTTAATTTTTTGTTTAATTTTAGACTTAAAAATCTGATTCAATTTGTTTCATTTAGTCTATTTATTGATTATTTTATGTTAACCATAATTTTTAGTTCACTTTTTTTAGAATTCTTGTTTGCTTTATTTATTTCTTTAGTTTAAACAAACATGATTTTTTATTCTTTGATTATTAATACATATTAGATATTAGTTATTATTTCTTTGAGAATTGCTTGCTATGCTATTGTCAAAAATTTGATTATGAATAATGATTCCCAAATTTTCAAGATATTGGTTGAATTAGATAAATTACTTTAGATTCAATTCTAATTTGCAGGAAATATGTCAACATTTAGAGTAAAACGCTTAGCCCCGAGTAAGAAGAGAAAGGAGCCAGGTTCCTCTTCCGCCAGTGCTTCCACCGAACTTCGACATCCATTCCTTCGTTTTCCTCAAGCTACTCAAGTTAAAAAGTACCAAGCAATCCGGGGTAGACCAATAGGCAGTGGTAGACGCATCGACTGGGAAGCAATTCTCCAAGTTGGGCTCATGTTTGATATTCAAGCACTGCTCTTAATCGAGCCATGGGAGAACTTCTTCAACATCAACGAATCCACTTATTTGGATCTTACATTAGAATTTTGCACGACTTTCACTTTACAAGCGGTGACAACTAAGTTCGACGACCTCGGTGCTATCCAATTCGGCTAGGGGGCTTAGTGCGTCGATTAAGTATACCACAATTCGGAACGGCACTCGGCTGTACACACTAAAATTCATAGAAGAAAACCCGCTTGTTGGATTAAATCGTGAGCCACACTGTACTACGCGCGAATGCTGGCATAGCCTAAGCCCCACGACGAGCACCTATAACACCAGTTGCTCTAAGGCATCGGCACTTCCCCCAGCCGTAAGGTATCTTCATGCCATCCTCGCACACATGATTACAGGGCGAAAAGAAAGCACAGGAGTCGTAAACAAGTAGGATGTTTACTTCCTATCATGAATGATTGAAGGACATGTTTTCTACAGAGCATATTTCATCGCCTGCAAGATTCAACATAAGACAGAGCAACATAAGAAGGGGATTTTGTCGATGGGACTATACATTACAAGGTTGGCTAGGCACTTTGACCACCTCAACTCCGACGATCAAATCACCTCCCTAACACTAATGGGGAACATGGTACCTCAAGGCATCCAGACGATGCTACATATGCAAATAACTAAACACCGTCAAGGGATTGACCCCCCTCAATATCAACTAGCGACACCCACAAACGAGGGGGAGCCTGAGGATATTACTGATGATATCCCACCACCATCAGAGGAGGCACCAAATTCGAGCCAGCATCATTACAGAGCGTCACCTTCATTAACAGACATCTCGGCAAGACTCGATCAGTTCGAGTTATATTTCACTGAGAACACTCGACGCCTAGATAGAATGGATGAGACTCTTCAGCAAATACAACATCTTCATATCTCATCCCAAGCACCACCATCGGTATCGACCAATGATGAGGACCTCTGAATCCTCTTAAGATAATTATTTTTATTTTTATTTTATTATTTTTATTTTTATTTTATTATTTTTTATCTTATTCTCTATTATTTTTAGTCTTACTTTATCTTATGTTATTCGAACTTGTTGAAAACCGTTAATATTGGCTATTCATGATTCCATACTCGCATCTCTTTTATAAAAGTATTAACCTAGCGACTTGGCAGAATAAATTATACACTTCACTCCCACAAACACACAATTAAGAAACATCCAATAAGTCATCATCACCAAAGATACCAACTCCAGGATCATCCAGATTTTAGGGAGTATTACTTTCCCCACTTATCTTTTTGATTTGGCATCTAATTATCATTATCTATCTTTGTACATTGAGGGCAATGTACACCTTAAGTGTGGGGGTAATAGTGCCTACCTTTTTGCATAATTCTCAAAACCCTAAATTTAGTTTTGATCTTAAGTATTTTTCTCATATTATTAATTAGGGTGAAATTTCTAATGATTTATGATTTTTATTGATATGTCTTTAAATAAGTCATAGATAGTTGTGCATTGATGATTAAATTTGAAGAATACTAGAGAATCGAGCATGTTAAGTCGGCTTTCTAAAAATTAAAATTGATAGGTTGTTGAACTGAATTTGAGTATCACCTTGAAGTTCAAAATTTATAAGGATTGATGTCAAAAGACCCATAATTTTTGTGAGATTTTGAGCCTTACAGAGCATACACCCTTTTTCGTGCTCATTTTAATTGATTATGAGTGTGTCAACTTTGAACTGTTATTCTAGAACTTGCCTCGTTTATACATGTCGAGACCACATTAATGATTTGATATACTGAGATGATGAAGGCACATAGGTTTTAACCCGTTCAATCCACTAAAAAGCCTACCCATACAAATTAATCCCTAGTGAACCCCGTTGAATCCTAACAACCTTTTTATTGAATCACCCATCTAATATTAACCCAAAATCCCTTTGTATTTGTTATCAACATTCCTTTGACTACCCCTCTATCAAGAATTGATTTGATCAATTGCCGAATTAGGTTATTTCAATTATCAAAGTTCCTTCTATTATGTTTGTTTTTAGTTTGTTCTTAAAAAAAAATCCAAGTATTGTAACACCCTGAATTTGGGGTTATTTGTAATTTAATTAATTTCCCATGTGTACTTGAAGAAATTAATATATGATTTTATTTGGCATGTTTGAGGGTCCAAAAATAAACCCGAGCTAGGCCTGACTTAGGGCTGAAAATTTATTTTTAAGGGTTTAAAGGAGGAAGCTAGGTGACATAGAGGTTAAGAAAATTTCTAAAAGGAACTTGACACAAAGAAATCCTTGGCTAAGTGGTTCCATGCGCCACTTGAGTGTTGGGGGCGAAGCACAGGTCCCAAGTTCGAATGACAGAGGAAGCATTTTTGCATTTTGTGGTGATGGGCTGAGGAAGGAAGGCCTTAAAGTTAATTGGGGAAGGTTCGTAGCATGAAAGTCCAGGTAGTAGGAGTGGCTTGGGGCGCCACTTGAGAGAGAGAGGTCTCGGGTTCGAGGAACGCAGGGAACGTTTCTATTTTGGGCTTTTTGCGTTATAAGGAAAGGGCCAAGAGGAAGGTTTTGTAAATAAATGAAAAGGGTATTTGACATGAAAGTCTAAAGGGGAGAATTGGCATAAGGCGTTGGAGGGGGGATGGAGGTTCCAGGTTCGAACCTTAGGGGCAGCAAATGCATTTTTTTCCTTTTATTTTTGCTGCTGGCATGGGTGAAAGAATTTGGCTGCACTTTGGACTCCCAAATTCGGCTGGAAGAGGTAAGTTTGGTGTTTTATTTTCATTCAATTTGTTTAAGAAAGGATAGAAGATAAGTGATATTATTTTAAGTGATAATTAATAGTTTAATTATCAGCATAGAGGGGGAGGAATTGGGCAGCATTGGGACTCTTTGGGGGGCTATTTTTGTACAGCAAAGGGGTGCCAAAGGTCCTGGAATTTTCTCTTTCTTCTCTCCATAGTCTTGCCGAATTTCCCTAGAAATCCTTCAAAATTTTCAACATTTTTCCTCTTTTATTTAGCGAAAACCACCATTGATTTCTCCTACTTATTTTCTTTTCTTTTCTTCCTCCATTAGCCGAATCCCCTTCTCCCTATTTTGTGAAGTCTTGGCCGAATATCAAAGCAAGGGTGGTCCTTTTTTAGTGTGTCTCAATCGGTCATAAAGGAAGGTACTCCGGGATTTTGGAAATAGTCACGTGAAGCCTCCATTCGTTAGCAATTTTGGTAAGTGATGGTAAGGATGTAGTAAACCATTTATTTGGTTTTTGAAAGGCAATTTTTATGATACTAATGATTGCCGATTATATGGAAGTGAAGCGGAGTCGCAAATCGTGTGCTATAGGTGAACTCGAAGGCGTTTGGGTAAGGTTTCGGTTCAAATATTAATCCTTCGGATATATGTGGGTTTGGTAGAATGGTCAATAGCACTAACCTTTGTATTTGGCGAATATAGGGACGAGAAAAGCTAGGGTGGCCGATTGCCTCTTTGGGGATTTAGAGTTATCGTTAGAATCAGGTGTGTACATACACACTGTATAACTGATTAAAATGCTAATTGTTATATATGCTAAATCTGACTTGTGTAGATTTGGGATTTAATACCATAATGGTATAAGCAAGGATTCAGGTAAGTCCTTGTCGTTATGACTCTCTTTATGATGCTTTTGGGAAGCATGACATATTATGACATATTTGGTATATGTGGTTATGGCTAATGGTAAACTCTATATGTATTGCTAAATGAGCATGTTGGCATGATTTCTATTAAAATATAAATTTTGGTTGATATGGGTTAAATGAGTGGAGGGAGAAGTAATATTCGTGTCGACGGACACCAGTGGTTTGGTACCACATTTTGTAACTACGGTCACCAGAGGTTTGGCACCTCCAGAGGTTTGGCACCTTATAGCGTCTCGTCCCAGTGGCTTAGCACCATAGTGGGTTGGTCCCACGGATTATATTATGGGATCGACGCCAGTGATTTGGTATCACACGTGGGTTGGCCCCACCAGTGGTTTGGCACCACATTTAATAATGACTATCGTGACTTTAAGTCACCAGTGGTTTGGCACCACCAGTGGTTTGGTACCACACGAGGTAGAGAAAGGTGTTTGGATGGCTAGGTTGGGTGCTATAATTAGTGCATGTTTAATTGTTATAAATTGTGTATGTTGTTGCACTAAACCGAGAAAAGGGTTACACACTGAGTCTTGGTGACTCACCTTTTCCTTTAATATTTTTCAGGTGACACGTAGATAGCGGATGAGGAGCCGGATGGACTCGAGGTGGCCATGCAGTGGAAATTAAATTTACTTTGAATTATTTTATTTTAGTTTTTATTCTATTTGGGTTTTATTTATTTAAGTTGTAATAAGGCCTCCTAAGATTATTTTTATTATTTTATCATTGGATGAATTATTTAAACTATTTAATAACTTTAAAATGATTACACAAGTTTTCCTAAATTCAAACGAAAATGTTTTCTTTCGTACCACCGGGTACAATCACAAAATTGGTAACAACTTGACTTAAATTTTTTTAAATGAACTAAGTATTGTTTTCTTTATACACCTCAACTGTTTTAAACCAAAATAATATCTTTTATCAAAAATTTAAATCGGCTTAAAGGGATTTTTCAAAAATGTTTTCTCTGTAGCATACCAAATTCGGTCATAACGTTTGGGCCGGGTTTGGGGTGTTACAAATTGGTATCAGAGCCCAGTTCAAAACTCGGCTGTGGGGCCCAAGGGCCAAAATGTTTGGTTTTGCTAAGTAGGCCTTATTATGATATTTTTTAGAAACTGTTTTGGCTTGAATTGCATGGCACCGAGTCTCCGGCACCTATCCGCCCAGGTAAGTACTTCTATCAATTTCGTGAATTCTTTTGATGAGGGGTAGAAGGGTAAAATGGGAACGTAGACTACTAGAGTAGAACTGTTGAACCCTAGGGTTAGCATACCCCAACAAACATGCATAAGATTTAATAATTACCTAAACAAACCCTGTGAGTTGTCACTAAGCAAAAGATGTGGCAATCATTATATGCATGTCTAGGATTGGATTCAGTGGGGGCTTGGTATTTAAGATGTCCTCGTGACTCACCTCCCACTCACTCGAATCCTACCTGGTGCGTAGTAACGGTTCATCCTAGCTGAGACCACACACTCACAGGTTAAACTCGATAACTAAAACCCGAAAAGGGATTAGCCGTTTTGTTCTTGAGAAAAATAAAATCTTGTTTGAAAAAAAGACCAAAATACCCCTCAGTTTGAAAAATGACCAAAATACCCTTGGTTTGTAAATTATCAAGATACCCTCCGTATGAAAAATTTTTCAAATAGAAATTTTCAAAATATCCCTCTTTTGTAAAATCACTTAGAACCCAATTTTTGGAAATCACTTTGTAAAAATGCCCTGATTTTGTGAAATTACCAAAAACACCCCTAGGGGGTAAAATTACAAAAACGCCCTTGATTTATGATATTCCCAAAATACCCATAGTTACAATCAAAAATTTCCATTATATATAAAGTGCCCAGGAACCTTACTTTGCAAACTATCGAAAACGTCATGATCTGTAAAATTACAAAATTGCCCTCACCAGCAAAATTACCAAAATAACCTTGGTTTACAAAATTTTTGCAACACCATCAACTTGGAAAATAAATTCTTAAAAATAACTCCCAAAGTTTTACAACTTTTTGAAACATCCCTGATTTATCAATTTTACAAATTCACCCTGATTTGTGAAAAATTACCAAAATGCCCCTGAGTTTTAAAATCACCGAAAGACCCCCAAATTTCAAAATTTTCCAAATACCCTGGGAAATTAAGAGATTTAAAACAATTTTTGACAAAATCATCCAAGAACCTGTGTTTTTGAAAAATTACAAAAGTACCCCTGGGACAAATTACGAAAATGCCCCTGGGTAGTGGAAAAACAATCACAACGAAACCACAACGTCTCTTTGAATGAATAAAGGACTGTGTGCTTGTTTGATTACGAAAGAACCACTCTTAAACTCCCAACATAAAATTTCTTCGCGGCTAACCAAGTGAAATACTAATCCATTAAAATTTCTTAATCAGATTAAAGCGCAATAGTTAGAATGAGCTCTAGAGGACATGGCCGTCGTGGGACGCCAGTAGAGGCGGGATAACAGTGCGTAACCCGTGAGGTCGGGTCAGGAATCGGAGAATGGGGTACCACCGCCACCACCACCCCCAATTTTTAGAGATGAGGCGCAGGATCAGACGGGAGGTGAGGCGGTAACGCAAGCTGTGTTGCGAGTCCTTGAGATGGTGGCTGGGGAGAGTGGAGGTATGGGAGCTCGAAAGTCTATACCCGAGCGACTTCGATCCAACGGGGCAGAGGTATTCCGGGGTGTATCGGGAGTGGTACCCAGTGCGGCGGAATACTGGTTAGAATCGACTGAAAGGATCATGGATGATCTTGATCTGACGGATGAGAAGAAGCTGAAAGGAGTGGTGTCGCTTCTAAAGGATGAGTCATATCAGTGGTGGCTCACGGTACGAGATGGTGCTACGGCAGATGACCTTACTTGGGAGTATTTCAAAGCTGCTTATCAGAAGAAGTATGTGGGCACCAACTACGTTGATGCTCAGAGGAAAGCCTTCCTGGGGTTGGTACAAGGAAATAAGACTGTATTAGAATATGAAGCGGAATTCTTGAGGCTGAGCCGCTATGAGTGGGGAATTGTATCAACGGAGCATGAACGGTGTGTCCGCTTTGAAGACGGGCTTAGGGATGAGTTGAGGCTGCTGATTGCTCCACAGTAGGAGCGTGAGTTTTCTGTCTTGGTGGAAAAGGCTAAAGTAGCCGAAGGGGTCAAGGCATCCATGAGACAGAATTATGATAGAAACAAGCAGAAAAGAGGCTTTGGATCGTTTGGATCGGGTAGTAACGCTCAGAAGAGGGCTAGGCAGGATGGGCCGAATCAGGCAGGAAGGCCCATGGCTAATAATCAGAGACCAGCTCAGTGTAACCACTGTGGGAAGTCACATTGGGGAGGTTGTTGGACCGGTGAAAGGGGATGCTTTGAATGTGGATCTTTGGATCACCGTGTAAGGGATTGTCCTCGGAAGTTAGCTAAGAATCAGCCAGAGGGTCAGAACCGTGCTCAGGCTAGAAATGTAGGACCACCACAGAGGGGTCGTGGTAATGGTAGAGGAGGCAATGGTTCCAATCGAGGTCGCGGGAATTCGGGAAGAGGGGCAGGCAACATAGAAGCAATGCAACCTGGTTTAGTCTACGCAGCGAGGCGTCGAGAGGAGGGTGACGCACCGGACGTCATAACCGGTACGTTTCTAATTTTTGGTCTTCCATATGTTGCATTAATTGATGTGGGATCAACGCATTCATACGTTGCTAGTAGTGTGGTAGAGACCATGAACATAGACTTTGAGACTACTTCTAGGGAGATGACCGTAATTAGCCCTCTAGGTCACTCTGTAGTTGTGAACAAGCTATATAGAGATGTACCCCTAGAACTCCAAGGGGTAGTGTTTGTGGCTGACCTGATGGAACTGCCATTTGGGGAGTTCGACTTAATTCTTGGCATGGACTGGTTGGTTAAGCATCAGGCGAAGTTGGATTGCACTGCTAAGCACATGGTTCTAAAGATGGCTGAGGGTGATGAAGTGGTCATGATAGGTAATAGAAGGGATTACCTATCCAACATGGTGTCCACGTTGAAGGCGGAGAAAATGGTCAGAAAAGGGTGTGAAGCATTTTTGGTTTGAATATGTGCCTTGGAGGCTAAGGAGTCAGTAGTTGAGAAGGTCCGAACGGTAGGGGAATTTGCTGATGTGTTTCCAGAAGAACTTCCGGGTCTACCTCCAGATCGGGAAGTTGAGTTTGGCATAGACTTATTGCCCAAAACGGCACCTGTGTCTATAGCACCCTATCGAATGGCACCAAAGGAATTGGTGGAACTGAAGGCTCAAATTCAGGAGCTCTTGGACCGAGGGTTTATCCGACCAAGTATATCTCTGTGGGGAGAACTTGTGCTATTTGTCAAGAAGAAAGACGGGTCAATGCGAATGTGTATCGACTACCGTCAGTTAAACAAGTTAACGATCAAAAACAAGTATCCGTTACCCCGGATCGATGACTTGTTTGACCAACTGAAGGGTGCATCAGTTTTCTCAAAGATAGACCTTAGGTCGGGTTATCATCAACTTAAGGTAAAGGAGGTTGATGTTCACAAGACGGTATTTCGAACTCGATATGGGCATTACGAGTTTTTGGTGATGCCATTTGGGTTGACCAATGCACCGACAGCATTCATGGACTTAATGAATAGGGTGTTTCAGTAGTACTTGGATCAATTTGTCGTGGTGTTCATAGACGACATATTGGTTTACTCAAAGACGGAGGAGGAACATGACATGCATCTGCAAGATAGTTCTACAAATCTTGAGGAGAAGCAATTATATGCCAAATTCGAGAAGTGCAAATTTTGGCTTAGAGAGGTGGCTTTCTTAGGTCACGTAATGTCGTGGAAGGATTAGAGTAGATCCTCGCAAGATCGAAGCGGTGTTGGACTGGAAACCGCCTAGGTCGGTGGCAGAAATTCAAAGTTTTCTGGGTCTGGCGGGGTACTATCGGAGGTTTGTGGAAGGATTCTCTTTAATCGCGGCGCCGTTGACTAAGTTATTAAGAAAGGAAATTCCATTTGTGTGGACGGAGAAGCAACAAGAAAGTTTTGACAAGCTAAGAAAGATTCTGACGGAAGCTCGGTTACGTACTGACTGAGGCGAGGAAAGTTGTTTACGGTTTACTGTGATGCGTCCCATACTGGTTTGGGAAGTGTATTGATGCAAGAAGGGAAGGTAATGGCCTATGCGTCCCGTCAGCTAAGACCGCATGAGGGTAACTTGTAAGAGTATGCCCAAAGATCAATCATGAGATGGTTGTAATAACATACTTGATTTACCATGTTTATTAATATAAAGCGTTGTCATTATTATTTCAGTTTTTCCTTCGTGTGTACAAATAAACTATTTTATAATAATGTCCGAGAATAATATGATTATTCTTAAAATATCCTTAGTCAAGTATTATTGTTGACTAGGACAACAATAATGCATTAAGACTAACATGTAGTTGATTGATGATAAAGAGTTATCATTGATATGGAGTGTCAAAATCAATGCATGAATATGTGTGTTAGAGAACAACATATTGGTGACCGCTATGAGTATGTTTCTTGGATTATTATGTAATTGTCACAACATTACTCATAGTGATTAATATGTATATGATCCTTAGACTTGAGATAATCATTATCCCAACATCGTGAGTCGATATTTTGATACGATCAAACGTATAATCAGAATCGGTTGTTCTATAAAGGTCGATGTTGGATATATCACAATCAATGTAGAGGATATTGTTGATCAATATAGATAAGTCCCACCCACATAATGGGAGTAATATCTTAGGCCACTTGATTGAGTGAGACTAGAAATGCATGGCCATGCTCAAATAAGTTGACATGAGATGTCATACTAATTTGTATATCATAGTCTACTCAAGATATCAAGAAACATGGGATGGACTATACAAGTGTGACTATTCCATGACTTGTATCTATTCGGAGATAAAGGACTTAAGGATTAATGCATGAAAAGTTAATCACAAAAGTTATGTCGAATCATGACTTCTTGTATCTTAGGTAGCAATGATGCATTGCTAGATGCCACTCATTGTTTGTGACATTAGAATCGTTCTAGTATTACTACTAACGTTACAAGAACCTCTGTGGTCACACCCTATGGTTGAAATGAGCGGAATGAAACATAGTTGGTATTGTGTTTGATTGTCACATGAATTAAATTAATTAAAGAATTAATTTAATTGGCAATCAAATATTGAATATATTATATGTACAAGGATGTTGTCCACATAATGAGAATTAATATATGAATTTGGTTCAGATATAAATTTAAATAAATATAGTTTACGAAATCCATGTTATAATTAATGTAATTATAACTTTTGGGTATAATTAATGTAATTATAATTTTGGTTAAAACATTATTATATTTATTTAATTTTATTATTCATAAATGAAATCTTGATTATAAAAGGGTAATAAGTGAAGAAAAACCCTAAGAATTTTGCTTAAAAAGGTCTAGTACCGTCAAGCAAAACACCTCTCTAAAAATAGTTTTGGAGATTTACGCGTTCATAGTCAAACCGGTGGATTACGTAGAGGCCGACATCGTAAAGGTTGTGGCTTGGTTCGACAAGAGATCGATATCTTATCGCCGAGGCGCCGCTATCTACTCGATTGAAACTTTGGTAATTTGAAACCTTTATTTCACCCGATTCGTTCCTCACGCATGGATTCATGGTTTGGATCGACGGGATTAATTTTATTTTGCTGCGCCTTGGGGGTGCCGGCGTTCCAATAGTGGTATCAGAGCCACTTGTGTGATACGGACTCGGGTTTAAATACTTGGGTGATGCAATTGTATGAGATGCATGCTTTTATTTTAATACGTTTTTGGTTGTTTAAATCGTTTAAGCATAACTCGATAACTGCTCCTTTCGATAATTGATTAAATGTTAATCATGGTGTTGTGGCCTATTCGATCTTATGTTATTTACATTAACTATTAACAAATCTTTAATATTTGCGGTGGTATTTACAGTTTCAGTAAGGTTAATCGGCTAGTGGAACAAGGGTTGTTCGATATGAACCTCAAGGATTAAAATCTTGAAAACATGATTATGTTGATAAAAGTTATCAAATCGTGAGGTTTCATTTGATCGGGTATGCGATTTGTACCGCATGGTCCATACCGCCTCGACCGCCTCTCAGACCCCATTTTCTTATTATAGTATATTTTGTTAATAAAAGAAATATATATAAACTTGATGGGCTACAAAAGGTTGAAAGGATATTTTATAATTCACCTTAGCAAAGAGCATTGAATTATGTATGCTATTTTTGACATGCACGGTGTTTGAAATGCATAGTTATAGCCCGATGACCCATTTGATAAAAGGTTGTAATTTTATATATATAAATCTGACTGCGTGTCGTGCCTTACTACTATTCTCTTGTATTTCTCTTCTCATCTTACTCCCTCGTATGTAAAACGAAGTTTACGATATTGTAATTTGCAAAAGTTGCTATGGGCAGACGAGAAGGAAGTTGGGACAACTATTGAGGATTGATAGTTTATGAAACCGCTTACACCTTTAGGTTTCCTTTTGGTTCTCCCATTGGCTTGGGTTGAATCACCTTAGTTTATGGGCTATAACTATTGCATTTATTTATTGCTTTATTTATTCATGTATGAGATGCTATGGATGTTTAAAGCATGCCAATTTTATATATTAAAATTTAATAATAAACCCAATTAATTGATGAGATCAATTAAAAGACTAAATGGACTAAAGTAGACCATAATTGGTGAGATGGAACATCCTTAATAAAATCCTCTATTAAAATATTAAGTCAACATGGCCTTCCAATTTTGCCTCGTTAATGCCTCGATCAATACTATGTAGGTTATGCCAAAGCAAAGTACTAGTATTTATCTTGGTTAAACGCGAAGAATAAACAAGTGATATTCGCTGGTTAAAAAAAATTGATTAATGACTTAACTAGGTTACTCTAATAGGATTAGAAACCTAGAGGCAATTAAATTGGATAAACCATAAGATGATTAAAACAAGAGTTGTTCACCAATTATTAGGAGTTACATATGATGTAATTAGCAAAGGTTGCTTACCTAAATAACCATAGTCTTGAGAGTAAAGCCAAAGCTGACTTAAGAGGAGGTGAAATATGGATCCTTAACCCACTAGAAATACTTTAGAAAAAGTTTTTCCGAAATTAATATATGGGGTTATTAATTTTGAAATAAAATAGTGGGATCATCATTTAATAAAGTCTTTTTAATGATTGATATAAACTTGGTAAATTTACTCACATGCATATTCAAATGTTGTAGATATATTATGGTCTGCAAATACTAGCACACTCTCATTGCGATCGGTCCTTGAGAAGGACAAATTGAATGGTTTGAATTTTCTTGATCGGTTCCAGTAACTTGAGGATTGTCCTCAAACAAGAACGAAAATTGTATGTCATTGAACAACCACTTCCTAATGAACCACCTATTAATGCGCCGAGAAGCGATAAAGATGCTTACAAGAAGTATCTCGATGACATGGTAGATGTTGGATGTCTTATGCAAAGTACTATGAATCCTGAGCTTCAGAAGCAACATGAGGACATGGTTGCTTATGATATGATCGAGCACCTGAAAGAACTTTATCAGGGGCAAGCACGACAAGAGAGGTTCGATATCTCTAAAGCCCTATTCCAATGTAAGTTGGCTGAAGGAAGCCCAGTAGGACCTCATGTCCTTAAGATGATTGGCTATATTGAAAGTCTGTCTAAGCTTGGTTTTCCATTGGGCCAAGAGTTGGCCATGATGTTATTCGCAATCGTTCTTGGGATAGCTACTGACCAGCTTTGTCCTTAATTTCAATATGAATGAAATTGACAAGACTCGCTTACGCTTACTCAAGATGTTACAAACTCTGAAGGTAACATGAAAAGGTTGGACCCAAGCCCATACCGATGGTCCGTAACAACAAGGGCAAGGAAAGGCCAAAGTTCGAGACAAAGCCCAAGGGTAAAGGTAAGCCCAAGCACGGCAAAGGAAAGGCTGCAATGAAACCTAAAGGTGGAGTGTCTAAGGAAGGAAACCGCTTTCATTGTGGTGTGTTGGACATTGGAAGCGAATCGCCCTATCTATCTTGAGGAAGTCAAGAAGGCCAAAATAAGTTTTAACGCCCGCTTCTGTATTTATGTTATTAATATTAATTTATCAACTACTACTTCTTGGGTATTAGATACTAGTTGTGGTTCTCATATTTGTACATCAGAGGGGACTACAAAGGAGCGGGGCGTTGGCTAGAGGAGATGTGGACTGCGAGTTGGAAATGGAGCAAAGGTTGCCGCATTAGGCGTGGGAACATATACTTTATCTTTGCCTAGTGGACTTGATTTAATTTTAGATTTTATTTTGTGCCCGTTTGACTAAAAAATTATTTAGGTTTCTTGTTTAGACAAAATTGGTTTTGAGATAATTATTAAGAATAATTGTTGTTCCTTTTATCTCAATAATGTTTTTATGGTTCGCACAATTGATTAATGGCCTCTATATTTTAGATCAAATGAACCTTATTTACAACATAAATACTAAAAGATCTAAAATAAATGACTCAAATCAAACTTATCTTTGGCATTGTCGTTTGGGCCATATAAGTGAGAGACGATATCCATACTCCATAAAGATGGTTTCTTAGATTCATTTGTTTTGAACAATTTGAAGTATGTGAATCTTGATTATTAGGAAAAATGACTAAATCTCCTTTTCTTGGTAAAAGTGAGCGAGCTAGTGATTTATTGGGCCTAATACATTCGATGTATGTGGACCAATAAATACACAAAGCGAGGTGGATTTCAATACTTCATTACTTTCACTGATGATTTCAGTAGATATGGGTATATTTATCTCATGCGCCATAAGTCTGAGTCTCTTGAAAAGTTCAAGGAATTCAAAAATGAAGTACAAAATCAACTAGGCAAAACTATCAAGTCACTTGATCTGATCGAGGTGGAGAGTATTTGAGCCTAGAGTTTGATGATCTATTGAAGGAATGTGGGATTGTCTCACAACTTACTCCTCCTGCTACTCCTCAATGGAATGGAGTTTCTAAGAGAAGAAATCAAACTTTATTAGACATGGTTCGATCCATGATGAGTCATGCCGATCTCACCGACTTCTTTTGGGGACATGCAATTGAGCAATTACTTTCACACTAAATCGTGTTCCATATAAATCGGTTCAAAAGACGCCCATATGAGATGTGGATGGAAACATCCCAATATGTCTTTTATGAAAATTTAGGGTTGTGAAGCTTATGTTAAACGTCGACGCCTACTAAGCTTGAACCCAAATCTGAAAAGTGTATTTTATGGGGTATCCAAAAAAACCAAAGGTTATTATTTCTTTAATCCCACCGAGAACAAAATGTTTGTTGCTCGGACCGATGTCTTCCTAGAGAGAATTTATTTCTAGAAAAGGAAGTGGGAGAAAGATTGAACTTGAAGAAATTCGAGAATCACAAGATACCACCGAACCGGTGATAGAACAACAAGAAATTCCACAAGAAATTGAGGAACAAGTAATTGTAGAAACACAACCATCGCGAAGATCTTTAAGAGAACGCCATGCACCTGAGAGATATGGATTTCAAATTACAACACATGGTGACGTTCTTCTTATAGATCAAGATGAGCCTAGGACTTATCAAGAAGCGGTGACGAGCCCAGACTCTGAGAAATGGCTTGAGGCCATGAGATCTGAGATGGATTCCATGTATGAAAATAAAGTATGGACTTTGATTGACCCACCCGAAGGGGTTAAACCTATAGGGTGCAAGTGGGTTTTCAAAAAGAAAACCGACATGGATGGTAATGTACAAACATACAAGGGGCGATTAGTCGCTAAAGGTTTTCGCCAAATTCATGGTGTTGACTATGATGAAACCTTTTCTCCTGTAGCTATGTTTAAATCCATCAGGATCTTGCTCGCCATAGCTGCATTTCATGATTATGAAATCGCGGATGGACGTCAAAACGACTTTCCTTAACGGGAAACTTGAAGAGGATGTGTACATGACACAACCTGAAGGTTTTGTCAATCCAAAGGATGCTAGAAACATTTGTAAGCTACAAAGATCCATTTATGGATTAAAGCAAGCTTCTCGAAGTTGGAATCTTCGTTTTAACGATGCAATTAAAGAGTTTGGTTTTATCAAAAATGAAAATGAACCATGTGTTTACAAGAAAGTTAGTGGGAGCACTATCACATTCTTGGTACTATATGTGGATGACATACTTATCATGGGAAATGACATACCTACCTTGCAGTCTATTAAGACTTGGTTAGGAAGTTGTTTTTCTATGAAGGACTTGGTGGCTACTTATATCTTAGGAGTCAAGATCTATAGAGATAGATCAAGGCGACTACTAGGTCTAAGCCAAAGTACATACATAGATAAAGTCTTGAAAAGGTTCGGTATGGAAGAATCTAAAGAGGATTTCCACCTATGAGACATGGTATTTCACTCTCAAGGAAATGTGTCCTTCAACTCCACAAGAGAGAGAACGCATGAGTAAAATTCCATATGCTTCTGCTATTGGATCTATCATGTATGCCATGTTATGTACCCGTCCAGATGTCTCGTATGCCTTAAGTATGACGAGCAGGTACCAAGTAGATCCCGGTGAAGGTCACTGGACCACGACCAAGAATATCCTTAAGTACTTGAGAAGAACTAAGGATAGTTCCTAATATATGGAGGTGAGGAAGAGTTAAGTGTAAAAGGTTACACTGATGCCAACTTCCAAACTGACAAGGACGATTCTCGATCGCAATCGATTTGTGTTTTGCCTTAATGGTGGTCTTTGTGAGTGGAAGAGTTCAAAGCAAAGTACAAGAGTCGATTCTACAACAGAGGTTGAGTATATTGCGACCAAGTGAGGCTGACAAAAGCGGTTTGGATCAAGAAGTTCATTCTTGGACTAGGGGTTGTGCCTAGCATATCGGATGCTATAGAACTCCGATATGATAACAATGGAGCTATTGCACAAGCTAAAGAACCCGGATCTCACCAATGATCCAAACATATACTTAGGCGCTATCATCTTATTCGAGAGATTATCGATCGAGGAGATGTTGAGATATGTAGAGTACCTACAGATGATAACAATGCTGATCCCTTGACCAAGCCTCTGACACAGCGGAAGCATGATCGTCACACTAAGTCTCTTGGTATTAGATATATGATTGATTGGTCTTAGTGCTAGTGGGAGATTGTAAGAGTATGCCCAAAGATCAATCATGAGATGGTTGTAATAACATACTTGATTTACCATGTTTATTAATATAAAGCGTTGTCATTATTATTTCGCTTTTTCCTTACGTGTGTACAAATAAACTGCTTTATAATAATGTCCCGAGAATAATATGATTATTCTTAAAATATCCTTAGTCAAGTATTATTGTTGACTATGACAACAATAATGCATTAAGACTAACATGTAGTTGATTGATGATAAAGAGTTATCATTGATATGGAGTGTCAAAATCAATGCATGAATATGTGTGTTAGAGAACAACATATTGGGTGATTCGCTATGAGTATGTTTCTTGGATTATTATGTAATTGTCACAACATTACTCATAGTGATTAATATGTATATGATCCTTAGACTTGAGATAATCATTATCCCAACATCGTGAGTCGATATTTTGATACTGATCAAACGTGCACCGTAAATGGTTGTTCTATAAAGGTGATGTTGGATATATCACAATCAATGTAGAGGATATTGTTGATCAATATAGGATAAGTCCTCCCACATAATGGGAGTAATATCTTAGGCCACTTGATTGAGTGAGACTAGAAATGCATGGCCATGCTCAAATAAGTTGACATGAGATGTCATACTAATTTGTATATCATAGTCTACTCAAGATATCAAGAAACATGGGATGGACTATACAAGTGTGACTATTCCATGACTTGTATCTATTCCAGAGATAAAGGACTTAAGGATTAATGCTTGAAAAGTTAATCACAAAAGTTATGTCGAATCATGACTTATTGTATCTTAGGTAGCAATGATGCATTGCTAGATGCCACTCATTGTTTATCACATTAGAATTGTTCTAGTATTACTACTAACGTTACAAGAACCTCTGTGGTCACACCTATGGTTGAAATGAACGGAATGAAACATAGTTGGTATTATGTTTGATTGTCACATGAATTAAATTAATTAAAGAATTAATTTAATTCGCAATCAAATATTGAATATATTATATGTACAAGGATGTTGTACACATAATGAGAATTAATATATGAATTTGGTTCAGTATATAAATTTAAATAAATATAGTTTATCGAAATCCATGTTATAATTAATGTAATTATAACTTTTTGTATAATTAATGTAATTATAATTTTCGATTAAAACATTATTATATTTATTTAATTTTATTATTCATAAATGAAATCTTGATTATAAAAAGGGTAATAAGTGAAGAAAAACCCTAAGAATTTTGCTTAAAAAGGTCTAGCGGTAGTCAAGCAAAACACCTCTCTAAAAAATAGTTTTGGAGATTTACGCTCATAGTCAAATCGAATTGGATTACGTGAGAGGCCGACATCGTAAAGGTTGTGGCTTGGTTCGACGAAGATCGATATCTTGTCGCCGAGGCATCGCTATCTACTCAGATTGAAACTTTGGTAATTTTGAAACCTTTATTTCACCCCAATTCGTTCCTCACACATGGATTCATGGTTTGGATCGCTGGGATTAATTTTATTTCACTGCGCCTTGGGGGTGCCGGCGTTCCAACATAACTATCCAACGCACGACTTGGAATTAGCGGCCGTACTCTTCGCTTTGAAGATATGGAGGCATTACTTGTATGGGGAGAAGTCGATAGTCTACACAGATCATAAAAGTCTGAGGTATCTCTTGTCTCAGAAGGATTTGAATTTGAGGCGGCGTCGGTGGATTGAAATGTTAAAGGACTACGATCGCTCAATTGAGTACCATCGGGTAAGGCTAACGTGGTGGTCGACGTGTTGGCGGAAGGTCGTGACGGACTTAAGAGCGATGTTTGCTCACCTCGGTCTATATGACGATGGAAGTCTTTTGGCGAAGCGCAAGTTAAACCGACTTGGATCAAGGAGATTAAGGAAAAGCAGTTGGTGGATGACAGTTTGAATGCAAGGAGGTTGCAAGTTCAAGAAGGTGGTTTGGAAAGGTACAGTTTGTCTGGTGAGGGAGTGCTATGTTTTCAAGGGCGAGCTTGTATGCTGAAAGATGTGGAATTGAGGCGGAAGATTCTCCAAGATGCACATAGCAGCCCATACGCTATGCATCCTGGAGGTAGCAAGATGTATGGAGACTTGCAAATAGTTTGGTGGCCTGGGTTGAAGCGTGAGGTAAATGAATTCGTGGGAAAGTGTCTGACGTGTCAGCAAGTTAAAGCTGAACATCAGTTGCCATCAGGGTTGCTCCAACCGGTGAAGATCCCTCAGTGGAAATGGGAGAAGATCACTATGGACTTTGTCAGTGGATTACCCCTCACGCCTAGCAAGAAGAACTCAGTTTGGGTGATTGTGGATCGACTAACTAAGTCAGTGCATTTCATACCAGTAAGGGTAGATTATTCGCTTCAGAAGCTAGCAAAGTTATATGTAGCCGAGATAGTGAGATTGCATGGTGTGCCAGTATCGATTATCTCGGATAGGGATCCAAGGTTTACGTCAAGGTTTTGGAGAGCCTTGCATCAAGCCTTGGGAATGAGATTGGACTTCAGCATAGCTTTTCACCCACAAACTAACAGACAATCAGAAAGAGTGATACAGATTTTAGAGGATATCTTTGACGAGGTTGTGTTTTGGATTTCTATGGTAGTTGGGAGGAGTATCTCTGTCACATTAAATTCGCTTATAACAATAGTTATCAGCGAGCATTGAGATGGCTCCATATGAAACCAATGTATGGGACGAAAATGTTGTACTCCTACGTGTTGGACGGAGTTGGGTGAACAACAGGTTTTGGGTCCAGAGTTGGTGACTAAAACTGAGGACAAAGTTAAGGTAATTCGGGCTCGTCTCAAGGAAGCGTCAGATAGGCAGAAGTCCTATGCCGATCTCAAGCACAAGGAAATGGAATATGCTGTGGGAGATAAAGTTTTTCTGAAGGTGTCGCCTTGGAAGAAGGTGTTGCAATTTGGGAAAAAAGGGAAGCTGAGCCCTAGGTTCATTGGGCCATATACAGTGTTGAAGCGAGTGGGATCGGTAGCTTATCAGCTCGAGTTGCCGGCAGAGTTAAGGCAAATTCATGATGTCTTCCATGTGTCGATGCTTAGACGATATCGGTCGGATCCATCACACATTGTGCCAGTTGAGGAAATTGTAGTAAATCCGGACATGTCTTTCGAGGAGGAGCCGGTACAAATCTTGGATCGTGATGTCAAAGTTCTACGTAGGAAGTCAGTGCCTTTGGTAAAGGTGTTATGGCGGAATCATGGTACGGAGGAGGCCACGTGGGAACCCGAGGATGTGATGCGGCAGCAATACCCCCAGCTCTTCTAATCCAGGCAATTTCGGGGCCGAAATTTTTTTAAGGGGGGTAGAACTGTAACACCCTGAATTTGGGGTTATTTGTAATTTAATTAATTTCCCATGTGTACTTGAAGAAATTAATAATATGATTTTATTTGGCATGTTTGAGGGTCCAAAAATAAACCCGAGCTAGGCCCGACTTAGGGCTGAAAATTTATTTTAAGTGTTTAAAGGAGGAAGCTAGGTGACATAGAGGTTAAGAAAATTTCTAAAAGGAACTTGACACAAAGAAATCCTTGGCTAAGTGGTTCCATGCGCCACTTGAGTGTTGAAATGACCTTGCAGTCCCAAGTTCGAATGACGGAGGAAGCATTTTTGCGTTTTGTGGTGATGGGCTGAGGAAGGAAGGCCTTAAAGTTAATTGGGAAGGTTCAGTAGCATGAAAGTCCAGTAGTAGGAGTGGCTTGGGGCGCCACTGAGAGAGAGAGGTCTCGGGTTCGAGGAACGCAGGGAACGTTTCTATTTTGGGCTTTTTGCGTTATAAGGAAAGGGCCAAGAGGAAGGTTTTATAAATAAATGAAAAGGGTATTTGACATGAAAGTCTAAAGGGGAGAATTGGCATAAGGCGTTGGAGGGGGGCTGGAGGTTCCAGGTTTGAACCTTAGGGGCAGCAAATGCTTTTTTTCCTTTTATTTTTGCTGCTGGCATGGGTGAAAGAATTTGGCTGCACTTTGGACTCCCAAATTCGGCTGGAAGAGGTAAGTTTGGTGTTTTATTTTCATTCAATTTGTTTAAGAAAGGATAGAAGATAAGTGATATTATCTTAAGTGATAATTAATAGTTTAATTATCAGCATAGAGGGGGAGGAATTGGGCAGCATTGGGACTCTTTGGGGGGCTATTTTTGTACAGCAAAGGGGTGCCAAAAGTCCTGGAATTTTCTCTTTTCTTCTCTCCATAGCTGCTGCCGAATTTCCCCTAGGAAATCCTTCAAAATTTTCCAGCATTTTTCCTCTTTTATTTAGCCGAAAACCACCATTGATTTCTCCTACTTATTTTCTTTTCTTTTCTTCCTCCATTAGCCGAATCCCCTTCTCCCTATTTTGTGAAGTCTTGGCCGAATATCAAAGCAAGGGTGGTCCCTTTTAGTGTGTCTCAATCGGTCATAAAGGAAGGTACTCCGGGATTTTGGAAATAGTCACGTGAAGCCTCCATTCGTTAGCAATTTTGGTAAGTGATGGTAAGGATGTAGTAAACCATTTATTTGGTTTTTGAAAGGCAATTTTTATGATACTAATGATTGCCGATTATAGGGAAGTGAAGCAGAGTCGCAAATCGTGTGCTATAGTTGAACTCGAAGGCGTTTGGGTAAGGTTTCAGTTCAAATATTAATCCTTCGGATATATGTGGGTTTGGCCAAATGGTCAATAGCACTAACCTTTGTATTTGGCCGAATATAGTGACAGAAAAGCTAGGGTGGCTGATTGCCTCTTTAAGGATTTAGAGTTATCGTTAGAATCAGGTGTGTACATACACACTGTATAACTGATTAAAATGCTAATTGTTATGTATGCTAAATCTGACTTGTGTAGATTTGGGATTTAATACCATAATGGTATAAGCAAGGATTCAGGTAAGTCCTTGTCGTTATGACTCTCTTTATGATGCTTTTGGGAAGCATGACATATTATGACATATTTGGTATATGTGGTTATGGCTAATGGTAAACTCTATATGTATTGCTAAATGAGCATGTTGGCATGATTTCTATTAAAATATAAATTTTGGTTGATATGGGTTAAATGAGTGGAGGGAGAAGTAATATTAGTGTCGACGGACACCGTGGTTTGGTACCACATTTTGTGACTACGGTCACCAGAGGTTTGGCACCTCCAGAGGTTTGGCACCTTATAGCGTCTCGTCCCAGTGGCTTAGCACCACAGTGGGTTGGCCCCACGAATTATATTATGGGATCGACGCCGGTGATTTGGTATCACACATGGGTTGGCCCCACCGGTGGTTTGGCAACCACATTTAATAATGACTATCGTGACTTTAAGTCACGGTGGTTTGGCACCACCGGTGGTTTGGTACCACAGGGGTAGAAAGGTGTTTGGATGGCTAGGTTGGGTGCTATAATTAGTGCATGTTTAATTGTTATAAATTGTGTATGTTGTTGCACTAAACCGAAAAGGGTTACACACTGAGTCTTGGTGACTCACCTTTTCCTTTAATATTTTTCAGGTGATACGTAGATAGCGGATGAGGAGCCGGATGGACTCGAGGTGGCCATGCAGTGGAAATTAAATTTACTTTGAATTATTTTATTTTAGTTTTTATTCTATTTGGGTTTTATTTATTTATGTTGTAATAAGGCCTCCTAAGATTATTTTTATTATTTTATTTGTTGGATGAATTATTTAAACTGTTTAATAACTTTAAAATGATTACACAAGTTTTCCTAAATTCAAACGAAAATGTTTTCTTTCGTACCACCGGGTACAATCACAAAATTGGTAACAACTTAAATTTTTTTTTTAAATGAACTAAGTATTGTTTTCTTTATACACCTCAACTATTTTAAACCAAAACAATATCTTTTATCAAAAATTTAAATCGGCTTAAAGGGATTTTTCAAAAATGTTTTCTCTGTAGCATACCAAATTTGGTCATAACGTTTGGGTTGGGTTTGGGGCGTTACGAGTATATATTCAATATTAGTAGTATATAAAAGAGCTTAGAGCATTTAAACTCCAATTGTTGAAGAAAAAGCTCGTATTAAAGTATTATCAAAATACTCCTTATTATAGAGTAATTATCAATAGTGATATTATTAGTTTTCATTCGAAGTCAATATTCATATTTAGTTCAGTGTTTCTAGTTAGGCAATTTGTCAAGTGAGTCTCGATTATAACCACTAATTCAGCCTGTATCCACACCTTTAACCCTAGCCCCATTACAGCCCTGATTTAAGACATTTTGATTTGTGTATCATCTCATATACAGTGGTGGAGATTTGATTTTCAGGCAAGCCTATGGGATTAACTTTTCAGGTTCGACTTATGAGTGATTATTCTTGAACCTTAAACACTTCAAGTGATTTGAGTGAATCTATAGTGAGGATGTCAGTTCTTATCGATTTTGAATTAAAGGTAATTAGTTAGATAAGAGGAGACACCTATGTTTTCGTGCTATAAAGGTATCACTTATCGTAATTGAATCTTTAGGGTTCTTTGAGTTGAATTATCCATGTATAAATTATTTATGAATTATGATGAGACATTGTAGATAGGAATTATGAATTATGGAAAGTTCATTTTAATTATAAGTTGAGAATTTTGCTTGAGGACAAGCAAAAACTTAAGTGTGGGGGTATTTGATAAACCGTAAAAGTAACATATTTTAACCCCATATTTAATATGCTTTTGGATGATTTAGCCCTTGATTTATGTAAAAAGGTGCTTTTAATCCTTTCTTTTCATGTTTATACTTAGGAAAGCACCCGAGGATAAAAAGAACAAAAAACGAGCTTAAAATGGAGTAATTGGGCCTTAGCGAGAAATCAACACGGCATGGCCCAAAGCCCACACGACCGTGCCTCACCGATTACCTAGAGCACGGCCTCAACTCCATCACACATGACCGTGCATCACCCATTTCTCACACGGACGTGCCTGGTGATCTACATGGCCGTGTCCAAATCGACAGACCTAAAACACGACCTAAATCTTGACTTACACGGCCGTGCCCAAAATGACAGAATCGAGACACGGTCCAACCACGATTTACACGGGCGTGTGCCATGGTCGTACCCCTGCCGCGGGAGAGAGCAATTTCACTCAGAATTGGATGCTTGAAGCCAAAGAAACATACTCCTAAGTCTACTCAAACACCCTAATAGTAATTCTACTTGAAAGAGGTACTTAGGAGCCAAATATAGCATCTCAAAGGCCTATATAAAGAACCCAATGCAGACATAAAAGGGGAGCTTTTCGTAGAGGCTTTTGCCGAAGCTTTCATCTTTTAGGGAATCACTTGAAGATAGCTAGTTGATCCATCTCAAGAAGCTAGAACTCTATTCAAGACGGAGGATCTTTCCTTTAATTCCTTTAGGGGGTTTTAAGGATTTCTTATGTTTTGTTTATTATTTTCTCTTGAGATGTTTTCGTATTTAGTTATGAACTAAACCCCTCAGATACTTGAAGGGGATGAAACCTATGATGGATTTTGTTATTTGATTTCTGAATTATATGATAAGTACTTAGTTTGTTCTTAATTATGTTGCTTAATTTAATCTGATGTGCTTAGGTGGAGGAGGAATAGACCCTACCTAAGAGTAGATCTAGCATAATTGAGCGGAGTTGATCGGGCGCCTATAGATAGGGTTACGAGATTTTGTTAGATTAGGGTGAAACCTAATATGGGAATCCATTGATCGATTTACTACTTCCTTAGGGGGTTATTATAAGAGAACGAGAGTTTCGCTAATTAACCTAAGGTTAAACGTTATTCGCCTCGAGAGAGGGTTTAATATAGGTTAGGGAGTCTCATGGATCAAGCTAAGTAAAGAAATCATATGGTTTAGGGAATATATAATAAGTGAAGTCATAGGTGGATTCTTTCTGAGGATATCGTCTTCATCAACTGAGTTTTCCTAAAGTCTTTCTCCAATCCATTCTTTTGTCTTTGCATTTAGTTTAAAGTATTTCATTAGTCTAATAAACCAATCACTTCATATTTCAGGCTAAATAGTAGAAAGAAAGTGAGTAGTAGTACTTTTAGGTTCCCTTGGGTTCGATAAGATATTCTTGCCTAAGCTATACTACTGTTTGATAGGTGCACTTGCCTCTATCATTGTCATAGTTAGTCTACAGGTTCGATCACTCTTTATAAATATTAAAACTCGACTATTTGACACGATCAGTTGGATTTGAACTCTATGTTGGAGAGTTTGAATTGGTCAAGTAAGTGTTTTAGGGGAGTGTTTCAAGGGATGAAGATTAGATGAAGGAGTTTGATTGTGATTTAAACTTGGTTGGTGGCTGAATTCAAGGAGAAAATCAAGGAATTTGAAATAGGTAGGTGTTGGCCGAATATTGGGGTCCTTACTCTTGGAAATTCGGCTAGTGTATGAAGGGATGCCGTTTTTCTTTTAGCCCTTTTGTTTTTGACTCATTTGTTTTATTTCTTCTTTTTCTTTGCCTTTTTTAAAATGGAGCAATACCCCTTTTCTCTGTTATTTTTGCATCAATTGTTGCCTGTGCCAAATTGACATTATTCTTCTCCTCTTTTGCTAAATCGAAGTAAGGTTCCTCTGTTTCCTTTTTCTTCCAGTGATAGCTGAATACCCCATTTTTTCTTTTCATTCTTTTCCTTCGATTCTTTTTTAGTGTCCCTCTTTGTATTACTAAAGCCGAATACTTTCACTTTGCCTATTTAGAATCTTTATCTACACTTTCCTTTTTCTATTTTCTTTGTTTCGTCATCCATCTCCAATCCTCTTAGTTTCAAATCTTTGACAGTTTAGCCAGTGAGCTTGAGTTAGGGATTTCTCCTCTTGGCCGAATGAGATGGTAAGTGGTGGTTAATATTTTTAACCATTTTCGGTATCGATGGTATTCCTCTTTATCTGTCAAATCTCCCTTTCTTATCTTGACTGATGATTGGTTTGTTTAAGGTTCCTCAAGGGCAATTAAAAGGCAAGTGATTAATAGTAGCTGACTTCCTACTCTAAGGTTTCGATCAAGGTAAGTACTCGGTCAAGGAATTTTGGGTAAGGCCGAATGTTAGTCCTTGCTTGGGCATGCATTTTCGTTGTAGTAGCATATGATTAACTCTAGTTAGTGAATAATGTTAACTAATAGATTATGTTTAGTTGGTTTAGTTATGCCATGAGGAGGGGGAATCGATTCTTAACCAAGCGATATAAGGAAAGGATAGACTGTTGCTATTCAATCAAGGTAGGTAGTGGTTAATGGGTTTGGGGAAAATGTTGTGATCTTTAAAGATGGAAAGGCTAACTGTACCCCTTAACTGAATATAGGTTTGTTGCTAAGGACTTGGAAGTACACTTCATAAATCAGGTGTGTACTCACACACGCACCACTCCAAGTAGATTAGCAAATGTCGAAAAGTCAAATACCATCAAATGATGCCACACAAGCGTGCTATCACATGTGTGGTGGGCTGAGCGCACGAATATGGGTGTAAGATGGTTGAGGCCACCATGAGCGTCCTCATGGGCTTGGGCCATTTTTGGGGCCAAATAGACCAAAATGGGTCGAGTGGGCCCGTGGGCCCTACGGAGTAAATTTTATGGATGGATAGGAAATAATGAGCCGGCCATAACGATCACATGGCCAAAGGTAGTTTTCAGCTCGTATGGCCCACTTGGGCCTAATATTGGGCTCTGGGCCCATTTACACCATTTGATGATATATGTTATCTATGTCACTCGAGGTGACTATAGACCTTCAGGATGGTCACTAAATGACCGATACTCGTAGAGGGTAAAATGACCGAAATACCCTTGGAGGGTAAAATGAACGAAATGCCCCTACATGTTATATGATTGTTATTGTATGCTATTTATGGTATGTCTGCATTCATGTGATATTATTGTACATGGGTGATGGGATTATTGATCTGGAGGAAGTATATGACTTATTATGGTTGCATGGTCGCTTGACGATTGTGGATCCACCGATGGCTTTAAGCCGTTTATGTGATTGGCAGCTCTGCTGCAATATTGGTTAGTGCCGCAACTGGTGCTACATAAGAAGTGTAGAGATGGGGAGGTCGATTATGAAACACCCCAAACCTGGCCCACAAGTCCTAACGGATCTGGCATGCTCCTTGAGTAAAATAATTCAAACCTTTATTTGTTACTTTGGAAAATCTGGGTGGTTTCAAAGATAATTTGATTTGTGTTGAGTACAAATTGAAAATAGGGTTATCTTTACAGTCTCGATTTTATTAAAACAGTATTTTTATTTGTACTTGAAATCAATAAGTAAAAAATATTGTCGGGTTTTTAGAGTTTAACAGTAATTTGAAAAAAAACATTTGTGCTTAGGTGTCAAAAAAAATTTAAGATTTATTTTAATGAAAAACTATTTAATCTTGATTTAACAATAATCGTGTCATAATAAGCCGAATAAAATGCATACTTAAAACAGTTAATAAGAATGGCCATATTACATCATAGCAAAACCCGAAATAAATCCAAAACTTAAATGATAAAAACCAATAAAAATAAAATAACTCTGAGCTGAGCATGGCCACCACTAAGCTCCTGCCGGCCGGTCCATTCTTGAGTGTCACCGAAAAGATATCCCACAACGGGGTGAGTCAACAGACTCAATGTGTAACCATCAACACAAACACCCAACAATTTAGGCATACAAATCATATATGCAACATACATAGCAGTGACGCAAACCCGAACTCAAACCTAATTAACCATCCTCTACACATCACCCATACCTGCCATCACACCGTAGGGATTACTAAATTGACCCTCCATCCGCTACACACCATCGAAGGCAGTCGCTGCAGACAACTTGCACATCGCCCTTATAAATTGTGGCATAGCCACCAGATAATTGTGACAAAGTCACCAGATAAAAATATGTCACATAAGCCATCACATTCAGATTATGTGACATGAGTCACCAGATATTGTGGTAAAAACCACTAGATCACTTCCCCTTTTCATAATCACCCATATGCCCCCATGCGTCATACAAATCATGCGAATATCATGCCATATGCCTTATTCATATTCGTAACCAATTCTCATATATGTCACATTCATAGTTTATAAAACTATTAACAGATCTTTAGAGAATAACGTACCTGAATATGTTGTACCACTGAATGGTACCTTTAGCCACATCATTCACATTCTTATTAACACACATATTAAGTTAATACCGTAAATCTATTAAAAATTTGTGTAGGGCTACACACCTAGTTACTAACGTGCTTTACTGAATCCCAAAATTCTACTGAAATCGATTGCACTCCTTCTTAAAAACCAATGTCAGAATCGGCTAACATTACTAGACAGAATGGCCTAAGGCCAAATAAGCATATCCACTTACCTTGTGGATCTAAATCCCGAAATGATCACTTGCTCCTTAAGTTGTCGAAATCCTTACTTATCAATGGTTAGAATCGGCTTAATATGTAGAAACTATGAAGATGGCCCTTGGCCGAATATTAAGACTTCCTTACCTTGGTTGTCTGGATCCCGAAATCAACCCTTATTCTTGGTGGTGTCGAAATTCCTTAGATCTAGAAATCCCAAAGATCTTCTCTTGTAGTCGACTTAGCAGAAACCCCGAGATCCTCCTTCAAAGATTCGGCCAAAGGGCATTAAAGGGGATTAGAGTCTTGATTTCGATAGACAAAAATAGAAAACAGAGATTTTAAACCCAAGAGAGAGATATCTTACCAACAGAGTGGCCAAAACGCAATTGATCAACCACCTTCAAGAAATCGACAAGGATGCTTGCAACAGAAATCGATTTAAAGAGTGACAATGAAGTGGACTTTCGGCTTTAGAAGGAAGTAGCAGGGAGATACAGATTTGGCTTGATGAACACTTGGGAGATTCGGCTTCAACAAGGAAAAGAAAAGGAGAAGTATGAGACTTTAGAAAGAATAGGCAAAGGATGGAATTTTTTTGAGAAAGGGATATTCGGCTTGAACAAATGGAAGAAAAGAAAGAATGGTATTGTGGTCTTTATCAAAATATGGAGAGGGAGTGTGTGAGGCTTAGAAGTTTCGGCAATGGTGATCAAAAGAGAAAGAGAGAAAAGAGTGAAGAGAAAGGCTAAATTTCGGCATAAAACCCCTTAACAAAATTTGGCTACTCCTCCCATTCTAACTTGGCCGAAAATCACCTTAAGGGAGTCCCATATTCGGCCACCTCTCTTCCCTCTCTCCCTTATCCCTTGATCCCCTCCTCTTTAGCCGAATCCCCAACACTCCAACCCCATCTATACCTCCTCCTTCTAGAGTCCATAGGCCGTCCACTACTGCTCATCCTTGCAGCAAAATAAAACTCCTATTTGCGTCCCTTGCTGCTAGAACCTAGGCCCTATTACACAACTTGTGGCGTCACTTACTAAGGCTTTAAGTCGCGCCTTCTTGCCACTTTACCAAGCCCATTTCCATGTCCAATTTCCTTACAATTTTTCTTAAGGCCTTATTTACCTAGCTCCCCCTTTAAGGCTTAAAATACAATATTTCTAAGGCATTCATCTACACTCTAAAGTTCTCAAATTTCATAAAACACATTCACCACACACATAGGCATGCTACTTCATACAATTAAGCAATAATGCACAAGCCCTAATTCCTGGATATTACAGTTCTACCCCCCTTTAAAATAATTTCGACCTCAAAATTACCTGGCTAGAAAAGGTGGGGGTATTACTGATGCATTGCTTCTTCCGGCTCCCAAGAAGCTTCCTCCGATCCATGGTTACGCCACAACACTTTGACCAAAGGGACCGACTTCCTCCGAAGCACCTTCACATCTCATTCCAGAATCTGAATCGGCTCTTCCTCATAGGACAGATCTGGTCTCAACTCCACCTCCTCAACCGGTATTATATGAGTTGGATCCACTCGGTAACAACGTAGCATCGAAACATGGAATACATCATGCATCTGCTTCAACTCCAGAGGCAACTCTAATTGGTATGCCACTGGTCCAATTCGCTTCAATACCCGATAAGGTCCTATAAACCTGGGACTTAACTTCCCTTTGCGACCAAATCGCATCACCTTCTTCCAAGGCGAAACTTTAAGAAACATATAATCTCCCACAGCAAACTCGATCTCCTTCCGTTTAAGATCTATGTATGACTTCTGCCTGTCAGATGCCTCCTTCAACCGTGTCTAAATTACCTTAACCTTTTCTTTAGATTCTGCCACGATTTCCAGACCCAAAATCTGACGTTCTCCCAATTCCGTCCAACATGTGGGAGTGCGACACTTCCGTCCATACAGTGCTTCGTACGGTGCCATCCGAATACTTGCCTGATAGCTGTTATTGTACGCAAATTCTGCTAAAGGCAAAAACTCTTCCAACTCCCTCTGAAGTCTAATACACAGCCCCTCAGCATATCCTTTAATACTTGGATCACTCGCTCAGACTGGCCATCTGATTGCGGATGAAATACCGTACTAAAGTCTAATCTGGTGCCCAAAGCTTGATGTAGTACCTTCCAAAACTGAGACATAAACCTCGGATCCCTATCCGAGATAATCGACATTGGCACTTCGTGCAGCCTTACAATTTCCGCAATATACAACCTTGCCAATTTTTGTAGGGAATAGTCAACCCACGGGAATGAAATGCGCGGACTTTGTCAATCGATCCACTATCACCCATACCGAGTCCTTCTTAGTAGGCGTAAAGGGAAGCCCACTAACGAAGTCCATTGTGATTCTCTCCCACTTCCATTGCGAAATCTTAATCGGCTGAAGCAATCCTAACGGAACCTGGTGTTCAGCCTTAACTTGCTGACACGTTAAGCACTTCCCTACAAATTCAGTAGCTTCCCGCTTAAGACTAGGCCACCAAAACTGTTCCCTTAAACCTCTATACAACTTACTACCTCCAGGATGCATAGCATAAGGACTACTATCTGATTCCTAAAGAATTCTCTGCCTTAACTCCTCGTTCTTTGGCATACAAACCTTACCCTTGAAACACAATACTCCATCGCCATTAATACCATAATCCTCCAACTCCCCACTCTGCACTTGCCGTAGCCTAGCACTTAGATCATCATCCGCCAACTGACTCTCTTTCACCTCATTCAACCACGTCGACTTAACTTGCAACTCTGCTAACAAACTTCCATCGTCATACAAGCTAAGATGTGCAAACATTGCCCTCAGATCCGACACTACTTTTCGACTTAGGGCATCTGCCACTACATTCACCATGCCCGGGTGATACTCGATAGAACAATCATAATCCTTTAATAATTCCACCCACCTTCGCTGTCTCAGATTCAGCTCTTTCTGAGTCAGCAAATACTTCAGACTCTTGTGGTCCATGTAGATCACTGACTTTTCTCCATATAAGTAGTGCCTCCACACTTTAAGAGCAAAGACCACTATTGCCAATTCCAAATCGTGCGTCGGGTAGTTAACCTCATGTGGCCTTAATTGTCGAGACGCATAAGCAACTACCTTCTCGTCTTGCATAAGGACACCTCCCAATCCTGTATGGGAAGCATCACAATATACCACAAAATCCTTCTCTGCCTCAGGCTAAATTAAAACTGGAGCTTCAGTCAAGACCCTCTTAAGTTTCTCAAAGCTCTCCTGTTGCTTATCAGTCCATACGAAAGGTACCTCCTTCCTTAGTAACTTTGTCAAAGGTGCTGCGATCGATGAGAACCCTTCTATGAACCTTCTATAATAGCCTGCCAATCCCAAGAAGCTACGAACCTCCGCCACAGACTTGGGTGGTTTCCAATCCAATACTGCCTCAATCTTCTGAGGATCCACCCTTATCCCTTCTGCAGACACCACATGTCCTAAAAACGTATCTTCCTTCAGCCAAAATTCACACTTGCTGAACTTGGCATTTAGCTTTTCTCCCTTAGCACTTGCAACACGACTCAGAGATGCACGTCATGTTCTTCCTCCGACCTCGAATACACCAAAATATCATCTATGAACACAACAATGAACCAGTCCAGATAGGGTTGGAAAACCCAGTTCATCACGTCCATGAACGCGGCTGAGGCATTTGTCAATCCAAACGACATTACCAAGAACTCATAATGCCCATATCTTGTCCGAAAAGCTGTCTTATAGATATCAGCCTCCTTCACCTTAAGATGATGATATCCAGACCTTAGATCTATCTTCAAAAATACTGCGGCCCCCTTAAGCTGATCGAACAAGTCATCTATTCTTGGCAATGGATACTTGTTCTTGATGGTCAGCTTATTCAACTGCCGGTAGTCTATGCACATTCGCATAGTTCTGTCCTTCTTCTTCAAAAACAAGACCGGTGCTCTCCATGGAGACACACTAGGTCGGATAAACCCACGATCAAGCAACTCTTGGATTTGAGCCTTGAGCTCAACCAACTCCTTTGGTGCCATTCTGTATGGGGCAATTGACACAGGAACTGTACCCGCAGCAAGTCAATTTCGAACTCCACTTCCCTATCCAGGGGTATTCCAGGTAACTCCTCCGGAAAAATATCCACGAATTCTCTTACTGTCCTAACTCCATTAACTCCCCCTTCTTTCACATCCAACGCACTAACGAAAGCCAAAAATGCCTTGCACCCTTTCCGAACCATCTTATTAGCCTTTAAAGTAGAGACTACGTTGGACAAGTAGTTTCTCCTTTCTCCTATCATAATTATCGCCTTATCCTCCAGTGTCCTTAACTCCATTCGCTTAGCTGTGCAATCTAACACAGCCCGATGTTCCACTAGCTAGTCCATGCCAAGGAGGAGATCAAATTCTCCAAAGGGTAGTTCTATCAAGTCAGCAGGAAATATCACTCCTTGAAGCTCTAGAGATACACTCCAAAATATCTTATTCACCACTACAGTTTGACCTAATGGGCTCACTACAGTCATCTCCCTATTAGACAGTTCAGAGGCTATGCCTAGTGTTTTAACTACTCTACATGCAATATAAGAGTGGGTAGAGCCAACATCAATTAGAGCAAAGTAAGGCTTGTCAGCCATAAGGAACATACTGGTTATGACGTCCGGTGTGTCACCATCTTCCCTCTGATGAACCGCATATACTAGACCCGACTGCCTCACCTCCGTGTTACCAACACCTCTGCCCGGTGTTCCCCATCCTCTACCAGAACCATTACCTCTTCCAGCTGGACCACGACCTCACGGTGTCTGCTGTCCTCCTCTTCCAGTCTGATTAGAACCCTGACTTACTGGTCGGCCCTCTTCTATTCTCATAGGACAGTCCTTAATCATGTGGTCCTTGGACCCACACTTGAAACATCCTCCCGTCTTCTTCCAACACTCCCCCAAGAGCATCTTTCCACCCTGGCCGCAAAATGCAGTCTTGTCCTCCCATAGCACCACTTGTGCGTGGCCCATCACTTCTAGGCCTCTTTTACACATTCCCTGATGACCCTGATGATCCAAAGCCTCTCTTTTGCCTATTCCGGTCCGTATTCTATCTCACCGAGTCCTTAATCCCTTCGGCTACCTTAGCCTTCTCCACCAACATGGTAAATTCTTACTCCTGCTGGGGAGCTATCAACAACCTCAGATCATCCCTTAGTTCGTCCTCAAATTAGACACACCGTTCCTGTTCCGTCGACACAATACCTAGAGCATATCAGCTCAACCTTAGAAATTTTACCTCGTATTCCGCTACGATCTTATTCCCCTGAACCAGCCTCAAAAATGCCTTCCTCTGCGCATCCACATAACCGGTCCCAATGTACTTCTGATATGCCGCCTTAAAGTATTCCCAAGTAAGATCATCTGCGGCAGCACCATCCCGAACTGTGAGCCATCATTGGTATGACTCATCACGGAGTAAGGACACTACCCCTTTTAGTTTCTCCTCGGCAGTCAGGTCCAAATCGTTCATAATCCACTCCATCGCCTCTAACCAATACTCAGCCGTATTGGGTGCTACACCAGATACTCCACGGAGAAACTCAGCTCCATTAGCTAGGAGTCACTCAAGTACCGACTTTTGAGCTCCCATGCCTCCACCTGCTCCAGCCACCCTTTCTAGAACTCGCAACATCGTCTGTAATACTGCATCATCCCCCGTCTGATCCTAATATTCCATACCAGCAGCTGGTGGTGGTGGCATTCCATTTTCGGACCCTTGACCAGACCTAACGGGTTCTGACACGATCATTCGGCCTCTACCACGGCCATGCACATTACGACCACGTCCTCTAGAACTCATCCTTCAGAGTAGTGTTTATCTGATTAGAGAATTTTATAGATTAGTTTTTGTTCCACTGATTTATCGTGAACAGTCTTATGTTCAATAGTTCTAGGGAGTAGTTCTTTCGATTCCATGCACATATAGTCTCAATTCATTCATTCAATCACATTCATGAACTTGCATTCATTATAGAAAAATGTTGTAGTTGTCATTGTTTGTTGTTTTCCACTACCTAGGGGTATTTTCATAATTTTATCCTATAGGGTATTTTGGTAATTTTCCAAATTAGGGTATTTGAAAATTTCACAAAGTAGATTTTTTTTGGTATTTCTACGAAATTGAAATACTTGGTAAGAAAATTTCAAGGGTAAAATGGTAATTTTATACACTAGGGTATTTTTGTAATTTTACAAGCCAGGGGCATTTTGGTAATTTTTGCAAAAGTTGGTTCCAGGTGATTTAACGAAGTAAAGGTATTTTGAAAATTTTTAATTCGAGGGTATTTCGGTAACTTTCCATTTTGAGGGTATTTTGGTCATTTGTACAGGTTAATGGTAATTTGGTCAATTTGCAAATCAGGGGTATTCTGACCATTTTTTTTAAATCAATGGTACTTTGGAATTTTATAATCATGGTTTGAATTTTGAGTTTCACAAAACAAGGTGACGGTCCCTTTTGGGTTTTAATTATCGGGTTTAGCATGTGTTTGAGTCCTCTTGGCTAAGGTGTACCGTCACTACGCACCAGGTAGGATTCGAGCGGAGAGGAGGTGAGTCACTAGGACTGCTTAAATACCAAGCTCCCCCTGAATCCAATCCTAGACATGCGCACAACAGTTGCCACACCTTTAACTTGGCGACTCAGGCACAGGTTTGTTTGGTTAGACTTTAAGTTTTATGTATCTTGGTGTTGAAGTAGGCTAACCCTAGGGTTTAATTCCTAATTTACTAATCTACGTCCCTATAAGTCCCAAAACAAATCACAAAAGAGTTAGGAGTACTTACCTGGTGGACTTGGCCGAGACTCAAAGCCATGCCGTAAAACCCGCTCATTTCTTAGTAAAATTTAATTTTAAAAAAAAAAACATTTTGGGCCCAAAAAGCCCCCAAGGTCGAGTTTTGAACCGGGCTCGATACCAAACTGAAACACCCCAAACCCGGCCCATAAGTCCTGATCGGATCTAGCATGCTCCTTGAGTAAAACAATTCAAAACTTTATTTGTTACTTTGGAAAATCTGGGTGGTTTGGAAGATAATTTGATTTGTGTTGAGTACAAATTGAAAACGGGGTTATCTTTGTAGTCTCGATTTTATTAAAACAGTATTTTTATTTGTACTTGAAATCAATAAGCAAAAAGTATTTAGGGTTTTAGAGTTTAACAAGAATTTGAAAAAAAACATTTGTGCTTAGTGTCAAAAACATTTAAGATTTATTTTAATGAAAAACTATTTAATCTTGATTTAACAATAATCGTGTCATAATAAACCGAATAAAATGCATGCTTAAAAGCAGTTAATAAGAATGGCCATATTACATCGTAGCAAAACCCGAAATAAATCCAAAACTTAAATGATAAAACCAATAAAATAAAATAACTCGAAATGAGCATGGCCACCACTAAGCTCCCGCCAGACCGGTCCATTATCGAGTGTCACCAAAAGATATCCCACAAAGGGTGAATCAACAGACTCAATGTGTAACCATCAACACAAACACCCAACAATTTAGGCATACAAATCATATATGCAACATACATAGCAGTGATGCAAACCCGAACCCAAACCTAATTAACCATCCTCTACACATCACCGGTACCTGCCATCACATCGTGGGGATTACTAAATCGACCCTCCATCCGCTACTCACCATCAAAGGCAGTCACTGCAGACGGCTTGCACATCGCCCTTATAAATTGTGGCATAGCCACCTGATAATTGTGACAAAGTCACCAGATAAAAATATGTGACATAAGTCACCACATTCAGATTATGTGACATGAGTCACCAGATATTGTGGTAAAAACCACCAGATCACTTCCCCTTTTCATAATCACCCATATGCCCCCATGCGTCATACAAATCATGCGAATATCATGCCATATGCCTTGTTCATATTCGTAACCAATTCTCATATATGTCACATTCATAGTTTATAAAACTATTAACAGATCTTTAGAGAATAACGTACCTGAATATGTTGTACCACTGAATGGTACCTTTAGCCACATCATTCACATTCTTATTAACACACATATTAAGTTAATACCATAAATCTATTAAGAATTTGTGTAGGGCTACACACTTGGTTACTAACGTGCTTTACTGAATCCCGAAAGTCTACTGAAACCGATTGCACTCCTTCCTAAAAACCAATGTCAGAATCGGCTAACATTACTAGACAGAATGGCCTAAGGTCGAATATGCATATCCACTTACCTTGTGGATCTAAATCCCAAAATGATCACTTGCTCCTTAAGTTGTCGAAATCCCTACTTATCAATGGTTAGAATCGGCTTAATATGTAGAAACTATGAAGATGGCCCTTGGCCGAATATTAAGACTTCCTTACCTTGGTTGTCTGGATCCCGAAATCAACCCTTGTTCTTGGTGGTGTCGAAATTCCTTAGATCTAGAAATCCTGAAGATCTTCTCTTGTAGTCAACTTAGTAGAAACCCTGAGATCCTCCTTCAAAGGTTCGGCCAAAGGGAATTAAAGGGGATTAGAGTCTTGATTTCGATAGACAAAAATAGAAAACAGAGATTTTAAACCCAAGAGAGAGATCTCTTACCAACAGAGTGGCCAAAACGCAATTGATCAACCACCTTCAAGAAATCGACAAGGATGCTTGCAACAGAAATCGATTCAAAGAGTGACAATGAAGTGGACTTTCGGCTTTAGAAGGAAGTAGCATGGAGATAGAGATTCAGCTTGATGAACACTAGGGAGATTCGGCTTCAACAAGGAAAAAAAAGGAGCAGTATGAGACTTTAGAAAGAATCGGCAAAGGATGAAATTTTTTTGAGAAAGGGATATTCGGCTTTAACAAATGGAAGAAAAGAAAGAATGGTATTGTGGTCTTTATCAAAATATGGAGAGGAAGTGTGTGAGGCTTAGAAGTTTCGGCAATGGTGATCAAAAGAGAAAGAGAGAAAAGAGCGAAGAGAAAGGCTAAATTTCGGCATAAAACCCCTTAACAAAATTCGGCTACTCCTCCCATTCTAACTTGGCCGAAAATCACCTTAAGGGAGTCCCATATTTGGCCACCTCTCTTCCCTCTCTCCCTTATCCCTTGATCCCCTCCTCCTTAGCCGAATCCCCAACACTCCAACCCCATCTATACCTCCTCCTTCTAGAGTCCACATGCTGTCCACTACTGCTTATCCTTGCATCAAAATAAAACTCCTATTTGCGTCCCTTGCTGCTCGAACCTAGCCCCTATTACACAACTTGTGGCGTCACTTACTAAGGCTTTAAGTGGCACCTCCTTGCCACTTTACCAAGCCCATTTCCATGTCCAATTTCCCTTACAATTTTTCTTAAGGCCTTATTTGCCTAGCTCCCCCTTTAAGGCTTAAAATACAATATTTCTAAGGCACTCATCTACACTCTAAAGTTCTCAAATTTCATAAAACACATTCACCACACACATGGGCATGCTACTTCATACAATTAAGCAATAATGCACAAGCCCTAGTTCCTGGATATTACAAATAAAATCCCCACAGGAGTGCAGGGTTGGATAGGAGACGGAGTGCAGGGTTGGTATGGGCATTAATGCATAGCATACACTTGTTCTATTATTGAGATGGGCTTAGGCCCAGATAGATGTGATCTGTGACTTTTGATATGGGCTAAGGCCCAAATGCCACCATTACTGTATTGGGTTAAAATCCAACTGAGGCTATTATGGGCTAAGGCCCAATTGCCACCATAATTGTGTTGGGCTTAGGCCCACATTGATTATTGTAATGGGCTTAGGCCCAGATTGTTGTGACACACATTTTTACTGATGAGGGTTGTACACACTGAGTTTTTGTGAACTCACCCCCTCTTTTTAATTTTTCAGGTAATCCTCAATAAGCGGTTCGATGTACGGGAGGACTCGGAGGTGGCCACACTACAAGCAGCTTTAAATTTTAGTTTTTATTTTACCTTACTAAAACTGCTTTCTTATTGGGTTGTAATAAGGCCACTTTTAATTTTTGGTTTTTATTTGGGATATTTATCAAAGATGTTTTATAACTGTTCAAAGTAGATAGCGATTTTTCTAAACAAAACTATTTTCAAAACATCACGTTTTTGTAACTCAATTATTCTTTAATTAAGCTTCCGCAACAATATTGTTTTTATGGTAATAAATTTTTTATAAACCTTAAGAAAAAATAATAAACTGACGTAACTGGGATTTTCTCAAGCTTTATTTAAGAAGGGTTTTCAATGAGAACATGGTTTTCGAAAAACACTTCAGTGTGGCACGCCAGATTCGGGTCTAGCTTCTATGCCGGGTTTGGGGTGTTACATTAACAGTATCTTTTACAGGCTTTTCTAGACAATCTCTGAGATAGTGGTCAAAAAACCACATATAAAGCAAGCTCCGCTTCTTATGTGGCATTCACCGTAATGCAATTTATTGCAATGTTTGCATCCTGGTTTAGAACTTCCAACACTTCCTACACTTGTAACAAATGGAGACGGAGATCTCGGATTAGAGCGTTGAGAGCCTCGTTCCTTTCCATAATACCCCGTAAATATGGTAGAACGATCATAGTGTTTGTTTGATTTCTATGAAACAAATGCTTATGACTTCCCCATAGATCTCTTACTAGAAATCTGATGGGCTCGAAACTAACTAATACTTCGACAAAGGCAAGCACACCTATCGAATAGTAGTATAGTTGTGGTGAGTCCGGAATATCATATCAACAAGGACTAAAATTAGTAGTATTAACTATATTTTTATTATTTAGCCTAGTAATTAAGGGGATTTATTTTAATCTAAAATTTAACTAACTAATTAACTATGAACGCGACGGAAAGTGAAAGAAATAATCGAATAAACCAATGATAAAGATAATAACCAAGGAAGATTACACCTAGACTTCACTTTGACTTTGAATTAAATGATTTATTCACTTGACTTGATCCGTAGAAATCCCTAAATTATGTTAATATCTCTTTCGAGACTAAAAACAACTGACTCTAGGTTGATTAATTGAAATCTATTTCTAATTAAAACCCCTATCGTTGCATCAACTTGATCTATGGATTCCCTTATTATATTTGACTCTAATCCGACAGATTTATGTCGCCCTATTTCTAGGGTTGCAATTAACTCAGCTTAGTTATGTTGGATCTACTCTTAAATAGGGACTTTTGCTCTACTAAATAAGCACATTAAACTTCAATTAATATTCCCGAAAACATTAAAACAAGGATTAGGAACACATAATTAAGAACAAGATCAAGTAATTATCACGTAATTCAGATTTATTAAATAATAAGATTCATCTAGTTTTCATCCTCCTAGGTATTTAGAGAGTTTAGTTCATAATGTGAAAGGAAAACATCTTAGGAATAAGAAAACAACAAGACATAAAGAACCAAAAAACTTCTCAAGAACTTGATGGAGATCTTCAATCTTGGAGTGAATCCACTTCTGAGATGATTCCAACGGCTTCCTTTGAGTAATTACTTTGATCTACTCTGCGTGCTCTGTGTACCCCTTAGGTCTTCATCTGGCTCATATTTATAGACTTTAGAAGGCTCAGAAACCCTAAAAATTGGCTTTTTTCGCATGAAAACAAAGTAGGGTGCGGCAGGGACACGGGCATGTGCTCAGCCAGTGTGAGAGTGCGCAGGCCGTGTGGGAATTTGAGTGAATTGCGATCGACACGGGCTGGCACACAGGCATGTGTCCAGCTCGTGTCAGTTACACGGGTATGTGCCCTACCCGTGTGGTTTTGGCTTGGTCGTGTAGATCCTTAAGGTGGTCCGTTTTGTCCAGTTTTGGCCCATTTTCCACTCCTTTTGCTTTCCTATGCTCACTTAAGTATAGAAATACAAATTTAAAGGATTACGAGCATCGAATTCACCAAATTATGTAAATAAACATCCAAAAACACGCTAAGCATGGGATTAAAATTTGTTACTTTTATGATTTATCAAATATCCCCACACTTAAGTGTTTGCTTGTCCTCAAGCAAAATCCTCAACTCACAATTAAAATTAACTTCCTCAATTCATAATTCTCATCAATAACGTCTTATCATAATTCACAGATAATTCATACATTGATAATTTAACTAAAAGAGTCCTAAAGATTCAAACATTTTAAGTCGCAAATTTTTATAGCACAAAAACATAGGTGTGTCCCTTTACCTAAATAATCACCTTTAATTCAAAACCGAAAAGAATTTACATCCTCACTAAAGATTCACTCAAATCACTCAACTTGTTTAAGGTTCAAATTAAGCACTCAAAAGTCAAAAATGAAAAGTTATTACCATAGGCTTGCATGAAAATCAAATCTCCACCACTATAAAATGAGATGATACACAAATCAAAAGGTCTTAAAAAGGGCTGTAATGGGGTTTGGGTTAAAGGTGTGGACAAAGGCTGAATTAATGGGTTAGAATCGAGATTGAATTGACAATTTACCTAACTAGAAAAATAAACTAATACTGAATAATTACAATAATTGAAAACCTATCAATAGTAGTACAAGCTTCTTCTTAAGTGTGAAATTAACCGTTTAAGCTCAAATAACACTTTCTTTTTATTTTTTTCACGTACAATAAGAAAGATTTTAACAACTGAAATAAAGAACATAGGTAGGCAACTGCTCAAATCAAATCTCGACAAAAAGGAGCTAAAACAATAGGAAAAATTCTCAATGAATCAAAAAGGATAGGTCTTGGGTTAATATTAAGGGTAAATCAAGAAACGATTTATTAGGATCAAAGGGGTTCACTAGGGGTTAATTATGAAGGTAGGCTTTTTGGGGTAAGTGGGTTAAAACCTAGGTGCCTTTATCATCTCAGTATATCAAATCAAGGGTGTAGTCTCGACATGCATAATCGAAGCAAGTTCTAGAATAACAAATCAATATTGACACACTCATAACCAACAATAAAGTGAGCAAAAAAAAGTATATACTCTAAAAGGCTCAAAATCTTACAAAAATTACGGTTTTTGATATCAACCTTGCAAATTTAAAACTTCAAAGTAATAATTAAATTTAGGGAAACAACCTAACAAATTTTTAATTCTGAAAATAGACTTATCATGCTTGATTCTCTAATGTTTTAAAGTTTAAACTATCAATGCATAATTACCTATGACTTAATCCAAAACATATCAATAAAAATCATAAGTCAATAGAAGTTTCATTCTAATGGTAATGCGAGAAAATTACTTAAGAACAAGATATAATTCAAGGATTTTCTAGTAATCATATAAATAACCTCCCCACACTTAAGATGTACATTGTCCTCAATGTACCAAAATAGATAATGACAATAGAATAAGAATATCAGAAGAGAGGGAAAGAAGTGAAACTTCCTGAATTTTGGATGAAATCCATGGAATAGTTGACGCGAATTGTAGATATAACAAAGTGAAGTGCATAATCTTGAGCAACTAATAAGAAAATAAACACAACCGTGGAAGACGATTAAGGGATTACTCGATTAGGAATAATTATAAAAGCTAAAATATAGTTCAGAATATAAAAGATAAGTCTTTAAAAATATGATAAGAAAAATAGACTAAAAATAGAAATAAAAAATAAAAATAAAAAGAAAGATAAAAAGAAAAAAATGGACTCAGAGGTCCTCATTGTCGGACGCGTCGTGAGGTGGCGGTGTCAAAGGTGAAATATGGAGATGGCGGCATATCTACCATAAGGTGGCCTCGAGACTGTCGAACCGCTGATTACACTGCTACTCGAATCAAGTGAGTCACTCGGATATGTTGTTCAAAGTAGCAGAAGAAGATGGAGGTCAGTGACTCGGTGGTGGAGGGTGTGGTGGATCCTCGTGAGGAAGAGGTAAATCATCAGTAATGTCCTCAGTATCTTCCTGATCATCAGGTCAAGACGGTCAGTATTGGGGAGGATCGAAACCACGGCGTCACTCTATCATCCTCATATGTAGCATACTCGAGATGCCCTGAGGGGACATCTGGCCAACAAGTGTAAGCGAAGAGGACTGCTCCGGTGTGAGGAGACCGAAGTGTTGAGTGAGGTGAGTCACGTAAGGCCCTAAGTAGATGGGGCCCTTCCTATGGCGGTTAGTCTACTGGCGGAAGGCTAGAGCCAGGAAGTATGCCAAGTCGATGATATGGCTGTGTACCATGCTTCATAAGTAGTAGGCATCGTGTGTGCTCACGACGCCGGTGCTCTCTCTCCAACCTGTCAAAGTATGAGTGAGGACTGCGTGAATATACCTTAGGGCAGGAGAGAGGGAAGTCACCTTCGACTAACTAGGATCATAATTCGTCAAAGTACCGATATCGTTCCAACAATGTGAGGGTGATAAATGAATGTGGTGATGTAGCTGAAGAAAGTCCTCGGCGCTCATGAACTCCTCTGTATAAAGTCCTAAGCAGCACTAAATTCTGGGACACTCATGTGGCGCACCAAACTGCTGAGGTGAAAGACGATGGTGCCGGGATCGTCGTGGACTAACATGATGGTCTGAAGGTGGAATGTCAAGCAAAACTCCAAGGTAATCTCCACATAAGTGGGCTCGACGATTCTAAAGAAGCGATCTTATGGTGCTGTGATAATGAGGTCACGAACCTCGTCAGCGAGGTGGACCTGCTCCAACGTGGTCCAATCAATACAGCGGCCCAAACCTAGGGGTCATACTAGAAGGAGTTGGAAGAGGTCCTTCGGTGGGTCTGCGATAAATCGAGGTAGGGGTGGCACACTTTAGCGGAGGCGCTCGAAGAGGTTGCACCAAGACCCTTCCTCCTTTTCGAAGTGGGAACGGCGACCTTGGTCTTGCCTCGTGTATTCGTCATAATAAGCCTGAAAACAAAATAAATAAACTAAGCATCACCAAAGTTAAGGATGTATGACCCCACTAAGCTGAAATAGTAATGTACTACTAAAACAATAATGAATTATTATATTTTAAAAATCGGAAACAAATAATCCTAATGCCGCAAACTAAGAAAATAACATTTAACCTAACAAATGAAAAACTAGTAATCAAAGAAATTTAATCAACATACTAAATATTCATCATGACTAGGAATTAATAATGAGAGTAAACAAACTAAATAAAGAGAATAGACAATATAATAAACCTAATCTAAATGGAAATAATAAGAATAATAACCAAATAATATAAAAAATAATAATAATAAATCAAATCTAAATAAAAATAACAATAAAGATAAAATAATAAACAAAATAAATAAATAAATAAATGAATAAAATAATAATAAAATGAATTAAAATGGAGGAGAAAAAGAAAGGTGACAGACGGTAGGGCAGTGGTCGGCGGCATAGCGGTTGGTCGGTCGACGAGGCTGAGGACAACGTGAGGGTGGGGTATACGGTGGTTTCGGTGGGGTTAGGGGGTTTGCCGTGGTGTAAAAAAAAGGGAAAGGAAAAAAAGAAGGGAAAAGGAGGAAGAAATAAAAGGGAAAAGAAGAGGGAAGGGGGAGGGTTTCGGTTTGGGGAAGAAAAAAAAAGGAAAGGAGGGATGGGGGTTGTCAGTTACCGGTGGCCGGAGTTGCGTCAGGGGCTGGGGGTAAGCGACGGCTAGGGTTTAGGGGTTTGGAAAGGAGAAGGAAGAAGAAAGAAAAAGGGTTTGGGGGTTTTATAAGTGACACCACCGTGTAACGGCCGTGTTGGGCCACACGGTCGTGTCACACACCGTGTGGCCTATCCCCTAGCCCGTGTCCGTCTCGATTTTGAGAGGCTTAATTTTCACACAGCCTTAGACACGCCCATGTGTCTAGCCCATGTGGTCCACACGGCCACGTCATACGGCTGTGTGAGAAGACCTTCGCTTCTCCCATGCCCGTGTGTGATTCCCACACGCCCGTGTGATCGCACACACGGCCGTGTGTCCCACCATGGAGCCCCCTAACTTGTTTAAATTTTGAAATTTGAAAAATTAAGCTCCAGTTTTCACACGGCCTAGGACACGCCCGTGTATAATTTGACACGCCCGTGTGCTCGAACACATGGCCGTGTGTCATGCCCGTGGAGCCTCTTAACTTGTTTAAAATTTTAAAAATTAGGCTCTAATTTTCACACGACCTTGGACACGCCCATGTATCCAGGCCGTGTGGTCTATACGGTCGTGTCGAACGCCTGTGTGGACTATATTTAGACCGTGTCTCCATCAATTTTTAGGGATTTTAAGCCCCAGGGTCCACACGGCCAAGGACACGCCCGTGTGTCCAAGCCGTGTAGGTGACACGGCCATGTCACCAGGTCATGTACCACACTGTCGATTTCTTTAAAATTTAAAAACTAAGTTCCCACATCCATACGACCAGGGACACGCCCGTGTGTCCAGGCCGTGTGGCTCAAAAACCTGCATTAAAACATGCATAAAAGTAAAAATAAACTAATTAATAGGGTTAGTGCTCGAGTTGCCTCCTGAGAAGCACTTGTTTAAAGTCCTAAGCTAGACTTACCTTGTATTCATCTCTTTATGAAAGTTCAAGGAGTCAAGCTCCTCTCTAATATCCATAAAATCTTCACCATTATATAGTTTAAGTCGTTGACCGTTTACCTTGAATGTGCCATAAATCAGATGAGTTACCTCAATTGTGCCATAGGGAAAAATGGTTTTGATTATGAATGGACTTGACCATCTTGATTTCAACTTTCCAAGGAATAATTTGAGCTTCGAATTGTATAGTAGAACAAGATCTCCAACTTCAAATTGCCTAGGTTGCTTCAAACGAGCATCATGGCGCCATTTTGTTGCTTCTTTGTATAAACGTGAGTTCTTGTAGGCATGCGTTCGCCACTCATCTAGCTCGTTCAACTGCATCAATCTTTTCTCACTTGCAAGTTTAAGATCATAGTTTAAGAATTTTATAGCCCAAAATGCTTTGTGCTCTAATTCAAATGGTAGATGACAACTCTTCCCGTAAACAAGTCTGTATGGGGATGTTCCTATGGGAGTTTTAAAAGTGGTTCTATAGGCCCATAAAGCGTCGTCTACTTTTAATGCCCAATCTTTCCTGTTTGATTCTATGGTTTTCTCTAGAATACGCTTAAGCTCTCGATTGGCTACTTCAACTTGTCCACTGGTTTGAGGGAGATAAGGGGTAGTTGTTCTGTGGTGCACTCCATATTTCTTTAAGATTTTATCAAATTGAGTATTACAAAAATGAGTACCCCTATCACTAATAATTGCTCTAGGTGTTCCAAATCGAGAGAAGAGTTTCTTAAGAAATCTCACTACCACTCTAGCATCATGAGTAGGTAAAGCTTGAGGTATTTCATCGCGTTTAGAGATATTACCTGTGTTAGAGCTAGGGAATGGACCCATTTTGACATATAATCAACCGCTACTAAGATGTATTTATTCCCAAATGAGCTAGGGAATGGACCCATAAAATCAATACCCCATACATCAAATATTTCACATGATAGCATATGTGTTTGAGGCATTTCATCGCAATTAGAGATATTACCTGTTCTTTGACATCTATCACATGAAGTAACATACCTGTTAGCGTCCTTGAATAGAGTGGGCCAATAAAAACCTAATTCGAGCATTTTATGTGCTGTCCTAGTCCCACTATAATGTCCTCTTGTTGGTCCTGAGTGGCAATGTTCTAGGATTTTGCTTGCTTTTACCTTTGTAACACACCTCCGAATAACTTGATCTGCACATATACGAAAAAGAAAAGGGTCCTCCCAAAAATAGTTTTTCACATCAGCAAAGAATCGCTTCTTTTGACGATGTGTCAACCCTTTTGGTAGGATGTTAGCAGCTAAGTAATTCACGATATCTACAAACCAAAGTACCTCGGAGTCAGATATAGCCAAGAGCTATTCTTCAGGAAACGAGTCATTTATCTCACTCTCATCAATTTTTTTGAGATGTGAATTTTCAAGCCTAGAACGATGGTCTATCGTAAGATTTTCAGCTCCTTTCTTATCCTGAATTTCCAAATCAAATTCCTGTAAGAGTAAAATCCATCTTATGAGTCGAGGTTTTGCATCAGATTTAGTTAAAAGATAACGAAGAGCTGAATGGTTAGTGTAAACGACAACTTTAGATAATATCAAATACTGTCTAAATTTATCAAATGCAAAAACCACAACTAGCAACTCTTTTTCTGTGGTGGTGTAATTTTCTTGTGTGGCTGTTAATGTCTTATTAGCGTAATAAATCGGCTGAAAATGCTTGTCTCTTCGCTGTCCCAAAACTGCACTTACTGCAAAATCACTTGCATCACACATTAGTTGAAAGGGAAAATTCCAATCAGGTGCAATTATAATTGGAGCATTTATTAATTTATTTTTGAGGGTATTAAATGTATCTAAACATTCGTGATTAAAATTGAAAGGCACATCCTTTTCAAGTAATTTCGTTAAAGGCTTAGCTATTTTAGAAAAATCCTTCATAAATCTTCTATAAAATCCAACATGTCCTAAAAAGCTTCTAATAGCCTTAACGGAACTAGGAGTAGGTAGTTTTTCTATGGTTTTAATTTTTGCTTTATCAACCTCAATCCCTTCACAAGAAATCTTGTGACCTAACACAAACCCTTCTCAAACCATGAAGTGACACTTTTCCCAATTAAGCACAAGGTTTGTTTCCTCACATCTCATTAGAACTTGTTTTAAATTTTTAAGGCAAAGGTGGAAAGAATTATCGAATACCGAAAAGTCGACCATAAATACCTCCATAATATCTTCCACAAGTTCATCAAAGATGGCTAGCATGCAGCACTGAAAAGTAGTAGGAGCATTACATAATCCAAAAGGCATTCTATGATAAGTAAACGTACCATATGGACATGTAAATGTTGTCTTTTCTTGATCCTCAAGAGCTATTGGGATTTGGAAGTAGCCAGAGAGTCCGTCTAGGAAGCAATAGTACATATGCCTAGATAATCTTTCTAACATCAGAGCAATGAAGTGTAAGGGAAATGATCTTTTCTCGTGGCATCATTCAACTTCCTATGTCAATGCAAACTCTCCAACCTGTGACTTTTCTTGTTGGAATCAATTCATTCTTCTCGTTGGCTACAACTGTTATGCCTCCCTTCTTTGGAACAACCTGCACATGACTTACCCAAGTATTGTCAAAAATAGGATAAATAACTTCAGCATCTAGGAGTTTAATTACCTCAGCTTTAACAACTTCTTTCATATTGGGATTTAATTGTCTTTGAGTTTGCACACATGGTTTATATTCATCTTGCATTAAAATTTTGTGGGTGCAAAGCGATGGGCTTATCCCTTTAATGTCAAAAATCTTCCAAGCTATGGCTCTTTTATGCTCTTTTAGTACCTATAGTAACTCATTTTTCTCATTGGGTTCCAAGTTTGAAGAAATAATAACCAGTAGTGTAGAATTATCTCCGAGGAATGCATACTCTAAGTGATTTGGTAACTGTTTCAATTCTAATTTGGGAGGCTATTCAATAGAGGGTTTTTGTTTTAGTTCGTCGTTTATTTCAATTCCCTCATACTTCTTTTGTCTTGGGGAAGAATTATTAGAATTTAACTCAATTTTTATCTCCCCTATCTCATTGGACAAGACACAGTTCCAACATGTCTTTATATATGATTTCCTGAAAAGAATCTTGAATAGAATGATCAATAGCGTCGATAAAATAACATACTCATTTTGCTCTCTAGAGTATCACATAGCATCATAAATCTTAAAAATAATTTCCTCGTCACCTACCCTAAGCACAAGTTTACAATCACCTACATTAATAACAGCCCTAGCAGTAGCTCAAAATGGGCGTCCTAAAATTAAAGGCACCTCAACATCTTCGTCCATGTCAAGCACAACAAAGTCAACAGGGAATATGAATTTATCAACTTTTACCAAAACATCTTCAATAATTCTCCTAGGATATTTAACAGATCTATCAGCTAATTAGATACTTATCTTAATGGGTTTTGGTTCCCCAAGACCAAGCTGCTTGAACATTTAATAAGGCATTAAATCAATACTGGCACCTAAGTCAGCTAATGCTTTATCAATATTTAAACTATCAATTAAATAGGGAATAGTGAAACTTCCTGGATCTTTCAATTTGGTTGGTATCTTATTTTGGAGAATAGCTGAACATTCCTCGTTAAGCTCCACGGTTGATAGCTCTTCAAACTTCCTTTTATTTGTTAAAAGCTCTTTTAAGAATTTTTCATACGTAGACATCTACGAAATAACTTCAACAAAAGGTAAGTTAATATTTAATTGTTTAAAAAGTTTAAGAAATTTACCGAATTGTGCGTCTATACGATTTTTCTTCAACTTTACTGGATATGGGATCGGTGGTTTATACTCTTTAAGTGCCGGTGTTACATTCTCTTTTACTTCCTCTCCTTTGGGTTATCTGTTTTTGTGGCATCTTCTTCTCAGTTTCAACCAACACCTTCACATTCCTTAGTGTAACTACCTTCACATGCTCTTTCGGGTTAGGTTCGGTGTTACTAGGTAAACTACCTGGTTGCCTTTCAGAAACTAACTTAGCCAGCTGTCCAATTTCAAGCCCTTGAATCGATGCTTGCTAATTTTTCAACGCTATTTCAGTTTTATGAAAACGAGTCTTTGACACCGAAATAAACTTTGCTAGCATATCTTCAAGGTTCAGCTTTTTCTCTTGTTGGTAGGGTGGTTGGAAACCTGGAGGGGGTTGCGGTCTTTGATTCCCTTGATTGCCCCATGAGAAATTTGGGTGGTTTCTCCATCCTGGATTATATGTATTACCCATATAATTCAGCTGCTCATTCTCCATACTAAGATAGTAGGGCAAATATTCTGAGTTATTCATCCCTCCTCCATTTGTTTTGCATTGCATCACCGGATGTACCTGTGTAGAAACACATAAACCATCAATCTTTTTGTTTAAGAGCTCTACATGGTTTGATAACATGGTGACCGCGTCGAGGTTGAAGACACTAGCGGCTTTTTTCGGCTTCGTTCTCATGACTTGCCACTGATAGTTATTCAGTGACATCTCTTCTATAAAATCATAAGCCGCTTCAAGTGTTTTATTATTAAGGGTTCCACCGGCAGCTGCATCAATCAGCTGTCTAGTTGAGGGGTTTAAACTGTTGTAAAAGGTTTGAACCTGTAGCCATAAAGATAACCCATGGTGAGGGCACCTTCTCAACAAGTCCTTGTACCTCTCCCATGCATCGTAAAGCGTTTCTAAATCCATCTGCACAACAGAAGAGTATCATTCCTCAACTTTGCCATTTTAACCGGTGAAAAAAATTTTAACAAAAATTTTTTTGTCATTTGTTCCCAAGTAGTGATAGAACCTCGTGGTAACAAGTTCAACCACTATTTAGCTTTGTTTCTCACGGAAAAAGGAAACAACCGAAGGCGAATGGCATGATCAGAAATGCCATTAATCTAAAAGTGTCGCAGAACTCTAAGAAATTGGCCAAATGAGTATTTGGGTCCTTATCCTGCAAACCATCAAACTGAACAAACTGTTGAATCATTTGAATTCAGTTCAAAATTCTTTACAGCAATAGCAGCTCTAACAATACTAGATTTAGCCCCAGTTAAATTGGGCTTAGTATAATCATACATAGTACGAGGGGCAGGATTTTGATTCACCGGATTTGCGACAACCAAAGGAGGGAGCAGATTATTATCATCCATCTCCTCGGTAGTATTAGTGTCGTCCACTTACTCTTCCTCTATATATTGTAGACTTCTCCTTATCTCCCTACGATTTCTATGAGCGGTGCTTTCTATCTCACTATCAAAAAGAAATGGACCTGACGGGTTTCTTCTAGTCATAAACTAAAATACCTGTTAGGATCAAATAAAAGAAAAGTTAGTAAATTAAAAAAAATTGCAATAAAAATAAAAATAGCTAAAGTAATAAAAATTAAGCATTCCTAATATCTTAGTCCCCGGCAACGATGCCAAAAACTTGATGGGCTCAAAACTAACTAATATTTTGACAAAGGCAAGCGCACCTATCGAACAGTAGTATAGTTGTGTTGAGTCTGGAATATCGTATCCACAAGGACTAAAATTAGTAGTATTAACTATCTTTTTATTATTTAGCATAATAATTAAGGGGATTTATTTTAATCTAAAATTTAACTAACTAATTAACTATGAACGTGACAGAAAGTGAAAGAAATAATCGATTAAGCCAATAATAAAGACAATACCCAAGGAAGAATCCACCTAGACTTCACTTATTATTCTGACTCTGAATTAAATGATTTATTCACTTGACTTGATCCGTAGAAATCTCTAAATTATGTTAATATCTCTTTCGAAACTAAAAACAACTGACTCTAGGTTGATTAATTGAAATCTCTTTCTAAGTAAAACCCCTATCATCGCATTAACTCGATCTATGGATTCCCTTATTAGATTTGACTCTAATCTTGCAGATTTATATTGCCCTATTTCTAGGGTTGCAATCAACTCCGCTTAGTTATGTTGGATCTACTCTTAAACAAGGACTTTTGCTCCACTGAATAAGCACATTAAACTTGAATTAATATTCCTGAAAACATTAAAACAATGATTAGGAACACATAATTAAGAACAAGATCAAGTAATTATCACGTAATTCAGATTTATTGAATAATAAGATTCATCTAGGTTTCATCCTTCCTAGGTATTTAGGGAGTTTAGTTCATAATATGAAAGGAAAACATCTTAGGAATAAGAAAACAAAAAGACATAAAGAACCCAAAAACTTCTCAAGAACTTGATGGAGATCTTCAATCTTGGAGAGAATCCGCTTCCGAAATGATTCTAACGGCTTCCTTCGAGTAATTGCTTTGATCTACTCTGCGTGCTCTGTGTGCGGCTTAGGTCTTCCTCTGGCTCGTATTTATAGACTTTAGAAGGCTCAGAAACCCTAAAAATTGGCTTTTTTTGCGTGAAAACAAAGTAGGGTTCGGCAGGGACATAGGCGTGTGCTCAGCCCGTGTGAGAGTGCGCAAGCCATGTGGGAATTTAAGTGAATCGCAATCGACACAAGCTGGCACACGGACATGTGTCCAGCTTGTGTGAGTTACACGAGCATGTGCCCTACCCATGTTGTTCTGGCTTGTCCGTGTGGATCCTTAAGGTGGTCTATTTTGTTCGATTTTGGCCCGTTTTCCACTCATTTTGCTTCCCATGCTCACTTAAGTATAGAGATACAAATTTAAAGGATTAAGAGCATCGAATTCACCAAATTATATGAATAAACGTCTAAAAACATGCTAATCGTGGGATTAAAATGTGTTACTTTTATGATTTATCAAAATCCAAGCTTCTCTTTCTGCTTGTCTCTTTTCTTTACTTAATTCCTCAACTTTGTGTGCTCGATCGGCCAGTATCACAAATTCCATTAATTCAAGGATTTCAATCAATAGCTTGATGTCCTCATTTAATCCTTCTTCAAAATGTTTACACATATCAGCCTCAGTCAGAACACATTCTCTAGCATACTTGCTCAATCTAACAAATTCTCATTCATACTCAGATACTGTCATATTTCCTTATTTGAGCTCTAAAAATTCCTTCTTTTTCTGTCTAGAAATCTCTGGCTAATATACTTCTTTCTGAATTCTATTTGGAAAAATTCCCATCTAACATTTTCCCTCGGTACAACAGAAATGATAATATTCCACCACTAATAGGCTGAGTCTTTTAGTAGAGATACAGCACATTTCAGACATTCAGCTGGTGTACATGATAACTCATATAAAACCCTAATGGTATTTTCCAACCAAAACTCAGCCCTTTCCGGATCATATTCGGCAATAGCCCTAAATTCTTCTACCTCATATTTATAGATTTTATCTACGGAGGTGAAACACCCACACCCTACCCACGAGGTGTACATGATAACTCATATAAAACCCTAATGGTATTTTCCAACTTGTAAAATACAAAACTCAGGTTTTAAAAACCACTTAACTTTAATCATAATAGTTCCATAATAATTTAAAGTGAAGGATCATATCGGGCCTTATGGCCTTATTACATCAAATAAAACCCAATAGTACTAAACATAAATAGAGTCCAAATTTAAATAAATTCAAATGGATCTACCTCATATTTATAGATTTTATCAACATCAAATTCATATAAAATAAATTATGATGCAACCCAAACCCAAGCCTAATGGTCCATCCGCTACACACCACCGTACACGCCGGTCACACCGTGGGACTACTAAGTCAACCCTCCATCCGCTACACACCATCGAAGGCGTCATTGCAATGACGTGCTCATCGCCTATATAATTTGTGTCATTAGACACCATATTCAAATAGTGTAACCGGTTACCAAATTCAGATAATGTAACTAGAGTTACCATATTCAAAATTATGTGACCGTAGTCACCATATAACGCTAGTGAGACCAAGTCAACACCTTCTTCCCTTTCACATAAATTCAATGCCCCAAAAATTAATAATCATGCATATAATTAAATTCACATTCATATTCAGATTTTCACATGTTATAGAATAACATATTTCATAATCCTATCTAAGTAGGAAACGTGTTCGAGTACCTTTGTACCACATTAGGTACTTAGCCATATTCATATTCTTATACATATTCATAAAAATAATTGCCACATGATAAATCAAGGTTAGTGTGCGTACACACCGGTTTGCTTAAAAGGTTCCTTGAGATCTCGAAAATCCCGATCTAACTTTAGATCCGTTAACTCCTATATTCGGCCATCATATAAGACATATTAATAAACCTATTTGGCTTGAAACAAAACCAAATCCTAGTAGGATTTGTAAAAAGACTCACCTTAAGGCCGATTTGGTGTTTATTCGAATCCCGAAAACTTGGTTTTTCCTTTACCTGGTATTCGGCCAACCTTGAATCTCAATATGGGTTAGTTTTCAGCTTTTTAATAATTAAAGAATTGATCTAGATAATCACACAAGCCTTGGCCGAATACTTTAGATGCTTACCTTATGGACTTTAAATCCCGAAAACTTCACCTTCCTCTTCCTTGGAATCGGCCAAAAGACATAGAAGAGGTTATTTCCTTAGATCTTGATTAAACGAGCTAGAAGAACAAGAATTGATTGTTCTTACCTTAGATCCTTGATCCTTATATTCGGTTATTGTGGAAACCTGAGAGACCCCTTGTAGATTCGGCCATGAACAAGATTTGGGATTAGTACTTTTACTTTCGGCATTTAGAAAAGAAAAGAAAAGAGATTGAATAGTTTAACCTTACCTTGATGCCTTTAAACGATTGTTTCTCTACTTCGGGTCAACAAAGGTTCGGCTTTGGTAGTAGAAACAGAGAAGAAAATAGAAGAAGAGAGGATGGTTTCTTGCTTAAGGAAAATTCGGCAGAGAGGGGGAGAGAGTTAGCAAAATTTTGGCAAGGCTAGAAAAGATGAGAGAATAGCCTCAATTCTCCTCCTTTAACTGAAATTGCTAGACCAAGAGTCCATGACTTGGCCACTACTCCCCACAAGTGATAATATTATCTCCTTTAATTATCACCTAATTAAATTAAAAGTGTTTAATCCACCCTTTATCTCTTCAATTAAAAATCCCTTATTTATCACTTATTTTATCATATATTTATGGAATTAAAACTCCTCTAATTCTAGAAGCTTGTTCCGTCAACCTCTTAGCCTTGGAAGCAAAATAAAACCTTCATTATTTGCTTTCCAAGTGACTCAACTCGTGCCATTTCCATAAGCCCTAAGTGACACCTTCAGGCCATTTTTCCAAGCCCGATTGTGTGTCAAATTTCACCAACTTTTTCTTTTAAGGCCCTCTTGCCCTTATTTCCTATTTTAGACTTTAAAATTTGTCATTCCGGCCTTATTTCTAAGTTTCCTAAAATTTTCGATCGGCTCTGTAACTTGCCATTTTTCTTACATCTTCAAGTTTCCAAAATGTTCAGATTTCCAAAATGTTCAGGTTTCCAAAAATGTTTAGGTTTCCAAAATGTTTAGGTTTCCAAAATGTTCAGTTTCCAAAATGTTGTGTTTCCAAAATGTTTAGGTTTCCAAAATGTTTAGGTTTCCAAATGTTCAGTTTCCAAAATGTTCAGTTTCCATTTTCATGCATTTCCGTGTTTCCAAAAATATCAAAAATTCATTCTTAGTGCTTAAACTTGTCATTTCATACAATCAAACCGAAAATGCATAGGTTCTATTCAGATGTTACGCTTCTACCCCTTAAACAAAATTTCATCCCCAAATTTCCTAACTAAAATAATTGAGGGTATTTCGTCACATGGTCTCCTCGACTCCCACGAAGCTTCTTCCGCTCCATGATTGCACCATAGCACTTTGACTAGAGGAACCGTCTTCCTTCGTAGTATTTTCACATCACATTCCAAGATCCGAATTGGCTCTTCCTCGTATGATAAGTCTGGCCTTAGCTCCACTTCTTCAACAGATACCACATGCGACGGATCCGATCGATAGTGACGTAACATGGACACATGAAATACGTCGTGCATCTGCTGCAATTCTGGTGGCAACTCTAATTGGTATGCCACAGGCCCAACTCGTTTCAGTACTCGATAAGGCCCTACAAACCTTGGGCTTAACTTCCCTTTTCGACTGAACCTCATTACCTTCTTCCAAGGTGAGACTTTCAGGAATACTTGGTCTCCCACTTCAAACTCTATTTCCTTTCGCTTAAGGTCTGCGTACGACTTCTGCCTATCAGAGGCTTCCTTCAACCGTGCTCGAATTAACTCAACCTTTTCTTCGGTTTCTGCCACTAATTTCGGACCCAAAACTCTGCTGCTCTCCTAACTCGGTCCAACAAGTAGGTGTTCTACACTTCCTTCCATACAATGCTTCAGATGGTTCCATCCGAATGCTAGCTTGATAGTTGTTGTTGTAGGCGAACTCACTAAAGGCAAGTAATCTTCCCAACTTCCTCGAAAATCCATTACACGACCTCTCAAAGATATCCTCCAACACTTGTATAACCTGCTCAGATCGCCTGTCCGATTGTGGATGAAAAGTCAGAGTGAAGTCGACTTAGTGCCTAAAGCTCGATGAAGTGCCTTCCAAAATCGAGACGTAAACCTTGGGTCTCTATCAAAGATGATCGACATTGGTACTCCATGTAATCTCACAATTTCCGCCACATACAACTTAGCCAACTTCTGAAGAGAATAATCCATTCTTACTGGGATAAAGTGTGCGGACTTGGTCAAACGGTCCACTATCACCCATACCGAGTCCTTCTTAGTAGGCGTAAGGGGAAGCCCACTAACGAAGTCCATGGTAATTCTCTCCCACTTCCATTGGGGAATCTTGATTGGTTGAAGCAACTCGATGGGACTTGGTGTTCACCTTAACTTGTCGACACGCCAAACATTTCCCACAAATTCACCACCTCTCATTTCGGATCGTACCACCAAAATCTGCTCCCTTAGATCTCTATACGACTTGATGCCTCCGGATGCATAGCATAAGGGCTACCATGCGCTTCTCAAGAATCCTTTGTCTCAACTCCTTATTCCTCAAGATATAGACTTTTCCCTTATAGCACAATATTCATTCATCATTGACGCCATAGTCCTTTAATCCCCTTGATGTACTTGTCGCAACTTAGTACTTAAGTCGTTATCACCAACCGTCCCTCTTTCACTTCCTTCAGCCATGTGGGCTCGACTTGTAATTCTGCCAACAGACTTCCGTCATCAAACAGACTTAAATGAGCGAACAAAGCCCGTAGATTCGATACAACCTTCAGACTTAGGGCATCGGCTACCACATTCGCCTTGCGGATGATATTCTATCGAGCGATCGTAGTCCTTCAAAGAATTCCACCCACGCTCGTTGCCTCAAGTTCAACTCCTTCCGAGTCAATAAATACTTAAGGCTCTTGTGGTCTGTAGATAATCGACCTTTCTCCATAAAGGTAGTGCCTCCAAACCTTGAGGGCGAAAACCACCGCCGCTAACTCTAAGTCATGAGTGGGTAGTTAACCTCATGCGGCCTTAATCGCCGTGGACGATAAGCAACCATTTTGCCCTCTTGCATTAACACATACCTAACCCCGTATCTAAGCGCCACAAGACACCACAAATTCTTTTCCGCCTCCTATTTGAATTAACACGGGCTTCACAAGACCTTCTTAAGCTTTTCAAAGCTCTCCTGCTGCTTATTCGTCCATTTGAAGGGTACTTCCTTCCTTAGTAACTTGGTTAAAGGCGCAACTATTGAAGAGAATCCTTCCACAAACCTTCTGTAATAGCCTTCCAGGCCTAGGAAACTTCGGATTTCAGCCACGGACCTAGGTGGTTTCCAATCCAACACCGCTCGATTTTCCTAGGATCCACCCTTATTCCTTCGGATACCACATGTCCCAAAATGCCACCTCCTTAAGCCAAAATTCACACTTGTGAATTTGGCATAAAGCTTCTTCTCCCTTAACACTTCCAACACAACTCGGAGATGCTCATCATGCTCCTCTTCCGACTTCGAGCACACCAAAATATCGTCGATGAACACAACGACGAACCTATCCAAGTAGGGTTGGAAAACTCGATTCATCATATCCATGAACGCTACTGAGCGTTTGTCAATCCAAACAAGATCACTACAAACTCAAGTGGCCATATCTTGTCCTAAAAGCGGCCTTATGGATGTCACCTCCTTCACCTTCAACGATGATATCCCGATCAGAATCGATCTTCAAAACATCATGCGGCTCCTTTCAATTGATCGAACAAGTCATCGATCCTAGGCAAGGGATACTTGTTCTTAATGGTCACTTATTCAACGATGGTAGTCTATGCACATACGCATAGTTCCGCCCTTCTTCTTCACAAATAGACCGGTGCCCCCACGAGACACACTGGGTTGGATGAACCCACGATCCAACAGTTCTTGGATCTCGAGCCTTGAGCTCCACTAACTCCTTTGGTGCCATTCGATATGGAGCGATTGACACAGGAGCTATTTTGGGTAGTAAATCTATCCCAAATTCCACCTCCCTGTCTGGGGGTATTCCCGGTAATTCCTCTGGAAACACATCCACGAAGTCCCTTACCGTCCTAACTCCATTAACACCTTCCTCCTTCCCACCTATTGTACTTATGAAGGCTAGGAACGCCTCACAACCTTTCTTAACCATCTTCTCAGCCTTCAGTGCTGAAACTACGTTAGACAAGTAGTTCCTCCTTTCTCCGATCATTACTACCACTTCATTCTCTGGGGTTCTTAGTTCCATACGTTTAGCCGCACAATCCAACACGACTCGGTGTTCTACTAACCAATCCATTTCGAGTATAAGTTCAAACTCTCCGAAAGGTAACTCCATCAAGTCTGCCCGAAAGTTCACTCCCTGAATCTCTAAGGCACATTTTGAAAGATCTTGTCTACCACTACACTTTGGCCTAATGGGCTTACTACAACCATCTGCTCATCGAAAGTTCGAGTCTAGGCCTAGTGTTTCCACTACACTACTTGTAACATAGGAATGGGTCGAGCCCACATCAATCAAAGCAAAGTAGGGTTTGTCAAAATAAAGAACGCTGGGTTATAACATCCTGGCGTCTCCATCTTCCCTTCGACGAACCGCATAAACCAAACCTGGTTGTCTTGCATCTAAGATTAGCATTAGTACCTCAACCCTATGTTCCACGGCCTCTGCCAGCACCACTTTCTCGGTTACTTGAACCACGACCCTGCTGAGGTCATTGTCGCCTCTACCACTGGTTAGCATTCTGAACTACCGGTCGGCTCTCATCTGGTTGCTTGGGACAATCCTTAAGCATATGGTCCTTGGACCCACACTTGAAACATCCTCCGCCTTTCTCTAACACTCTCCTATGTGCTTCTTCCCACAATGCTCACAAGGGCGTCATCGCCTGCCTGTGCATCACTTGCCGATTCCGCTGTTCGTCAACCCTAGGCCTCTTGTAACCCTTTCCAGATGGCCTAAACCCTCTTTGGCCTTATTCCTATCCACACCGCTTAGTAGCGTCCTTAATCCCTCACCACCTTGGCCTTTTTCCACCAAAGCAGAGAATTCCCGCCCCGATGCGGTGCTATCATCAGCCTCAGGTCATCTCTTAGTCCATCCTCAAAGCAGACACAGCGTTCATGCTCAGTTGCCACTACCCCTCGAGCATAGCGGCTCAACCTTAGAAATTTCGCCTCATATTCCGCGACAGACTTACTCCCTTGCACCAACCCTAGAAAAGCCTTCCTTTGTTCATCGGTATACCTGGTTCCCACATACTTTTTCTGAAATGCCTCTTTAACATACTCCCAGGTCAAATTGTCAGCCGTGGTACCATCCCGAATAGTTAACCACCATTGATACGCTTCATCGCAGAATAACGCCACCATCCCTTTCAATTTTTCCTCTCGAGTCGATCGAGCTCATCCATGATACGCCTGTTGCTTCCAACCAAGACTCACCAGACTGGTGCCACATTAGATACTCCTCTAACATTTCGCTCCATTAGCTCGAGTCGTCAGTATGACTTTCGATTCCCCGAATTTCCTCGCTACCGCCACCAATTCCAAAACTCGAGTACGACTGCGACATAGCATCTTCCCCGTCTCGAGCCTCGCCGCCGACACTAATAAATTGGGGGTGGTGGTGGCGGCAGATTTCATCATGACCCTGACCGACCTAACGGGTTCGACACGGCCATCCTTCCTCTACCTCGACCACGACGACCACGCCCTCTAGAGCTCATTTTCTAGCATCGAGATCTCGATTAAGAAATTTTATGGATTAGTCATTGTTCCACTTTTTTTTACCCACAAGGAGTTTTATAAAAGGGATTTAAGAGTGGTTCTTTCGTATACATACAAACACACGTCTTTTCCATTCATTCATCCATCCATCAAACAAGTATGAACTTTCGCTCATTCAGAGAACGTTGTAGTTTTTTTGTTGTTGTTTTCCACTACCTGTGGGTATTTTCGTAATTTTGTCCCACAGGCATTTTCGTAATTTTCGAAAAAATGTTTCTTGGTGTTTTGTCAAAAGTATTTTGAAAATTTCAAAGTCTCGGAAATTTGGAAAATTTCAAAATTCGAGGTATTTCGATAATTTTTTGACCTCGTGGGTATTTTGGTAATTTTTCACTAATCAGGTAAATTTGCAAAATTTAATAAATTTGGGGTATTTCAAAAGTTGTAAAACTTTGAGGGTTCTTTTCAAAAGTTATTCCTTCAAAAATGGGGATGTTGCAAAAATTTTGGGAATCAGGGTCATTTTGGTAATTTTGTAAGTTGGGCAATTTTGTAATTTTCCAAAATCAAGGTATCTTGATATTTTACAAATTAGGGTTTTGAATGTTATAAAATAATGAAATTTTGGTAAAGCTATTGAGTGGTTGAATATTTTATAAACCAAGGGCATTTTGGTAATTTTACCCCTAAGTGGCATTTTTGTAATTTTCAAATCGGAGTTTTTCGTAAAATGTTGTAAAAATAATTTTCTTAGATTTAAAAGAAAGTTTTAAAGGTTTGAAAACTAGGGTTTATTATTTTGTTCTCTCTTTTTTTAAAACATGGCTAGTTCCTTTCGGGTTTTAGTCATTATGTTTAGCCTATGACCGAGCCTTCTTGGCTGGGTGAACTAATGCTACGCACTGTGCAGGATTCGTGTGGAGAGGAGGTGAGTCACGTGATCGCTTAAATACCAAGCTCCCACCAAACCATTCCTAGACATGCGCATGAGGTTGCCACACCATCGAGCCCTCCGAGTTATGGTGAACCGGCTACGCACTGTAGGATTCTGCAAGAGGAGGTGAGTCACTAGGACTGCTTAAATACTGTGCTCTTGGGATCCAATCCTAGACATGCGCATGGGGTTACCACACCTTAGTTCAATGACTTAGCCATAGGTTTGTTTAGTACATTAAGTCTTATGTGTTTTTGTGTTTGAGTAGTCTAATCCTAGGGTTCAAGTTCCTATCATTCTATTCTACGCTCCATGCCTTTTCTACCCTTATATAAATCATGTAATCACACATAGAGTTAGGGGTACTTACCGGTGGATCATGGGTTTGAGACTTAGGGCCATGCCAAAAGCCCGCTTATTTTCAAAGAAAATCATTTGGCTCGCTTTGAAAATATTTTGGGCCTTAGCCCATTGTGTCGAGGTTTAAAAACTGGCTCGATACAAATTGAAACACCCACACCCTACCACGAGCCCGAACCAGATCTCGTATGTTCCTAAAGTAAACCGATTTCAAAACCCTTCACATTTAGAGAAAATTTGTAAAATTTTTAGAAATTTTGTTGTGGATTGGGCTTAGATTGGAAACCCATTTGATTAAACTTGTAAAATCCAATTTTATTAAGGTGACAAAATAATTTTAAGGTTTTAAAAACTACTTAACTTTAATCATAATAGTTCGTAACATAATAATTTAAAGTGAAGCGAATAAGAAAATCCACTGGGCCTTATGGCCTTATTACATCAAATAAAACCCAAAAGAATTAAAATTTACTAGACTAAACATAAATAGAGTCCAAATTTAAATAGAATCTTCAAATGGATCATGGCCACCTCAAGGTCCACCGTCCTTGGTCCGTCACTGCTCATCACCGAAAATATTTCTAACGGGTGAGTCAATGACTCAATGTGCACACACAACACTAACATTCAACAAATCAGCATACATGTTCAAACATCAAATTCATATAAAATAAATTATGATGCAACCCAAACCCAAGCCTAATGGTCCATCCGCTACACACCACCGTGCACCGCCACCACACCGTGGGACTACTAAGTCAACCCTCCATCCGCTACACACCATCGAAGGCGTCATTGCAATGACGTGCTCATCGCCCATATAATTTGTGTCATTAGACACCATATTCAAATAGTGTAACCGGTTACCAAATTCAGATAATGTAACCGAGTTACCATATTCAAAATTATGTGACCGTAGTCACCATATAACGCTAGTGAGACCAAGTCAACACCTTCTTCCCTTTCACATAAATCCCAATGCCCCAAAAATTAATAATCATGCATATAATTAAATTCACATTCATATTCATATTTTCACATGTTATAGAATAACATATTTCACAATCCTATCTAAGTAGGAAACGTGCTCGAGTACCTTTGTACCACATTAGGTACTTAGCCATATTCATATTCTTATACATATTCGTAAAAATAATTGCCACATGATAAATCGAAGGTTAGTGTGCGTACACACCGATTTGCTTAAAAGGTTCCTTGAGATCTCGAAAATCCCGATCTAACTTTAGATCTGTTAACTCCTATATTCGCCATCATATAAGACACATTAATAAACCTATTTGGCTTGAAACAAAACCAAATCCTAGTAGGATTTGTAAAAGACTCACCTTGAGGCCGATTTGGTGTTTATTCAATCCAAAACTTGGTTTTTCCTTTACGTATTCGCCAACCTTGAATCTCAATATGGGTTAGTTTTCGCTTTTTAATAATTAAAGAATTGATCTAGATAATCACACAAGCCTTGGCGAATACTTTAGATGCTTACCTTATGGACTTTAAATCCAAAACTTCACCTTCCTCTTCCTTGAATCGGCCAAAAGACATAGAAGAGGTTATTTCTTAGATCTTGATTAAACAAACTAGAAGAACAAGAATTGATTGTTCTTACCTTAGATCCTTGATCCTTATATTCGGTTATTGTGGAAACCTGAGAGACCCCTTGTAGATTCGGCCATGAACAAGATTTGGGATTAGTACTTTTACTTTCGGCATTTAGAAAAGAAAAGAAAGGAGATTGAATAGCTTAACCTTACCTTGATTCCTTTAAATGATTGTTTCTCTACTTAGGATCAACAAAGGTTCGGCTTTGGTAGTAGAAACAGAGAAGAAAATAGAAGAAGAGAGGATGGTTTCTTGCTTAAGGAAAATTCGGCAGAGAGGGGGAGAGAGTTAGCAAAATTTCGGCAAGGCTAGAAAAGATGAGAGAATAGCCTCAATTCTCCTCCTTTAACTGAAATTGCTAGACCAAGAGTCCATGACTTGGCCACTACTCCCCACAAGTGATAATATTATCTCCTTTAATTATCACCTAATTAAATTAAAAGTGTTTAATCCACCCTTTATCTCTTCAATTAAAAATCCCTTATTTATCACTTATTTTATCATATATTTATGGAATTAAAACTCCTCTAATTCTAGAAGCTTGTGCTGTCCAACCTCTTAGCCTTGGAAGCAAAATAAAACCTTCATTATTTGCTTTCCAAGTGACTCGAACTCAGGCCATTTCCATAAGCCCTAAGTGACACCTTTAGGCCACTTTTCCAAGCCCGACTGTGTGTCAAATTTCACCAACTTTTTCTTTTAAGGCCCTCTTGCCCTTATTTCCTATTTTGGACTTTAAAATTTGTCATTCGGCCTTTTATTTCTAAGTTTCCTAAAATTTTGATCGGCTCAGAACTTGCCATTTTCTTACATCTTCAAGTTTCCAAATGTTGATTTCCAAAATGTTCAGGTTTCCAAAAATGTTTAGGTTTCCAAAATGTTTAGGTTTCCAAAATGTTCAGGTTTCCAAAATGTTCAGGTTTCCAAAAATGTTTAGGTTTCCAAAATGTTTAGGTTTCCAAAATGTTTAGGTTTCCAAAATGTTCAGGTTTTCAAAATGTTCAGGTTTCCATTTTCATGCATTTCCAGGTTTCCAAAAATATCAAAAATTCATTCTTAGTGCTTAAACTTGTCATTTCATACAATCAAACTGAAAATGCATAGGCCCTATTCAGGATGTTACAAGAGGCTTACCAGTTCTAACAGGTTCAACACCTTGTGGCATATCGAGAATCGGTTGAGGAGTAGGAGGGTGAGGTTGTTGTATAGCAGGATTTGTTCTTATGAATTCTGTAAACCACTCATTCATCATTTGAAAGAAGGCTTCTTTTGCCTCTTCACCTCAACCCTCAGATACGGGCCTTCTACTACTACTAGATGCAGCTTTCTTTGTATAGAAGCTTGAGCAGTGCTCTCAACTTCCTCGGATTCAGCTCTAGCTTGGTTGGACAACATTACTATATGAAAAAAACCACATTTAAAATGGTCAGGAGATATCACACTATCACAATTTATATAATGGCATGTATAGCTAAACTCATACTTGCTATGTTATTCCAAGAATCGGCTAAACCATAGCTCTGATACCAATAAATATAACACCCATACCCCGTATGTATCCCCGGAACAGGGTTATAGAGCTTTACCAAAATTTACAGAACAATTGCAAACAATTCATGTCATTTACTATTTATATCCGAAAATAATCATATTGTCTCTTGAATGAACCCTCAAGGCTCAATTTAAGCATTAGAAACAAGTCAGGACTAAACCGGGAACTCAGAGAATTTTTCGCACAATTTTAAAATTTTTCTTATATATCAGGGCCAAACGTTCATGTGAGTGTAACAGCCCGATTTTAGCTAAATCAGAACAGTGATTTTAGAACCACAAATTTGAGGTTGTAAAATTTATTTTTAATATTATTTTATGTGTTTACAGCATGTGAATTAATATGTGTGAAGTTTCGTGAAATAATTTTATCGATTGGTTGTTTAATTTGATAAAAGGATTTAATCGCGTAAAATTTAAAACTAGCATGTTATAAGTTAAAGTGCTTATTTGTTTTGATTAATTAAATGTGAGGTCCTTATGTCATTATTTGACCATTGAATATTTGAGTGGACAAAGATGGACAACCATTATGTGTTTTGTTATTTAATTATAAAGGTTAATTAGGTAATTTAGTAATGATAGTTAAATAAATAAAACAAAACATAAAAAAATTCATGCATGTTCATATTTTGGCCAAATATTGAGAAGAAAAAGAAGCCATGGAAGCTCACTTAGGTTCGACCTTGCAAATAAAAAATGTAAGTGATTTTGAGTTTGGTTTTTGATAATTTTTACGTTTTTGAGATCTTTGCTCTGTATTCTAGCTAGCCATGCCCTAGCTTTTGGATTGATTGATGAATTTGTTATTTACCATTGTTGATAGCTTGATTTTTTTGTTGTTTGATGATGAAAATTTAATATTTGTTGTTAGATTATCATAGTTTATTAAGTGATTTTTGATAAAAATGTTTATTAAGGACAAAATTGTGAAATTTATAAATTGAGGGAGTCAAAATGTGAAATAAATAAAATTAATAGGTTGCTAGTTACCTAAGGAATATTTAGCCAAATAAGGTTTAAATTAAATTTTGAGTCTTTTATGTTGTTTTAACATAGGGACTAAATTATGAAAATGTGAAAAGTTAGGGGCTCAAATGCAAAATTCTCATTTTTGTGCTTTTGGATGAAATTGAATAAATATGTCATTAAATAAGTTAAATTTGAATTCATTTAGATCAAGAAAGGAAGAAATTGGATCTAGATCGGGGAAAGTCAAAAGTTGTTGAATAGTCATTCTGATCCGTTTGTTTTCGAACGAGGTAAGTTCATAAGTAAATAAATGTTCTTAAATTCAAATTTATATAGTCTATGTTGCTAAATTTAATTATAAATAACTATATATATATATATATATATATATGTTTTGAATTTAATTGAGCATTGGAGGACTTGTTTCAAGCTTGAATTGATTGAATTACGACGTCCAAAAGCCCGCGTACGAACCATAGGAATAGTATAGGATACATATGCATGACATTAGGACTTTCAAGGTGTGAATTCATGTAAGACCATGTCTGGGACATTGGCATCGATATGAGATTACGTGTAAGACCATGTCTTGGACATTGGCATCGTATATGATTCGTGTAAGACCCTATCTGGGACAGAGGCGTCGATATGTGATAACATGTAAGACCACGTCTGGGATATGGCATTGTATGTGATATATGTGTTTCTGAGTATCCTTAACGATTCCGAATGGTTCAACGGGCAATATCAAAACGAGACCGAATGTGAATTTGAGCTAAATGATTTAGATACGTATGAAGTTTATATGTTCATTTAAAATACAGTAAGTGAAGTTACTCAATGTAGTAATATGAATTATATGAGAAAAGTGATTGTATATGTGTATGAGATTAGCTAAATTTGGCATATTCAAATTGAATTATATATGTTCTTGTGATGAACTATTTGCTTATGGCTTACTAAGCTTTCAAAGCCTACTTTGTGCATTCTTTTTCTATTTTATAGATATATAAAGCTAGCTCGAGTTTGGGGATTGTCAAGGATCATCGTCACACTATCTATCACTAATTTGGTATTTTGAAGCTTGAACTTTGACATATGGCATGTATAGGCTAGTTTTGATATGTTTGGTTTTGAAATTTGTGTATATATATATAGCCATGAGAAAATGGCTTGATCATGATGTTAATTATGATGTATATTCGGTCATGTTATAAGTTCTTTTGGGAAGTATGTTTCATGGTATATATGTGTGGTGTATTTGGTTATATGATTCGGCATTGAGTAATGATTTAGTTGATGGATGTGTTTTTGCTATAATGTATATGTTCCTATAAGCTAAGTTATGAATATATTGGTGATTGTATATTGGTTGGTTATTTTGGTACAGCCTTTAAATGGTAAATAATGACAATGTGTTAGGTATATTTTGTTAGCTAAATGGATAGTCATAAAGTGACAAGTTGACATTTATATTTAGTTATGAAATGGTATGTTTAACTTAAGATTTAATGGTGGAATTGGTATGACTTTTGTGGTTAATTTTGATAGCCAAATAGGTGAGAAATGAATTAGTTGTGTACTTGTAATTTTGACATGATTCTAGTGTATAAATTTTGGTATGTTTTGATTCAGTAATTATGCTTAGAAATGGCTTATAGAATGGTTCAATAGATTATGGTCAGACATATTATTCATTTTGCAAATTAGGTATGCTATGACTTGACATTTGTATTCAAAAATGGTCCATATGGATATGGTAAATGCGCATGAATTTGTAATGTATAAGAAGTAAATTTAGCCATGTCAAAATGTTAGCTACTTTCTATTGTGCTAATGAATATTGTGCCATGTGATATGGGGTGATATGGTTTAATAAGTGTATGTGCACAACTATACAAAAATGGTACATTTAGTATTTAGTTAAAGGAATGAATTTGCACTAATGGATGTTTTAAGGTAAGCTCAATATATGAAATGAAATATGCTTGTTTATAATTTAAGTTTTCGATTGCCATGTAGTTGTTGGACAAATGGTTCGAATATTACAATTATAATGCATGCGAATATGGCTTTGATGTATGATCGTTAGTTTGAAAAGTTGGAATAGACAAATGATATGGAAATGGTTTGATTTTGAAGCATAATTAGTATAAGTGAAATGGTTGAATTTTGGAGTATAGTTTGTATATGATATTTGATTAATAAAGCATGATTAATTTTGGCTGGCTGTATGATTCATATATGCGACATTGGTTTTTGTGAATTGTGGCTATTCAAGTTTGGAAGTGTCTATAAGAAGTTGATATAACTTTATGCTTGAATTGTATTAAATGACTGTTCAGAGCTGTGTTTTTAATCAGTAATGCCTCATAACCCTAATTCGATGACAGATAACGGTAAGGGGTGTTACATTTGATTAGTATCAGAGCTACGGTTTAGTCAGTTTTAGAAATAACGTAGGCGTGTGAGTCTAGCTATGCATGCCATATTTATAAATTGCGATACTGTGATGATTCCTGACAATTAAAATGTGTTTTGTATAGTAAATGTATCCCGATCGAGCCGTAACTGATGACATGGAAAGTAATGCACCCACTCCCGCTCAAGGGGTAGTGCAATCTGATTCTAGACTTGTTACGAGTAGGCACGAGGGAGAGGCTAAACAAGCCTTCTTTCAGATGATGAACGATTGATTCACACAGTATATCCGGACAAATTCGGCTGCTCAACAACCTCCACCCCCACCTAATCCTTCTCAAATACCTATGATACCTCAAGTTACTGATCTGGTGCGGCTAAATAAGCCTCTGGTTGATAAAATCAGAAAATACAGGCCTGAAGAATTCAGATGCTGAACGAGCTGAATTTTGGCTTGATAATACGATCCGGGTGTTCGATGAATTATCTTGTACTCCTGATGAATGTATCAAATGTGTCGTATCTTTGCTTAGAGACACCGTGTACCACTGGTGGAATACACTAGTATCGGTGGTTCCAAAAGAACAGGTTACTTGGGAGTTTTTCTAGACTGAATTTCGGAAGAAATATATCAGTCAGAGATTCATAGATCAAAAATGCAAAGAATTCCTCGAGTTAAAACAGGGTCGCATGATAGTGACAGATTATGAATGAGAACTTGGAGACTCAGTAGATATGTCCGGTAATGTGTTTCGACTGAAGCTATAATGTGTAAAAGATTCAAAGATGGTTTGAATGAAGACATTAAGCTGTTAGTCAGGATTCTGAAAATCAAAGAGTTTGTGGTACTCGTCGAGCGAGCATGCAAAGCTGAAAAATTCGGGAAAGAGAAAAGAAAAGCTAACTTTGAAGTTAGAGATTCGCGAAAAAGATTATTGAGTAAAACATTTCAGTCGGCATCAAAAAATTTCTGAGATGATTTTAGCTATTCAAAGGCTATGTGGGTTATTTTAGACGAGATCGAGATAGACCACCGGTGAGTTCGAAAACTACTTCAATAGCTAGTGTTGGAAATGTCAAACCAAATCAACCTGAGTGCAAACATTGCGGTAAATGATATCTCAAAATTGTAAATTGAATGATCAGGCTTGTTTCAAATGTGGATTATTAGATTATTTCATCCGTGAATGTCTTGAGTTGGCCGAGCAAGATATAGTGCAGAATACTAGGCCGAGTAACACTATAGCTCGAGGTAGACCACCTAGAAACACGAGTAATGTGAGTGGTAGCCAGAGAATGACTAAAGACATAGCTATTAGATCTGAAACCCGAGCACCTGCCAGAGCTTATGCCATTTGTGCTCGTGATGAAGCTTCGTCTCCTAATGTTGTTACCGTACTTTCACTCTCTAGGATACTAGTGTTGTTGCATTGATTCATCCTACATCAACTCATTCTTATGTAAGTGAGACTTTAGTATCTAGTAAGACTTTACCTGTAGAGTCTACTAGATTTGTGATTAGAGTATAGAAACCCCTTATTCCACTGTGTTCTAGTTGATAAAGTATGCAAGAACTGTCTGTTGATGATTCGGGGTTTCTGTTTTCCAGCCTATTTGATGTTGTTGCCATTCGACAAATTTGATATAATTCTGGGACACTGCATGATGCTATTGTAAACTACAAATGGAAGACGATTGATTTGAGATGCCAGAATAATAAGATTATCCAAATTGAATCAGATAATTTGAATAGTTTACCGGGAGTGATTTCTTCGATGTTAGCTTGGAAATATATAAGAAAGGATTGTGAAGCTTACTTTGCCTATGTGCTCAACTCTAAAGTGACCGAAAAGAAGATTGAATTAGTACCAGCTGTGTGTGAATATCCAGATATGTTTTCTGAAGAGTTACCGAGTTTGCTTCCGATCCGAGAGGTAGAGTTTGGTATTGAGTTAGTGCCGGAATAACTCCAATATCGATAGCTTCGAACAGAATGGCACTGACCGAATTAAAAGAGTTGAAAGCTTAGTTGCAAGAGTTGACAGATAGAGGTTTCGCGCGACCGAGTTATTCCCCCTAGGGTGCACCAATGTTGTTTGTGAAAAAGAAAGACGAAACTATGAGAATGTGCATCGATTATTGACAGCTCAATAAAGTGACTATCAAGAATAAATATCCTCTACCATGAATTGATGATTTATTCAATTAGTTGAAAAGGACTACAGTGTTTTCTAAGATATATTTGAGATCGGGTTACTATCAGCTGCGAATTAAAGACTCTGATGTGCTAAAATCTGCTTTCCGAACGAGGTACAGGCATTATAAGTTTTTAGTTATGCCTTTTAATTAACGAATGCACTTACTATTTTTATGGACCTAATGAATCAGATATTCAGATCATATTTGGATCGATTTTTTGTTGTGTTTATAGATGATATCTTGATTTATTACCGTGATGAATTCGAGCATGCTGAACATTTGAGAACAGTGCTACAGACTTTGAGAGATAAACAGCTATTTGCAAAGTTCAGTAAATGTGAGTTCTGGTTGCGCAAAGTAAGTTTTTGGGGCATATTGTGTCAGCATCGAGTATTCGAGTGGATCCGAGCAAGATTTTGGCAAAATTAGATTGGAAGCCTCTGAGAAATGTATTCAAAGTCCAAGCTTTTTGGGACTCATTGGTTATTACAGACGATTCGTAAAAGGTTTCTCAATGATTGCAACTCCGTTGACGAGACTAGTTCAAAACAATGTTAAGTTCGAGTGGTCAGACAAGTGTCAGAAAAGTTTTGATCAATTGAAAGCTTTATTGACCGAAGCTCCAGAAAGGCAAAGTCATAACTTATGCCTCGAGACAATTAAAGCTGCCTGAAAAGAATTACCTGACACACGATTTGAAATTAGCAGCTATCGTGTTCGCGTTGAAGATTTGGTGTCATTATCTGCTCGGTGAGAAATGTCATGTTTATTCTGATCACAAAAGGAAAAAATATTTGATGGCTCAGAAAAATCTGAATCTACTATAGCGAAGATGGTTAGAATTGTCAAAAGATTATGAGCTAGTGATTGACTGCCATCCGGGGAAGGCCAATGTTGTTGCTGATGCTTTAAGTCAGAAATTTTATTTTTTCTATTGCGATGAATACTCAGTTGGCTCTATCTAATGACATCTTGATTGTAGCTAAGTTGACAGCGAGATCGTTATTTATATAGTAGATTTACAAAGCTCAGAAAGTTGATAATGAATTGTTAGCAAAACGGGCTCAATGTGATTTGAATTCTGATTCAGAGTTTTGTGTTGGTGCTGATGATTGTTTAAGATTTAGAGGTGGATTATGTGTTCCAAAAAATTCAGAGTTGATTCAGATGATTTTAAATGAAGCCCATAATAGTTGGTTATCTGTTCATCCAGGAAGTACGAAAATGTATAATGATCTGAAACAGCTTTACTAGTGGCCTAGTATGAAGCATGATATCTCAAAATTTGTTTCGAAATGTTTAATCTGTCAGCAAGTCAAAGCTGAGCATTAGGTACCGTCTGGGTTACTACTGCCGATTATGATTCCCGAGTGGAAATGGGATAGAATAACGATAGATTTTGTATGGGTGGTTGTTGATACAATATGGGTGGTTGTTGATAGACTAACTAAATTAGCTCATTTCATTCCGATATGCACAGATTATTCGCTTGATAAGCTTACTGAGTTGTCCATCTCTCAGGTTGTGGGATTGCACAGAGTACCTATTTCTATTGTTTCAGATAGAGATCTAAGGTTCACATCGCGATTTTGGAAGAAACTGCAAGACACATTAGGTACGAAGCTACACTTCAGTACTACTTTTCACCCATAGACGGATGGTCAATCCGAGCGAATTATTCAAATACTCAAGGATATGTTGAGATGATGCATTCTTGAGTTTGAAGGTACATGGGAATGATACTTGCCATTGATTGAATTTGCGTATAATAATAGCTTTCAATCGATTATAAAAATGGCACCTTACGAAGCTTTGTACGGTCGCAAACACCAAACACCTTTGTACTGGACTAAGCTCAGTGAGAATAAGGTTCATGAGGTCGATTTGATTAAAGAAACTTAATAAAAAGTGAAAATGATTCATGATAGTCTGAAAGTAGCGTCAGATTGTTAGAAATCGTATGCAGACTTGAAACGAAAAGACATTGAGTTTCAAATTGGGGGTAGAGTGTTTTTGAAAGAGTCTCCCTGGAAGAAAATACTTAGATTTGGCAGAAAAGGCAAGTTAAGTCTGAGATTCATCAGATCGTATGAAATTATCGAGCCTATCGGGCCGGTTGCTTATAGATTATCATTGCCACCTGAGTTAGAAAAGATTCATAATGTATTTCGTGTATCAATGCTTCGACGATACAGATCAGATCCCTCGCATGTGATTTCTCCCTTTGATATTGAGATTCAATCCGATATGACGTACAACGAAAAACCGATCAGAATTTTAGCTCGTGGGGTCAAAGAACTAAGAAATAAGAAAATTACATTAGTGAAAGTCTTATGGCATCGACACGCGGTTGAAGAAGCTACGTGGGAAACTAAGGATGCTATGAGAGAGCAATATCCGAACCTATTCACTGGTAAGATTTTGGGGACGAAAATCCCTAAGGGGGGAGAGTTGTAATAGCCCGATTTTAGCTAAATCAGAATAGTGGTTTTGGAACCAGAAGTCCGAGGTTGTAAAATTATTCTTATAATATTTTATGTGTTTACAGCATGTGAATTAATATGTGTGAAAGTTTCATGAAATAATTTTATCGATTGGTTGTTTAATTTGATAAAAAGATTTAATCGCGTAAAATGTAAAAGTAGCATGTTATAAGTTAAAGTGCTTATTTTCTTTTATTAATTAAATGTGAGGTCCTAATGTTGTGATTTGACCATTGAATATTTGAGTGGACAAAGATGGACAACCATTATGTGTTTTGTTATTTAATTATAAAGGTTAATTAGGTAATTTAGTAATAATAGTTAAATAAATAAAACAAAATATAAAAAAATCATGCATGTTCATCTTTTGGCCGAATATTGAGAAGAAAAAGAAGCCATGGAAGCTCACTTAGGTTTAGCCTTGCATAATTAAAAATGTAAGTGATTTTGAGTTCGATTTTTGATAATTTTTACATTTTTGATATCGTTGCTTCGTATGTTAGCTAGCCCATGCCCAAATTTTTGATTGGTTGATGAATTTTTGATTTACCATTGTTGATAGCTTGATGTTTTTGTTGTTTGATGATGAAAAATAAATATTTGTTGTTAGATTATCATAGTTTATTAAGTGATTTTTGATAAAAATGCTTATTAAGGACTAAATTGAGAATATTATAAATTGAGGGGTCAAAATGTGAAATAAATGAAATTAATGGGCTGCTAGTGACCTAAGGAATATTGGCCAAATAGGGTTGAAATGAAATTTTGAATATTTTGTGTTGTTTTGACATAGGGACTAAATTGTAAAAATGTGAAAAGTTAGGGGCTAAAATGAAAAATGCCCATTTATGTGTTTTTGGATGAAATTGAATAAATATGTCATTAACTAAGTTAAATTTGAATTGATTTAGATCAAGAAAAGAAGAAATCGGATCTGGATCGGGGAAGTCGAAAGTTCTTGAATAGTCGTTCCGATCCGTTCGTTTCCGAACATGGTAAGTTCATAAGTAAATAAATGTTCTTAAATTCAAATGTATATATTATATGTTGCTGAATTGAAGTAAAAAATATATATATATATATATATATATATATATGTTGTTGAACTTAATTGAGCATTGAAGGACTTGTTTCAAGCTTGACTTGATTGAATTACGAAGATCGAAAACCCCGTACGAACCGTAGGAATAGTATAGGATATGTATGTCATGACATTAGGACTTCCAAGGCATGAATTCATGTAAGACCATGTCTGGGACATTGGCATCGATATGAGATTAAGTGTAAGACCATGTCTTGGACATTGGCATCGTATATGATTCGTATAAGACTCTGTCTGGGACAAAGGCATCGATATGTGATAATATGTAAGACCATATTTGGGATATGGCATTATATGTGATATATGTGTTTTTGAGTATCCTTAACGATTTTGAATGGTTCAACGGGCAATATCAAAATGAGACCGAATGTGAATTTGAGCTAAATGATTCAGGTACCTATGAAGTTTTTATGTTCATTTAAAATACGGTAAGTGAAGTTACTTAATGTAGTAATATGAATTATATGAGAAAAGTGATTGTATATGTGTATGATATTAGCTAAATTTGGCATATTCGAATTGAATTATATATGTTCTTGTGATGAATTATATACGAGATTAGCCATAATAGGGAAGTTCACAAAGAACCATATTGGGAAGCTCACAAAGAGCCTATCAGGAAGCTCACAAAGGGCCATGTAATGAGAAGCTCCGGATAGCCAATATCGGGAAGTTCAAGTGAGCACTATCGGGAATCTCACTAAGAGCCAATTTAACAGGAAGCTCATGAAGAGCCTATAATCGGGATGCTCATAAGAGCTAAGGTGTGTCCATAACAAATGTAGAATCACAACCTATCGGGACACTCCGAAGATCTATTATCGGGAAGCTTGCAAGAACCATATAATAGGAAGCTCGAAAGGGCTTATAATGGGACGCTCATAAGAGCTTTGGTGTGTCCACAACATATGCTGGACCACAACCAATACGGGTAATTCTGTATCCATTGAATTTCATTTATTCAAATGGGACTTGACATTTTTGGGCATTATCGGATATATGATCATTTCATATATTTATGATATTTATACAATTCATATATACAACATTTAATTCAAACATATAAATGTACACAATTTAGTTACACAAACTTACCTCAACACTTGTTCATATACAGAAATCTACTAATCCGACACTTTTTCTTTTCCTCGATCTAACTTCATATTTGAGTTCCAGATCTATATAAATGAATTTAACATCAATTTAATCCATTTCATACTCAGTTTAATTCAATTTACATCCTAGGTAAAATTACTATTTTGCCCCTATACTTTTTATAAATGATGATTTCGTCCCTACGTTCGGAAAATGAAATTCATGCAATTTAATCCTTATTCCAAGCCTAACTGATTTTTACATATAATATTTACAACACATATATTTCATAAAAATTTAAAATTTTCCATGAATTTTACATCTTTACAATTTAGTCCCTGAATCACAATTTCATGACAATTTACTTTACAAAAGTTGTTTATCTATCAACAACTTTTCATTTTCTACCATAAATTTCAAATTTTAAGCATACTCATCCATGTAAAATTTTCTATACTTTGATATCTTTACAAATTAATCCCCAAAATAGATAAATTAAGTTATTTCTATTTCAAGAATATAAAAATTATTAAAAATGGGACAACAATACTTACCCAATTAAGCCAAGAAAGCTTGCTTTCTCTTTCCTAGGGTTTCCATGTATATTTTGGGGAAGATGATGAAAATAAGATGATATTTTCTATTTAATTAGTTATCATCTTTTAAATTTTCTCATTTCCAATTTAATCCTTATCCTTTTCTAATTTTCCATGGATGATTTATCAAAAATATCTACTAAATTTTCTTTATGGTCTAATTACCATATAAGGACCTCAATTTTTGAATTGTATAGCTATTGGATCCTGCTAGCTACTAGAACTCAACTTTTACATTTTATTCAATTTGGTCATTTCCCTAATTAAACACATAATCAGTAAAATTTTCTTATAAATTTCATATAGCATTCCTATCATAATGCAGGCCATTCAATAATATTAAAATAGATTTTCTTTATAGTTCAGATTTATGGTCACAAAACCACTGTTCTGATTTCACTGAGAACGGTCTGTTACACAAGAAGCTAACGAAGGTCCAAGCAACAAGGGAAAAGGATTTGCTAAGTAGATTCCTATATTATACTTTTGGTGAGTTCTTTCTTACTTTCATGTGTTATAAATTATATTGTAGTATAAATGGTATAAGGTAAGTGTTCCCTCTTAATAACGTAATGTGTGGTGTCTAGTTTTGTGGCGTTAAACCAATGTTGTCTATGTGAGGATGGTCAGTTCATTTTTTAATGTAAAATTCCCTCCTTATTGCACTAGCTAATATCATATATATGTGAAATGTGATATGTGATAAAGGAGAAGGGGATATGTTTGTGATGCCTCTGCTAGGGAAGCTATATTGCAAATCGGACTTGCAGATCCCGAGAAAACATGTTAAACTGAACAAAATTATATGAGGTGTTAACGGGGTATATACAGATGAATACGTCTGATTGATATGGTTCTAATTCTAAATTTTGGGTACGAGACTGGTATAAGGATGGGTTGTGTGTAAGACGTGTGCTTATTGTATAAGTTATAGTTAAGTTGGCGATTAGTGACCGCTAATGTGACATGTTGGCGGATCGAGTTTGGCTGTGTTCTGTGAATGCTATTAGGCATATCATGATTAGTTCATCTGAACCTCTCTAAAAGGTTGAGTATTATTATGTGTATTAATGCTTGTAGCCAGTGGTATCCCTATACATTGTTTATACTTTCTTTAATTACGGAACTCACTAAGTTTGTTTGAACTTACTTGTTTACCCTTTCCTTTTCAAGCGTGTTAATTGAAGATAGGGATCCTGTAAAAGGGACAATGCTAGAGTTACTATTGGTAGTGAGCCACTTGTCTATTTTTGTATCATGCATGACCTTTTGGAACGGTGGCGTGTAGACTTGTTTGTAATGGACTTTGTAATAATTTATGCCTTTCACTAAAACACTATTTTATGTGATATTTCATGAACTCCTAAAATATATGTTAAATATTATTTACCATGGTTTATTAGATCATATTTTAGGTGTATACGCCAAACTCTTTTGAATGATGTTTAACTACCAGTGATGTGCTTGAAACTTTTCTATGAGAGATAACCCATTTTGCATTTTATACAACCCTGTCAACTTTTATAAGGCTTCTGCCAAATGTTTGTTTGAAATTATTTTACTTGATGTATAATTGATTTGATTGTTTTGTTAATGTTATATTGGGATTTATGCCAATTTCGAGGTATACATTAAGACCTCATCATTGATCGTGTCAAACAGTTGAGTTTTAATATTTATAAAAAGAATGATCGAACCTGTAGACTAACTATGACAACGATAGAGGCAAGTGCACCTATCGAACAGTAGTATAGTTTAGGCAAGAGTATCTTATCGAACCCAAGGGAACCTAAAAGTACTACTACTCACTTTCTTTCTATTATTTAGCATGAAATATAGAGTGATTGGTTTATTAATATAAGGACTAATGAAATACTTAAACTAAATGCAAAGACAAAAGAATGAAACTTTGGGAAAAGACTGTGGAAAAACTCAGTTGATTTCGACGATACCCTTAGGAAGAATCCACATATGACTTCTCTTGTTATCTAACTTTCAATTTATATGACTTCTTTACTTAGCTTGATCCGTGAGACTCCCTAACCTATATTAAACCCTCTCTCGAGGCAAATAACGTCTAACCTTAGGTTAATTAGTGGAACTCTCGTTCTCTTATAATAACCCCCTAAGGAAGTAGTAAATCGATCAATGGACTCCCCTATTAGGTTTCACCCTAATCCAGCAAAATCTCGTAACCTTATCTCTAGGTGCTCAATCAACTCCGCTTAATTATGCTAGATCTACTCTTAGGCAGGGTCTATTCCTCCTCCACCTAAGCACATCAGATTAAATTAGGCAACATAATTAACAACAAACTAAGTACTTATCATATAACTTAGAAATCAAATAACAAAATCCATCATAGGTTTCATCCCCTTCAGGTATCTGAAGGTTTTAGTTCATAACAAAATAAGAAAACATCTCAAGAGAAAAGATACAACAAAACATCAGAAATCCATAAAAACCCCTGAAGGAATTGAAGAGAAGGTCCTCTATCTTGAGTAGAACTCTGGCTTCTTCAGATGGATCAACTGGCTATCTTCGAGTATTTCCTTGAATAAAAGCTCTGGCAGAAAAATCTGCCCACCTCTACACTCCCCCAGAATGGCTACCTTGGGTTGTTTATGTAGGCTCCTTAGATGTTTACATGGCTCCTAAGTACCTCCTTCAAGTAGAATTACTATTAAGGTGTTTAAGTAGACTTAGGAGTATGTTTCTTTGGCTTCAAGCATCCAAATCTGAGTGAAATTGCTCATTCCCATAATAGGGGCACGGCCATGGTACACGCTCGTGTAAGTCGACTTCAGCCGTGTGTTGATTCTGTTGATTGAGGCACGACCATGTAAGTTGGGATTCAAGTTGTGCTTCAGGTCTGTCGATTGGGATACGGCCTTGCAATTCATGCTTGGGACATGTCTTTGAATGATTGGCGAGGCACGGCCCTGTGACTTGAAGTCCAGGCCATGCCAATTTCTTGGGTTGGCCCAATTTGGTCCATTTTAAGCCTGTTTCTCATTCTTTTCATTCTCGGGTGCTTTCCTGAGTATAAGACATAAAAAGAAAATATTAAGAGCACCTTTTTACATAAATTAAGGGCTCAATCATCCAAAAGCATACTAAATGTAGGATTAAAATTTGTTACTTTTATAGTTTATCAAATACCCCCACACTTTTGCTTGTCCTCAAGCAAAATTCTCAATTTACAATTAAAACAAACTTTCCATGATTCATAATTCCTATCGACGATGTCTCATCATAATTCATAGATAATTTATATGTGGATAATTCAACTCAAAGAGTCCTAAAGATTCAATCATGATAAGTCATACCTTTGTAGTACGAAACATAGGTGTCTCCCCTTATCTAAGTAATTACCTTTAATTCAAAATTGGCAAGGATTGACATCCTCACAAAAGATTCACTCAAATCACTCGAAGTGTTTAAGGTTCAAGAATAAGCACTCTAAGTCAAACTCGAAAAGTTAATCCCATAGGCTTACCGAAAATCAAATCTCCACCATCAGATATGAGATGATACATGATTAAAAGGTCTTTATCGTGGTTGTAACGGGTTAAGGTTAAGGGTGTGGATACAAAGTGAATTAGAGGTTAGAATCAAGATCGAATTGACTAATTACCTAATCTAAAAAAAAACTGAATATGAATATTTACATCGAATGAAAACTAATAATACCTACTATTGATAATTACTCTATAATAAGTATTTTCATCACTTAAAATTTGATAATACTTTAATATGAGCTTTTCTTTGAATAATTGGAGTTTAAATTCTCTAACCTCTTTTATATATTACTAATATTGAATATACTTTTTTAAGAACAAACTAAAATATTACATCATAAATGTAATTGTTGATGGTAATTTAATCAAATCAAACCTCGATTAAAGGGTAGTCAAAAGAATGCTGATGACAAATACAAAGGGATTTTGGGTTAATATTAGAGGGTGAGTCAATAAAAAGGTTGTTAGGATTCAACGGGGTTCACTAGGGGTTAATTTGTGAAGGTAGGCTTTTTATGGAGTGAACGGGTTAGAACCTAGGTGCCTTTATCATCTCAGTATATCAAATCATTAATGTGGTCTCGACATGTATAAACGAGACAAGTTCTAGAATAACAATTCAAAGTTGACACACTCATAATCAAAAAGTGAGCATGAAAAAGAATATATGCTTTATAAGGCTCAAAATCTCATAAAAATTATGGGTGTTTTTGACATCAATCCTTATAAATTCCAAATTTCAAGGTAGTACTCAAATTTAGTTCAACGACCTATCATTTTTTTTATTTTTAGAAAGTATACTTATCATGCTCAATTCTCTAGTATTCTTCAAATTTAATCATCAATGCACAATTAACTATGACTTACTCTAAAACATATCAATAATAATCATAAATCATTAGAAATTTCATTCTAATTAGTAATATGAGAAAATATTTAAAAACAAGACTAAATTCAGGATTAATGAAAAATTAGGCATTAAATTGAGAATTATGCAAAAGTTAGGCACTTTTATCCCCCCACACTTAAGTTGTACATTGTTCTCACTGTACAAAGATAGGTAATAACAATTAATATAAGATCAAAAGAGAGGGATAGAGTGCCACTTCACGAATTTTGGGTGATTTTCGGAGTTAGCGGTGTTAGGACTAAGATGACTTATGTATTAGTGAATTACTCCTATTGATTTGTTCGTGTATGTAGAGTATGTGATCAGAACTGAGAAGTCATCAATTAGATATTTCGGGGATGTAAGATAAATAAATGTTAGGAATAATTCGAAGATTAGATAAGTACTGATAAAAGTTTGCAATGAAGAAAAGTAGCAAATTATGATAATAAAGGAAAAATAAAAATAAAATAACACTAAAGACAACAAAATATAGATAATTAAAGGAACTCAAAGGTCCTCCTCATCGTCTGGATTTGGTGGTGGGGCTGGTGATGAGATATGGAGGTGCTGGCATATTTGGTGGAGGGTGGCCTCTATCCCATCAAAACGTCAAGTGTTGTCAATGTGATACTACTCGAACTGGTCAAGGCGTCCAGAGGTATCTGCCCATAATGTTACTGCATGGGATGGCTGCTGTCTCAGAGCTAGTGGGACATCGTCAGTAATGTCCTCGGGCTCCCCCTCATCTGTGGATATCACTAATCGGTATTAAAGGGTCGGTCCCTCGACGATGTTTAATCATCCCCATGTGTAGCATCGTCTGGATGCCTTGAGGTACCATGTTACCTATCAGTGTGAGGGATGTGATCTGATCGTCGGTGTTCAGGAGGTCAAAGTGTCGAGCCAACCTAGTGATGTATGGCCCCATTGATAGAATCCCCTTTCTGTGTGGCTCTGTTTGGTGCTGGATAGCAAGGCGATGAAATATGCCAAATCAAAAACATCCCCCTCTGACATGCACGATAAGTAGTAGACATCGTGCTTATTTACCACGCCGGTGCTTTCGCGTCGACCTGTGATAGTGTGGGCTAGGATGGTGTAGATATATCTTAAGGGTGGGCCAAGGGCTATTGCCTTCGATCGACTGGGGTTGTAAGCATTCGTGGTGGGAGCTAGGCTACGCCAACAAGTAAGGGGGTTGTGGGGAAGTTCTCAATCTAACTCAGAGAGGTTATTTTCCTCTCTAAATTCGTCTGTATAAAGTCCGAGAGCTATGCTGAATTAGGGTATGCTTAATTGACGTACCATCCCCCTAACTTAAATTGCACTATTCTCGGCTCGTCAAACTATGCCATCACTGTTTGCAAAGTAAAAGTTGTGCAAAATTCTAGTGTTAGCTCTAGGTATGTGGGCTCGATGATTGAGAAGAACTGCTCCCATCGTTTGGTTGAAATAAGAGCCCGGATGTCAGTTGCTAGTCCTATTTGTTCAACAGCGTTCAGTCAATGCACCTTCTGGTGCCTAAGGGCTATTCTCAGAATGCCTTGTAATGCTCTTCCTGAGTGTTTTGAGGGAACCAGAGGAATGGATGTCGAAGCACAGAAGATGCACTTGCGGAAGATAATCTGGGCCCTTTTCTCTTCTTACTTGGGACTGAGCGTTTTACTCGAGATGTCGACATATTTCCTGCTAATGTAAAACAATTTTTTCCAGTTCAACCAATATATTTTAGAATTACACAATAAAATTTTACAATAGCAGAGCAACAATTCTCAAAGAAACAATTGCTAATTTCTAACATGTATTAATAATCAAACAATGGAAATCATGTTGTTAAGAACTAAAAATAAGGCAAACAAGAATTCTAAAGAAAGTGAACTAAAAATATAGAATAAACAAGAAACAGACTAAATGAAACGAATTAAATCAGATTTTTAAGGCTAAAATTAAATAAAAAACTTAAATGAAGAGAAAGTATTTGAAAAAGTGAAGAAGAAAGGAACCAGGCACGGTGGTATCGAACGATCATTGGTAGAGGGCACAGTGGTGTTGCAGCCATTTTTCGCAGTGTGAGCACGGCCTGGTAGGGGCGTGGTGTGTGAGCATGATGGTGCTATGGCCATGTGGCTTAGTTGTGGATCCAAAATGGCATTTTGGAGGGGGAAGTCTAGTTGTTATGGTCAGATTTGGGGAGGAGGGGTTTTAAAACTTAATTTTAGGGTTTGGATTTGGGGAAGAAAGCTGTTAGATTTTATTTATAGAGGAGGGGGCATGGTTAGTTGACACACCCGTGTCATTTTGAAATGGTCCGTGCTTTTCACGTTTTTCAGGATTGGGCGCATTCAGGTTTATTGGCACGGTCGTGTTACCGTTGGGCACGACCCGTGCTAAGAAGGTCAGTAGCTTCACACGGTTCGATCGCACGAGCATGTTCTAGTATCGCAGCCCGTGTTGACTATAGAAAATTTTTTTCCCTTTTTGGGCACGACTCTTGACACGTCTGTGTCTAATAAGTCAGTATATTGGCACGGTGAGATAGCACGATCGTGTATAGCCCGTGTGTCAAAAGTCAGTAACCTTGCACGGGTGGATGGCACGGGCATTTTCTACCCGTGTTGTGTAAGCCAGTAACCTCACACGGGTGGATGACACGGGCATGGTCCCTTATCGCAGGCCGTGTTGGGGAAATAATTTCTTCTTTGTCGTACACGGCTATTGGTCCGCCCGTGGGGTTTTTTCCTCTGTTTTCGACGGCCACCGGCACGCCCGTGTGTAAGGCCGTGTGGTCTTAATTCTGCACTTAATTAAGGTTAGATAAAATGTTTAAAGAAGTTAGTGCTCGGGTTGCCTCCCGAGAAGCGCTTGTTTAAAGTCTTAAGCTAGACTTTCCTGTTTTCTGTTCTAAAAGGAGGTTCATGGAGCAGAAGCTCCTCTCTCATATCTCCAAAATCTGCACCATTATAAATTTTGAGTCGATGACCATTTACCTTGAATGTGCCCTTAGTGGGGTGAGTTACCTCAATTGTGCCGTATGGAAAAATTGTTTTAATCATGAATGGGCCAGACCATCTTGATTTCAGCTTTCTTGGAAATAATTTAAGCCTTGAGTTATATAGTAGGATCAAGTCCCCTACCTCGAATTATTTTGACCTTTTTAGACTAGCATCGTGGAATCACTTTGTTGCCTCTTTGTATAATTTTGAATTCTCGTAGGCTTCAGCTCTCCATTCATCTAGCTCATTTATCTGCATCATTCTTTTCTTTCCTGCAACATTAAGATCAGAATTCAAAAATTTTATTGCCAAAAAAGCTTTGTGTTCTAATTCGAATGGTAGATGGCAGCTTTTCCCATAAACAAGTTTGTATGGGGATGTCCCTAGAGGTGTTTTGAATGCAGTTTTGTAGGCCATAAAGCATCATCTACTTTAACTGCCTATTCTTTTCTATTTGATTCAATCGTTTTTTTCTGGAATGTGCTTAAGCTCTCGGTTTGCTACCTTGACTTGCCCACTGGTTTGAGGATGATATTGGGTGACTGTTCTATGGCATACTCCATATTTTCTTTAGGACTTTTTCAAATTGTGTATTACAGAAATGAGTACCCCTAGCACTAATGATGGCTCAAGGTGTCCCGAATCGGGAGAATAGTTTCTTGAAGAATTTAACTACTACCCTAGCATCATTGGTAGGTAAGGCTTCCGCTTCTACCTATTTTGACATGTAATCAACTGCTACTAGGATGTATTTATTTCCAAATGAATTGGGGAATGGTCCCATGAAATTGATACCCCATACGTCAAATATCTCACATGATAACATATATGTTTGGGGCATTTCATCACATTTAGAGATATTACTTATCCTCTGGCATCTATCACACGAGGTAACATATCTGTTGGCATCTTTGAATAGAGTGGGCCAATAAAAACCTGATTCGAGTATTTTGTGTGCTATCTTAATTCCACTGTAGTGTCCTCCTGATGGTCCTGAATGGCAATGCTACACGATTTTGTTTGCTTCTGTCTTTGTAACACATCTTCGAATTACGTGGTCTACACATATGCGAAAAAGAAAGGGGTCTTCCCAAAAATAATTTTTCACATCAGCAAAGAATCACTTCTTTTGGTGATGTGTCAGTTTCCTGGGTAGAACGTTAGCTACTAAATAATTTGCGATATTTGCAAACCATGGTACCTCAGAATGGGTTATAGAGAAGAGTTGTTCTTCAGGAAATGAATCATTTATTTCACCTTTGTCAAGCTCTTTGGTGTGTAGATTTTCAAGTCTAGAAAGGTTATCTACTGCAAGATTCTCAGCTCCCTTCTTATCTTGTATTTCCAAGTCGAATTCCTGTAAGAGTAAAATCCATTGTATGAGTCTAGGTTTTGCATCAGGATTGTTTAAAAGGTATCTAAGAGCTGAATGGTCAGTGTAAACAACAACTTTAGATAGTATTAGATACTGTCTGAATTTATCAAAGGTAAAAACTATGGCTAGCAATTCTTTCTCTGTGGTGGTATAATTTTCTTGTGCGGGTGTTAGTGTTCTGCTGGCATAGTAAATAGGCTGAAAATGCTTGTCTCTTCGTTGTCTCAAAACTGCACCTACTACAAAATCACTTGCATCACACATTAGTTCAAAGGGTAAGTTCCAATCAGGTACAATTATAATCGGTGCATTTATTAATTTATCTTTAAGGATATTGAATTCATTTAGGCATTCCTGATTGAAATTAAAAGGAACGTCTTTTTCTAGTAATTTTGTCAACGGCTTAGCTATTTTAGAAAAATCTTTAATAAATCTTTTGTAGAATCCTGCGTGTCCTAAAAAACTTCTAATAGCCTTTACAAAACTAGGGGAAGGTAGTTTTTCTATGGCTTCAACTTTCTCTTTGTCTAGCTCAAGCCCTTTACTAGAAATCTTATGTCCTAACACAATCCCTTCCCTAACCATAAAGTGACATTTTTTCCCAATTCAAAACAAGGTTCATTTCCTCACATCTCATTAAAACTCTTTTTAAATTTTTGAGGCAAAGATGGAAAGAATTACCGAATACCGAGAAGTCATCCATAAATACCTCCATGATGTCTTCCACGAGTTCGTCAAAGATTGCCAACATGCAGCGCTGGAAAGTAGCTGGAGCATTACACAATCCAAAAGGCATTCTACGTTAAGCAAACGTACCATATGGGCATGTAAATGTCATCTTCTCTTGATCTTCAGGAGCTATAGGAATTTGGAAGTAACCGGAGAGTCCATCCAAGAAATAGTAATACATATGCCCGAATAATCTTTCTAGTATTTGATCTATGAAGGGTAGAGGGAAGTGATCTTTTCTAGTGACATCATTCAGCTTTCTATAGTCTATACAGACTCTCCATCCTGTGACTATTCTTGTGGGAATTAACTCATTCTTTTCATTGGGCACTACCGTCATTCCTCCTTTCTTTGGAACTACCTGCACAGGACTTACCCAAGTGCTGTCAGAAATAGGATAAATTATTCCTGCATCTAGAAGTTTAATTACCTCAGCTTTGACCACTTCTTTCATGTTGGGGTTTAGCCGTCTATGAGGTTGCATATACGGCTAATATTCTTCTTCCATTAAAATTTTGTGGGTGCAAAATTCGGGGCTTATTCCCTTGATGTCAGAAATTTTCCAAGCTATGGCATTTTTGTGTTCTTTTAGTACCTTTATCAGCTCCTTTTTTTCCTTGGATTCTAATTCTGAAGAGATGATTACCAGTAGTGTAGAATTGTCCCGAAGGAATGTGTATTCTAAGTGTTTTGGTAACTATTTTAATTCCAATTTGGGCGGCTCTTCGACGGAGGTTTTTTGTTTTATTTCATTATCATCTTCAATGCTTTCTTCTTTTATTTGTCTGGATGATGATATATTTAGATTCAACTCATCGTCCTCATCTTCTTCCCCCTCTTCTTGAGTCAAGCACAGTTCCATCGTGCCGTCATGTATGATTTCCTGTAATGAGTCTTAAATGATATAATCAATAGTATCAACAAAATAACGGGAATCATCTTGCTCTTTAGAATATCGCATAGCATCATAAATTTAAAAAATAATTTCTTCATCACCTATCCTTAGTGCGAGTTTACCGTCACCTACATCGGTAACAACTTTAGCAGTGGCTAAAAAAGAACGCCCTAAGATTAAAGGAACATTAATGTCTTCATCCATGTCTAATACAATAAAATCAACAAGGAAAATAAATTTGTCAATTTTTACCAAGACATCTTCGATAACTCCTCTAGGATATTTAATGGATCTATCTGCTAACTGAATACTCATCCTAGTGGGTGTTGGTTCCCCAAGATCCAATTTTTTAAACATTTTATAAGGCATTAAATTTATACTAGCACCTAGATCAGCTAATGCCTTCTTAATATTCAAGCTACCAATTAAACAAGGGATAGTAAAACTTCCTGGGTCTTTTAAATTTGTTGGTAGCTTATTTTGGATGATGGCTAAGCACTTTCATTAAGTTCCACTGTTGACACTTCTTCAAACTTCCTTTTATTCGTCAGGAGTTCCTTTAAGAATTTTTGCATTGCTTGACATCGTGAAATGGCTTCAACAAAAGGTAAGTTAATATGTATTTGTTTAAAAAGCTCGAGAAACTTACCATATTGAGCATCCAATTGTTCTTTCTTTAGTTTTGCTGGATATGGAATTGGTACTTTTTTTCTGGATGTGTTGGGGTATTGGTTTCAACTTCTACACTCCTTTCCTTGATAATTTCATGTGGTTTTTTTTCTTGGTGGTTCCATTAGCTCTTTACCATTTCTTAGTGTAACTGTCTTTACCTGCTGTGTGCCTTTGGAAAAAGTCTCTGTCCGTATTTCACATACCACCTCAGTAAGTAATCTAATTTGATTCTCGATCCCTTTGATCGATTTTTGTTATTCATCAAGTTCTGTTTCAGCCTTTTGAAAACTAGAATCCATGGCTGCCATGAATTTTGTCAGCATCTCTTCGAGGTTTGATTGCTTCTCTTGTGGATATGGCTGATTTTGATAATTTGGAAGAGGTTGCTGCCTTTGATTTCCTTGATTTCCTTGTCCTCCCCACGAGAAATTTGGGTGGTTCCTCCAACCTGCGTTATAAGTGTTACTATAAGGATTATTATTGGATCTGAAATTGTTACCTATATAGTTTGTCTGCTCATGTTCTGCTCCCGGTTGGTAGGATGGGTACTCAGGATTTGCCACGTTCCCACTCACTTTGCATTGTATTACTGGGTGTACCTGCGAAGAACATAAATTATCAAGCTTTTTATTCATCATCTTCACCTGTGTTGACAGCATTGTCACTGCGTCTATGTTAAAAACTCCGGCTGATTTTGTCGGTTTGGCCCTTGTAATTTGCCATTGATTGGTATTCAATGACATCTCTTCAATAAAGTCGTAAGCCACTTCAGGAGTTTTGTTATTCAAAGTTCCACCGGCTGATGAGTCAATCATTTGCCTCTTTGAAGAATTCACACCGTTGTAAAAAGTTTGGACTTGAAGCCACAAAGGTAATCCGTGGTGTGGACATCTTCTTAGGAGATCCTTATATCTTTTCCATGCATCATGTCGAAACCATTTTAAAATCTGTTTTGAAAAATGGGGATCGACTTTAAAAAACGAAAATGGGAGTCGCCACCAACCCTTATTATTTAGGTGTGATTGATCACCTTGTAAAATGTTTTATTTTAAAACATTTGATTTTGGTCCGTGAAAACGAGAAAATAGGTTCGGAGTCGATTCACGTAGGAGGAAGAGTTAGCACCTCATAACGCCCAAAAATTGGTACCAAATTGATAAGATTATGTCCAAATGTCTAAAATTTAAAAGTATTTAAAATATGATTTCCAAAAGATTCCAAACTATTTGACTTAAAATATGAGAGCTCCTCGATATGAAAGATTATAAACGCCACATCCAAAGACGATTGGATACAATGTTTTTAACCTCATATCTAAGATCATCTCATAATTTATAAAATATTTGGATTTAAAATTTGAGATTTCTTCGATCCGAAGAATATAAACATCACATCCAAAGACGATTAGACGTGATATGTTTAAACCTCGTCACTAGGATTACCTCATAATTTTATAAAACTTATCAAAAGGATATTTAGTTATTTAGTCAAACGGGAAATCGCAACCCAGCACGATTGGGCACTATTTTCCAAATTTCTAAATATCAAAACATTGCCTTCTTTTGAAAACCTTAAAATAAAATATTGGTTTTGTAAAATGTGTTTTTTAATAATATCCTTGTGACAATATCGCATTCATAAACTATCATACATAAATATTAAAAAATAATTATAATATAATAACATACAATATAGACAAAATAAAATACAATTAAAATAATTACAAAAATAAAACTAGTAGTACAATAAGAAAGCAATAATATAGGTTAATATAAAAAAGTAGTTGAAATAAAAATAATGATAATGGGAAATAAAATAAAAAATAAGATAATAAATAATACATATAATACACTAATCATAAATTTACACATATAATATAAACGATATAAATAAAATAGATTAAGTAATATAAATACATTAAAAAAATTTAGAAATAATAAATAATGTAACATAATATTATATAATATATAAAATATAATATAATAAATAAATAATATATATAATAATACATAAAATTATTAAACAAGTAAGATAATATATATAACAATAATTAAATATAAAAAGTAATAAAATATATATAAATATATATTATTAATAAGTTAATATACAAATAATTTAAAATAAAATAAATATTTAAAATATTTCAATATAATAATATAATAATTATAAAGAAAAATAAATAAAAGTTTGAAAAATTAAGAAATCGGGATCGAATTATAATAAAAGCAGATATTAAGGGGTCAAATTATAAATAAAAGGATATAAACGGACTTAATTATGAAACTGAAATAATGCGGAACGACTAAAGGAATAAATTTCCCGTTTTCTAAAAACGCGCGGACCCTAATTCTGATCCGGGTCAACGCGTGGGTCATGCTTTAACAAAACGACACCGTTTGCATTCTCCTATAAAAGTGTGTTTTCTGAAATAAAAATCATTAACTTTAGGGTTTTAAAAAAAAAATTAAAATCCTCTGAAAAGAGGGAAGGAGATCTACGTCTGTCCGTCTACGTTCATCTGGCCACACGCAGACGCGCCTCCATGGCTGGTGGCTGGAGGTCCGAGGCGAGGGTTTTGGCGTTTTCGAGAAGGTAAACTCCTTCCTTTTTACTCTTTCAACCATAAATATATGCAGGTATATATAAAAAAATAAAATAAATAAGAAAAATAAGCAGAATGAAAAATCACCTATGGAATCACTGACCGTTGAGTATTCATGTGTGAAATCGGGTTTTTTTTTGTGCTTCGACGTATTTGTATCGTATTTGTCAGCTTATTTTCTTTGTATTTTTTCGAACGTTTGTATCACAAACTTTTCTTTATTGCTTTTTATGTGTCCAGTATCCTCTAAAAATTTTTACAAAAGGGGTTCTTATACCCAAAACAAAAAATAATAAAAAAATAAAATAAAAGAAGGGAAAGATATCTTTCCGTATCTTTCCATATTTTGTGCCCTCCGATTTGTTTCCTTTCTACTGCTTGTTTCTTTCCTTTGCAGGTTTGAAGATCTCACAACGATGAATCAAGGCATAAACAAAGGTCGGACGAGACAGAGGTGTGACGATTGGTCTCCGGCTAAAGTGGCGTGACTGTTGGGCTCCTGTTAGATGATGGTTGGGTAGCCTCTGCTTGCGGCACGAGGAGACCTAGGGTTCCAGAGACCCTTGATTTCTAATTTGGAGTTGGGCCCTTAGGATTGGGCTAAGGGTGTAATGGATCAAATCTGGTTTAGGTTTTGGGCCTTTTGGGCTTCTGAGTCTGGGTCTAGGTTGCTAGTGTTGGGTTTTGGGGTTTAGCTAGGTCAAATTTTGGCCATCAAAATTGGGCTTTGTATGATGGACTGTTACAAAACTTTGGTTTTATTATTTTTGGTTTATTTCAAAGCCTGGTCAAAAATGGGCTCTTACACATCATATAATGTTTCTGCGTCATTCTGGACAAAAGAAGATATGTCGTTCTTAAATTTGGCCATTTTGGCTGGTGGAAAGTATTTTAAAAGAAATTTATCAGTCATTTGATCCCATGTGGTGATTGACCCTCGTGGTAATGAGTTCAACCACTGCTTGGCTTCATTCCTTAATGAAAAGGGAAATAACCGAAGACGTATGGCATCGTCAGAAATGCCATTTATTTTGAAGGTATCACAGAACTCTAGAAAATTAGCTATATGAGTATTTGGATCTTCGTCTTGCAAACCATCAAATTAAACAAACTATTGAATCATTTGTATTGTATTAGGCTTTAATTCAAAATTATTAGCAGCTATAGTGGGCCTAAAAATACTAGATTCTACCCCTGTCAAATTAGGTTTAGCATAATCATACATAGTGCGCGGAGCATTCTATTCTTGCACATTTGGCGGTGGATTATTTTTGTCCATCCCTTTAGTAGGATTGGATCTGTCTTGTTGTTCTTCTCTTTGGTAGTCTAAAGCTTATCTAATTTATCTACGATTTCTGCAAGCGGTAGCTTCAATGTCACTTTCGTATGCTAAAGGTCCTCTCGGGTTCCTTCTAGTCATAAACTAGAGGTACCTGCTAGGAGAAGAAAGAAAGTTAGTATAAATAAAATTTAACCTAAACAAAAATAAAAGTAAATTGCAAAATAATAAAATTATGGGTAAAGTAATAGAAAAAGAGCTTTCTTAATATTTTAGTGTTCCCCGGCAACGGCGCCAAAAACTTGATCGTGTCAAACAATGAGTTTTAATATTTATAAAAGAATGATCGAACACGTAGACTAACTATGACAACGATAGAGGCAAGTGCACCTATCGAACAGTAGTATAGTTTAGGCAAGAGTATCTTATTGAACCCAAGGGAACCTAAAAGTACTACTACTCACTTTCTTTTTATTATTTAGCCTGAAATATGGAGTGATTGGTTTATTAATCTAAGGACTAAGGAAATACTTAAACTAAATGCAAAGACAAAAGAATGAAACTTTGGGAAAAGACTGTGGAAAAACTCAGTTGATTTCGACGATACCCTCAGGAAGAATTCACCTATGACTTCTCTTGTTATCTAACTTTCAATTCATATGACTTCTTTACTTAGCTTGATCTGTGAGACTCCCTAACCTATATTAAACCCTCTCTCGAGGCAAATAACATCTAACCTTAGGTTAATTAGTGGAACTCTCGTTCTCTTATAATAACCCCCAAGGAAAGCGAAGAATCGATCAATGGACTCCCATATTAGGTTTCACCCTAATCCGCAAAATCTCGTAACCTTATCTCTAGGCGCCGATCAACTCCGCTTAATTATGTTAGAACTACTCTTAGCTAGGGTCTATTCCTCCTCCACCTAAGCACATCAGATTAAATTAAGCAACATAATTAAGAACAAACTAAGTACTTATCATATAACTTAGAAATCAAATAACAAAATTTGACATAGGTTTCATCCCCTTCAGGTATCTGAAGGGTTTAGTTCATAACAAAATAAGAAAACATCTCAAGAGAAAAGATAAAACAAAACATCAGAAATCCCTAAAAGCCCCCTGAAGGAATTGAAGAGGAGATCCTCTGTCTTGAGTAGAACTCTGGCTTCTTGAGATGGGTCAACTGGTTATCTTCGAGTATTTCCCTGAATAAAAGCTCTGGCAGAAAACTCTGCCCACCTCTACACTCCCCCAGAATGGCTGCCTTGGGTTGTTTATCTAGGCTCCTTGAAACACCCCAAACCTGGCCCACAACCCCTGACCGGATCTGGCATGCTTCTAGGAAAAATCATTCGAATCTTATTTGAAACAATGCTAAAATTTTTCATTTTTTTGAAAACAGTTGATTTGGGTTGGGCTCGAATTTTAAAACCCATGTTGATTTGGTGTTAAAACATTTAATATTTATACTTAAGAAAAATGGACTTTAACTTTGAATTAATAAAAATCGTGTCATACTTAAATAATTAATAATGCATGCATACTAGTTTAAACTATGGCCTTATTACATCAAATCAAAACCCAAATTAAATCCAAAATACTTAAAAAAAAATAAGATATTCTCTAAGTTGAGCATGGCCACCACTTGAGCTCCTACCGACTCGGCTCATTACTGAGTGTCACCTGAAAAATAATCCCACAAAGGGGTGAGTCAAACAGACTCAATGTGTACAACCAACATAAGTCTCAATTAAATTTAGGCATATAAAATCATACATAATAACATATATAATTAATGATGGTAACCCGAACCCAAACCTAAATAACCATCCGCTACACATCACCCATACCAACCATCACACTGTGGGGACTACTAAGTCGACCCTCCATCCGCTACACACCATCGAAGGCAGTCGTTGTAGTCGACGTGCTCATCGCCCTTATAAAATTCGTGGCATAGCCACCAAAAAATTATTTTGTGACATAAGTCACCACATTCAGATTTCGTGACATAAGTCACCACATTCAAATTACGTGACATAAGTCACCACATTCAGATATTGGGGTATAAAACCACCAATTCACTTCCCCTTTACATATCACCCATATGCCCCATGTCAAACAAATCATGCAATATCATGCCTTATTTCACATTCTTATCACTATTGGCATATGTGCCATAATAGATCATATCATACTCATAGTAGGAGTGGTAAACGATGCGAGTACTTGGTACCTTTGCAAGATACTCTTAGCCACATCTTAACATATTCTTAGTAACACATTTATTAAAACATAGTAGTAAATTAATTAAGGCTTAGTGTAGTAGTACACGATTTACTTAGCGCTTTATTGAAATCCCAAAACCCGATCTAATACTTTTAGACCCTTAATCCCTATATTCGCCAACCTTAAACACTTTAGCAAAAAGCCATTCGCTAATTAATTAAATCTCAAGGACAATCGCAACCAAAATCTTACCTTGTGCCGATTTCACTACTAATCAAATCCTCAAATTTCGTAGTCTTTCTCCTTGGAATCGGCTAACACTAGATCAATTGATTTGGTTAGTTTTCGACTTTTGAATAAATAGTAAATAGATCTAATTCACTAAATTAGCCTTGGCCGAATATCATGGGTACTTACCTTGCGATTTTAAATCCGAAAGTGGTTACTTGCTTTGAAGTTGTCGAAATCCCTACTTGTCAAGTGTTAGAATCGGTTTTAAGCATAGATCTATGAGAATGGCCTTTGGCCGAATACTTCATATCACTTACCTTAAACACTTCAAATCCCGAAAGTCTCCTTACTGTCCCTTAACGTTGGCTACACACAAAAGAACACAAGGTTATGGCACTATACACATTCGGCCATCCCTAACCAAGGTTTAACCATTGTTTTCGGCATCTTAAAAGAATAAGAACCCAAAACCGATTACTTAAGGAGGAGATCACTTACCACTATGTCGCTCACCTTAGATCTGAAATCCCGGATGGTTTCCTTAGAAGTTGACCCTATGGAAATCCCGAAAGAATCCTTCATAGTTTCGACCAAAAATATTGAGGGGATTAGAATCTTGATTTCGGCTTTAAGAAAAAGATTGAAAAGAATCGATAATTGATCCTTACCCTTATGATGTAAATAGATTGCTCTTTGTTGAATCCAGAGAGATTCACTAGGTGGACTTAGATAAGAACCAACAAGTTTTGGCTTTTGATGATTACTAGAAAGGTTCGGCTATGGTTCCAATTCAGAGATGGAATCTTCGGCTTTGTTAGTTAATCATAGAGAAAAGGAGGAAGGAAAAGTTGATAAACTCGACAATGGTGGTCTTTAGTAAGTGGAAAATTTCGGCTAGAATCAATAAAAGAAAAAGAAGAGAAAACTTTGGAGAGAAAAGAACAAAAAAGACTAATTTGCTTTGTAAAATTCGGCACACACTCCTTAACACACTACAAAGCCGAAAATAATCACCAAGAGAGTCCCTTGGCCGGCCACTACATCCTCTCTTATCAAATCCCCTAATTCACTCTTCCTTAGCCAAATCTTCACGTTTTTAACTTGATCTACACTTCATCTTGAAGTGTCCTTGTGCCGCCCATTTCTTTTCTTCCTTGTAGCAAAATAAAGACTTTTATTTGCTTCCCTTGTGACTCAATCCCTGGCCTATTTGCACCTGATTGTGGCGTCACTTACAGAGGCTTTAAGTGGCACCTCCAAGCCACTTAACCAAGCCCATTTGTGTGTCATAACTCCCCTACATTTTCTCTTAAGGCCACCCTGCTTAGCTTTCTCTTTTAGATTTAAAATCTAATAATTTCTAAGACACTCTCCTATTTTCTAAAGTTCACAAAATTCATACAACACATTCTTAACACACAAAGGCATGCTATTTCATATAATTAAGCAAAAATGCATAAGCCATAATCCGGGATATTACAGTTCTACCCCCTTAAAATAATTTTGACCTCGAAATTACCTGGCTAGAATAGGTGGGGGTACTGCTGTCGCATTGCTTCTTCTAGCTCCCAAGAAGCTTCCTCCGATCCATGGTTACACCACAACACCTTGACCAAAGGGACCGACTTCCTCCGAAGCACCTTCACATCTCGTTCCAGAATCTGAATTGGCTCTTCCTCATAAGACAGATCTGGTCTCAGCTCCACCTCTTCAACCAAAACTACATGAGATTGATCTGATCGGTATCAACGTAGCATGGAAACATGAAATACGTCGTGCATCTGCTTCAATTCTGGAGGTAACTCCAACTGGTATGCCACCTGTCCAATTCACTTCAATACCCGATAAGGTCCTATGAACCTTGGACTTAGCTTCCCTTTACGACCAAATCTCATTACCTTCTTCCAAGGTGAAACTTTAAGAAACACTTGATCTCCCACCGCAAATTCGATCTCCTTCCGTTCGAGATTTGCATATAACTTTTGCCTGTCAGATGCCTCCTTCAACCATGCTCAAATTATCTTAACCTTCTCTTCGGATTCAGCCACAATTTTCGGACCCAAAATTTGACGTTCTCCTAATTCCGTCCAACACGTAGGAGTGCGACACCTCCGTCCATACAGCGCTTCGTATGGTGCCATCCATATACTTGCCTGATAGCTATTGTTGTAAGCAAATTTTGCTAAAGGCAAATATTCTTCCCAACTTCCTCTGAAGTCTATCACACAGCCTCTTAGCATATCCTCCAACACTTGTATTACTCACTCAGATTAACCGTCTGACTGTGGATGAAAAGCCATACTGAAGTCCAATCTGCTGCCTAAAGCCTGATGTAGAGCTTTCCAAAATTGAGACGTAAACCTTGGATCCCTATCCGAGATAATCGACACTGGCACTCCGTGTAACCTTACAATCTCCGCTACATACAACCTTGCTAACTTTTGCAAAGAATAGTCAACCCGCACTGGAATAAAATGCGCAGACTTTGTCAGCCGATCCACTATCACCCATGCCGAGTCCTTCTTAGTAGGCGTAAGGGGAAGCCCACTAACAAAGTCCATGGTAATTCACTCCCAGCTCCACTGCGGAATCTTAATCGGCTGAAGCAACCTTGATGGAACTTGGTGTTCAGCCTTGACTTGCTGACACGTTAGGCACTTGTCAACAAATTCAGTCACTTCTCGCTTAAGACCAGGCCACCAAAATTGTTCCCTTAGATCTTTATACATCTTACTGCCTCTAAGATGCATAGCATAAGGGTTACTATGCGATTCCCGAAGAATTCTCTGCCTAAGTTCTTCATTCTTCGGCATACAGACCTTACCCTTGAAGCATAATACTCCCTCATCATTAATGCCATAATCTTCCAACTCTCTATTCTGTACTTGCCGTAACTTAACCCTTAGATCCTCATCCATTAACTGACTTTCTTTCACCTCATTCAGCCATGTCGGCTTAACTTGCAACTCTGCTAATAGACTTCCATCGTCATAAAGGCTCAAATGTGCGAACATGTCCCTCAGATCCGACACTACCTTCTGACTTAGGGCATCCACCACCACATTCACCTTGCCCGGGTGGTACTCTATGGAGCAATCATAATCCTTCAATAACTCCACCCACCTTCGCTATCTCAGATTTAGCTCTTTCTGAGTCAGCAGATACTTCAGGCTCTTGTGGTCTGTGTAAATCACTGACTTCTCTCCATAAAGATAATGCCTCCATACCTTAAGAGCAAAGACCACTGCCGCCAACTCCAAATCATGCGTCAGGTAGTTAACCTCGTGTGGCCTTAGTTGTCGAGATGCATAAGCAACTACCTTCCCGTCTTGCATAAGGACACCTCCCAATCTTGTATGGGAAGCATCACAATACACCACAAAATCCTTCCCCGCCCCGGGCTGAATCAAAACTGGAGCTTCAGTCAAACCTCTCTTAAGCTTTTCAAAGCTCTCCTGTTGCTTATTTGTCCATACGAAAGGCACTTCCTTTCTCAATAACTTTGTCAAAGGTGCGGCTATTGACGAGAACCCTTCCACGAACCTTCGGTAATAGCCTACTAATCCTAAGAAACTCTGAACTTCCACCATAGACTTAGGGGGTTTCCAATCCAAAATTGCCTCAATCTTCCGAGGATCCACCCTTATTCCTTCAGCGGATACCACATGTCCTAAAAACGTAACCTCCTTAAGCCAAAATTCACACTTGCTGAATTTGGCATAGAGCTTTTTCTCCCTCAACACTTGCAACACTATTCGGAGATGCTCGTTATGTTCTTCCTCGGACTTCAAATACACCAAAATATCGTCTATGAACACAATAATGAACCGATCCAGATAAGGTTAGAAAACCCGGTTTATCATGTCCATAAACGCTCTGGGGCATTTGTCAATCCGAACGGCATTACCAAAAACTCATAATGCTCGTACCTTGTTTGGAAAGCCGTCTTATGGATATCAGCCTCCTTCACCTTAAGCTGATGATAATCAGACAGTAGATCTATCTTTGAGAATACTGCGGCCCCTTTAAGCTGATCAAACAAGTCGTCAATCCTTGGCAAAGGGTACTTGTTCTTGATAGTTAGCTTATTCAACTGACGATAATCTATGCACATACGCATAGTTCCATCCTTCTTCTTCACGAATAAGACCGGTGCTCCCCATGGAGACACACTGGGTCAGATAAACCCACGATCAAGCAACTCTTGGATTTGAGCCTTGAGCTCAACCAACTCCTTTGGTGCCATTCTATATGGGGCAATTGACACAAGAGCTGTACTCCAGAGCAAATCAATTCCAAACTCCACCTCCCTGTCCGGGGGTATTCCTGGTAATTCCTCCGAAAAGACATCCACGAACTCCCTTACGGTTCTAACTCCACTAACTCCCCCTTCTTTTGTATCCACAGCACTAATGAAGGCCAAAATGCCTTGCACCCTTCCGTACCATCTTATCGACCTTCAAAGCGTAAACTATGTTAGACAAGTAGTTCCTTCTTTCTCCTATCATAACTATCACCTCATCCTTGGGGTCCTTAACTCCATTCGTTTGGCGCATAATCCAACACGACCGATGCTCCACTAGCGGTCCATGCCAATTATAAGATCAAATTCCCCGAAGGGTAATTCCATTAAGTCGACAAGAAATACCGCTCCTTGAAGCTCCAAAGGCACACTCCGAAATATCTTGTTTACTACTACGATTTGACCTAGTGGGCTTACTACAGTCATCTCCCTACTAGATTGTTCAGAGGCTATTCCTAGAGTTTCAACTACTCTACATGCAACATAAGAATGGGTCGAGCCCACATCAATCAAAGCAACATAAGGCTTGCCAAATATAAGAAACGTACCAGTTATGACATCCGGCATGTCTCCGTCCTCCCTCTGACGAATCGCATAAACCAAACCCGGCTGTCTGGCCTCCATGTTACCAACACCTCGGCTCAGTGTTCCTCGTCCTCTACCAACACCGTTACCTCTGCCATTCGAACCACGACCCCGTTGAGGCTGCTGTCCACCCCTTCCAGCCTGGTTAGGACCTTGACTTACTGGTCGTCCCCCTTCGGTTCTTATAGGACAATCCTTAATCATGTGGTCCTTGGACCCACACTTAAAGCATCCTCCCGTCTTCTTCTAACACTCTCTTAAATGCTTCTTCCCACATTGGGCACAAATACGACATCGCCTCCAAGAGCGACCCTCTTGACCTCATGCCCATCAACTCTAGGCCTCTTTGCTCATTCTTAGAAGACCCGAAGATCCAAAGCCTCTCTTACGCCTATTCCGATCGATGTTACGCCTTACGAATCCTTGATACCCTCGGCTACCTTAGCCTTCTCCACCAACACAGTAAACTCCCGCTCTTGCTATGGAGCTATCAACAGTCTCAAATCATCCCTCAGCCCGTCCTCAAATCGGACACACCATTCATGCTCAGTTGACACTATGCCTCGAGCATAATGGCTCAGCCTTAGGAATTCAGCTCCATACTCCTCCACGGACTTGTTTCCTTGAACTAGCCCTAGAAATGCCTTCCTCTGTGCATCGATGTAATGAGTACCAACATACTTCTTCTGGTATGCCGCCTTAGCATAATCCCAAGTGAGTTCCTCAACTGTAGCACCATCCCGAACCGTGAGCCACCATTGATATGACTCATCGCGGAGAAGCGACACCAACCCTTTCAGTTTTTCCTCGGTAGTTAAATCGAGCTCATCCATAATCCGCTCAGTCACCTCCAACCAATACTCAGCGGTACTGGGTGCCACACCAGATACACCACGGAACACCTCAGCTCCGTTGGCTCGGAGTCACTCAGGTACCGACTTCGAGCTCCCATGCCTCCACCTACTCTAGCCACCCTTTTCAAGACCGCGACGATCGCTTTGTGACGCTGCGTCATCCCCGTCGATCACGATATTCCACATCAGCGGCTGACAGTGGTGGTGGCATTTCATTTTTAGATCCTTGACCCGATCTAACGGGTTTCAACACGATCATTCGGCCACTTCTATGGCCATGCATGTTACGACCGCGTCCCCTTGAATTCATATTCCCAAATCACGTTTATCTGATTAAAGAATTTTATAAATTAGTTTTTGTTCCATTGATTTATCACGAACAGTCTTATGTTCAATGGTTCTAAGGAGTAGTTCTTTCGATTCCATACACATACAGTCTCAATTCATTCATTCATTCATTTATTCATGAACTTACGTTCATTACAGAGAAATATTGTAGTGTCATTGTTTGTTGTTTTCCACTACCCAAGGGTATTTCCGTAATTTTATCCTATAGGGGTATTTTGGTAATTTTTACAAATTAAGGTGTTTGAAAATGTTGCAAAATAGAGATTGTTGGTATTTTACAAAATTAAAATACTTGCTGGAAAAATTTCAAGGGTGAAATGGTAATTTTATACACTAGGGATATTTTTGTAATTTTACAAGCCAGGATCATTTCGGTAATTTTTTGCAAAATATGGTTCCTGGTGACTTTTCAAAACAAGGGTATTTTTAAAGATTTCTAATTTGAGGGTACTTCGGTAATTTTTCCTCATTGAGGGTATTTTGGTCATTTGTACAGGTTAGGGGTAATTTGGTCATTTTGTAAATCAGGGGTATCTTTAATATTTTGCAAAAATAGGATTTTTAGATATTTATAAGGTAAGAAAATCTTGGTAAAAACTGTGGGTAGTATGGAAATTTTATGAACTAAGGGTATTTTAGTAATTTTTTTCCAACCAGAGGTATTTAGGTCATTTTAGTAAATCGAGAATATTTTGGAATTTTTTTCAAAATAGTTTTCCTACACATCAAAGGGATCATTTGGTGATTTTAAGACTAGGGTTTTATCAAAATATGGCTAGTCTCTTTCGGGTTTTAGTTATTGGGTTTAGCTTTGTGGTGAGTCCTCTTGGTTAGGGTGAACCATTACTACGCACTGTAGGATTTGAGTGGGTGGGAGGTGAGTCACTAGGACGCTTAAATACCAAGCTCCCACCGAAACCAATCCTAGACATGCACACAATAGTTGCCACACCCTAACTCGGCGACTTAGACACAAGTTTGTTTAGGTTGACTTTAAGTTTTATGTAACTTGATGTTGAAGTAGACTAATCCTAGGGTTTAATTCCTATTCCACTAATCTATGTCCCTATATCTTTCCACATACAAATCATAGAAGAATTAGGAGTACCTACCTGGTGGACTTTGGCCGGAGACTTGGGTGCCATGCTAGAAAACCTGCTCATTTCTTAGTAAAACCCATTTTCAAAAGAAGGAAAATATTTTGGGCCCTAAAAGCCCTCAAGGCTGAGTTTTGAACCGGACTCTGAGACCAAAATGAAACACCCCAAACCCAGCCCACAAGCCCTGACCGGATCTGGCATGCTTTTAGGAAAAACCATTCGAATCTTATTTGAAACTTTGCTAAAATTTTTCGTGTTTTTGAAAGCAGTTGATTTGGGTTGGGCTCAATTTTAAAACCCGTGTTGATTGATTGTTAAAACATTTAATATTTATACTTAAGAAAATGGACTTTAACTTTGAATTAATAAAATCAATTAATAATGCATGCATACTAGTTCAAACTATGGCCTTATTACATCAAATCAAAACCCAAATTAAATCCAAAATACTTAAAAAAATAAGATATTCTCGAGTTGAGCATGGCCACCACTTGAGCTCCAACCGACCCACCCATTCTCGAGTGTCACCTAAAATAATCCCACAAAGGGTGAGTCAAGCAGACTCAATGTGTACAACCAACATATTAAATTTAGGCATATCAAATCATACATAATAACATATATAATTAATGATGCAAACCCGAACCCAAACCTAAATAACCATCCGCTACACATCACCCATACCAACCATCACACCGTGAGGACTACTAAGTCGACCCTCCATCCGCTACACACCATCGAAGGCAGTCGCTGCAGTCGACGTGCTCATCGCCCTTATAAAATTCGTGGCATAGCCACCAGAAAATTATTTTGTGACATAAGTCACCACATTTAGATTTCGTGACATAAGTCACCACATTCAAATTACATGACATAAGTCACCACATTCAGATATTGGGGTATAAAACCACCAATTCACTTCCCCTTTACATATCACCCATATGCCCCATGTCAAACAAATCATGCAATATCATGCCTTATTTCACATTCTTATCACTATTGGCATATGTGCCATAATAGATCATATCATACTCATAGTAGGAGTGGGTAAACGTACCTGAGTACTTTGTACCTTTGCAAGATACTCTTAGCCACATCTTAACATATTCTTAGTAACATATTTATTAAAACATAGCCGTAAATTAATTAAGGCTTAGTGTGGGGTACACACCTGATTTACTTAGCACTTTATTGAAATCCCGAAAACCCGATCTAATGCTTTTAGACCCTTAATCCCTATATTCGGCCAACCTTAAACACTTTAGCAAAAAGATATTCGGCTAATTAATTAAATCCCGAAGGACAATCGCAACCAAAATCTTACCTTGTTGTCGATTTCACTACTAATCAAATCTCAAAATTTCGTAGTCTTTCTCCCTTGGAATTAGCTAACACTAGATCAATTGATTTGGTTAGTTTTCGGCTTTTGAATAAATAGTAAATAGATCTAACTCACTAAATTAGCCTTGGCCGAATATCATGGGTACTTACCTTGCGATTTTAAATCCCGAAAGTGGTTACTTGCTTTGAAGTTGTCAAAATCCCTACTTGTCAAATGTTAGAATCAGTTTTAAGCATAGATCTATGAGAATGGCCTTTGGCCAAATACTTCATATCACTTACCTTAAACACTTCAAATCCCGAAAGTCTCCTTACTGTCCCTTAACGTTGGCTACACACAAAAGAACACAAGGTTATGGCACTATACACATTCGGCCATCCCTAACCAAGGTTTAACCATTATTTTCGGCATCTTAAAAGAATAAGAACCCAAAATCGATTGCTTAAGAAGGAGATCACTTACCACTATGTCGCTCACCTTAGATCTGAAATCCCGGATGGTTTCCTTAAAAGTCGACCCTATAGAAATCCCGAAAGAATCCTTCATAGTTTCAGCCAAAAACATTGAGGGGATTAGAATATTGATTTCGACTTTAAGAAAAAGATTGAAAAGAATCAATAATTGATTATTACCCTTATGACAGAAATCGATTGCTCTCTGTTGAATCCACAGAGAGATTTGACTAGGTGGACTTGGATAAGAACCAACAAGTTTCAGCTTTTGATGATTACTAGAAAGGTTCAGCTATGGTTCCAATTCAGAAATGGAATCTTCGGCTTTGTTAGAGAATGGTGAGACAAAAGGAGGAAGAAAAAGTTGATAAACTCAACAATGGTGGTCTTTAGTAAGTGGAAAATTTCGGCTAGAACCAATAAAAGAAAAAGAAGAGAAAACTTTGGAGAGAAAAGAACAAAAGACTAATTTGCTTTGTAAAATTTGGCACACACTCCTTAACACACTACAAAGCCGAAAATAATCACCAAGAGAGTCCCTTGGCCGGCCACTACATCCTCTCTTATCAAATCCCCTAATTCACTCTTCCTTAGCCAAATCTTCACATTTTTAACTTGATTTAGACTTCATCTTGAAGTGTCCTTGTGCCGCCCACTTCTTCTCTTCCTTATAGCAAAATAAAGACTTTTATTTGCTTCCCTTGTGACTCGAACCCTGGCCCATTTGCACCTGCTTGTGGCGTCACTTACAGAGGCTTTAAGTGGCGCCTCCAAGCCACTTAACCAAGCCCATTTGTGTGTCATAACTCCCCTACATTTTCTCTTAAGGCCACCCTGCTTAGCTTCCTCTTTTAGATTTAAAATCTAATAATTTCTAAGACACTCTCCTATTTTCTAAAGTTCACAAAATTCATACAACACATTCTTAACACACAAAGGCATGCTATTTCATATAATTAAGCAAAAATGCATAAGCCATAATCCGGGATATTACACTCCTTAGATGCTTTACTTGGCTCCTAAGTACCTCCTTCAAGTAGAATTATTATTAAGGCGTTTAAGTGGACTTAGGAGTATGTTTCTTTGGCTTCAAGAATCCAAATCTGAGTGAAATTGCTCATTCCCGTAACAGGGGCACGGCCATGGCACACGCCCGTGTAAGTCAACTTCAGGCCATGTGTTGATTCTGTTGATTGAGGCACGGCCGTGTAAGTTGGGATTCAGGCTGTGCTTCAGGTCTGTCGATTGATACACGGCCTTGCAATTCACGCTTGGGGCGTGTCTTTGAAGGATTGGTGAGGCACGGCCATGTGACTTGAAGTCCAGGCCATGCCAATTTCTTGTGTTGGCCTAATTTGGTCCATTTTAAGCCCGTTTCTCATTCTTTTCGTTCTTGGGTGCTTTCCTGGGTATAAGACATAAAAAAGAAAGATTAAGAGCACCTTTTTACATAAATTGAGGGTTAAATAATCCAAAAGCATACTAAATGTGGGATTACAATATGTTACTTTTATAGTTTATCAATCATTTTTAAAAATTTCAAGTATTTTTATCAAATCCATTTGGCTGCTAAGTTGTGACACATCAATAATTGGGTCAGGTGTGGGTGTTACAAGATTTGGTATCAGACCCATGTTGAGTTGATTCTCAAAAAATTGAAGGTTAAGTCATGCCCAGCCATGCATGATACATATATGGCTTAGTCCTTGTAATTCGAGCTAATTTAAGTTTCTTTGTAGCTATTAAAGATATGTCTGAATGTTCGAGAGAAGCAATGAGTGAAGAAATTGAGATCCATTTACCTCAGGCTCAAGGGTAGACTCCTACCACTTGTAGCTCCTTCAACCCAATCCAATTGCCAGATTCGAATATCTGGCGTTAAGCCCTATACGAATGTAACTTAATATTTTGCTTATTTTCCTATGTATAAGTTCTACGAATATGTATGATAAAGTTTCAATCTTCAATTTGAAGTGTCTTATAGGTGTACAATGTATGATTACAGATACAATTCATGATAATAAAATTTTAGGATTTACTACTTTAACTCCTAGCGTACTGTAAGTACCTTGGAGCGTTACTTAAATAAACATATGCTCATACTTGAACTCACCATTTAACTTCCTCTGTATGCATAACATCTCGATCTTCCACTCCTTGGCGTAGCCTTGGCATCGTCCTTCAACACATACTCCTTTATAACCTGAAACATGAAATAACTTTTGTAAGTCCATAATAAATGAGTGAGTTAATCCTCACAAACCTATTCTACTTCATCACGTCACTTTATTGCTTTGCATATCCTTTATGTGTTTCTTGGCCTTCCCTTTCACCTCTGATGGGTATTCCACTAGGACTACCATTTACACACTGGAATTATCCTTCCTTTACTTAAGACCATTCCTTGTCTCTTAATATCTTTCAAGATTTACCTTTCTTTAACAATCACCAAACCATTTCCTTAACCTATTCTCGTGTGTGGTCCATACTCATGCAGCTGCTTCCTTCTTACAAGCGTACCATAATTTACAACATCATTACCTTTCATGTCTCTTTTAGATCTTATCTTTACACAAACTTTAGTCATCTTGTTCACCTTATTAATACATTTATAATTATATTTCATACTGATTTTACTATTCACATTTAGAAGCGAGGTAGACTATGCCAATTACTTAGCACAGAGTTTTCCATGGGATGTCTTTCAGGGTTCACCTTTAAAGTTCGTTGAGATTTTGATTACCCCCGAGTACCATCTCCTTTGTTTACACCTTGAGACTATATAGGATTTGCCATAACGTTCCACATGAGGTCTTTCCTTCAAAGATCACTATATACTTATTCTTTCTACTTGCCCCATACATTGTTCCTTCAGAGTTCATTACATTTACCATATTTTTAGGGTACTATACTTATTGTTCCTTCAGAAAACCCTTATACATCGTTCCTATCTTGTCTGCAAAATTTCCTTTCCTTTCATTTACTATTCACCACAAGGCGTTCCTTTGAATAGATGACACAAGGGCCACTCTTTAGATTGCACCATGAAGGTGTTACTTTAACAGAGGTCGCCACAAGGGCTTTCCTTTCCAAAGTTTGCCACAGAGGCACCCTTTTCAATTAGTACTCACTACAAAGGTATCATTTTCAGTCAGTACCCGCCATGAAGGCTTTCCATTCAAAGATTTTCCACAAAGGCATCCTTTTCAATCAGTACTTACCACAAAGGCTTTCCTTTCAAATATGCCACAAAGGTATCCCTTTGCAATCAATACTCACCACAAAGTCTTTCCTTCCAAATACACCACAAAAGCATCCATTTTCTAACGTGTTTACGATAGAGTTTTGCCTAAACTCACGTTACGTGAGGTTTGCCCCTTATTGTCCTGGGTCACGTAAAAACCCCATTTGGTAATAACATTCCTTTAATTCTTCCCATATGATGCCATAACCCACCAATTATGGTCTTATATGATATGGTGTTTCCATATGACACCATAGCCCATTAGCTACAGTCTTACACGATATGGTCCTTTCAATTGAAATGCCATGGCCATGGACTATTCCTTTCAAAGATTCGTGTTTAAAGTCTCTAAGAACCCCTTTAGATGACTCGAGACAGACACAGACTCTCAAATATCACCTAAATCAAATAGACCACACGGTTGTGCCATATGTTTGTGTATGGCACACACCTGTGTATCAGCCCATGTGCACCTAAATGACCCTTTTCCAACAAGTAACTTATCCCTAGTTCACTTAGGTTACTAGCAATCACTAAATCATCAATCAACCTATTACAAAATATAAAAAATATACCAAAACACAATCTTAAATCTTCCATCCTAAGTGCCTAACCAATATGTCACAATTGGTACCTCAATTCAACCATTTACAAACACAAACCGAGAAACTTAACATTACATGCCATTTCAAATCACAAGCTTATATTTTCACACTTGTAACCAAAATGCCTATTTACATGCCACTTATAATCTATCCCAAAATGATAAAAAAATCTATCGAGTTGTTGAACGGATAGTGTGAGCTCGACTTCATTCAAACCGATTAGAAAACTTCTAATGATGTACAAGAAATCAAACAAAGAAAATGTAAGCAACACAATGCTTAGTAAGTTCGTACAAAAATTTAACTTAACTTACTTGAGTCTAATATAACATAAGCATTGAACATACAATTTATACATTTAAGAAACATGGTGTTCATTGATGGCCTATGCAAACCACAAACCAACAAGGTTAGTTCCTTCACAATATAAACATAAAATATTGCCATGCTTATGAATCATATCCAAATGGACATACTTGGTACATATATCAACATTCACTTATAACAAATTTTACTATCATTTCCATTTTATATGTCCCATTTTTACCCAATGAACTATAGCGAAATAATGTTGGATACTCAGGATCAAAATGCTCACATGAGCTACGGGTCGGGATGAAAACATTGCACGATGTTGCTCACACAAGCTATGAAGAATCCGCAACAAATGTAGGACCTTAGCCATCAGTAAGACATCCAAGACTAACACCGAAATCATAATAACCCTAATGACATGTCATTTGTATCCTAGCCATTCACTAAGTTCATACGGGCCTCATTTTATATCCAAACTTCCAGTCATTTAAACATTGACATATTAACATGAACATAACCATATTCATTTCCTTTTTCAATCACCAACACCAATTATACTATTCCTTGCAATTTGATCCATTCAATATTCAAGATTATTGCACAAAGAAATTCAATGACAATCATAAATAAACTTATTAAATCATGTAACCAATAATTAAAACGGCTTATACATTATACAAACTTACCTGAACCGAAATAGCAACAAACATGACACCAATGACTACTCAACATTTTTTTTCCTTTTTCGCGTTTGTCTACCAGTTGATCCCTTTCTTTATCTGTAATATAATTTAATTCAATTATCAACTTCAATTAACTTATAATGTCAAAATACATGCACATGACCCTTAAGTAATATTTTACATTATTATCCTAAACTTTTAACTTTTATTCAATTTAGCCCCTAAAACTAAAACTTAATTATTTTGCACAATTAACCCAAAAACCTTAGTCTTTGAAATCAATATAGTCCTTTAATATCCCCCAAGTAATTAAATTTTACAAAATTCCTTGTTAAATTCAATATTTATCAATTTAATCCCTAAACTAAAATTAACTAAAATTACTTTACAAAATAGTCCTATTTAACAATCAAACTCATACATATATCATTTTACTTCATAAACATATAAAACCATTAATGGAAAGTTTTAAAACCTTTAACAGTTTTATGAAATATAACTGTATTAGCTAGATTAAGCTACAACGATCTCAAAACATAAAATTTACGAAAAATAGGCTTGAATTACATATGATGTAATGAGAAGAAGCTTGGCCAAAATCTTCCTACTCAAAAATAGTGATTTTTGATTAAGGAAGAAGAAACTAAAGTGGAAAATGTGGTTTTGTTTACTTAACTTATTTTATTTTTAACTTAATATTATTATAACATATAAAACTTTAAAATTTCCAAGCACTAACCATCCAACTATAAAAGAATGGCTTAATTATCACTTAGACCTTCACACAAATATTAATTATGAAATTTAACTAACTAAAATCATTATTGATTATCTTTTACCACTTGTATGATTTAGTCCTTTTTCCTTAATTAACCAACCAAACATCAAAATCACTAGTCCAACTTTTAATATGACACTCTATTAGACAAGTAAATATTAAATAAATAATATTTACTGACTCACTGATTGGAATTGTGGTCCCAAAACCACTATTTCCAACACCACTGAAAAAGAGTTATTACATTACTTAAACATATCATTATACATACATCACACTAGTTAACCAATCGTTAGTTATCTACCATAAAAATCAACAAACAAATGGTAAGCTCACACGATATTGTACACATACATATCATATTCTTTCTTTAAGCACATACATACCACTACCTTAGGCAACCTTTATAAATAAACGACATGATACATACAGGTCACATGACATCGTCTATCATCTAGAAGGCAAGGTACAGAGACTCACCTAGGCCCATTTATCCTCATCAACTTAGCTAGTCCAAACACCAGAGCCTCATTTGTCCTAGCAACTAAGCATATCAATCATTTATTGGTTAATCTAATGGTGGCCAATCTTTAGAAACCCAGAATCTTAAATTATACAGAAGCTTTGAGAGTCTTACTTTACTTTTTTCTTCAATCCACAAGTACAAAGAGGTAAGGAAGCTTACCAGTTTCTTAATTTCTCTACTACCAGACTTCAATTCGCACAACTGCTGCGACATGTAGTGCTTCCTTCAACGACATGTTCTTCTTCTTCAAAGTGATTGAAGAGGATGATGCTATGGAAAGAAAATTTGTAAACAAAATTGAGAAAATTTTGTCTCCACACACTTATATATATACTCCTTTGGCATGATCTTCACCGACCATCACAACCATTCATCCTTAATCATTTTGTCTTCCACTATAGAACCAGCCACTTCTAATCTAACTAAACCAAAATTGAAATCCAACTAATCACAATTCAACCACTAAAATTTTTGAATTTCTCGGTGGAGTTCATCAATTTGCTAATTCTTTCAATTTAATCTTAACTTTCCTTAAATTTCAAGTCAATAAAGATAATTGGGTGTTACATATCCAATGGTTCCAATAGATCACAATGCCAACATATCCACTTAAACGCATATAGTTATTGTTTTATACACACTTTCACTTACCATATACATTTGATCACAACGTTTTCATATTCATTTATAATGCACTCATCAAGTGCTAATGCTCAAAGAGCCATATCATATAGATTTCATATAGTGTGCATAGAACCAGCAAGCCTCATATCATATTTAGTCATAAGCATATAGCATTTTGCAATAACATCTCCATATGCATCACATATCATATCACAATCTCATAGGCGTATTTGCATAATAATAATAGATTGATTGAGGAAACTTACACTCAAAACTTAGATTAGGTGTTTAGGCCAACCTAATCTCCCATTTAACTTAAAGAATTGTGCCTAGAAGCACCATTTTCGATCACTCACTAGATCACTTTCATTCAATTGCCGAAGGCTAGAAAAGCTTTTCTTTGCCCTTTGATTTGATCGTAGAGGCTCCCGTTGGATCCAAAACTTTGCATAGATATTAAACACATTAAAAATTCATCATTTATAGCCTTAATCACATTCAAACAACAGCAAAATCGCATATCTACGCTTTTCCCCTCCTAATATCGAAATCTAACTAGTTAACTGAAATAAGAGATTTTATCATTCAATTTCATTTTCTAATCCTTAAATATGTTTCTAAACATCCTAAATATCATATTATTATATATCTAAGTTATCAAATCACCTAATTTATCAAATCTAGGTTTCCCAAAAATTTAAGCATACAAGATTGATTTACGAGGGAAAACTTCAAATTCGTAAAAATCCTTTAACGATCCATAAAATTGAGTTTATAAACCTTTTAATTTGTTCAAAATAAGTTAAAAATCAATTTAAAATAGCAAGCTAACTTTATATTTCGAGTTTCACCATTTTTAAGCTAATTTTCAGTTTAAAAGCTTTAGATCTATTGAAATCTTGTAATAGTTAATCAAATCTCAAATCATAAAAACAACAAGCTTAGATTTAACAATATGAATCAAAACATTACCTCAATTTGAGAAGAACAATGAATTGTATATCTAATACGACAAAAAATGTTTGAAGAGGAATGAATAAATTAATGAAAAAGCATGAACTTTCTTTGAAATTGGAAGATGATTTGATGTTTGAAAAGTAGGAAAATAAGTAGGGATGAGTTAATTTTGAGAGAAAAACTCAGATTTGATTTTAGAAAAATTTTCAAATGGCTAAAGTGATGGAGGGAAGTGATGTTCTTGAGTTTAAATATGCAAGGTGAGGAAATTTTTTTAAAAAATTTTGGGAAATTTGAATTTTAAAAACTTTTAGTTTTCACCCTTTTTCGAATCAGTCCTTATTTTAATTAAAACACAATTCCTTAATTATTTTTCAAATCCGGTTTCATTTTTAAAATCTGGTTTAAGAAAATTAATAATCGAACACTTAATTTTAATTCTAATTTTTCTATTATTTTATTTAATTACTACAATCCTAATTCTAGAATCTAGATCGAATATTCGATCCACTAATCCGATTCTACTAACCCGATTCTTGGGATGTGATAGTGGATGCTTTTGGCAAGTTAGAACACGAACCAATTAGTTGGTATGTGAATTAGAAATATATGAATTGGACATGGTTGGTACCTAGTTGAAATGGGTTGATTTGGTTCATGACTAAGGTATATAAACTATTAAAGGGTTGATGAATGTATTGTATATATTTTGAAAGTGAAATGGCAAGTATGAATAGTTTTGGCATATCAAAACATTGGTAATTGAATGAATTGGTTGGTGATTGATTCATGGCATGAAATGTTACTATTTGATTTAAGTTTAAGTGATTAACATCTTGATAAAGAGTTAAACATAGATGTTTGAGTTTGTTTGTTATGTTTTGGTAAGCTTTTGATTCAAATGAAATGCATATTGATGAACATTTTGGTTGGTATGTTTGAAAACATGGAATAGGTACCAAATGGCTTAAATTTTACCAAAAAAATTCTCGTCTTAATGAACATTCCTCCTTGTCGCAACGTCGAGTGGCTTGATGTTTTTATGTGACAAACTGTTTGGTGGCGTCACGACATCGGCCCTAAAATTTTAAAACTTTGCAATTTGGTCATATTTCATACTTCAGTTGACAAAAGAGCTTTTGTAAGCTCAATTAAGCCCCAGAATTGACTGTTTAGCATGGAATGAGTGTGATTAACATTAAAATTACATGTGTGAATGATTGTTATACTATGTATTTGACTATAGTTGCTCCAGCAATAAATGTGACATCTTATAGCTCGGACTTAATGATCAGGTCGGGCTAGGGGTGTTACACCACCATTTTATGTGTTACACCCCACTTCTGACCCAATTGTCAGATCCAAGATGTGAGATGTCACATTTGTCGTCGAAGTAACTACAAACTCAATTCAATATCCAATAGATGAATCATGTGAACAATTAAGTTTAAAAACTTCTAAAAAAATTATTTATTCAAATTCGAGTTATAAGTAAGCTTACAAAAGCTCTCATGAAACACTAGTAACAAATGAGAGACCACAACATAAAAACAACTAAAATAAGGGTTTTGTCATGACATTGAAGGATGAATGTCGTGACACTGAGGGCAGTACATGATGTCATAACTTCGGTAAGGTGAGTCATGACCATGAAGATAGTAAATTGGCATCGTAACTTCAAAGGGAATGTTGCAACTATGAAAATAGTTTCCTCAAATTTTTTCATCATTTCCCACAAACCTTCCAAGCATCAATCCCATCTGGACTAAATGACCCAAAAGCTCAATTCATCACATTATATGCATTAACACAATTTCCAATTTACCTTCCTTAGCATATCAAACACCTATTAATACATGATCACAAGTATATATATCCATTTACTTGGTAAGCAAGAAATAAATCAATCAAAAGCATAACATAACTAGCATAAGCAAGCAAATAATTACATCACTAGATTAGCATACATACATACTATTAAACTTATGGTCATATTCAAGTATAAACATTTCCTACCATAAGTACCAAAACGACAATTTGAACCTAAAGACCAACTCAAACATTAGGTATATGCCACTTGCTATAAGCATAACAAAAACTATACAATCTTTGCTAAGTCGAGAATTGAATTCTAGATGTTGTCAAACACCTTGAAACTTTGAGATCTAATGTTACTTGTGCACAAAAATAAACAAAATTGTACCTTTAGCTATAAAGTTTAGTGGTGTTAACATGATTTAAAAAAATAATCAAATAGAAGCAAGATACCAAATACAACTAACATGTAATTCAACTGTCATCTAAATTATGTTTGTATTTCTTGTATATGTACTTAGCATCATACTTTATGTGTAACACCCCAAAACCGGCCTAGACGTCATGGCTGGATCTAGCATGTCACATGGAAGGGTTGTTAAGAAAGTTGCGTGTTTGTAAAATGTTTTTATTCTTTAAAACTTCGAGTTTAGGTGTTTGTTGTTAAAAACCCGTTTAGCTCAATGTCCATTTTTGAAAAGTTGTAATTAGTTTGAAAACTACTTTTATTAGGAGAATCGAGTTTGAATTATTGGTAAAATCTTGTTATTAACAGAAATCATATTCGGAGAATTTTGAACATGTGATGTTTTGAAAACTATTTTCGATGTTCAAGAGAACCCGATGTTTATTCAATTAGAGCTTGGAAAACCGTTCGTTAACATTTTGGTAAAACCAACAAGTATTAAGGTTTTAGAAAAATCCCGTATCGGACATTTAATAATAAGCAAAAACCAAATTAAAAGTTAAAACCAAATAAAATACCAAAGCCCTTATTACAAAACATAAACCAAATTTAAAATAAAATTTAAGGTAAAGGAAAACAGAATTACTAAAGAAAAGATGTATGGCCACCACAGAGTCCGCCTCAGCTCCAAATCCTCAATGCTGGGGATTACCTGCAACATTAAAGCAGAGGGGTGAGTTACGAGAACTCAATGTATAATTACCCATTTGGACAAAACTAGACCCAAGCCCACAGAATCAAATTGGGCCTTAGCCCATACGGAAGTACAATGGCTCGAAGCCCATACAAAAACATACTGGGCCTTAGCCCTATTAGCGAGATAACACAGATAATACATGCAATTCAACCCAGTCCAACCTAATGTTCCATCCGCTACACACCACCCGTATCCAACCTAACACACCTGTGGGGATTTCTACAATCAACCCTCCATCCGCTACACACCTCGATAGGAGTCACGCTGCTCATCGCCGAAATTGTGGAAGAGCTACCAGACTATCAAAATATATGTGGCATAGCCACCAAACCAAAATGTGGTAGAGTCACCGAAATACACTTCCCCAATCATAATAATCATCCCAATCCCATGCAACAATGCATGCATGAACGTACCGATATAGCAGTTAAACAGTTTACATCGTCATGCCAAATCTAACTGAAAGGGTATAATCGTAAATTCACTCACCTGGCTATTTCCAAACTTACCCGCTAAGTATATCTCGTGAACTTACCCATTAAGGGTATTTCGACTTTTAACTATTACACTAAATAATACATTACGAAACAAATAAAGGTGTGAGTTTACACACCTGATTACGCGAAGAACTATACCCTCCTGATCGTCGTCAACCTTACTAGCGCGGACAACAACAATTTTCCTATCCCAAATAGATGTTGGCTCCCTTCCACAACCCACAAAAAATCTCGAATCGCTAACACCTTACGCCGTTTGAACTTGGGAGCAGGATCTACAAGTACACTCTCCTTAGACTCCCTTAAAGCAACCCCCTTAGATTGACTAACACTCGCCTTGATTAATGAAGAATCGCACAATCAATAGATTCGGCTAAGGCTTAGATCAAAAAGAAGTCGACTGAAGAGAGATTTGACCCTTAGTATTAAGAATGAGCCAAAAGGAATAGCAAGGTTCGGCCCTAGTAGCAAGACCCTAGAACTCTTGATTCGGTATTTGCAATAAAGGAGAGAAGGCGATTTAAAAGATGACAGGAGAACTTTAGTTGAAGAAGAAAGAGTAGCAAAAATACTGAAAAAGAAGAGGGAGTTTCGGCTACCAACAAATGAAGAAGAAACTGATTCAAAAATAATAGGAGAAAATTCGATTGATTCCAAAAGAGAGGTAGAAGGAGATTCATGCTATAGCGTAGCAAGATAAAGGAAAATCGATTCACTTGGGACCAAAGGGGCTATTTAGCTTAAGGAAAGAAATAAAAGAAAGACAGCAAAGGAGAAGGTAAGTTTCGACTATGATAAGAATTAAAGAGAAAAGGGGACGAAAGTTGAGGAGAAAAGATGAAGAAAAAAGAATGCACAAGTGGTCAACTTCTCTATATTCGGCTAATGCACAAGAGAGGAGAAAAGATGAAGAAAATGAGCTGAGATTTTTGGCACAAACAAAGAATAAGAAGACCCGAAATGAAAACCAAAAGAACCTTGCAAAATTCGACACACACACTAATAAAAACTGAAAATGCTCCCTAAGCACCTCTCTCACTTTTGGCCAAACACTTCACACACTCACTCCCACGATTCTCTCCTTGATTTCCTCCCCCACTCACTCTCCATCCACCATTTGAAATGGTTGACCAAGTCTCACTCCTCAATCTCCTCTACACCATCCATTTAAACCCGTTTGACCAATTCAACTTCTCCTTGGTAGAGTCCCACGCCTACTCTACCACCTCTCCACCTTGGACACAAAAATAAAGCTCATTGTTGTAGCAGATGGGATTCAAACACTCTCCCCCTTCCATGCTCCCTTGAGACGCCAACCACTAGGCCACCTAGCTACTTGTGACATCCAGACACAACAATTATTCTTAAGGCCTGCTTCCATTAGCTCTCCCCCCTTTGGTGCCCAAAAAGCAAAATTTTACAAAAGCTTTGGCTCGAACTTGAGCCTCCCGGGACCCCAAACACACCCAAACAACAAGTTAAACGAGTTAAACGCATGCAATAACACAAAAATGCCAGACCCCTATTTTTAGGATGTTACAATTCTACCCTTTAAAGAAATTTCAGCCTCGAAATTTACCTGATTAAAAGAGGTGAGGGTACTACTGTCGCATTGCCTCATCCGGCTCCCATGTGGCTTCCTCTGAACCGTGGTTATGCCACAACACTTTGATCAATGAAACCGATTTCCTTCTCAATACTTTAACATCTTGATCGAAAATCTACACTGGTTCTTCTCCAAAAGACAGATCAGATCTAACCTCAATTTCTTCCACCGGTACTATGTGAGATGGATCTGAATGGTAGCGCCTCAACATCGAAACATGAAATACATTATGTATCTGACTCAACTCTGGGGGTAATTCAAGCTGATAAGCAATTGGTCCCACACGTTTCAACACTCGATAAGGCCCGATGAATCTGCGGCTTAACTTGCCTTTCCATCCAAATCTTAAAACCTTATTCCAAGGTGAGACTTTTAAAAAAACATGATCCCCCACTGAAAATTCTATCTCCCTACGCTTCAGATCCGCATACAATTTCTGTCTATCAGAAGCTTCTTTCAACCGATCCCGAATCGCTTAACCTTTTCCTCCGTTTATGAGATCAATTCCGGACCCAACAACTGTCGCTCATCTAACTTTGTCCAATAGGTAGGGGTACAACACCTATGACCATACAATGCCTCGTAGGGTGCCATCTGAATGCTAGATTGATAGCTGTTATTGTACGCAAATTCCACCAATGGCAGATAATCTTTCAACTACCCCTGAAGTCAATCACATAGCCCCTTAACATGTCTTTCAGAATCTGAATTACCCTTTTCGACTGACAATTAGTCTGTGGATGAAGTGTTGTGCTAAAGTCCAACCTTGTACCCAAAGCTTCATGTAACGCCTTCCAGAACCGAGATGTGAATCTTGGGTCCCTGTCTGATATGATAGACACTAGTACCCCATGCAGCCTCACGATTTCTGCCACAAACAGCTTAGCCAACTTTTGTAACAGATAATCGGTACGAACCGGTATAAAGTGTGTGGACTTAGTCAATCGGTCAATGATTACCCACACTGAATCTTTCTTAGTAGGCATTAGAGGTAGCCCACTAATAAAATCCATCGTTACCCTCTCCCACTTCCAAAGTGGAATCTTCACCGGTTGTAGCAACCCCGAAGGCAACTGATGTTCTGCCTTCACTTGCTGACACGTCAAACATTTTCTCACGAAGTCGATAAATTCCGTTTCAAACCAGGCCACCAATACAGTTCCCGTAGGTCTCGATACATCTTACTTCCATTGGGATGCATAGTGTATGGGCTACTATGCGCTTCCCGCAGAATCATCTGCCTCAACTCAAAGTCCTTCGGCATACAAATTTTTCCATGAAAACATAGCACCCCTTCACTGTTCAACCCAAAATCCACAGTCCCTCCCCTTTTCACCTGCTGAAGCCGAGAACCCAACGATTCATCCAACAATTGCTTTTCTTTAACCTGACCTACCCATGTCAGTTTCACCTGAAGTTCTGCCAACAAACTGCCATCTTCGTAAAAGCTGAGATGAGCAAACATTGCTCTCAAATCTGATATCACCTTACGACTCAACGCATCTGCCACCACATTGGCTTTACCTGGGTGATACTCAATCGAGTAGTCATAATCTTTCAGCAACTCTATCCACCTCTACTGTCTTAAATTCAGCTCCTTCTGGGTAAGGAGATATTTCAGACTCTTATGGTCCGTATAGATAACCAACTTTTCTCCAAACAGATAGTGTCTCCATATATTTAGGGTGAACACCACTGCAACTAATTCCAAATCATGAGTGGGATAGTTCTCTCATGCGACCTTAGTTGACGAGATGCATACGCTACCACCTTCCCTTCTTGCATTAACACACAACCCAAACCTGTGTGCGATGCATCACAATAGACGACAAATTCCTTGCCAGCCTCAGGCTGAATCAACACTGGTGCCTCTATCAGAATCTTCCTTAACTTCTCAAAACTTTTCTGTTGTTTATCGGCCAAAGAAAATGGTACTCCTTTTTACAATAACTTGGTTAAAGGTGCAACAATCAATGAATAGTACCCATCCAAACCCAGAAAATTTCAAATTTCTAACACTGACTTTGGTGGATTCCAATCCAATACAGCTTCGATATTTCGGAGATAAACCCTAATCCCCTTGGCAGAAACAACATACCCCAAAATGGTCACTTCCTTTAGCCAAAATTCACACTTACTGAATTTAGCATACAGTTGTTTTTCTCTTAACATTTGCAGCACCACACGAAGATGTGAATCATGCTCCTCCTCCGTTCTGGAGTATACCAAAATGTTGTCTATGAACATGTAACACCCCTAACCCGTATCCATCGCTGAATTAGGGTTACGAGGTATTACTTAACATAACATAACCCCAAACAAGCATCTACAAATAAATAATTTACATGCATATCATTTTTTTGTTTATATATTGAAATCAACTAACATGTAATAAAATTAAACTACTTGTTTAGTTATATACAACAAGATCGAATAGCATAAACATGTACATACATTTCGTGCATAACATTCAATATTCATATGGTCTTTACCGAATGCATAATAGGTAATAATGAACTTCTTTAGCATGCTTTAAACATTACCTTATCTATCCCTAATGCGTATAACCCACTTCATGTAAGAGGTATTCTTATTCATTACAAACAAAGGACCCAATTCATTAGGTCATCGAAACACCATCCTCTAAATATGAACATGCTATAATCACTTTATTGAAATGGCTTAACCATTTTCGAAACCAAATATACAAACACCAAACCTTATTTCACACATTCATTCTTATAACCAAGCATCAATCACATACACAACGTGAATCATACCTTCATCATAATATATTAACATGACCGAACTCTCATAAACCCAAATATCATGTTTTAGCCATTTTTTGCATGGCATAAATAAATACACAAATACATATACATATCATTTGCAACATTTCCAAAGGTAACATAGCCTATACATGCCATTAATACAAAAGATCAACTTTAATAAGGTACCAAAATAGTAGTTGATAGTGTGCTTGACTTTGACAAGAATTTTCCGAGTACGAGCTTAAACTTCAAAACCTATAAACAATCAAATAAAATCAACGGTAAGCTTACTTAGCTTAGTAAGTGATAAGCAATGGTTTTTATGATCAACATTTCAATAACCGAACTTTAAATGAATCAATTCAATCGTAAAAGAGCTCATAATCATATACATATGCAACCAATTAACATGCAAGCCTTACCTATTTTCATATACCTCAAAATCGCATATTATTATACCATATTTTCAATCTGAATAAATACCTTAATTAATATATACACATCTCATCCTATAATTTCATGAAGTAGGAATAACTTACCTCGTTAATACCATATTGCCCAAGATATCATGCATCATTTTCATAAATACAATTTTTAAATATCTCCATTCATTAGTCAACATTTGGATGATTACATTTCGCATACTTAATGCCAACTTCCCGTAAAGTATCGCTCGCATAGAGCCATTACTTTACATTTCTGCACACTTAGTGCCAATTTTCCATAACGTATCGCTCACATAGAGCCGTTACTTTACATTTTCGCACACTTAATGCAAATTTCTCGTAACGTATCGCTCACATAGAGCCGTTACTTTACATTTTCACATACACAGTGCTCATTTACAAATCTCCTCTTCTTGTTCACATTAAACACATATATAAATATCCACATTTTGTACATATGTTATACTCATATATCCATACTCTAGTCGAACTTATCTTACTATGTCTATTTAACACATTCGGCCTCATTCATATAAGTACATAGATAATTTTTTCAATCACACCATCACCTATCTCATGGTCCACGATTAATTACTACCTATCCCATACTTATATAACCACCACAAATACACCAAGTTTCCACATAGTTCAATCACACAATCAGCTAGTATATATATTAAATCTCATTCCATACCCTATTCGACTAAATCAAAATTTTAGTATGTTTATTTTCTTTTTACTACTCATGAGATGTATCCAAACACATGTATATAGTTAACCACATTCGACTAACACACTATAGGATTCCATATCTCATTCGACAATTCAAAAATTATCAAAACCATTAATTTATTAAAACGTATACATTACATTATAAACGTACCATCATCATTGCACCAAAAGCTAAAGTTGGTCACAGAGGGTCGGCTGATAACCATAAATGTGGAGGAAGACATCATCGCATCTGTTACTAGTGATGCACCATACATAGAGAATGATACTGAAGCGATAGAGTGTTCCTTTCGATCATTAGAGTTTGTAAATACAACTTTCATCATTGAAGGAAGCAAGCTCCCGGTGCCCAAAATCTCTGAAGCAACAAGGATGAGTCTACAGCTGACAGTAGGAAAAGGAGCATTACCTGAGAGGGGACTTGGAAAATACCTTCACAAATGGGTCGAAGTGCCGAGTTTCGTTGACAAGTGTGATCGTTTTGGTTTGGGGCATAGGCCAGATGCCAAACAGAGAAAAGAGGAACTGGAAAGGAAGCATGAGAGACGAAAGGCACGATTGAATGGTGCTAAGGTTAAATAGGGCTCAATGACTTTTCTCCGTATATCTAATACATTCGTGTTGGGAGGAATTATCCACCCAAGACCAGAGAATATGATTGATGGAAAGGTTGAAGACATGATGAGAGCTTTGAGCATTGATGTCGTGTTTGAAGAGGATCTAAAGGAAGTAAATTTAGCGGGCATTCGCCCCTATGAGCTTGAAAGTGTTCTGGACAACTGAACTGCAAAAGAAATTCCTGTAGTTTTTAGAACTAACACAGAGTAATGTTCAAAACACACTTTTTGTTTTAAGCCTAGAAACAATAAGAATCTTTTGTGAAATAGGCTCATGTTCAAACATCCTTACTTTCAATAAAAAATGCATTTTTGTTTCATGAAGGGCAATTATTCTCTTATTCTTTTTTTTCATTCCATTCATAATCATAACATAAATAAGTTATTCTTAGATTCATTGGGTATTCTTTCATACCTTCCATAGGTCCCCAACTATCGATGTCATGAACAACGTTGCTATGAACCCAGAATTCTCTTGTGAACGAGACATGTGTTTAGAGGGGTCTCAGGATTTTACAGATGACAGAGACTGTAGCTTATCCCCGAATTTGTTGAGGATGGTAGAGCAGGAAGAAAAGCTGATTCTACCTCACAAAGATACAATTGAGAATATGACTCTGGAAGAGGGGAAAGAGGTGAAAATTGGCACTTACATAAACGAGAAAATAAGGCATGATCTCATTAAACTTTACTAGAGTTCAAAGATGTCTTCACATGGTCATATCAAGACATGCCTGGGTTGAGCGCCGATATTGCAGTACATCGTATCCCCATAAAATAAGAATGCAAGCTGGTTTAACAGAAGCTTTGAAGGATGAGACCCGATGTTGCAGTCAAAATAAGAGAAGAGGTCAAGAAGCAATTTGATGCTGGGTTCCTACAAGTGGTGAATTACTCAGGATGGGTGGCCAATGTTGTCCACGTTCCCAAGAAAGATAGGAAAGTACGAATGTGTTTCGATTATCGGGACTTAAACAAGGCTAGTCTAAAGGACAACTTTTACTACCTCACATCGACACTTTGGTGGATAACACGGCAGGTTATTCATTGTTCTCCTTCATGGATGGTTTCTCTAGATACAATCAAATCAAGATGCATCATGAAGACATGGAAAAAACCACATTCATAACCTTGTGGGGAACTTTTTGTTACAAAGTGATGCCATTCGGGTTGAAGAATGCGTGAGCAACATACTAAAGAGCTATGGTAACCATGTTTCACGACATGATGCACAAAGGGATTGAGGTCTACGTTAACGATATGATCGCGAAATCCCGAACAGAGAATGAGCATATACAAGTTTTGAGGAAACTATTCTTGAGGTTGAGAAAATTTTAGCTAAAGTTCAATCCAACCAAGTGTACTTTTGGGGCTAGGTCAGGAAAACTGCTTAGTTTCATAGTCAGTGAAAGAGGAATTGAGGTCGACCTGAATAAAATCAGGGCTTTACAAAATTACCTTCACCATGCACTCAAAAGGAGGTCCGAGGTTTTCTGAGAATAAATTATATTACTCAGTTCATTTCGCAATTGACTGAGAAGTGTGACCCCATATTCCGTCTTCTTAAAAAGCACAATCTAGGCATTTGGGACGATGAATGCCAGAAGGCTTTTGACAAGATTAAGCAATACTTGTCTAATACTTCAGTGCTAATGCCACCTAGTCTTGATAGACCGTTGATTCTGAATTTGATGGTATTCGATAATTTAATGGGATGTGTGCTCAGCCAACACGATGAAACAGGGAGGAAAGAAAAGGCGATATATTACCTCAACAAGAAATTCACTGAGTGTGAAATGAGATACTCGCCAATTGAGAAATTATGTTGTGTCTTGGTCTGGACAACTTGAAGGTTGAGGCAGTACATGTTGTACCATACGATTGGTTAATCTCGAAAGTGGACCCTCTCAAGTACATGATGGAGTCAACCGCTCTGAATAGGAGAATAGCCCAATGGCAGATTTTGCTCTCTGAATTTGACATAGTCTATGTGAACCAGAAGGTTGTGAAGGGGAGTGCAATAGTTGATTTTCTAGCCAGTAGAGCGTTAGATGACTACGAGCCCTTGAACTTTGATTTTCCAATGAAGATCTAATATTTGTAGTAGCAACTGAGGAAGATACCCTAGAAGGTCGTCCTTGGAAGTTGAACTTCGACAGAGCGTCAAATGCCATGGGTAATGGAGTTGGGGCAGTCCTGGTATGCCCAAGCGGAGATCATTATCCATTCACTTGCAAGTTAGATTTTGATTGCATGAACAATGTGGCAGAATACGAAGCATGTATCATAGGAATTCGAGCAGCCATAGACCGCAAAGTCAATGTGCTAAAGGTGTATAGTGATTTTGCGTTGGTGATATATCAGTTGAAAGGAGAATGGGAAACAAGAGATCCCAAATTGATCAGTTACCTAAAGTTAGTTTTGGAGCTAATTAAGGAATTTGATGATATCACATTCTTTTACCTCCCGCGGGATGAAAACCAGATGGCTGAGCCTTGGCCACATTAGCTTCTATGATCAGAGTAAATAAGCAAGAAGGTATGAAGCCCATCCAAATAAGTATCTGTGAGGCTCCAGCTCACTGCTGCAATATCGACGAAGAGGAGGAGAGAGATAATCATCCTTGGTATCATGACATTCTGTGATATGTGAAGAACCGTGAATACCCTGATCAAGTAATAGAAAATGATAGGAGAACATTGAGAAGACTGTTAAATGACTATGTTTTAGACGGAGAGATCCTGTGTAAAAAGAGGAAAGATCAGGTGTTGTTAAGATGTGTCGATGCTATTGAGGCTAGGAAAATCCTGGAAGAAATTCATGAAGGTGTTTGCGGGACGCATGCCAATGGGTTTATAATGGCCAGGCAAATCATGAGATTCGGGTATTACTGGTCCACGATGGAAAGAGACTACATCCGTTATGCCAAAAAGTGCCAAAAGTGCCAAATTTATGGAGACAAAATCTATGTGCCTCCTTCACATCTTCATGTTATGGCTTCTCCATGGCCTTTCTCAATGTGGGGCATGGACGTCATTGGGCCGATCTCACCGAAGGCTTCTAATAGACATTGATTGATTTTCATGGTTATCGATTACTTCACCAAATAGGTAGAGCCAGGTTCATATGCCAATGTCACGAAGATGGCAGTTAGCAAGTTTTTGAAGAAAGAGATCATATGTCGCTACGATATGCGGAAAGATCGTATCTGACAACGTATTAAACCTAAACAATAGCGCGATAGTGGAAGTCTGCAGTCAGTTCAATATTAAGCAACACAACTCGTCGCCATATCGCCCGAAAATGAATGGTGCAGTTGAGGCAGCTAATAAAAATATCAAGAAAATTGTGGAGAAAATGACTGAGACCTACAAGGATTGGCATGAAAAGTTACCGCTTGCCCTCTATGCCTATTGAACATCTGTTAGAACCTCCATCGGGGCAACACCTTTCTCATTGGTTTATGGGATTGAGGCAGTCTTGCCCATCGAAGTTGAAATTCTTTTTCTCCAGGTTTTGTCAGAGCTGAAGTTGGATGAAGCGGAATGGGTTCAATCTCGATACGATCAACTAATCTAATTGAGGAAAAAAGGTTAAGAGTCATCCGTTATGGTCAAATGTACCAGAAATGGATGATGTGGGCTTACAACAAGAAGGTCCACCCCAAGGTATTCCATGAGGGAGACTTGGTATTGAGAAAGATCCTCCCTATGCAAAAGGACTTCAGAGGAAAGTGGATGCCTAATTGAGAAGGACCTTATGTCATAAAAAATGCCTTTTCTAGAGGAGCACTGATACTAACCGAGATGGACGACAAAAGTCTGCCAAATCCAGCTAATGCGGACTCAGTCAAGAAGTATTTCGCTTAAAAAGGGAAAATGGGCCAAGGTGAAAACCCGCAAAGAGCGTCTTGAGTTCAAAAAAAAACTCGGAGAGGCCAAGGTGAAAACCGCAAAGGGCACTTTAAGACCAAAGGATCTTTGAATTGAAAACTTGTAAAGGGCGATTCAAATGTTTAGGGAAATAGGGCATGCGTTAGCCATCCTATACCTGAATTAACAAGGAAGAGATATGCTACATCTTTGGGGCATTGACAAAATACCACAGATCTCCTAGACACATGTTGAACTCAGAATGGTCTGCAAGAAGTACGTACAGAGAAGCTCAGGATGCGATATCTGGGTCACCAATTCCACTCTTACTCATTTTTGTACCTTAGCAAAATTTGTTTCCTTTGTTCAATCCATTCTTCACGGGTTTTGTCCCGAATAAATTTTAGTTTTATTCATCTCTATAATCTTTTTCCAAGCATTTCATATTGAAATAATGATTACTGAACTAATAATGCTTTCACAAAAGAAGTTTTACGTATTATGCTAACAGTCTCTAAATAATGCAAGAATCTGAAATAGGACAATTATTTAGAACTCACTAAGCTTAAAGGATTCGGAACCCTTGAAATAAGGGTCTAAGTAGTGACAACATCTTTAGATTCTCTATTAAAAGTATCAGCGGAATAAGAAGACATATATCGGGGATATCGCCCTAACAAACAGCGAGCAATGATAGCCTAAAAGTTAAAAGATGGATCATTCTCATGACATTTTGCATTCATTCATAATACATTAGTTAGGAGCATTTCTAAATCATGACATCTTAATTATTTGGCATAAGCAGACCCCATGAAATCAATTCTACAGAAAGATTCCCCAGAGGACAATATAGCAAAATTGATTGGAGTTACAAAAGATAGCAAATCTTATCTCCACTGAGCAGGAGTGGAGTAGATCGAAGACGATGAGCTTTAATCCCCTAAGCAGTAGGGTAGCTGGCTGAAAGATAGCAGATCTTATCTCTACTGAGCAGGAGTGGAGCAAAGCGAAAACGATAAGCTTTAATCCCCTAAGCAGTAGGGTAACAGGCTAAAGATAGTAAATCTTATCTCCACGAGCAAGAGTGAAGCAGATCGAGGACAGTAAGCCTTATCTCCACTAAGCAGGAGTGGAGCAGACTAAAGATAGTAGATCTTATCTCCACTGAGCAGAAGTGGAGTAGATCGAAGACAGTAAGCCTTATCTCTACTGAGCAGGAGTGGAGCAGGCCAAAGATAGTAGATCTTATCTCCACTAAGCAGGAGTGGAGTAGATCGAAGATAGCAAGTCTTATCTCCATGTATCGGCAATGGAGTCGACTAAAGACTATAGCCTTATCTCCACTGAGAAGGAGTGGAGCAGGCTAAATAGAGTAGATCTTATCTCTACTGTGCAGGAGTGGAGCAGATCAAAAATTACAAGTCTTATCTCCATGTATCGGCAATGGAGCATATTGAAGATTATAGACTTATCTCCACTGAGCAGGAGTGGAGCAGGCTAAAGATAGCAGATCTTATCTCCACTGAGTAGGAGTGGAGCAGATCGAAAATTACAAGTCTTATCTCCATGTATCGGCAATAGAGCAGATTGAAGATTATAGCCTTATCTCCACTGAGCAGGAGTGGAGCAGATCGTAGACGATGAGCCTTAACCCCCTAAGCAGTAGGGTAACAGACTAAAAAAATACAGATCTTATCTCCCTAAGCAGTCGAGGAGCAGATTGAAGGCAGTGAGCCTCATCCCCCTAAGGAGTAGGGAAACGGGCTGAAAATCACAAAGCATAAGCAGTAGTGGAACAGATTGAAACGAAATTTCTATACCCTTGAAGACGCAATGGATGGAATAAAGCTACCTGAAGAAAGGAAGCATCAAGAAGTCAATATTCAATAAAAAGGGGCAAAATTTGTCTTTTTTAAAGTCTTTACTTCGTTCCCATTACATGATAACGAGCAAAGAGGAGCAGCTGTAGGGCCCAAATTTATGCCCAGGCCCAAGAACAAATTGTTCAAAAAATATAGCCCAAATAGCCCAGGCCCAAAAACTAACATTAACCCTAGCCCACTACCTAAAATTACAACAGAAGTGAAACCCTAGCAGCTTTGTTTGGCGTCGCCGCCAGCAAGGACTTCCCTCCGCAACATGCGCCGGACGCCACCACCCCGAGACGTGCGCCACTTCACCACGCCATGTCAGAGACGTGCTCGATCACACACCTGCAAACAAGCACCAAATGGTTTTGACAACATCTAATGTTAAAATTATCAATTTTAAAATTTTCTATTAAAATATTTAAAAATTTCCGATATTTTTAAAATCTTAAATATTTTGATAAAGCTTTTGATATTGCTTTTTCTAGGTAGAACTTCCACTTTTCCACAGAAAAGAACTTGAAGCCTTGAAGGTCAGCGCTTTTTTTTTTTTTTTTCTCTTTAATTTTATTCTCTGAACCAACAATTAGTTTTCAGTAAATTTTCATTCTTAATTTTATTGGCTACTACCTTTGAACATATTTTTAATAATAGTTATGCTTAAGGGTCAAATTCACAAATCTACTTTAAAATCTAAAATTCTTTCATCAGAACAACCAGTAAAACAGTAACTATGTTTTGCCTTTTTCCCTTCATCATTTGCATTATCAGTTTATATTTCAAAAAAAGTATAACGCATCTTTCAAGTTGACTTTTTGCTTCTTTTTTTTTTATAGAAACGACAACTTCGTAGATAGATAAGTATGAAATTGTATGTCGAAAAATCATTAAAAGTAGGAGGTAGAAATATATCTCCAGCACACTTAAAAACTGCTGGACTACTTATACCCGAACTCTGCACACCACCCTCAGGACAACCCAGCATCCAAAATATATGTTTGAATTTAGCGCAACCCCAAATTATAAAATAAAATATAAATATAAATTATATTTATGCTAAATAATAAAAAAGTATTTTTATATTAAAAATAAAATAAATAATAACAAAGAAAGGATTGACAGGTTATAAAAATAAAGTACCCATGGCATTGGAGCGTTGGAGTTCAGTCAAATTGAAATATCAATCTGAAGCTGCATTTTAGTGGAGTAACGTTTTACTCTTGGAATTTCGGTGCCATTGAGGCATAAATTTTATAGTCCACTTTTAAATATGATATAACGGGTTGGTTTTTGATGGAATTAATGAGTTTGTCAGATCAATTTAAATATTTTTGGATTCTAGCCATTTTCATTCTAACTATTGAGGAACTTTTTTGACTTTGTCACTTCACGTTTAGGTAATTATGAATCACTTTTTAAGTCATTTCGAGTTTTAGAATTGAATTATTGATTTTTTATGGTGAATCATATTGGGTCTAGCATGGGTTCAAATTGAGTTTTCAAATTTAACTTTAACTGACTCTGAAGGAAGTAGAAGATTGTAGTTACGTTTATATCTGAAAATGCAGAGATTCCGATCAAGACACAAACCAACTGTGAAGAAGCAAGAAGCTGAAGAAAGCTATGTTAGACCACTCAATATAATTGCAGAGATAAATGCCTCGTTCAGCGTGATTGTTGAAGCCGGTTCATGTTACGATTTCATGCCTACTTTTTATTGTCTATAAAATTTGAACCTTTGTTTTCTCTTTAAGAATGCAATCTCCCTTACCATTGCACCCAACCAATCGCTTATTGGTAAAACCATAGCTTTTTACCATACCATGAGGTAAGCTATATCCAGTTTCCAGATTATGAAAATCATGTTCTAGAGAAATAGTCACTGAAACATACAGTAGCTTTCAGTTCATCATAGGCTAAAACTTTCTCACCTATTAATCATGTTTTAACCATAGCCACACACAACATGAAGGGGTAGTTTGGGTTTTTAACAAGCTCCAACCCAAAAAAGAAACGATAATGCCAGAAACACCAAAAATCACACACTAAATAAGACTGGGCACAAAAACTGACCAATATTTGCAGCAATGATTATCACAGCAGACTTAGAAGGATTGGTGAATATGCTGCATGGAGGTGTCATCCGCATTAGATGGCTCATGTTCCATGTATTGCCCCCTGCTTTGGTGAGACAACTGAAGTCCCCCGGTCAATTGACTAATAGGCTCTGGCATTTGAGGCAGCATCTCCTGGGAGCGACTACAGGAGTGGTTGCCCTTGAAACCCCAAGAGGCATTTGAGTAAGGATTCGTAACTGCACCATGAGGCATTGCTGGTTGAGACATTGAACAAAGTTCGGAGTTGATCATGTCATTTAACCCAAGAGTCAATCCCTGATTTCTGGAGCCCCATGGTTGATTTGACAGAAGAGAGAGAGCACAGTTTGAGTCAACAACTCCCGTGAAGCATTCTCCCGGAGGAATCCCGCCTCTAGGAACACCAGTTCCCCCTGGTAATTCCTGCCTGTAAAGGTTAGGCGGAGGATTCTCTGAGTTGTTTTGCCATGGATGTGGAAGCAACCATCCTGTTCCAGTGTATTGATTTCCCGGTACATGTTCCGATGATCTTGATGTTGGCCACACATCCCTTCTGGAAAGCCTTGGATAGGCTGTGAAATCCATGATAAAGCTTCCACCTCTGCTGCTTTCTGCATCATAAGCATCAAATGGGGACACCATAATTATCACACACAAAGCAGGAGCTGCAAGTCATTCCCTTGCAATTTACCGAACAAAGAAGAGTTTCAGAAACAACATGTGACAACAATCTAACCGATAATAGATGAAGAAAACCGGCTATAACGAGAGGATAATAATGATCCCGGTGGTGGTTTCCTCCGTCGCTCATTGTGACCTGCTAACCGTCTACGGCAACTCCGTTTCCTTTGGTCAAATTCAGGAAGCTGATGAAATCTGGATAGATGCTACCACAAAGGAAATCAAATCCGACATAGACCTATCACAAAGGAAAATCAAACCCAACAAGAACGAGAAACAGTCGGGCATGTAACGAAGGATAATTCTTCCTTTTGCTAACAAGTATGCAAGGAACACCTTTTTCCAGCATAATGAAACAGACAATTAAACAGTTTCGAAGTAATTAATTTTAACTGTCAATAAGGTTGCTATTTCTAAAATGGGTCATCGATTTTATACAATGCCTAAACTACTAATAATCTGACGACATATTAGCACACAAAAATCCCACAAATTCTAATCTATGCTCTTCATTACCACTAAAGGAAGTGATCAGTGTCAAAATGGAACCAAGTTCCAACTAAATAGCTTCCCAAATATGTCCCTAAATAACAGACCATCCAACATTGTGGCAAGATCTAAACAGGTTGCCAAAAGCCAAATAAGTAACCAAATATTACACTAATACAATCTCCATCATACAAATCCAAACACAAAGGACCAAAAACATCAAGCACAAAGTACTAAGAACCCACAATCTGACCCTTTTCATAACAATTAACAAAATAACCATTACAAGCTCTTCAATGAACTACTACTACAAAGGAAAGGGTGAAAATTGGAAGAAAAAAAGGAGCAAAATGGAGGAGGCATACCTGCTACATTGCTGGCAAAATCTTTGCTCAAGACCAGCAACAATGACTTTAGCTGCCTTAGAGTGCATACCACAAACCTTATGCCTTGAATAGTAAGCTTTTGCATCAGTCAGATCCACTTTACACCCTTCTACTTGACATCTTGGAGGCTGACCACCTTGCACCACTCCACCCCTGGCCATCTTACCCGACCCGGATGAGCTTGAAGACCCGATACCCGACCTGGGTCGAGTTCCCATGGTTGTACCACCACCGGTGCCAGCAGCTGATGTATCCTCAAAATAGATTTTTTGACCAAACTTCAAGCCGTTGAGTGACTCAGTGGAGGAGTTGGAGGAAGAACCACCTGAACCTGTCAAAGAGCCCGAACCCATTTCCATGAGCTCTGCCTGCCTACAGCCCATTCATGGGGTCATTTTCTTTATTTTTCGTGGGTCATGAATAATAATGATAAACAAAAACTCTTTTTTCTTATCTCAATATACAACACCCAAACAAAATAAACGAAAATGTTAGTAAATGGATTTAATTTTCAATAATCTGAATAGAACTTGAAGCTAAAAGTTAGGCACCTGACATTGAAACTGACCCCATGCCAGCAAGGTGAGTCTACTCTATTCTCAGTCTCTCTGTCACTTAAAAAAGTGAAATAAAATAATAATTTAAAAAGAAAATGAATTGGACAGTGGCCTTTACTCTTCTCGAAAGAAAGAGAAGAAAAGAAAGGCATTATTTTGTAGAAATGACTGTATACGTATTTGAATAAATTAGCAATAAACTCTATAATTACTACGTTATCATTTGTAGCCCTCCCAAATCTTTTACTATTATAGTAAAAATATGAAAAACAAAAAATATATATATCCATTAACCTTTTATTTATAAATATGTTTTAAAATACTTTAATAATGGGATATTATAGGAGTATTACATGAGAGAATGATGTGACGGCCAAAAATTGACAGTTAATTGTATTAGTTTAGTATAATCAAAAGATGTGAAGAGACACTGTTTAAAAAATCCTGCAACAGATTTTGTTCAGTGAAGCACTGACAATGGAAAACTGTAATTTCCAATGTCTCTCCCTAAATTTTTTTTTATTTTATTTTCATCCTTTCCAGATTTGGGTGAGGTGAAGCTTCACTGTTTACTTATTGCTTGATGAAATTTGGGAAAGCTAAATAAAAAAGTTGTAATTTTTTTCTGGAATTTAATTTCTTGTTTTCTTTAAATATATATATACTTAATAAAAATTAATTTATAGTTTACTTGGAAAATTTGATACTATTTTGGTAAGTGAATTCGATAAAAATACGGGATGTTTTTGTTAAGTAATAATTTTTATTGCGTTTTATAAATTCATTAAAAATAAATATTAATCAAGTATTTCAAAATTATTTTATATGAGTGAAAATCGAATTCACAACTGTAGGAGAGAAATATTTACTATTTCTTAACCCGAAAATTTCGATGTCCAGAAAAGTACAACAATGCTTGAAGGGACAGAAAGACAACTAATAATTAAACTACTTTATTTTAATGCCTTATCGTTGAGAGTGACCTTTTTATTTTATTTGTTAAAGAGAATTTCTATTTAAGGTCTAAAGGCAAAGACATGGTAATTGTAAGTGTAATCAATTTTCTATTGTAAAATCTTTAGAATATATGAAAGGTAAGTAAAAGAATGGTTCCTATTTTGTATTGCTTATTTATTTTGTTGGACCCATTATTTGTCGGAGGTAAGAATTTCAAATTTAATTGAATAATATAAAAAGGAAAAACAAAAGGAAGAATAAGGATCCAAAGATGAAAGACAACCTTTTTCCAATTTTATAATTGCTATAATTCCTTTTCTCTTTTGTGTCAAATCATGGGTCAATCCTTAAATCCAAAACCTATGGGTAATGCCGACACTCACAATCAGTACGAACTGATGGTTAAGTATACTATCCAAAATATTTCAAAAGTACAATAGTTTTAGGTTAAGTATATCTTTTTCTTTTTCAAGTAATCTAAGAATTTAATTTATTTTTGAGTAAACAACATTAAGGTTACAATTAAGTAGAATTTGTCTTAATTTAGTTGTCTTCTTTTTTATTTAATCACTTTAATTAAAATAATTATTTAAATTGATCATTGTCATTGTCATTAAAATTTTCGTTAATTTATTAACAGACTACTAACATAATACATTAATCAATTGAATGATAATATGTAATTTTTTGACAAAAACTTAAGAACATTTCCATAATTAATACAAAAACTTTTTTCCTTTTCTCTCTATAATTCAAAATGGAAAAATCTCTTTCAATGTTTCGACTTTTTTACATAAATATTATAAAAAAATTATATATGTAAATAGTATGTCAACGGGATTATGTACCAAAATGGTATGTCAGTTGTAGTGGTGCCTATCTCATAAGTGGCACCACCCTTTTTTTTAAAAAAATTATTTCTTTAATTTAAAAAATTTATTTTTATATTAGTGGTGCTTATACCATCATTGTATACAGATTTTTAGGGGTGGTGCTTATCTGATAGGCAGCACTAGTGACCCCTATTTGATAGGCGACACTAGTGACCCCTATCGATAAGCGACACCAATGAAAGCGATTTTAGGGATCCTATTTAATTGTCCCCGGTGAAGAAGAGAAGTAGGCTAAAAAAAAAAAAGATAGCGGAAGAGAAGGTAGAAGAGAGGGAGAAAAAAATAAAGAAAGGAGAATAAAAAAAAAGAAGGATAAGGTTTTTTTAAATAGAATGGATTATGATGAAGATAAATTATTTTGTTAGTATTGTGTAGTTTGTTTATTTTTATTTTATATTATTTTAATTTATTTTAAAATTATTTTGTTAGTTACTATTATAAATTATTTGTTTAGTTTAATGTTTATTGTGATTTGTTAGGTTATGAATGTAAATTTTATTAATTTTTAATTTATTTGAAAGTTATTTTGTTAGTAACTATTATAAATTAATTGTTAGTTAGTGATGACACGGAGAAAAATTGATAAATCTTGAAAATCGAAAAGAAAAATTACATCATGGATATTAGTAGAAATGGCAATAAATCGATATTACCTCATGAGATAACAACTTCAACACAAAGGAGAAAGTTGATAAGATGATAAGAGAATTGCAAGATTACAAAATGAAAGTAGAAGAAGACATCATTCAATACCTTATTACCTTAAATCAAAAGCAAAAAGTGTTATGCAAGGGTCATGAACTGATTAGAAAGAATAAAGAGCAATAGTTGACCCTTAGAGGGACATTAATAGAACGAGGGCATCAAATCATTTTAGACCAACTTTGGAAGACATTGGTACCACAAACCTATTGGAATATAGTTATATACTTCGTGAAGTTTATAATCTCTTATGGAGCAAGGAAAATAGTGAGACAAAGTGTAGGTTCGCGAAAGTTGACAAGGAAGAAAAATGTCTTTAACATGCCATGGATGGATAAATTAATTGTTAGGAAATTACCAAGAGAATTTATAAATTCAATACCCGTTATAAAGATTGAAGAGGAAGAAGATCTTGAGAAATTTCCAAATTGGACTGTAGAAGATGAATTTGAAGAGAATTCAGAATTTAATATAGAGAATTTCAGGGAGGAAGATACAGAATCGGAGATGGAAGAAAACGAAAAATGAGTTTAAGTGGTTAAATGTAAAGATAAATGTTAGAGAGTAGAGAATGTGAAAAAAATGAATAAATATGGTTGTATATGTACGAAATGAGAACTGAAAAAGTTTGAGCTTATGAATGAAAAATTTTGCATATTGATATAATTTTGATCTCTTTTTATTCATTAAATTTTTTATGTAAGTAATTTTTTTGCTGTTCGAAATTGTTTTGAGAATTTTTATTTCTTTTTTAACAGATTTAGTATTGAAAATGGATAATCAGTTTTTCGCAAGCGTTTATTTCGATGAAGTAATTTTGATAATAACAGTTGGATGTATATTTGAATGTCGCCAACAAATAGCAATGAGATTTAATAGAAATGTCTCGTTTGATGATATGAAGGAAAGGATTAGTGAAAAAATTATAAGACATTGTGGGATAAAGATCTTGAAACTTTTCTACAATTTTCCAGTTTCGACAGATCAAATCAAATTCACCGAGATGGAACATGTATACGATAAAGACGTAGAGACAATGGTCGTTCTTTGTTGTGGGAATCGGGGCGACCAAAATGCACCAATTCAATTATTTGCTGAGTTAGCTGGTGTGGAGCCAATTGAAGATCCCATTCTATTAGGTAAAGAATATGGAGCTCAAGAGTCGTGTATGGTGGTTCTGATGTCGGAGGTTGATAGTTAATCGACTGTATGTAGGATCGATATCGATCTTAATGCTCCACGAGACTGATGTGGTTGGTGATGATGGATACGATAGTAGTGATCATTCTGATCACGAGGTCGATTGTGATAGTGATCCCGATGTAGACGAGGTCCTGGATGATATCGATAATGAAGATGTGAATGACAATGGAAATGTTAGCATGTCTTCAGTCGGGAACCATATTCGACGTATTGTGATACACAATAATCCTGGGGCACACATGTCGCTTATAGACCCCGATGCGGTGCACATAGTCGAGTTTTTGGAGTACCCTGATATACTACCTGCTTACTGGTTGGCAGTAGATTCCGATCCTGAGGAGTTGTTCATGGGTCAGAGATTCGAAAGTAAGGTGCCTATCTCATAAGCGGCACCACCCTTTTTTTAAAAAAAAGTATTTCTTTAATTTAAAAAATTTATTTTTATATTAGTGGTGCTTATTTGATACGCGACACCATCATTGTATACAGATTTTTAGGGGTGGTGCTTATCTGATAGGTGGTACTAGTGACCCCTATCTGATAGGCGACACTAGTGACCCCTATCTGATAGGCGGCACTAGTGAAACAGTTTTAGGGATCCTATTTAATTGTCCCCGGTGAAGAAGAGAAGTAGGCTAAAAAAAAAAGATAGCGGAAGTGTAACACCCTGAATTAGGGGTTGTTGAAAATTTAAATATTTCCTATGTATGTGCTTGTAGAAATAAATATTTTGATTTCTAAGCATATTTAGGGTCTTGACATAACCTCGAATTAGGTCGGATTTGGAATTAAAAATTGCTTTTTAAGGGTTTAAAAGGAAGAAAGCTAGGTGGAGATAGGGTTTAAATAAAAATTGGGAGAAACATGACATAAGAATGGGCTTGGTACAAGTGGCTTGGTGCGCCTAAGAGGGTTGCTAGGGGGGAGGTTCGAGCCTCGGCAGTAACAAGGGGGAAATGTTTTTTTTTCCCTTGTGGGCTTTTTGGGCGTTAGGCTTAGGAAGGCCTTATAATTAAATAAGGAGGCTTTATGACATGAAAGGCAGGTGGGCGGAGTGGCTTAGGGTGCCACTTAAGGGTGTTGGCACGAAGGTCTCGGGTTCGAAACGCAAGGGACGCAAGGAGTGTTATTTTTTGGGCTTTTTGCGTTAAAGGCAAGAGGGCCAAGAAGAAGGCTTATAATTAAATGGAGGGGTAATTTGACATGAAAGTCAATTGGGAGAGTTGGTGCAGAAGTAATTGCTTCTTTGTTGCCAAGTCATTGGTTGAATCGTGAAGCGACATCTTGGTTTTATTTTTTTCTCTTTTTTTCTTTGGCGTGAGGGAGGGGTGTTGGCGATATATTGGACTCTTAATTGATAAGAGATTGAGCTTATTTTTTGCTAATATTAATTTGGAAGAGGGAGTTTTAGTGTTTTATTTGCTATTAAATTGTTGAGGGATTAGGAGATTAAAAGGATGATAAAAGCTAGATTTAATTGTAATAATTCAAGGTGAAAATTATCACAAAATAGAGGGTGTTTTTGAAATTTGGACTCTTTGGGGCTGTCTATAATCGGTTTGTATAGCAAAGAAAGTGCCAAAAGTTCAACAAAAACTCTTTTCTTCTCCCCAAATTAGTTTAGAATTATCCATTGTCTCATAGCCAAAATCATTCAAAACTTCCAGCTTTTCTTGCTTCCTTTTAGCCGAATATACCCCTCTCTAAGAGAAAATTTCCAGCAAATTCTTTTCTTCTTTCTCCTTTATTGTCTTTTGAATTCTCCTTAAACTCTTAGCCAAAATTTGCTCGAAATTTCCAGATTGTTGTTTCTTCTTAGCGAATACCCTTCTCTTCTTCTCAAAATTCCAGCCCTCCATCTTGTGCTTAGGCGAATCTTACATCTCCAACAAGGTCTTGCCAATTTTCATTAAGTGTGGTAAGGGTAATCATCTCTTTGGAATTAAAGTTATGGCCTATAATTCTTACTAATACGATTAAAGCAATTGTAGGAAAGTGAAACGAATTTATATATCGTAAGGTGGTTAGTGTTCAAAGGATGTATAGGTAAGGTTTCGGGTTTATGTGAAACCCTTTGGTACAATCTTGGTTTGGCCGAATAGGCTTTTGATACTAACAAAGATGATTGGCCGAATGTAGGGTCAAGATCTAGTGTTGTAGATCGGAGTTTCAAGATCTAAGAATTACGATAGTAACAGGTGTGTAAGATCTCACTACACATTATATTAATTTCATGACTTAATTGTTTGCCTTTAATCTTTTGGTTGTGATTAGCTTGTGGCATAATCATGGTTGCTTGTAAGTCCCTAACTTGTGATCTTTGATATATGATTTCTCATGCCATCACATGATTTTAAATGTTATGCCTAAATACATGATTTATGAAAAGTGATATATAAGCATGTGATGGTGGGATTGATGAGAGGAGGGGGATGATTTTTGGACTGTCGCCAGTGGTTTTGACCACAAGATGGGTTGGCCCCATCAGATTATTTGTGACCTATGGTCATCAGTGGTTTTGACCACAAGATGGGTTGGCCCCATCAGTTTAATTGTGACCGATGGTCATCAGTGGTTTTGACCACATCGATTGATTATTTGCGACTAAGTCCCAGTGGTTTGGTACCACTAGTGGTTTTGACCACACTTGATTATTTGTTACCTATGGTCATCAGTGGTTTTGACCACACGATGGGTTGGCCCCATCATTTAATTTGTGACTCTAAGTCATCAGTGGTTTTGACCACACGGGGTAGTTGAGGAGTATGGATGGTTAGGTTGGGTTGCATATTTGCATGTTAATTAATATCTTGTGTATGAGTGTTTTTCCGGGTGGGGGATTTACACACTGAGTCTTGGTGACTCACCCCCTTTCCCTTAACATTTTGCAGATGAATAGATCGCGGAGATGGAGCCGGAGAGGACTCGAGGCGGCCATGCTTATTGTTGGATTCGATTTACTTTGCTATTGTTAAAATTAATTATTTTCTAAGTTTTTATTTTGGGATTGTAATAAGGCCGCTATTATTATTGTTGGATGTTTTATTTTATGGCTTTATTTTACTCATACAAATGGAATTTTATAAATATTAAATGAACCGGTTAAAAGAAATTTTTCAAACTTAATAACTTCTACGAGTTTTCAAAGATGTTACCATCGGGTAACCAAAAATAGACTTAGTCAACTATAACTTGATGTTTTTAAAATATACATGATCAAATATTTTCAAAAGGGTTTATAAAGCCCAACTGTATTTATAAAAAGGCCCAATTGAGTTTTCAAACTCCGTTTTAATACCTTAGCCAAATTTTATTAAATTTCACCAAACTTTCAAATTGGCCCAAAATATTTTACCCAGTGACATACCAAATCCGGTCAGGACTCATGGGCCGGGTTTGGGGTGTTACATTTTAATATCGAGCAGGTTTAAAACTTCATTGTGGGGCCCAAGGCCCAAACTATTTGGTTTTTGGATAGTAGGCCTTATTATAATGTTTGAGAAATTGTTTTGGCTTGAATAGCATGGCACTGAGTCTCTGGCACCTATCCGCTCAGGTAAGTACTTCTATCAATTTCTGTGAATTCTTTTGATGAAGGGTAAAAGAGTAAAATGGGAACGTAGACTACTAGAGTAGAACTGTTGAACCCTAGGGCTAGTATACCTCAACTATACATAAGAATTAATAATTACCTAAACAACCACGTGAGTTGTCACTAAGCAAAGGATGTGGCAATCGTTATACGCATGTCTAGGAGTGGATTCTTGGGGCACGGTATTTAAGCGATCCTCGTGACTCACCTCCTACTCACTTGAATTCTACAGTGCGTAGTAACAGTTCATCCTAGCTGAGACGACACACTCACAGGCTAAACTCGATAACTAAAACCGAAAGGGACTAGCCGTTTTGATTTTAGAAATAAATAAAACTTTAGCTTTAAAAAAATGACCAAAATACCCTCGGTTTGAAAAATAACCAAAATACCCTAAACTTGTAAATTACCAAAATACCATCCGTATAAAATTTTTCAAAAAGAAATTTTCAAAATATCCTTGTTTTGTGAAATCATTAGAACCCAATTTTTTGGAAATCATTTTTGCGAAAATACCCTGAATGTGAAAAATTACTAAAATACCCCTAAGGGTAAAATTACAAAAAACGCCCTTGATTTATGATATTTCCGATATACCCATAGTTACAAACAAAATTTCCATTATATATAAAAGTGCCCAAAAACCTTACTTTGCAAAATATAGAAAACATCATTATTTTAGAAAATTACAAAATTACCCTAGCAAAGCAAAATTACCAAAATAACCTTGGTTTTCAAAATTTTGCAACACCATCAAAATGGAAGATAAATTCTTAAAATAACTCCCAAAGTTTTACAACTTTTGAACCATCCCGATTTATCAAATTTTACAATTCATCCCGATTTGTGAAAAATTACCAAAATGCCCCTGAGTTTCAAAATCACTGAAAGACCCCCGAATTTCAAAATTTTTCAAAATACCCCGAGAAATTAAGAGTTTTAAAATAATTTTTGACAAAATCATCCGAGAACCTGTATTTTGAAAAATTATGAAAATACCCCTGTAGGACAAATTACGAAAATACCCCTGGGTAGTGGAAAAACAATCACAACGCAACTACAACGTCTCTTTGGAATGAATGAATGAAAGACTGTGTGCTTGTTTGATTACGAAAGAATCACTTCTAAAACTCCTATCATAAAATTTCTTCGCGGTTAACCAAGTGAAATACTAATGCATAAAATTTTTAAACAGATAAACGCGATGGTTAGAATGAGTTCAAGGGGTCGTGGACGTCCACCGCGTGGTCGTGGTAGAGGTAGGATGACCCTGTCAGAGCTCGCGAGGTCTGATCATGGGTCGGAAATAAGATGCGGATCTGTGGCGGCGGAGACTGAGTTTCAAGATCAGACGGGAGGTAACGATGTTGTGTCACAAGCTGTATTACGGGTATTAGAACGGGTAGCTAAGGCTGGCGCGGGTGTAGGAACCCATAAATCTATGGTTGAATGACTCAAGCTAACTGAGCGAAGTATTCGAGAGGAGTTTAGGAGTGGCACCTAGTCTTGGCGGAGTATTGGCTAGAATCCATTGAAAGAATTATGGGTGATTTGGATTTCACCGCTGAGGAGAAGCTAAAGGGTATCATCTCTTTGCTTCGGGATGAGTCATATCAGTGGTGGCTCACTATAAGGGATGGAACGGTGGTAGAAAATCTTACTTGGGAATTCTTCAGGGATGCCTACCAGAAGAAGTATATCGGAACTAGTTATGTGGATGCACAGCGAAAGGCTTTCTTGAACCTGGTTCAGGGAAATAAGTTAGTGGCGGAATATGAGGCTGAATTCCTCCGGCTGAGTAGGTATGCTCGTGGTATTGTAGGTACCGAGCATGAACACTGTGTTAGGTTTGAGGATGGCCTTAGAGATGAGCGAGGATGATGATAGCTCCACAAGGGAAAGGGAGTTTGCGGTCTTAGTGGAGAAATCTAAAGTTGTTGAGGAGTAAGGCGATCGGTTAGACGAAATCAAGATAGAAATTGAATAAGAGGGCTCGGAACCTTCAAGGTTCTCGGGTAATGAGCGAAGAGGACAAGGTTTGATGGGTCGGATCAAGTCGCTAGGCTCTTCTGCATCGCTAATCCTCAATGGTCGCCTTGTGTGATAAGTGTGGCAAGTCTCACAAGGGAATGTTGGAATGGTAATCGTGAATGCTTTGAATGTGGGTCTATGGAGCATCGGGTTAGGGATTTGTCTCAAGAAGGCGCTAAGGTGAGATTAGAGGTCGAGGATAGGCCACTGAACCGAGGGGATAACCAACAACCACAGAGGGGTCGAGGTGCAGCTAGGGGTAATGGAAATGGTATCGGGCATGGCCGAGATGTTGAAGGTGCAGAGGCGAGACAACCAAGGTTGGTTTATGCAGTTGGCCATCGCGAGGAGGACGTTGTGCCAGATGTGACAATGGGTACGTTCATTAATTCTAGAATACCCCTAATTGCTTTGATTATTGTAGAATCTCCTGGTTTTACTAAGGAAGTGCTTGAAACCTTGGTTGTGAACTTAGAAATTGAGCTTAGGAAGTAAGTTTTTTTTAAGATCAGAGTGCGCAGCGTAGTGCGGTGAGTTAAGATGTACGATTATACGTTAGTAAGTAATTTCGAGGACGAAATTATTTTTAAGGGGGTAGAACTATAACACCCTGAATTAGGGGTTGTTGAAAATTTAAATATTTCCTATGTATGTGCTTGTAGAAATAAATATTTTGATTTCTAAGCATATTTAGGGTCTTGACATAACCCCGAATTAGGTCAGATTTGGAATTAAAAATTTCTTTTTAAGGGTTTAAAAGGAAGGAAGCTAGGTGGAGATAGGGTTTAAATAAAAATTGGGAGAAACATGACACAAGAATGGGCTTGGTACAAGTGGCTTGGTGCGCCTAAGAGGGTTGCTAGGGGGGAGGTTCGAGCCTCGGCAGTAACAAGGGGGTAATGTTTTTTTTCCCTTGTGGGCTTTTTGGGCGTTAGGCCTAGGAAGGCATTATAATTAAATAAGGAGGCTTTATGACATGAAAGGCAGGTGGGCGGAGTGGCTTGGGGTGCCACTTAAGGGTGTTGGCACGAAGGTCTTGGGTTCGAAACGCAAGGGACGCAAGGAGTGTTATTTTTTGGGCTTTTTGCGTTAAAGGCAAGAGGGCCAAGAAGAAGGCTTATAATTAAATGGAGGGGTAATTTGACATGAAAGTCAATTGGGAGAGTTGGTTTGGGGCACTTAAGAAATTGCTTCTTTGTTGCCAAGTCATTGGTTCGAATCGTAGAACCAGCATCTTGGTTTTATTTTTTCTCTTTTTTCTTTGGCGTGAGGGAGGGTGTTGGCAGCATATTGGACTCTTAATTGATAAGAGATTGAGCTTATTTTTTTGGAAGAGGGGAGTTTTAGTGTTTTATTTGCTATTAAATTGTTGAGGGATTAGGAGATTAAAAGGATGATAAAAGCTAGATTTAATTGTGATAATTCAAGGTGAAAATTATCACAAAATAGAGGTGTTCTTTGAAATTTGGACTCTTTGGTCATCTATAATCGGTTTGTATAGCAAAGAAAGTGCCAAAAGTTCAACAAAAACTCTTTTCTTCTCCCCAAATTAGCTCTTCTGAATTATCCATTGTCTCATAGCCAAAATCATTCAAAACTTCCACTTTTCTTGCTTCCTTTTAGCCGAATATACCCCTCTCTAAGAGAAAATTTCCAGCAAATTCTTTTCTTCTTTCTCCCTTTATTGTCTTTCAATTCTCCTTAAACTCTTAGCCAAAATTTGCTCGAAATTTCCAGCATTGTTGTTTCTTCTTAGCGAATACCCTTCTATTCTTCTCAAAATTCCAGCCCTCCATCTTGTGCTTAGGCGAATCTTACATCTCCAACAAGGTCTTGCCAATTTTCATTAAGTGTGGTAAGGGTAATCATCTCTTTTGGAATTAAAGTTATGGCCTATAATTCTTACTAATACGATTAAAGCAATTGTAGGGAAGTGAAACGGATTTATATATCGTAAGGTGGTTAGTGTTCAAAGGGCGTGTAGGTAAGGTTTGGGTTCGTGTGAAACCCTTTGGTACAATCTTGGTTTGGCGAATAGGCTTTTGATACTAACAAAGATGATTGGCCGAATGTAGGGTCAAGATCTAGCATTGTAGATCGGAGTTTTGAGATCTAGGAATTACGATAGTAACAGGTGTGTAAGATCTCACTACACATTATATTAATTTCATGACTTAATTGTTTGCCTTTAATCTTTTGGTTGTGATTAGCTTGTGGCATAATCATGGTTGCTTGTAAGTCCCCTAACTTGTGATCTTTGATATATGATTTCTCATTCCATCACATGATTTTAAATGTTATGCCTAAATACATGATTTATGAAAAGTGATATATAAGCATGTGATGGTGGGATTGATGAGAGGAGGGGATGATTTTTGGGATCGCCGATGGTTTTGACCACAAGATGGGTTGGCCCCATCGATTATTTGTGACCTATAGTCATCGTGGTTTTGACCACAAGATAGGTTGGCCCCATCAATTTAATTTTGACCGATGGTCATCAGTGGTTTTGACCACATCGATTGATTATTTGCGACTAAGTCCCAGTGGTTTGGTACCACCAGTGGTTTTGACCACACTTGATTATTTGTGACCTATGGTCATCAGTGGTTTTGACCACATGATGGGTTGGCCCCATCATTTAATTTGTGACTCTAAGTCATCGATGGTTTTGACCACAGGGGTAGTTGAGGAGTATGGATGGTTAGGTTGGGTTGCATATTTGCTTGTTAATTAATATCTTGTGTATGAGTGTTTTTCGGGTGGGGATTTACACATCGAGTCTTGGTGACTCACCCTTTCCTTAACATTTTGCGAGATGAATAGATCACGGAGATGGAGCCGGAGAGGACTCGAGGCGGCCATGCTTATTGTTGGATTCGATTTACTTTGCTATTGTTAAAATTAATTATTTTCTAAGTTTTTATTTTGGGATTGTAATAAGGCCGCTATTATTATTGTTGGATGTTTTATTTTATGGCTTTATTTTACTCATACAAATGGAATTTTATAAATATTAAATGAACCGGTTAAAAGAAATTTTTCAAACTTAATAACTTCTACGAGTTTTCAAAGACGTTACCATCGGGTAACCAAAAATAGACTTAGTCAACTACAACTTGATGTTTTAAAATATACATGATCAAATGTTTTCAAAAGGGTTTATAAAGCCCAACTGTATTTATAAAAAGGCCCAATTGAGTTTTCAAACTCCTTTTTAATACCTTAGCCAAATTTTATTAAATTTCACCAAACTTTCAAATTAGCCCAAAATATTTTACCCAGTGACATACCAGATTCGGTCAGGACTCATGGGCCGGGTTTGGGGTGTTACAGGAAGAGAAGGTAGAAGAGAGGGAGAAAAAAATAAAGAAAGGAGAAGAAAAAAAAGAAGGATAAGGTTTTTTTTTAAATAGAATGGATTATGATGAGGATAAATTATTTTGTTAGTATTGTGTAGTTTGTTTATTTTTATTTTTATATTGTTTTAATTTATTTTAAAATTATTTTGTTAGTTACTATTATAAATTATTTGTTTAGTTTAATGTTTATTGTGATTTGTTAGGTTATGAATGTAAATTTTTATTAATTTTTAATTTATTTGAAAGTTATTTTGTTAGTAACTATTATAAATTAATTGTTAGTTAGTGATGACACCAGAGAAAAATTGATAAATACTGAAAATCGAAAAGAAAAATTCTGTCATAGATATTAGTAGAAATGGCAATAAATCTGATATTACCTCATGAGATAACAACTTCAACACAAAGGGAGAAAGTTGATAAGATGATAAGAGAATTGTAAGATTACAGAATGAAAGTAGAAGAAGACATCATTCAATACCTTATTACCTTAAATCAAAAGCAAGAAGTGTTATGCAAGGGTCATGAACTGATTAGAAAGAATAAAGTGCAATAGTTGACCCTTAGAGGGACATTAATAGAACGAGGGCATCAAATCATTTTAGACCAACTTTGGAAGACATTGGTACCACAAACCTATTGGAATATAGTTATATACTTCGTGAAGTTTATAATCTCTTATGGAGCAAGGAAAATAGTGAGACAAAGTGTAGGTTCGCGAAAGTTGACAAGGAAGAAAAATGTCTTTAACATGCCATGGATGGATAAATTAATTGTTAGGAAATTACCAAGAGAATTTATAAATTCAATACCCGTTATAAAGATTGAAGAGGAAGAAGATCTTGAGAAATTTCCAAATTGGATTGTAGAAGATGAATTTGAAGATAATTCAAAATTTAATATAGAGAATTTCAGAGAGGAAGATACAGAATCGGAGATGGAAGAAAACAAAAAATGAGTTTAAGTGGTTAAATGTAAAGATAAATGTTAGAGAGTAGAGAATGTGAAAAAAATGAATAAATATGGTTGTCCATGTACGAAATGAGAACTGAAAAAGTTTGAGCTTATGAATGAAAAATTTTGCATATTGATATAATTTTGATCTCTTTTTATTCATTAAATTTTTTATGTAAGTAATTTTTTTGCTGTTTGAAATTGTTTTGAGAATTTTTATTTCTTTTTAATGATTTAGTATTGAAAATGGATAATCGGTTTTTATGGCGTTTATTTCGATGAAGTAATTTTGATAATAACAGTTGGATGTATATTTGAATGTCGCCAACAAATAGCAATGAGATTTAATAGAAATGCCTCGTTTGATGATATGAAGGAAAGGATTAGTGAAAAAATTATTAGACGTTGTGGGATAAAGATCTTGAAACTTTTCTACAATTTTCCAGTTTCGACAGATCAAATCAAATTCACCGAGATGGAACATGTATACGATAAAGACGTAGAGACAATGGTCGCTCTTTGTTGTGGAAATCGGGGCGACCAAAATGCACCAATTCAATTATTTGCTGAGTTAGCTGGTGTGGAGCCAATTGAAGATCCCATTCTATTAGGTAAAGAATATGGAGCTCAAGAGTCGTGAATGGTGGTTCTGATGTCAGACGTTGATAGTTAATCGATTGTATGTAGGATCGACATCGATCTTAATGCTCCACCCGAGACTGATGTGGTTGGTGATGATGGATATGATAGTAGTGATCCTTCTGATCACGAGGTCGATAGTGATAGTGATCCCGATGTAGACGAGGTCCTGGATGATATCGATAATGAAGATGTGAATGACAATGGAAATGTTAGCATGTCTTCAGTCGGGAACCATATTCGACGTATTGTGATACACTATAATCCTGGGGCACACATGTCGCTTATAGACCCCGATGCGGCGCACATAGTCGAGTTTTTGGAGTACCCTGATATACTACCTGCTTACTGGTTGGCCGTAGATTCCGATCCTGAGGAGTTGTTCATGGGTCAGAGATTCGAAAGTAAGGAAGAGTGTGTATTTATCATTAAGATGTATAGCATGAATATGTCAGTGGACTACAAAGTCGCTGTGTCTAAACCGACATTATATATTGGGAAGTGTTGAGGTCGGCGAAAGGTTGCATTTGGAAAGTACGAGCCGTTTTTATCCAGAAGTTGCAAATGTAGGAGATACGAAAATTGGTTGGGCCTCGCACATACACTTCAACACGTATGACAGAAGATCATTAGAAACTTGATTCCAAAACTATCTGTACGTGCATCATGCCAGTGGTGAAAGACATGCCTACCATTAAAGTTTCAGTACTGATTGCTGAAATATAGGCACAGTTCTAATATCGAGCATCATACTGAAAGGCATGGATAGCTAAACAGATGGAAATGAAGCAATTGCACGAAAATTTTGATGCGTCGTACAATAAGCTACAGGGATAGATAGACGCTATGTGGGAGTATGTGCCGGAGGCTATTATGGAGTTGCAGACACGACCTTATTACGATCTGGATGACCAACTACAATTGGGAAAAAGAATTTTCCAATAGATGTTCTGGATGTTTGATCCATGCGTGCGCGCATTTCCCCACTGTAAGTCGTTTGTGCAACTAGATGGGACCTGGCTAAACGGACAAAATACATAGATCCTGCTTTTTGCAATTGCTCAATATGGGAATAAGAACGTGCTCCTGATAGCATTTTCCATTATGGATAAGGAGAAAATGGAATCATGATAATTCTTTCTAACGAACCTGCGAGGTATGTCATTAGTAAGATAATATTTGCATCATCTCCGATAGAAGGAAATGATTAATTGTTGCAATTAGGTGTTCTGGTGTACCATGGAGATCCGTTTACTGCATCTGGCACATCACAGCTAACTTTGACCAAGATTATAAAAATGTAGACTGGCGGAGGTAAGTTCTGAGAATGGGTAAAGCATAACCTTATCTTTTCAATATACGTTTTAATGTTTTAGGGCGAGATTGTAACTTATCTTTTCTTAATACATACACAACATACGAGCTAGAGCCATACATTTTCTGGTAAAGGATGACTCGACTTGAGAGTGACATGGAGGGTGAAACGAACACACTTTTTCGATAGTGGTTGGGTACTATAAAGCCATAGTAATGGGCTCAAAGTTTCAACGAGGGCTTTTGCTATGGTCATATGACCAACAACTTGGTGAAGGGAGTTAACTCCGTGTTGATGAAAACATGACTTCTTTCAATTTTATCTGTCTTCTCGATTACGTTTTACAGTTTGGCTACATTAATGCCAAGAATGGGGAAGCAACAAGTCAACTAGAGTGAGGCGGGACACATGTTTGTCGAAGATGTCAGGGATGCAATGGCTGGAAACCATCGGATGGCAAGGTCGATGAATGTAGAAGTATATTCATGATGTCTTGAAACGTGATGAGTTACGGAGACTATCGGCCATCGACCTGGTATACCTCTTAGGTCCTAAGGAGTTGATCTCCAAAACAAATTGTGCGATTGCAGGAGGTTCCATACACTTTATTATCCTTGTGTACATGTCGTGGTAGCTTGTGCTAAAAACTCGCTCAATGTTAAACAATTTATCGATGAGGTATACACCCTCAAGCGTACGTTGCGTGTCTGGGAGAATGAGTTCCTCGTCTTCTTTGACCTGTCTACATAGGAGGTGCCTTTGACGACTTTTGAGCTTGTATCAGACAAAGAGTTACGTAGGAATTTGAAAGGTCATCCATCATCATCCATAATCCATAATGAAATGGACATTAGGGAGAAATTCGACGGGAAGCTGTGTGGCGTATGCAGATTAGCTAGTCATAATCGAGTAAATGCTCACATAGAAACTAAAATATTGAACAATCATCACGATCGGGTAGGAATTAAGCTAATGTACTCCAATGTATCTAATTTATATTACAAAGTTTGTTCCTCGTTTTAATGTTGCAATTAATCTAATTTAAATTACAAAGTTTGTTCCAAGTTTTAATGTTGTGATGAATCTCAATTAAATAAATACAAAGTTTGTTTAAAGTTTGTTGTAATTAATCTAATTTTGAATTACAAAGTTTTTCTAAAGCTTGTTGCATTTATATTTTTGCAAAATTAAATAAATACAAACTTGACTATTTAAATTGCAAAACCCCTAAAATTGATGATTTGATGGTGTTGTCCTAGGGGTATATTTTTGTGGAGGTCAATGTTCGCGTTGCGGGTGATTGCGACGATCAACGTTCTCTTCACCTGCATGTAGGGGTGTGCGAAACATAGATAAAAAATCATATGCCTAAAACACCATTAATGAACTTGAGCCGAGAGGAGTGGAGATTGCGATGGGTATGAGTTAGGAGGAGTGAAGTATTGTGGTGGTAGTGGGTTAAAGATATCAAACTCTAAATGATATTCGTGGCTTAACGAGCTCAGGAAATAGTCATCGCCTCCCAAGTCTGGATGATAAGAACTATCCCCAGTGTGTAGCTTTGGCTCTGGCTCGGGTGTAGGAGGCGAATGTGGAAAGGGATGGAAGGGTTGCCTAATTCGCATCATGTGCCGGGGGGCTACCATTGACTGCCCACCAAAAAATATGGTTTTCCCATCTCAGACTATCACCGTATGTATTCTAACGAAGGCTGCAGATCCAAAGCACGATCCATCTGAGGTATCTGTCGTAATCGATTATTCCACACTGCAATATATTCTTTATGCATTATCACCCAATAATTTTCATGTTTCCCCCTTTTGTTAATCCTGTGGATGTCCCCCAACTGTATTGGTAGTGTCGGGATATACTGTATATAGCTGAACTGCTGGAGTATTTGATCACCGTGATATCACTCCACTGTCTAGAAATTAATAATGGGTGAGTTAATGCACCATAGGTCTGAGTGGATATGGTCAGACGAGGGAATAACTGCCATAATTTTTGGACAAAATAGGGCATCCAGATAAATGAAAAATTAAACATAGTTACATTAAAGAGGGTCGAGTAAGATGAAATAATAAAATGCCATGAATATTAGAAAAACTTTGTAACAGCCCGATTTTGAGGCTAGTCAAAATAGTGGTTTCGAGAGCACTAAATCAAGGTTAGGGGAAATTATTTTGATGTTATTTTATGTGTTATAACATTAAAATAAGGCTATTTAGAAATTTTGGTGCTTTAATTTGAGCGATAACATGCTTAATTGTGAAAAAGGACTAAATCGCATAAAGTGTGAAAGTTCTATTTTACAAGGTAGAGGTACCTAATAGCTATAGAATGTTAATTTAAAGGTATTTAAAGTGCAATTAGGCCAATTAAAATGTGTTGGCCGGCCATGTGGTATAAGGAGACAAGAGCATTTAATTTTTGGTCAAAGTTGGGTGAATTAAGTGAGAAAAGATGAATAAAATTTTATAAAAAGAAAAACTATCATCTTTCACTATTCACTCATCTCTTTCTACCGAAAATTAAAGAGGAAATAGAGCATTTGAGGGTTCAAACTTTCATCCAACCTATCTCCTTGCTAGTAAGTGATTTAGGTGATTTTAATTGATGATTTTTGTATTTTTGGAGTCTCCAAAACTTAAGCTAGCTAATGAGAGGACCAATTTGCAATATGGTTGAAAGTATAAGGACTTTCTATGAGAGTATTTATGTTGTTAGCTGAGTTTTTATGGAAAAAATAAATGTTAGGGAGATGAGAAACAACTTTTGTGAAAGATGTTTGCCTGAAAACACCCAAGTAGGACTTAAATGCAAAGAATGAGATTGTGTCATATGCATGAAATAGTTGGAATTGTGAGTAGTTTTAAGAGAAATAAATGTTCAATTAGGCTTGTTTAATGAGAAAATATGTTGAAAAATGATTTACAAGCCTAGGGGTAAAATTGTAATTTTGTCAAAGTACAAGGGCAAAATGGTCACTTTTTTCCTAAGAGTAAATTTTGATGCATTATGATCATAGAAGGATGTAAATGAATGAATTTTATTGTTATAGATCAAGAAGAGCGCAGAATTAACCTTGACCGGGGAAAAGGCAAGGTTACGGATTAAGCCGTTAGTTGACGCGTTTTGCACCGAGGTAAGTTTATGTGTAAACGATGCATTTTATATATACATTGCTATTGCTAATTGGTGCATGGTACAATTGAGAACATGTAAGATTCAAGTGGATAGGATGTGGTAATTATTGAATAAATCTAGTATGAATGATGGAATGGACATGTAAGTGTGTTATATCAATAATTGATGATGGCCTAAGTGCAATACCTCCTTAATACTTAATTACGATGGGTTATGTGCGACACCGTCGTCTATTTACCTTTTTGGTGGGCTATGTGCGATACCACCCTAATAAAGATCGATAGTGGGCTAAGTGCGAAACCATCGAGTAATTTGATTATGAGTGGTTGATTAAGAGATTGTAATGTGTTGTATTATGTGACATTGTGATGCTAAGTGTAGGGAGGCATGCTAATGAGTGTATACATTAAGCTTGTGATATGGTTGGAATGTGGAAATGGAAGAAATGAGTAAGCATAATTATGAATGTGGATTGTTTCTTGTTTAGTATGTAATGCTATATAATTGTTTAGCACATACTATCTTGTTACATTGTTTACATGTAAGCTTACTAAGCTTAAAGCTTACTCCTCTTTTCTTTTCCTTTGTTTTATAGAGTTTAAGAGCCAAGCCGGGATACGCAGATAACCAGAAGATCGCCCACACTATCAGCTCACCTCAGTATATCTAGACTTAGTGATTTTGTGTATGGCATGTATAGGGGCTAGATCAGTTAGATTATTTTGTTATTTTGGCCAAAAGTGTGTTGGCCCCTTTTTAAGACAAACTATTTTGTATATTGCCATGGTTGATGGCTCATCTTGTCATTTATAAAAAGATATAGTCATTCATGGAAGTTTAAATTGCAAAATATGAGTTGTTTGATGATATGTTGAATGGATCCATGTTGCGTAAACTAGAGGGGTGAAAGGAGCTTAGCAAATAGCCTTGTTCTTATCCACATGGGTAGGCACACGGGCGTGTGTCTAGGCTGTGTGTGACACACGGTCAGCCCATGGGCATGTGACTTGGCCGTGTGTCCCCTGCATGTCGGTGTTGTAAGTCAGAGTCGACCACGGGCTAGCCACATGGGCGTGTGCCGTGTGACCCAAACAGAATACCTAAGTTTTTACACACGGGTAGAACACGGGCATGTCTAAGCCGTGTGGAGCACACGGGCGTGTCTAGGCCGTGTGAAAACCCCTGTAGGTTCAAAATGAAAATAAATCCCACACGGAGTAGGGACATGAGCGTGTGTGACCATACGGCCTGCCCACACGGGCGTGTGGCCCTATTTTAGGTGAAAATTTTAAGATAAAAAAAGGTTTCGGTAAGGTTCTGAAACCCCTCGTATGAATGTTTAAGGCCTCGTAGGCTCTCAATGAGGTAGTTATGATGGCCATAGAGATATGTCTAGTTGGAATTGAAAGATATTGATTCAAGTTATGAGGTTAATGGAACTAAGTCCGGTAATACCTCGTGCCCAATTCTGGCTTAGAATACGGGTAAGGGGTGTTATAAACTTACCCCTCTCTAGTATGATTCTCAATCATCAGACAGTATATCGGAATCGTGTATGACCTCCCGATTCCCGAATTAGTGCTCTATCTACGAAAACAAATTGTTAGAATAATATAATCCAGAAAAAAAGTCAAATAATTTTTATAATGAGTAAAAATTTATCACATATTCACAAGTGGAAATACATATGATTGGTGACTAATCGATGCCAAGAATGGCATTTGGTAAAGCGCCCAAGACTGCAGCAATATGTAACAGCCTGTTTTCAGTGAAATTGGAATAGTGGTTTCGGGACCACAAATCACAGTCCAAAAGAAAAACTTATTTTAATATTATTTTATGATCTGCATTATAATTGAAATATTGTATGAAAATTTCGTAGAGAAATTTTATAGATTACATGTCTAATTAGAGGGAAAGGACCAAATTGCATAAAATGCAAAAGTTGAGTTCTATTAGCTAAAAGTATCAAATAGCTATGGAATTCAAAATTAGAGGTCCTTATATGGTAAATAGACCATTAAGAGGAGTTAGTAGATAAATATGATGGTTCATCCATGGAAATTAAATAAATAAAAGGATTAAATTGGAAAGTAAAAATAATTAAAGATGATAAGTAATAAAATAATGAAAATATCATCATATTATCCCAAATTTTTTACATGGAAACCCTAGTTAGAAGAGTTTGAAGATAGAAAGCTTATTTGGTTCAATTAGGTGAGTATTCAAGTCCCGTTTTTAATTATTTTTATGTTTCCGAGATCGTAATAGTTTAATCTAGCTATCTCGAGGATTAATTTGTAAAGTTATCAAGGTACTAGGGTTTTTCCATGGATGAATACACATGAATTATGAAGTTTTATGGTAGAAAATGAAAGGTTGTTGATAGATAAATAACTTTTGTAAAGGAAATTTTGATGAAATTATGATTTAGAGACTAAATTGAAAAGATGTAAAATTTATGGAAAAATTCTTATTTTTGAAATATATGGATTGTTATTGTAATATGTAAAAATTGTTTAGGCTTGGAATAAGGATTAAATTGCATGAATTTCATTTTTCGAGCCTAGAGAGAAATCGTAATTAAATAAAAGTATAGGGGCAAAATGGTAATTTTGCCTAAGATGTGAATTGGACTAAATTGAATATGAGTTGTATTGAATTGATGTTAAATTCATTAGTATAGATTCAGATAGATAAAAAAACAGAGTTAGATCATGGAAAAGAAAGTGTCGGATTAGTAGATTTTGTGTACATAAACAATTATCGAGGTAAGTTCGTGTAATTAAATTGTATACATTTATATGTTGGAATTGAATGCTATATATATATGAATTGTGTAATTTCCATGTACATAAAATTAATTACAAGTCCGAAAAAACCCGATAAATGTTAAGTCTCATTTGAATAAATGAAATTCTATGGATACAAGATTCTTGAATTGGTTGTGGTCCTGCATATGTTGCGGACACACCACAGGTCGAAAGAGCGTCCCGTTATAAGCTCTCATGAGCATCTCGATATTTGACCCTCTCAAACTTCCTGTTATATGGTTCTTGTGAGCTTCCTGTTAATAGCTCTTCGGAGCATCCCGATCGGTCGTGATCCTGCATGTGTTGTGGGCACACCGTAGCTCTTATAAGTGTCCTATTATATGGCTCTCAAGAGCTTCCCGATATTGGCTCGCTTGATCTTCCCAATATATGGCTATCGGAGCTTCCCGATTAATGGCTCTTTGGAGCTACCCGTTATTGGCTTACATGAGCTTCCTAATTATGGCTCTTATGAGCTTCCCGTTATACAGCTCGGATAAGCTTCCCGTTACATGGCTCACATGAGCTTCCCGTTATATGGCTCGAGAGAGAGCTTCCCGTTTATGTGCTTGTATGAGCCTTTTTGAATATGAATTGACAAATTACAGTTTTTTACGCTTTGAGTGTATTACATGTGCCCATCGATATTTCAAGTAAATTCAACAGGCAAAGTTCTGATATGGGATAATCTGAACTTGAGATGAATTATTATGGAAATGTATATGGTATATGAATATTTGATGTGGAAAGCATATATGTATGAAAATTTTTACATGATGAGCTCATCCTTGTTTCTTGATATTCATATGAAGTACATGACTAACATGTTTCTTGAGGTTATATGTGTTTAGGAAAATTGGCCAAATTGTTTGAGTATACTTTGAATATTTACCTTAATTGTAATTGAATGGTAAGTTAATTTCCCGTTATACGAACTTACTAAGCATTATATGCTTACTCAGTTTTATTTTTTCTATTTTATAGTATTTGGAAGCTCGTAAAGGTTGGAAGTTGGTCGGAGCATTATCACACTATCCCTCGGCTCATTTCGGTATAAATAGAAAACTCATTTTGGTTATAATGGAATGTATAGGTTAATTAGCCAATGTTGGCACATAAATGTTTGGTTGTAACTAGCCATTTGAAATGGCTTGTGATTGATATATTTTGATATGTATATATATGTGTCTTTATCTAGTTAATGCGTATGATAAAATGATTGAAGTTAAAGTGAGGATGGATTTTGCATATGAATATTTGATCAAATAGGTAAGTTTGGATACAAATAAAAATGACAATATTACATGATTAAAATAAGACCCTATCTTAAATTGAATGTATTGATTTGAAGTGTTGATATGTAAATTGGTTGAGTTAGAGTGATTGTAACGCCCTGATTTGGGCCCAGAAGTATTGGGCCTTGAGCAAGGGAACGGTTAGGAAACTGTGCATAAAAGTTTATGTGAACTAGGAAATGACACAATTAAATGTTCGCTCAAGTGGTTAAGGGTCCTGAGAGAAGTTGGAAAAGTCTTGGGTTCAAACCTGGGCTTTAGCAAAAATTTTGGATTTAAGTGGATAAAACCCTGGATGCTTGGATGTAGGCCTTTTAAATTATTATGTTAAAAAAATGACACAAGAAAGCATGTGGTCTAGTGGTTGTGGCATCATTAAGGTTGCAAGGGAGCCTGGGTTCAAGCCTTGGCTCTTGTAATTTAATTTGGTTTTTCTTTTAAAGGAACCTGGACTTTGGCCTTTAGACCTCTTAGTTAATTGAAGATAAAACGTGACACAAAAGAGCTTATGGTAAGGAGGCAAGTGGTGTGTTGAGCTATTGAGGGAGGCTTGGGTTCGAATTCCATTGCAAGCAAAAAGGATATTTATTTTGCTAGCATGAGGCGGCAGGAGTTTGAGGTGGTTTCGAACTCAATTGGGTGAGAGTTTGAATGGGTCTTGGAGGTTGTTATGGAGGATATCAAAGAGGGATAAGGGGAGAGATTTGAGGATATTTTCAAGGGATTTGGAGGAGAGGGTGTTGTAGCCGAATTGTGCAACTTTTATGGGCAAATTCGACTAGGGGAACCCATGTGGTGCATTTCGGCAATGTGAGAGTGAGTAGGTGTCGACTTCTTTTGGTATTTTCGAGTCTTATTTTCTTATCTTGGCACATTTTTGACCATTCGGGTCCTCTTTTCTTTCAACATTATTTCTCGTTTGGCTTTTGGTCACTCTGCCGGAAACATTAGACATCAAGTGCCTACTTCTAATTATTTGTTTTTGAAGTCTTTTTCTCTCATTCTTCTTTGGTCAAACTTAACATCTCATTTTCTCTCGACTCAATTCAACCCCTTTCCACTCTTATGTTGTTGTTTTTCTTCTCGGTTTCTTTAGGGCCAAATAGTTCTTCTTCTTTTTACTATTTCTTTTGGTTTTCTTCATAACCGAACTTCTCTCTCACAATACCATATTTTTTTGATACTAAGCCGAATCTCTGTTTCTCTTTCTATTTCCCTTTAGCTCATAGCCTTGAACTAGATAGCAATCTTGTTCTTCTTTCGCTATGGTCGGTCACGGTTTGGAGGTCACCTAGACTTTCAGTAAGATCTTATTCTTTCTTGTGTTATTGGATGCTAAGCGTTTTTTCTTTCTTTAATAAATGTTTCCTTTGGTTGTTCACACATGGTCGAATCCTTTTTTCTTCCCCGATGATGGTGGTGGCACTTTCGGTTTTTAGATCATTACAAGGGGTGAAGGGGTTTGTCAAGGATCGCAGTGGTAGTCAATCCCTTTCTTATCTCGCAATATAAGGTAATCATTTAGGCTAATATTGTAAGATGTTAGTCGATCATTATGGTGTTGGGTTCCTAAATCTTTTGATGTTTTCAATCTTTTAATAGAATTCATAGAGAGGCAGATACACGATTAATCGGGTGACCGATTCTTTAGTAGTCTAAGAAGGCTAGGGGCATCCGATCAAGCAAGGCTCGAGTTTGACATTCAGGAGTTTCTTCGCTATTCGAGAAAGGTGTGTAACTATTTTCCAAAAATGATAAGCGGCTTAAAAGCAGAAAATGGTGTGTAACCGTACGCCCGATTTCGTGACTGTCAAACATGGGATAAAGGTGTGTATTCACACCCCTGTCTATCTATGAATCGACAAAAGTCGATAAGCTAAAATGCTAGAACCTCGACATTTTTGGCCTCACGAGCGTGCGAATGCACATGGGGCAAATCGACCCCCAAATTGTAGGTAGCAGACTACAGAGGCCACCAGGTGCGTTTTCGTGGATTGGGGCAGTTATGGGCCTCAATGGGTCAAAATGGGTCACGTGGGCCCAATGGGATTTTGGGCCCACACAGGTAAAATCCTCGGTAAGTGATCATTGATATGTTGGTTTATGAGGCTCGCGATGCCGTATGTGAATCTGGACTAAATGGACCACACGAGTGTGTGGCCCACTTAGGCACAATAGCGGGTTTTGGGCCCATATACATTATTCTGGCCGTGTAGGTTATCTGAGTCACTCAAAGTGACGATAGACCATCTAGGTCCTCTTTTCTTTCAACATTATTTCTCGTTTGGATTTTGGTCACTCTGTCAGAAACATTAGACATCAAGTGCCTAATTCTAATTATTTCTTTTTGAAGTTTTTTCTCTCATTCTTCTTTGGTCGAACTTAACATCTCATTTTCTCTCAACCCAATTCAACCCCTTTCTACTCTTATGTTGTTGTTTTTCTTCTCAGTTTCTTTAGGACCGAATAGTTCTTCTTCTTCTTACTATTTTTTTTTGGTTTTCTTCATAACCGAACTTCTCTCTCGATACCATATTCTTTTGATACTAAGCTGAACCTCTGTTTCTCTTTCTGTTTTCTTTTGCCTCATAGCCTTGAACTGATAGCAATCTCGTTCTTCTTTCGTTGTGGTCGGTCGCGGTTTGGAGGTCACCTAGACTTTCGGTAAGCTCTTATTCTTTCTTGTGTTGTTGGATGCTAAGCATTTTCTCTTTCTTTAATAAATGTCTCCTTTGGTTGTTCACGCATGGTCGAATCCTTTTTTCTTCCTTGATGATGGTGGTGGCACTTTCGGTTTTTTAGATCATTGCAAGGGGTGAAGGGGTTTGTCAAGGATCGCAGTGGTAGTCAATCCTTTTCTTATCTCGTAATCTAAGGTAACCATTTGGGCTAATATTGTAATATGTTAGATGATTATTCTAGTGTTGGGTTCCTAAATCTTTTGATGTTTTCAATCTTTTAATTAATAGAATCCGTGGACAAGCAGATACATGATTAATCGGGTGATTGATTCTGTTAGTAGTCTAAGAAGGCTAGGGGCATCTGATCAAGCAAGGCTCGGGTTTGACATTTGGGAGTTTCTGTGCTATTTCGAGAAAGGTGTGTAACTATTTTTCAAAAATGATAAGTGGCTTAAAAGCCAAAAAGGTGTGTAACCGTAGGGCCAATTTCGTGACTGTAAAATGCGGGATAAAGGTGTTTATTCACACCCCTGTCTATCTGTGAATCGGCAAAAACTGATAAGCTAAAATGTCGAAACCTTAGCATTCGAGGCCTCACGAACGTGCGAATGCACGTGGGGCGAACCGAGCCCCAAATCGTGGGTAACAAACTGTAGAGGCCATCAAGTGAGTTTTCGTGGACTTGGGCCATTATGGGCCTCAATGGGTCAAAATGGGCCGCGTGGACCTAATGGGTTTATGGGCCCACACGAGTAAAATCCTTAGTAAATGACCATTGATAGGTTGGTTTATGAGGCTCGCGATGCCATATGTGAATCTGGACTAAATGGGCCACACGAGCATGTGGGCCCATTTGGGCCCAATAGCGAGTTTTGGGCCCATATACACTGCTCTGGCCGTGTAGGTTATCTGAGTCACTCAAAGTGATGATAGACCTTCTAGAAAGTCGTAATAAGTACCGAGGCCCCAAAATTTGTAAAATTACCAAAATACCCTTGTAGGGCAAAATGTCTGTTTTGCGCTTGTGGGTAAATGACTGACTTAGACCATGAATTTGACTGATTTGACTATGATCGTATGACTATGTTTTAACTGACTTGACTGTGGTCGTGTGACTGATATGCTTTTAATATATGTTTAAATGACCGTTACTAAGCATGGCCATTCTACATACACTTGTGATGATTGAGCATGACATACACGACATTTTGCATAGGGTTGGGACATTGTTACGGAGGAAGTGTACGGCTCGTTGTTGTTATGTACAAGGCTTTCAACCTTTCTGCGATATTTATGGCTTTTATTCGTTCTGTTAACCGGCAGCGGTGCTGCGATATTTATGGCTTTTAACCGTTCTGTCTATGACGTCGAGTCATTCTGTTGACTTAGTGTCGCAACCGGTGTTAAGCTTCATGTGTTGGCTGGGTGGGTCAATTTTATCCCCACATGGTGTGTTGGTTGGTACGGGTGGTGTATTGGTTGGATTGGGCTGGATTTTTGTCTGCATAACTGCATTTGATACTGATTCTGTAATGGGCTTAGGTCTACCTGGTTCTATTATTGGGCTAAGGCCCACCTGATACTATGTTTGTGATGGGCTCAGGCCCAGCCTATTCTGCATACCGTATATCTGACTGTTTGTATTATAGGGATTACTGCGAGTTTTGTAAACTCACCCTTACATCTAACATGCATGTAATCCTCAACCTTAGGCGATTTGGAGCCGCGAGAGACTCGGAGGTGGCCATACGACCGCTGATGCTCTATTGTAGACTTTTCATTTGAATTTTATATTTTGGGTTTTAATTCTGTTATAAGGCCTTTGAGGGATTAAATTTTTAAATGGGCTTTAGATTTCCTTATTTAAAACTGCTAAACACGAATTTTCAAAATTAACAACTATTTTCTAAAACACTTAAAAACAGACATTTTATATTTCAAACTTTAGTAGCTTTCGCGATTGGAATAATCTAAAGTATCAATGCCAGACATTAAGTAAACGTTTTTGAAAAGATGATTTGCTAAACTCGAGAAAAAGGATTTAAACATAGAAATGAACTTTTAACGACAAACTCAGTTTTTGAACGATGTTTTGATGTGACATGCCAGATTCGGCCATATCGTCTGGCCCGGGTTTTGGGCTACAGTGATGACAGAATTTGGGTGAGAAATGAGGCTTGAAAATGACCTATTTCGTCCACATGGACAGAGACACGTGTGTATCGCCGTGTGTATCGGCCTAGCATATGAGTAGGGGTGTTCAATCGGTTAACCGACTCGAACTACCATTAACCAAGTTAACCGACCCTTTTAAACCCTTAACCGTTAACCGAATTGAATTTTTTTCAAAAAAAATTAACTGAATCAAACTTTTTCGGTTAATTCGGTCGGTTAACCGAAATTTATATATATTTTTTATTTTTGGTTAAAACAAGTATAAAACATATAAAAAATTAACCGACTTAACAGACCAATTAATTTATATTTCTAAAAATTAACCAAACCGAGCGAATATTTATATATTATAATATTATGTATTAAATTTAGTTAATTTAGTTAATCGACCGATTTTGAACCGAATTAACCGTTAACAGAACTTCCAAAAAATTGTTAACCGACTCTGATCGAATTAATTCGATTTCGATTAACTGAATTCGATCAGTTAACCGAATTATTTCGGTTTTACCCGAAATTTGCACACCCTACACATGAGTGTGTGTTTTGGCCATGTGTCCCCTGCATCTTTAAAATCTCAAAACAGAATGCTTAGAATTGATCACACAGGCGTGTGGCTTAGCCGTGTGACCCCTGCACCTATATATGGGCGTGTGACTTGGCCGTGTGATCCAAGTCAAAGAGTCACACGGGCTGGAAAACGACCGTGTGCACCATTTCGAATGCCCACACGGCCTGACCACACAAGCGTTTGTCCCCTGCACCTTGGAAAAATTTTAAAATTTCACGAAAAATTCTCTGAGTACTCAGTTTATTCTCGACTTGTTTCTAATGTATGTTTTGGGCCTCGAGGGCTCATATAAGGGACTTTATGAATAATATCTTACATGAATGTTAAATATTATGGAATGTCTGTATTTGATCTATTTCATCTGGTAATGCTCCGTAACCCTGTTCCAACGACGGATACGGGTTAGGGGTGTTACACAATATGAGACATCTACCTATGTCCACTGCAGAAGGATTTGTCGTTTGACAAAGTTTGCGATAAACATAGCTAACAATGCGGACCCCCAGTTGTACGAATGAATGTTATGCAAATCAGATAATAGGGGCAAGTACATCAAGTAGGCCTTGTTGTTGTTTGCATCTGGCATGAGTACACCCCCTATAATGTGCATAATGTAAGCTCGAACGGCGTACATCGCCTCCCATCCACTGGCAGTACTTGGTAAATGCTTGAAATTGGCCTTTATCCATGAAAACCTCAAACCCGTAAATTTCCCCTCACTGGGCGAACGTCTAAGTAAGTTATAGAAAATGACGGCTGGTCTAGAGATCGAACTTGCGCCTGTGACCGCATTCCCATCGATGGGGAGCCCGAGTTGCAGTGCAACATCCTGTAGGGTGATGGTGCACTCCCCACATGACAAATGAAATGTGTGGATCTCCGGATGCCATTGCTCGACCAAAGTGGATATTAAGTCATATCGTGAAACAAAGGTCTGGGTTAATGTCGCTGATCCGAATCTGGCTAACTCTAAGTATAGCATGAGGCGTTCATTTGGCAGATAGCCTACACCATTCACACGACCCCTCAATGCGCAGTACGGGCCTTGACATTATTAAATTAGCGAAATAGTTAATCTAATCTAATTTAATTCCGTAAATGACGTGAATAACAAATAACAATTTTATTAGCATCTCATTAATAGTATTTGATATGGGGTCATCATTATTAATCAAAGAACCCATTTGTTGCAAATCTGTAATTAAAAAAAGGAATTCATTTAGTTTGTTGCAAAAAACATAGTACGATAGGTAAAAAATTTGGATTTAAGCCTTTTTATCCCAACAATAGGAGAAACAATATTATATACCAAACTAAGACACCCTAACAATTTGTTGAGAATAACAAATTTCGATAATGAATTTCTAGAGTGTCCATTTCCAATAATTATCAAAACACATTAATATTATACATACAATAAATAATACGATAAATATAGTACAATAATAAAATAATTACAATAAAAATCTCATAAATTCTCATATTTTACCTACATAAAAAATTATGTTAGTTTACAATAATAATATAATTAAAATAAATATAAACTATCTACCTATAAAAATATACAAATCGACAAAAATAAAATAGAAACATAAATGTTAGTTTCTTTCAAACAATCTATAAAATTATATAAAAAAATTAATCAACATTTCAATAAATCAAAAAATATCAAATAAATCAAAAACAAATAAATTACATTATAATAAATCAAAATACACATTAAACTAAACAAATAATTTATGACCTAATCATAAATTACAAAAAAATAACTTTAAAATAATTTAAAAACACAAAAATTTACATTCAGTAAAAAATCACAATAAATACTAAACTAAACACAAACAATTTATAAACTAACCATAAATTACTAACAAAATAAATTTAAAAACACAAAAACTTACATTCATAAAAAATCACAATAAACACTAAACTAAACACAAACAATTTATAACCTAATCATAAATTACTAACAAAATAACTTTAAAATAATTTAAAAAAAACAAAAAATTACATTCATAAAAATCACAAAAACTAAACAAAACAAAAATAATTTATAATAATTACTAACAAAAAATAACATAAAAATAACTAATCCTTTCTATTTAAAAAAAATTACTAATGCCTTTAAATTAAAAAAATAATTACTAACAAACATACCTTTTTTTTTTCTTTCTTTCTTTCTCCCTCTGTCGATCTCCTCTACAAGGGGGACCATGGTTATAAAGTCTCCCATTTGCTCTTCCCTATTTTTCCCCATGTTTGGACAGGACTAAACACTGCAAATGCAGTACACTACAGCTGACAGAGAGGGAGGTTTAACTGGCACCAAGGCCACCTGTAAGGGAGGCGTGGTACTGCCAGTCCATGTGGCACCACCTCTCTCTATATTTTAATAGTATTTTGATATCGAGTTTAAACCAAAACTCATATTTTAATTGTGATGCTGCCTATCAGATAGGCACCACTAATATAAATATATATTTTTAAACTAAAGAAATAAATTTTAGAAAAAATGGGGGGTGCCGCCTATGAGATATGCACCACTACAGTTGACATACCATTTTGGTACATAATTGGGCTGACATACCATTTTCATATATAAATTTTTTTATAATATTCATGTAAGAAAGCCAATGTTTTCTGGGTGTTTGCTGGTTGTTGTGTTGTTTGCATGCTCTAACTAAGTTTGTCAGAGTCCATGGTTGTTTACGATTGTGGTTGACTAGGAAAGTTATGCATGCATAAAGTTGTGCTATTTCATGAGTTTTTGTAAGTATGCTATTTGATTTCATGATAGGGTTGCATATCAATGAATTGGTATGTGGCGTACTCTATGATATAGTATGAATAAATAGTATTGGTTGTAATGATATGCATGATATGCATGATTATAATTAGTAGGGTATGAAGGGAATTATTTGGCGGGTTAGTTAAAGATAGGAAAATTGGCGTAAGGGAGGAATGGACGGATTTAATGGGAATTGGAGTTAGTGAAATATGACAGTGGCCCAATCTTACAGGTGAACACGTAAGTGTTCGAATTAATAAGGAGGATTTGAGGAGGTTTGGTTGGATAAATAGTCTACTGGCTTTACAGGGTGGCATCATGGGAATGATCTACTGGCTCTATGAAGTGGCATCACATGAATGATCTACTGGCTTTATAAAGCGACACCATGAAAATAGACTACTGACTCTTCGGAGTTGACAGTCCATGGCTAGCCATGGCATGATCTAGTTGGGGACAGGTTGGCCTTTATGGAAAAATGAAGTTAGCTAGGACAGTAAACATAAAAGCCTGTCAAGGAAAATATGTGGAAACCATTATATGACTCGCGTGATGAAAATTTTGTCATAATGGTTAATGCACGTATGGGGACGTTGGCAAGCGTACTGATAACTGGTCCAGCTAAGAGAAATATGTGAAAGCATCTTGTATGTGGATATACGTGGAAAAAGAGATATTCTTTTAGAATATTTACAATTATGTATTTGCCGTTAAGATTCCACCAGAGGTAATGAACAAGCCAGCATTGGTTATGAGAAAATGGGACAATTTTTAGACTATTTCTGAGTGTTTCTTGGTGAAGAGGTCGCTAGAAAAGGGGAAGTCCGCCAATGACTATCTTATGTGAAAAGTACGCCAAGGACTATCTTACGTGGAATGTCCGCTAAGGACTATATGTTCTATAAAAATTGCCAGGGATTGAATGAGGGGGACATCCATAAGGATTATTTTCTCTAGGAAAGTCTATTGAGGGCTATCTTGAAACCTGAGTATCCTTAAAGACTATCTTGTTAAAGGAAAGCCCATTGAGACTATCTTATATGATTCTACAAGAAATAGGTTTATTCATACGATAGCCCGCCAAGCAATTGATTTAGAAGCTTCCTGTCGAGGTTAGGTACATGAGGGTTTCCTTTTGGATAGGTTAAGTACATGAGAGTTCTCTTATGGGTAATGGTGTCGATTGATGAAAGGTATTCCTACAAATTAGTTGTGTCTATTTTGGGAACTTACTAAGTTCAATTGAACTTACCCTATTATTTTTCCCTTCTTAGGCGTATTAATAGTAGAAGAAGAATCAATTGAAAGAGGCTATGCCAGAGCTGCGATTATGAGTGAGCCGCTTCCTTATTTTTGTATCATGTATGACTATTTTGGTGGGTGGCGTATAGATTTGTTTTGTAATCAACTTATGTAATTACCTATGTCGTTTTCATTATTTTTGTTTTAAAAAGAGAATTTCCCCTTACTTTGAAAGTATGTGCCAGACTTCAGCGATTTGTTGTTTATCATATCATCATTTATATGTATATGTAATAACTAGGCAATGGATGGATAATAGATTTTTCTTTTACAATTCCTACTATTTCCTTTACAAATACATTACAAAATAAAAGAAAAATAATAGTTTTTCTAACAAAAAGGGAAATCTTCATAACTGTTTTTTTTTTAAATTTAAGTTAAATAGAAAAGTTTGAATCCGCCGGTAACACCCTAGCTTGTTGGGCGACTTGTCTAGCTAAATGTTATACACCATGTTTTCTTGACGGGCTAGAGGTGTTATAAGTTTTATATAAGAGCCTAGGTTGATGATTCTCGAAAAGACAAAGGCTAAGTCACGCCCCGCCATGTATGATATATCTTTGGCTTAGTCCTTGCAGTTTTGATTAACTTAAGTTGTGTTGTAGCTAACAATAATGTCTAAAATCTCAAGAGAAGCGATGAGTGAAAAAATTGAGATTCACATACCTCTGGCCCAAGGACAATGTCCTGCAGCTGATCTAGGCGTGGCCATAAAAGCTTTCTACAGTGTTTTCATCACAATGATGGGTCAATGGTTTAAGCAGTTCATGAGAACAATCCAAGTACCTATACAAACAATGACAAATGTCAGTAATGGAATACAAACAAGAATTCACCAGACTTAGTTGTTACATGAGCGACATGTTCCAAACTGAAAAAGTATTGTGTGAGAAGTTTGAGTGGGGCTTAAGGGATGAAATTCGTGCCCTGGTGGTGGCATAAGAAGTTTGGATCTAGCAGCCATGACACCAATGCTCAGAAGATGGAAACTATTATTCAAGAATGAAGTAGAGGGCATGATAGTGAAAGAATGAAGCTTGAGATCTCTAATCCATGACCTTCAATGAATTTTAAAAAGCTGAAAGATAGAAGCTTCTCAGCACCAATGAGAGATTCTTAGCCCATGATATTTTGAAGAGAATGAGCTGGATGATAAGCTACCTCAATGGCAAGTACAAGTGGATCCAGGATAATAATAGACCCTATATGTACTAATTATGGAAAGAATCACAAGGGAAAATATTGGAAATATGTGGGAGCTTTTTATGCATGTAGGTCATTGGATCATCAACTTAGAGACTATTCCTTAAAAGTTGAAGCAAACTCGGAACAATTTATGCGTGGGGTTCAAAACACAAATTAGGAGGTGAGATCCAAAATAGCTGCTAAATCTAGATCAATTCAGAGGGCTCTATAGAAAAATTACACCAAGCTCAACTAAATAATATCTGCCAGAGCCTATGTAGTGAAGGACAAGGAAGATGTAGACTTACCAGAGGTTATTACCAGATGTTATTACAAGTAAATTCTCTTTTCTAGGAAATAGCATTCATGCATTAATAGACCCGGGGTCAACCCATTCGTACATCGTACATAGGTCGTGGAAGGTAAGAGTCTAGAAATTGTTTCTTCTAAGAAAAATGTGTTGGTGACCAACCCCATTAGTTAAAGTTCGATGGTGAACAAAGTAATTAAAAATTGCCTACTGACTTTTGATGAACACATCTTTTTGGTGGACTTATTGCTACTAAGTTTTCATGAATTTGATGCTATTCATGGGTTGGATTGGTTAACTAGACATAACGTCGTGGTATACTACCAAGCAAGAGGTATAAGATTATTAACTTCAGAAGGTAGAAAAGTGTTACTGCCTGGCGTGAAGACCAGTGTGGCGGGTAGAATAATTTCGACAGAATCTACCAAAAGGCTAATAGTTAAGGGCATAAATGCCAACTTGGCGCATATTATGGTCTCAATTGAGTCCAGGAAGGACATCGGCCAAGTTTCGATTGTGAATGAGTTTTCCAATATGTTTCCAGAAGAACTCTTAGGCGTACCACCAGACAAAGAGGTTGAGTTTTTTTTATTGAGGTGGCGTTTGGTACTGTTCCCATATCTTGTTCCCCATACTGAATGGCGCCATTGGAGTTGAATGAGTTTAATATATAGCTATAAGATCTTCTGGACAAAGGATTTATACGACCAAGTGATTCACCTTAGGACTGTAAACTAAAAATTATATGGATTTTTTCTATGTAATTTATCACCTTTTACTTAAATTTGTTGTTAAAACTAAGTAATTGTTTAATAAATTAATGAAATATGTGAAAATATGAAATTAGGACATAGAAATTATTAAAATGTGATTTTATGTTTTATTATATAGTTTTCATGCATAAAATGGATTATTTTATACTTATTTGAACATATTATATTTTAAGACATAAAATGGGCCATGCATGGTTAAATTAAATAATAAAATATAGAACTATATTTAATAATTTATTTTAAAATATTTCATTAATAATTTGGGTTGTAATTAATTATTTAAATTGGATAAATTTTATTCCTTGATTCTTTAACTTATTGATTTATTTTGGACAAGTCAGATAACTTTGTTGGATTACAAAACTGTCCAAATTGAAGACCAAGTCAACCCAAATTCGGCTACACATGGCTGTCCATTAAACCACTTTTTGGTTTAATTACACAAGGTCCTTGCATTGTTGAAAAAATTAGAGATTTGCCTGAAGATTTACAATGGACCGAGTCTCAGTCCTGAGTTATTATGGCATTTAAATTGCTTAAAAATCAAGCAAAAATCATCTCAAATTCCACTAATTGTGGCCGACCACTCATGGAAGAAGTGTGAAGAGACTAAACCCAGCTATTTTTAGCAAACTACCCACCTCTCTTCACCTATAAATAAGACCCCTTCATTCCCTCATTCATCATCCGTCATCCATCATCATTCTCTCTGTTCTCTCAACCCTCTTTAGCATTTTCCATTCCCTACGGCTAGCATCATCTTTTCATAGAGATTGTAGCAATTAAGCCTCTTAAAGAGCCCTTGGTCGGCCACCTTGGAGAGCCATCAGCAAAGGAGCAATACAAAGGAGCGAAGGAGCCTAGTCAGTCAGAGTCTTGGGTGACGACCACTTCGATTTGGGTTTAATCTTTCTTTTCTTTAATTTAATCTAAAAATTTTTGCTATGTGTTCTTTGTTCTTGTTTACAAAAATGTTAGCTTAATTTTATTTAATCTAGGATGATTGATTTGATTAAATAATATTTATTTGATTCATGCTTATAATGTTTGTGCCTCAATCGATCATGTTTTCAATTAAAATCAAGCCTGTATTTCATCCATACGTGATTGAAATGCACCTGAATTAGCTGAGTGATCGTAACCAGATGATGGCTAGTGGACAAATAATTGAAATGTGCATGCTCAATTTAGATCCTAAACCGATTAAATTGCAGGTTACATAATAACTCTAACCAAGCTCTATCATTTGCATAGTTTTTAGATTTGTGTGATTAAACTGTTTCAAACCTAACACGTCCCTGTTACCTCACACGAATAATAAGAAACCTTAGTAAATAAGGATCAGTAAAATGCGTATTTACTAAGTAAAGGATTTCGAAAGGACCTAATGTGGTTTCCAAACTCATGAAAGATCGAGTTACCATGAAATGTTTTTCCAAATATTATTAAGCATGTTGATAATAAATTGAGTTTAATTAAAGTAATTGTCCAAGTTTATTTATGTTATAATTGTTGCAAATTATGTTTAATTTTGCTAAAATCTATTTCATTCATATAGTTTGCATACTTAGGATAATTTCCATTAGGGATCATTGCATTTAGTTTAACATATTTAATTTTAATCATCACTTCTCAACCATATTGTGTTTTTATTTACCAAGTTGTTAATATAATTTTACAATTAAGTGATTTGACACAAATACAATCCTTGTAGAGACGATAACTCAATACTTACTTATTACTTGATAACGACTGTGTACACTTGCACAAACCTACGCGTTACAAGTTTTTGGCGTTGTTGCCGGGGATAGTTAACTATTGCCATAATCAATTTTTATGTGAAATTATTTACTTCCAATTTGGTTTTTTTTCTAATATTACTAAGTTGTTTTTTTTTTAATTTTGTGATTTTATTTTGAGGTGTTTATGAGCATAGATCGGATTATCGATTTACTGTAACAACCCGATTTAGGGTCTAGTCAGAATAGTGGTTGTGAGACCACAAATTTGAAGTAGAAATATGTTTTTATAATTTTATGAGGCTTATGAGGTGTTTGCATGATTGTATGAAAATTTAATGAAGAAAATTTTATTAATTAGAGATCAAATTGTCCATTAGGACTACATTAAAAAGATTAGAAAATATGAGATTCTATAATATTTAAGTAAGAAATAGAATCATAAAAATTACAAGAGGTCCTTATTTAGCAATTAGACCATTAAATGTCAAGATGGACAAAAATAGACATGGGAAGGAAAAATCTCAAGAAAGTGACTTAAGGGCATTTTAGTCATTTGGTTAATAAAAGATTAAAAAGGGAAAAATGAAGCAAAAATTTGTTCATCTTCTTTAAGCTAGGATCGAAAATTCCAAGCTCTCCATAGCTTGGGTTTCTTCAACTTCCAAGCTTGATAGTAAGTGCATCCTAGCCCAGTTTTTAATGTTCTTCGTATTTTTGAGATCCTTGTAGCTCGATCTAGCTATATTTTGAGCTAGGGTTTATGTTCAAAAATTTAACCATGTATGACATGCATGCAATTTGATATTTCATGGAAGAATATGAAAGTTTGATGTATGATAAACATCTTTTTCTAAGTGATTTTCATGAAAAATGCATAAAAGGACCAAATTGTAAAAGTTGTAAAAATGGTTATACATGAGTAAAATAGAGGAAATTAGGGGCTGTTGTAGTTAAGAAAATAATTTAGCTAGGCTTAAAATACAGAAAGTTGAATAAAAATCATTTTACGAGCCTAGAGGTAAAAGTGTAATTATGTAAAAGTTTAGGGTCAAAATCGTAAATTTTTCAAAGTATAATTCATGAGTCAATTTAGTCAATGTGAGTATTAAACAAGTGAAATTGTTATTATAGATCAAGAAACACAAAGCCCGGAGGAAATCGAGGCAAGAATAAAGTGTTGGACTAAATCGAACATCTACGCACATTTTGAGTACCGATGTAAATTTGTGTGAAATTAAGGCTACATATGTTATCATATTTAAATTTATTTTTATTATGAGAAATGCATATTATTATTTCCATGCAATTGATTAATAATACCTCGATGAGAAAGTGAAGAGAATATGTTACGTTGAAGTCCCGGTTGAGGATTCGGAATAATGAGGATACCTATGTCACGATAAGAGATAAGGATGGTCCCGTATAAGACCAGGTCTGGCACATGTATAAGACCATGTCTGGGACATGACATTGGCACTGAATGTAGATCCCATATAAGACCATGTCTAGGACATGGCATCGACATCGAATAAGGAAGGTCTCGTATAAGACCATGTCTGAGACATGGCTTCGGCACCAAAGGAAGATCTAGTGTAAGACCATGTCTGGTACATGGCATTGACATCAAGTTAAGAGATCCCATGTAAGACCATATCTAGGATATGGCATCGGCATTAATAGGTGATCCCAAGTAAGACCATATTTGGGATATGGCATTGGCATCGTGATACATGTATGATGATATTGAGTATCCTCTGATAATCTGAGTAGTTCAACGGGCAAAAGAGCTAAGCATGTAAAGATGACAATGAGCTAAGTTATACAAGGATAACAAAGAGATACATTTAAGTTAAGGATGATAATGATTTAAGTTTATGTTCAAGATAGCATAAGTGCTAAATTATATGCTGAAGTGATATAGGTACCATGAGTAAAATACGAGTTGTGAAAATCGTAATATGATATGTGATGGGTAAGAATAAATATGAGTAAGTATGTAAAAGTATTCAAGAACTTGTGTTGTTACTGTTCTATAAGAAGAATGGAATTTTTACCATGAGTACTTATGTTGCTATATTAATGCATGCAAACTTACTAAGCTATATGCTTACCCCTCTCATTTCCCTTTTCCTTGTAGTATCGCCAAGGTAGCTCGGGGATCATAGAACATCGGAGCTCGAATTACACTATCAATCATTCTTTTGGTATAGTAAAGTTGATTTATTTTGGGTATGGCATGTATAGGAACTTGGTCATTTTGTGTTATGTCATATTTGAGAGCCAAAGTGTTGGCTATTAATGTTATTCACTCATTTTGTATATGGCCATTAGGAATTGGTCAATATTTGTCAAGTTTCATATTTTAATGATGATGAGTTTTATGAAGTGAAAGTTCATGCAATTGTTGGAGTGAAATATGGAGTGATTGAATGATGCTTAGTGATTTTTCATATTGTATTATTGCCATGTTATGTATTGCTTGTGTTGGCACAAGTGTGTTTATGTTTCAGGGTGGCAAATGACTTGGAAAATAGCCTTCTAATTGTCCACACGGGTAGACACACGGGCGTGTGTCTTGGTTGTGTGTGACACACGGTCAGCCCCTTGGGTGTGTTGATAGGCCGTGTGTCCCTTGTATCAAATTAAGAAAATTTGATTCATCACACGGGCCAGCACACGGGCATGTGACTAGGCCGTATGCCCTTAAGAGGTTACTGACGTCGTAAATAGAATACCCAGGTTTTCACACATGGGTGAGGACACAGGCGTGTCCTGTGTGAGGGGCACGGCTAAAGACACGGGCGTGTGTCCGCCGTGTGAAAACCCCTGTAGGTTTAGAGTGAAAAATAAATTTCACGCGGGCTAGGAACATGGGCGTGTGTGATCACACGGCCTGCCCACATGGGCGTGTTCCATTTCACACAAGAGTGTGGCCCTTGTTTAGGAAAAAAATTCTAAGAGCGCAAAAGTTTTTGGACTAATTTTGAAACTTCCCGTATGTATGTTTAGGGCCTCGTAGACCCATAATAAGGATGTTGCAAATATGAATGAAAAGTTTTAAGTTTGAAATGAAATTATAGCCCGATAATGTATGTTCAAGCAAGTTAAGTCCAGTAATACCCTGTGCCTGATTTCGGCATTGAACACGGGTAAGGGGTGTTACATTTAGTGGTATCAGAGCTACGGTTTAGTCGATTCTCAAACTAACATAGCATAAGCATGAGTCTAGCTATGCATGCCATACACATTGAGTATTTACATATTGATAGTGTGACGACTCCTGACGATTTAAATTGTGTTTTCATATAGTAAATGGATCTCGATAGAGATGTGGCGGATGATGTGAAAAGTAACACGCCGGCTCCCACTGAAGGGACAGCGCCGAATGAAAATGAGAATAGACCCACGACCGTAAGTCAAAGAGGAGGAGAAGAAGCTAGGGAAGCCTTTCTCCATATGATGAATGCATGGTATACGGAGTTCGTTCATGCGAACTCGAATGCATAACCCCCTCCACCCCCGCCTATTCCTCAACCTACCTCTGTAGCTCCCCAAGTGGTAGAAGTGGTCAGAAGAGAAAAGCCTCCGGTCGATAGAATCCAGAAACAAGGGGCTGAGGAATTTTAAGCTAGTAAAGATGATGATCCGAAAATACCAGAAGTTTGGCTTGAAAATACCATAAGGGTATTTGATGAATTATCTTGCACACTTGAAGAGTGCTTGAAGTGTGTGGTGTCTCTTCTGAGAGATTCCACTTATCAGTGGTGGAACACCCTTGTGTCAGTTGTACCAAGGGAAAGGATCACATGGGAGTTTTTCCAAGAAGAGTTCCAAAAAAAGTATATTAGCCAGAGGTTTATCGACCAGAAAAGAAAAGAATTCCTCAAACTAAAACAAGGTAAGATGACAGTAACTGAGTATGAGCGTGAATTTGTAAGACTCAGCAAGTACGCTCATGAGTGCGTGTCTTATGAAGCCATCATGTATAAGAGGTTCAAATACGGATTAAATGAAGATATCATATTTTTTGTTGGTGTCCTTGAGTTGAAAGAATTTTTTATGTTAGTGGACCGGGTTTGTAAAGCCGAGGAGTTGATTAAAGAGAAAAGAAAAGCTGATATGGAGTCTTGTGGCTCAAGAAAGAGACAAATGAACAAGTCATTTCAGTCCTCATCCAAGAAGTCAAGAGACTTCCCTACACAATCAGCTACTTCAGCCAGGTTTTCAAATAGACGTAAGAGTAAATAGTACTCATGGATTAAAGCTCAGACTACTTCAATTGCTGGTATTGGGAACACTCGATCTAATATGTAACACCTCTTACCCGTGTCCAACGCCAGGACAGGATGCGAGGCATTACTGGACTTAACTTGCTTAAACATACATTATCGGGATATAAAAATTCTTTTCAAAGTTAAAACTTTTTATTCATATTCATAACATCTTTATTATGGGCCTATGAGGCCTTAAACATACATCCAGAAGGTTTCAGGATTAAACGGGAAACTTTTGTTCACTTAGAAAAATTTTACCTAAACAGGGGCCACATGCCCGTGTGAAATGGAACACGCCTGTGTGGGCAGGTCGTGTGGTCACACACGCTCATATTCCTTGCCTGCGTGGAATTTAATTTTTATTTCGAACCTAAAGGGGTTTTCACACGGCTGACACATGCCAGTGTCATTGGCCCATGTCCCTCACATGGCCTAGACACATTTGTGTCCTGCCTCGTGTGTGAAAACCTTAGCATTCTATTTATGACGTCAGCAACTACTCAAGGGGCACATGGCCTAAGCGCACGCCCGTGTGCTGGCCCGTGTTACGAATCAAATTCTCGTAAATTTGATGTAGGGGACATACGGCCTATCAACACATCCATAGGGGTTGACAGTGTGTCACACACGGCCTAGACACACACCCGTGTGTCTACCCGTGTGGACAATTAAAAGGCTACTTTCCAAGCCAATTGCCACCCTGAAACATAAACACACTTATACCAACTCAAGTAATACATGATATGGCAATAATACACTATAAAGAACCACTAATCATCATTCATACATTTCACATTTTACTTCATCATTTGCATAAACTTTCACTTCATAAAACTTATCATCATTAAAATATGAAACTTGACAAATATTGGCCAATTCCCTATGGCTATATACAAAATGAAGGGATAACATTAGTAGCCAACACTTTGGCTCTCAAATATGACATAATACAAAATGACCAAGTTCCTAAACATGCCATACCCAAAATAAATCAACTTTATTATACCAAAAGAATGATTGATAGTTTGATCTAAGCTCCGACGTTCTACGATCCCCGAGCTAGCTTGGCGATACTACAAGGAAAAGGGAAAAGAGAGGGGTAAGCATATGGCTTAGTAAGTTTGCATGAATTAATATAACAACATAAGTGTTCATGGTAAAATACATTCATCTCATATAACAATAGCAACACAAGTTGTCAAGTTCTTAGGCATACTTACTCATACTCACTCTTACCATCACACATCACATTATGATTTCATAACTTGTAATTTTACTCATGGTACCTGTATCACTTAGTCACATAATTTAGCACTTATGCTAACTTGGACATAAACTTAAATCATCATCATCCTTAACATAAATGGAACTCATTATTATCCTTGTATAATTTAACTCTATAGCATCTTTGCATACTTAGCTCCTTTTCCAGTTCAACTACTCGAAATATCAGAGGATACTCAATCTCATCATACATGTATCATGATGCCAATGCCATCTCCCAGATATGGTCTTACACGGGATCTCTCAGCTCGATTTCGATGCCATGTCCCAGACATGGTCTTATACGAGATCGTACTTGATGTCAATGCCATGTCCCAGACATGGTCCTATATGAGATCTTCCTTTGGTGCCGAAGCCATGTCCTAGACATGGTCTTACACGGGACCTTCCTTATTCAATGTCGATGCCATGTCCTAGACATAGTCTTATTTGGGATCTACATTCGGTGTCGATGTCATGTCCTAGACATGGTCTTATACGGGACCTGCATTCGGTACCGATGCCATGGCCCAGACATGGTCTTACATAGGACCGTCCTTATCTCATGTCGTGACATAAGTATCCTCGTTATTCTGAAATTTCAACCGGGACTTAGCATATTCTCGTTCATTTTCTCATCAAGACATTATTCATAAATTTCAAGGAAATGATATGCATTTCTCAAAATAATAAATAATTTTAAACAAAATAGCATATGTAGCCTTAATTTCACACAAACTTACCTCGGTACTCAAAATGCGTGTAGATGTTCGATTTAGTCCGATACTTTGTTCTTACCTTGGTTTCAGTCTGGGCTTCGTGTTTCTTGATCTATAATAACAATTTCACTTGTTTAATACTCACATTAACTAAATTGACTCATGAACCACAATTTGGAAAATTACAATTTTGCCCCTAAATTTTCACAAAATTACACTTTTGCTTTACACTCGTAAAATGATTTTTATTCAACTTTCTTGTATTTCAAGCCTAGACGAATAATTTTCTTAACTATAACAGCCTCTAGTTCCCACTATTTCACTCATGTATGACCATTTTTATAACTTTTACAATTTGGTCCTTTTATGAAATTTTCATGAAAATCACTTAGAAAAAATGTTTATCATACATCAAACTTTCATATTCTTCCATAAAACATCAAAATACATGCATGTCATACATGGGTAAATTTTTGAACATAAACCCTAGCTCAAAATATAGCTAAAAATAGCTAAATCGAGCTACGAGGATCTCAAAAATTCGAAGAACATTAAAAATGGGGCTAGGATGCACTTACTATCAAGCTTGGAAGTTTAAAAAACCCTAGCTATGGAGAGCTTGGTATTTTCAGCCCTAGCTTGAAGAAGATGAGCAAATTTTGCTTCATTTTCTCCTTTTTAATCTTTTATTAACCAAATGACTAAAATGCCCTTAAGGCCCTTCCTTGAGATTTTTCCTTCCCATGTCCATTTTTGACCATCTTAACATATAATGGTCTAATTGCTAAATAGGGACTTCTAATAATTTTTATGATGCTATTTCATACTTAAATCTTCTCGAATATCTTATTTTCTAATCTTTGCAATTTAGTCCTAATTGACAATTTGATCACTAATTAATAAAATTTCTTCATGAAATTTTTACACAATCATGAAAACACATCATAAGCCTTGTAAAAATCATAAAACACATATTTCTACTTCAAATTTATGGTATCGCACCACTATTCTGGCTAGACCCTTAATCAGGCTGTTACATAATAGACCGGAATGCCCACAGTGTTGTAGACGTCATTCCAGTGAGTGTCGAGCACATGAGAGAGCCTGTTTCAAGTGTGGTTCCCAAGATCATTTTATTAGAGAATGCCCCGAGATGGTTGAAAAAGAGAAAATTCAGAGTGCAAGATCATAAAGCACTACTAGAGGGAGACAACAGAGAAACCCAGGAAGTGGAATGAGTAGTAAGGGTACACCTAGAGAGCAGGCTATGAGATTAGAGGGTAGCGCTTGCGAGGACTTATGCCATTCGCGCTCACGAAAATACGTCATCCCCTGATGTCATTACGGGTACATTTTCTCTCCATGATACTATTATTCTTGCTTTAATTGATCCGGGGTCTACCCATTCATACATTTGCATGAAATTAGTATCTAGAATGAGCATGCCTGTTAAGTCTACAGAGTTTGTGATAAAAGTGTCTAATCCTTTAGACAAAAGTGTATTAGTTAATAAGGTATGCAAAGATTGCCCATTGATGATTAGAGGTCATTATTTTAAGGCAAATCTCATGCTATTGCCATTTGATGAATTTGATATAATTCTTAGAATGGATTGGTTAACCACTCATGATATGACAGTAAATTGTGGAAAGAATTACATTGAATTGAGATGTGAAAATGGGGACGCTCTTTTGTTGAATCAGATGAACATGACAGATTGCCTGTAGTGATCTCTCATATGACTGCCTAGAAATATGTAAGAAAGGGATATGAAGCATATCTTGCTTTTGTTATGAATGCTAAAGATACTGAGTTAAGAATTGAATTAGTGTCGATAGTATGTGAGTATCCAAATGTATTTCCAGAAGAATTACCAGGTTGCCTCCTGTTAGAGAGGTTGAATTTGGCATTGAGTTAGCTCCTGGTACTGCACCTATATCGATTGCTCCTTATAGAATGGATCCAAATGAGTTGAATGAATTGAAGGCACAATTGCAAGAGTTGATAGACAAAGGTTTTGCAAGACCGAGTTATTCTTCGTAGGGTGCTCTAGTGTTATTTGTGAAAAAGAAAAATGGTTCCATGAGATTATGTATAGATTATTGGAAGCTTAATAAGGTTACCGTGAAGAATAAGTACCCACTGCCAAGGATCGATGATTTATTTGATCAATTCATGGGAGCCACTATATTTCCAAGATAGACTTGAGATTTGGTTATTACCAATTGAGGGTCAAAGACTCAGATATGCCAAAAATTGCATTTCGAATGAGGTATGGGCACTACAAATTTTAGTTATGCCTTTTGGTTTAACAAATGCCCTGCGTGTTTATGGATTTAATGAATCGTATCTTCTGACCGTACCTGGATAAATTTGTTGTGGATTTTGTTGATGATATATAGATATATTCTCGTGATGAGTATGAGCATGCCGAGCACTTGAGGACGGTTATACAGATTTTACTAGATAATCAGTTGTATGCCAAGTTTTGCAAAAGTGAGTTTTGGCTCAAAGAGGTTGGATTTTTTGGGCACATTATCTCAGGAGATGGAATCCGAGTTGACTTAAGCAAGATTTTTCAGCCATTGTTGATTGGAAACCACTGAGAAATGTATCTGAGGTTAGAAGTTTTTTGGGCATAGCTGGCTATTATCGACGATTTGTCAAGGGATTTTCTATGATAGCTACTCCGATGATGAGGTTGTTACAGAAAGATGTAAAGTTTGAATGGACAGAAAAATGCCAACAGAGTTTCGAGAAAATAAAAGCATTGTTGACTGAGGCTCCAGTTTTAGTGCAACTTGAGCCGGGAAAAGAATTTTGATTTACAGTGATGCATCCTTGAATGGATTGGGCTATGTGCTTATGCAAGAGGGCAAGGTGATAGCATATGCCTCTAGACAGTTAAAGCCGCATGAAAAGAATTACCCGGCACATGACTTAGAGTTGGCTACCATTGTGTTTGCATTGAAGATATGGAGACACCATTTGTATGGTGAAATATGTCGGATATTCACAGATCATAAGAGCCTAAAGTACTTGATGACTCAAAAGGAATTGAATTTGAGGCAACGAAGATGGTTAGAACTGATAAAGGATTATGAGTTAGTCATTGATTACCACCCAGGAAAGGTGGATGTAGTCGCAGATGCTTTGAGTAGAAAATCTTTATTTGCATTGAGGGCTATGAATACACGGGTGACTTTGTCAGACGAGGGTTCCATTCTAGTTGAGTTGAGAGCTAGACCGATGTTTCTTCAAGAGATTTATGAGGCTCAGAAAGATGACGGTGACTTGTAAGCTAAAAGAGTTCAGTGCAAGTCGTGATGGGTCCGATTTCCATATTAATCCCAATGGATGTCTGATGTTTAGAGATAGAGTCTGTGTACCGAGGAATGATGTGCTTATTCGAAAGATTTTACATGAGGCACATAGTGGATGCTTATCTATACATCCGGGCAGCACGAAAATGTATAATGATTTGAAGAAATGGTATTGGTGGCGAGTATGAAGAAAGATATTTCTGAGTTTGTATCAAGATGCTTGATTTGTCAGCAAATAAAGGCCAAACACCAAGTACCTTTGGGTTTGCTTCAACGTATTATGGTTCCCGAGTGGAAATAGGACCGTGATACTATAAATTTTGTAACGGGTTTGCTGTTGACACTGAGCAAGAAAGATGTCGTATGGGTTGTGGTAGATAGACTTACAAAGTCAGCCCATTTTATACATGTACGTGTAGATTATTCACTTGATAAGTTAGCAGACTTGTATGTTTCAAAGATTGTAAGACTACACGGAGTGCCTTTGTCTATTATATCGGATAGAGATCCGAGACTCACGTCTCAATTTTGGAAAAAGCTGTAAGAAGATTTGGGCACAAAGTTGAGTTTTACTACGGCTTGTCACCCCAAATCGATGGACAGTCGAAAAGGTTAATACAAATACTTGAGGATATGCTCTGATGTTGTGTTCTTGAGTTTCAGGGTAGCTGGGAAAAGTACTTACCGTTGGTAGAGTTTGCTTATAATAACATTTTCCAGTCGAGTTTGAAAATGGTGCCTTATGAGGCTTTGTATGGGTTTAAGTGTCGAACGCCTTTGTATTGGACTGAACTCAAGGAAAATCAGATTCACGGGTTCGATCTGGTTAGGGAAATCAAAGAGAAGGTAAAAGTAATCCGTGATTGTTTAAAAGCTGCTTCTGATAGACAAAAATCCTACTCGGACTTGAAACGAAAAGAGATTGAGTTTCAAGTCGGTGATAAAGTATTCTTTAAAGTGTCACCATGGAAGAAAGTTCTTAGATTTGGCCAGAAAGGCAAATTGAGTCTGCGTTTATCAGACCATATGAAATCACTGATAGGATAGGGCTGGTAGCCTATCGATTGGCCTTGCCATCTGAATTAGAAAACATTCATGATGTGTTTCACGTGTCTATGTTGCGACGCTACTAATCAGATCCTTCACATATGATTACACCGACAAAGGTTGAAATTCAACCCGACGTGACGTATGGCGAAGAACCGATTAAGATCCTCGCATGGGAAGTCAAACAGTTAAAGAATATAAGTATAGCTCTTGTGAAAGTATTGTGGCAAAGACATGGGGTAGAAGAGGCTACATGGGAGCCCGAAGAGGCTATGAGGAACAAGTACCCATACCTTTTTGTTGGTAAGATTTTTGGGGACGAAAATCCCCAAGGGAGAGAATTGTAATAGCCCAATTTAGGGCCTAGCCAGAATAGTGGTTGCGAGACCATAAATCCAAGTAGTAATATGTGTTTTATAATTTTATGAGGCTTATGAGGTGTTTGCATGATTGTATGAAAATTTAATGAAGAAAATTTTATTAATTAGTGATCAAATTATCCATTAGGACTGAATTAAAAAGATTAGAAAATATGAGATTCTAGAAGATTTAAGTATGAAATAGAATCATAAAAATTACTAGAGGTCCTTATTTAGCAATTAGACCATTAAATTTCAAGATGGACAAAAATAGGCATGGGAAGGAAAAATCTCAAAAAAGGGACTTAAGGGCATTTTAGTCATTTGGTTAATAAAAGATTAAAAAGGGAAAATGAAGCAAAAATTTGTTCATCTTCTTCAAGCTAGGGCCTAAAATTCCAAGCTCTCCATAGCTGGGGTTTCTTCAACTTTCAAGCTTGATAGTAAGTGCATCCTAGCTCCGTTTTTAATATTCTTCGTATTTTTGAGATCCTCGTAGCTCGATTTAGCTATTTCTAGCTATATTTTGAGCTAGGGTTTATGTTCAAAAAATTACCCATGTATGACATGCATGTAATTTGATATTTTATGGAAGAAAATGAAAGTTTGATGTATGATAAAAATCTTTTTCTAAGTGATTTTCATGAAAAATGCATAAAAGGACCAAATTGTAAAAGTTGTAAAAATGATTATACATGAGTAAAAAGAGGAAATTAGGGGCTGTTGTAGTTAAGAAAATAATTCGGCTAGGCTTAAAATAAAAGAAAGTTGAATAAAAATCATTTTACGAGCCTAGGGATAAAAGTATAATTATGTGAAAGTTTAGGGGTAAAATCGTAGTTTTTCCAAAGTATAATTCACGAGTCAATTTAGTCAATGTGAGTATTAAACAAGTGAAATTGTTATATAGATCAAGAAACACGAAGCCCAGACCGAAATCGAGGCAAGAACAAAGTGTTGGTCTAAATCGAACATCTACGCACATTTTGAGTGCTGAGGTAAGTTTGTGTGAAATTAAGGATGCATATGTTATCGTATTTAAATTTCTTTTTATTATGAGAAATTCATATTATTATTTCTATGAAATTGATTAATGATACCTCGATGAGAAAGTGAAGAGAATATGTTAAGTTGAAGTCTCGGTTGAAGATTCGGAATAACGAGGATATCTATGTCACGACATGAGATAAGGACGGTCCCATATAAGACCATATCTGGGCATTGCATCGGCACCGAATGTAGGTCCCGTATAGGACCATGTCTGGGACATGGCATTGGCACTGAATGTAGATCCCGTATAAGACCATGTTGGGGACATGGCATCGGCATCGAATAAGGAAGGTCCCGTATAAGACCATGTCTGGGACATGGCTTCGGACCAAAGGAAGATCTCGTGTAAGACCATGTCTGGGCCATGGCATCGACATCTATGTACGATCTCATATAAGATTATGTTTGGGACATGGCATCGACATTGAGTTAAGAGATCCTGTGTAAGACCATATTTGGGATATGGCATCGGCAACCAGGGGTGATCCCATGTAAGGCCATATTTGGGATATGGCATTGGCATCGTGATATAGGTATGATGAGATTGAGTATCTTCCGATATTCTGAGTAATTTAACGGGCAAAAGAGCTGAGTATGTAAAGATGACAATGAGCTAAGTTATACAAGGATAACAAAGAGATACATTTAAGTTAAGAATGATAATGATTTAAGTTTATGTTCAAGATAGCATAAGTGCTAAATTATGTGCTGAAGTGATACAGGTACCATGAGTGAAATACGAGTTGTGAAAATTGTAATATGATATGTGATGGGTAAGAATAAGTATGAGTAAGTATGTCAAAGTATTCAAGAACTTGTGTTGTTACTGTTCTATAAGAAGAATGGAATTTTTACCATAAGTACTTATGTCGCTATTTTAATTCATGCAAACTTACTAAACTATATGCTTACCCCTTTCTTTTCCCTTTTCCTTGTAGTATCGCCAAGCTAGCTCGGGGATCATAGAACGTTAGAGCTCGGATTACACTATCAATCATTCTTTTGGTATAGTAAAGTTGATTTATTTTGAGTATGGCATGTATAGGAACTTGGTCATTTTGTGTTGTGTCATATTTGAGAGCCAAAGTGTTGGCTATTAATGTTATTCACTCATTTTGTATATGGCCATTGGGAATTGGCCAATATTTGTCAAGTTTCATATTTTAATGATGATGAGTTTTATGAAGTGAAAGTTCATGCAATTGTTGGAGTGAAATATGGAGTGATTGAATGATGCTTAGTGATTCTTCATATTATATTATTGTTATGTTATGTATTGCTTGTGTTGGCACAAGTGTGTTTATGTTTCAAGGTGGTAATTGGCTTGGAAAATAGCCTTCTCATTGTCCACACGGGCGTGTCTCTTGGCCGTGTGTGACACACGGTCAACCCTTTGGGTGTGTTTATAGGCCGTGTATCCCCTGTATCAAATTGTAAAAATTTGATTTGTCACACGGGCCAGCACATGGGAGTGTGCCTAGGCCGTGTGCCCTTTAAGAGGTTGCTGATGTCATAAATAGAATACCCAGGTTTTCACACACGGGTGAGGACACGGGCGTGTCTAGGCCGTGTGAGGGACACGGGCTAAAGACACGAGCATGTATCCGGCTGTGTGAAAACCCCTGTAGGTTCAAAGTGAAAAATAAATTTCACTCGGGCTAGGAACATGGGGATGTGTGATCACACGGCCTGCCCACACGGGTGTGTTCTATTTCACATGAGCTTGTGGCCCCTATTTAGGCAAAAAATTTCTAAAAGTGCAAAATTTTTCGAACTAATTTTGAAACCTCCCTTATGTATATTTAGGGCCTCATAGACCCATAATAAGGATGTTGTGAATATGAATGAAATGTTTTAAGTTTGAAATGAAATTGTAGCCCGATAATGTATGTTCAAGCAAGTTAAGTCCGGTAATGCCTCGTGCCCAGTTTCAGCGTTGAACACGGGTAAGGGGTGTCACATTTACTCCATGTATACCCTGAAATTGAGCAAACTTTCAGACAAAGAATACGTGAAAAAATAGCTCAAAGACAAGTCGAGATGGACCTTGGAAATTAGAATCAAGACCAAGGTATTGAAGCCGATCGTGTACAAAATCCCATCCTCATTGCCGATAATAGGGATCGATGCAGCGGGTAATATGCTGTGCCACTTTTCAGTGAGTTAAATCCAGGAATTAGAAGGCCAGATGTTGAGGCAACCCAATTGGAATTGAAATCAGTGATGTTTTGAATGCTCTAAACGGTGGGCCAATTCAGTGGTATGCCCACGGAAGATCCACATCTCCACCTTCGATTATTTATGGATGTGCATGATTCATTCAAGATAGTCGATATGACTGAAGATGCATTAAGGTTAAAGTTGTTTCCATACTCGTTGCGAGATCGAGCATGCGTATGGCTCAATTCATTGCCACCAAGTTCCATATCTACATGGCAAGAATTAGCAGAGAGATTTTTAGTTAAGTATTTCCGCCTAGCAAAAAAGCTAAGTTAAGCAACAAGATCACAAGTTTCCAACAATTGGATTACGAGTCTTTGTATGAGGCTTGGGAGCAATTCAAGGAGTTACTTCGTAAGTGTCCTCATCATGGGATTCCTCATTGTATCTAGTTAGAGACATTCTATAATGGTCTCAATGCACATACAAGATTGATGGTAGATGCTTCTACGAATGGTGCAATTTTTCTAAGTCTTATAATGAGGCTTGTGAGATCATCGAGAGGATCGGGAGTAATAACTATCAATGGCCAACAAATCAAACAGCTTTAGGAAGACATGTAGCCAGAGTTCATGATGTTGATGCCTCACTTCGTTATCAGCTCAAGTATCGTCTATTTCCTCTATGTTAAAATAGTTTACCGCTAAAAGTGTTAATAATTTTGCAGCTCAATCACAAGTCTATTTGAATTAGTTTCCTGTGTGTACTGTGGGAAAGGTCATTCTTTTGAGAATTGTCCATCAAATCTCGAGTCAGTGTACTATGTGGGGAACCAACATCAAAATAGGAGTAGACAAGGACCCCAATCCAACTTATACAATCTTTCATGGCATAATCATCCTAACTTCTCTTGGAGCAACCAAGGAAATGGACCAAACAACAACTTATTGCAGTATAGACCCAACCAATTTCAGGGGTTTAATCAGCAAGCTCCAAAACCACCTCAAGCTGAGGCATCAAACAGTTTGGAGAGCTTGTTGAAAGCGTACATGGCAATGAATGGCGCTTTGATCCAAAGCCAAGCAGCAACATTGAAAAATTTGGAAAACCAATTGGGTCTGTAACAATCCGGTTTAGACACTACTCGAAACAGTAGTTTTGGGACCACAAATCTGAGTTTGAAAAATATTTTAATATTGTTTTCTGTGCTGTTAATATGTGATTAAGCATGTGTTAAATTTTCGTAAGTTAATTTGTCCGTCTGTGTGTTCAATTTGATAAAAGGATTTAATTGCATTAAATGCAAAGCTAGCATGTTATTTGTTAAAGCACTTATGTATGGTGGCTTTTAAAGGAGGAGGCCTTATGAGGCAATTAAACCATTATTTGGTTAGTGGATGGATAAAGGAAAAATATGCCCTTAATGTATGTTTGATTAAGTTATTAATTGAAAGGTTAATAAGGTAATTAGATTAATATGTATGTTATAATATGATCAAACAAGAAAAATGGCTATATTCATTCATCTTTTGACCGAATTATAAAAGAAGAAGAAAAGAAAACATAAGCTAGGTTTCAGCCATATACAAGCAAAATTAAGGTATGTTTTGACTTTGAATTTTTTATAATTTTTATGTTTTTGAGATCTTTGCTTCGAGTACTACCCGACCCATGCTTGAATTTTTTTATTTTTGTGAATATTTTGAGTTATGGCATTGATGAATATTTGTGTTTTGTGATGTTTGATGATAAATTATGAAAGATACCTTTTGGATTAATATGTTTTGTATTGGAGTTTTTATGATTTTGAGTTATTAGGGCTAAATTCAAAAATAATAAATTGAAGAACTAAAATACAAAATAAATGAAATATATGGATTATTATGAGAATAAGGAAGATTCGACTTAACTATGATGTGGTGAGATTTTGTGTATTTTGTGTTTTGTGCAATTAGGACTAATTTGTAAAAGTATTAAATATTAGGGGTAAAATGGTAATTTTCCTATTTATGTGTTGTTGGATTAAATTGAATGAAATTGTGTTTAAATGAGGTTAATGTGAAATTATATAGATCAAGAACAAAAGAAATCAAACTTGGATCGGGGAAAAGCAAAAATAGTCGAATAGCTGATTTAAATCGTTCGTCGATATCCGAGGTAAGTTTATAAGCAATAAACATTGTTGAATTTGAATGTGTATGATTTTTATATATTGAATTCAATTGTATGAATTTCTATGGTTGGAGCCGAATGTAGGAATGTTTATGAAATTTGGGAATATATTCGGTTTAATTGAGATATGAATTATGAATAAGAATAACTTTGTAACAGTGATATATCAGGCTTATTGCCTAGTTGGCTTTGAGGCCGGTGTACGATATCAGGCTTATTGTGTAACAGACCTAATCTAACCCTAATCGGAACGGTGGTTTCAGGAACACGAATCCGAACCCGAGAAATATTTAAATATTATATTTAGTGTTTATTATATATGAATTTATGTGTGGGAAAGTTTCGTAGAAAAATTTTATCGTTTAAGTATCGAATTTGATAAAAAGGACTTAATCGCGTAAAAGGTAAAAGTGGCATACTAAAGTGTAATGTGCTAGTTTGAGCATGGCTTTTTAATATGAAGTGTTAAATGGGTAAATAACCCATTTTTAAGTTAGTGGGTTGGTATATGACATAATTAACCTTAAGTTTTATATTATATAATTTTATGATATAAGGTTAAAATAGTAAATAGGTTAAAAATCATATTATATGTTAATTAAAACATAAAAAAATGGATATTTTTCACTCATCTTTCTTGGCCGAATATTAAGAAACAAAGGGGAGCTAAGTTCTTTGAATTTTCGCAATATCCAAGCCAAATTCAAGGTAAATTCTTAGTCGGTTTTTGTAAATTTTACGTTTTGAGATCGTTGCTTCAAACGTGGTGACCCATGTTGTAATTTTTAATCGAGCATGTCTAAGGTTCAGCCATTAGTATTCTTATATGATAATTGATGTTTGATGAATTAAATTTAATGTTAGGACTTAGATTGATAAGTTTTATATTGAAATTTTGGTGAAAATTGAGTAAATAGGACTAATTTGTAAAATAAAAATTTGAGAGGGCTTAAATGCTAAATAAATGAAAGAAATAGACTTATAATGCTAGTGTGAATATTAGGCCCTTGTATGGTTTTTGCTAAATGTGTATTTTGTGTTTTAGGCAAACAGATTAAATTGTAAAAATTTGAAATAGTAGGGTAAAATGGTAAATTGCCTATTTAGGTGCTTAGGGACTAAATTGAGATGAAATGTACTTGAATGAGCTAAATTTTAATGTGTTTTAGATCAAGAGCAAAGAAAAGCAGTTTAGATCGGGGAAAGATGAAAGTTCTCGAATAAGCGGAATTTGCGGTCTATCGACAACCGAGGTAAGTCCTTAAGCAAGTGTATACTAAAGGAATATTTATGAACATTGCATATGATAAAGTTAGGAAATTTAAAGCATAAAAATGTATGTTGGCGAATGTGGTAGTATAAATTGATAATGAGTTTAATTTGTTAAATGTGATGTAAGTAAGTAAGTTTGGTTTGATAAATGAAAGTTGTATGAAGTATATAAGTTGTGGTGATTTCATATTAAGTAAAGTGTATTGAAATGTTAAATCGTTGAATTGGGCTAAATGCCTAGCGTGCCTAGTGCCGGTGACATGTTAGAGCTTATTGCCTAACGAGCTTCGTTTGCATTGATCTATGCTTTAATGCTAGCGTGCTTCATGCCTATGATCTATTTCGGCTTTAATGCCTAGCGGCTTCATGCCTGGTGATCTATTTCGGCTCTAATGCCTCAGCGAGCTTCGTCTTGAGTGAACTATTTCGGGCTTTAAATGCCTAGCGTGCTTTATGCCGTGATATGCTATAAATGGAGATTCGATAATCAAACAAGGTGAGATGTATATCTAGTTTTGTGCTAAAGGTTCGGGTAAGAATTTTCCTACTATATTAGTAAGAAAGAAAGTGAGTTGAGTTCTTTTCGATTTGAATCAATTTGATGTGTAGAAAGGGGTCAATTGTTCAAGTTCGATATCATATAATATTGAACCTTTCATTGATGTGAATATACATAGCTTATATGTGAAGTTGATAAAGTATATGTTTAGAATGATATAGTGATGATAATTGATATCAAAGTTTACCTTAGTATTGGCTAGTGTAATATAAATATATATATAGAAAAAAAATTACGTACAATTTTATTAGTTGAAGATTAAGGTGTTTACTGTGTGTTCATTAAAAGTGTATGTGCTTAGGACTTACTAAGCTAGTGAGCTTACTCGTTTATGTTTGTGTTCTATGTTATAGATTGATTATACAACTATGTGCTCGGGGATCATCAAGACAATCGACCACACTATCACCCTCTTTGGTATAGTCATGTTTTGTAAACTTTTGAATCAAAGGCATGTATAGATTTTGTTTTGATAAATAATGAATGATGTCAGTTTGTAAATATAAATATGGCCTTGCGAATAAAGGTTGTTGCTTTTGGTTAAGTTTAAGTTTCATATTTGATATGATAGCTTGCATCAAATACCTTTGAATATGTGATTTCGGTTATGTTTTAAATCATACACGGGAAATGATCATATGATATATATATATATGGTAAAATATTGGGATATATATATACTTAGGTATAAAGGAGTAAATGTGAATGTTCAAAGATACCATGCGAAAATAGTTATCTTATTTTGTTTTAGCTGACTTGTTTAGGCATGGTAAAATATATATATGTATTCATACTTGTAATGTCATTTGTTAATGTTTAAATAGGTATGGCTTTGTGGTAAGCATTAGAGTAAAATTCTATACTTGAAAGAATACCTATGGTACGCATAAATGCATGTAAACTATGTTCAATTCAGGCATATCATATAGTAAAGAATTAAATGAACATAAGTACTACTATTTGCATGTATTGTATGTTAAATGCATAAATACAATACTAGGTTATAAGTTGTTCTTGTTTGAAGTTTAGATTTACGTTTGAAGGCTAATTATATTCGATTATGTGAAATAAGTATTGAGGTATGATTATGTAGTTATAATTACATAAATATATATATATATATATATATGTATGAGTAATCGACATTGCCGAATGGGATGGATGGATATGTGAATTGATGAATAGGTTGACATTTAGGTACATGATAAGATATAATGAAAAATGGTTACATATATGAATGATATGATTTTAAGGGATAATGTAATAAGAGAATTATGAAATCCATAATGACATATGCTTATGTAATTTGTAATAGTGAATAATTCATTGAATAATGAGTCATTAGTTATTATTGAATTTTATTTGTGAAATATTACTAAACGTTTTGGTATTTGACTAGGGATAATGCTTTCTTTTCGATAGTATGATTTGGTATATTATATTTAAGTGGTAACATGTATAAAAGTGCATTTGATGAGTGTTAAGGTGGGTAATACCTCGTAACCTTATTAGGTGATGATCTGATTTAGGGGTGTTACATTTTATTGGTATCGAGCTACGGTTTAGTCGATTCTAGGACTACCGTAGTACGTAAGAGTCTAGCTATACATGCCTTTGAATTTTATATGTGACTTCTAACAATTTCCAATTGTTTTTATATAGTAAATGGATTTCGATCCCGATAGAGTCAGAATGATGATGTGGAGAGTGTCACGCTTTGGTCTCGCACATGGATCAACGCCATTAGACTCTCAACCGATTCACGGGTAACCACGAGGAGAGGCTAAACAAGCCTTCTACCAAATGATGAATGAATGGTTTACCCAGTTTGTTCGAATAATCCATTGTACAATAACCTCCACCCCGAATAATCCGACTCGGTACCTTCAAAGACTTAGATGATAGATCCAATGAGATCTAGTAGGCCTCCGTTGATAAAATCAAGAAATTTAGGGCGGAGGAATTCAAGGCTAATGATAATGATGATGCGAGAGAGAGTGAAATGTCGCTTGATAACACTATTGGGTACTTGATGAGCTATCCGCACTCGGAAGAATGTTTAAAATGTGCGATATCTTTACTTGGGACACGCTTATCACCTTTGGTGGAATACACTAGTATCGGTGGTTCCAAAAGAAAAAGTAACGTGGGATTTCTTCCAGAATGAATTCCGCAAGAAATATATCAGCCAGAGGTTCATCGACCAGAAACGTAAAGAATTTCTTGAACTAAAACAGGGGCAAATGACCATGACGGAATATGAAAGAAAATTTGTCAGGCTCAGCAGATATGCTAGAGAGTGTGTTTCTACTGAAGCTATTATGTGTAAAAGATTTGAAGATGGCCTGAATGAAGATATAAAGATGTTTGTTGGCATTCTTGAAATTCAAGAGTTCGTGACTCTAGTTGAACGAGCTTGCAAAGCTGAAGAGCTCGGGAAAGAGAAGAGAAAGGCGTCTGAAGCCGAGACATTCGTAAAAGGTCTTGCAAGGTCTTCCATTCCACATCCAAGAAGTTTAGAGATGACCACATCGACATAAAGCTACTACAGATCCACCTAGGCGGGATCGACCTCCTGTGGACTCCGAGCTACCTCAATAGCCGGTGTTGGTAATGTTCCACGAATAGAGTTGAATGCAAGCATTGTGGAAAATGGCATTACAGGAGTTGTAGAGTTCGTGATCGGTCCGCTTTAAATGTGGATCCTCGAGACCATTTCATTCGAGAGTGCCCGATGTTAATGAAAGGCGAGAATACAACACGAACTCTAGACCGAAAGCGATTGCATCAAGCAGGCGGACCACCGAGCATTACGCAATATAGGTGGTAGTCGAAGGGACTAAGAACACGACGATTCGATCCGAGGCTAGAGCTCCACTAGAGCTTATGTTACCCGAGCTAGAGAGGATCTTTGCTTCTCCAGATGTCATTACTAGTACTTTCACCCTTTATGATACTACTGTAATTGCATTGATTGATCCTGGTTCGACCCATTCATATGTATGTGAAACTCTAGTATTGAAGACTCGTCGATTGAGTCTCTTGAGTTTGTGATTCGTGTATCCAACCCTTTGGGTAGATGTGTGTTTGTTAATAAAGTGTGTAAAGGTTGCCCATTGATGATTCGGGATTTTTGCTTCCCAGTCGATTTAATGCTGTTACCTTTCGATGAGTTTGATATAATTTTGGGAATGGACTGGTTAACTTCGCATGACGCAGTGGTGAATTGCAAAAGAAAGCTTATTGATTTGAGACATCAGAACGGTGAGATCATTAGAATTGAATCCAGTGATATAAGTGGGTTTCCTACAGTTATATCCTCGATGTTAGCCTGGAAGTATGTGAGAAAAGGGTGCGAAGCTTATTTGGCTTATGTACTGGATAATAAATTGTCTGAGAAACAGATTGAATTTGTACCGATAGTATGTGAATACCCAGATGTGTTCCCTGAAGAACTACCGGGTTTACCCCCAGTACGAGAGATTGAGTTTGGCATTGAATTAGCACCGGGAACGACTCCGATCTCAATAGCTCCATATCGGATGGCACCTCTTGAGTTAAAAGAGTTGAAAGCACGGTTGCAAGAGTTAACAGATAGGGCTTTGCATGACCAAGTTTCTCTCCTTGGGGTGCACCGATTCTTTTGTGAGAAAGAAAGATGGAGCGATGCGAATGTGTATTAATTATCGGCAAATGAATAAGGTAACTATAAAGAATAAGTATCCGATTACCTCGAATTGATGATTTGTTTGATCGGTTGAAAGGGCTTCAGATATTTTCAAGATAGATTTGAGGTCGGGTTATTATCGATTAAGTGAGTCGAGATATAGATGTACCAAAGCGCATTTGGACGAGGTACGGACATTTTGAGTTTTGGTTATGCCTTTTGGGCTTACTAATGCACTCGCTATTTTATGGATTTGATGAATCGGGTTTTAGACGCTTTTGGATCGATTTGTAGTAGTGTTTATCGATGACATATTGATCTACTCCAAAATGAAATTGAACACGAGCATTTGAGGTTAGTGCTACAAACTTTGAAATCGGCGGTTGTATGCAAAGTTTAGTAAGTGTGAATTTTGGATGAAAGAGGTCAGCTTTTTGGGACATGTTGTTTCAGATCGGGCATTCGAGTTGATCCGAACAAAATCTCGGCTATACTTGATTGGAAGCCCACAAAAATATTTTCGAGATTGAAGCTTTTGGGACTTGCGGGTTACTATCGACGATTTGTGAAGGGTTTTTCTATGATAGCTACCCGTTGACCAAGTTATTGCGAAAGATGTCGAGTTCGAGTGGTCGGAAAAGTGTCGAAAAGTTTTGATCGGTGAAAGCTCTTTTGTGAAGCTCGGTGTTAGTTCAAATTTGAATCGGGTAAAGAATTTGTTGTTTATTCGATGCTTCTTTAAATGGTTTGGGCTACGTTTGATGCGGAAGGCAAAGTTGTAGCCTACGCTTCAAGACAATTGAAGCCGCATGAGAGAAATTACCCGACACATGACTTAGAACTTGCAGCCATTGTTTTCGCATTGAAAATTTGGCGTCACTATTTATATGGCGAGAAATGTCACATTTATTCAGATCATAAAAGTCTAAAGTATTTAATGACTTAGAAGGATCTAAATTTGAGACAACGCAGATGTTTAGAATTGTTGAAAGACTGTGAGCTGGTGATTGACTACCATCCGGGAAAAGCTAACGTTGTTGCAGATTCGTTAAGTCGAAAATCATTGTTTGCTCTTCGTGCCATGAACGCACAAATAGCTATGTTTGGTGATGGTTCAATCATAGCCGAGTTACAAGCAAGACCGATGTTTATTCAGCAAATTTGCGATGCACAGAAAGTTGACAAGGATTTGATTGCTAAACGAATTCAGTGTGAAAAAGGTGCAGAGTCAGATTTTTAGATTGATGCAAATGATTGTTTGAATTTTAAAAGCCGAATGTGTGTCCCGAAAAACTCAGATTTGATACAGGTGATTCTGAGTGAGGCCCATAGTGGTCGATTATCAATTCATCCGGGTAGCATAAAGATGTATAATGATTTGAAACAGTTCTATTGGTGGCCGGGCATGAAACGGGATATATTTGAATTTGTTTCGAAATGCTTAATTTGTTAGCAAGTAAAAGCTGAACATTAAGTGCCATCCGGATTACTTCAGCCAATCATGATACCTGAATGGAAATGGGATAGAATTACAATGGATTTTGTATCCGGTCTTCCTATGACACCGAGTAAGAAAGATGCCGTCTAGGTTATAGTTGATAGATGACTAAATCACTCATTTTGTCTTGGGTTCGCATGACTTTTCACTCGATAAACTTCTTTGAATTGTATGTATCGCAAATTGTGAGATTGCATGGTGTACCGAGTTCCATTGTTTGAGACGAGAGACAGAGATTTACATCGCGATTTTGGAAGAAGTTGCAAGATGCCTTAGGTACTAAACTACATTTTAGTCTGACTTTTCATCCGCAGAATGACGGTCACCGAGCGAACTATTCGAGATACTTGAGGACATGTTGAGATGTTGCGTTCTCGAGTTTGAAGGTGCGTGGGAACGATACCTACCTTTGATTGAATTTGCTTATAATAACAGTTTTCAATCTAGTATCAAGATGGCGCCTTATGAAGCCTTGTATGGCGAAAGTGTCGAACACCATTATATTGGGTGAGCTCGTGAGAATAAGATACACGGGTTGATTTGATTAAAGAAACTGAAGAAAGTAGCTATTATCGAGATAATTTGAAAGTCGCCGGATCGTCAAAAGTCTTATGCTGATTTGAAGCGTAAAGACATTGAATTTCGGGTTGGAGATCGAGTATTTTTAAAGGTTTCTCCGTGGAAGAAAGTGCTCGTTTTGGTAGAAAAGGCAAGTTGAGCCCGAGGTTCATTGGACCGTATGAAATCATTGAGCGTGTTGGGCTGTTGCTTATAGGTTGAAGTTACCCTCGAATTAGAAAAGATACGATGTATTTCATGTTTCTATGCTCGTAGATCTGATCGGATCCGTCACATGTGATTGCTCAATCGAGATTGAGATACAATCGATATGACGTATGAGGAAAAACCAATCCGTATTTTAGCTCGGAAATGAAAGAGTTAAGAAACAAAAGATCTCGTTAGTGAAAGTATTATGGAATCGACGGAGTTGAAGAGGCAACGTGGGAGCTTGAAGATTCAATGAGGCAACAATATCCGATGTTGTTTAACGGTAAGATTTTCGGGGACGAAATCCTTAAGGGGAGAGTTGTATGAATCGAATCGACCCTAATCGAACGGTGGTTTCGGGACCACGAATCCGAGCCCAGAAATATTTAAATATTATATTTAGTGTTTATTATATATGAATTTATGTGGGAAAGTTTAGAGAAAAATTTTATCGTTTAAGTATAGAATTTGATAAAAAGGACTTAATCGCGTAAAAGGTAAAAGTGGCATACTAAAGTGTAATGTGCTAGTTTGAGCATGGCTTTTAATATGAAGTGTTAAATGGGTAAATAATCCATTTTAAGTTAGTGGGTTGGCATATGACATAATTAACCTTAAGTTTTATATTATATAATTTTATGATATAAGGTTAAAATAGTAAATAGGTTAAAAATCATATTATATGTTAATTAAAACATAAAAAAAATGGATATTTTCACTCATCTTTCTTGGCGAATATTGAGAAACACAAGGGAGCTAAGTTCTTTGAATTTTCGGCAATATCAAGCCAAATTTAAGGTAAATTCTTAGTCGGTTTTTGTAAATTTTACGTTTTGAGATCGTTGCTTGAAACGTAAGCTAACCCATGTTGTAATTTTTGAATCGAGCATGTCTAAGGTTGGCCATTAGTATTCTTATATGATAATTGATGTTGGATGAATTAAATTTAATGTTAGGACTTAGATTGATAAGTTTTGTATTGAAATTTTGGTGAAAATTGAGTAAATAGGACTAATTTGTAAAAATAAAAATTTGAGAGGGCTTAAATGCTAAATAAATGAAAGAAATAGACTTATAATGCTAGTGTGAATATTCGGCCCTTGTATGGTTTTTGTTAAATGTGTGTATTTTGTGTTTTAGGCAAAAAGGATTAAATTGTAAAAATTTGAAATAGTAGGGGTAAAATGGTAAATTGCCTATTTAGGTGCTTTGGGACTAAATTGAGATGAAATATACTTGAATGAGCTAAATTTTAATGTGTTTTAGATCAAGAGCAAAGAAAAAGCAATTTAGATCGGGGAAGAGCGAAGGTTCTCGAATAGCCGATTTACACGGTCTATCGACAACCGAGGTAAGTCCTTAAGCAAGTGTATACTAAAGGAATATTTATGAACATTGCATATGATAAAGTTAGGAAATTTAAAGCATAAAATGTACGGTGGCGAATGTGGTAGTATAAATTGATAATGAGTTTAATTTGTTAAATGTGATGTAAGTAAGTAAGTTTGGTTTGATAAATGAAAGTTGTATGAAGTATATAAGTTGCGGTGATTTCATATTAAGTAAAGTGTATTGAAATGTTAAATGCGTTGAATTGGGCTAAATGCCTAGCGTGCCTAGTCTAGTGACATGTTGAGCTTATTGCCTAGCGTGCTTCGTCTTGGTGATCTATTTAGGCTTTAATGCCTAGCGTGCTTCGTCTTGGTGATCTATTAGGGCTTTAATGCCTAGCGTGCTTCATCTTGGTGATCTATTTCGAGCTCTAATGCCTAGCGTGCTTCGTTTGATGAACTATTTCGACTTTAAATGCCTAGCGTGCTTTATCTTGGTGATATGCTATAAATGGAGATTCGATAATCAAACAAGGTGAGATGTATATCTAGTTTTGTGCTAAAGGTTCGAGTAAGAATTTTCCTACTATATTAGTAAGAAAGAAATTGAGTTGACTTCTTTTCGATTTGAATCAATTTGATGTGTAGAAAGGGTCAATTGTTCAAGTTCGATATCATATAATATTGAACCTTTCATTGATGTGAATATACATAGCTTATATGTGAAGTTGATAAAGTATATGTTTAGAATGATATAGTGATGATAATTGATATCAAAGTTTACCTTAGTATTGGCTAGTGTAATATATATATATATATAGAAAAAAAAATTACGTACAATTTTATTAGTTGAAGATTAAGGTGTTTACATGTGTTCATTAAAAGTGTATGTGCTTAGGACTTACTAAGCTAGTGAGCTTACTCTGTTTATGTTTGTGTTCTATGTTATAGATTGATTATACAACTACAAGGCTCGGGGATCATCAAGACAGTCGACCACACTATCACCCTCTTTGGTATAGTCATGTTTTGTAAACTTTTGAATCAAAGGCATGTATAGATTTTGTTTTGATAAATAATGAATGATGTCGGTTTGTAAATATAAATATGGCCCTTGAATAAGGCTATTGCTTTTGGTTAAGTTTAAGTTTCATATTTGATATAGTAGCTTGCATCAAATACCTTTGAATATGTGATTTCGGTTATGTTTTAAATCATACACGGGAAATGATCATATGATATATATATATGGTAAAATATTGGGATATATATATACTTAGGTATAAAGGAGTAAATGTGAATGTTCAAAGATACCATGCGAAAATAGTTATCTTATTTTGTTTTAGTGACTTGTTTAGGCATGGTAAAATATATATATGTATTCATACTTGTAATGTCATTTGTTAATGTTTAAATAGGTATGGCTTTGTGGTAAGCATTAGAGTAAAATTCTATACTTGAAAGAATACCTATAGTACGCATAAATGCATGTAAACTATGTTCAATTCGGGCATATCATATAGTAAAGAATTAAATGAACATAAGTACTACTATTTGCATGTATTGTATGTTAAATGCATAAATAAAATACTAGGTTATAAGTTGTTCTTGTTTGAAGTTTAGATTTACATTTGAAGGCTAATTATATTCGATTATGTGAAATAAGTATTGAGGTATGATTATGTAGTTATAATTACAAAATATATATATATATATGTATGTGAGTAATCGACATTGCGAATGGGATGGATGAATATGTGAATTGATGAATAGGTTGACATTTAGGTACATGATAAGATATAATGAAAATGGTTACATATATGAATGATATGATTTTAAGTGATAATGTAATAAGAGAATTATGAAATCCATAATGACGTATGCTTATGTAATTTGTAATAGTGAATAATTCATTGAATAATGAGTCATTAGTTATTATTGAATTTTATTTGTGAAATATTACTAAACGTTTTGGTATTTGACTAGGGATAATGCTTTCTTTTCGATAGTATGATTTGGTATATTATATTTAAGTGGTAACATGTATAAAAGTGCATTTGATGAGTGTTAAGGTCGGGTAATACCTCGTAACCTTATTCCAGCGACGGATACGATTTAGGGGTGTTACATATTGCCTAGCAGGCTTTGATGCCGGTGTATGATATCAGGCTTATTACCTAGTAGGCTTTGATGCTGGTGTATGATATCAGGCTTATTGCCTAGCAGGCTTTGATGCCGGTGTATGATATCAGGTTTATTGCCTAGCAGGCTTTATGCCAATGTATTGAATCAGGTTTATTACCTAGCAATATCCAAATCTGTTTAATGGTAAGATTTTCGGGGACGAAAATCCCTAAGGGGGGATAATTGTAATAGTCTGGTTTAGACCCTAGTCAGAACAGTGGTTTTGGGTCCACAAATTCGAGTTTAAAAAATATTTTAGTGGAGCAAGTGGCATTGACACATAAGTTAATTAAAGTGTCAAAGTGTAGTATAAGATGTGTTAATGGCAAAGTGGTGTTGGCGCATGAGTTAGTGCGTGAGGAGAAGGTTCGAATCCCTTGTTTAGCATCTAGATGAATTTTATTTTAAATTTTTCGCACATGTATAGCAAGTGTCGCCAAGTGCATATATGGTAAGTGTTGGCCATGTTATTTTTGGTTAGTATATCAAAGGATTAAGGAAATTGTTAACTTAAGGAAGGGAATCAAGAATTTAAGGAAAGGTATGAAGATATGGGGCAAGTATCAAGGAAATTATTATGGAAACAATATCATGGCCATTTGACCATGCATAGGGACGGAAATTTGGACTACAGGGGGAGCCGAATTTTCGGTGATAGTTTGGCTAAGAATTGAAGTTTCTTTTTGGTCATTCCTAGCAACTTTGTGCAAAATTTTGCATTCCTCTTCTCAACTTTTTCCTTTGGCGAAATTGAACTTTGGTAAAGCTCTAATCTTTTGACCATTTGGTCATTTTGCTTATTGCTTTAGCATTTGTTTTGTGCCTTTTCTTTGAGTCTGAAATCACCTATACCAAAAGCCATTCTTTTCTTTTCTTTTTACCATTGTCGAATGTACATAGCACCTAAAACCATCTTTTTCTTCTCTTCTTTTGAAAACCAAAATAACATCATCACCATCTTTTCTCTTATTTTATTTCTTTTCAATCGAAATTTTCTCCATTTACACTCTCATGGCGAATGCTAATGTGCCTATAGTCAATTTATTTTCTCTTTTCTTTGATTCTTCATAGTCGAAATCTTCATCAATCACAAACACCATTCTCAATCCTTTCTTTTCAATAGTGGAATATAGGTAAGGGATTCTTTTTCGTTTTCGATTAGTTAATAGTGATATGGCCGAATATTGATGGTGTCATGAAGGACCATTTGGATCGAAATAAACGTTCGTTCTATTAACGTTTTATTCGTTATAATATAGTGCAATAACGGAAGATCGGAACTCAAGTGTTGAGAGAATCGAGAAACGTTGGAATCGATTTATTGTGGTAAAGAAATCACATCCTTAAAACCTTGAGTATTATTTCGATATTATTTTAGATTGGATTAATGTTCTTTTGATCTTGAAAACTTTCAAAATAGGGAAGAAAAGGGCGGTGTTTAGTTATATTAAGAGGGGCGGATCCACTATTCCCCCTAAGTTTAAACGAAGAGCGGTTTCGACAGTCCGGGATTTTCCACCGGGTTACGGACGTTCAACCGAGGAAAATCAACTGTTCGAAGTCGTTCGTACTCCCGAACCATTATTCGTTGGTGGATTCTCAACGTATAACGAACCAATAAACGAGGAGAAACCGAAAATCGAAGTGATTCAAAATCAAGAGGGTAAGGTTTTGGATCTAATATCGATAATGTATTTTTATACAAAATAGTGTTCTAACGGATCGAAATATGTTTTAGGTGTCGAGGAGCGAGAAGGATTAGTACTCTTGATATCGAGGTGTGTAACTTCACACTTTTTCTCGGGTTGGATATCAATTTCGGTATTGAAGTAAAATCGTAAAAACGACTAGATCGGTATGAAACGTAACAACTGATATTTCGACGAAAATACATGAAAACGACTAAAATCGTGAAAATTACGAAAACGCCCTTGAGAAATTACTTGTTAATATGTAAGTTGTATGTTTCGTAAAAATGGTAGTAAAATATGCTAGATCGATAAATGGGTCGAAAACTCATAGATTGATAATCGGGCGAAATCTACATTTGATTGTAAATTGAAATCTCTGCTAGATCGATAAATGGGCTGAAAACTCTGCTAGATTGATAATCGGGCCGAAATCTCTATTTGATTATAAATTGGGTCGAAATCCCTGCTAGGTCGATAAATGGGCCGTAAACTCTATTAAATTGTTAAACGGACTAAAATACTTGCTAGATCGATAAATGGGCCGAATTCTTGCTAGATTGTAAATTTGGGCCCTATTTGATAAATAGTTAGTTAGGCCAAAGTGTTATTTATAGGCCTTAATAAAGATTTGGAAATATTAACTCTTGTTAATGGGCCTTTTAAATAAAATTATTGTATGACCATAGTTTACTATTGCATACATATTGCATGGGTTGGGAAATGATGAAGAGAAGAAGGCTGTTGCCAAAATCTAGTTTGGTGGCTCGCCACAAAAGCAATAAATGGCTATTTGCCTCTAGTTTGGTTGGCTCGCCACAAAAGCAATAAATGGCTATTTGCCTCTAGTTCTATGGGCTCTTACAAAATAAAAATTGGCTCAATGCCTCTAGTTCGATGACTTTGTCACAATCTAGTTCTAATGGCTCGCCACAATTATAAAATGGCTTAAAGCCCACGATTGGTGTGATGGCGGGGTGGGTTGACTTGATTCCACAGTGTGATGGTTGGTAACGGGTGTGTGGCGGATGGAATTAGGTTTGGGAGGAAAAATTCATTTTTACATGGATGTTATTAATTATGTATTCATTATCTTCGTTATTAATTATGTGTTAATTCTGCTTAAGGGCTCAAGACCCAAATCCATAATTTGAAAATCTGGCCCAGTGAACAAAGTAAGTGAGTTATACACTGAGTTCTAAGTAACTCACCCCCCTTAAATTTTCCATCTCAGGTAATGGAAATTGACGTGGACTTGGTAGGGGATGACTTCGTGGAGGCCATATTGCAAAACATTGGTTTATTAAACTCGAACTTTTTAATAAATATTTTACTATTTTGGGTTAATGTAATAAGGGCCTCTATAAATAATTTATGGATTTTATGTGTGTTTGGTTTTAAACTATATTTTGGACTTTTAAATATGGGCTATGGTTATATGATGTTTTATTAAAATAAAATTTGGGTTTTCAAATATATGAAATTCCTTTATAAATATTTTATTATTGTTAACTCTTAAACAAATTACCTAAGGGTTTTGATAATACAATGTTAATAATGTTTTTCAACTAATGTTTTCTAATATTCATCAAATTAAAATACTCTTCCGATTTTTATTAAACCCGTAATTAAAAATAATATTGTAGTTTTCAACTTATTGAAGATTTTAAGATAGCTCGATTCATGTAACAAACCAAATCTAGTCTCAATGCATAGACCGGAGTTTGGGGTGTTACATTTAATGGTATCAGAGCTAGTTTCAAAAACTCGTCTGTGGTTTGGGTTCGCAAATAAATTTTGTATGAAATCGTTCAATTATATTTAAAGATCAGTATGGCACCACAAGCATCCGGCAACAAGTCAAGTAAGTATTTATTACTTAATAATTACTATGATGATCATAGGAATACTCTAGAACTTCTAGTTTTAGATGTGAAAAATCGTAGAGATTGAGACTATAGGATATGTTGCGAAAAACAACTTTACCTCTCAAATCTCATAAAACATCGTTAATAAACACCGAAACAAATTTTCTAAATCATAAAACTTGTAATCAGATAAAAATGAACAAGCCATCATGAGCACTAGAGGACGTGGTCGGGGACACGGTAGACGTGGCCGTGGTAGAGGCCGAGGTGCTACAACTGAAGCACCAAATCATATGCCAGAAATGGACGCACCTGCGTCAATTGAGAGTAAGATGGGATCACGCGATCACATGGAAGAAGATAATGCATTGACTCAAGCAATGCTGCGAGTCTTGGAAAGGGTCGCTGGAACTAGAATTGGGCCAACAACTCATGGGTCAATTTGAGCGACTCAAGTCAAATAATGCGAAGTTTTCGGAGAAGTTTTGGTGTAACTCCAAATGTGGTGAATCTTGGCTGAAGTCATGGAGCAGATTATGGATGATATGGAATGCAATTGTTGAACAAAAACTAAAAGGAGTCAGTATCCTTGTTAAGAGATGAGGCGACGGTGGTGGCTCATCGTTCGAGAAGGCAACAAGTCAAGACCGATTAATTGGGAATTCTTTAAAGTCGCATTCCAAGGAAAATATGTTGGAACGAGTTATGTAGACGTCAAGGAAAGAATTTCGAATCTTGTCCAAGGAAGTAAGACGGTGGCAAGATATGAAGTTGAGTTTTACGTCGAGCCGCTATGCCCGGACAATTGTATCAACGGATCATGAACGATGTACGCTTCGAGGATGGGCGTAATGATGAGTGAGGTTTTGATTGCTCCTCGCCAAGTTAGAATTTTTCCACTTGTGGAGAAGGCCAAAATAATGAAGAGGCTAAGAATTGAACGAAAGAACCGAGAAAGATTTGAAACAAGAGAGAGACACGTGATGCGGTTCTTCAAAGAGATTCGAGAAGAGACCTTGAAATGATGAACCAGTTCAAGGTAGAACCCGTAGCAAATAATCAAGTCGAGATTTGCTGAGTGTGGGAAAAGACATTTTGGAGAGTGTTGGAGAAAACGGCGCATGTTACAAATGCGGTTCAATGGATCATCAATACAAAATTACCCTCGACGTATGGATACGACTCAAGAAGTTCATAATAATGATGCACGGCCGGCCAGAGGTAATCAGCAGCCACCGAGAGGTCGTGGACCAGGTCGTGATGGTTATAGGGCTGGACGTGGTCAAGGTGCACCGGGGCGAGGCAATGGTCCCAGAGGGAACGCAGATACAAGACAGCCTGGACTGGTCTATGCAGTTAGATGCCGCGAGGACGACAATGCACCAGATGTGATAACTGGTACGTTTTTCATCTTCGATGTACCTGTTATTGCTTTAATAGATATTGGCTCTACCCACTCATATATAGCTAGTGCCATATCTAGAAACCCGAATTTAGAATCTAAAATTACCGATAGTGGGATGACAGTAATTAGTCCTTTAGGACAGTCGGTAATTATAAATAAATTGTTTAAAGATGTGCCCTTGAAAATCCAAGAAGAGGTATTCTTAGCAAACTTGATGGAAATACCTTTCGGCGAGTTCGATCTCATTCTGGGCATGGATTGGTTGATTAACCATCGGGCGCAATTGGATTGTCTTTGAAAAATGAATGTCGATAAGAACCTCGGATGATAAGGAAGTCATAATGATTGGTGAGCGAAGGAACTACTTGGCAAATGTGGTATCTGCATTAAAAGGCGAGAAGTTGGTTCGAAAGGATATGGGGCATTCCTAGCCTTTATCGTGCTTTGGATGCCAAAGAGTTATCATGGATGATGTGAGGACGGTGAAGGAATTTCCGATGTATTTCGAAGAACTTCCGGTATACCTCGGATCGGAAGTAGAATTTGGCATTGAGCTTTTGCTCGGGGCGACTCCGGTGTCCATTGCTCCTTATAGAATGGCAGAAGGAGTTGGTGAGCTCAAAGCTCAAATTCAAGAATTTTTGGATCGGGATTTATTCGACCAAGTATGTCTCCGTGGGGAGCACCCGTTTTGTTCGTCAAGAAGAAGGATGGATCGATGCGTATGTGCATTACTACAGACAATTGAATAAATTGACGATCAAGAATTAGTATCCTCTACCGAGAATTGATGACCTGTTTGATCAATTAAAAGGAGCTTCAATTTTCTCCAAAATTGATTTGAGGTCGGGTTATCACCAGCTCAATGTGAAAGAAGCGAACATTTATAAGACGGTATTTCGGACACGTTACGGACATTATGAGTTTGTAGTGATGCCGTTTGGTTTAACCAATGCACCAGCCGTATTTATGGACATGATGAACCGAGTCTTTCAACCATATTTAGATCGGTTTGTGGTAGTGTTCATAGATGACATATTGGTTTATTCGAGAAATGAGCAGGAGCATGACAAGCATTTACGGATAGTATTACAACTACTTCGTGATAAGCAATTGTGTGCCAAATTTAGTAAATGCGAATTTTGGCTAAAGGAAGTGACTTTCCTTGGTCATGTGGTATCAGCCGAAGGAATAAGGGTGGATCCTCGAAAAATTGAGGCTATTCGGATTGGAAACCACCAACATCGGTAGGTGAAATTGAAGTTTCTTGGGTTTAATTTGGATACTATAGGCGTTTTGTAGGGGTTTTCGTTGATTGTTGCACCCCTAACTAAACTATTACGGAAGGGAGTTCCGTATTATTGGACTGAAAAGCAGCAAGAGAGTTTCGAGAAATTGAAGAAGATCCTGACGGAAGCTCCAATTTTGATTCAACCGGAGGCTGGAAAAGAATTCACTGTTTATTGTGATGCGTCTCACACGGGTCTAGGTTGTGTGTTAATGCAAAATGGAAAGGTGGTGGCCTATGCTTCTCGTCAATTGAGACCGCACGAAGTAAACTACCCTACTCATGATTTGGAGTTAGCTGCTGTGGTCTTTGCTTTAAAGATTTGGAGGCACTATCTCTATGGTGAGAAGTCGATAATCTACACGGATCACAAGAGTCTTAAATACCTCCTTACCCAAAAGGAGTTGAATTTAAGACAAAGAAGATGGGTAGAATTATTAAAAGATTATGATTTCTCAATCGAATATCATCCGGAAAGGCTAACGTGGTAGCCGACGTTAAGTCGTAAGGCGATGTCGATTTGAGAGCATTGTTTGCCCATTTGAGTCTGTATGAGGATGGTAGTTTATTAGCGTAACTTGGTGAAGCCTCGTGGGTGGAACAAATCAAGGAAAAAGCAGGACATCGATGAGAAGTTGGGACTTTTACTTCAGCAAGCTGAAAATGGTAAAATCAAAGATTTTGGAGTAAACACGGATGGTGTCTTGTGCTTTCGAGGAAGAGTTTGTATGCCTAAGGACTCAGATCTGAGGCAAATGATTTTACGGGAGGCGCATAGTAGCCCTTATGCTATGCATCCCGGAGGAAATAAGATGTATCGAGATCTCCGTGAACAGTATTGGTGGCCAGGGTTGAAGCGTGAAATTTCAAAATTTGAGGGAAAATGTTTGACTTGTCAGCAAGTGAAGGCAGAACATCAATTACCGTCTGGATTATTACAACCGGTAAGGATTCCTCTTTGGAAATTGGAGCGGATAACTATGGATTTTGTTAGTGGGTTACCTTTAACACCTACTAAGAAAAATTTCGTTTGGGTAATTGTTGATCGCTTGACTAAGACCGCTCATTTCCGCCGATTCAGCACGGATTATTCATTGCGAAGTTATAAATTGTATGTATCCGAAATTGTGAGGTTGCATGGGGTACTGTATCTATTATATCGACGGGGATCCCAGATTTACATCATGATTCTGGAAAGCTCAGCATGAAGCTTTGGGGACAAAGTTGAATTTCAAGACAACTTTTCATCCTCGGTCGATGGTCATCGAGAGAGTAATTGATTTTGGAAGATATGTTAAGGGATGTGTAATCGACTTGAGGGTAGTTGAGAGGATTATCTACCTTTGGCGAATTTACGATAACAACAACTATCGGCCTAGCATTCGGATGGCACCTTACGAGGCATTGTATGGTCGTAAGTGTCGTTCTCCTATTTGTTGGACCGAGTTGGGCTAACGATGATGTTAGGTCCCGAGATGATATCCAAACAGAGGAAAAGGTAAAAGTTATCGAAGCACGGTTGAAAGAAGCCTCGGATAGAGCGTAAGTCGTATGCACGATCTGAAGCGAAAAGATATCGAGTATGATGTGGGGATCAAGTTTTCTTGAAGGTCTCACCTTGGAAGAAGATTTTGATTCGGGAAGAAGGGCAAATTGAGTCCGAGATATATTGGACCATACCGTGTGGTGAAGCGAGTTGGTCCGATGGCTTATCGGATCGAATTACCTCCGAATTGAGCCAAATTCATAATGTTTTCCATGTGTCCATGCTTGAGGCGCTATAGATCGGATCCTTCGCACATAGTACCGGTAGAAGAAGTGGAGTTGAAGTCAGACTTGTCTTTTGAGGAGGAACCAGTGGAAATCTTAGACCGAGATGTTAAGGTACTAAGAAAGAAGATTGTGCCGTTGGTCAAAGTGTTATGGCGTAACCACGGAGTGGAGGAAGCTACGTGGGAGCCTGAGGATGCAATTCGGCAACAATACCCTCATCTTTTTCAACCAGGTAAATTTCGAGGACGAAATTTTCTTTAAGGAGGGTAGAGTTGTAACATCCTAAAAATCCGAGTATTATATTGCATGATTTGGTGTTTAGGTTATGAAGGAAATTTTTATTTATTTTAGTGCTTATTATAGCCCTGAAGAAGAATTAGAATTAATTGGGTATTGAATAATTTTTTTAGTTTTTAAAATTTATTGAAGTGGAGCAAGTGGCATTGACACATAAGTTAATTAAAGTGTCAAAGTGTAGTATAAGATGTGTTAATGGCAAAGTGGTGTTGGCGCATGAGTTAGTGCATGAGGGAGAAGGTTTGAATCCCTTGTTTAGCATCTAGATGAATTTTTATTTTAAATTTTTCTGCACATGTATAGCAAGTGTCGGCCAAGTGCATATATGGTAAGTGTTGACCATGTTATTTTTGGTTAGTATATCAAAGGATTAAGGAAATTGTTAACTTAAGGAAGGGAATCAAGAATTTAAGGAAAGGTATGAAGATATGGGGCAAGTATCAAGGAAATTATTATGGAAACAATATCATGGCCATTTGACCATGCATAGGACTGACAATTTGGACTATAGGGGAGCCAAATTTTGGTGGTAGTTTGGCTAAGAATTGAAGTTTCTTTTTGGTCATTCCTAGCAACTTTGTGCAAAATTTTGCATTCCTCTTCTCAACTTTTTCCTTTGGCCGAAATTGAACTTTGGTAAAGCTCTAATCTTTTGACCATTTGGTCATTTTTGCTTATTGCTTTAGCATTTGTTTTGTGCCTTTTCTTTGAGTGCTGAAATCACCTATACCAAAAGCCATTCTTTTCTTTTCTTTTTACCATTCTTAGAATGTACCTAGCTCCTAAAACCATCTTTTCTTCTCTTCTTTTGAAAACCAAAATAACATCATCACCATCTTTTCTCTTATTTTTTTTCTTTTCAATCAAAATTTTCTCCATTTACACTCTCATGGCCGAATGCTAATGTGCCTATAGCCGAATTTATTTTCTCTTTTCTTTGATTCTTCATAGCTGAAATCTTCATCAATCACAAACACCATTCTCAATCCTTTCTTTTCGACCGTGGAATATAGGTAAGGGATTCTTTTTCGTTTTCGATTAGTTAATAGTGATATGGCAGAATATTGATGGTGTCATGAAGGACCATTTGGATCGAAATAAACGTTCGTTCTATTAACGTTTTATTCGTTATAATATAGTGCAATAACGGAAGATCGGAACTCAAGTGTTCGAGAGAATCGTAGAAACATTGGAATCGATTTATTGTGGTAAAGAAATCACATCCTTAAAACCTTTAGTATTATTTCGATATTATTTTAGATTGGATTAATGTTCTTTTGATCTTGAAGACTTTCAAAATAGGGAAGAAAAGGCGGTGTTTAGTTATATTAAGAGGCGGATCCACTATCCCCCTAAGTTTAAACGAAGAGCGATTTGACGATCAGGATTTTCCATTGGGTTGCGGACGTTCAACCGAGGAAAATCAAGCTGTTGAAGTCGTTCGTACTCGAACCATTATTCGTTGGTGGATTCTCAGCGATAACGAACCAATAAACGAGAGAAACCGAAAATCAAGTGATTCAAAATCAAGAGGTAAGGTTTTGGATCTAATATCGATAATGTATTTTATACAAAATAGTGTTCTAACGGATCGAAATATGTTTTAGGTGTCGAGGAGCGAGAAGGATTAGTACTCTCGATATCGAGGTGTGTAACTTCACACTTTTCTCGGGTTGGATATCAATTTGGTATTGAAGTAAAATCGTAAAACGACTAGATCGGTATGAAACGTAACAAGCGATATTTCGACAAAAATACATGAAAACGACTAAAATCGTGAAAATTACGAAAATGCCCTCGAGAAATTACTTGTTAATATGTAAGTTGTATGTTTAAGTAAAATGGGCCGTAAAATATGCTAGATCGATAAATGGGCCGAAAACTCTGTTAGATTGATAATCGGGCCGAAATCTCTGTTTGATTGTAAATTGGGCCGAAATCTCTGCTAGATCGATAAATGGGCTGAAAACTCTGCTAGATTGATAATCGGGCCGAAATCTCTGTTTGATTATAAATTGGGCCGAAATCCCTACTAGATCGATAAATGGGCCGTAAACTCTATTAAATTGTTAAACGGACTAAAATACTTGCTAGATCGATAAATGGTAGAATTCTTGCTAGATCGTAAATTTGGGCCCTAGTTGATAAATAGTTAGTTAGGCCAAAGTGTTATTTATGGGCCTTAATAAAGATTTGGAAATATTAACTCTTGTTAATGGGCCTTTTAAATAAAATTATTGTATGACCATAGTTTACTATTGCATACATATTGCATGGGTTGGGAAATGATGAAGAGAAGAAGGCCTATTGCCAAAATCTAGTTCGGTGGCTCTGCCACAAAAGCAATAAATGGCTATTTGCCTCTAGTTCGGTGGCTCTGCCACAAAAGCAATAAATGGCTATTTGCCTCTAGTTGATTGGCTCGCCACAAAATAAAAATTGGCTCAATGCCTCTAGTTCGGTGACTTTGTCACAATCTAGTTCGATGGCTCGCCACATTATAAAATGGCTTAAAGCCTCACGATTTGGTGTGATGGCGGGGTGGGTTGACTTGATCCCCACAGTGTGATGGTTGGTGCTGGGTGTGTAGCGGATGGAATTAGATTTGGGAGGAAAAATTCATTTTACATGCATGTTATTAATTATGTATTCATTATCTTTGTTATTAATTATGTGTTAATTTCGCTTAAGGGCTCAAGACCCAAATCTATAATTTGAAAATCGGCCCGATGAACAAAGTAAGTGAGTTATACATTGAGTTCTAAGTAACTCACCCCTTAAATTTTCCATCTCGTAATGGAAATTGACGTGGACTTGGGCCGGGATGACTTCGTGGAGGCCATATTGCAAAACATGGGTTTATTAAACTCGAACTTTTTAATAAGTATTTTACTATTTTGGGTTAATGTAATAAGGGCCTCTATAAATAATTTATGGATTTTATGTGTGTTTGGTTTTAAACTATATTTTGGACTTTTAAATATGGGCTATGGTTATATGATGTTTTAATATTATTTTATGTGCTATTAATATGTGATTAAGCATGTGTTAAATTTCCATAAGTTAATTTGTCCATTTGTGTGTTCAATTTGACAAAAGGATTTAATTGCATTAAATGCAAAGCTAGCATGCTATTTGTTAAAGCACCTATGTGTGGTGGCTTTTAAAAGAGGAGGCCTTACGACACAATTAAACCATTATTTGGTTAGTGGATGGACAAAGGACAAGTATGCCCTTAATGTATGTTTGATTAAGTTATTAATTGAAAGGTTAATAAGGTAAATAGATTAATATATATGGTATAATATGATAAAACATGAAAAATGGCTATATTCATTCATCTTTTGATCAAAATTATAAAAGAAGAAGAAAAGAAAACATAAGCTAGGTTTCGGCCATATACAAGCAAAATTAAGGTATGTTTTCACTTTGAATTTTTGATCATTTTTATGTTTTTGAGATTGTTTCTTCGAGTACTACCCGACCCATGCTTGAATTTTTTATTTTGGTGAATATTTTGAGTTATGTTATTGATGAATATTTGTGTTTTGTGATGTTTGATGATAAATTATGAAAGATATGTTTTGGATTAATATGTTTTGTATTGGAGTTTTTGATGATTTTGAGTTATTAGGACTAAATTGAAAAAATAATAAATTGAAGGACTAAAATGAAAAATAAATGAAATATATGGATTAGTATGATCATAAGGAAGATTTGGCTTAACTATGATGTGGTGAGATTTTGTGTATTTTATGTTTTGTGCAATTAGGACTAATTTGTAAAAGTATTAAATATTAGGGGTAAAATGGTAATTTTCCCATTTATGTGTTGTTGGATTAAATTGAATGAAATTGTGTTTAAATGAGGTTAATTTGAAATTACATAGATGAAGAACAAAAGAAATCGGACTTAGATCGGGGAAAAGCAAAAATAGTCAAATAGCCAATTTACATCATTCGTCGATATCCGAGGTATGTTTATAAGAAATAAACGTTGTTGAATTTGAATGTGTATGATTTTTATATATTGAATTCAATTCTATGAATTTCTATGGTTGGGGCCGAATGCACGAATGTTAATGAAATTTGGGAATATTTTCGGTTCAATTGAGATATGAATTATGAATAAGAATAACTTTGTAACAGTGATATATCAGGCTTATTACCAAGCAGGCTTTGATGCTAGTGTATGATATCAGGCTTATTGCCTAGCAGGCTTTGATGCTGGTGTATGATATCAGGCTTATTGCCTAGCAGGCTTTATGCCGGTGTATTAAATCAGGTTTATTACCTAGCGGGCTCTGTGCCAGTGTTTTAGACAAGGCTTTATGCTTAATGAATTTGATGTGAGCAACGGTAAAATCAATTAAATGTGTTAAGTGAGCTAAAGCATTCAGTTATGTGAATATGGTTATTCTATTCAAAATGAAAGTTAATTGATTGAAAGATATGTGATAGAAATGTTTTGTGATGATATTGAAAATGTATGAAACTATGAGTAAGATATTCAATTTTATGCTAAGTATAAGTTTGTGTTTTCAAAGTTTGATTCACGTGATTGTATATATATATGAATACGTATATATATAATCGATTATCTATGATATTATGACTTTGAAATTGGAGAATATATTGATAATTTATATATATATATATATATGGTATATTCGCCATGGTATATTGATGTATAAATATATGTTTGATTTGAGTTATTTTATATATATAGAGGTTGTTAATTTGCTTAAATTGCTTATAAGTTACTAAGCTTTGGAAAGCTTATTGTGTCATTTGTTTCTCTGCTTTGCAGTGCCAGTAAAGTTAGATCGGATCTGGGGATCGTCAGCATCTCTATCACACTATCTGCAATCTATTTTGGTACTCTTAAAGATGTGTATATTTGAATATGGCATGTATAGGCTAGTCATTTGGTATATGTTTGAGATGTAAATAGCCATGTGATTTGGCTAGTTATACGCTAATATATGATGTATGTTTTGATGGCAATGAGATGACCTTATGAATGGTTAGTTATTGAGAGAATGATGCTATAGTGATATGGTAATATGGTGGATGAATTATGATTGGTTATGCTTGTATTTCAGTTGTGAAATTTAGCGCATGAATTGGTATGTTTGAATGTATTTAGAAGCATGAATTGATATTGTATTGAAGCTTGTGAGTTGACCCTTGTGTAGGTGGCAAAGTTGGCCTTGAAAATGGCCTATTTTGCATATTGGACAAGAAGCACGTGCATGTGTCCCTTCCGTGTGATTTAAGAACTTCTTCTTGGTGTGTCTGGACAAGTTACATGGTCGTAGCCCACGGGCGTGCATAATGGCCGTGTGACCAAGGCAGTAGCTAGCTTAAGGATACACGGCCATGGCATACGGGCGTGCATAGTGACCGTGGGAATAAGTCAGTATATTGCCTAAGGGTACACAGCCTTAGCACACGGGCGTGCCTGGTGGCCGTGTGAACAAGTCAATATGCATGCTCTAATTTGGCACGGCTTGGACACATAGGTGTGTCTGGTGAACATGTGAGGCACAAAGCCTGGTTGCATGGGTGTGTGACCTCAACAGTATTGAAGAATATCTGAAATTTTGGAAAATTTCATTGTTGTTTGGTTTAGTCCCTACCCTTTTCTAACATGTGTTTAAGGTCTCGTAGACCTAGAAGAGGGACTTTATGATTGTAATTGTATGTGTATGATTGAAGAATGACTTTGTGTCGTTAAATAGATGTGAAATGTTTTGATTGTTCGGTAATGCCTCTTAACCCTATTCTGGTGATGGTTTCAGGTTAGGGGTGTGATAAACCGTAAAAGTAACATACTTTGACCCCATATTTAGTATGCTTTTGGATGATTTAGCCTTTTATTTATGTAAAAAGGTGATTTTAATCCTTTCTTTTCATGTTTATACTCAGGAAAGCACCCACGGACGAAAAGAATAAGAAACGGGCTTAAAACGGGCCAATTTGGACCGTAAAGGAAATCGACATGGCCTTGACTTCAAGCCACACCGCCGTGCCTTGACAATTAACTAAGACATGGCCATGCCATGATTTACACGGCCGTTCCCCAATCGACCGAATCGAGACACGGCCTGAAAATGATTTACACGGGCGTGTACCATGGCCGTGCCCCTACTGTGGGAGAGAGCAATTCCACTCAGATTTGGATACTTCGAGCCAAAGAAACACTTTGCAAATCTTATTCAAATACCGAGTAAGAAGCAGACTTAAATGAGGACACTTAGGGGCCAAGTAAAGAATTCTAAAGTCTATATAAACTCCCGAAGTGTATCCTGAAAGGGGGCGGTGAGCTAGGCCAAGGAGCCGAGCCGGAAAGGTCAGACTTGTGGGAATCACTCGAAGATAGCCAGTGGATCCATCTCAAGAAGCTGGAATTCTACTCAAGACGGCGGATTTTTCTTCAATTCCTCTAGGGGGTTTTAGGGATTCCTTATGTTTTGTTTTATCTTTTCTCTTGAGATGTTTCTTTATTCGTTATAAACTAAACCCCTCAGATACCTGAAGGGGATGAAACCTAGATGAATCTTGTTATTATTTTCTTAATTAAATGATGAATACTTAGTTTGTTCATAATTATGCATGCTTAATCCAATCTGATGTGCTTAGGTGGAGTAGGAATAGACCCCGCTTAAGAGTAGATCTAGCATAATTAAGCGGAGTTGATCGCACGCCTAGAGATAGGGTGACAAGATTTTGCCGGATTAGGGTAAAACCTAATATGGGAGTCCATAGATCGATTTACTGCTATTCTAGGGGGTTATTATAAGAGAACGAGAGTTCCACTAATTAACCTAGGGTTAGATGTTATTCGCCTCGAGAGAGGGTTTAATATGTGTTAGGGAGTCTTACGGATCAAACTAAGTGAATATATCGTATGATTCAGTGTTAAATAACAAGTGAAGTCTAGGTGGATTCTTCCTGAAGGTATCGTCGTAATCAATTAAGTTTTCTTCAAGTTATTTCCCAATTCATTCTTTTTATCTTTGCGTCTTTAGCTTAGTAGTCATTAAACTAGATTAAATCAACCAATCACTCCATATTTTAGGCTAAATAATAAAAAGAAAGTTAGTATTAGTACTTTTAGTTCCTTTGGGTTCGATAATCCGGTCTTGCCTAAGCTATACTACTATTCGATAGGTACAGTTGCCTTTAATCGTTGTCAGAGTTAGTTTCTAGGTTCGATCATTCTCTGTATATATTTTAAAGCTCTGATTTCAGCGATCAAGTTTTTGGCGTTGTTGTCGGGGAACTAAAATATTAAGAAAGCTCTATTTTTATTACTTTAGCTATTTTTTTCACTTTAATTTTAGTTTTATTTTGCGTAATTTATTTATTGTTTTTCCTAAATTTTTCTTTCTTTCTTTTCTTAGTAGGTACCTCTAGCTTATGACTAGAAGGAACGTGACAGGGCCCCTAGAATACGATAGTGATATTGAGGCTACCACACGAAGGAATCGCAGAGAAATAAGGCGAGCCTTAAATTACCAACAAGGCGAATCCAATCCTACTGAAGGGATGGACGAGAATAACCCACCACGAGATGTGGAAGAAAAAAATGCTCCGCGTAGTATGTACGATTATGCTAAACCTCATTTAACAGGACCTGAATCTAGTATTGTTAGGCCTGCTATAGTTGCTAATAATTTTGAATTAAAGACTAACACAATACAAATGATTCAACAATTTGTTCAATTTGATGGTTTGTAGGACGAAGACCCGAACACTCATATAGCTAATTTTTAAGAGTTCTGTGATACTTTCAAAATAAATGGTGTTTCTGATGATGTCATTCATCTTCGGCTATTTCCCTTTTCGTTAAGAAATAAAGGCAAATAGTGGTTGTACTCATTACCACGAGGGTCAATTACTACATGGGACCAAATGACCGAAAATTTTTTATTAAAATATTTTCCACCGACCAAAATGGCCAAATTACAGAATGATATCTCTTCTTTTGTGTAGATGGATTTAGAGAAATTATATGACACATGGGAGAGATATAAGGATCTCTTGAGAAGGTGTCCATACCATGGTCTACCCTTGTGGTTACAAGTCCAAACTTTCTATAATGGTATAAATCCCTCAATAAGGCAACTAATCGATTCAGCCACCGATGGAACCCTGAACAACAGAACTCCCTGAAGTAGCCTATGAGTTCATTGAAGAGATGTCACTGAATAACTATCAGTGGCAAGCTACAAGGACAAAACCGACAAAATTAGTCGAGTTTACAACCTCAATGCAGTGACCATGCTATCAACACAGGTAGAGATGATGAATAAAAAGCTTGATAGTTTGTATTCTTCACAGGTACATCTAGTCATGCAGTGTAACGCAAGTGGAATTGTGGCGAATCCTGAGTACCCACGATACCAGCTGGACGCAGAGAGTGAACAGATGAACTATATAGGTAATAATTTCAGATCCAATAATAATCCTTATAGTAACACTTAAAATCCAGGTTGGAAGAACCACCCCAATTTTTCATGTGGAGGCCAAGGAAATCAAGGAAATCAAAGACAACAACCTCCTCAAAACTTCCAAAATCAGCCATATCTGCAAGACAAGAAGCCAAACCTCGAAGAGATGCTGAGCAAATTCATGGAAACTACAGAAAATCGTTTCAAAAATACTGAGAGAACACTTAAAGATCAACAAGCGTCGATTGGAAAACTTACTGAATCGGTCGAGGAGTTCACTAAGTCGGTTGGACTACTCACCAAGATGATCTGTGAAATACGGGTAGAGATTTTTTCTAAAGAAATAGAACAGGTAAAAACGGTTACACTAAGAAGTTGAAAGGAATTAGTTAAACCGAAGAAACAATTCCCACATGAAGATAGCAAAGCAAGAAATGAGGGAATTGAGGATGTAAATCCAGTACGCAAAGGAAGTAGGCCACCAATTCCTTATCCAGCAAAGTTAAAAAAGGAATAGTTAGATGCTCAATGCGGTAAGTTTCTTGAACTTTTTAAACAAATACATATTAACTTACCTTTTGTTGAAGCTATTTCACAGATGCCGAAATATGCAAAATTCTTAAAGGAACTCCTGACAAATAAAAGGAAGCTTGAAGAAGTATCGACGGTCAAACCTAATGAAGAATGCTCAGCCATCCTCCAAAACAAGTTACCAACCAAATTAAAAGATCCAAGAAGTTTTACTATTCCTTATTTAATTGGTAGCTTAAATATTAAGGAAGCATTAGCTGATCTAGGTGCCAGCATGAATCTGATGCCTTACAAAATGTTTAGACAATTAGATCTTGGGGAACCAAAACCCACTAGTGTAACAGCCCGATTTAGGGGTTAGTCAGAATAGTGATCTCGAAATCACTAAATCGAGGTTATAGAAATTACTTTCATGTTATTTTATGTGTTGTAACATGTTTATAAGGGTACATGAAAATTTTGGTGCCTTAATTTTAGCAATTTCTAGCTAAATTGTGAAAAAGGACTAAATCGCATAAAGTGCGAAAGTTCTATTTTTTTTGATAGAGGTGCCAAATAGATATGAATTATAAGTTGGAGGTCCCAAATGTGCAAATTGCCCTTATTTAAGTGAGTTGGCCAGCCATACTAAAGCATAGGAGACAAGAGCATTTATTATGTTAAAAAGTTAGTGGTATTAGTAGGGAAAATGAATAAAATAAGATGATATAATAAAAAGCTATCATCTTTTTCATTTATTCTCCTTCTCCACTGAAAATATCAGCCATATAAGGGCTTTGGGAGCTTGAAATTTTAGCAGCTTATTTTCTCTTCAAGTAAGTCCTTTTGATGCTCTTTCTTGATGAAAATTGCATTTTTGGAGTCCCCAAAGCTTAAGCTAGCTAATGGGGGATTAATTTGCAATATGGTAAAAAGTTTAGAGATTTGCCATGTGAGATCATAAGTTGTTAGTTGAGTTTTTATGGAAGAAAATGAATGATAGGATGATGAGAAACAACTTTTGTGAAAGGTATTGCCATGAAAACACCTAATTAGGACTAAAATGCAAAAGTTGTAAATTGTTCATTAAGGCATGAAATAGTTGGAATTGTGGATAGATGTAAGAGGATTAAATGTTCAGCTAGGCTTGATTAACAAGAAAATGTGATGAAAATTTATTTACGAGCCTAAGGGCAAAATCATAATTTTGCCAAAGTGTAGGGGCAAAATAGTCATTTTTGCCTAAATTGTAGATTAAGGTATTTTATGGTTATTAAATGAATAAATCAGTAAATTTCATTGTTCTATATCAAGGAAAGTGAGTTTCAGACTTAGAACAGATGAAAAGAGAAATATGGGCTAATAGTCGTTTTCGGCTATTTCGACAATGAGGTAAGTTCACATGCAATTATTGAAATTATGTATGAGTTCATGTAAGTATTCTGATATTGTATGGGATGTATATTCACTCTATGGATGTATTAAATACCCTTGGATGAAATGCATAAAGAATGTTGAGATGATAGTTAAAGTCTCGTATAAGACCTTATTGGATTATGGCCTCGATGTAAGGATTCGTATAAGACCGTGTCAAGGACATGGCATCGATATGTTAATTCAAGTAAGACCCTATTGGGGTATGATTTCTATGTGATTTCATGAGTATGAGACTCAAAAGAGTTATTTTATAGCTTGAGTATTTCAGAGTATATGTTGAAGTAAAGAAAGTATGCGGTTGAGCTATGAAAGGCACAAGTATGTATTAGAATTGAATTGAGACAATTTTAATTTAATATATATATGATGAACCCCTATTGGGATGTGGGAAATTAATGCACCTTTTTGCATGAGTTAGATTTATTGTTACATTGTGGGAATGCGAATAAAAATAGTGGAAAAGTTAAGTAAGAGTAGTAATGTGAAGGTGTTCTCGGATGAACAATTGAATTAAAGTATTACATATGGATGACTATTTATGAATGTATGATAATGGTGGGCTAAGTATGAAACCAGTGAAAGATGAGTAGCTTATTAATAAAACTTGATGTGATGTCTTATATGATTACATGATAATCAGTGCAGGAATGAATTCTTTTGTAAGCGAGCAATTAGCTCGTGGTACGGTAAGAGATAAAATGAGTAAGCTTCTAGAGTGATTGAGTAAGAAACCTTGAGTTAATGGGAATGTCCCAGTATAATCTCTTGTGGTTATCTACATTTAATGAATATTAATATTTGCCAGATTATGCAGATGAACTTACTAAGCATTAGTGCTTACTCCTTTTCTTTTCTCGTCTCTTATAGATTATGTTGACTAATACGGGTTGGTTAAGCATTAGTCCTTATGAGTCATGGCATGTATAGGACTAGAATTTAAGGTTGATTAAGTTATTGTTAATGTGCCAAACTATGTTGGCCAAAAAGGGTTTGTAGTTTAATTGTGTATAGCCGTTGATGATGGCTAAGTTGTTGTAACTGTATGGTAGTAACACTTTATTTTCATGAATCAAATGTATAAATTCATGTGTTTTAGTCGTTGATTTGAGAATTTATTGAATTACTATATTAATGTATGAAATGTAGGATGGAAAAAGGGCTTGGTTTATAGCCTCTAAGTGTCCACATAGTTAGACACGCGGTCATGTGTCTGGGCCGTGCGAACCCTACACCTTATAATTACTTGTTAGAATAGGCCACGGGTGAATCCCACGGCCATGTGCATGAGCCGTGTAAGACCCATAGCTTGGGCATGGGCGTGTGCTCAGGCCGTGTCAAATAAGTCAGTAGCTCCACACGGTTAGAGGACACGAGCGTGTCAAGGCTGTGTCAGATAAGTCAATAGCTCCACACGGTTGGAGGACACGGGTGTGTCAAGGACGTGTCAGATAAGTCAGTAGCTCCCCACGGATGGGAAACATGGGTGTGTTTAGGGGTGCACGGGCGTGCCCCAAACCACACGGACGTGTAACCTATGATTTTGAGAGAGGATTTTCGATAAGTTCCGAAAGTCCGAACAAGTGTTTAAGGCCTTGTATGACCATGATACGTATGTCTAGACCAAGAAGGAAAGGTTTTAAGTCGAAACGAAATTTTATAGCCAGTAAGTACTTGATTAAGTGAGTTCAAGCATGTAATGTCTCGCATCCAGTCTTAGCATCAGACCTGGGTATGGGGTGTTACAACTAGGATGAGTATTTAGTTAGCCGATAAATCCATTAAATATCCTAGAGGAGTTGTCGAAGATGTTTTGGTAAAAATTGATAAATTTATTTTCCCCGTTGATTTTGTTGTGTTAGACATAGAAGAAGACATAAATGTTCCTTTAATTCTAGGGCGTCCTTTTTTAGCCACTGCTAGAGCCATTATTAATGTAGGTGATGGTAAACTTGCATTAAGGATAGGCGATGAAGAAATTATTTTTCAAATCTACGATGCCATGCGATATTCTAAGGAGCAAGATGATTCTTGTTACTTTGTCGATACTACTGATCATATTATTAAAAATTCATTACAGGAATTCATAAATGACGACACAATGGAACTGTGCCTGACTCAAGAAGAGGGGGGAGAAGATGAAGGTGATGAGATGAATTTGAGTACATCGTCATTCAGGCAAATAAAAGAAGAAATCACTGAAAATAATGACGAAATACAACAAAAATCCTCCATTGATGAGCCACCCAGGTTGGAATTGAAACAGTTACCAAACCACTTAGAATATGCATTCCTCGGGGACAATTCTACACTACCGGTAATTATCTCTTTAGAGTTAGAACCCCAGGAAAAAGTGGAGTTGATAAAGGTACTAAGAGAACATAAAAAAGCCATAGCTTTGAAAATCTCTGATATCAAGGGAATAAGCCCCTCATTTTGCACCCACAAAATTTTAATGGAAGAAGAATACAAGCCGTGTGTGCAGCCACAGAGACGAAAGCCACAGAGATGGCTAAACCCCAACATGAAAGAAGTAGTCAAAGTCGAGGTAATTAAACTTCTAGATACAGAAATAATTTATCCCATTTTGACAGCACTTGGGTAAGTCCTGTGCAGGTAGTTCCAATAAAAGGAGGTATGACAGTGGTGCCCAATGAGAAGAATGAATTAATTCCCACAAGAACGATTCTGAGGATGGAGAGTCTCATAGAGACTAAAGCTCAATGATGCCACCGTAAAAGATCACTTCCTCTACCCTTCATAGATCAAATGTTAGAAAGACTATCCGGGCATATGTACTACTGTTTCTTGGATGGACTCTTCGGCTACTTCCAAATCCCCATAGCTCCTGAAGATCAAGAAAAGACAACATTTACATGCCCATACGGTACATTTGCTTATCATAGAATGCCTTTTGGATATGTAATGCTCCTGCTACCTTTCAGCGTTGCATGTTGGCAATCTTTGATGAACTCGTGGAAGATATCATGGAGGTATTTATGGATGATTTCTTGGTATTCGGTAATTCTTTTCATCTTTGTCCTAAAAATTTAAAACGAGTTCTAATGAGATGTGAGGAAACAAACCTTGTTTTGAATTGGGAAAAATGTCACTTTATGGTTAGAGAAGGGATTGTATTAGGACATAAGATCTCTAGTAAAGGGATTGAGGTAGATAAAGCAAAGATTGAAACCATAGAAAAATTACCTCCCCCTAGTTCAGTTAAGGATATTAGAAGTTTTTTAGGACATGCAGGGTTCTATAGTAGATTTATTAAAGATTTTTCTAAAATAGCTAAGCCCTTGACAAAACTACTAGAAAAAGATGTTCCTTTCAATTTCAATCAAGAATGTTTAGGTGCTTTTAATGTCCTTAAGGATAAATTGATAAATGCTCCGATTATAATTGCACCTGATTGGAATTTACCCTTTGAACTAATGTGTGATGCAAGTGATTTTGCAGTAGGTGCAGTTTTGGGACAACGAAGAGACAAGCATTTTCAGCCAATTTACTACCCTAGTAGAACATTAACACCCGCACAAGAGAACTATACCACCATAGAGAAAGAATTGCTAGTTGTAGTCAATGCTTTTGATAAATTTAGATAGTATCTAATAATGTCTAAAGTTGTTGTGTATACTAACCATTCAGCTCTCCGTTATCTTTTAACCAAACCTAATGCAAAACCTCGACTCATACGATGGATTTTACTTTTACAGGAGTTTGATTTGGAAATACAAGACAAGAAGGGAGCTGAGAATCTTGCGGCAGATCACCTCTCCAGACTTGAGAATCCACATATCGAAGAACTCGATGAAACTGAGATAAATGACTCATTTCCCGAAGAGTAACTCTTTTCTATAACACATTCTGAGGTACCATGGTTTGCAAACATTGCAAATTATTTAGCAGCTAACATCTTGCCAAATAGACTAACACATCACCAAAAGAAGCGATTCTTTACTAATGTGAAAAACTATTTCTGGGAAGATCTTTTTCTTTTCGCATATGTGTAGATCAGGTTATTCAAAGATGCGTTACAAAGATAGAAGCAAGTAAAATCTTGGAACATTGCCATTCAGGACCCTCAGAAGGACACTATAGTGGCATTAAGACCGCACACAAAATACTCGAATCAGGTTTTTATTGGCCTACTCTATTTAAAGATGCCAACAGGTATGTTACCTCGTGTGATAAATGCCAAAGAACATGTAATATTTCTAAACGTGATGAAATGCCTCAAACATATATGCTATCATGTGAATTATTTGATGTATGGGGTATTGATTTTATGGGACCATTCCCTAGTTCATTTGGAAATAAATACATCCTAGTGGCAGTTGATTACATGTCAAAATGGGCAGAAGCGGAAGCTTTACCCACCAATGATGCTAGGGTAGTAGTTAAATTTCTTAAGAAATTGTTTTCTCGATTTGGGACACCTAGAGCTATCATTTGTGATAGGGGCACTCATTTCTGTAATACTCAATTTGAAAAAGTTCTAAAAAAATATGGAGTACACCATAGGACAACTACCCCATATCACCCTCAAACGAGTGGGCAAGTTGAAGTAGCAAACCGAGAACTTAAGCGCATCCTAGAAAAAACAGTCGAATCAAATAGAAAAGATTGGGCATTAAAAGTAGATGATGCCCTATGGGCCTATAGAACAGCTTTTAAAACACATCTGGGGACATCCCCATACAAACTCGTATACGGGAAAAGCTGTCATCTACCATTTGAGTTAGAACACAAATCTTTTTGGGCCATAAAGCTTTTAAATTTCGATCTTAGAATTGCAGGAAAGAAAATAATGATGCAGATGAATAAGCTAGATGAATAGAGAGCAGAGGCCTACGAGAACTCAAAACTATACAAAGAGGCAACAAAGCTACGCCACGATTCTCTTCTAAAGAAGTCAAAACAATTCAAAGTAGGGGACTTGGTCCTACTATACAACTCAAGGCTCAAATTATTTCCTGGGAAGCTGAAATCAAGATGGTCAGGCCCATTCATGATCAAAACAATCTTTCCATATGGTACAGTCAAGGTAACTCACCCCACCAAGGGCACATTCAAGGTAAATGGTCACCGACTTAAAATTTATAATGGTGCAGATTTTGAAAATATGATAGAGGAGTTTTTGCTCTATGAACCTTCTTTTAGAATCAAAAACAGGGAAAGTCGAGCTTAAGACTATAAACGAGCGCTTCTCGGGAGGCAACCCTAGCGCTAATCTATTAACATCTTTTATTTTTTAGTATCTGGCATCATATTAATTAACCCAATGAAGTGTAGGTTGGGTCATATGGCCTTACACACGGGAGTGCCCGTGGCTGTGCGAAAGACAGGGGAAAGCTAGGGGCATGCCAGTAGCCTTGTACGAACAGAGGAAATTTTTTATCGAACACGAGTAAGACACGCCTGTTCTAAACAACCTTGTCTAAATACTGACATTCTAAACACGGGCAGGACACGACCATGCCCCACTACCATAGGAACATATTGGCTTATCAAACACGGGCTAGACACGCCCGTGCTAAACGACTATGTTTAAATACTAACATTCTAAGCACGGGTAGGACACGACCGTGGCCCATCACCATAAGAACATACTGGCTTATCAAACGCGGGCTAGACACGCCCGTGCTAAAAAAAACCAGTCACGCCCAAAATCACGAAAAATACAGGCACTTGAAAAAAAAAAGCACGGCCGTGGACTGACCGTGTCCCCGCTAATATTTAAATACCTTAACCGTTCATCCCCAATTTAACCCTAAAACAAAAAAATTTCTTCTTCTTCTTCCCCATTCTGGCGACACCCATATTCCCTCCTTCCCAAAACTTCCTTGACCATTGTTCTTCCATAAAAACACAATACAACCCACACCACGCCCGCACCACCACCGTGCTATCAAACCCCACGGCCCTGCTACCGCCGTGTTTGTGCTACAACTTCACGACCACCACCGTGCTCAGCCCGTGTCCGGCAACAAAACCACCACCATCATCCCTGGTTCCTTCTTTTATTTCACTTTCGTAACTAAATTTTGCTTAAATCCATATTATTTTGTTTATACCCTTGATTTAGCATGATCTTTCTCATTATTGTGATAAGTGATAGTAGTTATTTAATTTTTAGTTTAAGTATAAATTTCATCATGTTTATTACAATCATTATGAATTAAGTATAGATTTTAAGCATGATTTGTCATATTAGTTATTTTGATTCTATAGATTTAAGTGTGAATTTTTCTCATTTTTATTTCAATGTTTCGCTCATATCATATATTTACAACATCATAATGATAGTAGCTAAATTCCATTTATGCTATCTCAAGTTGCTATTGGTTGCTTATACGAATATCTTGAACTAGGATTATATTTCGGTATGAATTCTTTTTGCCAGGTACTATGTCGTCATCACGACCAAAATTATCCACAATCGACCCAAGCAAGAAAAGAAAGGGACCCAGCTCATCCTCAACAAGTGCTTCTTCCGAGGTCTAACACCAATTCCTTCAATTTAATCAAGAAACTCAGGAAGCACGATATAGGGCATTTCGGGAAAGGCTTTTAGGAATCAAAAGGTGCATCGACTGGGGCACCGTGGAGCAAGTCGAACTGGCAACCGATATCCGAGCCCTCTTATTGACTGAACCATGGGAGTAGTTCTTCTCTATCATTGAGCCTACATATTTGGAACTAACACTCGAGTTCTGCACTACTTTCACTCTTCAGACAGTGATGACCAATTATAACGATCAAGGAATAGTCCAATTTTGTTTGGGAGGCACGGTACGTCGACTAAGCGTACCATAATTTGGCACAGCACTCGGACTCTATACAGAGGAATTCATAGAAGAAAATAACCTCTCCGAGTTAGACCGTCAACTCCACCGTACTCTGCTGAACTGCTGGCGTAGCTTAGCCCCCACCACAGCCATCTACGACCCTAGTCACTCTAAGGCGATAGCCCTTGGACCACCCCTATGGTATATCCACGCCATCCTCTCTCACACTATCACCGGTAGACGAGAGAGCATCGGCATGGTAAACAAGCACGATGTCTACTACCTATTGTGTATGGCAGAAGGGCATGTGTTCGACCTTGCATACTTCATCGCTTGCACAATGCAACACCAGACAGAACCGCATAGGAATGGCATTTTGTCAATGGGGCCGTATATAACTAGGTTAGCTCAATACTTTGGCTTTCTCCACACCGAGGCTCACACTTCCTCTCTCACACTGGTCAGTCAGATGATACCTCAGGGTATTCAGACGATGATATACATGAGGATGATTAAATATCATCGTGGGACCGACCCACCTCAGTACCGACTAGCCACCGAAGAGGCAGAGCCAGAGGACATTACTGATGATGTCCCACAACCATCCCAAGAGGCACCGATCCCAAGCCAGCAACCATCCCATGCAACACCATCATTGGCGGATATCTCTGCACGTCTCGACCAGTTCGAGCAGTATTTCGTCGACAACACTCAACGTTTTGATGGGATAGAGGCCACCCTCCAACAAATATGTCAGCACCTCTATATCTCATCCCCAGCACCACCACCAGATCTAGCCAATGAGGAGGACCTTTAAGTCCTTTTATCTAGATTTTCGTTTACTTATTTTTACTTTATTTTTCTTATTATTTTAATATTTGATTTGTCTTACGTTTGAACATTCTCCTCGTACATTACATTTATTATGATTATCATCCATATCTAACCTTCGAGTATTCCTAATATTTATTTAATTACGCCTCCAAGATTCCTCATTGATACATTAAGCAGTATCAAACACATCACTAAGAGCACTACACTACTATACAAGTTATCCTCCACCTACTTTCTACCACGAACTCTGCCAACTCCCAGAATTATCCATAATTCAGGAAGTGTTACTTCTTCCATTCTTTTTTTATTACATAATTGTTTACCTATCTTTGTACATTGAGGGCAATGTACATCTTAAGTGTGGGGGGTAAAAGCACCTAACTTTTTCCATTATTCTAAAATCTTGAATTTTAGTCTTGTTCCTAAGAAATTTTTTCATATTACTAATTAGGATGAAATTTCTGATGATTTATGATTCTTATTGATATGTTTTTGAGTAAGTCATATTTAATTGTGCATTGATGATTTAAACTTTAAGATACTAGAGAATCAAGCATGATAAATCTATTTTTCAGAAATTAAAATTTTTTTCTTAAGTTGTTAAACTGAATTTGAATATTACCTTGAAGTTTGAAATTCACAATATTGATGTAAAATACCCATAATTTGTGTGAGATTTTGAGCCTTATAGAGCATATATTCTTTTTCATGTTCACTTTATTGATTATGAGTGTGTCAACACCAGATTGTTATTCTAGAACTTGCCTTTGATTATACATGTCGAGACGACATTAATGATTTGATATACTGAGATGATAAAGGCACCTAGGTTTTAACCCATTCACTCCACTAAAAAGCATACCTACATAATTAACCTTTAGTGAACCCCATTGATCTTAACAACCGTTTTTATTGAATTACCCGCTTAATATTAACCCAAAACCTTTGTATTTGTTGTTACCATTCTTTTTTACTACCCTTCTATCAAGAATTGAATTGATCAGTTACCAAATTAGTTTATTTCAGTTGATAAAGTTCTTTCTTTATTATGTATTTACTTAATTTGTTCTTAAAAAAAACACCAAAGTGTATTCAAGCATTAGCATATGATTAAAGGAGCTTATGTGTTTAAATTCCAATTGTTGAAGAAAAGCTCATATTAAAAGTATTATCAATAGTAGGATTACTAGTTTCAAAGCAATCAGTTATTTTCTAGTTCATTATTCTTGTTAGGTAATTTGTCAGGTCAATCTTGATTTCAAACCTTCTAATTCAGCCTTTATCCACACCTTTAACCTAAGCCCCGTTACAACCCCGCCAAGACCTTTTGATTTGTGTATCATCTCATATTACAGTGGTGGAGATTTGATTTTTAGGCAAGCCTATGGGATTAACTTTTCATGTTCGACTTATGAGTGCTTTTCTTGATACTTAAACACTTTGAGTGATTTGAGTGAATCTTTAGTGAGGACGTCAATCCTTGTCGGTTTTGAATTAAAGGTAATTATTTAGATGAGGGGAGACGCCTATGTTTTCGAGTTACAAACTATACGGCTTAGAATTGTTTGAATCTTTAGGAGTTTTGAGCTAAATTATCCATGTATAAATTATCTATGAATTATGATGAAGCATTGTTGATAGGAATTGTGAATTATGGAAAGTTCGTTTTAATTATAAGTTGAGAATTTTGCTTGAGGACAAGCAAAAGCTTAAGTGTGGGGGTATTTGATAAACCATAAAAGTAACATATTTTAACCGCATATTTAGTATGCTTTTGGATGATTTAGCCTTTTATTTATGTAAAAAGGTGTTTTTAATCCTTTCTTTTCATGTTTATACTCAAGAAAGCACCCACGGACGAAAAGAACAAGATACGGGCTTAAAACGGGCCAATTTGGGTCGTAAAGGAAATCGACACGACCTAGACTTCAAGCCACACAGCCGTGCCTCGACAATTAACTAAGACATGACCATGCCACGATTTACACGACAGTGCCCCAATGGACAGAATCGAGACATGACCTGAAAATGATTTACACGGGCGTGGACCATGGTCGTGCCCCTGCCGCGGGAGAGAGCAATTCCACTCGAATTTAGATACTTCGATCCAAAGAAACACTTTCCAAATCTTATTCAAATATCGAGTAAGAAGCAGGCTTAAATGAGGACACTTAGAGGCCAAGTAAAGCATTCTAAAGTCTATATAAACACCCTAAGTGTATTCTGAAAGGGGGCAGTGAGCTAGGCCAAAGAGCCGAGCCGAAAAGGTTAGACTTGTGGGAATCACTCGAAGATAGCCAGTGGATCCATCTCAAGAAGTCAGAATTCTACTCAAGACGACGAATTTCTCCTTCAATTTCTCTAGGGAGTTTTAGGGATTCCTTTTGTTTTGTTTTATCTTTTCTCTTGAGATATTTTCTTTATTCATTATGAACTAAACCCTCAGATACCTGAAGGGGATGAAACCTAGATGAATCTTATTATTATTTTCTGAATTAAATGACAAATACTTAGTTCGTTCTTAATTATGCATGCTTAATCCAATCTGATGTGCTTAGGTGGAGGAGGAATAGACCCTGCTTAAGAGTAGATCTAGCATAATTAAGTGGAGTTGATCACACGCCTAGAGATAGGGTGACGAGATTTTGTCGGATTACGGTAAAACCTAATATGGGAGTCCATAGATCAATTTACTGCTATTCTAGGGGGTTATTATAAGAGAACGAGAGTTCCACTAATTAACCTAGGGATAGACGTTATTCACATCGAGAGAGGGTTTAATATACGTTAGGGAGTCTTACGGATCAAACTAAGTGAATAAATCGTATGATTCAGTGTTAAATAACAAGTGAAGTCTAGGTGGATTATTCCTGAAGGTATATCGTAATCAATTAAGTTTTATTCAAGTTATTTCTGAATTCGTTCTTTTTGCCTTTGTGTCTTTAGCTTAGTAGTCGTTAAACTATATTAAATCAACTAATCACTCCATATTTTAGGCTAAATAATAAAAAGAAAGTTAGTATTAGTACTTTTAGTTCCTTTGGGTTCGACATTCCGATCTTACCTAAGCTATAGTACTGTTTGATAGGTACACTTGCCTATAATCGTTGTCAGAGTTAGTTTCCAAGTTCGATCATTCTCTTTATAAATTTTAAAGCTTTGATTTCAGTGATCAGGGTGTTAAACATAGCATGCATGAATAAACTTAACACTTCTTTAGAAAGAAAAAGACTAAGTGATGTGGTAATGGAAATGAACATGTCTAGGATTGGGTTATTAGGAAAGACTTGGTATTTAAGCAGACTTAATGACTCACCTCTCTTTCTTTACAACTCTACCTGGTGTTCAGTTTTCATTCATTACTTTGTTCTTGCAATGAGGACATTGCTTCTTTTTAAAGGGGGTAAGGCAAATAAATTGTTCAAAAATTTTAAAATTTTCAAGTTTGTTTCAATCATTTCTTTCATAAGTATGTTTTAATAAATGAATGTTTAGAGACATTTTTTGTTAATGAGATAGTTTGTATGCAAGTATGAATGACGATTTTATCAGAGTGAAAGTATGTTACCATGAAGAACAGAATGCTTGTATGATCTTAGCCTTAGTAATATTTGCCATGAAAACTTAGTTTCTCTTGAGATTAGACATGCATGAAGGTTTATATATTTAGAATTAACTTAGTAACTTTCTTGAGGTGAAATCCTAAGGGACATAAAAATCTAAAATGATATAGACACTATTTCTTTGGATAGTTTGAGCCTTTTCAAGCCAACCCTATGATATTATACCCTTGAAACTGTAATTTTAAGTTTAAAGGCATGTTTATTGCAATGAACCTACATTATAAGCGACATTATCATCATTTTAAGTTATCCTAATTTTGTGTACCCATCTTAACTAAAGTTGTCTTGGTAATCAACGCTTGAGGAAATTTTGCTCAGTCTCCAAAAAGGAAAAATGTATAAGCTTGAGTTCAAAATAAGTTTGGGGGTGCTCCAAAGGTTACTTCAAGAAAAAGGTTGTATTTCGAGAAATCCAAGAAAAAGTTAAAGGTTAAGATTTTGAAACCGAAATGTCTTATTTCTTAAAAATCCCTACCTTTAACCGAGCCCCATTAAAACCTTATAAAAGAATTATTGATTTGATGATTATGTCACCTACATTAGTGGAGAGGAAGTACTAAGTTCAACATTTGAAGATCATAAATAAGCCTTATGATTGTTTGCTTGATTGATAAAAAATTATGTTGAATGAAGAATGTTATATGTGGCTCTGACATACATACAAACTATGATTCATGTTGGCATATTTTGAAACTTAGTATAAAATTCTAAAAATGTTTGCTTATGAATTACTTGTAACATCCTAAAATTTGGAATTTTATGTGTTGCATTATTTTTGGTACTAAGCTAGTTAAATTATTAATTGTGTAAGTTTAGGGGATCCTGAAAAGGCTCGGGGTTTATTTGGACCTAGTAAAAATTTTGGCATTTAGCACTTTAAGGAGATAGAGTAAGTGACCTTAAAGCATATGGAAATAAATGAGTAAATAGGTAGCATAAATGAGCTATTAGTAAAGAGGTTATGGCGCCATATGATGTACATTGAGGGAAGAGGTTCAAATCCCATTGTGTGTAAATTTTGACTAATATTTTTGCAATCTTTCCTTAAATGTCGGCCAAGAGGTATATATGGCAAGTTGGACTTCTTTATTTTTGGTAAGATGGCTAAGGAAATAAGGAAAGGTTGAGGTTGGGGAAAGGAATCAAAGGAAAAAGGCAAGTAAGGGGAACAAGTGGCTTATTTTGTGGAGATTGTTTTGGAAAGTGTGGTTGGCCAAATGTTGACCAATATTGTAATGTATGTGGACGATTTTTTGGGTAGATTGGTAGTCGAATTTTCCTTTAGGCATTTTGCAATTTTGGTGTGAAATGCTTGTTCCTTTCTAGCATTTTTTTGGTTGCTCTCTCCTAACATTTTCCCTCATTTGTCGAAAATCTAAACCCAAAAGTGTTCATATTTTCTCTTTGATAGCTGAAACATTTAGACATTTGCTCATCTTACTTCTTGTTTTGCCGAATCACTCATGACATTTTGGGCTCATTTTCTTTGTGTATTAGCCGGAACTATCTAGCACCCTTCTCCATTTCTTCTTTTCTTTTCACCACTTCTTCAATCTCTCTTTTCTTCTTCTTAATTGATAAATTTTGAATTGATCGAATCTTTCTTGCCCTTTTCCTTTTCATTATCCGATTCTTTAATATCATCTTTCTTCTCCATTCTTGCGTGTTGAATGTTTCTCCTTGGTTGAATCGGGTAAGGGCTTCATTCTACTCTTTTCATATTTTTCCTTCCTAACCGAATGTGTGTTTATTATTATTCGATTATACTCGCTTTGTTAAAAATTGAAATGGAGTTTCTCCATACTCCCTCATATCTTTATTGATACCTTTTTGTAGTGTAATAGTGGGAAGGCCGAATCGATTACCTTTGATTCATCCATAGCCATAAATCAATCGGTGAGAATCAGGATTATCATCTTTAAGGGAAGGTCTTTTCATAGTCCATTTGATAACTCCATTTGGTTATTGTGTTAATCAGATTGAAGGTTGAATAATCGACTTTATGTGTTCGGGGTTAAATCGCTTGATCCATTGTCTAGTGATTATACGATTTTAGTGGTAAGCCAACCTTCCTCCTTTATCAATCGTTCATATCAACGTAATATTAGTTTTGACTAATATTTATTTTCAATGGAGGCAAGCAATATCGATTTAAAAGGAAAGTCGAGTGGAGATCTCAAAAGGAGTGGATTAACGATCCCAACTCCTAAATTCAAGCGAAGGGCTGTTTCAACGATTCGAGACTTTCCACCGGGTTGTGGATCGTCATCCGGGGAAAACTGACAAATCGTAGTTGTTCACGATTCCGGGGGTAAATTTTAGATCGTTTATTTTAAAGTAGATTTATTAAATCGCTTATGTCGACTAATCAAGCATTATAAAATTTTAGGTGACGACGATCGAGAAAGCATAGTGCTTACCGTAATCAATTGTGTAATCTCACACTATTTTCCGTGGGTTAGAGATTAATGTCATATTGGTAGTAAACCGTTTGATTAAAATCGTATTAAGGTGAAACCAGGAAAATTGGCTTAGATCTCACTATTTTGATAAAATTGACAAAATCGGTATTAACACTATGGAAGATTACGAAAAAGCCCCTAATGGGACAAATCGATATAAACTGATATATGGGCCGATGTGATAATATGATATATGGGCTGATGTGATAATATGATATATGGGTCGATGTGATAATATGTTATATGGGCCGATGTGATAATATGATATATGGGCCGATGTGATAATTTAATATATGGACCAATCTGATGTTCTACTTAATGGGCCTAATTGATAAACTATTATATGGGCCATAATTTTTGTAATAAATATCCGAATAAATTACTGTTGCTATATTGTGATTTGTTATGCATTTTGCATGATTTGCATGGGATGGGATAATATTGAAGAGAAGTTCTAGTAGCTCTGCTACATAATTTTGGTGGCCCTACCACAAATCTGAATGGTGGCAATTTTGGTGGCCCTACCACAAATCTGAATGGTGGCAATGCCACGTAAATTCTGTTACTCTGGTGGCTTGTCCACAATTATATGTGATATAAATGGCTTAATGCCTGCGATTGGTGTGTTGGCGGGGTGGGTTGACTTGATCCCCACAGGTGTGTTGGTTGGTACGGATGGTGTGTAGCGGATGGATTAATAGGCTTGGTTTAGGAATTGCATTTCATATTCATATTATATTCGATACATTTTTATTATTGTAAATGGGCTTAGGCCCAAATAATTGCTTAAGGGGATTTTGGCCTAGTGGACAACGGTAAGTGGGTTACACACTGAGTTCTAGTAACTCACCCCCGTTTTTTTCCTTATCCTTTTCAGGTAATAATCAGTGATGGAGACTTGGGTTGTGGATGACTAGGTGGAGGCCATACTACAAAAGCGGTTTAATTTGGAAATTTGGATTTCTTTAGTGCTTTTAATTACTTTGCTATTTGAGTTAAGGTTGTAATAAGGCCTCTGGATTTATTTTTGTTTTGTTTATTGTTTGACGAATTTATAATTTGCTCTAAGTACTTCAAACGGAAATTTTTCTAAAAACTTAAATAAACATTTTCTTAAAATGAATAAACAAAAAGGAATTTTTAACTCGAAAATTTCTCTTGAATTTTTCATCAATGCTTTTCGGAAATTATTTTCAAATTTTTCTCAAACCATTAATGGTATTTTTAAAGTTACGACTTATAAGATGTTCATATCTCAAATTTATCAATTTATCAATCGATCTTTTATTCAATAATATTTATTTTAAAAAAAATTTAAATGGGAGTTTTTTTAATTGATCTATTTATGAAAAAGGACTTAGTAGTATTTTTCTCATGTGACATGTCAGATCTGGCCTTAATGCATGGGCCGGGTTCAAAACTCGACTGAGATTTGGGTTCAAAAATATTTTCTAAAGTTGTTTTAAATTTTAAATGTATGTTTTAAAAGAAGTATGGCACCACGGGTATCCGACACCAAGTCAAGTAAGTGTATGTTATTGTATGATTATGATTATTGTGATATGACTATAGGAACACTCTAGAACTTTTAGTTTTAGATGTTAAAACTATAGAGATTGAGACTATAGGATGCGTTTACGAAAACGACTTTATTTCTTACACCTCATAAAATAATGTTTAATAAATATCGAAATAGTATACTAATTCATAAGATTTTTAATCAGATTAAATCGAATTACCCAATATGAGCACTAGAGGACGTGGACATGGTAGACATGGCCGTGGTAGAGGCTGAGGCGCTAGAGTTGCGTCTGAAGTGTCGGGACATATTCCAGAAATGGAAGCACCTGCGTCACCTAGGACTGAAACTGGATCACATGACCATATGAGAGAGGACATCGCTCTGTCCCAAGCAATGTTATGAGTCTTGGAAAGGGTTACTTGAAACACCCCAAACCCGGCCCAAAAGCCTAACCGGATTTGGTATGTTCCTCGAGTAAAACTTTAGCGGAATATCATTTTGTTCAAGAAAACTTGATGATTTTAAGTAAAACGGATTAATTTAAAGATCGAGTTGGGCTTAGTTGAAAAATAGATTTGTATTTTCTTAATATATATATATATATATATTACGGACAAAAACCTTTTTAAATTATTTATCGAAAACCATTTAGTTATTTAATTGATAATTGTTCATGGCAGAATTTAAAATAAATCCAAACACAAAATCTAAAAGTAGTTTATAGTGGCCTTATTACAAAAATAGCAAACCCAAAATAAAGTCTAAGTAATAAAATTTAAATTAATAAGTTTAAGTTGGGAAATCTCCACAATACTTGATACGAGCATTGGCCACCTCGAAATCCTTGCTAACTCAATCCATCGCACTATGTATTATCTGAAAAGTTTATCCCACAAAAGGGGTGAGTCATAAACTCAATGTATAACACATACACTAAAAAGTCCATTTTATCATATGCTTTAAGTCCAAAAAATTTCACATATGACCATAGGCCCATTTAACTCATATTTAGCCCAAAGGCCCATTTAGCTCATATTTAGCCCAAAGGCCCATTTAGCTTATATTTAGCCCAAAGGCCCATATCATAGTAGATCAAATAATAATCATTCAACATTACATGGTTATGTACATGAAATGAAATGCAAGCCCGGCCCACCTAAATATCCATCCGCTACACACCACCCGTACCAACCAACACACCGTGGGGATTACTAAATCGACCCTCCATTCGCTACACACCATCGAAGGCGATTCTTTGCGATCAACATGCACATCGCCTTTATAATGTTGTGGCAAAGCCACCAAAACAGATGTGATCGAAGTCACCGACCAAGTCCAATTTCAAATACGTGACCAAGTCACCAGATTCACATATGTGACCAAGTCACTGAGTTCAAATATGTGACCGAGGTCACCGAGTCAAATATGTGACCAAGTCACCGGAGTCAAATATGTGACCAAGTCACCGTAAATGTGGTAAAACCACCGAATACTTCTTCCTTTATCAACAATACCCATATGCTCATGCACATACATATCAAATTAGATTTTCATGCTATTTACCCCACAAAACATAATATAATCATACTCATTTCATATTTATGCATATAGCAAAAATAAACGGAATATTGGGGTAAACATATTCGAATTTTGTATACCAATGATTGGTATCCACAAACAAACATATTGTCATATAATCACTTTTTAAAATATAGATCTATGGAAATTTTAATGTAAGGTTACACACCTTGTGACAAGGAGAACAATACCTCTCGCTCGTCAACACCTAATTGATTAACACACTTGGTTAGTATACACTATTGTTAACAAAACTATACTTATTGACGAGAGATCTAATTCCTTACCCTCGGATTCGAACGACGAGTTATTTGTGGTTTTCTCCACTAGATGGATCAAAACCCACGATATTCCACCAACGTAAAGTGGTTCGGTTACGACTACTTCAAATAACCGATCCTCGATAGCGGAGGGTCCACAACCCGTGGAAAGTCTCTAACCACCGACATGACCCTTCGTTTGTAGTTCGATGGTAAAGAATACCTCCTCTTCCAAACACTCTGCACGGCTCTTTTCTTACCTATCTTGTTGATCTTAAATCGCCCTAAAAATATGATCGATTAGTAGTCTATCTAAATAAATCGATATGATCTAAATTAATAACCTTACCTTGATGATTTCGAATGGTCACTTAAAGGTTGTCTTCAACAAAGATCTTTGAAAAATCTTTTCAAATGATTCGCCTAGAGAGAAATTAAAAGGTCATGATTCTAAATTTGCTAAAGTAAAAGAATTGATGAAAATAATTGATAAAATCTTACTTTGAGTTCTTCAAGATTTGGCCTTGAATAAGAAGAAAAGAATATGATGATTCACCTTAACAAAAGAGAAGAGAAATGGTGGTTTCAATATGATGGTTTCGGTTTTGAGGAAAGAAGAAAGATAATCGAAATGATAGAAGAGAGAGAAGAAAGAAAAGATGATGATAAAGAAAAGAAAAAGGATAGGTTTAGAGACCTATGAACATTCGCCAAAGAGGTAAAAATTTGAAGAAAAATGGTTCTTGATCCTTTGTAGTTTCAAGAAAGAGGGAAAGAAAGAGAGAAATAAAATGAATGTAAAAAGAGAAAAGGAGAAATGATCAAAGAGAAAGGAGATTGGTTTTGGGGCTTAGATGCATTCGGCCAAGAGGGATAAATGAAGAAGAAAAAATGATGCTTGAACCTCTTGGTACATTCGGCAATGAGAGAAAAGGAAGAAAAGAAGAAAGGCTTTCCAACTTTTGAGGCTTTTGACAAGAATTTTGAGAGAGAGGAATTTTAACCAAATGGTCAAAATGAGAACCAAAACAAAGAGAAGTTTTGCCTAATTCCCAAAGCAAGATTCGGCTAGGAGGAGTATTTTTGGAGAAATGAGAAAAGATGGACAATTTTGCTAGGATTTTTGGCCAACTAGCACCCTAATGGCTACACTAATTTTCGGTCAACCTAGCCAACATCATTCCCCTTTTTCCTCTTTGTTTCTTCCCCATCATATCCAAAATTTACTACACAATTAAACCACTCCCTTAACCCTTCATGCCGTCTAGGTTCATGGTCAAATGACCATGAACACACTCCCAAAACATTGCCCAATATTATGCCTTTTGTCCCCCTCATCTTATCATCAACTTATGATTCCATACCATAAGTTCTTAGCTTCCTTTTTCACTTGGTCAAATAGCCAAAATTAAGAGAACACTCATCCCTCTAGAACATTCTTGGCCGACAATTATAGGGAAGAAAACAAAAAAATAAAATCCTCCCTTATGCTAGCTAGGAGATTCGAACCTCACTCCTCAAGCACATATCCATGCATTCTTAACCACCTTGCCAATTACTCAATTCATGCTAAAACCTCTTATCATTAATTCTTAAGGCCTAACTTGCTTAGTTCTCTCTAATTAATAGGAATTAAAAGTTTTACTAAGCATTCACTTAATTAATGAAGCTCAATTAACTTCCAAAAAAATACACTTAATAATAATTAAGCATGCAACATCATTCAATTAAGTAGAAAATGCACAACCCCTAATTATCAGGATGTTACAGTTCTACCCCCCTTAAAAATAATTTCGTCCTCAAAATTACCTGGCTGGAATAAGTGAGGGTATTGCTATCGCATCGCTTCCTCCGATTCCCACGAAGCTTCTTCTGATCCATGATTACGCCATAATACCTTGACGAGAGGAACCGACTTTCTCCGTAAAACCTTTAAATCTCGCTTCAGAATTTGAATTGGCTCCTCTTCATATGACAAGTCTGATCTTAATTCCTCCTCCTCAACTGGCACTACATGAGATGGATCTGACCGGTAACGGCGTAACATTGAAACATGGAACACATCATGCATTTGCTTCAATTCCGAAGGTAAATCTAACTGATATGCTACAGATCCGACCCGCTTCACAATTCGATAAGGTCCAATGAACCTGAGACTTAGTTTCCCTTTGCGTCCAAATCTCATCACCTTTTTCCAAGGTGAAACCTTTAGGAAAACTTGGTCTCCCACTGCATACTCTATTTCTTTTTGCTTTAGATCTGCGTACGATTTTTGTCTGTCAGATGCTTCCTTTAACCGAGCCCGGATTACCTTAACCTTTTCTTCGGATTCAACCACTATCTCTGGACCCAAAATCTGATGTTCCCCTAATTCTGTCCAATACATAGGAGTGCGACACTTTCGTCCATATAGTGCTTCATATGGTGCCATTCAGATATCGATTGGAAAGCTGTTGTTGTCACGCAAATTCGCCAGCAGTAAGAATTCCTCCCAACTTCCTTTGAAATCTATCACACATCCCTTAACATATCTTCTAAGATTTGATTACTCTTTCGGACTAACAAATCGACCGAGGATGAAATGCCGCATCAAGTCCAATCGGTGCCCAAAGCCCGATATAATGCTTTCCAAAATCGCGACGTAAACCTCGGATCTCTGTCCAAAATTATCGACAACGGCACTCCATGCAATCTCACAATCTCAGCCACATATAACTTCGCCAATTTCTGCAAAGAGTAATCAATCCGAACTGGGATAAAATGTGCGATTTCATCAATCGGTCCATCGTCACCCATCTGAGTCTTTCTTAGTAGGCGTAAGAGAAGCCCACTAACAAAGTCCATGGTGATTCTCTCGCACTTCCACTCGCGGAATCTTTATCGATTGAAGCAATCCCGATGGTACTTGATGTTCAACCTTGACTTGCTGACACGTCAAGCACTTTCCTACAAACTCCGTAACTTTTCGCTTAAGTACAGGCCACCAAAATTGATCTCGCAAATCTCGGTATAATTTACTTCCTCCAGGATGCATAGCATAGGGGCTACCATGCGATTCCTGAAGTATCTTTTGCTTCAACTCCTGATCCTTTGGCATACAGACTTTACCTTTGAAGCACAATACCAAATCCACCATTAATACCAAAATCTTCCAATTTCCCACTGCACTTGTCGAGCTTTTCACTCGAGATCTTTATCTACTAACCGCTCTCTTTCATTTGACTTAACCATGTCGGCTTAACTCAAGTTCTCGCCAATAAGCTTAGTCATCGTAAAGACTAAGGTGTGCAAACATCGCCTCAAATCGACACCACTTTTTGACTTAGAGCGCCCGCCACCACGTTCACCTTGCCCGGGTGGTACTCGATGGAACAGTCGTAGTCTTTCAATAACTCTATCCACCTTCGCTGCCTCAAATTCAGTTCTTTCTGAGTCAGTAGATATTTCAGACTTTTGTGGTCCGTGTATATCACTGACTTCTCCCCGTATAAGTAATGTCTCCAAACCTTAAGAGCAAAGACTACAGCTGCCAACTCTAAGTCATGCGTCGGGTAATTAACCTTGTGCGGTCTCAACTGTCGAGACGCATACGCAACTACCTTTCCGCCTTGCATCAGAACACATCCTAATCTCGTGTGAGAAGCATCACAATACACGACGAAATCCTTTCCTGCCTCAGGCTGGATCAAAACCGAGCTTCAGTCAAAACTTTCTTGAGCTTCTCAAAACTCTCTTGCTGCTTATCAGCCCACACGAAAGGTACTTCCTTTCTCAACAATTTCGTTAAAGGTGCAGTTATCGAAGAAAATCCTTCAACAAATCTTCTCAGTAGTATCCGGCTAAACCCAAGAAATCGTGAACCTCGCCACGGACTTAGGTGGTTTCAATCTAGTACTGACCTCGATCTTCCGAGGATCCACCCTAATCCTTCCGCAGATACCACATGACCTAAAATGCAACTTCTTTCACCAAAATTCACACTTCATGAATTTGGCGTGCGCTTTCTTCTCCTTAAAACTCGTAACACAATCCAAGATGCTCATCATGTTATACTTTGGACTTAGAATACACCAGATGTCGTCTATGAATACCACAACGAACCGATCCAAGTAGGGTGGAAAATTTGGTTCATCATATCCATGAACGCAATTGGGCATTCGTCAATTCAATAGCATTACGAGAATTCATAATACCCATATCTAGTTAGAAAAGCCGTCTTATGGATATCCGCTTCTTTCACTTTAAGCCGATGATACCCGACCTTAGATCAATCTTTGAGAATCTGTAGCTCCTTGGTCGATCGAACAAGTCGTCGATCCTTGGCAAAGGATACTTGTTCTTGATGGTCACTTATTCAACCGCCAGTAGTCTATACACATCCTCATCGATCCGTCCTTCTTCTTCACGAATAGTACGGTGCTCCCCATAGAGACACACTAGGTCGAATGAATCCACGATTAAGCAACTCCGAATCGAGCCTTAAGCTCAACCAACTCCTTGATGCCATTCTATATGGAGCAATAGAAATCAAGCGTCGTTCGTGCAATAAATCAATTCGAATTCTACCTCACGATCCGGAGGCAAACACGGAAGTTCTTCGGAAAGACATCTACAAATTCCTTCACTGTCCTGACTTCATTAGCAGTTGTCTCCTTAGCCTCCAAAGTATTCACTAACATTAGGAAGGCTTCACATCCCTTTCTAACCATCTTTTCCGCCTTAAGAGCGGATACTACATTAGATAAGTAGTTCCGTCTCTCGCCCAACACTACAACTTCCTTGTCATCAAAAGTTCTTAAGGACATTCTCTTAGCAGACAATCCACATTTGCACGGTACTTACAAGCCAGGTCCATGCCTAAGATTAGGTCGAATTCTCCAAATGGCAACTCCATTAGATCACCAAAAGCTGTATCCTTGAACTTCTAAAGGCACTTCCTTAAAAGTTTGTCTACAACTCATCATCCTAAAGGACTAAATGCAGTCATCTTCCTAGGTACGATTTGAAGTCACATGCAAAATCCCAGATACTTCACTAGCGATATAGGAATGAGTTGACCCTATATCTATCAAAGCAATAAAGGGCAACCCGTAAATCGAAATGTACCCGTGATAACATCAAAAGGCCATCGTTTTCTTCTGCGATTAATCGCATACACCAAACTGGTTGTCTCACCTCGAGCTACCATCGCCTGCTTGAAGTTCGCGACCTTCTAGGAACCATTGCCCTTTCATTTGGACCACGACCCCTTATCACCGTTTGTCCACCTCATCACCGATTAGTACCCCGACTTCTTTGAATGGTTCTTCTCGAGTTCATCGGGCAATCCTTAATCATATGGTCTTTAGATCCGCACTTGAAACATCCATGGGTCTTTTTCCAACATTCTCCGAGTGCATTTTCTCACATTGAGAACAAGTACGATTTTGTCCACCGTAGTAGTCTGTTGATTTCATGGACCATCACTTCTTGATTTCTTCGAAAATTCTTGACGACCACGAGGACCCAAAGCTTCTCTTATTCTTGCTCGGCCTCTATCCGGTTCGTCTCTCGGTCAGTTTAGCCTCTTCGCAATTCTTGCCCTTTCCACTAAGATTGTAAAATCTCTTTCACGGTGTGGAGCAATCATCACTGCAATTGTCTCTAAGTCCATCTTCAAACTCGATACACCGTTCATATTCGTAGCCACTATCCTCCGGCATAACGGCTAAGTCGCAAGAATTTCGCTTCATGTTCACCATCGACTTGTTTCCTTGGACCAAATTCGAAATGTCTTCCTCTCGAGTCGATGTAGCTAGCTCCAACATATTTTCCTTGAATTTAATCTTAAAATACCCCCAATCCGACGATCCATTGGGGTACTCTCCTTTCTAGTGAGCCACCACGGTAGGCTTCATCACGGAGAAGTGAAATAGCACCTTTAATTTCTCTTCATCGGTGCAGTCTATATCGTCCATGATCCTCTCAACGCCTCCAACCAATATTCAGCTACATTTGGAGCTACTCGGATACTCCTCGAAAACTTCACTCCATTCGATCTAAGTCTCTCACTCATCGACTTTCGAGACCCATTTCCGAACTAGCTTCGCTACTCGTTCCAAAACTCGCAAAGACAGACTTGCGATAATCGCCACCTCCTTCATTTTGTTCTTGAAAGTCCACCCCAACGATCGGTATGAGCTTCATTCTCGGAACCTTGACCAGATCGAATCGGTTCAAACATCATTCTTCCTCTTCCATGTCCACGCGACCACGCCCCTAGAACTCATGTCTACTACGTGTCTTATCTATTTTTACGAAAAAGTCTTATGTATTAGAGTCTTTTCACTTCTTATTAAAGGAAAGTTTTATGAAATAGATATTCAGTAGTTTTTCCGTAGTAGCACACAAACACCTAAGGTCCATGTCTCTAAAGTATAGTTTAAGTTTAAACTATCATACATATCACATATCGATAAAGTACATACCGATGGATCCGGGTCGAGAACTCGAAGTGCCATCTCTTATAAAACTATTTAACTTAAGAAAACTTTCAAAAAGTCATTTGGGCCAACTTTTGAAAACGTTGTGGGCTTCAAAACCCAACACCGAGAGTTTAAAAGCGGGCTCGATATTAAGTGAAACACCCCAAACCCGGCCCAAAAAGCCTAATCGGATTTGGTATGTTCCTCGAGTAAAACTTTAGCGGAATATCGTTTTGTTCAAGAAAACTTGATGATTTTAAGTAAAACGGATTAATTTAAAGATCGAGTTGGGCTTAGTTGAAAAATAGATTTGTATTTTCTTAAAACATATATATATTACGGACAAAAACCTTTTTGAATTATTTATCAAAAACCATTTAGTTATTTAATTGATAATTGTTCATGGCAGAATTTAAAATAAATCCAAACACAAAATCTAAAAGTCATTTATAATGGCCTTATTACAAAAATAGCAAACCCAAAATAAAGTCTAAGTAATAAAATTTAAATTAATAAGTTTAAGTTGGGAAATCTCCACAATATTTGATACGAGCAACGCCACCTCAAATCCTTGCTAACCCAATCCATCGCACTATGTATTATATGAAAAGTTTATCCCACAAAAGGGTGAGTCATAAACTCAATGTATAACACATACACTAAAAAGTCCATTTTATCATATGCTTTAAGTCCAAAAATTTCACATATGACCATAGGCCCATTTAACTCATATTTAGCCCAAAGGCCCATTTAGCTCATATTTAGCCCAAAGGCCAATTTAGCTTATATTTAGCCCAAAGGCCCATATCATAGTAGATCAAATAATAATCATTCAATATTACATGGTTATGTACATGAAATGAAATGCAAGCCCTGCCACCTAAATATCCATCCGCTACACACCACCGCACCAACCAACACACAGTGGGGATTACTAAATCGACCTCCATTCGCTACACACCATCGAAGGCGATTCTTTGCAATCAACATGCACATCGCCCTTATAATGTTGTGGCAAAGCCACCAAAACAGATGTGACCGAAGTCACCTGACCGAAGTCCAAATTTCAAATACGTGACCGAAGTCACCAGATTCACATATGTGACCAAGTCACCGGAGTTCAAATATGTGACCGAGGTCACCAGAGTCAAATATGTGACCAAGTCCTGAGTCAAATATGTGACCGAAGTCACCGAAATGTGGCAAAACCACCAGAATACTTCCTCCTTTATCAACAATACCCATATGCCCATGCACATACATATCAAATCAGATTTTCATGCTATTTACCCCACAAAACATAATATAATCATACTCATTTCATACTTATGCATCTAGCAAAAATAAACGGAATATTGGGGTAAACATACCGAATTTTGTATACCAATGATTGGTATCCACAAACAAACATATTGTCATATAATCACTTTTAAAATATAGATCTATGGAAATTTTAATGTAAGGTTACACACCTTGTGACAAGTGAGAACAATACCCTCTCGTTCGTCAACACCTAATTGATTAACACACTTGGTTAGTATACAATATTGTTAACAAAACTATACTTATTGACGAGAGATCTAATTCCTTACCCTCGGATTCTCGAACAACGATTATTTGTGGTTTTCTCCACTAGATGGATCAAAACCGTTGATATTCCACTAACGTAAAGTGGTTCGGTTGTATGCCTACTTCAAATAACCGATCCTCGTTAGCGAGAGGGTCCACAACCCTGTGGAAAGTCTCTAACTGTCGTCTGACCCTTCGTTTGTAGTTCGATGGTAAAGGAATACCTCCTCTCTTCCAAACACTCCGTGCGACTCTTTTCTTACCTATCTTGTTAATCTTAAATCGCCTTAAAAATACGATCGATTAGTAGTCTATCTAAATAAATCGATATGATCTAAATTAATAACCTTACCTTGATGATTTGAATGGTCACTTAAAGGTTGTCTTCAACAAAGATCTTTGAAAAATCTTTTCAAATGATTGACCTAGGAGAGAAATTAAAAGGTCATGATTCTAAATTTGCTAAAGTAAAAAGAATTGATGAAAATAATTGATAAAATCTTACTTTGAGTTCTTCAAGATTCGGCCTTGAATAAGAAGAAAAGAATATGATGATTCGGCCTTAACAAAAAGAGAAGAGAAATGGTGGTTTCAATATGATGGTTTCGATTTTAAGGGAAAGAAGAAAGATAATGGAAATGATAGAAGAGAGAGAAGAAGGAAAAGATGATGATAAAGAAAAGAAAAAGAGATAGGTTTAGAAACCTATGCACATTCTACCAAAGAGGTAAAAATTTGAAGAAAAATGGTTCTTGATCCTTTGTAGTTTGACGAAAGAGGGAAAGAAAGAGAGAAATAAAATGAAAAGAAAAAAAAAGAAAAGGAGAAATGATCAAAGAGAAAGGAGATTGGTTTTGGGGCTTAGATGCATTCGGCCAAGAGGGAGAAATGAAGAAGAAAAAAATGATGCTTGAACCTTTTGGTACATTCGGCAATGAGAGAAAAGGAAGAAAAGAAGAAAGGCTTTCCAACTTTTGAGGCTTTTGACAAGAATTTTGAGAGAGAGGAATTTTAACCAAATGGTCAAAATGAGAACCAAAACAAAGAGAAGTTTTGCCTAATTCCCAAAGCAAGATTCGGCTAGGAGGAGAATTTTGGAGAAATGAGAAAAGATGGACAATTTTGCTAGGATTTTTGGCCAACTAGCACCCTAATGGCTACACTAATTTTTGGTCAACCTAGCCAACATCATTCCCCTTTTTCCTCTTTGTTTCTTCCCCATCATATCCAAAATTTACTACACAATTAAACCACTCCCTTAACCCTTCATGTTGTCTAGGTTCATGGTCAAATGACCATGAACACACTCCCAAAACATTGCCCAATATTATGCCTTTTGTCCCCTCATCTTATCATCAACTTATGATTCCATACCATAAGTTCTTAGCTTCCTTTTCACTTGTTCAAATAGCCAAAATTAAGAGAACACTCATCCCTCTAGAACATTCTTGGCCGACACTTATAGGGAAGAAAATAAAAAATAAAATCCTCCCTTATGCAACCTCACTCCTCAAGCACACATCCATGCATTCTTAACCACCTTGCCAATTACTCAATTCATGCTAAAACCTCTTATCATTAATTCTTAAGGCCTAACTTGCTTAGTTCTCTCTAATTAATAGGAATTAAAAGTTTTACAAAGCATTCACTTAATTAATGAAGCTCAATTAACTTCCAAAAAAATACACTTAATAATAATTAAGCATGCAACATCATTCAATTAAGTAGAAAATGCACAACCCCTAATTATCAGGATGTTACATTACTGGGGCTAGAACTGGGCCAGTAGCTTGTGGATCAATTTCAGAATGACTTAGATCAAGTGGTGTCGATGTTTTTAGGGGTGTCTCGGGTGTAGCCCCAAATGTAGCGGTGTATTGGCTCGAGGCAGTGGAGCGGATCATGGATGATCTGGATTGCATCGCTGAGTAGAAACTGAGAGGAGCTGTGTCCTTGTTGAGAGACGAGGCGTATCAATGGTGGCTTACTGTTCGGGAAGGCACTCAGGCCAATTGTGTTACTTGGGATTTCTTCAAAACTGCATTCCAAGGAAAGTATGTCGGGGCTAGCTATGTGGATGCCCGAAGGAAGGAATTCCTAAATCTGGTTCAAGGAAGCAAGACTGTGGCAGCTTATGAGGCAAAATTTTTGTGTCTGAGTCGTTATGCCCGGGGTATCGCGCCAATTGACTATGAATGCTATGTGCGTTTTGAAGACGGGTTGAGTGATGAGTTGCGGGTACTGATAGCCCCACAATAAGAGAGGAATTTTGCCACACTGGTGGAGAAAGCGAAGATAGCCGAAGAGGCTAAGCACTTGGAGCGGCAAAATTGAGAAAAAGGATAGAGGCAAGAGCAAGAGGGACTTTAAGTACTCGGGTCCTACTAGAAGGTTTCAGAAGAGGCCGAGGAATGATGAGTCAGCTCAAGCTAGAGCACCGATGCATCTATCAGATACAGCCATGTGTTGACTGCGAAAAATGACACCCGGGTGAATGTTGGAAGAGAACTGGTGGTTGTTTCAAATGTGGTTCTAAGGACCATCAGCTTAAAAATTATTCTCGATAGACTGCTCCGAATCAGGAAGCTCGTAACTATGATGCACAGCCAGCTAGAGGTGCTCAGCAGCCACCGAGTGGTCGTGGGCTAGGTCGAGGTGGTAATGGCATAGGACAAGGTCAAGGTGCACCGGGAAGAGGTACTGGTTTTAGGGGTAACGCGGAGGCGAGGTAGCCAGGGTTAGTTTATGCGATCAGACGCCGAGAGGATGGCGATGCACCTGATGTGATAACTGGTACGTTCTTCATATTCGATGTACCTTTTACTACTTTGATAGATATCGGATCCACCCATTTGTATGTTGCTAGTGCTATATCTGGAAATCTGAACATTAGATTTGAGATTTTTGCTAGAGAGATGATGGTAATTAGTCCTTTAGGACAGTCTGTGATAGTGAATAGATTGTTTAGAGATGTGCCCTTAGAAATTCAAGGAGAAACATTTTTGGCAGATTTGATGGAACTGCCTTTCGGTGAGTTTGATCTTATTTTGGGCATGGATTGGTTGGTGAAACACCATGCGAACTTGGATTGTGCTGCAAAGCGGATGACACTAAGAACTTCGGAAGATAAGGAAGTGGTGATGATAGGTGAAAGGAGAAATTATCTATCTAATGTGGTATCTGCTTTAAAGGTAGAAAAGTTGGTGCGAAAAGGGTGTGGAGCATTCCTAGCCTTCATTAGTGCGTTGGATGCCAAGGAATTGTCGGTGGAAGGTGTTAGAATGGTGAAAGAGTTTTCGGACGTTTTTCCCAAGAAACTTCCTGGATTGCCTCTGCATCGGGAAGTAGAGTTTGGCATTGAGTTATTTCCAGGAATGGCTCGTGTCTATTGCTCCTTATAGAATGGCGCCAAGGAGTTAGTGGAGCTTAAAGCTCAAATTCAGGAGTTGTTGGATCGGGGATTCATTCGACCGAGTGTGTCACCGTGGGGAGCATCGGCCTTGTTCGTCAAGAAGAAGGATGGGTCGATGCGTATGTGCATCGATTATAGGCAGTTGAATAAGTTGATGATCAAGAATAGATATCCATTGCCGAGAATCGATGATCTATTTGATCAACTGCGAGGAGCTTCAGTTTTCTTGAAGATAGATTTGAGATCGGGTTATCACCAACTTAAGGTCAATGAGGCAGATATTCATAAGACTGCATTTCCAACTCGTTATGGACATTATGAGTTCTTGGTGATGCCATTTGGGTTGACCAATGCGCCAGCTGCATTTATGGACATGATGAACCGAGTCTTTCAACCCTATTTAGATCAATTCGTGGTGGTGTTCATAGATGACATCTTGGTATACTTGAAGAATGAAGAAGAGCATGATTCACATCTGCGAATAGTATTGCAAATATTGTGGGGAAAGCAACTTTATGTCAAATTCAGTAAGTGTGAATTTTGGCTGAAGGAAGTGACCTTCTTGTGGAATGTTTTGTCGGCCGAAGGAATTAGAGTTGACCCCGAAAAGTAGAGGCTATGTTGGATTGGAAACCACCGAAGTCGATGGCCGAAATTTAGAGTTTCTTAGGGTTGGCTAGTTATTATAAGCATTTTGTTGAGGGGTTTTCGTTGATTGTTGCACCCTTAACTAAGCTGTTGCGCAAGGGAGTACATTTGTGTGGTCAGAACAGCAGCAATAAAGTTTTGAGAAATTAAAGAAGATTCTGACGGAAGCGCCAGTATTGATTCAACTTGAGGTTGGAAAGGAGTTTATTGTTTATTGCGATGCGTCACACACTGGCTTGGGATGTGTGTTGATGCAAGGTGGAAAAGTGGTGGCTTATGCATCTCGTCAGTTAAGGCCGCACGAGGTGAATTATCCCACTCATTATTTGGAGTTGACTGCAGTGGTGTTTGCTTTGAAGATTTGGAGACACTACCTGTACGGTGAAAAGTCGATCTTCTATACGGATCATAAGAGTCTAAAGTACCTCCTTACCCAAAAGGAGTTGAACTTAAGACAGCGGAGGTGGATAGAACTGTTAAAGGATTATGACTTCTCAATCGAGTATCATCCCGGAAAGGCTAACGTGGTGGCAAACTCGTTGAGTCGTAAGTTGATATCGAATTTGAGAGCAATGTTTGCTTATCTCGGCTTGTATGAAGATGGTAGTCTGATAGCCGAACTTTAGTTGAAGCCTGCGTGGGTAGGTCAGATTAAGGAAAATCAGTTATCAGATGAAAGGTTGGGTTCCTTACTTCAGCAAGTGGAAGGTGGTGTGATAGGGGATTTTGGATTGAATAATGATAGAGTACTGTGTTTCCACGGAAGAATTTGCATGCCCAAAGATTCGAAATTGAGGCAAATGATTCTGCGAGAGGCGTATAGTAGCCTATATGCTATGCACCCCGGGGGAATTAATATGTATCGAGAAATCTGTGAGCAATATTGGTGGCCAGGGTTGAAATGGGAGGTTACTGATTTTGTGAGTAGGTGCTTAACATGTCAGCAAGTGAAGGCGAAACATCAATTACCATCGGGATTGCTACAACCGATGAAGATTCCATTATGGAAATGGGAATGGATAACGATGGACTTTGTTAATGGGTCACCCTTATCGCCTACTAAGAAAGATTTCGTTTGGGTAATAGTGGATTGGTTGATGAAGACTACCCATTTCCTACCTATTCGTATGGATTACTCATTGCAGAATTTGGCCAAGTTGTACGTAGCAGAGGTCGTGAGGTTACATGGGGTACCAATGTCTATTATTTCGGATAGGGACCCTAGGTTTACATCACAGTTTTGGAAAGCCTCACATGAAGCTTTGGGAATAAAGTTAAATTTCAGCACGGCATTTCATCCTCAATCAGATGGTCAGTCGGAGAGAGTAATCCAGATTTTGGAAGACATGTTAAGGGGCTGTGTGATTGACTTCAGGGGTAGTTGGGAGGATTTCCTACCGTTAGGAGAGTTTGCTTATAACAATAGCTATCAATCTAGCGTCCAGATGGAACCCTACGACGCATTGTATGGTCGTAAGTGTCGTACTCCTACTTGTTGTACTGAATTGGGGGAGCGACAGTTATTGGGTCCTGAGTTGATATCGGAGACGGAGAAAAAAGGAAAGGTAATTCGGGCACGGTTAAAGGAAGCTTCAGATAGACAAAAATCGTATGCGGATCTAAAGTGTAAGGATATTGAGTTTGCAGTGGGAGATGAAGTCTTTCTAAATTCTCACATTGGAAGAAGATCTTAGATTTGGAAGGAAGGGCAAGTTGAGCCCTAGGTTCATCGGACCGAACCGTGTTTTGAAGCGTGTTTGGCCAGTGGCTTATCAACTTGAGTTACCTCCGGATTTGAGTTAGATACATAATGTGTTTCATGTCTCAATGTTAAGGCGTTACCGACCGGATCCATCTCATATAGTACCGGTAGAGAAAGTTGAGATAAGACCTGACTTGTCGTTCGAGGAGGAGCCAGTGCAAATTTTAGATCAGGACATTAAGGTGCTGAGAAGGAAGTCGGTACCATTAGTCAAGGTTTTATGGCGCAATCACAGATCGGAGGAAGCTACATGGGAGCCTGAGGACGTGATTCGACAGCAATATCCTCACCTCTTTTAATCAGATAAATTTCGGGGACGAAATTTTCTTTAAGGGGGTAGAATTGTAACATCCTAAAATTTGGAATTTTATGTGTTGCATTATTTTTGGTGCTAAGCTAGTTAAATTATTAATTGTGTAATTTTAGGGGATCCTGAGAAGGCTCGGGGTTTATTTGGACCTAGTAAAAATTTTGGCATTTAGCACTTTAAGGAGATAGAGTAAGTGACCTTAAAGTATATGGAAATAAATGAGTAAATAGCTAGCATAAATGAGCTATTAGTAAAGTGGTTATGGCACCATATGATGTACCTTGAGGGAAGAGGTTCAAATCCCATTGTGTGTAAATTTTGACTAATATTTTTGCACTCTTTTTTAAATGTCGGCCAAGAGGTATATATGGCAAGTTGGACTTCTTTATTTTTGGTAAGGTGGCTAAGGAAATAAGGAAAGGTTGAGGTTGGGGAAAGGAATCAAAAGAAAAAGGCAAGTAAGGGGAACAAGTGGCTTATTTCGTGGAGATTGTTTTGGAAAGTGTGGTTGGCCAAATGTTGACCAATATTGTAATGTATGTGGACAATTTTGGGGTAGATTGGTAGCCGATTTTTCCTTTAGGCATTTTGCAATTTTGGTGTGAAATGCTTGTTCCTTTCTAGCATTTTTTGGTTGCTCTCTCCCAACATTTTCCCTCATTTGCCGAAAATCTAAACCCAAAAGTGTGCATATTTTCTCTTTGATAGCTGAAACATTTAGCCATTTGCTCATCTTACTTCTTGTTTTGCCGAATCACTCATGACATTTTGGGCTCATTTTCTTTGTGTATTAGCCGGAACTATCTAGCACCCTTCTCTATTTCTTCTTTTCTTTTCACCACTTCTTCAATCTCTCTTTTTTTCTTCTTAATTGATAAATTTTGAATTGACCGAATCTTTCTTGCCCTTTTCCTTTTCATTAGCCGATTCTTTAATATCATCTTTCTTCTCCATTCTTGCGTGTTGAATGTTTCTCCTTGGTTGAATCGGGTAAGGGCTTCATTCTACTCTTTTCATTTTCTTTTCCTTCCTAACCGAATGTGTGTTTATTATTATTCGATTATACTCGCTTTGTTCAAAACCGAAATGGAGTTTCTCTATACTCCCTCATATCTTTATCGATACCTTTTTGTAGTGTAATAGTGGGAAGGCCGAATCGATTACCTTTGATTCATCCATAGCCATAAATCAATCGGTGAGAATGGGATTATCATCTTTAAGGTAAGGGTCTTTTCATAGTCCATTCGATAACTCCATTTGGTTATTGTGTTAATCGGATTGAAGGTTGAATAATCGACTTTATGTGTTAGGGGTTAAATTGCTCGATCCATTGTCTAGTGATTATACGATTTTAGTGGTAAGCCAACCTTCCTCCTTAATCAATCGTTCATATCAACGTAATATTAGTTTTGACTAATATTTGTTTTCAATAGAGGCAAGCAATATCGATTCGAAAGGAAAGTCAAGTGGAGATCTCAAAAGGAGTGGATTAACGATCTCAACTCTTAAATTCAAGTGAAGGGCTATTTCGATGATTCGAGACTTTCCACCGGGTTGTGGACCCTCATCCGGTGAGAATCGACTATTTGAGGTCGTTCGCAATTTTGAGGCATCAGCGATTCGAGATTTTCCACCGGGTTGTGGACCGTCATCCCGGGAAAACCGACAAATCGTAGTTGTTCACGATTTTGAGGGTAAATTTTAGATCGTTTATTTTAAAGTAGATTTATTAAATCGCGTATGTCGACTAATCAAGCGTTATAAAATTTTAGGTGACGACGATCGAGAAAGCGTAGTGCTTACCGTAATCAGGTGTGTAATCTCACATCGTTTTTCGTGGGTTAGAGATTAATGTCATATTGGTAGTAAACCGTTTGATTAAAATCGTATTAAGGTGAAACCGAAAAAATTGGCTTAGATCTCACTATTTTGATAAAATTGACAAAATCGGTATTAACACTATAGAGATTACGAAAATGCCCCTAGTGGGCCAAATAGATATAAACTGATATATGGGCCGATGTGATAATATGATATATGGGTCGATGTGATAATATGATATATGGGCCGATGTGATAATATGTTATATGGGCCGATGTGATAATATGATATATGGGCCGATGTGATAATATGTTATATGGGCCGATGTGGTAATTTGATATATGGACCAATCTAATGTTCTACTTAATGGGCCTAATTGATAAACTGTTATAATGGGCCATAATTTTTGTAATAAATATCCAAATAAATTACTGTTGTTATATTATGATTTGTTATGCATTATGCATGATTTGCATGGGATGGGATAATATTGAAGAGAAGTTCTGGTAGCTCTGCTACATAATTTTGGTGGCCCTACCACAAATTTGAATGGTGGCAATGCCACGTAAATTCTGTTACTCTGGTGGCTTGTCCACAATTATATGTGATATAAATAGCTTAATGCATGCGATTCGTGTGTTGGCGGGGTGGGTTGACTTGATCCCCACAGGTGTGTTGGTTGGTACGGGTGGTGTGTAGCGGATGGATTAATAGGCTTAGTTTGGAAATTGCATTTCATATTCATATTATATTCGATACATTTTTATTATTGTAAATGGGCTTAGGCCCAAATAATTGCTTAAGGGGATTTTGGCCCAGTGGACAACGGTAAGTGGGTTACACACTGAGTTCTAGTAACTCACCCCATTTTTCCTTATCCTTTTCAGGTAATAATTAGTGATGGAGACTTCAAGTGGATGACTCGGTGGAGGCCATACTACAAAAACAGTTTAATTTGGAAATTTGGATTTCTTTAGTACTTTTAATTACTTTGCTATTTGAGTTAAGGTTGTAATAAGGCCTCTGGATTTATTTTTGTTTTGTTTATTGTTTGACGAATTTATAATTTTCTCTAAGTACTTCAAATGGAAATTTTTCTAAAAGCTTAAATAAACATTTTCTTAAAATGAATAAACAAAAAGGGTTTCATAATAAACTTTTATAAACATATTTTTAACTCGAAAATTTCTCTTAAAATTTTCATCAATGATTTTCGAAAATTATTTTCAAATTTTTCTCAAACCATTAACGATATTTTTAAAGTTACGACTTATAAGATGTTCATATCTCAAATTTATCAATTTATCAATCGATCTTTTATTCAATAATATTTTTAAAAAAAATTTAAATGGGAGTTGTTTTAATTGATCTATTTATGAAAAAGGACTGATCATGTCAAACAGTCGAGTTTTAATATTTATAAAAGAGTGAGCGAACCTGTAGACTAACTGCGACAACAATAGAGGCAAGTGCACCTATTGAACAGTAGTATAGCTCAGGCAAGAATATCTTATCGAACCCAAGGGAACCTAAAAGTACTACTGCTCACTTTCTTTCTATTATTTAGCATGAAATATGAAGTGATTGAATTATTAAACTAATGAAATACTTAGACTAAATGCAAAGACAAAAGAATGAATGGAGAAAGACTTTAGGAAAACTCAGTTGATAAAGATGATACCCTCAGGAAGAATCCACCTATGACTTCACTTATTTAGTTATTCCTCAAACCATATGATTTCTTTACTTAGCTTGATCCATGAGACTCCCTAACCTATATTAAACCCTCTCTCGAGGCGAATAACTTCTACCCTTAAGTTAATTATTGGAACTCTCGTTCTCTTATAATAACCCCCTAAGGAGCAGTAAATCGATCAATGGATTCCCATATTAGGTTTCACCAAAATCCAAAAAAATCTAGTAACCCTATCTCTAAGCTACCGATCAACTCTGCTTAATTATGCTAGATCTACTCTTAGGTAGGGTCTATTCCTCCTCCACCTAAGCACATCAGATTAAATTAAGCAACATAATTAAGAACAAACCAAGTACTTATAATATAAATTTAGAAATCAAATAACAAAATCCATCATAGGTTTCATCCCCTTCAGGTATCTAAAGGGTTTAGTGCATAACTAAATACGAAAACATCTCAAGAGTAAAGAATAAACAAAACATAAGGAATCCCTAAAACCCCCTGAAGGAAACGAATGAGAGATCCTCCGTCTTGAATGGAGTTCCGGCTTCTTGAGATGGATCAACTGGATATCTTCAAGTGACTCCCTAAAAGATGAAAGCTTTGGCAAAAGCCTCTGCGAAAGTTCCCAACTTAATGTCTGCCTTGGGTTGTTTATATATGCTTTGGGATGCTATACTTGGCTCCTAAGTACCTCCTTCAAGTAGAATTACTATTAGGGTGTTGGAGTAGACTTAGGAGTATGTTTCTTTGGCTTCAAGCATGCCAATCCAAGAGAAATTGCTATCTCCCGCGGCAGGGGCACGGCCATGGCACACGCCCGTGTAACTCATGGTTGGGCCGTGTCTCGATTCTGTCATTTTGGGCACGACCGTATAAGTCAGGATTTAGGCCGTCTTTAGGTCTATCGATTATAGATCGCTATGCATGGCCATGTGATAGATCGCTATGCACGGCCATGTGATAAATGGATGCTGCACGGTCATGTGTAACAGAGTTAAGGTCGTGCTCTAGGTAATCGGTGAGGCACGGTCGTGTGGCATTTGGGCCAGGCCGTGTTGATTTCTTGCTAAGGCCCAATTACTCCATTTTAAGCCCATTTTGTGTTCTTCTTATCCTCGGGTGCTTTCTTGAGTATAAACATGAAAAGAAAGGATTAAAAGCACCTTTTACATAAATCAAGGGCTAAATCATCCAAAAGCCAATTAAATATGGGGTTAAAATATGTTACTTTTACGGTTTATCAAAGACCCCCACACTTAAGCTTTTGCTTGTCCTCAAGCAAAATTCTCAACTTATAATTAAAACAAACTTTCCATAATTCATAATTCCTACCGACAATGTCTCATCATAATTCATAGATAATTTATACATGGATAATTCAACTCAAAGAACCCTAAAGATTCAATTACAATAAGTCATACCTTTGTAGTATGAAAACATAGGTGTCTCCCCTTATCTGAATAATTACCTTTAATTCAAAACCGACAAGGATTGACATCCTCACTGAAGGTTCACTCAAATCACTCAAAGTGTTTAAGGTTCAAGAATAAGCACTCATAAGTCGAACCTGAAAAGTTAGTCCCATAAGCTTGCCTGAAAATCGAATCTCCACCACTGTATATGAGATGATACATAGATCAAAAAGGTCTTTATCAGGGTTGTAACGGGACTAGGGTTAAAAGGTGTGGATAAAGGCTGAATTTGAGGGTTAGAATCGAGACTCACTCGACAAATTACCTAACTAGAAACACTGAACTAAATATGAATATTTACTTCGAATGAAAACTAATAATACTACTATTGATAATCACTCTATAATAAAGAGTATTTCCCTCACTTGAATTCTTGATAGTACTTTAATACGAGCTTTTTCTTCAACAATTAGAGTTTAAAGGCTCTAAGCTCTTTTATATACTACTAATATTGAATGAACTTGGATTTTTTTTTAGAACAAACTAAGAAAAACTTAATAGAAGGAACTTTGATAATTGAAATAACCTAATTCGACAATTGATCAAATCAATTCTCGAGAGAGGGGTAGTCAAAGGAATGTTGATAACAAATACAAAGGGATTTTAGGTTAACATTAGTTGGATGAGTCAATAAAAAGGCTGTTAGGATTCAACGGGGTTCACTAGGGGTTATTTATGTAGGTAGGATTTTTAGTGGAGTGAACGGGTTAAAACCTAGGTGCCTTTATCATCTCAGTATATCAAATCATTAATGTGGTCTCGACATGCATAAATGAGGCAAGTTCTAGAATAACAGTTCAAAGTTGACACACTCATATCAATTAAAGTGAGCATGAAAAAGAATATATGCTCTATAAGGCTCAAAACTCACAAAAATTATAGGTGTTTTGACATCAATCCTTATAAATTTTGAACTTCAAGGTGATATTTAAATTTAGTTCAACAACCTATCAATTTTAATTTTTAAAAAGTAGACTTATCATGCTCGATTCTCTAGTATTCTTCAAATTTAATCATCAATGCACAATTACCTAAGACTTATTCAAAAACATATCGATAAAAATCATAAATCATTAGAAATTTCACCCTAATTAACAACATGAGAAAAATACTTAAGATCAAGACTAATTTCAGGGTTTTGAGAATTATGGAAAAAGTTAGGCACTATTACCCCCACACTTAAGATGTACATTGCCCTCAATGTACAAAGATATATAATGATAATTAGATGCCAAATCAAAAAGATAAGTGGGGAAAGTAATACTCCTTAAAATCTGGATGATCTCGGAGTTTATGTGTGTGAGGTGTGTAATTCTGCAAAGTCACTTTGTTAATGATCTTGTAGTATATAATTGGTTAGGGATTCTTAGGAAATTAGATAGCCACTGGTAAATGAGAAGAAAGAGAAAAAATGTAATACTAGTAAAAGTTCAAATTTAAATGCAACATGAAATAAAGAGTTTTAAAATAAAGTAAGTAAATGACAAATATATGAAAGTAAGGATTCAGAGGTCCTCATCGTCAACTGGATCCTGTGAAGGTGTTTGTGGGGATATATGAAAATGATGGCAGATTTGCTGAAGGATAGCCTCGATCCCATCAAAATGTTGAGCAGTGTCAGTAAACTGCTGGATGTAGTACTACTCGAACTGTGTTAGGCGTGCAGAGATATCTGCCATCAAAGCTGCTGGATAGGATGGCTGTCGGCTTGGGACTGGTGGGACATCATCAGTAATGTCCTCAGGCACCTCCTCATTTGTGGCTAGTCTATATTAGGGGGAATGGTCCCTTGACGATGTTTAATCATCCCCATGTGTAGCATCGTCTGGATACCTTGAGGTACCATGTTACTCATCAGTGTGAGGGAGGTTATCTGATTGTCTGTATTCAGCAGGTCGAAGTGTTGAGCCAGCCTAGTGATGTATGGCCTCATTGATAGAATCCCTTTCTGTGTTACTCTGTTTGGTGTTGGATAGCACAGGCGATGAAATATGCCAAATCAAAATTGTCCCCCTCTGACATGCACGATAAGTAGTGGACATCGTGCTTGTTTACCACGCCAGTGCTTTCGCGTCAACCTGTGATAGTGTGGGTTAGGATGGCGTGGATATATCTCAAGGATGGGCCAAGGGCTATTGCCTTCGATCGATTGGGGTTGTAAGAATTCGTAGTGGGTGCTAGACGGTGCCAACAGTGAAGGGGGTCGCGAGGGAGTTCTCGGTCTAACTCAGAAAGGTTATTTTCCTCTCGAAATTCATCTGTATAAAGTCCGAGAGCTATGCCGAATTGGGGAATGCTTAATTGACGTAACATACCCCCTAACCGAAATTGCACTATTCTTGGCTCATCAAATTGTGCCATCACTGTTTTCAAAGTAAAAGTTGTGCAAAACTCTAGTGTTAGCTCCAGGTATGTGGGCTCGATAATTAAGAAGAACTTCTCCCATGGTTTGGTTGAAATGAGGGCCCGGATGTCATTTGCTAGTCCTATTTGTTCAACGGTGTTTCAGTCAATGCACCTTTCGGTGCCTAAGGGCCATTCTCGGAATACCTTGTAACGCTCTTCTTGGGTAGCTTGAGGAAATCGGAGGAAGGGGTGTCAAAAGGTACCGTGATGATGACATAATACCGAAAAACACTTCCTTTATATAAGCAAGAATTTTCCTAAAATAATCAAAAACGCCTATGCATTTCTATGAAATGGTAGTACTATGAATAAATTTGTGAAAGAAACCTAGAAATCATGGAAATGGAAATGAAAATGAAAATGGAAATGGAAATGGACATTTTGGGTGAAACTTAGACATTTTTGGAAACTTAGACATTTGGGAAACCCGAACATTTTGGAAACCCGAACATTTTGGGAACATTTTGGAAACCTAAACATTTTGGAAACCTGAACATTTTGGAAACTGAACATTTTGGAAACCTAAACATTTTGGAAACAAGATGTAAGGAAAATGGCAAGTTATAGAAATGTAAAATTTTAGGAAACTTAGAAATAAGGTAGGAATGACAAAATTTAAAGCCCAAAATAGGAGATAAGGGCAAGAGGGCCTTAAAAGAAAAAGTTGGTGAATTTTGACATACAATCGAGCTTGGAAAAGTGGCTCAAGTGTCACTTAAGGCTTATGGATAATGAGTTCGAGTCACATGGAAAGCAATTATTGAAGGTTTAATTTTGTTTCCCAAGGCTAGGGATGGACGGCACATGTTTGATTGAAAGGGAAGAGTTTTATTTTATTAAAACTTGTCAAATTAAAGTGATAAATGATTTATTTTACTAAGATAAATAAGGAATTAAAGGATGGATTAAAGGTTATTTTAATTTAATAAAGTGATAATTAATGAAGATTAAATTATCACTTGGGAGAGTAGTGGCCAAGTTTTGGAAACAGTTAAAAGAGGAAAAGAGAGACTTTTCTCTCATTTCCACTTGCCGAAATTTTGCTCTCTTTTCCCTCTAAGCGAAATTTCCCTAAGAAAGGACTCCATCTTTTCTTTTCCTTCCTTTGCCATTCCTAGTCAAAACTCTTCTCTTCCAATCTCGGTTAGATCTCCATAGCCGGATCTCAAGAACTCCAAGACAAGGAAACAAGTGATTGAAGGTTTCAAGGTAAGTTAAGCCATTCAATTTTCTTTCTAGTTGCCGAAAGTAAAAGGCTTAATTCCTATTCTCTTTGATCATGGCCGAATATACAAGGGATCTCGGGTTTCCACCATCGTTGAACATAAAGATCAAGGATCTAAGGTAAGAACAATTGATTCTTGTTCTTTAAATCAATTTAAACAAGGCTTAAGAAAATAACCTCTCTTTTGTCCATGGCCGAATGTTAGAAGAGGAGTTTTGGATTTGAGATCCGAGGAAAATTAAGGTAAGACACATTCGCTAAAGGCCATCTACCAATTATTAAAGTTAGATCAAATCTAACCTATGATCTTTAGAGATTTCGACAGATATTCAAGACAAAAAGGAACTTTCGGATTTGGAATTCTAAGGTAAGCCTCTAAAATATTCTGGCTAAGGGTTGTGTGAGTATCTAAATCCATTCCTTAATTTTTGAAAAGACGAAAAACTAACCATATTGAACTACAAGGTTGGTCAATATCAAGTAGAGGAAAAACCAAACTTTCGGATTTGTTTAATCACCAAATCGGCAAAGGTGAGTTATTCTTACAAATCCTACTAGGATTTGGTTTTGTTTAAAAGGGTTTATTAATGTGTGTTAATGGATGGGCGAATATAGGATTAATAGATCCAAAATTAGATCGATTCTCGAGAAATCAAGGAACCTATTGTTTAAAAAGTGTGTACCCTTACTATTCTTCGATATATTATGGTTAAATATTTTAATATACGATATGAATAATAATATGAAAGTGGCTATGTACCACACATGTGACAAAAAGTACCAAAACGCTTCCTACTCGATAGGATTGTGAAAAAATGTTATTTCAATAACATGCTAATATATGAATATGAACCCGAAATTAAATTATGCTATATATATACATGTTTTGGGGCATTCGGATTTATGTTAAAGGGGAGAACGGTGTTGACTTGGTCTCACCAACGAAGGTGTTGACTTTGGCCTCACCAACTAAATATGTCAACTACTGGTCACATTATGAAATTCGGTAACTTCGGTTACAATAGTGTCTAATGACACAACGTGGAGAGTAGCGGATGGAGGGTCGACTTAGTAGTCCCCACTTGTGCAAAAGTTGGTACGGTGGAGAGTAGCGGATGGCTTATAGGTTTTTGGGTTTGGGTTGCATCACAATTTCGTTATTATATGGACTCGATGATTTGAACATGAATGCCTAATTTATTGAATGATAGTATTGTGTGCACATTGAGTCTCGTTGACTCACCCCTTCTTTGTTTTACATTACTTTTTAATATTTTGCTAAGAACTATTTTGGACATGTTACATCGAATTGGATTTACAAAATTAAATAAATGGGTTTTCAATCTAAGCCCAACTCAAATCATAGTTTTTCTAAAAGTCTACAATTTTCTAAGTATCGAATGTTTTTGAGATCGGTTTACTTTAGGAACATACCAGATCCTGCTCAGCTCGTGGTAGGGTGTGGGTGTTTCAGCTTGGTATCGAGCCCGTTTTAAATACTGTGGGCTAAGGCCCAAAACGTTTTCAAAGCGAGCCAAATGATTATCTTTGAAAAAATAAGGTGTGCATGGCACCTAAGTCTCACCAATCCACCGTGTAAGTACTTCTATCCATTGTGTGATTTATATTATGATTTGTAGAAGGGTAGAAATGGAATGGAACGTAGAATAGAGATTAAGTACTTGAACCCTAGGACTAGTTACCCCAACAATTACATAAGACTTAAATGCCTAATCAAACAAACCTATGATTAAGTCACTGAGCTAGGTGTCGAATCACAGCGCATGTCTAGGAGTGGATTCAGTGAGAGCTTGGTATTTAAGCGGCCCTAGTGACTCACCTCCTCTTTACTCGAATCCTACCAGTGCGTAGTAACCATTCACCCTAACCAAGAGAACTTAGTCACTGCCAAACCCAATAACTAAAAACCGAAAGGGACTAGCCATATTTTTATGGAAACCCTAATTTTAAAATTTCTAAATTACCCTCTTGATTGGAAAAAATATTTTTATAAATTTTCCAAATATTTCGATTTACAAATTTACTAAAATACCCTTAGTGGTGAAATTACCAAAATGCCCTTGGTTTATAAAAGGTTCAAATACCCAACAGCTTTACCAAAATTTCATAAACATTCAAAAACCCTAATTTGTAAAAGACCAAAATACCGTGATTTTGGAAAATTACAAAATTACCCCTAACTTACAAAATTACCAAAATGACCCTGATTTCCAAAATTTTTGCAACATCCCCATTTTTGAAGGAACCATTTTTAAAAAGAACCCTCAAAGTTTTACAACTCATGAAATACCTGAAATTTATTAAATTTTACAAATTTACCCTGATTTGTGTAAAATTACCAAAATACCCCTAAGGTCAAAATTTATCGAAATACCCTCGGATTTCAAAATTTTTCCAAATTACCTCAGGATTTTGGAATTTCCAAAAATAATTTTTGACAAAATCACCAAGGAACCCTATTTTGACAAATTACAAAAATACCCTTGTAGGACAAAATTATGAAAAATACCCCGGGTAGTGGAAAACAACAACAACAACGACAAAAACTACAACATTTCTAATGAACGGAAGTTCATACTTGTTTGATGGATGAATGAATGGAAGAATAGAAAAGACCGTGTGTGTTGTATGATCTGAAAGAACCACTCTAAAATCCCTTTTCATAAAACTCCTTCGTTGATAAATAAGTGGAACAAATAGCTAATCCATAAAATTTCTTAATCGACACCGACGCTAGAAAATGAGCTTTAGAGGACGTGGTCGCCGTGGTTGAGGAAGAGGAAGGATGACCGTGTCGGAACCCGTTAGGTCGGGTCAAGGGTCCGACAATGAGATGCCACCGCCACCACCACCCCCACCGTTAATGTTGAGCAAGCAGCTCGCACGGGGAAGAGGGCAGGTCGCAGTCGCTCATGAAGTTTTGGAATTGGTGGCGGGTGAGAGGAATGGAGGAAATCGAAAGTCAGACCGAACGACTCCGAGCTAATGGAGCGTAAATGTTTCGAGGAGTATCCAATGTGGCACCTAGTACAATTTGAAAATCGTTAGAAGCAACGAACGCATTATGGATGAGCTTGATCGACTCCAGAGGAAAACCGAAGGATGGTAGCATTGTTACGTGATGAAGCGATCAATGGTGGTTGACTGCTCGTGATGGTACCATAGCTGAAAACTTGACCGGGAATTTGTTAAAGAGGCCTTCGGAAGAAGTATGTGGGAACCGTATACGATGAGCAGAGGAAGGCTTTTCTAGGGTTGGTGCAAGGGAGTAAGTCCGTCGCAAAATATGAGGCGGAATTTCTGAGATTGAGCCGCTATGCTCGAGGGGTAGTGGCGATCGAGCATGAACGCCGTGTTCGCTTTTGAGGACGGGCCGAGAAATGATTTAAGATCATAATAGCACCGCATCGAGCGGAATTTCTATTTTGTAGAAAAGGCCAAGGTGGCCGAGGGATTAAGGATGCTACTGCTGCACTGTGGACAAGAATAAGACCAAAAGAGGGTTTGGGTCGTCCGGAAAGGGTTACAAGAGGCCTAGGGTTGATGGGCCACAGAATCAACAAGCCGGCACAAAGTGCGATTCGCCCTTGTGAATATTGTGGAAAGAGGCATCCGGGAGTGTTGGAAAAGATAGGAGCATGTTTTAGGTGTGGGTCCAAGGACCATATGTTTAAGGATTGCCCTAAACAACCGACGAGAGCCGACCCAGTAGTTCGAATGCTAGCTTGCCGGTAGAGGTGGACAAAGAACCTCAACGGGTCGTGGTTCAATAACCGTGGTAGTGGTATGTGCAGAGGCCGTGGAACACAGGCCGAGGTAATACTAATGCTGATGCAAGACAACCGGTTTGGTTTATGCGGTTCACAAGGGAAGATGGAGACGCCACGGACGTAATAACCCAGACGTTTTTTATTTTGACAAACCCTACTTTGCTTTGATCGATGTGGGCTCGACCCATTCTTATGTTGCAAGTAGTGTAGTGAAAACATTAGACCTAGACTCGAACTCTCGATAGGCGATGATCGTAGTAAGCCCACTAGGCCAAACTATAGTGGTAGACAAGATCTTTCGGATGTACCCTAGAGATTCGTGGAGTGAACTTTCGAGCGGACTTAATGGAGTTACCTTCTGAGAGTTTGAGCTTATACTTGGAATGGATTGGTTAGTAGAACACCGAGCCGTGTTGGATTGTGCGGCTAAACGTATGGAACTAAGAACCCTGAGGATGAAGTGGTAATAATGATCGAGAAAGGAGGAATTATTTATCTAACGAGTTTCAGATTGAAGGTCGGAAGATGGTTAAGAAAGGTTGCAAAGCATTCTTAGCTTTTGTAAGTGCGATAGGTGGGAAGGAGGAAGGTGTTAATGGAGTTAGGGAAGAAGGGACTTTGTAGATGTGTTTCCAGAGGAGTTACGGAATACCCCTGCATGTGGAGGTCGAATTTGGGATTGAATTGTTACCGGGACAGCTCGTGTCAATCGCTTCCTTACCGAATGGCACCAAAGGAGTTATGGAGCTCAAGGCTCGGATACAAGAACTGCTGGACCGTGGGTTCATCCGACCAGCAGGTGTCTCCGGGAGCACCGGTTTTATTTGTGAAGAAGAAGGACGGAACTATGCGATGTGCATAGACTACCGTCCGATTAAATAAGTGACCATTAAGAACAAGTATCCCTTGCCAAGGATCGAGGACTTGTTCGATCACCAAGGAGCCGCATGAGTTTTCAAGATCGATTTACGGTCGGGATACCATCAGCCTAAAGGTGAAGGAGGTCGATATCCATAAGACCGCTTTTAGGACAAGATATGGTCATTTCGAGTTTGTGGTGATGCCGCTTGGGTTGACAAATGCCCCACCGCTCATGGACATGATGAATCGGATTTTCCAACCCTACTTGGATAGATTCGTTGTCGTGTTCATCGATGATATTTTGGTGTATTCAAGTCGGAGGAGGAGCATGATGAGCATCTCCGAGTCGTGTTGGAAGTGTTAAGGAGAAGAAGAGTTTCATGCCAAATTCAGCAAGTGCGAATTTTGGCTTAAGGAGGTGGCATTCTTAGACATGTGGTATCCGCAGGAAGGAATAAGAGGATCCTAGGAAGATCGAGCGTTGTTGGATTGGAAACCACCTAGGTCCGTGGCTGTGCAGCTTTGCTAAGGTGCTATTACTGAAGGTTCGTGGAAGGATTCTCGTCAATAGCCGCTTTAACCAAGTTACTAAGGAAGGAAGTACCTTCAATGGACTACTAATAGCAAGAGAGCTTTGAAAAGCTTAAGAAGGTGCCGACAGAGGCTCAGTGTTAATTCAACCAGACGGTGAAAGGAATTTGTAGTAATCGTGATGACACGGGTTAGGGCGTGTGTTAATGCAAGATGGCAAAGTGGTTGCTTATGCGTCTCTAGACTAAGGCCTCATGAGCTTAACTACCCAACTCATGACTTAGAGCTAGCAACGGTGGTTTTCGCTTTTAAGGTTTGGAGGCACTACCTTTATGGAGAAAGGTCATTATCTACATTGCACCACAAGAGCCTTAAGTATTTATTAACTCGTAGGAGTTGAACTTGAGGCAACGAAGGTGGGTGGAATTGCTAAAGGACTACGATATGACGATAGAGTATCATCCGCAAGGCGAACGTAGTAGCCGATGCCCTAAGTCGGAAGGTTGTATCGGATCTACGGCCTTGTTCGCTCATATGAGTCTATATGATGATGGAAGCCTATTGGCGAGTTGCAAGTCGTGCCCACATGGCTAAAGGAAGTGAAGGAGGGACGGTTATCGATGATGACTTAAGTATTAAGTTGCGACAAGCACAAAGAAGGGGATTAGAGGATTATGATGTCAACAATGAAGGAGTATTGTGCTACAAGGGTAAAGTTTGGCGTCAAGAATAAGGAGTTGAGACAAAGGATTCTTCTGGAAGCGCATGGTAGCCCTTATGCCATGCATCCCGGGGCATCAAGTCATATAGAGATCTAAGGGAACAATTTTGGTGGTCCGACTGCGTAGAAGTGACCTGAATTTGTGGGGAAATGTTTGACATGTCGCAAGTTAAAGTGAACACCAAGTCCCATCAGATTGCTCCAACCAATCGAGATTCCCCAATGGAAGTGGGAAAGAATTACCATGGACTTCGTTAGTGGGCTTCCTCACGCCTACTAAGAAGGACTCGGTATGGGTAATAGTGGACTGTTTGACCAAGTCCGCACACTTTATCCCAAATCGAATGGATTATTCTCTTGAAGTTGGCTAAGTTGTATGTGGCGGAAATTGTGAGATTACATGGAGTACCAAGTCGATCATCTATGATAGAGACCCAAGGTTTACGCCTCGATTTTGGAAAGCACTTCATCAAGCTTTAGGCACTAAGCTAGACTTCACTCTGACCTTTCATCCACAATCGACGGCAAATCGAACAGGTTATACAAGTGTTGGAAGATATGTTGAGAGGTCGTGTAATGGATTTTCGAGGAAGTTGGGAAGACTACTTGCCTTTAGCTGAATTCGCCTACAATAATAGCTATCAAGCCAAAGATTGAATGGCAACCGTCTGAAGCATTATATGGAAGGAAGTGTAGAACACCCACTTGTTGGACCGAGTTAGGAGAACGCCGAGTTTTGGGTCCGAGTTGGTGGCGTAAATCAAGAAGGTTGAGTTAATTCGGCACGGTTGAAGGAAGCCTCGATAGGCAAAAGTCATCACGCAGACCTTAGCGAAAGGAAATAGAGTTTGAAGTGGGAGATCAAGTGTTCTTGAAAGTCTCACCTTGGAAGAAGGTAATGAGGTTTGGCGAAAAGGAAGCTAAGCCCAAGATTTATAGGGCCTTATCAAATCATCAAGCGAGTTGGGCCGCTGGCATACCACTAGAGTTGCCATCCTGAATTGCAGCAGATGCATGACGATTTCATGTGTCCATGTTACGTCGCTATCGATTGATCCATCTCATGTGGTACCGGTTGAAGAAGTGGAACTAAGGCCGACTTATCCTATGAGGAAGAACCGATTCGGATCTTAGAACGTGATGTGAAAGTACTACGAAAGAAGACAGTTCCTCTAGTCAAAGTGCTATGGCGCAATCATGGAATGTAAGAAGCTTCGTGGGAGCTTTAAGAGGCGATGAGACAAGAATACCCTCAACTATTTTAGTTAGGAAATTTGGGACAAAATTTTGTTTAAGGGGTAGAATCAGTAATATCTCGAATAGGCCTATGCATTTCAGTTTAATTGTATGAAATGACAAGTTTCAAGTACTATGAATAAATTTGTGAAACTTTTGGAAACCTAGAAATGCATGGAAATGGAAATGAAAATGAAAATGGAAATGGAAATGGACATTTTGGAAACTTAGACATTTTTGGAAACTTAGACATTTTTGGAAACTTAGACATTTTGGGAAACCTGAACATTTTGGAAACCCGAACATTTTGGAAACCTGAACATTTTGGAAACCTAAACATTTTGGAAACCTGAACATTTTGGAAACCTGAACATTTTGGAAACCTAAACATTTTGGAAACCCAAGATGTAAGGAAAATGGCAAGTTATAGAGCAGCGAAAATTTTAGGAAACTTAGAAATAAGGCCGAATGACAAAATTTAAAGCCCAAAATAGGAGATAAGGGCAAGAGGGCCTTAAAAGAAAAAGTTGGTGAATTTTGACATACAATCGAGCTTGGAAAAGTGGCTCAAGTGTCACTTAAGGCTTATGGATAATGGCCCGAGTTCGAGTCACATGGAAAGCAATTATTGAAGGTTTAATTTTGTTTCCCAAGGCTAGGGATGGACGGCACATGTTTGATTGAAAGGGAAGAGTTTTATTTTATTAAAACTTGTCAAATTAAAGTGATAAATAGAGGATTTATTTTACTAAGATAAATAAGGAATTAAAGGATGGATTAAAGGTTATTTTAATTTAATAAAGTGATAATTAATGAAGATTAAATTATCACTTGGGAGAATAGGGCCAAGTTTTGGACTCTTGGTCTAGCGATTCAGCTTAAAAGAGGAAAGAGAGACTTTTCTCTCATTCACTCCACTTGTCGAAATTTTGCTCTCTCTTTCCCTCTCTTGCCGAAATTTCCCTAAGAAAGGACTCCATCTTTTCTTTTCCTTCCTTTTGCCATTGCCTAGTCAAAACTCTTCTCTTCCAATCTCGGTTAGATCTCCATAGCCGGATCTCAAGAACTCCAAGACAAGGAAACAAGTGATTGAAGGTTTCAAGGTAAGTTAAGCCATTCAATTTTCTTTCTAGTTGCCGAAAGTAAAGGCTTAATTCCTATTCTCTTTGATCATGGCCGAATATACAAGGGATCTCGGGTTTCCACCATCGTTGAACATAAAGATCAAGGATCTAAGGTAAGAACAATTGATTCTTGTTCTTTTAAATCAATTTAAACAAGGCTTAAGAAAATAACCTCTCTTTTTGTCCATGGCCGAATGTTAGAAGAGGAGTTTCGGGATTTCAGATCCGAGGAAAATTAAGGTAAGACACATTCGGCTAAAGGCCATCTACCAATTATTAAAGTTAGATCAAATCTAACCTATGATCTTTAGGGATTTCGACAGATATTCAAGACAAAAAAGGGAACTTTCGGGATTTGGAATCTCTAAGGTAAGCCTCTAAAATATTCGGCTAAGGGTTGTGTGAGTATCTAAATCCATTCCTTAATTTTTGAAAAGACGAAAAACTAACCATATTGAACTACAAGGTTGGCCGAATATCAAGTAGAGGAAAAACCAAACTTTCGGGATTTGTTTAATCACCAAATCGGCAAAGGTGAGTTATTCCTTACAAATCCTACTAGGATTTGGTTTTGTTTAAAAAGGGGTTTATTAATGTGTGTTAATGGATGGGCCGAATATAGGGATTAATAGATCCAAAAATTAGATCTGGATTCTCGAGAAATCAAGGAACCTATTGCTTAAAAAGGTGTGTACCCTTACTATTCTTCGATATATTATGGTTAAATATTTTAATATACGATATGAATAATAATATGAAAGTGGCTATGTACCACACATGTGACAAAAAGTACCAAGGTACGCTTCCTACTTCGATAGGATTGTGAAAAAATGTTATTTCAATAACATGTAATATATGAATATGAACCCGAAATTAAATTATGCTATATATATACATGTTTTGGGGCATTCGGGATTTATGTTAAAGGGGAGAACAGTGTTGACTTCGGTCTCACCAACTGAAGGTGTTGACTTTTGTCTCACCAACTAAATATGTCGACTACGGTCACATTGTAAATTTTGGTAACCGGTTACAATAGTGTCTAATGACACAACGTGGAGAGTAGCGGATGGAGGGTTGACTTAGTAGTCCCTACGTTGTGCAAAGTTGGTACGGTGGAGAGTAGCGGATGGCTTGTAGGTTTTTTGGGTTTGGGTTGCATCACAATTTCGTTATTATATGGACTCGATGATTTGAACATGAATGCCTAATTTATTGAATGATAGTATTGTGTGCACATTGAGTCTGCTGACTCACCCCATTGTGGGAATTATTTTTCGGTGATGATCAATGATTTGACCGGGCCTAGTAGACCATGAGGAGGCCATGCATCACTTGAAGAATTTATTCTAATTTGGACTTTATTTAATTTTAATATTTTTAATTTTATTTTGGGTTTATTTGATGTAATAAGGCCATAAGGCCCATGGATTATTCTTTGTTTTTACATTACTTTTAATATTTTGCTAAGAACTATTTTGGACATGTTACATCGAATTGGATTTACAAAATTAAATAAATGGGTTTTCAATCTAAGCCCAACTCAAATCATAGTTTTTCTAAAAGTCTACAATTTTCTCTAAGTATCGAATGTTTTTGAGATCGGTTTACTTTAGGAACATACCAGATCCGGTTCAGGGCTCGTGGTCGGGTGTGGGGTGTTTCAAAATTAATAGCCAATATAAATATTTCTTCAAGAACAAATACTAAAATCAACAAACCACAATCTCATTATTCATTAGAATAATTCCTAACTAAAATCATGGCTAATACTAAATAAAATATAAAGCTATACAAATGACTCATGGAACCAAACATGTTGCATAAAAATCATGATTTTAAAGGCTAACTATGATTTGCATTAGAACATCAATTCTTCAATAAGGTGAGGCAATAAAATCTAACATGTATTAATAGTAAAAGGACAATGCATTAAATAATGGAAATCAATAAGAAAAATAGATTAAAGCACCCAAAAACAAAAATAAAAATAAAAAATAAAACAACCAAGAAGAATAATAAAATAAAAAAACCATGTTTTAATAAAGACTTAGACAAGAATTAAAATAAACTTAAACAATATGAATTAAATCAAACAAAACTTTAAATAAAGACAAAATATGCAAAAATGTGAAGAAAAAGAACCAGGCACGGTGGTGCTTGACGAGCACGGGTGGAGCGCACGGTGGTGGTGCTCGTTTCTTCAGCGTGGGCAAGGCCTAGTAAGGGTGTGTGCTGCGGGCGTGTGGTTGGTTTTGGTTGGTATTTTGAGAAAAATGGTCGGAAGGAGGTGGATTGGAGGGAGGGGGATGATTTGGTGGCCGGATTGAAGAAGGGGGGTTGGAATCTAATTTTAGGGTTTGGGTTTGGGGAAGAGGATGGTTATTTTTATATATAGGGTCTGAGGCACGGTCTTTCTACACGCCCATGTCGTTTTAAACTTGCCCGTGCTTTTTGTGATTTGGGGTTTCAGGCGCGTTTAGATGGGTTTGCCAAGGCCGTGTTGACGTTGCCACGCCCGTGTTTTGATTCACACGGTTGGGTCGAACGGGCATGTGTAGCCCGTGCTTTATAAGTCAGTATGTTTGCACGGTCATGGGCACGGTCGTGTTCTAACCGTGCTCAATAAGTCAGTAGCTTCACACGGTCGAGGGACACGGCCGTGTCTAGCACGTGCTTGATAAGTCTGTAACCTCGCATGGTTGAAAGGCACGGGCGTGTCTTATTATCGCAGCTCATGTTTGTTGAAAAGAATTTTTTTCCTATTTGTGCATGGATCCCGCCACGCCCGTGGTGTGTCCCCTGCCTTTTACATGGTCGTTGGCACGCCCATGTTCAAGGCTGTGTTAATAGTCCTGCATTTCTGTTAGATCATTTTAGAAAAATTTTAGAAAGACCAAGTCAATGTTAGTGTGTTAGCACTCGGGTTGCCTCCCGAGAAGCGCTTGTTTATAGTCTTAAGCTAGACTTTCCCTGTTTTATATTCTAAAGGAGGGTTCGTGGAGCAGAAGCTCCTCTTCGATATCTCCAGAATCTGTACCATTATAAATTTTAAGTCGGTGACCATTTACCTTGAATGTGCCTTTTGTGGGATGAGTTACCTCAATGGTGCCGTTGGAAAGATTGTTTTAATCATGAATGGGCCTGACCATCTTGACTTCAGTTTTCCCGGGAATAGTTTAAGCCTTGAATTGTATAGTAGGGCATTTCCTACTTCGAATTGTTTTGATCGCTTGAGATGAGCATCGTGGCATCGCTTTGTTACTTCCTTGTATAGTTTTGAGTTTTCATAGGCTTCTGTTCTCCATTCATCCATCTCGTTCATCTGCATCATTCTTCTCTTTCATGCAATTGTGAGGTCAGTATTTAAAAATTTTGTTGCCCAAGTAGATGATAGCTTTTCTCGTATACAAGTTTGTATGGGGATGTTTCTAGAGGAGTTTTGAATGCTGTTTTGTAGGCCTATAAAGCATCATCTACCTTAACTGCCCAATCTTTTCTATTTGATTCAACCGTTTTTCTTAGGATGCGCTTAAGCTCTCGGTTTGCTACCTCAACTTGCCCGCTAGTTTGAGGATGATATGGGGTGGCTGTTCTATGGCATACTCCATATTTCTTTAGAACTTTTTCAAATTGTGTATTACAGAAATGGGTACCCCTATCACTAATGATGGCTCTAGGTGTCCCGAATCGGGAGAATAGTTTCTTGAGAAATTTAACTACTACCCTAGCATCATTGGTAGGTAAGGCTTCTGCTTCTACCCATTTTGACATGTAATCAACTGGTAGTAGGATGTATTTATTTCCAAATGAGCTAGGGAAAGGTCCCATAAAATCAAAACCCCATATATCAAATATTTCACATGATAACATATATGTTTGAGATATTTCATCATGTTTAGAATTATTACCTGTTCTTTGGCATTTATCATACGTGGTAACATACCTGTTGGCATCTTTAAATAGAGTAGGCCAAGAATAACTTTGATTCGAGTATTTTGTGTCTTTGTCTTAATACCACTGTAATGTCCTCCTGATGGTCCTGAATGACAATGTTCAGGATTTTGCTTGCTTCTCTCTTTGTAATGCATCTTCCAATTACCTGATTTGCACATATGCGGAAAAGAAAGGGATCTTCCCAAAAATAATTTTTCACATCAGTGAAGAATCGCTTCTTTTGGTGATGTGTTAATTTTCTTGGCAAGACGTTAGCTGCTAAATAATTCGCAATATTTGCAAACCATGGTACTTCGTAATCGTTAAAGAAAAAGTTGTTCTTGGGAAACGAGTCATTTATTTCTTGTTCATCGGGCTTTTGGTGTGTGGATTTTCGAGTCTTGAGAGGTGATCGCGCTTGATTCTCGACTCCCTTATTATCCTGTATTTTCAGATCAAATTCGTGTAAGAGTAAAATCCATCGTATGAGTCTAGGTTTTGCATCAGGTTTGGTTAAAAGATAACAAAGAGCTGAATGGTCAGTGTAAACAACAACTTTCGATAATATTAAATATTGTCTAAATTTGTCAAAAGAAAAAACTACAGGCTAGCAGTTCTTTCTCAGTTGTGGTGTAATTTTCTTGCGCGGGTGTTAATGTTCAGCTAGCCAAGTAGATTGGTTGAAAATGCTTGTCTCTTCGTTGTCCCAAAACTGCACCTACTGCAAAGTCACTTGCATCACACATTAGTTCAAAGGGTAAATTCCAATCATGTGTGATTATAATTGGTGCATTTATTAATTTATCTTTAAGGATATTGAATGCATCTAAACATTCCTGATTGAAATTAAAAGGAACATCTTTTTCTAGTAATTTTGTCAAAGGCTTAGCTATTTTAGAAAAGTCTTTAATGAATCTTCTATAAAAACCTGCATGTCCTGAAAAGCTTCTAATAGGCTTCACTGAACTAGGAGAAGGTAATTTCTCTATGGTTTCAACTTTTTCTTTAGCTACCTCAATCCCTTTTTCTAGAAATCTTATGTCCTAAAACAATCCCTTTTTAAACCATAAAGTGGCATTTTTCCCAATTCAGAACAAGGTTTGTTTCTTCACATCTAATTAGAACTCGTTTTAGATTTTTAAGACAAAGCTGGAAAGAATTACCGAATACCGAGAAATCATCCATGAATACCTCCATGATGTCCTCTACAAGTTCGTCAAAGATTGCCAACATACAACATTGAAAAGTGTTAGGAGCATTACATAATCCACAAGGCATTCTACGATAAGCAAACGTACCATATGGGCATGTAAATGTCATCTTCTCTTGGTCTTCGTGAGCTATGGGATTTGAAGTAGTGGAGAGTCCGTCCGAAGCGATGAGTACATATGCCCAGATAGTCTTTCTAACATTTGATCAATGAAGGGTAGAGGAAAGTGATCTTTTCTGGTGGCATCATTCAGCTTCCTATAGTCGATACAGACTCTCCAACTTGTAACTATTCTTGTGGGAATTAACTCATTCTTTTCGTTGGGCACTACCGTCATTCCTCCTTTCTTTGGAACTACCTGTACAGGACTTACCCAAGTGCTGTCAGAAATAGGATAAATTATTCTTGCATCAAGAAGTTTAATTACCTCAGCTTTGACCACTTCTTTCATGTTGGGTTTTAATTGTCTCTGAGGTTGCACACATGGTCTTTATTCTTCTTCCATTAAAATTTTATGGGTGCAAAATGTGGGGCTTATTCCCTTGATGCCGGAGATTTTCCAAGCTATGGCTTTCTTGTGTTCTCTTAGTACCTTTATCAGCTCCTCCTTTTCCTTGGGTTCTAGTTCTGAAGAGATGATTACTGGTAACATAGAGTTGTCCCCGAGGAATGCATATTCTAAATGTTTTGGTAACTGTTTTAATTCCAATTTGGGCGGCTCTTAGATGGAGGGTTTCTGTTTTAATATGTCATCTTCTTCAATGTTTTCTTCTTTCATTTGTTTGAATGATGATGTATTCAAACTAATCTCATTACCTTCATCCTCTTCCCCCTCTCCTTGAGGCGGACACAGTTCCATCGTGTCATCCTGCAGGATTTTCTGTAATGAATTTTTAATAATATGATCAGTAGTGTCAACAAAATAACAAGAATCATATTGCTCTTTAGAATATTTCATGGCATCATAAATTTGGAAAATAATTTCTTCATCACCTATCCTTAGTGCTAGTTTGCCATCACCTACATCAATAATAGCTCTAGCAGTGGCTAAAAAAGGATGCCCTAAGATTAAAGAAACATTGATGTCCTCATCCATGTCTAACACAATGGAATCAACGGGGAAAATAAATTTATCAATTTTTACCAAGACATCTTCAATAACTCCTTTAGGATATTTAATAGATCTATCAGCTAATTGAATTCTCATCCTAGTGGGTTTGGTTCCCCAAGATCTAGCCGTTTAAACAATCGATAAGGCATTAAGTTGATACTAGCGCCTAGGTCTGCTAATGCTTTCGTGATGTTTAAACTACTAATTAAGCAAGGAATAGTGAAACTCCCTGGATCTTTTAACTTTCGTGGTAGTCTATTTTGGAGAAGGGCTGAACACTCTTCATTAAGCTCCACCTTTGATACTTCCTCAAGCTTCCTTTTGTTTGTGAGAAGTTCCTTTAAGAATTTTGCATACTTGGGCATCTGGGAAATAGCTTCAACAAAAGGTAAGTTAATATGTATTTGTTTAAAGAGTTCAAGGAACTTACCGTATTGAGCATCTAGTTTTTCTTTCTTCAATTTTTCTGGATATAGAATTTGTGTTCTATTCTCTTTAGGCAATGTATTGTCATTCTCAACTTCTACATTTTTTTCCTTGATAACATCATGTGGTGTCTTTTTTTTTGGTTCAACTAGCTCTTTGCCACTCCTTAGTGTGACTGCCCTTACTTGCTCTGTGTCTTTGGAAAAAATTTCTGCCCTTATTTCACATACTATTCCAGTAAGTATTCCAACTGACGTAATGAGCTCTCCCACCTAAGTCTTGATTCCCTTGAGTAAGATTTGCTGTTCATCAAGTGTTGCTTCCGTCATTTGGAGACGAGAATTGTAGCTGCCATGAATTTTGTCAGCATTTCTTCAAGGTTTGATTTCTTTTCCTGTGGATAGGCTGATTTTGGTAATTTGGAGTAGGTTGCTGCCTTTTATTTCCTTGATTTCCTTATCCTCCCCACAAAAAATTTGGGTGGTTCCTCCAACCTGCATTATAAGTGTTACTATAAGGACTATTATTAGATTGGAAATTGTTACCTATATAGTTTGTCTACTTGTTTTCTGCTCCTGGTTGGTAGGGTGGGTACTCAGAATTCGCCACATTCCCGCTTGCTTCGCATTATATAACTGATGTACCTGTGAAGAACATAAATTATAAAGCTTTTTATTCATTAACTCCACTTGTGTTGACAGCATTGTCACTGCGTCTATGTTAAAAACTCCGGCTGATTTTGTCGGTTTAGCTCTTGTAATTTGCCATTTATAGGTGTTCAATGACATCTCCTCAATAAAATCGTAAGACGCTTCAGGAGTTTTATTATTCAAAGTTCCACCGGCTGATGAATCAATCATTTGCCTAGTTGGAGAATTCACACCATTGTAAAAAGTTTGGACTTGAAGCCACAAAGGTAATCCGTGGGGTGGGCATCTCCTTAGGAGATCCTTGTATCTTTCCCATGCATCATAATGTTTCTGCGTCATTCTGCACAAAAGAAGATATTTCATTCCTAAATTTAGCCATTTTGGCTGGTGGAAAATATTTTAAAAGAAATTTTTCGGTCATTTGATCCTATGTGGTGATTGACCCTCGTGGTAACGAGTTCAACCACTGTTTTGCTTTGTTCCTTAATGAAAAAGGAAATAACCGAAGACGTGTGGCATCGTCAGAAATGCCATTTATTTTGAAGGTATCACAGAATTCTAAAAAATTAGATATATGAGTGTTTGGATCTTCATCCTGCAAACCATCAAATTGAATAAATTGTTGAATCATTAGTATTGTGTTAGGTTTTAATTCAAAATTATTAGCAGCTATAGTGGGCCTAACAATACTAGATTCTGCTCCTGTCAAATTAGGTTTAGCATAATCATACATGGTACGTGAAACATCCTGTTCTTGTACATTTGGTGGATTGTTCTCGTCCATCCCTTCATTAGGATTGGATCTTTGCTGTTCTTCTCTTTGATAGCCTAGGGCTCGTCTAATTTCTCTGTGATTTCTACGAGTGGTAGCTTCAATGTCACTTTTGTATTCTAATGGACCTATCGAATTTCTTCTAGTCATAAACTAGAGGTACCTGTTATGAAAAGAAAGAAAATTTAGAAAAACAAAAATATATGTATAAAAATAAGAGAAATTTAAAAAAATAAAAAATAATGGCTAAAGTAATAGAAATAGAGCATTCTTAATATTTTAGATGTTCCCCGGTAACGGCGCCAAAAACTTGATCGTGTCAAACAGTCGAGTTTTAATATTTATAAAAGAGTGATCGAACTTGTAGACTAACTGCGACAACAATAGAGGCAAGTGCACCTATTGAACAGTAGTATAGCTTAGGAAAGAATATCTTATCAAACCCAAGGGAACCTAAAAGTACTACTACTCACTTTCTTTCTATTATTTAGCCTGAAATATGAAGTGTTTGAATTATTAAACTAATGAAATACTTAGACTAAATGCAAAGACAAAAGAATGAATGGGAGAAAGACTTTAGGAAAACTCAGTTGATAAAGACAATACCCTCAGGAAGAATCCACCTATGACTTCACTTATTATTTATTCCTCAAACCATATGATTTCTTTACTTAGCTTGATCCATGAGACTCCCTAACCTATATTAAACCCTCTCTCGAGGTGAATAACATCTAACCTTAGGTTAATTAGTGGAACTCTCATTCTCTTATAATAACCCTCTAAGGAAGCAGTAAATCGATCAATGGATTCCCATATTAGGTTTCACCCTAATCCAGCAAAATCTCGTAACCCTATCTCTAGGCACCCGATCAACTCCGCTTAATTATGCTAGATCTACTCTTAGGTAGGGTCTATTCCTTCTCCACCTAAGCACATCATATTAAATTAAGCAACATAATTAAGAACAAACCAAGTACTTATCATATAAATTTAGAAATCAAATAACAAAATCCATCATAGGTTTCATCCCTTTTAGGTATCTGAAGGGTTTAGTGCATAACTAAATACAAAAACATCTCAAGAGTAAAGAATAAACAAAACATAAGGAATCCCTAAAACCCCCTGAAGGAATCGAATGAGAGATCCTCCATCTTGAATGGAGTTTCACTTCTTGAAATGGATCAACTAGCTATCTTCAAGTGACTCCCTAAAAGATGAAAGCTTTGGCAAAAGCCTCTGCAAAAGCTCCCCACTTAATGTCTGCCTTGGGTTGTTTATATAGGCTTTGGGATGCTATACTTGGCTCCTAAGTACCTCCTTCAAGTAGAATTACTATTAGGGTGTTGGAGTAGACTTAGGAGTATGTTTCTTTGGCTTCAAGCATCCCAATCCAAGTGAAATTGCTCTCTCCTTTGGCAGGGGCACGGCCATGGCACACGCCCGTGTAACTCGTGGTTGGGCCGTGTCTCGATTCTGTTGTTTTGGGCACGACCATGTAAGTCAGGATTCAGGCCGTGCTTCAGGTTTGTCGATTAAGGCACGGCCATATAGATCACTATGCATGGCCATGTGATAAATGGATGCTGCACGACCGTCTGATAAATGGATGCTGCATGGCCGTGTGTAACGGAGTTGAGGCCGTGCTCTAGGTAATCGGCAAGGCACGGTCATGTGTCATTTGGGCCAGGCCGTATTGATTTCTTGCTAAGGCCCAATTACTCCATTTTAAGCCCATTTTGTGTTCTTCTTATCCTCAGGTGCTTTCCTGAGTATAAACATGAAAAGAAAGGATTAAAAGCACCTTTTACTTAAATCAAGGGCTAAATCATCCAAAAGCCTATTAAATATGGGGTTAAAATATGCTACTTTTACGATTTAGCAAGGACTTGTAGTATTTTTCTCATGTGACATGTCAGATCTGGCCTTAACGCATGGGCCGGGTTTGGGGTGTTACATTACTTGTTAATAAAGAAGATCTATGAACATGAAGTTATTAATGCATGATTATGGGACAAAGATTGATGCTGCTTACACAGTTAGTAATTTTGCCTTAGCAAGACCTTTTTTTGTGTATAAACATTACTTGGGACGAGCAATGATTTAAGTTTAGGGGTGTGTAAACTGAAAAATATATAGGATTTTTCCTATGTAATTTATCACCTTTTTACTTAAATTTGTTGCTAAAACTAAGTAATTGTTTAATAAATTAATGAAATATGTGAAAATATGAGATAAGGACATAGAAATTATTAAAATGTGATTTTATGCTTTATAATATAGTTTTCATACATAAAATGGCTTATTTTATACTTTTTGAACATATTATATTTTTAAGACATAAAATGGGCCATGCATGATTAAATTAAATAATAACATATAAACTATATTTAATAATTCATTTTAAAATATTTCATTAATAATTTAGGTTGTAATTAATTATTTAAATTGGATAAATTTTATTACTTGGTCCTTTAACTTATTGATTTATTTTGGACAAGTCTGATAGCTTTGTTGGATTACAAAAACCGTCCAAATTGAAGACCAATTCAACCCAATTTCGGCTACACATGGCTGTCCATTTAAACCATTTTTTGGTTTAATTATACAAGGTCCTTGCATTGTTGAAGAAATTAGAGATTTTCCCGAAGATTTATATTGGATCGACTTTCAGTCCTGAGTTATTATGGCATTTAAATTGCTTAAAAATAAAGCAAAAATCAGCTCAAATTCCACTAATTGTGGCCAGCCACTCATGGAAGAAGTGTGAAGAGACTAAACCCAGCTATTTTTAGCAAACTACCCACCTCTCTTCACCTATAAATAAGACCCCTTCATTCCCTCATTCATCATCCCTCATCCATCATCATTCTCTCTATTCTCTCAATCCTCTTTAGCATTTTCCATTCCTCACACCTAGCATCATCTCTTCATAGAGATTTTAGCAATTAAGCCTCTTAAAGAGCCCTTGGTCAGCCACCTTGTAGAGCCATCAGCAAAGGAACGAATGAGCCTAGTCAGTTAGAGTCTTGGGTGACAACCACTTTGATTTGGGTTTAATCTTTCTTTTCTTTAATTTAATATAAAAAATTTTCTATGTGTTCTTTGTTCTTGTTTACAACAATGTTAGCTTAATTTTATTTAAGCTAGGATGATTGCTTTGATTAAATAATATTTATTTGATTCATGCTTATAATGTTTGTGCTTCAATCGATCATGTTTTCAATTAAAATCAAGTCTGTATTTCATTCATACGCGATTGAAATGCACCTGAATTAGCTAAGCGAACCTAACCAGACGATGGCTAGTGGACACATAATTGAAATGTGCATGCTCAATTTAGATACTAACCCTATAAACCCTTAACCATATTCAACACCGGAATCGGGTACGAGGCATTACTAGACTTATCTCACTTGAACATGCAACTTTGGGCTATAAAATTTCATTCCAACCTTAAACTTTCCATTCACCTTCAAAACATCCTTATTATGGGCCTACGAGGCCTTAAACATGCAAGAGAAGGGTTTCGGAATCAAACCCAGAACTTTTGTACACTTAAATTTTTTTTCTAAACACGGGCCACATGCCCGTGTGAAATGGGACACGCCCGTGTGGGCAGGCCGTGTGGTCACACATGCCCATGTCCTTAGTCCGTGTGGAATTTATTTTCTAATTCGAACCTACAGGGGTTTTCACACGGCCGAACACATCCTCGACACGCCCGTGTGCCAAAACCATGGCATTCTATTTATGATGTCATCACCTCACTATGGTCACACGGCTAAGGCACACGTCCATGTCCTTAGACCCTGTGTCGAATTAACTTCCAAATTTTTGGTGTAGACTTCACACGGCTGGGCACACACCCATGTCCATGGCTGTGCCTCCCACACGGCTGAGACACATGGTCATGTCTCTGCCCGTGTGTTTACTACTGAGCATACTGAATTGCAAGCCAAGCATGCAAGGGAACACACGACCGATCAACACACCCATGTGGCTTACCATGTGTCACACACGGCCTAGACACATGCCCGTGTGTCTACCCGTGTGGATATTAAAAGGGCTATATTCCAAGCCAATGCCACCCTACATAACAACCATACTTATACTACTTCATTTTAACATAACTCATGACCCTAAGACACTTCCAAGAACTCAATTCAAAGCATCCACACAAGTATAAACTTCTTAATTTCATCTTCATTGAAAATAAATAAACTTGTCATGCATTAGCCCAACTCCAAAAACCATTTACAAAATGTCTTTGATAGCATAAATAGCCAACATTTTGGCTATCAATATGACATAACAAAATACCCAAGTCCTATACATGCCATACTCAAAATAAGTCTAACTTGTTATACCAAAGAGACGTCGATAGTGTGATTTTTGAACTCCGACGTCCCACGATCCTCGAGTTATCTTGGCAAAACTACAAGGAAAAGGGAAATAAGAGGGGTAAGCATAAAGTTTAGTAAGTTTGCATGAAAATAAATAGCAACGATAAGTTCATAACGATATTCATCCATGGCATTAGATAACCACACACAAAGTCATAGGCTTTTTGCCATAACTTACTCGAACTTGCCCTTATCTAGCACATACCATGCCACATATCATAAATGTTCCTCCTGAATTACTCACGGATACCTGTATTCACTCAGTCACATAGGTTTAATACAAATCTCATTTCTATTTCCAAGCTGGTCTATTTATCCCAATAAATCACTAGGGATAGTCAAGGATGTATATTCATTATCCATTGATATAAACATGAAGCCAATGCCACATCCCAGATGTGGTCTTACATGGGATTACCTCTGAATACCGATGCCATATCTCGGATATGGTCTTATACGGAACCTCACATCAAGTGTCGATGCCACATCTCGGATATGGTCTTATACGATTCTCACATTCAATACCGGAGCCATATCCTAGATATGGTCTTATACGAGATTTCAATTTGGTGCCGAGGCCATGTCCCCGACATGGTCTTACACGGGACTTTATCCATCTTAACTTTTCTCATCTTTCTCATTTAACACCAAATACTCAATTTCATAGAATATCATGTATCATTATAATATCAAACATTCTCAAACGTGCAAGCATAAATGTTGAATTTATCACATACAAACTTACCTCGATTTCAAAATAGGCTAAATTGTCGATCTAGTCTGATATTTTATTCTTTCCCCGATCGAGGTTGATTCTTGGTTCTTCTTGCTCTATAATAGAAAATTAGCTCATTTTTTTATCACATTAATAATTGCATTTCAATAATCATGCTTCGGCAAAATTACTATTTTGCCTTTAGACTTTTGCAAAATGACCATTTTACCCCTAGGCTCGGTAATCGATTCTAATCAAATTTCTACCTTTAACAAGCCGAGGTGAACATTTGTTTCTCTTATGGATATCATCAAAACCCAACATTTCACACATTTATAACAAATTTTAGAACCTTTACAAAAAGATCCATTTAGGTGTTTTCATGGTAACACCTTTCACAAAAGTAGTTTATTAAACATCTATGACTCATTTTCTTCCATAAAAATGCAGCAAACAACTTAAAAGCTCACATGGAAAATCCCTAAACTTTTCACCATATTTCAAGATAGTCCCCTCTTTAGAAAGCTTAAGCTTTAGGGGTTTCAAAAGTACAATTTTTATCAAGATATGATCACTAATGCACTTACTTGGAAGGAGAGAAGCTTTCTGAAATTTTGAGCTCTCAAACCCCTTAGTTTGCTGCCAATTTTTGGTGGTGAAGGAAAGAAGAAAAGATGATACTTTTCTTTTCTTTATTTTTCTCTTATTTTATTCATTAATCACCTAACACCACCAAAACATTGACTAATTTAATCATCTTGTCTCCCTATGGCCGGCTATGACCTTTAGAAAGGGCTAATTTCACTTTAAGGGCCTCCAATTAAGATTCCATAGCTAATTGGTACCTCTAGCTTGTAAAATAGAACTTTCACTCTTTATGCGATTTAGTCCTTTTTCGTGATTAAGCATGCAATCGCTAAAATTAAAGTATCAAAATTTTCATGCACCTATATAATCATACTCTAACTCATAAAATAACATAAAAATAATTTTCTCGATCTCGGATTAGTGATTCTGAAACCACTATTTTGACTAGCCCCTAAATCGGGCTGTTACGAACCCGATTAAATTGTAGGTTGCATAACAACTCTAACCAAGCTCTGTTATCTGCATAGTTTTTAGATTTGTGTGATTAAACTGTTTCAAACCTAACACGTCCCTGTTACCTCACACGAATACTAAGAAACCCTTAGTAAATAAGGATCAGTAAAATGCGTATTTACTAAGTAAAGGATTCTGAACGGACCTAATGTGGTTTCTAAACTCATGAAAGATTGAGTTGCCATGGAATGTTTTTCCGAATATTATTAAGCATGTTGATAATAAATTGAGTTTAATTAAAGTAATTGTCCTAGTTTATTTATGTTATAATTGTTGCAAATTGTGTTTAATTTTGCTAAAATCTATTTCATTCATATAGTTTGCATACTTAGGATAATTTGTATTAGGGATCATTGCATTTAGTTTAACATATTTAATTTTAATCATCACTTCCCAACCATATTGTGTTTTTATTTACCAAGTTGTTAATATAATTTTACAATTAAGTGATTTGACACAAATACAATCCCTGTGGAGACGATAACTCGATACTTACTTATTACTTGATAACGACTGTGTACACTTGCACAAACCTACGCGTTACAAGGACACACCAATCTTGTTCGTAAAAAAGAATGATGAAACTCTCCACTTATGGATCAATTACTGCCAACTAAAGAAGGGGACTGTGAAAAACAAGTACTCATTACATCGAATAGAAGACTTGTTTGACCAGTTATGTGCAGCTACAATTTTCTCCAAAATTGATTTACGATCTGGTTATTACCAAGTAAAGATTAAAGGTGATGATGCTTTGAAAACCACATTTCGCTCATGCTATGGACATTAAGAGTTATTAGTGATTCCATTTGGATTAAATAATGCGCCAACAATATTCATGGATATGATGAATAGTGTCTTTAAGCCTTACTTGCACCATTTTTTAGTCCTCTTTATTGATGCTATTTTAGTCTATTCTAAAAGTGTGACGGATCATTAAGAACACCTAGAGATTGTGCAAAAAACTCTACGAGATAACAAGTTTATGCCAAATTAAGTAAGTGCGAGTTATGGCTGAAAAAAATTCCATTTTCTAGGTCATGTTATCTCTACAGAGGGCATAAAGGTAGACCTTGTTAAAATCAAAGTTATGCTCTAGTGGAATCCGCCAAGGAACATCACTAAGGTATGTAGTTTGCTGGGTTTGGTGAGTTACTATAGGCAGTTCTTAAAAGGGTTCACCATGTTGGCGACACCTCTCATGCAACTGTTAAGAAAGAAAGAAAAATTTGAGTTGACGTAGGCATGTCAGAGGAGCTTTGACAATCTGAAAGTAGTTCTAACAGAGACCCTAATTTTAGCACAGCAAGAGTTTGGCATGGAACATTGTGTTTACTGACACATACCTAAATTGGTTGGGATGTGTGCTCATGAAAAGAGAGAAGGTTGTGGTGCATGCATCTTGCTAGCTCAAGTAGCATGAAAAGAACCATCTAACACTAGACTTGGAACTAGTAACTGTGGTGCTAGCACTAAAAATCTGGAGACACTATATTTATGGGGAGAAGTGTCGTGTGTTCTCTGACCATAAAAGCTTTAACTACTTGTTGATATAGAAGGATTTAAATCTATGCCAACGACATTAAATGGATCTACTGAAAAACTATGACCTGACAATCGAGTACTATCCTGGAATGGAAATCGTAGTGGCAGATGCGTTAAGAAGGAAAACTGTGACAGTTTTGGCATTTTTTGTAGCAAATGTGTGCTTGGTTGAAAATGGATCATTTCTTTGTAGAATTGACTATTCGACCTATCTTTCTCTCTTTAATTTTGGAAGAACTGTTAAAAGATGCAAAGTTTGATGAGTACAAGAGGCAGATGACGTCTAAAGAAGTAACACAATTGAGAAGTGTGATGAGTACAAGAGGTAAATGGCGTGTAAAGAAGTAATAAAATTTAGTCTGGGAAAAGATGGAAAACTTCGATTTATGGGAAGAATGTATGTGCCAGAAGGAAGAGATTTAAGGCAAGAATTGTTAAAGAAGGCTCACCAAGGGCCCTTCTCACTTCATCCAGAAAGCATTAAGATGTATTGTGGTTTAAAAATTTTGTAGTGGTGGCTTGGAATGAAGAATGAGATATCAGAGTATGTCTTAAGTTGTCTGACATGACTGCATGTAAAGGCAGAACATCAAGTCCCCTCAGGGAAGTTGTATTCTAAAAATTCCTAAGTGGAAATGAGACAAGATCACCAGGGATTTTGTTTCAAGTCTTCCTCTAAGTCCTACTAAAAAGAATGCAGTCTAGGTGATTGTAGATCGACTTACTAAGTCAACCTATTTCCTGCCAGTACATACAAACTTTCAAGACTGCTTTTATAAATGGTTTACAGCTGTAGAGAGAACCTAACTAAATATCCAATAAATTATTTATTTGGTTCTATCCATTTCTAACCAAATCTTTTTTAATGTAACTAGCACAATAACTCAATGAACTTGGAGTACAATACCTTCATTGAGAACTCTAACTTACAAAATTCTCAATACTCTTACCAAACTCCCCTTCCTTATAGCTTAACACATTATGAGTTCAATCCCTACATAGTATCCTAATGAGACATATGCGTTTAATGTTATACACCAAAAATAACTATCGAGTGGATAGAGCCGCATCCATCGGATGCCAAAACTGGGTGTTACAACTCTCCTCCCTTTAACAAAATTTTGTCATCAAAATTTCTAATTTGAAAAACCATAACATTTACTTGTTAACTGACCATCACGCCAGGCAAGTACCATAAGTTGGGCACATTCTTAATTCGATAACTTCTATGAAAATTTGAACATTACGAACTTACCCCCTTTTATAGATGTTAAAATTACATTGGAGAAGTTGAACAGTTCCCTTGAAACAAACTTCTTACACAAGTTTGTTTCTATAAAGCATGCACTCAATTTTTTATCAGTTATTTTTGCAAAATAGATTGAAACTCTAACATTTCTTTGCTAAACCTTTTTGCATTCTTCATTTTTCATTTTCAATTTTTATCAAAGGTAACTATTGTCTTCTTTCTTCTTTCGTCTTTTAACTTTTTTTCCCAACATAAGAAAAACTATTATCAAAGGGAGGGGACGTGACAAAACTATCTGAACCATTCCTCGTGAAACTCTACCAAGCATGGAGATTTAGATGTGCAATTGCAGTACTATCTGAGAAGAAATGAATCGATACTTAGGAGCCCAGGGACTCTAAAACCCAAATTTTACCTATGACTTTCAGCTTCCCCATCATTGTCGTCCCATTAATAATTCTATAGGTTTCATCTTACCACTCATTTTGTTGGAGGCTAGATTCCATCTGCCACTCAACCCTTTCTTCTGTGCAAATACTTAATAGTTATGGCATTGCATCAGGATAGTTATCACCTAGTGGACATTGATGGTATTTTACATCAACTATTGTATACACCACGAGCGTCTACTATTGGATGTTCTCTAGAAATTTTATCAACTCAAGATATAGAGAACTGAAACTTCCACTAGCAGTGCTTATTTTAGTGTATGACAAGGATATGAACTCCTCATTTAGAACATGATCTCTAATCTTCATCTAAGAGGGGATAAATATATAAGGGTTGTAAGTAAACTCAATTTTGATTTTGATTTCCTAACTCAATGGTCCTTACCTCTGGAAATGTTTGTACCAAATGCTAGTTAGAGGATACTCAAATTACTAAAAGGCAATACCAAAGATTGAAAAGGGGCACATAATTGACTTGGTGGAGTTAGTTTCTGTTAGGAACATATTTCAACATTTTTTGAAGAATTTTAGTGCAAATGCCTATCACCCAAACTATTCCATTAGTTCAAAAATTAACCCCTTCATACTGTTTACATTCGAAGCCTGACCATAGAACTCATACAGTAAACTAGCACACATCTTATTAGGGTTCATCCAAGAGCCTCCATTATACTTTTACACTATTTGTAGTCTTTACCCAAGAAATTGGAAAATTATAACAAATCCGTTACAAATTCTACTTCAGGTCAAGCTAATTCTCTTGCTGATGGTGTATGATCTTCATCACATTCCCATCTTCAAGACATAGACGTTTTTGATTCTTAAGGGAGTTCGTGGGAAAGATAATATTATCGCTACTCCACCAAGTAAGGAAGCAACAAGGAAGATAAAGAAAAGAGTTGGATTAGACGAGAGAATTAAGAATCTAAAAGCAGTGAATGCCCTCCACTAGTAAGGAATAAATCAAATAAGAGACTTGTCACTGTAGTTCCCCACTCGCCCTCGGTTCCTGCTCCTCCTGAGATTCCATCATTATTTGAAGATTTCTCCCTTCAAACATGTTCTCTCATATGATTTTTTGATCCTTCATTATCAGAGAATCCATCAAAGAAGTTCCTTTAATTCGTTCCACGATTCCCTCACCTCAAACATAAGAAGCTTCCCTTAATGGAACAGGAAGAAACTTTCCTTGTGAGCTCTTTTGGAGTCGATTCCAGCTTCTATCTCTCTCAGTTCCATCTCTCAACAACAACATAATTTACTACCTCAACAATTAAGAGAGGCTTTCTCCTTTTATCTTTCATCCAGTACTATTGTTTGCCCTCTATTGTTCATGGGTCAAGTTTTAGATGTCTTGTCTATTGAACGTAGTCTTTGAAGTGGGGACCTAAAGGATCCCAGTGAACATTACAAAAGTAAGATGTCCTCTTTAGAGAAGACTGTAAAATCTGGATAATATTATTTGGCTAAACTTCACTAGAAATATCATGATTCTAGCAATCTGATTGAAAGATTGTATGCACACAAGTCATGACTCTACAAGGTAAGTGCTGAGATGCTAAAGATGAAAATGAAAAACTAAAAGAGAAGGTGAATTAGTTGAAGGATGAAAAATCTATTTCAGAAGAGAAACTCCAAACTTTAGAAGAGAGTTATAGTGCAGAACTAGAAAATCTACACCGTTCTCATGAGGAAACCTTCAAGAAATATCAGAAGGATACCACAAATATCTAGATTTACAAGGCTAATTTAAAGGAGAAGGAAATAATTTTTTGTTCCTCCAACTTCAAATAACAATACTTTAGAAGAAAGAGGAAAAAGTCTCCCATTTTTCCACCCTTAATATCCACATATTTAACCTAAGTCCTTATTAGAACTTGACACGTGTCGCAACTTTCAAGACTGCCTTTATAAATGATTTACAGCTGTGGGAAGAACCTAATTAAAAATCCAATAAATTATATACTTGGTTTTTCAGTTCTATCCATTTCTAACCAAATCATTTTTAACGTAACTAGCATAGTAACTCAATGAACTTGATGTATAATACCTTCTGCAATAACTCTAACTTACAAAATTCTCAAAACTCTTAGCAAACTCCCCTTCCTTATAGCTCAACACATTCTAAGTTCAATCCCTACATAATATTCTAACATCTACTATGGGCCAAATATTATATGTCAAAAATAACTATCGAGCAAATAGAGTTATGTCCCACAGATTATTTTTATCCTACACGTCAAAACTTAGGACTTGCCAAAACTAGGTATTATAGTATGGAAAAAGGTGCAAATCATCCACTTTTTTGATGAAACTTAATGAGAAAAAAAATAATTGGTCTTGACTTAGTATGGGAAACAAAAAAAAGCTTCGATCATTCAGACCCATTTAAAAGTTTTTCAAGATTGATAGAAGGCTTACACTGATATAAAAAGAAAGCATATTTCGTTTGAAGTAGGAGGCAATGTATTTTGAAAGTTTCTCCTTGGAAGAAGGTTATAAGATTTGGATTAAAAGGGAAGTTGAGCCCGTGTTTCATAGGACCATACAAAGTTCTGGAGCTAGTTGGTCTAGTAGTGTATAGGTTGGCGCTTCCTCTGGAGCTATCAAAGATTTATAACATGTTTCATGTATCCATGCTAAGAAGATATCAATCCAATCCAGACCATATAGTGCAAGTAAAAACACTGAAGGTGGAACCGAACTTATCTTATAGATGAGCGCCTATTCTTATTTTGGCAAGAAAAGTGAAAGATATGAGAAATAAAAGAATTCCATGAGTGAAAGTATTGTGGAAGAACCACAGTGCGAAGGAAGCCACATGGGAGAGAAAAAGTTTGATGAAAGAGCAACATTCTCAACTATTCGCAGTTAAGAATTTCAAGAACGGAATTTTCTAAAAGGTGGAGATTTGTAATGCTCCACCCGACGTAGTGAAACACCCCTATCCCGTGTTTGATCACCAGATTAGGGTTAAAAGCGTTACCGGACAGATCGAAAACATTTACAGAATTATCACATAGTCATTTATCAATCTCAAACATAAAGTCCCTTAAGAAGGTCATCGAGATCTTAAACATGCTTGTGAACCGAGTCGGGACTAAACCGAAATACATACGAGATTTCATGAAAATTTAAAACTTTTCTAAAATACAGGGGACACACGGCCGTGGGGGTAGGCCGTGCCTCTCCCACGGCTACTTGACACACCCGTGTGTCTTCCCCGTGGCTATATACTGCCAAAACCAACACGGTCACCAAGCACTCCCGTGTGCTACGACCGTGTACAATACTTCACCTACTGCCATTTCCTACACGGCCACCAAGCATACTCCTGTCGAGGCCGTGTACAATATAAGGCACATTCTGCCAATTTACCCACGGTCTTAGGCACGCCCGTGTGCCTCAATCCGTGTGACATTATAGGCCATTTTACAAGGCCAATATGCCACCCACTAAGGGTCTTCCTACAAGCAATATATACCTAAACATAATATGCATTTATGGCAACCAAAACGTATCAAATGGTTCACTTCATCCATACATTCAATACCAATTCCATTCATACCAATTTACAAACTAAATCCTACATCATTTCAAACATGTATCATACTATTTGCTTAACCAAAACTTAACCATTTCATATGCATCAAAACATACTAAATATATGCTTCATAACTCTTTCATTCAAATATTTATCAACTCAAAAGCTTGTGCATACACATGGCCATGCTCACTTCATGAACATATACACTTATCTAGCCTATACATGTCATATTTAGCTATATACATTTACAAAGGGTACCAAAATAAGTTTTTGTAGTGTGATGATGATCCTTGACAATCCCGAGCCTTCAGTAGCTGCGACGACCTATAAAACAGAGAAAATACACACACAGAGTAAGCTTTCCAAAAGCTTAGTAAGTCATATACAAATAAACACATTGGGACATATATATATATCAATCACTTAGCAACTATCACATATATATCTTGGTTCATAAAGTTATCGCCACATTTGCCACATTCAACATTTTAAAATTCACATTCTCATTTTCAATCATACTCTTCTTCATATCAAAGTCATATGCATACTTACCTTTCATGCATACTTAATGCACATTGAACGTACCTGAATCGGATATTCATTCACTGAATTGATCACGGCTCAGATATACCATTCGTATTGCAAACTTGCCCGTTGAACCCTTAGGAACCTAATAGGATACTCAGAAAGCTAGGAATAGTAGTACAATGCCAACGTCCCAGACGAGGTCTTACATGCACTCATATGTTGATGCCACTGTCCCAGACAGGGTCTTACACGTACAGATCATATCGATGCCAACGTCCTAGACGTGGTCTTACACGAGTCAATATGATGTCGATGTCCCAGACATGGTCTTACTCATAAAGTTCATATCGGTGCCTACGTCCCAGACAAGGTCTTTTACATATAATTCATATCGATGCTTATGTCCCAGACGAGGTCTTATACGAAATTTCAAATCAACGCCAACGTCCCGGACGTGGTCTTGCATGATAAAACTGAACAGATACCTATGTCATGACATAGCTAATCCTATCTATTCCTAGGTTCGTACGGGACTTCTCGGCTTTATCACTATACTAAACTTATTTTGGAATTCACGCACTTAGCATCTCATACTCATTCATTTTCATCGATAGACATATGGATACATATATTCAATTCAATACAGATAAGTTTATTTGCATAGTGACTTACCTCAGATTCGGATTATCGAAATGAAAACTGCTACTCGTTAACTTTCGTTTTTCGCGACCTAAGTCCGTTTTCCTCGGTTCTTGATCTAAACATATTCAGAATTAACCCTTTTATTCACTATTTCATTCAATTCACTCCATAGACACACATTTAGAGCTATTTGCAAATTAACCCTCATATTTGCACACTTTAACAATTTAGTCCATTTTTCACAAAACATCAAATTCACAAAATCTACACACACACATGCTTGGCCGAACCTCTCTAGGGACTATATAAGCCCAAATATTTCATCAAATTTGCTATTTAGTCCTTCAATTTACCCTTTTCACAACTTAGCCCTATTTAGATAAATTCATCAAAACTTCAAGAACAAAACATGTTCATCAAACACATATCTTTCATATTTCACTATTAAACATCACAAATCACATGAGTTCATCAAAGTCTCATTTCACAAACATCATCAATCTTCAAAATTGAAGCATGGGTTTAGAAGCATTTGAAGCAACGATTACAAAAACATAGAAATTATCAAAAACGAATCAAAAACTAACCTCAAATTCAAGCTTACAATTGCCGAGACCTAACTCAACTTCTTCTTTTTCCTTTCTTCAACATTTCGGCACTCATAAAAGATGATAACTACCATCTTTATTTTGTTTCTTTTATTACTATTGATATTAATACTAATTTACCATATTATCCTTATAATAAAATATTTATAACCTAAATTCACAAGGCTATTAATGACTTTTAGTCATCCACTAAGCATGATAATGCCTTAATTGCCATACAAGTCCTCCATCTTTTCAAAGCCACAATATATAAGTGCTTTAACATATAGCAAACAACTTTCACACTTAATGCAATTCAATACTTTTGTCAAATTAAACACACAGACAGATAAATTCGCTTACGGAAATTTACCACATGCTAATTCACATATCAACGGCATAGAAAATAATATTAAAATATTAATGGATTCAGATTTGTGGTCCCGAAACCACTGTTTTGACTAGGGTATAAACTGGACTGTTACAATTTTCCCCTTTAGGGATTTTTGTCCCCGAAAATCTTACCATTAAACAAAATTGGATATTGTTGTCTCATTGAGTCCTCAGGCTCCCACGTAGCCTCTTCTATACCGTGACGATGCCATAGTACTTTCACTAACAAAATTTTCTTGTTTCCCAACTCTTTCACTTCACGAGCTAAGATACGGATCGGTTCCTCTTCGTATGTCATATTAGGTCAAATTTCCATTGCAGATGGGGCAATCACATGTGATGGATCGGATCGATATGTACGAAGCATTGAGACATGAAACATATTGTCAATCTTTCTAGCTCAGAGGGAAACTTCAATCTATATGCAACAGGCCCAACACGTTCAATGATCTCATACGGTCCAATGAATCTCGAACTTAGCTTGCCTTTACGTCCGAATCAGAGCACTTTCTTCCACGGAGACACTTTCAGAAATACTTTGTCGCCGATCTCAAATTATATATCCTTTCATTTTAAGTCTGCATAACACTTCTGACGATCAGATGCTGCTTTCAAACAATCTCGGATCAGTTTCACTTTTTGTTCGGTATCTTTTATTAAATCGACCCCGTGTAACTTATTCTCATTGAGTTCAGTCCAATGCAGAGGTGTACGACATTTACATCCGTACAAAGATTCATATGGTGCCATTTTGATGCTCGACTGAAAACTATTGTTATACTCAATTTCAATCAACGGCAGGTATTGTTCCCACAAACCATTAAACTCTAATATACAGCATCTTAACATATCTTCGAGAATCTGAATAATTTGCTGGGATTGACCATCTGTCTGCAGATGAAAAGCTGTACTGAAATGCAATTTCGTGCCCAAAGCTTCTTGCAATTTCTTCCAGAACCTAGATGTGAATCTCGGGTCTCTATCTGACACAATAGATAGTGGCACCCCGTGCAATCTCACAATCCCAGAAATATAAAGCTTAACTAATCTCTCAAGTGAATAGTTAGATCTTACCGAAATAAAATGGGCAGATTTTGTCAATCGGTCAACTACGACCCATATCGCATCCTTCTTTCTGGAGTCAGAGGCAACCCAGAAACAAAGTCCATAGTTACCCTATCCCATTTCCATTTAGGAATCAGAATTAGCTGTAACAACCCAAAAGAACTTGATGTTTTGCTTTCACTTGTGGTCAGACTAAACATTTGAAACAAAGTCAGAAATATCTCGTTTCATACCAGACCACCTGTAGTGTTGCTTCAAATCATGGTACATTTTAGTACTTCCAGGATGAATCGATAAATGACTATTATGGGCTTCATTTAAAATCAACTAAATTAATTTCAGATTTCTCGGAACACAAATACGATCTCGAAATCTCAAACAATCATCAACAACTCAAAATTTAGATTTAGAATTTAATTCACACTGAGCTCGTTTCAACAACAATTCATTATCGACTTCTGAGCATCATATATTTGCTGTACAAATAACGATTTCGCTCTCAATTTAGCTATCACAGAACCATCATCGAAAAATCTAACTAAGCATTGAAAGCACGTAGTGCAAACAATGACTTTCTACTCAATGCATTAGCAACAACGTTTGTTTTACCCGGATGATAATCTATCACAAGCTCATAATCTTTTAACAATTCAAGCCATCTTCTCTGACGCAGGTTCAAATCTTTTTGGGTCATTAGATATTTCATACTTTTATGATCTGAAAACACATGACATTTCTCACCGTACAAATAATGACGTCAAATTTTAAGTGCAAACACAATCGCAGCGAGCTCAAGGTCTTGTGTCGGATAATTCTTTTCATGAGGCTTTAATTGTCTCGAAGCATAAGCTACCACTTTGCCTTCTTGCATTAAAACACATCCCAGTCCATTTAACGAAGCATCACTATATACAACAAATTTTTTCCCGATTCGGGTTATACTAACACTGGAGCTTCTGTTAACAAAGCTTTCAACTGATCAAAACTTCTCTGACAATTATCAGACCATTCAAATCTGACATCTTTCTGAAGTAATCTTGTCAACGGAGTAGCTATTGTCAAAAAGCCTTTTACAAATCTGCAGTAATAACCAGCTAACCCTAGAAAACTACGGACTTCGGACACGTTCTTCTGAGGTTTCCAATTTAGAATAGCAGAAATCTTGCTCGGATCAACACGAATCCCAGAAGCTGACTCAATATGCCCCAGAAAACTGACCTCATTCAACTAGAATTCACATTTGTTGAATTTTACGTACAATTGCTTCTCTCTCAAAGTTTGCAACATAATTTTCAAATGTTGAGCATGCTCACTTTCATCGCGTGAGTAAATCAAAATGTCGTCAATGAATACAACAACAAATTGATCCAGATACTGATGCGAAAATTACATTCATCAAGTCCATAAAGACAGCAGGAGCATTGGTTAGTCCAAATGGCATAACTAAAAACTCATAATGCCCGTACCTTATTCTGAAGGTAGTTTTCAGAATATTTGAATCATTAACTCTCAACTTATAGTATCCCGATCTCAAATCAATCTTGGAAAACACAGTAGCTCCTTTTAATTGATCAAACAAATCATCAATTCTGGGCAAAGGATATTTGTTCTTTATAGTCACCTTATTCAACTGACGGTAATCGATACACATTCTCATCGTGCCATCTTTCTTTTTCACAAACAGAACAGGAGCACCCCAAGGCGAAAAACTCGGTCTAGCAAACCCTCTATCAGTCAATTCTTGTAGCTGTGACTTTAACTCTTTCAACTCTGTTGGTGCCATTCTATACGGAGCTATCGAAATAGGTGTCGTACCAGGCAACAATTCAATACCAAATTCAACTTCACGAATCAGAGGTAAACCCGGTAACTCTTCAGGGAACACATCAGAAAAATCACAAACAATGGGTACTAATTCAACTTTCTTCTCGGATACTTTTGAATCAATCACATAAGCAAAATATGATTCATACCCCTTTTTCACATAACTCTGAGCTTTCAAAACGGATATCATAGCAGGCAATCCATTCAAATCATCAAAATCAATCCGTATAATCTCATCATTCAGACTTCTTAAATAAATAGATTTTCTTTTACAGTTCACAACGGCATCATGCATGAACAACCAATCCATTCCCAAAATAATATCGAATTCATCAAATGGCAAAAGCATCAGATCAACAGGGAAACAGATATCTCGAAACATTAATGGACAGTTCTTGCATACTTTGTCAATAAGGACACTTTTACCTAAGGGGTTCGATACTTTTATAGTAAACTCAGTAGACTCTACAGGCAAAGTCTTACTGAATACTAAATTCATGCATATATATGAATGCGTAGAACCAGGGTCTATTAAAGCAATAACAGTAGTATCATAAAGAGTAAAAGTACCAGTTATTACATCAGGTGATGAAGCTTCCTCACAAGCTCGGATAGTATACGCTCTGACAGGCGCTCTAGCTTCAGATCTGACAACATTGTCTCTCGTAGTTCTCTAACTACCACCAACATTTCTTGTATTTTTTGAAGGTCTACCTCTCGCAGGTGCATTATTAGATCTCAGATTCTGAATAATCTCTAGTTCGACAGGCTCAGGGCAATCACAGATAAAATGATCAAGTGATCCATATCTGAAGCAAGCTCTGTCATTTAATCTACAGCTTCTCGGATGTCTTTTTCCATAATGTTTACATTCGGTTCTCTTAGATCGAACATTACCAACACTAACCACTGAAGTTGTTGGGTTTTTGGAACTCATTTGCGATCTAGCTCTATTTCTGTTCAAATGTCCCGCATTTTCTCTGGAACGACTTTGATCATCTCTGTATCTCTTTGAAGCAGACTGAAATGATTTATTCTGAAATCTCTTTCTCATATCTCGGGCTTCAGTTTCAACTTTTCTTTTATCTTTCCCAAGTGCTTCAGCTTTGCATGCTCGATCAACGAGTGTAACGAACTCTTTTATTTCTAATATCCCGACTAGCAAACGGATAGCTTCATTAAAACCATCTTCGAATATTTTACACATTATAGCTTCGGAAGATATACACTCTCGGGCATATTGACTTAGTCGCACGAACTCTCATTCATATTCAGTGACAATCATTCGGCCCTGTTTAAGCTCCAAAAATTTTTTTCATTTCTGATCGACGAAACCAAAAATTTTTTTCATTTCTGATCGACGAATCTCTCACTGATATATTTCTTTCGGAACTCAATCTAAAAGAAATCCCATGTAACCCATTCTCTCGAAACAACAGAAATTAAGGTTTTCCACCATTGATAAGCCGCATCTCGAAGTAATGATACAACACACTTTATGCATTCTTCCGGAGTTAGAGACATCTCATCAAATACCCGAATAGTATTTTCAATCCAGAATTAGCTTTTTTAGCATCATCATTATTGGTAGCTCAGAACTCTTCAGCCCCATACTTACGGATCTTGTCAACTGGAGGCTTATTTAACAGATTCGGATACATAACCGGTGGCACAACTGTAGTCTGAGGGGGATTAACTAGGGGCGGAGGTTGTGAAATAGTCGGGTTATTCTTTACGAACTGAGTGAACCACTCACTCATCATTTGGAAGAAAGCTTGTTTAGCTTCTCTCTCCTGACCGCTTGTAGTCGGTCTCGGATTAGAATCACTCTGATTCATCACACTTGCGTGGGAGTTAGCGGGTATTACTTTGTGCGTCGTCGATTCTTTAGAATAAAACTTGCTCTTTCGGGATCCATTGCTATATGCTTAAATCACATTTTACACGTCAGATTCATCACACTATCACAATATTAAAATATATGGCATGTATAGCTAGACCTCCTTGGTCCATCATTACATTACTGCGATGTTGGATAAATAATTGGGTGAGTCATAATGACTCAGTGTGTAATTAAAACCATCGAAATCCACCCACATGCTAGCCACATAACATCCCAATTATCAAATGCAACATGTAAATATAATCATTTAGACATTACCATAACTGGCTTGGCCCACATTCAATCCACATTCAAATCACTGGGCTCGGCCCTTTTCTCATTAATCCACTGATTACCGGGCTTAGCCCATTTCCACGTATGTTCTTAAAACATACCTATTCATATTTCATATTGGGCTTGGCCCATTTCCATGCCAATTCATAACGAAACCATGCAATCATGAAACCCAACCCAATCCTAAGGTCCATCCGCTACACACCCCTTAACCACCTACCACACACCGGGGACTATCGAGTCACCCTCCTTTTACCTCCAAAAGGCAACCAATGCCATCCACGATGTAGCGTATAGCTAACATCAAACCACGATGGAGCACACAAGAATCCATCAAGCCAACGATATGGCATAAAGCGATATCAATCAAGGTAACCACGAACTAAATCGCAAAGATCCACAACGCGACCTCGGTCGCCATAATCCACGATGTAGCACAAAGTCGACATCAACCACGCACTCAAGTACACCTGCACCTTCTTTCAAAAACCCACCCATGCACATGTAACATAATATGATCTTTGAGATGATGCATGTACATGATATTCACAAATATAGGCATGCTCACATAGTTAAAATCAATTATCACATATTAGCCAATTTGCTACTAACTCGTCGTCATCATACCCCTTCAAGGGTATCAATTTCACATTTACTACACTTGTTAGCAAACATATAAAGCAGCAAATGTCACGCAAATCCCTAAACAATGGCTAACTACACACCTTATAACCTCAAGCTCTAAACCCTCGATCCCGACGCTATCGTTTAGCGAGACTACACGTTATCGCCTAACGCTTTTCATTGCGCCCACACCCGTTGGCCAATCTCGCATGTGAAACCGATCTCTTCTTGAACTTCGGGATGGAGTTTTCCTTTCTCCTCTTGATTGGCTTTCGCATCCATCGACGATACTTAATCGTAACCACACGATTAATCAACAAAGTCATAATCTACTATTAACGAATCTAAGTCACTTACTAACATCCTTACCGAAAGTAAACTTGAATCGGCGCACTAACCCTTGAACCGCCGGAATCCCACCACCCTACCTTGATGCGTCTAACTTTGAGAGAATCCTTTTAATCTCCTTGGTGCCGTCTACAAACAACACAAAACAGAGCATCAACTTGGCCCTGAGATATTCGACCATACCCAAAACTAAGGCCAACCATTCGGTTGCCCACTAACCAAAATAACTAGAATACTCACTTACAATCTTTAGATGTCGACAAAGACCCCACTTTCTTCGGTTCGGCTTCAAACTTGATAAAATAAAATAGAGGTGGAGGGCTAAAGGTTTCGCTATCAAAGGATTAAAAGAAGACAAAGAAATATTTGACTAAAAGTCAAAGGAGAAATCGGCAAGGTTAATGTTGTTTGGGAGGATTTTGGTTTTAAAAAAATAAGAGAACTCCCCTAGAACATTCTACTAGGCACACAAGACTATGGTGACCAAAATACACCAAATGATGACTAAAAGAATTCGCAAATGGTCAAAGAAATTCAAAAGAGGGCTGCCCATTAAATAGCAAATTCGCACCCCCCCCTAGAAGACTCCAAAGCCGATTTGAACACTCCAAGCCCCCTCCCCATTCTACCATGACTTCCACCAAATCCAAAATTCCTTCCTAAATTCACTCAATACCACCCAATTCAAAATAATCTACTAGCAACCATTATCACCTATTTACTAATTTTAAACTAACTAAAATAATTCTACACTTATCTAAAATAATAAAATAACAAACCCTTATCACTCCTTCAATTTAAAATACAAAATAAAAATAAACTAATATTAATCCATTATCCCACCGAATTCAAAAAAAATAAATACAAACTCATCCTTATCTTCCACCGAATTAGAAACACAACCAAACCTATCTATTGAAGACTCCATGTGCCACCAATACCTTCAAATCACGCCAAAGAGAAAAAAATTAAAACTCCAAATGCCACTCACATGGTTCGAACCTGGAACCTTGCTGCTGCACCCTTCTCCTCCAACGCCCAGGCCACTCGGCCACTTTGATTTTTATGCTATAAAGCCCCAACATTTGTATTTAAGCCCTTCCTACTCAAGCCCATAACCGCATATAAAAAACACGCCCAAAATGCTGCTGCAGGCCCTCGAACTAGCGCCCTTTCTCCCTCCAGCGCCTCAGTGACGCACGTTAGCCACTTGACCAACGAGCTCTTTGCGTCACAAACTCATTCCAGCTCCTTTTAAGGCTTCCTCCCTGTAGCGCCATAACCCAAAAATATTAAAACCACCTTTGTTGCCGCTTGGACTCGAACCCAAGCCCTCAATGGCGCTACTTCCAGCCCCCTTAAGCAACGCATGAAGCCACTTCACCCAACTGCCTCTTGTGCCATAAATTACCGAAAAAATATACTTAAGGCCTCCCTTGGCCCGTTTCCCTTTTCCACTAAAAATCCAAAATTTTCCAAAGCCTTCCCCTTTCATCCAAACATTTCTAAAACCCCTAAAACTCATCCAAGCACTCCCAAAAACTTACTAACACTCGAATTACACACAACCTGCATAGCCCCTAAAACCAGGGTGTTACAATTCTACCCTCCTTAAAATAATTTTGTCCTCGAAATTACTTTACTAACTAACGTCTCAGACAACCTATCTTACCACCTTACGTTTATCTTTGCGACTGATCTTACTAAGACTATCTTACCTTCCCAACACGCTTTTAAGTTCGCACTCAAAATTCAAAACACCTCTCTTAGCATCACAGAAAAGGCTAATTCACAAGCAAGCAAAGCAATCAAAGCATGTACCAAAGCAAAGGAGCTTACCCGATATCACATCCTCGGTTGACTCTGACTAGAACCATTCCTTCCATGGCTTGAACCACGACCCTCGTCGCCGAGGACAATTCTTAACCGGATGTGCCTTAGATCCACTTGAAAGCATTCTTTACTATTTCCCCAACACTCTCGTGTGAGGTCTTCCACACCGAGCATAAGGACGATTCGATCCACCGGTACAAGTACACTTACTGGGTTCTCGGTCTTTGGTCTTTTCGCCATTACCCAATGATCTTGATGGCCCAACATTTCTCTTCTTCTCGTTCCTATTCTTTTCCTGATTTTCTCTTATAGTCTTCTTAACCTCTTCAACAATCCGAAGCTTTCTCCACTAGCACGAAGTCTCTCTTCCTCTACGAGCAATCAGCATTCGAAGTTCATCTCGCAATCAATCCTCGAACCGGACGCACCTCTCATAATCGGTGGCCACAATTCCTTAGCATACGGCTTAACAGCACAAATTCCACTTCAGACTCACTATCGACTTACTTCCTTGTTCCGGTTGAAACGCTTTCCTTTGCGAGTCCAAATAAGCGGCTCTACGCACTTCCCTTCAAACTTAGCCTTAAAGTAATCCCAATCCAATCGATCCGCCGGTACACCTTGTTTGACGGTGAGCCACCAACGATAAGCTTTATGCGAAGTAATGAAACAGCTCCCTTCAGCTTTTCTTCGTTGGTGCAATCCAAATCATCCATGATTCTTTCGACCGCTTCTAGCCAATACTCCGCCACGTTAGGAGCTACTCCCGACACTCTCTAAAGATCTCACTCAGTTCGATCTAAGCCTTTCCGATACCGACTTCGAAGTTCTATTTCCTCTACTAACTCCGCTTACTCGCTCTAGCACTCGCAACATGGCCCGCGATCATCGTCATCTTCTCTGTCTCGATCTTGCTCCTCTACGTCCATCTTGGTGGCACTTCATTTTGACCCATGGCGGACCCTACCGGTTCCGATCTTGCCATTCTACCTCTCTGCGTCCCTAGAACTCATCTCTATCGTCGCGATTTAATCGATTAAGTTTTATGCATTAGTAATTGTTCCACTATTTAACATGAGCATATTTTATGAATGAAAGATTTTAGAAGTAGTTCTTCGTTCACACAAGGGTTCGATTCAAGTTTTACTACTCTAATTCGAGAATCACTTTCACATTCATCAATAGAGACACCTCCATTTCTCAATGAAGACACATTAATTCATCATCACAACACATTCATTCCTCGTGAGAGGCACACTCAATGGTATCTACCACCCACATTCACTATTCGGACATTTACGCGTTTCTACCCTGTGGTATTTTCGTCATTTTGTCCCTGAGGACATTTCCGTAATAAACAAGAGAAATTTTAAAACTTTAATAAACCGAACATTTTGAAATTTCCACATCAAGAGGGTATTTACGAGAATTTGTCAAATTAGAATCTGAAGAAATTTTGGAAACCGAGGTATTTTAGTAATTTTGTCAACTGAGGTAATTTTGTAAATTTCAAAAGTCGGGTATTATTTTGAAATACAAAATTTGGATACTTTTGCAAAGTGAGAGAATTTTATTAAAGTTGGGGTTAACTCGGAAATTTTGAAAGTCGTGGCATTTTAGTAATTTTCAACACGTGGTATTTTTGTAAATTTTTCCCAAATCGAGTATATTTATATTTTGGAAACTAGAGATTTTGGTATTTTGCAAAGTAAAATCATTTTAACAAAAGTTGAGTGTAGTGTGGTAATTTTATAATACAGGGCATTTTGTAATCTTGCCACTAGGGCATTTTGGTAATTTTGGTAAATCGAAAAAACGTTTTTTAAAACCAGATTTAGGGTTTACAAACCAAAAGGGTAAATTTAAAATTGTAAAACCAAGAATTTTAAAAGCAAACAAGGCTAATCACTTTGGGTTTTAAGAATTGGTTTAGCTTTATGAACAAGTCCTCCCGGTTAAGGTGAACCGTCGCCACGCACTGGTAGGATTCAAGTGGAGAGGAGGTGAGTCACGCGATTGCTTAAATACCAAGCTCCCACTTGAATACCACTCCTGACATGCGCATTACAGGTTGCCACACCTTAACTCGGCGACTTATTTCACAGGTTTGTTTAAGAGCTTTAAGTTTTATGCATATGTTTGAGTAGACTAGCCTTAGGGTTCAACTGATCCTAATTCACTAATCTACGAGCCCAACAAAGCCCATAACAGTTCATATAACAAATTACTTCACAAGTCTGAAGTACTTACAGTGGACTCGGTAGGAGAATACAGTGCCATGCCGGAAAATCTGAAAAATTTCTTAAAAGCCCATATTTTGAAAAGCCCATTTGAAAATGTTTTGGGCCCAAAACCTCAAAACCGAGTTTTGAACAAGCTCGATACCAATCAGAACATCCCAAACCCGACCCACGAGTCTTGACCGGATCTGGTTATGTCACTGCGAAAAAATGTTGAAAATCTTTTTCTTTAGAATAAAACTTGAAAATCTTGTTTATTTCCGGGAAGTAATTCCATTAAAACTATTAAATAATATAAGCTTAGTTTGAATTAAAACTTTATTATATTTTATTAAAAGATAAATCATTTGTAAAAATATTTCTAAGTACGATATAAATTCTGTCATCCATAAAAAGAGTACTTTAAACAAAAGTGGCCCTTATTACAACCAATATTAAACAAAACACTTACTATTAAAATTGCTTAAAAATAATTAAATTAATCTCCTTCTGCATGGGCCACCTTGCATCCTCTCCAACCCGGTCCATCATTCTGTTACCTGCGATGTTGGATAAATAATTGGGTGAGTCATAATGACTCAGTGTGTAATTAAAACCATCGAAATCCACCCACATGCTAGCCACATAACATCCCAATTATCAAATGCAACATGTAAATATAATCATTTAGACATTACCATAATCTGGGCTTGGCCCACATTCAATCCACATTCAAGTACTGGGCTCGGCCCTTTTCTCATTAATCCACTGATTACTGGGCTTAGCCCATTTCCACGTATCTTCTCAAAACATACCTATTCATATTTCATATTGGGCTTGGCCCATTTCCATGTCAATTCATAACGAAACCATGCAATCATGGAACCCAACCCAATCCTAAGGTCCATCCGCTACACACCCCCTTAACCAGCCTACCACACACCAGGGGACTATCGAGTCACCCTCTCCTTTTACCTCCAAAAAGGCAACCAATGCCATCCACGATGTAGCGTATAGCTAACATCAAACCACGATGGAGCACACGACAATCCATCAAGCCACGATATGGCATAAAGTCGATATCAATCAAGGTAACCACGCGAACTAAATCGCAAAGATCCACAACGCGACCTCGATCGGTGCCAATCCACGATGTAGCACAAAGTCGACATCAACCACGCATCAAGTACACCGTACCTTCTTTCAAAAACCCACCCATGCACATGTAACATAATATGATCTTTGAGATGATGCATGTACATGATATTCACAAATATAGGCATGCTCACATAGTTAAAATCAATTATCACATATTAGCCAATTTGCTACTAACTGGTCGTCATCATACCCCTTCAAGGGTATCAATTTCACATTTATCGCACTTGTTAGCAAACATATAAAGCGGGCAAATGTCACGCAAATCCGGAAACAATGGCTAACTACACACCTTATAACCTCGAAGCTCTAAACCCTCGATCCCGACGCTATCGTTTAGCGAGACTACAGTTATCGCCTAACGTTTTACATTGCACGCCCACACCCCCGTGGCCAATCTCGTCATGCGAAACCGATCTCTTCTTGAACTTCGGGATGGGAGTTTTCCTTTCTCCTCTTGATTGGCTTTCGCATCCATCGGCGATACTTAATCGTAACCACACGATTAATCAAGAAAGTCATAATCTACTATTAACGAATCTAAGTCACTTACTAACATCCTTACCGAAAGTAAACTTGAATCCAAAAGCGCACTAACCCTTGAACCGGAATCCCACCACCCTACCTTGATCGTCTAACTTTGAGAGAATCCCTTTTTAATCTCCTTGGTGCCGTCTACAAACAACACAAAACAGAGCATCAACTTGGCCCTAGAGATATTCGACCATACCCAAAACTAAGGCCAACCATTCGGTTGCCCACTAACCAAAATAACTAGAATACTCACTTACAATCTTTAGATGTCGACAGCACCCCACTTTACCGGTTCGGCTTCAAACTTGATAAAATAAAAGAGAGGTGGAGGGCTAAAGGTTTCGGCTATCAAAGGATTAAAAGAAAACAAAAGAAATATTTGACTAAAAAGTCAAAGGAGAAATCGGCAAGGGTTAATGTTGTTTGGGAGGATTTTGGTTTTTAAAAAAAATAAGAGAACTCCCCTAGAACATTCGGCTAGGCACACAAGACTATGGCTGACCAAAATACACCAAATGATGACTAAAAGAATTGACAAATGGTCAAAAGAAATTCAACAAGAGGGCTGCCCATTAAATAGCAAATTAAGCACCCCTCCCTAGAAGACTCCAAAGCCGATTTGAACACTCCAAGCCCCCCTCCCCATTCGGCCATGACTTCCACCAAATCCAAAATTCCTTCCTAAATTCACTCAATACCACCCAATTCAAAATAATCTACTAGCAACCATTATCACCTATTTACTAATTTTAAACTAACTAAAATAATTCTACACTTATCTAAAATAATAAAATAACAAACCCTTATCACTCCTTCAATTTAAAATACAAAATAAAATAAACTAATATTAATCCATTATCCCACGAATTCAAAAAAATAAATACAAACTCATCCTTATCTTCCACCGAATTAGAAACACAACAAATTTATCTATTGAAGACTCCATGTGCCACCAATACCTTCAAATCTGCTGCAAAAGAGAAAAAAAATTAAAACTCCAAATGCCACTCACATGGTTCAACACGGAACCTTGTCAACTGCACCCTTCTCCTCCAACGCCTGAGCCACTTTCGGCCACTTTGATTTTATGCTATAAAGCCCCAACATTTGTATTTAAGCCCTTCCTACTCAAGCCCATAACCGCATATAAAAACACGCCTAAAATGCTTTGCAGACTCTCGAACTAGCGCCCTTTCTCCCTCCAAATGCCTCGGTGACGACGTTAGCCACTTGACCAACGAGCTCTTTCGTCACAAACTCATTCCACTCCTTTAAGGCTTCCTCCTCAGTAGCGCCATAACCCAAAAATATTAAAACCACCTTTGTTGCCGCTTGGACTCGAACCCAAGCCCTCAATGGCGCTACTTCCAGCCCCCTTAAGCAGCGCATGAAGCCACTTCACCCAACTGCTTCTTGTGCCATAAATTACCGAAAAAAATATACTTAAGGCCTCCCTTGGCCCGTTTCCCTTTTCCACTAAAAATCCAAAATTTTCCAAAGCCTTCCCCTTTCATCCAAACATTTCTAAAACCCCTAAAACTCATCCAAGCACTCCCAAAAACTTACTAACACTCGAATTACACACAACCTGCATAGCCCCTAAAACCAAGGTGTTACACTCTGACACTCTACGTTAGTCTGAAAATCGACTAAACTATAGCTCTGATACCAACCAAATGTAACACCCCTATCCCGTGTCTGATCACTGGATTAGGGTTAAAGGCGTTACCGGACAGATCGAAAACATTTACAGAATTATCACATAGTCATTTATCAATCTCAAGCATAAAGTTCCTTAAGAAGGTCATCGAGACCTTAAACATGCTTGTAAATTGAGTCGGGACTAAACCGAAACACATATGAGATTTCATGAAAATTTAAAACTTTTCTAAAATATAGGGGACACACGGCCGTGGGGGTAGGCCGTGCCTCTCTCACGGCTACTTGACACACCCGTGTGTCTTCCCGTGGCTATATACTGCCAAAACCAACACGGTCACCAAGCACTCCCGTGTGCTAAGGCCGTGTACAATAGTTCACCTACTGTCATTTCCCACACGGCCACCAAGCACACTCGTGTCGAGGCCGTGTACAATATAAGGCACATTCCGCCAATTTACCCACGGTCTTAGGCACACCCGTGTGCCTAAACTATGTGACATTATAGCCCATTTTACAAGGCCAATATGCCACCCACTAAGGGTCTTCCTACAAGCAATATATACCTAAACATAATATGCATATATGGCAACCAAAACGTATCAAATGGTTCACTTCATCCATCCATTCAATACCAATTCCATTCATACCAATTTACAAACTAAAGCCTACATCATTTCAAACATGTATCATACCATTTGCTTAACCAAAACTTAACCATTTCATATGCATCAAAACATACTAAATATATGCTTCATAACTCTTTCATTCAAACATTTATCAACTCAAAAGCTTGCGAATACACATGGCCATGCTCACTTCATGAACATATACACTTATCTAGCCTATACATGCTATATTTAGCTGTATATATTTACAAAAGGGTACCAAAATAAGTTTTTGTAGTGTGATGATAATCCTTGACAATCTCGAGCCTTCAGTAGCTGCGATGACCTATAAAACAGAGAAAATACATACACAGAGTAAGCTTTCCAAAAGCTTAGTAAGTCATATACAAATAAACACATTGGCACATATATATATCAATCACTTAGAACATTTTAAAATTCACATTCTCATTTTCAATCATACTCTTCTTCATATCAAAGTCATATGCATACTTACCTTTCATGCATACTTAATGCACATTCAACATACCTGAATCGAATATTCATTCACTTAATTGATCATGGCTCGGATATACCATTCGTATTGTAGACTTGCCCGTTGAACCCTTAGGAACCTAGTAGGATACTCAGAAAGCTCGGAATAGTAGTACAATGCCAAGTCCCAGATGAGGTCCTACATGCACTCGTATGTTGATGCCCTTTGTCCCTGCATGACGTCTTACACGTCTGAGATCATATCGATGCCAACGTCCCAGACGTGGTCTTACACGAGTCAATATGATGTCGATGTCCCAGACATGGTCTTACTCATAAAGTTCATATTGGTGCCTACGTCCCAAACGAGGTCTTTTACATATAATTCATATCGATGCCTACGCCCCAGACGAGGTCTTATACGAAATTTCAAACCAACATGCCAGCATTTCGGATGTGGTCTTACATGATAAAACCGAACAGATACCTATGTCATGACATAGCTAATCCTATCTATTCCTAAGTTCGTACGAGACTTCTCGACTTTATCACTATACTGAACTTATTTCGGAATTCACGCACTTAGCATCTCATACTCATTCATTTTCATCGATAGACATATGGATACATATATTCAATTCAATACAGATAAGTTTATTTGTATAGTGACTTACCTCAGATTCGGTTTATCGGAATGAAAACGGCTACTCGTTAACTTTCGCTTTTCCTTGATCTAAGTCTGTTTTCCTCTGTTCTTAATCTAAACATATTCAAAATTAACCTTTTTATTCACTATTTCATTCAATTCACTCCATAGACACACATTTAGAGCTATTTGCAAATTAACCCTCATATTTGCACACTTTAACAATTTAGTCCAATTTTCACAAAACATCAAATTCACAAAATCCACACACACACATGCTTGGCCGAACCTCTCTAGGGACTATATAAGCCCAAATATTTCATCAAATTTGTTATTTAGTCCTTCAATTTACCCTTTTCACAACGTAGCCCTATTTAACTAAATTCATCAAAACTTCAAGAACAAAACATGTTCATCAAACACATATCTTTCATATTTCACTATTAAACATCACAAATCACATGAGTTCATCAAAGTCTCATTTCACAAACATCATCAATATTCAAAATTGAAGCATGGGTTTAGAAGCATTCGAAGCAACGATTACGAAAACATATAAATTATCAAAAACGAATCAAAAACTAACCTCAAATTCAAGCTTACAATTGCCGAAACCTAGCTCAACTTCTTCTTTTTCCTTTCTTCAATATTTCGGCACTTATAAAAGATGATAACTATCATCTTTCATTTGTTTCTTTTATTATTATTGATATTAATAATAATTTACCATATTATCCTTATAATAAAATATTTATAACCTAAATTCACGAGGCTATTAACGACTTTTAGTCATCCATTAAACATGGTAATGGCTTAATTGCCATACAAGTCCTCCATCTTTTCAAAGCCACAATATATAAGTGCTTTAACATATGGCAAGCAACTTTCACACTTAATGCAATTCAATCTTTTGTCAAATTAAACACACAGACAGACAAATTCGCTTACGAAAATTTACCACATGATAATTCACATATCAACGACACAGAAAATAATATTAAAATATTATATGGATTCGAATTTGTGGTCCCGAAACCACTGTTCCGACTATCGGACTGTTACACGTAGACTGTATCGATATACTATTTGACGTATAATTGATTAAGCTAAGAGTAGAAAAAGGGATAGATTGGAGAATTTTTCGTTAAATGATAGGTGGCATATTACGTGTAATCGACAGTACGCCTAAATGTGGAACGCCTCGCTGGAATTCGCCATTTGGCAGACTCTTGTATGAGACAATCTGTGAACCTTAAATACTTTGGGCGAACTTGTTAGTTAGCGGATCAATAGACCTATTATTCATGTTTTAGCATGAAAACATGGTCTGGTGATTATCATTAGAGTTTAATTAAGACCTTGGTGAAATTGAACTAAGGTATTGTAGATGAGGCAAGTTTATTCTCTGGTTTCAAGGGAAATTGTGGGATTTTCTAGTCTTCCAACTAAGCTTTGTTCTCGCTGTCTATGTTATATAAGGATGTCGATAGCTAGTATATTCCACCTTTTGTTTTCCCTGTGTTCTTTTCCAAGTCTTTGAGAAATTTTAAGGTACCCTCATTAGAGAAAATGAGGAAGGTTTCCAATAGCCAGTCAAGACGCCATTATTATGTTCCGGCTTACTGGTAATTTTTGGAAAACCCTTAAGTTGTTATCAAGGGGGTTTACATTTTTGTAGTGGTGTATGTATAGATTTTTAGAATTGGCTCGTAAAGAAGGAGACTTCCTAATTATAGGTTGCATGCAACCATTTCAAGCATGTGCATGCATGTTAAATTTTAGTAAATAAATAATCTTATTGTTATAATTATTTCTTCTTTAGCCTAAGAAGCTAGTGAAGGTCTGAGCAATTGAGGCAAAGGACCAATAGAGTAAATTCCATTCTGGAGTTGTTGGTGAGTTCCTTCTTACTTTCCTTGAGTTATGAAACCTTTATGTTATCTGGGTAGTGTACGGTAAGTGTCTCTTTTGTAAATGAGTTTGGTGTGTTGTGTTTGGATGTGTGTTTAACAAACCAGTGTTGTATGCGTGAGTATGACCAATATTAATGTAGAAATACCCTCATTGTTGCACAAACTTATGACCAAATAATCTGTGATATGTGAAAATGTGGAGAGGAGATCTGTTTGTGATGCCTCCAGTAGGACATTTATATTGTAAACTGGACTGGCAGATCGCGGTCTGATCTTACGAGAGAACACGTGTTCAACTTAACAAGGATGATATAAGGAGTTATTGGTGGAATATAAACTCGAAAATGAATGTAAATTTGAATATGAATATGAACATGATCTATATGTGATTTTGACTTATGAAATATGGGTCCAAGGTTGGCACAATGATGGGTTATTTGTAAACATGCATGATTGTGGGAGATATGTTTAATTTGGCGGATAGTGGCCACCTATGTACTGTGTTTAAGTTGGCAGAATGTGTCCGTTTGGGTATTGTAAATGACAATTTAGTGTATTGTGTCTGTGTGACAGAGTTTCACGAAAAATTCTAATTTTCTTATGGGTAACGGTGTTGGTTGATTAACGATATTACTGTAAATTATTTGTGTCTATTTTTGGATCTTGCTGAATTCAATCGAATTTACTCCGTTACTTTTCCATCATCAGGCTATTGATAGTAGAAGAGGAATCAGTTGAAGGGGACTACACCAGAGCTGCGATTACGAGTGAACCTCTTGCTTATTTTTGTATCATACATGAATGTTTTGGCGGCTGGTGTATAGATATGTCTTGTAATCAACCTATGTAATTACTTATGTCTTTTGCATTGCTTTTGTTTTAAAAAGAGAATTGCCCCCTTACTTTGAAAAGTATGTGCCAAACTTCAGTGATTTGTTGTTTACAAAATCATCATTTATATGTATACGCCATAGCTAGGCAGTGGATGGATAATAGATTTTTCTTTCATAATTCCTATTATTTTCTTTGCAAATGCATTGCAAAATGAAAGAAAAATAATAGTTTTTTAAACAAAAAGGGAAATCTCCATAATTATATTTCTAAAAATTTAAGTTAAGTAGAAATGTTTGAATTCGCCAATAATGCCTCAGTCTAGTTGGCGACCTGTCTAGCTGAATGTTATATGCCATGTTTTCCTGACGGACTAAGGGGTGTTACATGTGACATTTGGTACTTAGACCGGGCGATCGGGTCGAGTATAGGGTGTTACATCTATCTTTTAGGAGTCATCTGCTCCAATGCCCAAGACAAGTTATCGCCTCAATTTGACTTGATAGGTGACATATTAATCTTTCAATCGGTTTGCTTATTTTCGATTAGACTAAAGACAATTTTAGGTTTGTCTACTAATATAATTTGTATTTTCGTATTACGATCCAACCACTTAATAATGCTTAATATTAGTTGAACATTATACAAACAGTGAGTTAATATTTGCTTCTATTTTACTTTATATGCAAAAGCCACATGAGGAAAATATACAAGAGGTATTAATGTAATTCATGAATAATTTTATTAACCAATCTATTCAGAAAAAAATTACAAGTCTACATAGACAAAAATACTACACTTTGGACACCAGATCCAACAGGAATCACAAGTTCAACTAAATCTACTGAAGAGGTTACATGAATAGCAATAGGTTTTTTGTGAGTGAACTTAGAATTAGACGGGGAACCAATAATTTTGTAACAATTTTCATGTTTATGGCCCTTCATATGGCAGTCACCATAAGTGCCATTGAACCTATGTCTGGAGTTGCCAATGGTAGTAGTGGAGGAGAGTTGACGCTAAGATTCTTCCTGAACAAGCATGGAGTGGGTTTAATTGACTGAAGGTAGATGTTTCGTAAGCTAGATTTGACTATGCACATCAATATAGGAGTTATTAAGGCCCATTAAAAATTGAAGTAGTCACGGTTGGAGAAAAGACGCAAAGGTGGTTCGAGCACTTTCATAGTCTTATGAGGAGCAAGTGTAATAACCCGATTTCCATTGGTGCTAGGAAATGTGGTTTCAAAACCCTATTTTTGTAAATCGAGTCTATAAATATTAAAAAGGGATATTTATGGAGTTAATGTGTAGATGAATTAAAATTTGGTTAAGTAATTAGTGTGTAGATGAATTAAAATTTGGTTAAGTAATTTAGCTAAAATTATTGTTGATTAAGGCTTAGGGATTAAATTGTAAAAGTTTGATCGCTATAGATTTTTAATTAGCTAAAGGCTTGATGACCTAGATAAAAATTTTCCAAGGTCCTAAATGGTTATAAAACCATTGGTTTTCATCTTGTAAGTGGATGATGACATATCCACTAATTTAAATTAATAGGTTGATTATCATAATTAAACTAGATTAATTTAAGTTGAACTAGATTATTTAAGCTTAATTGAACTATAAATAATAAAGAAAGTGGGAAAAAGATGATAACCATCATCTTTTCACGAATTCACCATCGAAAGAAGAAAGAAAAACCATTTTAAAGCTTTCACATTCGACCATTAAATTGGTAAGAAATTCAAGTCCTTTTCTTGTAACTTTATAGATTTGAGGTCATGAGAGCTTGATTTAGCTAGATCATGTACCAATTTGTGAAACAATTAAGGTTTTATAAGATTACCATTTTTATTTCTTGAACAATTAGGTGTGAATTTGATAGAAATTAAGCTTAGTTTAAGAAAATGGCTAAATTGAAAAGCTTAATTGTTGATTTTGTACATTAGGGGTCAAATTGAATAAAATGAAAAAAAGTTATGAAATTTAAGTAGGAATACAAAATAGGAGGTCCCTAATGAGTAAATGTGATATCTCGATTTCAATCCAAAGCCTTAGATTGAAAGTTATGTTTTTCCCAGGTTTAGGAACTAAATTGAATAAATTGCAAAATATGTATGACTTTGAATATGAATCGATTTGATATGGAATTTGATACTGTGTTATTATTGAATTATTGTTCATAGCTAAAGACGCCGCTGGACCGTTGAGAGAGAAAGGAAAGGCAAGAGCCGACGATAAGTGACGCGAGCTTTTGATTTGTATCTCTATGACTTGAGATCAAAAAAAATTACTACATATTCATTATATTTTGCATTATATAATGTTGAGGTGAGTTGTTAACGGTTATTGAGTTGAAATGCTATGGTTGAAATTGAATATTGAGACAGGGACTAAATTGAATAGAATAGAAAGTTGTATAATTTAACTGATATAAGAAATTGGTATGAAATTAAGTTGAATTATGTTATATTATGTGATGAAATGATGAATTGATGTTGAATTGAGAATGATGGGATGTAAGTAGAACTATGTGATGAAATTGGAAATTGGTTACTCTATTAATTGTACGAGCTTATACTTTCGTTTAGTTGATGATTCACTTATGTGCTAGTATATTTGCTTTGGTTTATCTGATGATACATTATGTGCCAGTATAATTGTTTCAGTATATCTGGTGATGCACTTACATGCCAATATATTTGTTTCGGTAAATTTAATGAAACACTTATATGCCAGCATGACTGCTTTGGTTTATTCGATAACGCACATTGTGTGCCAATATAATTGCTTCGGCTTGCTCGATGATGCACTATGTGTGTTTGTATCTTTCCTTAGGGGTACCAAACCCTTTTGGAAAAAGGTGTGTTACCTGAGAAACTGTGAGCAAAATGGATGCATAGGTACTGCACCCTTCTTGAAAGGGACCACATCCAACTTGTTCCATTAAGACGCACCATTACCTAGGTACAACTCCTCCACGAAGAGGTACCGCACCAAAAATAAAGAGGTATCGCACCCCTCCCAATTGAGGTTGCCCTAATGGTCACATTTTGACCGAAAGAATTGGACCCTTATGACTTGGGTACTGGTACCTAAAGCTCTGTAGAAGCATTTATGATTACAATTAAAGACTCCAACAACTCCAATTCATTTCCATCAACCTCAAACAACTATTAATCCATGGAGGGGTATAAATGGAGCACTAAAACACTCAAAAAAGGTGAAGAAACAAGCTTACAAAGATCAAGAGCAAAAATCTAATCCTTTCTCATTGTTATTCTCATTTTCTCTTGTACACACTTGTGGGATTTTTTTTTTTTTTTTTTTTGTGAGTGCTTAATTTTTATATATCAACTTTCTAGGAGTGATAATCCTTTCAAACTTTATTTCTCATTTTTGTGAGGATTTACTTAAGGTTTTAGGTAGAAAACCTTAAGTTGACTTCTGAAAAAAAATAGATTGTAAATGTTAAACTTTATCTTTGAAAGGTTCAAATTTAGTGAATTTGAAAAATACTTAATTGTGGTAAATTAAGATAGTGGAAGTAAACAATTGGGACTGAACCATTATAAATTTTTGAGTCTATTGTTTGCCATTTTTGCTTTAATTTTTTAAACACCAATTAACCCCTCTCTTAGTGATTGTTGATCCTAGCAATCTTGATTATAAAAATTAGTTTGGAATAAACCTGAAAATTTACATATAAATTTTAATTAAATGTGTAATATGTTTCATCAAATTTAATTTAATGTAATTATATATATATATATATATATATAAATTCAATTTTAACTCAATGATATATTATTATAGTTTTTGATTAAAGTAAATATTTTAAAAGACAAATAAATCTAATTATTCTTAGTAAACGTAACATTTTATATACACAAAAAGCAAACTGAAAATGGTGCTATGTTATTAATTTATTATAATTGAGATAAAATCAAATTTATATATATATAAACACTTTTATAAAATCAACATCAATATTCATATATTATGGCAATAACTCAAACTGAAAAACCCTTTTTTATATATAAAAAAACTTAAAAACTTATTAGGTATCAAGCTTGAAAGTAAATTAATTATTGCCAATCCATACTGTGTATTTATTTCTACCATTATTTAATAGTGAACAAGATTATTGTCTGCAAATACAAAGCTGGAAAGTCCCAAAAAGGAAAACCAAGTATGTCGGCTAAAATATCCTTAAAACATCAACGACTAGAACATGCCTCAGGTAAAATGCAAATATTTAAAGCTTGTTTCTAAACCAAAACACACCTTTGTCCTTGTCGCCCTCATCTGGTTCAACATAAAGACACTCCTTCGCCTCCCTCCATATCGCTTTATAGACGGGCATCCCATCGGACTGATAGTATTCCCCCAATATTGGCTTTATCGCCTTGGTGGCCGCCATTGAATGATAGTGAGGCATTGTCGAAAACAAATGATGAGCCACATGAGTGTCGGTTATGTTATGGAAAACCTTGTTTAAAATCCCATAATCTCTGTCCACAGTTGATAAAGCTCCTCTCATCCAGTCCCACTCCGAGGAATCGTAGTGCGGCAAAGATGGGTGAGTGTGTTGCAAATACGTGATCATTACTAAGAAGGCGTTAACCACCAATAATGGCACCCCATAAACGCTAATAACCCAACCTACCCCTTTGGCCAACACGAGACGGTAGAGCGCATAGGCGATGGCGAGGACGCCGGCGTCAGAGATATAGATTTGGAGCCGTTCCCGGTCGGAAAATATGGGGCCGTAAGGGTCATAGTGGCAAGCGAACCTGTCGTAAGGCCGGCCGGCAACGTTGAAAGCTAAGTAAAGCGGCCAACCAAGGGTAAGTTGAATGGTGATTGACAGAAACCGACCCGGTGGATTGTTGAAGTGTTTGGCCCACCATCTTAAACCAGATTTTTTCTTAGGAACGAACACTTCATCCCTTTCGAGGGAACCGGTGTTGGAATGGTGACGACGGTGGCTATATTTCCAAGAGAAATATGGAACTAAGAGAGAAGAGTGGAGGATAAGGCCAACGGTGTCGTCAAGCCATTGATAATCACTGAAAGCATGGTGGCCGCATTCATGGGCTATGACCCAAACGCCGGTCAAAATGCAACCTTGCATGGCCCAATAAAGAGGCCAAGCCACGTAGGAGAGAGGCTGAGGAAGGTTAGGGAAGTAATTGGTGGCCACATAGTAGAACAGAGAGGCCAATATAAAGTCGTAAAGGAGATACGAGAATGAACGTAAAACGGAGCGCTGGAAACAGTGTGGTGGGATGGCTTTCTTGATTTCACTCAGAGTGAAGGGTGGCTTTGAGTATGGAACTCGCTTCAGTGAGTTGAATTCGGGTTTTTTTGGACTCGGTGGAACCGACATTCTGCCTCCAGCACCCATTGTTCCACACCCTGAAAAAATAAATGGATAGTGGAATTGGTTAAAAGAACAAACATGGTATATTGAAAATTTAATAGAAATTTATCTGCTAAATAACCGACTAAACTTATTAGTCTCAACATAATCCACTTCACTAACCATAAACAAACCAAAATTATTATTCTCCATGTTAATTACTCAATTTTAACCTCTAAACCCCTATAACCATAGTAGTTGATAATATACATTTTGATACTTGAACTTGACTATAAAATTTAAATTAGTATTTAAGATTTTTTTGTTCAATTAAGTACTTGAACTTGACTTTAAAGTTTAATTTAGTACCTAAAATTTATTCTAGTCCAATTAAACATCTGAACTTGACTTATTAGTTTGAATTAGTACGTGAATTTGGTTTTAGTCCAAATTAGTATGTACAATAAATGATTTATTTGATTCTAAAAGAAAGACTTGTTTGAACCACTTTGACCTATTAAGCCAAGTTCAAGTACTAATTTTAAACTAAAAATTTAAGTACCAAATTGAACCTTGAGGACAAGTTTAAGTACCCAATTAGATAAAAAAAAATCTTAGGTACTAATTTGAACCTTAAAATATATTTACCTTTTTATAATATCATTAATTATTTTAAATAGTTAACACTGCTAGCTATTTCAATTAAAACACTAAGGTAGATAAAAATCTATACTATTGATTAATACCTTATGTGAGTTGATATTATAAATCAATTCGACATCAACTCAAATAATAACTAAAATATCACTACTTCACAATGTGTTTTTGCCTTTTTTCTTTTGTCTTTTATATAGAACACAAATCCTCTGCCCCATGCACTTGCCCCCTCCGTGTCCCTCGTATACCTTTTTTTTTCATTTTATATCCCATAAGCATTAACTAAAATTAAAAATTATCTTTTCAATTTTATATTAATTGTAAAAGAATTAAAATTGATAAGAAATAAAAATTTAAACCAATTGACCATATATATTTTAATTTATAGAAAAAATATAAATAATCTAATATATTGAATTTTGATAAGATAGTTCTTAAATTAAATCTACAACATTAAACTAAAATTTTTTTATTAGTACAAAATTCATATCAATGGAAAAGATTGCTTTTCGGGTATAATGAGTTTATTAAGTTTGAAATAAAATTTATAACTTGTAAAATTTCAAAATCATTTAAAATTTAAATCTAAGCTTATTTGACCTAAATTAATTTGAATATAAAAATTTAAGTATACAAAATTTTGATTTCAAGAAAATTTGTGCCAAAGAATATCTAAAATGAGCTGATTCAAGCTTGAGATAATTCAAAATTGAAATAATTCAAATTCGAAGACAATCAAATTTAGATCCGCTCGAATTTGTTGGGAGGGTACCACTATGTGGGAATCCCTCAAAATCTGCCATGCTTTATGGCATTTTTTTTATTTCCTTTTGTTCCTTTTTTTTTTTTACGTGATTTATGGGCAGCCAATTTTAAATGAGAGAGAGAGAGCAAAAATCAGATTTTAAGAGATTTTCAAGAGGGAGAAAAAGAGAAAAGCAGAGAGCTTTGAAGCAGAATTTTCTCATTTGCAGTTGTGATCATCTCTTCGATCGGAGATCCATCCGTGGTTCGATTGAGCTGATTTTTGGACAGCAGCTAGACGACAAGGTGTTCTTGACTTTGAACGGTCGGATTTTTCATCCGAGTCCTATAGCGTCAGAAATACCCGTTTTACAGCAGCTTCGATTTTGGTGATGTTCTCCATTTTTTTCTCTCTTTGCTAAAGATTACATATTGTTAGCCTTGTTGGAGTTGAATGCTTGTTGTAGGCTTGATATTGTAATTTTGTAGCTGAACATTTGATTATAGTGGAGCTTTTGATCGGACTCTAAAGTCCGTGTTTTTACCCTTGATTTAGAGGGTTTTCCACGTAAAAATATCGGTGTCTCTATTTATCATTTTGTTGTGGTTGCATTGGTTGATTTGTGGTTGATAGGTTGCTAGAGAACATATTTTTGTGCTATTGTGCTTGCCATAATATTTGACAAGAGTTATAGGAGAGAAAGAACACGGTTTTGCTTAGCTTTGTTTGGTTGTTCGGTTTCTTCCCAACAAAGCTGGTATCGAGCTCGGTTATTACATCAAATAATTATGGAAATCAATACAAGCAAGATGATTATGTTGAATGGCACAAATTATCAACTTTGGCGGAATAAAATGAAGGACTTGTTGTTTGTGAAGGCTCTGCATCTTAGGTATTTGCTACTCAAAACCCGATTCAAAAGTGATGAAGAATGGGAATTTGAGCATCAACAAGTATGCGGCTTTATTCGCAATTTGTTGAAGAAAATGTTTACAACTACATTGATCGGAGACACATGCTCGAACATTGTGGGAGAAGCTTGAAAGCTTGTATGCTTGAGATCGGGCAATAACAAGTTATTTTCTTTGAAGAAAATGATGGCGTTGAAATACAAAGAAGGAACGTCTATAGTGACCATGTGAGTGAATTTGAGCGTGATGAATCGGTTGCTTGGTATGGGTGTCAAATTTGATGACGAGATTTTAGGGCTTTGGTTGCTTGCTACTCTCTGGGACTCTTGGGAGACTTTTCGGTTTCGCTCATTAATTACGCCCCAAAGGGTATTATTACCTTGGATTTGGCTAAGAGTGGTGTGTTGAATGAAGAGGTCAAGACGATCTCGTGGTTCTACATCACGGTCCGAGGTGTTGGTTCTGAGAACAGGGAAGGAACAGAGACAAAGATGGAAAGAGTAGAGATAAAGGCGAAGCAAGTCAAGATCGAGATACAAGAATCTTGAGTGTCATCATTGTGGTAAGAAAGGCCATATCAAGAAATATTGCTTCAAGTGGAAGAAAGAGAACAAAGGTGGTGATAAATCGATCGGAATGATGATGAAAAATTCGAGCGTGTTGCTATCATTACTCGTGAAGATCATTGGTCATTCGTGATGAGAATTTGGTCAACCTAGCATGTGACGAGACTAGTTGGGTGATTGATCTTGGTGCATCACTTCATGCCACGTCGAGGAAGGATTTCTTCACATCTTATACTCTGGTAATTTTGGGGTATTGAAGATGGGTAATGACGGTTTGGTTACGGTTGTTGGTATGGGAGATGTTCACTTGGTGAGTAACAATGGAACAAAGTTAATTCTCAAGGATGTCGGACACGCACGGATATTCGTTTGAATTTGATCTCTGCAGAAAGCTTGATGATGAGGATTCGTAACACCTTGGTGAAGAAGGCGGTGGAAGGCGACTAAAGGCTCCTTGGTTGTGGCTCGAGGAAAGAAGAGCTCAAATTTATATTTGATGCAAGCTTGACTTCTCGAGAGACAGTGAATGTGACGGTGAATCACGACTCAAGCGAGTTGTGGCATAAACGACTTAGTCACATGAGTGAGAAGGGGCTTAATTATTTAGCGAAGAAAAATCAAGCTGTCAAGTTTGAAGAATGCTACATCGAAGGATTGTGCTCATTGTCTAGCAAGCGGTAAGCAGAGAAGAGTTTCTTTTAGAAGCCGTCCTTCTCATAGAAGATCGAGTTGCTAGAGTTGGTTCATTCGGATGTTTGTGGTCCGATAAAAGTAAGGTCACTTGGCGGTGCACTTTATTTTGTGACTTTCATTGATGATGTTCGAGAAAGCTATGGGTTTACACTTTAAAGTCTAAAATCAAGTCTTTGAGGTGTTTAAAGCAGTTTCAAGCATCGTTGAAAGGAAGCAGGGAAGAAGTTGAAGTGCATTCGTCTCGATAATGGTGGCGAGTACAGAGGCCATTTCATGAGTATTGTCTGCTGACGGGGAATCGACATCAGAGAACACCACCAAAGACTCCACAGTTAAATGGGTTAGCTGAAAGAATGAACCGAACATTGATTGAGAGAGTCAGATGTTTGTTATCAGATTCAAAGCTGCCAGGATCATTTTGGGCTGAAGCTTTGAATACAGTGACACATGTGATAAATTTGTCACCTAGTGTTCCTTTGCGGTGATGTGCCGATAGAGTTTGGTTTGGCAAAGATGTGTCATATGATCACCTCGTGTGTTCGGTTGTAAAGCATTTGTTCATGTTCCAAAGGATGAAAGATCCAAGTTGGATGCCAAGACTCGACAATGCATCTTCATTGGTTATGGTCTAGATGGTGAGTTTGGTTATAGACTCTATGATCCCGTTCAGAAGAAACTCGTGAGAAGCAGAGATGTTGTCTTCATTGAGGATCAGACCATCGATGACATTGATAAGACGGAGAAAGCGAATTCACAAGATAGTGGTGATTTGATCGATGTGAATCCGGTTCCCCTAAACTCTTCACGGATCCTATCCGGGATGATGTGCATGGTGATGTTCTTGATGACCATCGGGATATAGGTGACTTTGATGCTCCCATGGATGATGTTGTGAATGATCAACAACAAGCACCTGTAGCTCCACCAACAGTTCCACTTCGAAGGTCTTCCAGAGATCGACGATCTTCTGTCAGATATTCTTCTGATGAATATGTTCTTTTGAGTGACGGGGGAGAACCTAAATGTTATGAAGAGGCTATGGAGAGTGAATGCAAAGATCAGTGGGTTGAAGCGATGAAAGACGAACTTCAATCCTTGCATGAGAACCATACCTTTGAGTTGGTAAAATTGCCCAAAGGCAAAAGAGCCTTGAAGAATCGGTGGGTTTCTGAGGTTGAAGCAAGAAGAGAAGTCTTCATCTCCACGATACAAGGCTAGATTGGTCGTCAAGGGTTATACTCGAAAAAGGGGTTGATTTTGAAGAAATATTTTCTCCGGTTGTGAAGATGTCCTCTATCGAACTATCTGAGTTTGGCGACTGTTATGACTTAGAAGTTGAACAAATGGATGTGAAAAGCGCTTTTCTTCATGGTGACTTAGAAGAAGAGCTTTACATGGAGCAACCAGAGGGGTTTGTTGCACAAGGGAAAGAAGACTATGTGTGCAGATTGAAGAAGAGCTTGTATGGTTTGAAGCAAGCTCCAAGGCAATGGTACAAGAAATTTGAGTCTGTTATGGGGGAGCAAGGCTACAAGAAGACTACTTCTGATCATTGTGTATTTATTAAGAGATTCTCTGGTAACGATTTTATAATTCTTTTGCTCTATGTTGATGACATGCTTATTGTTGGTCGAATGCTTCTAGAATTAAGAAGTTGAAGCAAGAGTTGAGTAAATCCTTTGCAATGAAGGATTTGGGGGCAGCAAAGCAAATTCTTGGCATAAAGTTGACACGTGATAGAAAGGCCAAGAAATTATGGTTATCACAAGAGAGGTACATCGAGAAAGTACTTCAAAGGTTCAGTATGGACAAAGCTAAAGCGGTGAGCACTTCCTTTGCTACGCACTTGATTGAGTATTAAGCATAGTCCTTCCACGAAAAGGAGAAGGAAGAGATGCAGAAAATTCCTTACTCTTGGTGGGAAGTCGATGTATGCAATGGTTTGTACGAGGCGGACTTGGCTTATGCCGTTGGTACAGTCGATCGTTTTCTTTCTAATCCAGCAGAGAGCATTGGAATGCGGTGAAGTGGATTATGAGATATCTTCGTGGCACTTCCAACATGAAACTTTGTTTGATAATGAGAAACCTATTCTTGTTGGTTATCTGATTCGGACATGGTAGGAGATATTGACTCGAGGAGATCTACTTGAGTTACTTGATCACTTATGCGGGGAGCTGTGGCATGGCAATCAAGATTGCAAAAGTGTGTTGCATTGTCTACCACTGAATCGAGTTCATTGCGACAACAAGGCGTGCAAGGAGATGCTTTGGATGAAGAAGTTTATGCATGAGCTCGGTTTTACTCGGAAAAGTATGTCTGTATTGTGATAGCCAGTGCTATTCATCTTGGTAAGAATCCAACTTTTCATGCTAGATCTAAGCATATTGATGTAAGGTACCATTGGATACGAGATGTTCTTGAAGCTAAGTGTTAGAGCTTGAGAAGATACATCTTGATGATAATGGTGCTGATATGTTGTGAAGGCTCTACCAAGAGGAAAATTTGAAGCATGTTGTTTGATCTCGGTATGGAGGCATTCCCACATAGTCGGAGGGGAGATTTGTTGGGAGGGTACCACTATGTGGAATCCTCAAAATCGCCATGCTTTATGGCATTTTTTATTTCCTTTTGTTCCTTTTTTTTTACGTGATTTATGGGCAGCCAATTTTAAATGAGAGAGAGAGAGCAAAAATCAGATTTTAAGAGATTTTCAAGAGGGAGAAAAAGAGAAAAGCAGAGAGCTTTGAAGCAGAATTTTTCTCATTTGCAGTTGTGATCATCTCTTGATCGGAGATCCATCCGTGGTTCGATTGAGCTGATTTTGGACAGCAGCTAGACGACAAGGTGTTCTTGACTTTGAACGGTCGGATTTTTCATCCGAGTCCTATAGCGTCAGAAATACCCATTTTACAGCAGCTTCGATTTTGGTGATGTTCTCCAATTTTTTTTTTCTCTCTTTTGCTAAAGATTACATATTGTTAGCCTTGTTGGAGTTGAATGCTTGTTGTAGGCTTGATATTGTAATTTTGTAGCTGAACATTTGATTATAGTGGAGCTTTTGATCGGACTCTAAAGTCCCGTGTTTTTTACCCTTGATTTAGAGGGGTTTTCCACGTAAAAATATCGGTGTCTCTATTTATCATTTTTGTTGTGGTTGCATTGGTTGATTTGTGGTTGATAGGTTGCTAGAGAACATATTTTTGTGCTATTGTGCTTGCCATAATATTTGACAAGAGTTATAGGGAGAGAAAGAACACCGGTTTTGCTTCCGCTTTGTTTCGGTTGTTCGGTTTCTTCCCAACAGAATTCACTAGTTTGTCAACTTTAATAAGTGGAAGAAAATACTAGTAAATATTTAAAAGTTAAAACAGTTAATATTGAGATCAGTTTTGTTCAAAAGAGTTGTATGTTTTTCTTAGTATCAAGAGTAAATATATATGTGTATATATATATTCCTCGTCAATTTAAACTGGGTTGTCTTTAAATTTAGATTATTTTAAATTTAGATGAGTTCGAAAATATTTTTGAGTTTATATTTTCTTGAACTCATTTTTTAAATTTAGATTTTTCAGATCTGAATCAATTCAAATAAAATAACCTTAATGACTTTGATGTTTTATAAATTATACATATTTTTATTTTAAATTTAATAAACTCATTATATTATTTTTATTTCGAATGTAATAAACTCTATCATATCAGAAAAACAATCTTTCCAATTGATTTAAGTTTTTGAATTATTAAAAAAAGTAATTTAATGTTATAGATTTAATTTAAGAACTATCTTATCAAAATTGATCTATTAGAATATTTATATTTTTAATTTAAATATATATAATGAATTGATTTAATTTAATTTATTTCTATTTTATTATTATAATTTTTATTTTTATTTTATCAATTTTAATTCTTATATAATTAATATAAAATTTAAAAATAATTACAATTTTAATCAAAGCTTATAAGATTTCCTTTAAAATAAAAAATATATATTACGTGGCGTAAATTTATTAAAGAGGCATAGACCTAATGAGATTTATTTAAATCTTTTAAAGCATTTCAATTAAAATTTTATTTATTTTTTATCAGGTTTATAGATATAAACTTTGAACTCATTACCTTAACATAGATTTTTTATGTATGTATGTTTGTTTAGATGATGCTTTAAAAAATCCACATAAGCGTTTTAAACAAAATAACTAACCTGATTTATTAAAATAAAATATTAAATTAAAATATAAAGATTAAATCATAAATTTAAACATAATAGAGAAAAAATGATAATATATCTTAATATGACATCTTAGTCCAAATAACTAATACCATTAAAAATTCTTTACATAATTTTGGTTTTTTTAAGAAAAGATAGTTAAAATCATAATATAATGATAAATTAGTAAAATAGTTATTTAAATGATGATAATTTTACTTTTAAATGATAGATAATTTTGGATTTCTTTGTTTTAAATATTCACATCACCCAACTAATGAAATTTTTCAACGAAGTTATTTGCTCTAAGTTATAACATTAATTATAATAATAGGATGATCACATTATGTAAAATTAAAAATATAAACTAAATCTCCATAATCAGGTTAGTACATGGAAGAAATCATAATTTAACCAATTTTCTACTGTGAATATTAAAAATTTTCAATGTGAATCCAAGATCTGCAGAGCAATAGAACTTGGAATTTAAAAGGAAAAACGTATTCAAGTACTACTAAGAAGAAAATAAAGGACTAGACTTGTTACGCGAATTTCATATTGTCGTTATTTCAAGGCTAGGAATGGCCCAAAACTATAGTAAATCAATAATTGCACATCATCAATTACTACTATTATAATACTCATTATTAAAGACCCATAACCTGATTGGGTTCGGGTTGGATTTTACACGATTCGCATATCGAGTTGGCATGACACTAAAGGTTCGCATCGCACATAAGATCGCGCGATGTGGGTTCACACGCCACTACATAGGTGAACCCCCATCGTATAAACACGTGTTAAACTTAGAGTATGGTACGAGTTAGCATGCATGGAACCTACCAAGGATATCACATCAATGAACAATAACCATATATAAATACATAGCTTTACCATCTAAATAGGAGAGAGAGAACACTCAACAATTTGGTACAGTGAGCATAGACGAACTTTCGGTTTTCAGATTTTCAGATTGCTAAAAAACCAAAATGGCTCATCCCAATGAGAATTTCCCCATGAAAAATTTGACAAGACAAACAAAAGGTTCTGGCGCTGGTAATTAACCTAGTGAGATGGATCTTTTTGTTGGTTGGTTTGCTAATCAACTAGAAAATTTGGGTAACTCAGCCCATGCATGTACCTCCAACTCTTTCGATCTCAACATTCCTTTTAGTCAAGAAGCATCACCACAATAGTTATGCGCTCTGCAGGAGCAGTTAAGGTTGATGAAGGAACAGATGGTTTTACAAAGTACTAGGTTTGAACAGCGATAAACATTTCAGCAAGAATTGTTAAGACAAAATGAAAGTTGAAAAGGAAGATGCAGTCTGACAATTATGATCTTCAAGATAACGTCATGCTCGCCTAGAAGGAGGATGTAGGGGCACATGCAAAGCCATGGCAGAATGAAATGGATGCTCTGCATAAAGATGTTGCGGGCTTTGCATCCACTGGATTCTGAAGTAACGACTATGGGCTTACCAACCAAGTTCAAAGTTCCAAAGGAAATGTTCGAAGGAAGAAGTGATCCTCAAGCACATCTCATGTAGTATAATGATTATACGAATATGCTAGGGGCCTCTAATGCCGCGAAGTGCAAGGGCATCTCAACAACCCTTAAGGGAAGTGCAAAAGATAGTTATGTCTCTCCCACAGGGCCAAAGTTTTTCACAATTAGGTTAGATGTTCTTGGGAAAATTCCAGGCTCATAGAACAATAATGAGCACTCCTATGGGTTTAATGTCAGTAAAGCAGAATGATGGAGAATCCTTATAGGATTATGTTAAACGTTTTCTTGCAGCAATGTTAAATACCAAAAATTTGGAGGATTAGTGGGTCATTGATGTTTTTATCATGGGTATTCAAAATGAGCACGTGCAATACTCGTTTATTGATAATAAGCCACAGAGTTTGCCAGATTTGTATAAGAGGGCCCATAAGTTTGTTGAAGCAGAGGAAATTAATAGAACGACTTGTAGCACATTCCAAAGAGATGACATATAGTTTAGAAACTGGGAAGGGATTCATAATCGTTAAGGTCTACCTTAAAATTTACACGTACAAAGTGAGGGACAACAGTGGAGTTATTCGCATAATGAATCGTCGAGAGTATTTCAAATATCTCAACCTAAACATACAAGAAGGAAGGTGTGCCCTTCATGGAAGATTTGAAACTTATACTCCATTAAATGATACTCATTCCTATATTTTTAGCTAGGCTAAAAGTTTGGGCATCTTGCCAAGTCTTCCACCCATACGACGTAATGTATCGAGGTCAAACTCGAGGGATAAGTGTAATTTTCACAACGACGGAGGACATAAGATTGAGGATTGCTCTTCTCTAAAGGATGCTATTGAAGAAGTGATTATGAATTACGAGCTAAAAGATTTTATAGCTCAAGATATTACTCCGTCAGGTTAGAGTTTGCTAGGTGAGGACAATGGCAAGCAAAAGGTTATAGGAACAATACATGTGATAATTGTTACAAACGAAGACTAGGCGACCTTTAACACAAAGAGAAAGGCTCACATTAGAAGCGTAATGTCAGTCAGCTCACCAAAAAGGGTTGCGTTAACAAGAAAAATGGAAGGTGGAATTTAATGATGAAGATGAAAGCATGATGTGTGATGAAGAAGGAAATGACCTAATGGTTGTGTAGCAATTATAATAGGGTTTAAGGTGAAGAGAATATTTGTTGATAGTGGCAGTGATATAGAGTTGTTAACTTGGGATGCTTACCAGAAAATGAGGTTGAAAGAGCAAGCTTTAAGGAGGGGCAAGTCTATTGTATAGTTTTACGAACCATTCTATCGAGTTAAAGGAATGCATTACTTTACCCGTTACATTGGGGGACGACGAACACACCACGACGAAATATGTATAGTTCTTTGTGGTAGACCATCCAATGACCTATAATATCAGTTTTGGGCGTCCCATCATGAGAATGGCTAAGATAATGGTTGCACCATTCTGTATGAAGATTAAGTTTCCTAGAAGAACAAGGACAAGCTTTATGAAATTTGATCAACGAGCAACTAGACAGTGTCACTTGTTATCAATCAAGCAAACACGTGAACAAGTGCTGCATGGGCAATTTTCATGACAAACAAGAGTGGTTGGTCAAGTTTTGGATTTGGATAGTTTGGATGTTAGAGGTGAGGAAAGAATTAAGAAGCCAGAAGGGGTAGAGGTCACAAAAACTTTACAGTTATTCTATGATAATACGGACAAGTTTGTGAAAATTTCTTCAACATTGGCAGAGGAGGAAAAAGAAGACTTGATTCAGTATTTAAGATTGAATTCTAATGTTTTTGCGTGGTCGACTGCAAATATTCCTGAGGTGGATCCTCAAATGGTTGTTCATAGCTTAATTGTGTTTCTCGAGGTTAAACCAATTAAGTAGAAAAAAAAAATTACTCTTCTGGTAGTAGAGGCCATAAAACAGAAGGTAGGGAAACTACTTCCAGCGAAGTTCATCACAGAGGTGGTGTATCCTGATTGGGTTCGAATGTAGTGATGGTGAAGAAAGCTAATGGAAAATGGAGAATGTGTATTGACTTCACCAACCTTAACAAAGCTTGCCTCAAGGACAATTTTCATTTACCCTCGATTGATAAGTTAGTAGATGCGTCCTCGGGACATAAGTATATTAGTTTTGTGGATGCATTTTCGGGTTATAACCAAATTCTATGACCTCAAAAGATCAAGATAAAATAAACTTTATCATAGAAGAATGTTTGTTTTGCTATTGAGTTATATCTTTTAGTTTGAAAAACGCAAATGTAACTTACCAGAGATTATTTAACAAACTTTTCAGAAAGCAAATTGCGCACAATAAGGTTTACGTTAATGACATGTTGGTAAAGAGCTCTAATCTAATGGGCATGTTCAGGATTTGTCAAAGGCTTTTTCTGTTTTGCGAGCTCATGGCATGAAATTAAGCTTGGAGAAATGTGTTTTCGATGTAAAAGCGGGCAAATTCTTAGGCTTTTTGGTTTTAGAGAGAAGGATAAAAGCGAACCTAGAAAAGATTCGAGCTATTTTGGATATGCCTCCTCTGAGAACTAGCAAGGATATTCAGTGTTTAGCAGGGAGGGTGGTTACGCTCAACAAATTTCATCTCCAAGATGGCAGACAAATGCTTAGGTATATACGAGCTCAGGTATAAAAACGTATATACGAGTTCAGGTATTAATCCGCAGACCTAATTTGCGGGTATGAGTTCATAGACATGAAGCCACAAGTGTGAATTCATAGGCATATGTCTAGTGTATGGTAGACAAGTATATTTTCATAAAGGTTTTACACCTAGTATAATTCTGCAACGGGGAAATCCACCTAGACTTACCGTAACACATGTTCGCAGAGAGTGAAGACGAACTGCCTATTTGAGCGAAGTGTATTTATGCGTGTTGTTTAGTATAAGTCTGTAGTGGGTAAATCCACCTAGACTTACGTAACACATATGTTCGCAAAAAGTGAAGGTGAACTGTCTGAGTGAAATGTATTGTATGCGTGTTGCTTATATTTATACGTGAATTGTTTAACATATTAGTTGGCTTTATGTGTGAATTATATTCCACGCAAGCTGTATGTATGGGTAAGCAAACATCATGTGAACTCGCTGAGTTCATCTTGAACTTACCATGTTTCTTGATTTATTTTTATCAGGTAACAAAAGCTATTTTGAACTTTGGGGGAGGGACAAAGCCAGAATATTTTGTTTCTAGTGTTAGCCTAGCAACTTTTGGGATTTAACATGTATATATTAAGGCGATCTATAAGCTTTGCTCATGAATTGTAAATTTTGAAAGACTTGTTTCAACGATGATGTGTATGTAATTAATATTGTGCACATAAATGAGGAAATATTTATAAGAGTAGTATTCATTTCGGTCTAAAGCGTTGTGAATAGCACACGAAGTAACAAAATATTTAAAACTTAGGCAATAAGTACGCCAAGTCTAAAGTGATAAGTCTAAATATAAATAGTAGATTTAATTGACCTTTTTTTTTTAAAAAAATTATTATATTTCTCTCTAATTATTTTATGTATTTTAGCATATGTTATTTAATATGTATATTGTACTATTATATATTATTTACAATTTTAAATTAAAACTATTAATGAAAAATGAGGTAAAGTAATATGAATAGGAATCGCAATGACAATGGCAATGGCAATTGGACAACGCAGGATGATTTTTTGCTCATCTCAACCATTCAGATTTTTATGCCTCCTAGTCTCCAACCTGATTTTATTTTAAATGTTAACACTTAAATTTGATAAAAAAAAATTTCTCCATAAATTATAATTAAAATATAAAAATAAATCTAAATTTAAAAAGATATATTCAGGTAATTTTTAAGCAATGCACACGACCCTACGCCGAACATCTATAGACCTACTATAAAGAAAATCCCATTGCATGGGATTGCTTAATTTAAAACTGAGGGGCTTACAGATTTTGACACATATGTAATGCCATTAACTATTAATTTGAGGTTAGTTAAAATAAATTATGATGGAGGAAAAATGAGAAATTGTTTTATGTTTTTATATCAAGCTATTTTTTCGTTTATTTATTTATATATATTAATATTTTATTTTATGTATATATTTTACATGTTTATATATTCATATTATATTCATTTTACTTTTGTATATTTTAATTATTTTCTAAATGTAATGTCTTGATTTTTCAAAATTATTAATGTTATTCACTTGAGAAAAAAATTATGTGCATTGTTGTGTTGAAATTTATTACATATTTTTTATAATTAATTTTAGTGATTCATTTTTAAAATATATTTATGTTCATGATGTATTCACATTTGTATTTTTTTCAGAGTATTATAATTTTACATAAATTTTAACATAAATAATTCGTTTTATATAGATTTTGACATGATCATATATTCATATTTTTGTTAATATTTTTGTTTCATGTCATGTATAAATTATTTTTCTCAAATTGTGTTTAAATCATATCTTAATTAATCTTATATTCTGTATATTTATTAAATTTTTAACTCTAATTTCATTATTTTAACTTCTTTTAAACATTTTCTTAAGAATTGGATTATTATACATATTTTATAGGCTATATTGATATAACTTATACAAATATTATATTCAAAACATTAATCTAATTTTCGAAACAATACCAATTATCTATACGCATATAATACAATCCATAAAAGCATAGTTTTTTTTTTTTTTTTCTGGACAACTCATTATGGTTGAACAATTGGCCTTATAATTTGGAGGAGTTTGTTTAAAACTTTTGAAATACTTTTGGGTAATATATAATGATTTTAATGTTATTTTTGTATTAATTGTGATTTAATTTAGAGAAAATTTTTCCTATGATGTTCTATTCTAATTCTTATTATATTTTGTATAGATTATAATTATAATTTATTTTTGCATAATTTAATATAGTCAGTGGCAGGATGTTAATTTTGGGTTAAATTAAAATTAGATATGTTACGTAATAATCAATTTAAACATATAAATAATTAATTTAAAATAAATTTCCATCAATATCTTTTAATGACACTTTTAATACACTTAATAAAACAAAATAAAAGCTATTGGTACATATCGTAAAACAAGTTTCAAAGATTCAAAATATATGAAAATTTAAAAAAAACATACCTTATACTTAAAATTTGGAGGAAAAAATAATGAAGAATTTTTTTTCTTTTCTTGCTACACACCAATATGAAGGAGAAAGATTGATAAAAGCCTGTTTATTTTTCTTTTCTTTATATATATTATTATATTACTTATAAAATACTATTATTTTAAGTAAAATATTAAATTATTATTATTTAACAAAAATATAATTTAAAAGTTATCATAAGTAATTTAATTTCTTCAAGAAGATTTTTCTTTGTTTTTATTAAGAATAAAATTTTAATATTATTTTAATACAATAAAAATATTAAAGAGGCCTACTTATATTTTAAGGAGGGCTATAATATATATATAAAAGGAGAAATTGTAAAAATCTTAAACCTTAAAGCAGATACTTATATTTTTGGGAGAGCCTATATTTACAAACAACTAAATTGAAAAAAAATATTTAAACTTTGGGGCCATAGCCCCCTTGGGCCTTTACTTGGCTCCTCCATTAAGTATAATTTAAAGGAATTATCATCGTTTTAGAAATAATATATCTTTCATATCTATTTTACCATTTATAGATATTGACCCTTTCAAGGTTCGTGAATAGCTTTTTAATAGGTATTTAAAATTTTTTTTCCAATAATATCAACTCCTAAATTTGAATTTAAATTTTTTTCTTATGAATACAATGTATTTTACTATTATAGCCATTATTTATTGATAAAAATATTATCGAGTTTTTATTTAAAGTATTATAAATTTATTCAAAATTTGAAACATAACTAATTAATATTAATACATTCATGTTACATTATTGCACCTTAAAAAATTATTATTAATTAATAAAATTTTATATAAATTGAAATTCTAGTTTTAATGAATTCCACTGCCGTTAGTTTTGCCAGGTTTGGCGATAAAAGTAATCTACACGACCCTACTCATGCTTTTCATATTAGTATCTATGCATGAAAAATGTTTAATATATTTTTACTAGAGTAAAATTAAGAATTGTCAAGTATATCACATATTACTTTAGTTGAAATGATTTTTTATACAGTAATTTTTAAAGAAACAGTGGTTAGAATGTTGGTACGTATATTTGTTCTGACATATAACTTATATTATATTTATACATATTTAAAACTAAAAATAACAAGCACAGTCTATGATTGCACCCTGAGGAGCAGGCACACCCATAACGACACTGCATTTTAGAAAAGTATGTGTTAAATCAAGGGATGCAGTCACCGTGACCAAAATCAAACTGTCATCAAATCACAGCGCTGCCACAGATCACTTCTTACCCAAGTAGTGGTTGGTTTATTCATAATTTTTAATAGAAAAATCATTCACGAGTCGATTTATAGACTTGTAGTTTAAAGTTAAAAGTGTTAAACAATAAAAAGAATCAGCTGATATTGTTCATCAGTATCCGGCAAGTGGCAAATATAATTAAATCAAGTTGAAAACTACAATCGAAAATTCCAGAAAAAAGACTGCCAAAAAATTACAATGAAGATAATGACAATAACATGTTTTTATTTTTATTTTCATTAAATCGTCTTGTCCATTTTTTTATAACCGGATTCGCATAATATTCTTTTTAATAGAATTTTTGGATTTCATCATCGGAATCAGTAGGATATGCCTTTGATGATGCATTTTGATACCTTTGTAAAAAATGATCCGTGTACTTGAATAAATAGAATCTTCTTAATATGCTTATATAGAAAAAAAATCGATTTGTGTAAAATTAATTAAATATGAAATTAAGCAAAAGAGAACACTCACTTACCTCCAAAAAAAAAAAAAAAAAAAAAAAAACATGTTCATATCTGAATGAAAGAATAAATCAGCTACTACTCAAGTTATAACTGTTCTTTCAATAAACAATAACTAATATATCATTAACCAAAACTTTAGAAGACAAGTTTTGTTATTCTTTACTATTAATAGATTTCATAATTTCTAATAAAAAATAAGCGAAAGTAAAAGGTTGAGTTTATGAATGCAAAATAAAGTTAAAAAAAAAAAACAGAAAAGGAGATGGAAAACAAGTTAAAGATCTGTGGTTTAATAACGGCATTGATCAATGAAAAGCACACTAAGATCCAAAAATTGAGGTGTTCCGATTCGGGCTAAAGAGATATGGAAAATCAAATAAGTCTTAACTAAAACTTCAAAATGTAAGCTCAAATAAACAAAAAGAACACAAAAAATCAATCACTTTCGAAATAAATCTAACGATCAAAACAACAAATGAAAAATATCAACAAAATATAAAATAGAAACAATAATTAAATGGCTAAGTAATGAAAAAAGAATACCTTAAAATGGAGATTGAAAATCACTCTATTATCTTCGTGGCTTCCTCGCTGTCTCTTTAAGATGAAAGAAATGCGTGGCTCTTAAAAATAGACGGCCGAAGTGAAGAGCGAAGGCCTTTATTTAAGCTTTGGCTTTCCCTCCTTGAAATGTGGGGGGACCCAGTATCGGCATTTTCCCCATACAAATGCCGTTTGAATTTTCTACCTTATACGTCTCTACGTCAGAATGGCAGTACCGTGGCATAGGAGATATTACCAAGGGACAGCCTGTGGACTGTGTAGGGCCGTGTTACGTATTATATTTTAACCGAATTAATCTATTGGAATCACGTGATCAAGGGACTATCCGTATACTGTGTGCTATGAGAGGCCGCCGAATTTAGCATGAGCCACGAAAAGTATAGGATTGACACACTCGTGCTCAATAATAAAGTAAGTAAAAAAAGTGTACATTTTAAAAGTTTAAAATCTCATAAAAATTATGACTTTTGATGTTAATATTGTAAATCTCAAATTTTAAGGTAATATTTAAATTTAGAAAAATAACTTAATAAATTTTAATTTTGAAAATGGACTTATCATGTTTGATTCTTTAATGTCTTAAAGTTTAAACAATCAATGCACAATTACCTATGAATTTAATCTAAAACACATCAATGATAATCACAAATCAATAAGAATTTATTTTAATAATAATATGAGAAAATTACTTAAGCACAAAGCATAATTCAGGGATTTTTCAAATAATCATATAAATAACCTCTCCACACTTGAGATGTACATTATCCTCAATATACAAACAAATATAATCACAATATAAACAGAATATCATAAGAGGGAAAAAACTAAAACTGTCCTGAATAATGGATGAAATTCTCAAAATAGTGAAAAACGGAATGGTAGACAAAGCTAAACGTAAAGCATGATTCTGAGCAACTGATTAGAAAATAAACACAAATACTGAAGAGGATTAAAGGATTAAAACTCGATTAGGAACAATATTTAGAAAGAAAAATATAGTTCAAAATATAAAAATAAAAATAAAAATAAAAATAAAAATAAAAATAAAAATAAAAATAAAGACAAATGGACTCAATGGTCCTCATCATCAGACTCGTGAGTCATCAGCACTGGAGGAGAAATATGAAAATGCTGAAGTAATAACCCTTACCCGTATTTGACGTCGAAACCGAGTACGAGGCATTATTGGGCTTAACTTACTTACTCATACATAATCGGGCAATGAACTTTCTTTTCAACTTAAACTTTTTCATTTAAACTCTTAACTTCCTTATTATGGGTCTACGAGACCAAACCCGAGACTAAACCGGAAACTTTCAAACACTTAGAAATTTTTTACTCAAATAGGGCCATACGCTAGTATGGATATGGACACGTCCGTGTGGGCAAGCCGTGTGGTCTCACACGCCCATGTCCATTGTCCGTGTGGATTTTATTTTTCATTTCGAACCTACAAGGGTTTTCACACGGCTTGGCACATGCCTGTGTCTATGGTCCGTGTCCCTCACACGGCCATGACACGTCCGTATCTTAGCCCGTGTGTGAAAACTTTGACATTCTGTTTATGATGTCAGTAGACACTTGGAGGCACACGACCTAGTCACACGCCCGTGTGCTGGCCCGTGTGACGAACTGAATTTTTCAAAAATTAGATGCAGAGGATACACGACCTATTAACACGCCATCGGGGCTGACCGTATGTCTCACACGGCCTAAAGACACGCCCGTGTGTCTACCCGTGTGGAGAATTTCAAGGCTATTTTTCAAGCCATTTTGCCACCCTCACTTGTACACATTCACACAACATTTCATATCATTCTCATACCATCATTTATAATATTTATTTATCACATTTAGTCCATGTTAACCATACTAACTTCACATTCATGAGAGAGCACTAACACATGCATAAATATATAACCAACATAAGCCATCATCCTTGGCTATATACAATTGAATCATAAACCATTTTAAGCCAACATATTTGGCTACGTTAACAATGACTTAATTAATCAAAAGATAAGATCCCTGTACATGCCATATCTCAAGAAGGCTTGAATACTTATACCCAAAGTGACTGCTTGATAGTGTGAAAACATCTCCGGCGATCTCCAACCCGAGCTAGTTAAATTAACCTATAAAAGATAGGAAAGGGAGAGGAGTAAGCAATAAAGCTTAGTAAGTTCGTATGCAAATAGTAAACAACTATTACCATTCATTTATTTTACTCAACCACAAAGGTATTATAATACAATTTGCATTTAAACTCATGATTACCACTTAATCATTCATAACGCTCACTCTTTTGTCTTATAAATACCATTTACATTTATTGGTATTAGCCGTAACATCATAGTCTCTTCATTATAACTTATCACATTCTTTAGTAAGTTATTTCCATCCTCTTAATCACATGCTCATCATTTATGAGGGATCATAGTTTCCACATTTGGTTTAACCACCTTTTATTTGTCGAAGCTCGTATTATACTATATTCTCATGGTGACTTTATCCGGCATCTATGCATGCCTTTCCTCTCTCTCATACTCAATGAATCATAATTTAATCATATACATTAATCTATATCACAATCCAAATTAGGCTCATAAGCCTGACATATGGTCATCTTCAAATCTTGGAATTCATCGATTCATAATAAATGGAGATTATTGACCTTAAATTATTAATATCTCACAAGCATAACTTATTCGTATACATTCTTACCAAAAATTCATCATATACTAATTTCACTTCATATGAGTTCTAGGTACATACCTGTACCAATCGTGACATAGCCACATACTTTCTCGTTTGCAACATACCTGTTGAATCACTCGGAATGCTAAATGATACTCGTGAGTCTCATACATATGATATCGTATCAACGCCATATCCCCGATATGGTCTTACATAAGATATCATATCGATGCCATATCCCTAACATGGTCATATCGGAATCTCATATCAAGGCCATATCCAAGATATGGTCTTATACGGAACCTTAATAACCTTAAAATCATGGCATTTGTATTCTATCCATTCTTAAAGTTAAATCAAAGATTTTCATTCCTTGACATCTCGTCAAACTCGTTAATAATAAATTTCATAGAGACAATATGCAATTCATACAATATCGAAATATCAAATACATCACATAGGGTTGCATTATTTATACACGAACTTACCTCGATACCAAAAAAGTAAAAATGGGCCTAATCGTCAATTTCTCTCTTTTCCTTCATTCTAGGTCCGAATATCGTTTTCTTTGATCTATAACATCACATTTAGCTTATTTATTAGTCACATTATTCATTGTGACCCAAAAATCATACTATGGAAAAATTACATTTTTGCCCCTAAACTTTATCATATTTATACTTTTGCCCCTAGGTTCGTAAAATGAAATGTGTTAAATTTCTTTACTACCCATGAATAGCCGAATCATTTTCATGCTTATAGAAGCCCACATTTTCCATAAAATTAGATTTTTAACACATTTTTCTTATCTTTTACAAATAAGTCCTTTTTAACAATTTTATCGAAAATCACTTAGTAAAAGTAGTTTCTCTAACCATAAACATCCATTTTCTACCATTAAACATCAAAACACATGCATGTCATACATGGGTAAATTTTTAATCATGAACTCTACTTAAAAATAGTGGTAGAAATAGGTAAATCGGGTTACGAGGACTTCAAAAATGCAAAAAAAAAAAATTAAAAACGAGGCTAGGATGCACTTACTATGGAGCTTGGAAAGCTTGAACAAACTCTAGCCATCGCTTCCATGGTATATTTGGCCAAGGCATGAGAAATGAGGAAGATGATATCTTTTTCTCATGTTATTTTGGCTTTATTAGCCAAATGACTAAAATACCCTTAATGAAAAATAATTTAAAACACACCTTACCAAGTCCATATTTGTCCACAACTTAACTAATGGTCTAATTACCATTTTAGGACCTCTAATTTAAAACTTCATAACAATTGGGCACTTTTAACATGTGGAACTCAACTTTTGCACTATTTAGTCCTTTTGACTAAATTGAGTGCCCCAACATTAAAATTTTCGAACAAAATTTTCACAAAATCTTTTCGTGAAATTATAGACCTTAAAAATATAGTAAACATAAGATTTTACTCCTCAGATTTCTAGCCTCGAAACCACTGTTCCGACTAGGCCCAAAGTTGGGCTGTTACAGCTGACAAATCTACTGCAATGTCGCATCAATACTGTCGAACCTCTCAGCATAGAACTGACATAAACTAGTGAATTCCTTGTAGGATACTCTTGGAGAGGTAGCAGTAGAATGAACAGGTCGATGACTCGAAGGTGGAGGTTGTAGTAGATCCTCATGAGGAACATCATCAGGGAAGTCTTCGGGTTCATTCTAAGCGTTAGGATGAAACAATCTGTGTTGAGGAGGATCAAATCCACAATGCTGCTCGGTCATCCTCATGTGTATCATGATCGAGATGCCCTGAGGGGACATCTGGCCGACAAGTGTGAGTGTAGAGGACTTCTCCGGTGTGTCGAAGAGACCGAAGTGTCGAGCAAGACAAGTCACGTAAGGGCCTAAGCAGATGGGGCCCTTCTTGTGGGGGTCAGTCTGATGGTGGAAGGATAAAGCGATGAAGTACGCCAAATCAAATATATGTCCATGCGCCATGCTCTATAGATAATGGGCGGCATGTGTGCTGATGACTCCGTTGCTCTCTCTCCTACCTGTCAAAGTGTGAGCTAAAAGAGCGTGAATGTATCGTAAGGCCGGAGAGAGAAGTCGCCTTCGAGCGACTCGGATCATACGATGTCTGACTCCCTGTAAGCTTAGTTTAACAATGTGATGGAGAGTGGTGGATGTGCCTATGAAGTCGAAGCAAGTCTTCGACGCTCATAAACTCCTCCTTGTAAAGGGCCATAGCTGCACTGAACTTTAGAATGCTCATATGTCGCACCAAACCACCTCGGCGAAAAGTGATGGTGCATGGCTCGTCATGAATTGTCATGACCTGCTGTATAAAAAATGTAGCACAGAACTCCAAGGTAAGCTCTGTGTAAGTGGACTCGATGATGGTGAGGAACCTATCCCTTGGAGCTGTGGCAATAATGGCGCGCACATCATCAGCTAATCAGACCTGCTCCAACGCAGCCCAATCAATGCAGCATCCTAGGCCTAGTGGTCGTACTCGATGGAGCTGGTATAAATTCTCTCGGGGGCCTGCCAAAAATTGAAGATAGGAGTGGCGGGCCTCGATAGATGCGTTCGAAGAAGAGGTTGCATCAGGCCCCTTCTGCTTTTTCGAAGCGGGGACGGTGACCTTATACTTGCCGCGTGTGTTTGTCATAATAAATCTACAAGAAAGTGATCACAAAATTAATTGGATGAACCATCTAAATAGAAATAAGCTAAGAAAAGGGCAAAATAAAAAATAAAACTAAAAAATAGCATGTTACTACTAAACAAAAACTAATAATGAGCAAGAATAATCATAAAGAGGTATATTAGGAAGAAGAAAATAAAATATCAACAAAATGAAATAAGAATAATATATAATATAGTTAATATGAATAATAATAAGCATGAGAATGATAGCTATCTAATCTACCTATACTAAAGAGGAATCAATATCATCAATATGGAAAAGAAGAAACAAATTAACATAGAAAACTAATGAACAAAAACAACAAATAATAAAATAATCTAAAATAAAATAACAAATAAGAAATAAATAAACTAATAAATAGATAAATAAATATTAAATAAATAAAAGATAAGGGTAAAAAAGGACAAAACCGATAGATGGTTACTAGTGGTCGGAGGTGCGGCGATCGACTGGGGAACGGCGAGGACACTGGTAGGGGGTCGACTCGGTTTGGGTCAGGGTGTGTGGATCGGGTTTGCTAGGTGGACGGTGCAAGCTTGAGGAAGAAGGAAAGAAAAAGGAAAGATGAAGGGAGAAAAGGGAAAGAAAGGGGAGGGGAAGGAGGGGTTGTCAGGTGGTCGGGGCTGGACAACGAGGAAGGGGAAAGGAAAAAGAAAAGGGGTGAGGGAGTTTTGGTCGATGGTGGTCGGAATGGGTAAGGGGGAGGTAAGGGTGGAGAGGGGTATGGGAGAAGGGCAGGTACGAAGATGGGGCTTGGGGCAAGGGAGAAAGGAGAAGAGGGCATTTGGGGGCTGTTTTGGGTGTCGATGAGGGAGAGGAAGACCAAGGTCGGTCGATGTGTAGGCGGTGATGCGAAAGGAGGGTGTGGTGGCCGAAATATGATGATAATGGGCTTACGGTGGCTAGGGTAAAGATGGGGGAAAAAGACAAAGAAGAAGAAAAAGAAAAGGGGTTAGGGTTTTTAATGGGTGACATGGTCATATGAGGCCCGTGTTGGGCCACATGGCCGTATCACATGCCCGTGTGGTCTATTATTCAGCCCTTGTGTGATTAAATTTTTAAGCCCAGTCTTCACACGGCCTTGGACACGCCCGTGGGTCCAAGCCGTGTGGTTCGCATGGTCGTGTCGTACGACCATGTGCAATCACCTTCGCTTCTCCCACGCATGTGTGGCATCCCACACGCCCATGTGACCGCACACATGGCCATGTGCCTTGCCCATGTAACTCTCTGACTTGTTTTAAATTTGAAAAATTAAGCTCTATTTTTCACACGGCCTAAGGCATGCCCGTGTGTCCAGGCCGTGTGGTCCACACGATCGTGTTACACACTCGTGTGGAATATTTTAGCCCATGTTTCTATCGATTTTTGGAAAAATTAAGTCTCTGGCTTCACACGGCCAAGGATACGCCCGTGTGTCCAGGCCATGTGGGTTACACGGCCATGTCTCAAGGCCTTGTAACTCTCTATCTATTTTATTTAAATTTTAAAACTAAGTCAAAGGATCCACACTAGAGGTGTACATGGGTCGGGTCGGGCCAGGTTTGGGCTGGGCCCAACTAAAAATTTAGGCCTGTTCATTGGGCTCGGGCCAGGCCGGGCCCAAAAAATGGGCCTAAAATTTTGCCCAAGCTTGGCCTATATAAAAATGGTAAAACTTGCCCTGGCCCTACTTAGTCAGATTAATTTTTATATTATTTTATATAATTTTAAATATATAATACATCAAAATACTAAAAAATCAAAATAAATATTTTTCAACAAATTGAAAATAAATTTTAAAAATATGTAGACTTAAATAACACTAAAATAGATGCAACTTAACAAGCAAATGCCTCTAAAATAATAAAAAATTAACAAATGTCTTTAAAATAATAACAAAATTAACAATAAAATAAGTTTTATATAATATCTAAACAATAACAACAAAATAATAGACACATAATAGTAAAATGGTAGCAAAATAAGGAGAAAATAATAAGAAAATATTATTAAAAATAATTTTTTCCTTTAATAAATTGGTAGGTCTGAATTGGTAGGGCCAGGCCAAAATGCCTTTACCAAGCCCGCCCATTTTTAAACGGCCTTATTTTTTGTCCAAGCCTATTTTTAGGCCTATATTTTACCTAAACCCTTCCACATTTTTGGTGGGTACCACTACCTACCATGTACACCTCTAATCCACACGACTAAGGACACGCCCGTGTGTCCATGCCGTGTGGATTTTAAAAATTTTTTTTTCATGTAATTAATTTTGACTATATCATAAGGTAAAATTAGTAAATTAGGACTGTTAATACTCGAGTTGCCTCCCGAGAAGCGCTTGTTTAAAGTCTAAGCTTGACTTACCTCATATTCGCATAGTCACGGTAGTTCACAGAGTTGAGACTCCTCTTTCTCTCTATCAATTCTATTATCAACATATGGTTTGAGCCGAGTAATATTTACCTTAAAAGTGCCAAATTTAGAGTGATTTACCTCGACTGTACCGTATGAGAAAACATTCAGTACCGTAAGAGGAGTTGTTCCATTTGGAATAAGCTCTGAAGTGGCAATTCGAGGGTCCTTTTCATTTAATAATATTTGGTCCCTAATCTTAAATTGACTCATTCCATCCTTATGTTCGTCATGGCTTTGTTTCGGTTTTGCATCGTGTATTTTTGGTATCTCCTTGACATGTGTCCACAATTCGTCTAGTTCATCTATCTGAAGCCTTCATTCTTCATGAGTTGTTCTATTTTTTTTACTTGAGCTGGACTGTGGCTCTATCACCTTTTTCGATGAATTTCCTACAAAGAAGGTTGAGCCGCAAGGTTATTCACATTAAAAGAACTCGTAATATCATCTTGATCACTAGATATCCTAACAGAATCACGAGCTTGAAGTTTTATCGTGTCATCACCTACACGAAGGATCAATTCACCTGTACCAACATCTATGATAGTTTTAGCAGTTGCTAAAAAGGGTCGTCCTAAAATTAAAGGTATGTCACTATCCTCATCCAAGTCTAGAACAACAAAATCAACTGGGAATATAAATTTATCAATTTTTACAAGCACATCCTCAACAATACCCCTAGGAAATCTAATAGTTTTATCTCAATTGAACGCTCATCCTAGTTTGTTTGGGTTTCCCAAGACCTAGTTGTTTAAACATTTTATAGGGTATGGCATTAATACTTGCCCCTAAATTAGCCAAAGCATCTTTAACATGTAAACTACCAATTAAGTAAGGAATAGTAAAACTCCCTGGATTTTTCAACTTATTGGGTAGTTTATTCTGCAAAATGGCTGAGCAAATTGCGTTTAGCTCCACATGCTACGAATCATCTAACTTCCACTTATTTGCTAAAAACTTATTTAAAAATTTAACAGAATTTGGCATCTGCGAAAGAGCTTCAATAAACGGCAAGTTAATATGTAATTTTTTCAACATGTAACACCCCAAAATTGGCCTAGAAGTTATGGCTGAATCTGGTGATATCTCATTGAAGTGTTTTTCAAAAACAACATTTCATTGGAAAACCCAATCTATAATAAAACTCATTTATGATCATAACAGAAATTTAAGTGTATCTTGTTCATTGAAAACTCAAGTTGTTTTTAGCAGTTTGTCGATCATATTAGTTTGTTACCATATTTAAAACAATGTTTGATGTGGAAGCTTTTATAGTATTTTACGAAAACGTGATGTTTTGAAAAGCATTCAGAAAATCCATGTCCTACTACTATCAGCAAGAATTTAAATAATTAAAATCCCAAATTTAAAGTTTGAAAAATTTAAAGAGGCTTTATTACAAAACAAATGCCCAAATTAAATTATTATAAATAGAAATCCAAGCAGGTGCAGTGGTGTGGTCACCTCCGAGTCCCTCGCAGCACTGATCAGCCTAAGATTGGGGATTATCTGTAAGATAAATAGAGGGGTGAGTTTACGAAAACTCAGTGTGTAACTCCATGTAACACCCTATACCCGAGTCCAGGGCTGAAACTGGATATGAGACATTACTACACTTGAACTTTCCTAAACATATATTTACGGGCTATAAAATTTCGTTCCAAATTAAAAACTTCCCTTTCTTAGTCAAACATACATTTCATGAGCCTACGAGGCTTTAAACTTATGTCTGGAAACTTTCAGAACTCAACTGGCAACTTTTCTCTCAAAACAAGGGTCACACGCCCGTGTGGTTTGGGACATGCCCGTGTACAACTAAGACATGCCCGTGTCCTTAACTCGTGGTCGGCATTGACTAATTACACACGGCCTTGACACGCCCGTGGCCTTAGACCGTGTGCCATACCTCGACATACTGACTTATTCACACGGCTTGGAGCACACGCCCATGTGCTAACCATGTGTCACACACAGCCTATGCAAACAACCGTGGGGTTAGCCCGTGGTCTATTCTAACTTAAGACACTAACATGCAGGGAACACACGGCCTAGTCAAACACCCGTGTGTCTATCCGTGTGGGCACTTAGAGGCTATTTACCAAGCCAATTACCACCATGAAATCAAGATCAATCTCAAGCCAAATTCAACAATTCAAATACTTCTTCTAACATTAACAAAGATGCATACTTCATTGATATAAATATACATACATACATAGACAAACTTGCCCAATCTCTTAAGCCATATACAAAAGAATAATAAACTTGATAGCCCCCACTTTGGCCCTTTTTAAGACATATTTCAAATGAAATGCTTCCTATACATGCCATACTTAATATAAATAACATGGCTATACCAAAATAGCGATTGATAGTGTGTTTGAGCTCCGACTTCAATGATCCACAAGTTAGCTTAGCAAGACTACATAGAAAGAAAGAATTAAAGATGTAAGCATTTAGCTTAGTAAGTTTGCATGTAATGCACATAGTAATATAATTGCTTAATCAAAACTCATTCATCATAAACAAAGGCATTGCCTAACTCATGTGTTTGAGCTTACTTACTCTTGAAGATTCTTACATAACTCATGATACTTACTAGTCTCACGCTTGTGAGGTAAACAAGGTACCTGTATCACTTGATTTCGTAGATCAGCATAGTTTATTATGATAAGCATAATCTCAACTTCATCATTCACCACATATATAATACTCTTAGTTAACTTTAACTAGCATGACTTGATGATAGCTTTACTTACTTAACTTCTTGCTTTCTCATTCAATCTTTACTCTTATGCCCAATAAATTACTATGAATAACCGAGGATACTGAATCTTATCCCACATGTATCTGGATGCCAAAGCTATATCCTTGATATAGTCTTATAATGGGATCTCTTACGTGATATCGACGCCATGTCTTAACATGGACTTACACGAGATCTTCCTTGTGGGTTCCCTTGGGAACTTACCATTGCTATGCCTTGACATAGTCTTACTTGGTATCTTTACTTTGTCAATGCCGAGCCTTGGCTTGGACTTACATGAAATCTTCCTTGATACTCACAAATGCCGAGCCTTGGCTTGGACTTACATGAAATCTTCCTTGATAGTCACTAATGCTGAGCCTTGGCTTGGACTTACATGGAATCTTTATCTCATGATAACTTTACAATGCCAAGACTTTTCTTGGACTTGCATGACATCTTTGCTTGGAGACTCACCAATGCCATGCCTTGGCTTGGGCTTATATGGGTCTTCATCTTATAATAAATCTTCAATGTCAAGACTTGTCTTGGACTTACATGACATCTTTGCTTGGAGACTCACCAATGCCATGCCTTGGCTTGGGCTTATATGGGTCTTCATCTCATAATAAATCTTCAATGCCAAGACTTGTCTTGGACTTACATGATAACTTGCTTGATTGCCGATGCCATGCCTTGGCTTGGTCTTATACAGGCTTTCTCATCTCATGTGGTAGATCAAGTATCCTAAGTAATTCAACTTCAATCGGGACTTTCTCATGCATTAAACAATCTCATGGAATTAAAATATATTTAACATTATACTAAGAAATTCAATGATATTTATCATAAAGCTTAGAAATCATACAAACTTACCTCAATATACAAAATGTATGTAGATATTGCAATTTAGTCCTCGACTTTGTTCTTGCCTCGATTTTGGTCCGGGCTTCGTTTCTCTTGATCTATAATAATAATTTAGCTCATTTAATACTGATATTGACTAAATTGACTCATAACTCATACTTTGGCAAAATTTCCATTTTGCCCCTAAACATTATCATAATTACACTTTTTCCCCTAGGCTCGTAAAGTGATTTTCATTCAACTTTCTTAAACTTCATGCTTAGCTGATTCATTTTCTATACTATATCAAGCATCAATTCTCACTATTTCTATTATGTATGACCAATTTCATAACTATTACAAATTAGTCCATACTAACATTTTTCATGAAATTCACTTAGAAAAAAAATGTTTATCTAACATCAAACTCTTATAATCTTCCATAAACATCATTTACAAGCATGTCATACATGGGTATTTTTATGGACATGAATTCTAGCTCAACTTATAGCTATAAATAGCTAATTCATAATACGAGGACTCAAAAATACGAATAATATTAAAAACGGAGTTAGTTTACACTTACTTGCAAGCTTTAAAAATTGAAGAAACCTAGCTATGGAGTCTCTCTAATTTTTGACACTTGGGGAAGAAGATGAATAAGATTTTTATAATCTTTTTCCCTTTTTAATCATTTAATTGGTAAATGACCAAAATGCCCTTCCCACTAATTCTTTATAAAATTTTAACTCATGTCCAATTTTGTCCAAAAATTATAATTTGGGCAAATTTCTATTTAAGGACTTCTAATTAATAATCCAAAGCTATTTCATAAAAAAGCTTCTAGAATCTCATATTTTGCAACTTTTGCAATTTAGTCCTAATGGACCCTTTTAATGCCAATTTCATAAAATCTCTACATAAAACTTTCATAATATCATGAAAACATCTCAAATACCTTAAAAACACATTTTACTAACTTGAATTTGTGATCTCCTACCACTATTCTGACCAGGGCCTAAATCGGGCTATTAAATTCTCCCCCTTAAGAATTTTCGTCCTCGAAAATCTTACCAGCAAAGAGGTTTGGGTACTGGTTTCTCATGATTTCTTCCGGTTCCCACGTAGCTTCCTCTACCCCATGTCTTTTTCATAATACTTTAACAAGAAAGATATTCTTATATCTCAACTGCTTGACTTCCCGAGCTAAAATCTTAACTGGTTCTTCACCATAAGTCATGTCGGGTTGAATCTCTACTTCTATCGGTGTAATAACATGCGAAGGGTCTAATCGGTAGCGTCGCAACATGGACATATGAAAGACATCATGTATCTTTTCTAATTTAGACGATAAAGCCAATCGATAAGTTACAGACCCAACTCTCTCAGTAATTTCATATGGTCCGATAAAACGTGGACTCAACTTGCCTTTCCGACCGAATCTGAGAACTTTTCTCTATGGTGATACTTTCAAGAAAACTTTATCCCCGACTTGATACTCTATTTCTTTTCTTTTTAAATTTGAGTAGGATTTTTGTCTGTCAAAAGCAGCCTTTAAACTTTCTCAAATACTTTCACCTTCTGTTCGGTTTCTCTAACCAAATCAACCTCGTAAATTTGGTTTTCTTTGAGTTCAGTCCAATATAGAGGCGTCCAGCACTTATGCCCATATAGAGCCTCATAAGGCGCCATCTTCAAGCTTGATTGAAAACTATTATTGTAGGTAAATTATACCAATGGAAGAAACTTTTCCCAACTGCCTTAGAATTCGAGAATACAACATCTGAGCATATCCTCGAGTACTTGAATTAACCTCTCCGACTGATCGTCAGTTTGAGGCTGAAAAGCTGTGCTAAAACTCAATTTTGTACCCAAGGCCTTTTGTAACTTCTTCCAAAATCTGGATGTGAATCTCGGATTTCTATCCGATATGATTGACAACGGAACTCCGTGAAGCCTTACTATTTCTGAAATGTACAAGTTTGCCAACTTGTCTAGTGAGTAGTCGATTCGTATAGGTATAAAATGGGTTAAATTTGTGAGTCTATCAAACACAACCCATACAACACCTTTCTTGCTCAGAGACAACGGCAATCCTGTTACAAAATCCATAATGATATTGTCCTATTTCCACTTGGGAATCATAATTGGTTGAAACAAACCTAAAGGTACTTGGTGTTCAGCCTTTAATTGCTGACAAATCAAGCATCTTGAAACGAACTTCGAAATATCTTTCTTCATTCTCGGCCACCAATACCGTTGCTTCAAATCATTATACATCTTGGTACTACTCGGATGTACAAATAAACATCCGTTATGTGCCTCATGCAAAAGTCTCTGAATAAGTTCTTCCTTTCTCGGTACACAAACTCTATCTTTGAACATCAGACTTCCATTGGAGCTAATCCAAAAATTGGACTCAACATCTGACTCGTACTGAGTTCTCTTGGCTTGCAATTCACTATCTTCCTTTTGATCCTCAATGATCTCTTGGAGGAACAATGTTCTATCTCTCAACTCAGCTAGAATAGAACCATCGTCAGATAAAGTCATTCGTGAATTCAATGCCCTTAATGCAAACAGGGACTTTCTACTAAAAGCATCGACAACCACATTTCGCCTTTCTAGGATGGTAGTCAATGATTAGCTCATAGTCTTTTATCAACTCTAACCATCTCCGTTGCCTTAAATTCAACTCTTTCTGCGTCATCAAGTACTTCAGCTTTTGTGATCGGTGAAAATCTGACATCTTTCACCATATAGATGGTGTCTCCAAACCTTCAATGCGAAGACTATGAAAGCCAACTCTAAATCATGCGTCGAATAATTCCTCTTATGAGGCTTCAACTGTCTAGAGGCATAAGCAATAACCTTGCCTTCTTGCATAAGTACACAGCCTAATCCATTTAAGGATGCATCACTGTAAATCACAAATTCCTTCCCCATCTCGGGTTGTACTAAAACTGGAGCTTCTGTCAACAATGCTTTCAGTTTCTCAAAACTTTGTTGGCATCTTTCAGTCCACTTAAACTTCACATTTTTTTGTAGAAATTTTGTCATCGGAGTGGTAATCATGGAAAACCCCTTGACGAATCGCCTATAATAGCCAGCTAGGCCTAGAAAACTTCTGATCTCAGAGATATTCCTCGGTGGTTTCTAGTCCATTATAGCTAAAATCTTACTTGGGTCCTCTTGTACTCCATCTCCCGAGATAATATGTCCCAGAAATCCTACTTTCTTGATCCAGAATTCACTTTTATTGAACTTGGCATACAACTGATTTTCTCATAGAATCTATAAAATTGTCTGTAGGTGCTCAGCATGCTTAGGCTCATTATAGGAATAAATCAATATGTCGTCAATAAAAACGATTACAAACTTGTCGAGGTATGGCCTAAAAATGCGATTCATTAGATCCATGAATACCGTAGGGGCATTGGTCAAACCAAAGGGCATGACTAAAAATTCATAATGCCCATACCTCGTTCGGAAAGCGATCTTCGACACATCTGAGTCTCTTACTCTCAATTGGTAGTATCCTAATCTCAAGTCTATTTTGGAGAACACATGGCTCCCTTCAATTGATCAAATAAATCATCGATTCTAGGCAATGGGTACTTGTTCTTCACCGTCACTTTATTAAGCTGATGGTAGTCTATGCACAATCTCATGTGCCATCTTTCTTTTTCACAAATAAAGCTGGAGCACCCCAAGAATAACAACTTGATCTTACAAAGCCTTTATCTGTTAACTCTTGCAACTGTGACTTTAACTCTCTCAACTCCATTGGAGCCATTCTGTAAGGAGTAATAGATATTGGTACAGTATAGGGAGCTAGATCAATGCTGAACTCAACCTCTCTAACTGGTGGTAGTCTTGGTAATTCCTCGTGAAAAATATCCAAGTACTCACATAATATCAGTATTGACTCAATCTTTAGCTCTATTTCTCTAGTATTCATCACAAAGGCAAGATACGCCTCATACCATTTTCTTATATATCTCTGAGCCGTCATATGAGAAATCATTATTGGCGATCTACCCGGTTCATCTGATTCTACATGAAGAGTGTCCCTATTCTCACATCTCATCTCAAAGTATTTCTTCCTAAAATTAACTATTACATCGTGGATGGTCAACCAATCCATACCAAGAATGATGTCAAACTCATCAAATGGTAACAACATAAGGTTTGCTTTAAAATAATGACCTCTAATCATCAATGGATAATCTTTACATACTTCATCAACTAAAACACTTTTGCCTAAAAGATTAGACACCTTAATCATAAATTTTGTAGACTCTATAGACATACTCATACCGGATACTAGTTTCATGCAAATGTAAGAGTGTGTGGATCCGTGATCTATTAAAGCAATAACTTTAATATCATGAAGAGAAAAGGTACCCGTAATGACCTCAGGAGAAGATGCCTCTTCGCAGGCACGAATGGTATATGTCCTCGCAGGTGCCCTACCCTCAGGTCTCGCAGCCTGTTCTCTAGGGTTACCTCTACCACCTGCCCCACTTTCAGGGTTCTTTGCAGTCTACCTCTGACCATACACCCAGATCTAGGGTTCTGAGTTCTCTCTTCTTTCATCATCTCAGGACAATTGTAACACCCCAAACTCGGTCAACACACCATGACCGAATCTGGCATGCTACGGAGTGAAAACTTTTTAAACCAAAAGCTTGTCGGATAATTTTCTTAAAAAAAACTCTTTTATAGTATGAAAAGTTTAGAAATCCTTGTTTAAGATGATTTTGAAATCGTGTGATGGCTGCTTTAAAACTCATGCTTGAAAATCTACTTATTATTGCAAGTTTTAGAAAACATACGATACTTATTGAAAACCGAGTACGATGAGTATAATCGAGTTAAAACCGTTTGCTTTTGAAGTTGTTTGGAAATTTAAGCTTGAAAACATTCAAGTTACCTTTGTTATCATCTTATAAGTGGTGTTACCCGATGGAAACGCTTAAAAATCGAAGGAGTTATAGTTTTGAAAACATTGCTTTTTACCGGTTAATTTAACAAGTTCATATATCCAACATATGTATAATATAATCAAAATAAAAGCAAATAATAAAAACCCAAAATAATAATTAGCGGCCTTATTACAAAACCCAGAACCAAATTTAAAGAAAATTAATAAAATCGAGATAGCAGTTTAAAGTGAAAACCAAACTAAGATGCATGGCCACCTCGAGTCCTCCTCGGCTCCATATCCATGATCTTTGCCTCATCTGCAAAATATAGGGGAAGGGGTGAGTCACCGAGACTCGGTGTATAAATCCCCAACCCGATAGTTCAAGCACTTACACGATCATTAGTAAACATGCAATTCATGCAACCCATAACCTAACCATCCCCTTTATCTACCCGGTGTGGTCAAAATCACCGGTGGTCAAAACCCTTGGTGACCAAGTCACAAATATATCGGTGTGGTCAAAACCACCGTGACCGTAGTCACAAATCAAGTGATGGGGCTAACCCATCGTGTGGTTAAAACCATCGCGACAATCCGTAATAATCATGTAAGGCCAACCCATCGTGGTACCAAACCACCGGACGAGTCACAATTTCCATTTGTGGTCAAAACCACCGATGACCGTAGTCACAAATATCATAAGTGTGGTCAAAACCATCGGTGGTCAAAACCACCGACTAGTCACAAATAATAATAATGTGGTCAAAACCACGGTGACGATCCAAATAAATCATTCCCCTCCTCTCATCAATCCCATTATCATGTCCATATCATACGTGTCATAATATCATGTATCATGTATCATGCATAGCATAGCATAGCATATAACAATATCATAATGATGTATATAAAAATATATAAAAGCTCATCATAATCACCGATTTCATTGGCTATAACGATAACATAACATATTAGACTAAAAAGTGTGTAAGGACTTACACCGGGCATCACTTTTTGTATTGAATGTGGATAAAAGCTCTATGTTATACCCAACAAGGAATAATCTAGATATTGTTATTCATGATATTGATATTCGATGTCAAAATAATAGGCATATTAGACAAATTTAAAGTGTGTAAGCGTTACACACCTAGCTATTCGTAAATCTAAGCGAATCCCAAAACTACGTAAACTAACGAGATCCCGAACGTTGCTCCCTCCCACAATCGGTCAACATTAGTTAGTAACCCAAAAGCCCATTCGGCTCTATTAGAAATCCTGAAGGATGTGTCGCCCAAATATAGCACTCACCTTAAAGCCGATTTGGTTTCCAACCAAATCCCAAAACTACACAATGAACCCCCTTGCAATCGGCCACACACTGATGCACATAAACGATTAGCCTTCGGCTTTTGAACGATTAAGAGACGGATCTTGAAATGTTAAAACCTTACCTAGATCAACCACCAAATCCCGAGATTCACTGTATTCGGCTATACCCCTTCCTACAATCGGTTTTAACACAACACTTAGAATCCATAGGCCATTCGGCCATAACATAGATCCCGAAACCACATGAGTTAGTCGCCCCTTACCTTAATGATCGATTCGCTTCTATACACTAAAGGTCGGCACCCTTTATTGGTGTTAGGGGTTTCGGCTACCACATAGAACAGGAATAAATTAAGGTTTTGATTACTAGCGATTGAAGGAGTATCAAAAGGAAGGCAAAAGAGATTCAACATTACCCAAATCGATCAAGAAGAAAAGATGAAAAAATCACTCACCAGGAGATTCGGCAAAGAGAACCAAAGAAGAGATGAATGTCGGTACTTGAGATGATGAAAAGAAAACGCAAGAAGAGAGAGGTTTATGAGCAAAGTATTCGGCCAAGAGGAGAACAACAAGGTTTCAGCTTAAGTGATGGTTTGATTCGGGAAAGATGGTGAAGAGAAGAGAAGTGGAAGGAGATAGATTCGACAATGGGTTTGAGAGAAGAGAAAGAATGGAATAGAAAGAAAAAATGGAGGAGAGATGTGAGGGTAGGTTTCAGCTTTGAACAAAATAGGAAAAGAGAAGACCCTCTCCTCACTAGCCGAAATACCCCTTTAACCCACCATAGACATTCGGCCACCACCTAAAGGCTCCCCAAACCGACTACACTTCCTCTCCCCTAGAGTTTAAATTCGGGTAACCTCTCCAAAGCTCTCCCATCCACTCATTTAAATAAATTTGAATGAGTCAACCACCAAATTTTTCTCCCTTCCATCCATTTCAAATTGGTTGACTCAATCCTCATCTATCATGAGTCCCACCTGAGCACACCTCTGCTTGCCTGTGGCTTCAAAAATAAATGAGCAAAAAGGGATTTCTGCAGCTCGAACCAAGGACCTCCTTGCATCTTGTGGTGTCACCTCCCTTGTGACTTAAGTGGCGCTTCCTTGCCACTTTACCAAAGCACTTCTTGTGTCTAAAACCTCAAATTAATTCTTTTAACCCCTATTTCCCTAGCTTCTTTCTCTTAAGTGCTAAACAAAAATTTTGCCCATGACCCAGGACTAACCCGAGGTCATGCCTAGACCCTAAAACATGCCAAACAAACACAGCTGGCACCACATCACATGCAAACACACTCAAAATGCAAAGACCCCAATTTAAGAATGTTACAGTTGTACCCCCTAAAAAAAATAATTTCGGCCTTAAAATTACCTGGTCAGAAGAGTTGAGGGTATTGCTGCCGCATCACATCTTCTGGTTCTCACGTGGCCTCTTCCGTACCATGGTTCCGCCATAATACTTTCACCAAAGGAACTGACTTCCGTCGCAGAAGCTTAACATCCCGATCCAAGATTCGTACCGGTTCCTCCTCGAATGACAAATCAGGGCTCAACTCTATCTCCTCAACTGGTACAACGTGTGACGGATCTGATCGATAGCGCCTAAGCATCGAAACATGAAAGACGCTGTGAATCTGACTTAACTCTGCTGGCAACTCGAGCTGATAAGCTACCAGTCCTACTCACCTCAACACCGTGTACGGCCCGATAAACCTAAGGCTTAGCTTCCCTTTCCGCCCAAATCTCAGCACTTTCTTCCATGGCGATACCTTCAGAAAAACCTTATCACCCACTGCATACTCTATATCCCTGCGCTTAAGATCGACGTAGGACTTCTGCCTATCTGACGCTTCCTTAAGACGAGCCCGAATCACCTTAACCTTATCCTCAGTTTCTGCCACCAACTCCGGACCTAATATCTGCCGTTCACCCAACTCTATCCAATAGGTAGGAGTACGACAGGTAGGAGTATGACATTTTTGTCCATACAGTGCCTCATATGGTGCCATCTAGATACTTGCTTGATAACTATTGTTATAAGCGAACTCTGCCAATGGTATATACTCCTCCCAACTACCACTGAAATCCAGAAAATAGCCCCTTAGCATATCCTCTAAAATCTGAATTACTCTTTTAGACTGTCTATCGGATTGTGGGTGAAAAGCTGTGCTGAAATCCAACCTCGTTCCCAAAGCCTGATGCAAAGCTCTCCAGAACCTCGACGTGAACCTCGGATCCCTATCCGAGATGATTGACACTGACACACCATGCAACCTTACTATTTTGGCCACATACAACTTGGCTAACTTTTGAAGCGAATAATCAACCTTACTTGTATGAAATGAGTTGATTTAGTCAAACGGTCCACAATCACCCAGACTGAGTCCTTTTTGGTAGGCGTGAGGGGTAGCCCACTAACAAAGTCCATGGTAATCCTTTCCCACTTCCACTGAGGAATCTTCACCGACTGAAGTAATCCTGACAGCAGTTGATGTTTAGCTTTGACCTGCTGACACGTCAGACACTTACCCACAAACTCGGCCACTTTCGCTTCACTACGCCACCGTAATCGCTCTCGCAAATCCCGATACATCTTGCTACCTCCAGGATGCATAGCGTATGGGCTGCTATGTGCATCCTGAAGAATCCTTTGCCTCAACTCGACGTCCTTTGGCATACAAGCTCTCCCTTGAAAACACAACACTCCATCGTGAGTCAAGCTGTAACCTTTCAACCCATTACTCTGAACTTGCAACCTCTGAGCATTCAGGCCCTTATCCACTAACTGTTTCTCTTTAATCTGCTCTACCCAGGTTGGCTTTACTTGCAATTCTGCCAACAAACTCCCATCGTCATACAGACTAAGGTGAGCAAACATCGCTCGTAGGTCTGCGACCACCTTATGGCTCAACGCATCAGCTACTACATTAGCCTTGCCCGGATGATACTCAATTCAGCAGTCGGAGTCCTTCAACAACTCGATCCACCTTTGCTGTCTCAAATTTAAATCCTTCTGCGTCAAAAGATACTTCAGACTCCTGTGGTCCGTGTAGACTATCAACTTCTCTCCGTACAAATAGTGTCTCCATATTTTCAGGGCGAAAACCACTGCAGCCAACTCCAAATCATGTGTCAGATAGTTAACCTCATGTGGTCTCAACTGTCGAGACGCATATGCCACTACTCTCCCTTCCTGCATCAGCACACATCCCAAGCCAGTATGTGATGCATCACAATAGATCGTGAATACCTTTCTTGCCTCAGGTTGTACCAGAACCGGAGCTTCCGTCAGAATCTTCCTCAACTTGTCAAAACTTTCCTGTTGTTTCTCCGACCACACAAATGAAACTCCTTTCCTTAATAACTTGGTCAATGGCACCGCGATCAGAGAAAATCCTTCCACAAATCTCCGGTAATACCCTGCTAGTCCTAGAAAACTCTGAATTTCTGCAATCAACCTAGGCGATTTCCAGTCCAACACCGCCTCAATCTTGCGAGGGTCCACTCTAATTCCTTCAGCGGACACTACGTGACCTAAGAAAGTCACTTCCCTAAGCCAGAACTCGCACTTACTGAATTTGGAAAATAACTGCTTCTCCCTCAGAATTTGTAAAACTACACCACACACTCTACTTGTAGGGGCATTCCCGTCATTACACTACCCGGAAGGATTTTCGTAATTAACCTATCGGGGTATTTTAGTAATAAATTAGGGTTAATTCGGAAACTTTTACAAATCATAGGTATTTCAAAAATTCTAAAAATCGGGGGTACTTAGTAATTTCATAAACCAGGGCTATTTTGGTAATTTTTCCAAAATATGGTTCCAGGTGATTTTACGAAACAAAGGTATTTGAAAATTTTCATTTCGGGGGTACTTCAGTAATTTTCCATACTGAGGGTGTTTTGGTAATTTTACAAGTCAGGGGTAATTTGGTCTTTTTTTCAAATCAGGGGTATTTTGGTCATTTCTTAAATCAAGGATACTATGGCAATTTCAAAACCAAGGTTTAATTTTAGGGTTGTACAAAACAAGGTGACTGGTCCCTTTCGGGTTTTAATTATTAAATTTAGCCTGTGATTAAGTCCTCTTAGTTAGGGTGAACCGTCACTACGCACCAGGTAGGATTCGAGTGAGGAGGAGGTGAGTCACTAGGACTACTTAAATACCAAGCTCCCCCTGAATCCAATCCTAGACATGCGCACAATGGCTGCCACACCCTTAACTTAGCGACGTACTCATAGGTTTGTTTAGTGGATCTTTAAGTCTTATGTAATTTGTGTTGGAGTGAGCTATTCCTAGGGTTCAATAACTCCTAATCTACTAATCTACGATCCCGAAATACCCATTTCCCCTACATATAATTCACACAATGGTTAGGGATACTTACCTGGGCGGATTGGTGCCGGAGACTCGGTGCCATGCTATTCAAACCATTTACCTTTTCCACAAAACTTTTCAAAACCATACTTTAAGCATTTTGGGCCTCGGGCCCACAGCCGAGCCTTTGAACTTGGCTCTGATACTAAAATTGTAACACCCCAAACCCGATCAACACACCACGACCGAATCTGGCATGCTATAGAGTGAAAACCTTTTTAAACCAAAAGTTTGTCGGATAATTTTCTTTAAAAAACTCTTTTATAGTATGAAAAGTTTAGAAATCCTTGTTTAAGATGATTTTGAAATCGTGTGATGGCTGCTTTAAAACTCATGCTTGAAAATCTACTTATTATTGCAAGTTTTAGAAAACATACGATACTTGTTGAAAACCGAGTACGATGAGTATAATCGAGTTAAAACCGTTTGATTTTGAAGTTGTTTGGAAATTTAAGCTTGAAAACATTCAAGTTACCTTTGTTATCATCTTATAAGTGGTGTTACCCGATGACAACGCTTAAAAATCGAAGGAGTTATAGTTTTGAAAACATTATTTTTTACCGATAAATTTAACAAGTTCATATATCCAACATTTGTATAATATAATCAAAATAAAAGCAAATAATAAAAACCCAAAATAATACTTAGCGACCTTATTACAAAACCCAGAACCAAATTTAAAGAAAATTAATAAAATCGAGATAGCAGTTTAAAGTCAAAACCAAACTAAGATGCATGGCCACCTTGAGTCCTCCTCGGCTCCATATCCACGATCTTTGCCTCATCTGCAAAATATAAGGGAAGGGGTGAGTCACCGAGACTCAGTGTATAAATCCCTAACCCGATAGTTCAAGCACTTACACAGATCATCAGTAAACATGCAATTCATGCAACCCATAACCTAACCATCCAGTCTCCTTTATCTACCCCTTGTGGTCAAAATCAATGGTGGTCAAAACCACTGGTGACCGAAGTCACAAATATATCGGTGTGGTCAAAACCACTGGTGACCGTAGTCACAAATCAAGTGATGGGGCCAACCCATCGTGTGGTTAAAACCACTAATGACAATCCCGTAATAATCATGTGGGGCCAACCCACTGTGGTACCAAACCACTGGGACGAGTCACAATATCCATTTGTGGTTAAAACCACTGATGACCGTAGTCACAAATATCATAATTGTGGTCAAAACCACTGGTGGTCAAAACCACTGGGACTAGTCACAAATAAGAATAGTGTGGTCAAAACCACTGGTGACAGTCCAAATAAATCATTCCCCCTCCTCTCATCAGTCCCATCATCATGTCCATATCATACGTGTCATAATATCATGTATCATGCAATAACGCATAACATAGCATATAATAATATCATGATGATGTATATCAAAAATCACATAACAGAGGACTTACCCGGTATCCAAGCTCATACCCACAAGGCATAATCACCGATTTCATTGGCTATAACAGTAACATAATAGGCATATTATACTAATAAAGTGTGTAAACGTTACACACCTGGCTATTCATAAATTTAAGAGAATCCCAAACTACACAAACTAACAAGATCCCGAACGTTGCTCCTTCCTACAATCGGTCAACATTAGTTAGTAACCCAAAAGCCTATTTGGCTCTATTAGAAATCCCAAAGGATGTGTTGCCCAAATATAACACTCACCTTAAAGCCGATTTGGTTTCCAACCAAATCCTGAAACTACACAATGAACCCCCATTGCAATCGGCCACACACTGATGCACATAAACAATTAACCTTCGGCTTTTGAACGATTAAGAGACGGATCTTGAAATGTTAAAACCTTACCTAGATCGACCACCAAATCCCGGAGATTCACTGTATTCGGCTATGCTCCTCCCTACAATCGATTTTAACACAACACTTAGAATCCATAGGCCATTCGGCCATAACATAAATCCCGAAACCACATGAGTTAGTCGCCCCTTACCTTAATGACTGATTCAGCTTCTATACACCAAAGGTCGACACCCTTTATTGGTGTTAGGGGTTTCAGCTACCACATAGAACAAGAATAAATTAAGGTTTTGATTACTAGCTATTGATGGAGTATCAAAAGGAAGGAAAAAGACATTCAGCATTACCCAAATCGATCAAGAAGAAAAGATGAAGAAATCACTCACCAGGAGATTCGGCAAAGAGAACCAAAGAAGAGATGAATGTCAGCACTTGAGATGATGAAAAGAAAACGCAAGAAGAGAGAGGTTTATGAGCAAAGTTTTTAGCCAAGAGGAGAACAACAAGGTTTCAACTTAAGTGATGGTTTGATTCGGGAAAGATGGTTAAGAGAAGAGAAATGGAAGGAGATAGATTCGGCAATAGGTTTGAGAGAAGAGAAAGAACGGAATAGAAAGAAAAAATGGAGGAGAAGATGTGAGGGGAGGTTTCGGCTTTGAACAAAATAGGAAAAGAGAAGACCCTCTCCTCACTAGCCGAAATACCCTCTTAACCCACCATAGACATTCAGCCACCACCTGAAGACTCCCCAAACCGACTACACTTCCTCTCCCCTAGATTTCAAATTCGACCAACCTCTCTAAAGCTCTCCCATCCACTCATTCAAATAAATTTGAATGAGTCAACCACCAAATTTTTCTCCCTTCCATCCATTTCAAATTAGTTGACTCAATCTTCATCTATCCATGAGAGTCCCACTTGAGCACACCTCTTCTTGCCTATGGCGTCAAAAATAAGTGAGCAGAAAGGGATTTTTGCAGCTCGAACCAAGGTCCTCCTTGCTCCTTGTGGCATCACCTCCCTTGTGACTTAAGTGGTGCCTCCTTTCCACTTTACCAAGGCACTTCTTGTGTCTAAAACCTCAAATTAATTCTTTTAACCCCTATTTCCCCTAGCTCCTTTCTCTTAAGTGCTAAACAAAAATTTTGGCCATGACCCAGGACTAACCCAAGGTCATGCCTAGACCCCAAAACATGCCAAACAAACACAGCTGGCACCACATCACATGCAAACACACTCAAAATGCAGAGACCCGATTTAAGAATGTTACAACAATATTTTATAAAGTGATCCTGGGAACCACATCTGAAACAAGCATTTTTATGCACTCGGCATTCATCGAGATGACGTCTGCCACACTGTGGGCATTCATGTCTATTAGATTGAATATTCCCCATACTAGCGACTGAAGTAGTCTGTGCCTTATTTCCTGAATACTGCTTACTCTTATCCTTCCTTGAAAACCCAGTGGAAGTAGCCGATCGGGTGGAGAAATCTCTTGACTTCTTGGAAGAGGTTGGAATGACTTATTCCATGTCTCTTTTTGAGTCACGAGACTCCATTTCAGATTTTCTCTTCTCTTTTACTAACTCTTCAGCTTTACAAGCCCTCTTTACTAACACCACAAATTCTTTTAATTCTAGGATAGCAACAAACAACTTGATGTCATCATTTAGTCCATCTTCTAATCTCTTACTCATGATGGCCTCGGTGGATACACACTCTCGAGCGTATTTGCTGAGTCATACAAACTCGCGCTCATAATTAGTCACAAACATCTTGCCTTGCTTCAGTTCTAAGAATTTCTTTCTTTTCTGATCCACAAACCTTTGGCTAATATACTTTTCTTAAACTCTTCTTAGAAGAATTTCATGTGATCGTTTCTCTTGATACAACCGACTCCAAGGTGTTCCACCATTGATAGGCAGAATATCTTAAAAGAGAAACTACACACTTCAAGCATTCCTTAGATGTGCAAGATAATTCATTAAATACCCTGATGGTATTTTCAAACCAGAACTCAGCCTTTTCTGGATTATCATTTATTTTAACCCGGAATTCTTCTGCCCCATGTTTCCTGATCCTATCTACTGGAGGTTTGTCTCCTCTTACCACCTCTACTACTTGAGGGGCTACTGGGATAGGTTGAGGAATACGCGGGGGTGGAGAAGGTTGTGCATTCGAGTTCGTACGAATGAACTCCATAAACTATGTGTTCATCATATGGAGGAAGGCTTCTTTAGCCTCTTCTCCTCCTCTCTGACTCACCATAGTGGGGCTATTCTCATCCTCATCAAGCATCATCCCTTCAACGAGAGCCGGCACATTACTTTCTACATCATCCGCCACTGCTCTATCAGGATCCATTTTCTATATGTATAAACATAATTTAAGTCATCAGGAGTCGTCACACTATCAATATAAAAACATTCTTACTTATGACATGTATAGCTAGACTCTTGCTTATGCTATATTAGTCCTAGAACCGACAAAACTATAGCTCTGACACCACTAAATGTAACACCCCATACCCGAGTCTAGGGCTGGAATTGGATACGAGACATTACTATACTTGAACTTTCCTAAACATATATTTACGGGCTATAAAGTTTCGTTCCAAATTAAAAACATCCCTTTCTTAGTCAAACATATATTTTATGAGCCTACGAGGCTTTAAACTTATGTCCGGAAACTTCCGGAGCTCAACTGGAAACTTTTCTCCCAAAATAGGGGTCACATGCTCGTGTGGTTTGGGACACGCCCGTGTACCCCTAAGATATGTCCGTCTCCTTGACTCGTGGTCGGCACTGACTAATTACACACGGCCTTGACATGCCCATGGCCTTAAACCGTGTGCGATACCTTGACATACTAACTTATTCACACGGCTTGGAGCACACGCCTATGTGCTAACCGTGTGTCACACATAGCCTATTCAAATGACCTTGGGGTTAGCTCGTGGTCTATTCTTACTTAAGACACTAACATGCAGGGAACACACGGCCTAGTCACACGCCCGTGTGTCTATCTGTGTGGGTACTTAGAGGCTATTTACCAAGCCAATTACCAACCTGAAATCAAGATCAATCTCAAGCCAAATTCAACAATTCAAATACTTCGTCTAACATTAACAAAGATGCATACTTCATTGATATAAATATACATACATACTTAGTCAAACTTGCCCAATCTCTTTAGCCATGTACAAAAGAATAATAAACTTGATAGCCCACACTTTGGCCCTTCTTAAGACATATTTCAAATGAAATGCTTCCTATACATGCCATACTTAATATAAGTAACATGGTTATACCAAAATAACAATTGATAGTGTGCTTCGAGCTCTGACTTCAATGATCCACAAGTTAGCTTTGCGGGACTACATAGAAAGAAAGAATTAAAGATGTAAGAATTTAGCTTAGTAAGTTTGCATGTAATGCACAGAGCAATATAATTGCTTAATCAAAACTCATTCATCATAAACAAAGGCATTGCCTAACTCATGTGTTTGAGCTTACTTACTCTTGAAGATTCTTACATAACTCATGATACTTACTAGTCTCATGCTTGTGAGGTAAATAAGGTACCTATATCACTTGATTTCATAGATCACCATACTTTACTATGATAAGCATAATCTCAACTTCATCATTCACCATATATATAATACTCTTAGTTAACTTTAACTAGCATGACTTGATGATAGCTTTACTTACTTAACTTCTTGCTTTCTCATTCAATTTTTACTCTTATGCCCAATGAATTACTATGAATAACCGAGGATACTGAATCTCATCCCACATGTATCTGGATGCCAATGCTATATCCTTGATATAGTCTTACAATGGGATCTCTTACTTGATATCGACCCCATGTCTTGACATGGACTTGCACGAGGTCTTCCTTGTAGGTTCCCTTGGGAACTTACCATTGCTATGTATTGACATAGTCTTACTTGATATCTTTACTTTGTCAATTCCAAGCCTTGGCTTGGACTTACATGAAATCTTCCTTGATACTCACCAGTGCCGAGCCTTGGCTTGGACTTACATGGAATCTTTATATCATGATAACTTTACAATGCCAAGGCTTGTCTTGGACTTACATGACATCTTTGCTTGGAGACTCACCAATGCCATGTCTTGGATTGGGCTTATATGGGTCTTCATCTCATAATAAATCTTCAATGCCAAGACTTGTCTTGGACTTACATGACATCTTTGCTTGGAGACTCACCAATGCCATGCCTTGGCTTGGGCTTATATGGGTCTTCATCTCATAATAAATCTTCAATGCCAAGACTTTTCTTGGACTTACATGATAACTTGCGTGATTGCCGTTGCCGTGCCTTGGCTTGGTCTTATACGAGCTTTCTCATCTCATGTGGTAGATCAAGTATCTTAAGTAATTCAACTTTAATCGGGACTTTCTCATGCTTAATCTCATTAATTTCTTTGTTTAACATAGCATTTAACAATCTCATGGAATTAAAATATATTTAACATCATACTAATCAATTCAATGATATTTATCATAAAGCTTAGAAATCATACAAACTTACCTCAATGTACGAAATGTATGTAGATATTACAATTTAGTCCTCGACTTTGTTCTTGCCTCAATTTCGGTCCGAGCTTTGTTTCTCTTGATCTATAACAATAATTTAGCTCATTTAATACTCATATTGACTAAATTGACTCATAACTCATACTTTGGCAAAATTTCCATTTTGCCCCCAAGCTTTCTCATAATTACACTTTTGCCCCTAGGCTCGTAAAGTGATTTTCATTCAACTTTCTTAAACTTCATGCTTAGATGATTCATTTTCTCTACTATATCAATCATCAATTCTCACTATTTCTATTATGTATGACCAAATTCATAATTATTACAAATTAGTCAATACTAACATTTTTTATGAAATTCACTTAGGAAAAAATGTTTATCTAACATCAAACTCTCATAATGTTCCATAAAACATCATTTTACAAGCATGTCATACATGGTTATTTTTATGGACATGAATCCTAGCTCAACTTATAGCTATAAATAGCTAATTCATAATACGAGGACTCCAAAAATATGAATAATATTAAAAACGGAGTTAGTATACACTTACTTGCAAGCTTTAAAAATTGAAGAAACCTAGCTATGGAGTCTCTCTAATTTTCGACACTTGGGGAAGAAGATGAATAAGATTTTTATCATCTTTTTCCCTTTTTAGTTATTTAATTGGTAAATGACCAAAATGCCCTTCCTACTAATTCTTCATAAAATTCTAACTCATGTCCAATTTTGTCCAAAAATTATAATTTGGGCAAATTGTTATTTAAGGACTTCTAATTAATAATCCAAATCTATTTCATAGAAAAAGCTTCTAGAATCTCATATTTTGTAACTTTTGCAATTTAGTCCTAATGGACCCCTATAATGCCAATTTCATAAAATCTTTACATAAAACTTTCATAATATCATGAAAACATCTCAAATACATTAAAAAATCATTTTACTAACTCAGATATGTGATCTTGCATCACTATTCCGACTAGGCCCTAAATCGGGTTGTTACACCCCATATAAGCAAATAACAAATCATGCAAGTGCAGTTTGGGCCTAAGCCCAAGTTAGTAACAGTTCAATTCTGTTAGGCCTTAGCCCATTACAGAATCAGTAACAGTTTCAACATGCAATCAGAAATCCTGCCCAACCAGCCTCTACACTCCACTCCATCTAACCCAACACTTCATTTGGGGATAAAATCACCCACCCATCCCTACACTCCAAAATTAGCACCGGTTGCGGCACTAAACAGTATTTGCAGCTGAGCTGCAAGTACAGTACACTTCCTCCAATCATAATATTCCCATCCCATGCAACATATCATACATGTATGCAACATATATATCGTGGCTTGCTCATATACAGTCATATATAACATAAAACATACAATCATTTTATAACATAGGGGCATAATAGTCATTTTACCACATAGGGCATAACAATCATTTTGAATTAGTTTGGGGGTCTAGGTGTACTTACCGACCAATCAGTAGGTTCACAGTCATCTTGGACGACCCGTGCAACCTTAACAGTCAAACAGTGAAAATAGGCCCTAAGCCCATAATGCGGGCCCATGTGGGCCACACACCCGTGTGTCCCACATAACCAAGAATTGGTATCAGTCATGCAAATCACATAATTTGGCCCAATAATCTCCACACGTTCATGTGGGGCCCATGATCTCGTTAGGCTCACATGGCCCATTTCGACCCAATATGGCCCAAAACGGCTTAAGACTACAAAATCGCTCATGGTGGCCTCGATATACTAACGCCCATGTAACACCCCTTACTCGTATTCTATGTCAAAATCGAGTTCAATGCGTTACCGCACTTAACTCACACAATCATACAACTTTGGGTTATCAAATTTCATTTCCAATTAAAACTTTTCCATTCACATATCTAACATCCTTATAATGAGCCTACGAGGCCCTAAACATACTTCCGAAAGGTTTCGAAAACTTGTACGCACTTAGGAAAATTTTACCTAAATAGGGGCCACACGCTCGTGTGAAATGGGACACGCCTATGTGGTATTTCACACACTGCATTGCACCCGTGGTAAACCGACTTGCATCACACGATCGACCACACGCCTGTGTCTTTGTGCCGTGGTCGACACTGACTTATTCCACATGGCCTGTCACATGCCTGTGTGCTTCAACTGTGTGGCGATTTAAATTCCAATTTCAAGGTGTAGACTTCACACGGCCTGGCACACACCCATGCCCGTGGTCGTGCCTCCCACACGGTTGAGACACACGGCCATGTCTTTGCCCGTGTATTTACTACTGAGCTTACTAACTTGCAATTATAACATGCAAGAGGACACACGGCTTGATCAGACACCCATTCAATTTATCGTGTGTCACACACGGCCTAGACACATGCCAGTGTGCCTACCCCATGTGGACAAGAACATGGCTATTTGCCAAGCTCTTTCACCACCCTAACTCACTCAAGCATAATTCACCCTCCACCATCAATTCAATCATGCATTTTCATAACCAAAAAAACCAATCATATGCTCTACACAATCATGAATAACCTCTTCTTATCATTGATTGATAGTAAAGAGCCATTTACTATGGCAATATACAAAATATTTCATCTATAAGGAGCCAACACATTTGGCAAAAATAACAAAACAATTTACCTAGTCTAGCCCCTATACATGCCATTGCATACTCAAAATGCTACTTCTAAATATACCGAGATGAGCTGATAGTGTGGGTGATCTTCCAATTATCTTTGTATCCTTAGCCAGCTCTTTAACACTATAAAACAAGGGAAACGAAAGGGGGTAAGCTTTAAGCTTAGTAAGTTTACATGTAAACAATTAAACATCATAACATGTGCTAATCAATAAATAGCATTTCACAATCCAAGATCATGCTTACTCATTCCTCTCTTACCACATTCCAACCAAATGCTATTATTATTTAACATATATTCCTGCACTTAATCACCACATGATCACATGAAACAACAAATCAAAATTACACAATAAGCCATTCTTAGTAATACCAAACACTCGGTGGTTTCGTACTTAGCCCACCATTTATCTTTAACAGGGTGGTATCGCACATAGCCCACCAACAAGAATATTTACGGTGGTATCACACATAGCCAACCAAATGATAATATAAACGATGGTATTGCACACAGCCTAATCGTAACTAAATAATAAAGTGGTATCGCACATAGCCCATCAACAAGAATGATTAAGGTGATATCACACACAGCCTACCATTACTCACTATGGATAACATTCCTCATTTACATATCTATTTCAACATTCTTACAAAAATTATTCATTATCTATCGAATTCAGTCCATTTAAATCGTAAGTATTCTCAATCATACAATGCACCAATAAGCAACAACATGTGTATTTAGGATGCATCGTTTACACATAAACTTACCTCGAGTGCAAAATACGTTAAATCATGGTTTAATCTGAAACCTTGCCTTTTCCCCAGTCAAGGTTGATTCCTCGCTCTTCTTAATTTATAACAACAAAATTCACTCATTTAAATCATTTTATGATCATAATGCATCATAATCTCTACTTAGGCAAAAAATGACCATTTTGCCCTTGTACTATGGCAAAATTACTATTTTACCCCTAGGCTTGTAAATCATTTTTCAACACATTTTCTCATTAAACAAGCCTATTTGAACATTTATTTCTCCTAAAAGTACTCACAATTCCAATTATTTCATGCATTTATTACTAAATTACAACATTTACAACTTGGTCCCCTTTTAGGTGTTTTCATGACAACACCTTACACAAAAGTTGTTTCTCAACCTACTAATATTCATTTTCTTCCATAAAAACTCAGCAAGCAACATGAACACTCTCATGGTAAGTCCCTAAAATTTCAATCATTTTGCAAAATAGTCCCCTCATTAGCTAGCTTAAGCTTTAGGGGTTCCAAAAGTACAAAAATTATCAAATAAAACCACCAAAATCACTTACTTGCAAGGAGATAGCTTGGCTGAAAGTTTGGTCTCTAAAATCCCCTATTTTCCATTCAATTTTTGGTGGAAGAAGAAAGATGAATAGTGAAAGATGATATCTCATCTTTTTATCTTATTTTATTAATTTTTTATCACCTAAAGTCACCAAAATTTGACTAAAATTAATGCTTTTGTCCCCCTAAGCTATATGGCCGGCCATCACACATCTAATGGCCAAATTTCACTTTAAGAACCTCCAATTTGATATTCTTTGGCTATTAGACACCTCTACCACTTATAATGGAACTTTCGCACTTTATGCGATTTAGTCCTTTTTCACATTAAATATAAAATTACTAAAATTAAAGCACCAAAATTTTCATAGAGCCATATATTAATGCGATAACACATAAAATAATACTAAAATAATTTTCCTTAACCTTGGATTAGTGGTCTCGAGATCACTGTTCGACTAGCCCCAAAATCGGGATGTTACAACTCTCCCCCTTAAGGGATTTTCGTCCCCGAAAATCTTACTGATAAAAAGATTTGGATATTGTTCCCTTATGGCTTCTTCTAGTTCCCACGTAGCTTCCTCCACACCATTTTTTGCCATAACACTTTTACTAAAGCTATGCTCTTATTTCTCAACTGTTTAACCTCTCGAGCCAATATCTTGATCGGCTCTTCTTCATAAGTCATGTCCGATCGTATCTCAACTTTCGTTGGAGGGATCACATGCAAGGGATCGAAACAGTATAGTCGCAACATTGACACATGAAACACATTGTGTATTTTCTCTAACTCTACCAGCAAAGCCAACCGATATGCCACTGGCCCAAGCCTTTTGGTAATCTCATACGGCTCTATGAATTGTGGACTCAATTTACCCTTTCGACCAAATCTCAATATTTTCTTCCATGGGGATACTTTCAGGAATACCTTGTTGCCCACTTGAAACTCGATTTCTTTTCTTTTCAAATTCGAGTACGACTTCTGTCGGTCTGAAGAAGCCATCAGACTATTACGGATTATTTTCACTTTCTCCTCTGTCTCTTTAACTAGATCAACCCCATAAATTTGCTTCACACTAAGCTCGGTCTAGTACAAGGGAGTTCGACACTTGCGACCGTATAGAGCTTCATACGGTGCCATCTATATATTCGACTGATAACTGTTATTATAGGCAAACTCAACCAAGGATAGATATCTTTCCCAACTACCTCCAAACTCTAACACACAGCATCGGAGCATATCCTCAAGAACTTGAATCACTCTTTCAGATTGGCCGTCATTTTTAGGATGGAACGCAGTGCTAAAATTTAACCTTGTACCTAAGGCTTCCTGTAACTTCTTCAAAAATCTCGAAGTAAATCTAGGATTTCTATTTTTAGATAAAAGATATAGGCACCCCATGAAGTCTCACCACTTCAGTAATATATAGCTCAGCCAACTTATCAATGGCAAAATCAACACGCACCGGTATAAAGTGAGCCGACTTCATTAGTCTATCAACAATAACCCACACATCATCTTTCTTTTGGAAGTCATAGGCAACCCCGTCACAAAATCCATGGTGGTCCGATCCCACTTCCACTCGGGAACCATCACTGGTTGAAGTAATCCCGATGGTACTTGATGCTCAGTTTTCACTTGTTGACAGATCAAACATCTTGTCATGAACTCAGAGACATCTCTTTTCATACTCGACCACCAATAAAATTTCTTCAAATCATTGTACATTTTCGTGCTACCGAGATGTACTAACAGGTGACCACTGTGTGCTTCATGTAAAACTTTTCGAATCAACTCATCATCTTTAGGTACACAAATCCGGTCGCGAAACATCAAATAACCATCTGAACTCACCCAAAAATTAGAATCATTTCCCAACTCGCACTGAGCTCTTTTAGCTTGTAGCTCGCCATCTTTCTCTTGAGCTTCACATATCTACTGAATAAATAACAGTTTAGCCCTCATCTCGACCAATATAACTCCATCATAAGACAATGCTAAGTTAGTACTCATAGCTCTCAAAGCATACAAAGATTTGCTGCTCAAGTCATTCGCAACTACATTCGCTTTCCCCGTATGATAATCAATTGCTAGCTCATAGCCTTTCAATAATTCGAGCCACCGCCATTGCCGCAAATTCAAGTCTTTTTGACCCATCAAGTACTTCAAAGTTTTATGATATGTAAAGATTTGACACTAATCACCATATAAATATTGGTGCCAAATCTCTAAAGCGAAATCAATTTCAACCAACTCCAAATCATAAGTCGAATAATTCTTTTCATGCGGTGTTAGCTGTCTCGAGGCGTAAGGTACTACCTTACCCTCTTGCATCACTACACAGCCGAGTCCATTAAATAATGCATCACTATATACTACAAACTCCTTGCCCGACTCAGGTTGTACTAAAACCAGTGCCTCAGTCAACAATGTTTTCAATCTCTCGAAGCTCTGTTGGCATTTCTCAGTCCATTCAAACTTAATATCCTTGTTTAGCAGTTTCGTCATCGGGGTAGCAATCATGGAAAACCCCTTTACAAACTATCGGTAGTACCTCGCTAAACCCAAAAAGCTTCAGACTTATGACACATTTCTTGGCGGCTTCCACTCCATAATAGTCGAGATCTTACTCGGATCAACTTTAATACAATCATCCGACACAATGTGCCCTAGGAATCGATCTCTCAAAGCCAAAACTCACTCTTGCTAAATTTAGCATACAACTGCTTGTCTCTTAAAGTCTGCAAAATAATTCTTAGATGCTCTACATGTTCACTCTCATCCCGAGAATAGGCTAATATGTCATCAATAAAAATGACTATAAATTTGTCCAAGCACGGCTGGAAGATGCGATTCATCAAATCATGAAAATCGCAGGGGCATTCGTTAGACCAAATGGCATGACAAGAAACTCATAATGGCCATACCTCATCCAAAATGTAGTTTTCGACACATCTTGCTCCTTAACTCTCAACTGATAATAACCAGACCTTAGGTCTATCTTGGAGAACACCATGACTCCCTTTAGTTGGTCAAACAAGTCATCTATCCTTGGCAAAAGATACTTATTCTTCAATATTACCTTGTTGAGTTGTCTGTAGTCTATACACAATCTCATCGACCCATATTTCTTTTTTACAAAAAGTACTGGAGTACCCCATGGGAATAGCTCAGTCTTACAAAACCATTATCCGTTAACTATTGTAACTAAACCTTTAGTTCTTTCAACTCCAATGGTGCCATCCTATACGGGCAACCGAAATAGGTGGCGTTCCGGAACTAACTCAATTCCAAACTTGACCTCTCTAACTGGAGGCAATCCAAGTAACTCATCTGGGAACACATTTGGATATTCGCATACCACCAACACTAATTCGATCTTTACCTCTGACTCTCTAGTATTCATCACAAAAGCAAGATAAGACTCGTATCGTTTCCTCAAATACTTCTCGGCTACCATAGTTGAAATTATCACTGGCAGATTATCCAATCTACCGATTCAACCCGAATGACATCCCCATTTCACATTTCAATTCAATAAACTTGCCACCACAGTTCACTAAAACATTATGGGTAGTCAACCAATCCATGCCAAGAATCAAATCAAATTCATCAAACGGAAACAACATAAGGTTTGCCAGAAAACAATAACCTCTAGCTGTCAAAGGAGAATTCTTACACACCTTGTCAACTAACACATGTTTGCCTAACGGGTTTGACACTTTTACTACAAATTTCATATATTCAACAATCATGCTCATACTAGATGCCAATTTCATGCAAATGTATGAATGGGTAAACCCCAGATCAATCAAAGCAATAACAGATCTGTCATGAAGAGAAAAAGTACCAGTTAACACATCTGGAGATGATGCCTCCTCACGAGCGCGAATGGAATAGGTCGTCAATAAAAATGACTACAAATTTGTCCAAGTATGGTCAGAAGATGTGATTTATCAAATCCATGAAAATCGCAGGGGCATTCCTTTGACCAAATGGCATGACAAGAAACTCATAACGGCCATACCTCGTCTGAAATGTAGTTTTCGGCACATCTTGCTCCTTAACTCTCAACTGATAATAACCAAACCTTAGGTCTATCTTGGAGAACACCGTAGCTCCCTTTAGTTGGTCAAATAGATCATCTACCCTTGGTAAAGGATACTTATTCTTCACGGCCACTTTGTTGAGCTGTCTGTAGTCTATGCACAATCTCATCGACCCATCTTTCTTCTTCACAAAAAGTACCGGAGCACCCTACGGTGAATAGCTCGGTCTTGCAAATCCTTATTTCATTAACTCTTACAATTGAACCTTTAGTTCTTTCAACTCTAATGGTGCCATCCTATACGGAGCAACTGAAATAGGTTCTGTTCCCGGAATTAACTCAATTCCAAACTCGACCTTTCTAATTGGAGGTAATATGGGTAACTCTTCCGAGAACACATCTAGATATTCGCATACCCGGCACTGATTCAATCTTTACCTCTGACTCTTGAGTATTTAGCATAAAGGCGAGATAGGGCTCGTATCCTTTTCTCAAATATTTCTTAGCTACCATGGAAGAAATTATCACCTACAAACTATCTGACTTACCTGATTCAACCCAAATAACATCTCTATTTTCACATTTCAATTCAATAAACTTGCTACCACAGTTCACTAAAACATTATGAGAAGTCAACCAATCCATACCAAGAATCAAGTCAAATTCATTAAATGGCAACAACATAAGGTTTGTCGAAAAATAATTACCTCTAATTGTCAAAGGACAATTGCTACACACCTTGTCAACTAGCACATGCTTACCTAAGGGGTTTGACACCTTTACTACAAATTCCGTATACTTAATAATCATACTCATACTAGATGCCAATCTCATGCAAATGTAAGAATGGGTAGACCCTGGATAGATTAAAGCAATAACAGAGGTGTCTTGAAGAGAAAAAGTACCCGTTATCACATCTGGAGATGATGCATCCTCTCGAGCATGAATGGCATAGGTCCTTACAAGTGCTCCACCCTCCGGTCTCACAGTAGAATCTAGAGGCGCACCTCTACTACTAATCCTACCTTTCGGGTTCTTTTGTGATCTACCTTCGACGGTATATTGGTTGATCTCACTTCTTGCTTTCTTTCCTTCTCCTCCCTCTCTGGACAATTAGGATAAAATGGTCGGGTGAACTGCACTTGTAACAATTCTGGTTGTTTCCCCAACACTCCCCAGTGTACTGCCTACCACAATTTGGACACTCTGATTTGGACTTTGGATTGCCCACACTTGCCATCGAATTTTCTTGAACTCTCAAGCCCGAGTATGTGTTACCTTGATCTCGATGTGAATGTCCAACTGACGCTATTATCCAGGGGTTCATTTCCTTGGACCTCTTCGATTGAGCTTGGTATGATTTACTCATTGGCCTTTTTCTCGCATCTCAGGCCTCACTCATGGCTTTTCTCTTTTCTTATTAAGTTCTTCAGCCTTACATTCCTGGTCAACCAACACCACAAACTCTTTTAACTCTAAAATCCTAACTAGTAGTCTAATATCGTCATTCAGCCCATCTTCAAACCTCTTGCACAAGATAGCTTTTGTAGACACACGCTCTTGTGCATACCTGCTGAGCCTAACAAACTCACGCTCATATCCTGCCACAGTCATTTTTCCTTACTTCAATTCAAGGAATTTTTTCTTTTCTAGTCCACAAATCGTTGGCTTATATACTTCTTTTGGACTTCTTCCAAAAAGAAGTCCCACGTCACTCTTTCCCTTGGAAGCACCGACGTCAACATTTTCCACCAACGGTATGTCAAGTCCCTTAACAAGGACACATCGCATTTTAAGCTCTCCTCTGGTGTACAGGAGAGTTCATCAAATACTTTCATCGAGTTCTCAAGCTAGAACTCCGCCTTCTTGGGGTCATCATCTATATTAGCTCTAAACTTCTAGGCCCCTTGCTTTCGAATCTTATCTACCAGGGGCTTGGTCATCCTTATTACATCTATACCTTGAGGAGCCATAGGAAATGGCTGAGGTATAGGAGGGGGTGGAGGAGGTTGAGCATTAGGGTTCGGTCGTACATACTCTGTGTACCAATTACTTATCATTTAGAGAAAGGCTTTCCGGGCCTCTTCTCATTGGCCCCTAGTATCAGGTCCACTCTCTACAGGCACGGTCCCTTGCACGGGAGTCAGTGCGTTACTAACTGCATCATTAGTAGCAGCTGGATCGGGATCCATTTACTATATACAAAATGTTTAAAATTGTTAGAAGCCACCACACTATCAATATACACTAATGGCATGTATAACTAGACTCTAACACATACTACGGTAGTTCGAGAATCGGCTAAACCATAGTTTTGATACCATTAAATGTAATACTCCTTACCCGTATTCTACGGACCGGAATACGAGGCATTACCCCACTTAACTCACATAGTCATACAACTTTGAGTTATCAAATTTCATTCCTAATTAAAACTTTTCCATTCACATATCTAACATCCTTATAATGGGCCTATGAGGCCCTAAACATAATTCCAGAAGGTTTCGAAAATAAATCGAAAACTTGAACCACTAAGGAAAATTTTACCTAAACAGGGGCCACACGCTCGTGTGAAATAGGACACGCTCGTGTGGTATTTCACACGCCCATACTTTGTACCTGTGGTCGACACTGACTTGCATCACATGGTCAACCACATGCCTGTGAGCTGTACCCATGGTCGACACTGACTTATTCCACATGGCCTGTCACATGCCCTTGTGTGCTTCAACCGTGTGGCAATTTAAATTCCAATTTCAAGGTACAGACTTCACACGGCCTGGGGACACGCCCATGCCCATGGCCGTGCCTCCCACACTGCTGAGACACACAGCCGTGTCTCTGCCTGTGTATTTACTACTGAGCTTACTAACTTGCAATTCTAACATGCAAGAGGACATACGACCTGATCACACACCCATGCAATTGAACGTGTGTCACACACGGCCTAGACACATGCTCGTGTGCCTACTCGTGTGGACAAGAACAAGGTTATTTTCCAAGCTCTTTCATCACCCTAACTCAAGCATAATTCACCCTCCACCATCAATTCAATCATGCATTTTCATAACCAAACAAACCAATCATATACTCTTCACAATCATGAATAACCTCTTCTTATTATTGATTGATAGTAAAGAGCCATTTACTATGGCAATATACATAAGATTTCATCTATAAGGAGCCAACACATTTGGAAAAAATAACAAAACAATTTACCTAGTCTAGCCCCTATACATGCCATTGCCATATTCAAAATGCTAGTTCTAAATATTCCGAGATGAACTGATATTGTGGGTGATTTTCCAATTATCTTCGTATCCCGACCCCGCTCTTTGACACTATAAAACAAGGGAAAAGAAAGGGGGTAAGCTTTAAGCTTAGTAAGTTTACATGTAAACAATTAAACATCATAACATGTGCTAATCAATAAATTGCATTTCACAATCCAAGATCATGCTTACTCATTCCTCTCTTACCACATTCCAACCATATCACAGACCAAATGCTATTATTATTTAACATAAATTCGTCGGTGCAATCATAAGTATTCTCAATCATACAATGCCCTAATAAGCAACAACATTTGTATTTAGGATGCATCGCTTACACATAAACTTACCTCGATGCAAAATGCGTTAAATCGTGGTTTAATCCGAAACCTTGCCTTTTCTTGGTCAAGGTTGATTCATCTCTCTTCTTGATCTATAACAATAAAATTCACTCATCAAAATCATTTTATGATCATAATGCATCATAATCTCTACTTAGGCAAAAAATGACCATTTTGCCCTTATCTATGGCAAAATTATGATTTTGCCCCTAGGCTCGTAAATCATTTTTCAACATATTTTCTTATTAAACAAGCCTATCTAAACATTTATTTCTCCTACAACTACTCACAATTCCAACTATTTCATACATTTATTACTAAATTACAACATTTACAACTTGTTCCCCTTTTAGGTGTTTTCATGACAACAATTTTCACAAAAGTTGCTTCTCAACCTACTAATATTTATTTTCTTCTATCAAAACTCAGCAAACAACATGAACACTCTCATGGAAAGTCCCTAAACTTTCAATCATTTTGCAAAATAGTCCCCTTATTAGCTAGCTTAAGCTTTAGGGGTTCCAAAAGTACAAAAATTATCAAATAAAACCACCAAAATCACTTACTTGCAAGGAGATAGCTTGGATGAAAGTTTGGTCTCTAAAATCCCCTATTTTCCCTTTAATTTTTTTGTTGAAGAATAAAGATGAATAGTGAAAGATGATATCTCATCTTTTTATCTTATTTTATTAATTTTTTTATCACCTAAAGTTACCAAAATTTGACTAAAATTAATGCTCTTGTCCGCCTAAGCTATATGGTTCACCATCACACATCTAATGGCTAAATTTCACTTTAAGGACCTCCAATTTGATATTCTTTGTCTATTAGACACCTCTACCACTTATAATGGAACTTTTGCACTTTATGCGATTTAGTCCTTTTTCACAATTAAACATAAAATTGCCAAAATTAAAGCACCAAAATTTTTATATAGCCCTATATTAATGCCATACAAAAAATAATACTAAAATAATTTTCATCAACCTCAGATTAGTGGTCCTGAGACCACTGTTTCGACTAGCCCCAAAATTATGTTGTTACAGCCCACGTTTTATGCGTTCGGATTACCACACGAACGAGCGCACGCTCGTATAGCGTCAATGTCACACTTTTTTCAACTTTTGCTGATTTATGATTTGGGCAGTGTTTACACAAACTTTTCGTCATTTCACCGATATTGTTTATGGAGTGCTGTTACACACCTGTTTACGAAAATAGTGCACTCAGTCCTTGAACCCTCCAAATTCAAATTCAAAACATAAACAATTGATTAGTCGTAAGATCAAAAAATTTAAAACTACTCTACTTGACCCACTTAATCACTTCATTGACTACTCTTTTTGAACAATCGAGTCCCTACACACTTCATCCGCTGAAAAATGATGATCACTAACTCTCGGGGTTATTACTTATAATCCAATCAAAACCTCTTATTAACCATTATCTACAATAACAATTTAAGCCAAACCGAATACCAGCATACCTAAAGTACAAAATCGTAGATTAGAAATGGAGTACTAAATCGAGACAGAGAGCAAAGATAAAGTCAGCACAGTGAAGGTAGAAAAAAGAGAGCAAATCAGCAAGAAGGGAGGAACACAGTCAATTAGCAGAGGAAAGAAATAATTCGCCTAGGTACCAAGGTGATAAGAGGAACCGATTTAAGGAAGAAAGAGAAAAGAAGACGAGGTAGGGAAGAAGGTATATTCACCAACCATTGAAAAAGAAAAGAAGAGGTAAAAATGTTTGTTGTGAAAAAGGGCAACCTGAAAGGAACCGTGGACTAGCCGAACACACCTTACAAAGTTCAGAAAAAGATGAAAGAAGGAGAGACGATAGGCTTGGGAGCAGAGAAAGAAATTGCAAAAGAGGGGAAAAAGTGAAAGGAAGCACTAGAAGAATTTTGGCCAAAAGGAAAGGGAGTTGCCGTCCAACTTGGGAAACAAATGAGGAGCATCCCTCTCTTAGCCAAATTCTTGAGTTCCAAAGTTCATTTTAGCACAACACTACCCCTGCTCACATTCCTTGATTTTCTCCTCAAATCTCGCCATCTAATCACACCTCGACTTAATCACTCAATTTGAATTCTTCCTAACCACTTCAGTGATTCATTCAAACTTTAACTCCTCCCACAGCACAGTAGCAAGATAAATACTCCCTTTCCTCCACCAAGATTCAAACCTCAGTCCTCTGGCATAGGTAACACGCCACTTACCCCCTAGACCAGCAGGCTTTTTATGTCTTGCTTTTATCCATAATTATTTAAAAGCCTACTAACTATAGGTAAATGTTTATTCCCTAAAAAAAAACTTTTTGCACAAGCCCAGGCTTGAACCCAAGACTTCTCAGACACTCCCAAACATACCCAAATCAGTTAACCACTGAGGCAAACAGGTATTTGTGTTAAAAACATTCAAAAATAAATACTTGGATTTTTGGGGTGTTACACAATAGTTTAAGGAATTTACCAAATTGTTCATTTGTGTGGTTTTTATTTGTCGTATTTGGATATGGCACACGAGGTTTATATTTGTTACTGATCAATCTTGCTTATTTTGGCTTACCTCAACCTTACCATTGCTTACCACAGTTTCTTACCTCGGTTCACCTTCAGATTCAGCTAACCCTTCTTCATCTCAAATAGTGATCGCATGAAGCTGCTCCTTTGGGTTAGTTTCAGTATTACTCAACAAGCTACCTTGTGGTCATTCTAAAATCATCTTTGCCAATTGACTGGTTTGATTCTCAAGCCCTTGAATTGACGCTTGTTGATTTTTGAGTGTTGTTTCGGTGTTTTGGAAGCAAGTTTCTGACACCAAAATAAACTTTGTCAACATCTCCTGAAGGTTTGACTTCTTTTTTTGCTGGTAAGGTGGTTGTTTGAAGCCTGGAGGGGGTTGTGGTCTCTGATTTCCTTGGCCACCCCAAGAGAAATTGGGTGGTTCCTCCAACCTACATTATAAGTATTACTATAGGGATTACTCTGTGGTCTAAAATTATTACCCAAATAGTTAGCTTGTTTGTCTTCTGTGCTAAGGTTGTAGGATCGATTTTCGGATAGTTCCCTCCTCTATTTGCATTGCATTGCATCATCGGATGTACATGCGTAAAACCATATAAACCATCAATCTTTTTATTCAAGAGTTCTACCTAGTTCGGTAACATGGTGACTGTATCAACGTTAAAAAACCAGCTGCTTTCATCGATTTTGTCCTCATAACTTGCCACTGATAATTATTCAGTGATATCTCTTATATAAAATTGTAAGCCTCCTCAGGTGTTTTATTATTCAAAGTACCACTGGCGGATGCATCGATCAATTGCCTAGTTGAGGGGTTCAAACCATTATAGAAAGTTTGAACCTGTAGCCATAGAGGTAACCCATGGTGACTCCTCAAAAAATCCTTATACCTCTCCCATGCATCATAAAGGGTTTCCAAATCCATCTGTATGAAGGAAGAGATATCATTCCTCAAATTGACTGTCTTAACTGGTGGAAAATACTTTAACAAAAATTTCTCGGTCATTTGCTCCTATGTAGTGATAGAACCTCGTGGTAGGGAGTTCAACCACTGTTTAGCCTTATTCCTTAATGAGAATGGAAACAACCGGAGGCGAATGACATCATTAGAAATGCCATTAATTTTAAAAGTGTCACAAATTCTAAGAAATTAGACAAATGAGTATTTGGGTCTTCGTCCTGCAAACCATCAAACTGAAAAAACTATTGAATCATTTGAATAGTGTTAGGTTTCAGTTCAAAAATATTTGCAGCAACAAAAGGTTTAACAATACTCGATTCAGCCCAGTTAAATTGGGCTTGGCGTAATCGTACATAGTACGAGGAGTAGGATTCAAATTTATAGGATTTACAACAACTACAGGAGGTAGCTGATTATTATGATTTTTTGCCATCTTCTCAGTATTAATAACAACGTCCTCTTGCTCTTCTATTTTACTCTGTCGACTCTGTCTCACTTCTCTACGATTTTTGTAGGCTGTACTTTCGATCTCAGTATCAAATACTAGAAGTCCTGACGGGCTTCTTTTAGTAATAAACTAAAGGAACCTGCTAGAAGCAAATAAAAGAAAAGTAATTAAAATAAAAACAAAAATAAATTACAATCAAAATAAAAAAAATGCTAAAGTAATAAAAATTAAGTGTTCTTAATATTTTAGTCCCCGACAACGGTGCCAAAAACTTGATGACGTCACGAACTAACTAAAATACGACAAAGGTAAGTGCACCTATCGAATAGTAGTATAGCTATGGTGAGTCGGCAATATCGTATCCATGAGGACTAAAAGTACTAGTAGTTACTATCTTTTTATTATCTAGCCTATAATTAAATGGATTGTTTTTAATCTAAAACTAAACTAATTAACTGCGAGTGCGGCAGATAGTGAAGAAAATAATCGAATAAACCAATTACAAAGACAATACCTAAGGAAGGATCCACCTAGACTTCACTTATTAGTATGACTCTGAATTAAACGATTTATTCACTTGTCTTGATCTGTAGAAATCCCTAATTTATGTTAATATCTCTTTGGAGACTAAGAACAACTAACTCTAGGTTGATTAATTGAAATCTCTTTCTAATTAAAACCCCTATTGTAGCATTAACTCGATCTATGGATTCCCTTATTAGATTTGACTCAAATCTGAAAGATTTATGTCGTCCTATTTCTAGAATTGCAATCAACTCTGCTTAATTATGCTAGATCCACTCTTAAGCAGGGACTTTTGCTTCACTGATTAAGCACATCAAACTTGGATTAATATCCTGAAAATATTAAGGCAAGGATTAAGAACACATAATTAAGAACATGAACAAGTATTTATCATGTAATTCATATAATTAAATAATAATATCCATCATAGGTTTCATCCTCTCTAGGTATTTTAAGGAGTTTAGTTCATACTCATAGAGGAAAACATCTCAAAATAAGAATAACAACAAGACATGAAAAACCCAATAAAACTTCGAAGGAAATTCGACTGGAGATCTTCAATCTTGGAGTGGAACTACTTTTGAGATGATTGTAATGGCATTCTTCGAGTAATTTCTGTGTTCTACTCTGTGTCACTTTAGGTCTTCTTATCGTGTGTTTTTATAGACTTTGGAATGCTCAAAATACCTAAAAATTGGCTTTTTCTACGTGAAAACAAAACAGGGTTCGACAAGGACACGGGTGTGTGATCAGCCCGTGTAAGAATGCCCAGGCCATGTGTAATATTAACATGGTTCGAAATCAAGATGGGCTGGTGATAAACCATAATATGAACATATTTTAATCCCACATTTAGCATACTTTTGGATGAATTGTCTCTTTAATTGTAGAATTTGGTGCTCTTAATCCTTTGTTTTCATGTTTTATACTTAAGAAAGCACTGGAGGATGAAAAGAACAAGAAAAGGGCCAAAACCAGAGTAAATGGGCCAAATTACAAAATCGGCATGGCCTGGGCCCAAGACACACGGCCGTGCCTCATTAATAGACCCAAACACGGCCTGGCCTCGACTTACACGGATGTGTGCCATGGGCGTGTCCCTAACGTGACTGTTTGAATTTTATTCGGAATAGGGTACTTAGAGGCAAAAAAAGCCAATCCAAAAGCCTATATAAACACCCTAGAGGCCAACCTTAAAGGGGCGTTCAGCTAGGCCAAGGAGCCAAGCCAAAGGGGCCAAATTGTGAGATTCACTAGAAGAAAGCCGCTGATTCATCTAAAGAAGCCGGAATCATACTCAAGACGGAGGATCTCTCCTTCAATTCCTTCAGAGGTTTTAGGGTTTTCTTATGTTTTATTTTATATTTTATTCTGAGGTGTATTCTTTTATAATTATAAACAAAACCTCTCAAATACTTGAGGGGGATGAAACTTAAGACGGATCTTGTTATTGTTTTCTGAGCTGTATGATAAATACTTGATTTGTTCTTAACTATGTGTTCTTAATTCTTGATTTAATATTTCAGGATATTGATTCAAGCATTTATGCTCTTAAGCAGAGGAGGAATAGACCTTGTCTAAAAGTAGATCTAGCATAGTTAAGCAGAGTTGATTGCAACCCTAGAGATAGGATGACGAAAATCTGTCGGATTAGGGTCAAACCTAATATAGGAGTCCATAGATCGAGTTAATGCAATTCTAGGGGTTTTAATTAGAAAGAGATTTCAATTAATCAACCTAGGGTTAGACGTTAGTATCCTAAAGAGAGGTATTAATATAAATTAGGGAATCCTACGGATCAAGTCAAGTGAATAAATCATCTGGTTCAGAGTTAGGTAGCAAGTGAAGTCTAGATGGATTCTTCCTCGGGTATTGTCTTAATCAATTGGTTTTTCCCTCAAGTATTTCCCCAAATCAATCTCTTTGTCTTCGTATCTTTAGCTTAGTAGTTAGTTAATTTTAGATTAGATAAAAATTCTCTTAATTCTTAGGCTAAATAATAAAAAGAAAGTTAGTATTAGTACTTTTGGTTCCTTTGGGTTTGACAATCCGATCTTGCCATTAAACTATACTATTGTTCGATAGGTGCGTTTGCCTCCATCGTTGTCTTAGTTAGTTTCTAGGTTCGATCATTCTTTTTATAAATTTTTAAGACTCTGATACACGATCAAGTTTTTGGCGCCATTGCCGGAGAACCGAAATATTAAGAAAGCTCAATTTTTATTACTTTAGCCATATTTTATTCTTTTGCAATTAAATTTTATTTTTACTTTTCTAATTTTATTTTTCTTTTTATCTGCTTCTGGCAGGTAATTCTAGTTTATGACTAGGAGGAACCCATCAGGACCCTTGATTTTTGACAGTGAAATAGAACATACCGCTCGCAGAAACCAAAGATATGTCACTGAATAATTATCAGTGGCAAGTCATGAGGGCAACGCCTCCTAAAGAAGCCGATGTTTTCAACCTTGACGCGGTCACTATGTTATCTAAGCAGGTAGAGTTTCTAAATATAAAAATTGATGGTTTGGATGGTTCTACATAGCTACATCCAGTTATGCAGTGCGATATGAATAGAGGAGGGATGAGCAATACAGAATATCCACCTTACAACCCAAGCGCTGAAAACGAGCAAGTTAACTATATGAGTAATAATTTTCGATCTCAAAATAGTTTTTACAGTAGCACTTATAATGCAGGTTGGAGGTACCATCCCAATTTCTCGTGGGGTGGTCAAGGTAATCAGAGACAACAACCCCTCCCAAACTCCCAACAACAGCCCTACCCATAGGAAAAGAAGCCTAACCTTGAGGAGATGCTGACAAAATTCATAGCGGTGTCAGAAAAACATTTCCAAAACACCAAAACAACACTAAAAAATCAACAAGCAATGATTCAAGAGATCGAAAACCAATTAGGGCAACTTGCTAAGATGATCTCAGAAAGACCACAAGGTATCTTGCCTAGCAACACCGAAACTAACCCAAGAGAGCAACCTCAAGCAATAATGGCTCACGATAGTGAAGGGTTAGATGAACCAGAGTTTAAGCAAGAGAATGTGGTAGAGGAAGGTAAGGTTGAAGTAAGCCACGATAAACCAAACTAGGTAATTACAGAGTACCGACCTCGTGTGCCATACCCCAATGCGATAAAGAAAAACCACACAGAGGAACAATTTGATAAATGTCTTAAACCCTCAAAGAAATTTCATATTAACTTGCCATTTCTTGAAGCTCTTTTGCAGATGCCAGATTCAAGGAAATTTTTAAAAGAATTTTTGACAAACAAATAGAAGTTAGATGATACGTCACATGTGGAGCTAAACGCAGTTCTTGCACGGCTAGGACATCGAGTATTAAATGTGGAACCAATCACTTCAAAGTTGGGGACCAGGTACTGTCAGATGCAACCGACCCTAGAATAGCCACTTTAGAGCTTAATACAAATGGTGCAACTCCTTTTCTGGCACGTAAGGTCTTCCTATACGGAACAGTCGAGGTAACACATTCTAATTTTGACACTTTTGAGGTAATTATTACCCGACTCAAACCATATGTTAATAAAATTGATAGTAAGAAAAAGGAGTTTTGACTCTGTGAACCACCATTGCCATACGAATAACAGGTAAGTCTAGCTCACTACTTTAAACGAGCACTTCTCGGGAGGCAACTTGAGCATTAACCCCATTAATTTTTATATTTTCAAAATTTAACATCTAACAAGAACTAACCAGACTTTTAGGCGCAAGTTTTCATACCCACACGGCTTTGCACACAGCAGTGGCCGTGTGGCCACTACAGGAAGGTACAAGGGTGTGGGCAACCACCAGATCCATGATTTCTATTTAATCCCCTTCTTCTGTCCACTTTCTTCCCTAAAGTCTTCTTCCCTTTTCCCATTTCTCTTCAAACGCATATCCACTTTTCATTATTTATTTTTTATTCTTCTTTCTATATTTATTTTTATTTTTATTTTCTTTATTATTTTCTTCTTATTCTTCATGCCATTTAGATTAAGCTTATGATACAATAAGATTAGACTGGCTGCTTCAAGGATCCAATTTCAAACGGTTCAAGGCGCTCCCCCGTTTCTTTTCATTGACTCCATCCAAAATTCAGGAAGTTTCACTTCTCTCCCTATCTTATAATTTTAATATTATTTTGCTATTATCTATCTTTGTACATTGAAGACAATGTACATCTTAAGTGTAGGGGGTTAACTATAGTATTATTTGAAAATCCCTGAATGATATCTTGTCTTAAGTAATTTCTTCATATCACTAATTAGAATGAAATTTACATTGATTTATGATTTTTATTGATATGTTTTAGATTAAGTCATATTTAATTATACAATTATGTTTTAAACTTTAAAGATACTAGAGAATCAAACATGATGTGTTTATTTTCAAAAATTAAAATTTTGTTAGGTTGTCTACCTGAATCTAATTATTACCTTAAATTTTAAAATATACAAGGTTGCCATCAAAAACCCATAATTTTTTGTGAGATTTTGAGCCTTTTATAGCATACATTTTTTCGTGCTCACTTTATTGATTATGAGTGTGTCAACATTGATTTGTTATTCTAGAACTTGCCTCAATTATACATGTCGAGACCACATCATTGATTTGATATACAGAGATGATAAAGGCATCTAGGATTTAACCCACTTACTCCACCAAAAGCCTACCTTCACAATTAACCCCTAGTGAACCCTTTTGATCCTAACAACCTTTTTATTGTTTCACCCACTAATATTAACCCAAAACCCATCTTGTATTTGTTATCACCATTCCTTTTGACTACCCTTATATCGAGACTTGATTTGATCAGTTGCCTAATTATTTTATTTCAATAGTTGAATTTTTCTTATATTATGTATTCATTGATTTGTTCTTAAAAAAAATCGAAGCATTTTCATTATTAGTTCTGTGATTAAGTGAGCTTATACATTTAAATTCAACATCTTAAAGAAGAAGCTCGTATTATTAGTTTAGTTCACTTTTCTACTTAGGTAAATTTTCAATTCAATCTCCATTCTAACCTTCTAATTCAACCTATATCCACACCTTTAACCTAAGCCCCGTTACAACCCTTTTTAAAGACCTTTTGATCTGTATATCGTCTCATTTTAGAGTGGTGTAGATTTGATTTTCATGGAAGCCTATGGGATTAACTTTTCATGTTTGACTTTTGAGTGCTTGATTTTGAACCTTAAACACCTTGAGTGATTTGTGTGAATATTTAGTGAGGATGTCAACCCTTGTCAGTTTTGAATTAAAAATAATTATTTAGATGAGGGGAAACGCCTATATTTTCATGCTACAAAAACTATGACTTTGATTGTTTGAATCTTTAGGACTCTTTGAGTTAATTTATCCATGTATAAATTATCTATGAATTATGATGAAACATTATCGATGAATATTATGAATTTAGGAAGTTCGCTTTAATTGTGAGTTGAGAATTTTGCTTGAGGACAAGCAAAAGCTTAAGTGTGGGGGTATTTGATAAACATAATATGAACATATTTTAATCCAGCATTTAGCATACTTTTGGATGAATTATCTCTTTAATTATGGAATTTGGTGCTCTTAATCCTTTGTTTTCATGTTTTCTACTTAGGAAAGCATTGGAGGATGGAAAGAACGAGAAACGGGCCTAAAACAGAGTAAATGGGCTAAATTACAAAATCGACACGACCTGGGCCCAAGACCATACGACCGTGCCTCATTAACAGACCCAAACACGGCCTGGCCTCGACTTATACGGGTGTATGCCATGGGCATGTCCCTAAAGTGACCTGTTTGAATTCTATTCGGAATAGGGTACTTAGAGGCAAAGAAAGCCAATCCAAAAGCCTATATAAACACCCTAGAGGCCAACCTTAAATGGGACGTTCAGCTAGGCCAAGGAGCTAAGCCAGAGGGGCCAAATTATGAGATTCACTCAAAGAAAGCCAGTTGATTCATCTCAAGAAGCTGGAATCATACTCAACATGGAGGATCTCTCCTTCAATTCCTTCAGGGGGTTTTAGGGTTTTCTTATGTTTTGTTTTATATTTTTTTCTGAGATGTATTCTTTTATAATTATGAACTAAACCTCTCAAATACTTGAGGGGGATGAAACCTAAGACGAATCTTGTTATTGTTTTCTGAGCTGTATGATAAATACTTGATTTGTTCTTAAATATGTGTTCTTAATTCTAATTTTAATATTTCAAGATATTGATTCAAGCATTTATTCTCTTAGGCAGAGGAGTAATAGACCCTGTCTAAAAGTAGATCTAGCATAGTTAAGCGGAGTTGATCGCAACCCTAGAGATAGGATGACGAAAATCTATCGGATTAGGGTCAAACCTAATATAGGAGTCCATAGATCGAGTTAATGCAATTCTAGGGGTTTTAATTAGAAAGAGATTTCAATTAATCAACCTATGGTTAGACGTTAGTTGCCTCAAGAGAGGTATTAATATAAATTAGGGAATCCTACGAATCAAGTCAAGTGAATAAATCATCTGGTTCAGAGTTGGATAACAAGTGAAGTCTAGGTGGATTTTTCCTCGGGTATTATCTTAATCAATTAGTTTTTCCCTCAAGTATTTCCCTAATTTAATCTCTTTGTCTTTGCATCTTTGGCTTAGTAGTTAGTTAATTTTAGATTAGATAACAATTCTCTTAATTCTTAGGCTAAATAATAAAAAGAAAGTTAGTATTAGTACTTTTGGTTCCTTTGGGTTTGACAATCCGGTCTTGCCATTAAACTATACTATTGTTCGATAGGTGCGCTTGCCTCCATCGTTGTCTTAGTTAGTTTTTACGTTTGATCATTCTTTTTATAAATTTTAAGACTCTGACACACGATCAGCTGGCACATGGGCATGTGGTCAGCCCGTGTGGTTCATATGGGCATGTGCTTAGCCCGTGTGGGATTATTTGGTCGTATAGATCCTTAAATTAGCCCATTTTGTCCATTTTTGGCCCATTTTCTACTTTTTTTTGTTCCCTTATGCTCACATAAGTATAGAAACATGAAATTAAAGGATTAGGAGCATCAAATTCACTAACTTATATAATAAATCATCCAAAAACATGCTAAGCATGGGATTAAAATGTGTTACTTTTATGGTTTATCACTAGTCTACTCCATTATTTTCTTTAGTTGATTCTGGTTCTATGCATTTGTATATCTTGAGTGAACTGGCTTATAAGTTAAAGATTTATGTTGAGACTATTGGTTTAGATATAATTGTCATTAGTTCTTTCGGTGATAATGTAGTAATGAAAAAAGTTTATCGTAGATGTCCTCTTATGATCCAATAACATGTTTTCTTTGTGGATATTATGGAATCGCCTTTCTATGGTTTTGATGTTATTCTTGGCATGGACTAGTTAACTGAGCATAGGGCTAAGGTAGATTTTAAGACTAAGCGGATTTCTTTGAGGAATAACGATGGGTTGGAAATTGTTGTAGTTAGTGAAAGACTAGGTTATATTTTTAATGTGGTTTCGATTATGGAGGCTTAAAAAATGATGGGAAAAGGTTGTAAGGCTTATATAGCCTATGTGATGAATTTAGTTAGTAAGGATTTAAGAGTTCAGGATATTTGCACTATTAAGGATTTTCCTGACATGTTTCCTAAAGAGTGCCCTAGTTTGTCACCGGATCGTGAGGTGGAGTTTGAGCTTTATCCTAGTACTACACTGGTTTCCATTGAGCCTTATTGCATGGCACCAAAAGAGCTCAAAGAGTTAAAGATTCAGTTGTAAGAATTACTTGATAGAGGGTTTATTCGACTGAGGGTATCTTTGTGGGGTGCACTAGTTTCGTTTGTGAAGAAGAAGGATGGTACGATGAGGATGTGTATTGATTATAAGTAGTTGCAAAACTTGGCCATTAAGAATAAGTATCTTTTGCCTTGAATTGATGATTTTTTTGATTAGTTCCGAGGTGAAACAATGTTTTCAAAGATTGACATTTGATCTAGGTATTATCAGTTGAAGGTGAAGGAGTCTGATGTGTTGAAAATTGGTTTTAGAACTCGGTATAGGCATTATGAGTTCTTGGTGATGCTGTTTGGATTAACAAATACCCATGATGTGTTCATGGATTTGATAAATTGTGTGTTTCACTTGTATTTGGATCAATTTATGGTTGTCTTTTAAGATTATATTTTGGTATATTCTCCTTCAGAGGAGGACCACAACGAACTTTTGATGGTTGTTTTACAGATTCTTCGAGATAAACAATTGTATGAGAAGTTAAGCAAGTGTGAATTTAGGCCTAAGGAAGTTGTGCTTTTAGAACATGTTGTTTCGAGAGAAGGGATTCGAGTGGATCCAGAAAAGATAGAAACCATTTTAGAATGGAAGCTGCCTAGGAGTGTTACCAAGGCTTGGAGTTTCTTGTGTTTAGATGGTTATTATTGTAGATTTGTTGAAGGATTTTCTATTATTGCTACACCCTTAACGAAACTACTTCAGAAGGATGAGGTATTTGAATGGAATGATGTTAGGAAAGAGAGTTTTGATCAACTTAAGGCAATTTTTACTAAGGCACTAGTGTTGATTCAACCAGAACCTGGAAAGGATTTTTTTGGTTTATAGTGATGCTTCATATTCAGGCCTTGGTTCTATGTTGGTGCAAGAGGGGAAGGTTGTGGCTTATGCATCAAGACAGTTGAAGACGCATAGCGTAATTTACCTACTCATGATTTGGAGCTATGTTTGCATGCTTGAGTTTGGGTAGCGGTGGTGGCTTGTTAGCTGAACTTCAAGTTTGGCCGACTCTGTCACAATAGATTAAGTGGAAACAATCGTTAAATGGAGGATTGCTAAAGAGGATTCGATAGGTTGAGCAAGGTAATAAGGGAGATTTTGATGTTAATAGTGATGGTAACTTGAACTTTCGAGGTAGGTTGTGTGTGCCGCATGATGTTGAGTTAAAGTAAGCAATTCTTAATGAGGCATATAATAGCCCTTACGCTATGCATCCCGGTAGTGGCAGGATGTACCATGATCTTAAAGAAGTTTATTGGTGGCCTGGCTTAAAGCGTGATGTTACAGATTTTGTGACTCGATGTTTGGTTTGTCAAAAGGTGAAAGATGAACATTAGTTTCTTTCGGGTTTGTTGCAACTGATTTTCGATTCCCGAATGGAAATGTGAAAGAATTACCATGGATTTTGTTTCAGGTTTACCTTTGACTCTGTCGAAGAAAGATTCAGTATAGGTCATAGTTGATCGATTTTTGAATAGTGTGCATTTCTTGGTTGTGCGTACCAATTATTCTTTGCAGAAGTTAGTTGAATTGTACATTGCTGAAATCATTCGTCTTTAAGGTGTTCTAGTTTTGATTATTTTAGATAAGGATTTGTGATTTACTTCGAAGTTCTAAAAGAGCTTCAAAGAGGCTTTGGGGTCGAAGCTTAGTTTTAGTACGACTTACCATCCCCAAACTGACGGTCAATCTGAAAGAGTAATTCAAGTATTAAAAGATACGTTACGAAGCTGTGTGATTGAGTTTAGTGGTAGTTAGGAGCGATATTCACCCTTGGTAGAGTTCGCCTACAATAATAGTTTTCAAGCAAGTATTTGTATGGCACCTTTTGAAGCATTGTATGGTAGGAAGTGTAGAACTCCTTTGTGTTGGATAGCATTGGATGAAAAGTGAGTTGTCGGATTGGATTTAGTTTGTGAGACTGAGAAAAGGTGTGTACCACCCCTCAACCGTATTCAATGCCAAATAGGGTTACAGAGCATTACCGGACTTACGAAACAATTAAACAACTATTTAACATACAATTTTTCAATTCATTCATTCATCATTCAATCTCAATCAATTTGTCCCTATTAAGAGCCTACGAGGCCTTAAACATGCTTCGAAAGTGGTTCGGGACTAAACCGATAACTAAGAAAGCTTTTGTGAAACTTAGAAACTTTTACTTCAAACAGGGGACACACGGCCGTGTGGCCAGGCCGTGTGTCTCACACGGCCACCAGACACGCACGTATCATAGGCCATGTGAAAGTAGGGGTAATATATTGACTTCATTTCAATTTCAACACCAGGGGACACACGGTCGTGTAGCATGACTATGTGTCACACACGACTGAGACACACACCCGTGTGGACAAAAATAGTCTATTTACCAAGCCAATTAGCCACCCAAAATCTCATGTACCTAAACAACCTAAATGGCACCAATTCATAGCACAATAGAACATATATTCTATGTAATAGTCTGGTTTAGACCCTAGTCGGAATAGTGGTTTTGGAACCATAAATTTGAGTCAAAAAATATTTTAATATTATTTTCTGTGCTTGCACTATGTGATTAAACATGTGTGAAATTTCTGTAAATAAATTTGTCAGTTTGTGTGTTTGATTTGAGAAAAGGACTAAATCGCATAATTTGTAAAAGTTGCATTCTCTATGTTTAATGTCCTAAATTGTCATGTTTTATTAATGTGGAAATCCTTAAGTGGATAATATACCTTTGTTTATGCTAGTGCACATTTATGTCCATATTTTACATGATTTTTATATGGTTTTATAAAGGTTAAATTTGTAAAATAATTAATAAGTTATAATTAATTAAAAGACAAAGCCAATTTATGTTTCTATTCATCATATATAGCCGAAATTAAAGAGAAAGAATAGCCATTTCTTTAGGGTTCATTCGGCCAAGCTATAATTCTCAATTAAGGTACGATTTTTGATCTATTTTTAGTGATTTCTACGTTTTTGAGCTCGTTACAGCTCAATCTACCTAGTCCATGCTTTAATTTTGGATTTTGATGAAGATTATGAGATGTGCCATTGATGAAAGTTTAAGCTTTGTGATGTTAGTTGATGAAATATGAAATATATTTGTTAGATTAACATGTTTTATCTTTGGATTTTTGGTGAATTTGAGTAAATTGGACTAAATTGTGAAAATAATATTTTGAGGGACTAAATTGTGAAATAAATGAAATGTATGGACTTTAATGATCATGTTGAAAATTCAGATAAGCATGGGTACAAGGAAATTTTGTGTATTTTGTGATTTTGTCAAATAGGGACTTAAATGTCAAAATGTGAAAATGTGAGGGCTAATTTGTAAATTGCCCTAAATGTGTGTTTTTGGATTGAATTGAATGATTTGGTGAATAAAAGAGTTAAAATTGAATATGTATAGATCAAGAACCAAAGAAAATAGATTTAGATCCAAGAAAGTCGACAGTGATCGAATAGTCGAATTCGTCCGATTATATCTGTAATATCCCGGGTTAAGGGCTATTTTATTTTGGCATTGTTTGCATGTTAATGGCTCGCTATGTTGTTGTTTGTGTGGTTTGGGGCTTAGTTGTAGGCTAGGAGTGAGCTTTGAGTGGGTGGAAAAATTTTAGTTTTGGGCTTTATGTGATAGGAGTGAGAGGAGTGGGTCTTATATATTTTAATTGGTGTTCTTGAGCACAAATGAAGAGCTAGCAAAGTGGCAAAGCATGCGCCACTTGGAGCATGTGTATGGCGTCAATTGCAAGGGTGAGGTCTTGTGTTCAAGCTGCGAAAATCCCACATTTGGCTCCCATTTTGTGGCATGGAGGGAGGAGTTGTGGCGGTTCAAACTACGCCTTGGACTAAGTCAACACATTCAAATGATGGGTGGAGAGCAAGCGGTGGAGAAGACTTGGTCATAGTCATTTGAATTAGTGGCTTGGGAGTGATTGGGGGAGGTTGGCGATTTTAGGAGATTCTTTGGGGAGTTTGGCGGTTGGTGAGTGTTGTGAGGGAGTGAGGAGAGTCTTGAAATTTCCACTTAGGCAAATGTGCATTTTGGTCACAATTTTATTTTGGTAAGCTAATTTTCGTTTAGTCAAAAGCTAGCAAAAGATCTCTTCATTTGCAAATAGCCTAAGCCAAAAGAACCTTCCATTTTGCTCCTTGAAACCAAAACACAAAGCAACTTTATTTGCTAAACTTTGCACTCTTTCTACATTTTGGTGAAGCCAAGTGTTCTTTGCATTTTCCTTCTTTGTCATTTGTGTAAATCGAATTTGGTATTGTCTTTTTTCCACATTTTTCTTTCTTTGTTGAGCATTGGTAGCCAAAGCTTTCATCTCCAAAACACTCTCTCCAATTCTTTTTCTTGTTCAAAACCGAACATACCCTCCTCTCTATTCATCTTTTATTTCTTTCTTCTTCTTAGAGCTTTAGCCGATTTTTCTCCATTGTTTTCTCTTCATCTCTTTTGTGTGTCGTAATCTCCATTTCTTCTCATCTCTACTCCTTTTCTTTCCACTCAAAATCGAGCATAGGTGTGTGTTAAATACCTAGGCCGAACCTCCTTTCCATCTTGATTAAAGGGTGCTAGCGAACCATCATCCCTTCATAGAAATTTCCTTCTTCTATTTTCTTCCATCTTGGCGATTGTGAGGTGTGGTGTGGATCATTTTTGGGTTTTGTTTTCAAGCGTTGGAAGGGTAAGTTCTTGGCAGAATGGCCATTTCTCTTTTCTCCCTAGTGCTATGTTGATTTGGGTTGGTTAGGCCTATGTGGATTTTGGTTGGAGTTAATCTTTTGTTTAACATCTCATTATAGGGCTTTCGGGATTCAAGCGATCAACAAAGCTTTTATCTGGATTCAATTGTTTGGTAAGTGATGGTGAAATGGTGGCTCATGGTCTATTTGGTTAGTTTCGAGTAAGTATAAGGTTTCAAAAGGATTTATTGTTCTCTTTTATGGTGTAGTCGATTAGTGGAGGAACCCTTGTTGGTTCGAGATTTGGTTGATAAGCGATTCAAGGCGGTAAGAGATCGAAGATTAACCCCTTTTTGTGTAAATGGTTTTGGTAGAATGAGTTAAGTGCTAATCCCTTGTTGGCGAATGTAGGCTCGGGGTTGTCGAGGTGATCAAGGGACTTTGACCCGTTCTTAGGATTAACATCTTTGCTATTTCGGTGTGTAAACCAACACACTATCTTAACTAAGTAATGTGATAACCTATTTGTGTAAATGAAACGGTGTGGTTGACTATTTTGATACCCATTGAGGTATGGATACTGGATTGGGTAAGTCCGTTCATTATGAGATATGTGATGATATGTGATATCATGATTGTTGATGTATATACTTTGAGATGCCATATTAAGCATGTGAGCATGATAGCATGATTGCACGATTTTGCATTTAGTATGATATGCTATTGGGTGATATGAGGAGGGGGAGTATGATATCCGTGTCTTTGGGACACCGTGTCTTTGGGACACGGAGGTTTAGCACCTCCGGTGGTTTGGTACCACAATGATATTTTGTGACTTTGGGTCACGGAGGTTTAGCACCTCGGCGTCTCGTCCAGTGGCTTAGTACCACGGTGGGTTGGCCCCGATTGATTATCTGGGATTGGCGCCGGTGATTTGGTATCACACGATGGGTTGGCCCCATCATCGAATTTATGACTACGGTCACGGTGATTTGGTATCACATTGTGTCTTTGGGACACCGAGGTTTGGCACCTCATTGCGACTCGTCCACGTGGTTTGACACCACCGTGGGTTGGCCCCACTTATGAGATCTGGGATTGTCGCTAGTGATTTGGTATCACACGATGGGTTGGCCCCATCATTGGATTATTGTGACTTGGTCACCGGTGGTTTGGCACCACATTATGGATATCGTGACTTTGGGTCACGATGGTTGGCACCACCGGTGGTTTGGTACCACGGGGTAGAAAAGGAGATATGGTTGGCTAGGAGCGGTGCATTACTTGCATTATTTTGTTATGATGTGTGTTGGCATGATATCTGGGAGAGGATTTATACTTGAGTCTTGCGACTCACTCTCTCCTTTGACTTTTAGGTGACACTTAGACGCGGACATGGAGCCGGGATGGACTCGAGGTGCTCATGCCATGCTTAAATAAGGAATTGCGTAGACTCTTATAAAGTTTGGTACATTAGCTTATTTATTTCTATTTGGTTATTTTGGTTTGTAAAAGGCCTTTTAAAATTATATTTTGTTATGTTTATGCTTAAAGTAGATTTTAATATGCCTAACAAATTAATTGGGTTAAAATGTGCTAAAACTTGGAAAGATAACGATTTCAAAACTACAAAAGCGACATTTTAAACTATACCATCGGGTATCACACTAAGTTTTGGAATAAAAGAGAACTCAAATGTTTTTCTAACTTAAAACTCGATTTTTCTACTAAGTCAAAATGTTTAATAACAATAATAAACAACTCAAACTTCCAAATGAGACGAACTTGTTTTACCTACACATCGGAGTAAGTTTTCAAAATTTCCGGGTTTCCAAAGTACACTATCGATTTGTTTAAAATCCCTTTCGCTTTTTCTACATGATCAAAATATGGCAAAGTGATTCATCAAACTTTTAAACTTAAACCTAAACCTCTCAAAATTTTTTTCCTGTAACATACAGTTGATTAGTGGTGTGATGACCGGGTTTGGGGTGTTACATTTGTGGTATCGAGCCAAGTTCAAAGGCTCATTTGTGGGCCCGAGGCCCAAAATGTTTTAAACTATAGTTTTTGAGTATTACATTTTAAAAGTATGGTTTGAAAGGCATGGCACCGAGTCACGGCACCAATCCGCCTGAGTAAGTACCCGTACTATTGTTTGTGGTAATGATATTGATGAGATTGAATGGCTAGTGATAGTAAGACTACCTTAGAGGCTGGCGATAGGACTCTGTGGACTCATGAAAATGAAACTTCTTTAATAAGCAATATTCATAAGACTTTGCTTTTAAGCGATTGGAATAAATCTTGATACATAAAATTCTTTAAATCGATTGAGATTTAGTCATGAGTACCGAGGTGGGCGTGGTCGTGGGCGTGGTCGCAGTAGGATAGCGGTTTGAACCCGTAGGTTACAGTGAGGGGTCGAAGAGCGAGATCTGGTTTACGCCACCAGTAGAGGTGGTGAGTTCAAAGAGCGATGGGGATGACGCAGATGTCTGAGCGATCTTGCGAGTGTTAGAAAGGGTAGTGGAGTAGGTAGAGGCGTAGGAGCTAGAAAATCGTGCTGGCGACTTGAACAAGCAAATTTGAATTCTTTCGGGTGTCTCGGTGTTGCTCCTAGCCTTCTTGAATCTTTGGTGGAAGCGACAGAGCGGATCATGGACGATCTAGACTTGATTTCTTGAAGAAAAGTTAAAGGGATCGTATCACTTCTCGAGATGAGTCATACCGGTGGTGGCTCCTTTGTTTGGAGACGGTATTGCAATTGAAGATCGACTTGGGACTATTTTGGGCTACTTATCGGAAAAATGCGTGAGCTAACTACATAAATGAGCGTGGAAAGTATTTCTAAGGTTAGTTCGGGAGCAAATGTCGTGTAGTCTGGCGAGTTTCTCGGTGAGTCGGTATGCGAGGTATGGTGGCTCTTGAACATGAGAGGTGCGTTCGTTCGAGGATGGCTGCGAGGCAATTAAGGTTGTTGATTAACGCCACAGGAGCGTGAATTCTGATTCTGGTTGAAAAGGCAAAGGTGGTGAGGGTATTAAAAAGTCGTGAGGCAAGGCATAGATAGGAACCGACACAAGAGGAGTTTTGGATCTTACGGGTCGTCGGGGAATCGTGAGAAAAGGGCTAGACCGAGTGGGCGAATCGATCGGGTAGGTTTGTTCTTTGCTAAGCGGGGACCGCCATGATGTAACCGTTGTGGAAAGGCTCATTGGGAGGATGTTGGACTAATGGTAAAATTTGTTTTGAGTGTGGCTCATTGGACCACCGTGTGAGGGATTTGTCTGCACAAATTGGCTAGGATTGGTCGGAGAGTCGGCCGTACTCGATTATAGGAATAATGGACCACCACCGCAGAGGGGCCGAGGTAATGGCAGAGAGGTAATGGTTCGGTCGGGTCGTGGAGCTTGGAGGCGGAGGTGCAAGTAACGCCGAGGCAGACGGTAGGGGTTGGTGTATCTCGCGAGGCGCCGAGAGGAGGCGGACGCCGGACGTCATTCAGATGCGTTTTAATCTTTGGTTCTCTATTCTTGCTTTGATTGATGTGGGTTCAACACATTCATATGTTGCTAGTAGCATAGTGAAGACCATGGATTTAGACTACGAGATATCTTCTAGGCGGATAGTAGTAATAAGCCCTCAGGTCATTCGTAGTGGTAGATAAAGCGTATAGAGGCGTACCTCTAGAACTCCAAGGGTAGTATTTGAGGCGATCGATGGAGCTGCCGTTTGGGGAGTTCGATCGATTCTTGGGATGGGTGGTGGTTAAACACCGAGCGAAGTTGAAGTCTTGTGGCTAAGCGCATGGTTCTCGAAACACGGTGAGGTGATGAGGTAGTTCGATCGGTAATAGGAGAAATTATCATCCAATGTGGTATCTGCTCTCGAAAGCCAGAAGATGGTCGAAAGGTCATGAAGCATATGTGGTACATGTATGCGCCTTTGAGGCTAAAGAGTCTTTGTGGAGATGATTGAGACGAGTTAGGGAATTTGCTAATGTGTTTCTGCTTGAGCTTCGGGTTTGCCACCGGATCGAGAGGTAGAGTTCGGGATAGATCATTACACAGAACGCGCCGGTATCCATTACTCCGTCTGAGGATGGCACCTAAAGAGTTAGTGGAGCTTAAGGCTCGAGATCCGAGAATTGTTGGACCGAGGCTTTATCAGGCCAAGTATTTCGCCTTGGGGAGCACCGATACTCTTTGTCAAGAAGAAAGACGGTACCATGCGGATGTGTATAGACTACCGCCAACTGAATAAGCTGATGATCAAAAACAAGTATCCACTACCTCGGATAGATGACTTGTTTGATCAGCTGAAGGGGGCGTCGGTTTTCTCGAAGATCGACTTAAGGTCTGGGTATCACCAATTAAGGGTAAAGGAGGCGAATATCTGTAAGACGGCATTTCGTACTCGGTATGGGTACTTTGAGTTCTTAGTTATGCCGTTCGGGTTGACTAACGCACCGGCGACCTTCATGGATCTGATGAATAGGGTGTTTCAACGGTATTTGGATCAGTTTGTAGTGGTTTTTATCGATGACATCTTGGTATATTCAAGGACTGAGGAGGAACACGATGCTCATTTGCGGGTGGTATTGCAGATTCGAAGGGAGAAATAGCTTTATGCGAAATTTAGCAAATCGAGTTAAGCTTAAAGAGGTGGCGTTCTTGGGTCATGTAGTATCGGTGAGGGATTAGAGTGGACCCTCGTAAGATAGAAGCGATTTTGGATTGGAAGCCGCCTAAGTCGATGGCCGAGATTCGAGTTTTGGGCTTGGCGAGGATACTCTAGAAGATTTGTAGAGGGTTTCTCATTGATCGCAGACATCGATGACTAAATTATTGAGAAAAGGGTTAGTTTATTTGGGTGAGAAGCGGCATGAGAGCTTCGATAAGTTGAAGAAGATTTTGTGAAGCTCGGTTACGATTCAACTGAGGTCGGTAAGAAATTCACGCCATTGCGATGCATCACATCTGGTTTGGGTTGTGTCTTTGATGCAAGAAGGGAAGGTGGTGGCTTACGCATCTCAGACTAAGGCCACATGAGGTAAATTATCAACGCATGATCCGGAGTTAGCGGTGTAGTTTTGCCTTGAAGATATGGAGGCATTACTTGTACGAGAGAGATCGATAGTCTACGGATCATAAGAGTCTGAAGTACCTTCCGACTCGAAAAGACTGAATCGAGAGGCAGTAGCAGATGGATTGAGTCTTTGAAAGACTACGATTGCTCAATTGAGTATCATCCGGGCAAGGCTAACATTGTAGCGACGCGTTGAGCCGTAAGGTTGTTTTGGATCTAAGAGCAATGTTTGCCCACTTGAGTTTGTATGACACGGGAGTATTACTGGCGGAGCTGCGAGTTAAGCCTACTTGGGTTGAGCGGATCGAGAAAAGCAGTTGATGGATGAGGTTACGAGTCGCGAGAGAACACAAGTGCGAGAATAATGGTTTGAGGGTTATAGCTTGTCTAGTGATGGGGTCTTTGTGTTATCGGGAAAGCTTGTATGCGAGAGATATTGAGCTAAGGCAAAAGATTCTTGAGGATGCACATAGCAGACCCTACGCTATTCATCCCGAGGTAGCAAAATGTATAGGGATCTCGGAGAAGCGATTACGGTGGCCGAGTGCGAAAAAGGAAGTAGCGAGTTTGTAGGGAAGTGTCGACATGTCAAGGTCAAGTGGCGTCGACTACCGTCTGGGTTGCTTGACCGGTGAAGATCCCACGGTGGAAGTGGGAAAGGATAACTATGGATTTCGTCGGTGGATTATCACTTACACCGAGCAAGAAGGATTCGGTTTGGGTAATTGTGGATCGGTGACTAAATCACTCACTTTATTCGGTGAGGTGGATTACTCACTGCGAGAGGTTGGCAAAAGCTGTATGTCGGAGATAGTGAGGATCGCACGGGGTGCGATGTCGATCATCTCGGATAGGGACCCTGATTCACGTCAAGGTTCGGAAAGCGTTGCATCGGGCTCTGGGTACACAGTTAGATTTCAACCGACGGCATTTCATCTCGCAAACCGACAGGCGATCGGAAAGGGTTATCTGATCTTGGAAGACATGTTACGAGGTTGTGTATTGGACTTGAGGGTAGTTGGGAGGAGTATCTACCGTTAATGAGTTCGCCTATAACAACGATTACCAAGCAAGCATCAAGATGGCACCATATGAGGCATTATACGGTAGGAAGTGTCGCTCACCTACTTGTTGGATGAGTTAAATGAGCGTCGATTGTTGGGACTAGAGTTGGTTCTTTGAGACCGAAGACAAGGTTAAGTTGATTGAGGCTCGATTGAAGGAAGCTTGGACCGCGAAGTCCTATGTCGATCTTAAGCGGAGAGATATTGAATTTCTTTGTGGGAGATCGGGTTTTTACGAAGGTCTCGCCGTGGAAGAAAGTGTTAAGGTTGGAAGGAAAGGCAAGCTAAGTCCGAGGTTTATTGGGTAGTATAAAGTCTTGAGGCGAGTGGGACTAGTTGCATATCAACTCGAGTTGCCGTGAGAGCTAAGTCGATTCACGACGTGTTCCACGTTTCAATGCTTAGGCGATATCGTTCGATCCGTCACATGTGGTATGATGGGAGAGATTGAGGTAAACCAGATATGACCATGGAGGAAGAGCTGTCTGATTTTAGATCGGGATGTGAAGGTTACTGCGAGGAAGTCTGTGCCTTTGGTTAAGGTTCTTTGGCGAAATCATGGCGTGGAAGAAGCTACGTGGGAACCCGAGGATATGATGAGACAACAATACCCATAACTCTTGACCGAGGTAATTTCGAGGCGAAATTATTTTTAAGGGGTAGAAGCGTAATATCGGGTTAAGGGCTATTTTATTTTGGCATTGTTTGCATGTTAATGGCTCGCTATGTTGTTGTTTGTGTGGTTTCGGGGCTTAGTTGTAGGCTAGGAGTGAGCCTGAGTGGGTGGAAAAATTTTTAGTTTTTGGGCTTTATGTGATAGGAGCTGAGGGAGCTGGGTCTTATATACTTTAATTGGTGTTCTTTAGCACAAATGAAGAGCTAGCAAAGTGGCAAAGCATGCGCCACTTGGAGCATGTGTATGGCGTCAATTGCAAGAGGTGAGGTCTTATGTTCAAGCTGCGAAAATCCCACATTTTGGCTCCCATTTTGATGGCATGGAGGGGAGGAGTTGTAGGCAGTTCAAACTCTGCCTTGGACTAAGTCAACACATTCAAATGATGGGTGGAGAGCAAACGGTGGAGGAAGACTTGGTCATAGTCATTTGAATTAGTGGCTTGGGAGTGATTGGGGGGAGGTTGGCCGGTTTTTAGGAGATTCTTTGGGGGAGTTTGGCCGGTTGGTGAGTGTTGTGAGGGAGTGAGGAGAGTGCCAAAATTTCCACTTAGGCAAATGTGCATTTTCGGTCACAATTTTATTTTGGTAAGCTAATTTTCGTTTAGTCAAAAGCTAGCAAAAGATCTCTTCATTTGCAAATAGCCTAAGATGAAAAGAACCTTCCATTTTTGCTCCTTGAAATCGAAACACAAAGCAACTTTATTTGCTAAACTTTGCACTCTTTCTACATTTTGGTGAAGCCGAGTGTTCTTTTGCATTTTTCCTTCTTTGTCATTTGTGTAAACCGAATTTGGTATTGTCTTTTTTCCACATTTTTCTTTCTTTGTTGAGCATTGGTAGCCAAAGCTTTCATCTCCAAAACACTCTCTCCAATTCTTTTTCTTGTTCAAAACCGAACATACCCTCCTCTCTATTCATCTTTTATTTCTTTCTTCTTCTCAGAGCTTTAGCCGATTTTTCTCCATTATTTTCTCTTCATCTCTTTTGTGTGCCGTAACCTTTATTTCTTCTCATCTCTACTCCTTTTCTTTCCACTCAAAACCGAGCATAGGTGTGTGTTAAATACCTAGGCCGAACCTCCTTTCCATCTTGATTAAAGGGTGCTAGCCGAACCATCATCCCCTTCATAGAAATTTCCTTCTTCTATTTTTCTTCCATCTTGGCCGATTGTGAGGTGTGGTGTGGATCATTTTTGGGTTTTGTTTTCAAGCGTTGGAAGGGGTAAGTTCTTGGCCGAATGGCCATTTCTCTTTTCTCCCTAGTGCTATCTTGATTTTGGGTTGGTTAGGCCTATGTGGATTTTGGTTGGAGTTAATCTTTTGTTTAACATCTCATTATAGGGCTTTCGAGTTCAAGCGATCAAGAAAGCTTTTATCTGGATTCAATTGTTTGGTAAGTGATGGTGAAATGGTGGCTCATGGTCTATTTGGTTAGTTTCGAGTAAGTATAAGGTTTCAAAAGGATTTATTGTTCTCTTTTATGGTGTAGTCGATTAGTGGAGGAACCACTTTGTTGGTTCGAGACTTGGTTGGTAACCGATTCAAAGGCGGTAAGAGATCGAAGATTAACCCCCTTTTTGTGTAAATGGTTTTGGCCGAATGAGTTAAGTGCTAATCCCTTGTTGGCCGAATGTAGGCTCAAGGTTGTCGAGGTGATCAAGGGACTTTGACCCTTTCTTAGGATTAACATCTTTGCTATTTCAGGTGTGTAAACCAACACACTATCTTAACTAAGTAATGTGATAACCTGTTTGTGTAAATGAAACAGTGTGGTTGGCTATTTTGATACCCATTGAGGTATGGATACGGATTCGGGTAAGTCCGTTCATTATGAGATATGTGATGATATGTGATATCATGATTGTTGATGTATATACTTTGAGATGCCATATTAAGCATGTGAGCATGATAGCATGATTGCGCGATTTTGCATTTAGTATGATATGCTATTGGGTGATATGAGAGGAGGGGAGTATGATATCCGTGTCTTTGGGACCTTTGTGTCTTTGGGACACGGAGGTTTGGCACCTCGGTGGTTTGGTACCACAATGATATTTTGTGACTTTGGGTCACGGAGGTTTGGCACCTCGGCGTCTCGCCCCAGTGGCTTAGTACCACGGTGGGTTGGCCCCCTGATTGATTATCTGGGATTGCGCGGTGATTTGGTATCACACGATGGGTTGGCCCCATCATCGGATTTGTGACTACGGTCACCGGTGATTTGGTATCACATTGTGTCTTTGGGACACGGAGGTTTGGCACCTCATTGCGACTCGTCCCCGTGGTTTGACACCACCGTGGGTTGGCCCCACTTATGAGATCTGGGATTGTCACTAGTGATTTGGTATCACACGATGGGTTGGCCCCATCATTGGATTATTGTGACTTGGGTCACGGTGGCTTGGCACCACATTATGGATATCGTGACTTTGGGTCACGGTGGTTGGCACCACCGGTGGTTTGGTACCACGGGGTAGAAAAGGAGATATGGTTGGCTAGGAGCGGGTGCATTACTTGCATTATTTTGTTATGATGTGTGTTGGCATGATATCTGGGAGAGGATTTATACACCTGAGTCTTGCGACTCACTCTCTCCTTTGACTTTTCAGGGTGACACTTAGACGCGGACATGGGCCGGGATGGACTCGAGGTGCTCATGCCATGCTTAAATAAGGAATTGCGTAGACTCTTATAAAGTTTGGTACATTAGCTTATTTATTTCTATTTGGTTATTTTGGTTTGTAAAAGGCCTTTTAAAATTATATTTTGTTATGTTTATGCTTAAAGTAGATTTTAATATGCCTAACAAATTAATTGGGTTAAAATGTGCTAAAACTTGGAAAGATAACGATTTCAAAATTACAAAAGCGACATTTTAAACTATACCATCGGGTATCACACTAAGTTTTGGAATAAAGAGAACTCAAATGTTTTCTAACTTAAAACTCGATTTTTCTACTAAGTCAAAATGTTTAATAACAATAATAAACAACTCAAACTTCCAAATGAGACGAACTTGTTTTACCTACACATCGGAGTAAGTTTTCAAAATTTAGGGTTTCCAAAGTACACTATCGATTTGTTTAAAATCACCTTTCGGTTTTTCTACAAGATCAAAATATGGCAAAGTGATTCATCAAACTTTTAAACTTAAACCTAAACCTCTCAAAATTCTTTTTCCTGTAACATACTAGATTCTATGGTGGTGTGATGACCAGGGTTTGAGGTGTTACAATATCATCGAGGTAAGTCTATATACAAATAAATGTATTTGATTTGATTCATTTATGTTCATATGAAATTAAATTGTGATGAATGACTATGAAAGATACACACATGAAATCCGAGAAAGTATCGACAATGTCTCAATGTTCGAAAAGTCCCGTACGAACCTTAGGAATATATAGGATTCATATGTCATGACATAGAGTTCCGATATGTAATATCATGTAAGACCACGTCTGGAATGTTGGTGTCGATTTGAGAATTACGTGTAAGACTATGTCTGGGACATTGGCATCGTATATGATTTCGTGTAAGACCTTGTTTGGGACAGTGGCATCGATATTTGATTACATGTAAGACCACGTCTGGGACGTTGGCATTGTACGAGTATTCTGAGTTATTTGAGTATCCTATTTGATTCGAAATGGTTCAACAGGAAATTCCAAGAAATGAAAGATTATGTGAAATGTGTAATCGATTCAGGTATGTTTGAAATGAAAACTAAGTTTGAGTATGAAAAGTAAGTATATGTGAATTTGCAAAAGTGAGATATGTGCATAGTCTTGTTGAGACAAAATGTGATGTATGTATGAATGTGCTATGATCTAATAAGATACATGGATATGTGACTTATTTTTAAGCAAATGGTTGGATACAATTGAGCTAAAGAAAAAATATGAATATGCTATTGAGATATGTTAAATTTCTTCTATTTGAAATGGTTATAAATGTTTTATATGTTAAGTTTATTTGTATATGGCTTAGTAAGCTTTTGAAAGCTTACTTTGTGTGTGTTTGCATTGTTTTATGGATCGTTAAAGCTACGGAAGGCTTGAGAATCATCGGGGATCATCATCACACTATCAAACCATATTTTGGTACCTTTTAAATGTGTATATAGCTAAGTATGGCATGTATAGTCTAGTTGAATTAAATGATGTTTTTGAGTTGTATATATAAGCTATGTGATAAAACTTGTAAATGGGATGTGAATATGGTAAATTTCAATTATGCTTTGTGGTGAAAAGTTGGTATGTTTTGATGAATGATTAGTATATTAAATTGGTAAGTTATTTGGATAGATTTTGCCTAGAAATGCTTGTTACTAGAATGAGATAAATGGCTCATAAGTTGGTAAGTTTGACATGCATTGAATGGTTAGAAAAGATAGACATTATTGATATGACTTGGTTGCATTTTGAGGGCATGAAATTTGTTTATTTGTACTTATAGGTTTATCCCTAAATGGGTGACAAATTAGCCTTGCAAATGGCCAATATTCTCCCACACGGTTGAGCACACGGGTGTGTGGCTCGATTGTGTCCTTTGAATTTGTAATTTGATTCAAGTTAGGCTCGTACATGGGCTAGACACACGGGCGTGTGATTTTCCATGTGAAACAAGTTAGTGTCAACCACGGGCTGGACACAAGGGCGTGTGACTGGTCGTGTGATGCAAGTCAGTTTCGACCACGGGTGAAATACACGGGCATGTCTTCGGCCGTGTAGACTCAGTATGTATGCCCTGTTTTGCCACGGCTTGGATACACGGGTTAAAAGACACGGGTCATTAGATTCATTAAAATCGCAGGAGCATTCGTTAGACCAAACGGCATGACAAGAAACTCATAATGGCCATACCTCGTCTGAAATGCAGTTTTCAGCACATCCTACTCTTTAACTCTCAACTGGTAATAGCCAGATCTTAGGTCTATCTTAGAGAACACCGTAGCTCCCTTCAGTTGGTCAAATAGATCATCGATCCTTGGCAAAGGATACTTATTCTTCACAGTCACTTTGTTGAGCTGTCTGTAGTCTATGCATAATCTCATTGACCCATCTTTCTTTTTCACAAAAAGCACCGGAGCACCCCACGGTGAATAGCTCGGTCTTGCAAAACCCTTGTCCGTCAACTCTTGCAGCTGAACCTTCAGTTCTTTCATCTGTAATGGTGCTATCCTATATAGCAATCAAAATATGTGCCATTCCCAGAACTATCTCAATCCCAAACTTGACCTCCCTAATGGGAGGTAATCTGGGTAATTCTTCTGGGAATACATCTGGATACTCACTTACCACTGACACTATCTCAGTCTTTACCTCAGACTATTGAGTATTTAACACAAAGGCTATATAAGACTTGTACCCTTTCCTCAAATATTTCTCAGCCACCATGGAAGAAATCATCATTGGTAAACTATATGACCCACCTGATTCAACCAGAATGACATCTCCTTTTTCACATTTCAATTCAATAAATTTAGTACCACAGTTCACTAGAACACTATGGGTAGTTAGCCAATCCATACCAAGAATCAAGTCAAATTCATTAAACGGAAACAACATAAGGTTTGCTGGAAAATAATGACCCCTAATTATCAAAGGACAATTCTTATACACCTTGTCAACTAACATATGTTTACTTAATGAGTTTGACACCTTTGCCACAAATTTCGTAGACTCAGCAATCATGCTCATACTAGATGCCAAATGCAAATGTAAGAATGAGTAGACCCTGGATCAATTAAAGGAATAACAAAGGTGTCATGAAGAGAAAAAGTACCCGTTATCACATCTGGAGATGATGCCTCTTCGCGAACGTGAATGGAATAAGTCCTTGCAGGTGCTTGACCCTCTGATCTCATAGTAGAATCTCGAGGCACACCCCTACCACTAGACCCACCTCCCGGGTTCTTTTGTGGCCTACCCCTTGAAGATACATTGCTTGATCTTACCTCTTGCTTCCTTTCCTTGTCATCAGTCTCAGGGCAATTTTGGATGAAATGGTCGGGGGAACCACAGTTATAATAATTCTGGTTGTTTTCAACACTCCCTAATGTGATGTCTACCACAAATTGGACATTCGATTTGGCTTTGGATTGCCCACACTTGCCGTCGAAGGGGCTTGAACTCTAGAGCCTGAGTAGGTGTTACCTAGGCCTCAATGTGAATATCCAACTGATGCAGCCGTCCGAAGGTTTGTTTACTTGGACCTCTTCGATTGAGCTTGATACGATTTACTCATCGGCCTTTTTCTTACATCCGGGCCTCACTCATGAGCTTTCTCTTTTCCTTATTCAATTCTTCGGCCTTACATGCCCTATCCACTAATACTACAAAATCTTTTAGTTCCAAAATCCCAACTAAAAGCCTAACATCCTCATTCAGCCCATCTTCAAACCTCTTGCACAAAATAGCTTCTGTTGACACACATTCTTGTGCGTACTTGCTAAGCCTAACAAATTCACACTCATATTCTGCCACAGTCATTTTTCCTTGCTTTAACTCAAGGAATTCTTTCCTTTTCTAGTCCACAAACCTCTGACTTCTATACTTTTTTCAAAATTATTCCAAAAAGAAGTGCCACATTACTCTCTCCTTAGGAACCACTAACGTCAGTGTTTTCCACCAATGGTATGCCGAGTCCCTCAGGAAAGACACAGCGCACTTTAAGCTCTCCTCAGGTCTACAGGAGAGTTTATCAAACACTCTCATTGAGTTGTCAAGCAAGAACTCCGCCCTCTCGGGGTCATAATCTATATTAGCTCTAAACTCTTCAGCCCCATGTGTAACAACCTAGTTTAGAACCTAGTTGGAATAGTGGGTTTGAGACCACAAATTTGAGGTCAGAATGTTATTTAATATTATTTTCTTTGTGAATAGTTTGTGATATACCCTATGTGAAATTTCTATGTGATAATTTTATCGACTGTGTGTCAAATTGTGAGAAAGGACTTAATTGCATATAGTATAAAATGCTGCGTGTTGATTGTTAAGTGTCTAATTATGGTGGTATTTATAATATGGAGGCCTTATTAGGCACTTAGCCCAATATTAAGTTAGTAGATTGTTAAATGACAAAATAACCTTATGATTTATTTGTCTTATATGTTTAATGAAAGGATAATATAGTAATTAGATTAATAATATGTTTATTAAACAAACAAAAGATGAAAATAAGATGAATTTTTTCATCTTTGTCCACCAAAAACACAAAAGGAAAAGAAGGACGAAAAGCTTTGTGATATTTGGCCACTGTTCATCTTGATTGATGTATGATTTTGAGTCGATTTTTGATAATTTCTATGTTTTCGTAATCGTTGCTTTGTGCTCTAGCTAACCCATGTTGTAATTTTGTGAATTGATGATGTTCTTGTGATGAGCCATTGATGAATGCTTGAGCTATGTGCTAGTTGATAGTTAAATATGAAAACTTGGTGTTGGGTTAACATAGTTTGAATTGGGATTTTTAGTGAAATTGAGCATTTTATACTTAATTGAGAAAATGAGTAATTGAAGGATTAAATTGTGAAATAAATAAAATGTGTGGACTTGTATGAGTATAGTGAGAATTCGATTAGGCAGGGGTGCAAGCTAATTATGTGTATTTGATGACTTTATGAATTAGGGACTAAAATGTCAAAATGTGAAAATGTGAGGGCTATTTTGTAAAATGTCCTAAATATGTGTGTTTGGATTAAAATGAATGATTTGGTGATTGAATGGACTAGATTTGAATGTGTATAGACCAAGAGAGGAGAGGTTAGAATCAAGATCGAGGCAAAGATAAAGTGCTCGATTAATCGATCGTTTTGATAGTTCGACGTCCGAGATAAGTTCAGATATAATACATGTTGTTAACTTATGTTTTATGTGATGTGAATTCAATGAATGTCTATATAATTATGAAATTTGAAATGCAATATGCAGAATTGAATTATAGGCACTAAGTGTGTGAAATTAGAAACGGGATAGAGATGATTGGCACTATGTGTGCGAAATGATAAAAGCTTTGGCTTATTGAATTGACACTGTGTGTGTGAAACCGATATGAGATCAGTTTAACGATTTGGCATTAAATGTACGATGACATTTACGTTTTGTTTATGAATTGGCACTATGTGTGCAAACAAAGCAAGAGAATAGAAAAGGTGGATCGGATTGTAAAGTCGAGTGGTTGAATAGCATGGTTGGTGAGTAACTAAGTGTTGGCAAAGGTATGTATAATACCTATGTGGTTGATGAGATTGAAAGTAGATGAATGGAATGCTATGTGAGTACTTGAATTGGTCGAATTTGGGTATCAAATTTAAATTATCTATGTGATGGTTTAATATATACAATGGTTTGATTTGATGAGATAATTGTATTGTATTTCAAACTTACTAAGCTTTAGCTTATTGTATGATTGTTTCTCTATTTTACAGTGTCAGTAAAGTTAGCTCGGATTCTGGAATCGTCAACATCTCAATTACACTATCAACAATCTATTTTGGTACTTTTGGAAAGATGTACATAGTTAAAATATGGCATGTATAGGTTAGATATGTAAATTATGTTTGAGATGTATCAATATCCATGTGATATGGCTAAACAAGAAATTGGTAAAATGCTTGAATAGTTGTGGTATGTGATGTATATTTTGGCATGGCTTGATAGTACATCAAATGTCTTTTGAATGATGAGTTTTGTGATGAATTTAAGTCATTGTATCCAATGTAAATATGGATGAATCATGCTTGGCAATTTATGTGATTTAGTTGAGCAAAATGATTTATAAGTTGACATGATTAGAAATGAGATTGTATGAGATGATATGATGATCATTTGACATGAAATAGGTTGCCATATTGTGTGTGGAATTATGCTTAAACGTGCTTGTAGGTTTGACCCTTGTGTGGGTGGTAAATTGGCCTTGCAAATGGCCTGTTTTGCGTACACGACCATGGTACATGGGCGTGCCTAGTAGCCGTTGAATAAGTTAGTATATGGTCTAAGAGCACACGACCGTAGCACACGGGCGTGCCTAGTGGCCGTGTGGAGAAGTCAGAATACTTGTTCTATTTTGGCACGGCTTGGACACATAGGGGTGTCTGGTGACCGTGTGAGGAACATGGCCTGGTGGCACGGTCGTGTGGCCTCAACAGAGTTGTTGAAAATTTTAAATTTTAAAAATTTTCATACGGGTTTAGTTTAGTTCCAACCCTCTCTAGCATGTATTAAGGGTCTCATGGGTCTTAATAAAGGACTACTTGATTATGTTTTGACATGATTTGATGATGATTGACTTTGTGTCGTAAATTGGATGTGAAATGATTCGGTTATTCAGGTTAGTTCAACCTGAGTCAGGAAAAGAATTTATAGTTTATAGTGATGCATCTTTGAATGGTTTGGGCTGTGTGCTGATGCAAGAAGGCAAAGTCATCGCTTATGCTTTGAGGCAGCTAAAACCACACAAAAAGAATTATCCGACGCACGACCTTAAGTTAGCTGTGATTGTGTTTGCATTAAAGATTTGGCACCACTACTTATTCGATGAGAAATATCATATTTATATTGATCATAAGAGTGTGAAGTATTTAATGACTCAGAAAGAATTGAATTTGAGGCAAAGGAGATGGTTAGAATTGTTGAAAGACTACGAACTTGTAATAGATTACCACCCAGGTAAAGCTAATGTTGTAGCTGATGCTTTGAGTTGTAAATCATTATATGCCTTGCGAGCTATAAGTACTCAGATCGATCTGTCTAAAGATAGTGCGGTTATACTGAGTTGAAAGTTAAACCGATGTTTGCATGTCAAATTTGTGATCCACAGAAGAGTGATGTTGAAATGGCGGCTAAACAAACTAAGTGTGAATTGAATATTGGTTCAGAATTCTGAGTGGATAGTGATGATTTTTTGAGATTTAGAGATCGAATTTGTGTTTCGAGAAATTCAGAGTTGATTCAAATGATTTTAAAAGAAGCTCATAATAGTCGATTAACTGTCCACCCTGGGAATATGAAAATATATAATGATCTGAAATAGTTTTATTGGTGGCATGGTATGAAATGGGATATATCTGACTTTGTGTCGAAGTGCCTAGTTTGTCTGCAAGTTAAAGCTAAACAAAAAGTTCCATCTGGTCTGTTACAGCCGATTATGATTACTGAGTGGAAATGGGAAAGAGCCACGATGGACTTTGTGTCGGGATTGCCTTTATCTCCGGGAAAAAAAGATGCGATCTGGGTGATAATTGATAGATTGACGAAATCAACTCATTTTGTTCAAGTAAGAACAGATTATTCACTCCATAGATTGGCTGAATTGTATATTGACGATATTGTGAGATTACACGGATTGCCGCTATCTATTGTATATGATAGAGATCCGAGATGTACCTCGTGATTTTGGAAGAAGTTACAAGAGGCTTTAGGCACAAAATTGCATTTTAGTACTGCGTTTCATCCACAAACAGATGGTCAGTCTGAGCGAATCATTCAGGTTCTTGAAGATATGTTGAGATGTTGTATACTTGAGTTTGAGAGTACGTGGGAAAAACATTTTCCATTGATTGAGTTTGTGTAGAACAATAGTTTTCAATCTAGCATTAAAATGGCACCATATGAGGCTCTTTACAGTAAAAAATGTCGAACTCTATTGTATTGGACTGAGTTGAGTGAGAATAAGATTCACGGGGTTGATCTTATAAAAGAGACTGAGCAGAAAGTGAAAGTCATTCGTGATAGTTTGAAAGCGGCCTCCGATCGTCAGAAATTGCATGCAGATTTGAAACGAAAAGATATCGATATTAATATTGGTGACAAAGTATTTTTGAAAGTGTCTCCATGGAAGAAATACTTCGGTTTGGCCGAAAAGGCAAGTTGAGTCCGAGGTTCATCAGGCCGTATGAGATCATTGAACGAGTTGGGCCAGTTGCTTATAAATTGATGTTGCCATCTGAGTTAGAAAAGATTCATAATGTGTTTCATGTGTCGATGCTTCGACGGTATAGATCTGATCCGTCAGACTTGTCATAGAGTGAAGAACCGATTCAAATTTTGGCACGAGAGGCTAAAAAGTTGAGAAATAAAAGCATTTCCTTAGTGAAAGTGTTATGGCACAAACACAGAGTTGAAGAGGCTACGTGGGAGCCTGATAACGATATGAGAGAGCAATATCCACACCTATTCACTGGTAAGATTTTCGGGGATGAAAATCCCTAAAGGGGGAGAGTTGTAACAACTTGGATTAGACCCTAGTCGAAACAGTGGTTTCGAGACCACAAATCTGAGGTCGAAATGTTAATTTAATATTATTTTCTATGTGAATAGTATGTGATTTAGCCTATGTGAAATTTCTATGTGTTAATTTTATCGACTGTGTGTCAAATTGTGAGAAAGGACTTCATTGCATATAGTATAAAATGTTGCGTGCTTATTGTTAAGGGTCTAATTATGGTTGTCTTTATAATGTGGAGGCCTTATGAGGCAATTAGCCCAATATTAAGTTAGTGGATGGTTAAATGACAAAATAACCTTATGATTTATTTGTCTTATATGTTTAATGAAAGGATAATATAGTAATTAGATTAATAATATGTTCGACGTCCGAGGTAAGTTCGGATATAATACATGTTAACTTACGTTTTTGTGATGTGAATTGAATGAATGTCTATATAATTATGAAATTAGAAATGCTATGTGCGAAATTGAATTAGAGGCACTAAGTGTGCGAAATTAAAAACGAGATAGAGATGATTGGCACTATTTGTACAAAATGATAAAAACTTCGGCTTATTGAATTGACACTGTGTGTGCGAAACTAATATGAGATTGGTTTAACGATTTGGCACTAAGTGTGCGATGAAATTTACGTTTTGTTTACGAATTGGCACTATGTGTGCGAACAAAACAAGAGAATAGGAAAGATGGATCGGATTGTAAAGTCGAGTGGTTGAATAGCATGGTTGATGAGTAACTAAGTGTTGGCAAACGTATGTATGATACCTATGTGGTTGATGAGATTGAAAGTAGATGAATGGAATGCTATGTGAGTACTTGATTTGGTCGAATTTGGGTATCAAATGTAAATTATCTATGTGATGGTTTAATATATACATTAGTTTGATTTGATGAGATAACAATATTGTATTCCGAACATACTAAGCTTTTGAAAGCTTATTGTGTGATTGTTTCTCTATTTTACAGTGTCAGTAAAGTTAGCTCGAATTCGAGAATTGTCAGCATCTCAATCACACTATCGGCAATCTATTTTGGTACTTTTGGAAAGATGTACATAGTTGAAATATGGCATGTATAGGTTAGATATGTGAATTATGTTTGAGATGTGTCAATATCCATATGATATGGCTAAACAAGAAATTGGTAAAATGCTTGAATAGTTATGGTATGTGATGTATATTTTGGCATGGTTTGATAGTACATGAAATGTCTTTTGAATGATAAGTTTTGTGATGAATTAAAGTCATTGTATCCAATGTAAATATTTTTGAATCATGCATGGCAATGTATGTGATTTAGTTGAGCAAAATGATTTATAAGTTGACATGATTAGAAATGAGAATGTATGAGATGATTTGATGATCATTTGACATGAAATTGGATGCCATATTGTGTGTGGAATTATGCTCAAATGTGCTTGTAGGTTTGACCCTTTGTGGGTGGCAAATTGGCCTTGCAAATGACCTGTTTTGTATACATGGCCATAGTACATAGGTGTGCCTAGTAGCCATGTGAATAAGTCAGTATATGGTCTAAGAGCACACGACCTTAGCACATGGGCGTGCCTAGTGGCCGTGTGGAGAATTCAAAATACTTGTTCTATTTTGGCACGGCCTGGACACCTGGGGGTGTCTGATGACCGTGTGAGGCACACGACCTGATGGCACGGTCGTGTGGCCTCAACAGACTTGTTGAATATTGGAAATTTTAAAAATTTTCGTAAGGGTTCAGTTTAGTCCCGACCCCTTTCTAGCATGTATTAAGGGTCTCATGGGTCTTAATAAAGGACTATTTGATTATGTTTTGACATGATTTGCCAAAACATGATTTGCTGATGATTGACTTTGTGTCATAAATTGGATGTGAAGTGATTCTATTGTTCGGTAATGCCTCTTAACCTTATTTTGGCGACGATTTCGGGTTAGGGGTGTTACACCTTGCTTCCAAATATTGTCTATCGGGGGCTTCGTCATCCTCACTAAATCTATACCTTGAGGAGCCACGGAAACTGGCTGTGGTATAGAAGGGGGTGGAGGAGGTTGACCTTTAGGGTTTTGATAAACCGTAAAAGTAACATATTTAAACCCCATATTTAGTATGCTTTTGGATGATTTAGCCTTGATTTATGTAAAAAGGTGCTTTTAATCCTTTATTTTCATGTTTATACTCAGGAAAGCACCCACGGACGAAAAGAACAAGAAACGGGCTTAAAACGGGCCAATTTGAGCCGTAAAGGAAATCGACATGGCTTGGACTTCAAGCCAACGGCCGTGCCTCGACAATTAACTAAGACATGACCATGCCACGATTTACACGGCCGTGCCCCAATCGGCAGAATCGAGACACGACCTGAAAATGATTTACATAGGCGTGACCATGGCCGAGCCCCTGCCTGCGAGAGAGAGCAATTGCACTCGGATTGGGATACTCCGAGCCAAAGAAACACTTTCCAAACCTTATTCAAATACCGAGTAAGAAGCAGACTTAAATGAGGACACTTAGGGGCCAAATAAAGCATTCTAAAGTCTATATAAACACCCTAAGTGTATCCTGAAAGGGGGCGGAGAGCTAGGCCAAGGAGCCGATCCAGAAAGGTCAGACTTGTGGGAATTACTCAAAGATAGCCAGTGGATCCATCTCAACAAGCCAGAATTCTACTCAAGACGATGAATTTCTCCTTCAATTCCTCTAGGGGGTTTTAGGGATTTCTTATGTTTTGTTTTATCTTTTCTCTTGAGATGCTTTCTTTATTCGTTATGAACTAAACCCTTCAGATACCTGAAGGAGATGAAACCTAGATGAAACTTGTTATTGATTTTTGAATTATATGATAAATACTTAGTTTATTCTTAATTATGCATGCTTAATCCAAATCTGACGCGCTTAGGTGGAGGAGGAATATACCCTGCTTAAGAGTAGATCTAGCATAGTTAAGCGGAGTTGATCACACGCCTAGAGATAGGTGACGAGATTTTGCCAGATTAGGGTGAAATCTAATATGGGAGTCCATAGATCTATTTACTGCTATTCTAGGGGGTTATTATAAGAGAATGAGAGTAACACTAATTCACCTAGGTTGAGACGTTATTTTCCTCGAGAGAGGGTTTAATATACGTTAGGGAGTCTTACGGATCAAACTAAGTGAATAAATCGTATGATTCAGTGTTAAATAACAAGTGAAGACTAGGTGGATTCTTCCTGAGTGTATCATCGTAATCAATTAAGTTTTCTTCAAGTTATTTCCCAATTCGTCCTTTTTGTCTTTGTGTCTTTAGCTTAGTAGTCGTTAAACTAGATTAAATCAACCAATCACTCCATATTCTAGGCTTAATAATAAAAAGAAAGTTAGTATTAGTACTTTTAGTTCTTTGGGTTCGACAATTCGGTCTTGTCTAAGCTATACTACTGTTCGATAGGTACACTTTCCTATAATCGTTGTTAGAGTTAGTTTCCAGGTTCGATCATTCTCTTTATAAAATTTAAAGCTTTGATTTCAGCGATCAAGTTTTTGGTGCCGTTGCCAAGGTACTAAAATATTAAGAAAGCTCTATTTTTATTACTTTAGCCATTTTTTTATTTTCTGTAATTTATTTTATTTTATTTTTTTTACTTTGCTAATTTTTCCTCTATTTTGCTTTTGTCAAATAATTTTAGTCTATAGAGAAGATGGCACTGAATAATTATTAGTGGCAAGTTATAAGGACATCGCCAACAAAAGCCGCTAGTGTTTTCAACCTCAACGTGGTCACCAGGTTATCTAACCGCTAGAGATGATGAATAAAAATATTGATGCTTTGTATAATCTTTCTAGGTACACCCAGTAATGCAATATGATTCGAATTTAGGAGGCATGGCGAATCCTGAGAACCCACCTCTCAGATATGGCATGGAAAACGAGTAAGCTCATTATACGGGTAACTATTCTAGACCACAAAATAATTTTTATAATGTCAATTATAATGCAGGTTTGAGTTACCATCCCAATTTCTCGTGGGATGATCAAAGTAGCCAAAGATAGTAACTTCCTCCAAATTTTCAACAACCACCTCACCAATAGGAAGAGGTGTCGAGTCTTGAGGAGATGCTGACAAAATTCATGGTAGCCATAGAAACCTGTCCCCAAAAACCTGAGACAACGTTCAATAATCAACAAGCATCGATCAAAGAGATCAAGAACCAAGTTAAAAATTTACTAAGTCAGTTGAACAACTTTCAAAGTTAATGTTTGAACGGCCGCAAGGGCGTCTATCAAGCAACATAGAGATTAACCCAAACGAGCAAGTTGAAACCGTACTAGCTCATGACAGTGAAGGGTTAGATGAACCAAACCCAGGGGAAGAACCTGTGGTAACTGAAGAGGAAGAATTTGATGGACTCGTACTTCGTGTAGATGACGAAACAATCAATCTTCAAGCTCTTAAATCAGCTAGGACATCGAGTAATAAAGGTACGAACGTTAATTTTATTGATAACTAATTGGTTCAACCTTCTTTATAGGAAACATCACGAAATCACCTATCTGAGCTAGATCTTAGACCTCGTGCCAATAAAGAAGAATTATATGAGGAACGAAGCCTTAGGGTCGAGAATCTAGAAGAGTGGAAAACACAATTTAAAGAAGAACCAGAACCACACGAAGTGAAACCGAAGGAAACCCTAGACGAGCTGATAGGAACAACAAATCATTTCAAAATAGGGGATCAGGTATTGTTGAATAAGGAAGACCCTAAAGCTTTTGAGGTACTGAATGTCTTCCTATACGACATAGTCGAGGTAAGCAATCCTAAATTCAACACTTTTGAGGTAAACATTACTCGACTTAAACTTTATATCCATAACCGAGTTGATTGCATGAGAAAGTATTTCCACATCCTCAAACCACCATGATTGTGCATACAACAGGTAAGTCTAGATCAAGACTCTAAACGAGCACTTCTCGGGAGGCAACTCGAGTACTAATGGTATTAATTAGTTTGTTTTTATTTCTTTTCGTATTTGGTGACGCTAAAATCAGAGCTTTAAAATTTATAAATAGAATGATCAAACCGGGAAACTAACTCTGACAATGACTTAAAGGCAAGTGTACCTATCAAACAGTAGTATAGCTTAGGCAAGAACAGATTATTGAACCCAAAGGAACTAAAAGTACTAATACTCACTTTCTTTTTATTATTTAGCCTAAAATATGGAGTGATTGGTTGATTTAATCTAGTTTATCGACTACTAAGCTAAAGACGCAAAGAGAAAAAGAACAAATTGGGAAATAACTTGAAGAAACTCAATTGATTACGACGATACCCTCAGGAAGAATCCACCTAGACTTCACTTGTTACTTATTATTGAATCATATGATTTCATTACTTAGCTTGATCCGTTGGACTCCCTAACCTATAGTAAACCCTGTCTCGAGGCGAATAACATCTAACCCTAGGTTAATTAGTGGAACTCTCATTCAATTATAATAACCCCTAGAATAGTAGTAAATCGATCAATGGATTCCCATATTAGGTTTCACCCTAATCCGGAAAAATCTTGTAACTCTATCTCTAGGCGTTTGATCAACTCTGCTTAATTATGCTAGATCTACTCTTAAGCAGCGTCTATTCCTCCTCCACCTAAGCACATCAAATTTGGATTAAGCAACATAATTAAGAACAAACTAAGTATTTACCATATGATTCAGAAAATAATAAAAAAATTCATCTAGGTTTCATCTCCTTTAGGTATCTGAAGGGTTTAGTTCATAATGAATAAAAACATCTCAAGAGAAAAGATAAAACAAAACAGAAGAAATCTCTAAACTCCCTAGAGGAATTGAAGGAGAAATCCGCCGTCTTGAGTTGAAACACCCCAAACCCGGCCCACAAGCCCTGACCGGATCTGGTATGCTTCTAAAGAAAAACTTTCAAATTCTATTTGGGCTTTGCCAAAAACTTATGTGTTTCTGAAAATAGTTGATTTGGGTTGGGCTTAAAGTTAAAAACCCGTGTCGAGTAGGTGTTAAAAACAATTTGTTATTTATACTTAAGAAAATTTTACTTTTAACTTTAACTGGATAATGATCGTATCGTACTAAGTAATTTGAAAGCATGCATGACAATTTAACACTTTGGCCTTATTACATCAAATAAAAACCAAGTAATTTAAAACTTAAATATAAATAAAAATAAGACAATCTCTCGAGCTTTGCATGGCCTCTCTCGAGCTCTTGTCGACCGGTCCATTCTTGCGTGTCACCGAAAAATAGTCCCACAAGGGTGAGTAAAGCAGACTCAATGTGTACAATCAACACTAAGTCTCAAACAGATTCGGGCATGTCACATCATACATATTCACATAGCATTTATATAGAATGATGCAATTCCGAACCCAAGCCTATATAACCATCCGCTACACATCACCCGCACCAACCATCACACCGTGGGGACTACTAAGTCAACCTCCATCCGCTACACACCATCGAAGGCGTTCATTGCAATGATGTGCTCATCGCCTCTTATAAAATTAGTAGCATAGCCACCTTATATATATATATATATTGTGACATAAGTCACCACATTCATATATTGTGACATAAGTCACCACATTCGGATATTGTGACATAAGTCACCATATTCACATATTGGGGTATAAAACCACGAATTCACTTCCCCTTTACATATCACCCTATATGCCCCATGTCATGCAAAACATGCAAAAATAATGCCTTATGCTTTATTCACATTCTTATAGTTGCACTTATGTGCCATAATAGATCGTATTATATTCCTAGTAGGAGTAGGAAAAATGTACCTGAGTACTTTGTACCATCGCATGGTAACTTAGCCACATTCACATTATTATAACATATATATTAAATATTGCCTTACATCTATTAAAAGATAGTGTGAAGTACACGCCTGATTTACTTAGCAAATTCACTCTAAATCCGAAAATCCAATCTATCGCTTTAGATCTTTCTCGCCTATATTCTACCAACCCCAATCTTATTAGTAAAAGCCATTCGGCTATAAAACCAAATCCTAATAGGATTATTGTAATCAAATTCTTACCTTGATACTGATTCCACTATTAATCAAATCCCAAAACGTTGAAATCCTTCTACCTTGTAATCGGCCAACATTAGTTCACTTAAAGGGTTAGTTTTTGGCTTTTGAATAATTAAGAAATAAATCTATAACACCACACATGGCCTTGGCCGAATTTTACCTTATAGCTTACCTCGGATATTGAAATCCCGAAATTACTATTTACTCTTGATGATGTCAAGACCCTTAAAAGTATATGTTAGATCTAATTCTAACATTCAAATAAATGGCCTTCGGCCTAAACTTACACCTTACTTACCTTACATCTAATATCGCGAATGCTCCCTTCTTATAGTCGACACTAGCGGAGATCCCGAAATTTCTCCTTAAGATTTTGGTCAAAGAATAGTAATAGGAATTAGTCTTTAAATTTCGACAACTCCTAAAAGAAAAGAATAGAAATCAAACTTGATCTCACCTCTACTACAGAAATCGACAGCACCTATCTTTGTCACCACAAGGATATTCGGCTTTGTGCTTAATGGAGAATCGGCTAGGGGTACCTTATATATTTGACTTTAGAAAAGGGGTAGCAAGGGGTTATGGATTCGGCTTCCACAAGAGGCACAAAATAAGAGGTATGAAGCCTTAAAGGTTACTGAATGGTGAGAATAGGGAAAGGAGATTTTGCTAGAGCAAATAAAAGAAAAAAAGACTTTGAGAAATAAAGTAGAAATTGACTAGAAAGAAATAGAAGAGAAAACTTTGGAGAGAAAATAACAAAAGAGACTAATTTTGCTTTGAACAATTCGGCATACCCCTTAACACACTACAAAGCCGAAATTAATCACCAGGAGAGTCCCTTGGCCGGCCACCTCTTCCTCTCACTATCAAATCCCTTAATTCACTCTTTCTTATCACCGATCTCCTACCTTAGCCGAAATTTCTAAGAGAATTAGACCTCATCTCAAACTCCTCTCATAGACTCCTTTTGCCGTCCACTACTGCTCCTTGTTGCCGAAAATAAAAGCTTCCATTTAGCTTCCCATGCGACTCGAACCTTGGCCCATTTACCCTGCTAGTGGCGTCATTCCCAGAGGCCTTAAGTGGTGCCTCCGGGCCACTTTTCCAAGCTCGATTGTGTGTTTTATTTCCCCCATTTATTTTCTTAAGGCCTATAAGGCTTAACTCCCTCTTTTAGACTTAAAATTAATTAATTTCTAAAGCGTTCACCTACTCACTAAGGTTCATAGAACACATTTATACATACAACGGCATGCTTTCACATTCAATTAAGCAATTATGCATAAACCATAGTCTGGGATATTACAGTTCTACCCCCTTAAAACAATTTCGTCCTCGAAATTACCTGGCTGAAACAAGTGAGGGTATTGCTGTCGTATTGCTTCTTCTGGCTCCCAAGAAGCTTCCTCCGATCCATTATTTTGCCATAACACTTTGACTAGAGGAAGTGATTTCCTCCGTAACACTTTCACATCTCGTTCTAAAATCTAAATTGGCTCCTCCTCGTAGGACAAATCTGGCCTTATCTCCACCTCTTCAATCGGCACTACATGAGATGGATCTGATCGATAACGACGTAGCATGGAAACATGGAATACGTCGTGCATCTGCTTCAACTCCGGTGGCAACTCCAACTGATATGCCACTGGTTCGATTCGCTTCAATACCCGATAGGGTCCTATAAACCTTGGACTTAGCTTCCCTTTTCGACCAAATCTCATCACCTTCTTCCAAGGTGATACTTTAAGGAACACTTGATCTCCCATATCAAATTCAATCTCCTTCCATTTGAGATCTGCGTACGACTTCTGTCTATCGAATGCCTTCTTTAATCGGGTTCAAATTACACTAACCTTCTCCTCAGATTCTGCCACAATTTCTGGACCCAAAATTTGACGTTCTCCCAATTCCGTCCAACATGTAGGAGTCCGACACTTCTGACCATACAATGCCTCGTATGGTGCCATCCGTATACTGGTCTGATAGCTGTTGTTGTAAGCAAATTTCGCTAGAGGCAAATATTCTTCCCAACTTCCTCTGAAGTCTATTACACAGCCCCGTAACATATCCTCTAAGACTTGGATTACCCGTTCAGACTGGCCGTCCGACTATGGATGAAAAGCCATAGTGAAATTCAATTTGGTGCCTAAAGCCTGATGTAGTGCTTTCCAAAACTGAGACGTGAACCTCGGATCCCTATCCAAGATGATTGATATCGGTACTCCGTGCAACCTCACAATCTTCACTACATACAACCTTGCTAACTTCTGTAGGGAGTAATCAACCCGCACTGGAATAAAATACTGACTTGGTCAACCGATCCACTATCACCCATACCGAGTCCTTCTTAGTAGGCGTAAGGGGAAGCCCACTAATGAAGTCCATGGTAATTCTCTCCCACTTCCACTGCGGAATCATTATCGGTTGAAGCAATCCTGACGGAACCTGGTGTTCAGCCTTAACTTGCTGACATGTTAAGCATTTCCCAACACATTCAGTCACTTCCTGCTTAAGACCAGGCCACCAAAACTGTTCCCTTAAATCTCTGTACATTTTACTACCTCCGGGATGCATAGCATAAGGGCTACTATGCGATTCTCGAAGAATTCTTTGCCTAAGCTCCTCGTCCTTCGACATACACACCTTACCCTTGAAGCACAATACTCCCTCGTCATTAACACCATAACCTTCCAACTCTCCATTCTGCGCTTGTCGCAACTTAACACTTAGATCCTCATCCACCAACTGTCCCTCCGTCACTTCATTCAACCACGTTGGCTTAACTTGCATCTCTGCCAACAGACTTCCATCGTCATACAAGCTCAGATGTGCAAACATTGCCCTCAGATCTGACACAACTTTCCGGCTTAGGGCATCCGCCACTACATTTACTTTGCCCGGGTGATACTCTATCGAACAATCATAGTCCTTCAATAATTCCACCGACCTTCATTTGTCTCGTGTTCACTCTTTTCGAGTCGCAAGTACTTAAGGCTCTTGTGGTCTGTGTAGATCACCGACTTTTCTCCATAAAGGTAATGCCTCCATACCTTTAGGGCAAAGACCACTACTGCGAATTCCAAATCATGCATCGGGTAGTTAACCTCGTGTGGCCTTAGTTGTCGAGATGCGTAAGCAACTACCTTCCCATCTTGCATAAGGACACCTCCCAATCCTATATGGAAGCATAACAGTACACTACAAAATCCTTTCCTGCCTCTGGCTGAATCAAAACTGGAGCTTTGGTCAAGACCTTCTTAAGCTTCTCAAAGCTCTCCTGTTGCTTATCAGTCCATATGAAAGGCACTTCCTTCCTTAATAACTTTGTCAAAGGCGCGCTATTGAGAGAACCCTTCCACAAACCGCCTATAATAGCTCGCCAATCCTAAAAACTCTGCACTTCGCAGAATCGACTTAGGGGTTTCCAATCCAAAGCGCCTCAATCTTTCGAGGATCCACCCTTATTCCTTCAGCAGATACCATATGTCCTAGAAACATCACCTCCTTAAGCCAAAATTCACACTTGCTAAATTTGGCGTAGAGCTTCTTCTTCCTCAACACTTGCAACATAATTCGGAGGTGCTCATCATGCTCTTCCTCTGACTTTGAATACACCAATATGTAATCTATGAACACAACAACGAACCGGTCCAGATAGGGTTGGAAAACCCGATTCATCATGTTTATAAATACGACTTAGGCATTAGTCAAATCGAACGGTATTACCAAGAACTCATAATGCTCGTACCTTGTTTGGAAGGCCGTCTTATGGATATCAGCCTCCTTCACCTTACGCTGATGATATCCAGACCTTAGATCTATCTTCGAGAATACTGTGGCCCCCTTAAGCTGATCAAACAAGTCGTCAATTCTTGGCAACGGGTACTTGTTCTTGATGGTCAGCTTGTTCAACTGACGATAATCTATGCACATACGCATAGTTCCGTCCTTCTTTTTCACAAACAAGACCGGTGCTCCCCATGAAGACACACTGGGTCAGATAAACCCGTGGTCTAGCAACTCTTGAATTTGAGCCTTGAGCTCAACCAACTCCTTTGGTGCCATTCTGTATGGGGCGATTGACACAAGAGCTGTACTCGGGAGCAAATCGATTCCAAACTCCACCTCTCTATTCGGGGGTATTCCTGGTAATTCCTCCAGAAATACATCCATAAACTCCCTTACGGTTCTAACTCCACTAACTCCCTTCTTCCGCATCCAAAGCACTAATGAAGGCCAAAATGCCTTGCACCCTTTCCGAACCATCTTATCAGCCTTTAAAGCAGAAACTACATTCGATAGGTAGTTTCTTCCTTCTCCTATCATAACTACTTTCTCATCCTTAGGGGTTCTTAATTCCATTCGTTTGGCTGCACAATCTAATACAGCCCGATGCTCCACTAGCCAATCCATGCCAAGTATAAGATCAAATTCCCCGAAGGGTAATTCCATTAAGTCGGTAAGAAATACCGCTCCTTGAAGTTCCAAAGGTACTCTCTGGAACACCTTATTCACTACTACAGTTTGACCTAGTGGACTTACTACAGTCATCTCCCTACTAGAAAGTTCAGAGGCTATGTCTAGTGTTTCAACTACACTACATGCAACATAAGAATGGGTCGAGCCCACATCAATTAAAGCAACATAGGGTTTGCCAGATATAAGGAACGTACCAGTTATAACGTCCGGTGCGTCTCCATCTTCCCTCCAACGAACCGCGTAAACCAAACCTGGTTGCCTGGCCTTCGTGTTACCAACACCTCGGCCCAAGGTTCCTTGTCCTCTACCAGAACCATTACCTCTGCTAGCCAAACCACGACCTTGCGGTGGCTGCTGTCCTCCTCTTCCCGCCTGGTTAGGTCCTTGACCTACTGGTCGTCCCCCTTCGATTCTCTCAGGACAATCCTTAATCATGTGGTCCTTGGACCCACACTTGAAGCATCCTCCCATCTTTTTCCAACACTCACCCAAGTGCTTTTTCCCACACTGATCACAAGTACAATATTGCCCTCTGGCAGCAGCTTGCTGACCCCGCGACCCATCAACTCTAGGCCTCTTTTGCTCATTCGTAGATGGTCTTGATGATCCAAAACCTCTTTTCTGCTTATTTTGATCAGTGTTCTGCCTTACAGAATCCTTGATACCCTCGGCTACCTTAGCCTTCTCCACTAACATAGCAAATTCCCGCTTCTATTGCGGGGCTATTAATAATCTTAGGTCATCCCTCAGTCCGTCCTCAAAATGGACACACCGCTCATGCTCAGTTGATACTATGCCTCGAGCAAAATGACTCAGCCTTAGAAATTCAGCCTCGTACTCAGCTACGGACTTGTTTCCTTGAACCAGTCCTAGAAAAGCCTTTCTTTGGGCATCAATATAATGAGTGCCAACATACTTCTTTTTGTATGCTGCTTTCGCATACTCTCACGTGAGTTCCTCAGCTGTAGCACCATGCCGTACCATGAGCCACCATTGATATGACTCATTGCAAAGAAGCAACACCAATCCTTTCAGCTTTTCCTCGTCAGTTAAGTCAAGCTCATCTATAATCCGCCACGCCTCCAACCAATACTCGCAGATCTGGGTGCCACACCGATATACCACGAACACTTCACTCGTTGGCTCGAGTCGCCAGTACCGACTTTCGAGCTCCCATGCCTCCACCGCTCCACCACCCTTTCTAAAACCCGCAAGATCGCTTTGTGACATCGCATCATCCCCGGTCTGATCTTGATATTCCACATCAGCGGTTGGTGGTGGCGGTGGTGGCATTTCATTCTCAAATCCTTGATCCAATCTAACGGTTTCAAACATGGTCATTCGACCTCTTCCACGGCCACGCACGTTACGACCACATCCCTTGAATTCATATTTTCACTTAGCGTTTATCTGATTTAAAGAATTTTACGTATTAGTTTTGTTCCACTGATTTAACACGAACAGTTTTATGTTTAATAGTTTTAAGAAAGTAGTTCTTTCGATTCATACACATAGAGTCTCACATCATTCATTTAGTCACACACATGAACTTGCGTTCATTACAAAGAAATGTTGTAGTTGTCGTTGTTTGTTATTTTTCACTACCCAGGGGTATTTCTGTAATTTTGTCCTATAGGGGTATTTTGGTAAAATTTTTCAAATTCATGTATTTGAAAATGTTACAAAATAGAGATTGATGATATTTCACAAAATTAAAATATTTGCTGGAAAAATTTCAAGGATGGAATGATAATTTTATACATTAGGGGTATTTTTGTAATTTTACAAGCCAGGGTCTTTTCAAAAATTTTTCGCAAAATATGATTCCTGGTGACTTTTCAAAACAAAGGTATTTTTTTTAAAGATTTCTAATTTGAAGGTACTTTGGTAATTTTTCTTACTGAGGGTATTTTGGTCATTTGTACAGGTTAGGGGTAATTTGGTCATTTTGCAAATTAGGGGTGATTTCGTAAATTTTCCAAATCAGGGTGTCTTGATATTTTGTAAAGTTTTTGGATATTCTTGCAAAGTAGGGAAATTTTATTGAAATCAAGGGTAATATGGAAATTTTAGAACCAAGGGCATTTTAGTAATTTTACCACTAGGGGTATTTAGGTAATTTGTAAATTAAAAATTCTTAGAAAGTTTTTCCAAAATAAAGATTTTCATAATTTCAAAAGGGTAGTTTTTGACTTTTAAAACTAGGGTTTCCATAAAAACGTGGCTAGCCCTTTCGGGTTTTAATTATTGAGTTTAGCCTGTGGTTGAGTCCTCTTGGTTAGGGTGAATCGAAGCTACGCACCAGGTAGGATTCGAGTGGAGAGGAGGTGAGTCACACTGACTACTTAAATACCAAGCTCCCACCGAAACCAATCCTAGACATGCGCACAATGGTTGCCACACCTTAACTCGGTGACTTAACCACAGGTTTGTTTAATTAGGCACTTAAAATTTTATGTAATTGTTGGGGTAACCTAGTCCTAGGGTTCAAGTACTTATCATGCTAATCTACGTTCCATTTCTACCCTTCTATAATTCATATCATAAATCACACAAGAGATAGGGGTACTTACTTGGTGGACTTCGGGCCGGAGACTCAGGTGCCATGCCAGAAAACCTACTTATTTCTCAAAATTTTTCACAAAATTCTTTTGGGCTTAATTTTGAAAACGTTTTGGGCCTTAAACCCAAGGCCGAGAGTTTAAAACTAGGCTCTAATACCAAGCTAAAACACCCCAAACCCAACCCACAAGCCCTGATCGGATCTGGTATGCTTCTAAAGAAAAACCTTTCAAATTCTATTTAGGCTTTGCCAAAAACTTATGTGTTTTTGAAAACAGTTGATTTGGGTTGGGCTTAAAGTTAAAAACCCGTGTTGAGTAGGTGTTAAAAACAATTTGTTATTTATACTTAAGAAAATTTTACTTTTAACTTTAATTGGATAATGATCGCACCATACTAAGTAATTTGAAAGCATGCATGACAATTTAACACTTTGGCCTTATTACATCAAATAAAAACCCGAAGTAATTTAAAACTTAAATATAAATAAAAATAAGACCATCTCGAGCTTTGCATGGCCTCCATCGAGCTCTTGCCGGCCGGTCCATTATCGTGTCACCAAAAATAGTCCCATAAGGGGTGAGTCAAAGCAGACTCAATGTGTACAATCAACACTAAGTCTCAAACAGATTCGTGCATGTCACATCATACATATTCACATAGCATTTATATAGAATGATGCAATTTCCGAACCCAAGCCTATGTAACCATCCGCTACACATCACCCGTACCAACCATCGCACCGTGGGGACTACTAAGTCAACCCTCCATCCGCTACACACCATCAAAGGCAGTTGCTGCAGTCGACGTGCTCATCGCCCTTATAAAATTTGTGGCATAGCCACCTTATATATATATTCGTGACATAAGACACCACATTCATATATTGTGACATAAGTCACCACATTCGGATATTGTGACATAAGTCACCACATTCACATATTGGGGTATAAAACCACCAATTCACTTCCCCTTTACATATCACCCATATGCCCCATGTCATGCAAAACATGCAAAAATTATGCCTTATGCTTTATTCACATTCTTATAGTTGCATTTATGTGCCATAATAGATAGTATTATATTCCTAGTAGGAGTAGGAAAAACGTACCTAAGTACTTTGTCCCATCGCATGGTAACTTAGCCACATTCACATTATTATAACATATATATTAAATATTGCCTTAAATCTATTAAGAGATAGTGTGAAGTACACACCTGATTTACTTAGCAAATTCACTCCAAATCCCGAAAATCCAATCCATCGCTTTAGATCTTTACTGCCTATATTCGGCCAACCCCAATCTTATTAGTAAAAGCCATTCGGCTATAAAACCAAATCCTAATAGGATTATTGTAATCAAATTCATACCTTGACACCGATTCCACTACTAATCAAATCCCGAAACATTGAAATCCTTTTACCTTGTAATCGGCCAACATTAGTTCACTTAAAGGGTTAGTTCTCGGCTTTTGAATAATTAAGAAATAAATCTATAACACCACACATGGCCTTGGCCGAATCTTACCTTATAGCTTACCTCGGATATTGAAATCCCAAAATTACTATTTGCTCTTGATGATGTCAAGACCCTTAAAAGTATATGTTAGATCCAATTCTAACATTCAAATAAATGGCCTTCGGCCTAAACTTACACCTTACTTACCTTAGATCTGATATCCCGAATGCTCCCTTCTTATAGTCGACACTAGCAGAGATCCCGAAATCTCTCCTTAAGAATTCGGTCAAAGAATAGTAATAGCAATTAGTCTTTAAATTTTGACAAGTCCTAAAAGAAAAGAATAGAAATCAAACTTGATCTCACCTCTACTGAAGAAATCGACAGCACCTATCTTTTTCACCACAAGGATATTTGGCTTTGTGGCTTAATGGAGAATCGGCTAGGGGTACATTGTATATTCGGCTTTAGAAAAGGGGTAGCAAGGGGTTATGGATTCGGCTTCCACAAGAGGCACAAAAGAAGAGGTATGAAGCCTTAAAGGTTACGGCAATAGTGAGAATAGGGGAAATGAGATTTCGGCTAGAGCAAATAAAAGAAAAAAAGACTTTGAGAAATAAAGTAAAAATTGAGCTAGAAAGAAATAGAAGAGAAAACTTTGAGAGAAAATAACAAAAGAGACTAATTTTGTTTTGAATAATTCGGCATACCCCTTAACACACTACAAAGCCAAAATTAATCACCAGAAGAGTCCCTTGGCCGGCCACCTCTTCCTCTCACTATCAAATCCCTTAATTCACTCTTCCTTATCACCTATCTCCTACCTTAGCCAAAATTTCTAAGAGAATTAGACCTCATCTCAAACTCCTCCCATAGACTCCTTTTATCGTCAACTACTGCTCCTTGTTGCCTAAAATAAAAGCTTCCATTTAGCTTCCCATGCGTCTCGAACCTTGGCCCTTTTACCTTGCTGGTGGCGTCATTCCCAGAGGCCTTAAGTGGCGCCTCCAGGCCACTTTTCCAAGCCCGATTGTGTGTTATTTCCCCCATTTATTTTCTTAAGGCCTATCAGGCTTAACTCCCTCTTTTAGACTTAAAATTAAATAATTTCTAAAGCGTTCACCTACTCACTAAGGTTCATAGAACATATTTAAACCTACAACGGCATGCTTTCACATTCAATTAAGCAATTATGCATAAGCCATAGTTTGGGATATTACATGAGTAGAATTCCTACTCTTTGAGATGGATCTTCTGGCTATCTTCGAGTGATTCCCACAAATGTGATCCTTCTGGCTCAGCTCCTTGGCCTAGCCCACCACCCCCCTTCAAGATACACTTAGGGTGTTTATATATGCTCTTGGAATGCTTTACTTGGCCTCTAAGTGTCCTAATTTAAGTCTACTTCTTACTCGGTATTTGAATAAGCTTTGTAAAGTGTTTCTTTGGCTCTAAGTATCCAAATCCGAGTGAAATTACTGTCTCCCATAACAGGGGCATGACCATGGCACACGCCCGTGTAAATCGTGGTTGGGCCATGTTTTGATTCTGTCGATTGGGGAACGGCCGTGTAAATCATGGCATGGTCGTGTCTTAGTTAATTGTCGAAGCACGGCCTTGTGGCTTGAAGTTTAGGCCGTGTCGATTTTTTCTTTGGCCTAAATTGGCCCATTTTAAGCCTGTTTCTTGTTCTTTTCATCCTCGGGTGCTTTCCTGAGTATAAATATGAAAATAAAGGATTAAAATCACCTTTTTACATAAATCAGGGCTAAATCATCCTAAAAGTATACTTTTATGGTTTATCAAATACCCCCACACTTAAGCTTTTGCTTGTCCTCAAGAAAAATTCTCAACTTACAATTAAAACGAACTTTCCATAATTCAAAATTCCTATCAACAATGCTTCATTGTAATTCACAGACAATTTATACATGGATCATTTAACTCAAAGAGTCTTAAAGATTCAAACAATGTAAGTCATGAATTTTATAGTACGAAAACATAGGCGTCTCCCCTTATCTAAATGATTACCTTTAATTCAAAACCGACAAGGATTGACATCCTCACTAAGGATTCACTCAAAGCACTTGAAGTGTTTAAGTTTCAATAAAAACACTCATAAGTCGAACCTGAAAAGTTAATCCCATAGGCTTGCCTGAAAATCAAATCTCCACCACTGTAATATGAGATGATACACAAATCAAAAGGTCTTTGACAGGGTTGTAACAAGTCTTAGGTTAAAGGTGTGGATAAAGGCTGAATTAGAAGGTTTTCGAATCGAGATTGACTTGACTAGTTACCTAACTAACAATAACGAACCTGAAAATAAATGATTACATCAAATGAAACTAATAATAATATTTTTTTAAAACGAGCTTTTTCAACAATTCGTAATTTAAATACATAAGCTCCTTAAATCATATACTAATACTTGAATATACTTTGGGTTATTTTTAAAGAATAAACTAGAAACATAATAGAGAGAACTTTAATAATTGAAATAACTAATTTGACAACTGATCAAATTAATTCTCGATAGAAGGGTAGTTAAAAGAATGGTGATAATAAATACAAAGGGTTGAGGGTTAACATTAAGCGGGTAATTCAATAAAAAGGGATTAGGATCAAAGGGGTTCACTAAAGGTTAATTATGTAGGTAAGCTTTTTAGTGGAGTGAATGGGTTAAAAACTAGGTGCCTTTATCATCTCAGTATATCAAATCATTGATGTGGTCTCGACATGTATAATCGAGGCAAGCTCTAGAATAACAATTCAGTGTTGACACACTCATAATTAGTAAAGTGAGTATGAAAAAGAATATATACTCTATAAGGCTCAAATCTAACAAAAAATTATGGGTATTTGACATCAATCCTGTAGATTTCAAACTTCAAGGTAATATTCAAATTTAGTTCATCAACCTGGGAAATTTTTTATTCTTGAAAAATAGACTCATCATGCTTCATTCTCTAGTATTCTTTATGTATAAATCATCAATGCACAATTATCAATAACTTACTCAAAAACATGTCAATAACAATCATAAATCATTAGAAATTTCACCCTAATTAATAATATGAGAAGATTTCTTATGGACAAGACTAAAATTCAGGATTTAAGAATAATGAAAAAAGTTAGGTACTTTTACCCCTCCACACTTAAGTTGTACATTGTCCTCAATGTACAAAGATAAATAAACAATTATGTAATAAAAAAAAGGGAGAAGTAACACTTCTTGAATTTTGGATGATTTCGGGAGTCGGCATTGGTCGTAGTGTAAGATGACTTATGTAGAAGTGAACCACTCCTAGTGATTTGTGATGTGGACTGCGAAGTCATTAGTCAGATATGTCAGAGGCGTAAATAAATATATGTTAGGTGTACTCTAATATTAGATAACCAGTCATAATTAAAATAACAAAAGCTATTTGCAATGAAGAAAAGTTCAAAATTACGACGAATATAAAGATTTAAAAAAATGAAAAGTAGAAATATAATAGAACTAAAAATAAGAAAGGACTCAAAGGTCCTCACCATCTGTCGGATCCCGTGGTGATGTCGGTGATGATATATGGAAGTGATGGCATATTTGCTAGAGTGTGGCCTCGATCCCATCAAAACATCGAGCGATGTTGGTAAACTGCTGAATACAGTACTGCTCGAGCTGGTTCCAAAATCTTCGGCCTTACATGCCCTATCCACTAATACCACATATTCTTCTAGTTCTAAAATCCCAACTAAAAGCCTAACATAATCATTCAGCCCATCTTCAAACCTCTTGCACAAAATAGCTTCTGTTGACACACATTCTTGTGCGTACTTGCTAAGCCTAACAAATTCACGCTCATATTCTGCCACAATCATTTTTCCTTGCTTTAACTCAAGGAATTCTTTCCGTTTCTGGTCCACAAACCTATGACTTCTATACTTCTTTCAGAATTCTTCCAAAAAGAAGTCCTACATTACTCTCTCCTCGGAACCACTAACGTTAGTGTTTTCCACCAATGGTATGCCGAGTCCATCAGGAAAGACAAAGCGCACTTTAAGCTCTCCTCAGGTCTACAGGAGAGTTCATCAAATACTTCCATTGAGTTGTCAAGTAAGAACTCAGTCCTCTCGAGGTCATCATCTATATTTGCTCTAAACTCCTCAGCCCCATGTGTAACAACTTGGTTTAGAACCTAGTTGGAATAGTGGTTTTGAGACCACAAATTGAGGTAGAATGTTATTTAATATTATTTTCTATGTGAATAGTTTGTGATATAGCCTATGTGAAATTTCTATGTGATAATTTTATCGACTGTGTGTCAAATTGTGAGAAAGGACTTAATTGCATATAGTATAAAATGCTGCGTGTTGATTGTTAAGTGTCTAATTGTGGTTGTATTTATAATGTGGAGGCCTTATGAGGCAATTAGCCAAATGTTAAGTTAGTAGATGGTTAAATGACAAAATAACCTTATGATTTATTTGTCTTATATGTTTAATGAAAAGATAATATAGTAATTAGATTAATAATATGTTTATTAAACAAACAAAAGATGAAAATAAGATGAATTTTTTCATCTTTTTCCACCGAAAACACAAAAGGAAAAGAAGGACAAAAATCTTTGTGATATTCGGCCATTGTTCATTTTGATTGAGGTATGATTTTGAATCGATTTTTGATAATTTCTACGTTTTCGTAATTGTTGCTTTGTGCTCTAGCTAACCCATATTATAATTTTTTGAATTGATGATGTTCTTGTGATGAGCCATTGACGAATGCTTGAGCGATGTGCTAGTTGATAGTTAAATATGAAAACTTGGTGTTGGGTTAACATAGCTTGAATTGGGATTTTTAGTGAAATTGAGCATTTTAGACTTAATTGAGAAAATGAGTAATTGAAGGATTAAATTGTGAACTAAATAAAATGTGTGGACTTGTATGAGTATAGTGAGAATTCGATTAGGCAGGGGTGCAAGCTAATTATGTGTATTTGATGACTTTATGAACTAGGGATTAAAGTGTCAAAATGTGAAAATGTGAGGGCTATTTTGTAAAATACCCTAAATATGTGTTTGGATTAAAATGAATGATTTGGTGATTGAATGGACTGGATTTGAATGTGTATAGATCAAGAGAGGAGAGGTTCGGATCGAGATCAAGACAAAGATAAAGTGCTCAATTAATCGACCGTTTTGATAGTTCGACATCCGAGGTAAGTTCAAATATAATACATGTTGTTAACTTATGTTTTATGTGATGTGAATTGAATGAATGTCTATATAATTATGAAATTAGAAATGCTATATGCGAAATTGAATTATAGGCATTAAGCGTGCGAAATTAGAAACGGGATAGAGATGATTGGCACTATGTGTGCAAAATTATAAAAGCTTTGGCTTATTGAATTGACATCGTGTGTGCGAAATTGATATGAGATCGGTTTAAGGATTTGGCATTATGTGTGCGATAACATTTACATTTTGTTTACGAATTGGCACTATGTGTGCGAACAAAGCAAGAGAATAGGAAAGGTGGATCAAATTGTAAAGTCGAGTGGTTGAATAGCATGGTTGGTGAGTAACTAAGTGTTGGCAAAGGTATGTATAATACCTATGTGGTTGATGAGATTGAAAGTAGATGAATGGAATGCTATGTGAGTACTTGATTTGACCGAATTTGGGTATCAAATTTAAATTATCTATGTGATGGTTTAATATATACATTGGTTTGATTTGATGAGATAATTGTTTTGTATTTCAAACTTACTAAGCTTTAGATTATTATGTGATTGTTTCTCTATTTTACAGTGTCAGTAAAGTTTGCTCGGATTCAGGAATCGTCAACATCTCAATCACACTATCGGCAATCTAGTTTGGTACTTTTGGAAAGATGTACATAGTTAAAATATGGCATGTATAGGTTAGATATGTGAATTATGTTTGAGATGTGTCAATATCCATGTGATATGCCTAAACAAGAAATTGGTAAAATGCTTGAATAGTTGTGGTATGTGATGTATATTTTGGCATGGCTTGATAGTACATGAAATGTCTTTTGAATGATGGGTTTTGTGATGAATTTAAGTCATTGTATCCAATGTAAATATGGATGAATCATGCTTGGCAATTTATGTGATTTAGTTGAGCAAAATGATTTATAAGTTGACATGATTAGAAATGAGATTGTATGAGATGATTTGATGATCATTTGACATGAAATTTGTTACCATATTGTGTGTGGAATTATGCTTAAATGTGCTTGTAGGTTTGACCCTTGTGTGGGTGGCAAATTGGCCTTGCAAATGGCCTATTATGCATACACGGCCATGGTACATGGGCGTGCCTAGTAGCTTTGTGAATAAGTCAGTATATGGTCTAAGAGCACACGACCTTAGCACACGGGCGTGCCTAGTGGCCGTGTGGAGAAGTCAGAATACTTGTTCTGTTTTGGCATGGCCTGGACACATGGGGGTGTCTGATGACCGTGTGAGGAACACGCACGGTGGCACGGTTGTGTGGCCTCAACAGAGTTGTTGAAAATTTGAAATTTTGAAAATTTTCATAAGGGTTTAGTTTAGTTCGACCCCTCTCTAACATGTATTAAGGGTCTCGTGGGTCTTAATAAAGGACTACTTGATTATGTTTTGACATGATTTGATGATGATTGACTTTGTGTCGTAAATTGGATGTGAAATGATTCGATTATTCAGGTTAGTTCAACCTAAGTCGGGCAAAGAATTTATAGTTTATAGTGATGCATCGTTGAATGGTTTGGGCTGTGTGCTGATGCAAGAAGGCAAAGTCATCGCTTGTGCTTCGAGGCAGTTAAAACCACACAAAAAGAATTATCCAACGCACGACCTTGAGTTAGCTGCGATTGTGTTTGCGTTAAAGATTTGGCGTCACTACTTATTCAGTGAGAAATGTCATATGTATACTTATCATAAGAGTCTGAAGCATTTAATGACTCAGAAAGAATTGAATTTGAGATAGAGGAGATGGTTAGAATTGTTGAAAGACTATGAACTTGTAATATATTCCCACCGAGGTAAAGCTAATGTTGTAGCTGATGCTTTGAATTGGAAATCATTATGTGCCTTCCGAGCTATGAGTACTCAGATCGATTTGTCTGATGATAGTGCGGTTATAACTGAGTTGAAAGTTAAACCGATGTTTGTATATCAAATTTGTGATGCCCAGAAGAGTGATGTTGAAATGGCGGCTAAACAAACTAAGTGTGAATTGAATATTGGTTCAGAATTCTGAGTGGATAGTGATGATTGTTTGAGATTTAGAGATCGAATTTGTGTTCCGAGAAATTCAGAGTTGATTCAAATGATTTTAAAAGAAGCTCATAATAGTCAATTAACTGTCCACCTTGGGAATACGAAAATGTATAATGATCTGAAATAGTTTTATTGGTGGCATGGTATGAAACGAGATATATCTGACTTTGTGTCAAAGTGTCTAGTTTGTCAGCAAGTTAAAGCTAAACAAAAAGTTCCATCCGGTCTATTACAGCCGATTATGATTACTGAGTGGAAATTGGAAAGAATCACGATGGACTTTGAGTCGGGATTGCCTTTATCTCCAAAAAAAAGATGCGATCTGGGTGATAATTGACAGATTGACGAAATCAACTCATTTTGTTCCAGCAAGAATAGATTATTCACTCGATAGATTGGCTGAATTGTATATTGATGATATTGTGAGATTGCACGGATTACCGCTATCATTGTATCTGATAGAGATCCGAGATGTACCTCGTGATTTTGGAAGAAGTTGCAAGAGGCTTTAGGCACAAAATTGCATTTTCGTACTGCATTTCATCCACAAACAGATGGTTAGTCCGAGCGGATCATTCAGGTTCTTCAAGATATGTTGAGATGCTGTATACTTGAGTTTGAGAGTATATTGGAAAAACATTTGCCGTTGATTGAGTTTGTGTACAACAATAGTTTTCAATCTAGCATTAATATGGCACCATATGAGGCTCTTTACGGTCGAAAATGTCGAACTCTATTGTATTGGACTGAGTTGAGTGAGAATAAGATTCACGGGGTTGATCTTATAAAAGAGACTGAGCAAAAAGTGAAAGTCATTCGTGATAGTTTGAGAGCGGCCTCTGATCATTAGAAATTGTATACATATTTGAAATGAAAAGATATCAAATTTGATATTGGTGACAAAGTATTTTTGAAAGTGTCTCCATGGAAGAAAATATTTCGGTTTGGCCAAAAAGGCAAGTTGAGTCCAAGGTTCATCAGGCCGTATGAGATCATTGAACGAGATGGGCCAGTTGCTTATAGATTGATGTTGCCATCTGAGTTAGAAAAGATTCATAATGTGTTTCATGTGTCGATGCTTCGATGGTATAGATCTGATCCGTCTCATGTGATTGCCCCAACTGAGGTGGAGATTCAGTCAGACTTGTCATATAGTGAAGAACCGATTCAAATTTTAGCACGAGAGGCTAAAAAGTTGAGAAATAAAAGCATTTCCTTAGTGAAAGTGTCATGGCACAAACACAGAGTTGAAGAGGCTACGTGGGAGCCTGAGAATGATATGAGAGAGCAATATCCACACCTATTCACTAGTAAGATTTTCGGGGATGAAAATCTCTAAGGGGGAGAGTTGTAACAACCTAGGTTTAGGCCTTAGTCGAAACAGTGGTTTTGAGACCACAAATCTGAGGTCGGGATGTCAACTTAATATTATTTTCTATGTGAATAGTATGGGATTTAGCCTATGTGAAATTTCTATGTGATAATTGTATCAACTGTGTGTCAAATTGTGAGAAAGGACTTCATTGCATATAGTATAAAATGCTGCGTGTTGATTATTAAGTGTCTAATTATGGTTGTCTTTATAATGTGGAGGCCTTATGAGGCAATTAGCCCAATATTAAGTTAGTGGATGGTTAAATGACAAAATAACCTTATGATTTATTTGTCTTATATGTTTAATGAAAGGATAATATAGTAATTAGATTAATAATATGTTCGACGTCCGAGGTAAGTTCGGATATAATACATGTTAACTTATGTTTTATGTGATGTGAATTGAATGAATGTCTATATAATTATGAAATTAGAAATGCTATGTGCGGAATTGAATTAGAGGCACTAAGTGTGAGAAATTAGAAATGGGATAGAGATGAATGGCACTATGTGTGCGAAATGATAAAAGCTTCGGCTTATTGAATTGACACTATGTGTGCGAAACTGATATGAGATTGGTTTAACGATTTGGCACTAAGTGTGCGATGAAATTTACATTTTATTTACAAATTGGCACTATGTGTGCGAACAAAGCAAGAGAATAGGAAAGGTGGATCGGATTATAAAGTCGAGTGGTTGAATAGCTTGGTTGATGAGTAACTAAGTGTTGGCAAACGTATGTATGATACCTATGTGGTTGATGAGATTAAAAGTAGATGAATGGAATGCTATGTGATTACTTGATTTGGTCGAATTTGGGTATCAAATGTAAATTATCTATGTGATGGTTTAATATATACATTGGTTTGATTTGATGAGATAACTATAATGTATTTCGAACATACTAAGCTTTTGAAAGCTTATTGTGTGATTGTTTCTCTATTTTACAGTGTTAGTAAAGTTAGCTCGAATTCGAGAATTGTCAGCATCTCAATCACACTATCGGCAATCTATTTTGGTACTTTTGGAAAGATGTACATAGTTGAAATATGGCATGTATAGGTTAGATATGTGAATTATGTTTGAGATGTGTCAATATCCATATGATATGGCTAAACAAGAAATTGGTAAAATGCTTGAATAGTTGTGGTATATGATGTATATTTTGGCATGGCTTGATAGTACATGAAATGTCTTTTGAATGATAAGTTTTGTGATGAATTTAAGTCATTGTATCCATTGTAAATATGAATGAATCAAGCTTGGCAATGTATGTGATTTAGTTGAGCAAAATGATTTATAAGTTGACATGATTAGAAATGAGAATGTATGAGATGATTTGATGATCATTTGACATGAAATTGGATGCCATATTGTGTGTGGAATTATGCTCAAATGTGCTTGTAGGTTTGACCCTTGTGTGGGTGGCAAATTGGCCTTGCAAATGACCTATTTTGCATACACGGCCATGGTACATGGGTGTGCCTAGTAGCCATGTGAATAAGTCAGTATATGGTCTAAGAGCACATGACCTTAGCACACGGGCGTGCCTAGTGGCCGTGTGGAGAATTCAAAATAGTTGTTCTGTTTTGGCACGGCCTGGACACCTGGGGGTGTTTGATGACCGTGTGATGCACACGGCCTGATGGCACGGTCGTGTGGCCTCAACAGACTTGTTGAATATTTGAAATTTTAAAAATTTTTGTAAGGGTTCAGTTTAGTCCCGACCCCTTTCTAGCATGTATTATGGGTCTCATGGGTCTTAATACAGGACTATTTGATTATGTTTTGACATGATTTGATGATGATTGACTTTGTGTCATAAATTGGATGTGAAATGATTCGATTGTTCGGTAATGCCTCTTAACCCTATTTTGGTGACGATTTCGGGTTGGCGGTGTTACAAATTGCTTCTGAATCTTGTCTACCGGGGGCTTCGTCATCCTCACTAAATCTATACCTTGAGGAGCCATGGGAACTGGCTGTGGTATAGAAGGGGGTGAAGGAGGTTGACCTTTAGGGTTTTGATAAACCGTAAAAGTAACATATTTTAACCCCATATTTAGTATGCTTTTGGATGATTTAGCCCTTGATTTATGTAAAAAGGTGCTTTTAATCCTTTCTTTTCATGTTTATACTCGGGAAAGCACCCACGGATGAAAAGAACAAGAAACGGGCTTAAAACGGGCCAATTTGGGCCGTAAAGGAAATCGACAAGGCCTGGACTTCAAGCCACATGGCCGTGCCTTGATAATTAACTAAGACACGACCATGCCACGATTTACATGGCCGTGCCCCAATCGACAGAATTGAGACATGGCCTGAAAATGATTTACATGGGCGTGACCATGGACGTGCCCCTGCCGCGGGAGAGAGTAATTTCCACTCGGATTGGGATACTTTGAGCCAAAGAAATACTTTCCAAACCTTATTCAAATATCGAGTAAGAAGCATACTTAAATGAGGACACTTAGGGGCCAAGTAAAGCATTCTAAAGTCTATATAAACACCCTAAGTGTATCTTGAAAGGGTGCGGTGAGCTAGGCCAAGGAGCCGATCCGGAAAGGTCAGACTTGTGGGAATTACTCGAAGATAGCCAGTGGAACCATCTCAAGAAGCCAAAATTCTACTCAAGATGACGGATTTCTCCTTCAATTCCTCTAGGGGGCTTTAGGGATTTCTTATGTTTTGTTTTATCTTTTCCCTTGAGATGTTTTCTTTATTCGTTATGAACTAAACCCTTCAGATACTTGAAGGAGATGAAACCTAGATGAAACTTGTTATTGATTTTTGAATTATATGATAAATACTTAGTTTGTTTTAATTATGCATGCTTAATCCAAATCTGACGCGCTTAGGTGGAGGAGGAATAGACCTTGCCTAAGAGTAGATCTAGCATAATTAAGTGGAGTTGATCGCATGCCTAGAGATAGGGTGACAAGATTGTGCCAGATTAGGGTGAAACCTAATATGGGAGTCCATAGATGATTTACTGCTATTCTAGAGGGTTATTATAAGAGAACGAGAGTTCCACTAATTATCCTAGGTTGAGACGTTGTTTGCCTCGAGAGAGGGTTTAATATACGTTAGAGTCTTATGGATCAAACTAAGTGAATAAATCGTATAATTTAGTGTTAAATAACAAGTGAAGTCTAGGTGGATTCTTCCTGAGGGTATCGTCGTAATCAATTAAGTTTTCTTCAAGTTATTTCCAAATTCGTCCTTTTTGTCTTTGTGTCTTTAGCTTAGTAGTCGTTAATTTAGATTAAATCAACCAATCACTCCATATTTTAGGCTAAATAATAAAAAGAAAGTTAGTATTAGTACTTTTAGTTCCTTTGGGTTCAACAATTCGGTTTTGCCTAAGCTATACTACTGTTCGATAGGTACACTTTCCTATAATCATTGTCAGAGTTAGTTTCCAGGTTCGATCATTTTCTTTATAAATTTTAAAGCTCTGATTTCAGCGATCAAGTTTTTGGTGCCGTTGCCGGGGTACTAAAATATTAAGAAAGCTCTATTTTTAATACTTTAACCATTTTTTTTATTTTTTGCAATTTATTTTATTTTATTTATTTTATTTTTATTTTTTTTTACTTTGCTAATTTTTCCGCTATTTTGCTTTTGTCATATAATTTTAGTCTATAGAGAAGATGTCACTGAATAATTATCAGTGGCAAGTTATGAGGAGAGCGCCAACAAAAGCCGCTAGTGTTTTCAACCTCAACGTGGTCACCAGGTTATCTAACCAGCTAGAGATGATGAATAAAAAGATTGATGGTTTGTATAATCTCTCGCAGGTACACCCAGTAATGCAATATGATTAGAATTTAGGAGGCGTGGCGAATCCTGAGTACCCACCCTACAGATATGGCATGGAAAATGACTAAGCTCACTATACGGGTAACAATTCTAGACCACAAAATAATTTTTATAATGACAATTATAATGCAGGTTTGAGTTACCATCCCAATTTCTCGTGGGATGATCAAAGTAGCCAAAGACAGGAACTTCCCCAAATTTTCAACAACCACCTCACCAACAGGAAGAGGAGTCGAGTCTTGAGGAGATGCTGACAAAATTCATGGTAGCCACAGAAACATGTCCCCAAAAAACTGAGACAACGTTCAATAATCAACAAGCATTGATCAAAGAGATCAAGAACCAAGTTCAGAAATTTACTAAGTCAGTTGAACAACTTGCAAAGTTAATGTTCGAACGACCGCAAGGGCGTCTACCAAGCAACACAGAGATTAACCCAAACAAGCAAATTCAAACCGTACTAGCTCATGACAGTGAAGGGTTAGATGAACCAAACCCAAGGTAAGAACCTGTGGTAAGTGAAGAGGGAGAATTCGATGGAGTCATACTTCATGTAGATGACTAAACAATCACTCTTCAAGCTCTTGACTCAGCTAGGACATCGAGTAATAAAGGTACGGATGTTAATTTTATTGATAACCAATTGGTTCAACCTTCTTTACAGGAAACATCACGAAATCACCAAGCTGAGCTAGATCTTAGACCTCGTGCCAATAAAAAAGAATTATATGAGGAACGAAGCCTTAGGGTCGACAAACTAGAAAAGTGGAAAACACAATTTAAAGAAGAACCAGATCCACACGAAGTGAAACCGAAGGAAACCACAGACGATCTAATAGGAACAACAAATCACTTCAAAATAGGGGATCAGGTATTGTTGAATAAAGAAGACCCTCGAATCACCAATTTAGACCTCAAGACAAACGAAGAAATCACTTTTGAGGTACTTAATGTCTTCCTATACGGCATAGTCGAGGTAAGCAATCCTAAATTCAACACTTTTGGGGTAAACATTACTAGACTTAAACTTTATATCCATAATCGAGTTGATCACATGAGAAAGGATTTCCACATCCTCAAACCACCATAATTGTGCGTACAACAGGTAAGTCTAGATCAAGACTCTAAACAAGCACTTATCGGGAGGCAACTCGAATACTAACCATACTAATTAGTTAGTTTTTATTTCTTTTCGTATTTAGGTGATCGCTGAAATCAGAGCTTTAAAATTTATAAATAGAATGATCAAACCTGGAAACTAACTCTGACAATGACTTAAAGGCAAGTGTACCTATCAAACAGTAGTATAGCTTAGGCAAGAACAGATTATCAAACCCAAAGGAACTAAAAGTACTAATACTCACTTTCTTTTTATTATTTAGCCTAAAATATGGAGTGATTGGTTGATTTAATCTAGTTTTACGACTACTAAGCTAAAGACGCAAAGAGAAAAAGAACGAATTGGGAAATAACTTGAAGAAACTCAATTGATTACGACGATACCCTCAGGAAGAATCCACCTAGACTTCACTTGTTACTTATTATTGAATCATATGATTTCTTTACTTAGCTTGATCCGTAGGACTCCCTAACCTATATTAAACCCTCTCTCGAGGTGAATAACATCTAACCGTAGGTTAATTAGTGGAACTCTTGTTCGCTTATAATAACCCCTAGAAAAGCAGTAAATCGATCAATGGATTCCCATATTAGGTTTCACTCTAATCCGACAAAATTTCATAACTCTATCTATAGGCGTTCAATCAACTCCGCTTAATTATGCTAGATCTACTCTTAAGCAGGGGCTATTCCTCCTCCACCTAAGCACATCAAATTTGGATTAAGCAACATAATTAAGAACAAACTAAGTATTTATCATATAATTCAGAAAATAATAACAAAATTCATCTAGGTTTCATCCCCTTTAGGTATCTGAAGGGTTTAGTTCATAATGAATAAAAACATCTCAAGAGAAAAGGGAAAACAAAACATAAGAAATCCTTAAACCCCCTAGAGGAATTGAAAGAGAAATCCACCATCTTGAGTAGAATTACTGCTCTTCGAGATGGATCTTCTGCTATCTTCGAGTGATTCCCACAAATGTGATTCTTCTAGCTTGGCTCCTTGGCCTAGCCCACCACCCCCTCAAGATACACTTAGGGTGTTTATATAGGCTCTTGGAATGCTTTACTTGGCCTCTAAGTGTCCTAATTTAAGTCTGCTTCTTACTCAGTATTTGAATAAGCTTTGAAAAGTGTTTTTTGGTTCTAAGTATCAAATCGAGTGAAATTACTGTCTTTCGTAATAGTGGCATGGCCATGGCACACGCCCGTGTAAATCGTGGTTGGGCCGTGTTTTGATTCTGTCAATTGGGGAACGGCCGTGTAAATCGTGGCATGGTCGTGTTTTAGTTAATTGTCGAAGCACGACCTTGTGGCTTGAAGTTTAGGTCGTGTCGATTTCTTCTTTGGCCCAAATTGGCCCGTTTTAAGCCCGTTTCTTATTCTTTTCATTCTCGTGTGCTTTCCTGAGTATAAATATGAAAAGAAATGATTAAAAGCACCTTTTTACATAAATCAGGGCTAAATCATCCTAAAATATACTAAATATGGGGTTAAAATATGTTACATTTATGGTTTATCAAATACCCCCACACTTAAGCTTTTGCTTGTCCTCAAGAAAAATTCTCAACTTACAATTAAAATGAACTTTCCATAATTCAAAATTCCTATCTACAATGCTTCATCGTAATTCACAGACAATTTATACATGGATCATTTAACTCAAAGAGTCTTAAAGATTCAAACAATGTAAGTCATGAATTTTGTAGTACGAAAACATAGGTGTCTCCCCTTATCTAAATGATTGCCTTTAATTCAAAACCGACAAGGGTTGACATCCTCACTAAGGTTTCACTCAAAGCACTCGAAGTGTTTAAGTTTCAAGAAAAAGCACTCATAAGTCAAACCTGAAAAGTTAATCCCATAGGCTTGCCTGGAAATCAAATCTCCACCACTGTAATATGAGATGATACACAAATCAAAAGGTCTTTGACAGGGTTGTAATGGGGCTTAGGTTAAAGGTGTGGATAAAGGCTGAATTAGAAGGTTTTCGAATTGAGATTGACTTGACTAGTTGCCTAACTAACAATAACAAACCTGAAAATAAATGATTACATCAAATGAAACTAATAATAATATTTTTAATACGAGCTTTTTCAACAATTCAAATTTAAATACATAATCTCCTTAAATCATATACTAATACTTGAATATACTTTGGGTTTTTAATGATTACATCAAATGAAACTAATAATAATATTTTTTTTATACGAGCTTTTTCAACAATTCAGAATTTAAATACATAAGCTCCTTAAATCATATACTAATATTTGAATATACTTTGGGTTTTTTTTAAGATTAAACTAGAAACATAATGGAGAGAACTTTAATAATTGAAATAAACTAATTCGACAACTGATCAAATTAATTCTCGATAGAAGGGTAGTCAAAAGAATGGTGATAATAAATACAAAGGGTTTAGGGTTAATATTAAGCGGGTAATTCAATAAAAAGGGATTAGGATCAAAGGGGTTCACTAAAGGTTAATTATGTAGGTAAGCTTTTTAGTGGAGTGAATGGGTTAAAAACTAGGTGCCTTTATCATCTTAGTATATCAAATCATTGATGTGGTCTCGACATGTATAATCGAGGCAAGTTCTGGAATAACAATTCAGTGTTGACACACTCATAATTAGTAAAGTGAGCATGAAAAAGAATATATGCTCTATAAGGCTCAAATCTCACAAAAAATTATGGGTATTTGACATCAATCCTGTAGATTTCAAACTTCAAGGTAATATTCAAATTTAGTTCAACAACCTAGGAAATTTTTGATTCTTGAAAAACAGACTAATCATGCTTGATTCTCTAGTATTCTTTATGTATAAATCATCAATGCACAATTATCAATGTCTTACTCAATAACATGTCAATAAAAATTATAAATCATTAGAAATTTCACCCTAATTAATAATATGAGAAGATTTCTTATGGACAAGACTAAAATTTAGGATTTGAGAATAATGCAAAAAGTTAGGTACTTTTACCCCCACACTTAAGTTGTACATTGTCCTCAATGTACAAAGATAAATAAACAATTATGTAATAAAAAGAGGGGAGAAGTAACACTTCTTGAATTTTGGATGATTTCGGGAGTCGGCATTGGTCGTAGTGGAAGATGACTTACGTAGAAGTGAACTACTCCTAGTGATTTGTGTGTGTGTACTACGAAGTCATTAGTCAGATATGTTGGAGGCGTAAATAAATATATGTTAGGTGTACTCGAATATTAGATAACCAATCATAACTAAAATAACAAAAGCTATTTGCAATGAAGAAAAGTTCAAAGTTACGACGAATATAAAGATTTAAAATAAATGAAAAGTAGAAATATAATAGAACTAAAAATAAGAAAGGACTCAAAGGTCCTCATCATCTGTCGGATCCCTGTGGCGATGTCGGTGATGATATATGGAAGTGATGACATATTTGCTAGAGTGTGGCCTCAATCCCATCAAAACATCAAGCGGTGTCGGTGAACTGCTGAGTACAGTACTGCTCGAGCTGGGTGAGGCGTGTAGAGATATCTTCCATTGAGGCTGCTGGATGGGATGGCTGCTGGCTTGGAATTGGTTCTTCCTGTGTTGGTGGTGGGACATCATTAGTAATGTCCTCTTGCTCTGCCTCGTCTGTGGCTAGTCGGTACTGTGGTGGATCGGTCCCTCGATGATATTTAACCATCTTCTTGTGCAACATCGTCTGAATACCCTGGGGTAGCATCTAGCCGACTAGTGTGAGGGAGAAAGTCTGAGCGTCGATGTTGAGGGGGCCAAAATGTTGAGCTAACCGAGTGATGTACGACCCCATTGATAAAATGCCCTTTCTGTGTAGTTTCGTTTGGTGTTGGATTACACAGGCAATGTAGTAGGCAAGGTCAAATACGTGCCCTTCTGACATACACGATAGGTAGTAGAAATTGTGCTTGTTTACTGCACCCGTGCTCTCACGTCGATCGGTGATTGTATGAGCGAGAAGGGCCTGGTCCAGAGGATGTCGCTTTAGATCGACTGGGGTCGTAAACACTGTGGTGGGATGTAGGCTTTGCCAATAATTCAGCGGAGTACGGTGGAGTTGGTGGTCTAACTCGGAGAGGTTGTTCTTTTATAGATTCTTCTGTGTAAATTCTGAGTGTTATTCCAAATTGTGGTATGCTAAGTCGTCGCATCGCGCCCCTAATCAAAATTGGATTGTTCCCGGATCGTTATAATTAGGCATCACTGACTGAAAAGTGAAAGTAGTACAAAGCTCGAGTGTGAGTTTCAGATAGGTTGGCTTGATAATAGAAAAGAACTGCTCCCATGGTTCAGTCGATACTAGGGCTCGGATATCTGTTTCTAGTCTGACTTGCTACACTGCATCCCAATCGATGCATCTCCCGGTGCCTAAAGGCCTTTTCTAGAATGCTTTATATCGTTCTTCTTGAGTGTTTTGATTAAATTGAAGGAAGTGGTGTCGGATCCCAGAAGAAGCACTTGCTGAGGATGAGTCGGCCCCTTTCTCTTCTTGCTTGGGGCGTTTGTGGATCGCTTCGGTCATGATGACGACATATTACCTGGAAAAAAGGGAGAAAATTCGTACCGAATATAATTCCAGTTTAAGATATTCGAATAGGCAACAAATAGCAATTCATGAGGAAAATTATACATTATTATAAACGAGAAATACATTATATGAACAAAATATTGAAATAATCATGAGAAAAATTAGCACTTTAAAGTTATAAAATCAATATGATAATTCATACTTGAGAAAGAAATATGTACATAATACAAAATAATTGTAGAAATATGAGAAATTTATACTTTAGACTAAAACAAAATTTAAATGACTATTATCTCTTATAATGATGAGAAAGGCTATATTTAGAACTTAAATTAATGGTACAAAACATATTAGAAGTGAATTAATAGAAAGAACTAGGGCTGATGGTGGAGGTTTTCTGCAGAACATGGGCTCACCACATGGTGGTGAGGCATTGCAGGATGAGCAAGGCAGAAGCAGGGGCGTGGGGTTTATGTCGCACGACGGTGTTTCGAGCGTGTGGATGATTTTTGTTCTGTTTTGGATGGAAAAATGGTGGTTTAGGTGAGAGCATGACCGGGCTTTTAGAAGAGGGGGAAATTTTTTTTAGGGTTAAAAATAGAGAGGGATTTTGGTTAATTGGTTTAAATAGCAGCAGGGCACGGGCTGGTGCCACGGTCGTGCTATTTTTCAAGTGCTCGTGTAATTTGGGATTTGAATTTTTAGGCGCGATTGGTTTTTTGCACGGTTGTAACACGGGCGTGCATTATCCATGTGCGATATATCAGTATGTCCCCACTGTCATGAAGCATGGTCGTGGGTGGACCGTGTTTTGGAAGTTAGTATTTAAGCATGGTTACTCAGCACGGGCGTGTGTTACCCATATTCTATAAGCCAGTATGTCTCCACGGTTGTGATGCACGGCCGTGTCCTAGCCGTGTCGAGGAAGTCAGTATCTTAGCACGGTTGTAAGGTACAGCTGTGTCCTTCCCGTGTCGATAAAGGTTTTACCTTTTGTCATACACAGCCATAAGAGTGCCCGTGTTTTGTCTTATGGGCTCTACACGGCTATGGGCATGCCCGTGTGTAAGGCCGTGTGGTCTATGAAACTTGTGCTTTAATCATACTAATGGCGTTAAGATGCTTAAAGTCAAAAGTATAACATTTAGATAAATCATATTAGTGCGGTTGCCTCCCAAGAAGCGCTTGTTTTATAGTCTTAAGCTAGACTTTCCCTGTTTTTGGTTCTAAAAGAAGGCTCATGAGCAGAAGCTCCTCTTTTATATCTCCAAAATCTGTACCATTATAAATTTTAAGTCAGTAACCATTTACCTTGAATGTGCCTTTAGTGGGATGAGTTACCTCGATGGTGCCGTATGGAAAAATTGTTTTGATCATAAATGGGCCTGACCATCTTGATTTCAGCTTTCCCAGAAATAGTTTAAGCCTTGAGTTGTATAGTAGGACCAGGTCCCTTACCTTGAATTGTTTTAATCTCTTGAGACTTGTATCGTGGCGTCACTTTGTTGCTTCATTGTATAGTTTTAAGTTTTCATAGGCTTCCGTTCTCCACTCATCCAGCTTGTTTATCTGCATCATTCTTCTCTTTCCTACAGTTCTAATATCAAAATTTAAAAACTTTATGGCCCAAAAAGCTTTGTGTTCTAACTCAAATGGTAGATGACGGTTTTTTTCGTATACAAATTTGTATGGGGATGTCCCTAGAGGTGTTTTAAATGCTGTTCTATATGCCCATAAAGTATCATTTACTCTAACTACCCAATCTTTTCTATTTGATTCAACCATTTTTTCTAGAATGCGCTTAAGTTCTCGGTTTGCTACTTTAACTTGCCCGCTGGATTGGGGGTGATATGGGGTAGCTGTCCTGTGGTATACTCCATATTTCTTTAGGACTCTTTCGAATTGGTTATTACAGAAATGAGTACCCCTATCACTAATGATAGCTCTTGGTGTGCCAAATCGGGAGAACAATTTTTTGAGAAATTTAACTACTACACTGGCATCATTTGTAGGAAAAGCTTCCGCTTCAACTCATTTTGACATATAATCAACTGCCACTAGGATGTACTTGTTTCCAAACGAACTAGGGAATGGTCCCATAAAATCTATACCCCATACATCAAATATTTCACATGACAACATATATGTTTGAGGCATTTCATCACGTTTAGAAATATTACCTGTTCTTTTGGCATCTATCACATGAGACAACATACCTATTGGCGTCTTTAAATAGAGTGGGCCAATAAAAACCTGATTCGAGTATTTTGTGTGCTGTCTTAATACCACTATAGTGTCCTCCTGGGGGTCCTGAATGGCAATGCTCCAGTATTTTGCTTACTTCCATTTTTGTAACGCATCTTCAAATTACCTGATCTGTACATATGCGAAAAAGAAAAGGATCTTCCCAAAAATAATTTTTCACATCAGGAAAGAATCATTTCTTTTGGTGATGTGTTAATTTTTTTGGCAAGATATTAGCTGCTAAATAATTCGCAATATTTGCAAACCATGTTACCTCAGAATGTGTTATAGAAAAGAGTTGTTCTTCAGGAAATGAATAATTTATTTCACTTTTATTGAGCTCTTTGGTGTACGAATTTTCAAGTCTAGACAGGTGATCCACTGCAAGATTCTCAGCTCCCTTTTTATCTTGTATTTCCAAATTGAATTCCTGTAAGAGTAAAATCCATCTATGAGTCTGGGTTTTGCATCAGGTTTGTTTAAAAGATAACGAAGAGTCGAATGGTTAGTGTAAATGAAAACTTTAGACAATATTAAATATTGTCTAAATTTGTCAAAAGCAAAAACTACAGCTAGCAATTCTTTCTCTGTAGTGGTGTAGTTTTCTTGTACGGGTGTTAATGTTTTGCTAGTGTAGTAAATTGGCTGAAAATGCTTGTTTCTTCGTTGTCCCAAAACCGCACCTACTGCAAAATCACTTGCATCACACATTAGTTCAAAAGGTAAGTTCCAATCAGGGGCAATTATAATCGGAGCATTTATTAATTTATCCTTAAGGACATTAAATACATCTAAGCATTCCTGATTGAAGTTAAAGGGAACATCTTTTTATAGTAATTTTGTCAAAGGCTTAGCTATTTTAGAAAAATCTTTAATAAATCTTCTATAAAACCCTGCATATCCTAAAAAGCTTCTAATAGCCTTAACTAAACTAGGGGGAGGTAATTTTTCTACAGTTTCAACCTTCGCTTTATCTACCTCAATCCCTTTACTAGAAATCTTATGTCCTAATACAATTCCTTCTCTAACCATAAAGTGACATTTTTCCCAAGTCAAAACAAGGTTGGTTTCCTCACATCTCATTAGAACTCGTTTTAAATTTTTAAGGCAAAGATTGAAAGAATTACCGAATAACGAGAAATCATCCATGAATACCTTCATGATATCTTCCACGAGTTCATCAAAGATTGCCAACATGCAACATTGAAAAGTAGCAGGAGCATTACATAATCCAAAAGGTATTCTACGATAAGAAAATGTACCGTATGGACATGTAAATATTGTCTTCTCTTGATCTTCAGGAGCTATGGGAATTTGGAAGTAGCCAGAGAGTCCGTATAAGAAGCAGCAGTACATATGCCCAGATAGTCTTTCTAACATTTGATCTATGAAGGGTAGAGGGAAGTGATCTTTTGGTCGCATCATTGAGCTTTCTATAGTCTATACAGACTCTCCATCCTGTAACTGTTCTTATGGGGATTAATTCATTCTTCTCATTAGGCACTACCGCCATACCTTCTTTCTTTGGAACTACCTGCATAGGACTTACCCAAGTGCTAAAAATAGGATAAATTATTCTTGCATCTAGAAGTTTAATTACCTCAGCTTTGATTACTTCTTTCATGTTGGGATTTAGCCATCTCTAGGGCTGCACACATGGCTTGTATTCTTCTTCCATTAAAATTTTGTGGGTGCACAATGACGGGTTTATACCCTTTAAATCAGATATTTTCCAAGCTATGGCTTTTTTATGTTCTCTTAGTACCTTTATCAACTCCTTTTTTTCCTTAGGTTCTAGTTCTGAAGAGATAATTACCGGTAGCATAGAATTGTCCTCGAGGAATGCATATTCTAAGTGTTTTGGTAATTGTTTCAATTCATGCCTGGGTGGCTCATCAATGGAGGATTTCTTTTTTATTTCGTCATTGTTTTCAATGCTTTCTTCTTTCACTTGCCTGAATGACGATGTATTCAAATTAATCTCATCACCTTCATCTTCTTCCCCCTCTTCTTGAGTCAGGCACAGTTCTATTGTGTCATCATGTATAATTTCCTGCAATGAATTTTGAATGATATGATTAGTAGTATTGATCATGTCAAACAGTTGAGTTTTAATATTTATAAAGAATGATCGAACCTGTAGACTAACTATGACAACAATGGAGGCAAGTGCACCTATCAAACAATAGTATAGTTTAGGCAAGATTATTTTATCGAACTTCTTTCCATTATTTAGCCTAAAATATGGAGTGATTGGTTTATTAATCTAAAACTAATGAAAAACTAAACTAGATGTAAAGACAAAAGAATGAAACTTTGGGAAAAGACTATGGGAAAACTCAATTGATTTTAGACGATACCCTAAGGAAGAATCCACCTATGACTACTCTTGTTATCTAACTTTTAATTTATATGACTTCTTTACTTAGCTTGATCCGTGAGACTCCCTAACCTATATTAAACACTTTCTCGAGGCGAATAATGTCTAACCTTAGGTTAATTAGTGGAACTCTTGTTCTCTTATAATAACCCCCTAAGGAAGCAGTAAATTGATCAATGGACACCCATATTAGGTTTTACCCTAATTCGGCAAAATCTCATCACCCTATCTCTAGGCGTGCGATCAACTCCGCTTAATTATGCTAGATCTACTCTTAGGCAGGGTCTATTCCTCCTCTACCTAAGCAAATCAGATTAAATTAAGCAATATAATCAAGAAAAAAGTAAGTACTTATCATATAATTTAGAAATCAAATAACAAAATCCATCATAGGTTTCATCCCTTCTGTATCTCAAGGGTTTAGTTCATAACAAAATAAGAAAACATCTCAAGAGAAAAGATAAAACAAAACATAAGAAATCCTAAAACCTCTGAAGGAATTAAAGAGGAGATCCTCTGTCTTGAGTAGAACTCTGGTTTTTTGAGATGGATCAACTGGCTATCTTTGAGTAATTCCCTGAATAAAAGCTTTGACAGAAAAATTTTCCAAAAACTTCCTACTTTAGAACGGCTGCCTTGGGTTGTTTATATAGGCTCCTTAGATGCTTTACTTGGCTCCTAAGTACCTCCTTCAAGTAGAATTACTATTAAGGTGTTTAAGTGGACTTAGGAGTATGTTTCTTTGGCTTCAAGCATCCAAATTCGAGTGAAATTGCTCATTCCCGTGGCAGGGGCACGCCCATGGCACACCCCGTACAAATCATCTTTAGGCCGTGTCTCGATTCTGTCGATTGGGGCACGGACGTGTAAGTCATGGCATGGCCGTGTGAAGTAATTTGATGAGGCACGGCCGTGTGGCTTGAAGTCCAGGCCGTGTCGATTTCCTCTTTGGCCCAAATTGGTTCGTTTTAAGCCTGTTTCTCGTTCTTTTCATCCTTAGGTGCTTTCCTGAGTATAAGACATGAATAGAAAGGATTGAGAGCACCTTTTTACATAAATCAAGGATAAATCATCCAAAAACATACTAAATGTCGAATTAAAACATGTTACTTTTACGGTTTATCAAGTATCAATAAAATAACAGGAATCATCTTGCTCTTTAGAATATCGCATGGCATCATAAATTTGAAACATAATTTCTTTATCACCTATCCTTAATGCAAGTTTACCACCACATACATCAATAACGGCCCTAGCAGTGGCTAAAAAAGGACATCCTAGAATTAAAGGAACATTAATATCTTCTCCAATGTCTAACACAACAAAATCAACAGGGAAAATAAATTTATCAAATTTTACTAAAACATCTTCGATAATTCTTCTAGGATATTTAATGGATCTATCGGCCAATTGAATACTCATCCTAGTGTGTTTTTGTTCCCCAAGATCTAATTATTTAAACATTTTGTAAGGTATTAGATTAATTTTAGCACCTAGATCAGCTAGTGCTTCTTTAATATATAGGCTACCAATTAAATAAGGAATAGTAAAGCTTCCTAGGTCTTTTAATTTGGTTGGTAACTTGTTCTGGAGGATGGCTGAGCATTCTTCATTAAGTTCCACCGTCGATACTTCTTCAAGCTTCCTTTTATTCGTCAAGAGTTCCTTTAAGAATTTTTCATATTTCGGCATCTATGAAATAGCTTCAACAAAAGGTAAGTTAATATGTATTTGTTTAAAAAGTTCAAGGAACTTACCATATTGGGCATCTAGTCATTCCTTCTTTATCCTTGCTGGATATGGGATTGGTAGTTTACTTCCTTTGCGTACTGGATTTACATCTTCAACTCCCTCATCCCTTGCTTTATTATCTTCGTGTGGGATTTGTTTCTTTGATTCCACTAATTCTTTTCCACTTCTTAGGGTAACTGCTTTCACCTGTTATGTTTCTTTAGAAAAAATCTCTGCCCGTATTTCACAGATCATCTTAGTAAGTAGTCCAATCGACTTAGTGAGCTCTTCGAATGACTCAGTAAGTTTTTCAACTGACGCTTGTTGATCTTTAAATATTCTCTCAGTATCTTGGAAATGGTTTTCTGTGTCTGCCATGAATTTGTTAGCATCTCTTCGAGCGTTGGCTTCTTCTCTTGCGGATATGGCTAATTTTGGAAATTTGAGGGAGGTTGTTGTCTTTGATTTCCTTGAATTCCTTGGCCTCCTCATGAAAAATTTGGGTGGTTCCGCCAACCTGGATTGTAAGTATTACTATAAGGATTGTTATTAGATCTAAAATTATTACCTATACAGTTCATCTATTTGTTCTCCGCGTTCGATTGGTAGGGTGGGTACTCAGGATTTGCCACAGTTCCATTTGCGTTGCATTGCATGACTGGGTGCACTTGTGAAGAACATAAATTGTCAAGCTTTTTATTCATCATCTCTACCTGATTTGATAGCATGGTTACTGCATCATGCTGTAAACTCTGGGTAATTTTATCGATTTTGTCTTGTAACCTGCCACTGATAATTATTCAATGACATTTCTTCAATGAATTTGTAGGCTACTTTAGGAGTTTTATTATTCAAGGTTCCACCGGCGGCTAAATCAATTAGTTGTCTCGTTGAGGGATTTACACCATTGTAGAAGGTTTAGACTTGAAGCCATAATGGTAATACGTGGTGTGGACATCTCCTCAAGAGATCTTTGTATCTCTCCCATGCATCATATAATGTCTCTAAATCCATCTGCACAAAAGAAGAAATATCATTTCGTAATTTAGCCGTTTTGGCCGGTGGAAAATATTTTAATAAAATTTTCGGTCATTTGTTCCCATAGAGTGATTGACCCTCGTGGTAACGAGTTCAACCACTGCTTGGCTTTATTCCTTAATGAAAAGGAAAAGAACCAAATACGAATGGCATCATCAGAAATGCCATTTATTTTGAAAGTATCACAAAACTCTAAAAAATTTGCAATATGAGTGTTTGGGTCTTCATCCTGCAAACCATCAAATTGAACAAATTGTTGAATCATTTGTATTGTATTAGACTTTAATTCAAAATTATTAGCAGCTATAGCAGGCTTAACAATACTAGATTCTGCTCTTGTTAAATTGGGTTTAGCATAATCATACATAGTGCATGGAGCGTCCGCCACATCTCGTGGTGGATTATTCTCGTCCATCCCTTCAGTAGGATTGGATCTGTCTTCTCGCTCTTCTTCTGTGTAATTTAGAACTTGCCTAATTTCTCTGCGATTTCTTCAAGCGGTAGCTTCAATTTCACTATCATATACTAGAGGTCCTGTCGGGTTCCATCTAGTCATAAACTAGAGGTACCTGCTAGGAAAAAGAAAGAAAAATAAAATTTAGAAGAAAGTAATGGAATAAAATAAATTGTGAAATAAAATAATGGCTAAAGTAATAAAAATAGAGTTTTCTTAATATTTTAGTTCCCCGGCAACGGCGCCAAAAACTTGATCGCTGAAATCAGAGCTTTAAAATTTATAAATATAATGATCAAACCTGGAAACTAACTCTGGAAATGACTTAAAGGCAAGTGTACCTATCGAACAGTAGTATAGCTTAGGCAAGACCGGATTATCGAACACAAAGGAACTAAAAGTACTAATACTCACTTTCTTTTTATTATTTAGCCTAAAATATGGAGTGATTGGTTGATTTAATCTAGTTTAACTACTACTAAGTTAAAGATGCAATGACAAAAAGAATGAATTGGGAAATAACTTGAAGAAACTCAATTGATTACGACAATACCCTCAGGAAGAATCCACCTAGACTTCACTTGTAACTTATTACTGAATCATATGATTTCTTTACTTAGCTTGACCCGTAGGACTCCCTAACCTATATTAAACCCTCTTTCGAGGCGAATAATGTCTAACCCTAGGTTAATTAGTGGAACTCTCGTTCGCTTATAATAACCCCCTAGAATAGCAGTAAATCGATCAATGGATTCCCATATTAGGTTTCACCCTAATCTGACAAAATCTCATAAACCTATCTCTAGGCATTCAATCAACTTTGCTTAATTATGCTAGATCTACTCTTAAGCAGGGTCTATTCCACCTCCACCTAAGCACATCAAATTTGGATTAAGTAACATAATTAAGAACAAACTAAGTATTTATCATATAATTTAAAAAATAATAACAAAATTCATCAAGGTTTCATCCCCTTTAGGTATCTGAAGGGTTTAGTTCATAATGAATAAAAACATCTCAAGAGAAAAGATAAAACAAAACATAAGAAATCCATAAAACCCCCTAGAGGAATTGAAGGAGAAATCGCCGTCTTGAGTAGAATTCGGCTCTTCGAGATGGATCTTCTGGCTATCTTCGAGTGATTCGCACAAATGTGATCCTTCTAGCTCGGCTCCTTGGCCTAGCTCACCGCCCCCTTCAGGATACACTTAGGGTGTTGATATAGGCTCTTGGAATGCATTACTTGGCCTCTAAGTGTCCTAATTTAAGTCTGCTTCTTACTCGGTATTTGAATAAGCTTTGGAAAGTGTTTTTTGGCTCTAAGTATCCAAGTCCGAGTGAAATTGTTGTCTCCCATAACAGGGGCACGACCATGGCACACGCCCGTGTAAATCGTGGTTGGGCCGTGTTTCGATTCTGTTGATTGGGGCACGGTCGTGTCTTAGTTAATTTTTGAATCACGGCCGTGTGGCTTGAAGTCCAGGCCGTGTCAATTTCTTCGTTGGCCCAGATTGGCCCGTTTTAAGCCCGTTTCTTGTTCTTTTCGTCCTCGGGTGCTTTCCTGAGTATAAATATGAAAAGAAAGGATTAAAAGCACATTTTTACTTAAATCAGGGCTAAATCATCCTAAAAGCATACTAAATATGGGGTTAAAATATGTTACTTTTCCAGTTTATCATTAGGCATAGGTTTCTATACCCACACGACCTTACACACGACCATGGCTGTGTGGACACCACGGCTAGGCACATGGGTGTGGACCTTATCTCTATTTAATTATTTACTTTTATTCATATTTTTATTTTTACTTCCTTTATCATTTTCTCCTTTGTCTCAATGGCATTAAGATTTAGCTTAGGATACAATAAAACCAAGCCGGCTACTTCGAGTATTCAATTTCAAACGGTTCGAGACGCTTCCCCACGTTCGCCTCCAATCTTATCAAGTTTCTTTTCATTGACTTCATCCAATAATTCAAGAAGTGTTACTTCTCCCCTTCTCTTTTGATTTTATTATTACATAATTGTTTATCTATCTTTGTACATTGAGGACAATGTACGTCTTAGGTGTGGGGGGTAAAAGTACCTAACTTTTTGTATTATTCTAAAATCCTGAATTTTAGTCTTATTCCTAAGTAATTTTCTCATATTATTAATTAGGGTGAAATTTCTGATGATTTATGATTTTTATTAATATGTTTTTGAGTAAGTCATTGATAATTGTGCATTGATGATTTATACTTGAAGAATACTAGAGAATCAAGCATGATAAGTCTATTTTCAAGAACAAAAAATTTTCTAGGTTGTTAAACTGAATTTGAATATTACCTTGAAGTTTGAAATTTACAGGATCGATGTCAAATACCCATAATTCTTGTGAGATTTTGAGCCTTATAGAGCATATATTCTTTTTCATGGTCACTTTATTGATTATGAATGTGTCAACACTAAATTGTTATTCTAAAACTTGCCTTGATTATACATGTCGAGACCACATTAATGGTTTGATATACTGAGATTATAAAGGCACCTAGGTTTTAACCCATTCACTCCACTAAAAAGCTTACCTACATAATTAACCTCTAGTGTACCCCGTTGATCTTAACAACCCTTTTTATTGAATTACCCGGTTAATATTATCCCAAAACCTTTTGTATTTGTTATCACCATTCTTTTTAACTATCCTTCTATTGAGAATTGAATTGATCAATTATCGAATTAGTTTATTTTAGTTGATAAAGTTCTTTATTTATTATGTATTTACTTAGTTTATTCTTAGAAAAAAACCAAAAGTATATTCAAGTAGTAGATTAAAGGAGTTTATGCGTTTAAATTCCAATTGTTGAAGAAGAGCTCGTATTAGAAGTATTATCAATAATAGTATTACTAGTTTCAAAGTAATCATTTAGTTTCTAGTTCATTATTCTTAGTAGGTAATTTATTAGGTCAATCTTGATTTTTAACCTTCTAATTCAGCCTTTATCCAAACTTTTAACCTAATCCCTATTACAACCTTATCAAAGACCTTTTGATTTGTGTATCATCTCATATTACAGTGGTGGAGGTTTGGTTTTCAGGCAAGCCTATGGGATTAACTTTTCAGGTTCAACTTATGAGTGCTTTGTCTTGAACCTTAAACACTTCGAGTGCTTCGAGTGAATCTTTAGTGAAGATGTCAATCCTTATCGGTTTTGAATTAAAGGTAATTATTTAGATAAGGGGAGACGTCTATGTTTTTATGCTACAAATTTATGACTTAGAATTGTTTGAATCTTTAGGATTTTTTGAGCTAAATTATCCATGTACAAATTATCTATGAATTATGATGAGGCATTATTGATAGGAATTATGAATTGTGGAAAGTTCGTTTTAATTGTAAGTTGAGAATTTTGCTTGAGGACAAGCAAAAGCTTAAGTGTGGGGGTATTTGATAAACCGTAAAAGTAACATATTGTAACCCCATATTTAGTATGCTTTTGGATGATTTAGCCCTTGATTTATGTAAAAAGGTGCTTTTAATCCTTTCTTTTCATGTTTATACTCAAGAAAGCACCCACGGACGAAAAGAACAAGAAACGAGCTTAAAACAGGCCAATTTGGGCCGTAAAGGAAATCGACACGACCTGGACCTCAAGCCACACGGTCGTGCCTCGACAATTAACTAAGACATGACCATGCCACGATTTACACGGCCATGCCCCAATTGACAGAATCGAGACACGGCCTGAAAATAATTTACATGGGCGTGACCATGGCCGTGCCCCTACCGCGGGAGAGAGCAATTCCACTTGGATTGGGATACTTCGAGCCAAAGAAACACATTCCAAACCTTATTCAAATATCGAGTAAGAAGCAGATTTAAATGAGGACACTTAGGGGCCAAGTAAAGCATTCTAAAGTCTCTATAAACACCTTAAGTGTATCCTGAAAGGGGGCGGTGAGCTAGGCCAAGGAACCGAGCCGGAAAGGTCAGAGTTGTGGGAATCACTCGAAGATAGCCAGTGGACCCATCTCAAGAAGCCAGAATTCTACTCAAGACGGCGGATTTCTCCTTCAATTCCTCTAGGGTTTTAGGGATTTCTTATTTTTTGTTTTATCTTTTCTCTTGACATGTTTTCTTTATTCGTTATGAACTAAACCCTTCAAATACCGGAAGGAGATGAAACCTAGATGAAACTTGTTATTGATTTCTGAATTATATGATAAATACTTAGTTTGTTCTTAATTATGCATGCTTAATCCAAATCTGATGCGCTTAGGTGGAGGAGGAATAGACCCTGCTTAAGAGTAGATCTAGCATAATTAAGCTGAGTTGATCGCACGCCTAGAGATAAGGTGACGAGATTTTTCCAGATTAGGGTGAAACCTAATATGGGAGTCCATAGATCGATTTACTACTATTCTCGGGGGTTATTATAAGAGAATGAGAGTTCCACTAATTAACCTAGGGTTAGACTTTATTCACCTCGAGAGAGGGTTTAATATACGTTAGGGAGTCTTACGGATCAAACTAAGTGAATAAATCGTATGATTCAGTGTTAAATAACAAGTGAAGTCTAGGTGGATTCTTCCTAAGGGTATCGTCATAATCGATTAAGTTTTCTTCAAGTTATTTCCCAATTCATCCTTTTTGTCTTTGCGTCTTTAGCTTAGTAGTCGTTAAACAAGATTAAATCAACCAATCACTCCATATTTTAGGCTAAATAATAAAAAGAAAGTTAGTATTAGTACTTTTAGTTCCTTTGGGTTCGACAATTCGGTCTTGCCAAAGCTATACTACTGTTCGAGAGGTACACTTGCCTATAATCGTTATCAGAGTTGGTTTCCAGGTTTGATCATTCTCTTTATAAATTTTAAAACTCTGATTTCAGCAATCAGGTTTGCTCATACATACTCCGTGTACCTATTGCTCATCATTTGGAGAAAGGCTTCCCAGGCCCCTTCTCCTTGACTCCTAGTCTTGGTTCCACTTTCTATTTCGTTATTCAAATGAAAATTATTCAATAACTACCAAATTTAATCCACTTGATTCATACATGTTCCCAATCATACTATGCACCAATTAGTAACAACAATGTGTATATAAAATGCATCGTTTACACATAAACTTACCTTGGTGCTAAACCCGTTAACTAGCGGTTTAATCCAGAACCTTGCCTTTTCCCTCGTCAAGGTCACGCTCTTCTTGATTTATAACAATAAAATTCACTCATTTAGGACATTTATGATCACAATGCATCAAAATCTATAACTAGGCAAATATAACCATTTTGCCTTTGCCTTCTTGGCAAAATTATGATTTTGCCCCTAGGCTCATAAATCATTTTTCAACATGTTTTCTCATTAGACAAGACTTTCTAAACATTTATTTCCCTTACAACTACTCACAATTCCAACTATTTCATGCATTTATGACACAAATTCAATCTTTGCATTCAAGTCCTAATTAGGTGTTTTCATGCTAGCACCTTTCACAAAAATTGTTTCTCATCTCCCTAACATTCATTTTCTTCCCTAAAAACTCACCTAACAACACAAATACTCTCATGGAAAGTCCTTAGACTTTCAACCATATCACAACTTTGTCCCCTCATTAGCTAACTTAAGCTTTGAGGACTCCAAAAGTGCAAAAATTATCAAATAACACTATCAAAATCACTTACTTGTAGGGAGATAACTTGGATAAAACTTTAAAGCATTCAAAACCCTTATAAGCTTGAAATTTTTGGTGGAGATGAAGAGTGAATAGTGAAAGATGATAGCTTTTCTTTTTACCATATTTTATTCATCTTTTCTCACCTAATTTCACCCAATTTTGACTACAATTAATGCTCTTGTCTGCTTTGATATCTATGGCCGGCCAACACATTCTCTTAGGCATAATTTCACTTTAAGGTCCTCCAATTTAGTAATCTATGGCTAGTGCACACCTCTACCTTGAAAAATAGAACTTTCGCACTTTATGAAATTTAGTCCTTTTTTATAATTAAGCATGCTACCGGTCAAATTAAAGCACCAAAATTTTCACATAGCCATATATTAATACCATAACACATAAAATAACATCAAAATAATTTTCATAAACCTCGGTTCAGTGGTCTCAAAACTACTGTTCTGACTAGCCCCAAAATTGGGCTGTTACAACTCTCCCCCTTTAGATATTTTCACCTCAAGATTTTACCGGTAAAAAGGTTTGGATATTGTTCTATCATGACTTCTTTCGGTTCCCACGTTGCCTCTTCCACACAGTGTTTTTTCCATAACACTTTCACTAGTGCTATACTCTTATTCCTCAATCGGCTCCTCTTCGTATGTCATGTCCAATCGTCTCCCACTTTTTGATGGAGGAATCACATGTGAAAGATCAGAGCGATAACGCCTTAACATCGATACATAGAACACATTGTGTATTTTCTCTAACTCTACCGGCAAAGCCAACTAGTATGCCACTGGTCCAATCCTCTCGGTAATCACATACGGCCCTATGAATCGTGGACTCAATTTTCTCTTTCTACCAAATCTCAATATTTTCTTCCATGGGGATACTTTCAAAAATACCTTGTCGCCCACTTGAAACTCGATTTATTTTCTTTTCAAATCTGTGTACGACTTTTGTCGGTCCGAAGCAGCTTTCAAACTATCTTGAATCACTTTCACTTTCTCCTTGGTCTCTTTAAGTAGATCGACCCCATGAATTTGTTTCTCACTAAGTTCAGTCCAATACAAAGGAGTTCGACACTTACGACCATACAAGGACTTGAATACACAACTCTTTTAGACAGTCTTGAATCACTCTAATACACAACATTGGAGCATATCCTCAAGCACTTAAATCACTCTTTCAGATTTGCCGTCGGTTTGAGGATGGAATGCGGTACTAAAATTCAACCATGTACCTAAGGCTTTCTGCAACTTCCAAAACCTCAAAGTAAATCTTGGATCTCTATCTGAGATAATAGATATAGACACCCCATGTAATCTCACTACCTTTATAATATACAACTCGACCAACTTATCAAGAGCATAATCAACACACACCGATACAAAGTGAGCCGACTTTGTTAGTCTATCAACGATAGCTGATACATATCTTTCTTTCTCAGAGCCATAGGCAATCCCATTACAAAGTCCATAGTGATCCGATCCCACTTCCACTCGGGAACCATTACCAATGAAGTAATCCCGAAGGTACCTGATACTCGACTTTTACTTGTTGACAAATCAGACATCTTGTCACAAACTCAGAGATGTCTCTTTTCATACCCGGCCACAAATAAAATTTCTTCAGATCGTTATACATTTTCGTACTGCCCGGATGTACTGACAAATAACCACTATATGCTTCATTTAATATTGTCGGATCAACCCATCATCCTTAGGTACACAATCCTATCATGAAACATCAAACAACCATTCGAACTCACCCAAAAATTAGAACCATTTACCAATTCACACTGGGCTTTCTTCACTTGAAACACGTTATCATTCTTTTGATCTATTGAATAAATAGTGGTCTAGCCCTCAACAAGGCCAATATAGTACCATCATCAGACAATGCTAAGCATGTGCTCATAACTCTTAAAGCATATAGGGATTTCCTACTCAGGGCATCCACAACCACATTCGCTTTCCCAGATGGTAATCAATTACTAGCTCATAGTCCTTCAATAATTCAAGCCACCACCATTGTCTCAAAATTAATCCTTTTGATCCATCAAGTACACTAAGCTCTTATGATTCATGAAGATTCGACACTTCTCACCATATAAATAATGTCGCCAATTATTTAATTTGAAAACAATCACAACCAACTCCAAGTCATGAGTCAGATAATTCTTCTCGTGCGATTTTAGCTATCTCGAGACGTAAGCGACTACCTGACCCTCTTACATCAACATATAACCGAGACTATTTAATGATGCATCACTGTAAACCACAAACTCTTTGACTAACTTAGGTTGCATTAAAATCAGAGCCTCAGCCAACAATGTTTTCAATCTCTCAAAACTCTATTGACATTTTTCAGTCCATTCAAACATAACCTCTTTATGCAACAGTTTCGTCATCGGGGTAGCAATCATGGAGAATCCTTTCACAAACCATCTGTAGTACTAATAAACTATAAATTATACATAATTTGACCCCATGCTTGGCTTAGTTTTAGATGAATCTTCTTTAGATTTTGTGAATTCGATGCCCCTAATCCTTTAATTTCATGTTTTAAACTCAGGAGAGCTTAGGGAGTAAAAAAGAATGAGAAACGAGCCAAAAAGGGATAAAATGGGCCTACCTCAGAAATCAACATAGCTGGATTTCCTTACACGGGCAGACCACATGACCGTGTGTGACAAGCAGAATCGTGCATGGCCGTGTGTGACAACCAGAATCAAGCATGGCCTAGGCTCTTGCATATGGGTGTGTCACACGGGGCGTGCCCCTGCCAAACCCAAGTTTAATTCTATTTGGAAAAGACCACTTTTGGGCCAAGAAAGGTGTTCCAAAGCCTATATAAACACCCTAGGGGAGGACCTAAAGGGGACACACAAAGTAGAAGGTAGAAAATACTCGAAGACAGCCATTCGAAGCAGCTTGGAAGAGGATCTCATCAAGACTGAGGATCTCTTATCAATTGCTCTTAAAGTTTTTGAGTTTTCTTATGTTTTATTATTTTTCTTATTTTAAGATGTTTCCCTCTATTAGTATGAACTAAATCCCTTAAATACCAAAGGGATGAAATCTAAGACGGATCTTATTATTATTTGATTTATAAGATAAATACTTGTTCTTATTCTTAATTATGAGTTCTTATTCTTGTTTCGATAATTTAGGTTATTGATTCAAGAATCTACTTATTCAGAGGAGAAAAAGTCCCTATTTAAGAGTAGATCAACATAATTAAGAGAAGTTGATTGCAACCCTAGAAATATGGCGACATAAATCTACCAAATTAGAGTCAAATCTAATAAGGGAATCCATAGATCGAGTTAATGCAACAATAGGGGTTTTAATTAGAAAGAAATTTTAATTAATCAACCTAGAGTCAGTTTTTCTTAGTCTCGAAAGAGATACTAACATAAATTATGAATTTCTACGGATTAAGTCAAGTCAATAAATCGTATGAATCAGAAGTAATAAGTGAAGTCTAGGTGAACTCTTCCTTGGGTATTGCCTCTATCATATAGTTGTCTTAAAGTATTTTCCCAATTCAGTCTCTGTCGTGTTTTTAATTAATTTTAGTGATTGTGATCTAAGAGTTTTAATATTTATATAATGAATGATCAAGTCTAGAAACTAACTATCATCACGATTGAGGCAATCGCACCTATTGAACATTAGTATAGGTTAGTGACAAGACCGGAATGTTGAACCCAAAAGAACCAAAAGTACTAGTACTGACTTTCTTTTTATTATCTAGCCTAAAATAAAGGTAGTTTTATCTAACTAATTATTATTAAGCTAAGGATGCTAAGACACAAAGAACAAATTGGGAAATTATTTTTGGGAAAATCAATTGATCAAGACAATACCCGAGGAAGAATCCACCTAGACTGCACTTGTTACTTAACTCTGAACCAGACAATTTATTCACTTGACTTGATCCGTAGGATTCCCTAATTTATATTAATACCTCTTTCGAGGCTACTAACATCTAATTCTAGGTTGATTAATTGAAATCTCTTTCTAATTAAAACCCCTAGTGATGCATTAACTTGATCTGTGGACTCCATATTAGGTTTTACCCTAATCCAGCATATTTTCGTCGTCCGATGTAACATCTAGATTTAGGGCCTAGTCAGAATAGTGGTGTGAGACCACAAATCCAAGGTATATGTATGAGTTTTGAGGTTTATGCCATGATTTCATGTTAGTGTGAAAGTTTCATGAATCAATTTTGTTAAATTACGGTTGACTTGTCCAAAAGGACTAAATTGCAAAAGTTATAAAATGTGATATTCTAGAAGCTATTTGTGTGAAATAGTTTTGGGTTACCAATTAGAGGTCCTTAAATAGTAATTTCCCAAATTCTAATTTTTGGACAAAATTGGGCATGAATGGGTAAAAATTTGAAAGTTTGACAAAAGGGCATTTTGGTTATTTGTCAATTAAATGATTAAAAAGGGGAAAAGATGATAGAATTTTCATTCATCTTCTTCCCTAAGGCTGCCGAAAATTTAGAGAAGCCATTGTTAGGGCTCTTCAACTTTTCAAGCTAGCTAGTAAGTGTATTCTAGCTCCTTTTTTAATATTGTTCGTATTTTTGAAGTCCTAGTAGCATGAGTAAGCTATTTTTAGCTATATGTTGAGCTAAGATGGATGTTCAAAAATATACCCATGTATGACATGCATGTATTTTGATTTTTTATGGAAGAATATGAGAGCTTGATGTAGTAGAAACATCTTTTGCTAAGTGATTTCCATAAAAAAATGCATTTAGGGACTAGTTTATAAAAGTCTTGAGATTGGTCATACATGTATGATTTAGTAAGAATTGATGATTTCTTTAGTTGAATAAATGGTTCGGCTATGCATGAAAGGCTAGAAAGTTAATGAAAGTCACTTTATGAGCCTTGGGCCAAAAGTGTAAATATGAGAAAGTTTTAGGGCAAAATGATAATTTTGCTAAAGTACGAGATAAGGGTCAATTTAGTCAATGTGTGTATTGAGTAAGTTGATTTATTCATTATAGATCAAGAAAGACGGATCAAAATCGAGGCAAGAGTAAGGTGGTGGACAAAATTGCACATCTTTATAGTTTTTGAGTACCGAGGTAAGTTTATGTGTAATCAATGCGTTATACTTATATGTTCTTATTGCTAGCTAGTGTGAAGCATGAATGAGAATGAATGAGAATGATTGAGAACCTATGTGGTACAAGTGGGATGAATGTGGTAGATATCATGAATGAATGAATGAGTAAGTAGATATGTGGATTTGTAGTGATAATATTTGATGGTGGGCTAAGTGCGATACCACCTTAATACTTAACAACTATGGGCTGTGTGCGATACCATAGTTAAGTATGTAGTTAAGTATTTTATTTAGTGGGCTATGTGCGAAACCACTATGAGTACCTTTTGGTAAGCTATGTGTGATACTACCTTATTACCTGAATGTAGTGGGCTGAGTGCGAAGCCATCGAGTAATTTAGTTGTGTAGATGTATTAGTGTGATAAAATGATGTGTTGTATTTTTGAGTAATTGTGGTATTAAGTGCAGGGGTGCACGTAAATGATCATGAGTATGTGACTCATGATGTTTTGGAAATATGGTAAGGGATAGAAAGAGGAATCATAATTATGGATGTGAATTTATTTGGTAGTATAATGCTAATTGTTGTTGAGTTTATACTAGAATGCTTAAATTGTTTATGTGTAAACTTACTTAGCTCAAGGCTTACTCATTTTCTTTTCCCTTGTCTTATAGAGAAAGAGGGTTGAATCGAGATACATGGATTAATCGAAGATCACCTACACTATCAGCTCAATCTAGTACATTAGACTAAATGTTTTGTATATGGCATGTATAGGGGCTAGACAAGTTAGTGAATTTTGTTGTAAATGGCTAAGATGTGTTAGTCAATAGATGGATAATCTATTTTGTATAATGCCATAGTTGTTGGCTGCTTTATTATATTAAAAATGTAGTGATCCATGTGAAATTGTGTTTGTGTTTGAGTTGCTTATGGATGAGTTGAAATAGTATATGTTATATAAACTTGTGGGGTGGGAAGAGCTTAGCACATAGCTTTGTTCTTGTCCATATGGATAGACACACAGCATGTCTCTAGGCTATGTGTGACACACGGCCAGTCCACAAGCGTGTGTGTTGGCCGTGTTTATTTGACAGAATTGAGACGTATAGGCCACAAGCTAGCCACACGGGCGTGTGCCTATACTCAAGGCTATGTGAGGTAGTCAGTGTTCACTAAGGGTTTGTGAGCATGGGCGTGTGTGACTATCCACGGGCATGTGTCATCTAGCACAGGCGAGTAGTCCCTATTTAGATGGAGAAAATTTTAAGATTCGAAAAAGTTCTGAAATAGTCTCGAGAGTCTCGTGTGTATGGGCGAGGCCTCGTATGTCGAGAATAAGGTTGTTGTGATGACTTTAAGAGAGTAGTCACGTTGAACCTCTGGGGCGATTAAGGGGTTTTAATCCGGTAATGCCTCGGGCCCGATTCCGGTGTAGAATACGGGTAACGGGTGTTACATCCTATTTCTAGGAGTGCGATCAACTTTGCTTAATTATGCTAGGTCTATTCTTAGACAGGAGCTTTTGCTCCTATGAATAAGCACATCAATACTTGAATCAATATCCTGAAATATTAAAGAAAGAATTAAGAACACATAATTAAGAACAAATCAAGTATTTATTATACAGTTCAGAAAACAATAACAAGATCCGTCTTAGGTTTCATCCCCCTCAGGGATTTGAGGGGTTTAGTTCATGTTCATAAAAGAATACATCTTAGAAGAAAGTATAAAACAAAATATAAGAAAAACCCTAAAATCCCCTGAAGAAAATTGAAGGGAAGATCTTCCATCTTGAGTATGATTCCGACTTCCTGAGATGAATCAACTGGCTATCTTCGAGTAAATCCCACAATTCGGCCCTCTCTGGCTTCGCTTCACGGCCTCCGCAGAAGCCTTCTGTCGAACCCCCTTTAAGTTGCCTCCTAGGGTGTTTATATAGGCTCGAGATGCTTTTCTTGGCCTGAAAGTATCCTAATCTCAATGAAACTCTTCTTTGCGACGGCAGGGACACGCCCGTGTGAATCGGGCCTAGGCCATGTTCGAGTTTGCTAAAGTGGCACGGCCGTGTGGTGAGCTCTAGGCCGTGTTGATTTCTCACTTTGGCCCAATTTCTCCGTTTTTGGCTCATTTCTCGTTCCTTTCGACTTCTTAAGCTCTCTTGAGTATAAAACATGAAATTAAGAGATTAGGAGCATCGAATTCATCAAATCTAATGAATATTCATCCAAAATTAACCAAGCATGGGGTTAAAATATGTGTAATTTACGATTTACCATTTTGTTTAAAAGAAATCACTCCAATTCTTAGGCTAGATAATAAGAAACTAGTAATTACTAGAAATCTTGGTCCTTGTGGACACGATATTTCGGTCTTACCATAACAATACTATTAAACGATAGGTGCTCTTGCCTTTATTGTGATCATAGTTAGTTAAAGACACATCAAGTTTTTGGAACCGTTACCGGGGAACTAAGATATTAGGAACACTAAATTTTTATTACTTTAGCCATTTTTACTTTATTGCAATTTATTTTATTTTATTGTTACTTTTCTAATTTTTCTCTTTCTTAATTTCTGGCAGGTGTCTCAAGTTTATGACTAGAAGAAACCCATCAGGACCCTTAACTATCATACCCCAATAGGGTCTTACATGTATTAACATATCCCGATAGGGTCTTACATGTATTAACATATCGATTGGGTCTTACATGTATTAACATATCGATGCCATGCCCCCGACATGGTCTTATACGAATTCTTACTCCGAGGCCATATTCCAATATGGTCTTACATGAGACCTTAACTATCATCATATCATACTATATACATTTCCCATTACTCTTAGATTCAATTCTCTTGACGTCTCATCAAAAGATATTTCATACATTCAAAGAGTAAATATACATTTTATACAACATTGGAATATTAAATTAACTCATATGTAATTGCAACATTTGGACATCAACTTACCTCGATGTCGAAAGGGCCGAATGGGACTTTTTGCCCACATTTCTCTTTGATCTAGAACAATAGAATTTCCTGATTTAATCACTTATAATTCATAATACACCATAATCTACACTTTAGGCAAAAATGACTATTTTGCCCCTACACTTTGGCAAAATTATGATTTTACCCCTAGGCTCGTAAATAAATTTTCATCATATTTTCTTTTTAAAAAAGCCTACCTGAACATTTAATCCTCTTACAACTATCCACAATTCCAACTATTTCATACTTTAATGAACAAATTATAACTTTTGCATTTTAGTCCCAATTAGGTGTTTTCATGACAGCACCTTTCACAAAAGTTATTTCTCATCATCCTATCATTCATTTTCTTCCATAAAAACTCATCACACAACATAAGTTCAATCATGGTAAGTCCCTAGACTTTCAACCATATTACAAACTAGTCCTCTGAATAGCTAGCTTAAGCTTTGAAGACTCCAAAAATACAAAAATCATCAAAAACAACCATCAAATTGACTTACTTGAAGAGGAGATGAGCTGCTGAAATTTTGACCTTCAAGAACCCCTATTATTGTTTATATTTTTGGTGGAAGAAGAGAAGAAATAAAAAGATGACAGCTTTTTTCTTATTTCATCTTATTTTATTTCTTTTTAATCACCTAACATGACCACATTTAATGCCCTTGTCCCCTTAGCTTTTCCTTGACCGACCAAACTAATTCCATGGCCTCTTTTCACATTTGGGACCTCCAATTTATAATCCATAGCTATTTGGAACCTCTAGAAAATAAAATAGAACTTTTTCACTTTTTGCGATTTAGTCTTTTTTTCACAATTTAGCTAGAAATCGCTAAAATTAAGGCACCAAAATTTTCATGCATCCTTATAAAGATGTTGTAACACATAACATAACATGAAAATAATTTTCTCTAACCTCGAATTAATGACTTCGAGATCACTATTTTGACTAGCCCCTAAATCGGGTTGTTACAATTCTCCCCCTTAGGGATTTTCGTCCATGAAAATCTTATCAGGAGGAGTTGCTACTAACATTCCTAAAACGTTTCCATCAACTCTTCAAAATCACAAATAAACTTATCCCCAAGTTTCTCTTGTCGACAACCTGAAAGTTATAATACACAAGGTTGAAGCGCAATTTGAGACCTAGATTACTCTTCCTCCCGGGCATACACTCAGAAATCCACCAATTTGGAACTCTATACATGTCCAAATGATCATTCGGATCTTTACCGGTCAATTCAATACAATTCGAATAAAATTTACCTTCTTGGGAATTATGTCACCAAGTTTGAAATCTATAAGGTTTTATCTCACTTTCTCATTAAAGCATTCACCGACTGCAATAGTCTTGACTTGTACGCTTTGAAAACTCAGATTTTAGTGGTCAACTACTTCTGACCAAAACTAAATCATATTGTGAAATGTACTCTATTGTCAAAACATTTGTGCACATAATTGTACTTCTTCATTCTTGCATTAATAGATATCCTTCTTTTAAATCTCATACCAAAACTTTTGTATAAGTTATGGATTCTTCATCATTCAAATTCTGTCTCGAGGAAACATCAACAACGGAAATATTATCCAACCTGGATTTTATTATCTTAAATAAACTCATGTAAAGCTTATTTAAAATGCCATTTACTATATCACTTCTGAACTCCTTTGTTTTGAAAGGAAGACTCACTACAGTCATTAACCTCGCTGAAACTAGGATATTACCAACTAAGCTCAACCGAGTAACTAACTCGCATTGCTTTAACATGGATCTTTCATCCAGAAATCTATACTATGTCTACTATCTGAGAAGTATTACAATAACTATATACACCATTGTAATAGTTCAAGCTGTTTCCACTATTTCATTTTTAAAATCTTCTGCAGCATAAGATACTCTAATTCACTACACAAACACAAAAGTGATCGTCTCAGGATCACCAATCTGGCAACTCTTTTTCTCGATTCAGACTGAACTCAGTACTAGAACTTTAGTTAATAGTTCCTTCTATAGCTTTCAACTCGACCATCATAGTTTGAACATTTCAATAAGCATACCTTTGTATCATGCTCCCTACTCACGTACACACAGAATTTTATTCTCCTTATTGATTCATGCGTAAATATACACAAAACTTGAATCATATTTCAATACATTAATCTACTATTTTCTCCACACTGAGAACATATTTCAAGAACACTCTCATTTGAGTTTCTTTTGCTATGCTAATCTAAAATCTTTACCATTGTCATATCTCACGATAGCAGGGACATCTCGATTGAATTCATTAACTCTATTTGGCTTACCCGAAACCCTATCACACAACGTGAAACTTGTGATTTCACTTCTTATTCTAGAATCATCACCAATTTCCTCCTCAAAGTACCCAAATAAGGTTACGAGGAGATAAAGGAATGTCGATTTCAATTAGCTAAATCGATAACTATTTAGTCTGATTTTTTTTTACAATCAGCTAACATTCTCACACGATCACGATTTATGAGAAGAACAACTACATCAGTCCTAAAGGCAACAAATATTTATACATGATACCCAAGGAGATCATTATAACCCATCTATGGCATTAACTAACCATGCACAGGTCACAGGCTTCAAGCCAACTTACTCATACTTGCCATTTATTTAGCACATACCGTGTCACACATCGTGCTCGTTTCTTCTTGACTCATTCACGAGTGCCTGTATTCACCCATTCACATGGCTTTAATACAATTCTTATTTCTACCTCTAAACGCATCTATCTGTCCCATTGGTCACTAGAGATAATCAAAGGCGCATATTCATCGTCATTCATGTAGGTACGAAACCAATGCCACATCCTTGAGGTGGTCTTATATGGAGTCACCTCTAACTGCCAATGCCATATCTCGGATAAGGTATTATATGGACTTACACATTAAGTATCGATGACATATTCCAAATATGGTCTTATACGATTCTCATATTCATTACCGAAGCCATATCCTAGATATGGTCTTAAATAGAATCATAACTTGGTGCCGAGGCCATGTACATGGTCTTATATAGGACCTTATCTATTTCATATCTCAATGATAGCCTTTTCATTTTAGTCCTCTAGGACTTCAACCTCATGTGCAACAATAATTACTCAATTTAGTAGAGTATCATGTATCAATGTGATACAAGGCATTCTCAATTATGCTAACATAATTATTACATTAATCAAATGCAAACTTACTCAACTTAACTCTCATAACATCTCATCATAATTCAATAGTGGTAAGGGGGTGAGGTCGTAGCGCCCCATAACTTGAATCTCTTGACTACATACATATGATTTAACATTCATCATCAATGAAATATCATCATAGTCACACAACTCACTCCTAGTGAGTTTTCACGTTTATCATGCTACAATTGTTTCTATCACTCATACTTTCGAACAGTGACTTTACTTTCTCAAGTTCCACACTAATATCTACTTGAGTACTCAACACTTAACTCTAATTTCTCTTATCATCACTTAACAATTAAAGAATGTCTCACGGGTTTGAATACGTCATTTACTTGATTGCCATAGTTCAACTATGGACTTACTCGTGTCACACATCATAGCCCAGCTATTTCCTTACATGTCATCACGATGCCATAGCCTCGCTATGGTCTTACACGAAATCTCATATCAAGACCAATACCAAATCCCTAATACGGTCTTACATGGAACTCATGTCAATGCCGATGCCATATCCTAAATATGGTCTTATACGGGATCTTGTACCTGGATGTCGATGCCATATCCCAGATATGGTCTTATACGAGATCATATTTAAATGTCGATGCCATGTCCCGGACATAGTCTTATATGGGATCACATGTATTGCCATGGTCCTACAGTGGTCTTATTCATCAATTTATTATTAAACGACCATACTCATCTCCTGCATTCTACTTAGTCAAGCTTCTTAGTTTAACTCCCATACTATAATATGTGTGATTTCATAACAGAGTCCTAATTAAAACATTATACATTGTCTACTTTAACAGTCACACGTAAAATTTAACCATGTGGACATATTTATCATAAAAAATGGCATCACAAATCTCAAAATGCTTACTTACTCTTATTGATTCTTACATACCTCATGGTACTTACTAGTCTTATGCTTGTAAGGTAAACAAGATACTTGTATTACTTAATCAAATAGATCAATATACTTTTCTATGATAAGCATAATTTCAACTTCACCATTCTTGACATGAATAATACTCTTAGTCATCTTTAACTAGCATAACTTGATAACAATTTTACTTACTTAACTTTTTACTTTCTCATTCAATCTTTACTCTTTTGCCCGATGAATAACTATGAATAACAGAGGATACTGAATCTCAATACACATATGTCTCAATGCCAATGCCATACCCTAGATATGGTCTTACATGGGATCTCTATCTCATGATAACTTTTCAATGCCAAGACTTGTATTGGTCTTACATGATAACTTGCTTGATTGCTGATGCCATGCCTTGGCTTGGTCTTATACGGACTTTCTCGTTTCATGTGCTTGATCAAGTATCCTAGGTATTTCAATTTCAATCGGGACTTTCTCATGCTTGATCTTAGTTACTTCTTTGTTTATAATATAAATTAAACATTTTCATGAAAATAATGTGCACACAACAACATCACAAGCAATTCAATGAAATTATTCATTAAGCTTAAAAATCATACAACTTACCGATATTAGCTCGGTTGTAAATCATCTCTGTCTCAACAAAATAACTTCGTTAGAGTCGGGAGATATCACACCACCACGGTCTACATAGGCATGTATAGCTAGACTTTTACTCACACTAGTTAGTCCGAACACTGACTAAATCATAGCTCTGATACCACTAAATGTAACACCCCATACCCGAGTCTGAGGCTGAGACTGGATACGAGACGTTGCTACACTTGAACTTGCTAAAAGATGTACTTATGGCTATAAAATTTTGTTCTAAATTAAAAACTTCTCTTTCTTAGTCAAATCATACATTCCATGGGCCTACAAGGCCTTAAACTCATTTTCAAAAACTTTCGAAACTCAACCGAAAACATTTCCTCAAAATAGGGGTCACACGCCCGTGTGGCTTGGGACACGCCCGTGTCCCTTCCCATATATGAACTTGGGTATTCTGCCAATCTCATACGGCCTTGACACACCCGTGGCCCTAGACCGTGTGTCTTACCTTGACATTCTAACTTATCTACATGACCTGGGACACATGCCCATGTGCTAACCGTGTGTCACACAAGGCCTGGACACATGCCAGTGTGTCTATCCATGTGGGCACTTAGAGGCTATCTACCAAGCCTTTTGCCACTCTCATTTGTATACATTCATATATCATCACATAATTTCAAATAGCATCAATATAACTTTTGAATTAAAGACATTTAATTCATACAATAAGTTCTTCATCTCAGACACAAGGGAGAACTATTTCTACCACCATTACAAACAACTGAAGCCATCATCTATGGCTATACACAACCAAACTATAGGTTCTCTTAAGCCAACACAATTTGACTACATCATTTAGAAATTAATCAACTTTAAAAGAATCCCTATACATGTCATGACTCATAAGAACTTGAAGCACCATACCAGGCATCTACTCGATAGTGTGAAAACATCTTCGGCGGCCTCCAACCCGAGCTAGTTTAAAATAACCTATAAGAGATGGAAAAAAAAGAAAAAGGAGTAAGCAATAATGCTTAGTAAGTTCATCTGCATATAACTGAAAAATACTGATATTTGTTGAATATAAACAACCTTGAGGTATTATAATGAGTTTTTCTCATAAAATCCTGGTCACTTACTCAACCATTCTTGAAGCTTACTAATTCTATCTCTTACCATATTCTAGCCATGCCACAAGGCAATTGCTCGTTTAATTAGCATACATTTGCACTGATCACTACATCATCATATAAAACAACACATAAAGCATTTTCGATAAGCCACTCATACTACAAATCTCTCGGTGGTTTCGCACTTAGTCCACCATCGATCTCTAATAGGGTGGTATCACACACAACCCACCAATCATTTATATTTATGGTGATTTCGCACTTAGCTCACTAACCATTTATGCTTATGGTGGTTTCGCACTTAGCCCACCAATCATTTATAAGCGATGGTATCGCACACAGCCTATCGTTTACTAATTAATTAGGTGGTAATGCACATAGCCCACCTATGAAAATATAGTTGATGGTATCGCACATAGCCCATCACTAACCATTAATATTGTGATATCACACATAGCTCACCATTATTATACATTCATGGATAGTTATCCACATGTATTTCTCAATTTCAAATGTTCATCCTAGAACATCCTCACACGATACTATTCTTACTTAACTTTCTACGATACTCGTTCGAATTCACACAATGCATCAATAAATATTTCTCATGCAGCTAAGGTGCATTGATTACACATAACCCATTAGGGGTTCATCATATATTGAATTCAACTCAATTCAATTCTAATACACACTTGTGTTTCTTGTGATACAATCACATACTTTCTTGCTTTCAACATACCCGTTGAATCACTCAAATTGTTAAATAACACTTTTAAGTTTCATGTCACACTCACATCATACTCGATAGGGTCTTACATGTATTAACATATCGATGCCATGTCCCCAACATGGTCTTATACGAATTCTTACTCCGAGGCCATATTCCAATATGGTCTTACACGAGACCTTAACTATCATCATATCATACTATATACATTTCCCATTACTCTTAGATTCAATTCTCTTGACATCTCATCAAAAGATATTTCATACATTCAAAGAGTAAATATACATTTTATACAACATTAGAATATTAAATTAATGCATATGTAATTGCAACATTTGCACATGAACTTACCTCGATGTCGAAAGGGCCGAAAGGGACTTTTTGCACACATTTCTCTTTTCACCCGTTATAGGTTCGAAACTCATTTTATTTGATCTAGAACAATAGAATTACTGAGTCAATCACTTTTAAATCATAATACACCATAATCTACACATTAGGCAAAATAACTATTTTGCCCCTGTAACACCCCTTACCCGTAATCCATGCCGGAACGCCCGAGGCATTACCGTAGTAAAACCACATGATCGCAAATTAGGCTCATCGTGACTACTCTCTTAAGTCACCTCAACAACCTCATTCTCGACTTACGAGGCCTCACTCAAACTCACGAGGGCTCTCGAGACCCTATCAAAAACTTAAGCGATTTTAAAAATTTTCCACCTAAACAGGAACTACACGTCTGTAAGGTGAGACACGGCCCGCGTAAGGTCACACACGCCCATGCCCTCAACCGTGCATGAAAACCAAAGCATTTTGCCAATGCCCCACGGCTAAAGCACACGCCCGTGTTCACCACCCGTGGTGAACACTGACTACACCAGACGGCCTGAAGTCTAGACACGCGCCCGTGTGCCTAGACCGTGGCCTATATTGATTGAATCTTTCAAAGAGGCACGGCCAAGGCACACGCCCATGGATGGGCTGTGTGTCACACATGGCCTAAACTCATACCCGTGTGTCCATCCACATAAATAAGAACAAAGCTATGTGCTAAGCTCTTCTCACCCCTCGTGTTCTTATAACATATACTTAGACAACACATCAATAATCATTTCAAATTCAAACACAATCTCACATAGGTAACTACATCTTTTCATATAATAAAGCAGCAAACAATTATGGCATTATACAAAATAGGTTATCCATCTATAGGCTAACACATCTTAGCCATTTACAACAAAATTCACTAACTTGTCTAGCCCTATACATGCCATATACAAAACATTTAGTCTAATGTACCGGAGTGAGCTGATAGTGTAGGCAATCTTCTGATTAATCCACGTATCTCGATTCAACCCTTTTTCTCTATAAGACAAGGGAAAAGAAAAGGAGTAAGCCTTGAGCTTAGTAAGTTTACACATAAACAATTTAAGCATTCTAGTATAAACTAATCAACAATTAGCATTATACTACCAAATTAATTGACATCCACAATTATGCTTGCTCTTTTAATCCCTTACCACATTTCCAAAACATCATGAGTCACATACTCATAACCATTGACATGCACCCCTGCACTTAATACCACATTTGCTCGAAAATACAACACATCATTTTATCACACTAATATATCCACACAGCTAAATTACTTGGTTTCGCACTCAGCCCACCACTATCAGGTAATAAGGTAGTATTGCACATAGCCTACCAAGAGGTAATCATAGTGGTTTCGCACATAGCCCACTAAATAAAATACTTAACTATGGTATTGCACACAACCCATAGTTGTCAAGTATTAAGGTGGTCTCACACTTAGCCCACCATCAATTATTATCACTACACATCCACATATCTACTTATTCATTCATTCATTAATTCATTGATGACATCTACCACATTCATTCCACTTGAACCACATAGGTTCTCAATCATTCTCACTTTTTCTCATTCATGCTACACACTAGCTAACATTAAGAACGTATAAGTATATTGCATTGATTACGCATAAACTTACCTCGGTACTCAAAAAGTATAAAGATGTGCAATTTAGTCCACCATCTTGCTCTTGCCTCGGTTTCGATCTGAGCTTCGTCTTTCTTGATCTATAATGATAAATCAACTCATTCAATACACACATTGACTAAATTAACCATTATCTCATACTTTAGAAAAATTACCTTTTTGCCCCTAAACTTTCTCATATTTACACTTTTGGCCCAAGGCTCGCAAAGTGATTTTCATTCAACTTTCTAGTCTTTCATGGATAGCCGAACCATTTAATCAACTAAAGAAATCATCAATTTTCACTAAATCCCACATGTATGACCAATCTCAAGACTTTCACATGAAAGTCCCTACATATATTTTTAATGGAATTCTCTTAGCAAAAGATGTTTCTACTACATCAAGTTTTCATATTCTTCCATAAAAAATAAAAATACATGCATGTCATACATGGGTACATTTTTGAACATCCATCTTAGCTCAACATATAGCTAAACATAGCATGCTACTAGGACTTCAAAAATATGAAGAATATTAAAAACGGAGCTAGAATACACTTACTAGCTAGCTTGAAAAGTTGAAGAGCCCTAACAATGGCCTCTCTCAATTTTTAGCAGCCTTGGGGAAGAAGATGAATGAAAATTCTATCATCTTTTTCCCATTTTTATCATTTAATTGATAAATGACCAAAATGCCCTTTTGTCAAACTTTCAAAATTTAACCCATTCATGCCCAATTTTGTCCAAAAATTAGATTATGGGAAAATCACTATTTAAGGACCTCTAATTGATAATCCAATGCTATTTCACACAAATAGCTTCTAGAATCTCACATTTTGAAACTTTTGCAATTTAGTCCTTTTGGACAATTCAACCATAATTTAACAAAATTACTTCATGAAACTTTCACACTAACATGCAAACATGGCATAGACCTCAAAAATTCATAAATATATCTCAAATTTGTGGTCTCGCACCACTATTCTGACTATGCCCTAAGTCGGGATGTTACAACTCTCCCCCTTTAGAGATTTTCGCCCCCGAAAATCTTACCTGTAAAGAGGTTTGGATGTTGCTCTCTCATAGCTTCTTTCGTTTCCCACGTAACCTCTTCCAAACTATGTTTTTGCCACAACACTTTCACTAGGGCTATGTTCTTATTTCTCAACTATCTCACTCCTCGAGCTAAGATCTTAATCGGCTCCTCTTCATAAGACATATCTTAACTCACATCACTGCTGCTACTACAAGCTGTTTTGTTGCATTTTATGAAAGACTAGCTTCTAACCGAACCTACCTACATCCCTAATTCAAGGATTCATTTCAGATACAAACATTTCCTTAACAAAACGATTAAACTTTGATTAAGAATGCATAAACATTGCCATCATAAACCAACATACATATCAAGACACAACAAGTACTTAACTAAAAATTTAGCCATATTCGCATGGCTATTATATACATGAACCTTAAGATTTCATCAAACAAAGACCAAGTCTTTCCTATACATGCCTTCGTTTAAAGATCAAAATGAAAGAGTACCCAAAATGTAGATTGATAGTGTGAGTGACTTTCCTAACGATCCCAAGAGCTTGTAGCTTGCACCTAAACTATAAAACAGAGGAAACATTTCACATGATAAGCTTGCTAGCTTAGTAAGTCCTAATTTCATAAAAATAACATTTGAATTTTAACAATTAAATTACTATAATTCAACTTGTGGACTTGTGCTCATACTTATTTTCAAACTTTAATTTTCATACCCATATTAACAAGTATGAATTCGTAAAACGATATCTCTCTACCCACATGCTTATGATCAAAATACTTGTTTATAAACCAACCTTTCAAACCCAAAATGTCATCGATAATCATAGGTACATGCATTTATATACTTAAATGTCAATTACTATAACATGGCATCAATTACACAACCACTCATGTGGCCGAATATGCCTAGTCATGTATCCTCATATTAGAAGACCAAGATACAACAATCATATCATTCATTAGTAAAGCCGAGAACACATATTATAACCATATATATATGTATATATTTCACACTCGTAACACATGCCATTTGTAATAAATTACTGATTTTCCTTGTCTCATATAAGTAAGAAATTCATTCCTACTTCACATACTCACCGAGTCGTTAACTCGATAAGTTTGCTTTAATTCGCCTTTGAACATAAATTTGGTTTCTATTTTGTAAAATACATCACCTAAGCATCAAGCACCTTTAGGCGAAAAGCCCGATAAGTAACACCGCACAAGGCACGCTAGGCGTAAAAGCCCGATTAGTAACAAGCACAAGGCACTGCTAGGCGAAAAGCCCGATAAGTAACAGGCACAAGGCACGCTAGGCGTAAAAGCCGATTTAAATCAAGCACAAGGCACGCTGAAGCGTAAAAGCCCGAGTCGTGTCAATATAGTTAAACATTCTCAACAATTCCAATTACTTACTCAACATAATTCATCAACCAAATATGTCAATATACATTCGCCATAAGGTAAAAGGGATACTAAAATTTATCAATTTTTATTTCATATTCCTTTCAATATCTAATCAAACATCCTTGATCACTTCACATATAACAAAACAATTTCAAATTCACTACCATAATTCACATTCGCAATTTCCACATTTCTATCCTAAAATGTAAAATTTCAACTTTTAATAGATTCAAATTAGTCCCTTGACATGTATTAACTTAAGGACTTACCTCGGTTGTCGATAGTCCAAAATGAATCGGCTTATTCGAGAACCTTCGTCTTTCCAGGTCTAATTCGTTTTCTTTGCTCTTGATCTAAAACACATTAAAATTTAGCTCATTTAATTGCATTTCATCTCAATTTAGTCCCAAAACACACAAATGGGCAATTTACAATTTTGCCTCTAATGTTTTCCATTTTACAATTTGGTCCAATTTACACAAAACTCAAAATATGCAAAATTTCCTAACACTATAGTTAGGCGAACCTTCCTATAGCCATGGGTGTCCATGCATTTCATCTATTTCACATTTTAATCCTTCACAATTTTATTCTTTTCAATTTAGCCTATATACTCTAAATCACCAAAAACTCCAATACAAAACTTGTAAATCTCTAACATACATTTAATCTAAGACCATAAATCATCAAAACTATTCAAGCATGTTAATGGCAATTCTATATACATAGTATTTTCAAAAATTTAGACATGGGTGGGTAAAGTCTTATCTCAATTTCCATTGAAGGAATCACATGCGAAGGATCGGAGCGATACCGTCGCAACATCGACACATGGAACACATTATGAATCTTTTCTAATTCCATCAACAAGGCCAAATAGTAAGCCACTGGTCCAATTCTGTCGGTAATTTCATACGGCCCTATGAATCTTGGACTCAATTTCCCCTTTCGTCCAAATCTCATGATCTTATTCCATAGAGATACTTTCAAAAACACTTTGTCACCCACATCAAACTCAATTTCTTTTCTTTTCAAATCCCCATACGACTTTTGTCGGTCTGAAGCAGCTTTCAAACCATTACGGATCACTTTCACTTTCTCTTCAGTTTCTTTCACTAAATAGACCCCGTGGATTCATTTGTCACCAAGCTTGATCCAATACAAAGGAGTCTGACATTTATGTCCATACAAGGCCTTATATGGAGCCATCCGTATACTTGATTGATAAATATTGTTGTAAGCAAATTTGACCAAGGTTAGATATTTCTCCCAACTACCTTTGAATTCCAACACACAACATCGAAACATATCTTCAAGAACTTGAATCACTTTTTCAGACTGACCATCAGTTTGGAGACGCAATACTAAAATTTAACCTCATACCCATGGCTTCTTGCAACTTCTTCTAGAATTCAAAGTAAACTTGGATCTCTATCTGATATTATGGACATAGGCATACAATGTAATCTCACTATTTTTGTAACATACAATTCAGCTAACTTATCAAGGGAATAATCAACACGTATTGGAATAAAGTGAGCTGACTTTGTCAATCTATCCACAATAACCTACATAGCATCTTTCTTCTTCGGAGTCATTGGTAACCCCATCACAAAATCCATGGTAACTCGATCCCATTTCCATTCAAAAACCATCACTGGCTGAAGCAACCCAGAAGGCACTTGATGTTCAGCTTTTACTTATTGACAAATCAGGCATTTTTCCACAAACTCTAAAATGTCTCTTTTCATACCCGACCACCAATAAAACTTTCTCAAATCATTGTACATTTTTGTACTGCCCGGGTGTATTGACCAATAACCACTATGCACCTCATGCAAGACTTTTAGGATTAACTCATCATATTTGGGTACACAGATTCTATCATGATACATCAAATAATTGTTCGAATCCACTCGAAAATTAGAATCACTTCTTGATCCGCACTTAGCTCTCTTAGCTTGCATCTCACTGTCATTTCTCTAAGCCTCAATTATCTGTTGAACAAATAGTGGCCTAGCTCTCAACTTAGCCAATATAGTCCCATCATCAGACAATGCTAAACTAGTGCTCATAACTATTAGAGCATACAAGGATTTCCTACTCATGGCATCCGTAACCACATTTTCTTTTCCCGGGTGATAATCAATGACTAACTCATAGTCTTTCAACAACTCAATCCACTGCCTCTGTCGTAAATTTAGATCCTTCTAATCCATCAAATACTTCAAACTTTTGTGATCCGTAATGATTCAACAGTTTTCCCCATACAAATAATGTCACCAAATCTTTAACGCAAAAACAATCACAGCCAACTCCAAATCGTGAGTCAGATAATTCTTCTCATGCATTTTTAACTACCTTGAGGCATAAGTGACTACCTTACCCTCTTGCATTAACACGCAACTGAGACCATTAAACGACGCATCACTGTAAACCACAAACTCTTTTCCCAACTCTAGTTGAACCAAAACTGGTGCCTCAGTCAACAATGTTTTCAACCTATTGAAACTCTGTTGACATGTCCCAAACTAATCAAGCTTTACATCTTTATGTAACAGTTTCGTCATTAGGGTAGCAATCACAAAAAATCCCTTTATGAAACGTCTATAATATCTAGCTAAACCCAGAAAGGTTCTAATTTTTGATACGTTCCTTGGGTGTTTCCAATCCATAATAGCTATAAACTTACTCGGGTCAATTCGGATACCATCACACGACACAATGTATCCTACGAATTTGACCTCTTCGAGCCAAAACTCACTCTTGCTAAACTTAGCATACAACTGCTTATCTCTTATAGTTTGTAAGATAATTCTCAAATGTTCTTCATAATCGTTCTCATCCTGAGAATAGATCAATATGTCATCAATGAATACAACCACAAACTTGCCCACATACGGTTTGAAAACACGGTTCATCAGATCCATAAAACTCGCTGGTGCATTCGTTAAACCAAACGACATATCCAGAAACTCGTAATGGCCATACCTTGATCGAAATGCAGTTTTCAACACATCCTACTCCTTCACTCTTAATTGGTAATATCCAGACCTCAAATCTATCTTAGAGAACACTAAAGCTCCCTTCAGTTGATCAAAAAGATCATCAATCATTGGTAATGGATACTAATTCTTCACCGTCACCTTGTTGAGTTGTCTGTAGTCTATGCATAATCTCATCAACCCATCTTTCTTCTTCACAAAAAATTTGAGAGCAGCCAATTGTGATTAGCTCGGTCTCACAAAACATTTATCCGTCAATTCTTGCAATTGAACATTCAGTTCTTTCAACTCTACAGATGCCATCCTATACGGAGCAATTGAAATAGGTACCGTTCCCGGAATTAACTCAATCCCAAACTCGATATCTCTTACTGGAGGTAATCTGGGTAACTCCTCCAGGAATACATCCAGATACTCACATACCACCGGAACTGATTTAATCTTCACCTCAGACTCTTGAGTATTCAATACAAACGCGAGATAGGATTCACACCCTTTTCTCAAGCATTTCTCGACCACTAAGGTAGAAATCATCACTGGTAGACTATCCGATCCACTTGATTCAACCCGAATAACATCTCCACCTTCACATCTCATGTGACACTCCGAACCCTGCCTAGAAGTTAGGTCCGAATCTGGCGTGTCACATTGAGGTGTTTTTTTCGAAAACTACATTTTCATTAAAAATCCCTCTTGATATTTAAAAACTAAAGTCCCAGTTTGTGATTGTTATTATTAATCGACCTTTATTAAGAAGTCATTACCTTCAAAACCTTGTTCGTTGCGGAAGCTTAATTTAAAACAACTGACTTATAAAACTTGATATTTACAACTTGGTTCCGAAAACGTAGTGTTTTGAAAACAGATATTATTTTGGAAAATCGTGATTCAATGTTGAGCAGATTTAAAACATAACAATCTAAAAATCCCAAACTATACCAGAATTTAAGAGAGGCCTTATTACAACCCAATAAAAACGGTTTAATAAAGTAAAGTAGAATACTAAAATCCAAAATTGCTCGTAGTGTGGCCACCTCTGAGTCCTCCAATACGTCGAACCACCTACTGAGGGTTACCTGAAAAAATTAAAAAGAGGGGGTGATTTTGCGAAAACTCAGTGAGTACAACCCTCATCACTAAAAACATGCATCACAACAATCTGGGCCGACGCCTATTACAATAACAGTGGCAATTGGGCCTTACCCAAAATAGCCTCGGTTGGGCCTTAACCCATATCATATATCACATATCAAAAATATCTGGGCCTAAGCCTATCTCAATATTAAAATCAATATATGCAATGTATTAACGCCCATACCAACCCTGCACTCCGTCTCCTGTCCAACCATGCACTCCTGTGGGGATTTAATCGACCCACCCATCCATACTCTCCTTTTTTAGCATCGATTGCAACACTAACTTATTGATGTAGCATGGCTACTCGGTGGCTAAAAAGCCTTCGATGGATCCACAGTCATCAAGCGACCATGCGATCCTATTAGCACGTCTTCCATATTAATAATCCCATTCCCATGCAACATAATAACACATGAATGCATCATACAATAATAAACATACCATAATAATCATAAATCACATACAAGAATAGCCATATAACATGTTTGTAATATCCCAGATTAGGGCTTATGCATCAATGCTAAATTATATGAAATAGCATGCTTGAGTATGTTGTGATTGTGCATTATGAAATTTGTGAACTCTAGAAAATAAGAGAGTGCCTTAGAAATTATTCGAATTCAATTTTAAAAGAGGAAGCTAGGCAGAGTAGGCCTTAAGAGAAATTGTATGAGAAACATAACACACAATTGGGCTTGAAAAAGTGGCTTGGAGGCGTTACCTAAGGCCTATGGGAATGACGCCACCAGCAGGGTAAATAGGCCAAGGTTCGAGTCGCATAGGAAGCTAAATGGGCCAGGGTGATGAATTATTTTTGGAAAGGGTAAGGAAGAGTGAATTAAGGGATTTGATAGTGAGAGGAAGAGGTGGCCGACCAAAGGACTCTCTTGGTGATTAATTTCGTCATTGTAGTGTGTTAAAGGGTGTGTGCCGAATTGTTCAAAAAAAAATAGTCTCTTTTGTTATTTTCTCTCCAAAGTTTTCTCTTCTATTTCTTTCTAGGTGAATCTCCACTTTACCTCTCTCAAAATCTTTTCTTTTCTCTTTTGAAAACCTCTGTCAAATTTTCTAGCCACTCTTCTCCTTCTCTCTTTATTTTGTCAAAAGCCGGAAAACACAAGTAACCATTCCCGATTTCTTCACTTTTCTCTTCTTCTTTTTGCAAACTTTTCAAAAGCCGAAAGCAAGTTCCTCCTAAGCCATTGTCGATTCTCTCTAAGTCCCATACACCTTTCTTCTCTTTTCTTTTCCTTGTTAAAGCTGAATCTCACATATTAGTGGCCATAGCTGAATACTCCCCTATCCTCTAAGAGCTGAATTTCTCTACTTCAAGGAAGGACATTTGATTAAATTGGTAAGGAATATCACCTATGTCAATCTACTTTCTTTATTTCATCTCCTAACTGTTGAAATCGAAATCCAATCTCTCCTAATCTTGTTGGCCTAAACTTGGAAGGTGAATTTCGAGATTTTTCATATTAGCCGATTCTCCATTAAGCCACAAAGCCGAATATCCTTGTGGTGACAAAGATAGGTGCTGTCGATTTCTTCAGTAGAGGTGAGATCAAGTTTGATTTCTATTCTTTTCTTTTAGGACTTGTCAAAATTTAAAGACTAATTCCTATTACTATTCTTTACCGAAATCTTAAGGAGAGATTTGGGATCTCGCTAGTGTCGACTATAAGAAGGGAGCATTGGGATATCGATCTAAGGTTAGTAAGGTGTAAGTTTAGGTCAAGGCCATTTATTTGAATGTTAGAATTGGATCTAACATATACTTTTAAGGGTCTTGACATCATCAAGAGCAAATAGCAATTTCGGGATTTCAATATCCGAGGTAAGCTATAAGGTAAGATTCGGCCAAGGCCATGTGTGGTGTTATAGATTTATTTCTTAATTATTTAAAAGCCGAAAATTGACCCTTTAAGTGAACTAATGTTGGCCGATTACAAGGTAGAAGGATTTCAACGTTTCAGTATTTGATTGGTAGTGGAATGGGCATCAAGGTAAGAATTTGATCACAATAATCCTATTAGGATTTGGTTTTATAGCCGAATGGATTTTTACTAATAAGATTGGGGTTGGTCGAATATAGGCAGTAAAGATCTAAAGTAGTAGATTGGATTTTTGGGATTTGGAGTGAATTTGCTAAGTGAATCAGATGTGTACTCCACACTATCTCTTAATAGATGTAAGGCAATATTTAATATACGTGTTATAATAAGGTGAATATGGCTAAGTTACCATGCGATGGTACAAAGTACTCAGGTACATTTTTCCTACTCCTACTAGGAATATAATACGATCTATTATGACACATAAGTGCAACTATAAGAATGTGAATAAAGCATAAGGCATAATTTTTGCATGTTATGCATGACATGGCGTATATGGGTGATATGTAAAGGGGAAGTGAATTGGTGGTTTTATACCCCAATTTGTGAATGTGGTGACTTATGTCACAATATCCGAATGTGGTGACTTATGTCACAATATATGAATGTGGTGACTTATGTCACGAATATACATACATGGTGGCTATGCCACAAAATTATAAGGGCGATGAGCACGTCGGCTGCAGCGACTGCCTTCGATGTTGTGTAGCAGATGGAGGGTTGACTTAGTAGTCCCCACGGTGTGATGGTTGGTACGGTGATGTGTAGCGGATGGTTATATAGGCTTGGGTTCTGGAATTGCATCATTCTATATAAATGCTATGTGAATATGTATGATGTGACATGCCTGAATCTGTTTGAGACTTAGTGTTGATTGTACACATTGAGTCTATTTGACTCACCCCTTGTGGGACTATTTTTCAAGTGACACGCAGTAATGGACCGGGTCGGCGAGAGCTCAGTGGAGGCCATGCAAAGCTCAGAGATTGTCTTATTTTGATTTATATTTAAGTTTTAAATTACTTCGGGTTTTTATTTGATGTAATAAGGCCAAAGTGTTAAATTGTCATGCATGCTTTCAAATTACTTAGTATGATACGATCATTATCCAATTACAGTTAAAAGTAAAATTTTCTTAAGTATAAATAACAAATTATTTTTAACACCTACTCAACATGGGATTTTAACTTTAAGCCCAACCCAAATCAACTATTTTCAAAAACACATAAGTTTTTGGCAAAGCCCAAATAGCATTTGAAAGGTTTTTCTTTAGAAGCATACCAGATCCGGTCAGGGCTTGTGGGTCGGGTTTAGGGTGTTTCAACTTGGTATCAGAGCCCAATTTTAAATTCTGGCCTTGGGTTTAAGGCCCAAAACATTTTCAAAATTAAGCCCAAAAGAATTTTGTGAAAAATTTTGAAAAATAAATAGGTTTTCTGGCATGGCACCTGAGTCTCCGGCCCGTAGTGCACTAGGTAAGTACCCCTATCTCTTGTGTGATTTATGTTATGAATTATAGAAGGGTAGAAATGGAACGTAGATTAGCATGATAAGTACTTGAACCCTAGGACTAGGTTACCCCAACAATTACATAAAATTTTAAGTGCCTAATTAAACAAACCTGTGGTTAAGTCACCGAGTTAGGGTGTGGCAACCATTGTGCGCATGTCTAGGATTGGTTTCGGTGGGAGCTTGGTATTTAAGTAGTCCGTGTGACTCACCTCCTCTCCACTCGAATCCTACCTGGTGCGTAGCTTCGGTTCACCCTAACCAAGAGGACTCAGCCACAGGCTAAACCCACTAATTAAAACCCGAAAGGGACTAGCCACATTTTTATGGAAACCCTAGTTTTAAAAGTCAACAAACTACCCTTTTGAAATTATGAAAATCTTTATTTTGGAAAAATTTCTAAGAATTTTTAATTTACAAATTACCTAAATACCCCTAGTGGTAAAATTACTAAAATGCCCTTGGTTCTAAAATTTCCATATTACCCTTGATTTCAACAAAATTTCCCTACTTTGCAAGAATATCCAAAAACTTTACAAAATATCAAGACACCCTGATTTGGAAAATTTATGAAATTACCCCTGATTTGCAAAATGACCAAATTACCCCTAACATGTGCAAATGACCAAAATACCCTCAGTAAGGAAAATCAACGAAGTACCCTCAAATTAAAAACCTTTATAAACACCCTTGTTTTGAAAAGCCACCAGGAACCATATTTTGCGAAAAATTTTGAAAAGACCTTGGCTTGTAAAATTACAAAAATACCCATAATGTATAAAATTATCATTCCATCCTTGAAATTTTTCCAGTAAGTATTTCAATTTTGTGAAATATCATCAATCACTATTTTGCAACATTTTCAAATACCCTAATTTGAAAATTACCAAAATACCCTTGTAGGAAAAAAATACGAAAATACCTCTAGGTAGTGGAAAGCAACAAACAACGACAATTACAACATTTCTCTGTAATGGACGTAAGTTCATGTGTGTGACTAAATGAATGATGTGAGACTATATGTGTATGAATCGAAAGAACTACTTTCTGTTAAACATAAAACTGTTCATGTTAAATCAGTGGAACAAAGCTAATACATAAAATTCTTTAATCAGATAAACGCAAAGCAAAAGTATGAATTCAAGGGGACGTGGTCGTAACGTACGTGGCCGTGGAAGAGGCTGAATGACCATGTCTGAACCCGTTAGATCGGGTCAAGGATCTGAGAATGAAATGCCACCACCACCACCAGTCGCTGATGTGGAATATCAAGATCAGACGGGAGATGACGCAGTGTCACAGGCGATGCTGGAGGTTTTAGAAAGGGTGGCTGGAGCAGGTGGAGGCATGGGAGCTCGAAAGTCGGTACCTGAGCGACTCCGAGCCAACGGAGCTGAGGTGTTCCGTGGAGTATCGGGTGTGGCACCCAGTACCGCTGAATATTGGTTGAAAGCGATGAAGCGAATTATGGACGAGCTCGAGTTAACTGATGAGGAGAAGCTGAAAGGATTGGTGTCGCTTCTCCGCGATGAGTCATATCAGTGGTGGCTCACGGTGCGGGATGGTGCTACAGTAGATGAACTTATTTGGGAGTATGCTAAGGTGGCATACCAGAAGAAGTATGTTGGTACCTATTATATCGATGCACAGAGGAAGGCATTTCTGGGGCTGGTTCAAGGAAACAAGTCCGTAGTTGAGTACGAAGCTAAATTCTTAAGGCTGAGCCGCTATGCTCGGGGCATAGTATCAACTGAGCATGAGCGGTGTGTAACATCCTAAAATCGGGGCTATTTGTGATTAAATATTTTTCTTTGTGTTTGAATTGTTATGGTATTATTTATGGAGTGATAAGATTTAATTAAGGGTCTTAAGTTGGCTCGAGATAGTAGAAATTTTTATTTGGAAGCTTTCAAGGTAGGGAGCCTTAGCAAGTAGGGGTTACAAGAATTAATAAGGGATAATTTGACATAAAAATCAGCTTGGTAAAGTGGCAAAAGGAGGGCTACTTGGGAGTTACATGTGACGCCACAAGGGATAAGGGAGAGCCTTGGTTCGAGTCACAGAATTCTCTCTTTTTGCTCTTGGAAGGGATGGCATAGGAAGGGAGAGATTTTCTCTCTTTAAGCTCTTTTTATTATTTATTTAGATAATAAGATAATAAAGGATAAATAAGGATATTATTTGGATATTAAGGGATTATTAATGGATTATTTGGGATTATTTCAAATTAATTTGAGTTAATTCAAATAGGTGGCTAGGAATGAATTGGGGAGTTGGCTAGAGTTTGAACTCCTTGTTGAAAGGAGTGGACAAGAAGCATTAGGGGAGGGTGCCAATGCCTATAAAACCTCAACCTACCACCTTGTTTTCTTTTTTTTTAGCTATTAGCGAAATTCCTAACCTCTTCCTCTTTGTTTCTTTTTTTTTTTCTATTCTCTCAAGACCTTGGTCAAACTCCTCACATACTTCTTATTCATTCCTTTTTCCACTCAAGAGCAAGCCTTGATCAATATTGAAATCAACCTTAGCCAAACCTACATCTTACCCTTTGTCGAAATTCCTGTTTCTCCCTGTTAAACTCTCTCTAGCCGAACCTACTCCCTAGGCATAACTGAATTTTCTTCCTCCATATTTTGAAGTCTTGGCGAATATTAAAGCAAGGGTAGGTATGTCAAACTCCTCTCCCATACCCCTTCTCTCCATCGACTTGATTAAATGGAAAAATTGAATTATTTGGTGGCTAATCGATGATGAAATCGATTACATTTAGGTCTTAGGGATCTTAAGGTATACGATCCAAGCCCATTCCCTGTCAAGTGATTTTGGTAAGGATCTATATTTATTTATTATTCATTTAAGCCGAAGGCTAATAACTCTAGTGATGGCCAAATGTAGGAGTGAAGCAGGAATCGCATATCAAGTACCGAAGTGAGTACTCAAGGGGTGATAGGTAAGGATTCGGGATCACAAATGACCCTTTGGATTAATTGGGTTGGCCGAATAGGCCATAATACTAACCCATGTATTTGGCCGAATATAGGGACAAGTAGATCTAGGGTGGCCGACTTCTCTTTTCGGGATTTAAACTTCTCGTTGGTGACAGGTGTGTACATACACACGTTATGACTTATTAACTGTGCTAAATGTTGTGAATGCTAACCCTGGTTTATGTAGCATTGGATTTAATACCGTATTGGTATAATTGACGATTCAGGTAAGTACTTGTTAATATGTGTTGCTATTTAATGCTTTTGGGAAGCATGGCATGAATTTAGTTGTAACTTAAATATCTGATGGCATGAGATTTGTTACACAATGATTTGATATGGGTTGATGAGTGGAGGGGGCAGTTACATTGTGTCGACGGACACCAGTGTTTTGGTAACACACTGTGACTACGGTTACCAGAGGTTTGGTACCTCTAGAGGTTTGGCACCTCATAGCGCCTCGTCCCGGTGGCTTAGTACCATAGTGGGTTGGCCCCACGATGATATCTGGGATTGACGCGGTGATTTGGTATCACGCGATGGGTTGGCCCCATCAATCGATTTGTGTGTTCGGACACGGAGGTTTGGCACCTCCGGTGATTTGGTATCACATCTCGTGACTATCGTCACCGGTGGTTTGGCACCACCAATGGTTTGGTACCACAATGGGGTAGACAGAGGCGTTTGGTTGGCTAGGTTGGGTACATGACTTAATGCATGTTAATTTGTTATAAATTGTGTATGATGTGGTATTTACCCGGGGGAAGGGTTACATACTGAGTCTTGGTGACTCATCTTCTCCTTTATTTTTTTCAGGTGACACGTAGTTCGCGGATATGGAGCCGGAGGGACTTGGGGTGGCCATGCAGTTGGATTTTAATTTAATAGACTTTGAATTTCGGTTCATTTATATTTTTTTTATTATTGTTGGTTGATTTTAATTGGGTTGTAATAAGGCCTCCTAGAATTATTTTATTATTGTTACATGTTTAGAATATTTTGTTTAAATTATTTAATGATGTTAAACGGGTTCACATGTTTTCCCAAAATTAACGTAAAATGTTTTAAGTGCCATCCGCACATTCGAAATCTGTAAACAACCCGACTTAATAAAATATTTCTAAACAACATTGAGTATGGTTTTTAACAAGAGACTTGAAAACACAAAGGTTTCGACAAAACTTATAACGGTTTTAAAAAGTTTTTTTCCAAAATGTTTTCTCAGTAGCAAACCAAATTCGGTCGTAATGTTTGGGCCGGGTTTGGGGTGTTACAAAATTAGTATCAGAGCCCAGTTCAAAGCTCGTCTGTGGGGCCAAGGCCCAAAAATGTTTGGTAGACCTTTTGAATTATTTTTGGGTTTTGAACAAGATGGCACCGAGTCTCAAACACCTATCCGCCTGTAAGTACTTACGAACCTCTTTGTGAATTATTTTTTCAGAGAAGGGTAGGAAGCATGGAGCGAGAATAGACTTATAGGAACTTGAACCCTAGGATTAGATTACTCAAACACACAAACAGAACATAAGCCTTAATGAACTAAACCAACCTATGGCAAAATCGTTGAGCTAAGGTGTGGTAACCCCTGTACACATGTCTAGGATTGGATCCGGAAGAGCTTGGTACGTGGCAGGCCCTAGTGACTCACCTCCTCTTCGCAGGTATCCTACCTGGTGCGTAGCTTCGGTTCACCCTAACTTAGAGGGCTCAGTGGTGTGGCAACCTCTGTGCACATGTCTAGAAGGTTTCGGTGGGAGCTTGGTACTTAAGTAGTCCGCGTGACTCACCTCCTCTCCACTCGAATCCTGCCTGGTGCGTAGCTTTGGTTCACCCTGACCAAGAGGGCTCGGTCATAGGCTAAATATAATGACTAAAATTGAAAGGAGCTAGCCATGTTTTTGAAAAAGAAAACAACAAAACCCTAGTTTCTTCAAAACTTTTAAAATCACTCTTTCAAATATGAGAACAACCATTTTTTTATGTTTTTCCCGAAAAATTTGATTTGTGAAAATTACAGAAATGCCCTTATGGGTAAAATTACTAAAATGCCCTTGACTCATAAAATATTAATTCAATGGTTTTGCCCAAAAATTTTATTATTTTAGAAATATCCAAACACTATACTTTGCAAATCATCAATAAAATACTTTGGTTTTGGAAAATTTCGAAAATGCCCTCAACTTGTAAAATTACCAAAATGACATCGAATTCAAAATTTTTGCAACATCATCGTTTAAAAAGAGAGAAACTCGCAAAAGGAACCCTCAGAGTTTTACAACTGTTAAAATGCCCCAAATTTGTTAAAAATTACAAAACTACCCCGATTGACAAAATTACCAAAATATTTCTAAAATGATGCCATAACTTCAAATTTTACAAATTCTCGTGAATGCTCTTGATTTTGGGAATTTCAAGTGACCTGCTTTATTAAAGTTTGAAATCTCTCGAATTCTATTACAAAAATACCCCTATAGGAAAATGACGAAAATACCCCTTGGTTAGAAACAGGACAGAAATGTCCGAGGAGTGAATAGGTATGGAAAGTATTAGGAATGAATGTGGCCTTTTGTGTGAACTAGGGTAGAAGACTTAAAACATTGTTTGATCGAAAGAATCCTTATTAAACTTTTCATAAAATTCTTCGGATAATCAAGCGGAACAAATTACTAATCCATAAAATTTTTCTTAATCGATTAAAAGCGTGTTAGATAGAATGAGTTCTAGAGGACGTGGACACCGTGGACGCGGTAGGGGTAGGATGACCGTATCTAAACCCGTCAGTCGGGTCAAGGTTCTAAATGAGGTACCATGCCACCACCACCCCTAACTTTTGGAGTGAGGCGAGGATCGATAGGGGTGAGGCAAGATCGTCATAGTCGTGTTGTGGGTTCTCGAGTTGGTGGTGAAATTTGGTGGAAATCTGGGAGCTAAAAATCTATTCCGAGTGAATTCGGTCCAACGGATTTGAGGTGTTCGAGGCGTGTCAAGAGTGGCACCTAGTGCGTGAGAATCTTGGTTGGAGTCGATGAAAAGGGTCATGGACGATCTTGACGACTAACGAGGAGAAGTCGAAAGGAGTCGTGTCGCTCCGACGGATGAAGCATATCGGTGGTGGCTTACCGATTCGAGATGGTGCCACGCGGATGATCTTACATGGGATTACTTTAAGGTCGCTTTCCGAAAAAGTATGTGGGTACCAGCTACATCGACGCTGCATGTAAAGGCCTTTCGGGGTTGGTACAAGGAACTAAGTCTGTGGTCGTAGTATGAGGCGGAATTCCTAAGGTGAGTAGATATGCGAGAGGCATCGTGGCTCTGGAACATGAGCGCCGTGTGTCCACTTTGAGGGACGGTGAGAGATGATTTGAGGTCGCTGATTGTTCCGCAGAGGTTCGTGAGTTTTCATCTCTAGTAGAAAAGGCTAAGGTAGCCGAGGGTATCAAGGCATCGTGAGGCAAAACTATGATAGGCTCAAGCGAAGAGAGGTTTTGGGCTATCTAGGTCGGTAGTAATGTTGAGGAAAAAGGCTAGGCAGAGTGGGCCAAGTTAGGCAGGAAGGCCCATGACTGCTAATCAGAAGTTGGTTCAATGTAATCACTGTGGAAAAGCCCATTGGGGAGGTTGTTGGACTGGTGAGCGAGGTTGCTTTGAATGTGGGTCTTTGTAACACCGCGTGAGGGATTGTCCCCGGAAGTGAGCTCGTAATCGGTCGAGAGGCGTAACCATACGCAGGATAGAATTGTGGGACCACAGAGAGGTCGTGGTAATGGTAGAGGGAGAAATGGTGCTAATCGTGGTCGTGAAACTCGTGATGAGGCACAGCAACACAGAGGCAAGGCAACTGGCTTAGTCTATATCTGAGGCGTCATGAGGAGGGTGACGTCTGGATGTCATAACCAGTACATTTCTGATTTTTGGTCTTCCTTATGTTGCATTAATTGATGTGGGTTCAATGCATTCATGCGTGGCGAGTAGTGTGGTAGAGACTTTGAACCTAGACTCTAAGACTAGCCGCTAGGGAGATGATCTGTAATTAGCCCTTTAGGCCATTCTCAGTAGTTGTGAACAAGCTTTATAGGGATGTACCCTAGAACTCCAAGGGGTCGTGTTTGTGGTCGATCCGATGGAACTACCGCTTGGGGAGTTCGATTTGATCCTTGAATGGTGGTTGGTTAGGTACCAAAGCGAGGTTGGATTGCGCTAAGCGCATGGTTCTAAGATGGCGAAGGATGAAGTGGTTATGATCGGTAATCAAAGAAATTACTGTCTAATGTGGTGTCGGCCTTGAAGGCTAAAAGATGGTTAGGAAAGGGTGTGAGGCGTTTATAGTTTGAATTTGTGCCTTGGAGGCTAAGGAGTCGTGGTTGAAAAGGTCCGAACAAGAGGGAATTAAGCGATGTATTCGGAGGAACTTTCGGGTTTGCCTCCGGATCGGAAAGTCAAATTCGGTATAGAGTTGCTACCTGGAACGGTACCTGTATCTATAGCACCATATCGAATGGTACCAAAGGAATTGGTGGAGCTGAAGGCTCAAATTTAGGAGCTCTTGGATAGAGGGTTTATTCGACCTAGTATATTTCCGTGGGGAGCACCTGTGTTGTTTGTCAAGAAGAAGGACGATTCTATGCGGATGTGCATCGACTACCGACAGTTAAACAAGTTAACGATAAAAAACAAGTATCCGTTGCCTCAGATCGATGACTTGTTTGACCAACTAAAGGGTGCGTCGGTATTTTCAAAGATTGACCTTAGGTCGGGTTACCATCAACTTAAGGTGAAGGAGGCCGATGTTCACAAGATGGCATTCCGAACTCGGTATGGGCATTACGAGTTCTTAGTGATGCCATTCGGGTTGACCAATGCACCGGTGGCATTCATGGACTTAATGAATAGGGTGTTTCAGCAGTACTTGGATCAATTCATTGTGGTGTTCATAGACGACATATTGGTTTACTCAAAGACGGAGGAGGAGCATGGCAAGCATTTGTGAATAGTTACGCAAGTCTTGAGGAGAAAGCAGCTTATATGCCAAATTCAGTAAGTGCAAATTTTAGCTAAGGGAGGTGGCTTTCTTAGGTCACGTGGTGTTAGCGGAAGGGATTAGAGTGGATCCCCGCAAGATTGAAGCGGTGTTAGATTGGAAACCTCCTAAGTCGGTGGCAGAGATTCGAAGCTTTCTGGGTCTAGCCGGGTACTATCGAAGGTTTGTGGAAGGATTCTCGTTAATTGCTGCACCATTAACTAAGCTATTAAGGAAGGGAGTACCATTTGTATGGTCGAGAAGCGGCGGGGAGTTTTGATAAACTGAGGAAGATTCTGACGGAAGCTCCGGTTCTGGTACAACCTGAGGTAGGAAAAATGTTCACGGTTTATTGTGATGCATCCCATACTGGGTTGGGATGTGTGTTGATGAAGGAAGGGAAGGTAGTGGCTTATGCATCCCGTCAGTTAAGACCGCACGAGGTAAACTATCCAACGCACGATTTAGAGTTAGTAGCAGTAGTCTTTGCTTTGAAGATATGGAGACATTACCTTTATGGGGAGAAGTCGATAGTTTACACGGATCACAAGATTCTAAGGTATCTCTTGACCCAGAAAGACTTGAACTTGAGGCAACGACGGTGGATTGAATCATTAAAGGACTACGATTGTTCAATTGAGTACCATCCCGCAAAGCTAACGTGGTGGTCGACGCGTTAAGTCGGAAGGTCGTGGCGGACTTAAGGGCGATGTTTGCTCATTTGAGTCTATCGACGATGGAAGTCTTTTGGCGAGAGCTGCAAGTTAAGCCAACTTGGATCGAGGAGATTAAGGATAAGCGGTTGGTAGACGAGGATTGAATGCAAAGAGATTGCAAGTTCAAAATGGTGGTTTGGAAGGGTATAGTTTGACCGATCATGGTGTATTATGTTTTCAAGGACGGCCTCAGATGCCAAGGATGTGGAATCGAGACAAAGAATTCTCCAAGATGCACATAGCAGCCCATACGCTATGCATCCCGGAGGTAGCAAAATGTCTGGAGATTTGCGGAGGCAGTTACGGTGGCTTGGGTTGAAGCGTGAAGTGGCGAGTTAGTGGGAAGATGTCCGACGTGTCGCAGAGTTAAAGTCGAACATCGATTACCATCGGGACTACTTCAACGAAAGAAAGATTCCTCAATGGAAATAGGAGAGGATCACTATGGATTTCGTCAGTGGTCTTCCCCTTACGCCCAGCAAGAAAGATGCAGTTTGGGTAATTGTGGACCGCCTGACTAAGTCAGCTCACTTCGTACCGGTGAGAATGGATTACTCACTCCAGAAGCTAGCAAAGTTGTATGTGGCCGAGATAGTCAGATTGCATGGTGTACCCGTATCAATTATCTCAGATAGGGATCCAAGGTTCACGTTGAGGTTTTGAAGCGTTGCATCAAGCTTTGGGTACGCGATTGGATTCGATCTGACTTTCCATCTGCAATCGACGGCAATCGAAAGGGTCATACAAATTTTAGAGGATATCTTTGAGAGGTTGTATCTTGGATTTTCGGGTAGTTGGGAGGAATTTTACCATTAGCCGAAGTTCGCCTACAACAATAGTTACCAAGCGAGTATCCAGATGGCACCATACGAAGCATTGTATGGACGAAAATGCCGAACTCCGACGTGTTGGATGAGTTGGGTGAACGACAAGTGTTGGGTCCGAGTTGGTTACAAAATGGAGGACAAAGTTAGGGTGATTCGAGCTCGTCTTAAGGAAGCGTCGGATAGATCAAGTCTTATCTTGATCTGAGCGCAAAGAAATGGAGTATGATGTAGGAGACAAGGTTTTCTCAAGGTATCACCTTGGAAAAAGGTGTTGAGATTTGGACGAAAAGGAAGCTAAGCCCAAGATTCATTGGCCCATATACTGATTGAAGTTTAGTAGGATCGGTAGCTTATCACCGAAGCGCCAGCTGAGTTAAGTCGATTAAATAACGCCTTTCATGCGCCGATGCTTAGGCGGTATCGGTTAGATCCATCACACGTGGTGCCTGTGGCAAAAATTGAGGTCAACTCAGACTTATCTTTCGCGGAAGAACCGGTTCATATTTTGGATCGAGATGTGAAGGTTCGGCGTAAGAAGTCAGTGCCCTTAGTGAAAGTGCTATGGCGGAACCATGGTGCAGAGGAAGCTACGTGGGAACCCGAGGATGTGATACAGCAGCAATACCCCCACCTCTTTTGATCAGGTAATTTCGAGGACGAAATTTTTTTTAAGGGGGTAGAACTGTAACATCTTAAAACCGGGGCTATTTGTGATTAAATGTTTTTCTTTGTGTTTGAATTGTTATGGTATTATTTATGGAGTGATAAGATTTAATTAAGGGTCTTAAGTTGGCTCGAGATAGTAGAAATTTTTATTTGGAAGCTTTCAAGGTAGGGAGCCTTAGCAAGTAGGGGTTACAAGAATTAATAAGGGATAATTTGACATAAAAATCAGCTTGGTAAAGTGGCAAAAGGAGGGCTACTTGGGAGTTACATGTGACGCCACAAGGGATAAGGGAGAGCCTTGGTTCGAGTCACAGAATTCTCTCTTTTTGCTCTTGGAATGGACGGCAAAGGAAGGGAGGGATTTTCTCTCTTTAAACTCTTTTTATTATTTATTTAGATAATAAGATAATAAAGGATAAATAAGGATATTATTTGGATATTAAGGGATTATTAATGGATTATTTGGGATTAATTCAAATTAATTTGAGTTAATTCAAATAGGTGGCTAGGAATGAATTGGGGGAGTTGGCTAGAGTTTGAACTCCTTGTTGAAAGGTGGACAAGAAGCATTAGGGGGAGGGGTGCGAATGCCTATAAAAACCTCAACCTACCACCTTGTTTTCTTTTTTTTTTAGCTATCACCAAATTCCTAACCTCTTCCCTCTTTATTTTCTTTTTTTTTTCTCTATTCTCTCAAGACCTTGGTCAAACTCCTCCTATACTTCTTATTCATTCCTTTTTCCACTCAAGAGCAAGCCTTGATCAATATTGAAATCAACCTTAGCCAAACCTACATCTTACCCTTTGCGAAATCCCTTTTCTCCTGTTAAACTCTCTCTAGCGAACCTACTCCCTAGGCATAACCGAATTTTCCTCCTCCATATTTTGAAGTCTTGGCGAATATTAAAGCAAGGGTAGGTATGTCAAAATCCTCTCCCATACCCCTTCTCTCTGTCGACTTGATTAAATGGAAAAGTGAATTATTTGGTGGCTAATCGCTGATGAAATCGATTACATTTAGGTCTTGGGATCTTAAGGTATACGATCCAAGCCCATTCCCCGTCAAGTGATTTTGGTAAGGATCTATATTTATTTATTATTCGTTTAAGTGAAGGCTAATAACTCTAGTGATGGCCAAATGTAGGAGTGAAGGTGAATCGCATATCAAAATCAAGTGAGTACTCAAGGGTGATAGGTAAGGATTCGGGATCACAAATGACCCTTTGGATTAATTGGGTTGGCGAATAGGCCATAATACTAACCCATGTATTTGGCGAATATAGGACAGTAGATCTAGGGTGGCCGACTTCTCTTTTCGGATTTAAACTTCTCGTTGGTGACAGTGTGTACATACACGTTATGACTTATTAATCGTGCTAAATGTTGTGAATGCTAACCCGGTTTATGTAGCATTGGATTTAATACCGTATTGGTATAAGTGACGATTCAGGTAAGTACCTGTTAATATGTGTTGCTATTTAATGCTTTTGGGAAGCATGGCATGAATTTAGTTGTAACTTAAATATCTGATGGCATGAGATTTGTTACACAATGATTTGATATGGGTTGATGAGTGGAGGGGCGATTACATTGTGTCGCGGACACCGGTGTTTTGGTAACACACCGTGACTACGGCCACCGAGGTTTGGTACCTCCGAGGTTTGGCACCTCATAGCGCCTCGCCCCGGTGGCTTAGTACCACAATTGGGTTGGCCCCACAGATGATAATCTGGGATTGACGCCGGTGATTTGGTATCACGCGATGGGTTGGCCCCATCAATCGATTTGTGTGTTCGGACACCGAGGTTTGGCACCTCCAAAGGATTTGGTATCACATCCGTGACTATCGTCACCGTGGTTTGGCACCACCGAGGTTTGGTACCACAATGGGGTAGACAGAGGCGTTTGGTTGGCTAGGTTGGGTACATGACTTAATGCATGTTAATTTGTTATAAATTGTGTATGATGTGGTATTTACCCGGGAAGGGTTACATCTTGAGTCTTGGTGACTCACCTTCTCCTTTATTTTTTCGGGTGACACGTAGTTCGTGGATATGGAGCCGAGGGACTTGAGGTGGCCATGCAAAGGATTTTAATTTAATAGACTTTGAATTTGGTTCATTTATATTTTTTTTATTATTGTTGGTTGATTTTAATTGGGTTGTAATAAGGCCTCCTAGAATTATTTTATTATTGTTACATGTTTAGAATATTTTGTTTAAATTATTTAATGATGTTAAAATGGGTTCACATGTTTTCCCAAAATTAACGTAAAATGTTTTAAGTGCCATCCGCACATTCAAATCTGTAAACAACCCGACTTAATAAATATTTCGAACAACACCGAGTATGGTTTTTAACAAGAGACTTGAAAACACAAGGGTTTCGACAAAACATATAACGGTTTTAAAAGTTTTTTCAAAATATTTTCTCTGTAGTAAACCAAATTCGATCGTAATGTTTGGGCCGGGTTTGGGGTGTTACACGGTGTGTCCAGTTTGAAGACGGACTAAGAGATGACCTGAGGTTATTAATAGCCCCAGAACATGAGCAGGAGTTTGCTGTATTGGTGAAAAAGGCTTAAGTAGCCGAGGGTATCAAGGATTCTATAAGGTAGAACACTGAACGAAATAGACAGAAGAGAGGTTTTAGGCCATCTGGATCGTCAGGGAATGTGCAAAAGAGGCCTAGAGTTGATGGGCCGCAAGGTCAGCGGACTGTGACAGGAGGCCAATACCGTACTTGTGTTCAGTGTGGAAAGAAGCATCTAGGAGAGTGTTGGAAGAAGACAGGAGGATGTTTCAAATGTGGGTCTAAGGACCATATGATTAAGGACTGTCCTATGAGACAGGATGGGAATCGACCAGCAGCTCAAGGTGTTACTCAGCCGAAGAGGCGGACAGCAGCCTTAGCGAGGGCATGGTCTAAATGGTAGAGAAAATAGTGCCGGAAGAGGAAGTGGAACACTGGGCAGAGGTGGTGGTAATACAGAGGCAAGACAGACGGGCTTGGTGTATACAGTTCACCGTAGGGAGGATAGAGACGCACCGGACGTCATAATCGCTATGTTTCTTATTTATGGCAAGCCTTATTTTACTTTGATCGATATGGGCTCGACCCATTCTTATGTTGCATGTAGTGTAGTTGAAACACTAGGCATAGCCTCTGAACCTTCTAGTAGGGAGATGACTGTAGTAAGCCCACTAGGTCAAACTGCAGTGGTGAATAAGATGTTTCGAAGAGTACCTTTGGAACTTCAAGGAGCGGTATTTCTTTCTGACTTAATGGAATTACCTTTTGGGGAATTCGATCTTATACTTGGCATGGATTGGCTAGTGGAGCATCGGGCTGTATTGGATTGTGCAGCCAAGCGAATGGAGTTAAGGACCTCGGAGGATGAGGTGGTAATCTTGATAGGAGAAAAGAGGAACTACTTGTCTAACGTAATTTCGGCTTTAAAGGCTGATAAGATGGTTCAGAAAGAGTGCAAGGCATTTTTGGCCTTCATTAGTGCTTTAGATGCGGAAGAAAGGGGAGTTAATGGAGTTAGAATCGTAAGGGAGTTTGTGGATGTCTTTTGGAGGAATTACCCAGAATACCCCCGGACAGGGAGGTGGAGTTTAGAATTGACTTACTACCGGGTACAGCTTCTGTGTCCATTGCCCCGTACAGAATGGCACCAACGGAATTGGTTGAGCTCAAGGCTCAAATCCAAGAATTGTTTGACCGTCGATTTATCCGAGCCAGTGTGTCTCCATAGGGAGCACCGGTCTTGTTCGTGAAAAAGAAGGATGGAACTATGCGTATGTGCATAGATTATCGTCAGTTGAACAAGCTGATCATCAAGAACAAGTACCCGTTGCTAAGAATTGACGACTTGTTTGATCAGCTTAAGAGGACCGCAGTATTCATGAAGATAGATCTAAGGTCTGGATATCATCAGCTTAAGGTGAAGGAGGCTGATATCCATAAGACAGCCTTCCGAACAAGGTACGGGCATTATGAGTTCTTGGTAATGCTGTTCAATTTGACTAAAGCCCCAGTCGCGTTTATGGACATGATGAACTGGGTTTTCCAACCCTATCTGGACCGGTTCGTTGTTGTGTTCATAGATGACATATTGGTGTATTCAGAGTCAGAGGAAGAGAATGATGAGCACCTCCAAATTGTGTTGCAAGTGTTGAGGGAGAAGAAGCTCTACGCCAAATTCAGTAAGTGTGAATTTTGGCTTAAGGAGGTGACATTTCTAGGACATGTGGTATCTGCTGAAGGAATAAGGGTGGATCCTCGGAAGATTGAGGCAGTTTTGGATTGGAAATGCCCTAGGTCTGTGGCAGAAGTTCAGAGTTTCTTAGGATTGGTAGGCTATTATAGATGATTTGTGGAAGGGTTCTCGTCAATAGCCGCACCTTTGACAAAGTTATTAAGGAAGGAAGTGCCTTTCATATGGAATGATAAGCAACAGAGAGCTTTGAGAAGCTTAAGAAGGTTTTGACCGAAGCTCCAGCTTTGATTCAGCCAGAGGTAGGGAAAGATTTTGTAGTGTATTGTGATGCTTCCCACACAGGATTGGGAGGTGTTCTTATGCAAGATGGAAAAGTAGTCGCTTATGCGTCTCGACAACTAAGGCCACATGAGGTTAACTACCCGACGCATGATTTGGAATTGGCGGCAGTAGTCTTTGCCCTTAAGGTGTGGAGGCACTATCTATATGGAGAGAAGTCGATGATCTACACAGACCACAAGAGTCTTAAGTACTTGTTGACTCAGAAGGAGTTGAACTTAAGACAGCGAAGGTGGGTGGAATTATTGAAGGACTACGATTGTTCCATAGAATATCACCCGGGCAAGGCAAATGTAGTGGCGGATGCCCTAAGTCGAAAGGTTGTGTCAGATCTGAGGGCGATGTTCGCACATCTGAGCTTGTATAATGATGGAAGTCTGTTGGCGGAGCTGCAAGTAAAGCCAACGTGGTTGAATGGAGTAAAAGTGGAACAGTTGGTGGATGAGGATCTAAGTGCTAAGTTACGATAAGTGCAGAATGGAGAGTTGGGAAATTATGGCGTTAATGAAGAGGGAGTATTGTGCTTTAAGAGTAAGGTCTGTATGCCGAAGGACGAGGACCTTAGGCAAAGAATTCTTCGGGAATCGCATAGTAGCCCTTATGCTATGCATCCTGGAGGCACTAAGTTATACAAAGATCTAAGGAACATTTTGGTGGCACAGTGCGAAAAAGGAAGTTATGAATTTGTTGGCAAATGCTTGACGTGTCAACAAGTTAAGGCGGAGCACCAACTTCATCGGGATTGCTTGTGTCTGATTCCCTAGTGGAAGTGGGAGAAAATTACCATGGACTTCATTAGTGGGCTTCCCCTTACGCCTACTAAGAAGGACTCGGTATGGGTGATAGTGGATCGATTGACAAAGTCCGTGCACTTTATTCCAGTATGGATGGATTATTCTTTGCAGAAATTAGCGAGGTTATATGTGGCAGAAATTGTGAGGTTGCATGGAGTTTCGGTATCGATCATTTCAGATAGGGACCTAAGGTTCATGTCTCGATTTTGGAGAGCACTACATCAAGTTTTAGGCACCAAATTGGATTTCACTATGGCTTTTCATCCACAGTCGGACGGGCAGTCTGAACGGGTAATCCAAGTCTTAGAGGATATGTTACGGGGCTATGTGATAGACTTCAGAGGAAGTTGGGAAGAATATTTGCCTCTAGCGGAATTTACTTACAACAACAATGACTATCGAGCCAAGATATCTGGATGCACCATACGAGGCATTGTATGGTCGGAAGTGTCAGACTCCTAAATGTTAGACGGAATTGGGAGAATGTCGAGTTCTGGGTCCAAAGATTGTGGCTGAATCTGAGGAGAAGGTTAAGATAATTCGGGCACGATTAAAGGAGGCGTCGATAGGCGTAAGTCGATGCTAATCTCGTATGAAGGAGATAGAATTTGATGTGGGAGATCAAGTGTTTCTTAAGGTTTCACCTTGGAAAAAGGTAATGAGATTTGGTCGGAAAGGGAAGTTAAGTCCAAGATTTATATGACCTTATAAGGTTTTGAAGCGAATTGGACCAGTGGCATACCAGTTGGAGTTGCCACCAGAATTGAAGCAAATGCATGACGTATTCTATGTTTCCATGCTACGTTGATATCGATTGGATCCATCTCATGTAGTTCCGATTGAAGAGGTGGAGCTGAGACCAGATCTGTCTTATGAGGAAGAGCCGATTCAAATTCTGAAAAGGGATGTGAAGGTGCTTCGGAGGAGGTCGGTTCCATTGGTCAAGGTGTTGTGGCGTAATCATGGATTAGAAGAAGCTTCATGGGAACCAGAAGAGGCAATGCGACAGCAATACCCTCACCTATTTTAGCCAGGTAATTTTGAGGTTGAAATTATTTTTAAGGGGGGTAGAACTGTAATATCCCGGATTAGGGCTTATGCATCAATGCTAAATTATATGAAATAGCATGCTCGAGTATGTTGTGATTGTGTATTATGAAATTTGTGAACTCTAGAAAATAGGAGAGTGCCTTAGAAATTATTCGAATTCAATTTTAAAAGAGGAAGCTAGGCAGAGTAGGCCTTAAGAGAAATTTTTTGAGAAACATAACACATAATTGGGCTTGAAAAAGTGGCTTGGAGGAGCCACCTAAGGCCTCTGAGAATGACGCCACCAGCAGGGTAAATGGGCCAAGGTTCGAGTCGCATGGGAAGCTAAATGGAAGCTTTTATTTTTGGCAACAAGGAGCGAAGAGGGACGGCAAAAGTAGCATATGGGAGGAGTTTGAGATGAAGTCTAGTTCTCTTGGAAATTTCAGCTAAGGTAGGAGATAGGTGATGAATTATTTTTGGAAAGGGTAAGGAAGAGTGAATTAAGGGATTTGATAGTGAGAGGAAGTGGTGGCCACCAAGGACTCTCTTGGTGATTAATTTCGGCATTGTAGTGTGTTAAAGGGTAAAATAATTGTTTAAAAAATTAGTCTCTTTTGTTATTTTCTCTCCAAAGTTTTCTTCTATTTCTTTCTAGCCGAATCTCTATTTTTTCACCTCTCTCAAAATCTTTTCTTTTCTGTTCTGAAAACCTCTATCGAATTTTTTAGCCACTCTTCTCCTTTTCTCTTTATTTTGTCAAAAACTGAAAAACACAAGTAACAATTGCCAATTTCTTCACTTTTCTCTTCTTCTTTTTGCAAACTTTTCAAAAGCCGAAAGCAAGTTCCTCCTAAGCCATTGCCGATTCTCTCTAAGTCCCATACACCTTTCTTCTCTTTCTTTTCCTTGTTAAAGCCGAATCTCACATATTAGTGGCCATAGCTGAATACTCCCCTATCCACTAGAAGCCGAATTTTTCTACTTTAAGGAAGGACATTTGATTAAATTGGTAAGGAGTATCACCTATGTCAATCTACTTTCTTTATTTCATCTCCTAACTGTTGAAATCGAAATCAATCTCTCCTAATCTTGTTGGCCAAAACTTGGAAGGTGAATTTCAAGATTTTCCATATTAGCCGATTCTCCATTAAGCCACAAAGCCGAATATCCTTGTGGTGACAAAGATAGGTGCTGTCGATTTCTTCAGTAGAGGTGAGATCAAGTTTGGTTTCTATTCTTTTCTTTTAGGACTTGTCGAAATTTAAAAACTAATTCCTATTACTATTCTTTGATCGAAATCTTAAGGACATATTTTGGGATCTCTGCTAGTGTCGACTATAAGAAAGGAGCATTTAGGATATCAGATCTAAGGTAAGTAAGGTGTAAGTTTAGGCTGAAGGCCATTTATTTGAATGTTAGAATTGGATCTAACATATACTTTTAAGGGTATTGACATCATCAAGAGCAAATAGTAATTTCGGGATTTCAATATCCGAGGTAAGCTATAAGGTAAGATTAGGCCAAGGCCATGTGTGGTGTTATAGATTTATTTCTTAATTATTCAAAAGCCGAAAACTAACCCTTTAAGTGAACTAATGTTGGTCGATTACAAGGTAGAAGGATTTCAACGTTTCGGGATTTGATTAGTAGTGGAATCGGCATCATGGTAAGAATTTGATTACAATAATCCTATTAGGATTTGGTTTTATAGCCGAATGGCTTTTTACTAATAAGATTGGGGTTGCCCGAATATAGGCAGTAAAGATCTAAAGCAGTAGATTGGATTTTCGGGATTTGGAGTGAATTTGCTAAGTGAATCAGGTGTGTACTCCACACTATCTCTTAATAGATGTAAGGCAATATTTAATATATATGTTATAATAATGTGAACATGGCTAAGTTACCATGCGATGGTACAAAGTACTGTGCATGCGTTTTCCTACTCCCATTAGGAATATAATACGATCTATTATGACACATAAGTGCAACTACAAGAATGTGAATAAAGCATAAGGCATAATTTTTGCATGTTTTGCATGACATGGGGCATATGGGTGATATGCAAAGGGGAAGTGAATTGGTGGTTTTATACCCCAATATGTGAATATGGTGACTTATGTCACAATATCTGAATGTGGTGACTTATGTCACAATATATGAATGTGGTGACTTATGTCACGAATATATATACATGGTGGCTATTTTACAAAATTATAAGGGTGATGAGCACGTCAACTGCAGCGACTGCCTTCGATGGTGTGTAGCGGATGGAGGGTTGACTTAGTAGTCCCCACGGTGTGATGGTTGGTACGGGTGATGTGTAGTGGATGGTTATATAGGCTTGGGTTCGGGAATTGCATCATTCTATATAAATGCTATGTGAATATGTATGATGTGACATGCCTGAATCTGCTTGAGACTTAGTGTTGATTGTACACATTGTGTCTGTTTGACTCACCCCTTGTGGGACTATTTTTCAGGTGGCACACAGTAAAGGACCGGGTCTGCAAGAGCTTAGTGGAGGCCATGCAAAGCTCAGAGATTGTCTTATTTTCATTTATATTTAAGTTTTAAATTACTTCGGGTTTTTATTTGATGTAATAAGGCCAAAGTGTTAAATTGTCATGCATGCTTTCAAATTACTTAGTATGGATACGATCATTATCCAATTAAAGTTAAAAGTAAAATTTTCTTAAGTATAAATAACAAATTGTTTTTAACACCTACTCGACACAGGTTTTTAACATTAAGCCCAACCCAAATCAACAGTTTTCAAAAACACATAAGTTTTTGGCAAAGCCCAAATAGAATTTGAAAGGTTTTTCTTTAGAAGCATACCAGATCCGATCAGGGCTTGTAGGTCGGGTTTGGGGTGTTTCAATGTTGGGGCATTTTTGTCATTTTGCCCTTCAGGGGCATATTGGTCATTTTACCCAACAAGGGTATTTTGGTAATTTTACAAACTAGGGTTATTTCTGTAATTTTATAAACTAGGGGTATTTTGGTAATTTTGCAAACCAAGGGTATTTCGATAATTTTACAAACTAGGGGTATTTTAGTAATTTCCCAAACCAAAGGTATTTTGGTAATTTCACAAACTAGTGGTATTTCAGTAATTTCACAAACTAGGGTTAATTTAGTAATTTTGCAAACCAGGGGTATTTTAGTAATTTTGCAAACCAAGGGTATTTCGATAATTTTGCAAACCAGGGGTATTTTAGAGAATTTCGCAAACTAAAGGTATTTCGTTAATTTCGTAAACTAGGGTAGTTGGGTAATTTCGTAAACTAGGGGTATTTCAATAATTTACCCATCGAGGGTACTTTGGTAATTTTGCATTTAACAGCCTTTCTAAAGGCATGCTATCACCCCGAGCGACTCAGATAACCTAAATGGTCATAACGGTGTAAGTGGGCCCGAGGCCCTTTATTGGGCCCACACGCTCGTGTGGCCCACTTAGCTCAAATCTAGCAACAAATACGAGATTCCCATAGTCCAATTCAGTATCTACTACACAATCATACAATTTATTCATATGGGCCCACTTAGCCTTTTCGGCCCATCGTGGCCCAAATATCCTAAACGCAAAAGAACATTCAAGATGGCCTCAACTATAGCGTCGAAGCTCCCACACGTGCGCTCACATGATCGTCTGGCTACCATCGCCGTGTGACTGGCATTTCGGCATTTGTCATTCTATAGCTAGAGTAGAGAGAATACACACCTGATAAGAGTCTGAAGCTAATCCGCGCTCCGAATGCTCCTATGCCCAAACGCCAACCGATATATGTTTCCTCTCTTCGTAGATAGCTTGCTTCTCACCTTCCCTCTTGCTATCTTTCCGATGTGGGATCCCTCTATTACAGAGTTTAAATCCAACTCAAACCTCTGGCCGTCCAATCCACAAAATAAATACTCCCCTGCTTGTCATGAGATTCGAACCCAGGCTCCCTTGCACCCTTAATGACGCCTTGTTACTAGACCACTCACTTTCTTGTGCCTAACATCATGCGCAACTAAATATAAATCTATGGGCCAAAGTCCAAGTTCACTTAAAAAATAAATCAAAATGAAATGCCAGCGCCAAGGCTTGAACCTTGGACCCGTTACTTCCTTGTGGCGTCACCTCCTTGTCTCTTTTGTGGCGTCACTTTGCCACTACACCACAAGCTCTTTTTGTGTCATTTCTTCCCACATTTTATTCTTAAAGCCTACTTACTAACTCTCAGGGTTTTATTCACCTAAAATCAAAATTTTTCTAAAGCCCAAGTTTGATCCCGAGACTTCATGAAGCCCCTAACCTTCCAAAATCACCTTCCTAACAGGTCCAACTTGAAATAATGCCATTCTCATAATCCAAAAAATTTTAAAACGCTCCCATGACCAAGGCCCATTGGGCCCAATCCTACTAGGTCCAAATTCAGGGTGTTACAAATCTACCCCCTTAAAAAAATTTCGTCCTCGAAATTTCCAACTATCTAGTAGCCGCACAATAACGGTTATACCACTGCGCTTCTGTTGCGCACTCTAATCCTAATTGCAACCTAAAGAAATAGCATATTATAGATAAAGTACGTAATAGTATCTACCTACAGTATAACATTTTAAAATAGATAGGAGAACTTACTTGGTCCGACGATGGAGACTCAGTGTGCCACACAAAAAATCCTCCAGAACCACTCTAAAATAGTTTGTAAACATATTTAAAATAGAAACTAAAGCCCATTTCACAGCCCAAGTTTTGCAATCGGGCTCTGATACCACAAAATGCAACACCTCAAACTCGGCCTAGAAGTTAGGCCCGAATCTGGCGTGTCACATTGAGGTATTTTTTTAAAACCGCATTTTTATTGAAAACCCCTCTTGATATTTAAAAACTAAAGTCCCAGTTTGCGATTATTATTATTAATCGATATTTATTAAGAAGTTATTACCTTTAAAACCTTGTTCCTTGCGGAAGCCTAATTTAAAACAACTGAATTATAAAATGTGATATTTGCAACTTGGTTGCGAACACATAGTGTTTTGAAAACAGATATTATTTTGGAAAACCGCGATTCAATGTTGAGCAGATTTAAAACATAATAAACTAAAAATCCCAAACTATACCAGAATTTAAGAGAGGCCTTATTACAACCCAATAAAAATGGTTTAATAAAGTAAATTAGAATACTAAAATCCAAAACTGCTCGTAGTGTGGCTACCTCTGAGTCCTCCAATACGTCGAACTGCCTATTGAGGGTTACTTGAAAAAATTAAAAAGAGGGGGTGAGTGTGCGAAAAGTAGTGTGCGAAAACTCAGTGTGTACAACCCTCATCAGTAATAACGTGCATTACAACAATCCGGGCCGACGCCCATTACAATAACGGTGACAATTGGGTCTTAGAACAAAATAGCCTCGGTTGGGCCTTAACCCATATCATAAATATCTGTGCCTAAGCCTATCTCAATATTAAAATCCATATATGCAATGCATTAATGACCATACAAACCCTGCACTCTGTCTCTTGTCCAACCGTGCACTCTTGTGGGGATTTAATCGACCCACCCATCCGTACACTCCTTTTGTAGCACTGGTTGCGACACTAACTTATTGGTGCAACATGGTTGCTCAGTGTCTAAAAAGCCTTCGGTGGATCCACAGTCGTCAAGCGACCATGCGATCCTATTAGCACTTCATCCATATTAATAATCCCATTCCCATGCAACATAATAACACATGAATGCATCATACAATAATAAACATACCATAATAATCACAAATCGTATACAAGAATAACCATATAACATGTAGGGGAGTTTTCGTCATCTGGCCCTTTAGGGGCATATCAGTCATTTTACCTATCGAGGTATGTTGGTTATTTTTGCAAACCAGGAGTATTTCGGTAATTTTACAAACCAGAGGTATTTCAATAATTTTGCAAACCAAGGGTATTTCAGTAATTTCGTAAACTAAGTGTATTTCGATAATTTTGCAACCCAGAGGTATTTCGACAATTTCACAAACTAGGGGTATTTTGGTAATTTAGTAAACCAAGGGTATTTCAGTAATTTCGTAAACTAGGGGATTTTGATAAGTTCACAAACCAGGGGTATTTTAGTAATTTTACAAACCAGGGGTATTTCAGTAATTTACCCATCGATGGTACTTTGGTAATTTCATATTTAATAGTCTTTCTACAGGCCTGCTGTTGCCCCGAGCGACTCAAAAAACCTAAATGGTCCTAACGATGTAAGTGGGCCCGAGGCCCCTTATTTAGCCCACATGGGCCCACACGCTCGTGTGGCCCACTTAGCTCAAATCTAGCCACAGATTCGAGATTCCTATGGTCTAGTTCACTATCTACTACACAATCATACAATTTATTGATATGGGCCCACGGGCCCATTCGGCCCACTTGGCCCCTTTCAGCCTATCGTGGCCCAATTAGCCTAAACGCACAAGAACACTCAAGCTAGCCTCAACTATAGTGTCGAAGCTCCCACACGTGCGCTTGCACGCTCGTGTGGCTACCATCGTCGTGTAACCGGCATTTCAGCATTTGCTACTCTACAGCTAGAGTAGAAAGTATACACACCTGATAGGAGTCTGAAGCTAATCCGAGCTCCGAATGCTCCTATGCCCAAATGCCAACCAATGTATGTTTCCTCTCTTCGTAGATAGCTTTCTTCTCACCTTCCCTCTTGCTATCTTTCCGATGTGGGATCCCTCCATCAGCATAGTTTAAATCAAAATCAAACTCTGGCCGTCCAATCCACAAAATAAATACTCCCCTGCTTGTCATGAGATTCGAACCCAGGCTCCCTTGCACCCTTAATGACGCCTTGTTACTAGACCACTCACTTTCTCGTGCCTAACATCATGCGCAAGTAAATATAAATCTATGGGCCAAAGTCCAAGTTCACTTAAAAACTAAATCAAAATGAAATGCCACCGCTAATGTAATATCCGGGAATTAGGGCTTGTGCATTATTGCTTGATTGCATGTAATGGCATGCCTAGGTGTGTTTGAATGTGTTATATGAACTTTTGAGAACTTCAAAGTGTAGGTAAATGCCTTAGAAAATATTGGATTCTAAGTTTTAAAGGGGGAGCTAAGAAAATATTGGATTCTAAGTTTTAAAGGGGGAGCTAAGCTTGTTAGGTCTTAAGAGAAATTGTGAGGGAATTTAAACACAAGTAAAGTCATGGTTAGGTGGCAAGGGACGCCACCTAAGGTGCAAGGAAGGTTGCGTCAAAGGGGGCTTCAGGAGGGAGGAGGTTCAAGTCATGGTGGCAGCATAATGGGTAGCTACTATTTTGCATTTTTCCATTAAGGGAGAGGGGGAGTGATGGACGGCATATGGACTTTGGAAGGATGAGATAAGGATTGTTTTATCTTTTTAAAATTCAGCTAGAAGAGTTGGATAAATATGGATTTATTTTATTTATTTTGAATGAGTGTTAAAGAGATAAAACAGGAGTTTAATAAGGGATATGATATGAGGAGATGAAGTGGCCAGCCAAGGGACTCTTTGGTTGGGAAAATTTGGTCATATGGAGGGGGGATAAGTGCCGAAAATTGTTAGCCTTATCTTTAGTGTTGCTTGCCGAAATTTCTAGTCAAGCAAATTCATTCTTTTTTTCCTCTTCTTATTCTTTTTCTCTCTACTTTGTTTCTCCATCTTTTTATTGTATGACCGAATATGCCATCACCCTTTTTAAAGGCTTAGCCGAATCTTGTGGAGAGCATTAAAGCCAAAACTTTGATCACTTTGAATCTATTTGCTTCTTGGCCGAATCTACTTCTTTCTCTCAAGCTTCTTTTATTTTGTGTTAGCCGAATATTCCATCTTTATTTGTGAGCCTCATTCTCTTTATTTTTCTGTGTTAACTTGAATTATCATCTTCCCAAAGACTATTCCTTTTCTCATTGTTTCTAAAAGCCGAAATACTCTTGAGATAGCCGAATGCTTCATCACCTTTTGATACCATAGCCGAATCCTTATTTAAGGTGCTGTCGACTGCTTGCTAGTGATCTCTCTCTCATCAAACGTGTAGTGGTAAGTGTTCTTTCCTTATTAATTGATTTTAGGCTCTTTATTGGGGTGCCGAAATCATGTGAGTAGGCCTTGGCTAAGGTTGGCCGAATGTTCTTTAAGCCATATTATGTGTCTCTGTTGAAGGTAGCCGACGCTAAGGAGTATTAAGGGAGATCTCTCTGGTTTTGAACATCAAGGTAAGTGATATGTAGTTTCGGCCAAAGGCCATCCTCATGGATTTATTGTGTATAGCCATTTCTAACAATGGTTAAGTAGGGATCTCAACAATTTCAGGAAGCAAGTGTAGTTTCGGGATTTGGTAAGCAAGGTAAGGAAGTGTTGACATTCGGCCATAGGCCATATTTGGTATTTAAGTGTTAACCGATTGTGACTTTGGCTTTTAGGAGAAAGTCGACAGAAGTAAGCTGAGGTTTTCGGGATTTAAGATTCATAAGTGTTGGCCGATTGCAAGGAATATCACGAAATTTTAGGATTTGATTAGGAATCAAATCGATAAGCAAGGTAAGATTTCGATTACGTTTCCTTCGAGATTTGGTTATATAGCCGGATAGGCTTAGACTAAAATACTAAGTGTTGGCCAAATGTAGGAACTTGAGATCTAGACGATTAGATCGGATTTTCGGGATTTCAGTGAGTAAATCAGGTGTGTACCCCCACACTAGCTCTTAAAAGATTTATGGCATCAATTTTATATGTATGTGTTTATAATAATGTAACACATGGCTAACCATACAATGGTACAAAATACTCAGGTACGTTTACCCACTCCTACTATGTGTATGATAAGATTTGTTATGGCATATATATGAAATTATAAGAATGTGAATAAGGAATATGACATGGTTAATGCATAATTGTATGACATGGGGCATATGGGTGATATGAAAGGGGAAGTGATTTGGTGGTTTTATACCACAATATCTAAAAGTGGTGACTTATGTCACGAATTATTATCTGGTGGCTATGCCACGACTTTTATAAGGGCGATGAGCACGTCGACTACAACGACTGCCTTCGATGGTGTGTAGCGGATGGAGGGTCGACTTAGTAGTCCCCACGTTGTGATGGTTGGTACGGGTGATGTGTAGCGGATGGTTATCTAGGTTTGGGTTCAGGTTTACATCATGATTTATATACGTATATTATGTTTGATTTGACATGCCCGAATTAATTGAGACTTGTGTTGGTTGTACACATTGAGTCTATTTGACTCACCCTTCGTGGGATTATTTTTCGATGACACTCAAGAATGGACTGTGGCAGGAGCTCAAGTGGTGGCCATGCTCACTCAAATTTCTTTATTTTATTTTGGGCTTTCTTTTTAAGTATTTTGGATTTAATTTGGGTTTTGATTTGATGTAATAAGGCCATGGTATGAACTATTTACTTATGCATTTTAATTATTTTATTATGGTATGGTTCTTATCAATTTAAAGTTCAAATAATTTTTCTAAAAATATAAAGATTAAATGTTTTAGCACTGTTTTTAATTTTGAACCCAACCCAAATCAATGGTTCTTAAAAGACACGCAAAATTTTGACAAATATCAAATAAGATTTGAATGGTTTTTCCCTAGGAGCATTCCAGATCCGTTCAGGGCTTATGGGCCGGGTTTGGGGTGATTCAGTTTGGTATCGAGCCGGTTCAAAACTCGGCCTTAAGGGCTTTTAGGGCCCAAAATGTTTTCTTTCTTTTGAAATTAGATTTTTTTAAGAAATAAGAAGGTTTTCTGGCATGGCACCTAATTCTCCGGCCCGAAGTCCACCAGGTAAGTACTCCTAACTCTTCTGTGAATTGTATTTGGGAATATATAGGGACGTAGATTAGTGGACAAGCAATTAAACCCTAGGACTAGTTTACCCCAACATGAGAATTACATAAAACTTTAATGCCCAATTAAACAAACCTGTGTCTAAGTCGCCTAGTTAGGGTGTGGCAACCATTGTGCGCATGTCTAGTATTGGTTTCAGTGGGAGCTTGGTATTTAAGCAGTCCTAGTGACTCACCTCCTCTCCACTCAAATCCTACCTAGTGCGTAGTGACGGTTCACCCTAACCAAGAGGACTCAAACACAGGCTAAATCCAATAACTAAAACCCGAAAGGGACTAGCCATATTTTTATAAAAACCCTAGTCTTAAAATCACCAAATTACCCCTTTGATGTGTAGGAAAACTATTTTGAAAAATTTTCCAAAATATTCTCAATTTACTAAAATGACCTAAATACCCCTGGTTGGAAAAAATTACTAAAATGCCCTTGGTTCATAAAATTTCCATACTACCCACAGTTTTTATCAAGATTCTCTTACCTTATAAATATCCAAAAACCCTATTTTTACAAAATATTAAGATACCCTAATTTGGAAAAATTTTGAAAATTACCCCTGATTTGCAAAATGACCAAATTACCCCTAACCTGTACAAATGACCAAAATGCCCTCAGAGAGGACAATTACTGAAATACCCTCAAATTATAAATCTTTAAAAATACCCTTGTTTTGAAAAGTCACCATGAACCATATTTTATGAAAAAATTACGAAATGACCTCGGCTTGTAAAATTACAAAATACCCCTGGTGTATAAAATTACCATTTTACCCTTAAAATTTTCCTAACAAGTATTTTAATTTTGTAAAAATATCATCAATCTCTATTTTGCAACATCTTCAAATACCCTAATTTGAAAAATTATCGAAATACCCCTATAGGACAAAATCACGGAAATACCCCCGGATAGGAAAGTGGAGTTTGGACTTAACTTGTCAGGGAGCGACTCCTCGTGTCAATCGCCTGCATGTGATGGCACCAAAGGAGTTGGTTGAGCTCAAGGCTCAAATTCAAGAGTTGCTAGACCGTGGGTTTAATCGACCCAGTGTGTCTCCATGGGGAGCACCAGTCTTGTTTGTAAAGAAGAAGGACGAAACTATGCGTATGTGCATAGATTATTGTCAGTTGAATAAGCTGACCATCAAGAACAAGTATCCATTGCCAAGAATAGATGACTTGTTCGATCAGTTGAAGGGAGCCACGGTATTCTCGAAGATAGATCTAAGGTCTGGATATCATCAGCTTAAGGTGAAGGAGGCAGATATCCATAAGACGACTTTTCAGACAAGATATGGGCATTTTAAGTTCGTAGTAATGCCGTTCGGATTGACAAACACCCCAGCCGTGTTTATAGACATGATGAACCGGGTTTTCCAACCCTATCTGGACCGGTTCATTATTGTGTTCATAGACGATATATTAGTGTATTCGAAGTCTGAGGAAGAACATGATGAGCACCTCCGAGTTGTGTTGCAAGTGTTAAGGGAAAAGAAGCTCTACGCCAAATTCAGCAAGTGTGAATTTTGGCTTAAGGAGGTTACGTTTCTAGGACATGTGGTGTCTGCTGAAGGGATAAGGGTGGATCCTCAAAAAATTGAGGTAGCTTTAGATTGGAAACCCCCTAAGTCTGTGGCAAAAATTCAAAGTTTCTTGGGATTGGCAGGCTATTATAGAAGGTTTGTGGAAGGGTTCTCATCGATAGCCGCACCTTTGATAAAGCTATTAAGGAAGGAGGTACATTTCGTATGGACTGATAAGTAATAGGAGAGCTTTGAGAAGCTTAAGAGGGTCTTGACCAAAGCTCCAGTTTTGACTCAGCCTGAGGCAGGGAAGGATTTTGTAGTGTACTATGATGCTTCCCATACAGGATCAAGAGGTGTCCTTATGCAAGACAGGAAGGTAGTTGCTTATGCTTCTCGACAACTAAGGCCACACGAGGTTAACTACCCGACGCATGACTTGGAATTGGCTGCAGTGGTCTTTGCTCTTAAAGTGTGGAGGCATTACTTATATGGAGAGAAGCCAGTGATCTACACAGACCACAAGAGCCTGAAGTATCTGCTGACTCAGAAAGAGCTAAATCTGAGACAACGAAGGTGGGTGAAATTATTGAAGGATTATGATTGCTCCATAGAGTACCACCCGGGCAAGGCAAATGTGGTAGTAGATGCCCTAAGTTAAAAAGTTGTGTCGAATCTAAGGGCAATGTTTGCACATCTGAGCTTGTATGATGATGGAAGTCTACTAGCAGAATTGCAAGTCAAATCGACATAGTTGAATGAAGTGAAGGAAAGTAAGTTAATGGATGAGGATCTAAGTGCTAAGTTACTGCAAGTGCGAATGGAGAGTTAGAGGGTTATGGTATTAATGACGAGGAGTATTGTGCTTCAAGGGTAAGGTCAGATGTCAAGAATGAAGAACTTAGGCAGAGAATTCTTCGGGAATCGCATAGTAGCCCTTATGCTATGCATCCTGGAGACAGTAAGTTGTACAGAGACCTAAGGGAATAGTTTTGGTGGCCTGGTCTTAAGCGGGAAGTTACCAAATATGTTGGCAAATGCTTGACGTGCCAGCAAGTTAAGGCTGAACACCAAGTTCCGTCGAGATTGCTTCAGCCAATACAAATTCCGTAATGGAAGTGGGAGAGAATTACCATGGACTTCGTTAGTGGGCTTCCCCTTACGCCTACTAAGAAGGACTCGGTATGGGTGGTAGTGGATCGGCTGACAAAGTCCGCGCATTTCATTCCAGTGCGGGTGGACTATTCTCTCTAGAGGTTAGCAAAGTTGTATGTGGCGGAGATTGTGAGGTTGCACGGAGTGCCAGTGTCGATTATCTCAGATAAGGATCCGAGGTTCACGTCTCGATTTTAGAAACCATTACATCAGGCTTTAGGCACCAGATTGGACTTCAGTATGGCTTTTCATCCAAAGTCAGATGGTCAATCTGAGTGAGTAATACAAGTGTTGGAGGATATGTTAAGGGGCTGTGTGATAGACTTCAGAGGAAGTTGGGAAGAATATTTTCCTCTAGCAGAATTTGTATACAATAACAGCTATCAGGCAAGTATACGGATGGCACCGTGCACAAAGCAATCAGATAGACTAAGTGTCGCACTCCTACATGTTGGACAAAATTGGGAGAACGTCAGATTTTGGGTCTGAAAATTGTGGCAGAATCAGAAGAAAAGGTTAAAGTGATTCGGACACGATTGAAGGAGGCATCTAACAGGCAGAAGTCGTATGCCGATCTTAAACGAAGGAAATAGAATTTGATGTGGGAGATCAAGTGTTTCTCAAAGTTTCACCTTGGAAGAAGGTGATGAGATTTGGTCGCAAAGGGAAGCTAAGTCCAAGGTTTATAGGTCCTTATCGGGTGGTGAAGCGAGTTGGACCAGTGGCATACCAGTTAGAGTTGCCACCAGAGTTGAAACAGATGCACGACGTATTTCAGGTTTCCATGCTACGTCGATATCGATCGAATCCATCTCATGTAGTTCCGGTTGAAGAGGTGGATCTGAGACCAAATCTGTCTTATGAGGAAGAGCCGATTCAGATTCTGGAACGAGATGTGAAGGTGCATCGGAAAAAGTCGATCCCTCTGGTCAAATTGTTGTGGCGTAACCATAGATCGGAGGAAGGTTCTTGGGAGCCGGAGGAAGCAATGCGACAGCAATACCCCCACCTATTCTAGCCAGGTAATTTCGAGGTCGAAATTATTTTAAGGGGGTAGAACTGTAATATCCGAGAATTAGGGCTTGTGCATTATTGCTTAATTGTATGTAATGGCATGCCTAGGTGTGTTTGAATGTGTTATATGACCTTTTGAGAACTTCAAAGTGTAGGTAAATGCCTTAGAAAATATTGGATTCTAAGTTTTAAAGGGGGAGCTAAGCTTATTAGGTCTTAAGAGAAATTGTGAGGGAATTTAGACACAAGTAAAGTCTTGGTTAGGTGGCAAGGAACCCCACTTAAGGTGCAAGGAAGGTTGCGTCAAAGGGGGCTTCAGGAGGGAGGAGGTTCGAGTCATGATGGCAGCATAATGGGTGGCTACTATTTTGTATTTTTGCGTTAAGGGAGAGGGGGAGTGATGGACGACATATGGACTTTGGAAGGATGAGATAAGGCTTGTTTTATCTTTTTAAAATTTGGCTAGAAGAGTTGGATAAATATGGATTTATTTTATTTATTTTGAATGAGTGTTAAAGAGATAAAATAGGAGTTTAATAAGGGATATGATATGAAGAAATGAAGTGGCCGACCAAGGGACTCTTTGGTTGGGAAAATTTGGTCATATGAAGGGGGGATAAGTGCCGAAAATTGTTAGCCTCATCTTTAGTGTCGCTTGCCGAAATTTCTAGTCAAGCAAATTCATTCTCTTTTTTTTTTTCCCTCTTCTTATTCTTTTTCTCTCTACTTTGTTTCTCCATCTTTTTATTGTATGACCGAATATGCCATCACCCTTTTTAAAGGCTTAGCCGAATATTGTGGAGAGCATTAAAGCCAAAACTTTGATCACTTTGAATCTATTTGCTTCTTGGCCGAACCTACTTCTTTCTCTCAAGCTTCTTTTATTTTGTGTTAGCTGAATATTCCATCTTTATTTGAGAGCCTCATTCTCTTTATTTTTCTGTGTTCACCTGAATTATCATCTTCCCGAAGACTATTCTTTTTCTCATTGTTTCTAAAAGCCGAAATACTCTTGAGATAGCCGAATGCTTCATCACCTTTTGATACCATAGCCGAATCCTTATTTAAGGTGTTGTCGACTGCTTGCTAGTGATCTCTCTCTCATCAAACGTGTAGTGGTAAGTGTTCTTTCCTTATCAATCGATTTTAGGCTCTTTATTGGGGTGCTGAAATCATGTGAGTAGGCCTTGGCTAAGGTTGGTCGAATGTTCTTTAAGCCATATTATGTGTCTCTATTGAAGGTAGCCGACGCTAAGGAGTATTAAGGGAGATCTCTCGGGTTTTGAACATCACGGTAAGTGATATGTAGTTTCGGCCAAAGGCCATCCTCATAGATTTATTGTGTATAGCTGTTTCTAACAATGGTTAAGTAGGGATCTCGACAATTTTAGGAAGCAAGTGCAGTTTCGGGATTTGGTAAGCAAGGTAAGGAAGTGTTGACATTCGGCCATAGGCCATATTTGGTGTTTAAGTGTTAACCGATTGTGACTTTGGCTTTTAGGAGAAAGTCGACAGAAGTAAGCTGAGGTTTTCTGGATTTAAGATTCATAAGTGTTGGCCGATTGCAAGGAATATCACGAATTTTAGGATTTGATTGGTAATCAAATCGACAAGCAAGGTAAGGTTTCGGTTATGTTTCCTTCGGGATTTGGTTATATAGCCGAATAGGCTTAGGCTAAAATACTAAGTGTTGGCCGAATGTAGGAACTTGAGATCTAGAGGATTAGATCGGATTTTCGGGATTTCAGTGAGTAAATCAGGTGTGTACCCCCACACTAGCTCTTAAAAGATTTATGGCATCAATTTTATATGTATGTGTTTATAATAATGTAACACATGGCTAACCATGCAATGGTACAAAATACTCAGGTACGTTTACCCACTCCTACTATGAGTATGATAAGATTTGTTATGGCATATATGTGAAATTATAAGAATGTGAATAAGGAATGTCAATTCAAAATCGTATGACATGGGGCATATGGGTGATATGAAAGGGGAAGTGATTTGGGGGTTTTATACCACAATATCTGAATGTGGTGACTTATGTCACGAAATCTAAGTGTGGTAACTTATGTCACGAAAACATGAAAGTGGTGACTTATGTCACGAATTATTATCTGGTGGCTATGCCACGACTTTTATAAGGGTGATGAACACGTCGACTGCAGCGACTGCCTTCGATGGTGTGTAGCAGATGGAGGGTCGACTTAGTAGTCCCCACGGTGTGATGGTTGGTACGGGTGATGTGTAGCGGATGGTTATCTAGGTTTGGGTTCGGGTTTGCATCATGATTTATATACGCATATTATGTATTATTTGACATGCCTGAATTAATTGAGACCTGTGTTGGTTGTACACATTGAGTCTGTTTGACTCACCCCTTCGTGGGATTATTTTTCAGGTGACACTCAGTAATGGACCGGGTTGGCAGGAGCTCAAGTGGTTGCCATGTTCAGCTCTAAAATTTCTTTATTTTATTTTGGGCTTTCTCTTTTTAAGTATTTTGGATTTAATTTGGGTTTTGATTTGATGTAATAAGGCCATGGTATGAACTATTTACTTATGCATTTTAATTGTTTTATTATGGTACGGTTCTTATCAATTTAAAGTTCAAATAATTTTCTAAAAAAATAAAGATTAAATGTTTTAGCACCATTTTTAATTTTGAACCCAACCCAAATCAATGTTTCTTCAAAGACACACAAAATTTTGACAAACATCAAATAAGATTCGAATGGTTTTTCCCTAGGAGCATGCTAGATCCGGTCAGGGTTTATGGGCCGGGTTTGGGGTGTTTCAGCTAAGGCTTGAACCTTGGACCCCTTACTTCCTTGTGGCGTCACTTCCTTGTCTCTTATGTGGCGTCACTTTGCCACTACACCACAAGCTCTTTTTGTGTCATTTCTTCTCACATTTTATTCTTAAAGCCTACTTACTAAATCTCAGGGTTTTATTCACCTAAAATCAAAATTTTCCTAAAGCCCAAGTTTGATCCCGGGACTTCATAGAATCCCCCTGACCTTCCAAAATCACCTTCCTAACAAGTCCAACTTAAAATAATATTGTTCTCATAATCCAAAAAATTTTAAAATGCTACCATGGCCAAGGCCCAATGGGCCCAATCCTACTAGGCCCAAATTCAGGGTGTTACATTTTAGCTCGATAAATTTACTACCACAGTTCACTAAGACACTATGTGTAGTCAACCAATCCACGCTATTGATTAAATCAAACTCGTCAAACGGCAACAACATCAGGTTTGCCAGAAAACAATGACTCTTAAACATCAAAGGACAATTCTTACACACATTGTCCACTAACATATGCTTACCTAACGAGTTTGACACCTTAACCACAGTGTCCGTAGACTCAATGGTCATACTCAAACTAGATGCCAGTCTCATGCAAATATAGGAATGAGTAGACCCTAGGTAAATTAAAGTAATAACAAAGGTGTCATAGAGAGATAAAGTACCCGATATCACATCTGGGGAGGATGCCTCTTCGCGAGCGCAAATGGCATACGTCCTTGCAGGTGCCCGACCCTCCGGTCTCACAGCAGAATCTCATGATGCACCTTTACCACTAGTCCCCCCTCCTGGGTTCTTTGGTGGCCTACCCCTCGTAGGTACATTACTCGATCTTATCTCTTACTTCTCTTCCTTGTCATCCCTCTTGAGGCAATTTTGGATAAAATGGTCGGGGGAACCACACTTATAACAGTTTCGACTTTTACCCCAACACTCTCCAATGTGATATCTATTACAACTTAGACACTCCAATTTGTTCTTCGGATTGCCCACACTTTCTATCGAGGTGGCTTGGACTCTTTAACCCGAATGAGTGTTGCCTTGTTCTCGAGGTGAATATCCGACTGATGTAGTGGTCCGAGTATTCACCTCCTTTGATCTTTTCAATTAAGCTTGGTATGATTTGCCGATCGGCCATTTTCTTGCATCTCGGGCCTCATTCACCGCTCTCCCCTTTTTCTTACTCAGTTCTTCAACCTTACTTTCCCTATCAACCAACACTACGGACTCTTTCAGTTCCAAAATACCAACTAGGAGTTTGATATCCTCATTCAGTCCATCTTCGAACCTCTTACATAAGACGGTCTCTATCGACACACATTCTTGAGCATATTTGCTAAGCCTAACAAACTCGTGCTCATATTCTGCTAATGACATTCTTCCTTACTTCAACTTAAGTAATTCCTTCCTTTTCGATCAGTAAATCTCTAGCTTATATACTTCTTCCGGAACTCTTCCAGAAAGAAGTCCCACGTCACATGTTCTCTCGGGACTACCGACGTCAATGTCTTCCACCAATGGTATGCCGAATCTCTTAGCAAAGATACGACACACTTCAAGTTCTCTTCAGGTGTACATGAGAGTTCATCGAACACTCTCATCGAGTTCTCCAACCAAAACTCTACCCTCTAAGGGTCATCATCTACCTTAGCTCTCAACTCCTCAACCTTGTGTTTCCTAATCTTATCTTCCGGGGACTTTGTTACTCTCATTACTTCTATGCCTTAAGGAGCCATTGGAACTGGCTGAGGTATAGGAGGAGGTGGAGGAGGTTGAGCATTAGGGTTTGCTCGAATATACCCTGAGTACTAGTTACTCATCATCTAGAGAAAAGCCTCCCGAGCCTCATCTCCTTGACCCTCAGTCTCGAGTTGACTCTGCACAGGAGCGGTCCCTTGTGAGAGAGCCGGTGCATTACTAGCTACCTCATCAGCAACCGATTGATCAGGATCCATACTCTATATAAAAACAAGTTCAAACTCATCAGAAGCCACCACACTATCATTATACGCTTATTGTATATATAGCTAGACTCTTACACCAACTACGGTGGTCCTAGAACCGACTAAACCATAGCTCTAATATGACTAAATGTATCACCCCTTACTCGTAATCCATGCCAGAATCGGGCCTGAGGCGTTACCGTAGTAAAACCACTTGATCGCCAATTAGGCTCATCGTGACTACTCTCTTAAGTCACCTCAACAACCTCATTCTCTACTTACGAGGCCTCACTCAAACTCACGAGGGCTCTCGAGACCCTATCATAAACTTCAGCGATTTTAAAAATTTTCCACCTAAACAGGGACTACACGCCCGTGTACGGTGAGACACGCCCATGTAAAGTAACACACGCCCATGCCTTCAACCCGTGCATGAAAACCCAAGCATTCTACCAATGCCCCACGGCTAGGGCACACGCTCGTGCTTACCACCCGTGGTGAACACTAACTACACCATACGGCTTGAAGTTTAGACACACGCCCTTGTGGCTAGCCCGTGGCCTATATTGCTCAAATCTGTCAAATAGACACAACCAAGTTACACGCTAATGGGCTGGCCGTGTGTCATACATGGCTTAAACACATGCCCGTGTGTCCATCCACATAGACAAGAATAAAGCTATGTGCTAAGTTCTTGTCACCCCTAAAGTTCTTATAACATATACTCAGACAAGACATCAATAATCAATTCAAATTCAAACACAATTTCACCTGGATAACTACATCTTTTCATATAATCAAGCAGCCAACAACTATGGCATTATACAAAATTGGTTATCCATCTATAAGCTAACACATCTTAGCCATTTACAACAAAATTCAGTAACTTGTCTAGCCCCTATACATGTCATATACAAAACATTTAATCTAATGTACCGGAGTGAGCTGATAGTGTGGGCGATCTTCCGATTAATCCACATATCTCGATTCAACCCTCTTTCTCTATAGGACAAGGGAAAAGAAAAGGAGTATGTAACACCCTAAACCTGGCCCATATGTCATGATCGAATCTGGTATGCTACGGGTTGAATGTTGAAAACTTTGCTTGTAGGGTTTGAAGAATCTCAGTTTATTTTAACCGATCAATCGTCAATTGTGATATTTTGAAGAAACTTTAGTATTTGCATGAGTGTGTTTGAAAAGCCTATTTTCTTCTCGCTTTACAATTTAAGTTTTGAAAACCTAAGTTTATAAAAATGTGGCATAATAATAAAGAAATAAATAAAGAAAGAAAAAAATAACGTAAAATATGGAGCCTTATTACAAAAATAATCCCAAACTTAAACTTTAAGGAATAAAACGGAGATAGTCTATAAAGATAACAAAAACTTGATGGCCCCTTGAGTCCGCCTTGGCCCTCATGTCCACGATCTACTGTTCATCTAAAAAGTAGGGAAGGGAAAAAAAAGGGGTGAGTCACCAAGACTCAATGTGCAAATCTCGAAATCATTTAAACGGCTTAAGGCCCAAAAACACATTTTGGGCCCTGGCCCATGGAAAATAGCATTAAAACAAAAATACATGCAGAAATGACCTAACTCACCTAGGGTTCCATCCTCTACACACCAACAATTACCAACCATCACACCTCGGGGATTTCTACAATCGACCCACCAACCTCTACACGCCAATTTGACAATCATGCTGTCGATCATAATATTTAGGAATCAGGATATCAGGATAATGTGGCATAGCCACCGATCACTATTGTGACCTAAATACATGCTCTTCCCCCTCATCAAATCAAACCCATATCCCATACATACACACACTCCATATCAAAGGCACTAAACCATTTACTGGATACTAGGATAACACATACATCGAAACACATAAAGATGATACTATGTTTATGTACCTGGCATTCCTAGCCCAACCTCTATGGGTTATTCGACTGTCACACTGCCTTTTTTCAGCTTTTTATCCCATAATAGATATTATACAGGAGACTAAAGTGATAAAAATCTACACACCGACATTCGACAAGATGATACTGTCAAAGTCGGCACTATCGGAAACCGCTACGGTTGCTAATAGCCTAAGATTCTGTACTGAAGCTGGTCCACAACCAGGTGGCCAATCACGAACAGCAGACATCGCTCGTTTCTTGAACTTTGGGCCTAGGACTACAGATCCAACCCCTTCCTTTGATTTGCTGACATTCGAGTCCTTGAATGATCTTAGTCAGAAGGTACTATGACGATTGCTTAACGAAACGATTGGTTAAGGGCACGAATAACAAAAAGAAACCGATTGATAACTCTTAAGGAGAATCGAAATCCTTACCTTAAAATCTCGAAATTAGAGGCTAACGATTTTCAGCTTTTAGATCTACTTGATCTACTTCACTTCTCGAATGTCACCAAACACAAAAAATACATGAAACCATTAAACCATTAGCTTTTCGGCTTTGTCTTCCAGAAATCGAAAGAGAGATCTTAAGGACAAGAAGAATCGACACTTACCTTACTAGAGAAAATTCGGCTACTCCCAGGGGATTTCGATTTTTGAGAAGATCAAGAAGAGGAGATAATAAGAAGAAACCTAAGTAGTTTCAGCTTTTGAAAGAAAAGATGTTCAGAAGATTGGGAGGTCTCGGCTTTTGAAGAAATCAAAAGAAAAGAAATTGGAGAGGAAGACTGAGAATTTCGGCACAGCACAGGAAAGAAGAAAAGAGTAGGGTTCAAATGCAGGAATTGATGAGCTACCACCCCTATTTATAGGCAATTTCGGCACTTACTTATCAAAACCCGAAAGTTCCCTTCTTGATAGCTAAAAATTAAACAAGGAATAGGGGAAAATTCGGTACCCTTTAGCTATAAAGAAAATGATTCCTTTACTCCTAATAGAGTCAAAATTTCGGCCACCACCTAGCCTTATAGATAACTCCTTGATTTTTTCCTTATCCTCATCTGACTACTCATCTACAGTGTCATGGATGACACAACCGCTTCATTCCTTTATCAGCATATTATCTACCTTATTATCACTTTACAAAATTCCTAAATTTAAGCATCATTGCCGAACTCCACTACTGCTCTTGTGAATGCTGAAAATAATTAAAATAAAAGTTACCAGGCGACTCGAACCTTGGACCTTCAAATGATGCCAACTCCCTTCCCTCATTGTGGCACCATTTTGCCACTGAGTCACAAGCCCATTTGAACCCCTAACACTTAATTTAACACATTAAACATATCCCCAAACCAAACACATAGGCCCAATAGTCCAGGATGTTACAGAGTAAGCCTTAAGCTTAGTAAGTTTACACATAAACAATTTAAGCATTCTAGTATAAACTAATCAACAATTAGTATTATACTACCAAATAAATTGACATCCACAATTATGCTTACTCTTTTTATCCCTTACCACGTTTCCAAAACATCATGAGTCACATACTCATAACCATTGACATGCACCCCTGCACTTAATACCACATTTACTTGAAAATACAACACATCATTTTATCACACTAATACATCCACATAGCTAAATTACTCGGTGGTTTCACACTCAGCCCACCACAATCGGGTAATAAGGTAGTATCGCACATAGCCTACCAAGAGGTAATCATAGCGGCTTCGCACATAGCCCACTAAATAATATACTTAACTATGGTTTCACACACAACTCATAGTTGTCAAGTATTAAGGTGGTATCTCACTTAGCCCACCATCATTTATTATCACGACACAACCACATATCTACTTATTCATTCATTTATTCATGATATCTACCACATTCATTCCACTTGAACCACATAGGTTTTCAATCATTCTCATTTTTTCTCATTCATGCTACACACTAGCTAGCATTAATAACATATAAGCATAACGCATTTATTACTCATAAACTTACCTCGGAACTTAAAAAGTATAAAGATGTGCAATTTAGTCCACCACCTTTCTCTTGCCTCGATTTTGATCCAAAATTCATCTTTCTTGATCTATAATGATAAATGAACTCCCATTGACTAAATTGACCGTTATCTCATACTTTAGAAAATTATCTTTTTACCCCTAAACTTTCTCATATTTACACTTTTGTCCCAAGGCTCGCAAAGTGATTTTCATTCAACTTTCTAGTCTTTCATGCATAGCCGAACCATTTACTCAACTAAAGAAATCATCAATTCTCACTAAATCCCACATATATGACCAATCTCAAGACTTTCACAAACAAGTCCCTACATGCATTTTTAATGGAATTCCCTTAGCAAAAGATGTTTCTACTACATCATATTTTCATATTATTCCATAAAACATCAAAATACATGCATGTCATACATGGGTACATTTTTTAACATCCATCTTAGCACAACATATAGCTAAAAATAGCTTCCTCATGCTACTAAGACTTCAAAAATACGAAAAATATAAAAAACAGAGCTAGAATACACTTACTAGCTAGCTTGAAAAGTTGAAGAGCCCTAACAATGGCTTCTCTCAATTTTCAGCAGCCTTGGGGAAGAAGATGAATGAAAATTATATCATCTTTTTCCCATTTTAATCATTTAATTGACAAATGACCAAAATGCCCTTTTGTCAAACTGTCAAATTTTAACCCATTCATGCCTAATTTTTTCCAAAAATTAGAATTTGGGGAAATAAATATTTAAGACCTCAAAATTGATAATCCAAAGCCATTTCACACAAATAGCTTCTAGAATCTCACATTTTGTAACTTTTGCAATTTAGTCCTTTTCGACAATTCAACCGCAATTTAACAAAATTGCTTCATGAAACTTTCACACTAACATGGAAACATGGCATAGACCTAAAAAATTCATAAATATATCTCAAATTTGTGGTCTTACACCACTATTCCGACTAGGCCCTAAATCGAGATATTTTAGCCCCTACACTTTGGAAAGTCATAATTTTTCCCCTAGGCTCGTAAATAAATTTTCATCACTTTTTCTTGTTAAACAAGCCTAGCTGAACATTTAATGCTCTTACAATTATACACAATTCTAACTATTTCATGCCTTAATGAACAAATTACAACTTTTGCATTTTAGTCCCAATTAGGTGTTTTCATGACAACACCTTTCACAAAAGTTGTTTCTCATCATCCTATCATTCATTTTCTTCCATAAAAAATCAACAAACAACATAAGTCCTATCATGGTAAGTCCCTAGATTTTTAACCATATTAAAAACTAGTCCTCTCAATAGCTAGCTTAAGCTTTGAGGACTCCAAAAATACAAAAATCATCAAAAACAACCATCAAATTGACTTACCTGAAGAGGAGATAAGCTGCTAAAATTTTGAGTTTCAAGAAACCACATTATTGTTTGTATTTTCCGTGGAAGAAGAGAAGAAATAAAAAGATGATAGCTTTTTGCTTATTTCATCTTATTTTGTTTCTTTTTAATCACCTAACATGACAACATTTAATGCCCTTATCCCCTTAGCTTTTCCTTGACCGGAAAAACTAATTCCATGGCCTATTTGTACATTTGGGACCTCCAATTTATAATCCATAGCTATTCGGCACCTCTAGCAAATAAAATAGAACTTTTGCACCTTATGTGATTTAGTCTTTTTCACAATTTAGCTAGAAATCACTAAAATTAAGACACCAAAATTTTCATACATCCTTATAAACATGTTGTAACACATAACATAACATGAAAATAATTTTCTCTAACCTTGAATTAGTGATTCTGAGATCACTATTCTGACTAGCCCCTAAATCGTGCTCTTACACACGGCCCCTTTTGGCCCATCGTGGCGTAAATAGCCTAAACCCACAAGAACACTCATGATGGCCTCAACTATCACGTCGGAGCTCCCACACATGTGCTCGCACGCTCGTGTGGCTACCATAGCCGTGTGACCGACATTTTGACATATGTCGCTCTACGGCTAGAGTGGTGCGAAATACATACTTTCGGCTTATTAGCCGATCAAAAAATAGAGCAGTGCATACGGTTACACACCTAATAGGAATCTGAAGCTAATCCGCACTCCGAACACTCCTATGCCCAAACGCCAACCAAGGTATGCTTACTCTCCTCATAGATCACTTTATTTAAAGGTAGCTTCTCGCCTACTCTTATGCTAGACTCCCGATGTGGGATCCCTCCATCAATCCTCCAAAATTGTCCCAACTGCAAAATAAATATCCCTTTTTGGTTGCAATAGGATTCGAACCCTTTCCCTCTCTTATGCTCCAAATGCTACATGCCACCACAACACAAGCTCCTTTTGTGACTTAAAATATGCACAAATATTTATAAAACCTATGTGCCAGTGACCAAATTCTTATAAGAGACAAAAATTAAAGAAATTTTGCAAGAGCCAAGATTTAAACCCAAGCTCCCTTACACCTTTAATGACGCCACAACCACTAGGCCACATGCTTCCTTGTGTCAATTTTTTTCCACATTTTATTCTTAACACCTATTTACTTACTCTAGGGTTTTATTCACCTAAAACCAAAATTTTTCCTAAAGATCAGGTTTGAACCCAAGACTTTATGGAAGCCTCTTAACCTTCCAAAATCACTCACGTAATAGGTCCAACTTGTATTAGTGTCATTCTCTTATTCTAAAAAATTTACACACTCTCATGCCCAAGGCCCAATAGGCCCAATTCTACTAGGCCCAAAAATTTGGGGCGTTACAATTCTACCCTCCTTAAAGAAATTCCGTCCTCAAAATTTCCAACTCTCAGAACAGTCACACACCCCAAACTATACCAGTGCACTTCTGCTGCTCACTCTAATTCCAAAACATTACCTCTTACGCACACCCAAAATACCTATCCACTAGAGAAGATAGATATCATACAAATACAATTTCCATATCCACAACATCACACGGAATAAATATAAAATCTAAATTTAAACATCACAGTACAATCTAATATCTAAAGAAATCATCCGTATTCTAACTCACTGTATTTAAATTTCTAAACAGACAAAAGTATTCAGAAAACTTACAGATTCGATGTCGGAGACTTGTTGTACCACACTTTTGAAAAACTGTCAATACAATTTTAGAACTTTAAATCTTTTCAAGCCTTTTTGAAACAATACTTTCAAAAATTCAATTTTGAAACCCTAATCCACAGCAGAGTTTCACAACTGGGCTTTGATACCTCTAAATGTAACACCCCAAACTCGACCTAGAAGTTAGGCCCAAATCTGGCGTGGCACATGGAAGTATATTTCAAAACCATATTTCCTTGTTGTTAAAACATGTTTGAGAGTTAAAGTTTCTTTGTTAAAACTCAAAACACTTAAGCAATTGTTATCCACTTAAAAACGTAGTTACTTTTTAAACCTTATCTGTTGCGGAAGCATATTTAAAATAAACAATTTACAAAAATGTGATGTTTAAAAATTTAGTAGCAGAAGCATTTTGAAAACATTACGAAAACGTAGTGTTTTGAAGACAATTATCGTTTTGGAAATCGTAACCCACTTTTAGTGGTTAGAAAACATCAGAAATAAATATCAAAATAATAAGTTAAAAATAAAGAAGCTTTATTCCAACCTAAATCAAAATATTTAAAAGGAAATAATCAAAACAACGAGCATAAGCAGGTGTGGTCCTCTCCGAGTCCCTCGCAACTCCGATTCGTCAAAGTTGAGGATTACCTAAATAGTTAATAACGGGGTGAGTTTACGAAAACTCACTGTTCAATCCCCTTACTAAAGTAACCGTCAGTATATAGAAACAGAGCCTGAAACATTCTAGGCCAAAGCCCTTTAACAGTAGCAGTACAGTCTAGTTTAGAGCATACGTGGGTCAAAATCCACTACCATATCATTTGGGTTACAGCCCATACAAAATCAATTGGCCTAGTCCCAAGCCAATAACAGAACAAGTGGCCTAAGCTCAGTACAGTGACAGATCTCATAATTGATATGCAATAGTATGAGGATACATCCTACCTCGATCTAGCCAACACACCACCCGTTCCAACCCTACACTTACGTCGGGATAAAATTGACCCATCCAGCCAACAGACCAAGCTTAGCACCAGTTGTGGCACTAAGTCAACAGAATGGCTTGGCGTCGTGAATAGAACGGCTAATAGCCATAAATATCATAATAACGCTGCCAGTTAACAGAACGACTACAAGCCATAAATAGAATGGTTATAAACCATAATCAGGATGGCACGAAGTAATCGGTAACTGTAATAAGTTTGGCACATAGCCATTAGCGACGGTAATATAATCGGCTCACAGCCACAGGTAATTATGATCAACACAGAGTCATCAGTTTATATGTTAGGCACATAGCCACGGGTAAATACGATTAGCACAAAGCCATAATCAAGGTGGCACAGAGCCATATTTAGGTTGGCACAGAGCCATAATCAGATTATGCAGTTGTAAGCCGTCCATTGGCCCACAGTCGTTATGCGATCCGTGCGACCTCAACAGATCAATACTGGATCCACAGTCGTCATGCAACCGTGCGACCCTATTAGATCAATACTGGATCCATAGTCGTCATGCGATCCGTGCGACCCTATCAGAACTTCCTCCGTATCAATGTCCCAACCTTATGCAATATGCCGTGTATGTCATGCTCAATCATTACACGTGTATGCAAAATGACCATGCTTAGTAACAGTCATTTCAACGTATATTAAAAACATATCAGTCACACGACCACATTCAAATCAGTTAAAACACAGCCATACATTCATTGTTAGATCAGTCATAGTCCTAATCATTCAGTTACCCGGAAGGGCAAAATAGTCATCTTACCCTATAAAGGTATTTCGGTGATCCTACCCTACAGTGGTAATTCATTAATTCTACTCTACAGGGGTATTTTAGTAATTTTGTAAACCAAGGGTATTTTAGTAATTTCACAAATTGGGGTATTTCGATAATTTTACAAATCAAGGGGTATTTTAAAATTTTGCAAATCGGGGTATTTCGATAATTTTGCAGACTAGGGGTATTTTAGTAATTTCGTAAAATAGGGGTATTTCAGTAATTTTACAAACTGGGGTATTTCATTAATTTTTTGAATTGGGGGTATTTCGATAATTTTACAAACCAAAGGAATTTCAATAATTTCATAAACCAAGGGTATTTTTATAATTTTGTAAATCGAGGTATTTCGATAAATTTACAAGTCGAGGGTATTTGAATAATTTTATAAACCAAGGGTATTTCAGTAATTTTGTAAATTGAGGGTATTTCGATAATTTCATAAATAGGGTATTTTAGTAATTTTATAAGTCGATGGTATTTTGGTAATTTTGTAAACCAAGGGTATTTCAGTAATTTTGTAAACCAAGGAATTCTAAATAGAGATAACGATGCGAATGGGCATAAGGCCCATTCTTGGCCCAAATGGGCCAACATGCTTGTGTGGCCCATTTAACCCAAATCTAGCCACAGATATGAGATTCACATAGTCCAATCCGATATTTACTACACAATCATACAACTTATCCGATTGGGCCCACGGGCCCATTGGCCCCACATAGTCCCTTTTAGCCCATCATGACCCAAACAGCCTAAACCCACAAGAACACTCATGATGGCCTCAATTATTGCATCAAAGCTCCCACACGTATCGCACGCTCGTGTGGCTACCATCGTCATGTGACCGGCATTTCGACATTTACCGCTCTACAGCTAGAGTAGTGCGAAATACACACTTTCAGCTTATTAGCCGATCAACAAACAGAGCAGTGCATACGGATACACACCTGATAGGAATCTGAAGCTAATCCGCGCTCCAAACACCTCTATGCCCAAACGCCAACCATGGTATGCTTACTCTCCTCATAGACCGCTCTATTTAAAGTCAGCTTCTCGCCTACTTTCATGCTAGCTTCCCGATGTGGGATCCCTCCATCAATCCTCCAAAACCATCCCAACTGCAAAATAAATATCCCTTTTTGCTTGCAATGGGATTTGAACCCTTGCCCTCTCTTATGCTCCAAACGCTACATGCCACCACAACACAGGCTCCTTTTGCGACTTAAAACATGCACAAATATTTATAAAACTTATGTGCCTAGTGACCAAATTCTTATAAGAGCCAAAAATTAAAAAAATTTTGCAAAAGCCAAGATTTGAACCCAAGCTCCCTTACACCCTTAATGATGCCACAACCACTAGGCCACATGCTTCATTGTGTCAATTTTTTCCATATTTTATTCTTAAAGCATATTTACTTATATTTTATTCTTAAAGCATATTTACTTACTCCCAGGGTTTTATTCACCTAAAAACAAAAATTTTCTAGAGCCCAGGTTTGAACCCAAGACTTCATGGAAGCCCTCTACCTTCCAAAATCACTCACCTAATATGTCTAACATGTATTAATGTCGTTCTCTTGTTCTCAAAAAATTTTACACACTCTCATGTCCAAGGCCCAATAGGCCTAATTCTATTATGCTAGTGCGATACCGAATTGAGTTTGGCTTATGTTGAGGCACTAAGTGTGCGATGACAAATATGCTACGACTACGAAATTGGCACTAAGTGTGTGATTAACATTAATGACAAGCAAAGATTGATCGAAAATGCAACATTGAGCATGAATTAGTATGGTTGGTGAATAACTATGTGTTGGCTAAGGTATGTATTGAACCTTTGTGGTTGAAGTACTTGTGTATAGAATTATGAAAGGTTGAGTGAGTATTTTAGCTATGGATGGTATGGTATGGTTATTTGAGAAATGATCTAAGTGATGGATTTATTGTATAATGTATTGGATTTGATAATTTGAATGTATTATGTTTAAAACTTACTAAGCTTAAAAAGCTTACTGTGTAAATTATTTCTCTGTTTTATAGTGTCAGTAAAGATAACTCAGATCCGGGGATCATCAGTGGCTTTATCACACTATCGGCTATCTATTTTGGTACTTTTGAAAAGATGTGTATAAATATGGCATATGGCATGTATAGGCTAGTTAATGTGGCATGTTTTGTAATGTGTAATCTTTGCCATGTGATATGCCTTACAGGTTGAATAACGTTAATATGTATATTTGTGTGCTAAATGAACGAAGAATATGGTGTGTTTCATGCTTAATTTATTGATGAAAATTGTGGTTTAAATGTGAATGGTGGTAAGGTTTATGTGATGTTTGATCTATATGATTGGGATGTAAATTTTAGTACTTTGGATGAACCAATGTGAGATGAAATTGAGTATGATTATAGATGGTATATTTGATGATTAATTGGTGCATATATTAGTATGAATTGGTTGCTAATTAAAGTGTAAATGTATGAGATTTGAAGGTTGTAGGTGATTCAAGGGTGGGAGGCAAATTTGGCCTTGAAAATGGCCTATAATTGCCCACACGATTGAGCACACGGGTGTGTGGCTCGACCGTGTTATTTAAGTTTGCCAAGTGAATCAAGTCAGGCTGGACCACGGGCTGGACACACGGGCGTGTGACTGGTCGTGTGGTGCAAGTCAGTGTCGACCACGAGTGAGGCACACGAGCGTGTCTCACGCCGTGTGGACAAGTCAGTAAGTATGCCCTGTTTTGCCACGACGTGGACACATGGGCATGTCTGAGGCCGTGTGAGGCATATGGCCTACCCACATGGGCGTGTGACTTCTGTAACTTAGAAAAATGTTTGAATTTCGAAAATTTTGTAAGTGTTTGGTTTAGTCCTAACCCTATTCTAAAGCATGTTTGAGGTCTCGATGACCACATTAAGGGACTATATGATTATGTTTGAATATGATTGAATGATAATTGACTTGATGTCGCGAAATGGTTATGAAATGTTTTAATTGTTCAGTAATGCCTCTTAACCCTGTTCCGGCGACGTTTTTGGGTTAGGGGTGTTACACAGAGATCCAAGATTTACTTCACGATTCTAGAAGAAACTAAAAGAGGCCTTAGGCACTAAATTGCATTTTAGTATAGCTTTCCACCCACAGATGGATGGTCAATCTGGGCAGATCATTCAAATACTCGAGGATACGTTGAGATGTTGCATTCTTGAGTTTGATGGTACGTGGGAGCAATATTTACCATTGGTTGAGTTTGCATACAATAATAGTTTTCAATCAAGTATCAAAATGGCACCTTATGAGGCTTTATATGGTCGTAAATGTCAAACACCTTTGTATTGGACAGAGTTAAGTGAAAGTAAGATACACGGGGTTGATTTGATTAAAGAAATTGAACAGAAAGTGAAAGTAATTTGTATAAGTCTGAAAGCCGCATCAGATCATCAGAAATCTTATGCAGACTTCAAATGAAAAGAGATTGAGTTTGAGATCGGTGATAAAGTGTTCTTGAAAGTTTCTTCGTGGAAGAAAATACTTCGTTTTGGCAAGAAAGGCAAATTAAGTTTGAGGTTCATAGGGCCGTATGAAATTATCGAGTGTATTGGACCTGTTGCATATAAATTGTTGTTGCCACCTGAGCTACAAAAGATTCATAATGTATTCCACGTATCAATGCTTTGTCTATACAGATCTGATCCATCATATGTGATTTCTCCGTCTGAGATTGAAGTCTGATCTGATATGACTTAGGAGGAAGAACCAATCCGGATTCTAAATCATTAGGTGAAATAATTGAGAAATAAGAAAATCTCATTAGTAAAAGTGTTGTGGTATCGACAGAGAGTGGAAGAGGCTACGTGGGAGCCCGAAGATACTATGATACAACAATATCCGAATCTATTTAACGGTAAGATTGTAGGGGACGAAAATCTCTAAAGAGGGAGAATTGTAACAATCCAGTTTAGTCCCTAGTTAGAATAGTAGTTTTGGAACCACAGATCTGAATTAGAAAAATATTTTAATATTATTTATGTGCTTGAAGTATGTGATTAAGCATGTGTGAAATTTTGTTAATAAATTTGTCTATTTGTGTGTTTAATTTGAGAAAAGGACTTAATCGCATAATTTTTAAAAGTTTTATTCTCTATGTTTAATGTGATAAAAATTCATGTTTTATTAATGTGGAAGTCTTTAAGTTGATAATATACCTTTGTTTATGCTGGTGGACATTTATGTCCATATTTTACATGATTTTTATATGGTTTTATAAAGGTTAAATTTGTAAAATAATTAATAAGTTGTAATTAATTAAAAGACAAAGCCGAATTATGTTTCTATTCATCATCTATAGCTAAAATTAAAGAGAACGAATATCCATTTCATTAGGGTTCATTCGGCCAAGCTATAATTCTCAATTCAGGTACGATTTTTGATCCGCTTTTAATGATTTTTTCATTTTTGAGCTCGTTGCAACTCAATCTAGCTAGTCCATGCTTTAATTTTTGAATATGATGAAGAAAAGGAGATGTGCCATTGATGAAAGTTTAATCTTTGTGATGTTAGTTGATGAAATATGAAATATATATGTTAGATTAACATGTTTTGTCTTTGGATTTTTGGTGAATTTGAGTAATTTGGACTAAATTGTGAAAATAATATTTTGAGGGACTAAAATGTGAAATAAATGAAATGTATGGACTTGTATGATCATGTTGAAAATTTGGCTAAGCATGGGTACAAGAAAATTTTGTGTATTTTACGATTTTGTGAAATAGGGACTTAAATGTTAAAATGTGAAAATGTGAGGGCTAATTTGTAAATTTCCCTAAATGTGTGCTTTTGGATTGAATTGAATGATTTGGTGAATAAAAGAGTCAAATTTGAATATGTATAGATCAAGAACCAAAGAAAATGGATTTAGATCGAGGAAAGTCAAAAGTGATCGAATAGTCGAATCCGTCCGATTATATCCGTACGAGGTAAGTCTATATACAAATAAATGTATTTGAATTGATTCATTTATGTTCATAAAAATTGAACTGTGATGAATGACTACGGAAGATACACACATGAAATCCGGGAAAGTATCGACAATGTCCCAATGTTCGAAAAGTCCTGTACGAACCTTAGGAATAGATAGGATTCATATGTCATGACATAGAGTTCCGATATGTAATATCGTGTAAGACGACGTCTGGGACGTTGGCATCAATTTGAGAATTATGTGTAAGACCCTGTCTGGGACATTGGCATCGTGTATGATTTCATGTAAGACCCTATCTGGGACAGTGGCATCAATATTTGATTACATGTAAGACCACGTCTGGGACGTTGGCATTATACGAGTATTCTGAGTTATTTGAGTATCCTATTTAATTTCGAATGGCTCAACGTGCAATTCTGGGAAATGAAAGATTATGTGAAATATGTAATCGATTAGGTACGTTTGAAATGAATACTATGTTTGAGTATGAAAAGTAAGTATATGTGAATTTGCAAAAGTGAGATATGTGCATAGTCTTGTTGAGACAAAATGTGATATATGTATGAATGTGCTATGATCTAATGAGATACATGGCGATGTGACTTATTTTTAAGCAAATGGTTGGATACAATTGAACTAAAGAAGAAATATGAATATGCTATTGAGATATGTTAAAGTTCTTGTATTTGAAATGGTTATAAATGTTTTATATGTTAAGTTTATTTGAATATGGCTTACTAAGCTTTTGAAAGCTTATGGCTTACTAAGCTTTGAAAGCTTACTTTGTGTGTGTTTGCATTATTTTATAGATCGTTAAAGCTACGGAAGGCTTGGGAATCATCGGGGATCGTCATCACACTATCAAACCATATTTTGGTAGCTTTTGAATGTGTATATAGCTAAGTATGGCATGTATAGTCTAGTTGAATTAAATGATGTTTTTGAGTTGTATATATAAGCTATGTGTTATTGCTTGTAAATGGGATGTGAATATGGTAAATGTCAATTATGTTTTGTGATGCAAAGTTGGTATGTTTTGATGAATGATCAGTATATTGAATTGGTAAGTTATTTGGATGGATTTTGCCTAAAAATGCTTGTGACTAGAATGAGATAAATGGTTCATAAGTTGGTAAGTTTGACATGCATTGAATGGTTAGAAAATATGGACATTATTGGTATGATTTGGTTGCATTTTGAGGGCATGAAATGTGTTTATTTGTGCTTGTAGGTTTGACCCTAAATGGGTGGCAAATTGGCCTTGCATATGGCCTATATTTGCACACACGGTTGAGCACGTGGGTGTGTGGATTGTCCGTGTCCTTTGAATTTGTAATTTGATTCAAGTTAGGCTCGCACATGGCTAGACACACGGTTGTGTTACTGGCCGTGTGAAACAAGTCAGTGTCAACCACGGGCTGGACATACAGGCGTGTGACTGGCCGTGTGATGCAAGTCAGTTTTGACCACGGGTGAAGCACACGGGCGTGTCTTAGGCCGTGTGGACAAGTCAGTATGTATGCCCTATTTGCCATGGCTTGGACACACGAGTGTGTCTCATACCGTGTGAGGCATGCACCTGCCCACCTGTGCATGTGGCCTTTGTAACTTTGAAAAATGTTTGAATTTCAAAATAATTTCGTAAGTGTTCGGTTTAGTTCTGACCCATTTCTAATGCTTGTTTAAGGTCTCGAAGACCTCATTACGGGACTATATGCTTGTATTTTGATATGATATGTCTATGATATACTTTATGATGTGAAATGTTTGTAAAAGATCCGATTGGTTCAGTAATGTCTTTAACCCTAGACCGGCGATGGTTACAGGTTAGGGGTGTTATATTCTAATCACATTCAAATATATTTCATGCCATTTCAAATACTAATAACCAACATGCTTATATCCCATGTTAAACTCAACCAAAACCTACTCAAATACATTTACCAATCAACTAGTTTAACCATTACCTAACGTACCTCATTTTGTACCGATTCCACAAACTTCATAATATGGTCATTCACATATCCATCCAAGAACTCAAATATTAACATATATGCACATATAAGCACATATCCAAATTCTTAAAATTAAGCCAAATCTCATGGCTATAATTACAAGCCAAAACATATACATTTACAATGCCAATTCATTTGGCCAACATCATTACCAAAACATAATCAACAAGACTTAATTACCTATACATGCCATATACTTAAAACATAGTTTCAAAAGTACCAAAGAGTCATGGATAGTGTGATGAAGTCTCCAACGATCCCCGAATCTGAGCTAGCATTAAGTTTCATTCTCTATGTTTAATGTGATAAAATTCATGTTTTATTAATATGGAAGTCCTTAAGTTGATAATATACCTTTGTTTATCTTTGGTGGACATTTATGTCCATATTTTACATGATTTTTATATGGTTTTATAAAGGTTAAATTTGTAAAATAATTAATAAGTTATAATTAATTAAAAGACAAAGCGAATTATGTTTCTATTCATCATCTATAGCTGAAATTAAAGAGAACGAATATCCATTTCATTAGGGTTCATTCGCCAAGCTATAATTCTCAATTCAGTACGATTTTGATCCGCTTTTAATGATTTTTCGTTTTTGAGCTCGTTGCAACTCAATCTAGCTAGTCCATGCTTTAATTTTTGAATATGATGAAGATAAGGAGATGTGCCATTGATGAAAGTTTAATCTTTGTGATGTTAGTTGATGAAATATGAAATATATATGTTAGATTAACATGTTTTGTCTTTGGATTTTGGTGAATTTGAGTAATTTGGACTAAATTGTGAAAATAATATTTTGAGGACTAAAATTTGAAATAAATGAAATGTATGGACTTGTATGATCATGTTGAAAATTTGGCTAAGCATGGGTACAAGAAAATTTTGTGTATTTTACGATTTTGTGAAATAGGGACTTAAATGTCAAAATGTGAAAATGTGAGGCTAATTTGTAAATTTCCTAAATGTGTGCTTTTGGATTGAATTGAATGATTTGGTGAATAAAAGAGTCAAATTTGAATATGTATAGATCAAGAACCAAAGAAAGCAGTTTAGATCGAGGAAAGTCAAAAGTGATCGAATAGTCGAATCCGTCCGATTATATCCGTATCGAGGTAAGTCTATATACAAATAAATGTATTTGAATTGATTCATTTATGTTCATAAAAATTGAACTGTGATGAATGACTACGGAAGATACACACATGAAATCAGGAAAGTATCGACAATGTCCCAATGTTGAAAAGTCCTGCATTGAACCTTAGGAATAGATAGGATTCATATGTCATGACATAGAGTTCCGATATGTAATATCGTGTAAGACGACATCTGGGACATTGGCGTTAATTTGAGAATTATGTGTAAGACCCTGTCTGGGACATTGGCATCGTGTATGATTTCATGTACGACCCTATCTGGGACAGTGGCATCGATATTTGATTACATGTAAGACCACGTCTGGGACGTTGGCATTATTCGAGTATTCTGAGTTATTTGAGTATCCTATTTGATTTTGAATGGTTCAACGTGCAATTTTGGGAAATGAAAGATTATGTGAAATATGTAATCGATTAGGTACGTTTGAAATGAATACTATGTTTGAGTATGAAAAGTAAGTATATGTGAATTTGCAAAAGTGAGATATGTGCATAGTCTTGTTGAGACAAAATGTGATATATGTATGAATGTGCTATGATCTAATGAGATACATGGCGATGTGACTTATTTTTAAGCAAATGGTTGGATACAATTGAACTAAAGAAGAAATATGAATATGCTATTGAGATATGTTAAAGTTCTTGTATTTGAAATGGTTATAAATGTTTTATATGTTAAGTTTATTTGAATATGGCTTACCAAGCTTTTGAAAGCTCATGGCTTACTAAGCTTTTGAAAGCTTACTTTGTGTGTGTTTGCATTATTTTATAGATCGTTAAAGCTACGGAAGGCTTGGGAATCATCGGGGATCGTCATCACACTATCAAACCATATTTTGGTAGCTTTTGAATGTGTATATAGCTAAGTATGGCATGTATAGTCTAGTTGAATTAAATGATGTTTTTGAGTTGTATATATAAGCTATGTGTTATTGCTTGTAAATGGGATGTGAATATGGTAAATGTCAATTATGTTTTGTGATGCAAAGTTGGTATGTTTTGATGAATGATCAGTATATTGAATTGGTAAGTTATTTGGATGGATTTTGCCTAAAAATGCTTGTGACTAGAATGAGATAAATGGTTCATAAGTTGGTAAGTTTGACATGCATTGAATGGTTAGAAAATATGGACATTATTGGTATGATTTGGTTGCATTTTGAGGGCATGAAATGTGTTTATTTGTGCTTGTAGGTTTGACCCTAAATGGGTGGCAAATTTGCCTTGCATATGGCCTATATTTGCACACACGATTGAGCACGTGGGTGTGTGGATCGTCTGTGTCCTTTGAATTTGTAATTTGATTCAAGTTAGGCTCGCACATGGGCTAGACACATGGTCGTGTGACTGGCCGTGTGAAACAAGTCAGTGTCAACCACGGGCTGGACATACAAGCGTGTGACTGGCCGTGTGATGCAAGTCAGTTTCGACCACGGGTGAAGCACACGGGCGTGTCTTAGGCCGTGTGGACAAGTCAGTATGTATGCCCTATTTTGCCATGGCTTGGACACACGAGTGTGTCTGCGGCCGTGTGAGGCACACGGCCTGCCCACACAGGCGTGTGGCCTTTGTAACTTTGAAAAATGTTTGAATTTCAAAATAATTTCGTAAGTGTTCAGTTTAGTTTCGACCCATTTCTAATGCTTGTTTAAGGTCTCGAAGACCTCATTACGGACTATATGCTTGTATTTTGATATGATATGACTATGATATACTTTATGATGTGAAATGTTTGTAAAAGATCCGATTGGTTCAAGAATGTCTTTAACCTAGACCGCGATGGTTACGGAGTTAGGGGTGTTATATTCTAATCACATTCAAATATATTTCATACCATTTCAAATACTAATAACCAGTATGCTTATATCCCATGTTAAACTCAACCAAAACCTACTCAAATACATTTACCAATCAACTAGTTTAACCATTACCTAACGTACCTCATTTTTGTACCGATTCCACAAACTTCATAATATGGTCATTCACATATCCATCCAAGAACTCAAATATTAACATATATGCACATATAAGCACATAGCCAAATTCTTAAAATTAAGCCAAATCTCATGGCTATAATTACAAGCCAAAACATATACATTTACAATGCCAATTCATTTGGCCAACATCACTACCAAAACATAATCAACAAGACTTAATTACCTATACATGCCATATACTTAAAACATAGTTTCAAAAGTACCAAAGAGTCAGTGGATAGTACGATGAAGTCTCTAATGATCCCCGAATCTGAGCTAGCATTGAAATCAATATAAAACATAGAAAAAAACAAAGTAAGCTATATAGTTTAGTAAGCTCGTATGTTAACAATGAGCAACTATCATCATTCATTAATCATTCATATAATAGAAAAAAATATGCAACAAGCCTATTAAATCTCAAGTCATCATATGATCATTCATATAACTTACCAAGGAACTCATCAATTTTTTAGTTTTCAATACTCAATTCATTTCTGCACGTACCTGTAATATCTCGTACCAATGTCATAATCAACCACATCCTTGTTTTACCCATTGACCATTTGGAATAGAAGTCGAATACTCAAGGTCTCACTCGATAAGTACCTATACCATGGCCCGAAGCCAAATCAAGGTAACTTGTAACACGCGTGTCACATTGGGGGTGCTTTTCGAGAAGCTATAGTTCCATTTGAAAACCTTTCTTGATATTAAAAACTAAAGTCCCATTTTGCGTTTGTTTATTATTAATCGACATTTATTAAAAAGTTATTACCAAAAAAACTTTGTTGGTTGCGGAAACTTAATTAAAATGACTGACTTATGAAAATGTGTTGTTTACGACCTATTCGCGAAAGCGTAGTATTTTGAAAGCAGATATTGTTTTGGAAAACCGTGATACAAAGTTTAGCAGATTTAAAACATAATAAACTAAAAATCCAAAACAAAAACCAGAATTTAAAAGAGGCCTTATTACAAAATATTAACCCAAGTTAAAAATAAGTAAAATACTAGAGTCCAAAACTACTCGTAGTGTGGCGACCTCCGAGTCCTCTAGCACATCGAACCGCTTCTCGAGGATTACCCGAGAAAAATATTAAAAGAGGGTGTGAGTTTACAAAACTCAATGTGCAAAACCTCATCAATAAGAACATGAATCACAATGAGTTTGGTAGAAGCCCATTTCAATAACGGTGGTAATTGGGCCTTAGCCCATAAAAGCCTCGATTGGGCCTTAACCCATAAATGTCACAAATCATATTTATCTGGGCCTGAGCCCATCTCAAATAAAACCACATATGCAATGCACTAATGCCCATACCAAACACTCGCACTCGTCTCTGTCCAACCCTCGCACTCCTGGGGATTTAATCGACCCATCCATCCTTACACTCCTTATGTAGCACCGGTTGCGGCATTAACTTATCAGTGCAACATAGCTGCTCGGTGGCTAAAAGCTTTCGGTGGATCCACAGTCGTCAAACGACCATGCGATCCTATCTGCACTTCCCCTTTCGAATAGTCCCATCCCCATGCAACATAATAACACATGAATGCAACATACAATAATAATCCTATGATAACAATCATAAATCACATACAAGAATAATCATATAACATGTAGGGGCGTTTTCATCATTTTTGCCCTCTAGGGGCATATCGGTCATTTTACCCATGAAGGGTATTTCCGTAATTTACCTACCAAGGGTATTTTCGTAATTTACCCACCAAGGGTATTTTCATAATTTATCCATCAAGGGTATTTTCGTAATTTACCTACCAAGGGTATGTTCGTAATTTACCCACCAAGGGTATTTTCGTAATTTACCTACCAAGGGTATTTTGGTAATTTACCCACCAAGAGCATTTTCATAATTTAAGCACTAAGGGTATTTTCGTAATTTACCCACCAAGGGTATTCCAGTAATCCTACCCTTCAGGGGTAGTTCGGTAATTTTACTCATAACCATTCCATGCATGCAACGCATCTCAAACATAATCAATCATACAATTAGCATATACAACGCTAGTACTACCACGAGGGTACAACGGTTATTTTATCGTTTAGGGGCAAAATAATAATTTCGCAAATTAGGGGTATTTCGGTAATTTCGTAAGCTGGAGGTATTTTAGTAATTTCACAAACTAAGGGTATTTTGGTAATTTCACAAATCGAGGTACTTTGGTAATTTCACAAATTGGGGATATTTTAGTAATTTCAAAATTAAGGGTATTTCAATAATTTTGCAAATCGGGGTACTTTGGTAATTTCGTAAACTAGGGGTATTTTGGCAATTTTACAAACCAGGGGTATTTTGATAATTTTACAAACCAGGGGTATTTTGGTAATTTTACAAATCAGGGATATTTTGGTAATTTCACAAATTAGGGTATTTCAGTAATTTTACAAATTAGGGTATTTCGGTAATTTTGTAAACTAAGGGTATTTTAGTAATCTTGTAATCCGAGGGTATTTCAGTAATTTTGCAAACTAGGGGTATTTTAGTATTTTTACAAATCAGGGTGTTAACGACCCAACAGAAGGTCCACTATCGCCTCGAATGACTCAAGTATTCTAAATAGAGATAATGATGGGAATGGGCCTAAGGCCCATTCTCGGCCCAAGTGGGCCCACACACTCGTGTGGCCCATTTAGCCCAAACCTAGCCACATATATGAGATTCATATAGTCTAGTTCACTATCTTCTATTTAATCATACAATTTACTCATATGGGCCCCCAGGCCCATTGGGCCCATTTGGCCCCTTTCAGGCCATCGTAGCCCAATAGCCCACACCCACAAGAACACTACTGATGGCCTCAACTATAGCGTTGGGGCCCACACGTGCGCTCGCACGCCCATGTGGCTACTATTATAGTGACCGGCACTTCGGTATTTTCCGCTCTACAACTAGACTAGAGAGAGAGTTGCACACCTGATAGTAATTTTGAAGCTGCTAAACTGCGCTCCCAAAGCTCCTAAGCCCAACGCCCACCAAGATATCTTTTCTCTCCCCTAGAATGTGCTCTTTATATAGCTAGCTTCTCACCTTCCTTCTTTGTATCTTTCCGATGTGGGATCCTTCCGCTAGCAGACTTTAAATTCAAATCAAACTCTTGCCGTCCAATCCGTAAAATAAATACTCCCTTACTTCTCATGAGATTCGAACTCAGGCTCCCTTATAACATAACCCACACTGCTAGCCATTTTACCAACTAGCTCATTGTTTCTAAAATCATGCGCAACTAAATATAAGTCCTATGGCCAAATTCAAAAATCCATTTAAAAAGAAAACCAAAATGCAAGCACCATGACTTGAACCTTGGACCTCCTTCCTTCCTCTATGGCGTCACCTCCTTGCTCCTTAAGTGGCGTCACTTTGCCACTACACTGCACACTCCACTTGTCATTTTCCCCATATTTTTTCTTAAAGCCTACCTACCAACTCCGAGGGTTTTTTTCACCTAAAACTAAAACTTTTCCTATGGCCTAACTTTAACCCGATACTTCATAAAAGGTCCCTAACCTTCCAAAATCACTCACCTAATTGGTACAACTTGCCTTAGTACCATTCTCTTGTTCTCAAAAATTTTAAACGCTACTACCCCCAAGGCCCATTCGGCCCAATCCTACTAGGCCCAGTTCATGGATGTTACAAATCTACCTTCCTTAGAGAAATTTCGTCCCCGAAATTTCCAACTATCTCATAGCCGCACAATACCAGATACACCACTATGCTTCTGCTGCGCACTCTAGTCCTAATTATCTGAATTACAAATTTTATAAATTTAGCTCATAGTTCCAATAATTAAACAAATGTTTTATGGAAGTAGTAGTTAAGAGTTGTTTTCGAAATTGCCAGCTCACTATAGTTTTTAGTCTCCTACGGTCCTCAGTATAGTCTATCATCTTAAGTAAGCTTAGTATCTACTTAGAGCAGTAACAGTTTAAAACAGATAAGAGAACTTACTTGGTCCGACGCTAGAGACTCGATGTGCCACACAAAAACCTTTCAAAACTACTTCAAAAATCATTTGTAAACATCTTTAAAATAAACACTAAAACCCATCTCACAGCCCGAGTTTTGTAACCTAGGCTCTGATACCACTAAATGTAACACCCCAAACCCGGCCTAAAACTTAGGCCTAAATCTGGCGTGTCACATTGGGGCACTTTTGAGAAACCATGGTTCCATTTGAAAATCTTTCTTGATATTAAAAACTAAAGTCCTAGTTTGCGTTTGTTTATTATTAATCGACATTTATTAAAAAGCTATTACCAAAAAAAACTTTGTTGGTTGCGAAAACTTAATTAAAATGACTGACTTATGAAAACGTGATGTTTACGACCTATTCGTAAAAGCGTAGTATTTTGAAAGCAGATATTGTTTTGGAAAACCGTGATACAAAGTTTAGCAGATTTAAAACATAATAAACTAAAAATCCAAAACTAAAACAAGAATTTAAGAAAGGCCTTATTACAAGTCTAAGTGAAGTTGTGGGCTTCCGAAGGCACCTCCATTTACCCCAATGAGTTGTTCGACTCTGACTCGGGCTGCGAAAGCTCGTCGAATCTTCACAAACATGGTGGCAAATTTCTCAGTTAACATAAACTGTTGGAGATACGTCTTTAAAACACTTGTATCAATATGCTATCTTTAGAAAATCTTTCTAAATGTAACATCCCAAACCCAGCCTAGAAGTTAGGCCCGAATCTGGCGTGTCACATTGGGGTGCTTTTCAAGAAACCATTGTTCCATTAGAAAACCTTTCATGATATTAAAAACTAAAGTCCCAGTTTGCGTTTGTTTATTATTAATCGACATTTATCAAAAAGTCATTACCAAAATAACTTTGTTGGTTACGAAAACTTAATTAAAATGACTGACTTATGAAAACGTGATTGAAACACCCCACACCCGGCCCACGAGCCTGAATCGGATCTGGTATGTTCCTAAAGTAAACCGATTTCAAAACCCTTCATTACTTAGAGAAAATTTGTAAAATTTTTAGAAATTTTTGTTGTGGATTGGGCTTAGATTGGAAACCCATTTGATTAAACTTGTAAAATCCAATTTTATTAAGGTGACAAAATAATTTTTAAGGTTTTAAAAAAACCACTTAACTTTAATCATAATAGTTCGTAACATAATAATTTAAAGTGAAGCAGAATAAGAAAATCCACTGGGCCTTATGGCCTTATTACATCAAATAAAACCCAAAAGAATTAAAATTTAAGGTACTAAACATAAATAGAGTCCAAATTTAAATAGAATCTTCAAATGGATCATGGCCACCTCAAGGTCCACCGTCCCGGTCCGTCACTGTTCATCACCTGAAAATATTTCCCCCAACGGGGTGAGTCAACAGACTCAATGTGCACACACAACACTAACATTCAACAAATCAGGCATACATGTTCAAACATCAAATTCATATAAAATAAATTATGATACAACCCAAACCCAAGCCTAATGGTCCATCCGCTACACACACCGTGCACTCGCCAATCACACCGTGGGACTACTAAGTCAACCCTCCATCCGCTACACACCATCAAGGAAAGCGCCATTTGCAATCAACGTGCTCATCGCCCATATAATTTGTGTCATTAGACACCATATTCAAATAGTGTAACCGAAGTTACCAAATTCAGATAATGTAACCGGAGTTACCATATTCAAAATTATGTGACCGTAGTCACCATATAACGTTGGTGAGACCGAAGTCAACACCTTCTTCCCCTTTCACATAAATCCCGAATGCCCCAAAAATTAATAATCATGCATATAATTAAATTCACATTCATATTCGTATTTTCACATGTTATAGAATAACATATTTCATAATCCTATCGGAAGTAGGAAACGTGCCTGAGTACCTTTGTACCACATTAGGGTACTTAGCCATATTCATATTCTTATACATATTCATAAAAATAATTGCCACATGATAAATCGAAGGTTAGTGTGCGTACACACCGATTTGCTTAAAAGGTTCCTTGAGATCTCGAAAATCCCGATCTAACTTTAGATCTCATTAACTCCTATATTCGCCATCATATAAGACACATTAATAAACCTATTTGGCTTGAAACAAAACCAAATCCTAGTAGGATTTGTAAAAAGACTCACCTTGAGGCCGATTTGGTGTTTATTCGAATCCCGAAAACTTGGTTTTTCCTTTACCTGATATTCGGCCAACCTTGAATCTCAATATGGGTTAGTTTTTGGCTTTTTAATAATTAAAGAATTGATCTAGATAATCACACAAGCCTTGGCCGAATACTTTAGATGCTTACCTTATGGACTTTAAATCCCGAAAACTTCACCTACCTCTTCCTTGGAATCGGCCAAAAGACATAGAAGAGGTTATTTCCTTAGATCTTGATTAAACGAACTAGAAGAACAAGAATTGATTGTTCTTACCTTAGATCCTTGATCCTTATATTTGGTTATTATGGAAACCTGAGAGACCCCTTGTAGATTCGGCCATGAACAAGATTTGGGATTAGTACTTTACTTTCGGCATTTAGAAAAGAAAAGAAAGGAGATTGAATAGCTTAACCTTACCTTGATGCCTTTAAACGATTGTTTCTCTACTCGGGATCAACAAAGGTTCGGCTTTGGTAGTAAAAGAGAGAAGAAAATAGAAGAAGAGAGGATGGTTTCTTGCTTAAGGAAAATTCAAGAGAGGGGAGAGAGTTAGCAAAATTTCGGCAAGGCTAGAAAAGATGAGAGAATAGCCTCAATTCTCCTCCTTTAATGAAATTGCTAGACCAAGAGTCCATGACTTGGCCACTACTCCCCACAACCGATAATATTATCTCCTTTAATTATCACCTAATTAAATTAAAAGTGTTTAATCCACCCTTTATCTCTTTAATTAAAATCCCTTATTTATCACTTATTTTATCATATATTTATGGAATTAAAACTCCTCTAATTCTAGAAGCTTGTGTCGTCCAACCTCTTAGCCTTGGAAGCAAAATAAAACCTTCATTATTTTCTTTCCAAGTGACTCGAACTCAGGCCATTTTCATAAGCCCTAAGTGACACCTTCAGGCCACTTTTCCAAGCTCGATTGTGTGTCAAATTTCACCAACTTTTTCTTTTAAGGCCCTCTTGCCCTTATTTCCTATTTTGGACTTTAAAATTTGTCATTAGGCCTTATTTCTAAGTTTCCTAAAATTTTCGATCGGCTCAGTAACTTGCCATTTTCTTACATCTTCAAGTTTCCAAAATGTTCGATTTCCAAAATGTTCAGTTTCCAAAATGTTTAGGTTTCCAAAATGTTTAGGTTTCCAAAATGTTTAGGTTTCCAAAATGTTGATTTCCAAAATGTTCGTGTTTCCAAAAATGTTTAGGTTTCCAAAATGTTTAGGTTTCCAAAATGTTCGTGTTTCCAAAATGTTCAGTTTCCATTTTATGCATTTCCAACTTTCCAAAATATCAAAATTCATTCTTAGTGCTTAAACTTGTCATTTCATACAATCAAACCGAAAATGCATAGGCCCTATTCAGGATGTTACAGTGATGTTTACGACCTATTCGCGAAAGTGTAGTATTTTGAAAGCATATATTGTTTTGAAAAACCGTGATACAAAGTTTAGCAGATTTAGGACATAATAAACTAAAAATCCAAAACTAAAACCAGAAATTAAGAGAGGCCTTATTACAAAATATTAACCCAAGTTAAAAAAATAAGTAAAATACTAGAGTCCAAAACTGCTCGTAGTGTGGCCACCTCCGAGTCCTCTAGCACGTCGAACCGCCTACTGAGGATTACCTGAGAAAAAAACATTAAAAAGACGGTGTGAGTTAAACTACTTCAAAAATCATTTGTAAACATCTTTAAAATAAACAATAAAACCCATCTCACAGCCCGAGTTTTACAACCTAAGCTCTAATACCACTAAATGTAACACCCCAAACCCGGCCTAGAACCTAGGCTCGAATATGGCGTGTCACATTGGGGTACTTTTCGAGAAACCATGGTTCCATTTGAAAACCTTTCTTGATATTAAAAACTAAAATCCCAGTTTGCGTTTGTTTATTATTAATCGGCATTTATTAAAAAGTTATTACCAAAAAAACTTTGTTGGTTGCGAAAACTTAATTAAAATGACTAACCTATGAAAACGTGATGTTTACGACCTATTCGCGAAAGCGAAGTATTTTGAAAGTAGATATTATTTTGGAAAACCGTGATACAAAGTTTAGCAGATTTAAAACATAATAAACTAAAAATCCAAAACTAAAACCAGAATTTAAGAGAGGCCTTATTACAAATTATTAACCCAAGTTAAAAAATAAGTAAAATACTAGAGTCCAAAACTGCTCGTAGTGTGGCCACCTCCGAGTCCTCTAGCAAGTCGAACCGCCTACTGAGGATTGCCTGATAAAAAAATATTAAAAAGAGGGTGTGAGTTAAACTACTTCAAAAATCATTTGTAAACATCTTTAAAATAAACACTAAAACCCATCTCACAGCCCGAGTTTTGCAACCTAGGCTCTAATACCACTAAATGTAACACCCCAAACCCGGCCTAGAACTTAGGCCCGAATCTGGCGTGTCACATTGGGGTGCTTTTCTTGAAACCATTGTTCTATTTGAAAACCTTTCTTGATATTAAAGACTAAAGTCTCAATTTGCGTTTGTTTATTATTAATCGACATTTATTAAAAAGTTATTACCAAAAAAAAAAACTTTGTTGGTTGTGGAAACTTAATTAAAATGACTGACTTATGAAAACATGATGTTTACGACCTATTCGCGAAAGCGTAGTATTCTGAAAGCAGATATTATTTTGGAAAAACTTGATTCAAAGTTTAGCAGATTTAAAACATAATAAACTAAAAATCCAAAACTAAAACCAGAATGTAAGAGAGGCCTTACTACAAAATATTAACCCAAGTTAAAAATAAGTAAAATACTAGAGCCCAAAACTACTCGTAGTGTGGCCACCTCCGAGTCTTCTAGCACGTCGAACCGCTTCATCGAGAATTACCGAGAAAAATATTAAAAGAGAGTGTGAGTTTATGAAAACTCAGTGTGTATAACCCTCATCAATAAGAACATGAATCACAATAGTTTGGGCCGAAGCCCATTTCAGTAATGGTGGCAATTGGGCCTTAGCCGATAAAAGCCTCTGTTGGGCCTTAACCCATAAATGTCACGAATCATATTTATCTGGGCCTGAGCCCATCTCAAATAAAACCACATATGCAATGCATTAATGCCCATACCAACCCTGCAGTTCGTCTCCTGTCCAACCCATGCACTCCTGTGGGGATTTAATCGACCCACTCATCCCTGCACTCCTTATGTAGCACCGGTTGTGGCACTAACTTATTGGTGCAGCATAGCTGCTTGGTGGCTAAAAGCTTTCGGTGGATCCACAGTCGTCAAGCGACCATGCGATCCTATCTACACTTCCCCTTTCGAATAATCCCGTCCCCATGCAACATAACAAAACGTGAATGCAACATACAATAATAATCATACGATAACAATCATAAATCACATACAAGAATAATCATATAACATGTAGGGGCATTTTCGTCATTTTTGCCCTCTAGGGGCATATCGATCATTTTACCCATCGAGGGTATTTTCGTAATTTACCTACCAAGGGTATTTTCGTAATTTACCCACCAAGGGTATTTTCGTAATTTAGGCACCAAGGGTATTTTTGTAATTTACCTACTAAGGGTATTTTTGTAATTTACCCACCAAGGGTATTTTCGTAATTTACCCACCAAGGGTATTTTCGTAATTTACCCACCAAGGGTATTTTCTTAATTTACCCACCAAGGGTATTCCAATAATCCTACCCTTCAGGGGTAGTTCGATAATTTTACTCGTAACCAATCCATGCATGCAACGCATCTCAAACATAATCAATCATACAATTAGCATATACAACACTAGTACTACCACGAGGGTACAACAATCATTTTATCGTTTAGGGTAAAATAATAATTTCACAAACTGGGGGTATTTTGATAATTTCGTAAGCTGGGGGTATTTTAGTAATTTCACAAACTGAGGGTATTTTGGTAATTTCACAAATTGGGGTACATTGGTAATTTCACAAATCGAGGATATTTTAGTAATTTCAAAATCGAGGGTATTTCAGTAATTTCACAAATTGGGATACTTTGGTGATTTCATAAACTAGGGGTATTTTGGTAATTTTACAAACTAGGGGTATTTCAGTTATTTTTACAAACTAGGGGTATTTTGGTAATTTTACAACTCAAGGGTATTTCAGTAATTTCACAAATTAGGGTATTTTGGTAATTTTACAAATTAGGGTATTTCGGTAATTTTGTAAACTAGGGATATTTTGGTAATTTTGTAATCTGGGGGTATTTCGATAATTTTGCAAACTAGGGGTATTTCAGTATTTTTACAAATCAGGGTGTTAACGACCCAACAGAAGGTCCACTGTCGCCTCGAACGACTCAAGTATTCTAAACAGAGATAATGATGCGAATGGGCCTAAGGCCCATTCTCGGCCCAAGTGGGCCCACACACTCGTGTGGCCCATTTAGCCCAAACCTAGCCACATATATGAGATTCATATAGTCTAGTTCACTATCATCTACTCAATCATACAATTTACTCATATGGGCCCCTGGGCCCATTGTACCCACTTGGCCCCTTTCGGGCCATCGTAGCCCAACAGCCCAAACCCACAAGAACACTACTGATGGCATCAACTATCACGTTAAAGCCCCACACATGCGATCGCACGCCCATGTGGCTACTATTGCGATGGCCAAGACTTGACATTTGCTGGGTCTACAACTAGAGTAGAGAGAGTTGCACACCTGATAGGAATTCTGAAGCAGTTAAACCATGCTCCCAAAGCTCCTAAGCCCAATGCCCACCAAGGTATCTTTTCTCTCCCCCTAGAATGCTCTTTATATAGCTAGCTTCTCACCTTTCTTCTTTGTATCTTTCCAATGTGGGATCCTTTCGCTAGCAGAGTTTAAATCCAAATCAAACTCTTGCCATTTAATCCGTAAAATAAATACTCCCTTGCTTCTCATGAGATTCGAACTTAGGCTCCCTTGTAACATAACCCACGCTGCTAGCCACTTTACCAACTAGCTCCTTGTTTCTAAAATCATGCGCAACTAAATATAAGTCCTATGGCCAAATTCAAAAATCCATTTAAAAAGAAAACCAAAATGCAAGCACCATGACTTGAACCTTGGACCTCCTTCCTTCCTCTATGGCGTCACCCCCTTGCTCTTTAAGTGGAGTCACTTTGCCACTACACCACACACTCCACTTGTCATTTTTCCCCACATTTTATTCTTAAAGCCTACCTACCAACTCCAGGGGTTTTTTCACCTAAAACTAAAATTTTTCTTATGGCCTAATTTTAACCCGGACTTCATAAAAGCCCCCTAACCTTCCAAAATCACTCACCTAATAGGTACAACTTACCTTAGTATGGTTCTCTTGTTCTCAAAAATTTTAAACGCTACTACCCCCAAGGCCCATTGGGCCCAATCCTACTAGGCCCAGTGCTAGGATGTTACATAACTTATCCAAAATTCTGATATCATGGCCCAAATCCAAACCATTTGATATGCATGGCCCGAAGCCAAATCGGTTTATCTCGCACACATAGTGCTAAATCATGCCCAAGCCAACTTAAGTATACCTAATGACAGGTCACTAGCATCCTAAACTATTCCTAAGGTTGAATCGGGTTTCCAACTGTTGAATCTTCATTGAATCATTTCTGAACTCGTACGAAATCACATAAACACAATTCATTCTATATCGAAGCATATAAAATACGTTTGAAATGAATTTATAACATACGAACTTACCTCGGATGTTAAAACGGTGAATCTAGTCGATAACTTTATCTTTTTCCTGATCCAGGTTCGTATTTCTCTTTTTTTGATCTAAATATATTAAAAATTAACTAATTTAATCATCTATACATTCAATTTAGTCCAAAACACTCTTTAAGGCACATTTACATTTTTACCCTACATTTTTCACTTTTTTCACAATTTCATCCTTATTTCATAAAGTTACAAATTAGTGAAATTCCAAAGATACCCATGCTAGCCAAATTAACATAATGACCCTAGCAACTCATATTTTCCATTTATATCACATTTTAACAACAAAGTTTCAAAATTTCTCAATTTAGCCCCTAATTTGCATTTTCACTAAAAATCACTTAATAAAACTTGTTTAACTAACAAAAAAATTCAAAATCGATCATAAATCATCAAAACTCATAAATATTCATCAATGGCAACATTCAAAATCTTTAACAGTTTTGCAAATTAGTCCTGGCTGCAACGATATCACAAACATAGAAATCATTAAAAATGGGACAAAAATGGACTTACAATTGAGATAGGAAGCTTGGTCAAATATGAAACCTAGCTTATGGCTTTTCTTTCCTCCCAAATTCGATTGATGAAGATGATGAATGCCTAATTTTATGTTTTGTTTTATTTAATTTATGTTAAATTACCAAATTACAATATTAACCTTACTAATTAAACATTAAGAACATATAATGGTTGTCCATAATTGTCCACCCATGCTATTAATGGTCTAATTACAACATAAGGATCTTCTATTTTAATTTCTATAGCTAATAAGCACCTTTAGCTAATGGAACTCCACTTTTACACTTTACGCGATTTAGTCTTTTTTATCAAATTGACCATTCAAACGATAAAATTTCTTAACGAAATTTACATACAATCAGTCATTTATGCTGTCAACATTAAAATAATAATAAAATAAATATTTTGACCTCAAATTTGTTGTCCCAAAACTACTGTTCTGATTTGACCAAAAACGGGCTGTTATAAGTTGAAGTTGATTTGTGATCATTTGAAAGCAGCGTCTGATAGGCAGAAAACTTATGTGGATTTGAAAAGTCAATATATCGAGTTTCAAGTTTGTGGTAAAGTGTTCTTAAAGGTTTCACCATGGAAGAAAGTTTTGAGGTTTGGAAGGAAGGGTAAATTGAGTCCAAGGTATATTGGACCTTATGATGTTGTTGAGAGGTTGGTTTGGTGGCTTATCATCTCAAGTTCTCACCAAAACTTGAGCAAATTTATGATGTCTTTCATGTGTCGATGTTGCGAAAGTATTGTTCCGATTCGTCGCATACAGTGCCAGTAGAGGAAATTAAAGTTTAAGATGATCTTACTTATGAGGAAGATCTAGTTGAAATCCTAGCTCGTGAAGAGAAAGTCTTACGTAATAAGAGAGTTCCGTTGGTTAAGTTTTTATGGTGCAACCACAAGGCTAAAGAGGCTTCTTAGGAAGCTGACGAGGTGACGAGACAGGAAAATCCGTATTTTTTTTTTGTTCAGGAAATTTCGAGTATGAAATTCTTTTTATAACACCCCAAAATAGGACCTAGGAGTTTTTGGGGTAGCTTAGGAATTTTACCCTTAGAGTGTTTAGAATTGTGTGACATGGTATATCGGTAATGTTTTTGACAATGTTCTTTAGAAAATTAAATCAAAATTTGAAAATGTACTTTGGAAACCTTTAATTTTTGGACAATGATTGATTTGTAACAGAGTCAAAACAATGAACATTTATGTTGCAGCTTTCCCAGATTTTAAAATTGAACCTAATAAACCCCCATTGTCACATCCTAGACCAAGTTAGTAAAAATTAGGCTAATGAACCGAGAGTGGTCACGATTGAATTTTTATTTAGATAATCTTTTGCTCATTTGATAATAAATAAATATCAATTATAATGATTGGGTAGTGGTGGAGTTGTCCTTGATGATCTGAGTTCGAATCCCTTCGATCTCGTTAATTTTTATTTGGTCCAAATTTGTGTCAAACCCTTAGCAAATGTCATCCCATATTTATAGTTTTATTTGCACAAGTTTGAGAATAAGGAAGTTAAGTGGTCAAATGGTTAAGTACTCTTTATCTATCCTAATGGTCCAAGGTTCAAGTATTAATGTTCACATTCTTTAATTAAATTTTTTTGAAAATTTTTCCTCATGTTTAATGAGCATTTCTATCCACTTCTATCACCATAATTAGGAGGATTTGTTTCCTCCATTGAAGGTCAAACTTACCATAGTTAGGGGGTACATGATCCCCTTTTTGCTCTATGTCCCCCTCTCTTGCCATAACCTCACATCATACCTATTTGCAAGATATATTGAACCTAGCCAAGGTTGACCAAGCATTCCACCCTTCCATGGCCGTCTATAATTCCTCTCCCTTTCATTTTCTTCCATTTTTTATTTCTTTTCTCACCTTTTTCTCTCCATTTTGGGCAACCATGACCACCACTCCTTTAATCATCTTTTTTCTTCCTCCATCGTGACCCAACCTCCTTCCAATGATCACCACCTCATGTGGCCACCGCACGTTCGCTCTTCTTATCTCCCTCCTCCCATTGCCACCATGCGCCACCACAAGTCCTCCTCCTCCACCACTTTTATTCTATTTTCTTCACCTACTTCTTTCTTCCCCTATCCTTAGCCAAACCATATAACCCCATTTCTGTTGGACTGCTACTTAGCCACTATTTAACATCGCTCTTCCACCGCCAGACCATCGTTGAGCCATCACTGTTGTCGCCATTGCTGATGACTAAAAGTCTTTCTTTTCTTTTCCTTTCCCTCTTATTGTGTTGTTTCTCTTTTTAATTGAATCAAACTCTTTCTTTCATTTTAATGATCATTTCTAGATCGCTCGATTTTCTAATAATGCTCCTTCTCGATTCACTGATCAATTTGAATTAATCAAGTGTAAGTAAATATCATTTCGGGTCGTAAAAACCCTTCTTCTAGTGTTTCCTTAACATGGTCGAATAGTATAGTTCCATGAGTCATAGTCATATTTTATTATTTATTTATGTACTATGGTACTAATAGTACTCCTTACCATCTTGAAGGACCAACCGATAATCGTAGGGGAGATTACTAGTTTCGCATTATGAATCATCTTTTCGAGAATCCAAAATCGTGGGGTAAGTGTTGGTGAGGATTTTTGTAACCAATCTATTAGTGATGAATATTTTTCAAATAGATCCTAACTAATAAACATTATTCATATGTTGGATTCATCTTTTGAGTTAGATCAAAGTGAGATCGGTATTAAGGATTGTGGCAAATCGGATCTACAATATAAGGTGTGTGATCGTTACCATTTGTTTGTGTGATATAGTTATTTTATTACATTAATAATTAATTATATTAAAATATATGAATATACTACATATTTATGAAGATTTGTATAACTTATTGAGATCAATACCAAGTAACTATTCTAACCAAGTGGATCTATGATTTACATGACAAGTGATATGGTTATCATTGTGGTTATGATATTTGTGTAGATTTCATGATCATGATATGTGATGTATGGCTCACGTGTTATATGTGATGATTTAAAAAACGTGCGATTTATGTGTATATATGTATAACAAATCAAGATCTATGATCTATTTTCAAAAGCATGTTCAACATGTTAAAAGTGATTATTTTGTGATAAGTGATTATGAGGGCATGTTTACATGCATAATTGTATAAGTGATCTATATGTATTATAAGTGAAAATCGCCATACCAGATGCATTGGGTGGGATTTTGTGAAAGGTGGAAGCAGTGGCAGTATATCTACAATTCAATGGTGGCTTGTCCACATCAATGTTATCAGAGGCAGTTTATCTGCAAATCAATGTTGGCTTATCCAGAAACGATGTTTTGGATGGACGAGTTCTAGGGAACTCGATATTGGTGTGTAGTAGAGATAGGTGGGAAATTTTATAAAATGTGCATCCTTTTTAAAGTATGCATCGACATGTGCATGTATAGGTATCAGTATTAGAACTTGTGATTATTATGATGATTGATATGATGGGATTGATATTTTGATATGTTTGTGATTATATTTGTGTTGTTCTCACACTGGGCTTTTAAAGCTCACCCCTTTTTAATTCTAGCTTTTCAGATAATAATCGAGGTTAGGACAGGCTCGGCTTATGGGGGTGTTCTCGGTTATTTTCAGAAAAATATATTATTTTGGTACTTCATATTTTGGGGATGTGTTTTTATTACTGTGGACTTTTGCTTGGGATTTTCTTTTTGACTTTGGATTATTTTGATTTTGGATTTTTTTGCATGATTTAGGTTTTAAAATTATCATTTAAAAGATTGTGAAATTGAAAATTTATGATGGATTTTTCATAACTAAGTCAAACAAAGCCAAAAAGGGTGTTTTCAAAATTCAATACTTTGTTTCGAAACTCAAAAATATCTGCTCACAAAATTGATATTTTATGAGATACATATTAAATCTACGTTTCCAGTTCTATTTCATGATAGTTGCTCTCCAAAGTTGTTATTATCGTCCCTTGCTATTCCTTTGATCTTCCAATTGATTTTTGAATCCCAAACCATAATACTTTGATTTCCTATCATTCCCTAGTCAATTACCTTCATAAATCTCAAAGAAAAACACTCAAAAACTCCATATATTTCATCATCTTCTTCAATCGTGGGTTTTCCATATTTGCATCAAAACTCGTTTAATCTTCCATCAAAAGTAACCATTCATCTACCCATTAGTTTTTAATGATATTTAGACTTTAGAACTGAGTTTTTAGTTACTAAATTGCATGCATAGAGTCGTTAATAGTGAAATTTTGATTTTTGAGCAAAAACATGATTTTAAAGTGTCTTTGAATTAGTTTCAATGTGATTAAGAGGTTTCTAAACTTACTTTGAAGTTTTATTAAGAATTTCTAACGTTTTAATGAATTTTTGGAAAATTCCTTTAAAACATGTTGAAAAATGTTGATACCATGAATTATGTAGTTTTCTGTAGTTTAAAGGTCGGGAATTACCCGTAGGTGAAATATAAGATGAACGAAATTGGTTTTAGGTGAAAAGAATGAGTATAGATCGATATATTTGAATTTAAAGTTTGTTATGAGAAAGGTTTTGGGTACATGAGAACTTAGCTTAGGCTTGTGTTTTGGTTGGTTTAAGTGAATCCTTGGTTGCAATATGACTGCAGTTTTTGTATGATTATTGTGTGTGAAGCCTCGGATTCATTAAATCCTTCTACAAGTTAAAGAAAGAACAAGTTTGAGCTTTCAATTTTTCAGCAAAAGGATAAAGTGGTAAGTGTTTGGAGTAGCTACTCGTAGATATGGGTCATGTGTTGTTTGGGAATTTAATTGTAGCCTAAACCCTTACAATAAACTCTGAGTGTAAGTCTCATTGTATCTTTAATTATTTTGTGGTTTGTACACTTATATGAATATGAAATTGTGCATAGTGATGAGATGCTCAAACATGTGATATGTGGATATGGTAACTGTCATGAAAAGTGCAAATGTATACATGATATATATGTTATATGACAGTGATAGTGTTTTGCAAAAGATTCTAACATGCAATAATAGTGCATGGATAATCAATAAGGGACATGTGATTGTTTTTGGATATTTTGGCCTTGTATTCTTGAAACCATTGAATATAGTTGGCATGACATAGGATTGTGAGTACTCACCTATATGTACAATGATTTTGGGTATTGAGGCCCTGGGACATGATGGAGGGATAAGGACATGTGAGCTAACCTCCATTCAATGGGACATGTGAGGAGAAATAAGGAGAGCGTTAGCTATATGCCACACTTTTGGGACATGTTTGACTCTATGAGTCTATGTGGTGTGTTGGAGATCTGTGTAATCGATGAGTGATGATAGAGCTCACTTTATGTTTCATACCTCAAGTGCCAATTTATCATTATATGTGACTTGTGTGAAATGTGATTTATACTTGATTAAATATGTATGTCGCGTGTGAATATGATATACGAATTGTACAAGTATACACGTCGAATCAAGTAATAAAGTGATAAGTGAAATCATCTTTACAGTGATCGAATTAGGTATAGAAATGGTCAAGTTATGATAATGATTAATGTTATGGAAAAATTGAGTTAAGTATGTAGTGATAGATTAAAATAATAAGGATGATTGCGACTTAAAGATGGACTGATATAGGAAAATGCCAAGGCAAAGTAAGAGTAAAAATATGTGACGACAATGACGAGAATAATTACGTGAACAATATGCGAATGATTAAGTAAATAACCAAGGATGCTATGGAAAAGATACTGTGGCAATGGATAGAAGGTCTACAATGTTGATTTGGAAGGATGGGGGTTACTAGCAATCTGCCCTTACTTTTAGTAATGCCTTAGGATAATCATACTCAATCTACATTACTAAGAAGAGACCTAAAGTGACCTACATCTTTCGAGAGCAAAATCTCAAGCTACCTAGTCTGTGTCTAAAGGTCTTAGCACGATACCCTGCATTGTTGTGTCTTCTTTCTGTATGAACATTGCTCTATATCTAGAATCTACTACAAGTATCTGTCGAGTACTTGCTCATATCATTCAATTACAGTCCAACTAATCTAACCTTTTTTAGAATTAGATTTAGTTTTATAGGCATACTGCACATTAATCTATGTCTAAGGAATGTACTCATATACTTTGAAAATAAGAACAATTGAATGAAACAATAAATTAAATCAAACACATTTGTCAACTGTTAAAGAAAATAAATATTTCATCACGTAATCGCAACCCTATGAGATTTAGCTCATGATTTGACGATTAAAATCCATATTTGAAATAACTCCAAACATTATTTTGATCAATTCAATTTACAGAGAACATAATAAGAAATAATGGAAGAACTTAGGAAGATGGCTTTCTCCAAATTAATCCTCAATCCAGCAGCATAGTGTCCTATGATGGCTGAGAGGGACTGCCTTCGGTCTCCACTTTTTCATCTCTACTTAGCCATTACCCTCTATTATTGCCTCTAGATCTACATACTTAGGGCTTCATCCTTTCGGCTTTTTATAGGGTTTTTCTTCCTAGAATAGCTCTAACGGCCCATGATATCCTCTCCGCTTTTTTAGGCAGATTTTTCTAGTACAAGTAGAGTTGGGTTGAAATTTGTCTACAATGAGTGTTGATTCAGTCATCTTCCTAAATTTCCACAACTATCAAACCTTTTACCCCGTAAACCTTAACTCCTTTATTTCTTTCTCCAAACCCTGAACCTGCCAAAGCATCACACACAACCCTTCCACACAAAATTAAAAGTATCTAACATGTTAACACAATCCAACCACCTAATGCAAACAATAAAAATACTAAAAAAGTGTCCTAAAATTTCACTAAATGTAACCTAAGTACAAGCAATTAGCTAGGCCTAAAGGTATACAATATAACTCTTTTTGAGAGTTATCACACCCCTAAACTTGAGTTATTGGTTGTCCTTAAGCAAAATATGCTAGAATGCATGTATGCAGCAATATTGCCATTGCATGTACCAATCTTGTATTGTCAATCTATTTTAAGACCAATTTATACATCAGTTTTCATCCATCTTTCCTCGTTAAAACCTGTTCGAGTTTCAAAGTTTTGATTTAACAAAGGTAGTGTAGAAAATTTCTCCCTAAAAACAAGATTTTCTAAGTTTCATATATGTTCTGGTCATAACAAATATCTCCTAGCTTACTCAGTTCATTTGTTACACAAACTTAGGTCACTCCTACCCTAAGCATACTTGTACAAACTTACTTTTTTCTTAAAAAAAATAAAATGGATGTATATTAGGGGATTTAGCATGTTAAAAAATTCTTTGACTTGATAATCACAATGGAGCATACACAGAATTACCTAGTATTTAGTCATGTCATAATTTAAAAATAAATCACTCCTGAAGCTAAGGCTTTTGACTTAGAAGATGGATAGAGCAAACAACTACTTCCTTAGCTACTCAGCCCGTTACTACAGCGGAGTGCCCCTAGTTTATTTACTTGCTATTACACACACTTACTTAAACTTACATTTCTAATCAACAGCACGATGGAGCAAACAAAGTGGTGTTGACCTACTCGACAATTCTAAGAATTGGAGTGCTTACTATCCTTTAGTTAATATTGTTAAGGCAAAATGACTGAATTTGGCTTCAAAAGTCCCTACGTTCCTTAGAAGATACTCACTACAACTCAAAAAAATTGAGTATAGAATATCTCATTTTTAGAAATTAATTTTCAATCAACCAATCCTAACCTAACTTCACCTAATCCACTGTCACATGTTCTAGGTGTATTGAATAATATAACCTCATCATCGAACATCACAAGTACAGATTGTACTCCTTATAGGCAAATAGTACGTAATAGTTACATTGCTGTGGAAAAACAGATTCAACTAAACTAAAACAACCATACATATTATTTATAAAATACAGCCTAAATGTGCAACACACCCCTAAACCTAAAGGATGCATTATCCTCAATGCATGACTAGATATATATGAGAACAACCAAAAGAGAAATTTTTAGAAAAAATGTCATGGAAAAAGAAAAGTGAAATGCAAAATTCATGAAAGAGATAAAAAAATGGACAAGCACATACATACTTCATTCTTTCCGACGAGTGGACTTTTGGGCACTAAATTTGTATCGCCACTTCCTCTTTTTGGGGGTCATTTCATCCCTTTCCTTGTTAGTTTGCATGGGTTCATCATCAAACGATCAATGTCACGGTCTTGTGCAATTACAGGCACTGGTGGCAAAGGTGGAAGAGGTTGCTTACCCTTGGTGGTTGTGGCAGTGGTGGCAATGATGGTAGTATCATCCTTTTCTCCTTATTCCTCCTTCTTAGAATTTAGAGATGCCATCATTTCAGATTATTTAGCAGTAGTTTGATTAGGTGCGGGGACAATGGGTTGAGTGGGTGCTTTAGCAGCAAATAGAGTGTGCTCCTTGGCAGCACTAGCAAATGGGAGCAAAGTGGCGGGAAGATAGGAAATTTTAGCATTGGCTTCGTAAAATTCTTTTGTAGGGATTTCCTTAGAGCCAAATCCATACTCCTCATATAAGCCCAATACTCAGCATGCTATTATTGGGCCTGTACAATCTCCTTAACCAAGTGAAACTGCTGGATTTCAAAAAGCGACATCCTCTGCTCTAACTACTTCAAGGAATGCAATATTTGTTGTTCAAAGGAGCTACGAGAAACTTGAGGTGCTATCATGGGAGTAAGCGTAGCAAAGGAAGTGGTGGCATGGCTATGTTGGTTTGCTCTGGCAGCATCAGTGCCTTGGATCTTGGAAAAGATGGTATTGGTCAATCCACCTTTGTTAAGGGTGATATCTTCCTCCGTATTGAGAGGGACTTGGGCAGTTCGACATAGGGCGGTAATAAGTGGGGGGAAATTTAAACTATCCGCATTCCCTATGTACTTCTTCAAATATGATCTTCCTAAAATTAATCTTTCTTCCTTTTATAATAGAGTGTAGCAAAAGCATTCTCTGTGTCAAAATAATTGTGTTGTGCATCGATAGCATAAGTCAGCTTCTTAGAAAATTATACCAAATTTTCCCAAAGGCTTCAACAAAGCCTTCTCAATAGTATAACATTCCTGATTGGAAACAGTCCATCATATTCCCTCAATACATAAATCCTTCAATACTTGGTTTAAACTCTCACCAGTGATACTTTCAGCAAACGACTCATCTTGGATCCCTACATGACCTAACTGAGCATTAAATGGTCTTCATCAATGGGAACGAAATTACCTTTTACATAAGTAAAATAGGAATCTTGAGACTTGATGTTGGCATAAAATTCCCAAACAATTTTCCATAGAACATTTTCGGGGTACAAACAAAAATTATTCCACCCATGTTTTTCCACTATGGAGGACACATGCTCATCATATCCCATGTGTGGTTCATTTTTAAACAAGAACCGTTGCTTAAAATAGAAAGGCCACTTCACGATGTTTCTGTTATATCTCATGGCTGCAGCGGCATTAAAGAATGTCTTTGGCTGAGTAGCACTAGCCCTCGATGATTCAACAGTTTAAGAGGCAGCTTTGATGCTAGCCATTAGAGAAAAATGGATGAAATTTTAGAGTATGTAGTGAAAAAAAAAGGAGAGATTGAAGAGAAAAAGTAATAAAAATGAAAAAATTAAAAGAAACTTAAGAGACGTGAACGGTTGAGAAGAGGGAATTAAGGGGACAGTGATGACAGTTCAACCAAAGTGAAACGTGTTAAGGAAGTTGTATGATGTAGAGGAGGAAATCAGAAAATTAAGAGGACTTTAGGAGGGAAAAATGTGAAGTGCCCTAATCCCGAAAATTCTAACTTCCCTTCTATGGGTTCGCCCAATAACAAAATTGGCCCAACTAAAAACATCTCTCCCCTTGGACTTATCTGCCTAGTCAACCTCACATCGTCCACTACCCAGTTCGTCACAATGCTACGATAAACTCCTCCTAATATCGCCACTGCTCAATCAACATTTTCTTATCATACCTCTAAAAATCGTAGAAAATTTTTCAAAAATAAAAACAAAAATGAGAACAATACTGAATAATTTCTAAAAATAAAATAGTAAAGTAATTAAAGAAAAAAAAGATGAAAGAAATTGTTATCTCAAACATCTCAGAGATCAATGGAATGCTTGTCTCGATCCACATGGGCACCCAATAGTGTTTTAAGCATTGCATATTAACCTTAAATGTGACCCCAGTTTTCAAGTCTTTGATATTAACAAGTCCATGAGGATACACTTGGTCTACTTCAAAAGGACCTGACCAGTGAGACTTTAATTTACTCGAAAACAATTTGATCCTAGAGTTAAATAACAACACCTGTTGTTTGGGTTCAAATTGTCATTGCATGATTCTTTTATTGTGCCAACACTTGGTCTTTTCCTTGTACATGTTAGCATTCTCATATGCTTGTGCTCAGAACTCATTTATTTCATTCAATTCTAACAACCTTTTATGGCCAGTAGTGACCCAATCCATGTTCAGCTTCTTAATAGCCCAAAATGCTTTGTGCTCAAGTTCAACAGGAAAGTGACATGGCTTACCAGGGACAAGCTTAAAAGGTGACATCCCCAATAGAGTTTTGTATGTGGTACGCTACGGCTAAAAAGATTCATCGAACTTAGTAGACCAGTCCTTATGATTAGGATTCACCACTTTTTTTTGTAAAAAAAAATAATTTCTCTGTTCAAAATTTCAACTTGTCCATTTGTTTAGGGGTGATATGCCGTGGCAATCTTATGTTTCATCCCATACTGATGCAAAGCATTGGCTACCACCTTGCAGTCAAAATGAGACCCCTCATAACTAATAATGGCTATAGGTGTACCAAATCTTGTAAAAATGTTCTTGTGTAAAAACTTCATTACAACCTTGCATCATTACTAGGAAGAGCAACATCCTCGACCCACTTAGAGACATAGTCCACTGCTAACAGTATGTACACCTTGCCCACTGACATTGGAAATGGACCCATAAAGTCTATCCCCCAAACATCAAACAACTCAATCTCCAAAATACTTTGCAATGGCATTTCGTGTCTCCTAGATAGATTCCTTGTTCTCTGACAACGGTTGCATGAATGATAGAATTCATGAGCATCGTTGAACAAACTTGGCAAATAAAATCTTGACTGAAGTACTTTGGCTACAGTCCTCATTCTTCCAAAATGTCCTCCGTATGGACTTGAATGACAATGCTGTAGAATGCTATGTATTTCATCATCAAGGAAACATTTCCTAATTATTTGATCAACACAATGTTTAAACAAGAAATATTCATCCCAAATAGTAGTGCTTGGAATCATGAAGAAATTTCTATCTTCTCTGACTGTTAAGATCGAGTGGCAACACACCACTTACTAAATAGTTCACTATGTCGACATACCAAGGGAATGCCGAGGAAACTAACAACTGTTCATTTGGAAATTCTTCTTTAATAAGTGTATCATGACTACCTTCACTTCTAGATTCTATCCTTGACAAGTGATCAACCACTTGTTTCTTAGTCCCTTTGCAATCTTTAATTTCTAAGTCAAACTCCTATAGCAATAATATCCACCTAATCAACGTCAGCTTAGCATCTTTTTTGTTCATTAGATACTTAATAGTTGAGTGGTTTATGTACACTATGACCTTTATACCAACTAGATACGAATGAAACTTATCAAATGCAAACACCACATCCAATAATTCCTTTTTATTTGTGGTGTAGTTAAGTTGCACTTCCGATAAGTTGCCTACAATATTTTGTATTTTCTTTGCCCTAACATGGCTCCTACAACATAATTGTTGGCTTCACACATGAGTTCAAAAGGTAGTGTCCAATTCAGAACTATTACAATCGGTGCTGCTATAAGTTTTTTCTTCAACTTTTAAAAGGCTACCAAACACTGTTCATCAGAATTGAAAGGTCTATTTTTCTCTAACAAAGTGAACATAGGTTTAGATATCTTTGAAAAATGCTTAATGAATCTTTTATTAAAACCTGCATTACCTAAAAAAACTTCTAATACGCTTGACACTAGTTAGAGGTGGCAATTTTTCTATCACTTCAATTTTTGCTCTGTCCACTTCAATTCCTCTATGTGATATCCTATGCCCCAAGACAATTCCTTCATGAACCATAAAGTGGCATTTCTCACAATTTAAAACAAGAGTCATTTCTTCGCAATGACATAGAACTAATTACAAAATTTTCAAACAATCCTCAAAATCATTCCTGAACACAGAAAAATTGTCCATGAAGGCTTCAAGAAAATTTTCCACCATGTTCGATAATATGGCCATCATACAACATTGAAAAGTTGTCGAGGCATTACATAACCCAAACGACATCCGTCTGAAAGCAAAAGTGTCATATGGACATGTGAAAGTTGTCTTCTCTTGGTTATTGGTGGCTATGGCAATCTGATTATATCATGAATAACCATCCAAGAAACAATAGGAAGCTTTCCCAACTAACCTATCCAACATCTGATCAATGAATGGTAGGGGAAAATGGTATTTCCTTGTTACCTTGTTAAGTGTGTGGTAATCTATACATGCTCTCCATCCCATGATAGTGTGAGTTGGTATGAGCTCATTGTTGTCATTACTAACCATTGTGACCCCTCCTTTCTTGGGTATACATTGCACAGGACTCACCCATGAGCTGTCTGAAATCGGGTAAATGATGCCAGCGTCAAGCCACTTAATAATCTCTTTCTTGACAACTTTTTTCATGATTGGATTTAGTCTTCGCTGCTATTCAATGGAATTTCTAGGGCAATCCTCCAACAAATCTTATGCATGTAGAATGCAAGGATAATTTCCTTTATACTAGCCAGGGCCTATCATATTGCCCTTTCGAAGAACTTCTAACAACCTTACCTCTTGCTCGGGTGTTAGTTTCGTAAAAATTACTACCAACAAAGTATTATTGTCGCCCAGATATGCATTCTTCAAACGTTGCGGTAAAGGTTTTAATTCTAGTGTAGGAGGTTCTTCTATAGAAGGTCTAGGAGGATTGAAAGGTCGATTTGACAAATCCAAAGGTTCAAACCTCTTTCCTAGTCTATCCATTATTTGCTTTTTAATAGCCTATTTTTGGTCTAACCAGAATAGTAGTTTTGGGACCACAAATCCTATGTAAAAAAATTATTTTATAATTATTTTTAATGTTTACATCATGATGAAATTATTGTGTGAAAATTTCGTAAATAAATTTTATCGTTTAGTTGGTCAATTTGATAAAAAGGACTAAATCGCGTAAAGTGCAAAAGTGATGTTCTATTAGCTAAAGGTGTCTAATAGCTATAGAACCTTAAAGTTAAGGTCCTTATGTTGTAATTAGACCATTTAATTGAGAGTGTAAAAATATGGACAAGAATTAAGTGATTTATATGTTTATTAATTAAGGTTAAAAATTAATTTGGTAAATTAAGTTAAAACAAAATGAAACCATCACCTAATATCATCGTCTTCAACCAGTTCTAAAGAGAAAGAAACCATTCTTTTAGGTTTTACATCTGGCCTTGGTTAAATTTCTAATTAAGGTACGATTTTTATCCCGTTTTTAATATTTCTATGTTTTTGTGATCATTACAACTAGTACTAGCTAGACCAGGGACTAATTTGTAGAATTGCTAAAGATTTTTAATGATTCCATTGATGAATAAGCATGTATTTTGAAGTTTCTTGATATAATATGAATGTTTTTTAATACATATACAAGTTTTGTTAAGTGGTTTTTACTGAAAATGCAAATTAGGGATCGAATTGAGAAATGTGTAAAGTTAGTGGTTAAAATGTGAAATAAATGAGAAATATGTGCTAATATGACTACTAGAGAAATTTTTCTAGTGTGGGTGGTGGCTAAATTACATGAATTTGTGATTTTATTAAATAAGGACTAAATTGTAAAAATGTGAAAGTTTAGGGGTAAAAGTGTAAATGTGCCTTAAATGGTGTTTTTGGACTAAGTTGAATGAATAGATGATTAAATAAGTTAATTTTGAATATATTTAGATCGAGAAAAGTGAAATACGGACTTGGATTGGGGAAAAGATAAAGTTATCGACTAATCAATTAGATTCACCATTTTAACATCTGAGGTATGTTCGTATGCTATAATTTCATTACAAATGCATTTTATATGCTATGATATAGCATGAATTGTGATTCTATGATTATAGACAAGTTCGAAAAGGATTTGACGATGATTCAACGTTGAAATCCCGTTTGAACCTTAGGAATGGTTTAGGATGCTAGTGACATGTCATTAGATATACTTTATGTGCGAGACATAATGATTTGGCTTCAGGCCATGCATATCAATTGAATTGGCTTTGGGCCATGATATCAGAATTTCAGATAAGTTACCTTGATTTGACTTCGGGCCATGGTATAGGTACTTATCAAGTGATACCTTGAGTATCCGACTTATATTTCGAATGGTTAAATGTGTAAATGAAGGATGTAGTCAAGTATGAGATTGGTACAAGATGGTACAGGTACGTGCAGAAATGAATTGAGTATTGAAACTACAGAATTAATGAGTTCCTTGGTAAGTTATGTAAATTATCATTTGATAGCTTTGAGATCTAATAGAATTGTTGTATATTGTTTTCTATTATTTGAATAATTAATGAATGGTGATATTTTCTCATTGTTAATATACGAACTTATTAAGCTTTATAGCTTAATTTGTGTATTTTTTGTGTTTTATTTGATACCGAAGCTAGCTCAAACTCGGGGATCGTCGGAGATCGTTTCATACTACCACCTATCATTTGGTACCTTTGAACTTTGGTATTAAAGTATATCGCAGGTATAGGCATTTTTGAGTAATTTTGATTATGAATTGCTAACGATTTTGGTCAATTGTAATGACTTGTCAATGTATATGTTTTGGTTTGTAAATATAGCCATGAGATTTGGATTAATTTGGTGAAGTTGGTTATGTTCTTATATGTGCATATATATTGATGTTTAAGTTCAAGGATGTATATAGGAATGGCTTATATTATGAGAATTGTGGTCATTGTTGACAATAGGTATTACGAATGCTAAATTGATGATTTGTGGAAGTTGGCATGCTTGTGAAATTAGACCTAATAATGCATAATTGTTAATGGTCATTTTCTTGATTTTGGAAGATAAGGTTTGGTATAACTCTGAATGGTATGATATGAAAACTATGTTTGGTATTGATTGGTGTTTGATATAGTATAAGTCATGCTTGATTGGGTATTGAATTACATGCCTATTGATGCTATGTTATGTACCATATGAGTTGTGTAGGTAAGCTTTAATGTGGGTGGCAGATTGGCTTGGTAAATAGCCTATTTTTGTCCACACGGGCAGAGACATGGGCTTGTGTATTAGTCGTGTGTGACACATGGTCATGTTGTACTGCCGTGTGTCCCATGGTGTTGAAATTGAAGTGAAGTTAGTATGCTCCACAAGGTCTCATACAACGGCATGTGATCAACCGTGTGGTACAAGTCAGTATAACCCCAGTTGGCACACGACCTAGCACACGGGTGTGTGACTTGGCCGTGTTGCATAAGTCAGTATACCTTACAGGTTTGACACGGCCTAGCACACAACCTAGCACACGGGAGTGTGTGGCCACTTCGAAGGGCACACGTGTAACACCCCAAACCCGGTCAACACACCACAACTGAATCTGGCATGCTACTGGGTGAAGTAGTTTGAATAAACAAGTTTCTCGGTTTATTTTTTTTTTACTGAAAACCCTTTTATCAATCTTAAAGTTTAGAAAAAAAAACCTTATATAAAGTGATGTTGAAAATTTAAGTTTGAAATCAACTTCATTAATTTTGTCATTACTTTGTGAATAATGTCACCCAATGGTAACATTGTAAAAACCCGATACATAGTATAGTTTTGTAAATCCCATTTTAATTTCAGTTATTTAAGCAAATCAGGTTATTAAACATATGCAGGAAATTTTTAAAAAAAAAAACCCAAACTAATACTTAGCGGCCTTATTACAAACCAAAACCAAGTTTAGGTAAATAGATAAAATTGAAATAGTAACTAAAAGAAATCAAAACCCAAACGAGCATGCATGGCCGCCTCGAGCCTTCCTGGCTCCATATCCGTAATCTACGTCTCATCTGCAAAATATAAGGGAAGGGGTGAGTCGCCAAGACTCAATGTATAAATACCCAACCCGATAGTGCAAGCACTTACACAAATCATCAGTAAAACATGCAAATCATGCAACCCCATAACCTAACCATCCAATCTCCTTTATCTACCCCGTGTGGTCAAAACCACTGGTGGTCAAAACCACTGGTGACCGTAGTCACAAATATATAACGGTGTGGTCAAAACCATTGATGACTGAAGTCACAAATCAAGTGATGGGGCCAACCCATCGTGTGGTCAAAACCACTGATGATAGTCCCATAATCAACATGTGGGGCCAACCCACTGTGGTACCAAACTAATGGGACGAGTCACAATATTCATATGTGGTCAAAACCACTGGTGGTCAAAACCACTAAGACTTAGTCACAAAATATAATATCAAGACGGGGCCAACCCGTCGTGTGGTCAAAACCACTGGCGACAGTCCAAATATCTCTCTCCCCTCCTCTCAACAATCCCACCATCATGTCCATATCAATCATGGCAAAATAACATATAATGATGCAAATAACACATGGCATACATTTAATAGTGACATGATAGCATATATCGAGATTTATAATCAGGGGACTTACCCGGAGTCCATGCTCATGCCCACTAGGCATAACTACTGATTTTAATGGCTATAACAGAAACACAATAAACATGTCAAACCAACAAAGTGTGTAAGCGTTACACACCTAATTATTTGTAGATCTAAACGAAGTCCCAAAACGTTAGCCTTCACTCCACCCTACAATAGGCCAACACAGTTTTTAAGTTTAAAGCCATTCGGCTAAACACCATAATCTCGAAGATGCGTCACACAAAGGCACACTCACCATGATGCCGATTTGGTTTCCAACCAAATCCCAAAACTACATGAAAGATCTCCCTTACAATCTGCCAAGCCCTTAATTGGCAGCCAGATCTTAAAATCCACTGTATTTGGCTACTTCCCCCCTCCTACAATCGGTCTTAAACACATCATTAGAAATCTAAAGGCCATTCGGCCATAACAGGAATCTCTAAACCAAAAGAGTTTGACACATCCTTACCTTAGTCGATAGATTCGGCCACCAATCACCAAAATATCGCTACACCCTAGTGATCTTAGAGGTTTCGGCTATCAACATAAACAAGGATGGAGTTTAGTATACGGATCTTTAATAGAGGGGAGGATAGAGGGGAAATCACTTGCCAAGGGGTTCGGCTTGCCTCAAAAAGAAGAAGATAGATTTGGTCAAGGAGAAGAAAACGCAAGAGATCTTTTCGGCTTTTGCCAAGATTCACCCTAGCACCATACCAAGGTTTGAGGTTCGATTTTAAGAACCATGGAAGAGATGGGTTGCGGCACTTAGAATACTGAAGAAAAATGCAAGAAGAGAGGATTTTATGAGTAGAGTATTCGGCCAATCACTAGAGAAAAGAGAAGAAGAAGAAAACTCAACAAAGTTTTGGCTTTGAAGATGTTAGAGATGAAGAAGAAAAAGGGAATGGGAATGAGGAGGATCCGTCAAAGGGGAATGAAAGAACTTTCGGCACAAGGGGTTTGAGAGAAAGAAAAGATGCAAATGAGGTTTCGGCTTGACCCAAAACAAAAAAGAAAGGAACCTCTCTCTCAACTAGCCGAAATGCTCCCCAAATTCACTAAGAACATTTGGCACACCCTTTCGCTAACCCAGCCGATTGCACTCCTCCTCCCCACAGTCCAACTTTCCACCAACACTTCAAGACTCCCACTCATAGCCGTCCCCCTCATCCGTCCTTGAATTCCTTTCATCCACTCATTCAAACAAGTTTGAATGAGTCCTATACCTATCACTTAAAGTTAGCCTAATCCATATCCCTCCAACAGAGTCCTACCTTAGCACACCTCTTCCTTGCTCTTGGCGTGAAAAAGAATAAGAAGAAAGGGATTTTTGCTGCTCGAACCTAAGCTTCCTTCTTTGCATGTAGCGTCACTGCTTAAGGCCTTAAGTGGCACCTCATTGCCACTTTATCAAGGCAATTCCTTGTGTCTAAATCCCTCCATAATTTCTTTTAACCCCTAACTTTCTTAGCTTCCTCTTCCTAGGCACCAAAACAAAAATTTTGGCCATGACTCAGGCCTAACCCGAGGTTATGACTGGACCCCAAAACATGCAAAACTAGCACAGCAGACATACCGTCACATGCAAACACATGCAAAATATAGAGACCCCATTTTAAGGATGTTACAATTCTACCCCCCTTAAAAATAATTTCGACCTAGAAATTACCTGGTCAGAAGAATTGAGGGTATTTCTGCCGTATCACATCCTCTGGTTCCCACGTGGCCTCCCCCGTACCATGGTTCCGCCATAGCACTTTCACCAAGGGAACTGACTTCCTACGCAAGACCTTGACATCCCGATCCAAAATCTGTACCGGTTCCTCTTTGAAAGACAAGTTCGAGCTCACCTCAATTTTTGCAACCGGCACAACGTGTGACGGATCTGATCGATAGTAAGCATCGAAACATGAAAGACGTCATGAATCTAACTTAACTTTGCTGGCAACTCGAGCTGATAAGCTACCAGTCCTACTCGCCTCAACACCGTGTATGGCCCGATAAACCTAGGGCTTAGCTTCCCTTTTTGCCCAAATCTCAGCACTTTCTTCCATGGCGATACCTTTAGAAAAACCTTATCACCCACTGCAAACTCTATATCCCTGAACTTAAGATCGGCAGAGACTTTTGCCTGTCCAACGCTTCCTTAAGACGAGCCCGAATCACCTTAACCGTATCCTCAGTTTCTGCCACCAACTCCGGACCTAATATCTACCGTTCACCCAACTCTGTCCAACAGGTGGGAGTACAACATTTTGTCCATATAGTGCCTCATATGGTGCCATCTGGATACTCTCTTGATAACTATTGTTATAAGCAAATTCTGCCAATGGTAGATACTCCTCCCAACTACCACTGAAATCCAGAACACAGCCCCTTAGCATATCCTCTAAAATCTGAATTACTCTTTCAGACTGTCCATCGGATTATGGGTGAAAAGCTGTGCTGAAATCCAACCTCATTCCCAAAGCCTGATGCAAAGCTCTCCAAAACCTCGATGTGAACCTCGAATCCCTATCTGAGATAATTGACACTGGCACACCATGCAACCTTACTATCTCGGCCACATACAACTTAGCTAACTTCTGAAGCGGATAATCAACCCTCACTAGTATGAAATGAGCTGAATTAGTCAAACGGTCCACAATCACCCAGACTGAGTCCTTCTTGCTAGGCATAAGGGGTAGCCCACTGACAAAGTCCATGGTAATCCTTTCCCATTTCCACTAAGGAATCTTCACTGGCTGAAGTAAACCTGACGGCAGCTGATGTTCAGTTTTGACCTGCTGACACATCAGACACTTACCCACAAACTCAATCACTTCCCGATTCAACCCTGGCCACCAAAATTATTTTTACAAATCCCGATACATCTTGCTACCTTCAAGATGCATAGCGTATGGACTGCTATGTGCATCCTAAAGAATCCTTTGCCTCAACTCGACGTCCATTGGCATACAAGCTCTTCCTTGAAAACACAACACTCCATCGTGAGTCAAGCTGTAACCTTTCAACCCATTACTCTGAACTTGCAACCTCCGAGCATTCAGGCCCTCATCCACTAACTGTTTCTCTTTAATCTGCTCTATCCAAGTCAACTTTACTTGCAATTCCGCCAACAAACTCCCATCGCCATACAAACTAAGGTGAGCAAACATCACTCGCAGGTCTGCGACCACCTTACGGCTCAACGCATCAGCTACTACGTTAGCCTTACCCGGATGGTACTCAATCGAGCAATCATAGTCCTTCAACAACTCAATCCACCTTCGCTGTCTTAAATTTAAATCCTTCTGTGTCAACAGATACTTCAGACTCTTGTGATCCGTATAGACTACCGACTTCTCTCCGTATAAATAGTGTCTCCATATTTTCAGGGTGAACACCAGTGCAGCCAACTCGATCATGTGTCGGATAGTTAACCTCATGCGATCTCAGTTGTCGAGACGCATACGCCACCACTTTCCCTTCCTGCATCAGCACACATTGCAAGCCAGTATGTGATGCATCACAGTAGACCGTGAATACCTTTCCTACCTCAGGCTGTACCAGAACCGGAGCTTCCGTCAAAATTTTCCTCAACTTGTCAAAACTTTCCAGTTGTTTCTCCAACCACACAAATGAAACTCCTTTCCTTAATAACTTGGTCAATGGCGCCGCGATCAGAGAAAATCCTTCCACAAATCTCCAGTAATACCCCGCCAGACCTAGAAAACTCCGAATTTCTGCAATCGACCTAGGCACTTTCCAATCCAACACCACCTCAATCTTGCGAGGGTCCACTCTAATCCCTTCAGTGGACACTACGTGACCTAAGAAAGTCACTTCCCTAAGCCAGAATTCGCATTTGCTAAATTTGGCAAATAGCTGCTTTTCCCTTAGAATTTGCAAAACCACCCGCAGGTGCGTATCATGGTCCTCCTTAGTCCTTGAGGACACCAATATGTTGTCTATAAATACTACGACAAACTGGTCCAATCATCTTTGAAACACCCGATTCATCAAGTCCATGAATCTTTGGGTGCATTGGTTAACCCGAATGGCATCACCAAAACTCGTAATGCCCATCGAGTACTGTAATGCCATCTTATGAACATCACCTTCTTCACTTTGAGTTGATGGTACCCGACCGAGATTTATCTTTGAGAAAACCGATGCACCCTTAAGTTAATCAAACAAGTCGTCAATCACGGCAATGAATACTTATTTTGATCGTCAACTTGTTCAGCTGGCGTAGTCTATACACATCCACATTGTGCCATCTTTTTTCTTAACAAAGAGCACAGGTGCTCCCCAAGGAGATATACTTGGTCGAATGAAACCTCAGCCCAACAACTCCTGGATTTGGGCCTTCAACTCCACCAATTCCTTTGGCACCATTCTATACGGGGCTATAGATACCGGCGCCGTTCTGGGTAATAGGTCTATACCGAATTCAACTTCCCTATCTGGAGGCAGACCCGAAAGTTCTTCTGGGAACACATCCGTAAATTCCCCTACAGTTCAGACACTCTCCATAGTTACATCATTGGCTCCCAAAGCACAAACATGCACCATGAATGCCTTACAGCCCTTTCTTACCATTTTCTCCGCCTTCAGTGCAGAGAGACCACATTAGATAAGTAGTCCCTTCTATTACCTATCATCACCACCTCCCTACCTTCCATCGTCCTCAATACCATGTGCTTGGCCGCGCAATCCAAACTGGCCTGGTACTTCACCAACCAATCCATCTCGAGAATCAAATCGAACTCCCCAAACGGTAGTTCCATCAAATCAGCCAAAAACATGACCCCCTGAAGTTCTAGGGGAACATCCTATATAGTTTACTTACTTCTACAGAGTGACCTAAAGGGCTTATCACAGTCATCTTCCTAGAAGTAATCTCAGAGTTTAAGTTCATAGTTTCCACTATGCTACTGGCTACATATGAGTGCGTTGAACCCACATCTATCAAAACATTATAAGGTAGTCCAAAGATTAAGAACGTATCGGTTATGACGTCTCGGTCACCCTCCTCTCGATGCCTCACTGCATAGACTAATCTAGGCTGTCTCACCTCTGTTCCATCTGCACCTCTGCCTGGTGCTACCCGGCCTCTGCCAGAGCCATTACCTCCCCTAGCAGCACCATGGCCCCTCTGTGGCTGCTAACCATCCCTCCTATTTCGAGTGCGATTCGATCCCAGATCGCAACCTAGCTGACCTCTGTGGACAATCCCTCACTCGGTGCCCCATCGATCCACACTCAAAGCATCTCCTATTTCCAATCCAACATTCTCCCGTGTGAGACTTTCCACATCGAGCACATCGTGGCGCCATCGAGTATCGCAAGTAGTAGGCGAAGTGACTTGATTCGGCCCACTATATCTACCCTATTTCTGTTGATTCTCAGACCTAGATGATTTGGAATTCCTCTTATTCTAACACTTGTCCTAATTCCGTCTAACCGACTGTTTCACTTCCTCCGTAACTTTGGCCTTTTCCACTAAGATCACAAACTCTCTCTCCGCTGTGGAGTAATCAGTAACCTTAGATCATCCCTTAATTCATTTTCGAATCTGACATATCGCTCATGCTTCGTAGCTATAATGCCCCGAGTATATCGACTTAACCTTAAGAATTCTACCTCGTACTCCGATACGGACTTACTCCCTTGAACCAGCCTCAGAAACGCCTTCCTCTGCGCATCAATATAACTTGTCCCAACATACTTCTTCCGATAAGGCGCCTTGAAATAATCCCAAGTGAGATCATCGTCAGTAGCACCATCCCGAACCGTGAGCCACCATCGGTATGACTCATCTTGGAGAAGCGACACTACTCCCTTTAGTTTCTCCTACCACGATCTAAATCATCCATGATTCGATTCGTCGCCTCCAACCAATACTCAACAGTTGTATTGGTGCCACACTAGATACACCTCGGAATACCTCACTCCATTGGCTCGAGTCACTCAGATATGAATTTCTGAGCTCCCGTACCTCCATCTGCTCCAGCCACTCTCTTAACACTCGCAGCATCACCTGCGACACTGCATCTTCCCCCGTTTGATCTTGATACTCTACACCAGCAGCTGGTGGTGGTGGTATCTCATTCTCGGACCCTTGACCAGACCTAACGGGTTCGATATGGTCATTTCACCTCTACCGCATCCTCGCACATTACGACCACGTCCCCTAGTACTCATGTCTATAATCACGATTTATCTGCTTAAAGAAATTTTTATGAATTAGCTTTTGTTCCACTGATTACCAATGAATAAGTTTTATGTAAAGAAATTTGTTAGTGGTTCTTTCGATCATCACAAAGTTTTCATTTCAATTTCCTACCCTAATACAGTGAATCACATTTACTCATCAACAACCTCCTCCACCCATACTCCACCTGTAGGGGTATTCTCGTCATTTCACTACCCGGGGGTATTTTTATAATTTAACCTATCGGGGTATTTTAGTAATAAATAATGGTTAATTCGAAAACCTTTACAAATCGTAGGTATTTCAAAAATTCTAGAAATAGGGGCTATTTTCGTAATTTCATAAACTGGGGTATTTTTGTAATTTTCCCAAAATATGGTTCCAAGTGATTCTACAAAATAAGGGTATTTTGAAAATTTTCAATTCGGGGGTACTTCGGCAATTTCCATACTGAAGGTATTTTGGTAATTTTACAAGTTAGGGGTAATCTGGTCATTTTTCAAATCAGGGGTATTTTGGTCATTTTCAAATCAAGGGTATTTCGGTCATTTTCAAATCAAGGGTATTTTGGTCATTATTAAATCAAGGTGGCCGGTCCCTTTCAGGTTTTAGTTATTGAATTTAGCCTGTGAATAAGTTGTCTTAGTTAGGGCGAACCATCACTACGCACTAGGTAGGATTCAAGTGAAGAGGAGGTGAGTCACTAGGACTGGTTAAATACCAAGCTCCCCCCGAATCCATTCCTAGACATGCGCCCAACAGTTGCAACACCCTTAACTTAGCGACGTACTCACAAGTTTGTTTAGTGGATCTTTAAGTCTTATGTAATTTGTATTGGAGTAAGCTATTCATAGGGTTCAATAACTCCTATTCTACTAATCTACGATCCCGAATTACCCATTTCCCCCACATATAATTCACGCAATAGTTAGGGATACTTACCTGGGCGGATTGGTGCCGGAGACTCGGTGCCATGCTGTTCAACCCATGTACCTTTTCCACAAAACTTTTCAAAACCCTACTTTAAAACATTTTGGGCATCGAGCCAAGCTTTTAAACTTGGCTCTGATACCAAAATTATAACACCCCAAACCCGGTCAACACACCACAATCGAATCTAGCATGCTATGGGGTGAAATAGTTTGAATAAACAAGTTTCTCGGTTTATTTTTTTTACTGAAAACCCTTTTATCGATCTTAAAGTTTAGAAAAAAAACCTTATATAAAGTGATGTTGAAAATTTAAGTTTGAAATCAACTTCATTAATTTTGTCATTACTTTGTGAATAATGTCACCCGATGGTAACGTTGTAAAAACCCGATACAGAGTACAATTTTGTAAATCCCATTTTAATTTCAGTTATTTAAGCAAATCAGGTTATTAAACATATGCAGGAAATTAAAAAAAAAAAAAACCCAAACTAATACTTAGCGGCCTTATTACAAACCAAAACAAACTTTAGGTAAATAGATAAAATTAAAATAGTAACTAAAAGAAATCAAAACCCAAACGAGCATGCATGGCCGCCTCGAGTCCTTCCCGGCTCCATATTCGCAATCTACGCCTCATCTACAAAATATAAGGGAATGGGTGAGTCACCAAGATTCGGTGTATAAATTCCCAACCCGATAGTGCAAGCACTTACACAAATCATCAGTAAAACATGCAAATCATGCAACCCCATAACCTAAACATCCAATCTCCTTTATCTACCCCATGTGGTCAAAACCACTTGTGGTCAAAACCACTAGTGGTTAGAGTCACAAATATATAACGGTGTGGTCAAAACCATCGATGACCAAGTCACAAATCAAGTGATGATGAGGCCAACCACTAATGACAATCCCGTAATCAACATGTGGGCCAACTCACTGTGGTACCAAACCACCGGGACGAGTCACAATATTCATATGTGGTCAAAACCACCGTGGTCAAAACCACGGGAGTTAGTCACAAAATATAATATCAAGGCAGGGCCAACCCATCGTGTGGTCAAAACAATGGTGTGATACCAAATATCTCTTCCCCCTCCTCTCAACAATCCCACCATCATGTCCATATCAATCATGGCATAATAATATATAATGATGCAAATAACACATGGCATACATTTAACAGTGACATGATAGCATATACCGAGATTTATAATCAGAGAACTTATAGCATATACCGAGATTTATAATCAGAGAACTTACCCGGAGTCCATGCTTATGCCCACTAGGCATAACTACTGATTTTAATGGCTATAATAGAAACACAATAAACATGTCAAACCAACAAAGTGTGTAAGCGTTACACACCTGACTATTTGTAGATCTAAACGAAGTCCCAAAACGTTAGCCTTCACTCTACCCTACAATAGGCTAACACAGAGTTTTTAAGTTTAAAACCATTCGGCTAAACACCATAATCTCGAAGATGCGTCACGCAAAGGCACACTCACCTTGATGCCGATTTGGTTTCCAACCAAATCTCAAAATTACACGAAAGATCTCCCTTACAATCGGCCAAGCCCTTAATTGGTAACTAGATCTTAAAATCCACTGTATTTGGCTACTTCCCCCTCCTACAATCGATCTTAAATACATCATTAGAAATCTAAAGGCCATTCGGCCATAACAGGAATCTCAAAACCAAAAGAGTTTGACACATCCTTACCTTAGTTGACAGAATCGGCCACCAATCACCAAAATATCAGCACACCCTAGTGATCTTAGAGGTTTCGACTATCAATAAAAATAGGGATGGAGTTTAGTATACGGATCTTTAATAGAGGGGAGGATAGAGGGGAAATCACTTACCAAGGGATTCGGCTTGCCTCAAAAAGAAGAAGATAGATTGGGTTAAGGAGGAGAAAACGCAAGAGATCTTTTTGGCTTTTGCCAAGATTCGACCTTAGCACCACACCAAGGTTTGACATTTGATTTTAAGAGCCAAGGAAGAGATGGGTTTCGGCACTTAGAATACTGAAGAAAAATGCAAGAAGAGAGGGTTTTATGAGCAGAGTATTCTGCAAATCACTAGAGAAAAGAGAAGAAGAAGAAAACTCAACAAAGTTTTGGCTTTGAAGATGTTAGAGATGAAGAAGAAAAAGGGAATAGGAATGAAGAGGATCCATCAAAGGAGAATGAAAGAACTTTTGGCACAAGGGGTTTGAGAGAAAGAAAAGATGCAAATGAGGTTTCGGCTTGACCCAGAGTAAAAAAGAAAGGAACCTCTCTCTCAACTAGCTGAAATGATCCCTAAATTCACTAAGAACATTCAGTACACCCTTTTGTTAACCAACCAATTGCACTCCTCCTCCCTACAGTTCAACTTTTGGCCAACACTTCAAGACTCCCACACATAGCCATCCCCCTCATCCTTCCTTAAATTCCTCTCATCCACTCATTCAAACAAGTTTGAATGAGTCCTATACCTATCACTTAAAGTTAGCTTAATCCATATCCCTCCAATAGAGTCCTACTTGAGCACACCTATTCCTTGCTCCTAGCGTGAAAAAGAATAAGCAGAAAGGGATTTCTGCTGCTCAAACCTGAGCTCTCTTCTCTGCATGTGGCGTCACTACTTAAGGCCTTAAGTGGCGCCTCCTTGCCATTTTACCAAGGCAATTTCTTGTGTCTAAATCCCTCCATAATTTTTTTTAACCCCTAACTTTCTTAGCTCCCTCTTCCTAGGCACCAAAACAAAAATTTTAGCCATGACTCAGGCCTAACCCGAGGTCATGCTTGGACCCCAAAACATGCAAAACTAGCACAACAGACATACCGTCACATGCAAACACATTCAAAATGCAGAGACCCCGTTTTAAAGATGTTACAACACGGGCGTGTGGTTGGCCGTGTGACCCAAGTCAGTAACCTCACTTATTTGGACACAGGCTGGGACACAGCCATGTGCTCTTATTTGGAATGTCTACACGTCTATGACACGGGCATGTCTGGTGGCCGTGTGAGACACACGAGTCACACGGGCATGTGTCCCCTATTTTGGAGAAAAATTTGTTAAGTGTTTAAAAATTTCTCGAGTTTTTGATTTAGTCTCGAACCACTCCCAATTAATGTTTAAGGCCTCGTATGCTCGTTTAAGGGACACTATGATTGATTGTGATTGAATTGTATTCATATTGATAAATTATATATGAAACGTATGTTTAAAAGTGTTATAAGTCCGGTAATGCTCCGTAACCCTATTCTAACAGTGAATACAAGTGAGGGGTGTTACATTTATTGGTATCGGAGCTACGATTTAGTTGATTCTAAGACAAACGTAGCTCGTGTAAGTGTCTAGCTATACATTCCATATTTAAATTGTGATAGTGTATTGACTCATGGCGTTTGAAAATGTGTTTTTATATTGAAAATGGATCCTAATCGAGTGATAGCTGATTAGGTTGAAAGTAATGCACCTGCTCCCATGCAAGGGACAGCGCCGTCTGATTCTAGACCTGTGACCGGTAGTTAAGGAGGAGAGGCTAAAGAAACCTTTTTCCAAATGATGAATGAGTGGTTCACTCAATACATTTGTATAAATCCGGCTGCTCAACAACCTACACCCCCTCCTAATCCCCAACCAGTTCCTGTAGCTACTCAAGAAGTCAAGCTTTTAAGATTGAATAAGCCTTTAGTTGATAAGATTCGTAAACATGGGGTTGAAGAGTTCATATCTAATGTTAATGATGATCTTGAGAGAGCCAACTTTTGGCTTAAAAATATGATTTGAGTGTTTGATGAGCTTTCTTGCACACCGATTGAATGTTTAAAGTATGCTATATCCCTTTTGAGAGACAATGCGTATTAGTGGTGGAATACATTAGTATTAGTGGTGCCGAGGGAGAGAGTCACCTGGGAGTTCTTTCAGACCGAGTTTCGAAAGAAATACATTAGTCAATGATTCCTGGATCAAAAGCATAAAGAGTTTTTAGAACTAAAACAAGGTCGTATGACTGTAATCGAGTATGAAAGAGAATTTGTGTGATTAAGTAAATATGCTCGAGAGTATGTTTCTACCGAAGAGATAATGTGCAAGCAGTTTGTAAAATGGGCTGAACGAAGATATTAAACTTTTGGTGAGAATTTTAGATTTGAAGAATTCATTGTGTTAGTTGACCGAACCTGCAAAGCTAAAAATTTTAGCCGAGAAAAGAAGAAGATTGATTCAGAGGCTAGAGATTCAAAGAAAAGATCAATGAATAAACCTTATCATTCATCGTCAAAGAAATCTCGAGATTCATTTAGTCGATCAAATGTATTAGTGGGATACCAGAACAAAGATCGTGGAAATCAACATGTGAATCCTAAAGCACAAGCTACTTCTGTCTCGAGTGTTAGCAATGTGAGAAATAATAAACTCGAGTGCCAACAGTGTTGGAGATGACATTTTGGTGAATGCTGAAATAAGAGTAGTAAAGCTTGCTTCAAATGTGGTCCATTAGATCACTTTATTCAAGACTGCCTAAAGTTATCAGAGAAAGAAAAAGTTCAGAATGTAAGATATCAATATAAATGCGAGAGGGAGACCACCAAGAAATACGGGGAATATATCCATTGGTAGAGCTATGACTAAAGGCTCAGCTGCGAGATCTGATGCCAGAGCAACTGCTAGAGCCTAAGCTATTTGAGCTCGCGAAGAAGCGTCGTCCCCAGATGTTATTACCAGTACATTATTTCTTTATGATACTAATGTGATTGCTTTAATTTACCCTGGATCAACACACTCGTATATATGTATAAATTTGGTTTTTAATAAGAGTTTGCCTATCGAGTCTACTCAGTTTGTGATTAAAGTATCGAACCCCTTAGGCAAGTATGTGAGAAAAGGTTGTAACTCATACTTAGCATATGTTTTAGATACCAAAGTGGTTGAAGGGAAGATTGAATCAGTACTTGTAGTTTGTGATTATCCGGATGTGTTTCCTGAAAAATTACTAGGGTTTCCACCTATCAGAGAGGTTAAATTTTCTATTGAATTAGTACCGAGAACTGCATGAATATCTATAGCTCCATATAGAATGGCTCAGACAGAGTTGAAAGAGTCGAAAGCTCAGTTGCAAGAGTTAGCAGATAGAGGTTTTGCACGATCGAGTTTTTTGCCATGAGGTGTGCCAGTATTGTTTGTTAAGAAAAAAGACGGATCAATGAGAATGTGTATTGATTATTATTAGCTCAATAAGGTTACTATAAAGCATAAGTATCCATTACGAGAATAGACGATTTGTTTGATCAGTTGAAAGGTGCAACAGTGTTTTCAAAGATTGATTTGAGATCGAGTTATTATTAGTTGCAAGTTAAAGACTTAGATGTGCCAAAAACTACGTTCAAAATAAGGTATGAACATTATGAATTCCTTGTTATGCCTTTTGGACTAACTAATGCTCCTACCATTTTTATGGATTTGATGAATCGGATCTTTAGACCGTATTTAAACAGATTTGTTGTTGTGTTCTTTGATGACATTTTGATCTATTCACAAGATGAGTCTGAGTATTCTGAGCATTTGAGGATTGTGTTGTAGACATTGAAATATAAGCAACTAGATGCTAAATTCAGCAAATGTGAGTTCTAGATCAGGGAAGTTGGATTTTTGGGACATATAATTTCAGCGGATGGCATTCGAGTTGCTCTGAGCAATATTTTTGCAGTTATTGACTAGAAAACACCAAGAAATGTATCCGAGGTCAGAAGCTCTCGTTAAAGGATTCTCAATGATTGCTACAGCGATGACCAGATTGTTTTAGAAAGATGTAAAGCTTGAATGGTCCGAAAAGTGTCAACAAAGTTTTAATCAATTGAAAGCATTGTTAATAGAGGCATCAGTGTTGGTTCAACCTGAATCGGGTAAGGAATTTGTGATTTATAGCGATGCGTCATTGAATGGTTTGGGTTGTGTATTGATGCAAGAAGGAAAATTGATAGCTTATGCTGTAACACCCCAAACCCGGCCTAAACGTTCTAATCGGATCTCGCATGTCACGTGAAAGGAATGTCTAAATACTTTATGCTCGTTAAAAAGCTTGTATTCTTTATAGTTGTTGTGAAAATTGAGTTTAAGTAATTTTGAATAAGAAACGGTTTATTATCATTTTAGGAAAATCCCATATTTATCATTTAATAATAAGCAAGAACCAAATTGAAAGTCAAATCAAGTAAAATACCCAAGGCCTTATTACATAACAAAACCCAAATAAAAATAAGTCCAAATAAAAGAAACGAATTTATTTAGTAAACATATGTATGGCCTCCACGAGTCCACCTCACTCCCAAATCTACGATCTAATGATTACCTACAAAATTTAACTAAGGGGTGAGTCATCGAGACTCAAGATGTGTAATTCCCATCCAAAGGGTGTTAAACCCTTACACAATTTCATATGAAAATATGCATGTCATGCAACCCAAAACCTAACCATCCAAAACTCTCGATTCTACCCGTGTGGTACCAAACCACCGGTGGTGCTAAACCACCGTGACCCAAAGTCACCGATATCAATAATAATGTGGTGCCAAACCACGTGACCCAAAGTCACGAATAATCCATATGTGGGGCCAACCCACATTGTGATACCAAATCACCGGCAACAATCCCGTTTATCAAATATGGGGCTAACCCAATTGGTGCGAAGCCAAATTGGACGAGTCGCTATGAGGTGCTAAACCTCCGTGACCTAAAGTCACGAATATTAACTATGGTACCAAACCACCGGTGGTGCCAAACCACCGGTGACCCAAACTCACAAATATCACATCTTCCCTCCTCTCATCATACCCATGCAAAATGACATAATAATTCATGTATGCGATGATATGTATGCAAATCATATATCAAATAACATGAATGCAATTACCATCATAATCGAATAATAATATACAACATTATCAATCTAACCAAAGGTAAATTTTACCTACCAAGGGTATTTTCGTAATTTACCCACCAAGGGTATTTTCGTAATTTACCCACTAAGGGTATTTTCATAATTTACCCACCAAGGGTATTTTCATAATTTACCCACTAAGGGTATTTTCGTAATTTACCCACCAAGGGTATTTTCGTAATTTACCCTTCAGGGGTATTTTCATAATTCACCCACTAAGGGTATTTCAGTAATTTCGTACATGGAATGGCCTTTTCGAAGGCCCAGTGTCACCTTCAGCGGCTCAACTACCATTTTCGGTCTTTACCGGACTATTGGGCCTAAAACCCAATTTTGGCTCATTCGGGCCCATACGCTCGTGTGGCCCACCTAACACAAATCTAGCCACGTATATAGGTCCCACCTAGTCTAGTTCACTATATACTATATCATCATACAATTTATTCCAATTGGGCTTGTGGGCCCATTGGGCCCACTTCAGCCCATCGCGGCCCAAGCAACCCCAACCCATAAGAATACTATTGATGGCCTCAACTATCGCTGTCGAAGCCCCACACGCACTCGCACGCTCGTGTGGCTACTATTGTCGTGGATCGACACTTGGCATTTGCCGCTCTACAACTAGAGTAGAGAGAGTTACACACCGATGGGACTCGGTGCTAAATGCAGCTGCGACCACTTTTGTGCCCAACGCCCACCAAGGTATGTTAACTCTCCTCTTGGCATGCTCTTTATATAGCTAGCTCTTCACCTTCATTCCTTGTATCTTTTCGATGTGGGATCCCTTCATCAAGAGAGTTTAAATTCAATCAAACTCTCTACCGTCAATCAAGTAAAATAGATACTCCTTTCTTCTCATGAGATTCGAACCTGTGCTCCTCAGTAGCACAATCCACGCCGCTAGCCACTTTACCAACTAGCTCCTTGTGTTTTAAACCATGCAACTAAATATAACCCTATGGCCAAGGTCTAAATTCATTTAATAAAAATAATCTAAAAGGAATGCAAACGCTACAACTAGAACCTTGGACCTCCTTCCTTCCTTGTGGTATCATTCCCTTGTCCTTAAGTGGTGTCACTTTGCCACTACACCACACACTCCACTTGTGTCACTTTTCTCTATATTTTATTCTTAAGGCCTACCGCCAACTTTCGTGGTTTTTTCATCTAAAACCAAAATTTCCCCAAAGCTAATATTTGATCCCGGGACTTCATAGAAGCCCCCTAACCTTCCAAAATGACTTATCTAAAAGGTCCAACTTGCACTTAAGTCGATCTCCTATTCTCCAAAAAATTTTAAGTGCTACTACGCTCAAGGCCCATTGGGCTCAATCCTACTAGGCCCAATTTTAGGATGTTACAAATCTACCCTCCTTAAAGAAATTTCGTCCTCGAAATTTCCAACTACTAACAGTCACACATCCTAACCCACGACACTACGCTCTTGTTGCTCTCTCTGATCTTAATAAAACTAATATACTTTCTAATTAAATCTTGGAACCCCTTCACATAACCAACTATCTACCATCAAGCAAACATATATTTTTCACACATACATACAATTTCTAAATCACATCCACACATCGCAGTATAAATACAATCATTTCGCATATAACGGAATATAGTAAAAAGGAAACTTACGGATTTGGTGCTGAGACTGGGTGCCATACTTACAAAAAAAAGATATATATTTTCTAAACCATCCTTTAAAAACATTTTTGAACCCAAACCCACGTACCGAAGTTTTGAACCTAGGCTCGATACCATAATTGTAACACCTCAAACCCTACCTAAACGTTACTAACGGATCGGCATGTCACATGAAGGAATGTCTAAATATCGCGTTCATTAAAAAGCTTGTATTCTTTATAGTTGTTGTGAAAATTGAGTTTAAGTAATTTTGAATAAGAAACGGTTTATTATCATTTTAGGAAAATCCCATATTGATCATTTAATAATAAGCAAGAACCAAATTGAAAGTCGAAATCAAGTAAAATACCCAAGGACTTATTACATAACAAAACCCAAATAAAAATAAGTCCAAATAAAAGAAACGAATTTGCGAGTAAACATATGTATGGCCTCCACGAGTCCACCTCAGCTCCCAAATCTACGATCTAATGATTACCTGTAAAATTTAACTAAGGGGTGAGTCATCGAGACTCAGTGTGTAAATTCCCATCCAAAGGGTGTTAAACCCTTACACAATTTCATATGAAAATATGCATGTCATGCAACCCAAAACCTAACCATCCAAAACTCTCGATTCTACCCCGTGTGGTACCAAACCACTGGTGGTGCCAAACCACTGGTGACCCAAAGTCACTGATATCAATAATAATGTGGTGCCAAACCACGGTGATGCAAAGTCATGAATAATTCATATGTGGGGCCAACCCGTTGTGATACCAAATCACCGCAATAATCCAGTTTATCAAATATGGGGCCAACCCAACGTGGTGCGAAGCCACTGGACGAGTCGCTATGAGGTGCCAAACCTCCGTGACCCAAAGTCACGAATATTAACTATGGTACCAAACCACCGGTGGTGCCAAACCTTTCGTGACCCAAAGTCACAAATATCACATCTTCCCTCCTCTCATCATACCCATGCAAAATGACATAATAATTCGTGTATGCAGATGACATGTATGTAAATCATATATCAAATAACATATACCATCATAATGTAATAATATACAACATAATCAATCTAACCAATCAAGGGTATAACGAGAATTTTACCTACCAAAGGTATTTTCGTAATTTACCCACCAAGGGTATTTTATTTTACCCACCAAGGGTAATTTACCCACCAAGGGTATTTTCGTAATTTACCCACTAAGGGTATTTTAAGTAATTTACCCACTAAGGGTATTTTCATAATTTACCCACTAAGGGTATTTTCGTAATTTACCCTTTGTGGTATTTTGGTAATTTACCCACTAAGGGTATTTGGTAATTTCACACCGAATGGCCTTTTCAAGGCCCGATGTCGCCTTGAGTAGCTCAACTACCATTTTCGATCTTTATCGAACTATTGGGCCTAAAACCCGATTTCACTTATTCAGCCCACACGCCGTGTGGCCCACCTAACACAAATCTAGCCACGTATATAGGTCCCACCTAGTCTAGTTCACTATATACTATATCATCATACAATTTATTCCAATTGGGCCTACGGGCCTATTGGGCCCACTTCGGCCCATCGCGGCCCAAGCAGCCCCAACCCACAAGAATACTACTGATGGCCTCAACTATCGCGTGAAGCCCCACGTGCTTTCGACGCTCGTGTGGCTACTATTGTCGTGACCGGCACTTCGGCATTTGCCGCTCTACAACTAGAGTAGAGAGAGAGTTACACACCTGATGGGACTCTGGTGCTAAACCGCGCTGCGACCACTTTTGTGCCCAACGCCCACCAAGGTATGTTAACTCTCCTCTTGGCAAGCTCTTTATATAGCTAGCTCTTCACCTTCATTCCTTTTATCTTTCCGATGTGGGATCCTTTCATCGGTAGAGTTTAAATTTAAGCTGAAACTCTTCTAGTCAATCCAGTAAAATAGATACTCCTTGCTTCTCATGATATTTGAACCCGTGGTCCCTATAGCATAATCCACACCGCTAGCCACTTTACCAACTAGCTCCTTGTGTTTTAAACCATGCGCAACTAAATATAACCCTATGGCCAAGGTCTAAATTCATTTAATAAAAATAATCTAAAAGGAATACAAATGCTACAACTAGAACCTTGGACCTCCTTCCTTCCTTGTGGTGTCATTCCCTTGTCCTTAAGTGGTGTCACTTTGCCACTACACCACACACTCCACTTGTGTCACTCTTCTCCATATTTTATTCTTAAGGCCTACCTGCCAACTTCTAGGGTTTTTTTCACCTAAAACCAAAATTTCCCCAAAGCTAATATTTGATCCCGGGACTTCATAGAAGCCCCCTAACCTTCCAAAATCACTTATCTAAAAGGTCTAACTTGCACTTAAGTCGATCTCCTATTCTCCAAAAAATTTTAAGCGCTACTACGCTCAAGGCCCATTGGGCTCAATCCTACTAGGCCCAATTTCAGGATGTTACAAATCTACCCTCCTTAAAGAAATTTTGTCCTCGAAATTTCCAACTACTAATAGTCACACATCCTAACCCACCACACTACGCTCTTGTTGCGCACTCTGATCTTAATAAAACTAATATACTTTCTAATTAAATCTTAGAACCCCTTCACATAACCAACTATCTACCACCGAAGCAAACATATATTTTTCACACATACATACAATTTCTAAATCACATCCACACATCGCAGAATAAATACAATCATTTCGCATATAACGGAATATAGTAAAAAGGAAACTTATGAATTTGGTGCTAGAGACTCGGGTGCCATACTTACAAAAAAAGATATATATATATTTTCTAAACCATCCTTTGAAAACATTTTTGAACCCAAACCCACAGCCGAGTTTTGAACCTAGGCTCTGATACCATAAATGTAACACCCCAAACCCGGCCTAAACGTTACGACTGGATTAGACACTCTTATTACAAATTCAGTAGACTCTATAGGCATGCTCATGCTAGAGACTAATTTCATGCATATGTATGAGTGGGTAGATCCCAGATCAATTAAAGCTATAACACGAGTATCATAAAGAGAAAATATACCCGTGATTACGTCAGGGGAAGATGCCTCTTCACGAGCATGAATGGCATATGTTCTCACGGTTCTCTACCCTCAACTTTTGCAGTCAACTCTCTAGATGGATTCTTGTTACTCATTTCATTTCCTAGTTTTCTCTGAGGTCTTCCTCTAGCAGCACTTCCCGGTCTTGCATTCTAAGACTTCTCTTCCTCTCCCACCTTGGGGCAATCTCTGATAAAATGGTCTAAGGACCCACATATAAAATAAGCCTTTTCGTTTTCTCGACACTCACCAAAATGATGCCTACCACACTACGGGTATTCCTGTCTACTCGGTCGAACGTTGCCCATACTAGCAACTGATGTTGTTTGCTCTTTAGGCCCCAAAAACTATTTGCCCTTGCTTCGATTTGAAAACCAAACTGAAGTGGCTGGTCGAGTAGTAAAATCCCTCAATTTCTTATATGAGGATTGGTAGCACTTACTCAATTACCTTTTCCTTGAGTCACATGACTCATTCTCAGCTCTTCTATTCTATTTAGCCAACTCTTTAGCCTTATAGGCTCTATCCACCAATACCACAAATTCTTTTTGTTCGAGAACTTTGATGTATAAATGGATATCCTCATTTAGCCCGTCCTCGAATCTCTTGCACATGATAGCCTCAGTAGACACGCACTCCGGGCATACTTACTAAGCCTTACGAACTCACATTTGTATTTGGTCACATTCATTCGACCTTACTTTAACTCCAAGAACTCTTTTCCCTTCTGCTCAATAAATCTCTGGCTGATATACTTCTTTCAAAATTCCTCTTAGAAGAATTTCAAGCTAACTCTCTCCCTTGGTACCATCGACACAAGGGGGTTCCACCACCGATAGGCGAATCTCTCAAAAGAGATACTGCACGCTTTATGCACTCTTCAAGCGTGCATGACAACTCATCGAATACCCTGATGGTATTCTCAAGCCAAAATTTTGTCCTCTCCGGATTATCATCCTTACTAGCCTAAAATTCCTCGGCTCTTTACTTTTGGATCTTATCGATCGAAGGCCTTTCTCTTCTCACTACCTCAACCACTTGAGGAGCTACAAGAGTGGGTTGAGGAATAGGTGGCGGTGGAGGGGGATGAGTATTAGGATTTGCTCAAACGTACTCAGTGTACCAATTGCTCATCATATGGAGAAAGGCTTCTTGGGCCTCTTCTCCCTAACCTAAGGTCTCGTGTCCACTATCTACGGGCGCCGTCCCTTGTGCCGAAGTCATCACATTACTCGCAGCATAATCGGCTATAGTTCAATCAGGATCAGTGTAACATTTGAGATTTAGGGGTCTCGTATTTTACTTCGTATCTTTGTGTTGGTATGCTTTGTATGATTGTTTGAAGGTGTTTGGGGCTTCGGGAAATCTTGAGCTTATGTCTGGACCTTAGTGGAAATTTTTGGTTTTAAGTCTTTAGGGGAGAGCTAGTGGAGCCAGGCTTTAAAGGATTAAAGTTTGAGGTTGTGGTCACAAGTAAAGAGATGGTGTGATGGCAAGGAGGCATCACTTTGGGAGCTTGGAGGTTGCGTCAAAGGGGAGCTATAAGGGAGAAAGAGTTTAATCTACGTGGATAGCATTTTGGAGTTTTATTTTCGCCGAGAGAGGTGAGTGATGGATTCGACAAGGGCACTTGGAAGGGGGAGGTTGGATTGGGTCAAACATTTTTGAATGATGGGTGGAGAAGGTTTTTAGGAGTTTGAACCATTCAAACTTGTTTGAATGCATGAAGGAGAGGAATTAAGGAGAGAAAGAAGGGATTAAGAGGGGGGTGGAGTGTTGGCCGAATGTGGGGTCCTAGGAGAAGAATCTTGGTCATGAATGGGGTGTTTCGGTTTAGGGGAGTTTGGGTGCCAAATTTAGATGTTTTAGTAACTGGGGTGTGTTCATCTTTTTAGTTTTTCTCTTCTTTTCTACTCACTCTTTAAGGCTGAACCTCATCTCTTCCTTCTTCTCTTTTCACTTTGATAGCCTTAAGCATTCGCTTCCCTTTCAAAAGTTGAACAACCCTTCTCTTCTGGTAGTCAAATGAACCTTCTATTTATTGGAACCTTAGCTGAATCTTCCAAACATCTTTACTTTTTTCTTTCTCATCTCCACTCTTTCTTTTTCTTTTCTCTAGTCGCTTATTGCTCAAGTCTCATCTCTTGGCTGAATCTTTCAAAGTCCAATCTCTCTTGTTTGGTGACTCTTTTCATTTGGTAATCTCTGGAGGAAGTGACGACATTCATCTTCTACCAACTCTCTCAATCAGTTCTCAGCGGTAGTGGTAAGGGTCCTCTTCTATTTGAATCCTTCTCTTTTCTCTTTGGTTTGTCGAAACCAAAAGCCTAACTCTGTTTCTTATGAGTGGCCAAATCTAGTGAGGGCTTGATTTTGGGTCTTCTGCTTTAAGCCAGCGTTAAGGGTGTTAGAGTTCTCTGGGGTTCGATCGAGGTAAGTGGGTTGCAATATTCATTGGCCAAAGGCCACGTCTTTTGACCACAAGACATTGGGTCAAATCTAACCTAGATTTATGTAGGGATTTTGACGATCTCTTAGCTCAAGCGTAGACTCTCCAGGTTCTGCTAATTTCGATAAGGGGTATTGGATTAAAGTGTTTATTTAGCTTTATTTATATCTTATTCAAACATTTTAACCGAGTCTTCTGACCAAGATTCATATTTTATGGAATCGAGTGCCAGTCAATTAAAGAAAGGGGTGGACACTAGTCCCTACCCCTAAATTCAAGAAACGAGTAGTTTTAGCGGTTCGAGATTGGCCACCGAGCTGTGGGCCAGCGGCTGAAAAGGACAAACAGATCGCGGTAGTCTCTTCGAGTGAGGATGTTAGGGAGATCAATAGTCTAGTTCTTCAAGTTTACAGGTGTGTAATAATCACACTATTCCCTTAGTTTATAAACATATGTGTTATGCTTGGAAGCAGGAAATAGTGGCAGTGGTGAATGCATTACTTGTGTTAGGTAATCAGTAAACAAGGTTAGTGTGTTACCTACTTTGATAATCGTAGTCAAACTGTTGCGGATGCATGTGTGTATGCTATGCAGGTACATATGTATATATATTTATGATTTATCATGTTGCTCATCTGCCATATTATGTTACATGTGCATGGGTTTTTGGGATATAAATAATGATAAGGGGAAGTGTATTTATGTGGGTGACTTTGTCATGATTAATGAAGACCTCGAGCCTCATTGTGGATATGGTGATTTAATCACGTGTGGATTCAGTGGCTAGACCACTTATATGGACTTTGAGCAATATGTCTGTCAACATGACTGCCAAGGAGGTGTGTAGCGGATAAAGGGTTGATTGTAGAAATCCCCAAGTGTGTATGAGGATGGATGTGCGGAGAGGTGTGTAGATGATGGACATTAGGTTGGGTGGGGCTATCATTTGCATATTTTTGCTTGGCATGTTGATTTGGGGCCCAAGCCTACTTGTGGAATGAGGTGGTATAATTGCACACTGAGTCTGGTGACTTACCCTACTTTCTTAACACATCGCAGGTAGTTCGTGACTCATTGGACTGGGTTGGAGTGGACTCGAGGTGGCCATGCAGAGGGTTAACTGAGTAAACTTTATTTTACACTATTAGTAGCTATTTTCTTTTGGGGACATTTTTACTATGTAATAAGGCCACTATAAATTTGGACAAATTTTTAGATTTTTAAGTTGCTCTTATTATTAAAGTTTTTTCTATTATAAAAGGTATGACCTTATCATACTTAACTATGGAAAGAATAAAAAAAGGAAATTTTCAAACCATGAGTACACAAGAACAATCAATTTTCACATGATACCAACTAGGATATCAAATAGACTTTCACCCAAATTCGGAAAGCTACTTTCAACTACAAACCATTGTTTTCAAAGCCACCCCTCAAGCGAGCAGTTTTCAAAGTTTAGGGTACCTTCTTAAAATTCATTTTACACCTATTTCCCAGTAACATTCCATATTCGGTTGTGGTGTTTAGGCTGGGTTTGGGGTGTTACATTTTGGTATCAGAGCCAGGTTTAAAAGCTTGGCTTTGGGTTTTGGGTTCAAAACGTCTTTTGGAAATGGTTTTAAAACATAATAGGATGAAATGCATGGTTTTTCTTTTGCATGGCTCCTACGTCTCCAGCCCAAGCCCGCCAGGTAAGTATTCTAACTTTTGTTCTGATATGATGTGGGGTTTGATGGGCTTTATGGGCGTAGACTAGTAGGAAAGTGACAATGGGCCTCAGGGCTCAACTAAACAATTCTGCAAACTTCATAAGATTTAATTTACCTAATTAAACATGTCCGTGAACAAGTTGCTAAGTTAGGGTGTGGTAACAGGCATACGCATGCCTAGGAATGGATCCAGGAAGAGCTTGGTATTTAAGCGGTCCTAGTGACTCACCTCCTCTTTTCTAAAATCCTACTTGGTGCGTAGTGTTTGTACACTTTAACCACGAGGAGTTGTTGATGGGTCAAAGTTATGACTAAAACCCGAAAGGGACCAGTACCCTAATTTTTATAAAACTACTTATATGTCTCTGATTTTGTAAATTATCTAAAACACCTTAAGTTGAGAAAAATTTATAGAAATACCCTTGATTTTATGAAATTATTGAAACACCCTCAATTTGTGAAATTATCGAAATTTCCCAGATCACAAAATTACCAAAATACCCCTATTTTGAAAAAAATCACCAAGAAACCTTATTTTGAAAAAATTAAAAAAATACCCCTGGATAGTGAAATGAAGAAAATACCCCTAGGTGATGAATATGAGTTCATTGATGTTTACTTGTGTTTGATGTATGTATGTGATGCTCTGCTTGATGTGGATTGAATGTGAACTCTGGAATTAGGAAATACAGACTTGAGAACTAAATTTTGTAAATAGAATTCAAATTCGAAAGAACTACTGTTAAAACTCTCTTCTATAAGATTGTCCGTTGTTAAATAGTGGAAAGAAATGCTAATGCATAAAATTTCTAAATCAGATTAATTCGTGAACGCTAGGCATGAGCACTCGAGGACGTGGGCGTAATGTGCGTGGTCGTGGTAGGGGTAGGGTGACTGTGTCGGAACCAATAGGGTTTGGTTATGGGTCAGAGAATGAGGTACTACTACCGCTTACTGCTGAAGCAGAGCTTTATGGTCAAACCGATGGAGACGACGTAGTATCTCAGGCAATGCTATCGATTCTAGAGCGTGTGGCTGGGGTAGGCACGAGACAGCAGCTCAAGAGTCCATCCCTGAACGACTCGAGCTAATGGAGCCAAAATGTTTCGAGGTATCTCAAGAGTAGCTCCAAACGTGGCTGAATACTGGCTAGAGGTGGTTGAAAGAATTATTGGTGAATTAGACTGTACGGTGGAGGAGAAGCTAAAAGGCGCGATTTCTTTACTTTGGGATGAGGCCTACCAGTGGTGGCTCACCATCAGAGAGGGTACTTCGGAGACAGAGTGAATTCAAATTTCTTTAAGATAAAGTTTCAAGGGAAATATGTCGGAGCCAATTATGTGGATGCGTAGATGAAGGCATTCTTGAATTTAGTTCAAGGGGGTAAGTTAGTAGCCGAGTATGAGGCAGAATTTCTAAGGTTAAGCCGATACGCTAGAGGGATTGTTTCAACTGACTACGAGCGCTGTGTGAGATTTGAAGATGGGCTACGCAAGACGAGCTGCGGGTGTTGATAGCTCCTCAGTGAGAGAGAGATTTTGCTGTGTTGGTGGGAAAAGCCAAGATAGCTGAGGAGGTTAAGCAAACTGAGAAGCAAAATAGGGATAAGGACAGAGGCAAGAATAAGAGGAGTTATAGATCGTCAGGGTCATTGGGAAGTTTTCAGAAAAGGCCTAGGGTAGATGGATCTGTTCGCGTTACTACGCCGACTACTGTTGGGCAATTTTGACAGTGTGCTCATTATGGGAGATCACATACGGGGGAGTGCTGGGGAAGAAACAAGGAGTGTTTTAAGTATGGGTCAAAGGATCATCTGATTAAGAATTGTTCAGAGGATATGGCTAGGGCTTGGTTGGTAGGTTAGGGGTATGTGCAGCCAGGAAGGGGTGGTTAACAGATGTCGAGAGGTCGTGGTCTAAACCGGGGAGGGAATGGCTTTGGTCGAGGTCATGGAGCACCAAGCAGAGGTATAGGAGGTACTGAGGTAAGACAGCCCAGGTTAGTTTATGCAGCCAGGCGTCGCGAAGAGGGGGACGCACCAGACGTTATAACGGGTACGTTTATAATTTTTGGGTTACCCTTTATTGCACTAATTAATGTCGGGTCGACTCACTATTATATTGCTAGTATGGTGTCCAAAACCTTAAATATGAATCCTGAAACTGTCTCTAGGGAGATGACTGTACTTAGTCCTTTAGGGCAATCGATAGTGGTGGATAAACTCTTTAGAGGTGTGCCTTTGGAAGTGCAAGGGTCAGTTTTCCCAACTGACTTAATGGAGCTACCATTTGGGGAATTTGACTTGATCTTAGGCATGGATTGGTTAGTAAGGTACCATGCAAATTTGGATTGTGCTGCTAAGCGCATGGTGTTAAAGACTCCTGAGGATGATGAAGTTCCAGTGATATGTGAGAGGAGAAACTACTTGTCTAATGTAGTGTCTGCACTCAAGGCAGAAAGAATGGTGAAGAAAGGGTGCATGGCCTTCTTAACTTTTTTTAGTGCCTTGGATGCAAAGGAAGCGACTGTAGAGGGGGTTAGAACAGTAAAAGATTTTGTGGATGTTTTTCCTGAAGAGCCTCTAGGGTTGCCTCCGGATCGCGAGGTGGAGTTTGGAATCGAGCTTCTACCAGGTACAGCTCCACTGTCCATCGCCCCTTACAGGATGGCATCGAAGGAGCTAGTTGAACTGAAAGCTCAAATTTAAGAGTTGTTAGATCGCAGTTTTATTCAACCCAGTGTGTCTCCATAGGGAGCACCGGTGTTATTCTTCAAGAAGAAAGACGGATCTATGTATGTGCATAGATTATCGCCAGTTGAATAAGCTGACGATAAAAAACAAGTACCTGTTGCCGAGGATAGACGACCTGTTTGATCAGCTCAAGTGGGCTTTAGTCTTTTCGAAGATAAACTTGAGGTCTAGATATCACCAGCTTAAGGTAAAGGAAGCAGATGTTCATAAGACGGCTTTTCGGGCTCGCTACGGGCACTACAAATTTCTAGTAATGCCGTTCAGGTTGACAAACGCACCAGCCACATTTATGGATATGATGAATCAGGTTTTTCAACCCTATTTGGACCAGTTTGTGGTAGTGTTCATAGACGACATTCTAGTATACTCCAAGTCAGAAGAGGAGCATGATGCACAACTTCGGGTAGTTCTACAGATTCTAAGGGAGAAGGAATTGTATGCCAAATTTAGTAAGTGCGAATTTTGGCTAAGGGAAGTTACTTTTTTGGGCCATGTGGTATCTGCCGAAGGGAAAAGAGTTGATCCTCGGAAGATCAAGGCGGTGCTGGATTGGAAACCACCTAAGTCTATGGTGGAGATTCAAAGTTTTGTGGGGTTATCGGGTTATTACAGAAGGTTTGTCGAGGGTTTTTCCTCAATTGCGGCACCCTTGACTAAGTAGTTGAGAAAGGAGGTACCTTATGTGTGGACGGACAAGCAGCAAGAGAGTTACGAGAAGCTAAAAAGGATTTTGACAGAGGCTCTGGTGTTAATTCAGCATGAGGCTGGGAAGGATTTCATAGTGTATTGTGATGCTTCTCACAAGGGGTTGGGTTGTGTTCTGATGCAAGAGAGGAAGGTGGTTGCCTATGCGTCTCGGTAGTTAAGACCGCATGAGATTAACTATCCCACGCATGATCTGGAGTTGGCTGCGATGGTTTTCGCTTTAAAGGTGTGGAGACATTTTTGTATGGAGAGAAGTCTGTGATCTACACTGACCACAAGAGTTTGAAGTATATGCTAACTCAGAAGGATTTGAACTTGAGGCAGCGAAGGTGGGTGAGCTATTGAAGGATTATGACTGCTCAATTAAATATCACCCGGGTAAGGCGAATGTGGTAGCGATGCATTAAGCCAGAAGGAGGTGTCAAAATTGAGAGCGATGTTCGCTCATCTTAGTTTATATGACGATGGGAGTTTATTAGCAGAGCTGCAAGTGAAGCTGACCTAAATAAGTCCGGTAAAAGAGAAACAGTCATCGGATGATGTTCTGAGTGTTTGACTTCTACAAGTTCAGGATGGGGAATATAGGATTACAGTTTGAATAACGATGGAGTTCTGTGTTTTCGTGGAAAGGTTTGCATGCTGAAGGATGTGGAGTTGAGGCAGATGATTCTTCAGGAAGCGCATAGTAGCCCTTATGCTATGCATCCTAGAGGTAGTAAGATGTACCGAGATTTGTGGGAATAGTTTTGGTGGCCTGGTTTAAAGCGAGAAGTAATCGAATTTGTGGGTAGGTGTTTGACATGTCAGCAGGTAAAGGCAGAGCACCAGTTGCCTTGAGGTTGTTACAGCCGGTGAAGATTCCACAGTGGAAGTGGGAGAGAATCACGATGGACTTTATTAGTGAGCTACCCCTTACGCCTACTAAGAAAGACTCAGTATGGGTGATCGTGGATCGGTTGACAAAATCTACTCATTTCATACCTGTTCGTGTCGATTATTCTCTTTAAAGGTTGGCTAAGCTGTATGTGGCAGAAATTGTGAGACTGCATGGGGTACCAATGTCAATTATATCAGTTAGAGACCCTAGATTTACGTCGCGATTTTGGAGAGCATTGCATCAGGCCTTGTGTACAAGGTTGGATTTTAGCACGGCATTCCATCCGCAGACAGATGGCCAGTCTGAAAGGGTAATTCAGGTTTTGGAAGATATGTTGAGGGGATGTGTCATTGATTTTAGAGGCAATTGGGAAGAATTCTTACCTTTGGCGGAGTTCACGTACAACAACAGTTACCAAGCTAGTATTCAGATGGCGCCGTATGAAGCACTGTATAGTCGAAAGTGTCGCACAACTACCTATTGGATAGAGTTAGGTGAACGCCATATTTTGGGTCCTAAAATGGTTGCAAAGACAGAGGAAAAGGTTAAGGTAATTCGAACTCGATTGAAGGAGGCATTAGACAGGCAGAAATCATATGCAGATCTGAAAAGGAAAGGGATAGAGTTTGTAGTGGGTGATCGGGTTTTCTTAAAAGTTTCGCTGTGGAAGAAGGTAATGACATTTGGATGGAAGGGTAAACTGAGTCTTAGGTTTATAGGACCTTATCGGGTTTTGAGGCGAGTGGGGCCAGTAGCATACCAGTTGGAGTTCCCTACAGAACTGAAGCAGATGCATGATATGTTTCACATCCCAATGCTAAGACGTTACCGTTCAAATCGTCTCACGTGGTGCCAGTAGAGGAAGTTGAGTTAAGGCAAGATTTGTCCTATGAGGAGGAACCAATTCAGAATTTGGAACGAGATGTTAGGGTGCTATGGAGGAAATCAGTCCCTTTGGTTAAAGTTTTATGGCAGAACCATGGTTTAGAAGAAGCGTCGTGGGAGTCAGAGGAGGCAATGTGACAGCTATACCCTCATCTCTTTTGACCAGTTAATTTTGAGGCTGAAATTTCTTTAAGGGGTAGAATTGTAACATCCGGGATTTAAGGGTCTTGCATTTTACTTCGTATTTGTGTGTTGGTATGCTTTGTATGATTATTTGAAGGTGTTTTGGGCTTCAGGAAATCTTGAGATTAAGTTTGAACCTTAGTGGAAATTTTTGGTTTTAAGTCTTTAGGGGAGAGCTAGTGGAGCCAGGCTTTAAAGGATTAAAGTTTGAGGTTGTGGTCACAAGTAAAGAAATGGTGTGATGGCAAGCAGGCGTCACTTTAGGAGCTTGGAGGTTGCGTCAGAGGGGAGCTACAAGGGGGAAAGAGTTTGAGCTGCGTGGATAGCATTTTGGAGTTTTATTTTCGTCGGGAGAGGTGAGTGATGGATTCGGCAAGGGCACTTGGAAGGTAGAGGTTGGAATGGGTCAAACGTTTTTGAATGGTGGGTGGAGAGGGTTTTTAGGAGTTTGAACCAATCAAACTTGTTTGAATGTGTGAAGGAGAAGGAGTTAAGGAGAGAAAGAAGGGATAAGGAGGGGGTGGAGTGTTGGCCGAATGTGGGGTTCTAAGAGAGGAATCTTGGTCATGAAGGGGGTGTTTCGGTTTAGAGGGGTTGGGTTCTGAATTTAGATGTTTTAGTAACTGGGGTGTGTTCATCTTTTGAGTTTTTCTCTTCTTTTCTACTCACTCTTTAAGGTCAAACCTCATCTCTTCCTTCTTCTCTTTTCACTTTGATAGCCTTAAGCATTCGCTTCCCTTTCAAAAGTCGAACAACCCTTCTCTTCTGGAAGCTGAATGAACCTTCTACTCATTGGAACCTTAGCTGAATCTTCCAAACATCTTTACTTCTTTCTTTCTCATCTCCACTCTTTCTTTTTCTTTTCTCTAGTCGCTTATTGCTCAAGTCTCATTTCTTGGCCGAATCTTTCAAAGCCGAATCTCTCTTGTGTGGTGACTCTTTTTGTTTTGGTAATCTCTAGAGGAAGTGTCAACATTCATCTTCTACCAACTCTCTCAATTGGTTCTCAGTGGTAGTGGTAATGGTCCTCTTATATCTGAATCGTTCTCTTTTCTCTTTGGTTTGCCAAAACCAAAAGCCTAACTCTGTTTCTTATGAGTGGCCGAATCTAGGGAGGGCTTGATTTCGGGTCTTCTGCTTTAAGCCAATGTTAATGGTGTTAGAGGTCTTTCGAGGTTCGATCGAGGTAAGTGGGTTGCAATATTCATTTGGCCAAAGGCCACGTCTTTTGACAACAAGACATTGGGTCGAATCTAACCTGGATTTATGCGAGTGATTTCGACGATCCCTTAGTTCAAGTGTAGACTCTCCAGGTTCTGCTAATTTCGGTAAGGGGTATTGGATTAAAGTGTTTATTTAGCTTCATTTATATCTTATTCAAATGTTTTAACCGGATCTTCTGACCGAGATTCGTATTTTATGGAATCGAGTGCCAGTCAATTAAAGAAAAGGGTTGGACACGTAGTCCCTACCCTTAAATTCAAGAAATGAGCAGTTTCAACAGTTCGAGATTGGCCACTGGGCTGTGGGCTAGAGTCTGAAAAGGACAAGCAGATGTCTCTTCGAGTGAGGATGTTAGGGAGATCAATAGTCTAGTTCTTCAAGTTTACAGGTGTGTAATTATCACACTATTCCCTTAGTTTATAAACATATGTGTTATGCTTGGAAGCGAGAAATAGTGGCAGTGGTGAATGCATTACCTATGTTGGGTAATCGGTAAACAAGGTTAGTGTGTTACCTACTTTGATAATCGTGGTCAAACTGTTGTGGATGCATGTGTGTATGCTATGCAGGTACATATGTATATATATTTATGATTTATCATGTTGCTCATCTGCCATATTATGCTGCATGTGCATGGGTTTTTGGGATATAAATGATGATAAGAGGAAGTGTATTTATGCGTGTGACTTTGTCACGATTAATGAAGGCTTCAAGCCTTATTGTGGATATGGTGATTTAATCACGTGTGGATTCAGTGGCTAGACCACTTATGTAGACTTTGAGCAGTGTGTCTGTCAGCATGACTGCTAAAGAGGTGTGTAGCGGATGGAGGGTCGATTGTAGAAATCCCCAGGTGTGTATGAGGATGGATGTACGGAGAGGTGTGTAGAGGATGGACATTTGGTTGGGTGGGGCTATCATTTGCATATTTGTGCTTGGAATGTTGATTTAGGGCCCAAGCCCACTTGTGGAATGAGGTGGTATAATTGCACACTGAGTTTGGTGACTCACCCAACTTTCTTAACACATCGCAAGTAGTTCGTGACTCATTGGACTAGGTTGGAGTGGACTCGAGGTGGCCATGCAGAGGGTTAACTGAGTAAACTTTATTTTACACTATTAGTAGCTATTTTCTTTTGGGGACATTTTTACTATGTAATAAGGCCACTATAAATTTGGACAAATTTTAGGATTTTTAAGTTGCTCTTATTATTAAAGTTTTTCTATTATAAAAGGTATGACCTTATCATACTTAATTATGGAAAGAATAAAAAAGAAAAGAAATTTTCAAACCATGAGTACACAAGAACAATCGATTTTCACAAGATACCAACTAGGATATCAAATAGACTTTCACCCAAATTCGGAAAGCTACTTTCAACTACAAACCTTTGTTTTCAAAGCCACCCCTCAAGCGAACAGTTCTCAAAGTTTATGGTACCTTCTTAAAATTTGTTTTACACCTATTTCCCAGTAACATTCCATATCCGGTCGTGGTGTTTGACCCGGGTTTGGGGTGCTACAATCAGGATCCATTTACTATATCAAGACACAATTTAAAACGTCAGGAGTTGTCACAGTATCATTACACAAGTTCTCTTACATATGGCATGTATAGCTAAACTCATGCTTGTGCTATGTTAGTCCTAGAATCGACTAAATTGTAGCTCTGATACCAATAAATGTAGCACCCGTTATCCTTGTTGAAGTCAGAACCGGATACGAGGCATTACCTAACTCAACTTGCATAAACATATCACAATCGGGCTATAAAATTTCGTTCAACTTAAAAACTTTCCATTCACACTCATAATCTACTCATCCTAGGCCTACAAGGCCTTAAACATACTTCCAAAGGATTTCAGAGGTAAACCAAAGCTTTTACGCACTTAGGAAATTTTTTGCCTAAACAGGGGTCGCAAGCCTGTGTTGCTCAAGGGACATGCCTTTTGTGCCCTTGAGACATGCCCGTGTTCTTTACCCATGGTCGACACTGACTTATTTCACACTGTCGGGCACACACTCGTGTCCCTGGCTTGTGTCCCTCACACGGCCTTAACATGCCCGTGTCCCAGCCCGTGTGCCAAAATCTTTAAATTCTATTTATGATGTCATCACCTCACTATGGTCACACGGTAAAGGCACACGCCCGTGTTATTAGACTGTGTGTTGAATTAAATTCCTATCTTTAGGTGCAGACTTCACATGGCCTGGGCACATGCCCATGTCTAAGGTCGTGCCTCCCACACGGTTAAGACACACGGCCATGTCTCTGCCCGTGTGTTTACTACTGAGCATACTGACTTACAAGCATACAAGGGGATACATGACCGATCAACACGCCCATAGGGCTGACCGTGTGTCACATATGGCCTAGACACACGCCCATGTGTCTACCCATGTGGACAATTATATGGCTATCCAGCAAGCCATTTGCCACCCTAGCAAGCAACCATACTTATACCAAATCAATACAACATAATTGATAGCCATAAGGCTCCTCTAAGAACTCATAAGAGATCAAGGCATCCAACACAAGCATACATTTCATGAAATCCATCATCATTGAATGTATGGACACATCAAGTATGAGCGAACTTCCCATGACCTTTTAGCAAAATAAATTGAACAACTATAATAGCCAACACATTTGGCTTACCAATATGACATAACAAAATACTCAAGTCCTATACATGCCATACTCAAAATAAATATAATTTGGCCATACAAAAAAGTGGTCGATAGTGTGATCTCCAACTCCAACATCCGCAACTTCTTGAGTTAAGTTGGCAATACTCAAGGAAAAAGACAATAAAAAGGGGTAAGCATAAAGCTTATTAAGTTTGCATGGAAATAATAGCAACAATAAGCTCATAACAATATCCATCCATAGCATTAAATAACCACACACAAAATCATAAGCTCCTTGCCATACTTACTCATACTTGACCTTATCTAGCACATACCATGCCTCATATCATAAATGTTCTTCGTGAATTACTCACGGGTACCTGTGCTAACTCAATCACATAACTTTAATACAATTCTTGTTTTTATTTCCAAGCAGATCTATTTATCTTAATAAATCACTATGGATACTCAAAGATGCATATTCATTATCATTAGCATGAACACGAAGCCAATGCCACATCCCAGATGTGGTCTCATATGGATCATCTCTGAATACCAATGCCATATCCCAGATATGGTCTTTTGTGGAACCTCGCATCAATATTGATGCCATACCCCGAATATTGTCTTATAGAATTTTTCATATTCAATGCCGAAGCCATATCCCAGATATGATCTTATAGGGGATCTCAATTCAGTGTTGAGGCCATGTCCCCGACATGGTCTTATAAGGGACCTCATCCATCTCATGTCTCGATGATAGTGTTTTCACATTCATTAGAGTCCAACTGGGACTTCAACATCACAACTTTCTCATTCAATACCAAATACTTAATTTCTTAGAATATCATTATAACATCCAGCATTCTTAAACATACTAGCATAAATGTTGAATTTATCACATAAAACTTACCTCAATTTCAAAATAGGCTAGATTGTCAATATAGTCCGATACTTTATTCTTTCCCCGTTCGAGGTTGATTCTTGGTTCTTCTTGCTCTATAATAGAAAATTAGCTCATTTTAATCGTCACATTAATAAATGCCTTTCAATAATCATGCTTTAGCAAAATTACTATTTTGCCCTTAGACTTTGGCAAAATTACCATTTTACCTCTAGGCTCAAAAGTCAATTCTAATCAAATTTCTACCTTTAACAATCTCATGTGAACATTTATTTTTCTTATGGCTATCTTCAAAACCCAACATTTCAAACATTTACTACAAATTTTATAACCTTTACAAAAAGGTCCATTTAGGTGTCTTCATAGTAAAACCTTTCTCAAAAGTTGTTTATCGAACAACTAAGACTCATTTTCTTCCATAAAAGTGCAGCAAACAACATAAAAGCTCTCATGGAAAAACTATAAAGTTTTCACCATATTGCAAAATAGTCCCTTCATTAGAAAGCTTAAGTTTTAGGGATTCTAAAAAGTACAACTATCTTCAAGAAAAACCATTAAAATCACTTACTTGAATGGAGAAGAGTTTATTAAAATTTTGAGCCTTCAAAACCCCTATTTTGCTTTCTATTTTTGGTGAAGAAGAAGAGAGAAAAAGATGATATCTTTTTCCTTACCTTATTTTATTAATACAAGTCAAATTATTCACCTAACTTCAACAACTTTGACCAATTTTGCCTCATATTGTCCCCTATGGCTGACCAACCATTAACAAAGGGGTTAATTGTCTTTTAAAGACCTCAAATTAAAAATTCTTTGGCTATTGGGTACTTTTTGCTTATAAAATAGAACTTTCGCACTTTATGCAATGTAGTCCTTTTTCACGATTAAGCAAGAAATCGCCAAAATTAAGGCAACAAAATTTCATGAACACATAAAATCATGCTCTAGCTCATAAAATAACATAAAAACAATTTTCTCTAGACTCGAATTAGTGGTTTCAAACCACTATTTTGCTAACCCTAAATTGGTCATTACACGACTTACCGAGGGGCGATCTTAGAATGAAAATGAGAATAGACCAACAACTGTAAGTTAGGGAGGAGGGGAATAGGCTAGGCAAGCCTTTCTTCGTATGATGAATGCATAGTATATAGAGTTCGTTCGTACGAATCTGAATGCGTAACCCTCTCCACCCCCATTTATTCCTCAGCATACCCTTGTAGCTCCTCAAGTGATAAAAGTGGTAAGGAGAGAAAGGCCTCCAATTGATAGAATCCATAAATAAAGAGCCGAGGAATTTTGAGCTAGTAAAGATGATGATCTAGAAATAGCATAATTTTTGCTTGAAAATACCATCTGGGTACTTAATGAGTTATCTTGCACACCTGAAGAGTACATGAAATGTGTGGTGTCCCTTTTGAGAGGTTCAGCTTATCAGTGGTGGAACACCTTGTGTCAGTTTTACCAAGTGAGAGAGTTAATTAGGAGTTTTTCCAAGAAGAACTCCGGAAGAAGTATATTAGGCAAAGATTTATTAATCAGAAAAGAAAGAAATTCCTTGAACTGAAGCAAAGTAGAATGACAGTAACCAAGTATGAGCGTGAGTTTGTGAGGCTCAGCAAATACGCTCGAGAGTGTGTATCCACTGAAGCCATTATGTGTAGAAGGTTTGAGGACGGATTAAATGAAGATCTCTGATTATTTGTTGGAGTCCTAAAATTGAAGGAATTTGTTGTGTTAGTGGACCGAGCTTTTAAAGCCGATGAGTTGGTTAAAGAGAAAAGAAAGGCTAAAATGTAGTCTCTTGACTCAAGAAAGAGACAACTGAGCAAGCCATTTCAATCCTCATTTATGAAGTCAAGAGATTTCACTACTCGATCAGCTACTTGAACTGGGTTTCCAAGTAGAAGTAAGGGTAAATAGCACTCAGGGTCTAAAGCTTAGACCACTTCAGTTGCTAGTGTTGGGAACGCTCGATCAAATAGATTGAAATGTCTACAATGTGGAAGAAATCACCCCAGTGAGTGCCAAGCACATGAGAGACCCTGTTTTAAGTGTGGTTCCCAAGATCATTTTATTAGAGAATGCCCTGAGATGGTTGAAAAAGAGAAAATTCAGAGTACAAGATCGGGAAGTACTACTAGAGGGATATAATAGAGAAACTCGTGAAGTGGAACGAGTAGTAAGAGTACACACAGAGAGCATACTGCAAGATTTGAATGTAGAGCACCTGTGAGGACTTATGCCATTCGTGCTCGTGAAGAGGCGTCATCCCCTAATGTAATTACGGGTACATTTTCTCTCTATGATACTAATGTTGTTGCTTTAATTGATCCAGGATCTACCCACTCATATATTTCCATGAAATTAGTATCTAGTATGAGTACACCTGTAGAGTCTATAGAATTTGTGATAAAAGTGTCCGATCCTTTAGGCAAGTGTGTATTAGTTGATAAGGTATGCCAAGATTCCCCATTGATGATTAGAGGTCATTATTTTGAGGCGAATCCCATGCTATTTCCATTTGATGAATTCGATATAATTCCTAGTATGGACTGGTTAACCGCTCATGATGTGACAATAAATTGTGGAAATAAATATATTGAATTGAAATGTGAAAATGGGAATACTATTCGTGTTGAATCAGATGAACAAGACAGACTGCCTGTAGTGATTTCTCATATGTCTACCCAAAAATATGTAAGAAAGGGATACAAAGCTTATCTTGCTTTTGTGATGAATGCAAAAGAAACTAAGTTAAGAATTGAATCAGTGCCAATAGTATGTGAGTACCCAGATGTATTCCCAAAAGAACTGTTAGGGTTGCCTCCGGTTAGAGAGATTGAATTTGGCATTGAGTTAGCCACAGGTACTGCACCGATATCGATTGCTCCATACAGAATGGTTCCAACTGAGTTGAATGAATTGAAGATACAGTTACAAGAGTTGGCGGAAAAGGGCTATGCACGATCGAGTTATTCTCCATTGGGTGCTCTAGTATTATTTGTGAAAAAGAAAGTTGGTTCCATGAGATTGTGTATAGATTATCGACAACTTAATAAAGTAACCGTGAAGAACAAGTACCTGTTGCCAAGAATTGATGATTTGTTTGATCAATTGAAGAGAGCCACTATGTTTTCCAAGATAGATTTGAGGTCGGGATATTACCAGTTAAGAGTCAAAGACTCAGATGTGCCAAAAACTACATTTCGAACAAGGTATGGTCACTATGAGTTTTTAGTCATGCCTTTCGATTTAACAAATGCCCTTGCTATGTTTATGGATTTAATGAACAGCGTCTTTCGGCCATACTTGGATAAATTTGTTGTGGTTTTTATTGATGACATATTGATTTATTCTCATGATGAGAACGAGCATGTCGAACACTTGAGGACGTTTTTACAGATTTTACGAGATAATCAGTTTTATGTCAAGTTTAGTAAAAGTGAATTTTGGCTCAAAGAAGTTAGATTTTTGGGGCACATTGTCTCGAAAGATAGAATCTGAGTTGACCCGAGCAAGATTTCAGCTATTGTTGATTGAAAACCGCCGAGAAATATATCAGAGGTTAGAAGTTTTCTGGGCCTAGCTGGCTATTATAGAGAGTTTGTTAAGGGATTTTCCATGATAGCGACTCTAATGACAAGGTTGTTACAAAAAGATGTGAAGTTCAAATGGACAGAAAAATGCCAAGAAAGTTTTGAGAAATTAAAGACAATATTGACTGACACTCCAGTTCTAGTGCAACTTGAATTGGAAAAAGAATTTGTGGTTTATAGTGATGCATCCTTGAATGGATTAGGCTGTGTGCTTATACAAGACGGCAAGGTGATAGCATATGCCTCCAGACAGCTAAAGCTGCACGAGAAGAATTACCCGACACGTGATTTAGAGTTGGTTGCCATTGTGTTTGCATTGAAGATATGGAGAAATCATTTGTATGGTAAAAAATGTCAGTTATTCACCGATCATAAAAGCCTAAAGTACTTGATGACTCAAAAGGAATTGAACTTAAAGCAACGAAGATGGTTAGAGTTGATAAAGGACTAAAAGCTAGTGATTGACTACCACCAAGGAAAGGTGAATGTAGTCGCCGATGCTTTAAATAGAAAATCCTTGTTTGCATTGAGGGCTATGAATACACAGATGACTTTGTCGAATGATGGTTCTATTTTAGCGGAGTTGAGGGCTAGATCGATGTTCCTCCAAGAGATTTGTAAAGCTCAGAAAGGTGACAGTGACTTGCAAGCCAAAAGAGTTCAGTGTGAGTTGGGTGTTGAGTCTGACTTTTGGATTAATTCAGATGGATGTTTGATGTTCCGAGACAGAGCCTGTGTACCAAGAGACGATGAGCTCCTTCGAAAAATTTTACACGAGGCACATAGTGGATGTTTATCTGTACATTTGGGCAGCACAAAAATGTATAATGACTTGAAGAATTGGTATTAGTAGCTGAGTATGAAGAAAGATATTTCAAAGTTTGTATCAAAATGCTTGATTTGTCAGCAAGTGAAGGTTGAACACCAAGTACCTCAGGTTTACTTCAACCTATTATGATTTTCGAGTGGAAATGGGACCTTGTTACTATAGACTTTGTAACGGGTTTGCCGTTGACACCGAGTAAGAAAGATGTCGTATGGGTTGTGGTAGATAGACTTACGAAGTCAGCCCATTTCATACCTGTACGCGTTGATTATTCACTTGATAAGTTGGTAGACTTGTATGTTTCAAAGATAGTAAGACTACATGGAGTGCCTTTGTCGATTATTTCAGATAGAGATCCGAGATTTACATCCTAATTTTGGAAAATTTTGCAAGAGGCCTTAGGCAAAAAGTTGAGTTTTAGTACAACTTTTCACCCACAAACTGAAAGACAATCGGAGAGATTAATATAGATACTTGAGGATATGCTCCGGTGTTGTGTTCTTGAGTTTCACAATAGCTGGGAAAAGTATTTACCGTTGGTAGAGTTTGCCTATAATAACAGTTTTCAGTCGAGTTTGATAATGGCGCCTTATGAGGCATTGTTTGGGCAGAAGTGTCGAACGCCTTTGTGTTGGATCGAACTCAAAGAAAATCAGATTCACAGGGTTGATCTGGTTAGAGAAACCAAAGAGAAGGTAAAAATAATTCTCGATTGTTTAAAAGCTACTTTGGATAGATAAAGGTCCTACCTGAGCTTGAAACGGACAGAGAACGAATTTCAAGTTGGTGATAAGGTATTCTTGAAAGTGTCACCATGGAATAAAGTTCTCAGATTTGGTCGAAAAGGTAAATTGAGTCCGCGTTTTATCAGACCTTATGACATTACCGAGAGGATAGGACCAGTAGCTTATTGATTGGCTTTGCCATCTGAGTTGGAAAATATTCATGATGTGTTCCACGTATCTATGTTACGTCGTTACCAATCAGATCCTTCGAATGTGATTACACCGATAGAGGTTGAAATTCAACCCAACATGACTTATGGCGATAGAAACAATTAAGAAACAAAAGTATAGCTCTTGTGAAAAGACTATGGCAAAGAAATGGGGTAGAAGAGGCTATAAGAAACTAATATCCAAACCTTTTTACCGATAAGATCTTCAAGGACGAAAATCCCTAGAGGGTGAATTATAACATCCCAATTTAGGCCCTAGTCTGAATAGTGGTTGCGAGACCACAAATATGAGGTAAAAATATGTGTTTTCTGGCTTTTATGAGGTCTAAGACATGTATGCATGATTATGTGAAAATTTCATGAAGGAATTTTTATAATTTAGTGAACAATTTAACCATTAGGACTAAATTGAAAAGATTGGAAAATATGAGATTCTAGAAGATTTAAGTATGAAATAGCATGACTAAAATTACTAGAGGTCCTTATTTAACAATTAAACCATTATAAGTCAAGAGGGACATTTAACACCCCAAACTCGGTCAATACATTACGACCAAGTCTGGTATGTTACAAGAAAGAAAATTTGAAAATTTTAACTAAACATCGAAATTTGGGCAAACTTTTTGAATAGTATTTTTATCTTGGAAATATTTTAAAAAGTTGCTCAAGAGTTTCATACTGAATCCATATTAGATTGAACTAAAATCGTAAAAATTTATTTTTATTTTTTGAAAGTCGAATTTGAAGGATTTCATAAGCATGACAATTGAAAACAATGTTGCGGTTTTAATAAAATCTCCGAATTAATTAGTTATTCGCATGTTATCCTTTGTTAACACCTTTTTAGGAAAAAATGGTGGTTTGTGTTTTTATTTTAGATGTTTGACATATCATAAAATATGTAATAGCAGAATTAAAGCAAAACCCAAAGTAAAGTTATGGAGGCCCTATTACATAACCAAAATCCCAAAATTAAAAAGTAAGTTTAAATAAGAAACCATAGTTTACGAGAAAACAATACATGGCCACCTCAAAGTCCGCCTCGGCTCCAAATCCACAATCTAGGGATTACCTGCAAAATTAAGTAGAGGGGTGAGTCACCAAGACTTAGTGTGTAAATCCCCCTATAACGGAATATGGTCCTCAAGCCTACAGATGCCCATTGGGCCTTAGCCCAAAAATATAGCATATTAACATGTATGTAATGCAGCCTATCCCAACCTAGTTTTCCATCCTCTTGGTCTCCTGAATCAACCAAACACCCATGGCGATATGCCACTGTGGTCCCAGACCACCTGTGATAGAGTCACAGGATATATAAACATAGGGCCAACCCACAGTGGTCCCAGACCACTAAGATGAGTCACTGATAAATATATGTATACATGGTTCCAAACCACTGTGGTCCCAGACCACTGTGACAGAAGTCACTGAATCACACTTCCCCTTTCAATCATTTCCCAAAGCCCATGCAACATATTATCATACTGAGATGAATGCAGCATACATTCAATGTACAGCAGATAATTAATTCATACATACATGTATTCGAAAGTAACATCACATCGAAAATTACCCGGTGTCTCCAACCTTACCCACTAGGGTATCTCAATTATCTAAACCGTCATTCTGGCTTTCAGCCAACATAGTTATTAACGCAAATTAATAAAGTAGAGTGTAAGCATTACACACCTGATTACGCGTAAAACTAGACTCTCTACGTCGGCACTCTCACTAGCAGGGTAACATTGATTTGCCTATCCAAAGCAGACGTCGGCTCTCTACTACACCCCGGCGGGAAGTCTCGAACCACCGACACAGCACGTCGTTTGAACATAGGAGCAGAGAGTCCACTCCCTTCCTTAGTTTGACTGGCACTCGTATCCATGAAGAGAGCCTTGATCAGTACTCAAAGAGAAACGCTGATTGGCTAATAAGGAAATTTGATGAAGGCAGACTGCAATGCAACGGAGATAATAGCAGAAAACCCAAAAAGAAATGATTCCTTACCTTCATAAGTGATGAACCACACAACAACTGATTCGTTCTCGAATCAGAGATGTGTTGTGAGAGAAGCAGAAGTTCGGCCTTGCGTTGATACTGTGGTGAAAAGCCAAAGTAAATTCGAAAGAAAAGTAGCCTTTCACACCTTAGGCTTCAACAATCCAATAGGGTGAAACCGATTCACTTGGGACCAAAGTAACTATTCGCTAAAAGAGAAACAAAAAGGTGTCAATAGAGGCGCAAGGTTTTGGCTATGGTGGATATCACAAGAGAAGAGGTTTGGCTACCAATAAATGATGTAGGAACCAATTCACAGAGGATGGGGAAAGTTCTGTCGATTGGGAAAAGTGTAGAGAAATGATGAGGAACCAAAGAGAGTTTTTGCTAGAGAAGAAGAAGTAGCGGAGATGAAAGTTTTGGACCAAGAGAGAATAACAGAGAAGACGGTTGCAGAAAAAAATAGATGAAGAGAGAAAGAAATACCCAAATGGTCAGTCTTTAATTCGGCTAAGACCAAAGATGCAAAAGGAGATGAAGAGAAAAGAATCCCAAAGAATTTGCAACATTCGGCACCCCTCACACTCTATAGACGAATATGCTCAGAAAGAAATGTATAAGCCTTAAGAGAATTTCGGCACACCCCCTACTAGCTAAACCAAAATGCTCCCCCATACACTACCCACAATCGGCCAACAACTCTACCACCCACCAAATCCCTTGTTTTGCTCCTTGCTTTACTCTCAATCCATTATTTAAACTAGAAGACCAAGTATTCCTCCACAAACTCCTCCACACCTTCCATTCAAATTCATTGACCAAGTGAATGACCACCCTTGAAGAGTCCAAGCCAAAAGCCAACACTCCACCATCTTGAGCACAAAAAATAAAGCTCCCACATACTGTTGAAGAGACTCAAACTCCGTCCCTCCTTTTGCTCCCTTGTGACGGCACTCCACTTCTTCTTAAGTAGTGTCATCTTGCCACCACACCATACTCCTTCTTATGTCAACAATTAAAAGTAATTACACATAAGGCCTGTTCCTACTAGCTTCCCCCTTTAAGCCCCCAAAACAAAATTTCACCAAGCCTCTGGCTTGACCCCGAGCCTCCCAGGGCCCCCAAACACACTGAAATTACATGCTTAACGAGCCAAACACAAGCAATAGTGTAAAATATAGAACCCCTAATTCTAGGATGTTACAGTTCTACCCCCTTAAAAAATTTTGGCCTCGAGATTTACCTGCTCAAAAGAGGTGAGGGTATTGCTATCGCATCACATCTTGGCTCCTAGTAGCTTCCTCTAAACTGTGATTCTGCCATAGAACTTTAACCAACAGAACTGACTTCCTTCTCAACGCTTTAACATCTCAATCTAAGATCCAAACTGGTTCTTCTTCAAAAGACAAATTCGGTCTTACCTCAATTTCCTCTACTGGTACTATATTAGATGGATCCGAGCAATATCGCCTTAACATTGAAACGTGAAATACATCATGTATCTGATTCAACTCTGGCGTGAACTTGAGCTGATAAGCTATTGGTCCCACACGCTTCAACACCCGATAAGGCCCGATGAATTTGGGGCTCAACTTACCTTTTCGTCCAAATCTTAGGACTTTCTTCCAAGGTGAAACTTTTAGGAAAACCTGATCACCTACTGAGAACTCTATTTCCTTACGCTTCAGATCCGCATATGATTTCTACCTGTCAGAAGCTTCCTTCAATCTAGCCCGAATCAACTTAACCTTTTCTTCTGTTTTAGAAACCAATTTTGGACCCAACAACTGTCACTCACCTAACTCTGTCCAGCAGGTAGGAGTACAACACTTACGACTGTACAATGCTTCGTCTCTAACTGACCCCTGATGTCAATTATCGACCCAAAGCATGTCTTCCAAAATCTGAATTACCCTCTCGGTGATCATCGATGCCGGGTCAAACGCCGTCTTTGAAATCCGATCTTGTACCTAATGCTTGATGTAATGCCTTCCAGAATTGCAATGTAAACTTGGGGTCCTTGTCTGATATGATAGACACTGGTACCCCATGTAACCTCACGATCTCTGCTACATATAGCTTGGCTAACTTCTGCAGTGAGTAATCAACACGAACCAGTATGAAATGAGTGGACATCGTCAACCGATCGACAATTACCCACACCAAATTTTTCTTAGTTGGCGAAGAGGTACCCCACTAACAAATTCCATAGTTATCCTCTCCCACTTCCAAAGTGGAATCTTCACTGGCTGTAGCAGCCTTGAAGGCAACTAATGCTCTGCCTTCACCTACTGACACGTCAAGCACTTACTCACAAACTCAGTTACTTCTTGCTTCAGACCTAGCCACCAAAATTGTTGTAACACCCCAAACCCGGCCTAAACATTACGACCGGATCTGGCATGTCACATGAAAAGAATGTCTAAAAGCGTATGTTCGTAAAAAAACTCGTATTCTTTATAGTTGTTGTGAAAAATTGAGTTTAAGTAATTTTAAATAAGAAGCGGTTTATTATCATTTTAGGAAAATCCCATATTGATCATTTAATAATAGCAGTAACCAAATTGAAAATTTGAAACCAAGTGAAATATCGCCTTATTACATAACAAAACCCAAGTAAAAATAAGTCCAAATAAAAGAAACGAATTTACGAGTAAACATATGTATGGCATCCACGAGTCCATCTCAGCTCCCAAATCTGCGATCTAATGATTACGCAAAGTTTAACTAAGGGTGAGTCATCGAGACTCCTTGTAAATCCCATCCAACGGGTGTTAAACCCTTGCACAATTTCATATGAAAATATGCATGTCATGCAACCCAAAACCTAACCATCAAAACTCCCGATTCTACCCGTGTGGTACCAAACCCTTTGGTGGTGCCAAACCACCGGTGACCCAAAGTCAGCGATATATATTGTGGTGCCAAACCACTGGTGACCCAAAGTCACGAATAATCTATGTGGGGCCAACCCACGTTGTGATACCAAATCATGGCGAGAATCCCATTTTATCAAATGTGGGGCCAACCCACTATGGTGCGGCCCAGGGACGAAGTCGCTATGAGGTGCCAAACCTCTGGTGACCCAAAGTCACGAATATCAACTGTGGTACCAAACCACTGGTGGTGCCAAACCATTGGTGACCCAAAGTCACAGATATCAATCTTGCCCCTCCTCTCATCATACCCATGCAATATGACATAATAATTCATGTATGCAGTATGTCATGTGTGCTAGACATATATCAAATATAAGTATAACATGAATTACCATCATAATCAGATAGACATAAAACAACATAATCATGCTAATCAACCTCTAAGGGTATCATCATAATTTTACCCACCAAAGGTATTTTCGTAATTTACCTACCAAGGGTATTTTAGTAATTTACCCACCAAGGGTATTTTAAGTAATTTACCCACCAAGGGTATTTTCGTAATTTACCCACTAAGGGTATTTTCGTAATTTTCCCACCAAGGGTATTTTCATGAATTTACCCACCAAGGGTATTTTAAGTAATTCCTTTCTGCAATGGCCCTCACGGAGGTCTAATGTTACCCTGAGAGACTTCATTACCATTTTCTGGTCGTCACTGGACTATTGGGCCTAAAGCCTAATTAGGCCCATTCAGGGCCCACACGCTCGTGTAGCCCACCTAACACAAATCTATCCACATATATAGGTTCCACCTAGTCTAGTTTACTATATATTATATCATCATACAATTTATTCCAATTAGGCCCACGGGCCCATTGGGCCCACTTGACCCATCGCATCAAGCGATTTCAACCCACAAGAATACTACTAATGGCCTCAACATCGCGTCAAAGCCCCACACGTGCGCTCGCCCGCTCGTGTGGCTACTATTGCCGTGATCGGCACTTCGGCATTTGCCGCTCTACAACTAAAGTAGAGAGAGTTACACACCTGATAGGACTCTAGTGCTGACCGCGCTGCGACCACTCCTGTGCCCAATGGCCACCAAGGTATGTTAACCCTCCTCCTAGCATGCTCTTTATATAGCTAGCTCTTCACCTTCCTTCTCTGTATCTTTCCGATATGGGATCCCTTCGTCAATAGAGTTTAAATTCAACTGAAACTCTTACCGTCCAATCTGCAAAATAAATACTCCCTTGCTTCTCACGAGATTCGAACTCAGGCTCCCTTATAACATAATCCACGCTGCTAGCCACTTTACCAACTAGCTTCTTGTGTCTTAAACCATGCGCAACTAAATATAACCCTATGGCCAAGGTCTAAATTCATTTAATAAAAATAATCTAAAAGGAATGCAAACGCTACAACTAGAACCTTGGACCTCCTTCCTTCCTTGTGGCGTCATTCCCTTGTCCTTAAGTGGCGTCACTTTGCCACTACACCATACACTCCACTTGTGTCATTTTCCTCCACATTTTATTCTTAAGGCCTACCCGCCAACCTCCGGGTTTTTTTCACCTAAAACCAAAATTTCCCCAAAGCTAATATTTGATCCGGGACTTCATGAAGCCCCAACCTTCAAAATCACATATCTAAAAGGTCCAACTTGCATAAGTGATCTCCTATTCTCTAAAAAATTTTAAACGCTACTACGCCTAAGGCCCATTGGGCTCAATCCTACTAGGCCTAATTTCAGGATGTTACAATTGTTCACGCAAATCTCGATACAGTTTACTCCCACCAGGATGCATAGCGTATGGACTACTATACGCTTCCTACAGAATCCTCTGTCTTAACTCGGAATCCTTCGGCATACAAGCCTTTCCACGAAAGCACAATACCTCATCATTGTTCAAACTAAAATCTTCCATCCTACCACCTCCACTTGCTGAAATCAAGAACTTAACGATTCATCTGATAACTGCTTCTCTTTAATCTGACTTACCCACGAAGGCTTCACTTGAAGTTCAGCTAACAAGCTTCCATCATTATACAAACTGAGATGGACGAACATTTCCCTCAAATTAGATATCACCATACGGCTCAACGCATCTACCACTACGTTAGCTTGACCTGGGTGATACTCAATCGAGCAATCATAGTTCTTTTACAATTCAATCCACCTCCGTTGCCTTAAATTTAACTCCTTCTGGGTAAGGAGATATTTCAGGCTCTTATGATCAGTCTAGATAGTCGACTTTTCTCTATACAAGTAGTGTCTCCAAATCTTCAAGGCGAACACCACCGCACCAACTCTAAATCATGAGTGGAATAGTTTACCTCATGTGGTCTCAATTATCGAGACACATACGCTACCACTTTCCCCTCTTGCATCAACACACATCCTAACCCCGTGTGCGACGCATCACAGTAGACGACGAACTCTTTTCTAGCCTCAGGCTGAATCAACACTAGTGCCTCAGTCAAAATCTTCTTTAGCTTCTCAAAGCTTTCCTGCTACTTATCAGCCCAAACAAATGGTACCTCTTTTCGTAACAACTTGGTTAAATGTGCAGCAATTAACAAGAATCCCTCAACAAACCTTCTGTAGTACCCTGTTAATCTAAGAAAACTTCAAATTTCTGCCACTGACTTCGGTGGTTTCCAATCCAAAACAGCTTCAATATTTCGGGGATTAACCTTAATCCCCTCAGCAGATACAACATGCCCCAGAAAAGTAATTTTCCTCAACCAAAACTCATGCTTGCTGAATTTGGCATACAGTTGCTTCTATCTCAAAATCTACAAAACAATCAGAAGATACGAATCATGCTCCTCTTCCGTCTTTGAATAAACCAAGATATCATCCATGAACACTATGACAAACCGATCCAGGTAGGGTTGGAATGCCCGGTTCATCATGTCCATAAACACAATTGGTGTATTTGTCAACCCAAATGGCATCACTAGGAACTCGTAGTGACCATAACGAGTTCAAAAAGCAGTCTTATGAATATCCGCCTCCTTGATCTTAAGCCGATGATAGCCTGACCTCAAGTCTATCTTTGAGAAAATTGAAGCGCCTCACGCTGATCGAACAGATCATCAATCCTAGGCAACGGGTATTTGTTCTTAATCGTCAACTTGTTCAATTGCCTATAGTCAATGCACATCCGCATCGACCCGTCCTTTTTCTTAACAAATAACACCGGTGCTCCCCATGGTGACACACTTGGTCAGATGAAACCCCGGTCCAAAAGTTCTTGAATCTGAGGTTTAAGTTCTACCAGCTCCTTCGGCGCCATCCTATAAGAGGCAATGGACACCGGAGCTATTCCTAGAAGTAAATCAATGCCAAACTCGACCTCATGATCCGGAAGTAACCTTGGAAGCTCTTCTGAAAAAACATCTGAAAACTCTTTCACCGTTTGGACATCTCTTACAGATAACTCCTTGGCTTCCAAAGCACTAATGAAAGCTAAGAACGACCCATATACTTTTTGCACCATCCTTTCATCCTTTTTAAAGCAAACACCATATTGGACAGGTAATTCCTTCTCTCACCTATCACCAGCTCCTCCTTATCCTTGGGAGTCTTCAACAGTATGCGCTTAGCAGCACAATCCAAATTTGCTCGATACTTAACTAGCCAGTCCATACCTAGAATTAAGTTGAACTCACCGAACGACAACTCTATCAGGTTATCCGGGAAAACAATCCCTAGCACTTCTAAAGGCACATTCCTAAAGAGTTTGTTCACCACTACTGATTGTCCTAAAGGGCTAATCACTGTCATCTCTCTAGAAGTAACCTCAGATTCTATATTATAGTTTCCAGACACATTACTAGCAACATATGATGTGTAGACCCAATATTTATCAGTGCTGAAAAGGGCAAACCAAAAATACGAAGCATACCGATTATGACGTCCGGTGCATCACCATCCTCTCGATGTCTTATTGCATTGACCAACAGAGGCTACCTCGAATCTGTATTCCCATCACCTCTACCCTATGTTCCACGCTCTCGACCAAAACCATTTCCTCCTCTCGTTGGACCATGACCTCTCGGTGGTTGCTACCCACCTCTTCCAGACTGTACATATCCCTGACCTACTAGCCGTTCCCTGCTCGGCTCTTGTGGGCAGTCCCTGACCAGATTATCTATAGATCCACACCTATAGCATCCTTTACTTCTTGCCCAACACTCCCTCGCATGATAATTCCTACATCTAGAACACTGTTGAGACCGAACAACAGCAACAGGCTTTGCAACTCAATTCGGCCCATCAAACCCGGGCCTCTATTGGAAACTCCCGGCAGACCCTAACGCCCCAAAATTCCTTTTATTCCTACCCATGTCCTTATTCGATTCTATCTTTCAGATCGCTTCACTCTTCAGCTATCTTAGCCTTCTCAACTAGAACAGCAAACTCTCACTCCCGTTGCGGAGCTATCAGTACCCGTAACTCATCTCTTAGGCCATCCTCAAACTGGACACAATGCTCGTAATCAGTTACGACGATACCCCGAGCATATCAAATTAGACGTAGGAATTCTGCCTCATACTCAGCCACTGACTTATTCCCTTGGACCAAGTTTAAAAATGCCTTTCTCTGAGGTCCACGTAACTCGCTCCAACATACTTCCCCTGGAACGCTATCTTGAAGAAATCCCATGTAATACAATCTGCTGACATACCATCCCTTACTGTGAGCCACAATTGGTACGCCTCATCTCAAAGAAGAGAATACTCCTTTCAACTTTTCCTCCGCGATACAATCAAGATTGCCCATGATCCGTTCACCTACCTCCAGCCAGTGAATATCTCGGCCCCGTGAACTCGAAGTCGCTCCAAGATAGATTTTTGAGCTACTGATCCTGTGCTAGCTCCAACGACCCGTTTCAGAACACGCAACATAGCTTGCAACAAAGCATCGCCTCCTTTAGATCGGTCTTGAGACCCCGCTTCCGCTACTGGTGATGCTGGCAATTCACCTTCCGACCCATATCCTGATTCTACGAGTTCAACCTCAATACTCCTACCTCTACCACGGCCTCGTTTACCACATCCACGTCCTCTAGCACTCTCTGATTACAAATTTTATGAGTTAGTATTTCTTCCACTATTTATTACCCGACAGTCTTATGCAAATAGAATTAAAAGTAATTGGTTTTTTTTCGCAAGACATAATTCTAAAGGTCTTAACTCTAAAGTTGAGGTTCTTAAAACTATCAATCACAATATAGTATTTCCATAAGAAATCAAACAAAAATAAAAAAAACTTATAGTGAGGGTTGATACCGGAGACTCGGGTGCCATGCTTCTAGAAAACATGCATATATATATTTTTTTCCTCAACCATATTTCAAACCAATTTTTGAAAGCTGTATTAAACCCCAAACCCCTAGTCGAGTTTTATAATCGGGCTCTGATATCATAATTGTAACACCCTAAACCCGGTCAATACGTTACGACCAAGTCTGGTATGTTATAGGAAAGAAAATTTGAAAATTTGGGCAAACTTTTTGAATAGTGTTTCTATCTTAGAAATAATTTAAAAAGTCATTCAAGAGTTTCTTACTAAATCTATATTAGATTGAACTAAAACCATAAAAATTTATTTTTATTTTTTGAAAGTCAAATTTGAGGGATTTCATAAGCATGACGTTGAAAACAATGTTGCGGTTTTAATAAAATCTCTGAATTAATTAGTTATTCGCATGTTATCCTTTGTTAACACCTTTTTAGGAAAAAATGGTGGTTTGTGTTTTTATTTTAGAAAACTCGTATTTGACATATTATAAAATCTATAATAGCATAATTAAAGTAAAAACCAAAGTAAAGTTGTGGAGGCCTTATTACATAACCAAAATTCCAAAATTAAAAAGTAAGTTTAAGTAAGAAACGATAGTTTACGAGAAAACAATGCATGGCCACCTCAAAGTCCATCTCGACTCCAAATCCGTGATCTAGGGATTACCTGCAAAATTAAGCAGAGGGGTGAGTCACAGAGACTCAGTGTGTAAATCCCCCTATAACGCAATATGGGCCTCAAGCCCCCAAATGTCTATTGGGCCTTAGCCCACAAAATATAGCATATTAACATGTATGCAATGCAGCTTATCCCAACCTAGTTTTCCATCCTCTAGGTCTCCTGAATCAGCCAAACACCCGTGGCATTATGCCACTTGTAGTCCTGCACCACTTGTGTGAGTCACGAGAATATATAAATGGGTAATAACCCAATGTGGTCCCAGACCACTATGACAATCTTTGATAAGTATATGTAGTGCCAACCCACTGTGGTCCCAGACCACTAAGATGAGTCACTGATAAATATATGTATACGTGGTTCCAAACCGCTGTGGTTCTAGACCACTGTGACAGAAGTCACTGAACCACACTTCCCCTTTCAATCATTTCCCAAAGCCCATGCAACATATTATCATACTGAGATGAATGCATCATACTTTCAATGTAAAACAGATAATTAATTCATACATACATGTATTCGAAAGTAACATCACAGCGGAACTTACCCGCATCTCCAACCTTACCCACAATGGTATCTCAATTATCTAAACTCTTGTTTCTGCTTTTCACCAACATAGTTATTAATGCAAATTAATAAAGTAGGGTGTGAGCATTACACACCTGATTACGCGTAAAACTAGACTCTCTACGTCGACACTCTCACTAGCAGGGATAACAATGATTTGCCTATCCCAGACAGACGTCAGCTCTCAACCACACCCTGGTGGAAAGTCTCGAACCGCCGACACAGTACATCGTTTAAACTTAGGAGCAGAGAGTCCACTCCTCTCCTTAGTTTGACTGGCACTCGCATCCATGAAGAGAGCCTTGATCAGTACTCAAAAAGAAACACTGATTGGCTAATAAAGAAATTTGATTAAGGCGGACTGCAATGCAGCGGAGATAATAGCAGAAAACCCAAAAAGAAATGATTCCTTACCTTAATAAGTGATAACCACACAACAACTGATTCATTCCTGAAGTAGAGACGAGTGGTGAGAGAAGCAGAAGTTCGGCCTTGTGTTGATACTGGTGGTGAAAAGCCAAAGTAAATTCAGCAGAAAAGTAGCCCTTCGTTCCTTAGGCCTCAACAATCCAATAAGGTGAAACCGATTCACTTGGGACCAAAGGAACTATTTAGCTAAAGAGAGAAATAAAAAGGTGTCAATGGAGGAGCTGTAAGGTTTTGGCTATGGTGGAGATCACAAGAGAAGAGGTTCTGCTACCAGCAAATGAAGTAGGAGCCGATTCATAGAGGATGGGGAAGGTTCTCTCGATGGGGAAAAGTGTAGAGAAATAATGAGGAACCAAAGAGAGTTTCGGCTAGAGAAGAAGAAGTAGAGGAGAAGAGAGTTTGACCAATAGAGAATAATAGAGAAGACAGTTATAGAAAAAATAGATGAAGAGAGAAAGAAATAACCAAATGGTCACTCTCTGATTCGGCTAAGACAAAAGATGCAAAAGGAGATGAAGAGAAAAGAATCCCAAAGAATTTGCAACATTCGGCACCCCTCACACTCTATAGCCAAATATGATAAGAAAGAAATGTCTAAGCCTCAAGATAATTTCGGCACACCCCCTACTAGCTAAATCGAAATGCTCCCCCACACACTACCCATAATCGGCCAACAACTCTACCACTCACCAAATCCCTTGTTTTGCTCCTTGCTTTACTCTTCATCCATCATTTGAACTAGAAGACCAAGTCTTCCTCCACAAACTCCTCCACACCTTCCATTTAAATGCATTGACCAAGTCAATAACCACCCTTGAAGAGTCCAAGCCTAAAGCCAACACTCCATCATCTTGAGCACAAAAAATAAGGCTCCCACATGCTACTGAAGAGACTCGAACTCCTTCCCTCCTTTTTGCTCCCTTGTGACACTACTCCTCTACTCCTTAAGTAGCGTCACCTTGCCACCACACCACACTCTTTCTTGTGTCAACAATTACAAGTAATTACACATAAGGCCTGCTCCTACTAGCTTTCTCCCCTTAAGCCCCAAAAATAAAAATTTCACCAAGGCTTTGGCTTGACCTCAAGCCTCCCAAGGCCCCCAAACACACCGAAATTACATGCTTAATGAGCCAAACACAAGAAATAGTGTAAAATGCAGAACCCCTAATTCTAAGATGTTACAGACAAAAATAGACATGGGAAGGAAAAATGTCAAGAAAGGGGCCTTAAGGGCTTTTTTGTTATTTTGTTAATAAAAGAATTAAAAGGGAAAAAGAAGTCAAAATTGTGTCCACCTTTTTCACCATAGCCGAAAATTTTCAAGCTCTTTATAGCTAGGGTTTCTTTATCTTTCAAGCTTGATTGTAAGTATCTCCTAGCCCAGTTTTTAATGCTCATCGTGTTTTTAAGATCTTCGTGTTTTTAAGATCTTCGTAGCTCGATTTAGCTATTTCTAGCTATAATTTTGAGCTAGGGTTTATGTTCAAAAATTTACCCATGTATGACCTTCATGTATTTTGATAATTTATGGAAGAATATGAAAGTTTGATGCATGATAAACATCTTTTTCTAAGTGATTTTCATGAGAAATTCATAAAAAGGACCAAATTGTAAAAGTCACAAAAATGGTCATAAATGAGTGAATTAATGAAAATTAGGGGCTGTTTTAGTTATGAAAATGATTCAACTAGGTTTCAAATGCAAAGATATTGAATGAAAATCATTTTACGAGCCTAGGGGCAAAAGTGTAATTATGTAAAAGTTTAGGGGCAAAATCATAATTTTGCCAAAGTATGATTCATAGGTTAATTTAGTTAATATGAGTATTAAATAAGTGAAATTGTTATTATTGATCAAGAAACACAAAGCCCAGACTAAAACTGAGGCAAGAGCAAGGTTGTGGACTAAATCAAACAACTATACGTATTTTAAATACCGAGGTAAGTTTGTGTGAAATTAAAGTTGCATAATGTTTTTTATATTTTTGATTGCTTGATATTATGAGAAATGAATATTAGTTCTATGAAAATTGACTAATGATGCTTCAATGAGAGTATGATGAAAATATGTTAAGTTAAATCTGGTTGAACATTCGGAATAGCAAAGATACCAGTGTCACAACATGAGATAAAGAAGGCCCCGTATAAGACCATGTCTGGGACATGGCACCTACACCAAATAAAGGAGGTCCCGTATAAGACCATGTCTAAGAGATGGCATCGGCACCAAATACAGGAGGTCACATGTAAGACCATGTCTGGGACATGGCATTGGCACCAAATAAGGAAGGTCCCGTATAAGACCATGTCGGGGCATGGCCTCGATACCAAAGAAAGATCTCATGTAAGATCATGTCTGGGACATGGCATCAACATCTATATACGATCTTGTATAAGACCATATCTGGGATATGGCATCGACATCGAGATATGAGATCCCATGTAAGACCATATGTGGGATATGGCATCAGTATCGAGATGTGATCCCATGGAAGACCATATCTAGGATATGGCATTGGCATCGTGATACATGTATGACGAGATTGTGTATCCTTCAATATTCCAAGTAGTTCAATGGGTAAAGAGCTAAGTTTATGTACAGATGACAAAGAGCTAAGTCTTTGATTAAAGAGTATAAAAGTGCTAAAGTTAAGTGATGAAGTGATACAGGTACCTATGAGTAACATACGAGAAATGAGTGCAAAATGTGATATATAATTTGGTAAGAATATGCATGAGTAAGTTATGTTGATGTGTTTAAGAACTAGTGTATTATTCAATGAAATGAATTGATGCTATTATAAGTCTAAATGTTGTTATTTATTTCATGTAAACTTACTAAGCTTTATGCTTACCCCTCTCATTTCCCTTTTCCTTGTAGTATCGCTAAGTTAGCTTGGGGATCATAGGACGTCGGAGTTCAAATCACTATCAACTATTATTTTGGTATAGTAAAGTTGATTTAATTTGTTAGCCAAAGTGTTGGCTATTATTGTTACTCATTCATTTTGTAAATGGCCATTGGGAATTGGCCAATACTTGTTAAGTTTTATATATATTCAATGATGATGATATTCATGAAGTGCAAGCTCGTGTAATTGATCGAGTAAAATATGAAGTGTATGCATAATGAATTAGTGATTCTTCATAGTGTATTATTGTTATATTATGTGTTGCTTGTAGTGGTGTAAGTGTGTTTGTTTTTAGGGTGGCAATTGGCTTGGTAAATAGCCTTCTAGTTTTCACATGGGTAGACACACGGGCATGTGTCTAGGTCATGCGTGACACATGGTCAACCTCTTGGTGTGTTGATAGGTCGTGTGTACCCTGCATCAAAATTGCGAGAATTTAATTCGTCACATAGGCCAGCACACGGGCGTGTGACTAGGCCGTGTGCCCTTAAGTTGTTAATGATGTCATAAATAGAATACTAAGGTTTTCACACACGGGTGAGGGCACGCAGGCGTGTTTGGCCGTGTGAAGGACACGGGCCACAGATATGGGCGTCTGCCAGGCCTTGTGAAATCCCCTGTAGGTTCGAAATGAAAAATAAAATCCACATGGGTTAGGAACATGGGCGTGTGTGACCACATAGCCTGCCCTGACGAGGGTGTAGCCCTATTTGGAGTAAAATTTTTCTAAGTGTGCAAAAGTTTCCAAGTTAGTCTCGAACCATTCCATATGTATGTTTAAGGTCTCGTAGACCCGTAATATGGACGTTATGAATATGAATGAAAAAGTTTTAAGTTGAAACAAAATTTTATGGCCTGAAGTTATATGTTTGAGTAAGTTAAGTTCGGTAATGCCTCGTATCTGGTTCTGACATTGAATACGGGTAAGGAGTGTTACACGATATGAAATCCATTGTTATTTTATCTCACTTCCACTCAAAAATGATAATAGGCTGTAATAAACCTGACGACACTTGATGCTCAGCTTTGACTTGCTGACAAATCAAATATTTCGAAACAAATTCTAAGATATCTTGTTTCATGTTGTGCCACTAATAAAGTTGTTTCAAATCGTTATACATTTTCGTGCTTCCCAAATGTATTGATAAACAATGACTATGTGTTTCATTTAGAATCTTCTGAATGAGCTCAGAATTTCTTGGTACACATATTCTATCACGAAACATCAAACAGTCATCAGGCCCTATCCAAACTCTGAATCAGAAGTCGACTCACACTGAGCTCGTTTTGCTTGTAATCATTATCAAATTTTTGAGCCTCATAAATCTATTGTAGAAATAATAGTCTTTCTTTCAAATCGAATACTATCGAACCATCATTAGAAAAAACTAATTGTGTGTTCAAAGTACGTAAAGCAAATAAGGACTTTCGGCTCAAAGCATCATTAACTACGTTCGCTTTCCCCGGATGATAATCAATTACTAATTCATAGTCTTTTAGCAATTCTAGCCATTTTTCGCTGTTGCAAATTTAAATATTTCTGAGTCATCAAATATTTCAACCTTTTGTGGTCGGTATAAATATGGCATTTCCAACCAAACAAGTAATGATGCCAAATTTTCAATCCGATCACTATCGCAGCCAACTCTAGATTATGCGTCGGATAATTCTTTTCGTGTGGCTTCAACTGTCTCGAGGCATAAGCTACAACTTTGCCTTCCTACATCAAAACACAACCCAAGACATTTAACAATGCATCACTGAAAACTACAAATTCTTTACCTGACTAAGGCTAAACTAATACTGGTGTCTCTGTCAATAATGCTTTCAATTGCTCGAAGCTTAGCTGACACTTTTCTGACCACTCAAATTTAACATCTTTTTGAAGCAATCGTGTCATCAGAGTCGTAATCATCGAGAAGCCTTTCATAAATCATATATAATAGTTGGCTACTCCCAGAAAACTATGGACTTTAGATACATTTCTCAGAGGCTTTCAATCTATAATCGCAGAAATTTTACTCGGGTCAATTAGGATAACTGCTGCTGAAACTATATGTCCCAAAAAACCAACCTCTCATACCCAAAACTCACAGTTGCTAAACTTTGCAAACAGCTGTTTATCTCTCAAAGTTTGTAACACGATTCTCAAAGGCTCGGCATGCTGAGATTCATCGCAAGAGTAAATCAAAATGTCATCAATAAACACAACTACGAATCTGTCTAAGTATGGCCTAAAAATTTGGTTCATCAAGTCCATAAAAAATAAGAGGTGCATTTATTAGTCCGAAAGGCATAACAAGAAATTTTTAGTGTCCGTACCTTATTCTAAATGCAGTCTTTGGCACATCTGATTCTTTAACTCGCAACTGGTAATAACTCAATCTCAAATCAATTTTTGAAAACACTATTTCCCCTTTTAACTGATCAAACAAATCATCTATTCATGGCAAAGGGTATTTATTCTTGATCGTCACTTTGTTGAGTTGTCAATAGTCTATAAACATTCTCATCGTGCCATCTTTCTTTTTCAAAAATAACACCGGTGCACCCCAGGGAGAGAAACTCAGTCTAGCAAAACCTCTATCTATCAAATCTTACAACTGAGCTTTCAATTTTTTAACTCTGTCGGAGCCATTCTATATAGAGCTATCGATATAGTCGTTGTTCCCAGTAATATTCAATACCAAACTCAACCTCTCTGATAGATGGTAAACCCGATAACTCTTCGGGAAATACATCTGGATACTCGCACATAACTGGTACTAATCCAATCTTTGTTTCTGTGACTTTCATATCAAGTACATAAGCAAGATAAGCTTCATACCCTTTTCTCACAAATCTCTGAGCTAAAATAGATGAGATCACAATTGGCAAACTATTCATATCATCAGATTCTATTCTAATAGTCTTATTATTCTGAAATTTTAGTTCAATTATTTTTTGTCTACAATTCACTATAGCATCATACATCGTTAGCTAATCCATACCCAAAATCACATCAAACTCATTGAATGGCAACAACATCAGATTAGTCAGAAAATAAAAATCTCGATTCATTAACGGACAATTCTTTTCGACTTTGTCAACCAACACATATTTGCCTAAGGGGTTCGATACTCTAATAATAATTCAATAGACTCTGCAGGCAAAGTCTTACTAGATACTAAATTCATACATATATAAGAATGAGTTGATCCTAGATCTATCAATGCAATCACATTAGTATCATAGAGAGTGAAAGTACCGATGATAACATCTGGAGATGACGCTTCTTCACTAGCACGAATAGCGTAGGCTCTAGCAGGTGCTCTGCCTCGGATCTCACAGTTGAATCCTTTGTCGCCTTCTACTACCACTTACATTATTAAGCAATTCTAGGTGGTTTATCTCTATTCGATGTGTTACTTGGTCTCACATTCTAAAGTTTATCTTTCTCATCCAACTCAAGGCAATATTGGATGAAGTGATCTAGCGAACCACATTTGTAATAAGCTTTATTATTTTTATTCCAGCATTCTCCAAAATGTTTTCTCCCACACTGCTGACACTCAGGTTTGTCGTCTCTCATACTGCCAACACTCTATACTGATGTAGCTTGAGCTTTAGAACCTGAGTATTATTTTCTACGATCTTTGTTCGAATATTCATTTGAAGCATTTGGGCATGTAATATCCGAGATCTAGGGGTTAGGCATTTTTAACTTAATTGTATGTGGTAGCGTGCCTAGGTGTGGTTTGAGTGTCTTTTGGGAGTTTTGGAAATTTTAGAATGTAGGAGAATACCTTAGAAAAATATTAGATTTTTAATTCTTAAAAAGGAAGCTAGTCAAGATAGGCCTTAAGAAAATTTATTGGAGGATTTATTCATAGGAATTCAGTTGGCAAAGTGTTAAGGAGGAGCCACTTAGGGCCTTGGAAAGTGATGCCACAAGCAGTGTGAGGGGGGCTTAGGTTTGAATCCCATGGATAGACTTAAGGTGATTTTTATTTTGCATTTGTATGGCATGTGTTGGTCAAACTTTAATTAAGGTAAGGTTGGACTTTATCTTTTATGGATAGTAGACTAAGGGAATAAGGTAAGTGTTAACTTAAGGTATGGAATCAAGAAAATTTGGTATGATAAGGGGACATAAGGCATGAATCAAGGGCTTTGTGGATAGAATTGCTTGATGTTAGGGATAGGATTTCTTAAACTTTGGGAAAGTAGAGGATTACAAGGCATGTATCAAGGTGGATGTTTTGGAAATTATTTCATGGCCATTTTGACCATGAACTTGATCGATTTTTGGGGCTAGGGGGGTTGGCTGAATATTGAAAGGGAATAGGGGATAGTTGATCAAATTCTTTAGCAAATTGGGCACCATTTTCTTTTCTCTCCAAAACCTCTCTTCCTAGCCGAATGTGTCTTGGGCTATTGGTAAAATTTTGCTTTGGTTTTGGCTATTATTCTTGACCAAATTGGTATTATTTTCTTTTGCCTCTCAAGCTATTTTCCTCTTTGTGCCAAAATTACTACCATTGGAAGGAGCATTGTTTTTCTTTCATTTTATTCTTTTTCTTCCTTGGCCGAAACTTATAGTCATCATTCTCTCTTTCCCTCATCTTCTTCTTTTCTCTTCTTTTCTTTTCTTTTTACTTTGCTTAGGCCGAATCTCCATTTGGATACCATAGCTAAATTGCATCAAGTCTCAACCTTTTCTTTTCTTTTCACAATCAATCAAAAATCGAAAGCACAAGTAAGCCTTAGCCAATTTCTCCATCTCTTTCTTCTTCCAAAGTCAATCACTCCTCTATAGTAGTCGAATATCTCTGTGGTTCCAAGGTAAGTGAAGTGTGATATTCGGCCAAAGGCCATTTTTTTTGTAAGCCTTATGGGTTGAAGCCGATTCTAACATAGTTACGTAGGAGGGAGTTCATCAAATCGCAAGGTGCAAATCGTTTAGGCTTTGGGTTTCGGGATTTAATCGACTGTGTCGAAAAAGGTGTGTAGTTATCGCACTGATCTCTTGTTGTTTGGATTTGTTGTTATATATATATATATACATGTATAAGATGTGTATGATAGCTGGAAATAATGGCTAAGATGGTGGCTACCCATAGTGGGTATTCGATTAACCAGATCAGTTTTATGATATTATTTTACCATGGTATATGTATGGAATTGAGGTAGGCATGTGATGTATGCTCATTGGAATTTTACTATTATTTGGCCATGATACTGACATATGCATAGGGATTGGGATATGATTATTGAAGGACAGGGTGTACATTTATGTGCGTGGTTTAGTGATGGCTACGAGCCTCACGTGGATTGATGATCAGCTCTGTGCCTCATCGTGGTTGGTATAGGCTTTGTGCCATATCGTGGTTGGTGATGGCTATGTGCCTCATCGTGATTTAATGTTAGCTACGAGCTACATCGTGGATTGACGTTGACTGAGGTCACGTTGTGGATTATACTGTGATTTATTTCACGTGGACCAGTGACTTGACCACTTGGTGGATGGCATTGCTTGCCAAATTGGTGTGTAGAGGTTGGAGGGTTGATTTAGTAATCCCTGGTGTGTGGTGGCTAGTTACGGGGGTGTGTAGAGGATGGACCCTAGGCTGGGTTGGGTGCATTTTGCATTATTATTTGATATGTGGATTGGTGTGGTTTGGGCTAAGCCCATGTGTGGAAATCTGTGGACTAATTACACACTGAGTCGGTTTGACTCACCCAATCTTTTTACCAAACAATGCACGTGATACATGATTCTTGGACCGGGCTTGAACGGATACGAGGTGGCCATGCAGAATCATTATTTTATGCACTTTATATTTTGAGTATTTTGAGTAAATATTTATTGTAATAAGGGCCACTTAAAGTATTTCGGGACTTTTATTGTGTTCGAGTTGGATTGAGGATCGAGATGATATTTGGAATGTTTTATTTTAGAAAGCGATTTACATCATCAAAACTTATAATAAAGTTTTAATTCGGAAATTTGTAACAACATAATTTTACTTAAAATTTAAATATACAATGTTTTTATAAATGACAGAAAATTTTTATGTTTTCACCCTTATGACAAATTCTTTTCAAACTTTTTCCTCAGTAGCATTCTAGATTCGGCCGTAGCGTTTGGGCCGGGTTTGGGGTGTTACAGGGCAAGCATACGAATCTTTAGATTTCTTTGATGAAGATTGATACGACGTACTCATCGATCTTTTCCTCGAGTCTCTAGCTTCTGAATCTGCTTTTCTCTTTTCTTTGCCAAGATCCTCAGCTTTACAAGCCCTTTCAACCAAAACGACAAATTCTTTCAACTCTAGAATTTCGACTAGTAATTTTATATCTTCGTTCAACCCATCAACGAACCGCTTACACATAATCTCTTTTGTAGAAACATATTCCCTAGCATACTTACTCAACTGTACAAATTCTCTTTCATACTCGGTTATAGTCATTCAGCCTTCTCGTAATTCTAGAAACTCTTTGTGCTTTTGATTGAGAAATGTTTGACTAATGTATTTCTTTTAGAATTCGGATTGAAAGAACTTCCAAGTAACCCGTTCTTTCGGAACCAAAGATATCAACGTGTTCCACCATTAATACGTAGTGTCTCTTAGTAAAGATACAACACATCTAATACATTCATCAAAAGTAACAGATAATTCATCGAATACTCAAATCATATTTTCGAGCCAAAACTCAGCTCTCTCAGCATCATCATCAACAGTAGCCCAGAACTCTTCAGCACCATATTTACGAATCTTATCTACTGGCAGTTTGTTTAACCGTATTGGATCTATAACTTGAGGAACAATAGGGATTTGTTGAGGAATATGTGGGGGTGGAGGTTATTGAGCATCTGGATCTGTTTGAACGAACTCCGTGAACCACTTGTTCATTATTTGGAAAAACGCTTGTTTAGCCTCTCCCTCGTGGCTACTAGTTATAGGCCTAGAATAGATGGCCCTGCCCCTTAAGTGGGAACGGGTGCATTACTCTCTACATCATCAGCTACAGCTCATTCGGGATCCATTACTATACCAAAACACAATTTAAGCTATCAAAATCATCACACTATCGCAGAGTATATATGGCATGTATAGCTAGACTCTCACACGCTATGTTAGTCCTAGAATCGACTGAACCATAGCTCTGATACCAATAAAATGTAACACTCCTAACCCATATCCGTCACTAGAGTATAGTTACTAGGTATTACTGATCATTTCACAATGTATAGCATACATTCTCATAAATCATTTAACACAATTACATTGTCCCTTATAAGGGCCTATGAGGCCTTAAACATGCTTTAGAAGTAGTTTGGGACTAAACCGATAAAATATGAAAATTATTAGAAACTTAGAAAAATTTCAACCATATAGGGGTCACGCACCCGTGTGAACAGGCTGTGTGCCTTACACTGCTCTAGACATGCTCGTGTCTCAGGCTGTATGGAAATAGGGCATACATACTGACTTGGGTCACACGACCATCCACATGCCCATGTGTCTAGCCCGTGTGCCCTTCAAAATGGCCACACACGCCCGTATGCCAAGATATGTGCTAGTCCGTGCCAAACCTGTAGGGTATACTAACTTATGCAACACAGCCAAGTCACACGCCTGTGTGCTAGGCCGTGTGCCAATTAGGGGGTATGCTAACTTGTACCACACGCCCGTGTGTGAGACCATGTGGAGCATACTAACTTCAATTCAATTTCAACACCAGGGGGCACACGACCATGTAACATGACTGTGTTTCACACACGGCTGAGACACACTCCTGTGTCTCTGCCCTTGTGGACAAAAATAGGCCATTTGTAAGGCCAAGTTGCCACCCCAACTTCAATGTACCTACACAAGGTAAAATAATACCATTTCCATACACAAAGGGCAGCTAAATCAATCCCAATTCATGCACAATTCATACAATACAAATACAACCATTTCACTTGCTCAAATATATACGAAAAACAACATGATCTTTAACCTTAATTCATACAATGTATATATACCGGCTTAATATTCAAAATCGAAAACCATCCTCAACTCAATCAATTCATTCACTATAATACATACTATTTAACTACCATTTTGGCATATAAGTTCATGCCACAATAAGACCTTTCTCAAGCTTTCATCCACCATAATTCAAATAACCATTTTAACTTCCATAATGTCAAGGTTACAACCATGCCAAAATAATCCATCTCACAAGGCATTATAAACATCATATAAAGTGATTAACAACCATTTCTAATAGCCAAACACACATCAATATTAACATCATTTACAAGCCAAATCTCATGGCTATGATCACAAGCAAAATACCACATCTAGCCTATACATGCCATATACCATAATGTATAATTCAAAAGGACCAACTTAAATGTTTGATAGTGCGATGATGTTCCCGACGACTCCCGGGTCTGAGCTAGCCTTGATTCACTATAAAACATAGAAAAATAACACGAAGTAAGCTTCATAGCTTAGTAAGCTCATATGTGAATAACTTATTACATGGAATAAATGCAAATCAACCAACTGGATATATCAAAACTATATACACATTAACTACAAACCTTTCTCATGTTTCGGAACATGATCAAATGCAAACTAATTGAACTTTTACTATTTAATATTCAAATAGGTTATATACATACCTGTATCACCTTGTACTAACCTCTTTCTCAACCACATCATTCGTTTACCCGTTGATCCATTTGGAATAGAAATCGGATACTCAGGAGTCTCGTGCGATAAATACCTATACCATGGCCCGTAGCTAAATCAAGGTAACTCATCTGAAGAACTATTATCATGGCCCAAAGCTAAATTATCCGATATGCATGGCCTGAAGCCAAATCGGTAAAATATGCACCCGAAGTGCTAATATCATGGCCCAAAGCCAACTCAACGTATCACTTATTGACATGTCAATAGTATCCAAAACTATTCTTAAGGTTCAACCGGGCTTTCACACTTTTCGTTTCTATCATCGAATCATCCGTAAAGTCATTTTCACAATTCATACATTATCCATAATTCTATTTTAACAATCTATACAATATTAAAGAATTTTAACATACATTTATAATGTAATCATCACATACGAACTTACCTCGTATTCGGAATTGACGGATCGGGTCAACTACTCGAAAACCTTAGTTTTCCCCTGATCTAAATCTGAATTCTTTCTTTCTTGATCTATATGAATTCAAAATTAACTTATTTATTCATCTACTCATTCAATTAATCCACAAATACACATTTGGGCATTTTTACACATTAGCCCCTAAACTTTTACACTTTTAACAATTTAATCCTTATTTCACAAAGCATAAAATTCACATAATTTCAATAAACCCAAGCTTGGTTGAATTATTTATAGGTCCCTAGCAGCCTAAAACTTCCATTTATTTCACATTTCAACCACTCAATTTGCACTTTTCATAATTTAATCCTTATTATGCATTTTCATCAAAAATCACTTAACAAAACATGTAAAACTATCATCAAGCTTTCATATTTCAACATTAAACATCAAAGAACACATAGATTCAACAATGGAAACTGTCAAAATCTTTAACAATTCCAAAATTAAAGGTACAGGCTAGATAGATTGAGCTTAACAATTACAAAAAACATACAAATCATTAAAAATCGAGCAAAAAACGGACTTAATGTTAGGCAATGAAATGACCGAATGGTTGAACACCCCAAAATGGCTTCCCTTAGCCCTAGTTTCAGTTGAAACAAGAAGAAAACAAAGATGATACTGTGTGTTTTAATAATTTAACTTAACTTATTCTATAATTTACAATTTTAACCTTTGTTAAAAACATATATAAACATATAATGAATGACCATAATTGTACACTTACACTAATCATGGACTAATAACATTATAAGGATCTTTGATTTATTAAATCATAACAATTAAACACATTTAACAAGTAGAATGCAACTTTTGCATTTCACGCGATTAAGTCCTTTTTATCAAATTGACCAACCAAACGATACAATTACTTCACGAAACTTTCACACATACAGACTATCATGCTGTAAACACATAAAATAATATTAAAATAATTTTTTTGACATCAAATTTGTGGTTTCAAAACCACTGTTTTGATTTAGCTAAAATCGGGCTGTTACAAGGATAATTCCATCATTCAAATTAGCTTATTTTTATCATGCTTAATAGTTTTTGGAAATTATTCCATGGCAACTCGATCTTTCATGAGTCTGGAAACCAAATTAAGTCCTTTCAGAATCTTTACTTAGTAAAACATGCATTTTACTAATCATATTAAACTAAGGGTATCTTAGGATTCATGTGAAGTAATAGGGATAGGTTAGAAATAGTTTAATCAGATAAACCTAAAAACTATGCAAGATAATAGAGCTAATTAAACTTATTATGAACCTTTAATTTAGTCGGGTTAGGATCTAAATTAAGCATGCACATTTTAATTGTTGTGTCCACTAGCCATCATTTAGTTAGGATTGCTTAGCTAGTTATAATGCTTCCAAACTGTATGAATGAAATACATACTTGAGTTTAATTGAAAACATAACTGACTGAGGCGTAAACAATATAGACATTATTTAAACAAACTTTATTAAATAAATGACATCATCCTAGCTAAACAGAATTAAGCTACCATTGTTGATGAAAATATAATAAAGCACATTGCAAACATGATTAAAATCAAAATAACAAAGTAAATGAATAATAAACTCTATCAAATTAGCAATCTCATGAACTCTGATTGAAGACATTTTCCTCTGATCCTTGTATTGCTCTTTTGCTAACAGCTCCTCAAGGTGGCCGGCCAAGAGATAATATTATCAAGGTTTTTGTCTAATAAAGAAAATATGGGATGCCATGCGTGGAAATGAAGAGAGGAAATGAGAGAACGAATGATGAATAAGAGATGTGAAGAATGAGGGATGATTGAAATTAGGAATGAGTGGGGGTATTTATACTTTAAGTAGATTGTAGAGTTTACTAAAAATAAGGATTGGAATTCCTCCATTTTCTCCATTGCTTGGCCAACCACATATTATGAAGAAGGTGGATGATGGTTCCTTTATTTGAGCATAGAATCATGCTAAATTTAGGCATGGGTTGGACGATTTCAAGGGCAATCTTTGTGTGCTAATTTCAAATGATTCTCCAAATGTAGGGACCTCCAGTAATTATTCGAAAGCATATTTTTGGGCAACTAACATGCTTATGTCAAATTTGAGCTTAACTTCCCTATGTTGGACGATTTTGTGACCCATTAAATAATCAGACTTGTCCACCATTTAGCATCATTTTAACTGGGTCAAAATAACACCTTGTTGGCCCATTTAGCATGGTTTTGTCGTCCAACATAGGAAATAAATAGCTCATGTTCATGCAACTTTATAATAAGCTTCTTATTAAATCAACTTCATGGTTCTATTGCACAATTAAATATAACACATTAATAAATAGCATGAAATAATTTAATTTATACACAAAATTCACGTAAAAAAACACAAATTTGCACATTTTAGAAATTCATGTCCATTATTGAGGTTTAAGCAAAATTTACTTAATTAATTAAGAAATAATTGGGATTAATATTATTTTTAAGTAAAAAGGTGGTAAAAGCTACTAGAAAAAACCTATATAAATTAGAGTTTACACACCCCAAACTTAATCCATTGCTTGTCCTGGGTAATGTTTCATGTAAAGCACAACTTTTGCTAAGGAAAATTTTGGAATAAAGTTGCTCCAAAAATGGCACCTATTCTTGTTGTACTAGCTGTGAGGCAATTTTGAGGAGATCCCATGAGGGAGATTTGTAAATGAGGTGCAAACAAGTTTTTGGGTGATAAGGGTGATGACCCCGGAAACGAGCAATGGCTATCTCGTGTATGTCGAATAATTACGGAGTTGGAATGCACATCGACAGATAGCCTCTCATGTGCTATTTCTTTTCTAGAAGGTGAAACTTTTCAGTGGTGGGAAATGTTAAATAATATTACCCATCGGGAACAAGAGGACTAGGAGTTCTCTTTTAGAGTATTTCGAGGAAAATATGTTAGCAAACTCTTAACGGATTGAATGAAGAAGAAATTTCTATATCTCAAGCAAGAGAAAATGACAATATTTGAGTAAGAGCAAGAATTCATATGGCTAAGTAGGTATACATGTGAAGTAGTGCTATCCGAAGAGGATCTTTCTATCAAGTTTGAATGGGGATTAAATGAGGAAATTCGCATGTTCGTAGTGGCATCGAAAGTCCGAGGCTTTACAGCTCTGCCTGCCAAATCTCAAAAGATAGAATTGATAGTACATGAAAGGAATTAAATAAGGAATTGAGAAAGAAGTGAGAAGAGAATGTTGAACAGCTCCCTGCAACAAATTTTAAGAAGCCTAAAGATGTGTAGAATTTCTCCTATGCACCAGTAAGAGATTCTGAGATGGTGGGAATTTGCTAGGATAATGGTGGTGTCAGACTACATTTATGGTGAGTTATGGGGGATAAAAAAGGATGAAGTCTCCTATCTGTAACACCTGTAGGAGAAAGCAAGTGAGAATTTGCTGGAATGCGATGAAGGTTAGTTACGAATTTAGGTAGCCAGAACATTTGGTTCAAGTTTACCCACCAATAGTTGAAGGACAACCTAAACAATCAACCCAAGCAATTAGTAAAGATCAACATGACACAAGACTAAGGGCTATTGTAACACCCCTAACCTGTATCCATTACCGAAATAGAATTGCAGAGCATTACTGAAAGTTTACAACTCAAAACTATCAAATATTCAAAACTTTTAAATCATAACATCATTCAAAGCAAACTCAATCAATCTCACACATATTGTCCCTTATACAAGCCTTCCAGGCCCTAAAAGCACATTAGAAATGAATTGGGACTAAATAAAAAACATATAGACTTTTTAGAAAAATTTGAAAATTTTCATACTGCAAGGGTCACACGCCCATGTCTCATGCAGTGTGGGCATTCAAAATAGGGACACAAGGTTGTGTCTCAACCCGTGTAACTCTCTGAATTGGGTCACACGGCCAAGCCACATGCCCATGTTCCAGGCCGTGTAACTTTCGAAATGGCCTCACACACTCGTGTGCCAGGCCGTGTGCTAAGCTATGTAACTGCCTGACTTGCAACCCTTTGAGACCTATAGGGGACACATGGTTGTGTCGCATGGCCGTGTGTCATACATGGCTAAGACACATGCCCGTGTGGATGAAAAATAGGCCATTTTCAAGCCCTTTTATTCACGCAAAACTTGGTCACTTACACTAGACAAATGCACCTATTTTCATGCATCCAAATTGTACCTAACTCATACGTATTCAAGCTAGATCATCATAGTATTTAACCATACAACCAATATGCCTAAAATAAATGTAAAAAACAACAATCAAACTTGATTATACATTTGCTAAGTTTAGCCATAAATCGACTAATCATTAGAATTGAATCTATACCAAAATTTACCACTATGTTCACATACCAATCATACTTGAATATACCAATTTTACCATTTAACCACTATCATCACTAAACCTTAGAAAACTTGACCATATGCCTAACACATCCAAACATACCAAATTCTCCATTTATCTTCTCATTATTCACTATCTATTTCCTTATCAAACCATACCAATGACAACATTCAAGCATATCAAAACAACATTTCATAGCATGCATTTTTATTCATCATTCCAACTACTACCATTTAAGCACCAAAATACCAAAATAGAAATCATTAAAAGACCATACAAACATATTAACATAACATCTATACCATCACCCAAAATACCATATTCACAAGCCAAACATAATGGCTATTTCATCAACTATAAAACATATATACATTCCATTATAACCATGACTTAAAAACATCAAAATCTACCGATATAGTCGATGGATAGTGTGATAGGTCTCTGACAAGCTTCCAACCCGAACGAGCATCTGATTCACTATAAAACATGGAAAATAGCACAAAGTAAGCATTAATGCTTAGTAAGTTCATATAACGTAAAACTTAACTTAACATCTCATTACATAACATTAAAATTTAGCATGGCATAATCCAACCAATAGCTTGGCCAAAGCCTAATCATAAACACAAACATGTTAGCATACATAACATAAACCATAAGTAAATTAACATGGATAGCCAATAATCTTAACATGAATTATTTGGATTTATCATCCATTTCAACTTGCATATTTTCCAAGTATTTCCATTTCAATGAAGTTCATATATGTACAAGCCTTAGTTTATATCGATCTCTTACCTTTTCTTTTCAAAATCATGCCCATTAAATCGCTTCGAATATCGTTAGATACCTGGGATAGCTCACACAAACTTTGCTAACATATAACTGTAGTCCGTCAATTCCTTTACATATATGCTCACAAAAGTTGTGGAAATGGGCCTGCTCACACGAGTTGTGGATCAAAACGTAGATACACGATGCTGCTCACACGAGCTGTGGAGTATCCGCAACACATGCAAGAAGTCAGCCACCGATAGGACATTCAAGACCAACACCTGAAACATGTAAACCCTAATGACATCTCATTTGTATCCTATGAATTCCTAAGGTTCAAACGGGGCTCGGTAGTGGACGTAACATCATTGGATATGCAACAATTATTTACATGGCAATCCACAACACATTTATATTTCAATAATAAGCATGTAAACATTATACAATTACAAGAACTTACCTCGATGATAAAACATAGATATAGAGTCGATTGGTCCGAAACTTTATCTTTGCCCCGATCTAAAGTCGTATGAGGTTTATCTTGATCTAAATGAATAAATTCAATTCATTTAATAATAATTCTTCCAATTCAATACAGTTTCATATTTTAGCAAAATTACATTTTTGCCCCTATAGTTTTGATTTCATTATAATTAAGTCCTTAAGCTCATAAAATGAAAATTCATGCAATTTCACCATTAACCCATGCTAGTCGAATTTCATATACATTTTAGCAGCTCATACATTTCATTATTTTCATAATTTCACCATGAATATTTCCTATTTTTCAATTTAATCCCCAATTGACATTTTTGACAAAATTCACTTTACAAAAGTTGTTTATCTAACCATAAATATACATTTTTTCCATCAAACATCAAAAACCACATATATTCATTAATGGAAAACCCTTAAATTTTAACAATTTTGTAAATTAGTCCCCAGGCTAGCTAGATTAAGCTACAACTCCAAAAACGTAGAAATCATTAAAAATAGGATGAAAATATACTTACACGCAAAAGAGAGAGATGGCTGAATGCTTGAGTTCACAACAATAGTGTTTTTCTTAGGTTAAATTCGACTAAGGAAGAAAAAAAGATGATAGCCTTTGTTTTGACATTTTACTAAGCTTTAATTATTAATTTACTTAAATAACCTTTAATTAAACCTTTAAAATTTCATTTTTCATGGCCATAATTGTCCACTCAATGAATAAATGGTTTATTTACAATAAAAGTACTTAAACATTTAATTTCTGTAGCTATTTATTGCCTTTAACCTTTAGAACTTTAGTTTTGTATCTTTTTCAATTTAATCCTTTTTATCAAATTAAGCATGCAAATGGTAAAATGAAATTTTTATACGATATTAATAACATGCTTTAGACATTAAAATAACAATAAAATAAATATTTTTATGCCAGATTTGTGGTCCGAAACCACTATTTTGATTTCAATAAAAACAGGTTGTTACAACTCTCCCCCTAAAGAAATTTTCGTCCCCCAAAATCTTACGAGAAAAGAGGTTCGGATATTGTTTTCTCATAGCTTCCTCTGGTTCCTAGGTTGCCTCCTCTATACCATGATGTTGCCAAAGAACCTTTACTAAAGCTATGCTCTTATTTCTCAATTTTTTAACCTCTCGAGCTAAAATTCTAATCGGTTCTTTGTTATACGACATATGAGGCTAAATCTCGACATCCATTTGTGTAATATCCCAAAGTTGGGCCTAGTAGGATTAGGCCCAATGGGCCTTAGGGGTAGTAGCGTTTAAAATTTCTATGAATAAGAGAATGGTACTAAGGCAAGTTGGACCTATCAGGTGAGTGATTTTGGAAGGTTAGAAGACTTTTATGAAGTCCTGGGTTAAAGTTAGGCCATAGAAAAAAATTTGGTTTTAGGTGAAAAAAACCCTAGGAGTTGGTAGGTAGGCTTTAAGAATAAAATGTGGGGAAAAATGACAAGTGGAGTGTGTGGTGTAGTGGAAAAGTGATGGCACATAAGGAGCAAGGGGGTGACGCCAAAAGGAAGGAAGGAGGTCCAAGGTTCAAGTCTGGGTGCTTGCATTTTAGTTTTCTTTTTAAATGGATTTTTGAATTTGACCATAGGACTTATATTTAGTTGCGCATGATTTTAGAAACAAGGAGCTAGTTGGTAAAGTGGCTAGCAGCGTAGGTTATGTTACAAGGGAGCCTAAGTTCGAATCTCATGAGAAACAAGGGAGTATTTATTTTGCTAAGATAGGGTAGCAAGAGTTTGAGTTGGATTTAAACTCTGCTAGCGGAAGGATCCCGCATCGAAAATATATAAAGAAGGAAGGAGAGAAGCTAGCTATATAAAGAGCATTCTAGGAGGAAAGAAAAGATACCTTGGTGGGCGTTGGGCATAGGAGCTTGGGGAGCGCAGTTTCGCAGCTTCAGAATTCCTATCAGGTGTGCAACTCTCTCTCTACTCTAGTTGTAGAGCGACAAATGCCAAAATGCCGGTCACACGATGATGGTAGCCACATGAGCGTGTGAGCGCACGTGTGGAAGCTTTGACGCGATAGTCGAGGCCACCGTGAGTATTCTTGTAGGTGTGGGCTGTTGGGCTACGATGGCCTAAAGGGGCCAAGTGGGCCCAATGGGCCCGAGGGCCCATAAGAGTAAATTGTATGATTGAGTAGAAGATAGTGAACTAGACTATATGAATCTCATATATGTGGCTAGGTTTGGGCTAAATGGGCCACACGAGTGTGTGGGCCCACTTGGGCTGAGAATGGGCCTTAGGACCACTCGCATCATTATCTCTGTTTAGAATACTTGAGTCGTTCGATGCGACAGTGGACCTTCTGTTGGGTCATTATTACCCTAATTTGTGAAATCACTGAAATACCCTAATTTGTGAAATTATCGAAATACCCCTGATTTATGAAATTACCAAAATACCCCTGGTTTGTAAAATTACCGAAAGACCCTAATTTGTGAAATTACCAAAATACCCCTAATTTGTAAAATTACTGAAATACCCCTAGTATGCAAAATTACTGAAATACCCCTAATTTGTAAAATTACTAGAATACCCCTAGTTTGTAAAATTACTGAAATACCCCAGGGTTGCAAAATTACCGAAATACCCTTGGTGGGTAAATTACGAAAATACCCTTGGTAGGTAAATTACAAAAAATACTCTTATTAGGTAAATTACAAAAATACCCTTGGTAGGTAAATTATGAAAATACCCTTGGTGGGTAAATTACGAAAATACCCTCGATGGGTAAAATGATCGATATGCCCCTGGAGGGAAAAAATGACGAAAATGCCCCTACATGTTATATGATTATTCTTGTATGTGATTTATGATTGTTATCGTGTGATTATTATTGTATGTTGCATTCATGTGTTATTATGTTGCATGGGGATGGGATTATTCGAAAGGGGAAGTGCAGATAGGATCACATGGTCGCTTGACGACTGTGGATCCACCGAAGGCTTTTAGCCACAGTGCAACTATCTTTGACTTGATAAGTTAGTGTCATAACCGGTGCTACATAAGGAGTGTAGGGATGGGTGGGTCGATTAAATCCCACAGAGTCTGAGGTTAGATAGGAGGCGGAGTGCAAGGTTGGTATGGGCATTAATGCATTGCATATATGGTTTTATTTGAAATGGGCTCAGGCCCAATTGAGGCTTTTATGGGCTAACGCCCAATTGGTACCGTTATTGAAATGGGCTTCGGCCCAAACTGTTGTGATTCATGTTCTTATTGATGAGGTCTATGCACACTGAGTTTTTGTAAACTCACACCCTCTTTTAATATTTTTTCTCGGGTAATCCTCGATGAAGTGGTTAGACATCTTTGGAGGACTCGGAGGTGGCCACACTACGAGCAGTTTTGGACTCTAGTACTTTACTTATTTTTAACTTGGGCTAATATTTTGTAATAAGGCCTCTCTTAAATTCTGGTTTTAGTTTTGGATTTTTAGTTTATTATGTCTTAAATCTACTAAAATTTGTATCACGATTTTCCAAAACAATATCTGCTTTCAAAATACTACGCTTTCGCGAATAGGTCGTAAACATCACGTTTTCATAAGTTAGTCATTTTAATTAAGTTTTGCAACAAACAAAGTTTTTTTTAGGTAATAAGTTTTTAATAAATGTCGATTAATAATGAACAAATGCAAACTGGGACTTTAGTTTTTAATATCAATAAAGGTTTTCAAATGGAGCCATGGTTTCTCAAAAAGCACCCCAATGTGACACTCTAGATTCGGGCCTAACTTCTAGGCCGGTTTGGGTGTTACAGTTTGTGATATAACATGTGAAGGGTCTAATCGGTATCACCATAACATTGAAACATGAAACATGTTATGAATCTCTTCTAACTCCAATGACAAAGCTAAGCTATAAGCTACTAGCCTGATTCTTTGAATAATCTCATACGGGCCGATAAATCGCGGACTTAGCTTTCCTTTATGACCAAAACAAAGAACTTTCTTCTAGGGCGATACTTTCAAGAACACTTTATTGCCAACTTGAAATTAGATGCCTTTACATTTTAAATCCGTATACAATTTCTATCGATCTGAAGCTACTTTCAAACAATCACTAATTACTTTCACTTTTTCTTCAGTCTCTCAAATCAATAAATCAATTCAACCCCTTGAATCTTTTTCTCGCTGAGCTTACTCCAATACAACGGAGTTCTACATTTACGACCATACAAAGCTTCGTACAGTGCCATTTTATGCTCGATTGATAACTGTTATTATACGCAAATTCAAGTAACGACAAATATTTTTCCCAACTGCCCTCAAATTCTAATAGACAACAATGAAACATATCCTTCAGTATCTGTATTACTCGCTCTGACTAACCATCAGTCTGTGGCTAAAATGCAGTGTTAAAATGTAATCATGTACCTAGAGCCTCTTGTAACATGCTCCGAAATCGTGATGTAAACCGATGATCTCTATCTGAAATAATGGAAACTGGCACCTCGTACAATCTGACAACCTCAGTAACATAGAGCTCGACTAATCTATCAAGAGAATAATCCGTATGTATTGGAATAAAATGTGCAGACTTCGTCAAATGATCAATGACAGCCCAAATTACATCTTTCTTTCTCAGAGCCAATGGTAACCCGATATAAAGTCCATCGTGACTTGCTCCCATTTCCATTCTGGTTTCACCACTTGCTGTAATAAACCAGAAGGTACCTGATATTCAGTTTTAACTTGCTGACATACTAAACATCTCGATACGAGGTTAGAAATCTCTCATTCCATACTCGACCACCAGTATATTTGTTTCAAATCACTGTACATCTTATTGCTACCAGGATGAACAGACAAGCTACTAGTAAGAGCATCATGCAAAATCTTTCGAATGATCTATTAATTCCTCGATACGCAAATTCTTCCTCTAAAAAGTAAACAATCATCGAATCCAATAAGAAAGTCTGAATCAGGAGTCGACTCACCCTGTTTTCATTTAGTTAATAAAACATCATCGCATTTTTTATTCTCACAAATTTGTTGTAAAAACATCGATCTAGCTTTCAACTCAGCTAAGATTAAACTATCATTAGGCAATGTCAATTGATAAAGCATAAAAGTAACATATTTTAGGCCAAGATTTAGTATGCTTTTGGATGATTTAGCCCTTAATTTATGTAAAAGGGTACTTTTAATCATTTATTTTCATGCTTTTACTCAAAAAAGCAGCCGAGGGTGAAAAGAACAAGAAAGGGTTTAAAACGGGCCAATTGGGCCAAAGAGGAAATTGACACGGCTTGGACTTCAAGCCACACGATCGTGCCTTGTTAATTTACTTCACATGGCCTAAACCACAATTTACATGGCCGTGCCTCAAACAATAGAATCAAAACACGGCCTGAAGTCGATTTACATAGGCATGTACCATGGCCGTGCCCCTGTCGTGGAAAAGAGGAATTGTACTCTGATTTGGATACTTTGAGGCAAAGAAACACATTCCAAAGCTTATTCAAACACAGAGTAGGAAGTATATTTCAATTAGGACACTTAAGGACCAAGTAAAGCATTCCAAAAGACCATATAAACACCCTAAGTGTATCCTGAAAAGGGGGTCAGCAGAAGCCTTCTGCCAAGACTTTTAGGGCGGTTAGCTAGGCCAAGGAGCCGAGCTAGAAGGTCAGATTTATGGGAATTACTCGAAGATAGCCAGTTGATCCATCTCAAGGAGCTAGAATTCTGCTCAAGACGGCAGATTTGTCCTACAATTCCTTTAGGGGGTTTTAGGGATTTCTTATGTTTTGTTTTATCTTTTCTCTTGATATGTTTTCTTTATTCATTATGAACTAAACCCTTCAGATACCTGAAGGGGATGAAACCTAGATGAATCTTGTTATTATTTTCTTAATTATATGATAAATACTTAGTTTGTTCTTAATTATGCATGCTTAATCCAAAGCTGATGTGCTTAGTTGAAGGAGGAATAGACCCTGATTAAGAGTAGATCTGGCATAATTAAGCTGAGTTGATCGCACGCCTAGAAATAGGGTGACGAGATTTTGTCAGATTTGGGAGAAACCTAATATGGGAGTCTGTAGATCGATTTACTGCTATTCGAGAAAGAGATTTACGTTAATTAACCTAGGGTTAGACGTTATTCGCCTCGAGAGAGGGTTTAATATACGTTAGGGAGTCTTACGGATCAAACTAAGTGAATAAATCGTATGGCTCAGTGTTAAATAACAAGTGAAGTCTAGGTGGATTCTTCCTGAGGGTATCATCGTGATCAACTGGTTTTCTCTTCAAGTTATTGCCCAATTCATTCTTTTTGTCTTTGCGTCTTTAGTTTATTAGTCGTTAATTTAGATTAAAGCAACTTCACTTATTTTAGGCTAAATAATAAAAAGAAAGTTAGTATTAGTACTTTTAGTTCCTTTGGGTTCAATAATCCAATCTTGCCTAAGCTATAATAGTGTTCGATAGGTACAGTTACCTTTAATCATTGTTAGAGTTAGTTTCCAAGTTCGATCATTCTCTTTATAAATTTTAAAACTCGACAAAATAATGATCAAGTTTTTGGCGCCGTTGCCGGGGAACTAAAATATTAAGAAGGTTCTATTTTTATTACTTTAGCCATTATTTTTTTTATTTTTATTTTTATTTCGTAATTTATTTTTATTATTTTTGCTAATTTTATTTCTTCCTTTTTCTAGCAAGAACATTTAGTTTATGACCAGAAGGAACCCGACATGACCTCTAGTATAAGATAGTGATATTGAAGCTACCGCTCGTAGGAATCGCAGAGAAATTAGGCGAATCCTAAATTACACAGAAGAAGAGCGAAAAGGAAGATCCAATCCTACTGAAGGGATGGACGAGAATAATCCACCATGAGGTGTGGCAGAAAACAATGCTCCGCGTACTATGTTTGATTATGCTAAACCTTATTTAACAGGAGTTGAATCTAGTATTGTTAGGCCTACTATTGCTGTTAATAATTTTGAATTAAAGCCTAACAAAATACAAATGATTTAACAATTTGTTCAATTTGATGGTGTGCAGGACGAAGACCGAACACTCATATAGCTAATTTTTTAGAGTTCTTTGATAGTTTCAAAATAAATGATATTTTGATGATGCCATTCGTCTTCAACTATTTCCCTTTTCATTAAGGAATAAAGCCAACAGTGGTTATACTTGTTACCACGAGGGTCAATCACTACATGGGACCAAATGACTGAAAAGTTTTTATTATAATATTTCCCACCGACCAAAATGGCCAAATTACGGAATGATATCTCTTCTTTTGTGCACATGGATTTAGAGACATTATACGACGCATAGGAGAGATACAAGGATCTCTTGAGGAGATGTCCGCACCATGGTTTACCCTTGTGGCTACAAGTCCAAACATTCTATAATGGTGTAAACCCCTCAACAAGGCAACTAATCGATTCAGCAGCTGGTGGAACCTTGAACAGCAGAACTCCTGAAGCAGCCTACGAGTTCATTGAAGAGATGTCACTAAATAATTATTAGTGGCAGGTTACAAGGATGAGATCGACAAAATCAGCTAGAGTTAACAACCTCGATGCAGTGACCATGCTATCAACACTAGTAGAGATGATGAATAAAAAGCTTGATAGTTTGTGTCATTCGCAGGTACATCTAGTCATGCAGTGCAATGCAAGTGGAACTGTGGCGAATCCTGAGTACCCACCCAACCTACCGGACGCAGAGAGCGAACAGATGAACTATATAAGTAATAATTTCAGATCCAATAACAATCCTTATAGTAATAACTACAATCCAGGATGGAGGAACCACCCAAATTTTTCATAGGAAGGCCAAGGAAACAAAGGAAATCAAAGACAACAACCTCCTCAAAATTTCCAAAATTAGCCATATCCACAAGAGAAGACTCCAAACCTCAAAGAGATGCTGACAAAATTCATGGCAAACACAGAAAATCGTTTCCAAGAAATTAAGAAAACAATTAAAAGCAACGAGAACCGAGTCAGGGAACTTACTAAGTTAGTGTAACACCCATTAACCCGTACCCATTGCGAATTAAGGTTATGAGGTGTTATCGAACTAGACACAATTTTTCACAGTCATTTATGGAATAAACCCAATACGCACATTTACGTTTTTCCATATCCACAAATAATGAACAAGACTTACTTTACAAACCATGTTCCATAATGCAATACATCATAACTCCTAATCTATACAAGTTTCGAATCAAGTTTCCACCTAACAACCCCAAATTTAGTATGTCACACATATATGATACAACCATATCATTAACCGAATATCAGCATATTATTTTATACATTCTGCAAATATGCATATTTGAAAGGATAGGTCCATGATACTTAACTAGTTTATCATTCATACATATGACACTCGGACAGTATAGCATGACCAAACAAACACATCATACTACCATAATATGCGCAATGTCCCTAAAACATAAGCCATGTCAATCCAAAATTTTCAATTCATTTTACCTTATTAATTCATGGATACAAGATCATTGAATAACCTACCAAACACACATGATATGTGACTAATTCCAATTATAAATATAAATGCAGCCAATCCATTGACCACATATTCGGTTCTCAATATAAAACTTCAATGATCAACCCAAAGCATTAGTATATACATTTTCATGATCATCTCTGAATTATACCAAGCACATAATAATTTAAGTGGAGATATTCGCATGACATAGTAAGCATACTTATACATATATATGATCATTTCTATACAACTACATTTAACTTCCAAGCATTATAAGCATACATCTTATACCAAAGATTAAAACAGACCATTATATTAAGCATATAAACAATGCTTAATCCCAAAGCAACAGCCTTATTCGTAAGGCCATATATATACATTTACAAAACCGAACATCATTCATTACTTATCAAAATACAGCCTATACATGCCTTTGATTCAAAAAGGAAACATATATATATACCAAAGAGAGTGATAGTGTGGTCGACTTTCTTGATGATTCCCTGAGCCCGTAGTTGAATCAATGATCTATAAAATAGAAATACACACATACAGAGTAAGCTCACTAGCTTAGTAAGTTTTAAGCCAAAGATAATTCACTAATCAAGCACTTTAACACTTTTAATTAATAAATGTAGGACATTGTATATGTATATTTCGATATGCAATTGATACAAAATCGAATACTAGTAATATATTAATTTAATTACTTCACTACCATCAACCTGCAACTCATCAAAGCACAAAGTACATATATTACATGAATCGCATGTTTATAATCATGTAAATTCAACATTCATATCCATTACATTATCACACTAAAAATTCTATTATTTCTATATTCATACACATCGATTATAAGCTCAAATTCACATAACACCTTTCGGCATCATTATAATTGAAAATTTAAATTCATTTGCACAAATACCTTTATTTATTAAAACCACTCAAACAAACCAATGGCTTATAAACTTACCTCTGAGGTCGATAAATTTGTATTTTTCGGCTATTCGTTCACTTTAGCTTTTCCCCGATCCAGCTCCTTTTCTTTTTTCTCTCGATCTAATTAAACCATGCAAAGACCGAAAATAATGAAGGCCATTTCTCTTCCTCTTCTTTAAAGTTTCGAAAATAACAAAGAAATAAAAGATTGACATTCCACCCATTAGTGACTTGTTTTTGTTTTTATTATAATAATCATTTCATACATATATTATTATTCATTTCATATTATGAATATAAAACATTTATTTAGTATTATTTAAAGTTCTTTTGTCGTCCACTATACCTTCATGGTGGTTAATTTACCACTCCAACACCCATGCAAAATAAGACTATTCAATTTGACCACCAACTTTCATAGAAACCAATTTTTTTTTTCATCTTTTATCTATTATAATATTATCACATATATTAAATTATTTCATTATAATATAAAATAAAACAACCAAATTCAATCACTATTACATGCATAATCATGACCATCCACTATCTCCATTTTTCGGTCAATTTGCAACTCTAAACCTCCAATTTATAAAGACATCATCAATTTCAGACTTACACATTTAACCACCAAATTTTCTATTTATACGATTAAGCCCTTTTTCACAATTAAGCACTAAAACGATCAAATTTTAATCTGAACTTTTCACACACTAATTCACATATAATGAGTATATAAAATAATATTAAAATATTTTTCCAACTCGAATTCGTGGTCCCGAAACCATCGTTCCGATTAGGGTCAAAATTGGGCTGTTACAACTATCCCCGCTAAAGGATTTTCGTCCTCGAAAATCTTACCCGGTGAATAGGTTAGGATAACGTTCTCTTATTGAATCATCAAGGTCCCAAGTTGCTTCCTCAACTCCATGCTTCTGCCACAGTACTTTTACTAACGAGATTTTCTTGTTACGCAACTCATTTACTTCGTGAGCCCAAAACACAAATCGATTCTTCCCCGTAGGTCAAATTAGATTGAATCTCAATTTCTAACGGCCAAATCACATGAGAAGGATCGGATCTATATCGTCAAAGCATCGAAACATGGAAAACATTGTGGATCTTTTCTAACTCAGATGGCAACATATATACGTATCCAACCGGTCGTCGTTCAATCTATCAACAATAACCCAGATTGAATCTTTCTTACTTCGGTATCAGCAGCAAACCAATCTGAAATCTATCGTGACTCGATTCCACTTCCACTCAGGTACCATAATCGGTTGGAGTAGTCTTGATGGCACTTGATGCTCGGCTTTCACTTGTTGACATATTAAACACTTTGACACATAGTTTGAAATGTCTCGTTTCATACTACGCCACCAATAATGTTGTCTCAGGTCATCAAATACTTTAGACTTTTATGATCCGAATAAACGTGACATTTCTCATCGAATAAGTAATGACGCCAAATTTTCAATGCGAAAATAATAGCTGCTAATTCCAGATCGTGAGTCGAATAATTTCTTTCGTGCGGCTTCAATTGTCTCGAAGCGTAGGCTATAACTTTGCCTTCCCGCATCAAACGCAACCCAACCCATTCAAAGAAGCATCACTAAAAGCGACAAATTCTTTTCCGATTCGACCGAGTTAACATTGGAGCTTGATCAAAAGAGCTTTCAATTTGTTGAAACTTTTCTGACACTTTTCGACCACTCAAACTTGACATCTTTCTGTAGTAGCCTTGTCAAAGGTGTAGCTATCACAGAAAAACCTTTTACAAACCGTCTGTAGTATCCCGCAAGGCCTAGAAAGCTTCGAATCTCGAAAACATTCTTTGGTGGTTTCCAATCGAGTATAGCTACTATTTTGTTTGGATCCACCCGAATACCTGATGCTGAAACAACATGACCCAAGAAGCTGACTTCATTCATCCAGAACTCACACTTACTAAACTTTGCATACAACTGTTGATCTCGCAAAGTTTGTAGCACTAATCTCAAATGCTCGGCATGCTCGGTTTCATCTTTGGAGTAGATTAGTATATCATCAATAAACACTACTACAAACCGATCCAAAAACTGTCTGAAGACCCGATTCATTAGATCCATAAAAATAGTAGGTGCATTAGTGAGTCGAAAAGGCATAACCGAAACTCAAAATATCGTACCTCGTCCGAATGCGATCTTTGGAACATCGTATCTCGACTATGAATCGATAATAACCCGATCTCAAATCTATCTTGAAAATCTGAAGCCCCTTTCAAGCGATCAAACAAATCATCAATCGAGGTAGCGGTACTTATTCTTTATAGTTACCTTCTTGATTGCCGATAATCAATACACATTCACATCGTTCCATCTTTCTTCTTCACAAAAGAACTGGTGCACCCAAGGAGAGAAACTTCGGTCGTGCAAAGCCCTATCTGTTAACTCTTGCAACTGTGCTTTCAACTCTTTTAACTTAGTAGGTGCCATCCGATATGGAGATATCGAGATTGGAGTCATTCCCAGTGCTAATTTAATGCCGAACTCAATCTCTCGTACTGGTGGTAAACCCGGTAGTTCTTCAGGAAACACATCTGAGTATTCACACACAACCGGTATAGATTCAATATGCTTTTCAAACACTTTATTATCCAGTACATAGGCCAAATAAGCTTCGCACCCTTTTCTCACATACTTTCGGGCTAACATCGAGGATATTACTGTAGGAAACCCACTTAAATCATTGGATTCAATTCTGATGATCTCACCGTTCTAACATCTCAAATCAATAAGCTTTCTTTTGCAATTCACCACTGCATCATGTGAAGTTAACAAGTCCATTCCCAAAATTATATCAAACTCATCGAAGGGCAGCAACATTAAATCGGCTGGGAAGCAAGAATCCCGAATCATCAACAGGCAACCTCTACACACTTTATTAACAAGTACACATCTACCCAAAGGGTTGTACACATGAATCACAAACTCAGTAGACTCAACTGGCAGAGTCTTATCGAATACTAGAGTTTCACACACATATAAATGAGTCGAACCAGGATCAATCAATGCAATCACAGTACTATCATAAAGGGTAAAAGTACGGTAATGACATCGGGGGAGGAAGCATCCTCTCTGGCTCGTGTAGCATAAGCTCTAGCTGGAGCTCTAGCCTCTGATTGTATTGTGGTGTCCTTCGTCCCTCTCTGACTGCCACCTATATTGCCTGAATGTCTGAGTGGTCTACCCGTCTTTGGCGCCTTTGCTCGGTCTAGTGTTCTGAGTTGCATTTTACTCGGCTAACATCGGGCACTCTCGAATAAAATGATCCCACGATCCATATTTAAAGCAGGATCGATCACGAACTCTACAACTCCCAGGATGCCATTTTGCACAATGTTTACACTCGACTCGATTCTGTGGAACATTACCGAAACTAGCTATCGACGTGGCTTGGGATCTCACTTGAGGTCGATCACGTCTAGGCAAGTCTGAAGTGGCTTTATGTCGACTGGGGTCATCTCTGAACTTCTTATGCACAGAATGGAAAATTTTACTCGACGAACTTTTTGAGTGTCTCTAGCTTCTACTTGACTTTTCTTTTCTCCTTTTGAGCTCTTGACTTTACAAGCTCGCTCGACTAATGTCACAAACTCTTTGATTTCAAGAATGCCAACAAGTAACTTTATGTCTTCATTGAGCCATCTTCAAATCTTTTACACATAATGGCGGTAGATATACACTCCCGAGCGTAACGGCTCAATCTGACAAACTTTCGCTCATATTCTGTCACAGTCATGCGACCCTGTTTTAATTCTAGAAATTCTTTCCATTTCTAATCGATGAATCTCTGACTGATATATTTCTTACGGAACTCAATTTGGAAGAAGTCCCAAGTTACATTTTCTTTCGGAACTACGGATACCAGTGTGTTTCACCAGTGATAGGTAGTGTCCCGAAGTAGAGATATAGCACACTTTAGGCATTCATCTGGAGTACAAGATAACTCATCAAGTACCCGAATAGTGTTTTCAAGCCACATCTCGGCTCGATCTGAGTCATCATCATCATTGGCCTTGAATTCCTCGGCCCCATATTTCCTGATTTTATCAATGAGAGGCCTGCTAGATCTCATCGGATCTATCATCAGGGGTGCTGAAGGTACCGGAGTTGGATTATTCGGGGGTGGAGGTTGTTGAACAGATGGATTAGTCTGAATAAATTGGGTAAACCATTTATTCATCATCTGATAGAAGGCTTGTTTAGCCTCCCCCTCATGGCTACCTGAAACTGGTCGACAGTCTAATGGCGTTGATCCGCACGCGGGACCAGGCGCAACGCTCTCCACATCATCAGCTACGGCTCTATCGGGATTAGGATCCATTTACTATATAAAATACAATTAAAATTGTCAGAAGTCACCACACTATCATATCTACAATTCAAAGGCATGTATAGCTAGGCTCTAACGCACTACGGTAGTCCTAGAATTGACTAAACCGTAGCTCTGATACCAATAAAATGTAACACCCCTTAACTCATACCCGTCGCCGAATTAGGGTTATGAGGCGTTACCAAACTAGACACAATTTTTCACAGTCATTTATGGAATAAACCCAATACGCACATTTACGTTTTTCCATATCCACAAATAATGAACAAGACTTACTTTACAAACCATGTTCCATAATGCAATACATCATAACTCCTAATCTATACAAGTTTCGAATCAAGTTTCCACCTAACAACCCCAAATTTCGTATGTCACACATATATGATACATCTATCTCATTAATCAAATATCAGCATATTATTTTATACATTCTGCAAATATGCATAGTTGAAAGGATAGGTCCATGATACTTAACTAGCTTATCAGTCATACATATGACACTTGGACAGTATAGCATGACCAAACAAACACATCATAATACCATAATATGTGCAATGTCCCTAAAACATAAGCCATGTCAATCCAAAATTTTCAATTCATTTTACCTTATTAATTCATGGATACAAGATCATTGAATAACCTACCAAACACACATGATATGTGACTAATTCCAATTATAAATATAAATATAGCCAATCCATTGACCACATTTTCGGTTCTCAATATAAAACTTCAATGATCAACCCAAAACATTAGTATATACATTTTCATGATCATCTCTGAATTATACCAAGCACATAATAATTTAAGTGGAGATATTCACACGACATAGTAAGCATACTTATACATATATATGATCATTTCTATACAACTACATTTAACTTCCAAGCATTATAAGCATACGTCTTATACCAAAGATTAAAACTGACCATTATATCAAACATATAAACGATGCTTAATCCCAAAGTAACAGCCTTATTCGCAAGGCCATAAATATACATTTACAAAATCGAACATCATTCATTACTTATCAAAATACAGCCTATACATGTCTTTGATTCAAAAAGGAAACATATATGTATACCAAAGAGAGTGATAGTGTGGTCGACTTTCTTGATGATCCCCTGAGCCCGTAGTTGAATCAATGATCTATAAAACAGAAATACACACATACAGAGTAAGCTCACTAGCTTAGTAAGTCTTAAGCCAAAGATAATTCACTAATCAAGCACTTTAACACTTTTATTCAATAAATGTAGGACATTGTATATGTATATTTCGATATGCAATTGATACAAAACCGAATACTAGTAATATATTAACTCAATTACTTCACTACCATCAACCTGCAACTCATCAAAGCACAAAGTACATATATTACATGAATCGCATGTTTATAATCATGTAAATTCAACATTCATATCCATTACATTATCACACTAAAAATTCTATTATTTCTATATTCATACACATCGTTTATAAGCTCAAATTCACATAACACCATTTGGCATCATTATAATTGAAAATTTAAATTCATTTGCACAAATACCTTTATTTATTAAAACCACTCAAACAAACCAATGGCTTATAAACTTACCTCTGAGGTCAATAAATTCGTATTTTCCGGCTATTCATTCACTTTACCTTTTCCCCGATCCAGCTCATTTTCTTTTTTCTCTCGATCTAATTAAACCATGCAAAGACCGAAAATGATGAAGGCCATTTCTCTTCCTCTTCTTTAAAGTTTCGAAAATAACAAAGAAATAAAAGATGGACATTCCACCCATTAGTAACTTGTTTTTGTTTTTATTATAATAATCATTTCATACATATATTATTATTCATTTCATATTATGAATATAATACATTTATTTAGTATTATTTAAAGAGCTTTTGTCGTCCACTATACCTTCATGGTGGTTAATTTACCACTCCAACACCCATGCAAAATAAGACTATTCAATTTGACCACCAACTTTCATAGAAACCAATTTTTTTTCATCTTTTATCTATTATAATATTATCACATATATTAAATTATTTCATTATAATATAAAATAAAACAACCAAATTCAATCACTATTACATGCATAATCATGACCATCCACTATCTCCATTTTATGGTCAATTTGCAACTCTAAACCTCCAATTTATAATGACATCATCAATTCAGTACTTACACATTTAACCACCAAAATTTCTATTTATACGATTAAGCCCTTTTTTCACAATTAAGCACTAAAACGATCAAATTTTAATACGAACTTTTCACACACACCAATTCACATATAATGAGCATATAAAATAATATTAAAATATTTTTCCAACTCAAATTCGTGGTCCCGAAACCATCATTCCGATTAGGGTCAAAATTGGGCTGTTACAGTTAGTTAAGGAAGTCACTAATGCAGTCGAACAACTCGCAAAGCTAATGTCAGAACGACCGCAAGGATGTCTACCAAGTAACACCGAGATTAACCTAAAGGAGCAAATTCAAGCCATCTCAGCTCATAACAGTAAGGGGTTAGATGAACCCAATCCAATACAAGAAAATAAGGTAGACGAAGGTAAGGTAGAGGTAACACAAAAAAAGCCAAAACCGGTAATCAAGGAGTACCAACCTCGCATACCTTATCCCGAAGCGATGAAAAGAGACGATTTAGAAGAACAGTTCGATAAGTTTCTTAAACTCTTAAAGAAATTACCTATAAACTTACCTCTTCTCGAAGCTCCTTTTCAGATGCCAGACTCGAGGAAATTTTTAAGATAGCTCTTGACTAACAAACGCAAATTAGACGAAGAGCACCACGTGGAATTGAACGTAGCATGCTCAGCAATGTTACAAAATAGGCTACCACGAAAGGTAAAAGATCCAGGGAGTTTTACAATTCCATGCTTAATTTGCAGTTTAGCTATTAATAATGCATTAGCTGATTTAGGGGCAAGCATAAATGTCATGCCTTGTACATTATTTAAACGACTAGGTCTAGGGAAGCCCAAACAAACTAGGATGAGTATACAATTAGCTGATAAAACTATTAGAATTCCTAGGGGCATTACCGAAGATGTTCTTGTCAAAATCGATAAATTTTTTTCCCAGTAGATTTTGTTGTCTTAGATATGGATGAGGATAATACAATCTCCTTAATCTTAGGAAGACCCTTCCTAGCAACTGCCAAGACTAAAATTGATGTTGCCACAGGAGAACTCATACTTTGTGTAGGTGACAAATCAATCAGTCTTCAAGCTCTTGACTCGGCCAGGACAACAATCGATGAAGGTAAGAAAGATGATTCAGTAACCTTCATCGCAGGAAACACCACATAAAGACAAACCTGAGCCAAATCATAGAACCCAAACTGAAAAAGAGAAGGATCAAAACCATAAGGTCTACAGACTAGAAGAGCAGAAGACACACGTCAAAGAAGAACCACACGAAGTAAAACCACAGGAACACCTAGAAGAGCTCATAGGAACATCCAATCACTTCAAAATAGGAGACTAGGTACTGTTAGATAAAGCTGATTCGTACATTATTACAATAGACCTAAAGCCAAAGGGAGAAATCCTTCTTAAGGTACACAATATCTTCCTACACGGAACAATTGAGGTAAGCAACCTAACAATCAACACCTCTAAACACTTTTCGACTTGAACTTTGTCAAGAAAATAGAACTATAAGCATGAGGGAAGATGTTCAAACCTTTAAACCTCCCTAATTTTTTTCAATGTCGAGGAAAATCTAGCTTAAGACTATAAACGAGTGCTTCTCGAGAGGTAACCCGAGCACTAACCGTATTCACTTTTACAATTTCTTTTATTTATTTCTTTCTTTTCAAAAATCCAGTTTTAAACAAAAAGTACAGATTTTAAAGCCACATGGCCTTACACAAGGTCGTGGCCGTGGCCGTGTAGACCACCAGAATCTCATACGGACATAACAGAGGCAGTACCAATCAAATCTCATCTAATTCTAGACATCACGGATCCAACCACTTCCCCATGGGCATCGACAAAGTGGCACGGCCATGCCCCACGACTGTGTGAAGCTACTGACTTGCCAACCATGGGCAGAACATGCTCGTGTCTACCAACCGTGCCAACATACTACCTTTTCAAAAATAGACGTCAATCTAGAAAATGGGTGTGGGTGAACACACACGGCCGTGCGATGTGGCCGTGTAATTCGACACGCCCTCGGTCCATGGGCATGGGAATGTTCCAGATTTGAGATCCTATTTAAAACCCACAGCCCTTCTCCTTCTCCCCTCATTCTTTCTTCCTTCTTTTTCTTTCTTTCCTTAGAAAAAGTGTCCAAACTCTTGAGCTACACTAAAACTATGTTGAAGAAGCGTAAAAAGGCAAGCATAGTCTCCTCAAGGGAGACACTACACATAAGTTCATGCAGGCCTCTTCATCCTAACACCAAACCAAGGGTCTTTGAGACTTTTTCGATTTTATTTTTCTTTTCTCTTTTGCTTCAATTTCCTTCCCTTTGACTCTCTTATGCTTAATTTAGTTTATTTTGTCTTAGTTTCTTTATATTAGGTTCTAAAGGCTGTTAGGGAATCACGCACCACAGCCTTACAAATCACCCCCACCTCGCGAACCATCTATTAATAAGGAATATTCAGTCCATTAGTCTTTTCTCTTAAATTTAATTTTCTTCTTAGTCTCATTCTTTTTATCTTCTTTGTCTTTAATTATATTACTAGTATATTATTAATATTTCTTTAGATTTCTTGGCTATATATCTGCAGGCTCCCCAATTTTTTTTATCTAGCACAGAGTGCATTGGTAGCCACCCCACCACATAGAAAACACCACTACCGCCTCCTCCAACTCATCTTCCACCACGACCACGACCAACTCTCGGAGTCATCCAAAATTCAGGAAGTGTCACTTCTCCCCTTCTCTTTTGATTACATTATTAGTTATCCATCTTTGTACATTGAGGGCAATGTACATCTTAAGTGTAGGGGATAAAAGTACCTAACTTTTTGCATTATTCCAAAATCCTAAATTTTAGACTTGTTCCTAAGTAATTTTCTCATATTATCAATTAGGGTGAAATTTCTGATGATTTATGATTTTTATTGATATGTTTTTGAGTAAGAATTGATAATTGTGCACTGATGATTTATACTTGAAGAATACTAGAGAATCAAGCATGATAAGTCTATTTTTCCAAGAATCACAAATTGTCCAGGTTGTTGAACTGAATTTGATTATTACCTTGAAGTTCAAAATTTACAGGGATTGATGTCAAATAACCATAATTTTTATGAGATTTTGAGCCTTATATAGCATATATTCTTTTTCATTCTCACTTTATTGATTATGAGTATGTCAACACTGAATTGTTATTCTAGAACTTGCCTTGATTATACATATCGAGACCATATTAATGATTTGATATACTGGGAAGATAAAGGCACCTAGGTTTTAACCCATTCACTCCACTAAAAAGCCTACCATCACAAATTAACCCGTAGTAAACCCATTTGATCCTAACAACCCTTTTATTGATTTACCTGCTAAATTTTAACCCAAAACCATTTGTATTTGTTATCACCATTCTTTTGACTACCCTTTTATCGAGAATTGATTTGATCAGTTGCCGAGTTAGTTTATAAAGTTTTCTTTATTATGTTTCTCTTTGATTTAAAAAAATATCAAAATCAAAGTATATTCAACACTAGTAGTATAAAAAGTGAGCTTGTACATTTAAATTTCAATTATCAAAAGAAACAGCTCGTCGTATTATTAGTTTCAAAGTTTTATCTGATGTAATTATTCAGATTTTTAGTTCAATTATTTTTCTAAAATTTAGGTAACTTGTCAAATCAATCTCGATTCTAAACCTTCTAATTTAGCCTTTATCCACACCTTTAACCCAATCCCTATTACAACCCTGTTAAAGACCTTTTGATTAGTGTATCATCTCATATTAGTGGTGGAGATTTGACTTTTAGGCAAGCCTATGGGATTAACTTTTTAGGTTTGACTTATGAGTGCTTTTTCTTGAACCTTAAACACTTCGAGTGCTTTGAGTGAATCTTTAGTAAGGATGTCAATCCTTGTCGGTTTTGAATTAAAGGTAATTATTTAGATAAGGGGAGACGCCTATGTTTTTATGCTACAAATTCATGACTTAGAATTGTTTAAGTCTTTAGGAATCTTTGAGTTAAATTATCCATGTATAAATTACCTATGAATTATGATGAGGCATTATTGATAGGAATTATGAATTGTGGAAAGTTCATTTTAATTCTAAGTTGAGAATTTTGCTTGAGGACAAGCAAAAGCTTAAGTGTGGGGGTATTTGATTAACCATAAAAGTAACATATTTTAGGCCAACATTTAGTATGCTTTTGAATGATTTAGCCCTTGATTTATGTAAAAAGGTGCTTTTAATCCTTTTTTTTTTTCATGTTTTTCCTCAGGAAAGCACCCAAAGGCGAAAAGAACAAGAAACGGGCTTAAAACGAGCCAGTTTGGGCAGAAGAGGAAATTGACATGGCCAGGACTTCAAGCCACATGGTCGTGCCTCGTCAATTTACTTCACACGGCCTGGACCACGATTTACACGGCTGTGCCTCAAATAATAGAATCAAAACACGGCCTGAAGTCGATTTATACGGGTATGTACCGTAGCCCTGCCCCTATCATGGAAAAGAGGAATTGTAATTGGATTTGGATACTTTAAGGCAAAGAAATACATTCCAAAGCTTATTCAAACACCGAGTAGGAAGTATATTTGAATTAGGACACTTAGGGGCTAAGTAAAGCATTCCAAAAGACTATATAAACACCCTAAGTGTATCCTAAAAATGGGGTCGGCAGAAGCCTTTTGCCAGGACTTTTGGGGCGGTTAGCTAGGCCATGGAGCCGAGCCAGAAGGTCAGATTTGTAGGAATTACTCAAAGATAGCCAGTTTATCCATCTCAAGGAGCCGAAATTCTACTCAAGACGGAGGATTTCTCTTTCAATTCCATCAGGGAGTTTTAGGGATTTCTTATGTTTTATTTTATCTTTTCTTTTGAGATGTTTTCTTTATTTTTTATGAACTAAACCCTTAAGATACAGAGGGGATAAACCTAGATGAATCTTGTTATTATTTTCTAAATTATATGATAAATACTTAGTTTGTTCTTAATTATGCATGCTTAATCCAAATCTAATATGCTTAGGTGGAGGAGGAATAGACCTTGCTTCAGAGTAGATCTGGCATAATTAAGCGGAGTTGATCGCACACCTAGATATAGGGTGACGACATTTTGTCAGATTAGGGTGAAACCTAATATGGGAGTCCATAGATCGATTTACTGCTATTCTAGGGGGTTTTATTTGAGAAAGAGATTTACGTTAATTAACCTAGGGTAAGATGTTATTCGCCTCGAGAGAGGGTTTAATATACGTTAGTGAGTCTTACGGATCAAACTAAGTGAATAAATCATATGGTTCACTGTTAAATAACAAGTGAAGTCTAGGTGGATTCTTCCTGAGGGTATCATTGTGATCAACTGAGTTTCTCTTCAAGTTATTTCCCAATTTGTTCTTTTTGTCTTTGCGTCTTTAGTTTAGTAGTTGTTAAGTTAGATTAAAGCAGCTTCACTTATTTTTGGCTAAATTATAAAAAGAAAGTTAGTATTAGTACTTTTAGTTCCTTTGGGTTCGACAATCCTATCTTGCCTAAGCTATACTACTGTTCGATAGGTACACTTGCCTTCAATCATTGTCAGAGTTAGTTTCCAGATTCGATCATTCTCTTTATAAATTTTAAAACTCGACAAAACAACGATCATCAATCACCTATTCAATGCTCACAATGCAAATAAAGACTTTCTATTTAAGGCATCAGCAACTACATTCGGTTTTCTCGGATGATAATCAATGATGAAGTTATAGTCTTTCAATAGCCCGAGCCACTTGTGCTGCCTCAGATTCAAATCTTTTTACGACATTAGATGTAATATCCCGGGTTAGGGGCTATTTTATTATGGCTTTGTTTGCATGTGCCTGGTGTGCTATGTTGTTGTTTTGATGTTTTTGAGGCTTAGTTGTAAGCTAGTTGTGGCTTAGTGGTAGGAAAAATCTTTGCTTTTAGGCTTAGGTGGGAGGAGCTGAAGGAGCTGGGGTTTATAAATATTATTTGGTGAATTTTAGCATAAGAATGAGCTGGTGGAGTGGCAGGATAGGCGCCACTTGAGGCTTGTGTGTGTGACGCCACTTGCAGGGGGAGGTCATGTGTTCAAGCTGCAGAGTGCTCCTATTTTGCTCCCATTTTGGCGGCATGGAGGGGAGAAGTTGTAGGCAGTTCAAACTCTGCCTTAGACCAAGTCAAATGATTTGAATGGTGGGTGGAGAGTGATTTGTGGAGGTGGACTAGTTCAAACTAGTTTGAAGTTGTGGCTTGGAGTGTTTGGGGGAGTGATGGCCGAATCTTAGGGGAGATTTTGGGGGGAGTGGACGGCTTGGTGTGGGGGAGTGGGATGCCGAAATTCTTTTGGCATTTGGAGTGCATTTTCGGTCAAATTTGTTTAAGCCAAATTCTTCTTTTTGTCAAAAGCAAGCCGAAATTTCAAGGGAGTTTTCTCCATTTTCTTCTTTGGGAACCAAAGTCTCAAGCAACCATATCTTGCCGACTTTTCTTTTGGGCATCTAGTCGATTTTGTGCTTTTTCTTCCCTTGATCTCTTTTGTTGTCGAAACTAGCCACCTTCCTCTCCTCACATTTTCATCCTTTGCTCCCAGAACACTTGTGCCGAAACTCACAGTTACTTTTAAACTGAATTCTTCAATTGTTTTCTCCATTTCTTTTGTGTGCCGAAACCCTCTCAACTTGTTCTCTCAAACATTCTTTTTCTCCTCTCAAACCCTATTACTGTAGCCTCTATTTCTTCTCATCTCTATTCTTCCATCCTTTCATTTTATGCCAAACGTAAGTGTGATTAACTCCTAGGCCGAATCCTCTCCTCCTTCTTGTTTAAAGGGTTGGCCGAATCTCTCCCCTCTCCTAGTGGTTTTCTTGGCCGAATATTGTTGTGGTGTGAATCTCTTCTAACCTTGGTTCTAGCCGGGTTTAGAGGAAGGTAAGTGTTTGGCCGAATGGCCATTTCCCCTCTCCCATGTTCTTATTGATTTTGGCTGGTTAAGAGCCGATTTTGGGTTGGTTGAAAGGAGTTAATCTTTTGTTAATCATTGCGTTATAGGGCCTTTGAATTTTGGAAGCAAGCAAGAGGAGTCTTCTTTCTCTGTTAATCGTTGGTAAGTGGTGGCAAGAGTTGATGTTATTAAGTCTATTCTCTTAGTTCTCGTTTAGTTAAAGTTGCAAAAGATTAATAATTCTTATTAATAGGGTATGCCGTTTGCTTAAGGAAGAACCATCGCTTGGTTCGGGATTTGGTAGGAAACCAAATCAAGTGTAAGGTAAGGGTTAAGCATTAACCCTCTTGATTTAGTTGGTTTTGGCCGAATGGTATAAGTGACTAATCTATGTTTGGTCGATTTTAGGAGCAAGGTAATCGAGGGATTTAGATCGGTCCGTTTGGATTAAAGCTTGTGTTTGAACAGGTGTGTAAACTAACACACTTTTTACTTAGTAATATGTTTAATAAACCTGATTGCCTTTGTAAAACCAAAAGAGTATGATGATTGATATGGTACATTGATATGGTACCCAATGGGGTATGTGCACGGATTCGGGTAAGTTCGTTTCATTACGAGCTTTGTTAGTGATATGTGGTATCATAACTTATGATGTATTTGTTATGGGATACACTATGAAACCTGGTTAGGATGATTCGCATGACTTGCATGATTTGCATCAGTATGACATGTATGGGTGATATGAGAGGAGGGGGAAATATGATATCCGTGTCATTGGGACACCAGAGGTTTGGCACCTCCAGTGGTTTGGTACCACATATTGATTATTGTGACTTTGGGTCACGGAGGTTTAGCACCTCGGCGTCTCGTCCCAATGGCTTAGCACCACAGTGGGTTGGCCCCACGGTTGATTTTACGGGATTGACGCTAGTGATTTGGTATCACACGATGGGTTGACCCCATCATTTGATTCGTGACTGCGGTCACCAGTGATTTGGTATCACACTTGTGTCTTTGGGACACGGAGGTTTGGCACCTTATAGCGACTTATCCTCGTGGTTTAACACCACTGTGGGTTGGCCCCATTTTGAGATACGGGATTGTCGCCATGATTTGGCATCACACGTGGGCTGGCCCACAGATGGATTATTCGTGACTTTGGGTCACCGGTGGTTTAGCACCACATTGATGGATATCGTGACTTTGGGTCTCCGGTGGTTTGGCACCACTAGTGGTTTGGTACCACATGGGGTAGAAAATGTATTCTAGATGGTTAGGATGGGTGCATTAATTATATTGCTTTGTTATGATGTGTGTTAGTATGTTGCATATCTAGGGAGGGGATTTATGCATTGAGTCTTATGACTCACCTTCTCCTTTGACATTTCGGTGACACTTAGTTGCGGACATGGGCCGGGATGGACTCGAGGTGCTCATGCCATGAATAAATCTGGTTGCTCGACTTTTAAAACTTGGTACTTTATTTTATTTATTTCCATTTGGGTTTTATGTGGATTGTAAAGGCCTTTTAACTTCATGTTTTTGTTATTTACATGTACGTATTGGATTTTAAATATGCCTTAACAAATTAATGGGTAAAATTTGGCTAAAACTTGGAAAGATAATGTTTTCAAACTACAAAGCGAATTGTTTTAAACCTTACCATCGAGTATCACCATTGTAATTTAAGATGAACGAAACTCAGATGTTTTTCAAACTTAAGATTTTCCACCCTAAGTTCAGAATGCTTTTAAGCAACAAAAGAACCACTTGATTTTTAAATGATGCAAAATAGAAAAAAAAGGTTTTATTTATGGATTCAACTAAGTTTTTTTTAGTACTCGAGTTTTCAAAATGAAATAGGAGTTTTTTTTTAAATAATTATTTTTTAACAAGTACAAAATATAGCAAAGTGTTTTGATCAAACTTTTAAACGAAAACCTATCCTCTCAAATCGATTTTCCCGTAACATGCAGATTAGTAGTGGTGTATTGGCGAGTTTGGGGTGTTACAATTAATAATATCGAGCTAAGTTCAAAAGCTTGGGCGTGGGCGAGGCCCAAAATATTTTTTAAAAAGTTTGTTTTAAGTGTTTGTATTTTTATGTGGTGTGAAAAGGGCATGACACGAGTCTTGGCACCAATCCGCCTGTAAGTACCCTTAGTATTGCTTGTGATTTTGATGTTGATGAGATGTGATTGGATGGCTAGCAATAGTGGATTCTTGTAGAAACCTGGCCGATAGGATTACGTGAACTCATGAAAACAAAGCTTCTTTAATATTCATAAGACTTTGCTTTTAAAGACAAGTGGAATAATTATCGATGCATAAAACTCTTAAATCAGATAAGTCGAGATTTAGTCATGAGTGCTCGAGGTGGATGTGGTCGTGGACGTGGACGTGGTAGGATGACAGTTTCTGAACCCGTAGAATCTGGTCGAAGGTCGAAAATGAGATACTGCTCTCGCCACCGGTGGAGGTGGTGAGTTTCAAGATCGGTAGGGATGATCTGTCGTCATGACGATCTTGCAAGTTCTAGAAAGGGTAGCTGGAGTAGGTGGAGGCGCAGGAGCTAGGAAATCTGTGCCTGAGTGACTCCGGGCAAACGGGGATGAGGTATTCCGAGGTGTTTCTGGTGTTGCTCCCAGCACGGCTGAGTATTGGCTGGAGGCGACAGAGCGGGTTATGGATGATTTAGACTTGACTGCTGAAGAGAAGCTGAAGGGCATAGTATCGCTTCTTCGGGATGAGTCATACCAGTGGTGGCTCACGGTTCGGGACAATGCTGCAACAGAGGATCTTACGTGGGATTATTTCAAAGTCGCTTATCGGAAAAAGTACATTGGAGCTAGCTACATCGATTGTGATGAAAGGCATTTTTGAGGTTCGGGGAGTAAGTGCGTGTCGGTCTGAGGCCGAGTTCTTGAGGGTGAGTCGGTATCTAGGGGCATTGTGGCTCTTGAACACGAGAGGTGTGTTCGTTTGAGGATGGTCGAGAGATGAATTAAGGTTCTTGTTGCTCCACAGCAGAGCGTGAATTTGCTTTCTGGTTGAAAAGGCTAAGGTAGTGAGGGTGTTAAGGAGTCGGTAAGGCAAGGCATGGATAGGAACAGGACATAAGAGGAGTTTTGGATCTTACGGGCCGTCGGGTAATCATCGAGAAAGGGCTAGAGCAGTGGGCGAATCGATCTGGTAGGTTTGTTCTTTGCTAGTCGAGGGACCGTCGCAGATGTAACCGTTGTGGGAAATCTCATTGGGGAGGATCTTTGGACCGGTGGAAAAGGATGTTTTAGTATGGCTCTTTGGATCATCGTGTGAGGGACTGTCCGCGTAAGTTGGCTAGGATTCAGTCCGAGAGTCAGGGCCATACTCAGTTCAGGAATAATGGACCGCCACCGCAAAGAAACCGTGGTAATGGCAGAGGAGGTAATGGTTCTGGTCGGGGCCGCGGAGCACCGGGAGAGGTGCGGGTAGTTTTGAGGCAAGACAACCTGGATTGTTGTATGCGAAGGCCTTGAGGAGGGCGACGCACTGGACGTCATAACCGGTACGTTCTTGATCTTTGGTTCTCCATTTACTGCTTTGATTGATGTGGGTTCGACGCATTCTTACGTTTCTAGTAGCATAGTAGAGACCATGGACTTAGACTCAGAAACTACTTCTAGGCGGATATGATGAATTAGCCCTCTAGGTCACTTTGTAGTTATAGATAAGCTGTTTAAGGATGTACCCCTAGAACTCCAAGGGGTAGTGTTTGTGGCTGATCTGATGGAACTGCCGTTTGGGGAGTTTGATCTGATTCTTGGGATGGACTGGTTGGTTAAGTACCAGGCAAGGTTGGATTTGCGTCTAAGCGCATGGTTCTAAAGACGTCGAGAGGTGATGAAGTGGTTATGATAGGTAATAGGAGAGATTACTTATCCAATGTGGTATCTGCTCAAGGTGAGAAGATGGTCGAAAAGAATTTGTGAAGCATATGTGGTTCATGTGTATGCCTTGGAGGCTAAATAGTCTGTTGTAGAGAAGGTTGGACGTTAAGGAATTTCTTGATGTGTTTCTGAGGAGCTTCGGGTTTGCCACGGATCGTGAGGTAGAGTTGAGGATAGATCTATTACGGAAGCTGCGCGGTGTCTATTGCTCCGTATAGGATGGCGCCAAAGGAGTTAGTGGAGCTTAAGGCTCAGATCCAGGAGTTGTCAGACCGAGGCTTTATTAGGCCAAGTGTTTCGCCTTGGGGAGCGCCGGTACTCTTTGTCAAGAAGAAAGATGGTACGATGCGGATGTGTATAGACTACCGCCAGTTGAATAAGCTGACGATTAAAAACAAGTATCCGTTGCCACAGATAGATGACTTGTTTGATCAGCTGAAGGGTGCAGCGATATTCTCGAATATCTATTTGAGGTCTGGGTATCACCAGTTAAAGGTGAAGGAAGCGGATATCCACAAGATAGCGTTTCGTACTCGGTATGGGCACTACGAATTTCTGGTAATACCGTTTGGATTGACTAACGCACCAGCAGCATTCATGGATATGATGAATAGGGTGTTTCAGCAGTATTTGGATCAGTTCGTCGTGGTTTTCATAGACGATATCTTGGTGTACTCAAGGACAGAAGAGGAGCATGATGCGCATCTGCGAGTGGTGCTGTAGATTTTGAGGGAGAAGCACCTGTATGCTAAGTTTAGTAAGTGCGAGTTCTGGCTTAGAGAGGTGACTTTCTTGGGTCATGTAGTGTCAGCTGAGGGGATTAGAGTGGATCCTCGAAAGATTGAGGCAGTTTTGGATTGGAAGCCGCCTAAGTCGATTGGTTGAGATTCGAGTTTTTGGGTTTGGCGGATACTCTAGAAGATTTGTCGAGGATTCTCGTTGATCGCAGACCAATGACCAAGTTGTTAGGAAAGGATTCCATTTGTTTGGACCGAGAAACAAGAGGAAAGTTTCGACAAGCTTAAGAAGATTCTGACAGAAGCTCCGGTTTTGATTCAACCTGAGGCTGGTAAGGAATTCACAGTATACTGCGATGCATCACATACGGGATTGGGTTGTGTGCTGATACAGGAAGGAAAGGTTGTGGCTTACGCATCTCGGTAGCTGAGGCCACATGAGGTCAACTATTCGACGCACGACTTGGAGTTAGCGACTGTAGTCTTCGCTGTGAAGATTTGGAGGCATTACTTGTACAGAGAGAGATCGATAGTCTACACATATCATAAGAGTCTGAAGTACCTTTTGACTCAGAAGGATTTGAATTTGAGGTAGCGCAGATGGGTTGAGTTGCTAAAGGACTACGACTGTTCGATTGAGTATCATCCGGGCAAGGCTAACGTGGTGGCAGACGCGTTGAGCCGTAAGGTTGTTTCAGACTTAAGAGCGATGTTTGCCCATTTGAGCTTGTATGACGACGGGAGTATTCTGGCAGAGTTGCAGGTTAAGCCTACTTGGGTTGAGCAGATCAGAGAGAAACAGTTAGAGGATGAGGTTTTGAGTGCACAGAGGTTGCAGTGCGAGGTTGGTGGGTTGGAAGGTTCTGATTTGTCTAGTGATGGAGTGCTGTGTTTTCAAGGAAGAGTTTGTATACCGAAGGACGCTGAGCTGAGACAGATGATTCTTCAAGACGCACATAGCAGCCCATATGCTATGCATCCTGGAGGTAGCAAGATGTATAAGGATATCGAGAGCGATTTTGGTGGCGAACTCAAGAGAGAAGTGAGCGAGTTTGTAGGAAGTGTCGACATGTCGGTGGTCAAGGTGAGCATCGATTGCCGTCGAGGTTGCTTGACCAAATGAAGATTCCTCGATGGAAGTGGGAAAGGATAACCATGGATTTCGTCAGTGGATTACCACTTACGCCAAGCAAGAAGGATTCAGTTTGGGCATTTGTGGATCGACTGACTAAATCAGCTCACTTCATTTTGGTGAGGGTTGACTACTCACTTCAGAGGTTGGCGAAACTGTATGTGTCAGAGATAGTGAGACTGCACGGTGTGCCAGTATCGATCATCTTGGATAGGGATCCCATATTTACGTCAAGGTTCTAGAAAGCGTTGCATCAGGCTCTGGGTACGCGTTTGGACTTCAGCACGGCTTTTCACCCGCAGTCTGATGGGCAGTCGGAAAGGGTTATTCAGATCTTAGAGGATATGCTAAAAGGTTGTGTTCTGGACTTCAGAGGTAGTTGGGAGGAGTTTCTGCCATTAGCTGAGTTTGCCTACAACAATAGTTACCAAGCAAGCATCAAGATGGCACCATATGAGGCGTTGTATGGTAGGAAGTGTCGCTCACCTACTTGTTGGACGGAGTTGGGTGAACGTCAGTTATTGAGACCCGATTTGGTTGGTGAGACCGACGACAAGGTTAAGTTGATTCAGCTCGATTGAAGGAAGCTTGACCGGCGAAGTCTTATGCCGATCTTAAGCGGAGAGATATAGAATTTCTTTGTGGGAGATCAAGTTTTTCGAAGGTCTCACCATGGAAGAAAGTGTAAGGTTAGGAAGGAGAGGCAAGCTAAGTCCGAGGTTTATTGGGCGTATAAGGTAATCGAGACGAGTGGGACGAGAGCTTACCGACTTGAGTTGCCAGTGAGAGCTAAGCAGATTCACGACGTATTTCACGTTTGATGCTTCGGCGTTATCGTTCAGATCCATCACATGTGGTAGCAGTGGAAGAGATCGAGGTAAATCCAGATTTGACCATGGAGGAAGAACCTGTGCAGATTCTAGATCAAGATGTGAAGGTTCTGCGTAGGAAGTCTGTGCCTTTGGTTAAGGTACTATGGTGGAATCATGGCGTGGAAGAAGCTACGTGGGAACCCGAGGATGTGATGAGACAGCAATACCCGCAACTCTTCTGATCAGGTAATTTCGAGGTTGAAATTATTTTAAGGGGGTAGAACTATAATATCCCGGGTTAGGGGCTATTTTATTATGGCCTTGTTTGCATGTGCCTGGTGTGCTATATTGTTGTTTTGATGTTTTTGGGGCTTAGTTGTAAGCTAGGAGTAAGCCTGAGTGGTAGGAAAAATCTTTGCTTTTAGGCTTAGGTGGGAGGAGCTGAAGGAGCTGGGGTTTATAAATATTATTTGGTGAATTTTAGCATAAGAATGAGCTGGTGGAGTGGCAGGATAGGCGCCACTTGAGGCTTGTGTGTGTGGCGCCACTGGAGGTCCTGTGTTCAAGCTGCAGAGTGCTCCTATTTTGCTCCCATTTTGACGGCATGGAGGGGAGAAGTTGTAGGCAGTTCAAACTCTGCCTTAGACCAAGTCAAATGATTTGAATGGTGGGTGGAGAGTGATTTGTGGAGGTGGACTAGTTCAAACTAGTTTGAAGTTGTGGCTTGGAGTGTTTGGGGAGTGATGGCGAATCTTGGGGAGATTTTGGGGAGTGGGCGGCTTGGTGTGGGGAGTGGGAGTCTTGAAATTCTTTTGGCATTTGGAGTGCATTTTCGATCAAATTTGTTTAAGCCAAATTATTCTTTTTGTCAAAAGCAAGCCGAAATTTCAAGGGAGTTTTCTCCATTTTCTTCTTTGGGAACCAAAGTCTCAAGCAACCATATCTTGTCGACTTTTCTTTTGGGCATCTAGCTGATTTTGTGCTTTTTCTTCCCTTGATCTCTTTTGTTGCCGAAACTAGCCACCTTCCTCTCCTCACATTTTCATCCTTTTCTCCCAAAACACTTGTGCCGAAACTCACAGTTGCTTTTAAACCGAATTCTTCAATTGTTTTCTCCATTTCTTTTGTGTGCCGAAACCCTCTCAACTTGTTCTCTCAAACTTTATTTTTCTCCTCTCAAACCTTATTATCGTAGCCTCCGTTTCTTCTCATCTCTATTCTTCCATCCTTTCATTCTAAGCCAAACGTAAGTGTGATTAACTCCTAGGCCGAATCCTCTCCTCCTTCTTGTTTAAAGGGTTGGCCGAATCTCTCCCCTCTCCTAGTGGTTTTCTTGGCCGAATATTGGTGTGGTGTGAATCTCTTCTAGTATTGGTTCTAGTCGGGTTTAGAGGAAGGTAAGTGTTTGGCCGAATGGCCATTTCCCTCTCCTTTGTTCTTGTTGATTTTGGTGGTTAAGAGCGATTTTGGGTTAGTTGAAAGGAGTTAATCTTTTGTTAATCATTGAGTTATAGGGCCTTTGGATTTTGGAAGCAAGCAAGAGAGTCTTCTTTCTCTGTTAATCATTGGTAAGTGGTGGAAAGAGTTGATGTTATTAAGTCTATTCTCTTAGTTCTCGTTTAGTCAAAGTTGCAAAAGATTAATAATTCTTCTTAATAGGGTGTGCCGTTTGCTTAAGGAAGAACCATCGCTTGGTTCGGGATTTGGTAGGAAACCAAATCAAGTGTAAGGTAAGGGTTAAGTGTTAACCCTCTTGATTTAGTTGGTTTTGGCTGAATGGTATAAGTGACTAATCTATGTTTGGTCGATTTTAGGAGCAAGGTAATCGAGGGATTTAGATCGGTCCGTTTGGATTAAAGCTTGTGTTTGAACAGGTGTGTAAACTAACACACTTTTTACTTAGTAATATGTTTAATAAAACTGATTGCCTTTGTAAGACCAAAAGAGTATGATGATTGATATGGTACCCAATGGGGTATGTGCACGGATTCGGGTAAGTCCGTTTCATTACGAGCTTTGTTAGTGATATGTGGTATCATGACTTATGATGTATGTGTTATGGGATACACTATGAAACCTGGTTAGCATGATTCGCATGACTTGCATGATTTGCATCAGTATGACATGTATGGGTGATATGAGAGGAGGGGGAAATATGATATCCGTGTCTTTGGGACACAGAGGTTTGGCACCTCCGGTGGTTTGGTACCACAGATTGATTATTGTGACTTTGGGTCACGGAGGTTTAGCACCTCGGCGTCTCATCCCGGTGGCTTAGCACCACGGTGGGTTGGCCCCACGGTTGATTTTGGGATTGACGCTAGTGATTTGGTATCACATGATGGGTTGGCCCCATCATTTGATTCGTGATTGCGGTCACCAAAGTGATTTAGTATCACACTTGTGTCTTTGGGACACCGGAGGTTTGGCACCTCATAGTGACTTATCCACGTAGTTTAACACCACCGTGGGTTGGCCCCACTTTTGAGATCTGGGATTGTCGCCAGTGATTTGGTATCACACGGGCTGGCCCTACAAATGGATTATTCGTGACTTTGGGTCACCAGTGGTTTGGCACCACATTGATGGTTATCGTGACTTTGGGTCACCAGTGGTTTGGCACCACCAGTGGTTTGGTGCCACACGGGGTAGAAAAGGTGTTACGGATGGTTAGGATCGGGTGCATTAATTGTATTGCTTTGTTATGATGTGTGTTAGTATGTTGCATATACCGGGGGGATTTATGCTTGAGTCTTGCGACTCACCTTCTCCTTTGACATTTCGGTGACACTTAGTTGCGGACATGGGCGGGATGGACTCGAGGTGCTCATGCCATGAATAAATCTGGATTTGCTCGACTTTTAAAACTTGGTACTTTATTTTATTTATTTCCATTTGGGTTTTATGTGGATTGTAAAAGGCCTTTTAACTTCATGTTTTGTTATTTACATATACGGATTGGATTTTAAATATGCCTTAACAAATTAATGGGTAAAATTTGGCTAAAACTTGGAAAGATAAGGTTTTCAAACTACAAAGCTTAATTGTTTTAAAACTTACCATCGGGTATCACCACTGTAATTTAAGATGAACGAAACTCAGATGTTTTTCAAACTTAAGATTTTCCACCCTAAGTTCAGGATGTTTTTAAGCAACAAAAGAATCACTTGATTTCTAAATGATGCAAAATAGAAAAAAAAGGTTTTATCTATGGATTCAACTAAGTTTTTTCTAGTACCCGAGTTTTCAAAATGAAATAGGAGTTTTTTTTAAATAATCATTTTTTTACAAGTACAAAATATAGGAAAGTGTTTTGATCAAACTTTTAAACGAAAACCTATCCTCTCAAATACGATTTTCCCCGTAACATGCCAGATTCGGCCGTGGTGTATTGGCCGAGTTTGGGGTGTTACATTAGATATTCACACTTTTATGATCAGTAAAGATATGGCATTTTTTCTCCGTACAAATGGTCTCACCAAATCTTTAACGCAAATACAATAGCTGCCAGTTTTGGATCGTACGTTAAATAATTCTTCTCGTACAACTTTAACTATCTAGAAGTATAAGCTATCACTTTGCATTCTTGCATCAAAACACAATCTAGACCATTTAACGATGCATCACTGAAAATCACAAATTCTTTACCCGGTTCAGGCTAAAATAGTACTGGTTCCCCAATCAATAATGTTTTCAACTAATTGAAACTTTGCTTGCATTTCTCAAACCACTAAAACTTCACATCTTTTTGTAAAAGTCTCATCATGGGCGTAGCAATCATCGAAAATCCTTTAACAAATCTTTTTGTAATAACCGACTAATCCTAGAAAACTTACAACTTCGGATACATTTCTTGGAGGTTTCTAGTCAACAACAGTTGAAATTTTGCTTGGATCAAATTAATGCCTTTGGCTGATACAATATGTCCCAGAAAATCGTCTTCCTAGAGCCAAAATTCATATTTGCTAAACTTGGAAAAAAATTGCTTCACATGTAAAGTTTGTAATATGATTCTTAAATTCTCATTATGCTCAGACTCATCTCGAGAGTAAATCAAGAAATCATCAATGAATACCACGACAAAGCGATTTAAATATGGTCTGAAAATTCTATTAATTAAATCCATAAATACTGCATGTGTATTACTTAAACCAAACAACATCACAAGAAATTCATAATGTCCGTACTTGGTCCTGAACGTAGTCTTCATCACATCAGAATCTTTAACTCGTAGTTGATAGTAGCTAGAACGAAGATCAATCTTTAAAAATACTATTCACCATTCAACTGATCAAACAGATCGTCAATTTGCAACAATGGATACTTTTTCTTGATTGTAACTCTATTGAGCTAGCAGTAGTCAATACATAATCTCATTGATCCGTCCTTTTTCTTCATGAATAAAATAGGTACACCCTAAGGTGAAAAACTGGGTCGAGCAAAACCCCTATCTGTCAACTCTTACAACCGTGCTTTCAGCTCTTTCAATTCAGTAGGAGCCATTCTGTAAGGAGCTATCGATATTCGTCATGTTCTCGGTACTAACTCAATAGAAATTTCAACTTCTCTGATAGGTAGTAACCCGGGTAATTCCTCTGGAAACACATCAGGATACTCACAAACCACTGGAACTGATTCTATTTTCAACTAGGGAACTCTAGAATCAAACACATATGCAATGTATGTATCAAAACCTTTTCTCACATATTCCTATGCTAATATAGTTGAAATAACAATAGGCAACCCACTTAAACTATTTGGTTCAATCTAAAGTTTCTCACCGTTCTGACACTTTAATAAAATAAGCTTTCATCTATAGTTCACAATAGCATCATGCAGAGTTAGCCAATCCATGCCCAAAATCACATAAAATTCATCAAATGGAAATAGCATCAAATCCATCAAAAAGTTATAACCTTGAATCATCAATTGACAGTTCTTGAAAACCTTATCAACTAGCACACACTAACTTAGGGGGTTTGACACTTTAACCACGAATTCAGTAGACTCAATAGGTAAATTCTTACTTGATACTAAATTCGTGCATACATACGGATGGGTTGATCCCAGATCAATCAAAGCAATAACATCAATATCAGAGATAGAGAAAATACTAGTAATAACATTTGGCGCAAAAGCTTCCTCTTGTGCACGGATAGCGTAAGCTCTAACTGGTGCTCGTGCCTCAGATCTCACAGTAGAGTCTTTTGCTCCAACTTGGTTATTACTCACATTTGCTAGATTATGAGGTGATCTACCTCTCACAGCAGTGTTGCTCAGTCGTATAGTCTGAACTTTTTCTTTCTCTGACTTCTCTAGGCAATCTCTAAAGTAATGCTCAAATAAACCACACCTGGAACATGCTCCACTCTTCAATCTACATTCATCGAAGTGTCATCTTTTACATTGCTTGCATTCGGGCTTGTTCTCCTTGACACTACCCACACTTGCTACAAATGTAGCCTGAGGCCTAGGATTCAAACGCCGGTTACCTCTAACTCTACTTGAATACCCCACTGAAGCTATGGAATGATTGTGATGTTTTCAATCTCTTTGATGATGACTGATATGACTTTCCAGTTTATCTCTTTCTCAAATCTCTAGCTTCGAAATTAACTTTTATTTTTTCTTTGTTAAGCTCCTCAACTTTATGTGCTTGATAAACTAAAACAACAAATTCTTTTAGCTTAAGAATCCTAACTAAAAGCTTTATATCTTCATGTAATCCATCCTCAAACCGCTTACACATAGCAACCTTGATTGGAATACATTTTTGAGCATATTTGCTCAATCTGACAAACTCTCTCATATTTAGACACTAACATATGACCCTGTTTAAGCTCAAGAAATTCCTTGCATTTCTAATCAATAAATATCTGACTTATATATTTCTTTCGAAACTCAGTTTGGAAGAATGTCCAACTTATACGCTCTCCCGACACGATTGAAAACAATGTGTTCCACCATTGGCAAGCTGAGTCTTTCTACAGAGATACAACACATTTAATACACTCTACCCGTAAATAAGATAATTCGTTAAAAACCCTAATCGTGTTCTCTAAATAGCGGTAGCTCTAAATTCTTAGCCCTATATTTACGAATTTTATCAACAAGCGGCTTATTAACTCGTAAAGATTCCAAACCTTGAGGAATTATGAGGATCGGTTGGGGAACAGGTGGGGGTAGAGGTCCTTGAGCAGTCGGGTTCATTCATAAAAACTCTGTAAACCATTTGCTCATCATCTAGAAGAAGGCTTCCTTAGCCTCTCCTTCTCGACCCTCAGATACAGGCCTTGTGCCGCTCAACACTGCTCCGTGAATGGAGGCTTTCGCATTACTGTCAACCTCATCAGAGTTAGCTCGGTTGGATGTCATTACTATATAAAAACATATTTCAAAACGAGTCAGGAGTTATCACACTATCACATGTTATATAATGGCATGTATTTCTAGACTCACATACACTACATTTAGTCTGAGAATCGACTAAATCATTGCTCTGATACCGGTAAATGTAATACCTCTAACCTGTATCCAACACCGAAATAGGATTACGAAGCATTACCGAAAGTCTAAAACTCAAAATTATCACATATTCAAAACGTTTAAATCATAACATCATTCAAAGCAAACTCAATCAATCTCACACATATTGTCCCTTATACGAGTCCTCGAGGCCCTAAAAGCACATTAGAAATGAATCAGGAATAAATTGGAAACATATATAATTTTTATGAAAAAGTTGAAAATTTTCATACTGTAGGGGTCACACGGCCGTGCGGCTAGCCTGTGTGACTCACACGGCTGATACACATACCTGTGTCCCATATCTTTATAGGCTCCCCGATTTCTTCATCTAGTACAGAGAGCATTGGCAGCCACCACACCAGGCACATAGAAAAGCCACTACCGCCTCCTCCAACTCATCTTCCACCACCGGCCAACTCCCGATGTCATCCAAAATTCAAGAAGTGTCAGTTCTCCCATTCCCTTTTGATTACATTATTAGTTATCCATCTTTGTACATTGAGGGCAATGTACATCTTAAGTGTGGTGGGGTAAAAGTACCTAACTTTTTGTATTATTCCAAAATCTTGAATTTTAGTCATGTTCCTAAGTAATTTTCTTATATTATCAATTAGGGTGAAATTTCTGACGATTTATGATTTTTCTTGATATGTTTTTGAGTAAGTCATTGATAATTTTGCATTGATTGATTTATATTTGAATAATACTAGAGTATCAAGCATGATAAGTTTATTTTTTCAAGAATCACAAATTTTCTAGGTTGTTGAACTAAATTTCAACATTACCTTGAAGTTTGAAATTTACAGGGATTGATGTCAAATAACCATAATTTTTGTGGGATTTTGAGCCTTATAGAGCATATATTCTTTTTCATGCTCACTTTATTGATTATGAGTATGTGAACACTGAATTGTTATTCTATAACTTGCCTTGATTATACATATCCAGACCACATTAATGATTTAATATACTGAGATGATAAGGGCACCTAGGTTTTAACCCAGTCACTCCACTAAAAAGCCTACCTTTACAAATTAACCCTCAATAAACCCATTTGATCCTAAAAACCCTTTTATTGATTTAACAGCTAAATTTTAACCCAAAACCGTTTGTATTTGTTATCACCATTCTTTTGACTACCCGTCCATCGAGAATTGATTTGATCAGTTGCTGAATTAGTTTATAAAGTTTTCTTTATTAAGTTTCTATTTGATTTTTTTTAAAATATCAAAATCAAAGTATATTCAACATTAGTAGTATAAAAAGTGAGCTTGTACATTTAAATTTCAATTATCAAAAGAAAAAGCTCGTAGTATTATTAGTTTCAAAGTTTCATATGATGTAATTATTCAGATTTTTAGTTCAATTTTTTTCTAAAAGTTTGGTAACTTGTCAATTCAATCTCGATTCTAAACCTTCTAATTCAGCCTTTATCCACTCCTTTAACCTAAGCCCCGTTACAACACTGTTAAAGACCTTTTGATTAGTGTATCATCTCATATTACAGTGGTGGAAATTTGATTTTTAGGCAAGCCTATAGGATTAACTTTTGAAGTTCGACTTATGAGTGCTTTTTCTTGAACCTTAAACACTTTGAGTGCTTTGAGTGAATCTTTAGTGAGGATGTCAATCCTTGTCGTTTTTGAATTAAAGGTAATTATTTAGATAAGGGGAGACACCTATGTTTTTATGCTACAAATTCATGACTTAGAATTGTTTGAGTCTTTAGGAGTCTTTGAGTTAAATTATTCATGTATAAATTATATATGAATTATGATAAGGCATTATTGATAGGAATTATAAATTGTGGAAAGTTCGTTTTAATTGTAAGTTGAGAATTTTTCTTGAAGACAAGCAAAAGCTTAAGTGTGGGGGTATTTGATAAACCATAAAAGTAACATATTTTAGGCCCACATTTAGTATGCTTTTGGATGATTTAGCCCTTGATTTATGTAAAAATGTGCTTTTAATTCTTTCTTTTCATGTTTTTACTTAGGAAAGCACTCGAGGGTGAAAAGAACAAGAAACGGGCTTAAAACGAGCCAGTTTGGGCCGAAGAGGAAATCGACACGGCCTGGACTTCAAGCCACACAGTCGTGCCTCGTCAATTTACTTCACACGGCCTGGACCACGATTTACATGGCCGTGGCCTGAAGTTAATTTACACAGGCGTGTACCATGGTCGTGCCCTTGTCGTGGAAAAGAGGAATTGTACTCGGATTTGGATACTTTGAGGCAAAGAAACACATTCCAAAGCTTATTCAAACACCGAGTAGGAAGTATATTTGAATTAGGAAACTTAGGGACCAAGTAAAGCATTCCAAAATACTATATAAACACCCTAAGTGTATCTTGAAAAGGGGGTCGGCAAAAGCCTTCTACCAGGACTTTTGGGGTGGTTAGCTAGGCCAAGGAGCCGATCCAGAAGGTCAGATTTGTGGGAAGTACTCGAAGATAGCCAGTTGATCTATCTCAAGGAGCCGGAATTCTCTCAAGACGGTGGATTTCTCCTTCAATTCCTTGAGGGTTTTAGGGATTTCTTATGTTTACTTTTATCTTTTCTCTTGAGATGTTTTCTTTATTCACTATGAACTAAACCCTTCAGATACCTGAAGGGGATGAAACCTAGATGAATCTTGTTATTGTTTTCTAAATTATATGGTAAATACTTAGTTTGTTCTTAATTATGCATGCTTAATCCAAATTTGATGTGCTTAGGTGGAGGAGGAATAGGCCCTACTTAAGAGTAGATTTAGCATAATTAAGAGGAGTTGATCGCACGCCTTGAGATAGGGTGACGAGATTTTTCTGGATTAGGGTGAAACCTAATATGGGAGTTCATAGATCGATTTACTGCTATTCTAGGGGGTTATTATTCGGGAAAGAGATTTCTATTAATTAACCTAGGGTTTTATATAAGTTAGGGAGTCTTACGGATCAAACTAAGTGAATAAGTCGTATGGCTTAGTGTTAAATAACAAGTGAAGTCTAGGTGGATTCTTCCTGAGGGTATCATTGTGATCAACTGAGTTTCTCTTCAAGTTATTTCCCAATTCGTTCTTTTTTCTTTGCGTAGTTGTTAATTTAGATTAAAGCAACTTCACGTATTTTAGGCTAAATAATAAAAAGAAAGTTAGTATTAGTACTTTTAGTTCCTTTGGGTTCGACAATCCGGTCTCGCCTAAGCTATACTACTATTCAATAGGTAGACTTGCCTTTAACCGTTGTCAGAGTTAATTTCCTGGTTCGATCATTCTCTTTAAAAATTTTAAAACTCAACAAAATTCACTTTTCCGAATGATAATCAATGATGAAGTTATAGTCTTTCAATAGCTCAAGCCACTTGCGCTACCTCAGATTCAAATCTCTCTGTGACATTTGATATTCACACTTTTATGATCAGTAAAGATATGGCATTTTTTCTCTGTACAAATGGTCTCACCAAATCTTTAATGCAAATACAATAACTGCCAGTTCTAGATCATACGTCAAATAATTCTTCTCGTGCAACTTTAACTATCTAGAAGTATAAGCTATCACTTTTCCTTATTACATCAAAACACAACCTAGACCTTTTAAAGATGCATCACTGAAAATCACAAATTCTTTACCCGGTTCAGGCTGAACTAGTATTGGTTCCTCGGTCAATAATGCTTTCAACTAATTAAAACTTTGCTAGCATTTCTTAGACCACTAAAATTTCACATCTTTTTGCAAAAGTCTCATCATGGGGGTACCAATCATCGAAAATCCTTTAACGAATCTTCTATAATAACTGGCTAATCCTAGAAAACTTATAACTTCGAATACATTTCTCGGAGGTTTCTATTTAACAATAGCTGAAATTTTGCTTGGATCAAATCTGATGCCTTTGGCTGATACAATATGTCCCAGAAAACCAACTTCCTAGAGCCAAAATTCACATTTGCAAAACTTGGCAAATAATTGCTTCTCATGTAAGGTTTGTAATAGATTCTTAAATGCTCATTCTGCTCAAACTCATCTCGAGAGTAAATCAAGAAATCATCAATGAGTACCACGACAAAGCGATCTAAATACGATCTAAAAATTCTATTCATTAAATCCATAAATATTGCATGTATATTAGTTAAACCAAACGACATCAAAAGAAATCCATAATGTCGTACCTGGTCCCGAACACAGTCTTCATCACATCAGAATCTTTAACTCGTAGTTGATAGTAACAAGAATGAAGATCAATCTTCAAAAATACAATTACACCTTTCTACTTATCAAACAGATCATCAATTTGCGACAATGGATACTTATTCTTGATTGTAACTCTGTTGAGCTAGCAGTAGTCAATACATAATCTCATTGATCCGTCATTTTTCTTCATGAATAAAACAGGTGCACCCTAAGGTGAAAAACTGGGTCAAGCAAAACCCCTATCTGTCAACTCTTACAACTGTGCTTTCTGCTCTTTTAATTCAAGAGGGCTATTTTGTAAGGAGCTATCGATATTGGTGAGGTTCTCGGTACTCACTCAATAGCAAATTCAACTTCTCTGATAGGTGGTAACCCGGGTAACTCATCTGAAAACACATCAGGATACTCACAAACCATTGAACTGATTCTATTTTCAACTCGGGAACTCTAGAATCAAACACATATGCAAGGTATGTATCACAACCTTTTCTCACATATTTCTATACTAATATAGCTAAAATAACAATAGGGAACCCACTTAAACTATTTGGTTCAATCTGAAGTTTCTCACCGTGCTGACACTTTAATAAAAATTAAGCTTTCATCTACAGTTCACAATAGCATCATGCAGAGTCAGCCAATCCATGCCCAATATCACATCAAATCCATCAAATGGAAATAGCATCAAATCCTTCAAAAAGTTATAACCTTGAATCATCAATGGACAGTTCTTGAAAACCTTATCTACTACTACATACTAACTTAGGGGGTTTGACACTTTAACCACGAATTCAATGGACTCAACAGGTAAATTCTTACTTGATACTAAATTCGTGCATACATACGAATGGGTTGATCCCGGATCAATCAAAGCAATAACATTAGTATCAGAGATAGAGAAAATACTAGTAATAACATTTGGCGCAGAAGCTTTCTCTCATGAACGGATAGCGTAAGCTCTAGCTGGTGCTCGTGCCTCAGATCTCACAGTAGAGTCTTTTGTTCCAACATGGCTATTACTCACATTTCTAGGATTATGAGGTGGCCTACCTCTCATAGTAGTGTTGCTCGGTCGTATAGTCTGAACTTTTTCTTTTTCTGACTTCTCTAGGAAATCTCTAAGGTAATGCTCAAATTAACCACACTTGGAACATGCTGCATTCTTCAATCTACGGCCATCGAAGTGTCGTCTTTTACATTGCTTGCATTCGGGCTTATTCTCCTTGACCCTACCCACACTCGCTACAAATGTAGCCTGAGGCTTAGGACTCAAACGCCGATTACCTCTATCTCTACTTGAATACCCCACTAAAGCTGTGGAACGGTTGTGATGTTCTTTCAATCTCTTAAATGATGATTGATACGACTTTCCAGTTTATCTCTTTCTCAAAACTCTAGCTTCGAAATCAACTTTTCTTTTTTCTTTGTTAAGTTCCTCAGCTTTATGTGCTTGATCAACTAAAATAAAAAATTCTTTCAGCTCAAGAATCCCAACTAAAAGCTTTATATCTTCATTTAATCCATACTCAAACCGCTTACACATAGCAACCTCAATTAGAATACATTTTTAAGCATATTTGCTCAATTTAACAAACTCTCTCTTAGATTCAGAGACTGACATATGACCCTGTTTAAGTTCAAGAAATTCCTTGCATTTCTAATCAATAAATATCTGACTTATATATTTCTTTCGAAACTCAGTTTGGAAGAATTTCAAACTTATACGCTCTCCAGAGATACAACACATTTAATACGCTCTACCCGTAAACAAGATAATTCGTCAAAAACCCTGATCGTGTTCTCTAAATAGTAGAAGCTATAAATTCTTTAGCCCAATATTTACGAATCTTATCAACAGGTGGCTTATTAACTCGCAAAGATTCGAGACCTTGAGGAATTATGAGGATTGGTTAGGGAACTAGTGGCGGTAGAGGTCCTTGAGCAGTCGGGTTCATTCGTACAAACTCGGTAAACCATTCACTCATCATCTAGAAGAAGGCTTCCTTAGCCTCTCCTTCCCGACCCTCAGATACAGGGCTTGTACCACTCGACACTGCTCCATGAACAAAGGCTTACACATTACTTTCAACCTCATTGGAGTCAGCTCGATTGGATGTTATTACTATATAAAAACATATTTCAAAATGAGTCAGGAGTTATCACACTATCACATGTTATATAATGGCATGTATTTCTAGAATCACATACGCTACGTTTAGTCTGAGAATCGACTAAATCGTAGCTTTAATACCAGTAACTGTAATACCCCTAACTCGTATCCAACACCGAAATAGGATTACTAAGCATTACCGAAAGTCTAAAACTCAAAATTATCAAATATTCACAACATTTAAAACATGACATCATTCAAAGCAAACTCAATCAATCTCGCACATATTGTCCCTTATACGAGTCCTCAAGGCCCTAAAAGCACATTAGAAACGAATCGGGAATAAATTGGAAACATATAGAATTTTTTAGGGAAATGTTAAAAATTTTCATACTACAAGGGTCACGCGGTCGTGTGGCTAGGCCATGTGACTCACATGGCTGATACACATACCTGTGTCCCATGTCATGTGGGCATTCAAAATAAAGACACATGGCCATGTCTCAGCCCATATCTATGCCTGTGTAACTCTTTGACTTGGGTCACACGGCTAAGCCACATGCCCGTGTGCTAGGCCGTGCAACTCTCAAAATGGCCTCACATGGACGTGTGCCAGGCCATGTGCTAGGCCGTGTAACTGCCTTCCTTGCAACCCTTTAAAACCTACAGGGGACACACCCCCGTGTCGCATGGTCGTGTAACAGTATGCCCAAAGATCAATCATGAGATGGTTGTAATAACATACTTGATTTACCATGTTTATTAATATAAAACGTTGTCATTATTATTTCAGTTTTTCCTTCTGTGTGTACAAATAAACTATTTTATAATAATCTCCTGAGAATAATATGATTATTCTTAAAATATCCTTAGTCAAGTATTATTGTTGACTAGGACAACAATAATGCATTAAGAGTAACATGTAGTTGATTGATGATAAAGAGTTGTCATTGATATGGAGTGTCAAAATCAATGCATGAATATGTGTGTTAGAGAACAACATATTGGACTGACCCGCTATGAGTATGTTTCTTAGATTATTATGTAATTGTCACAACATTACTCATAGTGATTAATATGTATATGATCCTTAGACTTAAGATAATCATTATCCCAACATTGTGAGTTGTATATTTTGATACTGATCAAACGTTTCAATGAATGGTTATTCTATAAAGGCTGATGTTGGATATACCATAATCTATGTAGAGGGATAATGTTGATCAATATAGGATAAGTCCCTCCCTCATAATGGGAGTAATATCTTAGGCCAGGATAAGTCCCTCCCTCATAATGGGAGTAATATCTTAGGCCACTTGATTGAGTGAGACTAGAAATGCATGGCCATGCTCAAATAAGTTAACATGAGATGTTATACTAATTTGTATATCATAGTCTACTCAAGATATCAAGAAACATGGGATGGACTATACAACTGTGACTATTCCATGACTTGTATCTATTCCAGAGATAAAGGACATAAGGATTAATGCATGAAAAGTTAATCACAAAAGTTATGTCGAATCATGACTTCTTGTAACTTAGGTAGCAATGATGCATTGCTAGATGCCACTCATTTTTGTGACATTAGAATCGTTCTAGTATTACTACTAACGTTACAAGAATCTCTGAGGTCACACCCTATGGTTGAAATGAGCGGAATGAAACATAGTTGGTATTGTGTTTGATTGTCACATGAATTAAATTTATTAAAGAATTAATTTAAGTGGGCAATCAAATATTGAATATATTATATGTACAAGGATGTTGTACACATAATGAGAATTAATATATGAATTTGGTTAGTATATAAATTTAAATAAATATAGTTTACCGAAATCCATGTTATAATTAATGTAATTATAACTTTTTGGGTATAATTATTGTAATCATAATTTTCGATTAAAACATTATTATATTTATTTTATTTTATAATTCATAAATGAAATACCGATTATAAAAGGTAATAAGTGAAGAGAAACCCTAAGAAATTGCTTAGAAAAGTCTAGCAGCCGTCAAGCAAATAAAAACCTCTGAAAACAGTTTTTGGAGAGTTCTGCCTTTCATAGTCAAATCGGATGGATTACGTCGAGGCCGACATCGTAAAGGTTGTGGCTTGGTTCGACAGCAGATCAGAACTCTTGTTGCCTAGGCATCGCTGTCTACTCATATTGAATTTTTGGTAATTTCGAAACTTTTATTTCACCCCGATTCATTCCTCACACATGGATTCATGGTTTGGATCATCGGGATTAATTTTATTTCACTGCGTCATAGGGGTGCCGGTGTTCCAAAAGTGGTATCAGAGCCACTTGTGTGATACGAACTTGGGTTTAAATACTTGGGTGATGCAATTGTATGAGATGCATGCTTTTATTTTACTACATTTTCGGTTGTTTAAATCATTTAAGCATAACCTGATATTTGTTCCTTTCGATAATTGATTAAATGTTAATCATGGTGTTGTGGCCTATTCGATTTTATGTTATTACTATTGACTATTAACAAATATGTAATATTATGACGGTGGTATTTATAGTTTCCAGTAAGGGTTAACTGGCTAGTGGAACAAGGGTTGTTCCGATATGAATCTCAAGGATTAAAATCCTAAAAACACGATTCTGTTGATAAAAGTTATCAAATTGTGAGGTTTCATTTGATTGAGGTATGCGATTTTTACAGCGGGGGCTCTACCCGCACCCTCGGCTCCTACCGTGACGTCCCCTCTCATATTTTGGGGATGGGGATCTGAGGACGGCTCCGACCGCGGGCCTTCGGCCCACTTCCTCCGACCGCCTCAGACCCCATTTTCTTATTATAGTATGTTTTGTTAATAAAAGAAATATATAAACTTGATGGGCCACAAAAGGTTAGAAGGATATTTTATAATTCACCTTAGCAAAAAGCATTGAATTATGTATGCTATTTTTTTGACATGCATGGTGTTTGAAATGCATAGTTATAGCCCGATGACCCATTTGATAAAAGGTTGTAATTTTATATATATAAATACAGGCTTGCGTGTCGTGCCTTACTAATATTCTCTTGTATTTCTCTTCTCATCTTACTCCCTCGTATGTAAAACGAGTTTCTGCATATTGTAATTTGCAAGAGTTGCTATGGGCCAGACGAGAAGGAAGTTGGGACAACTATTGTGGATGAAATTGCTTACACCTTTAGGTTTCCTTTTGTTCTCCCATTGGCTTGGGTTGAATCACCTTAGTTTATGGGCTATAACTATTGCATTTATTTATTGCTTTATTTATTCATGTATGAGATGCTATGGATGTCTAAAGCATGCCAATTTTATATATTAAAATTTAATAATAAACCCAATTAATTGATGAGACCAATTAAAAGACTAAATGGAAAAAAGTACACCATAATTGGTGAGATGGAACATCCTTAATAAAATCTCTCTATTAAAATATTAAGTCAACATGACCTTCCAATTTTGCCTTCATTAAGGCCTCGATCAATACTATGTAGGTTATGCCAAAGCAAAGTACTAGTATTTATCTTGGTTAAACGTGAAGAATAAACAAGTGATATTCACTGGTTAAAAATTGGTTAATGACTTAACTAAGTTACTCTAATAAGATTAGAAACCTAGAGGCAATTAAATTGGATAAATCATAAGATGATTAGAACAAGAGTTGTTCACCAAATATTAGGAGTTACATATGATGTAATTAGCAAAGTTTGCTTACCTAAGTAACCATAGTCTTAAGAGTAAAGCCAAAGCTGACTTAAAAGGAGGTGAAATATGGATCCTTAACCCACTAGAAATACTTTGGAGAAAGTTTTTTCGAAATTAATATATGGGGGTTATTAATTTTGAAATAAAATAGTGGGATCATCATTTAATAAAGTCTTTTTAATGATTGATATAAACTTGGTAAATTTACTCACACGCATATTTAATTGTTGGAGATATATTATGGCTGCAAATACTAGAACACTCTCATTGCGATCGGTCCTTGAGAAGGACAAATTGAATGGTTTGAATTTTCTTGACTGGTTTCGTAACTTGAGCATTGTCCTCAAACAAGAATGGAAATTGTATGTCATTGAACAACCACTTCCTAATGAACCACCTATTAATGCCTCGAGAACTGATAGAGATGCTTACAAGAAGTATCTCGATGACATGGTAGATGTTGGATGTCTTATGCTTGCCACTATGAATCCTGAGCTTCAAAAGCAACATGAGAACATGGTTGCTTATGATATGATCGAGCAACTGAAAGAACTTTATCAAGGGCAATCACGGCAAGAGAGGTTCGATATCTCTAAAACCCTATTCCAATGTAAGTTGGCTAAAGGAAGCCCAGTAGGACCTCATGTCCTTAAGATGATTAGCTGTATTGAAAGCCTGTCTAAGCTTGGTTTTCCATTGGGCCAAGAGTTGGCCACTGATGTTATTCTACAATCGTTGCCTGATAGCTACAGCCAGTTTGTCCTTAATTTCAATATGAATGAAATTGGCAAGACTCTGCCACAGTTGCTTAGTATGTTACGAACTGCTGAAGGTAACATGAAAAAGGTTGGGCTTAAGCCCATACTGATGGTCTGTAACAACAAGGGCAAGGGAAAGGCCAAAGTTCAAACAAAGCCCAAGGGCAAAGGTAAGCCCAAGCCTGGCAAAGGAAAGGCTGCAATGAAACCTAAAGGTGGAGTGTCTAAGGAAGGAAACTACTTTCATTGTGGTGTGACTAGACATTGGAAGTAGAACAGCGCTATCTATCTTGAGGAAGTCAAGAAGGCCAAAACAAGCGTAACGTCTGCTTGGTATTTATGTTATTGATATTAATTTATCAACTACTACTTCTTGGGTATTAGACCTTTGGTTGTGGTTCTCATATTTGTACTTACATGCATGGGGACTACAAAGGAGTAGGGCGTTGGCTAGAGGAGATCTGGACACGTGAGTTAGAAATGGAGCAAAGGTTGCTGCATTAGTTGTGGGAACATATACTTTATCTTTGCCTAGTGGACTTGATTTATTTTTAGAGGATTGTTATTTTGTGCCCGGTTTGACTAAAACATTATTTGGTTTCTTGTTTAGACAAAAGTAGTTTTGAGATAATTATTAAGAATAATTCTTTGTTCCTTTTATCTCAATAATGTTTTCTATGGTTCGGCACAATTGATTAATGGCCTCTATATTTTAGATCAAATGAACCCTATTTACAACATAAATACTAAAAGATCTAAAATAAATGACTCGAATCAAACTTATTTTTGGCATTGTCGTTTGGGCCACATAAGTGAGAGACGCATATCCATACTCCATAAAGATGGTTTCTTAGATTCATTTGTTTTTGAACAATTTGAAGTATGTGAATCTTGCTTATTGAGAAAAATGACTAAATCTCCTCTTACTTGGTAAAAGTGAACGAGCTAGTGATTTATTGGGCCTAATACATTCTGATGTATGTGGACCAATAAATACACAGGCCAGAGGTGGATTTTAATACTTCATTACTTTCATTGATGATTTCAGTAGATATGGGTATGTTTATCTCATGCACCATAAGTCTGAGTCTCTTGAAAAGTTCAAGGAATTCAAAAATGAAGTACAAAATCAATTAGGCAAAACTATCAAGTCACTTCGATCTGATCGAGGTGGAGAGTATTTGAGCCTAGAGTTTGATGATCTATTGAAGGAATGTGGGATTGTCTCACAACTTACTCCTCTTGCTACTCCTCAATAGAGTGGAGTTTCGAGAGAAGAAATCGAACTCTATTAGACATGGTTCGATCCATGATGAGTCATGCTGATCTACCGACTTTCTTTTGGGGACATGCACTTGAGATAGCTACTTTCACACTAAATCATGTTCCATCTAAATCGGTTCAAAAGACGCCATATGAGATGTGGACTGGGAAATGTCCCAGTATGACTTTTATGAAAATTTGGGGTTGTGAAGCTTATGTTAAACGTCAGATGTCTACTAAGCTTGAACCCAAATCTGAAAGGTGTATTTTTGTAAGGTATCTGAAAGAAACCAAAGGTTATTATTTCTTTAATCCCACTGAGAACAAAATGTTTGTTGCTCGGACTGGTGTCTTCCTGGAGAGAGAATTTATTTCTAGAAAAGGAAGTGGGAGAAAGATTGAACTTAAAGAAATTCAAGAATCACAAGATACCACTGAACCAGAGATAGAACAACAACAAATTCCACAAGAAATTGAGGAACAAGTAGCTTTTGTAGAAACACAACCACCGCGAAGATCTTTAAGAGAACGCCATGCACCTGAGAGATATGGATTTCTCATTACAACGCATGGTGACGTTTTTCTTATAGATCAAGATGAGCCTAGGACTTATCAAGAAGTGGTGACAAGCCCATACTCTGAGAAATGGCTTGAGGCCATGAGATCTAAGATGGATTCCATGTATGAAAATCAAGTATGGACTTTGATTAACCCACCCGAAGGGGTTAAACCTATAGGGCGCAAGTGGGTTTTCAAAAAGAAAACCGACATGGATGGTAATGTACAAACATACAAGGGGCGATTAGTCGCTAAAGGTTTTCGCCAAATTCATGGTGTTGACTATGATGAAACCTTTTCTCCTATAGCTATGTTTAAATCCATTAGGATCTTGCTCGCCATAGTTGTATTTCATGATTATGAAATCTGGCAGATGGACGTCAAAATAGCTTTCCTTAATGGGAAACTTGAAGAGGATGTGTACATGACACAACTTGAAGGTTTTGTCAATCCAAAGGATGCTAGAAAGATTTGTAAGCTACAAAGATCCATTTATGGATTAAAACAAGCTTCTCGAAGTTGGAATCTTCATTTTAACGATGTAATCAAAGAGTTTGATTTTATCAAAAATAAAGATGAACCATGTGTTTACAAGAAAGTTAGTGGGAGCACTATCACATTCTTGGTACTATATGTGGATGACAAACTTATCATGGGAAATGACATACCTACCTTGCAGTGTATTAAGACTTGGTTAGGAAGTTATTTTTCTATGAAGGACTTGGGTGAAACTACTTACATCTTAGGAGTCAAGATCTATAGAGATAGATCAAGACGACTACTGGGTCTAAGCCAAAGTACATACATAGATAAAGTACTGAAAATGTTCAGTATGGATGAATCTAAAAGAGGATTTCTACCTATGAGACATGGTATTTCACTCTCGAAGGAAATGTGCCCTTCAACTCCACAAGAGAGAGAACACATGAGTAAAATTCCATATCCTTCTGCTATTGGATCTATCATGTATGCCATGTTATGTACCCGTCCAGATGTCTCGTATGCCTTAAGTATGACGAGCAAGTACCAAGTAGATCCCGGTGAAGGTCACTGGACCACAGTCAAGAATATCCTTAAGTACTTAAGAAGAACTAAGGATACGTTCCTAATATATGGTGATGAGGAAGATTTAAGTGTAAAAGATTACACTGATGCCAGCTTCCAAACTAACAAGGATGATTCTCGATCGCAATCAGGATTTGTGTTTTGCCTTAATGATTGTGCTGTGAGGTAGAAGAGTTCAAAGCAAAGTACAGTAGTCGATTCCACAACAGAGGCCTAGTATATTGCAACTAGTGAGGCAGCAAAAGAAGTAGTTTAGATCAAGAAGTTCATTACTGGACTAGGGGTTGTGCATAGCATATCAGATGCTATAGAACTTCGATGTGATAACAATGGAGCCATTGCACAAGCTAAAGAACCCAGATCTCACCAGCAATCCAAACATATACTTAGGCGTTATCATCTTATTCGAGATATTATCGATCGAGGAGATGTTGAGATATGCAGAGTACCTACAGATGATAACATTGCTGATCCCCTGACCAAGCCTCTGACACAGCAGAAGCATGATCGTCACACTAAGTCGCTTGGTATTAGATATATGATCGATTGGTCTTAGTGCTAGTGGGAGATTGTAAGATTATGCCCAAAGATCAATCATGAGATGGTTTTAATAACATACTTGATTTACCATGTTTATTAATATAAAGCATTGTCATTATTATTTTAGTTTTTCCTTCTGTGTGTACAAATAAACTGTTTTATAATAATGTCCTGCGAATAATATGATTATTCTTAAAATATCCTTAGTCAAGTATTATTGTTGACTAGGACAACAATAATGCATTAAGACTAACATGTAGTTGATTGATGATAAAGAGTTGCCATTGATATGGAGTGTCAAAATCAATGCATGAATATGTGTGTTAGAGAACAACATATTGGGTGACCCGCTATGAGTATGTTTCTTGGATTATTATGTAATTGTCACAACATTACTCATAGTGATTAATATGTATATGATCCTTAGACTTGAGATAATCATTATCCCAACATCGTGAGTAGTATATTTTGATACTGATCAAGCGTATAATCAGAATCGGTTGTTCTATAAAGGCCGATGTTGGGTATACCACAATCTATGAAACACCCCAAACCCGGCCCAAAAAGCCTAACCGGATTTGGTATGTTCCTCGAGTAAAACTTTAGCGGAATCACATTGTAAAGTAATTTTGTCTTTTGAAACATTATTTTTAGGAGGAATTAATAAAATCAAAAAGGAAACCAAACTTAAGAAAAACTTCTTAAGAAAACATTTATATATTAGTGACAAAAACCTTTTAAATAATTATCGAAAACTAATTTAGTTATTTAATAGATATTTGTTCATGGTAAAATAAAAGTAAATCTAAACACGAAATTAAAGATAGTTTATAGTGGCCTTATTACATAATATTGGCAACCCAAAATAAAGTCTAAGTAATAAAATTTAAAGTAATAAGTTTAAGTTGGAAAATCTCCACAATACTTGATACGAGCACTGGCCACCTCGAAATCCCTCACTTGCTTAGATCCATCGCGACTACTGAGTCATCGAAAAGTTATCCCATAAAATGGGTGAGTTATAAACTCAATGTATAACACATACATTAAAAAGCCCATTTTATCAAATGCTTTCAAGCCCAAAATTTCACATATGGCCATAGGCCCATTTAACTCATATTTAGCCTAAAGGCCCAATTTAGCTCAAATTTAGCCCAAAGGCCCATTTCATAACAGATCAAATAATAATCATACAATATTACATGGTTATGTTCATGAAATGAAATGCAAGCCCTACCAACCTAAATATCCATCCGCTACACACCCACGCACCAACCAGCACACCGTGGGGATTCCTAAATCGACCCTCCATCCGCTACACACCATCGAAGGCGATTCTTGCAGATCAACATGCACATCGCACTAATTGTGGCAAAGCCACCAAAATGAATGTGATGAAGTCACCGATCAAGTCCAATTTCAAATACGTGGCCAAGTCACCAGATTCACATACGTTATCAAGTCATCGGAGTCATATGTGACCGAAGTCACCAGAGCCAAATATACGTGACCGAAGTCACCGGTGTCAAATTTGTGACCGAAGCCATCGGAGTCAAATATACGTGACCGAAGTCACCAAATTCACATATGTGACCGAAGTCACTAGAAATGTGGTAAAACCACCAGAATACTTCCTCCTTTATCAATATACCCATATGCCCATGCACATACATATCAAATCAGATTTTAATGCTATTTACCCACAAATCATAATATAGTCATGCTTATTTCATATTGATGCATATAGCAAAAATAAACGGAATATTGGGGTAACATATTCAATTTTGTATACCAATGATTGGTATCCACAAACAAACATATTATCATATAATCACTTTTAACAATATAGATCTATGGAAATTTTAATGTAAGGTTACACACCTTGTGACGGTGAGAACAATACCCTCTTGTTCATCAAACACCTAATTAATTAACACATTTGGTTAGTATACACTATTGTTAACAAAACTATACTTATTGACGAGAGATCTAATCCCTTACCCTTGGATTCACGAGCAGCGATTATTTGTGGTTTTCTCCACTAGATGGATCAAAACTCACCGATATTCCACCAACGTAAAAGTGGTTGGTTTACGCACTACTTGAATAATCGATCCTCGTTAGCGGAGGGTCCACAACCGGTGGAAAGTCTCTAACACGATCTGACCCTTCATTTGTAGTTCGATGGTAAAGGAATACCTCCCTCTTCCAAACACTCCGGACGGCTCTTTTCTTACCTATCTTATTGATCTTAGATCGTCCCTAAAAGTAACATAGATTAGTGATCCATCTAAGGAAATTGATGTGATCTAAATTAATAACCTTACCTTGATGATTTGAATGGTCACTTAAAGGTTGTCCTCAACAAGATCTTTGAAAAATTCTTTTCAAATGAGTAGGCCTAGAGAAAATAAAGATCACAATTCTAAGTTTGCTAAAGTGAAAAGAAAAGATAAAAATAATTGATAAAATCTTACTTGAGCCCTTCAAGATTTGGCTTTAAAAAAGAAAAGAAATGGTGGTTTCAATATGATGGTTTCAATTTTGAGGAATAGAAGAAAGAGAATGAAAGGAGAAGGAAGAGAAGGAAGAAAGAGAAAGAGAAGAAGAAGATGATGATGGTGATTTCTCAAAGAAAAGAAATGTTTAGGAACCTTTGCACATTCGGCCAAGGAGGTAACAAATGGTTCTTGATCCTATGAGGTTTCGACAATGAGAAAAAGAAGAGAGAAATAAAATGAAAAGAAAAGAAAAGGAGAATTGATCAAAGAGAAAGGAGATTGATTTTGGGGCTTAGATGCATTCACTAAGGGAGAGAAAATGAAGAAGAAAATAGTGCTTAGTCTTTTATGGTTTTGCTATGAGAGGGGAAGAGAGAAGAGAAATAGAATGAAAAAAAAGAAAAAGAAAATGAAAGAGAAGGCTTTTGATGATAGCTAAATTGGCACTAAAGAGAAAGAAAAGGAGTGACTTCAAAAGTGACAATATTTTGTCATCAAAAAGAGAGAATTTTGAGAAGAAAAGATGGAATAAGGGTACCTCTTTGGTCAAAAAATTCCAATACCAAAACAAAGTAACCTTGTACCAAATGCCAATGATAGTTTCGGTTTAGGGAAAAGTTTTGGAGAAGGAGGAAAGATGGACAAAAGAATATGCAAGACTTTTGGCCAACTCCCCTAATGGCAAAGCACAAATTCGGCCAAATCAATGCCAACATTATCCCTTTTTCCTCCTTGTTTCTTCCCCATCAACTTTTGATTTGCTCTCAACAATAAACCACTCCCTTTAGCCTTCATGTTGTCTAGGTTCATGGTCAAATGACCATGAACACATCCCCAAAACATAGCCCAATATCATGCCTTTTGTCCCCTCATCTTATCATCAACTTATGATTCCATGCCTTGAGTTCTTTGCTTCCTTTTCACATGGTCAAATAGCCAAAAAATGAATGAAAGCTCATCCACTTTAGAACTTTCTTGGCCGACACTTATAGGGAAGAAAACAAAAAAATTAAAATCCTCCCTAATACTAGCTAGGAGATTCGAACCTTACACCTCAAGCACACATCCATGCATCCTAACCACTTTGCCAATTACTTAACTTATGCTTGAAATTCCTTGTCATTAATTCTTAAGGCCTAACTTGCTTAGCTCTCTCTTAATTAATAGAAATTAAAAGTTTAACTAAGCATTCACTTAATTAATGAAGCTCAAATAACTTCCAAAAATATACTCATTAATAAATAAGCATGCAACATCATTCAATTAATTAAAATGCATAACCCCTAATTATCAGGATGTTACAGTTCTACCCCCCTTAAAAATAATTTCGTCCTCGAAATTACAGGCTGGAATAAGTGCGGTATTGTTGCCGTGCATCGCTTCCTCTGGTTCCCACGAAGCTTCTTCCGATCCATGATTACGCCATAATACCTTGACGAGAGGAACCGATTTTCTCCAGTAGAACCTTTATATCTCGCTCGAATTTGAATTGGCTCCTCTTCATATGACAAGTCGATCTTAATTCCACCTCCTCAATCGGCACTACATGAGATGGATCGACCGTAACGCGTAACATTGAAACATGGAATACATCATGCATTTGCTTCAATTCCGAAGGCAAATCTAACTGATATGCCACAGATCCGACCCGCTTCACAATCCGATAAGGTCCAATGAATCTGGGACTTAGCTTCCCTTGGACTAAATTCAGAAATGTCTTCCTCTGAGAGTCGATATAGCTAGCTCTGACATATTTTCCCTCGAATTTCACTTTAAAATACCCCTAATCCAGACGATCCACAGGGGTACTTTCCTTGATAGTGAGCCACCACTGGTAGGCCTCATCACGGAGAAGTGCAATAGCACCTTTTAATTTTTCTTCATCAGTGCAATCTATATCGTCCATGATTCTCTCAACTGCCTTCAGCCAATATTCAGCTACATTTGGAGCTACTCCAGATACTCCTCTGAAAACTTCAGCTCCATTCGATCTTAGTCTCTCAGCTACTGACTTTCGAGACCCATTTCCAGAACTAGCTTCCGCTACTCGTTCCAAAACTCGCAACACAGCTTGTGATACTGCGTCACCTCCTTCATTTTGTTCTTGAAAGTGCGCCTTTCAACCGGTGGCGGATCTTCATTCTCGAAACCTTGACCAGATCGAATCTGGTTAAACCACGATCATCCTTCCTCTTCTCGTCCTGACGACCTCGTCCCTAGAGCTCATGTCTACTACGTATCTTATCTGTTTTACGAAAAGTCTTATGTATTAGAGTCTTTTCACTTCTTATTAAAAGAAAGTCTTATGAAACAGATATTGATGGTTTTTAGTAGCACACATACACCTAGGGTCCGGTCTCTAAAGTATAGTTTAAGTTTAAACTATCATACATATCACATATCGATAAAGTACATACCTGATGGATCTGGGCTGAGAACTCGAGTGCCATGCTCTTATAAAATCTTTTAACTTAAGAAAAACAAAATCATTTGGGTCAACTTTTGAAAATGTTGTGGGCTTCAAAACCCAAGGCCGAGAGTTTAAAACTGGGCTCTGATACCAAATTGAAACACCCCAAACCCGGCCCAAAAAGCCTAATCGGATTTGGTATGTTCCTCGAGTAAAACTTTAGCGAAATCACATTGTAAAGTAATTTTGTCTTTTGAAATATTCTTTTTAGGAGGAATTAATAAAATCAAAAAGGAAACCAAACTTAAGAAAAACTTCTTAAGAAAACATTTATTTATTAGTGACAAAAACCTTTTAAATAATTATCGAAAACCAATTTAGTTATTTAATAGATATTTGTTCATGGTAAAATAAAAGTAAATCTAAACACGAAATTAAAGATAGTTTATAGTGGCCTTATTACATAATATTGGCAACCCAAAATAAAGTCTAAGTAATAAAATTTAAAGTAATAAGTTTAAGTTGGAAAATCTCCACAATACTTGATACGAGCACTCGCCACCTCGAAATCCCCGCTTGCTTAGATCCATTGCACTACGAGTCATCGAAAAGTTATCCCATAAAAATGGGTGAGTTATAAACTCAATGTATAACACATACATTAAAAAGCCCATTTTATCAAATGCTTTCAAGCCCAAAAATTTCACATATGGCCATAGGCCCATTTAACTCATATTTAGCCCAAAGGCCCAATTTAGCTCAAATTTAGCGAAAGGCCCATTTCATAATGATCAAATAATAATCATACAATATTACATGGTTATGTTCATGAAATGACATGCAAGCCCTACCCAACCTAAATATCCATCCGCTACACACCCGTACCAACCAAAGACACCGTAGGGATTACTAAATCGACCTCCATCCGCTACACACCATCGAAGGCGATTGTTTGCGATCAACATGCACATCGCCTTATTGTGGCAAAGCCACCAAAAGCAGATGTGACCAAGTCACCGATCAAGTCCAAATTTCAAATACGTGACCAAGTCACCAGATTCACATACGTGACCGAAGTCACCGAGTCATATGTGACCAAGTCACCGAGCCAAATATACGTGGCCAAGTCACCGGAGTCAAATTGTGACCTAAGCCACGGACTCAAATATACGTGGATCAAGTCACCAAATTCACATATGTGACCGAAGTCACCGTAAATGTGGTAAAACCACGAATACTTCCTCCTTTATCAATATACCCATATGCCCATGCACATACATATCAAATCGATTTTCATGCTATTTACCCACAAATCATAATATAGTCATGCTTATTTCATATTGATGCATATAGCAAAAATAAACGGAATATTGGGGTAACATATACGAATTTTGTATACCAATGATTGGTATCCACAAACAAACATATTATCATATAATCACTTTTTAACAATATAGATCTATGGAAATTTTAATGTAAGGTTACACACCTTGTGACAGTGAGAACAATACCCTCTTGTTTGTCAAACACCTAATTAATTAACACATTTGGTTAGTATACACTATTGTTAACAAAACTATACTTATTGACGAGAGATCTAATCCTTACCCTCGAATTCACGAGCAGCAGTTATTTGTGGTTTTTCTCAACTAGATGGATCAAAACCGGCGATATTCCACCAACGTAAAGTGGTTCGATTATACGCACTATCTTGAATAATCGATCCTCGTTAGCGAGAGGGTCCACAACCCGGTGGAAAGTCTCTAACTACCGACATCTGACCCTTCATTTGTAGTTCGATGGTAAAGAATACCTCCCTCTTCCAAACACTCCGGACGGCTCTTTTCTTACCTATCTTGTTGATCTTAGATCGTCCCTAAAAGTAACATAGATTAGTGATCCATCTAAGGAAATTGATGTGATCTAAATTAATAACCTTACCTTGATGATTTGAATGGTCACTTAAAGGTTGTCCTCAACAAGATCTTTGAAAAAATTCTTTTCAAATGAGTCGGCCTAGAAGAGAAAATAAAGATCACAATTCTAAGTTTGCTAAAGTGAAAAGAAAAGATAAAAAATAATTGATAAAATCTTACTTGAGTCCTTCAAGATTTGGCTTTAACAAAAGAGAGAGAAATGGTGGTTTCAATATGATGGTTTCGATTTTGAGGAATAGAAGAAAGAGAAGGAAAGGAGAAGGAAAGAGAAGGAAGAAAAGAGAAAGAGAAGAAGAACATGATGATGGTGATTTCTCAAAAGAAAAGAAATGTTTAGGAACCTTTGCACATTCGGCCAAGGAGGTAACAAATGGTTCTTGATCCGATGAGGTTTCGACAATGAGAGAAAGAGAAGAGAGAAATAAAATGAAAAGAAAAGAAAAGGAGAATTGATCAAAGAGAAAGGAGATTGATTTTGAGGCTTAGATGCATTGCTAAGGGAGAGAAAATGAAGAAGAAAATAGTGCTTAGTCTTTTATGGTTTCGGCTATGAGAGGGGAAAGAGAGAAGAGAAATAGAATGAAAAAAAAGAGAAAAAGAAAATGAAAGAGAAGGCTTTTGATGATAGCTAAATTTGGCACTAAAGAGAAAGAAAAGGAGTGACTTCAAAAGTGACAATATTTTGTCATCAAAAGAGAGAGAATTTTGAGAAGAAAAGATGGAATAAGGGTACCTCTTTGGTCAAAAAAATTCCAATACCAAAACAAAGTAACCTTGTACCAAATGCCAATGATAGTTTCAGTTTAGGGAAAAGTTTTGGAGAAGGGAGGAAAGATGGACAAAAGAATATGCAAGACTTTTGGCCAACTCCCCCCCAATAGCAAAGCACAAATTCGGCCAAATCAATGCCAACATTATCCCTTTTTCCTCCTTGTTTCTTCCCCATCAACTCTTGATTTGCTCTCAACAATAAACCACTCCTTTAGCCTTCATGTTGTCTAGGTTCATGGTCAAATGACCATGAACACATCCCCAAAACATAGCCCAATATCATGCCTTTTGTCCCCTCATCTTATCATCAACTTATGATTCCATGCCTTGAGTTCTTTGCTTCCTTTTTCACATGGTCAAATAGCCAAAAATGAATGAAAGCTCATCCACTCAAGAACTTTCTTGGCCGACACTTATAGGAAGAAAACAAAAAAATTAAAATCCTCCCTAATGCTAGCTAGGAGATTCAACCTTACACCTCAAGCACACATCCATGCATCTTAACCACTTTGCCAATTACTTAACTTATGCTTGAAATTCCTTGTCATCAATTCTTAAGGCCTAACTTGCTTAGCTCTCTTAATTAATAGAAATTAAAAGTTTAACTAAGCATTCACTTAATTAATGAAGCTCAAATAACTTCCAAAATATACTCATTAATAAATAAGCGTGCAACATCATTCAATTAAGTAAAATGCATAACCCCTAATTATCGGATGTTACGTTCTACCCCTTAAAAATAATTTCGTCCTCGAAATTACAGGCTGGAATAAGTGAGGGTATTGTCTTCGCATCGCTTCCTCGTTCCCACGAAGCTTCTTTCGATCCATGATTACACCATAATACCTTGACGAGAGGAACCGATTTTCTCCATAAAACCTTTATATCTCGCTCCAGAATTTGAATTGGCTCCTCTTCATATGACAAGTCGATCTTAATTCCACCTCCTCAAGCGGCACTACATGAGATGGATCTCGACCGTAGAACGGCGTAGCATTGAAACATGGAATACATCATGCATTTGCTTTAATTCTGAAGGCAAATCTAACTGATATGCCACAGATCCGACCCGCTTCACAATCCGATAAGGTCCAATGAACCTGGGACTTAGCTTCCCTTGGACTAAATTCAGAAATGTCTTCCTCTGAGAGTCGATATAGCTAGCTTTGACATATTTTCCCTCGAATTTCACTTTAAAATACCCCTAATCCAGACGATCCACAGGGGTACTTTCCTTGATAGTGAGCCACCACTGGTAGGCCTCATCACGGAGAAGTGAAATAGCACTTTTCAATTTCTCCTCATCAGCGCAATCTATATCGTCCATGATTCTCTCAACTGCCTTCAGCCAATATTCAGCTACATTTGGAGCTACTCCAGATACTCTCTGAAAACTTCACTCCATTCGATCTTAGTCTCTGCCACTCGACTTTGAGACCCATTTCCAGAACTAGCTTCCGCTACTCGTTCCAAAACTCGCAACACAGCTTGTGATACTACGTCACCTCCTTCATTTTGTTCTTGAAAGTCCGCCCCAATAGCCGGTGGCAGAGCTTCATTCTCGAAACCTTGACCAGATCGAACTGGTTCCGACACGGTCATCCTTCCTCTTCCATGTCCACGACGACCTCGTCCCTAGAGCTCATGTCTACTACATTATCTTATCTGCTTTTACTGAAAAGTCTTATGTATTAGAGTCTTTTCACTTCTTATTAAAAGAAAGTCTTATGAAACAGATATTCAGTGGTTTTCGTAGTAGCACACATACACCTAGGGTCCATGTCTCTAAAGTATAGTTTAAGTTTAAACTATCATACATATCACATATCGATAAAGTACATACACGATGGATCAAATTTGAGAACTCGAGTGCCATGCTCTTATAAAATCTTTTAACTTAAGAAAAAAATCATTTGGGTCAACTTTTGAAAACGTTGTGGGCTTCAAAACCCAATTTGAGAGTTTAAAATCGGGCTCGATACCAAATTGAAACACCCCAAACCCGCCCAAAAGCCTAACTTGGATTTGGTATGTTCCTCGAGTAAAACTTTAGCGGAATCACATTGTAAAGTAATTTTGTCTTTTGAAACATTATTTTAGGAGGAATTAAAAAATCAAAAGGAAACCAAACTTAAGAAAAACTTCTTAAGAAAACATTTATTTATTAGTGACAAAACCTTTTAAATAATTATCAAAAACCAATTTAGTTATTTAATAGATATTTGTTCATGGTAAAATAAAAGTAAATCTAAACACGAAATTAAAGATAGTTTATAGTGGCCTTATTACATAATATTGGCAACCCAAAATAAAGTCTAAGTAATAAAATTTAAAGTAATAAGTTTAAGTTGGAAAATCTCCACAATACTTGATACGAGCATTGGCCACCTCGAAATCCTCACGCTTAGATCCATTGCACTACTGAGTCATCTGAAAAGTTATCCCATAAAAATGGGTGAGTTATAAACTCAATGTATAACACATACATTAAAAAGCCCATTTTATCAAATGCTTTCAAGCCCAAAAATTTCACATATGGCCATAGGCCCATTTAACTCATATTTAGCCCAAAGGCCCAATTTAGCTCAAATTTAGCGAAAGGCCCATTTCATAACGAGATCAAATAATAATCATACAATATTACATGGTTATGTTCATGAAATGAAATGCAAGCCCCCCCAACCTAAATATCCATCCGCTACACACACCCGTACCAACCAAACTGCAAGTGGGGATTACTAAATCGACCTCCATCCGCTACACACCATCGAAGGCGATTCTTTTGCAGTCAACATGCACATCGCCTTATTGTGGCAAAGCCACCAAAACAGATGTGATGAAGTCACCGATCAAGTCCAAATTTCAAATACGTGACCAAGTCACCAGATTCACATACGTGACCGAAGTCACCAGAGTCATATGTTACCAAGTCACCAGAGCCAAATATACGTGGACCAAGTCACCGGAGTCAAATTGTGACCGAAGCCACCGAGTCAAATATCGTGACCAAGTCACCAAATTCACATATGTGACCGAAGTCACGAAATGTGGTAAAACCACCGAATACTTCCTCCTTTATCAATATACCCATATGCCCATGCACATACATATCAAATCAGATTTTCATGCTATTTACCCACAAATCATAATATAGTCATACTTATTTCATATTGATGCATATAGCAAAATAAACGGAATATTGGGGTAACATACCTAAATTTTGTATACCAATGATTGGTATCCACAAACAAACATATTATCATATAATCACTTTTTAACAATATAGATCTATGGAAATTTGTAATGTAAGGTTACACACCTTGTGACAGTGAGAACAATACCCTCTTGTTCGTCAGCACCTAATTAATTAACACATTTGGTTAGTATACACTATTGTTAACAAAACTATACTAATTGACGAGAGATCTAATCCCTTACCCTCGGATTCATGAGCAGCGATTATTTGTGGTTTTCTCCACTAGATGGATCAAAACCACGATATTCCACCAACGTAAAGTGGTTCGATTGTACGCATTACTTCGAATAATCGATCCTCGTTAGTAGAGGGTCCACAACCCGGTGGAAAGTCTCTAACCGCTGATACAGCCCTTCATTTTAGTTCGATGGTAAAGGAATACCTCCCCTCTTCCAAACACTCCGGACGGCTCTTTTCTTACCTATCTTGTTGATCTTAGATCGTCCCTAAAAGTAATATAGATTAGTGATCCATCTAAGGAAATTGATGTGATCTAAATTAATAACCTTACCTTGATGATTTGAATGGTCACTTAAAGGTTGTCCTCAACAAGATCTTTGAAAAAATTCTTTTCAAATGAGTCGGCCTAGAAGAGAAAATAAAGATCACAATTCTAAGTTTGCTAAAGTGAAAAGAAAAGATAAAAAATAATTGATAAAATCTTACTTGAGTCCTTCAAGATTCTGGCTTTACAAAAAGAGAAGAGAAATGGTGGTTTCAATATGATGGTTTGATTTTGAGGAATAGAAGAAAGAGAATGAAAGGAGAAGGAAGAGAAGGAAGAAAAGAAAGAGAAGAAGAAGATGATGATGGTGATTTCTCAAAAGAAAAGAAATGTTTAGGAACCTTTGCACATTCGGCCAAGGAGGTAACAAATGGTTCTTGATCCTATGAGGTTTCGACAATGAGAGAAAGAGAAGAGAGAAATAAAATGAAAAGAAAAAGAAAAGGAGAATTGATCAAAGAGAAAGGAGATTGATTTTGGGGCTTAGATGCATTCGGCTAAGGAGAGAAAATGAAGAAGAAAATGGTGCTTAGTCTTTTATGGTTTCGGCTATGAGAGGGGAAAGAGAGAAGAGAAATAGAATAAAAAAAAAGAAAATGAAAATGAAAGAGAAGGCTTTTGATGATAGCTAAATTCGGCACTAAAGAGAAAGAAAAGGAGTGACTTCAAAAGTGACAATATTTTGTCATCAAAAGAGAGAGAATTTTGAGAAGAAAAGATGGAATAAGGGTACCTCTTTGGTCAAAAAATTCCAATACCAAAACAAAGTAACCTTGTACCAAATGCCAATGATAGTTTCGGTTTAGGGAAAAGTTTTGGAGAAGGGAGGAAAGATGGACAAAGAATATGCAAGACCTTTGGCCAACTCCCCTAATGGCAAAGCACAAATTCGCCAAATCAATGCCAACATTATCCCTTTTTTCCTCCATGTTTCTTCCCCATCAACTCTTGATTTGCTCTCAACAATAAACCACTCCCTTTAGCCTTCATGCCGTCTAGGTTCATGGTCAAATGACCATGAACACATCCCCAAAACATAGCCCAATATCATGCCCTTTATCCCCCTCATCTTATCATCAACTTATGATTCCATGCCTTGAGTTCTTTGCTTCCTTTTTCACATGGTCAAATAGCCAAAAATGAATGAAAGCTCATCCACTCTAGAACTTTCTTGGCCGACACTTATAGGGAAGAAAACAAAAAAAAAAATTAAAATCCTCCCTAATGCTAGCTAGGAGATTCGAACCTTACACCTCAAGCACACATCCATGCATCTTAACCACTTTGCCAATTACTTAACTTATGCTTGAAATTCCTTGTCATTAATTCTTAAGGCCTAACTTGCTTAGCTCTCTCTTAATTAATAGAAATTAAAAGTTTAACTAAGCATTCACTTAATTAATGAAGCTCAAATAACTTCTAAAAATATACTCATTAATAAATAAGCATGCAACATCATTCAATTAAGTAAAATGCATAACCCCTAATTATCAGGATGTTACAATCTATGTAGAGGGATATTGTTGATCAATATAGGATAAGTCCCTCCCACATAATGGGAGTAATATCTTAGGCCACTTGATTGAGTGAGACTAGAAATGCATGGCCGTGCTCAAATAAGTTGACACGAGATGTCATACTAATTTGTATATCATACTCTACTCAAGATATCAAGAAACATGGGATGGACTATACAAGTGTGACTATTCCATGACTTGTATCTATTCCAGAGATAAAGGACTTAAGGATTAATGCATGAAAAGTTAATCACAAAAAGTTATGTCGAATCATGACTTCTTGTAACTTTGGTAGCAATGATGCATTGCTAGATGCCACTCATTGTTTGTGACATTAGAATCGTTCTAGTAGTACTACTAACGTTACAAGAACCTACAGGGTCACACCCTATGGTTGAAATGAACGGAATGAAACATAGTTGGTATTGTGTTTGATTGTCACATGAATTAAATTAATTAAAGAATTAATTTAATGGGGCAATCAAATATTGAATATATTATATATACAAGGAATGTTGTACACATAATGAGAATTAATATATGAATTTGGTTCGTATATAAATTTAAATAAATATAGTTTACCGAAATCCATGTTATAATTAATGTAATTATAACTTTTTGGGTATAATTAATGTAATTATAATTTTCGGTTAAAACATTATTATTTTATTTAATTTTATAATTCATAAATGAAATACCGATTATAAAAGGTAATAAGTGAAGAGAAACCCTAAGAATTTGCTTAGAAAGGTCTAGCAGCCGTCATGCAAATAAAAACCTCTGAAAACAGTTTTTGGAGATTTCTATCGTTCATAATCAAACCGGGTGGATTACGTAGAGGCCGACATCATAAAGGTTGTGGCTTGGTTCGATAGAAGATCAGAACTCTTGTTGTCGAGGCGTCGCTGTCTACTCAAATTGAAATTTTGGTAATTTCAAAACCCTTATTTCACCTCGATTCGTTCCTCACACATGGATTCATGGTTTGGATCATCAGGACTAATTTTATTTCAGCTGCACCATGGGGGTGTCGGCGTTCCAACAAGTCGTGTGTCACACACGGCCACAGATAAGACACTTGTCCGTGTCTTAAGCCGTGCAGACAAAAAGTAGGCCATTTTGAAACCCTTTTATTCACCCAAAATTAGTCACTTACACTAGACAAATACACCTATTTTCATGCATCTAAATATTACCTAACTCATGCGTATTCAAGCTAGATCATCATAGTATTTAACCATACAACCAAATGCCTAAACAACACTTGAATCACAACAATAAAACTTGATTATACATTTGCTAAGTTTAGCCATAAATCGACCGATCATTGGAACTAAATCTATACCAACATTTTCCACCATGTTCACATACCAATCATACTCAAATATACCAATTTGACCATTCAACCACTATCATCACTAAACCTTAGCGAACTTGACCATATGCCTAACACATCCAAACATACCAAATTATCCATTTATCTACTCATTATTTACTATCTATTTCCTTATCAAACCATACCTTAATGACAACATTCAAGCATATCAAAACAACATTTCATAGCATGCATTTTTATTCGTCATTCTAACTACCACCATTTAGGCACCAAAATACCGAAATGGCAATCCTTAAAAGACCATGTATACATATTAACATAACATCTATTCTGTGACACCCCTAACCAGTATCCACCGCTAGAATAGGGTTACAGAGCGTTACCGGAGTTTACATTTCAAAACAACAAAAATTTTAAACATATTAATTCATATAATTATTTAAAAAAATAAAAATTTTAAACATATTAATTCATCTAATTAATCATAGTAAAACCAAACAATAACATGCATATCATCCCTATACGAGCCCTCGAGGCCCTAAAAACACGTTGGAAACAAGTCAGTACTTAATCAAAATCATAAATAATTTTTTTCAAAGGTGAAAATTTTCAAAACTGCAGAGGTCACACGACCGTGTGGCTCACGCGATTGAGAGACATGCCCATGTCTCAGACTGTGTGGACATTTGAAGTAGCGACACATGACTGTGTCCCAGCCAATGTCTGTGCCCGTGTAACTCTCTAGCATGGGTCACACAGCCAAGCCACACACCCATGTGCCAGGTCGTGTAACTCTCGAAATGCAACCTTTAAAAACCTACAGGGGACACACGACTAAGACACACGCCCGTGTCTCTGACCATGTGGATGAAAAATAGGCCATTTCCAAGCCATTTTTCTCACCCATTCATGCACACACCTATAACTAATAAACCGTAATATGCTCATATTCTAATCCCACATTTAGCATACTTTTGGATGATTTATTCCTTGAATTGTGGAATTTGGTGCTCCTAATCCTTTAATTTCAGGTTTTATACTTAGGAGAGCACCGAAAGATGAAAATAATGAGAAACAAGCTGAAAATGAAGAAAATGGGCCAAATTACGAAATCAACATGGCCTGGGCCTGAGACACTGAGCCGTGCCTCCTTAGCAGACCCGACCAGAAACCTGGATTTGATTAACACGGCCGTGCCACACAGGCGTGTCCCTGCCGTGACCTATTTTAATTCCATTTGAATTAGGATACTTAGGAGCAAATAAAGACATTCCAAAAGCCTATATAAACACCCTAGAGAGGCCGAATTGTGGGATTCACTCGAAGAAAGCCAATTGATTCATCTCAAGAAGCCGGAGTCATACTCAAGATTGAGGATCTCTCCTTCAATTCCTTCAGGGGGTTTTAGGGTTTTTCTTATGTTTTTTTTTATATTTTCTTCTGAGATGTATTCTTTTATGATTATGAACTAATCCCCTCAAATACCTGAAGGGGTGAAACCTAAGATGGATCTTGTTATTATTTTCTGAACTATATGATAAATACTTGATTTGTTCTTAATTATGTGTTCTTAATTCTTATTTTGATATTTTAGGATCTTCATTCAAATATTGATGTGCTTAGGCAGAGGAGGAATATTCCCTGTTTAAGAGTAGATCTAGCATAGTTAAGCGGAGTTGATCGCAACCCTAGAGATAGGATGACAAAAATCTGCCGGATGAGGGTTAAACCTAATATGGGAGTCCATAGATCAAGTTAATGCAATTCTAGGGGTTTTAATTAGAAAGAGATTTAAATTAATCAACCTAGAGTTAGATGTTAGTATCCTTGAGAGAGGTATTAATATAAATTAGGGAATCTTACGGGTCAAGTCAAGTGAATAAATCGTCTGGTTCAGAGTTAGATAACAAGTGAAGTCTTGGTGGATTCTTCCTCGGGTATTGTCTTAATCAATTGGTTTTCCCACAAGTATTTCCCCAATTCCTTCTCTGTGTTTTAGCATCTTTAACTTAGTAGTTAGTTAATTTTAGATTAAATAACAATTCCCTTAATTCTTAGGCTGAATAATAAGAAGAATGTTAGTATTGGTACTTTTAGTTCCCTTGGGTTCGACAATCTGGTCTTGCCACTAAACTATACTACTATTTGATTGGTGCGCTTTCCTTAATCGTGGTGATAATTAGTTTCTAGGCTCGATCATTCATTATATAAATTTTAAGACTTTTTCCACCACCATCAAGTTTTTGGCGCTGTTATCGGGGAACTGAAATATTAAGAACGCTCAATTTTTATTGCTTTAGCTATATTTTATTTTTGCAATTAAATTTTATTTTTACTTTTCTAATTTTCTTTTTCTTTTCCTAGCAAGTACCTCTAGTTTATGACTAGAAGGAACCCGGTAGGACCCTTAGTTTACAACAGTGATATTTAAGGTATTGTACGCAAAAATCGAAGAGAAATAAGGAGAAGCCTACAATACATACATGAAGAACAAGAAGACGAAACCAATACTACCGAGGAGATGGCTGAGAATAATCTGCTGCCTCAGGAGGTAGCCAAAAATCATGCTCCTCGAACTATGTATGATTTTGCTAAACCTAATTTAACAGGAACTGAGTCAAGTATTGTTAGACCTGCTATTGCTGCAAATAATTTTGAACGGAAACCTAACACATTTCAGATGATACAACAATTTGTTCAGTTTGATGGTTTGCAGGATGAAGATCCAAATAATCACTTGGCAAATTTCCTAGAATTTTGTGATACTTTCAAAATAAATGGCATTTCTAATGATGCCATCCGTCTTCTATTATTTCTATTTTCTTTGAGGAATAAAGCTAAACAGTGGCTGATTTCTCTTCCACGAGGATCAATCACTACATGGGAACAAATGACCGAAAATTTTTTATTAAAATATTTTTTCCCGGCCAAAACAACCAAAATAAGGAATGATATCTCTTCTTTTGTGCAAATGGATCTAGAAACACTATACGATGCATGGGAGAGATACAAAGATCTATTGAGAAGGTGCCCACACCATGGATTACCCTTGTGGCTATAGGTCCAAACTTTTTACAACTGTGTGAACCCCTCAACTAGGCAGTTGATTGATTCAGCCGCCGGTGGAACCCTGAATAACAAAACACTTGAGGCAGCCTACGAATTCATTGAAGAGATGTCACTGAATAACTATAGTGGTAAGTCACAAGGACAAGGCTAACAAAAGCTACCAGTGTTTTCAACCGTGACACAGTAACCATGCTATCAAACCAGGTAGAACTTTTAACTAAGAAAATTGATGGCTTATGTGGTTCTTCGCAGGTACATCCAGCTATATAGTACGATATGAATGGAGGAGGGATAAGCAATACAAAATATCCACCTTACAACTCGAGCATTAAAAGAGAGCAAGTTCACTATCTGGGTAACAATTTTAAACCTCAAAATAACCTTTATAGTAATACTTATAATCCAGGTTGGAGGAACCACCCCAATTTCTCGTGGGGTGGCCAAGGAAATCAGAGACAACAACCCCTCCCAGGCTTTCAACAGCAACCCTACCCACAAGAGAAAAAGTCAAACCTTGAAGAGATGCTGACAAAATTCATCAAGGTGTCAGAAACCCGTTTCCAAAATACCGAAAAAAATTTTGAATAATCAACAAATATGAATTTAAGGGCTTAAAAATCAATTAGGATAGTTAACTAAGTTAATTTCTGAAAGGCGACAAGAGAGTTTACCTAGTGCAAAAGAGCATGTGAAGGAAGTTACACTAAGGAGTGGAAAAGAGTTAGTTGAAACAAAGAAGAAGATACCACACAAAACTGATAAGGCAAAGGCTGAGGAAGTAAACGAGAATGCAATTTCAGTACCTAAAGAACATAAACCATCGATTCGATATCCAGCAAAGTTAAAAAAAGACAATACAGATGAAAATTTGGTAAGTTTCTTAAACTTTTAAAGAAATTACATATTAACTTACCGTTTCTTGAAGCTTTTTCGCAGATGCCAGATTCAAGGAAATTTTTAAAAGAGCTTTTGACAAATAAGGGAAAGTTAGACGAGGAGTTGCATGTGGAATTAAATGCAGTGTGCTCAGCAATGTTGCAAAATAAATTACCACGAAAATTAAAAGATCCAAGGAGTTTTACAATTCCATGCTTAATTGGAAGTTTATATGTTGATAATGCTTTAGTTGATTTAAGGGCAATCATTAATGTTATGCCTTATAAAATGTTTAAACAGCTAGGTCTAGGGAAACCAAAACGAACTAGTATGAGCATTCAATTAGCTGATAAAACTATTAGAATTCCTAGGGGTATAATTGAATATGTACTTGTGAAAATTGACAAATTCATATTCCCAGTAGACTTTGTCGTTTAGACATGGATGAGAACAATACGGTCCCTTTAATCTTAGGAAGGCCCTTTTTAGCAACTGCCAGATCTAAAATTGATGTTGGTACAGGAGAACTCACACTTCGTGTAGGTGACGAATCAATCAGTCTTCAAGCTCTCGACTCAACTAAGACATCGAGTGATAAAGGTGAGAATGTAAATTCTATTGATAATCATTTGGTTCAAATTTCTTTACAAGAAGCACCAGAAATCACATAACTGAGCAAGACTTATACATCGTATAGATAAATAAGTAATTCAGAAGGAACAAAGGCTTCAGGTCGACAAACTAGACGAGTGGAAAGTGCATTTCAAGGAGAAATCAAAACCATACGAAATGAAATCGAAGGAACCACTAGACGAGCTTATAGGAACATCAAATCACTTCAAAATTGATTAAGTACTGTAGGTAAAGCGGACCCTCGAATCGCCACTTCAGACCTCAAGACAAACAAATAGATCCCTTTTAAGGTACTTAATGTCTTCCCTTACAGAACAGTTGAGGTAAGTAATCCCATATTTGGCACTTTTAAGGTAAATGCCACTCGACTCAAACTATATAATGATAGCATGAGAAAGGATTTTCAACTCCTCAAACCACCATGATCATGCGAATGAGAGGTAAGTCTAGCTTAAGACTTTAAAAGAGCACTCTCAAGAGGCAACCCGAGCACTAACCCCACTAATTAGTTTGTTTTCATGTTTTAAAACGCAGATTTCCATACCTACACGGCCTTGCACATGGGCGTGGCTGTGGCCGTATGGACACCACGGATAGGTATAGGGGCATGGCAGAGATCGTACAGAAACATGACGAAAATTTTCCCCAAGACACGGGCTCCAATTAAACGCCATGGCCATGCGAGGTGGCCATGGTCAAAACTGCTTGAAGAACACGGGCTCGATTAAACGCCACGACCGTGCGAGGTGGCCGTGGTCGAAACTGCCTAAAGAATAGGGCCTGAGATAAATCCACACGGCCGTGTGAGGTGGTCGTGGTCGATATTATCGGTTTTTCACATATCGCCGCCACCACCACCTCAAGATCACTCCTATGATGAGGACCTTTGAGTCCTTTTATTATTTTTTATTATTTTTATTTTTCATTATTAAGTATAATTTGATTTCTTTTATCTTTAGCTGTTCAACTCTCGAGTAACTATAGCAAATGTCCATTAAGTAAGAAGTCCCTAAAAACTTTACTGATGACTTCGTAGTTTAAAAAGGTTCAAGGTGCCACTAAAGGAATGAACACACCACCGAAGTATTCTCCACCACCTTCACCTATGCCTAGTCATCATGTTCATCATTGATCATCCTCCAAGGATTTCATCCATAATTCAAGAAGTTTTACTTCTCCCTCTCTCTTATGATATCATGCTATTAATCTTTAGATATATATATCTTTGTACATTGAGGGCAATGTACATCTTTTGTGTGGGGGGTGAATTTCATTTCAAAAAGTTCCTAACTTTTTACATTATTCTCAAATCCCTAAATGATATCTTGTCTTAATTAATTTTCTCGTATTACAAATTAGAATGAAATTTCTATTGATCTATGATTTTTAATGATATGTTTTGGATTAAATCATAGTTAATTGTGCATTGATGATTTAAACTTTAAGATACTAGAGAATCAAGCATGATAAGTCTATTTTTCAGAATAAAAAAAATTTGCTATGTTGTTGACCTAAATTTGATTATTACCTTAAAATTTGAAACTTACAAGGTTGACATCAACCCATAATTTTGTGAGATTTTGAGCCTTTTAGAGCATATATTTTTTTCGTGCTCACTTTATTGATTATGAGTGTGTCAACATTGATTTGTTATTTTAGAATTTGCTTCGATTATACAGGTCGAGACCACACCTTTGATTTGATATACTGAGATGATAAAAGCACTTAGGATTTAACCCATTTACTCCACTAAAAGCCTACCTCACAATTAACCACTAGTGAATCCCTTTGATCCTAAACACCCTTTTATTAATTCACCCACTAATATTAACCTAAAACCCATCTTGTATTTGTTATCACCATTCCCTTCTATCGAGATTTGATTTGATCAGTTGCCTAATTATTTTATTTCAGTAGTTGAATTCATCTTATATTATGTATTTACTTGATTTGTTCTAAAAAATCAAAGTATATTCATTATTAGTTCCATAATTAAGTGAGCTTATACATTTAAATTCAGTATCTTGAAGAAGAAGATCGTATTATTAGTGTTCAAGTTTTCAATTGATGTAATTATTCAGGATTAGTTCATTTTTCTAGTTAAGTAAATTCTCAATTCAATCTCAATTCTAACCCTTTAATTTAGCCTTTTTCCACACATTTAACCTAAGCCCCATTACAACCCTTTTTTAAAAGACCTTTTGATTTGTGTATCATTTCAATTTATAGTGGTGGTGATTTGGTTTTCAGGCAAGCCTATGGGATTAACTTTTCATGTTCGACTTTTGAGAGCTTAATTTTGAACCTTAAACACTTTGAGTGATTTGAGTGAATCTTTAGTGAGGATGTCAACTCCTGTCGATTTTGAATTAAAGGTAATTATTTAGATAAGGGGAAACACCTATATTTTTCGAGCTACAAACTTGTGATTTGATTGTTTGAATCTTCAGGACTCTTTTAGTTAAATTATCCATGTATGAATTACCTTTGATTTATGATGAAACAATATTGATGAATATTATGAATCGAGGGAAGTTAGTTTTAATTGTGAGTTGAGAATTTTGCTTGAGGACAAGAAATGGTTAAGTGTGGGGGTATTTGATAAACCGTAATATGTTCATATTTTAATCCCACATTTAGCATACTTTTGGATATTTATTCCCTGAATTGTGGAATTTGGTGCTCCTAATCCTTTGATTTCATGTTTTACACTTAGAAGAGCACCGGAGGATGAAAAGAACGAGAAACAGGCCAAAAACAGAGAAAATGGGCCAAAGTACGAAATCAACATGGCCTGGGCCCAAGACACACGGTCGTGCCTCCTTAGCAGACCCAACCACGGCCTGGATTCGATTCACACGGCCGTGTCACACGGGCGTGTCCCTGACGTGACTTGTTTTAATTCCATTCGGATTAGGATACTTAGGGGCAAAGAAAGACATTCCAAAAGCCTATATAAACACCCTAGAGGCCAACCTTCAAGGGGGCATTCAACTAGGCTAAGGATCCAAGCCAGAGAGGCTAAATTGTGGGATTCACTCGAAGAAAGCCAATTGATTCATCTCAAGAAGTCGGAGTCATACTCAAGACTAAGGATCTCTCATTTAATTCCTTCAAGGGGTTTTAGGGTTTTTCTTATATTTTGTTTTATATTTTCTTTTGAGATGTATTCTTTTATGATTATGAACTAATCCCCTTAGATCCCTGAGAGGGATGAAACCTAGGATGGATCTTGTTATTGTTTTCTGAACTATATGATAAATACTTGATTTGTTCTTAATTATGTGTTCTTAATTCTTGTTTTGATATTTCAGGATATTGATTCAAGTACTGATGTGCTTAGGCAGAGGAGGAATATTCTCTATTTAAGAGTAGATCTAGCATAGTTAACGGAGTTGATCGCAACCCTAGAGATAGGATGACAAAAATCTACCAGATTAGGGTCAACCTAATATGGGAGTCCATAGATCGAGTTAATGTATTTCTAAGGGTTTTAATTAGAAAGAGATTTCAATTAATTGACCTAGGGTTAGACATTAGTAGCCTCGAGAGAGGTATTAATATAAATTAGGGAATCCTACGGATCAAGTCAAGTGAATAAATTGTCTGGTTTAGAGTTAGATAACAAGTGAACTCTATGTAGATTCTTCCTCGGGTATTGTCTTAATCAATTGGCTTTCCCACAAGTATTTCCCCAATTCATTCTCTGTGTCTTAGCATATTTAGCTTAGTAGTTAGTTAATTTTAGATTAAATAACAATTCTCTTAATTCTTAGGCTAAATAATAAAAAGAAGGTTAGTATTAGTACTTTTGGTTCCCTTGGGTTTGACAATTCGATCTTGCCACTAAACTATACTACTGTTCGATAGGAGCGCTTGTCTTAATCGTGGTGATAGTTAGTTTCTAGGCTCGATCATTCATTATATAAATTTTAAGACTTTTTCCACCACCATCAATAACCAATTTACCACATGTAATCAAGCACTCCAAAATGTACCAAACCATGCTATAACAAGCTATCCAATTAAGGTACATAAGCATACAACTAATGTGCCTAAAAGATGCCTTAATCACAACCATTAAACATGTATATCCATATACATAAATTGGTCAAAAGTTCAACTAACTTATAACTAAATTTATGTCATAACTTACCACTTTGTTAACCTATCAAATTTCACACCAAAAGTACCAAACATACAATTTTACATCTAGCACCAATAGCCATATATGTCATCTATAATAATTATACCATTTCACCACATTCAAACATATCAAAAGACCATTTATAATATACATTTTTATTTACCATTTGAACATTCATCATATAGTTATTATGCATAACAAATATATGATATCTAACTTATACAAAATTGACCATAACTCATCCATATATATTTTTAGTTTAATTCCATACCAAGTTATACCATAATTGACCACATGCCAAAATTACATTCAAACATACTAAATTGTTTATTCAAAACACAATTTCAAAGGATGATATCAACTCCAACCATCAAAGCCATCTAAATGACACAAATCTAGCCATATCTAGATGGTTCCAACAATCAACATGTATACAAACCATATTTCATCCATACAAATCTATTCAAAACCTTTCCAAAGCTTACCATATATTGATTATGTTGATGTAACACCCTTTACCCATGTTCAACGCCGGAAACGGATACGAGGCATTATCAAACTTAACTTACTTAAACATACAACATCGGGCTATAAAATTTTGTTCCAACATGAAACATTTTCGTTCATATAAATAACGTCCCTATTATGGGCCTGCGACGCCCTAAACATACATACGGACGAGCTCGAGAATAAACCGGAAACTTTTGCTCACTTAGAAAATCTTTGCTTAAAACAGGGCCACACGCCCGTGTGGGCAGGCCGTGTGGTCACACACGCATATGTTCTTAGACCGTGTGAATTTTATTTTTCATTTTGAGCCTACAGGGGTTCCCACACGGCCGGACACACGTCTATGTCTATAACCCATTTCCCTCACACGGCCTAGACACGCCCATGTCCTCACCCGTGTGTGAAAAACCTAGATATTTTGTTTATGCCGTTAGCAATACATTTAAGGGCACACGGCCTAGTCACATGCATGTGTACTGGCCCGTGTGACGAATTGAATTCTCGTAAATTTGATGCAGAGGATACACAACCTATTAACACACCCATGGGGCTGACCGTGTATCACACATGGCCTAGACACACGCCCTGTGTCTACCCGTGTAGACAATTAGAAGGCTATTTACCAAGCCAATTACCACCCTGAAACATGAATACCCTTATACCACCACAAGAAATGCATAACATAGCAATAACACACTATGAAGAATCACTAAATCTTCATGCATACTCTTTACATTTTAGTCAACTAATTGCATGAACTTTCACTTCATAAAACTCATCATCATTAAGTTTATGGAACTTAACAAATATTGGGCAAACTCCAATGGCCTCTTACAAAATGGGTGAGTAACATTAATAGCAAACACTTTGGCTAACAAATATGACATAACACAAGATGACCAAGTCCCTATACATGCCATACCTAAAATAAATCGACTTTAGTATACCAAAAGAATGGTCAATAGTGTGATCCTAGCTCTGATGTTCTACAATCCCCGAGCTAGCTTGGCTATACTACAAGGAAAAGGGAAAAGAGAGGGGTAAGCATTAAGCTTAGTAAGTTTGCATGGATTAAATAGCATCATTTAAAAACCTATAACATCATCCATTCATCTCATCGAATGAATACATAGATTCTCAACATATTGGCATAACTTACTCATCAATACTCTTACCAAGTTGCATATCACATATTGCATGCATTTCTCATAAGTTATTCATGGGTACCTGTATCACTTCACAACATAATCTTAGCTCTTTGCCCGTTGAACTACTCGAAATATCGAAGGATACTCAATCTCACCATACATGTATTACGATGCCAACGCCATATCCCTGACATGGTCTTACATGAGATCTTCCTTTGGTGCCGAGGCCACATCCCAAACATGGTCTTATACGGGACCTCTTTTATTTGGTGCCGATGCCATGTCCCAGACATGGTCTTATATGGGACCTTCCTTATTTGGTGCCGATGCCATGTCCTAAACATGGTCTTATACATGACCTTCCTTATTTAGTGCCAATGCCATGTCCTAGACATGGTCTTATATGAGACCTTCCTTCTTCGGTGCCGATGCCATGTCCCAAACATGGTCTTATATGGGACCTTCCTTATCTTATGTTGTGACATTAGTATCCTTGCTATTCTGAATATTCAACCGAGATTTCAACTTAACATATTTTCATTAAACTCTCATCAAGGCATCATTAGTCGATTTTCATGAAATAATATTCATTTCACATAATATCAAGCAATTAAAATATAAAATCATTATGCTGCTTTAATTTCACACAAACTTACCTTGGTACTCAAAATGTGTGTAGATAATCAATTTAGTCCACAACCTTATTCTTACCTCGGTTTCGGTCTGGTCTTCATGTTTCTTGATATATAATAACAATTTCACTTGTTTAATACTCACATTGACTAAATTGACCCATGAATCATTCTTTGGATAAATTATGATTTTGCCCCTAAACTTTTACATAATTATAATTTTGCCCCTAGGCTCGTAAAATACATTTCATTCCATTTCTTTACATTTCAAGCCTAGCCGAATTATTTTCTCAACTGCAACAGCCCCTAATTTCCACTAATTCACTCATGCATGACCATATTCATGACTTTTACAATTTAGTCCTTTTTATGAATTTCTCATGAAAATCACTTAAAAAAGATGTTTATCACCATTAATCATCAAAATACATGCATGTCATACATGGCTAAATTTTTAAACATAAACACTAGCTCAAAATATAGCTAGAAATAGCTAAATCGAGCTACGAGGATCTCAAAAATATGAAGAACATAAAAAATGGGGCTAGGAGGTACTTACAATCAAGCTTGAATGTTGAAGAAACCCTAGCTATGTCTCCTTGCAAATTTCAGCACTTAGGGGAAGAAGATGAACACAATTTTGACTTCTTTTTCCCTTTTTATTAACTTATTAACTAAATGACCAAAACACCCCTAAGGCCTTTTCTTGAGATTTTTCTTTCCCAAGCCCATTTTTGTCCATCTTGACATTTAATGGTTTAATTGCTAAATAAGGACTTCTAAAATTTTTTATAATTCTATTTCATACTTAAATCTTCTCGAATCTCATATTTTCTAATATTTACAATTTAGTTTTAGTAGGCAAATTGTTCACTAATTCATAAAATTTCTTCATGAAATTTTCACACAATTATGCAATCATGCTATATGTCTCATAACAGCCATAAAACACATATTCCTACTTTGGATTTGTGGTCTCGCAACTACTATTCTGACTAAGCCCTAAATCAGGCTGTTACAATTCTCCCCCTTAGGGATTTTCGACCTCGAAAATCTTACCGTAAAAAGGTTTGGATATTGGTTTCACATAGCCTCTTCGGGCTCCCATGTAGCCTCTTTTACCCCATGTATTTGCCACAATACTTTCACAAGAGCTATACTTTTATTTCTTAACTTTTAACTTCCGTACCAAAATTTTAACCATTTCTTCACCATAAGTCATGTCAGGTTGAATTTCAACCTCTGTCGGTGTAATCACATACGAAGGATCTGATCAGAAATGACGTAGCATAGACACGTGGAATACATTATGTATCTTTTCCAACTCAGATGGCAAAGCTAGTCGATAAGCTACTAGTCCTATCCTCTCGGTGATCTTGTATGGTTCGATAAAATGCAGACTCAATTTGCCTTTTCAGCCAAATCTGAGAACTTTTTTCCATGGTGACACTTTCAAAAACACCTTATCACCAAGTTGAAATTTGATCTCTTTTCGTTTCAAGTCCAAATAAGACTTTTTCTATCTAAGGTAACTTTTAAACAATCTCGATTTACTCTTACCTTCTCTTCAATTTCTCTAAACAGATCAACCCCATGAATCTAATTTTTCTTAAGTTCGGTCTAATATAAAGGCGTTCGGCACTTACACCCATACAAAGCCTCATAAGGCACCATTCTCAAACTCGACTGGAAACTGTTATTATAAGCAAACTCTACCAACAGAAGGTACTTTTCCTAACTACCCTGAAACTCATGAACACAACACTGGAGCATATCTTCAAGTATTTGTATTAACCTCTCCAACTGTCCGTCGGTTTGTGGGTGAAAGGCGGTACTAAAACTCAACTTTGTGCCCAAGGCTTCTTGCAACTTTTTCCAAAATCGGGATGTGAATCTCGGATCTTTATCCGATATAATCGACAAAGGCACTCCATATAGTCTTACAATTTATGAAACATATAAATCTGCCAACTTATCAAGTTAATAATCAACGCGTACAGGTATAAAATGGGCTGACTTCGTAAATATATCTACCACAACCCATACGACATCTTTCTTACTCGATGTCAATGGCAAACCTATCACAAAGTCCATAGTAACATGGTCCCATTTCCACTCGAGAACCATAATAGTCTCATTTCCACTCGAGAACCATAATAGGTTGAAGAAAACCTGAAGGTACTTGGTGTTTAGATTTCACTTGTTAACAGATCAAGCATTTCGAGACAAACTCAAAAATATCTTTCTTCATACTTGGCCACCAATACCATTTCTTCAAATCATTATACATTTTTGCGCTGCCTGAATGTACAGATAGACTTCTGCTATGTGCCTCGTGTAAAACTTTTCGAGTGAGTTCCTCATCTATAGGTACATAGACTCTATCTCGAAACATCAAACATCCTTTAGAATTAATCTAAAAATCTGACTCAACGCCCAGCTCACACTGAACTCTTTTGGCTTACAAGTTGCTATCTCCTTTTTGAGCTTTACAAATCTCTTGGAGAAACATCAGTTTAGCTCTCAATTCAGCTAGGATAGAACCATCATTTGACAAAGTCATCCCTGTATTCATGGCTCTTAATGCAAACAAGGAGTTTCTACTCAAAGTGTCGGTGACTACATTCACCTTTCCTGGGTGGTAGTTAATCACTAGCTCATAGTCTTTTATCAGCTATAACCATCTTCGTTGCCTTAAATTTAATTTTTTTGAGTCATCAAGTACTTTAGGCTTTTATGATCAGTGAATATCTGACATTTTTCACTATACAAATGATGCCTCCATATCTTCAATGCAAACACAATAGCAACCAACTTTAAATCATGTGTCAGGTAATTATTATCATGTGGCTTTAACTGTCTAGAGGCATATGCTATCACCTTGCCATCTTACATAAGAACACAACCCAATCCATTCAAGAATGCATCACTATAAATCACAAATTCTTTTCCGGTTCAGGTTGTACTAGAACTGGAGCTTTACTCAATAGTGCCTTTAGTTTCTCGAACCTCTGTTGGCAATTTTCTGTCCATTCAAACTTTACATCTTTCTATAATAGCCTCGTCATCGGAGTAGCTATCATAGAAAATCCCTTGACAAATCATCGGTAATAGCTAGCTAAACCCAGAAAACTTTTAACCTCTGATACATTTCTCGGCGGTTTCCAATCAACAATAGCTGAAATCTTGCTCAGGTTAACTCGGATTCCATCTTCGAGACTATGTGCCCCAAAAACCCAACTTATTTAAGCCAAAATTCACTTTTTCTAAACTTGGAATACATCTGATGTCTCGTAAAATCTGTAAAACCATCCTCAAATGCTAGGCATGCTCATCCTCATCATGAGAATAAATCAATATATCATCAATAAAAACCGCAATAAATTTATCTAGGTATGGTCGAAAGATGCAGTTCATTAAATCCATGAATACATCGGGGCATTTGTTAAACCGAAAGGCATGACTAAGAACTCATAGTGACCATACCTCGTCCGAAATGCGATCTTTGGCACATCTGAGTCTTTGACTCTCAACTAGCAATATCAAGACCTTAAGTTTATATTGGAAAACACTGTGGCTCCCTTTAATTAATCAAACAAATCATCGATTCTTGGCAACTGATACTTGTTCTTCATAGTTACCTTATTAAACTTCGATGATCTATACATAATCTCATGGAACCATCTTTCTTTTTCACAAATAACACTAGAGCACCCCACGGAGAAAAACTCAGTCGTGCAAAGCCCTTGTCCGTCAACTCTTGTAACTATGCCTTCAATTCTTTCAACTAAGTTGAAGCCATTATGTATGGAGCAATCAATATAGGTACAGTACTAGGGGCTAACTTAATTCAAAATTCAACCTCTCTAACTGGAGAAAATCCTTGCAATTCTTCTAGAAATACATCTTAATACTCACATACTATTGGTACTGATTCAATTCTCAACTCAGTCTCTTTGGCATTCATCACAAAGGTAAGATACGCTTCATATCCCTTTCTTACATATTTCTGGGCAGACATATGAGAAATCACTACCGGCGATCTGTCATGTATATCTGATTCAACACAAAGAGTGTCCCCATTTTACATCTCAATTCAATGTATTTCTTTCCACAATTTACTGTCACATCATGAGCGGTTAACCAATCTATACCAAGTATTATATCAAATTTATCAAATGGCAATAGCATGAGATTTTCCTTAAATCATCAATGGGCAATCTTTGCATACCTTATCAACTAGTACACATTTGCCTAAGGGATTGGACACTTTTATCACGAATTCTGTAGACTCTACAGGCATGCTCATACTAGATACTAATTTCATGCAAATATATAAATGGGTAGATCCCGAATCAATTAAAGCTACAACATTAGTATCATGAAGAAAAATGTACTGGCAATTACATTAGGGGATGACGCCTCTTTACAAGCACGAATGGCATAAGTCCTCGTAGGCGCCCTGTCCTCAGATCTTGATGCCTGCTCTCTAGGTGTACTCTTACTACTCATTCCACTTTCTGGGTTTCTCTACTGTCTCCCTCTAGTAGTGCTTCCCGATCTTGCACTCTAAATTTTCTCTTTTTCGAACATCTCAAGGCATTCTCTAATAAAATGATCTTGGGAACCACACTTAAAATAGGCTCTTTCATGTGCTCGCCATCCACCAGGGTGACGTCTGCCACACTGTGGACATTCCGGTCTATTAGGTTGAGTGTTCCCAATACTAGCAATTAAAGTAGTTTAAGCTCTAGACCCTGAATATTGTTTACCCTTGCTTCTATTTGAAAACCCAGTTGATGTAGTTGATCGAGTAGTGAAATCTCTTAACTTCTTGGAAGAGGATTGAAATGACTTGTTTATTTATCTCTTTCTTGAGTCACAAGACTCTATTTCAGCTTTTCTTTTCTCTTTAACCAACTCCTCAGCTTTACAAGCTCGGTCCACTAGTACAACAAATTCCTTCAATTTGAGGACACTAACGAATAATTGGATATCTTCATTTAATCCGTCCTCAAACTGTTTACACATAATGGCTTCAGTGGACACACACTCTCAAGCATATTTGCTGAGCCTTACAAACTCACATTCATACTCAGTTACTTTCATCCTACATTGCTTCAGTTCAAGAATTCCTTGCTTTTCTGGTCGATAAACCTTTGACTAATGTACTTCTTCCAGAACTCTTCTTGGAAAAATTCCCATGTAATCCTTTCCCTTGGTACAACCGACACAAGGGTGTTCCACCACTGATAAGTAGAATCTCTCAAGAGAGAAACCACACATTTTATGCACTCTTCAAGTGTGCAAGATAGTTCATTAAATACCCTGATGGTATTTTCAAGCCAAAATTCAACCCTCTTCGAATCATCATCTTTACTAGCTCGAAATTCCTCGGCTCCTTATTTCAGGATTCTATCAACCGAAGGCTTTTCTCTTCTTACCACTTCTACCACTTGGGGAGCTACAGGGGTAGGCTAGGGAATAGGTAGGGGTGGAGGGGGTTGCACATTGGGGTTCGTATGAATGAACTCTGTATACCATGCATTCATCATGTGGAGAAAGGCTTCTCTAGCCTCTTCTCCTCCTCTCTAACTTACAGTCATTGGTCTATTCTCATTTTCATTCGACATCGTCCCTTCGACTGGAGCCAGCATATTACTTTCAACCTCATCCGCCACAGCTCTATCGAGAACCATTTATTATATGAAAACATAATTTAAATCGTCAAGAGTCGTCACACTATCATTATGTAAATAGTCTTATGTATGGCATGTATAGCTAAACTCATGCATATGCTAATTAGTTTGAGAATCAACTAAATTGTAGCTTTAATACCACTAAATGTAACATCCTTTAACTGTGTTCAACACTGGAACCGGATACGAGGAATTATCGAACTTATCTTTCTTAAACATACAACATCGAGCAATAAGATTTTGTTCCAAATTGAAACTTTTTATTCATATAAATAATGACTCTATTATGGGCCGCGAGGCCCTAAACATACATACGAAAGGGCTCGGGACTAAACTAGAAACTTTTGCTCACTTCAAAAATCTTTACTTAAAATAGGGCCACACGCCCTTATGAAATGGAACACGCCCGTGTGGGCAGGCTGTAACACCCCAAACCCGACCTAAAAGTTAGGCCCGAATTTGGCGTGTCACATTGAGGTGTTTTTTTAGAACCGCATTTTCATTGAAAACCCCTCTTGATATTTAAAAACTAAAGTGCTAGTTTGCGATTGTTATTATTAATTGACATTTATTGAGAAGTCATTACCTTCAAAACCTTGTTCATTGCGGAAGCTTAATTTAAAACAACTGACTTATAAAACGTGATATTTACAACTTGTATGGAAAATGTAGTATTTTAAAAACAGATATTATTTTGGAAAAACTGCGATTCAATGTTGAATAGATTTAAAACATAATAAACTAAAATTCCCAAACTATACCATAATTTAAGAGAGGCCTTATTACAACCCAATAAAACTATTTAATAAAGTAAAGTAGAATACTAAAATCCAAAATTGCTCGTAGTGTGTCCACCTCTAAGTCCTCCAATACGTTGAACCGCCTACTAAGGGTTACCTAGGAAAATTAAAAAAAGGGGGTGAGTTTGTGAAAACTCAGTGCGTACAACCCTCATCAGTAAAAACATGCATCACAACAATCCGGGCCGACGCCCATTACAATAACAGTGGCAATTGTGTCTTAGCCCATAATAGCCTCAGTTGGGCCTTAACCCATATCATATGTCACATATCATAAATATCTGGGCCTAAGCCCATCTCAATATTAAAACCCATATATACAATGCATTAATGCCCATACCAACCTTGCACTCCATCTCCTGTCCAACCATGCACTCCTGTGATGATTTAATTGACCCACCCATCCGTACACTCCTTTTGTAGCACCGGTTACGGCACTAACTTAACGGTGCAACATGGCTGCTTGGTGGCTAAACAACCTTCGGTGGATCCACAATCATCAAGTGACCATGCGATCCTATTAGCACTTCCTCCATATTAATAATCCCATTCCCATGCAACATAATAACACATGAATGCATCATACAATAATAAACATACCATAATAATCATAAATCGCATACAAGAATAACCATATAACATGTACGGGCGTTTTCATCATCTTCCCCTTTAGGAACATATCGATCATTTTACCCATCGAGGGTATTTTGGTAATTTTTCAAACTAGGAGTATTTCGATAATTTTGCAAACCAGGGGTATTTCAGTAATTTTATAAATTAGGGGTATTTCGGTAATTTTGTAAACTAGGGGTATTTTGATAATTTTGCAAACTAGGGGTATTCTAATAATTTCACAAACTAGGAGTATTTTGATAATTTCACAAACTAGGTATTTTGATAATTCCACAAACTAAGGGTATTTCGGTAATTTTACAAACCAGGGGTATTTCGATAATTTTGCAAACCAGGGATATTTCAATAATTTCGCAAACAAGGGGTATTTTGGTAATTTTGCAAACCAGGGTATTTTGATAATTTTGCAAACTAGGGGTATTTTAGTAATTTCATAAACTAGGGGTATTTTGGTAATTTTACAAACTAGGGGTATTTCGGTAATTTCACAAACTAGGGGTATTTCGATAATTTCACAAACCAGAGGTATTTCTGTAATATACCCATCGAGGGTACTTTGGTAATTTCGTATTTAATAGCCTTCCCAGAGGCCTGCTGCCGCCCCGAGCGACTCAGATAACCTAAATGGTCATAACAGTGTAAATAGGCTCGAGGCCCCTTATTCGGTCGACATGGGCCCACACGCTCGTGTGGCCACTTAGCCCAAATCTAGCCACAAATATGAGATTTCCATAGTCCAGTTCACTATCTTCTATACAATCATACAATTTATTCATATGGGCCCACGGGCCCATTCGACCCACTTGGCCTCTTTCGGCCCATCGTGGCCCAAACAGCATAAACGCCCAAGAACACTCAAGCTAGCCTCAACTATCGCGTCAAAGCTCCCACATGTGTGCTCGTACCCTCGTGTGGCTACCATCGCCGTGTGACCGATATTTCGACATTTGCCCCTCTACAACAAGAATAGAGAGAATACACACCTGATAGGAGTCTGAAGCTAATTCGTGCTCCGAATGCTCCTATGCCCAAACGTCCACCATGGTATCCTTCCTCTCTTCATATACAGCTCCATTTATAGCTATTTCTCACCTTCCTTCTTGCTATCTTTCCGATGTGGGATCCCTCTGTCAGCAGAGTTTAAATCCAACTCAAACTCTGGCCGTCCAATCTGCAAAATAAATACTCCTCTGCTTGTCATGAGATTTGAACCCAGGCTCCCTTACACCCTTAATGACGCCTTGCCACTAGACTACTCACTTCCTTATTTCTAACATAATGCACAACTAAATATAAATCTATGGGCCAAAGTCCAAGTTCACTTAAAAATAAATAAAAAAGAAATGCTAGCGCCAAGGCTTGAACCTTGGACCCTTTACTTTCTTGTGGCGTCATTCCCTTGCTCCGGAAGTGGCATCACTTAGCCACTACACCACAAACTCCTCTTGTGTCATTTCTTCCTACATTTTATTCTTAAAGCCTACTTACTAACTCTCAGGGTTTTATTCACCTAAAACCAAAATTTTCCAAAAGCCTAAGTTTGATCCTGGGACTTTATAGAAGCCCCCTAACCTTCCAAAATCACCTTCCTAACAAGTCCAACTTGAAATAATTTCGTTCTCATAATCCCAAAAATTTTAAAACGCTCCCATGGCCAAGGTCCAAATTTAGGGTGTTACAAATGTACCCCCTTAAAGAAATTTTGTCCTCAAAATTTCTAACTATCTAGTAGCCGCACAATACCGGTTCTACCACTACGCTTCTATTGCGCACTCTAATCCTAATTGCAACCTAAGTAAATAGCATATTACAGATAAAGTACGTACCAGTATCTACGTATAGTATAATAGTTTAAAACAGATAGGAGAACTTACTTGGTCCGACGATGGAGACTCGGTGTGCCACATAAAAATCCTCCAAAACCACTTTAAAATCATTTGTAAACATATTTAAAATAGAAACTAAAGCCCATTTAACAGCCCGAGTTTTGCAATTGGGTTTTGATACCACAAAATGTAACACCCCAAACCTAGCCTAGAAGTTAGGCCCTAATCTGGCATCACATTGAGGTGTTTTTTTTAGAACTGCGTTTTCATTGAAAACCCCTATTGATATTTAAAAACTAAAGTCTCAGTTTGCGATTGTTATTATTAATCGACATTTATTAATAAGTCATTACCTTCAAAACCTTGTTCGTTACAGAAGCTTAATTTAAAACAACTGACTTATAAAACGTGATATTTACAACTTGGTTGCAAAAACGTAGTGTTTTGAAAATAGATATTGTTTTGGAAAAATCGCGATTCATTGTTGAGCAGATTTAAAACATAATAAACTAAAAATCACAAACTATACAAGAATTTAAAAGAGGCCTTATTACAACCCAATAAAAATGGTTTAATAAAGTAAAGTAGAATACTAAAATCCAAAACTGCTCGTAGTGTGGCCACCTCTGAGTCCTCCAATACGTTGAACCGCCTACTGAGGGTTACCTGGAAAAATTAAAAAGAGGGTGTGAGTTTGCGAAAACTCAGTGTGTACAACCCTCATCAATAAAAACATGTATCACAACAATCCGGGCCGACGCCCATTATAATAATAGTGGCAATTGGGCCTTAGCCCAAAATAGCCTCGGTTGGGCCTTAACCCATATCATATGTCACATATCATAAATATCTGGGCCTAAGCCCATCTCAATATTAAAATCCATATGCAATGCATTAATGCCCATACCAACCTTGCACTTCGTCTCCTGTCCAACTGTGCACTCCTGTGGGGATTTAATCGACCCACCTATCCGTACACTCTGTTTGTAGCACCGATTGCGGCACTAACTTATCAGTGCAGCATGGCAGCTCGGTGGCTAAAAAGCCTTCGGTGGATCCACTATAGCATCCCGAATTAGGGCCTAGTCGGAACAATAGTTTCAGGACCAAAAATTTGATGTAATAAAATTTATTTTTATTATATTTTTATGGTCTACAATTTCATGAAACAATTTTGTGAAAATTTCGTTCAAAAATTTTGACGTTTGGCCACACAATTTAGTCAAAAGGACTAAATTGTAAAAATTACAAAACTTGAGTTCTAAAAGTTAGAGATGTCAAATTGCTATGAAATTTTAAAGTAGAAATTCATAAATGGTAATAAGCCCATTGGTTAAATTGTTGGACAAAAATGGATATGGTATATGTTAGATAAGATATTTTTTTTGTAAGGGCATTTTGATCCTTTTGTAAATTAAATTAATTAAAAACAAAATTAAAATGCCAAATTTGTCCATCTTCTCTATATGGATGAAATTTACCAAGAGAAGACATGGCTAGGGTTTTCTAAACTTTCCAAGCTCATGGTAAGTTCATTCTAGCCCCGTTTTTCAAGTTATTTACGTTTTTGGAGTCCTGGTAGCTCGATTTAGCTTATGATACCAATAATTCATGCTAGGGTTCATCTTTGGAAAATTACCCATAAGTGAAAAGTGTGTATTTTGATGTTTTATGGTAGAATATGAAGCTTGAAATTATGTTAAACAACTTTTACTAAGCGATTTTAAGTGAAAACGAGTAAAACGACATAATTGGTAAAAATACCTAATGTTCATAAGTGTATGATAGAGTAAGAATTTGATGTTGCCATAGAAGGGAAAAATGATCAGCATGTTATAAAACATAATAATAAGGGCTGAAGTTTAATTTTTGAGTATTGGGGCAAAAGTGTAAATATGTAAAAGTTTAGGGGAAAATTTGTAATTTTTTAGAAGTTGAGTTAAGGGCTATTTTGAATAGTACATTAATTAAATAAGTGAAATATGTTGTTATGGATCAAGGAAAACGAGGTTTGGAACTAGAACGAGTAATTGACGAATAAGTCATTTTTATCGATTTTGCTTTCGAGGTAAGTTTGTATGTAAATAATACACCATTTTTATTTATGTTTTAATATTTTGTTATACTATATGAGATATAGTTGAATATGGAGTAATTATTTGATGTAAATTATGAATTGTGATTGATTATGGATGAATTGGTAAAATGATGAATAGTGAGAATTCCCGGTTGAACCTTTGGAATAGAAAAGATACGAATGAGGTAGCTAGGTCACATGTGTGGTACTAAGTGTAGGCCACTATGTGTACAAGAGAGCTAAAATATGGTTTTAGGTCATGTGTGTAGTACTAAGTGTAGGCTACTACGTGTACCAGACAGATAGGTCGCATGTGTAGTACTAAGTGCAGGCTACTATATGTACCCGATAGTTTCGATCACATGTGTGGTATTAAGTGCAGGCCACTATGTGCAAGTGATGATTTTGTTCACATGTGTAGTACTAAGTGCAGGCTACTATGTGTACCATATAGCTTCACTACAAGGGTGGTACTATGTGCAGGCCACTGTGTATCTGTTATTATTCCGATGAGTTCAACGGGAAATTGACCAAGTGAAAATACATGTGATTATGTAACGACTAAGTGTAATTGAATACGACTAAGTGATGGATAAGTGTAGGTATAAGTGTGAAAATTTATGAACAATGTGCTCAATATTTGATCGAACTTTCGGTAAGATGAAATGGAGTAAGTGAAATTATAAAAGAGTAAATTTAGAAATAAAATAGTTTTGGACAACAGCAGTATATTAATTTTGAAAAATCACCAAAAATGGTAGAAATGAAATTAGTAGTTTAGTGAGATATGAAATTAAATATTATTGTGTTTGTTTTCATATGAAAGAAACAAAGAAAGCAAAGAAATTCTGTATTTTGAGATATTTAGATTTTTGTGAGACTGGTTCAGAGTGATTTGGAGATCCCCTGTTCTGACTTGGAAAAATCATTAAATATTGTATAAAAATAATTTTGGGACAAAATTTATATGATTAGATTCCTTAATGAGTTTATTTTCAATATAAATAAACTATAATGTTATATGACCTCTGTACGAGGATAAAATTGATTCATAGTGAAGAGAGGTCAGAATAGTCAAACAGTGAAATTGGGGAGACTTTGAAGAATAAACTGTACTAATTGGATAAACCAAAAATTTTGAAAATTTTAAGGTAACAAGATACCTAAGTCTAGTTTCAGGGAAAATTTACAAATATTAATTTTAAGTTTTTTAGCTCAAGATAAAAATAATTTAGTGACTATGACTCGAATAGACAGCTTGCTCTGAACTTGAATAAATAGTGAATTTGAATGTAGATATGATTGTATTATTTTGTAAACATGTTAAATTCATTTCTTATTATTTACATACTTACTTACTAAGATTTGTAGCTTACTTCCCTTCATTTCCCATATCTTATAGGGTTATATGCTAACTCGATTTGGAGATCATCGGAGATGTAATCACACTATCAAGCTATCATCGTGGGGTAAAAGTGAATATAAGCCTCTTAAGGTTATGGCATATATAGGAGACTTAGTCATTTGTATATGTCATAATTGGTTTGGCCTAAAATGTTGGCCTTATTTAACAGTTCATTTTGTATAATTTGGATGAAATTTTATGACTCAGTTTAATACGTTTACAAGTGTATGTGTTTTGGAAATGTCTCGTACCCTATTCCGGCGTTGAATACGGGTAAGGGGTGTTACATCCACAATTGTCAAGCAACCATGCGATCCTATTAGCACTTCCTCTAAATTAATAATCCCATTCCCATGCAACCTAATAACACATGAATGCATCATACAATAATAAACATACCATAATAATCATAAACCGCATACAAGAATAACGTGTAGGGGTGTTTTCGTCATCTTGCCCTTCAGAGGCATATCGGTCATTTTACCCATCGAGGGTATTTTGGTAATTTTGCAAACCAGGACTATTTCGGTAGCTTTGCAAACCAGGGTATTTTGATAATTTCGCAAACTAGGGGTATTTTTGTAATTTCACAAACCACGGGTATTTCGATAATTTTGCAAACTAAGGGTATTTCGATAATTTTGCAAACCAGGTATATTTCAATAATTTCACCTACCAGGGGTATTTCGATAATTTTGCAAACCAGGGGTATTTCGATAATTTCGTAAACTAGGGGTATTTCGGTAATTTCGTAAACTAGGGGTATTTTCGTAATTTCACAAACCAGGGGTATTTTGGTAATTTATCCACTGAGGGTACTTTGGTAATTTCGCATTTAATAGCCTTTCCAAAGGCTTGATGCCGCCCCGAGCGACTCAGATAACCTAAATGGTCATAATGGTGTAAATGGGCCCGAGGCCCTTTATTCGGCCTACGTGGGCCCACATGCTCGTGTAGCCCACTTAGCCAAAATCTAGCCATAGATATGAGATTCCCATAGTCCAGTTCACTATCTACTACACAATCATGCAATTTATTCATATGGGCCCATGGGCCCATTGGGTCCACTTGGCCCCTTTCGGCCCATTGTGGCCCAAACAGCCTAAACACACAAGAACACTCAAGCTGGCCTCAACTATCGCGTCAAAGCTCCCACACGTGCACTCGCACGCTCGTGTGCCTACCATCGTAGTGTGACCGGCATTTTAGCAATTGCCGTTCTACAGCTAGAGTAGAGAGAATACACACCTGACAGGAGTCTGAAGCTAATCTGCGCTCTGAATGCTCCAATGCCCAAACGCCCACCAAGGTATGCTTCCTCTCTTCATAGACAGCTCCATTTATAGCTAGCTTATCACCTTCCCTCTTACTATATTTCGATGTGGGATCCCTCCGTCAGCAGAGTTTAAATCCAACTCAAACTCTGGCCGTCCAATCCGTAAAATAAATGCTCCTCTGCTTGTCATGAGATTCGAACCCAGGCTCCCTTGCACCCTTAATGACGCCTTGCCACTAGACCACTCACTTCCTTGTGTCTAACATCATGCGCAACTAAATATAAATCTATGGGCCAAAGTCCAAGTTCACTTAAAAATAAATCAAAAAGAAATGCCAGCACCAAGGCTTGAACCTTAGACCCCTTATTTCCTTGTGGCATCATTCCCTTGCTCCCTAAGTGGCGTCACTTAGCCACTACACCACAAGCTCCTCTTGTGTCATTTCTTCCTACATTTTATTCTTAAAGCCTACTTACTAACTCTCAGGGTTTTATTCACCTAAAACCAAAATTTTCCTAAAGCCCAAGTTTGATCTCGGAACTTCATAGAAGCCCCCTAACCTTCCAAAATCACATTCCTAATAGGTCCAACTTGAAATAATGCCGTTATCATAATCCCAAAAATTTTGAAATGCTCCCATGGCCAATACCCAAGGGCCCAATCCTACTAGGCCCAAATTCAGGGTGTTACACAGGCCCTATGGTCACAAACTCCCATGTTCCTAGCTTGTGTGGATTTTATTTTTCATTTTGAACCTATAGGGGTTTTCACACGGCCGAATACACGCCCATGTCTATAGCCCGTGTCCCTCACACGGCCTAGACACGCCTGTGTTCTCACCCGTGTGTGAAAAACCTGGGTATTCTATTTATGACATTAGCAATACATTTAAGGGCAAATGACCTAGTCACATGCTCTTCTTGTTTGGCCGCATGCATTTAATCAATTCTCACAAATTTGATGTAGGGGACACACGGCCTATTAACACACCTATTGGGCTGACCGTGTGGAGAATTAGAAGGCTATTTACCAAGCCAATTGCCACCCTGAAACATGAATACTCTTATACCACCACAAGCAACACATAGCATAGCAATAACACACTATGAAGAATCACTAAATCTTCATACATACTCTTTACATTTTATTCAACTAATTGCATGAACTTTCACTTCATAAAACTCATCATCATTAAGTATATGGATATTAACAAATATTGGCCAAACTCCAATGGCCTCTAACAAAATGAGTGAGTAACATTAATAGCCAACACTTAGGCTAACAAATATGACATAACACAAGATGACCAAGTCCCTATACATGTCATACCCAAAATAAATCAACTTTAATATACCAAAAGAATAGTCGATAGTGTGATCCGAGGTTCGACATTCTACGATCCTCGAGCTAGCTTGGCGATGCTACAAGGAAAAGAAATGAGAGGGGTAAGCATTAAGGTTAGTAAGTTTGCATGAATTAAATAGCATCATTTAAAAACTTATAACATCATTGATTCATCTCATCGAATGAATATATAGATTCTCAACACATTGGCATAACTTACTTATGTATACTTTTACGAAATTGCATATCACATATTGCATGCATTTCTGATAAGTTACTCATGGGTACTTGCATCCCTTCATCACATAATCTTAGCTCTTTGCACGTTGAACTACTCAGAATATCGAGTGATACTCAATCTCACCATACATGCATTACGATGCAAACGCCATATCCCAGATAAGATCTTATATGGGATCTCCTATTGATGCCGATGCCATATCCCAAATATGGTATTACACGAGATATCTTATCTCGATGTCGATGCAATATCCCAAATATGGTCTTATTCAAGATCGTATATAGATGTCGATGCCATGTCCCTGACATGGTCTTATACGGGACCTCCTTTATTCAATGTCAATGTCATGCCCCAGACATGGTCTTATACGGGACCTTCCTTATTCGGTGCCGATGCCATGTCCCAAACATGATCTTTTACTAGACCTTCTTTATTTGGTACTGATGCCATGTCCCAAGCATAGTCTTTTACTGGACCTTCCTTATTTGGTGCCGATGCCATGTTCTAGACATGGTCTTATATGGGACCTTCCTTATTCAGTGCCAATGTCATGTCCCAGACATGGTCTTATACGGGACCTTCCTTATCTCATATTGTGACATTAGTATCCTTGCTATTCCAAATATTCAACAGGAACTTCAACTTAACATATTTTCACCATACTCTCATCAAGGCATCATTAGTCGATTTTCATGAAAATAATATCCATTTTACATAATATCAAGCAATTAAAATATAAAATCATTATGCAGCTTTAATTTCACATGAACTTTCCTCGATACTCAAAATGTGTGTAGATATTCGAATTAGTTCACAACCTTATTCTTGCCTCGATTTCGGTCCGGGCTTCGTGTTTCTTGATCTATAATAACAATTTCACTTGTTTAATACTCACATTGACTAAATTGACCCATGAATAATACTTTGGAAAATTACGATGTTGCCCCTAAACTTTTACACAATTACACTTTTGCCTCTAGGCTCGTAAAATAATTTTCATTCCATTTCTTTACATTTTAAGCCTAGTGAATTATTTTCTTAACTACAATAGCCCCTAATTTCCACTAATTCACTCATGCATGACTCATGACTTTTATAATTTAGTCCTTTTCATGAATTTCTCTTGAAAATTACTTAGAAAAAGATGTTTATCATACATCAAACTTTCATATTCCTCTATTAATCATCAAAATACATGCATGTCATACATGGGTAAACTTTTAAACATAAACCCTAGCTCAAAATATAGCTAGAAATAGCTAAATTGAGCTACGAGGATCTCAAAAATAAGAAGAACATTAAAAACTGGGCTAGGATGTACTTACTATCAAGCTTGAATGTTGATGAAACCCTAGCTATGTCTCCTTGCAAATTTTGACACTTAGGGGAAGAAATTTTCAATCCATTTCTTTCCATTTTAAGCCTAGCTGAATTATTTTCTCAACTACAACAACCCCTAATTTCCACTAATTCACTCATGCATGACCATATTCATGACTTTTGCAATTTAGTCCTTTTTATGAATTTCTCATGAAAATCACTTAGAAAAAGATATTTATCATACATCAAACTTTCATATTCCTCTATTAATCATCAAAATAAATGCATATCATACATGGGTAAATTTTTAAACATTAACCCTATCTCAGAATATAGCTAGAAATAGCTAAATCGAGCTACGAGGATCTTAAAAATAAGAAGAACATTAAAAATAGGGCTAGGAGGTACTTACTATCAAGCTTAAATGTTGAAGAAACGCTAGCTATGCCTCCTTGCAAATTTTGGCACTTAGGGGAAGAAGATGAACACAATTTTGACTTCTTTTTCCCTTTTTATTAACTTATTAACCAAATGACCAAAATACCCTTAAGGCCTTTTTCTTGATATTTTCCCTTCCCATGCCCATTTTTGTCCGTCTTGACATTTAATGGTTTAATTGCTAAATAAGGACTTCTAATAATTTTTATAATTCTATTTCATACTTAAATCTTCTAAAATCTCATATTTTCTAATCTTTGCAATTTAGTCCTAATAGGTAAATTGTTCACTAATTCATAAAATTTCTTCATGAAATTTTCACACAATTATGAAATCATGTTATAGGCCTCATAAAAGTCATAAAACACATATTCTTACTTTGAATTTGTGGTCTTGCAACCACTATTCTAACTAGGCCCTAGTTGTTGCAGTTGAGGTCAATTAATCATATATCACTTTGACCATTCAAACATGCTTTAACACATTATCAAATTAACACATATCAACAAGGCACCAAATGTACCAAGGCTTCATCATCCAAAATGACATATACATGCCAAACTCAGTAACTAATCACATACATGCCAAACTCATTAACTAACATTTAATTATCATCAACCATAAGTCCACCTATACATGCCATTATAACCTTAATCAAGACATTGAAAGCTACCGATATAACTGCTGAATAGTGTGATAGATCTTCGATGAACTTCCAACCCGATCGAGCTTTCGGTAATCTGAAAAAGTAACGAAAAACAAACTACATAAGCAATGAATACTTAGTAAGCTCGTATAAACTTTAGTCATATCAGTCCATTTCAAATATGAAATTTATACTTATCAAGAATAATGATATAACAATACTGCAAGATTCATGAAACCATATCCAACAACTCACAAAGTGAATACATCCACAGCATCATATATACATATCATCCTAGCATAGTAGGACTTTATAAAACTTTAAACCCTTTCAAATTTTCTTATTTTCATTTGCATTTCATTACTTTCTATTGCATTTACTCTCATTAGCTCAAATAAAAACATCAATTCAATTCATCATTCCTTTTTCATCATTCTACACTTCAGGTATGAACTTACTATTTCATTACCTTTACACACCTGTTTCATATGCATAACACACAAGACATAAGCATATCATTCAATCATAGCCTTAAGCTAGTGCATTAAAACATAACTCCTTTTGAAATTAGTCACATGATAAACCATTTCACAAGAAATTACATAATTTAAACCTTACCACTCTTAAACGAACACAAACATATTTCCATTGGAGCACTTACCATTTCAATATAACTTATAAGTAAACATAATACCATTCAATCAATAGCTTGGCACATGCCTAAGCATCAAACAATAGCACATGTTAGCCATGTAAATACATATATAAAACAATAATCATGGATGAGCACAACAATTGATTAATTTTCATATACATATATCATCCAATTCAATCTTTCATATACCATGTAACAACATTTCCATGTAATTCATATTTGTCCTTGTCATAGTCCGTATTGAACTCTTACCAGTTTGAATCAGAATATTACCCGTTGAACCATTTAGAATACCGTTAGATACTCGGGATAGCTCACACATAGTGTGCTAAGTTGTAATCTGTCAATTCCAATATATGTATACTCATATGAGCTATGAATGTAACAACCCAATTTTGAAGAAATCGGAAAAGTGGTTTTGAGACCACAAATTTGAGCCAAGAATAAAATTTATTTTTATTTTATTTTATGGTTCGTATAATAGAAATGTTATGTGAAAATTTTGATAAGAAGATTTTCCTGATTATGTGCTTAATTACGAGAAGGACTAAATCACATAAAATGAAAAAGTTGAATTCCAGTAGCTATAAGGATTAAATAGCTATGGAATTCAAAACTTAAGGTCCTTATATGGTAATTATACCATTAAAGAAAAGTATGTAGATATTATGGTGACTCATCCATAGAAATTTAGAAAAAGGGCAAGGACTAAATTGGAAAGTGAAATATTTTAATTAATTAAAAGATGATAAAAAGAAATATCATCTTATTTTATCATCTTTTCCCCAAAACTACATGGAAACCCTAGGAGAGAGAGAATAAACTTTCATGGCCAAATTGGGCAAGTTTCTTTGTCCCGTTTTTAGTAATTTTGATATTTTTGAAATCGAGATAGCTTAATCTATCTATTTGGGGATTAATTTGAGAAGTTATCAAAGTATGGAATATGGTCATGGATGTATATGCTGAAAAGTAGAAATTTGGGGTAGAAAATGAAAGGTTGTTGATATTTAGGGAACTTTTACAAAGTGATTTTTAGTGAAAACATGATTTAGGGGCTAAAATGTAAAGTTGTGAAAATTAGTGAAAAATCCTAAAATTTATAGAAAATATGTACTATAAATTTCATGATGGAATTTTGGTCAGGCTTGGAATAGGGAGTAAGTTGCACAAATTTCATTTTTTGAGCCTAGGGACAAAATAGGAATTTATGGAAAAGTTAGTGGCAAAATGGTAATTTTGCCTAAGACATAAATTGAGTCTAAATGTATATGAAATGTAATAAATTGATGTTAAATTTACTCATATAGATCCAGATAGACCAAATTCAGAGTTAGAATGAGGAAAAGATGAAAATGTCGGATTAGTAGATTTTACGTACACGAAAAATTATCGAGGTAAGTTTGTGTAACTAAATTGTGTATTTTATATGCTTGAATTAGATGTTGTGTTTGTGAATTGTATAAATATCATATATGTATATGACATTGAAAATATACCTGACAAAGCCCGGTCAACGATAATGCCCGATAAAGAATAAACGATAAAAATGTTACTTTTATGCTTGGAATGAATGTGGAATGTAATCATTTGAATTATATGAATGTTATAGATGTATGAAATAATCATATGCCAGGAAATGCTTGAAAATGTTAAATCTCGTTTGAATAAATAAAAATCAATGGATTTGTGATTTTTCGAAATGAATGTGGTGCTGCATTTGTCGCGACGGGATTTAGCTAGGATGAGTAATCCTATTAACCTCATTTATGAAAGGATTTAGCCCAGACGGGTAATCCTGATATAAGTCCTCTTGAGCATATGTTATGTATTGGATTTAGCCTGGATGGGTAATCCAAATCAAACACTTTAGAGCATATGTGATAAAAAGGATTTAGCCTGGGCTGGTAATCCTGACTAAGCTCAATTGAGTATATATTGTAGACAGGATTTAGCATGGACTGGTAATCCTGTTGTTTATATATATGTGGCTCGAGAGTGTAGTCTCTGAAATAATACCCTATGGGTATCACTGAATATGAATTGATGGAACCTAATTTGTACACCATGAATGTACTACCTGTATATCCATCGATATTTCAAATAAATTCAACAGGTAAAAATCTTGACATGAAAGGACATGAACAAGAAATGAGTTAATACACGTAGTTGTCTAAAATCCATGAAAATGATGCTAGATGACAATTGACATATGAAAACATGAGATGATGATATTTTTACATGGGATTCATTTGATGAATATGTTCATCCTTGGTTATAGACTTGTACACTTTGAGTGTACTACTACTCATGTGACATTGACATTTCGAGTAACATGTAAAGTTTTTATATGAAATAATCTGAAATCGATATGAAATATACTTGAGATATAGCAATGTGATTTATACATGTTTTGGAAAGCATATATGCATGGAAACTTGATTGTTATTGAGCCTATACATGTTTTTGATGTTATTATGAAATATATGACTAACAAGGGCAATGAGGATATGTGTAGGGCTTGAGGTCAAATCGAATGAATGTTGTAACAGCCCGATTTAGGGCCTAGTCAGAATAGTGGTGTGAAATCACAAGTTCGATCTAGTAAAATGAGTTTTTAAGGTATTTGAGATGTTTTCATGATATTATGAAAGTTTTATGTAGAGATTTTATGAAATTGGCATTAAAGGGGTCCATTAGGACTAAATTGCAAAAGTTGCAAAATATGAGATTCTAGAAGCTTTTTGTATAAAATAGCTTTGAATTATTAATTAGAAGTCTTTAAATAGAAATTTTCCAAAATTATAATTTTTGGACAAAAATGAACATGAGTTAGTAAATTGTGAAAATTTAGTGAGGAAGGCATTTTGGTCATTTATCAATTAAATGATTAAAAAGGAAAAAGATGACAAAAATCTTATTCATCTTCTTCCTTCTTGTGCCAAAAATTTGAGAAACTCCATAGCTAGGGTTCTTCAATTTTTGAAGCTCGCTAGTAAGTGCATCTTAGCCCTATTTTTAATATTCTTCGTACTTTTAGAGTTCTCGTATTATGAATTAGCTATTTATAGCTATAAGTTGAGCTAGAATTCATGTCCATAAAAAGACCCATGTATGACATACTTGTAAAATGATGTTTTATGGAAGATTATGAGAGTTTGATGTTAGATAAACATCTTTTCCTAAGTGAATTTCATGAAAAATGTTAGTATGGATTAATTTGTAATAGTTATGAAATTGGTCATTCATGATAGAAATATTGAGAATTGGTGATTGTTATAGTAGAGAAAATGAATCAGCTAAGCATGAAGTTTAAGAAAGTTGAATGAAAATCACTTTACGAGCCTAAGGGCAAAAGTGTAATTATGAGAAAGTTTTGGGGCAAAATGGAAATTTTTCCAAAGTATGAGTTATGAGTCAATTTAGTCAATATGAGTATTAAATGAGTGAAATTATTATTATAGATCAGGAGAAACAAAGCCCGGATCGAAACAAAGGCAAGAACAAAGTCAAGGACTAAATTGCAATATCTAAAAACATTTTGTATAGTGGGGTAAGTTTGTATGATTTCTAAGCTTTATGATAAATATCATTAAATTGCTTAGTATGATGTTGAATATATTTTAATTCCATGAGATTGTTTAATGGTTTGTTAAACAAAGAAATTAATGAGATTAAGCATGAGGAAGTCTCGTTTGAAGTTGAATTACTTAGGATACTCGATCTACCACATGAGATGAGAAAGCCTGTATAAGACCAAGCCAAGGCATGGAATCGGCAATCAAGCAAGTTAAAGAGTTATTATGAGATGAAGAACCATGTAAGCTCAAGCCAAGGCATGGCATTGGTGAGTCTCCAAGCAAAGATGTCATGTAAGTCCAAGACAAGTCTTGGAATTGTAAAGTTATCATAAGATAAATATTCCATGTAAGTCTAAGCCAAAGCTCGATGTTGGTTTGTATCATGGAAGATTTCATGTAAGTCCAAGCCAAGGCTCAGCATTGACAAAGTAAAGATACCAAGTAAGACTATGTCAAGACATAACAATAGTAAGTTCCCAATGGAACACACAAGGAAGACCTCGTGTAAGTCCATGTCAAGACATGGCATCGATATCAAGTAAGAGATCCAACTGTAAGACTATATCGAGGATATAGCATTGGCATCCAAATACATGTGGGATGATATTTAGTATCCTCGATTATTCATAATAATTCATTGGGCATAAGAGTAAAGATTGAATGAGAAAGCAAGAAGTTAAGTAAGTAGAGCTATCATCAAGTCATGTTAGTTAAAGTTAATTGAGAATATTATACATGTGATGCATGATTAAGTTGAGAATATATTTATCATAGTAAAGTATGATGATCAATGTGGTCAAGTGATACAGGAACCTTGTTTACCTCATAAGCATGAGACTAGTAAGTATCATGAGTTATGTAAGAATCTTCAAGAGTAAGTAAGCTAAAACATATGAGTTAGGCAATGCCTTTGTTTATGATGAATGAATTTTGATTAAGCAATTATATTGCTATGGGCATTACATGCAAACTTACTAAGCTAAATGCTTACGTCTTTATTTCTTTTTTTCTATGTAGTCCCGCGAAGCTAACTTGTGGATCATTGAAGTCAGAGTTCGAAGCACACTATCAATTACTATTTTTTTATACCCATGTTTTTTATATTATGTATGGCATGTATAGGAAGCATTTCATTTGAAATATGTCTTATGAAGGGCCAAAGTGTGGGCTATCAAGTTTATTATTCTTTTGTATATGGCTAAAAAGATTGGCCATGTGTGACTAGATATGTATGTATATTTATATCAATTAAGTATGCATCTTTGTTAATATTAGACCAAGTATTTGAATTGTTGAATTTGGCTTGAGATTGATCTTGATTTTAGGGTGGTAATTGGCTTGGTAAATAGCCTCTAAGTGCCCACATGGATAGACACACGGGCGTGTGTCTAGGCCGTGTGTTCCCTGCATGTTAGTGTCTTAAGTCAGAATATACCACAGGCTAACCCCACGGCCGTTTGTATAGGCCCTGTGTGGCACACGATTAGCACATGGATGTGTGCTCCAAGATTTGTGAATAAGTCAGTATGTCAAGGTATGGCACACGGTCTAGGGCCACGGGTGTGTCAAAGCTGTGTGTAATTAGTCAGTGTCGACTAGGGGTGAAGGACACGTGCATGTCTCATGGGTACACGGGCGTGTCCCAAACCACACGGGCATGTGACCCTTGTTTTGAGAGAAAAGTCTCTAGTTGAGTTTCGAAAGTTTTCAGACGTAAGTTTAAGGCTTCGTAGGCCCATGAAATGTATGAATTGATTAAGAAAGAGAAGTTTTCAATTCGAACAAAAAAAATTTATAGCCCATAAGTACATGTTTAAGAAGGTTCAAGCATGGTAATATCTCATATCTAGTTTTAACCTCAGACTCGGGCATGGGGTATTACATTTAGTGCTATCAGAGCTACGGTTTAGTCGGTTCTAAGACTAACGTAGAATGAGCACGAGTCTAACTATACATGCCATACGTAAGAATGTTTTTATAATGATTGTGTGACGACTTAAATTATGTTTATACATATTGTAAATGGATCCTGATAGAGCAGTGGCGGATGATGTAGAAAGTATTGCGCCAGCTCCCGCTGAAGGGACGATGCCTGATGAGGATAGGAATAGACCCATTACGTTGAGTCAGAGAGGAGGAGAAGAGGCTAGAGAAGCCTTCCTCCATATGATGAACGCATGGTATACGGAGTTCATTTGCATGAACCCGAATGCACAACCCCCTCCACCCCCGCCTATTCCTCAACCTACCCCAATAGCCCCTCAAGTAGTAAAAGTGGTAAGAAGAGACAAACCTCCAGTTGATAGGATCAAGAAACATAGGGCAGAAGAATTTGGGCTAAAAGAGATGATGATCCAGAAAAGGCTGAGTTCTGGTTAGAAAATACCATCAGGGTATTTAGTGAGTTGTCATGCACATCTGAGGAATGCTTGAAGCGTGTGGTTTCTCTTTTAAGAGATTCTGCCTATAAATGGTGGAACACCTTGGTGTTGGTTGTATCCAGAGAAAAGATCACATGGGAATTCTTCCAAGAAGAGTTTAAGAAAAAGTATATCAGCCAAAGGTTTGTGGATCAAAAAAGAAAGGAATTCTTTGAACTGGAGCAAGGCAAGATGTCTGTGACTGATTAGGAGCACAAGTTTGTACGACTCAGCAAATACACTCGAGAGTGTGTATCCATCGAGACCATCATGAGCAAGAGATTTGAAGATGGACTTAACGACGGTATCAAATTGTTTGTTGCTGTCCTAGAATTAAAAGAATTTGTAGTGTTAGTGGAGAGGGCTTGTAAAGCCAAAGAGTTAGTAAAAGAGAAGAGAAAATCTGAATAAAGTCTCGTGACTCGAAAAAGAGACAATGGAGTAAGTCATTCCAATCCTCTTCCAAGAAGTCAAGAGATTTTTCCACCCGATCGACTAATTCCACTGAATTTTCAAGGAAGGATAAGGGTAAGCAGTATTCGAGGAAATAAGACACAAACTACTTCGGTCGCTAGCGTGGGGAATATTTGATCTGATAGACCTGAATGCCCATAGTGTGGCAGACGCCATCTTGGTGAATACCGAGCGCATGAAAATGTTTGTTTCAGATGTGGTTCCCAGGATCACTTTATAAAAGATTGTCCTTAGATGATGAAAGAAGAGAGAATTCAGAACCTTAGATCTAGGGGTATGGTCAGAGGTAGACCGCAGAAGAACCCTAGAAGTGGGATAGGTGGTAAAGGTAACCTTAGAGAACAGCCTGTGAGACCCGAGGGTAGGGCACTTATGAGGACTTATGCCATTCATGCTCACGAAGAGGCATCTTCTCCTGATGTTATTATGGGTACCTTTTCTCTTCATGATATTAAAGTTATTGCTTTAATAGATCCCGGATCCACGCACTCTTACATTTGCATGAAACTATTTTCTAGTATGAGTATGCCTATAGAGTCTACAGAATTTTTGATTAAGGTGTCTAATCCTTTAGGCAAAAGTGTTTTAGTTGATGAAGTATGTAAAGACTGTCCATTGATGATTAAAGGTCATTATTTTAAAGCAAACCTTATGTTGTTACCATTTGATAAGTTTGACATCATTCTTGGTATGGATTGGTTGACCACCCACGATATAATAGTTAATTGTAGGAAGAAATACATTGAGATGAGATGTGAGAATGGGGACATTCTTTATGTAGAATCAGATGAACTAGGTAGATTGCAAATAATGATTTCTCATACGACAGCACAGAGATATATAAGAAAAGGGTATGACTCGAATCTTACCTTTGTGATGAATACTAGAGAAACAGAGCTAAAGATTGAGTGTACCGATATTATGTGAGTACTTGGATGTTTTTCGAGGAATTACCAGGACTACCACCAGTTAGAGAGATTGAGTTCAGCATTGATCTAGCTCCTGGTATTGTACCAATATCTATTACTCCTTGCAGAATAGATCCAACGAAGTTGAGAGAGTTGAAGTTACAGTTGCAAAAGTTGACAGATAAAGGCTTTGTAAGATCAAGTTGTTCTCTCTGGGCTGCTCCAATTTTATTTGTGAAAAAGAAGGATGGAACTATGAGACTGTGCATAGATTACCGTCAGCTTAATAAAGTAACGATAAAGAACAAGTACCCATTGCCAAGAATCGATGATTTGTTCGATCAATTGAAGGGAGCCACTGTGTTCTCCAAAAGAGACTTGAGATCATGGTACTACCAATTAAGAGTAAGGGACTCAGATGTGTCGAAGACTGCTTTTGAATGAGGTATGGGCATTATGAATTTTTAGTCATGCCCTTTGGTTTGACCAATGCCCGTCCAGTATTCATGGATCTAATAAACCGTATTTTTAGGCCATACCACGACAAGTTTATAGTCATTTTTATTTACGATATATTGATTTATTCCTGTAATGAGCCTGAGCATGTTGAGCACCTACAGACAGCTTTTAGATTCTACGAGAAAATTAGTTGTATGCCAAGTTCAGTAAAAGTGAATTTTGGCTTAAAGAAGTGGGATTTCTGGGACATACTATCTCGGGAGATGGAGTACGAGTGGATCCAAGTAAGATTTCGACTATAACGGACTGGAAACCACCGAGGAATGTCTCTGAGATCAAAAGTTTTTTAGGCCTAGCCGGTTATTATAGGCGATTAGTCAAAGGGTTTTCCATGATTGCAACTCCGATGACAAAATTGCTATAGAAAAATGTGAAGTTTGAGTGGACAAAAAGATGCCAACAAAGTTTCGAGAAACTGAAAGCATTGTTGACAGAAGCTCTAGTTTTAGTACAACCTGAGTTGGGGAAAAAGTTTGCAATATAAAATGATGCATCATTAAACGGATTAGGCTGTGTACTTATGCAAGAAGGCAAAGTAATTGCTTATGCCTCAAGACAGTTGAAGCTTCATGAGAAAAATTATTCGATGCATGATTTAGAGTTTGCTGCCATAGTCTTTGCATTGAAGATTTGGAGACACCATCTATATGGTGAAAGATGTCAGATTTTCACCAATCATAAAAGTCTGAACTACTTGATGATGCAGAAAGAGTTGAATTTAAGGCAATGAAGATGGTTAGAGTTGATAAAAGACTATGAGCTAATCATTGACTACCATCTCAGAAACACGAATGTGGTCGCCGATGCCTTGAGTAGAAAGTCCTTGTTTGCATTAAGGGCATTGAATTCACGGATGACTTTATCCGATAATGGTTCTATTCTAGCTGAGTTGAGAGCTAGACCATTGTTCCTCCAAGAGATCATTGAGGCTTAAAAAGAAGATAGTGAATTGCAAGCCAAGAGAACTCAGTGCGAGCAAGATATTGAATCGATTTCTGGATTAGCTCCAATGGAAGTCTGATGTTTAAAGATAGAGTTTGTGTACCAAGAAAGGAAGAGCTTATTCAAAGAATTTTGCATGAGGCACATAACGAATGTTTATCTGTACATCCGGCTAGTACCAAGATGTATAATGATTTGAAGCAACGGTATTGGTGGCCGAGAATGAAGAAAGGTATTTCAGAGTTCGTTTCAAGATGATTGATTTGTTAGCAAGTAAAGGCTGAACACCAAGTACCTTCAGGTTTGCTTCAACCAATTATGATTCCCGAGTGGAAATGAGACAATATCACAATGGATTTTGTAACGGGATTGCCATTGTCTCTGAGCAAGAAAGATGTTGTATGGGTTGTGGTTGATAGACTCACAAAGTCAGCCCATTTTATACCTGTACAAATTGACTACTCCCTGGACAAGTTGGCAAACTTGTACGTTTCAGAAATAGTAAGGCTTCACGGAGTTTCGTTGTCAATCATATCTGATAGAGATCTAAGATTCACATCTAGATATTGGCAAAAGTTACAAGAGGCCTTGGGTACAAAATTGAGTTTTAGCATAGCTTTTCATCCTCAAACTGACGGTCAATCAGAGAGGTTAATTCAGGTACTCGAGGATATGCTCAGATGTTGTATTCTCGAATTCCAAGGTAGTTGGGAAAAGTTTCTCTCATTGGTAGAATTTGCCTACAATAATAGTTTTCAGTCAAGATAAAAGATGGCGCCTTATGAGGCTCTATATGGGCGTAAGTTTCGCACGCCTCTATATTGGACTGAACTTAAAGAAAACCAGATTCACGAGGTTGATTTGGTTAGAGAAACCGAACAGAAGGTGAAAGTAATTCGAGAAAGTTTAATGGCTGCTTCTGAAGACAAAAATCCTACTCGGATTTAAGAAGAAAAAAATAGAGTGTCAAGTCGGGGATAAAGTTTTCTTGAAAGTGTCACCATGGAGAAAAGTTCTCAGATCCGGCCGGAAAGGCAAGTTGAGTCCACGTTTCATCGGACCATATGAGATTACCGAGAGAGTTGGGCCAGTAGCTTATCGATTGGCTTTGCCGTCTGAATTAGAAAAGATACATGATGTGTTTCATGTGTCCATGTTGCGACGCTACCGATTAGACCCTTCGCAGGTTATTACACTGACAGAAGTAGAGATTCAACCCGACATGACTTATGGTGAAGAACCAGTTAAGATTTTAACTCGGGAAGTCAGACAGTTGAGAAATAAGAATATCTCTCTTGTTAAAGTATTATGGAAATGTCATGGGGTAGAGGAAGCTACGTGGGAACTAGAAGAAATAGTGAGAAACCAGTACCCAAACCTTTTTGTTGGTAAGATTTTGAGGACGACAATCCTTAAGAGGGGGAGAATTATAACAGCCCGATTTAGGGCCTAGTCAGAATAGTGGTGCGAAATCACAAATCCGATCTAGTAAAATGAGTTTTTAAGGTGTTTGAGATGTTTGCATGATATTATGAAAGTTTTATGTAGAGATTTTATGAAATTGGCATTAAAGGGGTCCATTAAGACTAAATTGCAAAAGTTGCAAAATATGAGATTCTAGAAGCTTTTTGTATGAAATAGCTTTGGATTAATAATTAGAAGTCCTTAAATAGTAATTTCCCAAATTATAATTTTTGGACAAAAATGGACATGAGTTAGTAAATTGTGAAAATTTAGTGAGGAGGGCATTTTGGTCATTTATCAATTAAATGATTAAAAGGAAAAGATGACAAAATCTTATTCATCTTCTTCCTCCTTGTCTTGAAAATTTGAGAGACTCCATAGCTAGGGTTCTTCAATTTTTGAAGTTTGCTAGTAAGTGCATCTTAGCCCTGTTTTTAATATTCTTTGTATTTTTAGAGTTCTCGTATTATGAATTAGCTATTTATAGCTATAAGTTGAGCTAGAATTCATGTCCATAAAAAGACCCATGTATGACATATTTGTAAAAAGATGTTTTATGGAAGATTATGAGAGTTTGATGTTAGAAAAACATCTTTTCCTAAGTGAATTTCATGAAAAATGTTAGTATGGATTAATTTGTAATAGTTATGTATTTGTTCATTCATGATGGAAATATTGAGAATAGATGATTGTTATAGTAGAAAAAATGAATCAGCTAAGCATGAAGTTTAAGAAAGTTGAATGAAAATCACTTTATGAGCCTAGGGGCAAAAGTGTAATTATGAGAAACTTTAGGGGCAAAATGGAAATTTGTCAAAGTATGAGTTATGAGCCAATTTAGTCAATATTAGTATTAAATGAGTTAAATTATTATTATAGATCAAGAGAAACGAAGCCCGGATCGAAACAGAGGCAAGAACAAAGTCGAGGACTAAATTGCAATATCTACATACATTTTGTATATTGAGGTAAGTTTGTATGATTTCTAAGCTTTATGATAAATATCATTAAATTACTTAGTATGATGTTGAATATATTTTAATTCCATGAGATTGTTTAATGGTATGTTAAACAAAGAAATTAATGAGATTAAGCATGAAAAGCCTCGATTGAAGTTGAATTACTTAGGATACTCGATCTACCACATGAGATGAGAAAGCCCATATAAGACCAAGCCAAGGCATCGCATCGGCGATCACGCAAGTTATCATGTAAGTCCAAGACATGTCTTGGCATTGAAGGGTTATTATGAGATGAAGACCCATGTAAGCCCAAGCCAAGGCATGGCATTGGTGAGTCTCCAGGCAAAGATGTCATGTAAGTCCAAGACAAGTCTTAGCATTGTAAAGTTATCATGAGATAAATATTCCATGCAAGTCCAAGCCAAAGCTCGGCATTGGTGAGTATCAAGGAAGATTTCATGTAAGTCCAAGCCAAGGCTAGGCATTGACAAAGTAAAGATACCAAGTAAGACTATGTTAAGACATAGAAATAGTAAGTTCCCAAGGGAATCCACAAGGATGACCTCGTGTAAGTCCGTGTCAAGACATGGCGTCAATATCAAGTAAGAGATCCCATTGTAAGACTATATCGATGATATAGCATTGGAATCCAGATTCATGTGGGATGAGATTTAGTATCCTCGGTTATTCATAATAATTTATTGGGCATAAGAGTAAAGATTGAATGAGAAAGTAAGAAGTTAAGTAAGTAAAGTTATCATCAAGTCATGCTAGTTAAAGTTAATTGAGAATACTAGACATGTAATGCATGATGAAGTTGAGAATATACTTATCATAGTAAAGTATAATGATCAATGTGGTCAAGTGATACAGGAACCTTGTTTACCTCATAAGCATGAGACTAGTAAGTATCATGAGTTATGTAAGAATCTTCAAGAGTAAGTAAGCTAAAACATATGAGTTAGGCAATGCCTTTGTTTATGATGAATGAATTTTGATTAAGCAATTATATTGCTATGTGCATTACATGCAAACTTACTAAGCTAAATGCTTATGTCTTTAATTCTTTCTTTCTATGTAGTCCCGCCAAGCTAACTTGTGGATCATTGAAGTCGGAGCTCGAAGCACACTATCAATTACTTTTTTTTATACCCATGTTTTTATATTAAGTATGGCATGTATAGGAAGCATTTCATTTGAAATATGTCTTATGAAGGGCAAAAGTTTGGGCTATCAAGTTTATTATTCTTTTGTATATGGCTAAAGAGATTGGCTATGTGTGACTAGATATGTATGTATATTTATATCAGTTAAGTATGCATCTTTGTTAATATTAGACCAAGTATTTGAATTGTTGAATTTGGATTGAGATTGATCGTGATTTCAAGGTGGTAATTGGCTTGGTAAATAGCATCTCAGTGCCCACACGGATAGACACACGGGCATGTGTCTAGGCTGTGTGTTCCCTGCATGTTAGTGTCTTAAGTCAGAATAGACCACGGGCTAACCCCACGGCCGTTTGTATAGGCCGTGTGGTGCACACAGTTAGCACATGGATGTGTGCTCCATGCCGTGTGAATAAGTCAACATGTCAAGGTATGGCGCACGGTCTAGGGCCACGGGTGTGTCAAGGCAATGTGTAATTAGTCAGTGTTGACCACAGGTGAAGGACACGAGCATGTCTCATGGGTACACGGGCGTGTCCTAAACCACACGAGCATGTGACCCCTATTTTGAGAGAAAAGTCTCTAGTCGAGTTCTGAAAGTTTCCGGACGTAAGTTTAAGGCTTTGTAGGCCCATGAAATGTATGAATTGATTAAGAAAGAGAAGTTTTCAATTCGAAAAAAATTTTTATAGCCTGTAAGTACATGTTTAAAATGGTTCAAGCATGGTAATGTCTCATATCCAGTTTTAACCTCAGACTCGAGCATGGGGTATTACAAATGTGCCTTACATAGTTACCTCAAAATAGAATGAATAGTAAGTTAGGTACCATGTTATACGAACTTACTAAGTATTTTATTCTTACTTAGTTTTATCTCCCTGTTTTATAGTAAATTGGAAGTTCATTGGATTGGAAGCTTGGCGGAGATCACTCACACTATCCATCGGCTCGTGTCGGCATAGTATGGTAAATCAATTATGGTTATAATGGCATGTATAGGTTATATTGGCCATATTGGCATGTAAATGTAAATGATTATTGTAATCTAGCCATTGGAATGGCTAGTGATGATTATGTTTTGGTGCATATATATATATATGATTAAGTTTATCTTATAGAGATAACATAAGTGTTTATTATTGATTGATTGAGAAAGGTTAAATGAATTAGCTTATAAAACATAAGATTAAAAGCATGAATGCATGTAACAATATATCATGTTAGATGTTACAAATTGCTTGAATTCAATGCTTGGAATGGTTGGTATTTGGAAGTGAGTTTGGTGGAGGATTTTGGTATGAATTTGGGTGAGAAATGAAGCTAGAAATGGCTTTGTTTTGTCGACAGGTCTAGACACACGGGCATGCATCTAGACCGTGTGTGACACACGGCCAAGTATATGGGCGTGTAGTTAGGCCGTGTGTCCCCTACACCTTAATTTTGAGAAACAGAATGCTCAGAATTGAGGACATGGGAAGAGACACAGGCGTGTGTCTCAGCCGTGTGTACTACATGGCATAGAACACGGGCGTGTGTCTTGGCTGTGTAAAACCTGCACCTAATTTCGAAAGAATGAAATTAACCACAAGGTCGAGCACAAGGGCATGTAGCATGACCATGTGCACAAGTTAGAGAGTTACACGGGGTCGAACACGACCTATAGCACGGGTGTGTCCTAGGGTCACACGGGCGTGTGAGCCCTACACCTTGGGAAAATTTTAAAATTTCGTAAAAAGTTCTTAGATTTTTCAATTTAGTCCTGACTCGATTCTAATGCTTATATTGGGCCTCGAGGGTCCATTTAAGGGACATTATGAATAATCCCAAAAAATAAACAGTGATTGACATGATTTATCTGAAAATGTTCTAAAATTTTTGGTAATACTCTGCAACTCTATTCCGATGATGGATACTGGTTTGGGGTAATACATTTAGTGGTATCAGAGCTACAATTTAGTCGGTTCTTGGACTAAACGTATCATATATGATGTCTAGAAATACATGTCATTATCTAACCTGCGATAGTGTGATATCTCCCGACTCAATGAATATTGTTTTACAAATAGACAGAGATGTTGTAACGCCCCAAATTTGGGCTTAGCAGAAATAGGCCTTCAGCGTATGAACACATAAAAGTTTATGTGTGCAAGGAAATAACTCAATGGACTATCTACTTCAGTGGTTAAGTGATTTAGCAGTGGTTGGGAGTGTCTGAGAGGTCCTGGGTTCAAACTTGGGCTTTAGCAAAAATTTTAATTTTCAAGTTAATAAGGCCTTGGTTTTGGAGAGTAGGCTTTAAGAATAATTGTAGGGGAAAGAAGACACAAATGAGTTGGTGACCTAGTGGGGATGGTGTGAAATGGCTGATGTGAGAGCTTGGGTTTGAATCCTTTGGCATACAAAGGAGTATTTATTTTATTTCTTTGTAGCAAGAGAGGTAGAGTTTGACTGAAACTCTATTGAGGTGGTTGTGGAATTGGACAAGGGAGGAAATCAAGGGATATGATAATGTTGGTAAGCTAATGGAGGAGATTTAGGAGGAGAAAATCAAGGAAATTCAAATGTTGGTATGGTGTAGCCGAACAAGGAGTCTGGGGCATGCAAATTTGGCTAGGGGGATTCTAAGTGCTTCTCTCTACTCTTTGTACATATTTGGAATTTTGTTGGATTTTTGGGATTGTGGTCTCTCACCTCTTCTTTTCTTTTCTAGTCGATTTTATTATCATTTTTTTTTTTGGCTGAATAGGCATTTTTATTCTTGGCCTTACTTTGTTTCAATCCCTTTATGTACCAAAGCCAAACTTTTCTCCTCCTCTTTCTGTCCTTAACTATATACTCTTTAAGTGCTCTTAATCTCTCCTCCAGTCTCATTCCCCTCCCCTTTCAATAAGTTCTTACTTTTTTTTCTCTAGCTCTTGTCGAATATTAAACTTTGTTCTTTGCCCTTCTCTTTTGGGATACTTGGCCGAATATTCTCTTGTTCTCTTAGTGGTATTATCGTATCGACTTACAAAAGTCTTCTGACAAAAAAGGGTAAGTGCTGGTGGTTTTTCTTCTAGTTTCTCCTTAACGTTAAGGGCCCTTTCTTCTTCTAACATCATATGTTTTCTGCCATTTTCAAATTGTAGTACTGTTGCCCCATTTTATCTCCATCATTCCTAGTGACTTTGTGCTGTCAGTAAGTGAGGACTCGTTTAGTTTAAACTATTCGTTTGAATGGGTGTTTGATAAAGATTCGATTCTTATGCAGGGTTTCCCTAAGGCCTAGTGGATAATCTCTGGCAACGGAATATGAGTATGGCCTTTTGTTGATTGATCAAGGTAAGGTGGTGTATTTTTTGGCTAAAAGTTAAGAAGTGGTTAACTTGAATCTTCAGTTAATTGACTAAAGGTCTTGTTGAGTGTAGGTGCGGTACACATGAAATTCTTCGCGCATCTCGTTAAAAAGGTGTGTAATCACACTATCATTTCTGTGAGTCAACAAAAGCTAAAAAGTCAAAAAGCCAAAAGTGAAAACCTCAGCTTTTGAGGCCTCATGAGCGTACGAGCACCCGTGTGGTGAATCGAGCCCACAATCATGGGCTATAGACTGTAGAGGCCACCACGAGCATTCTCGTGCTCTTGCGCCGTTATGAGCCTCGTTTGGCTGAAATGGGCCTTGTGGGCCCAATGGCCTCGTAGGCTCCACACAAAATAAATCCACGATAAGTGGTAAATACTGAACTGGGCTATAACGTTCACATGGCCGTGATTGGTTTTGGGCTAAATGGGCCACACGAATGTGTGGCCCCACTTGGGTCGATTATTGGGCTTTGGGCCTATTTACACCGTTTTGACCACATATGTTATCTGTGTTGCTCGAGGTGAGTGTAGACCTTCAAAAAGGTTGTTATATGACTAAAATACCCCTAAAGAGTAAAATGACTGTGTTGCCCCTGTAGGGTAAAATGATCGTAATACCCCTGTAGGGTAAAATGACCGTAGTACTCTTGTAGGGTAAAATGACCGTAATACCCCTGTAAGGTAAAATTATCGTAATACCCCTATACGATAAAATGACCGTAATACCCCTATAGAGTAAAATGACCGTAATACCCTCGTAGGGTAAAATGACCGTAATACCCTTGTAGGGTGAAATGGCCATAATACCCCTGTAGGGTAAAATAACCGTAATACCCATATAGGGTGAAATGACTGTAATACTCCTATAGGGTAAAATAATTGTAATGCCCCTATAGGGTAAAAATAACCATAATGCCCCTGTAGGGTGAAATGACGGTAATGCCCCTGTAGGGTGAAATGACCGTAATGCCCCTATAGGGTGAAATGATCATAATACCCCTGTAGGGTAAAATGATCGTAGTACCCTTGTAAGGTAAAATGACCGTAGTACCCTTGTAGGGTAAATGACCGTAGTAACATTGTAGGGTAAAATGACCGTAATACCCTTGTAGGGTGAAATGATCGATACCCCTGTAGGGTAAAATGACCGCGATGCCCCTGTAGGTAAAATGGCTGTAATACCTTTGTTAGGTGAATTGACAGATATACCTCAAAGGGTAATATGATTGTTTTACCCCTCGAGGGTAAATGATTGATTTGTTTGTGACGTAAATGATTGATCTATCTGTGATTTAAATGACTGATTTGTCTATGATTTGTATGACTGATTCTAAGCATGGCATTTTGCATACATGACATACTGTATGGGGTTGGGATACTGTTATGGAGGAAGTACTGTACTGGTAGCACTACCACATATATCATTATTGGCGACTTTCTTTGCGATCTTGTCTTGGCGACTTTGTTGCGATATCGTTGTTGGTAGCTTTGTTGTGATGTTACTAATGGCTTTGTGCCGATCATATTACTGTTACTGATGGCTGTGTGCCAATCATATCACTACTACTGATGGTTTTGTGCCAATCATATTACTGTTATCGATGGCTGTGTGTCGATCATATTACTACTACTGATGGCTTTGTGCCAATCATATTACTGTACTCATGGAGTTGTGCCATTCTATTTATGGCTTGTAGCCACTTTGTTTATTACTAGCAGCTTTACTGCGATACTGATTAGTGCCGTAACCTATGCTAATATGGTGTGATGGCTGGATGGGTTGATTTTATCCCCACATGGTGTGTTGGTTAGTACGGGTGGTGTGTTGGTTAGATTGGGATGGGTTGCATAATTGCATTGCTTCATTTCTATTACTTGTATTGGGCTTAGGCCCACATGTATTCTGTTTCTAATTTTGATACTGTAATGGGCTAAGTCCCACACTACACTGTTACTATTTTGGGTTAAAGCCCACACTGTACTGTTACTAAAAAGGGCTAAGGCCTAGGTGTTACTAGATTTATTACTGACTGAATGATAGGGGATAACACACTGAGTTTCATAAACTCACCTTTTCTTTTAACTGTACAGGTAATCCCCAGCGTTCACTAATGATTGTTTTAGACATATATATTTCTTTGGAGCCACAAGAGACTCGGAGGTGGCCACACGTTCACTGATGGTTGTTTTAGACATATATATTTCTTTTATATTGGGCTATTGATTTTGATTCGGGTTGTAATAAGGCCTTTGGTGGATTTAATTCCTTTTTTATTGGGTTATTAATTTCTTATTTGAACTGCCAAACCGATGCAAATAAGTTTTCAAAAATAATAACTGTTTTAAAGTCAAACATGCATTTTTCAAACTTCAAGTTGGTTTAATTAGAGGAGCTTTCGTGATTTTAAACTAACAGTAACAAACACGGTAAACGTTTTACTAAGTGTTGGTTTTTATAACTTACCAATTGTTTCCCAAGAAATAAAAGCTAAATGGATTTTAACCCAAACGATTTCTCCCAACAAACCTTGATTTCAAAAAACACTTCGATGTGACACGCCAGATTCAGCCATAAAGTCTAGGTCGGGTTTGGGGTGTTATAGATGCCTTCCAACCTAACTAATTTTGATATTGCTAAAAGTGATACTCACGTGCCTAAGTGAAAATTTTACTTATGATGAAATAAAATTCAAAAAGGTATGGATAAATGTTTTATGGTGAACATGTTAATGATAAATGTTTTTCGATATGTGTGTATTTATGAAAGTTCAATTTTGAGGCTTACGATCTCCACCCTGTTACCAGTACAGTTTTATATGATGAAATTCACAAGATTTATATGGATTAAGCTCATAAGTGTGAAAGAAGAGTTCAAAGGCTGAATGATTAATAATGTAGTCAGAATTGAGAAAGTCTTAGTAAGTAAAGATGGTATTAAAAGAGATATCAAATTTTTCTAAAGATTTTTCTGAATATGTGATGTCATTGTTAAGGAAGAAGTTATTCATGAGTAATCGACTTATTCAGGTATGATATCTATAAAACAGATTAGCCGAAAATTTCTTCAGAATTGACTCTTTCAGTGAACTAAATAATGTAAGATTATTGATGACTTCATTAGTTAGTGAAATGGTGATGAAATTGTAAAGATATTTGAATGCAGCTGTTATAATTAAGTATATTACAACAATCTCTTTTGGGTACTCTATAAGTTATGTTATTCTTAGAAGCATATGAAATTGTGCCTGTTCAGATGCAATATTTATCGTATTTAAAGGCTAGTAAATTATGATAGATGGAATTACTGTAGGTCTGGTTAATTCATGAGTGGTATTGCTCTATCATACTTGGGCTTTCTAATTCATCATGATTGATATAAGATTTAATGATAAGGTTCATGTGATGTTATTTTCTACTTCTACTGATTGAAGCCCTAAATTGCGAACTAACAAATTATATTATCTTTATCACAGTTGTTCCTACTAAGTATGTGCGATATTACTCTTCTAAATTTTTTCTAAGATATCATCAATCTCTTTATTATACAAACATGGTTTATCAGTGAAACATATTCATTGGCCGAAGGTAATTACATTTATTACCATTATATATATTGACTCGATCATGAAGTTTGGTGATGGAGATCACATATTATAGAAACTGTATTATTGCATTGGTTATTATTGGGGCCACGTTCGGTTCTCCCTCTTCTAATTTGAGGTACACTATTGATATTGAAGTGTTTCTTTATTTATATTGTTGAAATATCAGTCATTTATAGCATTATGGTTTTAAATTTATCCGATGATTATGGTTTTGGAAAAACACAAAGCTTCAATGTTAATAATCGAAATAGCTACATTGATGACCCAATTATTATAGAAAAGAGGTAAGATTTGAATGGACCAATAAATATCAGTAAGGTTTTGACTAGTTAGAAGCTCTATTGACCGAAGTATTGATTCTGATTCAGCCTGAATCGGGTAAGGAATTTGTTATTACAATGATGTATTATTGAATGGGATTAGATTATGTTTTGATGTAGTAAGGCAAGGCAATAGCCTATACTTTCAGACAGTTAAAAACCACATGGAAAGAATTACTCGATACATGATCTAGAATTGACTGCTATTGTTTTTGTATTAAAAGCTGAAAACATTACTTGTTTGGTGAAAAATGTCATATATTCACAGATTATAAAAGTTTGAAGTATCTGATGTTGCTAAAAGATTTGAATTTGAGATAGCGTATATGGTTTGAAATGTTAAAAGATTATGATTTGATAATTGAATATCACTCGGAAAGAGCAAATGTGGTTACAGATACTCTAAGTAGAAAATCTCTGTATACTTTGCAAGTCATGGATATCGATTATGATTGTCATATAATAGCTCAATTTTAGCTGAGTATAGAGTTTAACCGATGTTTCTACAACAGAATAGTGAAACTCAAACAAGTGATAATTAGACAAAGTTTGTTATTCAGAGACAAAGTTTGTGTACTAAAGAATTTGGAGGATGTACAAAAAATTTTACATGAATGATTATAGCGGTACTATGTCTATATATCTGGGGAAATGATAAAATACATAATGATTTGAAAAAAAACGTATTAGTAGCTCGAAATGAAATGTGATATTTCTGAAATTATATTTAAATGATGGATGTATCAGCAAGATAGAGATGATACTTTCAAGACGATTATAATAAGTGAAAATACCGAATAGGAAATGGGACAAAGTTACTATGAATTTTATATCAAGATTCTCCCTGACTATGAAAAAGAAAGATACTATTTGAGTAATTGTTGATTGTCTGACAAAGCCTATACATTTTATTCTAGCATGAATGGATTTCTCAATTGATAGATTGCTTGAATTATCTGTTTTTGAGATTGATAGATTAAATGATGTGCTAGTTTTTTTTTTTAATTTCTGATAGAGGTCTACAGTTCACATTCCGATTCTGAAACAAGTTACAAAAAACTCTGGGTATACGGTTACATTTTAGCACCGTATTTCATTCTCAGACAGATGATCAATCTGAACATATGATTAAGATTTTTGAAGATATATTTTGGTGTTGTATTTTAGAAATCAAAGGCAATTGAAGAAGAAATATTTGTCATTAGTTGAATTCGTATATAGTAATAGTTAACAGTCAAGTATAAAATTGTGCCGTATGAGGTTTTATATGGTCACAAGTGTAAAACTCTGGTGTTTTGGACTAAGCTCAATGAGAAAAGATACGTGTAGTAGGTTTGATTCTTTGAAACTGAAGAAAGATGAAAATGATCTAAGATAGTTTAAAAGCAATATTTGATCATCAGAAATCCGATGTGAATCTAAAATGAAAAGAACTAAAGTTTCAGATTGGCGATAAAATATTTTGAAAGTTTCACTATGGAAGAAAGTTCTCCAGTTTGGCCGTAAAGGCAAATTAAGACTGTGGTTTATCGGGTTATATAAAATTATTGAAAGGAATTGAACCTACTGCATGTTGATTGGTATTATTATCAATGTTATACAGAATTCACAATGTTTTTATGTGTATATGTGTTATGATGGTATCGATCAGATCCATCATCTGTTATTTCTCTGATAGATATTGAAATTCAGCTTGACATGACTTACAGTGAGTGACTGGTTAAAATTCTGGCTAGTGAAGTGAAAGAAACAAAAAATATAAAGGTAACTTTAGTGAAAGTTCTTTGACAATGATACGATATAGAGAATGCTAACTAGGAACTAGAAGAAATCATGAGAAAGCAATATCTGAATCTCTTTACTGGTAAAATTTTCGAGGACGAAAATTCTTAAGGGGGAGAGTTGTAATAGCCCAATTTTGGTGAAATCGAAACAGTGGTTTCGAGGCCACAAATTCGAGCCAAAAATAAAATTTATTTTTATTTTATTTTATGGTCCATGATATGATAGAAATTTCGTGTGAAAATTTTGATAAGAAAATTTTCCCTATTATATGCTTAATTACGAGAAGGACTAAATCACATAAAATGCAAAAGTTGAATTCTAGTAGCTATAAGGATTAAATATCTATAAATTCAAAACTTAAGGTCCTTATATGGTAATTAGCCCATTAAAGAAAAGTATGTAGATATTATGGTGACTCATCCATGGAAATTTAGAAAAAAGGCAAGGACTAAATTGGAAAGTGAAATATTTTAATTAATTAAAAGATGATAAAAAGAAATATCATCTTATTTTATCATTTATTCGCCAAAAATACTTGGGAACCCTAGAGAGAGAAAAAACTTTCAATGGCCAAATTGGGTAAGTTTCCTTGTCCCGTTTGTAGTAATTTTGATATTTTTGAAACCGAGATAACTTAATTTGTCTATTTGGGGGATTAATTTGAGAAGTTATCAAAGTATAGAAAATGGGTCATGGATGTATATGCAAAAAATTATAAATTTGTGGTAGAAAATGAAAGGTTATTGATAGATAAACAACTTTTATAAAGTGATTTTTGATGAAAACATGATTTAGGGACTAAAATGTAAAGTTATGAAAATTGATGAAAAATTCTAAAATTTATAGATAACATGTTCTATAAATTTTATGATGGAATTTTGTTCAGGCTTGGAATAGGGAGTAAATTGCACAATTTTCATTTTTCGAGCCTAGTGAAGAAATGGGAATTTATGGAAAAGTTAGGGGTAAAATGGTAATTTTTCCTGTGACGTAAATTGAGTCTAAATATTTATGAAATGTAATAAATTGATGTTGAATTTACTCATATAGATCTGGATAGAACAAATTTGGAGTTAGAACAAGGAAAAGAGGAAAATGTAGGATTAGTAGATTTTACTTACACGAACAATTATCGAGGTAAGTTCGTGTAACTAAATTATGTATTTTATATGCTTAAATTAGATGTTATGTTTGTGAATTATATAAATATCATATATGTATATGACATTGAAAATATACCTGACAAAGCCCGAGCAACGACCGATAAAGGATAAATGATAAAAGTATTACTTTTATGCTTGGAATGAATGTGGAATGTGATGATTTGAATTATATGAATGTTATAGATGTATGAAATAATCACATGCCAGGAAATGCTTGAAAATTTTAAATCTCATTTGAATAAATGAAAATCGATGGATATGTGATTACCCGAAATGAATGAGGTGCTGCATTTGTCGCTGATTGACGGATTTAGCTTGGACGAGTAATCCTATTGACCTCATTTATGAAAGGATTTAGCCCGAACGGGTAATACTAATATAAGTCCTCTCGAGCATATGTTATGTATCGGATTTAGGCCGGACGGGTAATCCAAATCAAGCACTTTAGAGCATATGTCATAAAAAGGATTTAGCCTAGACTGATAACCCTTTTGTTTATATATATGTGGCTCGAGAGTGTACTCTATGAAATAGTACCCTATGGGAATTATTGAATATGAATTGACGGATCCTAATTTGTACACCACGAATGTACTACCTATGTATCCATCAATATTTCAGATAAATGCAACGGGTAAAAATCTTGACATGAAATGACATGAATAAGAAATGAGTTATTACACGTAGTTGTCTGAAATCCATGAAAATGATGCTACATGACAATTGACATATGAAAACATGAGATGATGATATTTGTATATGGGATTCATTTGATGAATATGTTCATCCTTGGTTATAGACTTGTACACTTTGAGTGTACTACTACTCATGTGACATTGACATTTCGAGTAAAATGTGTAAAGTTTTGATATGAAATAATCTGAACTCGAGATGTGTTATATGTAATATACTTGAGACATAGAAATGTGATTTATACATGTTGGGAAAGCATATGTGCACGGAAACTTGATTGTTATTGAGCCCATACATGTTTTTGATGTTATTATGGAATATATGACTAATAAGGGCAATGAGGATATGTGTAGGGCTTAAGGTCAAATCAAATTAATGTGCCTTACATAGTTACCTCAAAATAGAATAAATGGTAAGTTAAGTACCATGTTATACGAACTTACTAAGCATTTTATGCTTACTTAGTTTTATTTCCCTGTTTTATAGCAAATCAGATGCTCGTTGGATTGAAAGCTTGGTGGAGATCACTCACACTATCCATCGGCTCATGTCGGTACAATATGGTAATCAATTATGGTTATAATGGCATGTATAGGTTATATTGGCCATATTGGCATTTAAATGTAAATGATTATTGTAATCTAGCCATTGGAATGGCTACTAATGATTTTGTTTTGGTACATATATATATGTGATTAAGTTTATCTTATGGAGATAACATAAGTGTTTATTATTGATTGATTAAGATAGTTTAAATGAGTTTTCTTATAAAAGGTAAGATTAAAAGCATGAATGCATGTAACAATATATCATGTTACATGTTACAAATGGCTTGAATTAATGCTTGGAATGATTGGTTTTTGGATGTAAGTTTTGTGCAGGATTTTGGTATAATTTTGGGTGAGAAATGAAGCTAGAAATGGCTTTGTTTTGTCCACACAGGCATACACACAAGCTTATGTCTAGAACGTGTCTAACACACAGCCAGGTACATAGGCGTGTAATTAGGCCATGTGTCCCTTGTACCTTAATTTTGAGAAACATAATGCTCAGAATTGAGCGCACGAGCAGAGACATGGGAGTGTGTCTCAACCGTGTGTGCTACACAGTCTAGAACACGGGTGTGTGTCTTGGCCATGTAAAATTTGCACCTAATTTTGAAAGAAATTAAATTAACCACACGGCCTAGCACACGGGAGTGTGGCATGGCCGTGTGCACAAGTCAGAGAGTTACACGGTGTTGAACACGGCCTGTAGCACGAGCGTGTCCTAAGGTCACACGGGCGTGTCTCTTAGATCACACGGGCATGTGAGCCCTAGACCATGAAAAAGTTTTGAAATTTTGCGAAAAATTCTTAGAGTTTCGATTTAGTCCCGACTAGATTCTAATGCTTATATTGGGCCTCGAGGGTCCATGTAAGGGATGATATGAATAATCTCGAAAAATGAAGAGTGATTGACATGATTTATCTAAAAATGTTCTGAAAGTTCCAGTAATACTCCGTAACTCTGTTCCGGCGACGGATACGGGTTTGGGGTGTTTCAGTGAAGTAGTATTCTCTCGAGCTGTAAATCGGTAAGCTCATATGAGTTGAGAATCAGTAAGCTCTCACGAGTTGCAATTGGTAAGCTCAAACGAGCTGAGAATCGATAAGCTCTCATGAGCTGCAATCGGTAATCCTAATGACATGTCATTTGTATCCTATGAATTCCTAAGGTTCAAACGGGACTCGATAATCGTCGTACGTTGTTGGATTTACATCATTTCATAACACGGTAAATTGCATACTAACATATATATTGATTTAATCACAATATAGTCACATATTAAAATTCAATTTAATCAAAATTATACAGAATACAATTCATACAAACTTACCTGGCTAAATTGCAGAAATACCAAAGTTTAGGGGCATTTTGGTAATTTTCTATTTTCCTTGATTTTCCACCCGATCTTGATCTAAATTAATAATTTCATACAATATATTAATTTAGATGATAAAAAATTCATTTTATGCAATTTGATCATTTTTGACATTTTTACAAAATTACCCTTAAAGTTTTACTTTTATTCAAATTAGTCCCTGAGCCTAAAACATGCAAATTAACCATTTTTACCCAAAATTGAGCTTAGCCAAATGTTCATTGTATCAAAAATGGTCCATTCATACAATAATTTCACATTAAATCCTTGCATTTTTACCATTTTAATAATTTAATCCGTAATTAGAAAATTCATCAAAAATTACTTAATAAAATACTTTTAAATAACAACTAATATCTCAAATTCATCCTTTAACATCAAATATAATAGGATTCATCAATGGCAATATTCACAATCTTTAACAATTTCAAAATCAAAGGTACGAGCTAGCTGGACTTAGTTGCAACGATCTCAAAAACATAAAAATTACTAGAAATGGGGCTAAATTAGACTTACATGCACACAATAAAGTTTGGCCGAAGCTTCAAAGCCTTTAACAATGGCTTTATTCTCTACTATTCAGTGAAAGAAATGGAATAGAAAAGATGATGCAAACTTTGTTTTATTTAATTTAATATAATTATCAAATTACCATATTAACCCTAGTTAATAATTAAATAAAACATCAAATTCTTGTCCATTATTGTCCACTAACACCTTGAATGATCTAATTACCATTTAAGTCCCTTTTTCTTTATTAAATAATCCATTTAATCACTCAAATCATGTAATGATCAAATTTTGCATCTTTTACGATTTAGTCCTTTTTAATTAATTAACCATAGAAACATTAAAATTTTTCAATGAAACTTTAATACCACCTTAATGACACTCCGTAAATATTTATGAAAATATTTATGGCTTGTTTTATAGAAACGATGTCCCGATATCTCATTTTTTAAAACCACTTGATCTTAGGTTTATATAACTTGAACTTAATAAATTGCTTATATAATAAAAATAACTATATCAAAAACCTTTTTGAAACAATGTTTGACTTGTAAATATTAAAATAATAATATTTATGAAATTACTCATCAGATTGGTGGCCCAAAAACCACTATTTCTGACACCACCAAAAAACGGGCCGTTACATATTCCATCACCCAAAATACCATATTTACAAGCTAAACATAGTGGCTATTTCATCAACTATAAAACACCTATACATGTCATTATAACCATGACTTAAAAACATCAAAATATATCGATATAGCCGATGGATAATGTGATAGGTCTCTGACAAGCTTCCAACCCGAACGAGCGTCCGATTCACCATAAAACATGGAAAATAGCACAAAGTAACCATTAATTCTTAGTAAGTTCATATAACGTAAAACTTAACTTACCATTTCATTACATAACATTAAAATTTAGCATGGCATAATCTAACCAATAGCTTGGCCAAAGCCTAAGCATCAACACAAACATGTTAGCATGCATAACATAAACCATAGGCAAATTAACATGGATAGCCAATAATCTTAACATGAATTATTTGGAGTTATCATCCATTTTAACTTGCATATTTTCTAAGAATCACCATTTCAATGAAGTTCATATATGTACAAGCCTTAGTTTATATTGATCTCTTACCCTTTCCTTTCAAAATCATGCTCGTTGAACCGTTTAGAATACCATTGGATATCCAGGATAGCTCACACGAAGTTTGCTAACATATAACTATAGTCCGTCAATTCCTTTACATATATGCTCACACAAGCTGTGGAAATGGGCATGCTCACACGAGCTGTGGGTCGAAACGTAGCTACATGATGCTATTCAAATGAGCTGTGGAGTATCCGCAACACATGCAGAACTCAACCATCAGTAGGACATTTAAGACCAGCACCCGAAACATGTAAACTCTAATGACATGTCATTTGTATCCTACGAATTCCTAAGGTTCAAACGGGGCTCGGTAGTCGACGTAATATTGTTGGATATGCAACAATTATTTATATAGCAGTCCACAACACATTATTTCAATAATAAGCATGTAAACATTATACAAGTACACGAACTTACCTTGACGATAAAACGTAGATACTCAGTCGATTAGTTCAAAATTTTATTTTACACCGATCTAAAGTCATACGAGGTTTATCTTGATCTAAATGAATAAATTAAATTCATTTAATAACCATTCTATTCAATTCAATCCAATTTCATTTTTAGTTAAATTACACTTTTGCCCCTATAATTTTGATTTCATTACAATTAAATCCCTAAGCTCAAAAATGAAAATTCATGCAATTTTACCATTAACCCATGCTAGTCAAATTTCATATAGGTCCCTAGCAACTCATACATTTTATTATTTTCACAATTTCACCATGAATATGTCTCATTTTTTAATTTAATCCCTAATTGACATTTTCAACAAAATTCACTTTACAAAAGTCGTTTATCTAACAACAAATATTCATTTTCTTCCATAAAACATCAAAAACCACATATATTCATACATGGAAAAACCCTAACCTTTTAACAATTTTGCAAATTAGTTTCTGAGCTAGCTAGATTAAGCTACAACGACTCTAAAAACATAGAAATCATTAAAAACTGGATGAAAATACACTTACATGCAAAAAAGAGATATGGTCGAATGATTGAGTTCACAACAATGGTGTTTTTCTTACGTTAAATTTGGCTAAGGAAGAAAAACAAAGATGATAGTCTTTATTCTGTCATTGTACTAAGTTTAATTATTAATTTACTTAAATAACCTTTCATTAAACCTTTAAAATTTCATTTGTAATGGCCATAATTGTCCAATCAATAAATAAATGTTTTTATTTACAATACAAGTACTCAAAAATTTAAGTTCTATAGCTATTTAGTGCATGTAGCTTATAGAAATCTAGTTTTGCACCATTTTCAATTTAGTCCTTTTATCAAATTAAGTATGCAAACGGTAGAATTTCTTAACAAAATTTTTATACGATATTACTAACATGCTGTAGACATTAAAATAATAATAAAATAAATATTTTCATGCCAAATTTTTGGTCCCAAAACTACTATTCTTATTTCACTGAAAATGGGCTATTACAGCTACTGTGAGATCAAAATCTATCCTGGGAACTCTAGGTAGAATTTTTGCTAAATCTAGCTCGAGAACAACACCTAGAACTTGCGTTATGAGAGCCCAAGAGAAATTTTTACTTGATGTTAAGAATTTTGAGGGAAAAATTCTTTTTTAGGGTGGGAGAGTTGTAACACCCAGCCTAACCTGGTCCTAGTTGGCAAATTGTTGGCTAAATATGAGTCAAAAAAGGAATAATCATGTTATCCACCACGATAAGTTATTGCTGGTTGTCTTGCCATGGATTGGGGAACTGTTTGGCTAACTAGGTCAGTCTGTAAAGACTAGGTTGAAGATTCATCTTTTGGCGAATTGTAGACTACTTGTTTATAGGTCTTGGTGTGGTCAATGTTGAGAACCCGCCAATTAGAAGATTCTCTTGGTGAGCTTTGTGTTGGTGGACCCTTCTGTTAGTATCCGCCTAGTGGTTTGTTTCATTGGCGTGTAAAATCTGCCAATGGTGTATTGTTGGGTCCATAATTTACTTTGTGAGCACAGTGGGTAAGGTCGTAACTATGGAATAGTTTACCATGGTTGCTTGTGGCACATGGGTATACTATTCAATTTTAGTTGGTTCCTTCTTAAGATCTAATTCAAAATCAACTTGTGTGAAAAGATGTTTATCGTAGGATTTGTATATAGATTAATATGTCGGCGACTAAGGGGTACTGAATTAGCACTGAATCATTGTCTACATATAGGGTTACTATGACAGTCAATTGGGCTATAAATAACGGTGTGGATAGTGAAGTGCGGGATTTTGCTTCTGTTCTATTTCTATTCTTGTACCTCAAGAAAGTAGGATTTCTTTGTTGTAGAACCAGTAAGTGTCCGAGAAGTGAAAGAAGGCTATGGAGTGTAAGGAAAGGCTTTATGGTGTAACCAACTTCTTTAAGTCCTTTTGTGAGTCATCAATCTCTAGGAGTATCCAGCTTGTGTGAGTCTTTAGTGAGTCTCATTTGTGTCCCTATATAATGTTAATTTATGGTTAACATAGTTAAAGGTTATTAGTATAGGTAAAACCACCTTCTTTAAAATGTGGTAGCTATTACTTGTAACCATCTGTATGTGCATGTAAGTGATAAGAAACAGACACAACTTCCTTGGTGCACAAGATCGATATTCAGAAAAGTGAGATTGGCCACTGGTAGGGCATGTTAGTTGTTAACCAGAATGGTGGATCTACTAGTTCACTGGTAGGGCATGTTAATTGTTAACTAGCTTGGTGATACGAGTTTTGTCGTCAGTAGGGCATGTTAATTGTTAACCATGGTAGAGTGCCCTAACCTTGTAGAGGAACACGCTTGTTTTCAAAATAACAAAGATTGAGATATCGATTATTAAGTGTAAATATGGGATCGGAGGCTAGCACAAGGAAATGTGAGAAAAAGAGCAAGAAAATGTGAAGACTAATATGTTACACGAGGTGCATGTGATGACAATGTGAATATGGACTTTTGCATGTAGTACATGTTATGTATATTTGAAGTGAGGGACAAAATCGCCAAAAAGGAATGTTTGATTATGAAGTTGCATTGCATGGTAATATTACATTGTAAGTGTTAAGTCTTAATCCTATTAATGTTATTTGGACGGAGTATATCCATCAGCTTGTTATGTGCTTGGCGTATGGTAGCCACCAAGAGAGAGTTATACTCAATACGTATATAGTACTTGTCACCCAATATGTATTGGATGATAATGGTAAGAGTTGGTAGCATTTGTTTCTATTAAGGAGAAGTATTTGTTGGTGTTAATGAAACTGTTCTTTGGGAAAGTAGTTGCGGACTATGTTTGCCAGGCGATACTATTCGCAAGGATAGGTATCTACCATTGTTGTATGTAAGAGGATATACACCTAATTTTCTCTACATGAAGTTTGTTGGCTTATTATTTATATATGTGTTCAATTATTCCTGCTCATGAAACCTAACTTGAAATGGTTGAGCATTTTTATTTCTTAAGCTCATTGAGTTCTTTCAAACTTACCCCTTTTTCCTTCCCTTTTCTAGGTAATACCACAATGTAGAGGGCTTGCAGAAAAGACCTAACCAGAAAAAGTGACATCTATTGTAGGCCTCGCCTATGTTCCTTTTGTAACATGCATATGTACATTTTGGGCTGGTGTGATGTATCAGTTTTGTAAATTGAAATGGTGTTATGGTTTTCAGTGTGAATATATTTTACAAACTATTTGGCACACAGTAAATAGCCTATTTGGAAAATAGTTTTTAGTACCCTAATTTATCTATTATGGCATAATAGTTTCAATTGTTTTATTAGCTGTTATAGAGAGCAAAATACAAACGAGAAGAAGGGGAAGAGACATCTATCCTGGATTTATGAATGATTGGAAGATTAAAAAAAAAGTTGGAGTGTGGCGAGAAATCCTACAGTTCTACCTTTAATTTGCTTGATTTCTATGATTCAAATTTCTTTGAATGTTGATTAATGATTAAAATTTGGTGTTTAATTTTCCACCCATGAACTAAATCTTTTCTGGGTTGGAGTTATTTGGGTGGATGTTTATCATCTTTAATGTTCATGATTTGAAATTGACTATATCACTGTTTCATTCAATTTATGTAATAGCTCAATTTTGGGACCACAAATTTGACGTAGTAAAGTTTATTTTTATTACGTTTCGGGACCAAAATCTTGACATTTGGGCACTCAGTTTAGTTAAAAGGACCAAATTGTAAAAAGTGCAAAAGTTGAGTTCTACATGCTAGAGGTGTCCAATTGTTATGAAATTTTAAATTGAAGGTCTTTAGGTGGTAATTAGACCATTTTTTAAGTTAGTGGACAAAAATGGGCATGGTGAGAAAAAATTTCAAATTTATGCATTAAGGGCATTTTGGTCATTTGGTAAATAAATGATAAAAAGGGAAAATAAAGCCAAAATTCTTGTCCATCTTCTTCTCCAAGTGCTGAAATTTAGAAGGTCACCATAACTAGGGTTTTCTCAACTTCCAAGCTTGATTGTAAGTACATCCTAGCCCCATTTTTAATGCTCTTTACATTTTTGAAGTCGTTATCATCCGATCTATCTATTTCTACCATTGATTTAAGGAATGATCAAGGCCTAGGTTTTGAACCATGTTAGACATTTGTGTATTTTTATGTCTAATGGTAGAAAATGAATGTTTGATGTTAGATAAACAACTTTTACTAAGTGATTTTTGATGAAAATGCTTAAAAGGAGCTATTTGTAAAAGTTATAAAATATGTAGTAAAAGTTTATTTTAATGGAAATTGTGGGATTTTATATTCATAAAAATGGTTCTTCTAGGCTTGTACATTAATGAAATTGAACACGTTTCATTTTACAAACATAGGGACCAAAATGTAAATATGTTAAAGTTGAGGGGCAAAAATGTAATTTTTCCATAATAAGATTTTTGGATTGAATTGAATAATGTGAATAGTAAATGAGTTAAATTTGCTATTATATATTAAGATAAACGAGGTTCGAACCTAGATCGAGGGAAAAATAAAGTATTTAACGATTAGGTCCCATTTCTACTATTTTTATACCGAGGTAAGTCCGTATGTAAATAATGCATTATTTTATTTATTTTTTAAATGATTTATTATTGTATGAATAATGGTTGACTCTTTAAATGTAATCGATAAAGTTTGACAAGTGAGAAAATCTCGGTTGAACCTTAGGAATAGGTAGGATATGAATGTTATGACATTAGGGTTATTTGAGATTACGTGTAAGACCATATCTAGGATATGGCATTGATATGAGATTTCTTGTAAGACCATAACTGAGCTATTAGCATCGATAAGAGACCCATGTAAAACCATATCTGGGATATGGAATTGGTATGGTATTGTGTGTGCAAGATTCTCGAGTATCCTTTAATATTCCAAGTGGTTCAACGGGAAATTAAACGAGAATGCCAAAGTTGTAAAAGGTTATGGTTATGTTGCGAGTTGGTACAGGTACATATGTAAAACTCATTGAATAATGAGCTTAATATGTGATGAACCTTCGGTAAGGTTATGAATGAGTAAGTTATGATTAGAAGACCTAAGTACTATTTATGCCAAGCTTATCATGTTATTTGTATGTTACATGTGTGATTATAATGCTTATTATTTGTGTAACAGCCCAATTTAGGGCCTAGTCAGAATAATGGTTACGAGACCATAAATTCAAAGAAGAAATATGTGTTTTATGGTTTTTATAAGGTCTATGAAATGTTTGCATGATTTTGTGAAAATTTTATGAAGAAAATTTTATAATTTAGGGGTCAATTTATCCATTTGGACTAAATTGCAAAGATTGAAAAATATGAGATTCTAGAAGATTCAAGTGTGAGATAGCATTAGAAAATTTATTAGAGGTTCTTATTTACCAATTATACCATTATATCTTATGATGGACAAAAATAGACATGGGAAGGGAAAAATCTCAAGAAAGAGGCCTTAAGGGCATTTTGGTCATTTGGTTAATAAGTTAATAAAAAGGGAAAAAGAAGTCAAAAATGGTGTCCATCTTCTCCATGCTTGGCCGAAATTTTCAGGACACCATAGCTAGGGTTTCTTCAACTTTCAAGCTTGATTGTAAGTACCTCCTAGCCCCAATTTTGATGTTCTTCGTATTTTTGAGATCCTCGTAGCTCGATTTAACTATTTATATTATTATTTTGAGCTAGGGTTCATGTTTAAAAATTTACCCATGTATGAGATGCATGTATTTTGATGTGTAATGGACAAATATGAAAGTTTGAAGTATGATAAACATCTTTTTCTAAGTGATTTTCATGAAATACTCGTAAAAAGGACGTAGTTGTAAAAAGTGATAAATGTGTGGTAAAAATTAGTTTTGAAGGAAGGTGTGAGCTATTATAAGCTCAATTAATGTTTGGCTAGGTTTGGGTAACCAAGGAAATGAGTATATTTCATTATACGAGCCTAAGGACCATTTTATAAATATGTAAAAGTTTAGAGGCAAAATTGTAATTTTGCCAAAGTATAATTCATGGGCTGTTTTAGTCAATGTAATCATTGGATAAGTGAAATTGTCATTATAGATCAAGAAACACAAAGTCCAAACCGAAGGTAAGTTTGTGTGTAATAAATCAACATAATATTTTTGAGCTTTTAAATACTTGATATTTCGTGAAATGTATATTATCTCTATGAAATTGATTAATGAGGTCTCGATGAAAGTATGATAGAATTATATTATGTGAAAGTCTCGGTTGAACCTTAGGAATAGAAAGGATACAATTGTCACGACATGAGACTATTAGGGTCCCATACAAGACCATGTCTAGGACATGGCCTCGGCACCAAATTGAGATCTCGTATAAGACCATATCTAGGATATGGCATCGACATCGAATATAGATTCCGTATAAGACCACGTTTGGGACCTGGCTTCGGTATGAAATCGTGTAAGACCATGTATGGGACATGGCATTGATAAACGATCTCGTGTAAGACCATATCTGGGATATGGCATTGACATCGATATGAGATCCCGTTTAAGACCATATCTGGGATATGGCATCGGCATCGAGATGTGATCCCATGTAAGACCATATCTGGGTTATGGCATTGGCATCATATTACGTGTATGACGAGTTTGAGTATCCTTCGATATTCCAAGTGGTTCAACTGGATAAAGTGGATAAAGAGCTAATTCTATGTTCAAGATGGTAAAAGTGCTAATGTTATGTGATGAAGTGATACAAGTACATATGAGTAACTTACGAGAAATGAGTTCGGTATGTGTTATGTGGTTGGTAAGTGTAAGCAAGAGTAAGTTATGTCAACGTGCTCGAGAACTTGTGTTATTAGTCAATGCAATGTATGAATGTTATCATAAACTTTAATGTTGTTATTTATTCCATGCAAACTTACTAATCTTTACACTTACTCCCTCTCTTTTCCATTTCCTTGTAGAATCACTAAGCTAGCTTGGGGATCGAAGGAAGTCAGAGTTTGATTCACACTATCAAGCTATTCTTTTGGTATAGTAAAGTTTGATTATTTTGGGTATGGCATGTATAGGAACTTGGTTATTTTGTGATATGTCATATTTATTAGCCAATGAGTTGGCTATTAATGTTACTCATTTCATTTTGTAAATGGTCGTTGGAATCAGCCAAACCTAGTTAAGTTATATATATTTAATGATGATGAAATTCATGAAGTGCAAGCGTATGCAATTAAATGAGTTATATATTAAGTATGTGCATGATGGAGTAATTTAGGGTGTGGATGTCTAAATAGTAGATATTTGAAGTACATTATTGTCTTGCTATGTGGTACTTGAAATGGAACAATTGTGGTTGATTTTCAGAGTGGCAAATGGCTTGGTAAATAGCCTTACATTTATCCACACGGGTAGACACATGGGAGTGTGTCTATGCCGTGTATGAGACACGGTCAGTCCCATGGGCATGTTGATAGGTCGTGTGTTTCCCTACATCCAAAATTAGTAAAACATAATGCTCAGTAGTAGCACACGGGTAGAGAAACGGTCGTGTGTCTCAATCGTGTGAAGGCCATGGTCTCAGGACATGGGCGTGTGCCAGACCGTGTGAAGTCTGCACTTAAATTGTGAAAAATCCAGTTCATCACAGGGGCTAGCACACGGGCGTGTGACCTGGCCGTGTGGCTCTAAATGTCTACTGACATCATAAAAAGAATGTCAAGATTTTCATGCACAGGCTAAGACATGGGTGTACCATAGCCGTGTGAGGGACAAGGGCCATCGACACGGGCGTGTGGCCCTGCTTTGAGTAAAAATTTTCTGTGTGTTCGTGAGTTTTCGATTAGTCCCGAACCATTCTATGTGTATGTTTAGGGTCCCGTAGACCTATAATAGAGATGTTATGATATCGAATGAAAATTTTTAAGTTGGAATGAAAATTTATGGCCCGATATTATGTGGCTAAGTATATTAAGTCCGGTAATGCCTCATACCTGGTTCCAGCATTGAATACGGGTAAGAGGTGTTACATTTAGTGGTATCAGAGCTACGATTTAGTCGATTCTCAAACTAACATAGTGTATGTATGAGTCTAGCTATACATGCCATATGTATGAGTATTTAGATAATGATAGAGTGACGACTCCTGATGATTTAAATTATGTTTTCATATAATAAATAGATCCCGACAGATCAGTGGCGAATGATGTAGAAAGTAATGCGCAAGCTCCTACCCAAGGGATGGTGCCAACTGAAAATGAGAATAGACCAATGATTGTGAGTCAGAGAGAAGGAGAAGAGGCTAGGGAAGCCTTTCTCCACATGATGAATGCCTGGTATACGGAGTTCGTTCGAATGAACCCGAACACGTAACCCCCTCCACCCCCACCTATTCCTCAGCCTAGCCCGGTAGCTCTCCAAGTTGTAGAAGTGGTATGAAGAGAAAAGCCCCGATTGATAGAATCCGAAAACAAGGAGCTGAGGAATTTTGAGCAAACAATGATGATGACCCAAAAAGGGCAGAATTCTGGCTTGAAAATACTATAAGGGTATTTGATGAATTATCCTGCACACCCGAAGAATGCATGGAATGTGTTATATCTCTCTTAAAAGATTCGACTTACCAGTGGTGAAATACCCTTGTGTCGATTGTACCAAGGTAGAAGATTAATTGGGAATTTTCCCAAGAAGAGTCTTGGAAGAAGTATATTAGCCAAAGGTTTATTGATTAGAAAAGGAAGAAATTCCTTGAGCTAAAACAAGGTCGAATGATGGTAACAGAATATGAGCATGAGTTTGTAAGGCTCAGTAAATATGCTTGGAAGTGTGTATCCACTGAAGCCATTATGTGTAAAAGGTTTGAGGATGGGTTAAATGAAGATATCCGATTGTTTGTTGGTATTCTAGAACTAAAGGAATTTGTTGTGTTAGTAGATAGAGCTTGCAAGGTCGAGGAATTGGCCAAAGAGAAAAGAAGGGCTAAGATTGAGCCTCGTGGCTAGAAGAAGAGACAATTGGGTAAGTCATTTCAATTCTTATCCAAGAAATCAAGAGAGGTTACTATTCGATCAACCACTTTAGCTGGGTTTTCAAACAAAAGTAAAGGTAAGCAGTACCTGGGTTCTAAAGCTCAGACCAATTCGATTGCTAGTGTTGGTAATGCTCGAGCAAGGAGACTGAAATGTCCATAGAATGGCAAACATCACCCCGATAAATGCCGAGCAAATAAGAGAGCTTGTTTTAAGTGTGGATCCCAAGATCACTTTATTAGAAATTGACTCGAGATGGTTGAAAAAGAGAAAATTCAGAGAGCAAAATCGGGAAGTACTACTAGAGAGAGGCCACAGAGAAATTCGAGAAATGGAACAAGTAGTAAGAATACACCAAGAAGCGACTGTGAGATCTAAGGGTAGAGTGCCTGTGAGGACTTATGCCATTCACGCTTGCGAAGAGGCATCAACCCCTGACGTGATTACGGGTTCATTTTCTCTCTATGATACTCATGTTGTTGCTTTAATTGATCCAGGATCTACCCACTCGTATGTATGTATGAAATTAGTATCTAGTATGAACATGCCTATAGAGTCTACAGAATTTGTGATAAAAGTGTCAAATCCCCTAGGCAAATGTGTGTTAGTTGACTAAATGTGCAAAGATTTCCCTTTGATGATTAGAGGTCATTATTTTTCGGCTAATCTCATGTTATTGCCATTTGATGAATTCGATGTAATTCTTGATATGGATTGGTTAACGGCCCATGATGTGATAGTAAACTATGGAAGGAAATATATTGGATTGAAATGTGAAAATGGGGATACTCTTCGTGTTGAATCAGATGAACATGACAGATTGCTTATAGTGATTTCCCTTATGTTGGCTCAAAAATACCTGAGAAAGGGATATGAAGCTTATCTTGCTTTTGTGATGAATTTTAAAAATAATAGTTTAGAATTGAATCAGTGCCGGTAGTATGTGAGTATCCAGATGTTTTTTAAAAGAATTACCAGGGTTACCTTCTGTAACAACCCGATTTAGGGGCTTGTAACACCCCTTACCCTTATTTTACGCTGGAACCGGGTTTGAGGCATTACCGGATTAAAACCCCTTGATTGCCCCAAAAATTCAACATGACTACTCTCTTAAAGTCATCACAACAACCTTATTCTCGACTTACGAGGCCTCACCCATACACACGAGGCTCTCAAGACTATTTCAGAACTTTTTCGAATCTTAAAATTTTCTCCATCTAAACAGGGACTGCACGCTTGTGCTAGATGACACACGCTTGTGGGTAGCCACACACGCCCATGCTCACAAACCATGCATGAAACTCAAGCATTCTGCCAATGCCCCACGGTTATGGCACACGGCCGTGCTCACCACCCACAGTGAACACTGACTACCTCACACGGCCTTGAGTCTAGGCACATGCCGTGTGGCTAGCCCATGGCCTATACTTCTCAATTCTGTCAAATAGACATGGCCAACACACATGCCCGTGGACTGGCCGTGTGTTTGTCCATATGGACAAGAACAAAGCTATGTGCTAAGCTCTTCCCACCTCACAAGTTTATACAACATATACTTATTCAACTCATCCATAAGCAACTCAAACACAAACACAATTTCACATGGATCACTATATTTTTAATGTAATAAAGTAGCCAACAATTATGGCATTATACAAAACAGATTATCCATCTATAGGCTAACAAATCTTAGCCATTTACAACAAAATTCAATAACTTGTCTAGCCCCTATACATGCCATATACAAAACATTTAGTCTAATGTACCGGAGTGAGCTGATAGTGTAGGCGATCTTTCGATAAATTCACGTATCTCGATTCATCCCTCTTTCTCTATAAGAGAAGGGAAAATAAAAGGAGTAAGCCTTGAGCTTAGTAAGTTTACACATAAACAATTTAAGCATTCTAGTATAAACTCAATAACAATTAGCATTATACTACCAAATAAATTCACATCCACAATTATGCTTACACTTTCTATCCCTTACCACATTTCCAAAACATCATGAGTCACATACTCATAATCATTGACATGCACCCCTGCACTCAATACCACATTTATTCGAAAATACAACACATCATTTTATCACACTAATACATCCACACAGCTAAATTACTTGATGGTTTCGTACTCAGCCCACCACAATCAGGTAATAAGGTAGTATCGCACATAGCCTACCAAGAGGTACTCATAGTGGTTTCGCACATAGCCCACTAAATAACATACTTAACTATGGTATCGCACATAGCCTACTAAATAACATACTTAACTATGGTATCGCACATAGCCCATAGTTGTTAAGTATTAAGGTGGTATCGTACTTAGCAAACCATCAAATATTATCACTACACATCCACATATCTACTTACTTATTCATTCACTCATGCTATCTACCACATTCATTCTACTTGAACCACATAGGTTCTCAATCATTCTCATTCATTCTCATTCATGCTTCACACTAGCTACCAATAAGAACATATAAGTATAACGCATTGATTACACATAAACTTACCTCGGTACTTAAAAAGTATAAAGATGTGCAATTTAGTCCACCACCTTACTCTTGCCTCGGTTTTGATCCGGGCTTCATCTTTCTTGATCTATAATGAATAAATCAACGTATTCAATACACACATACACTAAATTGACCCTTATCTCATACTTTAGCAAAATTACCATTTGCCCCCAATCTTTCTCATATTTACACTTTTGAACCAAGGCTCGTAAAGTGATTTTCATTCAACTTTCTAGCCTTTCATGCATAGCCGAACCATTTATTAAACTAAAGAAATCATCAATTCTTACTAAATCATACATGTATGACCAATCTCAAGACTTTCATAATCTAGTCCCTACATGCATTTTTTTATGGAATTCACTTAGCAAAAGATGTTTCTACTACATCAAGCTTTCATATTCTTCCATAAAACACCAAAATACATGAATTGCATACATGTGTACATTTTTGAACATCCATCTTATCTCAACATATAGCTAAAAATAGCTTACTCATGCTACTAGGACTTCAAAAATACGAAGAATATTAAAAACGGAGCTAGAATACACTTACTAGCTAGCTTGAAAAGTTGAAGAGTCCTAACAATGGCTTCTCTAAATTTTTGGTAGCCTTGGGGAAGAAGATGAATGAAAATTCTATCATCTTTTCCCCTTTTTAATCATTTAATTGACAAATGACCAAAATGCCCTTTTGTCAAACTTTCAAATTTTAACCCATTCATGCCAAATTTTGTCCAAAAATTAGAATTTGGGAAAATTACTATTTAAGGACCTCTAGGTAATCCAAAGGTATTTCACACAAATAGCTTCAAGAATATCACATTTTGCAACTTTTGCAATTTAGTCCTTTTGGACAATTCAACCGCAATTTAACAAAATTGCTTCATGAAACTTTCACACTAAATGCAATCATGGCATAAACCTCAAAAACTTATACATATACCTTAGATTTGTGGTCTCGCACCACTATTTTGGCTAGTCCTTAAACCAGGATGTTACAACTCTCCCCCTTTTATAGATTCTTGCCCCCGAAAATCATACCAGTAAAGAGGTTTGGATGTTGCTCTCTCATAGCTTCTTCCGTCTCCCACGTAGCCTCTACCACACCGTGTTTTTGCCACAACACTTTCACTAGGCTATGTTCTTATTTCTCAGTTGTTTCGCTTCTCCAGCCAAAATCTTAATCGGCTCCTCTTCATAAGACATATCCGGTCTTATCTCAATTTTTGTTGTAAGAATCATATGCAAAGGATCAGATCTATACCGTCACAACATCGACACATGAAATACATTATGAATCTTTTCTAATTCGACCGACGAGGCCAAATGGTAAGCCACTGGTCTAATTCTGTCGGTAATTTCATATGGCCCTATGAATCTTGGACTCAATTTCCCTTTTTGTCCAAATCTCATGATCTTCTTCCATGGGGATACTTTCCAAAACACTTTTTCACCCACGTCAAACTCAAGTTCTTTTCTTTTCAAGTCTGCATACGACTTTTGTCGGTTTGAAGCAGCTTTGAAAATTCATATACGACGATTCAAACTTTCACTTTCTCTTTAGTTTCTTTCACTAGGTCGACCCCAAGAATTCGCTTCTCACTAAGATCGGTCCAATATAAAGGAGTCCGACACTTACGACCATACAAGGCCTCATACGGAGCCATCTGTATACTCGATTAATAACTGTTGCTGTAAGCAAATTGGACCAAAGGTAGATATCTCTCCCAACTACCTTCAAATTCCAACACACAGCATCGAAGCATATCTTCAAGAACTTGAATTACTCTTTCAAACTGACCATTAGTTTGCGGATGGAACGCAGTAATGAAATTTAACCTTGTACCCATGGCATCTTGCAACTTCTTCCAAAACCTCGAAGTAAACCTCGGATCTCTATCCGATATTATAGACACAGGCACGCCATGTAATCTCACTATTTCTGCCATATACAATTCATCTAACTTATCCAGTGAATAATCAACACGTACTGGAATAAAGTGAGCCGACTTCGTCAGTCTATCCACAACAACCCACATAACATCATTCTTTTTCGGAGTCATCGGTAACCCCGTCACAAAATCCATAATAACTCGATCCCATTTCCATTCAGGAACCATCACTGGTTGAAGCAACCCCAAAGGCAGTTGATGCTTAGCTTTCACCTGCTGACAAATCAGACATTTTGTCACAAACTCTAAAATGTCTCTTTTCATTCCCGTCCACCAATAAAATTTTCTCAAGTCGTTTTACATTTTTGTACTGCCCGGGTGCACTGACAAATAACCACTATATGCCTCATGTAAAACCTTTCGAATCAACTTCTCATCTCTTGGTACACAAATTCTAACATGGTACATCAAACAATCATCCGTACCCACTCAGAAATCAGAATCACTTCTCGATTCACACTTAGCTCTCTTAGCTTGTATCTCACTATCATTTCTCTGAGCCTCAATTATCTGTTGAACAAATAGTGGCCTAGCTCTCAACTCAGCCAATATAGTCCCATCATCAGACAATTCTAAACTCGTGCTCATAAATCTTAGAGAACATAAGGATTTCCTACTCAGGGCATCCACAACCACATTTGCTTTTCCTGGGTGTTAATCAATGACTAACTCATAGTCTTTCAACAACTCAAGCCACTCCCTCTGTCGTAAATTCTGATCCTTCTGATCCATCAAATACTTCAAACTCTTGTGGTCCATAAAGATTCGGTACATTTCCCCATACAAGTAATGTCGCCAAATCTTTAATGCGAAAATAATTGTAGCCAACTCCAAATCATGAGTCGAATAATTCTCATGCATTTTTAACTACCTCGAGGTGTAAGCGACTACCTTACCCTCTTGCATCAACATGCAATCGAGACCATTAAACAATGCATCACTGTAAATCACGAACTCTTTTCCGATTCTGGTTGAACCAAAATCGGTGCCTCAGTCAACAATGTTTTCAACCTCTCGAAACTTTGTTGACATATCTCAAACCAATCAAACTTTACATCCTTATGTAATAGTTTCGTCATCGGGGTAGCAATCACAAAAAATCACTTTACAAAATGTATGTAATATCCCGCTAAACCCAGAAAGCTTCTAACTTCTGATACGTTCCTCGGCTATTTCCAATCCACAATAGCCGATATCTTACTTGGATCAACTCGGATACCATCACCTGACATTATGTGTCCTAGGAATCCAACCTTTCGGATCCAAAGCTCACTCTTACTAAACTTAGCATACAACTGCTTATCTCTTAATGTTTGCAAGACAATTCTCAAATGTTTTTCATGATCATTCTCATCCTGAGAATAGATTAATATGTTGTCAATGAAGACAACCACAAACTTATCCATATACGGTCTGAAGACATGGTTCATCAGATCGATAAAAATCGCAGGTGCATTCGTTAAACCAAACGGCATGACCAGAAACTCAAAATGGCCATACCTCGTCCTTAACACAGTTTTCAACACATCCTGTTCCTTCAATCTCAACTGGTAATAACCAGACCTCAAATCTATCTTGGAGAATACTGTATCTCCTTTCAATTGGTCAAATAGGTCATCTATCCTTGGTAAAGGATACTTATTCTTCACCGTCACCTTCTTAAGTTGTCTGTAGTCTATGCACAATCTGATCGTCCCATCTTTCTTATTTACAAACAATACGAGCACCCCACGGTGATTAGCTCGATCCCACAAAACCTTTATCTATCAATTCTTGCAACTAGACCTTTAGTTCTTTCAACTCTACAGGTTCCATCATATACGGAGCAATTGAAATACATACCATTTCTAGAATTAACTCAATTCCAAACTCGACCTCTCTCACAGGAGGTAATCTGGGTAACTCCTCTGGGAATACATCCGGATACTCACATACCACCGGGACTGATTCAATCTTCACCTTAGACTCTTAAGTATTCAATACAAACACGAGATAGGACTCACATCCCTTTCTCAAGCATTTCTTGGCCACTAAGGAAGAAATCATCATTTGTAGACTATCTGATCCACCTGATGTAGTGGTCCAAGGATTCGCCTCCTTTGATCTTTTCGATTGAGCTTGGTATGATTTGCCCATCAGCCATTTTCTTGCATCTTGGGCCTCATTCACCGCTCTCTTCTTTTCCTTACTCAGTTCTTCGGCCTTACTTGCCCTATCGACCATATGAACTCTTTCAGTTCTAAAATACCAACCTGGAGTTTGATATCCTCATTCAGTCCATCTTCAAACCTTTTACATAAAATGGTCTCCGTTGACACACATTCTTGAGCATATTAGCTAAGCCTAACAAACATGTGCTCATATTTAGCTACTGACATTCTCCCTTGCTTCAACTCAAGGAATTCCTTCCTTTTCGATCGACAAATCTCTGGCTTATATACTTCTTCCAAAACTCTTTCAGAAAGAAGTCCCACGTCACCTGTTCTCTCGAGACTACCGACGTAAACATCTTCCACTAATGGTATGCCGAGTCTCTTAGTAAAGATAAGGCACACTTCAGGTTCTTTTCAAGTGCACATGAGAGTTTATCGAACACTCTCATCGAGTTCTCCAACCAAAACTCTGCCCTCTCAGGGTCATCATCTACTTTAGCTCTAAACTCCTCAGCCCCGTGTTTCCTAATCTTATCTCTCACTACTTCTATACATTGCGAAGCCACTAGAACTAGCTGAGGTATAGGAGGAGATGGAGGAGGTTGAGCATTAGGGTTTGCTCGAACATACTCTAAGTACCAGTTACTTATCATTTGGAGAAAGGCTTCCCGAGCCTCGTCTCCTTGACCCCTAGTCTCGGGTTTACTCTGCACAGGTGTAGTCCCTTGTGCGGGAGTCAGCGCATTACTAGTTGTGTCATCAGTAGTCGATTGATCGAAATCCATACACTATATAAAAACAAGTTTAAAATCATCAGAAGCCACCACACTATCATTATACGCTTATGGCATGTATAGCTAGGCTCTTACACCTGACTACGGTAGTCCTAGAACTGACTAAACCATAGATCTGATACCATTAAATGTAACACTCCTTACCTGTATTCTATGTCGAAATCGGGCCGAGGCATTACCGACTTAAAACCCCTTGATCGTCCTAGAAGTTCAATGTGACTACTCTCTTAAAGTCATCACAACAACCTTATTCTCGACTTACGAGGCCTCACCCATACACACGAGGCTCTAGAGACTATTTCAGAACTTTTTTGAATCTTGAAATTTTCTCCATCTAAATAGGGACTACACGTCCGTGCTAGATGACACATGCCCGTGGGTAGTCATACACACCCATGCTCACAAACCGTGCATGAAACTCAAGCATTTTGCCAATGCCCCACGATTAGGGTACACGCCCGTGCTCACCACCTGTGGTGAACACTGACTACCTCACGCGGCCTTGAGTCTAAGCACACGCCCGTGTGGCTAGCCCGTGGACTATACTTCTCAATTCTATTAAATAGACACGGCCAATAGATACGCCCGTGGACTGGCCGTGTGTCACACATGGCCTAGACGCATGCCCGTGTGTCTATCCATATGGACAAGAACAAAGCTATGTGCTAAGCTCTTCCCACCCCACAAGTTTATACAACATATACTTATTGAACTCATCCATAAGCAACTCAAACACAAACAAAATTTCACATGGATCACTACATTTTTAGTGTAATAAAGCAGCCAACAACAATGGCATTATATAAAATAGATTATCCATCTATAGGCTAACACATAGCCATTTACAGTAAAATTCACTCACTTGTCTAGCCCCTATACATGCCATATACAAAACATTTAGTCTAATGTATTGGAGTGAGCTGATAGTGTAGGCGATCCTTCGATTAATCCACGTATCTCGATTCATCCCTCTTTCTCTATAAGAGAAGGGAAAATAAAAGGAGTAAGCCTTAAGCTTAGTATGTTTACACATAAACAATTTAAGCATTCTAGTATAAACTCAACAACAATTAGCATTATACTACCAAATAAATTCACATCCACAATTATGCTTACTCTTTCTATCCCTTACCACATTTTCAAAACATCATAAGTCACATGCTCATAATCATTGACATGCACCCCTGCACTCAATACCACATTTACTCGAAAATACAACACATCATTTTATCACACTAATACATCCACACAGCTAAATTACTCGATGGTTTCGCACTCAGCCCACCACAATCAGGTAATAAGGTAGTATCGCACATAGCCTACCAAGAGGTACTCATAGTGGTTTCGCACAGAGCCCACTAAATAACATACTTAACTATGGTATCACACATAGGCCATAGTTGTTAAGTATTAGGGTGATATCGCACTTAGCCCACCATAAAAAATTATCACTACACATCCACATGTCTACTTATTCATTCATTCATGATATCTACCACATTCATTACACTTGAACCACATAGGTTCTCAATCATTCTCATTCATTCTCATTCATGCTTCACACTAGCTAGCAATAAGAACATATAAGTATAATGCCTTGATTACGCATAAACTTACCTCGGTACTCAAAAAGTATAAAGATGTGTAATTTAGTCCACCACCATGCTCTTGCCTTGATTTCATTCCGGGCTTCATCTTTCTTGATCTATAATGAATAAATCAACTTATTCAATACACACATGGACTAGATTGACCCTTATCTCATACTTTAGTAAAATTACCATTTTACCCTAAAACTTTCTCATATTTACACTTTTGGCCCAAGGCTCGTAAAGTGATTTTCATTCAACTTTCTAGCCTTCCATGCATAGCCGAGCCATTTATTTAATTAAATCAATCATCAATTTTTACTAAATCATACATGTATGACCAATCTCAAGACTTTCATAAACTAGTCCCTGCATGCATTTTTTTATGGAATTCATTTAGCAAAAGATGTTTCTACTACATCAAGCTTTCATATTCTTCCATAAAACATCAAAATACATGCATGTCATACATGGGCACATTTTTTAACATCCATCTTAGCTCAACATATAGCTAAAAATAGCTTAATTATGCTACTAGGACTTCAAAAATACGAAGAATATTAAAAACAAAGCTAGAATACACTTAATAGCTAGCTTGGAAAGTTGAAGAGCCTTAACAATGGCTTCTATAAATTTTTGGCAGCCTTATGGAAGAAGATGAATGAAAATTCTATAAGCTTTTCCCCTTTTTAAGCATTTAATTAACAAATGACCAAAATACCCTTTTATCAAACTTTAAATTTTAACCCATTCATGCCCAATTTTGTCCAAAAATTAGAATATTGGAAAATTACTATTTAAGGACTCTAATTGGTAATCCAAAGCTATTTCACACAAATAGCTTCTAGAATATCACATTTTGTAACTTTTGCAATTTAGTCCTTTTGGACAATGCAATCGTAATTTAAGAAAATTGCTTCATGAAACTTTCACACTAACATGAAATCATGGCATAAAACTCAAAAAATCATACATATACCTTGGATTTGTGGTCTCGCACCACTATTCTGACTAGGCCCTAAATCAAGATGTTACTAGGCTAGTAAGAATAATGGTTTCAAAACCACTAATCCAAGGTTAAAGAAAATTATTTTAATATTAATCTATATGTTATAGCATGATTACAAGAGTGCATGAAGGTTTTGGTGCATTAATTTTAGCGATTTCATGCTTAATTGCAAAAAAGGACAAAATCGCATAAAGTGTGAAAGTTCTATTTTACAAGCTAAAGGTGTCTAATAGTTGTAGAATATAAGTTGGAGGTCCATAATGTGAAATTAGGCCTTGTTTAGGGTGGTGTCCGGCCATAGGGACAAAGAAAGGACTTGGTCAATTGGTTTGGTAAAAATTTGGTGACTAAATTAATTTTTATAATAAAATAAAGAAAAGAGTGATATCATCTTTTCTTCTCAATCTTCACCAGCAAAAATTAGAAGCAAAACAGGGGTTTGAGAGCTCAAAAATTTTAGCCAAGCTTTTCTCCTTACAAGTAAGTCATCTTGATGATTATTTTTGATGATTTTTGTACTTTTGGGACCCTTGTAGCTTGAGCTAGCTAATGAAGGGACTATTTTACAAAATGGTAAAGAGTCTAGGGTTTTTCCATGTGAGAATTTATGTTTTTGCTGCATTTTTAAGGAAGAAAATAATCTGGGTGTTAAATACATAACTTTTGTGAGAGGTGTTTCCATGAAAACACCTAAAAAAGGACTTTTTTTTAAAGGTAGTAAAATTGGTGGTAAATGTGTGAAATAATGAGTATTGGGAGTTTCTATAAAAGTAATAAATGTTCAACTAGGCTTGTTAAAAGAGGAAATTTGATTAGAATTGATTTACGAGCCTAGAGGTAAAATTGTAATTTTGTAAAAGTCTAAGGGCAAAATGGTAATTTTGCCAAAGTATGATTATTGAGATGTGTTGATTAATGTGGTAATTAAATGAGTGAATTTGTTATTATAGATCAAGAAGAATGAGGAATTAACCTTGACCGAGGAAAATGCAAGGTTTCAGACTAGATCGACAAATTGGCCTATTTTGGTAGCGAGGTAAGTTTGTGTGTGATAAATTCAACATCATGTTGTTATGTTTTAAAATGTTTGACATTCGTGAAGATGTATATTATTTCTATGAAATTTAATAATGATGTTCAATGAGAAAATGATGAAAATTTATGATGTTGAGTCCCGGTTGGACTTTAAGAAGTGAGAGGATGTCATCATCAAGGCATGGGATTGGTAAAGTCCCGTATAAGACCATGTCTGGGACATGGCCTTGACACCAAATTGAGATCCTGTATAAGACCATATCTGGGATATGGCATCAACATTGAATATGAAAATCGTGTAAGACCATATCTGGGATATGGAATCGACATTGATATGAGATTCCGTAAAAGACCATATTTGGGATATGGCATCGGCACCAAGATGTGACCCCATGTAAGACCATATCTAGGATATGGCAATGGCATCATGTTTATGTGTATGATGATGATAATATATCATCGAGTATTCCAAGTGAATTAATGGGATAAATAGTTAATCTTATAATGGAGATGAAATTAGTACTAAAGCTATGTGATGAAGTGATACAGGTACATGTGAGTAATTCATGAAAATGTTTACAATATGTGACATGTAATTGGTAAGAGTAAGCATGAGTAAGTTATGGCAATGTGCTTAAGACTTTGGGTTTTGCTTTATTCCATGCAATGGATGGATGACATTATGAGCCTTTATGTTGCTATTTATATCATGCAAACTTACTAAGCTTCATGCTTACCTCTCTCATTTCCCTTTTCCTTATAGTATCACTAAGTGTAACACCCCAAACCCGCCCAAACACCATGACCGGATCTGGCATGCCACTAAGAAGAATTAGTAAAAACATGTCGCATTTTTGGAAAACATTCGTCGAGTTTAAACATATATTCGGAAGACTTAATGATTTGATAATTTATAAAAGATATAATTTTATAAGATGCCTTTTTTAAAAAAAACCCCAAAGTTTAGTACCTGTCTTAGTTTAATTTAAACGTAAAATTTTACATGTCCATTAGCGATGAAAGCCCAAAATAAAACCGAGACAAAATATAAAGTTAGTGGCCCATGGCCTTATTACAACAAAATATAAAACCCATTAATTAAAAATATTAAACTAAATGAAGTCTTCTTGCTGTAACATAGAGTCTCTCGCATGGCCACCTTGTGCCCCTCTCTAGCCCGGTCCGTTGCACTAGGTGCTATTTGAAAGATGTTAAATAATAGGGTGAGTCGCGAGACTTAGTGTGCAACCCTCACGCACTATTAGATTGGGCCTTAGCCCACAGAACAGATAACAAAGCATAATTTATCAGAAAATATGCAAACCCTTACCTGCCATTCACACCATTGGGGATTTCTACAATCAACCCACACCGCTACACACCATCAGATCATGGCAAAAAGCCACTACAACAGATCATGGCATCAGCCAGTACAACAGATCATGGCATAAGCCACTACAACAGATCATGGCATAAGCCACTACAACAGAACACTTCCCTTTTCATTAATCACCCAACCCTGTGTAATCATAGAAATTGGCATACATATTTATCACATCAAATCAACAGAACCATTCACTTTAGAATGACAGAGATCACTAACCTGGTGATTCGCTTTTACCCTCATCAGGCTTCAACCATTATGCCAGGATTTCGGCTTTTAACAAAATATAGCAGATTTATATACATGTATTAATGAACAATCTAGATGGTGTGGAAAGTTACACACCTGATATCGCATAGTACTATACTCTTAGTCGATATCCTTGCTATTCGGATCTACTATCCTCAGTTGGTTTTAAGAAAAACCGAAAAAACACGAAGATTTGGCCTCCCCTACATTCGGCCAAGGGTTAATAAATACCCAAATTTACACGTTAAAACTAATAGATCTCCTTACCTTAAAATCCTGAAAGTAACATGATTCGTGCATTACTGAACCCGACTTAGATATCAAGCGATTACCTCCTCTTCAAATCCCAAAACGCCTCAAATAAAAGAGAAACAAGAGATTAGTTTCTAAATAGCCATTCGGCTAGAGACTTTGAAAAGCTGGCAAAGATTTGGGATCTCTCGAATCAATACTTACCTAAAATTTCCTTCAAATTTTGGCACAAGCAGACACCCCAGAGTGATTTCGGTAAACACAGGAGACGAGATCTCACGATTTTAGCTTTTATGAAAGTCTCGAAAAAGATGAACTGATGCGTTTCGACTTCTAGAAGTTCTAAGTGGTATGTTTCGGCTTAAGAGGAAAGTGAAAAGAAAGTAAGGAGAGGCTTGAAGATTCGGCTAAAGTGTTTGAAAGAGATGAGAAAGGAATCTGTCAGAGGATTAAACCACTGAAGAAAAAGAAAAGAGAGGGGGAATAGAGTAATAATTTTGGTTGAGAAAAGAGAAAAAAGATGAGAACTTTGACAGTAAATTTCAGCACATACTCAGCCTATACTAAACCGATTCCTCCCCCCTCCTGAGTTTGATTTTCTGCCAACATTAGCTTCTAGGAGATCACTCTAATCATTCTATCCCTTATCCCTATCTGAGCACTCATCCATCAGAGACCTATATCACACCACTACTTCCCCTTTTATCTGCTTATTATCCACATAATTAAAACATAAAATCCCTCTAGTTAATAGCCTTGTGCTGTCCCTCCTAGCTCTCCTTAGGTTACTGATTTATTGACCCAATTTCTTGGGCCCCATGCAGCCAAATTTGGGCCTACTCATCAGTCCAAGGTGCCACTTAAACAGCTTCCCTTGCTGCGCCCCTTGCTACTGGGCCACAAGCCCATTAGGCCAACTAAAATGCCATTACTTTATTTCAAGTCCTAGAGTGTCTAAACAGAATATTTAATCAAGGCCTCAGCCCAATCCCTGAGCCCATTTTTGTGTCCTCTCTTCTCTTAATCTACTTATGAGGCCTCATGCCTGAGACTAGGGTCCACTAAGTAGGAGAAATAAATTTTTCCTATGGTCTCCCCTAACTCTAAGGCTTCAAATAATCCCGATAATACCTTAATATTATTAGTCTAAGTGCTACACATACATATTAATTCCCATGCACAGAAATTAAAAGTTTTGGGATTTTTGGGGCATTACAACCCAGTAGGCCCAAATCTACTAGGCCCAAATTTAGGATGTTACAGATCTACCCTCCTTAAAGAAATTTCTTCCTCGAAATTTTCAACTAACTATCAATTGTACTACCCAAGTCTCACCACTACGCTTTTGCTGTGCACTCCAATTCTAAAAATAAACACTCAATAAACTATAGTAGGGTACGCACCATTATTCGCATCTGGAGCGTCTTTTTCCCCTTGGCGATGAGCTGCATAGACCAAAGCTGGCTGCCTCTCCTCAGCATAACCTGCACCTCTACCTGGTACTCCATGACCACGTTCATTCCCAACATCGCCCTTGGCTTGTCCACGGCCCCTTGGTGGTTGCTGGCCTCCTCTCCTAACCTGATCAGAACCTCGTCCCGCCAGCTGTGCCTGCTCCACCTGTGGACAGTCCTTAATCATATGTTCTATGGATCCACATCTAAAGCATCTACTGGTTCTCCATCTACACTCCTCATAATGCACCTTCCCACACGAAGGACATGGTCAATTCTGACCCGTCGAGAGCACGAGTTAGCCCATTAGACCTAGACCTTTTCTAAACATTTTTGGATGATCCCGACACCCAAAATTCCTCTTATTCCTATTCCTATCCTTATCCTTATTCTGTTTCTCAGTCCGCTTAACCTCCTCAGATATCTTAGCTTTCTCAACCAAAATCGCAAAGTCCCTTTCCCACTGCGGTGCTACTAATACCCTCAATTCATCCCTTAGTCTATCCTCGAATCGCACACAATGCTCATGGTCAGTCGTCATAATCCCTCGAGCATAACGGCTCAACCGTAGAAACTCTGCCTCGTATTTAGATATAGACTTACATCCTTGTACCAAGTTCAGGAATGCCTTTCTCTGTGCATCCACATAACTGGCCCCGATGTACTTTCCCTGGAATGACTCTTTAAAGAAGTCCCAATAATAAGGTCTGCGAAAGTATCCTCCTTCACCGTGAGCCACCACTGGTAGGCCTCGTCTCGAAGAAGAGAGACGACCCCTTCAACTTCTCCTCTATAGTGAAGTCAAGGTCATCCATTATGCGCTCAGTTGCCTCCAACCAATACTCAGCTATGTTAGGGGCTACGCCAGAAACTCCCCTAAACATCTTTGCTCTGTTGGCTCGGAGTCGTTCAGACACAAACTTTCGAGCTCTTGAACCCGTGCCTACTCCAGCCACTCTTTCAAGGACCCACAGCATCGCTTGAGACACTACATCATCTCCACCCGTTTGGTCCTGAATTTCCCTCCACAGCTGGCAGATCTGGCATCTCATTTCCTGACCCGTAGCCAGACCCTACTGGTTTGAACACGGTCATCCTACCCCTACCACGACCATGCGACGGACGAACTCAACCCCTTGTACTCATTCTTTCGATCGATGTTTATCTGATTAAGAATTTTATGAATAATTAATTCTTCCCAGTTATTAACCGCGAACAATCTTATGTAAAATCATTTCGATAGTAGTTCTTTCGATTTCGAATACTATCTACTAGTTCAGTTCTCAAATCAGTCTTTCCTAGTTCTAGAGTTCACATTCAGTCATACAAACAGCATCCACGAACTTACATTCATCACCTAGGGGTATTTTTGTCGTTTCACTACCTAGGGGTATTTTATAATTTTACCTACATGGGTATTTTTGTATTTTTTTTCAAAATAGTGTATCTAGGTGATGTTTCAAAATAAGGGTATTTTGGTAATTTCGTGAAGTAGGGTATTTTGGTAATTTTGTAATTCGGGGGTATTTCGATAATTTTGTAACATGGGGGTTTTTGGTAATTTCATAAATTTTGATAATTTCTAAATCAAGGGCATTTCGATACTTTTTCAAATCAAGGGCATTTTGGTAATTTATTACAAAACTAGGGCATTCTAATAATTTTGTGAAAATAGAGTGGCTGGTCCCTTTTGGGTTTTAGTTAGAACTTTGGCCCGTTAACAAGTTCTCATGGCTAAGGTGAATAGTCACTACGCACCAGGTAGGATTCCAACGAAGAGGAGGTGAGTCACTAGGACTGCTTAAATACCAAGCTCTCCCTGGATCCAATCCTCGACATGTGTATGCCTGTTGCCACACCTTAACTCAGCGACTTATTCTCGAGTTTGTTTAATTAAGTTAAGTTTTATGGAAGTTGAAAAGTATGACAAACTAGGCCTAAAGTCCATTAGATTCTAATTAAACTAGTCTACGTCCCATAAAGCCCATTGAGCCCATAGATACTTAACACACAATGGTTCAGAAAACTTACCTGGCGGACTTGGGCCGAAGACGCAAGTGCCATGCCGAGCTAAAAGACCTATACCATTTATAAAAATGCATGTTTCAAAACTCATCTTTAGAAAATGTTTTGAGCCCAAAACCCCAAAGTCAAGTTTTGAACTGGGCTCTGATACCAATTTGTAACACCCCAAACCCGGCCCAAACACCATGATCGGATCTGGCATGCCACCAAGAAGAATTAGTAAAAACATGCCGTATTTTTGGAAAATATTTGTCGAGTTTAAACATGTATTCTGGGAAGACTTAATGATTTGATAATTTATAAAAGATATAATTTTATAAGATGCCTTTTTAAAAAAAAACACAAAGTTCAGTACCTGTCTTAGTTTAATTTAAATGTTAAATTTTACATGTCCATTAGCAATAAAAGCCCAAAATAAAATTGAGACAAAATATAAAGCTAGTGGCCCATGGCCTTATTACAACAAAATATAAAACCCATTAATTAAAAATATTAAAAATAAATAAACTAAATGAAGTCTTCTTCAGTAACATAGAGTCTCTCGCATGGCCACCTTACGCCCTCTCTAGCCCGGTCAAATTGCACTAGGTGCTATCTGAAAGATGTTAAATAATAGGGTGAGTCGCGAGACTCAGTGTGCAACCCTCACGCACCATTAGATTGGGCCTTAGCCCACAGATAAGATAACAGAGCATAATATATCATAAAATATGCAAAGCCCAACCCAATCTTAGGTTTCCATCCGCTACACACCACCCTTACCTGCCATTCTCACCATTGGGGATTTCTACAATCAACCCACACTGCTACACACCATCAGATCATGGCAAAAAGCCACTACAACAGATCATGGCATAAGCCACTGCAACAGATCATGGCATAGCCACTACAACAGATCATGGCATAAGCCACTACAATAGAACACTTCCCTTTTCATTAATCACCCAACCCCGTGCAATCACAGAAACTGGCATACATCTTTATCACATCAAGTCAACAAAACCATTCACTTTAGAATGACAGAGATCACTAACCTGGTGATTCACCTTTACCCTCTTCGGGTTTCAACCATTATGCCAGGATTTTGGCTTTTAACAGAATATAGCAGATTTATATTCATGTATTAACAAACAATCTAGATGGTGTGGAAAGTTACACAGCTGATATCGCATAGTACTATACTCTTAGTCGATATCCTTGCTATTCGGATCTACTATCCTCAGTTGGTTTCAAGAAAAACTAAAAAAACACGAAGATTTGGCCTCCCCTACATTTGGCCAAGGGTTAATAAATACCCGAATTTACACGTTAAAACTAATAGATCTCCTTACCTTGAAATCCTAAAAGTAACACGATTCGTGTGTTACTAAACCCCGACTTAGAGATCTAAGCGATATTGCCTCCTATTCAAACTCCCGAAACGCCACAAATAAGAGAGAAACAAGAGTTTAGTTTCTAAATAGCCATTCAGCTAGAGACTTTGAAAAGCCAAAAAAGATTTGGGATCTCTCGAATCAATACTTACCTAAAATTTCCTTCAGATTTTGCCACAAGCACACACCCAAGAGTGATTTTGGTAAACACATGAGACGAGATCTCACGATTTTAGCTTTTATGAAAATCTTAGAAAAGATGAACTGATGCGGTTTCAGCTTCTAGAAGTTCTGAGTGGTGTGTTTCGGCTTAAGAGGAAAGTGAAAAGAAAGCAATGAGAGGCTTGAAGATTTGGCTAAAGTGTCTGAAAGAGATGAGAAAGGAATCTATCAGAGGATTCGGCCAGCTGAAGAAAAAGAAAAGAGAGGGGGAATGGAGTAAGAATTTCGACAGAGGAAAGAGAAAAAAGATAAGAACTTTGACAACAAATTTTGACACATACTCAGCCTATACTAAACCGATTCCTCCCCCCTCCTGAGTTTGATTTTCGGCCAACACTAGCTTCCAGGAGATCACTCTGATCATTCTATCCTTTATCCCTATCTGAGCACTCATCCATTAGAGACCTACATCACACCACTACTTCCCCTTTTATCGCTATATTATCCATATAATTAAAACATAAAATCTCCGCTAGTTAATAGCCTTATGCCGTCCCTCCTAGCTCTCCTTGGGCTACCAAATTTTTGACCCAATTTCTTGGGCCCCATGCGCCAAATTTGGGCCTACTCATCAGTCCAAGGCGCCACTTAAATAGTTTCCCTTGCTGCGCCCCTTGCTACTGGGCCACAAGCCCATTAGGCTAACTAAACTGCCATTACTTTATTTCAAGTCCTAGAGTGTCTAAATAGAATATTTAATCATGGTCTCAGCCCAATCCCTGAGCCCATTTTTGTGTCCTCTCTTCTCTTAATCTGCTTATGAGGCCTCATGCTTGAGACTAAGGTCCACTAAGTAGGAGAAATAAAATTTTCCTATGGTCTCTCCTAACTCTAAGGCTTCAACTAATCCCAATAATACCTTAATATTATTAGTCTAAGTGCTACACATACATATTAATTCCCATGCACAGAAATTAAAAGTTTCAAGATTTTTGGGGCGTTACAACCCAATAGGCCCAAATCTACTAGGCCCAAATTTGGGATGTTACACTAAGCTAACTCGGGGATCGTGGGACGTCAGAGTTCAGAGTTCAGAATCACACTATCAACTTCTCTTTAGTATAGCAAAGTTTGATTAATTTTGAGTATGGCATGAATAGGAATTTGGTTATTTTGTCTTATGTCATATTTGTTAGCCAATTTGTGGATATTAATGTCATTAAATTCATTTTGTAAATGGCCATTAGAAATTGACCAATACTTGAAAAGTTTATATATTTAATGGTGATGAAGTTCATGAAGAGTATGCTTGTGTGATGGGATGAGTAATGGGTAGAGTATACACATGATGAATGTAGTGTAAAACTATGTGTGGATGTCTTGATTTTGTGTATTACAAGTACCTTATGGTCATGATGTATGATGCAATGGAATGGTATAAATGTGGTTGTATTTCAGGGTGGCAATTGGCTTGGTAGATAGACTTACAATTGTCCACACAGGTAGACATACGGGCATGTGTCTAGGCTGTGCATGACACACGACCAGCCCCATGGGCGTGTTGATAGGCTGTTGTACCCCTGCATGGTAGGTTGGTAAGTTAGTATACCTAGTAGTAAACATACAGGCTGAAACATGGCCGTGTGTCTCAACCGTATGGGAGATACATCCTAAGACACGGGCATGTGCTGGGCCATGTGAAGTTTGTACCTAAAATTAGGAATTTAATTCGACACACGTTCTAAGGACACAGGCGTGTTCCATGGCCGTGTGACCTTATTGAGATGATAACGTCATAAACAGAATGTCAAGGTTTTCATACACGAGTGAAGACACGGGCGTGTGAGGGATACGGGCTATGGACACGGGTGTGTGTCAGGCCATGTGAAAGCCCCTATAGGTTCGTAATGAAAAATAAAATCCACATGAAATAGGGACATGGCGTGTCCCTCTTCACACGGGCATATGGCCCTGTTTGTGTCAAAAATTTCTAAGTGTTTAAAAGTTTCCAGTTTGGTCCCAAATCATTCCATGTGCAACTTTAGGGTCTTGTAGACCTACAATTAGAACATTAAGGTCTCAAATGGAAAGTTTTATTTTGAAATGAAATTTTAAGGATTGATGTTGTATGTTTGAGCAAGTTAAGTACGGTAATCCCTCGTACCCGATTTAGGTGTCAAATACTAGTAATGGGTGTTACATTTAGTGGTATCAGAGCTATGGTTTAGTCAATTTTTGGACTACCGTAGCATAAGTATGAGTCTAGCTATACATGCCATACATATGAGTATTTACATAATGATAGTGTGGTGACTCCTGACGATTTAAATTATGTTTTCGTATAGTAAATTAAACCCGATCGAGCTGTGGCCGTTGATCCTGCAAGTAATACGCTGGCTTCCGCACAAGAGACTATGCCAATAGAAAGTAGACTTGAGACTTTGGGTCAGGGAGAAGAGGCTCGAGAAGCCTTTCTCCATATGAGGAGAAACTGGTACACTGAATTTGTTGGAGCAATTTCTAATGCTCAACCTCCTCCACCCCTACTTATTCCTCAGCCTACCCTTGTAGCTCCCCAAGTTGTGGAAGTAGTAAGAAGAGAAAAGCCTCCAGTTGATAGAATTCAGAAACAAGGAGATGGGGAATTTTAAGCTAGTAAAGATGATGATCCGGAGAGGGCAGAATTCTGGCTTGAGAATACCATCAGGGTATTCAATGAGTTGTCATGTACACCTGAAAAGTGCATGAAGTGTGTGGTATCTCTCTTGAGAGATTCGGCCTATCAGTGGTGGAACACCCTTGTGTCGGTTGTACCAAGGAAGAAAGTTAACTGGGGACTCTTTCAAGAAGAATTCTAGAAGAAGTATATTAGTCAAAGGTTCAATGGAGAGAAAAGAAAAGAATTCTTGGGGCTAAGGCAAGGTTGAATGACGGTCACCGGGTATGAACATGAGTTCATAAGACTTAGTAAATATGCTCGGGAGTGCGTATCGACAGAAGCCATTATGTACAAAAGTTTCGAGGATGGGTTAAATGAGGATGTCAGTTTATTTGTTGGTGTCTTAGAACTAAAAGAATTTGTTGTGTTAGTGGATAGAGCCTGTAAGGCCGAAGAACTGGTCAAAGAGAAAAGAAAAGCTGAAATCAATTCTCGTGACTCGAAGAAGAGACAATTAGGCAAGTCATTTCAATCCTCATCTAAGAAATAAAGAGAGTTTACTACTCAATTAGCTACTTCAGCTGGGCTTTCAAATAGAAGTAAAGGGAGACAGTACTCGAGGTCTAAAGCTCAGTCCACTTCAGTTGCTAGTGTTGGCAACGCTCGACCAAGTAGACCGCAATGTCCACAGTGTGGCAGACGTCATCCTAGGGAGTGTCGAGCAAACGAGAAAGCTTGTTTCAAGTGTGGATCCCTAGACCATTTTATCAGATATTACCTCGAGGTGGGTGAGAAAGAGGAACCTTAGAGTGCAAGACCTGGAAGTACTGCTAGAGGAAGGCCCCAGAGAAAGCCGGGAAATGAAATGAGTAGTAAGAATACACCTAGAGAGTAGACTACAAGATCTAAGGGTAGAGCGCCTATGAAGACTTATGCTATCCGCGCTCGCGAAGAGGCGTCCTCCCCCAACATGATCACGGGTACATTTTCTCTCTAAGATACTCATGTTATAGCTTTAATTGATCCGGGATCTACCCACTCGTATATTTGCATGAAATTAGTTTCTAGCATGAATATGACTGTAGAGTCTATCGAATTTTTGATAAGAGTGTCAAATCCCCTAGGCAAATGTGTGTTAGTTGATAGAGTATGCAATGATTGTTCTTTGATGATTAGATGTCATTACTTTCTGGCTAATCTCATGTTATTGCCGTTTGATGAATTCAATGTCATCCTTGGGATGGATTTGTTAACTACTCATGATGTGATAGTGAATTGTGGAAGGAAATTTATTGAGTTAAAATGTGAAAATGGGGATATTCTTCGTGTTGAATGAGATGAAAAAGACAAGTTGCCTGTTGTGATTTCTCATATGTCTACTCGAAAATATGTAAGGAAGGGATACAAAGCTTATCTTTCCTTTGTAATGAGTGCTAAAGAGACTGAGTTAAGAATTGAATCGGTACCCATAGTATGCGAGTATCCAAATGTTTTCCCAGAAGAACTACCAGGGTTACCTCCGGTCAGAGAGATTGAATTTGGGATTGAGTTAGCTCCTGGTACTGCCCCTATTTCAATTGCTCCGTATATGATGGCTCCAACTGATTTGAAAGAATTGAAAGCTCAACTGCAATAGTTGACGGACAAAGGCTTTGCAAACTGAGTTATTCTCCGTGGGGTGCTCTTGCTTTATTTGTGAAAAAGAAAGATGGTTCCATGAGGTTATGTATAGATTATCTACAGCTCAATAAGGTAACCGTGAAGAACAAGTACTCGTTGCAAGAATCGATGATTTGTTTGATCAATTGAAGGGAGCCACGATGTTTTCCAAGATAGACTTGAGGTTTGGATATTATCAATTAAGAGTCAAAGACTTGGATGTGTCGAAAACTGCATTTCGGACAAGGTATAGTCACTATGAATTTTTGGTCATGCCTTTCGGTTTAACAAATGCCCTGCAGTTTTCAAGGATTTGATGAATCGCATCTTTCAACCATATTTGGATAAATTTGTTGTAGTCTTTATTGATGATACACTGATCTACTCTCGAGATGAGAACGAGCATGCTGAGCATTTGAGAAGCGGTTCTGTAAATTTTGAGAGATAAACAATTATATGCCAAGTTTAGTAAAAGTGAATTTTAGCTCAAGGAAGTTAGATTTTTGGGGCATATTGTCTCGTGAGATGGAATTAGAGTTGACCCGAGTAAGATCTCAGAAATTGTGGATTGGAAACCACCAAGGATTGTAACCAAGGTTAGGACTTTTTTGGGCCTAGCTGGCTACTATAGATGATTTGTCAAGGGATTTTCCATGATATCTACTCCGATGATGAGGCTACTACAAAAAGATGTGAAGTTTGAGTGGATAGAAAAGTGCCAGCAGAGTTTTGAGAAATTGAAGGCATTGTTGACCGAGGCTCTAGTTCTAGTACAACCCGAATCAAAAAAAGAATTTGTGGTTTATAGTGATGCATCCTTGAATGGATTGGGTTGTGTACTCATACAAGAAGGCAAGGTGATAGCATATGCCTCTAGACAATTATATCCGCACGAGAAGAATTACCTGACCCACGATTTGGAGTTAGCCACAATTGTATTTGCATTAAAGATTTGGAGACCCCATTTATATGGTGAGAATTGTCAGGTGTTCACTGATCATAAAAGCTTAAAGTACTTGATGACTCAAAAGGAGTTGAACCTTAGGCAATAGAGATGGTTAGAGTTGATAAAGGATTACAAGTTAGTAATTGACTATCATCTGGGAAAGGCAAACGTGGTTGTCTATGCCTTGAGCAAGAAATCCTTATTTGCACTGAAAGCAATGGATACATAGATAGCTTTGTTAGGTGATGGTTCTATTCTAGCCGAGTTCAGAGCTAGACCGATGTTTCTCCAAGAAATATGTGAAGCTTAGAAAGGCAACAATGATTTACAAGCTAAAAGAGTTCAATGTGGGTCAAATGTTGAGTCAGAATTTCAGATAAATCTTGATGGATGTTTGATGTTCCGAGATAGGGTCTATGTACCTAGGCATAATGAGCTTATTTAGACGATTTTGCATGAAGCACATAGCGGATGTTTGTCTGTACATCCAAACAGCACAAAGATGTATAATGACTTGAGGGAATGGTATTGGTGGCTGAGTATGAAGAAAGACATTTTTGAGTTTGTATTGAGATGCCTAATTTGCCGACAAGTGAAGACTGGACATCAAGTACCCTCGAGTTTACTTCAGCGTAGTATGGTTCCTGAGTGGAAATGAGACTTGGATTGCTATCGATTTTGTGACGGTTTGCCCTTGACACCGAAAAAGAAGGATGTCGTATGGGTCGTTATTGATAGACTTAAGAAGTCAGCTCATTTCATACCGATACAGGTTGATTATTCACTTGATAAGTTGGCTAAATTGTATATTTCTGAGATTTTGAGATTGCACGGAGTGCCTTTGTTGATCATATCAGATAGAGATCCAAGATTTACATCACGATTTTGGAAAAAGTTGCAAGAGGCTTTAGGCACAAAATTGAGCTTTAGTACAACTTTTCATCCGCAGAGCGATGGTCAGTCAGAAGGAGTAATCTAGATTTTTGAGGACATGCTCTAGTGTTGTATTTTGGAGTTTCAAGCCAGCTGGGAAAAGTACTTACTATTAGTAAAATTTGCCTACAATAACAGTTTTTAGTCAAGCTTGAAAATGGCGCCATATGAGGCATTGTATGGGCATAAGTGCCAAACGCCTTTATATTGGACTGAACTCAGAGAGAATCAGATTCACAAGGTCAATTTAGTCAGAGAAACTGAAGAGAAAGTAAATGTGATACGCGATTGTTTAAAATCTACCTCAGATAGGCAAAAGTCCTACGCGGAATTGAAACGAAAAGAGATTGAGTTTCAAATCGGTGATAAATTGTTTCTAAAAGTATCACCATGGAAGAAGGTTTTTATATTTGGCCGGAAAGACAAATTGAGTCCGTGCTTTATCGAATCGTATGAGGTTACCTAGAGGATAGGGCCGATAGCTTATCGTTTGCCATTGCCATCGGAGATGGAGAAGATTCATAATTTCTTCCATGTGTCTATGTTGTGCCGATACCGTTCTAACCCATCACATGTGATTTCACCAACAGAGGTTGAGATTTGTTCAGACATGACTTATGGTGAAGAACCGGTTAAGATTGTGGCACGAGAAGTCAAACAGTTGAAAAATAAAAGTATGTCCCTTGTGAAAGTACTATGGCAAGGACATGGGGTAGAAGAGGCTACATGGGAGCCCGAGGAGGCTATGAGACACCAATATCCCAACCTTTTCACCGGTAAGGTTTTTGGGGATGAAAATCCTTAAGGGGAGAATTGTAACTGCCCAATTTAGGGGCTACTCAGAATAGTGGTTTCGAAATAACTAAGAGGTTGAAGAAAGTTATTTTAATATTATTCTATGTGTTTTAGCATGATTACAAGAGTGCATGAAAATTTTGGTGGATTAATTTTAGCGATTTCATTCTTAATTGCGAAAAAAGACTAAATTGCATAAAGTGCGAAAGTTCTATTTTACAAGCTAAAGGTGTCTAATAGCTGTAGAATATATATTGGAGGTCTCTAATGTGTAAGTAGGCCTTGTTTAGGGTGGTGGCCGACCATAGGGACAAAGAAAGGACTTGGTTAATTGGTGTGAAAATTTGATGACTAAATTGATTTTTATCATAAAATAAAGAAAAGAGTGATATCATCTTTTCTTCTCCATCTTCACCACTGAAAATTAGCAGCAAAATAGGGGTTTGAGAGCTCAAAAATTTCAGCCAAGCTTTTCTCCTTACAAGTAAGTCATCTTGATGATTATTTTTGATGATTTTTGTACTTTTAGGACCCTTGTAGCTTGAGCTATCTAATGAGGGGACTATTTTGCAAAATGGTTAAGAGTCTAGGGTTTTTTCATGTGAGCATTTATGTTGTTTGCTGCATTTTTATGGAAGAAAATGAATGTTGGGTGTTAAATACACAACTTTTGTGAAAGGTGTTTCCATGAAAACATATAAAAAAGGACCCTTTTTAAAGGTTATAAAATAAGTGGTAAATTTGTGAAATAATGAGTACTGGGAGTTTCTATAAGAGTAATAAATGTTCAATTAGGCTTGTGAAAGGAGGAAATTTGATTAGAATCTATTTACGAGCCTAGGAGTAAAATCATAATTTTATGAAAGTCTAATGGTAAAATGGTAATTTTGCCAAAGTATGCTTATTGAGATGTATTGATTAAGGGTAAAATCGTAATTTTATGAAAGTCTAAAGGTAAAATGGTAATTTTGCCAAAGTATGCTTATTGAGATGTATTGATTAATGTGGTAATTAAATGAGTGAATTTGTTATTATAGATCAAGAAGAATGAGGTATTAACCTTGACCGAGAAAAAGGCAAGGTTTCGGACTAGATCGGCAAATTGGCCTATTTTGGTAGTGAGGTAAGTTTGTGTGTGATAAATTCAACATCATGTTGTTAAGTTTTAAAATGTTTGACATTTGTGAAGATGAATATTATTTCTATGAAATTTAATAATGATGTTCAATGAGAAAATGATGAAAATTTATGATGTTGAGTCCCGGTTGGACTTTAAGAAGTGAGAGGATGTCATCATCAAGGCATGAGATTGGTAAGGTCCCATATAAGACCATGTGTGGGACATGGCCTTGACACCAAATTGAGATCCCGTATAAGACCATATCTGGGATATGGCATCGGCATTGAATATGAAAATCGTGTAAGACCATAACTGGGATATGGAATCGACATTGATATGAGATCCCGTAAAAGACCATATTTGGGATATGGCATCGGCACCGAGATGTGACCCCATGTAAGACCATATCTAGGATATGGCATTGGCGTCATGTTTATGTGTATGATGATGATAATATATCGTCGAGTATTCCAAGTGAATCAATGGGATAAATAGTTAATCTTATAATGGAGATGAAATTAGTACTAAAGCTATGTGATGAAGTGATACAGGTACATGTGAGTAATTCATGAGAAATGTTTACAATATGTGACATGTAATTGGTAAGAGTAAGTATGAGTAAGTTATGGCAATGTGCTTGAGTCTTTGTGTTTTGCTTTATTCTATGCAATGGATGGATGACATTATGAGCCTTTATGTCGCTATTTATTTCATGCAAACTTACTAAGCTTTATGCTTACCTCTCTCATTTCCCTTTTCCTTGTAGTATCACTCAGCTAACTCGGGGATCGTGGGATGTCAGAGTTCGAAATCACACTATTAACTTCTCTTTGGTACAGCAAAGTTTGATTAATTGATAGTATGGCATGTATAGGAACTTGGTTATTTTGTATTATGTCATATTTGTTAGCAAATGTGTGGCTATTAATTTCATTAAATTCATTTTGTAAATGGCCATTGGAAATTGTCCAATACTAGACAAGTTTATATATTCAATGGTGATGAAGTTCATGAATCACATGCTTGTGTGATGGGATGAGTAATGGGTGGAGTATACACATGATGAATGTAGTGTAAAACTATGTGTGGATGTCTTGATTTTGGGTATTAGAAGTACCGTATGGTCATGATTTATGATGCAATGAAATGGTATAAGTGTTGTTGTATTTCAGGGTGGCAATTGGCTTGGTAGATAGCCTTACAATTGTGCACACAGGTAGACACACGGGCATGTGTATAGGTTGTGTGTGACACACGGCCAGCCCTATAGGCGTGTTGATAGGCCATACATACCCCTGCATGCTAAGTTGGTAAGTCAATATGCCTAGTTGTAAACACACGGGCTAAGACACGGCTGTGTGTCTGAACCGTGTGGGAGACACGGCCTAAGACACGGGCATGTGCTTGGGCCGTGTGAAGTCTACACCAAAAATTAGGAGTTTAATTCGACACACAGTCTAAGGACACAAGCGTGTGCCTTGGCCGAGTGACCTTATTGAGATGATGACATCATAAACAGAATGGCAAGGTTTTCACACACGGGTGAAGACACGGGAGTGTCATGGCCGTGTGAGGGACATGGGCTATGAACATGGGCATGTGTCAGGCCGTGTGAAAACCCCTGTAGGTTCGAAATCAAAACTAAAATCCACATGGACTAGGGACATTGGCGTGTCTCTCTTCACATGAGCATGTGGCCCTGTTTGTGTCAAAACTTTCTAAGTGTTCAAAAGTTTCGGTTTGGTCTCAAATCATTCCGTGTACAAGTTTAGGGTCTCATAGACCTATAATAAGGGCATTAAGGTCTCGAATGGAAAGTTTTATTTTGAAATAAAATTTTAAGGATCGATGTTTTATGTTTGAGGAAGTTAAGTACGATAATGTCTCGTACCCGGTTTAGGTGTCGAATACGGGTAAAAGGTGTTACACCTCCGGTTAGAGAGATTGAATTTGGAATTGAGTTAGCCCCTGCTACTGCCCCATTTCAATTGCTCTATACAGGATTGCTCCAACTGAGTTGAAAGAATTGAAGGCACAGTTGCAAGAGTTGACGGATAAAGGTTTCGCAAGACCAAGTTATTCTCCGTCGGGTGCTCCCGTATTATTTGTGAACAAGAAAGATGGTTCTATGAGGTTATGTATAGTTTATCAGTAGCTTAACAAGGTAACCATAAAGAACAAGTACCCATTGCCAAGGATCGATGATTTGTTTGACCAATTGAAGGGAGCCACTGTATTTTCCATGATAGACTTTAGGTCCGATTATTACTAGTTGAGAGTCAAAGACTCAGACGTGCAAAAACCGCGTTTCGGACAAGTTATGGTCACATGAATTTTTATTAATGCCTTTTCGTTTAACAAACACCCTTGCCGTGTTTATGGATTTAATGAATCGCATCTTTCGGCCATATTTGGATAAATTTGTTGTAGTCTTCATTGATGATATATTGATTTACTCTCGTGGTGAAAATGAGCATGTTGAGCATTTGAGGACAGTCTTACAAATTTTGCGAGATAATAAATTATATGCCAAGTTTAGTAAAAGTGAATTTTAGCTCAAAGAAGTTGGATTTTGGGCACATTGTTTTGGGTGATGGCATTAGAGTTGACCCTAGTAAGATTTTTGCAATTGTAGACTGGAAACTGCTGTAACACCCCTTACCCGTGTCTGACGCCGGGATAGGATTCGAGGCATTACCAGACTTAACATGCTTGAACATACATTATCGGGCTATAAAATTTCATTTCAAACTTAAAAATTTTCATTCATGTTCACAACACCCTTATTATGGGCCTATGAGGCCCTATACATATATACAAAAGGGTTCAAGAATAAATCTGAAACTTCTACGCACTTAGAAAATTTTTGCCTAAACAGGGGCCACACGCTCGTGTGAAATGGAACACACCCATGCGGGCAGGCCGTGTGGTCACACACACCCATGTTCCTAGCCCGTGTAGGATTTATTTTTCATTTCGAACCTACAGGGGTTTTCACGCGGCCAGACACACACCCGTGTCTATAGCCCATGTCCCTCACATGGCCTAGACACGCCGTGTGTGAAAACCATATCATTCTATTTATGACATTAGCAAACTCTTAAGGTACACGGCCTAGGCACACGCCCGTGTGCTGGCCTGTGTGGCGAATCAAATTCTTGCAAATTTGATACATGGGACACGACCAATCAACACTGCCATAGGGGTTGATCGTGTGTCACACACAGCCTAGACACACGCAGTGTGTCTACCGGTGTGGACAATTAGAAGGCTATTTTCCAAGCCAATTGCCACCCTGAAACATAAACAAACATATGCAAACACAAGCAATACATGACATGGCAATAATACACTATAAAGAACCCCTAATCATCATTTATACACTTCACATTTTACTTCATCATTTGCATGAACTTTTACTTCATAAAACTTATCATCATTAAAATATGAAACTTGACAAATATTGGCCAATTCCCAATGACCATATACAAAATGAGTGTATAACATTTGTAGCCAACACTTTGTCTTTCAAATATAACATAATACAAAATGAACCTATACATGCCATACTCAAAATAAATCAACTTTACTATACCAAAAGAATGATTGATAGTGTGATCCAAGCTCGACATTCTACGATTCTCGAGCTAGCTTGGCGATACTACAAGGAAAAGGGAAAAGAAATGGGTAAGCATATACCTTAGTAAGTTTGCATGAATTAATATAGAAACATAAGTATTAATGGTAAAAATCCAATCATCTTATAGAACAATAACAACAAAAGTTATTAAGTGCTTGGGCATACTTACTCATACTTACTCTTACTCATCACGTATCACAATATAGTTTCATAACATGTATTTTACTCATGGTACCTGTATCACTTCATCATATAATTTAGCACTTATTCTAATTTGAACATAAACTTAAATCATTATCATCCTTAACATAAATGGAATTCTTGATCATCCTTGTATAACATAGCTCTTTATTATCTTTACATGCTTAGCTCTTTCGCCCGTTGAACTACTCAAAATATTGGAGGATACTCAATCTCATCATACATGTATAATGCTGCAAATTCCATATCCCCAATATGGTCTTACATGGGATCTCCTCTCAATGCCGATGCCATATCCCAAATATGGTTTTACACGAGATCTCTTAGCTCGATGTCGATGCCATGTCCCAGACATGTTCTTATACAAGATCGTACATAGATGGCGATGCCATGTCCCAAACATGGTCTTACACGAGATCTTCTTTTGGTGCCGAAGCCATGTTCTAGACATGGTCTTATACGGGACCTTCCTTATTCGATGTCGATGCCATGTCCCAAACATGGTCTTATACGAGATCTACATTCGGTGCTGATGCCATGTCCCAGACATGGTCTTATACTGGACCTACATTCAGTGCTGATGCCATGTCCCAGACATGGTCTTATACGAGATCGTCCTTATCTCATGTTATGACATGGGTATCCTCGTATTTCCTAATCTTCAACTGGGACTTCACTTAGCATATTTTCATCATTTTCTCATCAAGAAATCATTAATAAATTTCATAGAAATGATTTGCATTCCTCAAAATAATAAGAAATTTAAACATAATAACACATGTAACCTTAATTTCACAAAAACTTACTTCGGCACTCAAAATGTGTGTGGATGTTCGATTTAGTCCAACACTTTGTCCTTGCCTTGGTTTCAGTTCGGGCTTCATGTTTCTTGATCTATAATAGCAATTTCACTTGTTTAATACACATAGTGACTATATTGACTCATAATTCATGCTTTGGTAAAATTGTGATTTTGCCCCTTAACTTTACATAATTACACTTTTGCCCATAGGCTCGTAAAATTTTTCTTTCATTCAACTTTCTTGTATTTCAAGCCTAGCCAAATCATTTTCTTAACTACAAAAACCTTTAATATCCACTATTCCACTCATGTATGACCATCTTTATAACTTTTACAATTTGGTCCTTTTTATGCATTTTTCATGAAAATCACTTAGAAAAAGATGTGTATCACACATCAAACTTTCATATTCTTCCATAAAACATCAAAATACATGCATGTCATACATAGGAAAATTTTTGAATATGAACCCTAGCTCAAAATATAGCTAGAAATAGCTAAATCAAGTTACGAGGATCTAAAAAACGAAGAACATTAAAAATGGGGCTAGGGTGCACTTACTATCAAGCTTGGAAGTTGAAGAAACCCTAGCTATGGAGAACTTGAAATTTTCGGCCCTAGCTTGAAGAAGATGAGCAAATTTTTGCTTCATTTTTCCCTTTTTAATCTTTTATTAACCAAATTACTAAAATGCCATTAAGTCCCTTTCTTGAGATTTTTCCTTCCCATGACCATTTTTGTCCATCTTGACATTTAATGGTCTAACTGTTAAATAAGGACTTGTAATAATTTTTATGATGCTATTTCATACTTAAATATTCTAAAATCTCATATTTTCTAATCTTTGCAATCTAGTCCTAATGGACAAATTGATCACTAATAAATAAAATTTCCTCATGAAATTTTCACAAAATCATGCAAACACATGATAAGCCTCATAAAAATCATAAAACATATATTTCTACTTTGAATTTGTGGTCTTGTACCACTATTCTGACTAGGCCTTAAATCGAGCTGTTATAATTCTCCTCCTTAGGGATTTTCGTCCCCACAAATCTTACCAGCAAAAAGGTTTGGGTACTGGTTCCTCATAGCCTCCTTGGGCTCCCATGTAACGCCCCAAACTCGGCCCAAAAGTTAGGCCCAAATCTGGCATACCACATTAAAGTGTTTTTTGAAAACCATGTTTTCATTAAAAACCCTTCTTAATTAAAAGCTTGAGTAAAATCCCAGTTACGTCAGTTTATTATTTTTTTTCTAGGTTTGTCAAAAAGTTATTACCTTCAAAATATTATTGTTCAGGAATCTTAAATTAAAGAAAATTACTTACGAAAACGTGATGTTTAAAGATTAAGTCGAGAAAGCATAGTGTTTTGAAAACAGTTATCATTTTTGAAAACTACAATCTACTCTTAACAGATAGAAAACGTAATAAAATAAAAATCCCAAATTAAAAACTAGAAATTAAAAGAGGCCTTATTACAACCCAATAAGAAAGCGGTTTAAGTAAGGTAAAATAGAATGCTAAAATTTAAAGATGTTCGTAGTGTGGTCACCTCTGAGTCTTCCACTACATCGAGCCGCTTACTGAGGATTACCTACAAAATTAAAAAAGGGGTGAGTTTATGAAAACTCAGTGTGTACAACCCTCATCAATCATAAAGCATGCATCACATCAATCTGGACCTAAGCCCATTACAGTAATCAATGTGGGCCTAAGCCCAACACAGTGATGGCATTTGGGTCTTAGCCCATATCAAATGTCACATATCACATATATTTGGGCCTGAGCCCATCTAAATATCAGAATCAGCATATGCAATGCATGAATACCCAAACCAACCCTACACTCCATCTTCTGTCCAACCCTGCACTCCTGTGGGGATTTAATCGACCTACCCATCCCTACACCCCTTATATAGCACCAGTTGCGGCACTAACCAATATTGCAGCAGAGCTGCCAATCACATAATCGGCTTAAAGCCATTGGTGGATCCATAGTCGTCAAGCGACCATGCGACCCTAACAAATCATATACTTCCTCCAAATCAAAGATCTCATGCCCCATGCAGCATAATATCACATGAATGCAAACATACTATAAATGGCATACAATAACAATCATATAACAAGTAGGGGCATTTTAGTCATTTTTCCTTTCAGGGGCATAACGATCGTTTTACCCTATGGGGGTATTATCGTCAATTTACCCTACAGGGGTATTTCGGTCATTTTACCCTACAAGGGTATTTTGGTCATTTTACCCAATAGGGGTATAACAACCCAGTTTAGACCCTAGTCGAAACATTGGTTTTAAGACCACAAATTTGAGGTTGGAATGATAATTTAATATTATTTTCTGTGTGAATAGTATGTGACATAGTCTGTGTGAAAATTCTGTGTGATAATTTTATCGATTGTGTGTTGAATTAAGAAAAAGGACTTAATCGCATAAAATGCTAAAGCTGTTTGCTGATTGTTAAAGTGTTAATTTCGCATGGATTATTAAAGAGAGAGTCCTTAAGTGGATATTATACTAATGTTTATGCTAATGGACATTTATGTCCATATTTTACATGATTTATAAATGGTTTTATAAAGGTTAAAGTTGTAAAATGGTTAATAAGTATAATTAATTAAAAGACAAAGTAAAAACATGTATTTGTTCATCTTTTTCTACCAAAACTGAGAAAAGAAAGAAGGTTTTGAAGCTCTTTTATATTCGGCACTCATTCATCTTGATTCAAGGTTAGTTTTTAATCGGATTTTGATAATTTCTATGTTTTTGTGATCGTTACTTCGTGTTCTTTCAAACCCATGCTTTGATTTTAGAAATTGGTGGTGATTTTGAGTTATTCCATTGATGAATGCTTGAGCCTTGTGATAGATGATGATGAAATATGAAAGATATGTGAAGGATTAACATGTGTTGTCTTTGGATTTTTGATGAAATTGAGTAATTTGGACTAAATTGTGAAAATATTATTTTGAGGAACTAAAATGTGAAATAAATGAAACGTGTAGACTTGTATGAACATAAAGAGAATTCGGCTAAGCATATGTGTTTTGAAATTTTGTGTATTTGATGATTTTGTGAAATAGAGACTAAAGTGTCGAAATGTGAAAATGTGAGGGCTATTTTGTAAAATGCCCTAAATGTGTGTATGTGGACTAAGTTGAATGAATTGTGGATTGAATTTGAATGTGTATAAACCAAGAGAGGGGAGGTTTGAATCGAGATCGAGGCAAAGATAAAGTGCTCGATTAATCGACTGTTTAGATAGTTCGACATTCGAGGTAAGTTTAGACATAATACATGTATTTAGTTATGTTTAATGCTATGAAATGAATGGTATGATATCATTGAAATGTGAATGCTATGTGATAGATTGAGTTAAATGGCACGAAGTGTGCATATTCAAAAATGTGACCGAGATAGATAGCACTGTGTGTGCGGAATAATATAAGTTTCACTTTGTGGTTGGTACTGTGTGTGCGATACCAATTCAAGATCGGTTTGATATCGATACACTAAGTGTGCGATGCTAATTAAGCTTCGACTATTATTTAGGCACTAAGTGTGTGAATAAACTAAAGAAGGGATGAATGAAGATCGAAATGAATCATGAGTATTGAGTAGCATAAGTATTTGACAACTAAGTGTTGACTAAGGTACATTCGGAACCTATGTGGTTGATGAAACTATGAATGAGTTTATGGAAGGTTAATTGAAAATACTAGCTTTGGATGATATGAAATAATAGGTTGTGAAATAATCTATGTGATGATATGTTTTGATTTAATGTATTTTGTTTCGAACTTACTAAGCTTTTGAAAGCTTACTGTGTGATTATTTCTCTATTTTACAGTGTCAGCATCTCAATCACACTATCGGTAATCTAATTTGGGTACTTTTGGAAATATGGATATATAGTTGAAATATGGCATGTATAGGCTAGTTATTTTGAGGCTTATTTGATATGTGTAAATAGACATGTGATGTGGCTAGATATATGATGGCTTTAAGCATGAATGGCTTTGATATATGTGCATATTTTGTTATGCTTGTGGGTAAAGACAATAATTTATGAATAATAAACTTTGTGATGGTATGATGCTAGTATGATTTAGTAAATTTAGGAATGAATCATGTTTAGTATTGAATGTGTGCAAGTTGTGTATGTTAGTTTCTAAGATGACATGTTTGGAAATGGGATTGTATGAGATGTTATGTTTATCATTTGATATGAAATTAGTTGCTAAATTGTCTGTGGGATGATGCCTAGATGTGCTTGTAGAATTGACCTTTGTATGGGAGACAAATTGGCCTTACAAATGGCTGATTTTGTCACACAGTTATGGCACACGGGCATGCCTAGTGACCGTGGGATAAAGTTAGTAGCTAGCTTATGAACACACGGTCATGGTACACGGGCGTGCCTAGCAGCTGTGTGAAGAAGCAGTATATGGCCTAAGAGTACACAGCCTTAGCACACAGGGGTGCTTAGTGGCCGTGGAGCCAAGTCAGGATTGACCACGGCCAAGGTGCACGGGCGTGCTTGGTGGCTGTAGGGTAAAGTCAAGTTTGACCACGGGAGGACACATAGGTGTGTCTAGCAGCCGTGGGAGGCACACGGCCTACCTGCAAGGGCATGTAACCCCTGAATCTTTGAAAAGTTTTAATCATCCAAGAAATTTTATATGTGTTCCAGTTTAGTCTAGACTCCTTTCTAACACGTGTTTAAGATCTCGAAGACCTCAATAAGGGACTATATTCATTTAATTGTATATGTTTGATTGATGTTTGACTTAGTGTCGTGAAATGGTAAAGAAACATTCTGATTGATTGATAATGCCCTTTTAACCATATTCTGATAACGGTTTTGAGTTAGGGGTGTTACATTTTATTGGTATCTGAGCTATGGTTTAGACGATTCTTGGAGTAACGTAGTGCGTATGAGTCTAGCTATACATGCCATATATGAAAATTATGATAGTGTGATGAATTCTGACAGTTGAAAATGTGTTTTCGTATAGTAATAGATCTCGATCGAGCAGTTGCTGATGACGATAGAAAGTAATGCGCCTGCTCCCGTTGAAGGACAACGCTGGCCACATCTAGTCTGAATGATAGTGGTGAGGGAGGAGAGGCTAAGCAAGCCTTCTTTCGAATGATTAGTGAGTGGTTTACGGAGATCACTCGAACGAATCCGGTTGCTCCACAACCTCTACCCCCACAAATTCCTATTGTGCCACTAGTTGTATATTCGATCAAATTAAAAAAACCTCATGTGGACAATATTCAAAAGTACGGGTTGAAGAGTTTAGGGCCACATCTGATGGCGATGCTGAGCTAGCCGATTTTTGGCTTGAGAATACAATTTGAATATTCGAGGAGATGTCATTGACACCTGATGAATGTATAAAATGTGATGTTTTGTTGTTGAGGGATATTGCGTATAACTGGTGGAAAACATTGATATCTGTTGAAACACCCCAAACCCGGCCCACAAGCCCTGACCGGATGAAACACCCCACACCCGGCCCACGAGTTTTGACCGGATTTGGTATGTTCCCTGGTGTAAACCGTTTTTTGTTACTTAGGAAAAACTTGTGTGTTTAGAAAGAAAGATTGTTTTGGGTTGGGCTTGAGTTGAAAATATGTTTAATTCATTATTAAAATCCTTTACTTTAGGTGACAAAACGTTTGGGCTTTGTATGAAAATAGATTTACTTAATCTTTAATTGATAAAAATTGTAAGCTTAACAATTAAAATAGAATAAAATATTCCTACTAAGGCCTTATTACATCAAATAATTCCCAAAATTTAAATTCAAAATACTTAAAATAAAATAAAAGTCCAAGTCAGAATTTCTTGTTGTGCATGGCCATCCCTAAGATTCTCGCCGAACCGGTCCATTCTTGTTCGTCACACGAAAATAGTCCCACAATGAGGTGAGTCAAATAGACACAATGTGTAACCAAAACTAAGAATTAACATTTCAGGCATACATTATCATATCACATACATGTTCATATAACAGGTAAAAATAATGATGCAACCCAAACCCAAACCTATTTGCCATCCGCTACACTCCACCTGTACCATCCTGCACACCGTGGGGACTACTAAGTCAACCCTCCATCCGCTATACACCATCGAAGGCAGTCGCTGCAGTTGACATGCTCATCGCCCATATAAATTTCGTGGCATAGCCACTAGATAATTGTGTCATGAGACACCACATTCAGATAATGTAACCGAAGTTACCACATTCAGATAATGTGACCAAAGTCACCACATTCAGATAATGTGACCGAAGTCACCACATTCAGATAGTGAGACCGAAGTCATCACATTCACTTCCCCTTTCTCAAATAAGCCGAATACCCCATATTATTCATATCATGCATATCATACTTAAATTCACATTCATGTCACTTTTCACATGTTAAGTATAACATATTTTGTAATCCTAGTAGAAGTAGGAAAACGTACCTGAGTACTTTGTACCATAACATGGTACTTTAGCCACATTCTTACACTTTCATATTAACACATATATCAAGTTTAAGCCATAAATCTATTAAGATTAGTGTGGGGTACACACGGTACATTAGCCATGTTCTTACACTTTCATATTAACACATTTAATTTAAAACATAGCCATGAACGTATTAAAACTTAGGGTAGGGTACACACCTGATTCGCTTAACGATTTCACTTGAAATCCCGAATTTTGATCTTAGATATTTAACACCCTACATTTGGCCCATATTAAATATTTAGCAAAGGCCTATTCGGCCATAAAACCAAATCCTAGTAGGATTTGTGTACTTACCTTAATGCCGATTGAATAAAAAATCAAATCCCGGAAACTTGTATTCTTCCCCCTTTGAAATCGGCTACTCACTAGATCCCTTGAATCGGTTAGTTTTCATATTAAAACACATAATAATAGATCTACTACAAAAATAGGGTCTTGGCGAATATTCATAGTCACTTACGTTAAGGATCTTAAATCCCAAATTCACCGAATAACTAGGGAACACGTGGCCTATGGTGTGCCTTCGAAAAGAACTTCTCCTTCCATGATTCGCCAAGATTAATAATCAAATTAGTCCCTAAATTTTGATAAGTCTAAAATATAAAAGAATGGAAACTAAACATGGATCTTACCCTTATTTGAAGGAATCGATTGCACCTTCACTTCAACCTTCAGAGATTCGACTATGGGTAAATGATGCTCTTACAACTTTCGCTTTTGGAGGAATTAGAAAGAAAAGAGAAGGAAGAATAAAACTATAGGAATTTACAGAGAGAGGAGAATCGCTAAGAAATTTGGCAAAGGAAGAGTGAATGAATGAATGAATGGCCTTCTTTCCTTTTATAGCCAAAATTACTAGGCTAGAGTCCCTACTTGGCCACCACTCTTCCTATGTGATAATTATCACTTTATCAAAAGAATTAATCCAACAATTATCTCCTAATTAGCCGAAATTCTAAAGGAAATAAAACTCCTCTTTAAGAGCCCACATGCCGTCCACCTCTCTGCTCTTTGTAGCAAAATAAAACTTCTTTTATTTGCTTCCTAAGTGACTCGATCCACGCCCAAACACACTTGCATGTGGCGCCATTTTCAGAGGCCTTAAGTGGCATCTTCATGCCACTTTTCCAAGCTTGTTTGTGTGTCAAATTTCACATACTTTTTCTCTTAAGGACACCTTGCCTTAATTTCCTCTTTTAAACTTTAAAACTTGACATTTCTAAGTCATTTCTAAGTTTCCAAAATTTTCGTTTGGCTCTTTAAACTTGACATTTCCTTACATTTCCTAGTTTCGAAATGTTCACTTTTCTCTTTGAATCATTTCTAAATCATTTTCCTAGTTTCCATAAATGTTCACTTTTCCTCTTTTGAATCATTTCTTAAATCATTTTCCTAGTTTCCATAAATGTTCACTTTCCTCTTTTAACTTAGCATTTCCAAAATGTTCACTTTCCTCTTAACATTTCCAAGTTTCCAAAATGTTCACTTTCCTCTTTTTGAAACTTAACATTTCTAAATCATTTCTTACATTTCCAAGACATTTCCCTACATTTCCTTACATTTCCCTACATTTCCTTACATTTCCATACATTTCCATACATTTCCTTATATTTCCATACATTTCCAATCATTTCCATACATTTCCTTACATTTCCAAGGTTCTAAAAATGCACACCACATATCACAGTAAACATGCTATTTCATAAAATTAATCAAAAATGCACACAATGGGATTCGAACCTCTTCCCTCAAAGTACTTCACTTGATGCCATAACCCTTGCACCTTAGGTGGCGTCCCTTGCCACTTTTCCACATCACTTCTTGTTTTTTTAACTTAAAAACCAATAATTGTCCAAAGCTTTCTCTTCCATCCTAGGATTTTAAAAACCCTTAATTCACTTCCAAACACTGCCAAAACCTACTACTCATGAATTATGCACAAACGCATAACCCCTAATCTAGGATGTTACACCGGATTTGGCATGCTTCTAAAGAAAATTCATTCGAAACTTGTTTGAAAACTTTGCTAAAACTTGTGTATTATTTTTGAAAAGTCTTGATTTGGGTTGGGTTCGAAAATTAAATACCTTGTTGATTTGATGTCAAAACATTTGATAAATATACTTAATAAAATTTAACTTTTAAACTTTAAATTCGATAATAATTGAATCATACTAAGTAACTTAAAAGCATGCATAAACGATTCAATACTTAGTGGCCTTATTACATCAACATAAAAACCCGAATAATTCAAAACTTAAACATAAATAAAAATAAATCAATCCTTGAGCTTTGCATGGCCACCCTTGAGCTCCTGCCGACCCGGTCCATTCTCGATCATCACGAAAAATAGTCCCACAAGGGTGAGTCAAGCAGACTCAATGTGTACAACCAAGACCAAACTCAAAAAATTTAGGCATATCAAATCATACATAATCATATAGCATTAAATAAAATGATGCAATCCCGAACCCAAGCCTAGTTATCCATCCGCTACACGTCACCCGTACCAACCATCACACCGTGGGGACTACTAAGTCAACCCTCCATCCGCTACACACCATCGAAGGCAGTCGCTGCAGTCGACGTGCTCATCGCCCTTATAAAATTCATGGCATAGCCACCAGATACATACTTTGTGTCATGAGACACCATATTCAGATATCGTGGTCTTAGGTCACCACATTTAGATATCGTGGTCTTAGGTCACCACATTCAGATATCGTGGTCTTAGGTCACCACATTCACTTCCCCTTGTTCATAATATCCCATGTGCCCATGTCATACAAAATTATGCAACATAATGCCTTAGGCCCGATTTCACATTCTTATCATATTCATATTCATGGTATAACAAGTCTTATCATACTCATAGTAGGAGTAGGAAAACGTACCTTAGTACTATGTACCATAACATGGTACTTAGCCATATTTTTCCACATTCGTATAACATACATACATATTAAACAGTGCCTTAAACTTATTAAGAAATAGTGTGGGGTACACACCTGATATACTTATCAAATTTACTGAAATCCCGAAAACTCGTTCTATCGCTTTAGATCTTTAATTCCTATATTCGGCCAACCCTAACATGTTAGTTAAAAGCCATTTGGCTATAAATCCCAATCCTATTAGGATTGTTGTAATCAAATTCTTACCTTGGTGCCGATTGGATTAAAAATTAAATCCAGAAACTTTGTGATGCTTCTTTATTACAATCGGCTATACCCTTAATCATTAAACTAGTTAGTTTTGACTTTTTAAACAAATAAGAATTAGATCTAAATACCATAATAGGGCCTTGGCCAAATGTCAGATTCACTTACCTTTATGAATCTAAATTCCCGGAAACCTCAGCTTACTTCTGTCGCCTTCCTCCTAAAAACCAAAATCACCTAATTTTTACCTACATTCGGCAATCCTCCACTTATTCAACAAACTGAAATTCTCAATTATCTTAGCCCATATGGCATTCGGTCAAAAAGAAAAGAATAGAAAAGGGCCATTCGGCCACCTACCATTAATTACTCACCTTCGGCTTTTCCAAAATCGGCACTTCTGGCTTATTATAAAGCAGGACTCGGCTTCTAGGGCTAAAGAAGAGAAATTGATAGGCATAGACAATTGATTCGGGTTAGATCTTGATGAGAAGAGGGGAAGAAATTGTGAGGAAAAGAAATCCTGAAACTTACCGAAACACTAAAGAACATGCGACCTATGGTGCACCTTCGGGAAACTAAAACACCCTTGTAGATTCGGCTTTGAGGCTTAGAGAGATTCAGCTATAGGCTTGAAACTTATCTTCAGTTTTTGATTGGTTTTGCAAAGAAAAAAGAATTGATGATGGGAAGCACAGGGTATTTCAGTTTTACAAGGAAAGAAAAGGAAGATATAGAACTTAGAGAAATCCGGCAAGACTAGGGGATTTTGTTTTCGGCTTTGTGGAGAATTGAAAAGAAAAAAGAAGAATAATGGCAGAGAGAATTCAGCAGAGATTTAAAAAAGAGAAGAAAGAATGTTGAATGGCCTTAGTTTTCCTCCTTTTGCCGAAATTACTAAGCCTAGAGAGTCCCCTTTCTTGGCTACCACTCTCATATCTTTATTTTCCTAGCCTAGCCAAAATTCTAAAAGAATTTGACTTCAACTTAAACTCCTATCTTAGTCTCCCTATGCCGTCCATCTCCTTACCTTATGAGTGCCAAATTTTAACCCATTATTTTGGGCTTCATGTGGCCATACTAGGCCCAAGTTATCCTAGCATATGGCGTCATTTCCAGAGCCCTAAGTGGCATCTCCGGGCCATTTTTCCAAGCCCGATTTTGTCACATTTCCTTACATTTCCAAGCTTCCTCTTATGACATAATATTTTCTAAAGCATTTCCTTACATTTCCTTACATTTCCTTACATTTCCAAGCTTCCTCTTAAGACTTGATATTTTCTAAAGCATTTCCTTACATTTCCTTACATTTCCAAGCTTCCTCTTAAGACTTAATATTTTCTAAAGCATTTCCTTACATTTTCTTACATTTCCTTACATTTCCAAGCTTCCTCTTAAGACTTAATATTTTCTAAAGCATTTCCTTACATTTCCTTACATTTCTAAGCTTTCTCTTAAGACTTAATATTTTCTAAAGCATTTCCTTACATTTCCTTACATTTTCAAGCTTCCTCTTAAGACTTAATATTTTCTAAAGCATTTCCTTACATTTCCAAGGTTCTAAAATGCACACAACACATTCACAACACATAAGGCATACTATTTCATGTAATTTTAGCCATAGTGCATAAGCCCTATTCGGGATATTACATCTGTGGTTTCGAGAGAGAGAATCACTTGGGATTTCTTTCAAGTTGAATTTAGAAAGAAGTATATCATTCAATGCTTTATTGATCAGAAATGTAAAGAGTTTTAGAGCTGAAACAAGGTCATTTATCCGTTAATGAGTATGAGCGGGAATTCGTAAGATTGAGTCAATACGCGAGAGAATGTGTTTCGACCGAAGCTACTATGTGCAAACGCTTTATAGAAGGGTTGAATGAGGACATTAAGTTGTTGGTTGGGATACTCGATATAAACAAATTTGTTGTGCTAGTTAAAAGATCATGCAAAGCCGAGGAGCTCAGTAAAGAAAAGAAGAAAACTAATTATGAAGCTCGTGATGAAAGAAGAAGATCTACAAGTAAGTTTTCTCAACCTTCTACAAAGAGATTTAGAGATGCAAACAATCATTCAAATGCTTCGTTCGGATATTCAAGTAGAGATCGTTTAAGATAAAGTGTTGGTCCACGAACTCTAACTCTGATTAAATCAAGTGTTGGTAGTGTTAAAAATATCAAGCCTTAGTGTAGACAATGTGGGAGACAACATGTGGGAGAGTGTTGGGGTAAGTACAACAATAGAGTTTGTTATAACTGTGGATCTCGAGATCATTTTATTTGAGAATGCCCAAAGATTGTCGAGGAAGAAAATATTCAGAATGAAAGACCAAGTAATGTGACGACTAGAGGTAGACCACCCAGAAACACCAGAAATGTGAGCGAAAGTTAGAAAGGGACAATCGATACAGCTGTGAGATCGGAGGCGAGAGCTCCTACTAGAGCCTATGCTATTCGAGCGCGAGAAGAAACATCATCTTCAGACGTCACTACTAGTACTTTTACTTTATTTGATACTGATGTGGTTGCATTAATAGATCCAAGATCAACTCATTCTTATGTGTGTGTTAATCTAGTATCGAGTAAGACTTTATCTGTTGAGTCTACTAAATTTTTGGTTAGAGTGTCGAACCCTTTAGGCAAGTGTGTTTTGGTGAATAAGGTGTGCAAGAATTGTCCACTCATGTTTCAGAATGCTTGTTTTTCAGCCCATTTGATGTTGTTACCATTCGATGAGTTTGACATAATCATGGGTATGGATTGGCTTACTCTGGATAATGCTATTTTTAATTGTAAAATAAAGAGTATTGAGTTGAAAAGTCAGAATGGTGAGATAGTTTGAATTGAATCCAGTGATATGAAAGGATTACCCGCTACTGCATCTGTGATGAAAGTTATAAACTATGTGAGAAAGGGTTGTGAGGCTTATTTGGCATATGTGATTGATACAAAAGTGTCGAAAAGAAAGTTGAATATGTGCTTGTTGTATGTGAGTTTCTAGATGTGCTCCCTGAAGAGTTATCGAGATTACCTTCAATTCGAAAATTCAAATTTGGTATTGAATTAGTGTCGGGGACCACCCCATTTCGATAGCTCCGTATAGAATGGAACCAATCGAATTGAAAGAATTGAAATCTTAGTTGCAATAGTTGACTAACAGAGGATTTGCACGACCAAGTTTCTCACCTGGAGAGCTCTTGTGTTATTTGTGAAAAAGAAAGATGGAACTATGAGGATGCATATTGATTATCGACAGCAAAGTGACGATAAAGAACAAATATCTGTTGCCTCGTATTAATGATTTGTTAGATCAGTTGAGGGGAGCTACAGTGTTTTCAAAGATAGACTTGAGATCAGGCTACTATCAGTTAAGAGTTAAAGAATCCGATGTGCTGAAAACTGCTTTCAAAATGAGGTACGGACATTACAAATTCTTAGAGATGCCTTTCGGACTAACAAATGCTCTTGCGGTGTTTATGGATTTGATGAATCGATATTCAGATCGTATTTGGATCATTTTGTAGTCGTGTTCATCGATGATATTTTGATCTATTCGTGTGATGAGACGCAACATGTCGAGCATTTAAGAACTGTACTACAAACTCTACGTAAGAAGCAATTGTATGCCAAGTTTAGCAAATGCGAATTTTGGTTACGTGAGGTTGGTTTTCTCGGGCATATTGTATCAGCTGCGGGTATAAGAGTTTATCCGAGTAAAATGTCTACTATTTTGGAATGGAAGCCTCCGATAAATGTGTCTTAAGTTCGTAGTTTTCTGGGACTAGCGGGATATTATAAACGGTTTGTGAAAGGTTTCTCGATGATTACGACTCCATTGACAAAGTTGTTATAGAAAGATGTTAAATTTGAGTGGTCAGAAAAGTGCCAGCAGAGTTTTGAGCAGTTGAAAGTGTAGTTGACAGAGGCACCAATGTTAGTTCAACCTGAACCGGGCAAAGAATTTATAGTTTATAGTGATGCATCATTGAATGGTTTGGGCTATGTGCTGATGCAAGAAGGTAAAGTCATCGCTTATGCTTCGAGGCAGTTAAAGTCGTATGAAAAAATTACCCAACGCATGATCTTGAATTGGCTGCGATTGTGTTTGTATTGAAGATTTGGTGTCACTATCTGTTTGGGGAGAAATGTCACATTTATACTGATCATAAGAGTTTAAAGTACTTGATGACTTAGAAAGAATTGAATTTGAGACAGAGGAGATGGTTAGAACTATTGAAAGACTACGAAATTGTGATAGATTACCACCTAGGTAAAACTAATGTTGTAGCTGATGCGTTGAGTCAAAAATCGCTATGTGCTTTGTGATCTATGAGTACTCAGATAAATCTGTGTTGTGATAGTGCGATTGTAGATGAATTGAAAGTAAAGCTGATGTTTGTATATCAGATTTGCAATGCTCAGAAAAATGATTTTGAAATGATGGCTAAACGAACTCAATGTGAATCGAATGCTGAACCAGAATTTCGAGTAGATAGTGATGATTGTTTGAGATTTAGAGATCAGATTTGTGTTCTAAGAAATTTAGAGTTGATTTTGATAATTTTGACTGAAGCTCATAATAGTCATTTGGCTATACATCCGGGGAGTACGAAGATGAATAATGATCTGAAATAGTTCTATTGGTGGCATGGTATGAAAAGAGACATTTCTAACTTTGTGTCGAAGTGTTTAGTTTGTCAGCAAGTCAAGGCTGAACATCAAGTTCCTTCTGGTTTGATACAACCGATTATGATTCCTGAGTGGAAATGGGAGAGAATTATGTGGACTTTGTGTCAGGTTTGCCCTTATCTCCGAGCAAGAAAGATGCGATCTAGGTGATAGTTGATAGATTGACGAAATCAACTCATTTCATTCCAGTGAGAATAGATTATTCACTCGATAGATTGCTTGAATTATATATTGCTAAGATTGTGAGATTGCACGGAGTACCGCTATCTATAGTATCTGACAGAGATCCGAGGTTTACCTCTCGATTTTGGAGAAAATTACAGGATGTGTTAGGCACAAAATTGTATTTCAGTACTGCTTTTCATCTGCAAATGAATAGTCAATCCGAGCGAATCATTCAGATTCTTGAAGACATACTGAGGTGTTGCATACTTGAGTTTGAGAATACGTGGGAAAAACATTTGTTGTTAATTGAATTCGCGTACAATAATAGTTTTCAAGCTAGTATCAAAATGGCACCATATGAAGCTCTTTACGGTCGAAAGTGTCGAACTCCATTGTATTGGACTGAGCTGAGCGAGAATAAGATTCACGGGGTTGATCTTATAAAAGAGACTGAGTAGAAAGTGAAAGTCATTCATGATAGTTTGAAAGTGGCATCAGATCGTCAGAAGTCTTATGCAGATTTGAAATGAAAGGATATTGAATTCGAAATTGGTGATAAAGTGTTTTTGAAAGTGTCTTCGTGGAAGAAAATACTTTGATTTGGTAGGAAGGGCAAGCTGAGTCTGAGGTTCATTGGACCGTATGAGATCATTTAATGAGTTGGGCCGGTTACTTATAGATTAAGAATGCCATCTGAGTTAGAAAATATTCATAATGTGTTTCATGTATCGATGCTTCGACGATACCGATCTGATCCGTCTTATGTGATTGCTCCTACTGAGGTTGAGATTCAGTCATATTTGTCGTATAATGAAGAACCGATCTGAATTTTAGCACGAGAGATTAAAGAGTTGAGAAACAAAAGAATTTCCTTAGTGAAAGTATTATGGCACAAACACGGAGTTGAAAATGCTACGTGGGAGTCTGAGAACATTATGAGAGAACAATAACCACACCTATTCACTAGTAAGATTTTCAGGGATGAAAATCCCTAAGGGCTAGTCAGAATAGTGGTTTCGAGACCACAAATTCAAGGTTGGAATGATAAATTAATATTATTTTCTATGTGAATAGTCTATGTGAAAATTATGTGTGATAATTTCATCGATTGTGTGTTGAATTAAAAGAAATGACTTAATCGCATAAAATGATAAACATGTGTGTTGATTGTTAAAGTGTTAATTTGGCATGGATTATTAAAGAGAGTGTCCTTAAGTGGGTATTATACTATTGTTTATGCTAGTAGACATTTATGTCCATATTTTACATGATTTATAAATGGTTTTATAAAGGTTAAAGTTGTAAAATGGTTAATAAGTATAATTAATTAAAAGACAAAGTAAAAACATGCATTTGTTCATCTTTTTCCACCAAAACTAAGAAAAGAAAGAAGGGTTTGAAGCTCTTTTATATTCGAAACTCAGTCAACTTGATTCAAGGTTAGTTTTTATCGGATTTTGATAATTTCTACATTTTTGTGATCTTTGCTTCGTGTTCTTTCAAACCCATGTTTTGACTTTAGAAATTGATGGTGATTTTGAGTTATGCCATTGATGAATGCTTGAGCCTTGAGATAGATGATGATGAAATATGAAAGATAGGTGAAGGATTAACAGGTGTTGTCTTTGGATTTTTGATGAAATTGAGTAATTTGGACAAAATTTTGAAAATATTATTTTGAGGGACTAAAATGTGAAATAAATGAAACGTGTAGACTTGTATGAACATAAAGAGAATTCGGCTAAGCATATGTGTTTTGAAATTTTGTGTATTTGATGATTTTGTGAAATAGGGACTAAAGTGTCAAAATATGAAAATGTGAGGGCTATTTTGTAAAATGCCCTAAATGTGTATGTGGACTAAATTGAATGAATTGTGGATTTAATGGATTGAATTTGAATGTGTATCAACCAAGAGAGGAGAGGTTCGAATCGAGATAGAGGCAAAGATAAAGTGCTCGATTAATCGACCGTTTCGATAGTTCGACATCCAAGTAAGGTCAGACATAATACGTGTATTTAACTATGTTTAATGTTATGAAATAAATGGTATGATATTATTGAAATGTGAATGCTATGTGATAGATTGAGTTAAATGGCACTAAGTGTGCATATTTGAAAATGTGACCAAGATAAATAGCATTGTGTGTGTGGAATAATATAATTTTTGGCTTTGTGGTTGCCACTGTGTGTGCGATACCGATTCAAGATTGGTTTGATATGGATGCACTAAGTGTGCAATGCTAATTAAGCTTCGGCTAACTATTTAGGCACTAAGTGTGCGAATAAACTGAAGAAGGGACGAATGTAGATCGAAATGAATCATGAGTATTGATTAGCATAAGTATTTGACAACTAAGTGTTGACTAAGGTACGTTTGGAACCTATGTGGTTGATGAAACTATGAATGAGTTTATGGAAGGTTAATTGAAAATACTAGCTTTGGATGATATGAGATAAACATTGTGAAATAATTTATGTGATGATATGTTTTGATTTAATGTATTTTGTTACGAACTTACTAAGCTTTTGAAAGCTTACTGTTTGATTATTTCTCTATTTTATAGTGTTAGTAAAGCTAGCTCGGATCTAGGGATTGTCAGCATCTCAATCACACTATCGGCAATCTAATTTGGGTACTTTTGGAAAGATGTATATATAGTTGAAATATGGCATGTATAGGATAGTTATTTTAAGGCTTATTTGATATGTGAAAATGGCCATGTGATGTGGCTAGATATGTGATGGCTTTAAGCATGAATGGCTTTTATATATGATGCATATTTTGTTATACTTGTGGGTAAAGAGGATGATTTATGAATAATAAACTTTGTGATGGTATGATGCTAGTATGATTTAGTAAATTTGGGAATGAATCATATTTAGTATTGAATGTGTTCAAGTTGTGTATGATAGTTTCTAAGTTGACATGTTTGGAAATGGGATTGTATGAGATGTTATGTTGATCATTTGATATGAAATTAGTTGCTAAATTGTCTATGGGATGATGCCTAATTGTGCTTGTAGAATTAACCCTTGTATGGGAGACAAATTGGCCTTGCAAATGGCCTATTTTGTCACATAGTTATGGCACACGGGCGTGCCTAGTGACCATGGGATAAAGTGAGTAGCTAGCTTATGAGCACACGGTCATGGTACACAAGCGTGCCTAGTAGCTATGTGAAAAAGTTAGTATATGGCCTAAGAGTACACGGCCTTAGCACACGGGGGTGCTTGGTAGCCGTGGAGCCAAGCCAGGATTGACCATGGCCAAGGCGCACGGGCGTGCTTGGTGGCCGTGGGGTAAAGTCAGGTTCGACCACGAGGAGGACACATTGGTGTGTCTAGCAGCTGTGGGAGGTACACATCCTGCCTACACGGGCATGTAACACCTAAATCTTTGAAAAGTTTTAATTATCCGAGAAATTCTATATTTGTTTGGTTTAGTCCCGACTACTTTCTAACACGTGTTTAAGGTCTCGAAGACCTCAATAAAGGTCTATATTCTTGTAATTGTATATGTTTGATTGATGTTTGACTTAGTGTCATGGAATGGTAAAGAAATGTTCTAATTGATTGATAATGCCCTTTTAACCCTATTTCGACAACGGTTTCAGGTTAGGGGTGTTATAAGGGGTATTTCGGTCAATTTACCCTATAGGGTTTTTTTATCATTTTACCCTACAAGGGTATTTCGGTAATTTTAAAACCTTTCCAAAGGTCTACAGTCACCTCGAGCGACACAGATGACATATATGATCAAAGCGGTGTATTTGGGCCTAAAGCCTAATATTCGACCCAAGTAGGCCCATAGTCTTGTGTGGCCCATTCAGCCCAAAACTGCCTTTCGCCATGTGATTGTCATGGCCGGCTCATTGTTTCCTATCCACCCTTAAAATTTATTCATGTAAGGCCTACGGGCCCATTCCGATCCATTTGGCCCCAAAAATGGCCTAAGACCACGAGATGCTCAAGGTGACCTCTGTCGTTGCATCAACTTATCCACACGCGTGTTCATGCGCTCGTGTGATAGCCATAGGCGTACTTTTAGCCTTTCAGCTTCTCAACACTTCAAGATTTCAGCATTTGTCGATCTACTTGGAGTGGTGTGTGTACAAACCTTGTTGGAGAAACAAGCAGTAGCCCACGAGCATAGAACCTATGTCTAACACGATACACCATCAGTCCTTTAACAACAGGATTAAACAATCCCTTTCTATACCACTATCCAAGATAAGATTTATTACTTACCTTGATCGAACAATTGAGATTTGATAATTCCCCACTAACTATTAGCAAGAATTGGTCCCCTTGCTACAATTATAGTCAAAACTGAGAGTAGGCCTTCGATCGCTTTTGGAACATGCGCCCCTCTTTACTCCTCAAGAACACCTAGGTATCAACCAACGTCAGTATAAGGGAAAAGAGAGAGAGAGAGGATTTGGTAGAAAGGAAAAAGAATCATACTAGCAACAAAAATCTATTTAAGGAATCACCATAACTTACTCTTAATCTCGGCAAACAGAGGAGAAGAACTCGCAGCCTTATGATTGGAGAACAGAAATGAGAGTAAACTCGGTAATAGATGAAAGAGAGATAGCAGGGTACTCGGCTTTTACACACTTATGAACAAATGATAACAGAGTTAAACAAAAGGGAAATTCGGCTCAACAGAAATAAATGGGGAAAAATAAAAAAAGAAAAGATGAAGAAGAAGAGAAGAGATACAATTGGCCAAGGGAAAAAAATAGGCAGAAAAGGTACAAAAAGATGCCTAAATGACAACACAGAAATGACTAAGAAGAAAGTAGAGTGAAGTAGAGCAAAAAGAATGCATGAGAGGTCACCTTTAGTACAGTTTCGATAGCATCCAGAAAAAGAGAAAAGTAGCTTTGGTTTGGCAACTAAGCTGATCAAAAGAAAAGAAAAGAAAAGACTCAATAAAGCCGAAATATGCACCAAAATCTCCCTTTGGCCGAATTTCTTGAGTGCTGCACTCAAATTTCGGCTCTAACCTCCTCCAATTCAAATTCCTCATTCTCTCCTCCATTTTCTCCTCCAAATCTTTACCAACTTCTATCCCTATCCCATGAATTACTCCCCAAGACCAATTTCACAACCACCTTAGAAGAATCCCACTACAACACAACCATTAGGATCACAACTTCAAAATAAAACCTCCCTTGCTTATTCCCAGACATGAACCTCAAACCTCTTGCCAACTGTAACGCCACTATGACACTAGACCACCCACTCTCTTTGTGTCATTTTTTTAACACAATAATTGAAAAGGCCTGCATCCAAGCATCCAAGGTTTTATCCACTTAAAACCAATTTTTTGCTAAATCCCAGGTTTTAACCTAGGACTTCTCCAATACTTCTTAAGACCCTTAACCACCAAAGCATATATACTTTTATGTTATTAACATGCATAACTAAATTCCAACTCCTTCAGCATGCGAAGCCCATTTCTTCTAGGCCCAAAATTTAGGGCGTTACAACTTTACCCCCTTAAAGAAATTTTGTCCTCAAAATTTCTAACTATCTAATAGCCACACAACACAAGTTACACTACCACGCTTTTGCTGACACTTTGATCCTAATTACAAATTAGGTAAATAGTACACTATGGGTAAAGTACGTACCAGTATTCACATCTGGAGCGTCTCCGTCTTCTCTTTGACGTGCTGCATAAACCAAAGCTGGCCGCCTCGCCTCCGCATGACCAGCACCTCTACCTAGAGCTCCATGACCTAAATAGTTTCCACCCCTGGCCTATCCACGGCCTCTAGGCGGCTGCTGTCCACCCCTAGGTGGTTGTACATAACCCCTACCAAAAACTTGTCTCTGATTTAGTCTTCTGGACACTCTCTGAGACTGTGTTCCATGGAACAACAACTTAGACAAGCTCTTGTCCTCCTCCAGCACTCACCCACATGACCTTTACCACAAATAGCAAAGGTGGTAACCCGAGAGTAGCACAGGGGCCACTCGACCGCCCATCCACTCTGGCCCTTCTCTTAGGTCTCTAATCAGAATTGGAGTGCTCAGAATCCCTCTTATTTCTTCCCCTTTCTCTTTCTCGGTTTAGGTGCTTAAAGCACTTCATATCTTCAATGATCTTTGCTTTTTCCACCGATGCTGCAAAATTGTGCTCCCTTTGGAGAGCAATCAATACTCGAAGACTATCTTTGAGGCCATCTTGAACCGAACACAACATTCATAATTTGTTGCCACTATTCCTTTAGCATACTGACTAAGTTGTAGGAACTTCACCTCGCATTCTGCCACAGATCTATCTCTTTGAATCAAGTTCAAGAATTCCCTCCTTCGGGTATCCACATAGCTTGCATCCACGTACTTCCCTTAAAATGTGGACTTGAAGAACTCCCAAGTGACCCGGTCAGGCTGAGTGCCCTCTTTCACGGTAAGCCACCACTAGTAGGTTTCTTATCGCAGCAACGATATCGTACCTTTTAGTTTTTGTTTTGAAGTGCAATCCAAGTCATCCATTATCCTTTCGGTGGCCTCCAACCAATATTCGGCCACTTAGGGGCCACTTCGTGATACATTTGAAAATCTCTGCTCCATTTGATCGAAGTCACTCCGAAATTAACCCATGGCTTCCAATACCATTGTTTGGCCAAGCTACCCTTTCCAGATTTCTTAGCATTGCTTGGGACAATGCATCATCCCCAACTGCCCGATTAGACGACCCTATTTCAGTTACCAGTGAAGCTAGAGCCTCTCTCGCTTCAACGTTTGGCATATGGCCTGATGCCGAAGATCTAGCCTTAGCACTTTCACGGCCTCTATTGTGGCCTCTTGCACCTCTTCTAGTTCTCATTATCACTTTGCTTATTATCTGAATTAGAAATTTTATGAATTTAGCTCATAGTTTCAATAATAAAACAAATGTTTTATAGAAATAGTAATTAAGATTTGTTTCCGCAATCGCAAGCTCACTACAATTTTAGTTTCCTATAGTTTCCCAGTTTACGCTAGCTAAAGAGTCTCAGAATAGTCTATCATCTAAAGTAAGCCCGGTAACTATTTACAGTATAACAGTTTCAAACAGATTTCAGTATCAGGAGAACTTACTTGGTTCAACGTTGGAGACTCGATGTGCCACACTTTTTAGAGGAAATATCTCAAACCCTTCACGTATTAAAAAAAACAACTTATAGAAATCCAAGATTTGAAAATCCATTCAACAGTCGAGTTTTGTAACTTGGCTCTGATACCACTGAATGTAACACCCCAAAATTGACCTAAAAGTTAGGCCCGAATTCGGCGGGCCACATTGAAGTGTTTTTCAAAAACCATGTTTTCATTAAAAACCCTTCTTAATTAAAAGCTTGAGTAAAATCCCAGTTATGTTAGTTTATTATATTTTTTGAGGCTTATTAAAAAGTTATTCCCTTCAAAACCTTATTGTTGTGGAAGCTTAATTTAAAGAAAATGATTTACGAAAACGTGATGTTTAAAGATTATGTCATAAAAGCGTAGAGTTTTGAAAACAGTTATCCTTTTAGAAAACCGCGATCTACTCTTAACAGATAGAAAACGTAATAAACTGAAAATCTCAAATTAAAAACCAGAAATTAAAAGAGGCCTTATTACAACCCAATAAGAAAGTGGTTTAAGTAAGGTAAAATAGAATGCTAAAATTTAAAATTGTTCGTAGTGTGGCCACCTCCGAGTCCTCCAGTACATCAAGCCGCTTACTGAGGATTACCTGAAAAATTAAAAGAGGGGGTGAGTTTACGAAAACTCAATGTGTACAACCCTTATCGATCATAAAGCATGCATCACATAAATATGGGCCTAAGCCCATTATAGTAATCAATGTGGGCCTAAGCCCAACACAGTAACGGTGGCATTTGGGCCTTAGCCCATAGTAGCCTCAGTTGGGCCTTAGCCCATATCAAATGTCACATATCACATATATCTGGGCCTGAACCCATCTCAATATCAAAATCAGTATATGCAATGCATGAATACCCAATCCAACCCTACATTTCACCTCCTGTCCAACCCTACACTCCTGTGGGGATTTAATCGACCCACCCACCCTACACTCCTTATGTAGCACCGGTTGCGACACTAACCAATATTACAGTAGAGTTGCCAATCACATAATCGGCTTAAAGCCATCGGTGGATCCACAGTTATCAAGCGACCATGCGACACTAACAAATCATATACTTCCTCCAAATTCAATGATCCCATCCCCCATGCATCATAATATCACATGAATGCAAACATACTATAAATGGCATACAATAACAATCATATAACAAGTAGGGGCATTTTAGTCATTTTGCCCTTTAGGGGCATAACGGTTATTTTACCTTATAGGGTATTACGGTCAATTTACCCTACAAGGGTATTTCAGTTATTTACCTTATAGAGATATTTTGGTCATTTTACCCAACATGGGCATTTCGGTCATTTTACCCTACATTTTACCCTATAGGGTTATTTCGGTCATTTTACAACCTTCCCAAAGGTCTACAGTCACCTCAAGCGACACAGATGCCATATATGATCAAAACGGTGTATTTGGGCCCAAAGCAAAATATTTGGCCTAAGTGGGCCCATACTCTCGTGTGGCCTATTTAGCCCAAAACTGCCTTTGGCATGTGATCGTCATGGACGACTCATTATTTCCTATCCATCCATAAAATTTACTCGCGTAGGGCCCATAGGCCCATTGGGCCTACTCGGCCCATTTCGGTCCATTTGGCCCCAAAAATGGCCTAAGACCACGAGATGCTCAAGGTGACCTTTGTCGTTGCATCGACTTATCTACGCGCGCGTTCGTGCACTCGTGTGATAGCCGTAGCATACTTTCGACCTTTCAGCTTCTCAACATTTCGAGATTTTGGCATTTGTCGATCTACTTGGAGTGGTGTGCGTACACACCTTGTTGGAGAAACATGAAGTAGCCCACGAGCATAGAACCTATATCTAACATGACACACCATCAGTCCTTTAACAACAATATTAAACAATCCCTTTCTATACCACTATCCAAGATATGATTTATTACTTGCCTTGATCGAACGATTGAGATTTGATAAGTCCCTACTAACTGTTAGCAATAATTGATCCCCTTGCTGCAATTATAGTCAAAACTCAGAGTAGGCCTTTGATCACTTTTGGAACACGTGCCCCTCTTTACTCCTCGAGAACGCCTAGGTATCAACCAACGTTAGTAAAAGGGAAGAAAGAGAGAGGATTCTGCAGAAGGGAAAAAGAATCATACTAGCAACAAAAATCCATTTAAGGAATCACCATAACTTACTCTTAATCTGAGCAAACAGAGGAGAAGAACCTACAGCCTTATGATAGAAGAATAAAAATGAGAGTAAATTTAGTAATAGATGAAAGAGAGATAGCAGGGTACTCGGCTTTTACACACTTATGAACAAATGATAACAGTGTTAAACAAAAGGGAAATTCAGCTCAAGAGAAATAAATGGGGAAAAATAAAAAGAAAAGATGTAGAAGAAGAGAAGAGATGCAATCGGTGAATGGAAAAAAATAGGCAGAAAAGGCACAAAAAGATGCCTAAATGATAACACAGAAACGACTAAGAAGAAAGTAGAGTGAAACAAAGCAAAAAGAAAGCACGAGAGGCAACCTTTAGTGCAGTTTCGGCAACATCCAGAAAAAGAGAAAACTAGCTTTAGTTTGGTAACTAGAATGATCAAAAGAAAAGAAAAAACTCAAGAAAGCTGAAATATGCACCAAAATCCCCCTTTGGCTAAATTTCTTGAGTGCTACACTCAAATTTTGGCTCCAACCTCCTCCAATTCAAATTTCTCATTTTTCTCATCCATTTTCTCCTTCAAATCTTTACCAACTTCTATCCCTATCCCATGAATTTCTCCCCAAGACCAATTCCACAACCACCTAAGTAGAATCCCACTACAACACAACCACTAGGCATCACAACTACAAAATAAAACCTCCCTTACTTATCCTCAAACTTGATCCTTAGACCTCTTGCTAGCTGTAACGCCACCTTGCTACTAGACCACCCACTCTTTTGTGTCATTTTTTTAACACAATAATTTAAAAGGCCTACATCCAAGCATCCAGGGTTTTATCCACTTAAAACCAAAATTTTTGCAAAAGCCCAGGTTTGAACCCATGACTTCTCCAATACTTCTCAGGACCCTTAGCCACCAAAGCAAACATACTTTTTATGTTATTAACATGCACACTTAAATTCCAATTCCTCCGGCATACGAAGCCAATTTCTTCTAGGCCCAAAATTAGGGGCGTTACATCCCATGTAACCTCTTCTACCCCATGTCTTTTCCATAATACTTTTGTAACATCCCTTACCCGTGTCCAATCGCTGGGATAGGATTTGAGGCATTACCGGACTTAACTTGCTTGAGCATACATTATCGGGCTATAAAATTCCATTTCAACATAAAACTTTTCACTCATATTCATAACATCCTTATCATGGACCTACGAGGCCCTAAACATACATAAGGAAGGGTTCGAGTGTAAATCGAAAACTTTTATGCACTTAGAAAATTTTTGCCTAGACAGGGGCCACACGCTCGTGTGGACAGGTCGTGTGGTCACACACGCCCATGTTCCTTGTTCGTGTGGAATTTATTTTTATTTCAAACCTATAGGGCTTTTCACACGGCCGGACACACGACCATGTCCATCACATGGCCTAGACACACCGTGTCCTCACCCGTCGGTGAAAACCTTAACATTCTGTTTATGATGTCAGTGAACTCTTAGGGAACACGGCCTAGGCACACACCCGTGTGCTGGCCCCTGTGATGAATTGAATTCTCGTAAATTTGATGCAGGGGATACAAGGCCTATCAACACACCAGGGGGGTTGACCGTGTGTCACACACAGCCTAGACACACGCCCGTGTGTCTACCCGTGTTAACAATTAGAAGGCTATTTACCAAGTCAATTGCCACCCTAAAACATAAACACACATGAACCAACACCAACAATACATGATAAGACAATAATACCCTATAAAGAACCACTAATCATCATTTAAACACTTCACATTTTACCTCTTCATTTGCATAAATTTCCCTTCATAAAACTTATCAACATTAAAAATATGAAACATGAAAAATATTGGTCAATTCTCTATGACCATATACAAAATGAGTGTATAACATTAGTAGCCAACACTTTGGCTCTCAAATATGACATAGTACACAATGACCAAGTTCCTATACATGCCATACCCAAAATAAATCAACTTTGCTATACCAAAAGAATGACGGATAGTATGATTCGAGCTCCAACGTTCTACGATCCTCGAGCTAGCTTGGTGATACTACAAGGAAAAGGAAAAGAGAGGGGTAAGCATATAACTTTGCAAGTTTGCATGAATTAATATAGCCACATAAATAATCATAGTAAAATCCATTCATCATGGAACAATAGCAACACAAGTTCTCAAGTACTTTGACATACTTACTTGTACTTATTCTTACCCATCATATATCACATTATGGATTTCATAACTCGTATTTTACTCATGGTACCTTGTATCACTTCTGTAACACCCTTTACTCGTAAGTAAGTCGAAACAGGGTTTGAGACATTACCTAACTAATCTTGCTTAAACATCTCGAATAGGGTTATAAAATTTTGTTCAAACCCATTTATTACTCATTGTCGGCCTACAGGGCCCCAAACATGCCTCGAGAAGTTTCGGGATTAAATTAGAGACTTTTACAAACTTGAAAGGCTTTTCATCAAAACAAGAGCCACACGCACATGTTAAAATATGGAGACACCCGTCTGCCCCTAAGACATGCCCGTGTCTTTCACCCGTGGTCAACATTGACTAATCTCACACGGCCTTGACATGTCCGTGGCCCTGGTCCATGTGTCAAACCTTGTCATTTTGACTTATCCACAAGGACTATACACATGTCCGTGTGCTCCAGCCGTGTGATAATTTAAATCCCAAGTACAAGGTGTAGATTTCACACAACCTAGGCATATGCTCGTGTCCTAGTCGTGCCTCCCACATGGTCTAGACACACGCCCGTGTGTCTACCCATGAGGACAATTAGCAGGCTATATACCAAGCCCTTACCACCCTACGTTATACACATACATATTCCAACATAAAAGACAATCACAAGGTATTTCTAGGAGCTCAAGAATCAAGATATACAAAAGGACATGTACTTCGTGAAATTCATATTCATTAAGAAATATAACTTACCAAGTATTTGCCTAACTTATAAGGCCATTTACAACATGACTTTTATAAGTTACATAGCCAACACTTTGACTAACAATTACAACTTAACAAAATACCTAAGTCCTATACATGCCATACTCAAAATAAGTCTAAATTATTATACCAAAGTGATGTCGATAGTGTGATTTCTGAACTCCTACGTCCACGATCCTCAAGTTATCTTAGCAATACTACAAGGAAGGAAGGAAATGAAAGGGGTAAGCATGAAGCTTAGTAAGTTTGCATGGAAATATGTATAGTAATAATAAGTTCAAATATAATCCATCATGGCATTAACTAATCATACACTAGTTAAAGGCTTTTTGACATTTTTACTTATGATTGCCCTTTTTAGCATTTATCATGCCACTTGTTATAATCGTTTCATCATGACTCATGCACGTGTACCTGTATTCACTTATTCCCATGACTTTAGTACCATTCTCATTTGTACTTCTAAACTCATCTACTTATCCCAATATTTACTAGAGGTGGTCAAAGACACATTTCCATCGTTATTGAGATAGGTGTAAAGCTAATGCCACATCCCCGAGGTGGTCTTACATAGGGCCGCCTTTAAATGCCAATGCCATATCCCGTATAAGGTCTTACATGGACTTTCACCTCAAGTATCGATACCACATTCTGGGTATGGTCTTAAACAACTTCCATATTCATTTTCGAAGCGATATCCCAGATATGGTCTTATACGGGATGCCAACTAGTTGCCGAGGCCATGTCCCGACATGGTCTTATACGGGACCTTATTTGTTTCATATCTCAATGATAACATTTTCATATTCAATATAGTCCACTAGGAGTGCAACCTCTCATTCATCATCAATTTAGTAGAGCATTATGTATCAATAGAATACCAAGCATTCTCAGTTGTGCTAACATATTTATTACATTAATCACATACAAACTTACCTCGATTTCAAAATAAGCTAACCCATTGGTTTAGTCCAAGATTTTGTCTTTTCCCCGGTCGAGGTAGATTCTCAGTTCTTCTTACTCTATAATAGCAATTTAGCTCATTTTAATCACCACATTAGTGAAAGCATTTCAATAATCATGCTTAGGTAAAATTACTATTTTCCTCAAGACTTTGGCAAAATGACCATTTTGCCACTAGGCTCAAAAATTAATTCTAATCACATTTCTACCTTCAACAAGCCTGGGTGAACATTTAGTACTCTTATAGCTATCATTAAAACTTAGCATTTCACATAATTACTACAAATTTGTAACTATTTCGTCTAGGTCCAATTAGGTGTTTTTAAGACAACACCTTTCACAAAAGTTGTTCATCTAACAACTAAGACTCAATTTCTTCCATAAAAATGTAGCAAATAGCTAAGATATCTCTCATGGAAAAACTCTAAACTTTTTACCATATTGCACAATAGTCCCCTCATTTGAAAGCTTAAGCTTTAGGGGTCCCAAAAGTACAACTATTTTCTAGAAAAAAATCACTAGAACACTTACTTGTGAAGAGATGAGTGTGCTAGAATTTTTGAAGCCTTATACCCTTTATTTGCTGGTAATTTTTAGTGTAAGAGTGAAAGAGAAAAGGATGATATCTTTTCTCTCCTTATTTTATTAATACTAGTCAAATTAGTCCACTACTATCACCAACTTTGACCAACATTGACAAATTTGTCTCCTATGCTAGTCTATGGCCGACCAAGCAAATATTGGGGGTCTAATTGCCTTTTAAAGACCTCCAATTGACAACCTATGGATATTTGGTACCTTTAGCTTATATAATGTTACATTCGCACCATACGCGATTTAGTTCTTTTTCGCGATTAATCATGAAATCGTTAAAATTAAAGCACCAAAATTTTCATTCACATATGCTATCATGCTCTAACTCATAATATAATCATGAAAATAAAGCTTGGATTAGTGATCCCGATATCACTACTCTGACTTGCCCCTAGATTGAGCTGTTACAATTCTCCCCCTTAAGTATTTTTGTCCTCGAAAATCTTACCAGTGAAAAGGTTGGGATATTGGTTTCTCATCGTTTCCTCGGGCTCCCATGTAGCCTCTTCTATTTCATGTCTTTTCCATAAAACTTTCAATAGGTCTATGATTTTGTACCAAAATTTTAATCGGCTCTTCACCATAAGTCAAGTCCGGTTGCAATTCTACCTCTGTCGGTACTATGACATGTGAAGGGTCTAATCGGTATCGGCGTAACATGGATACATGAAAGACGTCATGAATCTTTTCCAACTTAGGTGGCAAGGCTAACTAATAAGCTACCGGTCCTATCCTCTTGGTGACTTCATAAGGTCCGATAAAACGCGGACTCAATTTTCCTTTCCGGCCAAATCTAAGGACTTTTCTCCATGGTGATACTTTCAAAACACTTTATCACCTACTTGAAACTCTATCTCTTTCCTCTTCAAATCCGAATAGGACTTTTGTCTATCTGAGGCTGCTTTCAGACAGTCACGTATCACTTTTACCTTCTCTTCAATTTCCTTAACCAAGTCGACCCCGTGAATCTATTTCTCTTTAGTTCTGATCAATATAAGGGTGTTTAGCACTTACACCCATACAATGCCTCATAGGGCGCCATTTTCAGACTTGACTGAAAGTTGTTATTATAGGTGAATTCCACCAATGGTAAGTAATTCTCCAAATTACCGTGGAATTCCAAAACACAACATCGAAGCATGTCTTCAAGTGTCTAAATTACCCTCTTCGATTTCCCGTCAGTTTGTGGATGAATGGCTATACTAAAACTCAATTTCGTGCCCATAACCTCTTGCAACTTTTTCCAAAACCGCAACATGAATCTTGAATCTCTATCCAAAATGATCGACAACGGTACACCATGGAGTCTTACTATCCCCGACATGTATAAGTCTGCTAATTTATCAAGTGAGGAATCGACTCATACTAGGTTGACTTTGTGAGTCTATCAACCACTACCCATACTGCATCTTTCTTCTTTAGAGTCAACGTTAAGCCAGTCACAAAGTCCATGGTAATACGAATGGGCTAAAGTAAACCCGAAAGTACTTGATGTTCAACCTTCACTTGTTGACAAATCAGGTATCTCGATACAAACTCAGAAATGTCTTTCTTCATACCAAGCCACCAATACCATTTCCTCATATCGTTGTACATCTTTGTGCTGCCTGGGTGTACGTTCAAACATTCACTATGTGCTTCCTGCAAGATTTTATGAATAAGCTCGTCATTTCTTGGTACACAAAACCAATCTCAGAATGTTATACATCCATCAGGATTTACTCGAAAGTCTGACTCAACATTTGACTCACATATAACTCTCTTGGCTTGTAAACTGTTATCATCTTTTTGAGCTTTACAAATCTCTTGGATAAATAATGGTTTAGCCCTCAATTAAGCTAAAACGGAACCATCATACAACAAAGTCATTTGAGTACTCATGGCTCTTAGTGCAAACAATGATTTTCTACTCAAAGCATCAGTGACCACGTTTACCTTTCCGGATGGTAGTCAATTGCCAACTCATAATCCTTAATCAGCTCCAACCACCTTCGTTGCCTCAAATTCAATTCCTTTTGAGTCATCAAATATTTTAGGCTTTTATGGTCGGTGAAAATCTGACACCTTTCACCATAAAAATGATGCTTACAAACTTTTTTACGCAAACACGATTGCGACCAACTCTAAATCATGAGTTAGGTAGTTCTTCTCGTGTGGCTTAACTTCCTAGAGGTATATGCAATCAGTTTACCCTCTTGCATAAGTACACAACCCAATTTGTTCAAGGACGCGTCACTGTAAACCACAAATTCTCTTCCCAGCTCAGGTTGCATTAGAATAGGAGCCTTAGTCAATAGTTTCTTCAGTTTCTCAAAACTCTATTGACACTTTTCTGACCAAACGAACTTCACATCTTTTTGAAAAAGTCTCGTCATTAGGGAAGCTATCATGGAAAACCCCTTGACAAAATGCCTATAATAGCCGGCTAGGCCTAGGAAACTCCTTACTTCAATTATGCTCCTTGGTGGTTTCCATTCAACAATTACTGAAATTTTACTTGGGTCAACACTAATCTTGTCTTCCGAGACAATGTGCCCTAAAAATCCCACTTTCTTGAGCCAACATTCACTCTTACTGAATTTGGCATACAATTTTCCTTCTCTCAAAATTTGTAGAACATGATCGTTCTTATCCCGAGAGTAGATTAGTATGTCATCGATGAAAACTACAACAAATTTATCCAAGTATGGCTGAAAAATGCAATTCATTAAATCCATGAAGATCGCAGGGGAATTCGTTAGACCAAAAGGCATGACCAAAAATTCATAGTGGCCATACCTAGTCCTAAAGGCGGTTTTCGGCACATTTGAGTTGTAACAGCCCAATTTAGGGGCTTGTCAGAACAGTGATCTCAGAATCACTAATTCAAGGTTAGAGAAAATTATTTTCATGTTATGTTTTGGGTGATAACATGTTTGTAAGGATGCATGAAAATTTTGGCGCCTTAATTTTAGCAAATTCTAGCTAAATTGTGAAAAGGACTAAATCGTAAAAAGTGTGAAAGTTTTATTTTATTTCCTAGAGGTGCCAAATAACTATGGGTTATAAATTAGAGGTCCCAAATGCACAATTAGACCATGGGAATTGGCTTGGACGGTCAAATAAGACAAAGGGGACAATGGCATTAAATGTTGTCATGTTATGTTATTAAAACGGAATTAAATAAGATGAAATAAGAAAAGCTATCATCTTTTTTATTTCTTCTCCTCTTCCACCGAAAATGGATAGCAAGAATGGGGTTTTTGAAGCTCAAAATTTCAGCAAGTATTCCTCCTCACAAGTAAGTGATTTTGATGACTTTTCTTGATAAAAATTGTACTTTTGGAGTCCCCAAAGCTTAAGCTAGCTAATGGGGGGACTAATTTGTAACATGGTTGAGAGTCAAGGGACTTGCCATGAGAGGGTTTATGCTGGTTGCTAAATTTTTATGGAATAAAATGAATGATAGGATGTTGATAAACAACTTTTGTGAAGAGTGTTGTCATAAAAACACCTAATTTGGGCTAAAATGCAAAAGTTGTAATTTATTCATTAAGGCATGAAATAGTTGGAATTGAGGATAGTTGTAAGAGATTAAATGTTTAGATAGGCTTGTTTAGCAAGAAAATGTGATAAAAATTTATTTATGAGCCAAGGGCAAAATCATAATTTTACCAAAGTATGAGGGCAAAATGGTCATTTTACCTAAAGAGTGTATTATAGTATTTTATAATTTATAAATGAATAAATCAGTGTATTTCATTGTTTTAGATCAAAGAAATCGAGTTTTGGACCTAGAACGGATAAAAAGAGAGATGTGGGCAAATAATCATTTTCGGCTATTTCGACATCGAGGTAAGTTCATGTGCAATTATTGTATGTACATACGAGCTAATTTAATATTCCAATATTGTATGGAATGTATATATATACTCAATGAATTTTGAAATGCCAATTGATGAGATGTCGGGAGAATTGAATTAAAATGAAATCCATATGTGATGAACTCTAGTGGGATGTGGTTAATTAATGCACATTAGAAGTATGTGATAGAACTGTATTGAGATGAATTTGATATATGATAAACTCCTAAGTGGGATGAATGTAGTAGAATTTGACATTGGATGCATGGTTGATATTGATTGAGAATCTATGTGGCTCAAGCAGAGTAAAAGTGGTAGAGTTGTGCATGTGTTGTGATAATGCTAGATGGTAAGATAAGTATGATAACTTCTAGTTAATTGATTATGGTAGGCCACTGAGGTATTGATGATGTGGACAAACTGTGTGTGAAATAGCTAGGTGAATTAACTATGTGATTACGTTATTGAGGGAAGTGGCTGAGTGGATGTCTTATTGATGGTAATGATGGGCTATATGCGATACCATCTACCATATTATTATTGGTGGGCTGTATGCATTACCACCTGAGTAACTAATAATTGATGGGCTGTGTGCGATACCATCCCTTACAAATGATTGGTGTGCTAAGTGTGGAAACACTATAAGTATAGTAATTGGTGGGCTGTGTGCGATACCACCTTATTAGAGATTTAATGGGGGGCTAAGTGCAAAGCCACCAAGAGATGAGTAGTTTATTAATAATGCTTGATGTATTGTTTTATGAAATTACATGACAATCAGTGCAGGAATGTATACTGGTTAAACGAGCAATTGGCTTATGGCATGGTAAGAATGTGGTAAGAGATAGAATGAGTAAGCTTCAAGAGTGGTTGAGTAAGCAACCATGAGTTAATGGAAAAAAAACCTAGTGTAATACATTGAAGTTATCTATATTTAATGAATATCAATATTTATCAGTTATGCAGATGAACTTACTAAGCATTATTGCTTACTCCTTTTCTTTTCCCATCTCTTATAGGTTGGTTTTACTAGTTTGGGTTGGAGGCTACCGAAGATGTTTTCACACTATCGAGCAGAAGCTTGATATGAGGTATCAGGTCCTTATGAGTTATGGCATGTATAGGACTAGTACTTAAGTTTGATTAAGTTTTGTGAATGTAGCCAAATTGTATTGGCCTAAGAGAATTTATAGTTGTTGGTGTATAGCCATAGATAATGGCTTAAGTTGGTTGTAATTATATGGGAAATAGCTCTTTTAGTGTATGGATTGCAGACTTTACTTCTCCTGTGTTTAAATGTCTTTAAACCAAGAATTATAATGATATTACTAGAATTTAAGTGATGATGAATGAATGTATGCAACTGAGGGTGGTGATTGGCTTGGAAAATAGCCTTCATGTGCTTACATGGGCAGGCACACGGGTGTGTGTCTAGGCCGTATGTAACCTGCACCTTATTGTTTTAAGTCAAGATAGGCCACGGTCAAACTCCACGGCCGTTTGTATGAGTCGTGTAGGACACACGGTTTGGACATGGGCGTGTGCCCCAGACCATGTGAACAAGTCAGTATACTAAGGATTTACACACAGTCTAGGCCCACGGGCATGTCAAGGCCGTGTGAATCTAGTTAGTAACTCCCCACGGCTCAAAGCCACGGGCATGTTGTAAGGGTACACGGGCGTGCCCCCATTCCACACAAGCGTGTGCCCTAACTGTGGGAGTTTTGTCAGAATGTTGGGATTTTTGAGCATGGTGTGTGCACATGGTTGTGTGTGACTACACACGGGCGTGTGTGTCATCTAACATGGGCATGTACACCCTGTTTAAATGGGAAAGAAATTTTATGGATCGTAAAAGTTCTCGATATAGTTTCGAGAGCCCTCACACATGTGAGTGAGGTTTTGTAAGTAAAAAAAAAGTTGTAGGATTGACATCAAGGAGAGTAGTCGCGTTGAGCCTAAGTGGTGTTCAAGTAGTTTTATACGGTAATGCCTCGTGCTTAATTCTGACGGGGATTACGGGTAAGGGGTGTTACACGAGTCCTTGACTCTCAGCTGATAGTACCCTGACCTCAAATCAATCTTGGGAAATACTGTGGCTCCCTTCAATTGATCGAATAAATCGTCGATCCTCGGCAGTGGGTACTTGTTCTTCAGATTACCTTGTTGAGTTACCGATAATCTATACATAGTCTCATGGAACCATCTTTCTTCTTTAGGAATAAAACATGAGCACCTAACAGGGAGAAACTCGGCCTTGTGAAACCTTTATCTGTTAGTTCTTGCAACTGTATTTTTAGCTCTTTTAGCTTAATTGGAGCCATTCTATATGGGGCAATAGAAATAGGGGCAGTACCCGGAGCTAACTCAATCCCAAATTCAATTTTTCTAACCGGAGTAGCCCTGGCAACTTTTCCAAGAAGACATCCGGGTAAATGCATACTGTGGGTACCGACTCAATTCTCGAATCGGTCTCTTTAGTGTTCAACACAAAGGCAAGATAGGCCTCATATCCCTTCCTTAAATACTTCTGAGTCGACAAGATTGACATCACTACTGGTGACCTATTTAGCTTATCCGATTTAACACGAATAAGATTACCATTTTCCTCTCTCAACTTAATATACTTCTCCCCACAATTCACAATTACTCAATGAGTAACTAACAATCCATCCCAAGGATGACGTCAAACTCATCAAATGGCAATAGCATAAGATCAACTGGGAAACAATGACATTTAATCATCAAAGGGCAACCTTTGCAAACTCTATAAACAACACGCATTTGCCTAGGGGATTAGATACTCTTATGAGAAATTCGGTAGACTCTATAGGCATGCTAATGCTAGAGACTAATTTCATACATATGTATGAGTGGGTAGATCCCAGATCAATTAAAGTTATAACACAAGTATTATGGAGAGAAAAGGTACCCGTGATTACGTCGGGGGAAGATGCCTCTTCACAAGTACGAATGGCATATGTCCTCGTCGGCGCTCTACCCTCGACTCTAGCAGCTTGCTATCTAGATGGATTCTTGCTACCCATCTAAATTTCGGGTTTTTAGTGGTCTTCCCCTAGCAGTACTTCCCGATCTTGTATTCTGAGGCTTTTCTTTCTCACCCACCTCGGGGTAGTCTCTGATAAAGTGGTCAATGACCCACATCTAAAACAAGCTTTCTTATTAGCTCGACACTCACAAGCATGGCGCCTACCACACTGAGGGTATTTTGGTCTACTTGGTCAGATGTTGCCCATACTAGCAACTGATGTGGTCTACCCTTTCGTCCCTGAAAATTGTTTGCCTTTACTTTGGGTTGAAAACTCCGCTAAAGTGACTGATCGAGTAGATAAATCCCTCGACTTCTTAGATGAGGATTGGTGAGACTTATTCAGTTGTCTCTTCCTCGAGTCACGAGACTCATTCTCTACTCTTCTCTTCTCCTTAATCAACTCTTCAGCTTTACAGGCTCTATCTACCAACACTAAAAATTCCTTTAGTTTGAGGACTCCAACATATAAACGAATGTCCTCATTCAGTCCGTCCTCGAACCTCTTGCACATGACTGCCTCGATGGTCACGCACTCCGAGCTTATTTTCTAAGCCTTATGAACTCCTGTTCGTAATCAGTCACTGACATACGGCCTTGCTTCAGTTCAAGAGCTCCTTCCTCTTGTGGTCGATAAACCTTTGGCTGATGTACTTCTTCTAGTATTCCTCTTGGAAAAATTCCCAACTAACTCTCTCCCTTGGCACTATCGACACCAAGGTATTCCACCATCGGTAGGCTAAATCTCTCAGGAGGGATACCGCATACTTTAAGCACTCCTTAGGGGTGGAGGACAACTCATTATCGGGTCATCATCCTTATTTTCCCGAAATTCCTCTGCTCCTTGCTTCCGGATCTTATCTATCGGAGGCCTTTCTCTTCTCACCACCTCGACCACTTGAGGAGCTACTAGAGCAGATTGAGGGATAGGTGGGGGTGGAGGGGGTTGAGCGCTAGGATTTTCTCAGGTATACTCAATATATCAGTTGCTCATCATGTGGAGAAAGGCTTCTCGAGCCTCTTCCCTCTGACCCAAGGTCTCGGGTTTGCTATTAGTTGGTGCAATCCCTTGAGAGGGAGTCAGCGCGTTACTCATAGCATCATCGGCTGCAGTTCTATCTGGATCAAAATTCATATACTATCATTACTCAAACATTCTTACATATGGCAAGTATAGCTAGACTTACTTACGCTACGCTAGTCCTAGAACCGACTAAATCATAGCTCTGATACTAATAAATGTAACACCCTTTAATCGTAAACAAGTCAGAATAGGGTTTGAGGTATTACATAACTAATCTTGCTTAAACATCTCGAATAGGATTATAAAATTTTGTTCAAACCTATTTCTTGCTCATTCTTGGCCTATAGGGCCCCAAACATGCCTCCGAGAAGTTTCAAGATTAAATCGGAGACTTTTACAAACTTGAAAGGCTTTTCATCAAAACAAAGGCCATACACTCGTGTTGAACTATGGACACGCCCGTGTGCTCTTAAGACATGCCCGTGTCTTTCACATGACCTTGACACACCCGTGGCCCTGGTTTGTGTGCCAAACCTTGTCATTCTAACTTATCCACACGGCATATACACACGTCCGTGTGCTCCAATCATGTGACAATTTAAATCCCAAGTACAAGGTGTAGACTTCACACGGCCTGGGCATACGCTCGTGTGCTATCCGTGCCTCCCACACGGTCTAGACACACGCCTGTGTGTCTACCTATAAGGACAATTAACAGGCTATATACCAAGCCCTTACCACCCTACGTTATACACATACATATTCCAACATAAAAGACAATCAAAAGGTATTTCTAGGAGCTCAGGAACCAAGATATACAAAAGGACATGTACTTCGTGAAATTCATCTTCATTAAGCAATAGAACTTGCCAAGTATTTGCCTAACTTATAAGGCCATTTACAACATGAATTTTATAACTTACATAACCAACACTTTTACTAACAATTACAACTTAACAAAATACCCAAGTCCTATACATGACATACTCAAAATAAGTCTAAATTGTTATACCAAAGTGATGTCGATAGTGTGATTTTCGAACTCCTACGTCCACGATCCTTGAGTTATCTTGGCAATACTACAAGGAAGGAGGGCAATGAAAGGGGTAAGCATGAAGCTTAGTAAGTTTGCATGGAAATATGTATAGTAATAATAAGTTCATAATATAATCCATCAATGGCATTAACTAATCATACAATAGTCAAAGGCTTTTTGACATTTTTACTTACGATTGCCCTTATTTAGCAATTACCATGCCACATGTTATAATCATTTCATCGTGACTCATTCACAGGTACATGTATTCACTCATTCCCATGACTTTCGTACCATCCTCATTCGTACTTTTAAACTCATCTACTTATCCCAATATTTACTAGAGATGGTCAATGACGCATTCCATCGTTATCTGGATGGGTGCAAAGCCAATGCCACATTCTTGAGGTGGCCTTACATAGGGTCATCTCTAAATGCCAATGCCATATCCCGAATACGATCTTACATGGACTTCCACTTCATGTATCGATGCCACATACTGGATATGGTCTTGAACGATTTTCATATTTATTTTTGAATCCACATCCCAGATATGGTCTTATACAAGATGCCAACTAAGTGCCGCGGCCATGTCCCGAACATGGTCTTATGCAAGACCTTATCTGTTTCATATCTCGATGATAGCATTTTCATATTCAATATGGTCCACTAGGACTTCAACATCTCATTCATCATCAATTTAGTAGAGCATTATGCATCAATAGAATACTAAGCATTCTCAGTTATACTAACATATTTATTACATTAATCACATACAAACTTACCTCGATTTCAAAATGAGCTAACCCATCGGTTTAGTCCAAGACTTTGTACTTTCCCAGTCGAGGCGGATTATTAGTTCTTCATGCTCTATAATAGCAATTTAGCTCATTTTAATCACCACATTAATGAAAGCATTTCAATAATCATGCTTGGCAAAATTACTATTTTGCCTCTAGACTTTGGCAAAAGGACCATTTTTCCCCTAGGCTCAAAAATTATTTTGAATCACATTTCTACCTTCAACAAGCCTAGGTGAACATTTAATACTCGTATAGCTATCATCAAAAATTAGCATTTCACATAATTACTACAAATTTGTAACCGTTTCATCTAGGTCCAATTAGGTGTTTTTAAGACAACACCTTTCACAAAAGTTGTTTATCTAACACTAAGACTCAATTTCTTCCATAAAAATGCAGCAAATAGCTAAGATAGCTCTCATGGAAAAATCTAAAGTTTTTACCATATTGCACAATAGTCCCCTCATTTGAAAGCTTAAGCTTTAGGGGTCCCAAGTGTAACATCCTAAAAAGGGCTTATGCATTTTGGCCTAATTGTACGAAAATACATGTTTTATGTGTTTTGGAATAAATATGGAATGATTTTGGAAACCTGAGAATGTATGGAAAGGTTACGTTGAAAGTAGGAAAATGACCATTTTTGGAAACCTAAGCAAATTAGGAAAGTGAACATTTTGGAAACCTAAGTAAATTAGGAAATTGAACATTTTCTAAACTAAGCCAAAAGAGGAAAGTAAACATTTTGGAAACTAAGCCAAAAGAGGAAAGTAAACATTTTGGAAACTATGCTAAAAGAGGAAACTAAACATTTTGGAAACCTAGGAAATGTCAAGTTACATATCTGCGCAAAAATTTTTGGAAACTTAAAAATGACCCCAAAATGTCGAATTAAAAAGTTCAAAAGGGAACTTAGGGCCAGGTGACCCTAAAATAAAAAGCATGTGAAATTTGACCCAAAAACGGACTTGGAAAAGTGGCTTGAAGATGCCACCTAAGGCCTCAGGAAATGGCCCACATGCAAGGGGTGTTGGGCCTGAGTTCGAGTCACCTAGGAAGCAAATAAAAGAAGTTTTATTTTGCCTCCATGAGTAGAGAGTTGACGGCACAAGGGATCTAGAAGGAAGAGTTTTATTCTCTAGAATTTTCGCTAATTAGGAGATTTGATGGAATTTAATATTTGATAAAATTAAAATTTATCACATAGGAAGAGTTGGCCGATTGAGGGACTCTAAGGCTAATAGTTTGGCTAAAGAGGGAAAATTAAGAGCCATTCTTCATTTTTTCTCTTCAAGAGAACCTCTTGCTGAAATTCCCTAGCCAAATAAGCACCAATCTTTTCTTCTTCCTTTAGTCAATTCTCTCTGTCAAAACTCTCTCCATCTCTTTTCCTTTCTTTTCTTTTCTTTTCTTCTACTATCCCTTCACAAAAGCCAAACTTTGTGATCCATAATAGTGCCATAGCCGAATGGTATAAGGGATCATCCGGATTTGAAAACGAGGTAAGTACATCTATGTACATTCGACCAAAAGGTCTCTTCCATAATTGAATGGTAGATCAAATCTAACATGTGATTTCAGCAGAATCTAAAATAAAGATCAATTTCGAGATTTGAGAACTCCAAGGTAAGTGAGTTTATACATTCGGTCAAGGCCAAATCTTAGTTATTTAGATCAAATTAATCAAAAACTAATCGATTCAGAGATCTAGGATTTGGCCAATTTCAAGGAAGAGGAAGGTGAAGTTTTCGGGATTTAAAATCCATAAGGTAAGCACCTAATGGTATTCGGCCAAGGCTTGTGTGATTACATAGATTAGATCTTTAATTATTAAAAAGTCGAAAACTAATCTATGTTGAGATTTAGGGTTGGTCGAATATTAGGTGAAGGAAAACCAAGTTTTCGGGATTTGAATAAACATCAAATCGGCATCAAAGGTAAGTCTTTTTACAAATCCTACTAGGATTTGGATATTATAGCCAAATAGAATTTATGCTAAGTAATAAATGGTAAATCAAATGTAGGGACTAAGGATCTAAACATTAGATCTAGCTTTTTGGAATCTCAAGGAATCGCTAAACAAATCAGGTGTGTACCCCACACTAATCTTAATAGATTTATGGCTTAAACATGATATATATGATTAATGTGAAAGTGAAAGAATGTGGCTAAAGTACCATATTATGGTACAAAGTACTCAGGTACGTTTTTCCTACTCCTACTAGGATTTCGAAATATGTTATATTTAACATGTGAAAAGTGATGTGAAAGTGAAATAAAATATGATATGCATGATATGTATAATTTGGGGCATTCGGGTTAATTGAGAAAGGGGAAGTGAATGTGATGACTTCGGTCTCACTAAGTGAAACGTGATGACTTCGGTCTCACTAAGTGAAACGTGATGACTTCGGTCTCACTAAGAATATGTGACGACTTCGGTCTCACTAAGTGAATGTGGTGACTTCGGTCACATTAAGTGAATGTGGTAACTTCGGTTACATTATCTGAAAGTGGTGGCTATGCCACAATATTATAAGTGGGCGATGAGCACGTCGACTGCAGTGACTGCCTTCGATGGTGTGTAGCGGATGGAGGGTTGACTTAGTAGTCCCCACGGTGTGCAGGTTGGTACGGGTGGAGTGTAGCGGATGGCATATAGGTTTGGGTTCGGGTTTGCATCATTATCTTGAATTTTTATATGAATATGATATGTATGGTGTGCCTATTTCTATTATGTTTTGGTGTTGGTTACACATTGAGTCTATCGACTCACCCCGTTGTGGGAACATGTTTCAGGTGATGAGCAGTAATGGACCGGGACGGCAGAGCTTGTGGGGGCCATGTTCAGCTTGAAGTTTAATTTAATTTGAATCTTTATTTATTTTAAGTACTGTACAATTTTATTTTTTTGGGTTTCATTTTATGTAATAAGGCCATCGTGATGCTTTTATTTCGCTTTAATTACTATGTTATGAATTTAGGGCTTTATAAAGAATAAGCCCATTTAATTTAAAATAAGTTAAAATATTTTGTCACCTAAAACAAATGGGTTTTGATATAAAATAAATTTGTTTTCAATTCGAGCCCAACCCACATCAAACCGACTTCCAAAACACACGATTTTCAAAGTATTCAAATGAATTTAAATCAGGTTACTTGAGGAACATTCGAGATCCATCCATTCTCGTGGTGGGTGTAGGTGTTTGATTTAATATCGAGCCCGTTTTAAACTCTCGGCTTGTGGCCTAAGGCCCAAAACATTTTCAAACAATCCCAAATGAGTTTTATGGAAATATTTCGAAAGTAGACAGTTTGATGGCATGGCACCTAAGTCTCCAACCCATGATCCACTGTAAGTACCTCTATCTATCTATGTGATTATGTGAATTATAGAAGGTAGAAAATGAATGGACCGTAGAATAGCATGATAGGAACTTGAACCCTAAGATTAGTCTACTCAAACACAAATACATAAGACTTAATATACTAAACAAACCTATGGCTAAGTCAATCAAGTTAGGGTGTGGCATCCATGGTACACATGTCAGGAGTGGATCTGAAGAGCTTGGTATTTAGCGGTCCTAGTGACTCACCTCCTCTTCACAGAATCCCACACAGTGCGTAGCTTGGTTCACCTAACCCGAGAGAACTTAGTGGGTGTGGCAACCCAGACGCATGTCTAGGAATGGTTTCAATGGGAGCTTGGTACTTAAGCAATCGCGTGACTCACCTCTTCTCCACTCGAATCGCCTGCACAGTGCGTAGCTTTGGTTCACCCTGACCAAGAAGGCTCGGTCATAGGCTAAACCCAATAACTAAAACCCGAAAGGAACTAGCCATTTTTGGAACCTTACTATCAAAATTCTTAAATCATTTTCTTTTTCCTTAATTCACAAAAACTATTTCTTATACACAATTTTCTCCGAAAAATTTCTGACTTATAAAACTTCGAACATACCCCTAGTGGTAAAATTACAAAAAAAATACCCTTGGTTTATAAGATGCCCAACTACTTAATGGTTTTGCCAAAATTTCGTTATATCATAAATGTTCAAAAACCCTAATTTGCAAACTATCAGGAAAATACCTTGATTTTTTGAAAATTACAAAATTACCCTAACTCACCAAAATTACCAAAATGACCCCAATTTTCAAAATTTTTGCAACTTCATCATTTTGGAAAATAAATTTCTCAAAAAGAACCCTCAAAATTTTTCATCTTCTGAAATATCCCTAATTTATTAAAATTTTACAATTTACCCCGGTTTGTGGAAAAAATTACCAAAATACCCCCAAGGTCCAAAAATTTTTGAAATACCCTCGGATTTCAAAAATTCTCCAAAATACCCCGGAAACTTTAAAATTTCCAAAAATACTTTATGACAAAAAACCAAGAAACCTTATTTTGACAAATTATGAAAATACCACTACAGGACAAATTACGAAAATACCCCCGGGTAGTGGTAAAACAACAACAAATGAAAAACTACAACGTTTCTCTGAATGAACTAAGGTTCATAATTGTTTGATGGATGTATGAATGAATGAAAAGACTGTATGCATGTATGAATATGAAAGAACCACTCCTAAAATTCTTTTCATAAAATTCTTCGCGAGTAATAAAGTGAAACAAAAGTACTAATTTATAAAAAACTTCTTAATCAGATCTCGACGTTAGAATTGAGTTCTAGAGGACGCGGTCGTCAAGGACGCGGTAGAGGAAGAATAACTGTGTCAGAACCCGTTAGATCGGGTCAAGGTTCTGACAATGAGTTACCACCGCCACCACCACCCCTAGTTGTTAATGTCGAGCAACAAGCTCAGACGGGGGATGATGCTGTGTCACAGGAAATGTTGCGAGTTTTGGAAATGGTGGCTGGCGCTGGTGGAAATATGAGATCTCAGAAATTTGTACCCGAGTGACTTCGAGCCAATAGGGCCGAGATGTTTCGTGGAGTGTCCGGTGTGGCACCCAGTACAGTCGAGTATTGGTTGGAAGCAACTGAGCGTATTATGGATGAACTCAACCTAACCCTAAAGAGAAGTTGAAAGGGATGGTGGCACTATTACGTGATGAAGCGTACCAATGGTGGTTAAGCGTAGGGATGGTGCCACTGCTGAAGATCTGACGTGGGAGTATGCTAAGGAGGCATATCAGAAAAAGTATGTCGGCACACGGTATATTGATGAGCAGAGGAAAGCTTTTCTAGGACTAGTTCAAAGGAACAAGTCGGTAGCAGCATATGAGGCTAAATTTTTGAGGTTAAGTCGATATGCTCGAGGAGTAGTCACAACCGAACATGAACGATGTGTCCGTTTTGAGGACGGATTAAGGGATGACCTAAGATTATTGATAGCTCCACATCGAGGCAGGAGTTCTCGCGTTGGTTGAAAAGGCTAAGGTAGCCGAGGGAATCAAGGACTCTACTAAGCGAGAATCTCGATAGGAATAGACCCAAGAGGGTTATGGATCGTCGGAAATGTGTAGAAAAGGCCCAAACCGAGGGTCGAAGGGTTGACAAGTTGGTACTAGAGGCGATGTCGTCCTTGTGAGCATTGTGAAAGAAGCATTGGTGAGTGTTGGAAAAAACAAGAGCATGTCTTAAGTGTGGGTCCAAGGACCATATGCTCAAGGATTGTCCAAAGATATCGGATGACGATGACCAACAACTCGTAATGTTAATCATGGTAGGGGAGGATAGCGACCTCAACGAGGTCGAGGTTCGAATAATGAGGTAATGGTCTTGGCGGAGGGCGTGGCGGAGGTGCCACTAATATTGAGGCAAGACAATGAGTTTGGTTTATGTGGTTCGCCAGTAGGGAGGATGGAGACGCGCGAACGTCATAACCCAGACATTTCTCATTCATGGTAAACACTATTATACTTTAATTGATGTGGGCTCGACCCATTCTTATATTGCCTATAGTGTAGTTGAAACACTAGGCCTAGACTCTGAACTTTCTGATAAGGAGATGACGGTAGTATGCCCATTAGGCCAAACTATAGTGGTAAATAAGATTTTTCGAAATATATCCCTAGAAATTCAGGGAGTGAGCTTTCGGGCTGACCTAATGGAATTACCCTTCGGGGAATTTGACCTCATACTTGGTATGGATTGGTTGGTAGAACACCGAGCCGTGTTGGATTGTGCGGCTAAACGAATGAAACTAAGGACCCCTGAGGATGAGGTGGTCATTATGATAGGAGAAAGAAGAAACTACTTGACTAATGTAGTTTCGGTGCTTAAGGCTAAAAAGATGGTTCGTAAAGGGTGCGAGGCGTTCTTAGCCTTTGTAAGTGGATTGGATGGAAAGGAGGAAGGTGTCAAAGGAGTTAGAACGGTAAGGGACTTTGAGGATGTGTTTTCGGAGGAATTACTAGGAATACCCCCAGATAGAGAAGTTGAATTTGGAATAGACTTACTACCGGGAATAGCGCCTGTGTCAATCGCTCCATACCGAATGGCGCCAAAGGAGTTAGTGGAGCTCAAGGCTCAAATCCAAGAATTGTTGGATCGTGGGTTTATTCGACCCAGTGTGTCTCCGTGGGGAGCACCGGTCTGCTTTGTAAAGAGGAAAGACAGAACTATGCGTATGTGCATAGACTATCGTCAATTGAATAAGCTGACCATCAAGAACAAGTATCCCTTGCCTAGGATTGATGACTTGTTCGACCAGTTGATGGGAGTGGCAGTGTTCTCAAAGATCGACTTAAGGTCAGGATATCACCAGTTAAAAGTAAAGGAGGTGGATATCCATAAGACAGCTTTCAAAACAAGATACGGCCATTTTGAGTTTGTGGCAATGCCATTTGGGTTGACAAACGCCCCAGCAGCATTCATGGATATGATGAACCGAGTGTTTTAACCTTACTTAGACAGGTTCGTTGTAGTGTTCATCGGCGATATTTTGGTATATTCTAAGTCGAAGAGGAGCATGATGAGCATCTTGGATTGTGTTGCAAGTATTAAGGAGAAGAAGCTTTATGCCAAATTCGCAAGTGTGAGTTTTGGCTTAGGGAAGTTGCTTTCTTAGGACACGTGGTGTCCGCCGAGGAATAAGGGTGGATTCTAAGAAATTTGAAGTCGTGTTGGATTGGAAACCACCTAAGTCGGTGGCAGAGATTAGTAGTTTCTTAGGATTGGCAGGTTATTATAGAAGATTCGTGGAAGTATTCTCGTCGATAGCCGCGCCATTAACAAAATTGTTGAGGAAGGAAGTACCCTTTGTCTGGACGGATAAGCAACGAAGAGTTTTGAGAAACTTAAGAAGGTATTAATGAAGCTCTAGTGTTGATTCAGCCTGAGGCGGAAAGGATTTTGTGGTGTCTTGTGGACGCTTCACATACGGGGTTAGGATGTGTTCTTATGCAAGATGGAAATGTAGTCGCTTACACGTCTCGACAGTTAAGGCCGCATGAGGTGAACTACCCAACCCATGACTTGGAATTGGCAGCAGTGGATTTTGCTCTCAAGGTGTGGAGGTATTATCTGTATGGAGAAAGGTCAGTGATCTACACAGACCACAAGAGTCTCAAGTACCTGTTAACTCAGAAAGAGTTAAACTTGAGGCAACGAAGGTGGGTGGAATTACTGAAAGACTATGACTATTCGATAGAATATCATCCGGGCAAGGCAAATGTAGTAGCAGATGCCTTAAGTAGGAAGGTTGTGTCGGACCTAAGAGCAATGTTCGCCCATTTAAGCTTGTATGAGGATGGAAGCCTGTTGGCTGAGTTACAAGTCAAGCCAACATGGTTGAAGGAGGTGAAAGAGGGACAATTGGTTGATGAGGATTTAAGTGTTAAGTTACAAAAAGCACAGAACGGAGAGTTAGATGACTATGAGGTTAATGATGAAGGAGTATTGTGCTACAAAGGGAAAGTCTGCATGCCAAAGGACAAGGAGTTAAGATAGAGGATTCTTCAGGAAGTGCATAGTAACCCTTATGCTATGCATCCGGAGGCATTAAGTTGTACGAGAGATTTAAGGAGCAATTTTGGTGGCACGATCTTAAACAAAAAGTTCTGAAATTGTGGGAAAATGTCTAACGTGTCGCAAGTTAAGGTGAACACCAAGTTCCATCGGATTGCTTCACCAATCCAGATTCCTGATGGAAGTGGGAAAGAATTATCATGGACTTCGTTAGTGGGCTTCCCTTACGCCTACTAAGAAGGACTCGGTATGGGTAATAGTGGACCGTCGACTAAGTCCGCACATTTCATCCCAAGAAGAATGGATTATTCCTTCAAAAGTTAGCCAAGCTATATGTGGCGAAATTGTGAGGCTACACGAGTCTTTGGTGTCAATTATTTGGACAGAGACCCAAGATTCACGTCTCGATTTTGGAGGCACTTCATCAAGCTTTAGGCACCAAGTTGGATTTCACTCTACCTTTCATCCACAATCGATGAGGCGATCTGAGCGAGTAATACAAGTGTTGGAGGATATGTTGAGAGGATGTGTGATGGATTTTGAGGAAGTTGGGAGGATTACTTGCCTTTAGCAGAGTTCGCCTACAACAACAATTATCAGGCTAGCATTCGAATGGCACCATATGAAGCATTGTACGGACGGAAGTGTCGTACTCCTACTTATTGGACTGAGTTAGGAGAACGTCGAGTTTTGGGTCCAGAGATGGTGGCAGAGACAGAAGAGAAGGTTGAGATAATTCAAGCACGGTTAAAGGAAGCCTCGGATAGGCAGAAGTCTTATGCCGACCTCAAGCGGAAGGAAATAGAGTTTGAAGTAGGAGACCAAGTGTTTCTAAAAGTTTCACCATGGAAGAATGTGATGAGGTTTGGTCGGAAAGGGAAGTTAAGCCCAAGGTTTATCGGGCCCTATCGAGTACTAAAGCGAGTGGGACCAGTGGCATACCAGCTAGAGTTGCCACCGGAGTTGCAACAAATGCACGACGTATTCCATGTGTCCATGCTACGTCGCTATCGATCGGATCCCTCTCACGTAGTACCAGTAGAAGAAGTGGAGCTAAGGCCAGACTTAACCTACGAGGAAGAGCCGATTCAGATTCTGAAGCGTGACATGAAAGTACTACGGAGGAAGTCGGTTCCTCTAGTCAAAGTATTGTGGCGCAATCATGGATCGGAGGAAGCTTCGTGGGAGCCAGAGGAGGCAATGCGACAGCAATACCCTCAATTATTTAGTTAGGAAATTTTGAGAACGAAATTATTTTAAGGGGTAGAAGTGTAACATCCTAAAAAGGGCCTATGCATTTTGGCCTAATTGTATGAAAAGACATGTTTTATGTGTTTTGGAATAAATTTGGAATGATTTTGGAAACACGAGAATGTATGGAAAGGTTACGTTGAAAGTAGGAAAATGACCATTTTGGAAACCTAAGCAAATTAGGAAAGTGAATATTTTGGAAACCTAAGTAAATTAGGAAAGTGAACATTTTGGAAACTAAGCCAAAGAGGAAAGTAAACATTTTGGAAACTAAGCCAAAGAGGAAACTAAACATTTTGGAAACTATGCTAAAGAGGAAACTAAATATTTTGGAAACCTAGAAAATGTCAAGTTATAGATCCAGCATAAAAATTTTTGGAAACTTAAAATGACCCCAAAATGTCGAATTAAAAATTTCAAAAGGAACTTAGGGCGGTGACCCTAAATAAAAGCATGTGAAATTTGACCCAAAAGCGGACTTGGAAAAGTGGCTCAAGATGCCACATAAGGCCTCGAAATGGCCCACATGCAAGGGGTGTTGGGCTGAGTTGAGTCACCTAGGAAGCAAATAAAAGAAGTTTTTATTTTGCCTCCATGAGTAGAGATTTGGACGGCACAAGGGATCTAGAAGGAAGAGTTTTATTCCTCTGGAATTTTCGGCTAATTAGGAGATTTGATGGAATTTAATATTTGATAAAATTAAAATTTATCACATAGGAAGAGTTGGCCGATTGAGGGACTCTAAGGCTAATAGTTTCGGCTAAAGAGGGAAAATTAAGAGCCATTCTTCATTCTTTTCTCTTCAAGAGAACCTCTTGCCGAAATTTCCTAGCCAAATAAGCACCAATCTTTTCTTCTTCCTTTAGCCGAATTCTCTCTGTCAAAACTCTCTCCATCTCTTTTCCTTTCTTTTCTTTTTCTTTTCTTCTACTATCCCTTCACAAAAGCCAAAACTTTGTGATCCATAATAGTGCCATAAATGAATAGTATAAGGGATCATCCGGATTTGAAAGCGAGGTAAGTACATCTATGTACATTCGGCCAAAAGGTCTCTTCCATAATTGAATGGTAGATCAAATCTAACATGTGATTTGGTAGGAATCTAAAATAAAGATCAATTTTGGATTTGAGAACTCCAAGGTAAGTGAGTTTATACATTCGACCAAGGCCAAATCTTAGTTATCTAGATCAAATTAATCAAAAACTAACCGATTCAGAGATCTAGGATTTGGCCGATTTCAAGTAAGAGGAAGGTGAAGTTTTAGGATTTAAAATCCATAAGGTAAACACCTAAAGGTATTCGCCAAGGCTTGTGTGATTACATAGATTAGATCTTTAATTATTAAAAAGCCAAAACTAATCTATGTTGAGATTTAGGGTTGGCCGAATATTAGGTGAAGGAAAACCAAGTTTTCGGGATTTGAATAAACATCAAATCGGCATCAAAGGTAAGTCTTTTTACAAATCCTACTAGGATTTGGATATTATAGCCAAATAGAATTTATGCTAAGTAATAAATGGTAAATTAAATGTAGGGACTAAGGATCTAAACATTAGATCTAGCTTTTCGGAATCTTAAGGAATCGCTAAACAAATCAGGTGTGTAGCCCACACTAATCTTAATAGATTTATGGCTTAAACATGGTGTATATGATTAATGTGAAAGTGAAAGAATGTGGCTAAAGTACCATATTATGGTACAAAGTACTCAGGTACATTTTTCCTACTCTTACTAGGATTTCGAAATATGTTATATTTAACATGTGAAAAGTGATGTGAAAGTGAAATAAAATATGATATGCATGATATGTATAATTTGGGGCATTGGGTTAATTGAGAAAGGGAAGTGAATGTGATGACTTGGTCTCACTAAGTGAAACGTGATGACTTGGTCTCACTAAGAATGATGTGACTAAGAATATTAGGTCTCACTAAGTGAATGTGGTGACTTGGTCACATTAAGTGAATGTGGTAACCGGTTACATTATCTGAAAGTGGTGGCTATGCCACAATATTATAAGTGGGCGATGAGCACATTGACTGCACAAATGACTGCCTTCGATGGTGTGTAGCGGATGGAGGGTTGACTTAGTAGTCCCCATGGTGTGTAGGTTGGTACGGGTGGAGTGTAGAGGATGGCATATAGGTTTGGGTTCGGGTTTGCATCATTATCTTGAATTTTTATATGAATATGATATGTATGGTGTGCCTATTTCTATTATGTTTTGGTGTTGGTTACACATTGAGTCTATCGACTCACCCCGTTGTGGGAACATGTTTCAGGTGATGAGCAGTAATGGACCGGGACGACAGAGCTTGTGGTGGCCATGTTCAGCTTGAAGTTTAATTTAATTTGAATCTTTATTTATTTTAAGTACTGTACAATTTTATTTGTTTTTGGGTTTCATTTTATGTAATAAGGCCATCGTGCAGCTTTTATTTACGCTTTAATTACTATGTTATGAATTTAGGGCTTTATAAAGAATAAGCCCATTTAATTTAAAATAAGTTAAAATATTTTGTCACCTAAAACAAATGGGTTTTTGATATAAAATAAATTTGTTTTCAATTCGAGCCCAACCCACAACAAACTGACTTCCAAAACACACAGTTTTCAAAGTATTCAAATGAATTTGAACCGAGTTACTTCGAGGAACATACCAGATCCGGTCCATTCTCGTAGGCCGGGTGTGGGGTGTTTCACCAAGAGTGTAACTATTTTCTAAAAAAGATCACTAGAACACTTACTTGTGAAAAGATAAGTGTGCTGAAATTTTTGAAGCTTTCTACCCTTTTTTTGCTGCTAATTTTCAATGGAAGAGTGAAAGAGAAAAAGATTATATCTTTTCTCTCCTTATTTTATTAATACTAGTCAAATTAGTCCACCTACTATCACCAACTTTGACCAACATTGACAAATTTGTCTTCTATGCTAGTCTGTGGCTGGCCAAGCAAATATTGGGGGTCTAATTGCCTTTTAAAGACCTCCAATTGACAATCTATGGCTATTTGGTACCTTTAGCTTATAGAATGGAACTTTCGCACCTTACGCGATTTAGTCTTTTTTCGCGATTAATCATGAAATCGTTAAAATTAAAGCACCAAAATTTTCATGCACATATGCTATCATGATCTAACTCATAATATAATCATGAAAATAAATTTCTCTAAACTCATATTAGTGATCTCGAGATCACTATTCTGACTTGCCCTTAAATCGGGCTGTTACAACTTCAGCACATAATTTAGCACTTATGCTATCTTGAACATAAACTTAAATCATTATCATCCTTAACTTAAATGTATCTCTTTGTTATCATTGTATAACATAGCTCATTGTCATCTTTACATACATAGCTCTTTTTCCCATTGAACTACTTAGAATATCAGAGGATGCTCAATCTCATGAAACATGTATCACGATGTCAATGCCATATCCCAGATATGGTCTTACATGGAATCTCCTCTTGATACTGATGCCATATCTCGGATATGGTCTTACAAGGGATCCCTTAGCTTGATGTTGATGCCATGTCCCAAAATGGTCTTAAACGAGATCTTCCTTCGGTACCGAAGCCATGCCCCAAACATGGTCTTACACGGGACCTTCCTTATCCGATGCCGATGCCATGTCCCAGACATGGTTTTATTCGGGATCTACATTCGGTGCCAATGCCATGTCCCAAACATGGTCTTATACGGGACCAACATTCGATGCTGAAGCCATATCCCAAACATGGTCTTATACGGGACCTACATTCGATGCTGATGCCATGTCCAAGACATGGTCTTATACGGGACTTTACTTATCTCATGTTGTGACATAAGTATCCTCGTTATTCCGAAATTTCAACCAGGACTTCACTTAGCATATTTTCATCATTTTCTCATTAAGACATTAATAATCAATTTCATAGAAATGATAGACATTCCTCAAAATAAAAATAATTTAAACATAATAACACATGTAACCTTAATTTCAAAGAAACTTACCTTGGTACTTAAAATGCTTGTAGATGTTTAATTTAGTCCAACACTTTGTTCTTGCCTCAGTTTCGGTCCGAGCTTCGCTTTTCTTGATCGACAATAACAATTTCACTTGTTTAATACTCACATTGATTAAATTAACTCATGAATCATACTTTGGCAAAATTAGATTTTGCCTCTAAACTTTTACATAATTACACTTTTGCCTCTAGGCTAGTAAAATGCTTTTCATTCAACTTTCTTGTATTTAAGCCTAGTCAAATCATTTTCTTAACTATAACAGCCTCTAATTTCCACTATTTCACTCATGTATGATCATTTTAATACCTTTTACAATTTGGTCCTTTTCTACATTTTTCATGAAAATCACTTAGACAAAGATGTTTATCATACATCAAACTTTCATATTCTTCCGTAAAACATCAAATTAAATGCATTTCATACATGGGTAAATTTTTGAACATAAGCCCTAGCTCAAAATATAGCTAGAAATAGCTAAATCGATCTACGAGGATATCAAAAATACAAAGAACATTAAAAATGGGGCTAGGATGCACTTACTATCAAGCTTAGAAGTTGAAGAAACCCTAGCTATGTCTCATTGCAAATTTCAGCACTTAAAGGAAGAAGATGGACAATATTTTGGCTTATTTTTCCCTTTTTAGTTCATTAATTAACCAAATAACTAAAATGTCCTTAAGGCCCTTTCTTGAGATTTTTCCTTCCCATGCCTATTTTTTTCCATCTTATAATAGTTTAATTGCTAAATAAGGACTTCTAATAATTTTTATAATGCTATTTCATACTTAAATCTTCTAGAATCTCATATTTTCTAATCTTTGCAATTTAGTCCTAATTGACAATTTAATCACTAATTAATAAAATTTCTTCATGAGATTCTCACACAATCATGCAAACACATCATAAGCCTTGTAAAAATCATAACATAAAAATCATAACACACATATTTCTACTTCGAATTTGTGGTCTCACACCACTATTCCGACTAGGCCCTAAATTGGGCTATTACAATTCTCCCCCTTAGGGATTTTCGTTCCCAAAAATCTTACCAGCAAAAAGGTTTGGGTACTGGTTTCTCATCGCCTCATCGGGCTTCCATGTAGCCTCTTCTACCCAATGTCTTTGCCACAATACTTTCACAAGAGCTATAGTCTTATTCCTTAGCTGTTGGACTTCCTGTGCTAGAATCTTAACCAGTTCTTCGCCATAAGTCATATCGAGTTGAATTTCAACCTTTATTGGTGTAATCACATGCGAAGGATCTGATCGGTAGCGTCGCGACGTAGACACGTGGAACACATCATGAATCTTTTCTAACTTTGACGACAAAGCCAATCGATAGGGTACCGACCCTATCCTCTCAGTAATCTCATATGGTTCGATAAAACGTGGACTCAATTTGCCTTTTCGGCCAAATTTGATTACTTTTTTCCATGGTGACACTTTCAAGAATACTTTATCACCAACTTGAAACTCGATCTCTTTTCGTTTCAAATCTAAGTAGGATTTTGTCTATCCAAGTAGCTTTTAAACAATCTTGAATCACCCTTACATTCTCTTTAGTTTCTCTATCAGATTGACCCCATGTTTCGATTTTCCTTGAGTTTAGTCCAATATAAAGGCGTTCAACACTTATGCCCATACAAAGCCTCATAAGGCGCCATTTTCAAGCTCAACTAAAAATTGTTATTATAAGCAAACTCTACCAATGGTAGGTACTTCTCCCAGCTGCCGTGAAACTCAAGAACATAACACCGGAGCATATCTTCAAGTATCTGTATTAATCTATCCAACTATTCGTCAGTTTATGGGTGAAAAGGCATACTAAAACTCAGCTCTGTGCCCAAAGCTTCTTGCAACTTTTTCCAAAATCGGGATGTGAATCTCGAATCTTTATTTGATATAATCAATAAAGGGCACTCCATGTAGCCTCACAATCTCAGAAACATACAAGTCTGCTATCAAGTGAATAATCAACACGTACCGGTATGAAGTGGGCCGACTTTGTAAGTCTATCTACCACAACCCATACGGTATCTTTCTTACTCAGCTTCAACGGTAAACTTGTTACAAAGTCCATAGTGGCACGGACCCACTTCCACTCGAGAACCATAATAGGCTGAAGTAGACCCGAAGGTACATGGTATTCAGCCTTCACTTGTTGACAAATTAGGCATCTCGACACAAACTTGGAAATGTTTTTCTTCATACTCGACCACCAATACCATTTCCTCAAGTCATTATACATCTTCGTCTTTGCCTAGATGTACGAGACAAACATCTGCTATGGGCTTCATGCAAAATTTTCTAAATAAGCTCATCATTTTGGGTACAGACTCTATCTCGACACATCAAACATCCATCAAAACTTACTCGAAAGTCTGACTCAATATTTGACTCACATAGAATTCTTTTGGCTTGTAAGTCACTGTCACCTTTCTGAGCTTCACAAATCTCTTAGAGAAACAATGGTCTAGCCCTCAACTTAGCTAGAATAGAACCATCATTTGACAAATCCATCCGTGTATTCATGACTCTCAGAGCAAACAAGGATTTTCTGCTCAAAGCATCGGCGATCACATTCACCTTTCCCGAATGATAGTCAATTACTAACTCATAATCCTTTAATAACTCTAACCATCTCTGTTGCCTCAAAGTCACTTCCTTTTGAGTCATCAAATACTTTAAGCTCTTATGATCTGTAAACACTTGACATCTCTCACCATGTAAATGATGTCTCTAAATCTTTAGTGCAAATACAATTGCAGCTAACTCTAAGTCGTGGGTCGGGTAATTCTTCTCGTACGGCTTTAATTGTCTAGAAGCATATGCAATCACCTTGCCCTCTTGTACAAGTACACAACCCAATCCATTCATGGATGCATCACTGTAAACTATAAGTTCTCTTCTCGGCTCAGGTTGCACCAAAATAGGAGCCTCAGTAAACAACGCCTTTAGTTTCTCGAAACTTTGTTGGCACTTTTCTATCCATTAAAACTTTACATATTTTTGCAATATCCTCATCATCGAAGTAGCTATCATGGAAAACCTCTTGACAAATTGCCTATAGTAGCCAGCTAGGCCCAAAAAACTCCTCACCTCAATTACGTTCCTTGGCAGTTTCCATTTAACAATTGTTGAAATCTTACTCGGTCTTGCGAAGCCATTATCTGTTAATTCTTGCAAATGTGCCTTCAGTTCCTTTAGCTCGGTTAGAGCCATTTTGTATGGAGCAATAGAAATTGGGTCGATTACCATGAGCTAACTCAATCCCAAGTTTGACTTCTCTAACAAGAGGTAGCCCTGGAAATTCCTCTGGAAAAATGTCTGGATATTCACATACTATGGGCACTGATTCGATTCTTAACCCAATCTCTCTCGTATTCATCACAAAGGCAATGTAAGCTTTGTACCCCTTTCTTAATTACTTCTTAGTCAACAAAGAAGATATCACTACCGAAAAGTTGTCTTGCTCATCTGATTCAACACGAATAAGATCCCCACTTTCACATTTTAAATAAACTTCCTTCCACAATTCACTATCACATCATGAGTAGCTAACCAATCCATACCAAGAATTATATCGAATTCATCAAATGGCAATAGCATGAGATTTGCCTTAAAATAATGACCTCTAATCATCAATGGGTAATATTTGCATACCTTATCAACTAATACACATTTTCCTAAGGGATTGGACTCTTCAATCACGAACTTTGTAGACTCAACAGGCATGCTCATACTAGATACTAATTCCATGCAAATGTATGAATAGGTAGACCTCAGATCAATTAAAGCAACAACATTAGTGTCATGGAGAGAAAATGTATCTGTAATTACATTAGGGGATGATGCCTCTTCGCGAGCGTGAATGGCATAAGTCCTTGCAGGCAATCTACCCTCAGATCATGCAGCCTACTCTCTGGGAGTATTTTTAATACTCGTCCCACTTCCCTGGTTTCTCTGTTGTCTCCCTCTAGTAGTGCTTCCCACTCTTGCGCTCTAAATTTTCCCTTTTCAATCATCTCAGGGCATTATCTAATAAAATGATCTTGGGAACCACACTTGAAACAGGCCTTCTCATGTGCTTGGCACTCACTAGGATGATGTCTGCCACACTGCAGGCATTCTTATCTATTTGGTCGCGTGTTCCAAACACTAGCAACTGAGGTAATCTGAGCTTTAATTTTCGAGTACTATTTACCTTTACTTCTGTTTCAAAACCTGGCCGAAGTAGTTGATCGGGTAGGGAAGTCTCTTGATTTCTTGGATGAAGATTGAAACAACTTGTTCATGTGTCTCTTTCTTGAGTCACGAGACTCCTTCAAAGACATAATTTAGCACTTATGCTATCTTGAACATAAACTTAAATCATTATCATCCTTAACTTAAATGTATCTCTTTGTTATCATTGTATAACATAGCTCATTGTCATCTTTACATACATAGCTCTTTTCCCATTGAACTACTCGGAATATCGAGGATGCTCAATCTCATGAAACATGTATCACGATGTCAATGCCATATCCCGATATATGGTCTTACATGGAATCTCCTCTTGATAATTGATGCCATATCTCGGATATGGTCTTACAAGGATCCTTTAGCTTGATGTTGATGCCATGTCCCAAAAATGGTCTTAAACGAGATCTTCCTTCGGTACCCAAGCCATGCCCCAAACATGGTCTTACACGGACCTTCCTTATCCGATCTTCGATGCCATGTCCCAGACATGGTTTTATTCGGATCTACATTCGATACAATGCCATGTCCCAAACATGGTCTTATACGGACCGACATTCTAAGGTGAAGCCATATCCCAAACATGGTCTTATACGGACCTACATTCGATGTCGATGCCATGTCCAAGACATGGTCTTATACGGACTTTACTTATCTCATGTTGTGACATAAGTATCCTCGTTATTCAAATTTCAACCGGGACTTCACTTAGCATATTTTCATCATTTCTCATTAAGACATTAATAATCAATTTCATAGAAATGATAGACATTCCTCAAAATAAAAATAATTAAACATAATAACACATGTAACCTTAATTTCAAAGAAACTTACCTTGGTACTTAAAATGCTTGTAGATGTTTAATTTAGTCCAACACTTTGTTCTTGCCTCGGTTTGGTCCGAGCTTAGCTTTTCTTGATCTATAATAACAATTTCACTTGTTTAATACTCACATTGATTAAATTAACTCATGAATCATACTTTGGCAAAATTAGATTTTGCCTCTAAACTTTTACATAATTACACTTTTGCCCCTAGGCTAGTAAAATGCTTTTCATTCAACTTTCTTGTATTTAAGCCTAGTCAAATCATTTTCTTAACTATAACAGCCTCTAATTTCCACTATTTCACTCATTTATGGTCATTTTATAACTTTTACAATTTGGTCCTTTTTCGCATTTTTCATGAAAATCACTTAGACAAAGATGTTTATCATACATCAAACTTTCATATTCTTAGTAAAACATCAAATTAAATGCATTTCATACATGGGTAAATTTTTGAACATAAGCCCTAGCTCAAAATATAGCTAGAAATAGCTAAATCGAGCTACGAGGATATCAAAAATACAAAGAACATTAAAAATGGGGCTAGGATGCACTTACTATCAAGCTTAGAAGTTGAAGAAACCCTAGCTATGTCTCCTTGCAAATTTCGGCACTTAAAGGAAGAAGATGGACAATATTTTGGCTTATTTTTCCCTTTTAGTTCATTAATTAACAAATAACTAAAATGTCCTTAAGGCCCTTTCTTGAGATTTTTCACCTTACATGCCTATTTTTTTTCCATCTTATAATGGTTTAATTGCTAAATAAGGACTTCTAATAATTTTTATGATGCTATTTCATACTTAAATCTTCTAGAATCTCATATTTTCTAATCTTTGCAATTTAGTCCTAATTGACAATTTAATCACTAATTAATAAAATTTCTTCATGAGATTCTCACACAATCATGCAAACACATCATAAGCCTTGTAAAAATCATAACACACATATTTCTACTTTGAATTTGTGGTCTCGCACCACTATTCTGACTAGGCCCTAAATTGGGCTATTACAATTCTCCCCCTTAGGGATTTTCGCTCCCAAAATCTTACCAAAGAAAAGGTTTGGGTCTTGGTTTCTCATCGCCTCATCGGGCTTCCATGTAGCCTCTTCTACCCAATGTCTTTGCCACAATACTTTCACAAGAGCTATAGTATTATTCCTTAGCTGTTGGACTTCCTGTGCTAGAACCTTAACCAGTTCTTCGCCATAAGTCATATCGAGTTGAATTTCAACCTCTATTGGTGTAATCACATGCGAAGGATCCGATCGGTAGGCCGCAACGCAGAACACGTGGAACACATCATGAATCTTTTCTAACTTTGACGACAAAGCCAATCGATAGGGTACCGACCCTATCCTCTCAGTAATCTCATATGGTCCGATAAAACATGGACTCAATTTGCCTTTCTGGCCAAATTTGATAACTTTTTTCCATGGTGACACTTTCAAGAGTACTTTATCACCAACTTGAAACTCGATCTCTTTTCGTTTCAAATCTAAGTAGGATTTTTGTCTATCTGAAGTAGCTTTTAAACAATCTTGAATCACCCTTACATTCTCTTTAGTTTCTCTATCCAGATTGACCCCATGTTTCTGATTTTCTTTGAGTTTAGTCCAATATAAAGGCGTTCAACACTTATGCCCATACAAAGCCTCATAAGGCGCCATTTTCAAGCTCAACTAAAAATTGTTATTATAAGCAAACTCTACCAATGGTAGGTACTTCTCCCAGCTGCCGTGAAACTCAAGAACATAACACCGGAGCATATCTTCAAGTATATGTATTAATCTATCCAACTATTAAATCGGTTTATGGGTGAAAAGGCATACTAAAACACAGCTCTGTGCCCAAAGCTTCTTGCAACTTTTTCCAAAATCGGGATGTGAATCTCGGATCTCTATCTGATATAATCAATAAAGGGCACTCCATGTAGCCTCACAATCTCAGAAACATACAAGTCCGCTATCAAGTGAATAATCAACACGCATGGGGTATGAAGTGGGCCGACTTTGTAAGTCTATCTACCACAACCCATACGGTATCTTTCTTACTCGGCTTCAACGGCAAACTTGTTACAAAGTCCATAGTGGCACGGTCCCACTTCCACTCGGGACCCATAATAGGCTGAAGTAGACCCGAAGGTACTTGGTATTCATCCTTCACTTGTTGACAAATTAGGCATCTCGACACAAACTTGGAAATGTTTTTCTTCATACTCGACCACCAATACCATTTCCTCAAGTCATTATACATCTTCGTGCTGCCTAGATGTACAGACAAACATCTGCTATGGGCTTCATGCAAAATTTTCTAAATAAGCTCATCATTTTGGGTACACAGACTCTATCTCGACACATCAAACATCCATCAAAACTTACTCGAAAGTCTGACTCAATATTTGACTCACATAGAATTCTTTTGGCTTGTAAGTCGCTGTCACCTTTCTGAGCTTCACAAATCTCTTAGAGAAACAATGGTCTAGCCCTCAACTCAGCTAGAATATTGAGTTAAACGCTTAAATGATCTTGATAAGAAAAGAATGAGATAATTCATTAAGAATGATGTTATTCATTTACATGCAAACTTACTAAGCTTTATGCTTACTCCCATTCCTTTCCCTCTTTTTATTGTATTGCAAGCCAACTCGGGGATCACAAGTGTAACACCCCAAACCTGGCCCATAAGTTTCAACCAGATCTGGTATGCTACGGGTTGTACATTAAAAACTTTTCTCTGACAGGTTTTGGAAAAACTTAGTTTATTTTAGCCGAGTAATTCATTAAATGTGAGATTTTGTAAATAATTTTAATTCTTGCATTGATTGGGTTGAAAAGCCCATTTATCATTTCATTTTATTTTGGAGACTAATAAAAATATAAGTTTGCAAATCCCAACATAACAAAAATAAATCAAAGTCTAAGTTAAGGAGGCCTTATTACATAAATAGTCCCAAAGAAATAAAAATTTAAAGAAAATCGAAATTAACCTATGGAAACAAAAGCTTGATAGCCCCTCGAGTCCGTCTCGGCTCCCATGTCCACGATCTACTGCTCATCTAAAAGAGTAGAGAAGAAAATGAAAGCGTGAGTCACCAGGACTCAGTGTATAAATCCTGAACACACTGACTTGAGGCCCACAAACGCATTATGGGCCTTGGCCCATACATAGAGGCAACAATCATAATACACGATAGATAATACATAATGAATGGCCCAAGCCCATCCTAGAATTCCATCATCTACACACCAACTCGTACCAACCGCCACACCTTGGGGATTTCTACAATCAACCATCCATCCGCTACACACCATAACGATAGCCGTACTGCCTGTTTCTGTTAATCAGAAACCATTAAACGTGGCATAGCCACCGATCACTATGTGACCTAACATTTTTATTTGTGGGATTTCTACCACTGGTCACCATATTACCCATGTCTATATTCGTGGGATTTCTACCACTGGTCACCATGTGACCCATCATGCACTTCCCCTCATTATCATATTTCCCCCCATGCATACATACATAAGGAAAAGCATCATAGAAATGTGTTTGTGGGCCTCTATGTATGGGCCAAGGCCCATAATGTATTGTCTATCGTGTATTATGATTGTTGCCTCTATGTATGGGCCAAGGCCCATAATGTGTTTGTGGGCCTCAGGTCAGTGTGTTTAGGATTTATACACTGAGTCTTGGTGACTCACGCTTTCATTTTTGTCTACTCTTTCAGATGAGCAGTAGATCATGGACATGGGAGCCAAGACGGACTCGAGGGGCCATCAAGTTTTTGTTTCTATAGATTCATTTTGATTTTCTTTAAATTTTTATTTCTTTTGGACTATTTATGTAATAAGGCCTCCTTAACTTAGACTTCAATTTATTTTTGTTATGTTGGGATTTGCAAACTTTTATATTTTTGGTTAGTCTCCAAAATAAAATGAAATGATAAATGGGCTTTTCAACCCAATCAATGCAAGAATTAAAATTATTTACAAAATCTCACATTTAATGAATTACTCGGCTAAAATAAACTAAGTTTTTCCAAAACCTGTCAGAGAAAAGTTTTCAATGTACAACCCGTAGCATACCAGATCTGGTTGAAACTTATGGGCCAAGTTTAGGGTGTTACATTTTGGTATCAGAGCCCAGTTCAAAACTCAGGTAGTGAAATGGGTCTAGTGATGTTTTAATATAGATTTAAAAAAATTTCGGAAGAAGATATGGCCTTCGAGTCTATCGGTAGTCGATCCACGCAGGTAAGTACTCTAACCCTAGTTGTGATATACTTGTTGGGTTGATGGCCTTTATGGATGTAGACTAGGATGATTATAAGATGGACTCTAGGTCTAGTTAAACAACTCTTCAAATCCATAAGATTTAATCCAACTAAACAAACACGTGACCAAGTCGATGGGTTAGGGTGTGGCAACAGGCGTACGCATATCTAGGATTGGATCCAGAAGAGCTTGGTATTTAAGCAGTCCTAGTGACTCACCTCCTCTTTTCTAGAATCCTACATGGTGCGTAGTGACTGTTCACCTTAGCCATGAGGACTTGTTGACGGGCCAAAGTTTATAAGTAAAACCTGAAAGGGACCAACCACCCTATTTTGAGAAAAAAATTTAAATAACCTCTAGTTATGAGAATTTCTGAAATACCCCTATTTTAAAAAAATTACCAAATTACCCCTAATTTGTAAAATTATCGAAATACCCCCGGACTACCAAATTACCGAAATACCCCCAAATTATAAAATTACCAAAATACCATTATCTTGAAAAATCACCAACAAACCTTATTTTGGAAAAAAATTATTACGAAAATACCCCTATAGGATAAAATTACGAAAACACCCCTGGGTAGTGAAATGATGAAATACCCCTAGGCGAGGAATATGATTTCATGGATGTTGCTTGTGTGTTTGATAAATGTATGTGATGCTCTGATTGATGATTGATTGAATGAGAATTCTAAAATTAGGAAATACAGACTTGAGAACGAACTTGTAAATAGAATTCAAATTCAAAAGAACCACTGTTAAAACTACTTTCCATAAGACTATCCGTTATTAATCAGTGAAAGAAAACTAATAAATCATAACATTTTTAATCAGATAAATCACGAACGATGGAATGAGCACCAGAGGACGTGTGTGCATGGCTGAGGTAGAGGCAGGATTACTGTGTCAGAACCCGTAGGGTTTGGTCACGAGTCCGAGAATGGGGTGCTAGTGCCACCAGCTATGGAGGCAAAATTTCAAGATTAGACGGTGGAGATGATGCTGTATCTCAGGCTATGTTAAGGGTTTTGGAGAGAGTTACTGGAGCAGGTATGGGCACAGGAGCCCGAAAATCTATGTCGGAGCGACTTAGGAGCAACGGGGCAGAAGTGTTTAGGGGAATCACCGGTATAGCCCTAAGCTCAGCTGAATATTGGTTAGAGGCGGTTGAATGCATAATGGACAATCTGGATCTCACAGAGGAAGAGAAATTGAACGGGGTTATATCTCTCTTGAAGGATGAAGCTTATCAATGGTGGCTCACGGTTAAGGATGGTACGGTGGCTGACCACATCACATGGGAGTTCTTTAAAATAGCGGTGTGTTTGGTTTAAGGATGGCATGAAGGATGAATTACGTATATTGATAGCTCGGTGTGTTCGGTTTGAGGATGGCATGAAGGATGAGGCGGGAATTTGTGGTGGTTATGGAGATGGCTAAATAGCGGAGGGGGTGAAATGGACAGAAAAGTTGAACTAGGATAGAGATAGGGGTAGAGGTAAGAGAAACTTCGGATCATCAGGGACAAATAAAAGTAATCAGAAAAAACCCAGGCCAGAGGGGCCAAGATGAGATAATAGACCTGTTACTGCTAATCAGACACCAAAGTGCGCTCAATGTGGTAAATCCCATGCAGGTGAGTGTAGGGCGGGCAGTGGGAAGTGCTTTAGGTATGGGTCTTTTGACCATCAAGTTAGGAACTATCCACATAAGAAAGGCAATGAAAGGCCCACGGGTCAAGGGAATGTTTAGCCTGGCAGAGGAGGTCGTGGGGTAGCCAAAGGTGGTAACGGTTTTGGTCAGGGTCATGGACTAGTAGGCTGAGGGGTCGAAAACACTAAAGCAAGACAGTCGGGGTTAGTCTATGCTGTCAGACGTCGAGAGGAGGCTGATGCACCGAATGTCATAATCGGCATGTTCTTAATTTTTGGCTTGCCCTATATTGCATTAATTGACATCGGATCGACACATTCATATGTTGCGAGTAGGTTATCTGAAACTTTAAGTGCAGATGCTAAGATTTCCTCTAGGGAGATGATTGTAGTAAGCCCACTAGGACATTCTGTGATGGTAAACAAGCTTTATCGAGAAATACCTTTAGAGGTTCAAGGGATAATTTTTTGAACGGATCTAATGGAATTACCGTTCGGGGAGTTTGATTTAATCCTAGGCATGGATTGGCTTGTAAAGTATCAATCTAATCTAGATTGTGCAGCTAAGCGTATGGTGTCAGAAACTCCTGAGGGGGACAGAGTCTTGGTAATAGGAGAGAAGGGGAACTGTCTGTCGAATGTGGTAACCGCCCTGAAAGCGAAAAGAATGGTGAGAAAATGATGTAAGGCAGTCTTGTTCGCGTTATGGAAGCTAAGGAACTAACGGTGGGAGACGTTAGAACGGTAAAGGAATTTCCTGATGTTTTCCCCGATGAGCTTTTAGGATTACCTCCAGATCGCAAAGTGGAGTTTGGAATCGATCTTCTTCTGGGAACAGCACCGGTATCAATAGCTCTATACCGAATGGCACAGAAGGAGTTGGTGGAGTTGAAAGCGTAGATTCAAGAGTTGTTGGATAAAGGGTTTATTCGACCTAGCGTGTCATCGTGGGGAGCACCGGTTCTATTCGTTAAGAAGAAGGATGGGTCAATGCGTATATGTATTGACTATTGCCAGTTGAATAAGTTAACGATCAAGAACAAGTACCCGTTGCCAAGGATCGATGGCTTGTTTGATCAGTTGAAGGGGGCCTCAGTCTTTTCAAAGATAGATATGAGGTCAGGGTACCATCAGTTTAAGGTCAAGGAGGCTGATGTTCATAAGACGGCCTTTAGGACTCGCTATGGTCACCATGAGTTCATGGTAATGCCATTTGGGTTGACCAGCGCGCCAGCAGCATTCATGGACATGATGAGCCGAGTGTTTCAACCCTACCTAGATCGATTTTTCGTGGTTTTTATTGATGACATCTTGGTTTATTCAAGATCGGGAGAGGAACATGATACACATCTGTGAATGGTTCTGCAGATTCTAAGGGAAAAGAAGTTGTATGCCAAATTCAGTAAGTGTGAATTTTGGTTGAAGGAGGTTACTTTTCTAGGGCACGTAGTGTCGGTTGAGGGGATTAGGGTTGACCCTCAGAAAATTGAAGCGGTGTTGGATTGTAAACCGCCCAAGTCAGTGGTAGAGATTCAGAGTTTCCTTGGTTTGGCCAAATACTATCGAATGTTTGTTGAAGGATTCTCCTTAATTGCGGTCCGTTGACTAAGTTATTATGAAAAGGAGTTCTGTTTGTTTGGTCTAATAAGCAGCAGGAGAGTTTCGAGAAGTTAAAAAGATTTTGAAAGAGGCTCCGATGTTGATTCAATCGGAGGCTAGGAAAGAATTCGTGATTTACTGTGATGCGTCACACATGGGATTAGGGTGTGTGTTGATGCAAGATGGAAAGGTTGTTGTGTATGCATCACGACACTTGAGGCTGCACGAAGCAAATTATCCCACCCATGACCTGGAATTGGTGGCGGTGGTCTTTGCTTTGAAGATTTGGAGGCATTATCTTTACGGGGAGAAATCTATCATTTTCACTGATCATAATTGCTTGAAGTATCTTTTGACTCAGAAGGAGCTGAATCTAAGGCAGATGAGGTGGATCGAGTTGTTCAAGGATTACAACTGCTCGATCGAGTATCATCCGGGTAAGGCCAACGTGGTGGCAGATGTTCTAAGCCGAAGGGTAATCTCTAACTTAAGAGCAATGTTTGCTCACCTTAGTCTTTGTGATGATGGAAGGCTATTAGCTGAACTTCAGGTGAAACCCTCATGGGTCGACCAGGTTAAGGTGAGGCAACAGACGGATGAGTTGTTAAAAAAAAGTTTTCGATAGGGTCAAGTGATGAATCAATAGAATTCAGTGTTGATAAGGATGGGCTGTTATGTTTCCAAGGGAGAGTATGCATGCCAAGGGATCATGAATTGAGGCGTAAGATTTTGCAAGAAGCGCATGATAGTCCATACGCTATGCATCCTGGAAGGAGTAAGATGTATCGAGATTTACAGAGCATCAGTTACCATCAGGGTTGTTACAATAGGTGAAGATTCCTCACTGGAAATGTGAAGGGATCACAATGGATTTTGTTAGTGGGCTACCTCTCACGCCTACTAAGAAAGATTCAGTTTGGGTGATCATTGATTGGTTGATGAAGTCCACTCATTTTGTACCAGTTCGGGTCGACTATTCCTTACAAAAGTTGGCTAAGCTGTATATAGCAGAGATTGTGAGGTTGCATAGAGTACCGGTGTCAATTATCTCAGACCGAGATCCTGGGTTTAGGTCAAGGTTTTTGAAGGTGTTACATCGAGCGTTGGGTACAAAGTTGGATTTTAGTACAGCGTTTCATTCTCAGACCGATTGACAGTCGGAGCGGGTGATTCAGATCTTGGAGGACATGTTAAGGGGTCGTGTCATAGATTTCAGAGGTAGTTGGGAGGACTTTTTGCCATTGGCGGAGTTTCCGTACAACAACAGTTACCAGTCAAGTATTCAGATGGTGCCCTACGAAGCTTTGTATGGGCGAAAGTGTCGTACCCCCACTTGTTGGATGGAATTATGGGAAAATCAAATTTTTGGTCTAGACTTGGTCACTGAGACAGAAGAGAAAGTGAAACTGATTCGAGCTAGACTAAAGGAGGCGACAGATAGATAGAAGTCCTATGCTGACTTAAAGCGTGAGGACATAGATTTTACAGTGGGTGACAAGGTATTCTTAAAGGTGTCATCGTGAAAAATGGTGCTAAGACTTGGACGAAAGGGGAAATTGAGTCTCCGCTTCATCGGACCTTACTGGGTGTTGAAATGAGTAGGACCAGTGGCATATCAGCTTGAGTTACCCCCAGAGTTAAGTCAAATTCACAATGTATTTCATGTCTATATGTTAAGACTTTATCGTTCGGATCCATCTCATGTAGTGCCTGTGGAGGAAATCGAGGTAAAACCTGATCTATCCTTTGAGGAGGAACCGGTGGAAATTTTGGAGTGGGATGTAAAGGTGTTCCGAAGGAAAACGGTTTTGCTGGTTAATGTGCTGTGGCAGGATCATGGTTCTGAAGAGGCTACGTGGGAACCCGAGGAAGCAATGCGACAGCAATACCCCCATCTTTTCTGACCAGGTAATTTCGAGGACAAAATTTCTTTAAGGGGGTAGAACTGTAACATCCTGAATTTGTGGGCCTATGTGTTTAGTGCATGGATATGTTTAAAGTGTTACTTAAACTATTAGAGGTCCAAATTAGGCTCAGGCTTAGGCAGAGGCCTTGGCTAAATTACTTGTTTAGGCACTATAGGTAGCATATGTGGTTAGAACACCAAAGTGGGCTGGTGGCCCAATTTTAAGTGATGTTATAAGGGAGCTGGAGGGTGGCGCCACTAGCAGTTAAAAGAGGCCCAAGTTTGGCTGCAAGGGCCCATGTTTTTAGGCTAAATTTGACATTTGGAAGAGTAAGGAGGAGTGGACGACATAGTGGCTTGATTTTAGAGGGAATTTAATTATAATATTATGTTGATAATAAGAAAGAGGTAATATTATATAGGAGTCTTGTGAAGGAGTGAAGAGATTTGGATAAAGGAGGAAAACGAGGAGCTATCTATTGAGAGCAAGTGATGGCCGAAATTCCATCACCTAGAGGAGTAAAGAATTCATCTTCTAATGGCAATGGGGGGTTCCAAATTTTCCCTCTTTATTTGCTAAGTTCTAAGTTATCAGGAAGGGCACTTTTGATTTTTTATAGGTAGGTGCCGAAAATTCTATAAATAGGGGGGAAAGCTCACCAACTCGGCATTTGAACCCTACCCTTTTCTTCTTAACCTGTGCCAAAATTCTCAGTTTTTCCTCTCTAATTTCTTTCCTTTTTATTTTCTTCAAAAGTCGAATAATCCCTACTCTTTGCCGATTTCTTCAACTAAAAGCCGAAACTACTTAGATATCTTCTTATTATCTTCTCTTCTTAATCTTCTCAAAAGCCGAGAATTCCTAGGGGTTGTCGAATTTCCTATAGAGGTAAGTGTTGGCTAGTGCTATTATTTTTGTTATTTTTTGACTTTTAAGCCAGAGTCAAATGGCTAGATGGTGGTTAGGGCCATCTTTAGATTGACGTTTTCTTTCTGATCTCGTGTTCTCTTTCTTTTGGCGACATTCTAGGATTTGAGAAATCAAATCGCCTAGGGTTCTAAGCCAGGAATTGGTAGCATTTGAATCACATTTTTCAGGATTTAAGGTAAGGTGGTTTTCTCTAGATTTTCATTAGATTCGTTTATCGTATGTGAGATCTTAACTTTATGATGTGGAGTAACGACCATGTGTTGTGATAGTGGTTCTAACAAGGACTTGTGATGGAACTAAATATGGATCAGGCGGAGGAGAGAATCCTAAGTTTAAGAAACGAGCGGTGTCTTCCGTTTGAGATTGGCCACCTGGTTGTGGACCGGCTTCTAAACAACACCTTAGGCAAATAGTGGTGGTGTTGGCTACGGATAGTGTCAACTTAGAGGGTCTCGTTCCAACGGTAATAAGGTGTGTAGATCTCTAACACACACTCTCTAACTGTTCTTTATGTGTTATGGGCTAAAAATCGAAAAGTGGCTGCACAGAAAGTCGAATAAAACCCTAAAAGGGTTAGGCAAGGATGCCAGGTACGCAATCATAGAAACCTCTATGTATATCGAAATATATGAAAGTATGTAACATCCTGATAATTAGGGGTTATGCATTTTACTTAATTGAATGATGTTGCATGCTTAATCATTATTAAGTGCAATTTTGGAAGTTATTTGAGCTTCATTAATTAAGTGAAGGCTTAGTAAAACTTTTAATTTTATTAATTAAGAGAGCTAAGTAAATTAGGCCTTAAGAATTAATGACAAGGAGTTTCAAGCATAAGTTGAGTAATTGGCAAAGTGGTTAGGATGTATGGATGTGTGCTTGAGGTGTAAGGTTGAATCTCCTAGCGAGCATTAGGGAGGATTTTAAATTTTGTTTTCTTCCTTATAAGTGTCGGCCAAGAATATTCTAGAGTGGATGAGAATTCATTTAATTTTGGCTATTTGACCATGTGAAAAGGAAGTTAGGAACTTATGGCATGGGGTCATAAGTTGGTGATAAGATGAAGGGACAAAGGCAAGATATTTGGCTATGTTTTGGGGATGTGTTCATGGTCATTTGACCATGAACCTAAACATTTATGGAGGCTAAAGGAGTGGTTTATTTTTTGATAGCAAATCAAGAGTGGATAGGGAAGAAACAAGGAGAAAAAAAGGATAATGTTGGCATTGATTTGGCGAATTTGTGCTTTGCCATTAGGGGAGTTAGCCAAAAGTCTTACACATTCTTTTGTCCATCTTTTCTCAATTTCTCCAAAAGTTCTCTCATAGCCGAAATTGTCATTGAATTTAGGTAAAGATCTTCTCTTTGTTTTAACTTTCTTTTGATCAATTTTCTCCAAAACCCTACCTTGGCGAATGTACCTTAGGCACTTTGGTACAATTGTGCTTTTGATTTAGCCCTCAATTGGTTGAACCAAATACTACTTTCTTTCTCCCATTTTCTTTTGAAACCAAAACTACAAAGATTAAGCACCATTTTCTTCTTCATTTTCTCTCCCTTTGCGAATGCATCTAAGCTCCAAAATCAATCTCCTTTCTCTTTGATCAATTCTCCTTTCTTTTCTTTTCACTTTATTTCTCTCTCTCTTCCTCTCATTGCGAAACCACATAGGATCAAGAATTTCCTCCTTGGCGAATGTGCAAAAGTTCCTAATCATCTCTTTTCTTTGAGAAATCACCATTATCATCTTCTTCTCTCTTTCTCTTTCTTCCTTCTTCCTTTCCTTCTCTTTCTTTTCCCTTTCTTCTTTTCCTCAAACTGAAACCACTATTTCTCTTCTCTTTTGTTAAAGCCGAATCTTGAAGGACTCAAGTAAGAATTCTATCAATTATTTTATCATTTCCTTTCAATTTAGTAAATTTAGAACTATAATCTTTTATTTTCTCTCTAGGTCGAATCTTTTGAAAAGATTTTTCAAAGATCTTTGTTGAAGACAACCTTTAAGTGACCATTCGAATCATCAAGGTAAGGTTAGTATTTTAGATAATATCAATTTCTTTAGATGGATCACTAATCTACGTTATTTTAGGGCGATCTAAGATCAACAAGATAGGTAAGAAAAGGTCGTGCGAAGTGTTTGGAAGAGAGGAGGTATTCCTTTACCATCGAGCTACAAACGAAGGGTCATGACGGTGGTTAGAGACTTTCCACCGGTTGTGGACCTTCCGCTAACAAAGATCGGTTATTCAAGTAGTGCGTATAATAGAACCACTTTACGTTGGTGGAATATCATGGTTTTGATCCATCTAGTGGAAAAACCACAAATAACCTGCTGCTCGTGAATCCGAGGGTAAGGATTTAGATCTATTGTCAATAAGTATAGTTTGTTAACAATAGTTTATACTAACCAAGTGTGTTAATCAATTAGGTGTTGACAAGCAAGATGGTATTATTCTCACTTTGTTAATAGGTGTGTAACCATACATTAAAATTTCCATAGATTTATATTGTTAAAAGTGATTATATGATAGTATGATTTGTTTGTGGATACCAATCATTGGTATACAAAATTCGTATGTTACCCAATATTTCGCTTATTTTTGCTATATGCATCAATATGAAATAAGCATGACTATATTATGATTTGTGGGTAAATAGCATGAAAATCGATTTGATATGTATGTGCATGGGCATATGGGTATGTTTAATAAAGGAGGAAGTATTCGGTGGTTTTACCACAATTTGGGTGACTTCGGTCACATATGTGAAATTGGTGACTTGGTCACATATTTGACTCGGTGGCTTTGGCCACATATTTGACTCGGTGGCCGGTCACATATTTGACTCCGTGGCCGGTCACATATTTGGCTCCGGTGACGGTCACATATTTGGCTCGATGACTTTGTCCACGTATTTAAAATTTGGACTTCGATCGTGTGACTTGGTCACATACATTTTGGTGGCTTTGCCATAATAAGGGCGATGTGCATGTTGACTGCAAAGAATCGCCTTCGATGGTGTGTAGCGGATGGAGGGTCGATTTAGTAATCCCACGGTGTGTTGGTTGGTACGGGGTGTGTAGCGGATGGATATTTAGGTTGGTAGGGCTTGCATTTCATTTCATGTACATAATTATGTAATATTGTATGTTTATTACTTGATCTGTTATGAAATGGGCCTTTGGGCTAAATATGAATTAAATGGGCCTTTGGGCTAAATATGAGCTAAATGGGCCTTCGGGCTAAATAAGAGTTAAATGGGCCTATGGCCATATGTGAAATTTTGGGCTTGAAAGCATATGATAAAATGGGCTTTTTAGTGTATGTGTTATACATTGAGTTTATGACTCACCCATTTTTATGGGATAACTTTTCAGATGACTCGTAGTGCGATGGATCGGGGCAGCAAGGAATTCGAGGTGGCCAGTGCTCGTATCAAGTATTGTGGAGATTTTCCAACTTAAACTCTTTAAGTTAAATTTTATTACTTAGACTTTATTATGGATTTGCCAATTTTATGTAATAAGGCCACTATAAACTATCTTTCATTTCGTGTTTGGATTTACTTTTATTTTGACATGAACAAATATCTATTAAATAACTAAATTGGTTTTCGATAATTATTTAAAAAGGTTTTTGTCTCTAATATATAAATGTTTTCAAGGAAATTTTCTTAAGTTTGGTTTCCTTTTGATTTTATTAATTCATCCTAAAAAGAATATTTCAAAAGACAAAGTTACTTTTACAATGTATTTCCGCTTAAAGTTTTACTCGAGGAACATACCAAATCAGGTTAGGCTTTTAGTAGGGTTTGGGGTGTTTCAAACTTGGTATCGAGCCCAATTTTAAACTCTCGACCTTGGGTTTTAAAGCCCACAATGTTTTCAAAGTTTGGCCCAAATGACTTTTTGAAAGTTTTCTTAAGTTAAATGGTTTTATAAGAGCATGGCACTTCGAATTCTCGGCCCGGATCCATCGTGTATGTACCTTTATTTGATAAGTAATATGAATGTTTGATAAGCCTAAGGAAACCTTAGTGACATGGACCCTAGGTGTATGTGTGCTACTACGAAACCTTCAAATATCATTTCATAAGACTTTCTTTTAATAAGAAGTGAAAAGATTCTAATACATAAGTCTTTTCGTAAAAGCAGGAAAAGATCGTAGTAGACATGAGCTCTAGGGACAAGGTCGTCGTGGACATGGAAGGGAAGGATGATTTGTTTGAACGATTCGATCCGTCAAGGTTTCGAGAATAAAGCTCCACCACCGGCTGTTGGGCGGACTTTCAAGAACAAAATGAAGGTGGTGACGATATCACAAATTTGTCTTGCGAGTTTTAGAATGAGTAGCGGAAGCTAGTTCCGAAATGGGTCTCGAAAGTCTCATGGTGAGAGACTAAGATCGAATGGAGCCGAGGTTTTCGGGAGTATCTGGAGTAGCTCCTAATGTAGCCGAATATTGGTTGGAAGCAATCGAGAGGATCATGGACGATATAGAGTGCATCGATGAAGAGAAATTGAAAGGTGCTATTTCACTTCTTCGTGATAAAGCCTACCGATGGTGGCTCACTATAAAGGAAAGTACCCACGTGGATAAATCGGATTGGGGTATTTTAAGATTAAATTTGAAGGAAAATATGTTGGAGCTAGCTACATCGACTCCCCTGAGGAAGACATTTACGAATCTAGTACAAGAAAACAAGTCGATAGTGAATATGAAGCGAAATTTTGTAACTTAGCCGTTATGCGGAGGATAGTGGCTCTGAGAATATGAACCTGTATCGATTTGAAGATGGACTTAGAGATGAGCTAAGAGTGATGATTGCTCCAACAGTGAAAGAGATTTTGCAATCTTAGTGGAAAGGGCAAGAATTGCCAAGAGGCTAAGCTGAATTTGAGAGGCGTAACCGGAACGGAGGCGGAGTAAGAATAAGAGAAGCTTTGGGTCTTCAGGGACGTTCGAAAACTTTCAGAAGAAATCAAGAAATGAGGGACCGCGAAGTCAACAGACTGCTACGAGTGTACAAAGCCGTACTTGTTCTCAATGTGGGAAAATACACTCGGGAGAATGCCGGAAGAAGATCGGTGGATGTTTCAAGTGCGATTCAAAGGATCATATGATCAAAGATTGTCAGATGAACTCGAGAGAAGAACCGTTGACAGAAGTCGTGGTGCTAATCAGTCGATGAAGTGGACGACAACCGATAAGAGGTCGTGGTCCAAATGGAAGGGGCAATGGTTCGGTAGAGAGTCGCAAGCTTCAGCGAGGCGATGGTAGCTCGAGACGAGACAACCGTGTCCGTGTGTATGCGTTTGTCGCAGAAGACGGTGATGCACCTGATGTTATCACGGTGCGTTTTTGATTTACAGGTTGCCCTTTATTGCTTTGATAGATATAGGGTCAACTCATTCCTATATCGCTAGTGAAGTATCTGGGACTTTGCATGTGACTTCTGAAACTGTACCTAGGAAGATGACTGTACTTAGTCCTCTAGGACAGACAGTAGAAATAGACAAACTTTTTAAGGAAGTGCCTCTAGAAGTCCAAGGGATACAGTTTCCAGCTGATTTAATGGAGTTGCCGTTCGGAGAATTCGACCTTATCTTAGGCATGGACTGGCTTGTGAAGTACCGTGCAAATGTGGATTGTGCTGCTAAACGGATGTCATTAAGAACTTTTGATGACAAGGAAGTTGTAGTGATGGGCGAGAGACGGAACTACTTATCTAATGTAGTATCCGCTCTTAAGGCGGAAAAGATGGTTAGAAAGGGATGTGAAGCCTTTCGATGTTGGTGAAGTGCGTTGGAGGCTAAGGAAGCAGCTCGTTAATGAAGTCAGGACTGTGAAGGAATTTGTAGATGTTTTTGGAAGAACTTTTAGGTTTGCCTCCGGATCGTGAAGTAGAGTTCAAAATTGATTTATTACCTAGAAGGGCGCCAGTTTCTATTGCTCCATATAGAATGGCAATCAAGGAGTTGGTTGAGTTGAAGGCTCGATTTAGGAGTTGCTTGGCGTGGATTCATTCAACCTAGTGTGTCTCCATGGGAGCAACGGTTCCTATTCGTGAAAAAGAAGGACGGATCGATGAGGATATGTATAGACTACGGCGGTTGAATAAGTCGACCATCAAGAACAAGTATCCTTTGCCAAGGATTGACGACTTGTTCGATCACTTAAAAGGCTGCGGTATTCTCTAAGATTGATCTAAGATCGGGTATCATCGACTTAAAGTGAAAGAAGCGGATATCCATAAACGGCTTCCGAACTAGATATGGGCATTATGAATTTACGGTAATGCCATTCGGATTGACGAATGCCCCAATTGCATTTATGGATATGATGAACCGAATTTTCCAGCCCTACTTGGATCAATTCATCGTGGTTTTCATAGACGACATCCTAGTATATTCTAAGTCTAAAATGGAGCATGATGAGCATCTCCGAATTGTGTTGCAAGTCTTAAGAGAAAAGAAACTGTACGCCAAATTCAGCAAGTGTGAATTTTGGCTGAAAGAAGTTGCATTTTAGGCCATGTGGTATCTGCGGAAGGAATAAGGGTGGATCCTCGGAAGATTGAGGTCATGCTAGATTGGAAACCACCTAAGTCTCATGGCGAGGTTCGCATTTCTTGGGTTTAGCGGATACTCATGAAGATTCGTCGAAGGATTTTCATCGATAGTTGTACCTTTAACGAAATTGTTGAGAAAGGAAGTACCTTTCGTGTGGGGTGATAATGACAGAGAGTTTTGAGAAGCTCAAGAAAGTTTTGACTAAGCTCTGTTTTGATCCAACCCGAGGCGGGAAAAGATTTCGTTGTGTATTGTGACGCTTCTCACACGGGTTTAGGATGTGTTACGATGCAAGGCGGGAAGGTAGTTGCATATGCGTCTCGGCGCTTGAGGCCGCATGAAGTTAACTACCCGACGCATGACTTGGAGTTAGCATTTGTAGTCTTTGCTCTTAAAGTTTGGAGACATTACTTATCGGGGAAAAGTCGAGAATATACACGGACCACAAAAGTCCAAATATCTACCGACTCGTAAAAAGCGAATTTGAGGCAAAGAAGGTGGATAGAGTTGTTGAAAGACTACGAACGTTTCATCGAGTACCACCGGGCAAGGCGAATGTGGCGCAGACGCTCTAAGTCGAGAAAGTGGTGTCGATTTAAGGCGATGTTTGCACATCTTAGCCGTTCTGATGTGAAGCTTGTTGGCGTAACTTGAGTTAAGTCGACATGGTTAAGTCAAGTGAAAGAGAGGCAGTTGGTAGATGAAGATCTGAATGAAAAGCTTCGACAGGTTCAGAGTGGGAAATTGGAAGATTTTGGTATTAACAGTGACTGAGTATTGTGTTTTAAAGGTAAAATCTGTATGCCAAAGGATCAGGAGTTGAGGCAAAAGATACTTCAAGAATCGCATGGTAGCCCCTATGCTATGCATCCCGAGGAAGTAAGTTATACCGAGATTTGCGAGATCAATTTTGGTGGCTTTGGACTTAAGCGGGAGATTCTGAAATTTGTAGGGAAGTGCTTGACGGTCGACAAGTTAAATTTGAACATCAAGTACCTATACGGATTACTCTGACCAATAAAGATTTCGCAATGGAAGTGGAGAGAATTACCATGGATTTTGTTAGTGGGCTTCTCTTATGCCTACTAAGAAAGACTCCATTTGGGTGATAGTGGACCGATTGATGAAATCGCACATTTTATCGATTCGGGTTGATTACTCTTTGCGTAAATTGGCGAAGTTATATGTATTGAGATTGTGAGATTGCATGGAGTGTCGTTGTCGATAATTTGAGACGGAGATCAGAGATTTACGTCGCGATTTTGGAAAGCATTGCATCGAGCTTTGGGCACCATATTGGACTTGAAGACGGCATTTCATCCTCGGTCGGACGGTCGGTCCGAACGAGTAATCCGTATTAGAAGATATGTTAAGGGATGTGTGATAGATTTCAAGGAAGTTGGGAGGAATTCTTCTGTTGGCGGAATTGCATTACAACAACAGTTTCAATCGATTCGGATGGCACCATATGAAGCACTATATGGACGAAGTGTCACTCCTACGTGTTGGGCGTAATTAGGGAACGTCGATTTTGGGTCGAGAGATAGTTCTTTGAATCTGAAGAAATGGTTAAAAGGTCTGGGCTCGGTTAAAGGAAGCGTCGATGGAGACAAAAATCGTCTGTGCAGATCTTAAGCGGAAAGAAATAGAGTTTCTTGTGGGGACCAAGTTTTCCTTAAAGTTTCACCTTGGAAAAAGGTGATGAGATTTGGACGAAAGGAAACTAAGTCCGTGTTCATGGACCTTATCGGATTGTGAAGCGAGTCCGATCTGTGGCATATCGATTAGATTTACCTTGGAGTTGAAGCAAATGCATGATGTGTTCCATGTTTCAATGCTACTGCTTCTGTTTGGATCCATCTCATATAGTACCAGTTGAGGAGGTGGAATTAAGATCGATTTGTCATACGAAGAGGAACCAATTCAAATTTTAGAGCGAGATGTAAAGGTTTTACGGAGAAAATCGGTTCCTCTCGTCAAGGTATTATGGCGTAATCATGGATCGGAAGAAGCTCCATGGGAACGAGAGGAAGCGATGCGGCAATACCTCACTTATTCGGCCGAGGTAATTTCGAGGACGAAATTATTTTAAGGGGTAGAAACGTAACATCCTCGATAATTGGGGTTATGCATTTTACTTAATTGAATGATGTTGCATGCTTAATCATTATTAAGTGCAATTTTGGAAGTTATTTGAGCTTCATTAATTAAGTGAAGGCTTAGTAAAACTTTTAATTTTATTAATTAAGAGAGAGCTAAGTAAATTAGGCCTTAAGAATTAATGACAAGGAGTTTCAAGCATAAGTTGAGTAATTGGCAAAGTGGTTAGGATGTATGGATGTGTGCTTGAGGTGTAAGGTTGAATCTCTAGCTAGCATTAGGGAGGATTTTAAATTTTGTTTTCTTCCTTATAAGTGTTGGCCAAGAATATTCTAGAGTGGATGAGAATTCATTTAATTTTGGCTATTTGACCATGTGAAAAAGGAAGTTAGGAACTTATGGCATGGGATCATAAGTTGGTGATAAGATGAAGGGGACAAAGGCAAGATATTTGGCTATGTTTTGGGGATGTGTTCATGGTCATTTGACCATGAATCTAGACGGCATGGAGGCTAAAGGAGTGGTTTATTTTTTGAAAGCAAATCAAGAGTGGATAGGAAGAAACAAGGAGAAAAAAAGGGATAATGTTGGCATTGATTTGGCCGAATTTGTGCTTTGCCATTAGGGGGAGTTAGCCAAAAGTCTTACACATTCTTTTGTCCATCTTTTCTCAATTTCTCCAAAAGTTCTCTCATAGCCGAAATTGTCATTGAATTTAGGTAAAGATCTTCTCTTTGTTTTAACTTTCTTTTGATCAATTTTCTCCAAAAACCCCTACCTTGGCCGAATGTACCTTAGGCACTTTGGTACAATTGTGCTTTTGATTTAGCCCTCAATTGATTGAACCAAATACTACTTTCTTTCTCCCATTTTCTTTTGAAACCAAAACTACAAAGATTAAGCACCATTTTCTTCTTCATTTTTCTCTCCCTTTTTGCCGAATGCATCTAAGCTCCAAAATCAATCTCCTTTCTCTTTGATCAATTCTCCCTTTCTTTTTCTTTTCACTTTATTTCTCTCTTCTCTTCCTCTCATTCTTAGAAACCACATAGGATCAAGAATTTCCTCCTTGGCCGAATGTGCAAAAGTTCCTAATCATCTCTTTTCTTTTGAGAAATCACCATTATCATCTTCTTCTCCTCTTTCTCTTTTCTTCCTTCTTCCTTTCCTTCTCTTTTCTTTTCCCTTTCTTCTTTTCCCTCAAATCGAAACCACCATTTCTCTTCTCTTTTTGTTAAAGCCGAATCTTGAAGGACTCAAGTAAGAATTCTATCAATTATTTTTATCATTTCCTTTCACTTTAGTAAATTTAGAACTATAATCTTTTATTTTCTCCCCTAGACCGAATCTTTTGAAATGATTTTTCAAAGATCTTTGTTGAAGACAACCTTTAAGTGACCATTCGAATCATCAAGGTAAGGTTACTATTTTAGATAATATCAATTTCTTTAGATAGATCACTAATCTACGTTATTTTAGGGGCGATTTAAGATCAACAAGATAGGTAAGAAAAAAGTGGTCATGTAATTGTTTGGAAGAGAGGAGGTATTCCTTTACCATCGAACTACAAGCGAAGTGGTCAGATCGGCGGTTAGAGACTTTCCACTCGGTTGTGGACCTTACGCTAACAAAGATCGGTTATTTGAAGTAGTCGTACAATGAACCACTTTACGTTGGTGGAATATCGGTGGTTTTGATCCATCTAGTGGAAAAAACCACAAATAACTCGCTGTTCGTGAATCAGGGTAAGGATTTAGATCTATTGTCAATAAGTATAGTTTTGTTAACAATAGTTTATACTAACCAAGTGTGTTAATCAATTAGGTGTTGATGAGCAAGAGGTATTATTCTCCTTTGTTACTAGGTGTGTAACCATACATTAAAAATTTCCATAGATTTATATTGTTAAAAAGTGATTATATGATAGTATGATTTGTTTGTGGATACCAATCATTGGTATACAAAATTCGGTATGTTACCCAATATTTCGTTTATTTTTGCTATATGCATCAATATGAAATAAGCATGACTATATTATGATTTGTGGGTAAATAGCATGAAAATCGATTTGATATGTATGTGCATGGGCATATGGGTATGTTTAATAAAGGAGGAAGTATTACGGTGGTTTTACCACAATTACGGTGACTTCGGTCACATATGTGAAATTGGTGACTTGGTCACATATTTGACTCCGGTGGCTTCGGTCACATATTTGACTCGGTGGCCGGTCACATATTTGACTCCGTGGCGGTCACATATTTGGCTCGGTGACTTGGTCACATATTTGGCTCGGTGACTTGGTCCGTATTTGAAATTTGGACTTGGTCAAGTGACTTGGTCACATCTATTTTGGTGGCTTTGCCACAATAAGGGCGATGTGCATGTTGGCAAACAAGCGCCTTCGATAGTGTGTAGCGGATGGAGGTCGATTTAGTAATCCCCACGGTGTGTTGGTTTATGCGGGGTGTGTAGCGGATGGATATTTAGGTTGGGCAGAGCTTGCATTTCATTTCATGTACATAATTATGTAATATTGTATGATGCTTTTACTTGATACATTATGAAATGGGCCTTTGGGCTAAATATGAATTATGTATGCTAAATGGGGGGAAATATGAGTTAAATGGGCCTATGGCCATATGTGAAAGGCTTGAAAGCATATGATAAAATGGGCTTTTTAGTGTATATGTTATACATTGAGTTTATGACTCACCCATTTTTATGGGATAACTTTTCGGATGATGATGATGGATCACAAGGAATTGGTGGATCGTATCAAGTATTGTAGAATTTTCAACTTAAACTCTTTAAGTTAAATTTTATTACTTAGACTTTATTATGGATTTGCCAATTTTATGTAATAAGGCCAAGTATAAACTATCTTTCATTTGTGTTTGGATTTACTTTTATTTTGACATGAACAAATATCTATTAAATAACTAAATTGGGATAATTATTTAAAAGGTTTTGTCTCTAATATATAAATGTTTTCAAGGAAATTTTCTTAAGTTTGGTTTTCTTTTGATTTTATTAATTTATCCTAAAAGAATATTTCAAAAGACAAAGTTACTTTACAATGTGTTTCCACTAAAGTTTTACTGAGGAACATACCAAATCCGGTTAGGCTTTTTGGTAGGGTTTGGGGTGTTTCAAAGCTATGATGCTTTTCCTTATGTATGTACATGGGAAATATGATAATGAGGGGCGCATGATGGGTCACATGGTGTGGTGGTAGAATTCCACGAATATAGCGTGGTGGTAGAAATCCCACCAATAAAATGTTAGGTCACCACGTTGATCGGTGGCTTGTCGTTATGGTGTGTAGCGGATGAAGGGTTGATTGTAGAAATCCCCAAGGTGTGACGGTTGATACGGGTTGGTGTGTAGAGGATGGAATTCTAGGATGGGCTTGGGCCATTCATTATGTATTGTCTATCGTGTATTATGATTGTTGCCTCTATGTATGGGCCAAGGCGCATAATGTGTTTGTGGGCCTCAGGTCAGTGTGTTTAGGATTTATACACTGAGTTTTGGTGAGTCACACTTTCATTTTTCTCTACTCTTTCAGATGAGCAGTAGATCGTCGACATAGGAGCCGAGACGGACTCGAGAGGCCATCAAGCTTTTGTTTCTATAGATTAATTTCGATTTTCTTTAAATTTTTATTTCTTTTGGACTATTTATGTAATAAGGGCTCTTAACTTAGACTTCGATTTATTTTTGTTATGTCGGGATTTGCAAACTTTTATTTTTTTTGTTAGTCTCCAAAATAAAATGAAATGATAATTGGGTTTTTCAACCCAATCAACGCAATAATTAAAGTTATTTACAAATTCTCACATTTAATGGATTACTCGGCTAAAATAAACTAAGTTTTTCCAAAACCTTTTAGAGAAAAGTTTTCAATGTACAACCCATAGCATACTAGATCCGGTTGAAACTTATGGGCTGGGTTTGGGGTGTTATAGCAAGGACGTCGGAGATAGTTTCGCACTATCAAAGGATTATCTCGGTATTTTGTGACTCGAAACGTTTTAAGTTATAGCATGTATAGGGACTTAGCCATTTTATGTGTATGTCCTTATGATATGGCTAAATGATGGCTTGTAAATACTTGATAAGGATCAGCCATTAAAATGGCTAATTATTAACATGCTTTAGGTGTTATGTACGCCTAAATGATAGTTATTACAAAGAAATTATGAAAGAGTAAAATTTGCAATGGAACAGTTTTTGGACAGCAGCAGTGATGTGATTTTGAAAAATCACTAAGGATAGTATAAATGGAATTAGGGTGTGAATGAGGTATAAAATTAAAGCTTATTGAGTCTATTTTTATATGAAAGAAATGAAAGAAATGGTGTAGGCAAAATAATTTTATATTATGAAATAGTTGATTTTTAGTAAAGAGGGGTCAAAACCGTCGGACGGTGTAACAGTGGATACTTTAAATAATAAACTGTATTAATTGAACAGACCAAAAATTCTGAAAAAATTATAGTAAGAATATATATGAGTCTAGTTTCAGGAACAATTTACGGATCTAAATTTTGAGTTTTGTAACTTTAGTTATAGTCAATTTAGTGACTATGACGCAAATGGACAATTTCATTATGAATAGTAAAATAAATTGTTTTGATTTGTTTAAGAAATTAGAAATTTTTAATGTTTTCGGTTTGGTCCCGAATAGTTTCAATTGCATTTTTTAGGGCCTCGAAGGCCCTTTTTAGGATCATATTGGATGTATGTGAATGAATTAATTTTAAAAGCAAATTTTTATGCTCCAAACTAGTAAGTTAAGTCTGGTAATGCCTCGTGCTCGACTCTAGCGACGGTTTCAGGTAAGGGGTGTTACATCTCTGACTCATAGCCATAGGTCTATTCTCATTTTCATCCGGCACCGTCCCTTCAGTAGGAGCCGGTGTGTTACTTTCTACATCATCCACCACAGCTCTATCGAAATCCATTTACTATATGAAAACACAATTTAAATCGTCAGGAGTCGTCACACTATCATTATATAAATACTCATAAATATGGCATGTATAGCTAGATTTATGCATATGCTACGTTAGTTTGATAATCGACTAAATTGTAGCTCTGATACCACTAAATGTAACACCCCTTACCCGTGCCTGACACTGGAATGCGATATGAGGCATTACCGAACTTAACTTGCTTGAACATACATTATCGGGCTATAAAATTTCATTTCAAACTTAAAACTTTTCATTCATGTTCACAGCATCCTTTGGGCCTACGAGGCCCTAAACATACATACAGAAAGGTTCGAGAATAAATCTGAAACTTTTACACACTTAGAAAATTATTGCCTAAACAAGGGCCATACGTACGTGTGAAATGGAACACGCCCGTGTGGGCAGGCTATGTGGTCACAAACGCCCATGTTCCTAGCCTGTGTAGGATTTATTTTTCATTTCAAACCTACAAGGTTTTTCACACGGCCGGACACACGCCCGTGTCTATAGCCCGTGTCACTCACACGGCCTAGACACGCCCATGTCCTCACCTGTGTGTGAAAACCTTAGCATTCTGCTTATGACATCAGCAAACTCTTAAGGGCACACGGCCTAAGCACATGCCGTGTGGTGAATCAAATTCTTGCAAATTTGATGTAGGGGACACACGGCCTATCAACACATCCATAGGGGTTGACCGTGTGTCACATACAGCCTAGACACACGCCTGTGTTTCTACTTGTGTGGACAATTAGAAGGATATTTTCCAAGACAATTGCCACCCTGAAACATAAACATACATATGCCAACACAAGAAATACATGACATGGCAATAATACACTATAAAGAACCCCAAATCATCATTTATACACTTCACATTTTACTTCATCATTTACATGAACTTTGACTTTGTAAAACTTATCATCATTAAAATATGAAACTTCACAAATATTGGTAAATTCCCAATGACCATATACAAACTGAGTGTATAACATTAGTAGCCAACACTTTGGCTTTCAAATATGACATAATACAAAATGACCAAATTCTTATACATGCCATACTCAAAATGAATCAACTTTACTATACCAAAAGAATCATTGATAGTGTGATCCGAGCTCCGACGTTCTACAATTCTCGAGCTAGCTTGGCGATACTACAAGGAAAAGGGAAAAGAAATGGGTAAGCATGTAGCTTAGTAAGTTTGCATGAATTAATATAGCAACATAAGTATTAATGGTAAAAATCCATTCATCTCATAGAATAATAACAACAAAAGTTCTCAAGTGCTTGGGCATACTTACTCATACTTACTCTTACCTATCACATATCACAATATAGTTTCATAACTTGTATTTTACTCATGGTATCTATATCACTTCATCACATAATTTAGCACTTATGCTAATTTGAACATAAACTTAATCATTATCATCCTTAACATAAATGGAATTCTTGATCATCCTTGTATAACTTAGCTCTTTATTATCTTTACATAATTAGCTCTTTTTCCCGTTGAACTACTCAAAATATCAAAGGATACTCAATCTCATCATACATGTATCATGATGCCAATGTCATATCCCTGATATGGTCTTAGATGGGATTTCTTCTCAATGTCGATGCCATATCCTAGATATTGTCTTACACGGGATCTCTTAGCTCGATGCCGATGCCATGTCCCAAACATGGTCTTATGCAAGATTGTACATAGATGTCGATGCCATGTTCCAAACATGGTCTTACACGAGATCTTCCTTTGGTGCCGAAGCCATGTCCCAGACATGGTCTTATATGGGATCTTCTGTAACACCCCTAACCCGTGTCCGTCACCAGATTAGGGTTACGAGGTGTTACTCAACTAACCACCAAGTTCATTCAGTCACATGGATCATAATGCTTAAGAAATGATATTACGATGAGCAAGTCATCACAAAAATAATATCAATTACATTATAACAATAAAATAAGTAAACTCAATTCAATTACAAAGCACTATTCATTTGGTAAGTACACCATAATGGCTGAATATGAACCTTACTAAAATTCATTCTACTAATAAAGTACCAAACACTTTAGGCAAATAACTTATACACAAATTGAAACACCCCACACCCACCCCACGAGCCTGGACCGGATCTGGTATGTTCCTTAAGTAAACCGGTTCAAATTCTTTTGTTACTTTGTGAAAAACTTGTACGATTTTAAAGAAAATTGTTTGGGTTGGGCTTGTGTTGAAAACCAAATTGAATTTTTATATTAGAAAACCCTTTTTAATTTTAAGTGATAAAACATATAGAGTATATTTTAAAATAAAATACTCAGTCTTTAACTCAATCAAAATTTTTAAAACACAATTAAACAACAAGCAGAAATAAAATCGTTCATCATGGCCTTGTGGCCTTATTACATCAAACCATAATTTCCAAATAATTAAACATAATAAAATAAATTAAGAGTCCATGAAAATATAAACTTCATGTTGTGCATAGCCACCACAAGTTACGCCGTCCCGGTCCATCACTTTGTTCATCACACGAAAAAATATTCCCTAGCAGGGTGAGTCAAGCAGACTCAATGTGTACACGACACTAAATCATAATAGAATCAGGCATACAATAGTTACACATTCAAAACATAAAATACAAGTTATGATGCATTCCCAAACCTAGACCTAATTATCCATCCGCTACACACCCCCGTACCTGCCAGTCACACCGTGGGGACTACTAAGTTGACCCTCCTTTCGCTACACACCAAATCGCGGTATTAGATCACCGCATTCATGGTCTTAGGTCACCACTTTCAGATTACTATGGTCTTAGGTCACCACTTTTGGATATCACGGTCTTAGGTCACCGTGTTCGTGGTCTTAGGTCACCACATTTACTTCCCTTTCAAAATAAACCCATATGCCCATAATAATAATATGCATAATATGCCAAAGTTCACATTCTTATCATATTCTCATGTTCAAATAACATTTTCATATTCCTAGTAGAAGTAGGAAACATACGAGTACTTAGTACCATATCATGGTACTTTAGCCACTTTCATATTCTTAATATCACATATCTCAATTAAACAGGCCATGAAACATATTATAAAGTAGTGTGGGTACACACCGATTAGATTTAACAAAGTCCTCGAAATCCCAAAGAAAACCGATTCTGATTTAGATCTCAAATCCTACATAAATTCATCACTTTCTATTTAAAAGACCATTGACCACTAATCCAAATCCTAATAGGATTAGTATTAGTTACATTGTTGTCGAATTGAATTTAAGAATCAAATGCCAAACTTTATATTCCTCCCTTGTGAAATCGGCTAAACACTATATTACTCCATGGGTTAGTTTTGACACGATAATAAATCCAAACATTTAAAATAGGCCTTTGGCGAATGTCTTAAACACATACCTTGTGATCCCAAAAAGTACCCTTGGCTATGGAGATGTTGAAACCTACATGATATCTGTTAGATCCACTTCTAACACTTAAAACAAAGCCTTTGGATCTTATAGTTTCTTACCTTAAATCCTTGAATCCCGAAATTCTCTTCCGATTAGTGAAATTCCTTAGATCTAAAATCACGAATTCCTCCTTTAATATTCGGCTAAGAGACAACCAAAAGGGTCGGTTCCTAAATCTTGATTAAAAGAGATTGAACAACAAGAATCCATTGTTCTTACCTTAACACCACGCTTGGCGGCACCCTTGGTTGAAGCCACAATGATTGACTATGGAGACTTAAACAGGATCAAAGAGGTTTCGGTTTTGTGAAGAGAAGAAAAGAAGAAGAAAAGATGGATTTTGCTTAAGGAAAATTTCGACAGAGAAAGAGTGGGCTAGGGAATTTTCGGCAATCACTTAGAAAAGATGGAAGAATGGCCTCACTTCTCCTCCCTTAGCCGAATTTACTGGCTAGAGTCCCTACTTGGCCACCACTCTTCCTTTGTGATTATATTATCCTTTAATTATCACTTTATTAAAAACATTTAATCAACATTTATCTCTCCAATTTAAAAATCCTTTATTTATCACCCTTTTCAATCGAATATTTATGAAAATAAAACACCTCCTTTCTAGAAGCATGTGCCATCCACCTCAGTCTTCTGGGAGCAAAAATAAAACCTCCTTTATTTGCTTCCCAAGTGACTCGAACCCAAGCCCATTCCTCTTGCATATGGTGCCATTTCCATAGGCCCTAAGTGACATCTTCAGGCCACTTTTCCAAGCCTGTTTGTGCATCAAATTTCACAAAGTTTTTCTTTTAAGGCCACCTTGCCTTAATTTCCTCTTTTAACTTTAAAACTCGACGTTTCTAAGTCATTTCTAAGTTTCCAAAAATTTTCATTCGGCTCTTCAAACATGACATTTCCTTACATTTCCAAGTTTCCAGAAATGTTCACTTTCCTATTTGCTTAAGTTTCCAAAATGTTCACTTTCCTATTTCACTTAGGTTTCCAAAATGTTTACTTTCCTATTTTACTTAGGTTTCCAAAATATCAACTTTCCTCTTTTAACGTAACATTCCATACATTCTTAGGTTTCCAAAATTATTCAAAATTTATTCATAACGCATAAGACATGTCATTATGTACAATTAAACCGAAAATGTATAGGCCCTTTTCAGTATGTTACAGTTCTACCCCCTTAAAATAATTTCGTCCTCAAAATTTCCTAACTAAAATAGTTGATGGTATTGCTATCGCATTGTCTCTTGACTCCCACGAAGCTTCTTAGATCCATGATTGCACCATAACACTTTGACTAGAGGCTGACTTCCTTCGTAGTACTTTCACATGACATTCCAAGATCCGAATCGGCTCTTCCTCGTAGGATAAGTCCGCCTTAGCTCCACCTCTTCAACGGTACCACATGAGGCGGATTCGATCGGAACGACGTAGCATGGATACATGGAATCGTCATGCATCTGCCGCAACTCAATTGGTATGCCCTTGGTCCAACTCGCCCGATTACTCGATAGGGCCCTATAAACCTTGGGCTTAACTTCCCTGCGATCGAACCTCATAACCTTCTTCCAATGTGAGACCTTTAAAAGCACTTGATCTCCCACTTCAAACTCTATCTCCTTCCATCTAAGGTCTGCGATGACTTACGCCTATCAGAGGCTTCCTTTAATCGTGCTTAGATTATCTCAACGTTTTCCTCAGTTTCCGCCACTAACTCCGAACCCAAAACTCGACGTTCTCCTAACTCAGTCCAACAAGTAGGAGTTCGACACTTCCGACCATACAACACTTCATATGGTGCCATCCAGAATGCTAGCCTGATAGCTGTTGTTGTAGGCGAACTCAGCTAAAGGCAAATAGTCTTCCCAACTTCCTCGAAAATCCATCACACAGCCTCTCAACATATCCTCCAACACTTGTATAACCCGTTCAAACTACCCGTCCGATTGTGGATGAAAAGTCGTAGTGAAGACCAACTTAGTGCCTAAAGCTTGATGAAGTCCCATCTAAAATCGAGACGTGAACCTTGGGTCTCTATCGGAGATGATCGATCTGGGTACTCCATGTAACCTCACGATTTTTGCCACATATAACTTGGCTAACTTTTGAAGAGAATAGTCCACTTACGGGATGAAGTGTGCGGACTTGGTCAAACGATCCACTATCACCCATACCGAGTCCTTCTTAGTAGGCGTAAGGGGAAGCCCACTAACGAAGTCCATGGTAATTCTCTCCCACTTCCATTGCGAAATTTTGATTGGTTGAAGCAATCCCGATGGGACTTGGTGTTTAGCCTTAACTTGCTGACACGTCAGGCATTTCCCCACTAATTCGGCCACTTCCCGCTTAAGATCAGACCACTAAAATTGTTCCCTTAGATCTCTATATAGCTTAATGCCTCCGGGATGCATAGCATAAGGGCTACTATGCGCCTTCCAAAGAATCCTTTGTCTTAACTCCTTGTCACTCGGCATACAGACTTTACCTTTGTAGCACAATACTCCTTCATCATTAATGCCATAATCCTTTAACTCTCCATCCTGTATTTGCTGTAACTTAGCACTCAGGTCCTTATCAGCCAATTGTCCCTCTTTCACTTCCTTCAGCCATGTGGGCTTGACTTGCAACTCTATCAACAAGCTTCCATCATCATACAGACTTAAGTGAACGAACAAAGCCCTTAGATCCGACACAACCTTCCTACTTAGGTCATCAGCTACCACATTCACCTTGCGGATGATATTCTATCGAATAATCGTAGTCCTTCAACAATTCCACCCACCTTCGTTGCCTCAAGTTCAACTCCTTACGAGTCAACAAGTATTTAAGACTTTTGTGGTGCGTGTAGATAATCGACCTTTCTCCATAAAGGTAGTGCCTCCAAACCTTAAGGGTGAAAACCATTTGCAGGCCCAAGTCATGAGTTGGGTAGTTAACCTCATGAGGCCTTAAGCTGCCGAGATGCATAGCGACCACTTTTCCACCTTGCATTAGCACTGACCCTAACCCGTGTCTGAGCGTCATAGTACACCATAAAATCTTTTCACGCCTATCAATTTGAATTAATCTTTGGAGCTTAGTCAACACCTTTTAAGCTTTTCAAAGCTCTCCTATTGCTTATCCATCCATTCAAAGGGTACTTCCTTCCTTAGCAACTTTGTCAAAGACGCGGCTATTGACGAGAACCCTTCCACGAACCTTCTGTAATAGCCTACCAAACCTAAGAAACTTTGGATCTCAGCCACGGACCTAGGTGGTTTCCAATCCAACACTGCTTCGATTTTCCTAGGACCACTCTTATTCCTTCTGCAGATACCACATGCCCTAGGAATGCCACCTCCTTAAGCCAAAATTCACACTTTTTGAATTTGGCATAGAGCTTCTTCTCCCTTAACATTTGTAGCACAACTCGGAGATGCTCATCATGCTCCTCCTCCGACTTCGAGTATACCAAAATATCGTTGATGAACACAATGACAAACCTATCCAAGTAGGGTTGGAAAACCCGATTCATCATATCCATGAGCGCTGATTGGGCGTTAAATCAATCAAACAGCATCACCATAAACTCAAAATGGCCGTATCTTGTCCTAAAAGTAGTCTTATGGATATCAGCCTCCTTCACCTTCAATTGATGATATCCCGACCTTAAGTTGATCTTTGAAAATACTGCGGCCCCTTCAGCTGATCGAACAAGTCATCGATCCTTGGCAAAGGATACTTGTTCTTAATGGTCGACTTATTCAATTGACGGTAGTCTATGTACATCCGCATAGTTTCGTCCATCTTCTTTACAAATAGGACCGGTGCTCCCCATGGAGACACACTGGGTCGAATGAACCCACGATCCAACAACTCTTGGATTTGAGCCTTGAGCTTAACTAACTCCTTTGGCACCATTCGGTATGGAGCGATTGACACAGGAGCCGTTCCCGGTAACAAATCTATTCCAAATTCTACCTCCCTATCTGGGGGTATTCCTGGTAATTCCTCCGAAAATACATTTTCAAAGTCCTTTACCGTTCTCACTCCACTAACACCTTATTCCTTTCCACCTAGCGCACTTACGAAGGCTAAGAATGCCTTACACCCTTTCCTAACCATTTTCTCAAATTTGGTAGCTGAAACTACGTTAGACAGGTAGTTCCTCCTTTCTCTGATCATTACTACTACTTCATCCTCTGGGGTCCTTAGTTCCATTCATTTAGCCACACAATCTAACACGGCTCGGTGCTCTACTAGCCAATCCATACCAAGTATGAGCTCAAACTCTCCAAAGGGTAGTTCCATTAAGTTGGCCCGGAAGTTTACTCCCTAAATCTCTAAGGGTACATTCCGAAAGATCTTATCAACCACTACAGTTTGGCCTAATGGGCTTACTACAGTCATCTGCCTATTAGAAAGTTCAGAGTCTAGGCCTAGTGTGTTCACTATACTACATGCAACATAGGAATGGGTCGAGCCCACATCAATTAAAGCAAAATAGGGCTTGTCAAAAATAAAGAACTTTTCGGTTATAACATCCGAAGCGTCTCCATCCTCCCTTCAGCGAATCGCATAAACCAAACCCGGTTGCCTTGCCTCAGTATTAGCGACACCTACATCACTGTGTTCCTGACCTCTGCAGCACCATTTCCTCGGTTATTCGAACCATGACCTCGTTGAGGCTGCGGTTCTCCTCTACCAGCCTGACTAACATTCTGAGCTACTGGTCGGCTTTCCTCTGTGTTCTTGGGGCAATCCTTGACCACATGGTCCTTGGACCCACACCTAAAATATCCTCCAGTTTCCCTCCAACACTCTCTTAGGTGCTTCTTTCCACACACATCACAAGGTCGATACTGCCCTTCTGATCTAGCTTGCTGACCTTGCGGCCCATCAACTCTAGGCCTCTTATGAACCTTTTCAGATGACCCAAAACCTCTTTTACGCCTATTCCTATCCATAGCCTACTTTGTAGAATCCTTGATCCCTCGGCCACCTTGGCCTTTTCTACCAAAGTAGAGAACTCCCGCTCTTGATGCAGTGCTATCAATAGTCTCAGATCATCCCTTAGCCCATCCTCAAAATGGACACAGCGCTCATGCTTAGTTGCCACTACACCTCGAGCATAACGGCTCAACCTTAAAAATTCTGCCTCATACTCTGCCACGGACTTGTTCCCTTGAACCAGCCCCAGAAAAGCTTTCCTTTGCTCATCAGTATACCTGGTTCCCACATACTTCTTCTGATAAGCTTCCTTAACGTACTCCCAGGTCAGATCCTCAGCTGTGGCACCATTTCGAATAGTTATCCAACATCGACACGCTTCATCGCGTAGCGGTGCCACCATCCTTTAACTTTTCCTCGTGGGTCGATCAAGCTCATCCATGATCGCTCGATTGCTTTCAACCAAGATTTGTCTTTGGGTGCCACTCGACACTCCACGAAATATTTTAGCTCCATTAGCTCGAGCCGTTCGAGCGCTGGACTTTCGATTTCCTAAATTTCCTCCCGCACCGACCACCAATTCCAATACTCAAGACTGACTGCGACAAAGATCTTCCCGTCTGAGCTTCTTCGCTCAACACCCACAGTGGGGGTGGTGGTGGCGGTGGTATCTCATTGTCAAACCCTTGATTCGATCTAACGGGTTCTGACATAGTCATCCTTCCTCTACCTCATCCACGACGACCACGTCCTCCAGAGCTCATTTCTAGCATCGTGATCTGATTAAGAAGTTTTATGAATTAGTACTTTTGTTTCACTTGTTTACCCGCGAAGGAGTTTTATGAAAAAGAATTTAGGAGTGGTTTTTTTTTTGTATTCATATATGCACACAGTCTTTTCATTCATTCATCCAACCACCAAACAGTTATGAACTTTCATTCATTTAGAGAAATGTTGTAGTTTTTTATTGTTGTTGTTTTCCACTACCTAGGGGTATTTTCGTAATTTTGTCTTACAGGGGTATTTTCATAATTTTTCAAAACGAAAAAGTTCCTTGGTGATTTTGTCACAAAGTATTTTGATATTTTTAAATTCCCGAGGTATTTTGGAAAAATTTTAAAATTCGGGGGTATTTTGGTAATTTTAGACCTCAGAGGTATTTCGGTAATTTTTCACAAATCAGGGTAAATTTGTAAAATTTAATAAATCAGGGATATTTCAAAAGTTATAAAACTTTGAGGGTTCTTTTTGAGAATTACCTTTTCCAAAACAGTGATGTTGCAAAAATTTTGGAAATCAAGGTCATTTTATAAACTAAGGGCATTTTGGTAATTTTATCACTAAGGGCATTTTTGTAATTTCGTAAAGCAAAATTTTTTTTTGAAAAATTTTGTAAAGATGGTTTTCACGAATTTAAAAGAAAGTTTTAAAAACTAGGGTTTTGTTGTTTTTATAAAACACGGCTAGTTTCCTTTCGGGTTTTAGTCATTGTGTTTAGCTTTATGTAGAGCCCTCTTGGTCGGGGTGAACCAAAGCTATGCACCGTGAAGGATTCAAGTGGAGAGGAGGTGAGTCATGCGGATTGCTTAAATACCAAGCTCCCAGAAACCATTCCTAGACATGCGCATGAGGTTGCCACACCAACCGAGCCCTCCAGGTTAGGGTCAACCGAAGCTACGCACAGGGTAGGATTCTGCAAGAGGAGGTGAGTCACTAGGACTACTTAAATACCGTGCTCTTTAGGATCCAATCCTAGACATGCACACGGGGTTACCACACCCTAACTCAATGACTTAGCCATAGGTTTGTTGAGTGCATTAAGTCTTATGTATTTGTGTTTGAGTAGGCTAGTCCTAGGGTTCAAGTTCCTATCATGCTATTCTACGTTCCATGCCTTTTCTACCCTTTTAATATTCATAACATAATTCACATAATCACCCAAATAGTTAGGGGTACTTACCTGGTGGACTGCGGGTCGAAGACTTAGGTGCCATGCCAGAAAACCTACTTATTCCATAAAATATTTTCAAAAACTCATTTGGGCTCGCTTTGAAAATGTTTTGGGCCTTAGCCCACAGGCCGAGAGTTTTAAAACTGGGCTCTGATACCAAATTGAAACACCCACACGGTCCACGAGCCCAGACCGGATCTGGTATGTTCCTCAAGTAACCGGTTCAAATTCTTTTGTTACTTTGTGAAAAACTTGTGCGATTTTAAAGAAAATTGTTTGGGTTGGGCTTGTGTTGAAAACCAATTTGAATTTTTATATTAGAAAACCCTTTTTAATTTTAAGTGATAAAACATATAGAGTATATTTTAAAATAAAATACTTAGTGTTTAACTCAATCAAAATTTTTAAAACACAATTAAACAACAAGCAGAAATAAAATCGTTCATCATGGCCTTGTGGCCTTATTACATCAAATCATAATTTCCAAATAATTCAAAATACTAAAATAAATTAAGAGTCCACAAAATATAAACTTCATGTTGTGCATGGCCACCACAAGTTCTGTAGTCGGTCCATCACTATTCATCACCGAAAAAATATTCCTACAACGGGGTGAGTCAAGCAGACTCAATGTGTACACGACACTAAATCATAATAGAATCAGGCATACAATAGTTACACATTCAAAACATAAAATACAAGTTATGATGCATTCCCAAACCCAGGCCTAATTATCCATCCGCTACACACCCCCGTACCTGCCAGTCACACCGTGGGGACTACTAAGTTGACCCTCCTTCCGCTACACACCAAATCGCGGTCTTAGATCACCGCATTCGTGGTCTTAGGTCACCACTTTCAGATTACTGTGGTCTTAGGTCACCACTTTTTAGATATCACGATCTTAGGTCACCGTGTTTGTGGTCTTAGGTCACCACATTTTCTTCCCCTTTCAAAATAAACCCATATGCCCATAATAATAATATGCATAATATGCCAAAGTTCACATTCTTATCATATTCTCATGTTCAAATAACATTTTTCATATTCCTAGTAGAAGTAGGAAATGTACCTGAGTACTTAGTACCATATCATGATACTTTAGCCACTTTCATATTCTTAATATCACATATCTCAATTAAACAGGCCATGAAACATATTATAAAGTAGTGTGGGGTACACACCTGATTCATTTAATGAAGTCCTCGAAATCCCGAAGAAAACCGATTTATAGATTTAGATCTCAAATCCTACATAAATTCACCACTTTCTATTTAAAAAGACCATTCGGCCACTAATCCAAATCCTAATAGGATTAGTACTAGTTACCTTGTTACTGAATTGAATTTAAGAATCAAATGCCAGAACTTTGTATTCCTCCCTTGTGAAATCGGCTAAACACTATATTACTCCACGGGTTAGTTTTCGGCTTCGATAATAAATCTAAACATTTAAAATAGGCCTTTGGCCGAATGTCTTAAACACATACCTTGTGATCCCACAAAGTACCCTTGGCTATGGAGATGTTGAAACCTACATGATATCTGTTAGATCCACTTCTAACACTTAAAACAAAGCCTTTGGAACTTATAGCTTCTTACGTTAAATCCTTGAATCCCGAAATTCTCTTCCTGATTAGCCGAAATTGTAATATCCTAGAATAGGGGCTATTTTTGTTTTTGCATTGTTTGCATGTGTTTGATCTGCAGTGTGGTTGTTTTTGATGTTTTGGGGCTTAGTTGTAAGCCTAGTGTATGCTCGAGTGGTAGAGAAAATTTTAGTTTTTAAGCTTTAGGTGAATGGGCCGAAGGAGGTGGGGTTATAGGTATTTTAGGGGATTTTAGCACAAGAATGGAGCTAGTTGAGTGGCAAGGAAGGTGCCACTTAGAGCTTGTGGGTGTGACGCCTTGCAAGGGGAAGAGGTCATGTGTTCGAGCTGCAGAAGCCTCACATTTTGCTTCCATTTTGACGGCATGGAGGAGGAGAAGTAGTGTCCAGTTCAAACTCTGCCATATACCAAGTCAAATAATTCAAATGGTGGGCAAGGAGTGAATTAAGGAGTGAATTAAAGATTTGACTAATTCAAATCGGTTTGAATTAGTGGCCATGAGTGAGCTTAGGAGGTGGTCGAATGTTGGAGTCTTCATGGGGAGTGGTAGGTTTGGTAAGTGAGTTGGTGGGAGTGCGAAATTTTTTGGCAATTTGTGTGATTTTCGCCACCTTAGTCTAGTGCCTAGCCAAATTTTCAAAGAAGTCTCTCACTTGTTTTCCATTGAAAATAAAAAATCCCCAAGCAATATCTATTTTACTGAAACTTGCTTTGTTTTTCCATCATTTCTTTGGCAGCCGAATGCTTTTGGAGTTCTCGAGCTTTTAGTTCTTTTTGCTTTCTTCTCTTGTTTTTATCTTTGGCCGAACCATATACCCTCCTACCTCTCTTTGTTCTTTTTCATTTGTGTTAAGCCGAAACTAGCATTCTCTCTTTCCATACTTTCTTTCTTCTCTTGAAGCCTTGATAAGCTGAAAGTACCTTTTTCCTCTTCTTTTACTTTTATTTTCTTGGTTCTTCTTGAAACCCTTTTTGCCGAAACCTTATCTCCATCTCATTTCTTCCCTTCTTCCCTTCCTCTCTTACCACTCAAGCCGAACCATAGGTAGTGTTAAGCATCCATAGCCGAAACTTCCCCTCATCTAGTAGTTTTTTTATTGGCCGAATATTGGTGTGGTGTAGATCTCTTCTCTTTTTCTCTCCAATCGGGTTTTTAGAGAAAGGTTAGTGCTAGGCCGAATGCCTATTTCTTCCCCTCCCTGTTCTCTAACGACTTTTGCAAGGTAAGAGTTGATACGGCATTTGATTGGGAGTGTGCTAATCGATTGTTTTGGAACCATTATGTTATAGGGTCTTCGAAATTTTGAAGCAGTCAAGCGAAGCCTCCACTTGAGAGTGAACGGTTGGTAAGTGGTGGTAAGGGTTGGTTTTGTTAGTCTATTCTCTTAGTTTTGTTAAGCCAAGGTCTTCAAAGGATTAACTGTTCTTTTTATCAGGGTGTGGCCGATTGTCAGAGGAACCATCTGTTGGTTCGAGATTTGATAGGAAACCAAATCATTCATAAGGTAAAGGTTTGAGCGTTAACCCTCTTAAGTTATTTGGTTTGGCCGATTGGTATAGGTTTCTAATCTCATGTTTGGCCGATTATAGGAGCAAGGTAATCGAGGGTCTTAGATCAGTTCTTTGGGATTAAGGCTTGCGTATTAACAGGTGTGTAAATTAACACACTCTTTACATAGTAATATGCTTAATTACCTGATTACTTAATAAAGCCGAAACAGTATGGTTGATTGATATGATACCTTATGGGGTATGTTCACGGATTCGGGTAAGTCCATTTCATTTCGAGTTCTGTTATTTGATATGATATCATGATCTATGATGTATGTGTTATGAGAGGTTACACTAAACATATTAGCATGATTTGCATGATTTGCACGATTTGCATCAGTATGGTATGTTTATGGGTGATGTGAGAGGAGGGGGAATATGATATCCGTGTCTTTGGTACACGGAGGTTTGGCACCTCCGGTGGTTTGGTACCACAGATCGATTATTGTGACTTTGGGTCACGGAGGTTTGGCACCTCATAGCGACTTGTCCTAGTGGCTTAGTACCACAGTGGGTTGGCCCCACAGTTGATATTATGGGATCGTCGCCAGTGATTTGGTTTACACGTGGGTTGGCCCCACGACTTGACTAATCGTGACTTTGGTCGCCAGTGATTTGGTATCACAATTGTGTCTTTGGGACACCAGAGGTTTGGCACCTCATAGCGACTCGTCCTTGTGGCTTAGTACCACCGTGGGTTGGCCCCACTTTTAAGATACGGGATCGTTGCCAGTGATTTGGTATCACACGTGGGTTGGCCCCACATATGGGTTATTCGTGACTTTGGGTCACTAGTGGTTTGGCACCACATAGATGGATATCATGACTTTGGGTCACCAGTGGTTTGGCACCACCAGTGGTTTGGTACCACACGGGGTAGAAAAGGTGTTATGGATGGTTAGGATCGGGTTCATTAATTGTATTGCTTTGTTATGTTGTGTGTTAGTATGTTGCATTCATCGGGAGGGGGATTTATTCACCGAGGTCTATGTGACTCGACTCTTCTCCCTTATCATTTCAAGTGACACTTAGATCGCGGACCTAGAGCCGAATGGACTCGAGGTGACCATGCTAAAAATAAAGTCGGACTTTGCGATTTTCAAACTTGGTACTTTACCTTATTTAATTTCATTTGATTTTGTTGGGATTGTAAAAGGTCTTTTAAAATTTTACTTTGGTTATTTTATGCTTAAATTTGATTTTAGATATGCCTTAACAAATTATTGGGTAATATTCGATAAAACTTGGAGCGATAAGGTTTTCAAAACTACAAAGCGATATGTTTTAAACTTTACCATCGGGTATCACTTTGTAATTTAAAATGAATGCAACTCAAATGTTTTTCAAATTCAAGTGAATCAAAATGTATTTAAGCAACTAAAAGGAATAACTCAATTTCCAAATGATATAAATTAGTTTTGCAATTGGATTCCACTAAGTTTTCAAAACTTTCAAGTTAGCAAAGTGCACTATCGGTTTCAAAACAATCATGCCCAAGATTTTTTTTCAAAGTACAAAATACAGCAAAGAGTTTTCATCAAATCTTTATCCGGAAATCTAACCTTTCAAATATGTTTTCCCCGTAACATACCAGATTCGGTCGTGGTGTATTGACCGGGTTTGGGGTGTTACAATTATGGTATCAGAGCCTGGTTCAAAGGCTCGGCTGTGGGCCAGAGGCCCAAAATGTTTTAAAAGGTTGGTTTAAGTGATGTTGTTTAAATAAATGGTTTGAAAGGCATGGCACCGAGACTCCGGCACCAATCCGCCTGTAAGTACCCTTACTATTGCTTGAGATTTTGATATGATGTGGTGAATGACTAGCGGTAGTAAACTACTTTAGAAGCTGAAATCGATAGGACTCGTGGACTCGCAAAACAAAACTTCTTTAATAAGAGATATTCATAAGACTCTTGCCTTTAAAAGCAAGTGGAACATTTACTAATACATAAACTTCTAATCGAGACAAGGAGATTTTAGTCATGAGCGCTCGAGGTGAGCGTGGTCGTGGTCGTAGTCGGGGTAGGATGGCGATTTTGAACCCGTAGGATCAGTGTGGGTCAAAAAATGAGATATCGATACCGCCACCAGCTGGAGGTGGTGAGTTTCGTGAACAGATCGGGATGACGCAGTGTCACAGCGATCTTTGCGGAGTTCGAAAAGGGTAGCTGGAGTAGGTGGAGGCGCGAGCTCGTAAATCTATGCTGAACGACTCCGAGCAAATGGGGCTGAGTTATTTCGAGGTGTGTCTGGTGTGGCTCCCAGCACGGCTGAATATTGGCTGGAGGCGATAGATCGGATCATGGACGATTTAAACCTGACTGCTGAGGAGAAACTAAAGAGGATAGTATCACTTCTTCGAGATGAGTCATACCAGTGGTGGCTCACGGTTCGGGACAGTGCTGCAGCAGAAGATCTTACTTGGGATTATTTTAAGGCTGCATATCAGAAAAAGTACATCAGAGCTAGCTACATTAATGATCAACGGAAGGCATTTCTAAGGCTGGTATAGGGGAGTAAGTCTGTGTCAGAGTACGAGGCAGAGTTCTTGAGGCTGAGTCAGTATGCTAGAGGCATGGTGGCTACTGAACACGAGAGGTGTGTTCGATTCAAGGATGGTCTGAGAGATGAATTAAGGTTTCGATTACTCTGAGAGGAGCATGAGTTTGCTGTCCGGTAGAAAAGGCTAAGGTAGTGAAGGGGTTAAAGAGTCGTGAGGCGAACTTGGATAGGAACAGCAAAAGTGGAGTTTTGGATCTTCAGGTCATCGGGTAATCCTTAAAAAGGGCTAGACAGTGGGCGAATCGATCTGGTAGGTTCATTCTTTGCTAATCGGGACCGCCATAGTGTAACCGTTGTGGGAAAGCTCATTGGGAGGATGTTGGGTGGTGGAAGAGGATGTTTTGAGTGTGGTTATTTGGACCACCGTGTGAGGGACCTGTCGCATAAGTTGGCTAGGATTCACCGAGGTCGGGGCCATGCTCGATTTGAATAATGGACCACCACCGCAGAGGGTCGTGGTAATGGCAGAGGAGGTAATAGTTACGGTGGGCCGCAGAGCACCGGGCAGAGGTGCGGGTATTTCTGAGGCAAGACAGCCAGGGTTAGTATATGCAGCGAGGTGCCGAGAGGAGGCGATGCACTGACGTCATAACAGAAGACGTTCTTGATCTTTGGTTCTCCATTTACTACTTTGATTGATGTGGTTTCAACACATTCATACGTTGCAAGTAGCATAGTGAAGACCATGGATTTAGACTCTGAGATATCTTCTAGGCGGATGGTGTAATTAGCCCTCTAGGTCACTCTGTAATTGTAGATAAATTTGTATAGAGATGTACCTCTAGAAGTCCAAGGGTAGTGTTTGAGGCTGATCTGATAGAACTACCATTTGGAGAGTTTGATCTGATTCTTGGGATGGACTGGTTGGTCATGTACCAGGTGAGGTTGGATTGCGTGGCTAAGCGCATGATTCTAAGGACAGCTAAGGGTGTTGAGGTGGTCCTGATAGGTAATAGGAGAAATTACTTGTCCAACGTGGTGTCTGCTTTGAAAGCTGAGAAGATGGTCGGGAAGAATTTGTGAAGCATATGTGGTTCATATGTATGCCTTGGAGGCTAAGGAGTCTGCTGTAGGGAAGGTCCGAACAGTTAAGGAATTTGTTGATGTGTTTCTCGAAGAGCTTCCAAGATTGCCACCGGATCGTGAGGTGGAGTTTGGAATAGATCTATTACCCGGAAACTGCGCTAGTGTCTATTGCTCCGTATAGGATGGCGCCTAAAGAGTTAGTAGAGCTTAAGGCTCAGATCCAGGAGTTATTGGACCGAGGCTTTATCAGGCCAAGTGTTTCACCTTGGGGGGCACCGGTACTCTTTGTCAAGAAGAAAGACGGTACAATGCGGATGTGTATAGACTACCGCCAGTTGAATAAGCTAACGATCAAAAACAAGTATCCGTTGCCACGGATAGATGACTTGTTTGATCAGCTGAAGAGGGTATCGGTATTCTCGAAGATCAATTTAAGGTCTGGGTATCACCAGTTAAAGGTGAAGGAGGCGGATATCTGCAAGACGGCGTTTCGTACTCGGTATGGGCACTATGAATTTCTGGTAATGCCATTTGGGTTGACTAACGCTACCGAGCGGCATTCATGGATATGATGAATAAGGTGTTCCGGTGAGTATTTGGATCGATTAAATCGTGGTTTTTATTGATGACATCTTGGTGTATTCAAGGACTGAGGAGGAGCATGATACGCATTTGCGGGTTGTATTGCAGATTCTGAGGGAGAAGCAGCTTTATGCTAAGTTTAGTAAGTGCGAGTCCTGGCTGAGGGAGGTAACCTTCTTGGGTCATGTGGTGTCAGCTGAAGGGATTAGAGTGGATCCTCGAAAGATTGAGGCAGTTTTGGATTAGAAGCCGCCTAAGTCGATGAGTCGAGATTCGGAGTTTTCTGGGCTTGGCAGGATACTACCGAAGATTTGTAGAAGGATTTTCGTTGATCGCAGCGCCGATAATCAAGTTGTTAAGAAAAGGAGTTCCATTCGTGTGGACTGAGAAGCAGCAGGAAAGCTTCGACAAGTTGAAGAAGATTTTGTGAAGCTCGGTTCTAATTGACTGAGGCGGGAAGGAATTCAAGATATATTGCGATGCATCACATCTGAGTTTAGGTTGTGTCTTGATGTAGGAAGGAAGGTTGTGGCTTACACATCTCGGCGGTGAGGCCACATAAAGTCGATTATCGGACGACGATCTGGAGTTAAGCGGCGATAGTCTTCGCCTTGAAAATCTAGAGGCACTACTTATGCGGAGAGATCGATAGTCTACAGATCACAAGAGTCTGAAGTACCTTTTGACTCGAAGGATTTGAATTTGAGTGCGCAGATGGATTGAGTTGCTAAAGGATTACGATTGCTTGATTGAGTACCATCCGGGCAAGGCTAACGTGGTGGCGTACGCGTTGAGCCGTAAGGTTGTAGCGAACTTAAGAGCGATGTTTGCCCATTTGAGTTTGTATGATGACGGAAGTATTACAGTAAGTGCGGGTTGCTTCACGTGGGTTGAGCGATTAAGGAGAAATAATTAAAGGATGAGGTTCTGAATGCGCAGAGGTTGCAAGTGCAGAATGGTGGTTTGGAGGGTTACATTTTGTCTAGTGATGGGGTGCTGTGTTTTCAAGGGAGAGCTTGTATGTGGAGGGATATTGAGTTAAGGAGAAGATTCTTGGGGCCTTTTATAGCAGCCCTACGCTATGCATCCCGGAGGCGATAAGATGTATCGGGATCTTAAAAAGCGTTTTGGTGGTCGGTGCGAAGGGAAGTAGCGAGTTTGTAGGAAGTGCGACATGTTAGCGGTCAAGGTGAACATCGATTGTTGTCGTGGTTGCTTGACCGGTGAAGATTCCACAGTGGAAGTGGGAAAGGATAACTATGGATTTCGTCAGTGGATTACCTCTTACGCTTAGCAAGAAGGACTCAGTTTGGGTAATTATGGATTGTCTGACTAAATCAACTCACTTTATTCCGGTGAGGGTGGATTACTCACTTTAGAGGTTAGCGAAGCTGTATGTGTCAGAGATAGTGAGGCTGCACGGTGTGCCAGTATCGATCATCTCGGATAGGGATCCTAGATTTACGTCAAGGTTCTGGAAAACGTTGCATCAGGCTCTGGGTATGCGTTTGGATTTCAGCACGGCATTTCACCCCTGATCGGCAGGCGATCGGAAAGGGTTATCTGAGATCTTAGAGGATATGCTACGAGGTTGTGTCCTGGACTTCAGAGGTAGTTGGGAAGAGTTTCTACCATTAACTGAGTTCGCCTACAACAACAGTTACCAAGCTAGCATCAAGATGGCACCATATGAGGCATTGTATGGTAGGAGGTGTCGCTCACCTACATATTGGACGGAGTTGGGTGAACGTCAGATGTTGGGACCGGAGTTGGTTGCAGAGACTGAAGATAAGGTTAAGTTGATTCAGGCTCGGTTGAAGGAAGCTTCAGACGAGCGTAAGTCTTCTGGCGATCTCAAGCGTAGAGATATAGAGTTTACCGTGGGTGATAAGGTCTTTCTGAAGGTCTCGCCATGGAAGAAAGTGTTGAGGTTCAGGAGAAAAGGCAAGTTAAGTCCGAGGTTTATTGGGCCGTATAAGGTATTGTGACGAGTGGGACCGGTAGCTTATCAGCTTGAATTGCCAGTAGAGCTAAGTCAGACTCACGACGTATTCCACGTTTCGATGCTTAGGCGATATCGTTCAGATCCATCGCATGTCGTAGCAGTGGAAGATATCGAGGTGAATCCGGATTTGACCATGGAGGAGGAACTAGTGCAGATTCTAGATCGAGATGTGAAAATCATGCGTAGGAAGTCAGTTCCTTTGGTAAAAGTGCTATGGCGGAATCATGGTGGAAGAAGCTACGTGGGAACCAGAGGATACGATGAGGCAGCAGTACCCTCAACTCTTTTGATCAGGTAATTTCGAGGTCGAAATTATTTTAAGGGGTAGAAGCGTAATATCACGGAATAGGGGCTATTTTTGTTTTTGCATTGTTTGCATGTGTTTGATCTGCAGTGTGGTTGTTTTTGATGTTTTGGGGCTTAGTTGTAAGCCTAGTGTAAGCTCGAGTGGTAGAGAAAATTTTAGTTTTTAAGCTTTAGGTGAATAGAGCTGAAGGAGCTGGGGGTTATAGGTATTTTTAGGGGGATTTTTAGCACAAGAATGGAGCTAGTTGAGTGGCAAGAAAGGCGCCACTTAGAGCTTGTGGGTGTGACGCCTTGCAAGGGGAAGAGGTCATGTGTTTGAGCTGCAGAAGCCTCACATTTTGCTTACATTTTGACAGCATGGAGGAGGAGAAATAGTGTGCAGTTCAAACTCTGCCATAGACCAAGTCAAATAATTCAAATGGTGGGCAAGGAGTGAATTAAGAAGTGAATTAAGGATTTGACTAATTCAAATCGGTTTGAATTAGTGGCCATGAGTGAGCTTAGGAGGTGGTCGAATGTTGAAGTCTTCATAGAGGGGGGAGTGGCCGGTTTGGTAAGTGAGTTGGTGGGGAGTGCCGAAATTCTTTTGGCAATTTGTGTGATTTTCGGCCAACCTTAGTCTAGTGCCTAGCCAAATTTTCAAAGAAGTCTCTCACTTGTTTTCCATTGAAAACCGAAAATCCCCAAGCAACATCTATTTTTCCGAAACTTGCTTTGTTTTTCCATCATTTCTTTGGCAGCCGAATGCTTTTGGAGTTCTCAAGCTTTTAGTTCTTTTTGCTTTCTTCTCTTCTTTTTATCTTTGGCCGAACCATATACCCTCCTACCTCTCTTTGTTCTTTTTCATTTGTGTTAAGCCGAAACTAGCATTCTCTCTTCCCATACTTCCTTTCTTCTCTTGAAGCCTTGATAAGCCGAAAGTACCTTTTTCCTCTTCTTTTACTTTCATTTTTTTGGTTTTTCTTGAAACCCTTTTTGCCTAAACCTTATCTCCATCTCACTTCTTCCCTTCCTCTTTTACCACTCAAGCCGAGCCATAGGTAGTGTTAAGCATCCATAGCCGAAACTTCCCCTCATCTAGTAGTTTTCTTATTGGCCGAATATTGGTGTGGTGTGGATCTCTTCTCTTTTTCAATCCAATCAGGTTTTTAGAGAAAGGTTAGTGCTAGGCCGAATGCCTATTTCTTCCCCTCCCTGTTCTCTAATGACTTTTGCAAGGTAAGAGTTGATCCGGCACTTGATTGGGAGTGTGCTAATCGATTGTTTTGGAACCATTGTGTTATAGGGTCTTCGGAATTTCGAAGCAGTCAAGAGAAGCCTCCACTTGAGAGTGAATGGTTGGTAAGTGGGGGTAAGGGTTGGTTTTGTTAGTCTATTCTCTTAGTTTTGTTAAGCCAAGGTCTTCAAAGGATTAGCTGTTCTTTTTATCAGGGTGTGGCCAATTGTCAGAGGAATCATCTGTTGGTTCGGGATTTGGTAGGAAACCAAATCATTCATAAGGTAAGGGTTTGAGCGTTAACCCTCTTAAGTTATTTGGTTTGGCCGATTGGTATAGGTTGCTAATCTCATGTTTGGCCGATTATAGGAGCAAGGTAATCGAGGGTCTTAGATCGATTCTTTGGGATTAAGGCTTGCATATTAACAGGTGTGTAAACTAACACACTCTTTACTTAGTAATATGCTTAATAACCTGATTACTTAATAAAGCCGAAACAGTATGGTTGATTGATATGATACCTTATGGGGTATGTGCACGGATTCGGGTAAGTCCGTTTCATTTCGAGTTCTGTTATTTGATATGATATCATGATCTATGATGTATGTGTTATGAGAGGTTACACTAAACATATTAGCATGATTTGCATGATTTGCATGATTTGCATCAGTATGGTATGTTTATGGGTGATGTGAGAGGAGGGGGAATATGATATCCGTGTCTTTGGGACACCAGAGGTTTGGCACCTCCAGTGGTTTGGTACCACAGATCGATTATTGTGACTTTGGGTCACCAGAGGTTTGGCACCTCATAGTGACTTGTCCCAGTGGCTTAGTACCACAGTGGGTTGGCCCCACAGTTGATATTACGGATCGTCGCCGGTGATTTGGTATCACACGTGGGTTGGCCCCACGACTTGACTAATCGTGACTTGGTCACGGTGATTTAGTATCACAATTGTGTCTTTGGGACACGGAGGTTTGGCACCTCATGGCGACTCGTCCACGTGGCTTAGTACCACCGTGGGTTGGCCCCACTTTTGAGATACGGGATCATCGCCAGTGATTTCGTATCACACGTGGGTTGGCCCCACATATGGGTTATTCGTGCTTTGGGTCACTAGTGGTTTGGCACCACATTGATGGATATCGTGACTTTGGGTCACCAGTGGTTTGGCACCACCAGTGGTTTGGTACCACATGGGGTAGAAAAGGTGTTATGGATGGTTAGGATCGGGTGCATTAATTGTATTGCTTTGTTATGTTGTGTGTTAGTATGTTGCATTCATCGGAGGGGATTTATGCCTTTGAGTCTTGCAACTCACCTTCTCCTTATCATTTGGTGACACTTAGATCGCGGACCTAGAGCCGGGTGGACTCGAGGTGACCATGCTAAAAATAAAGTCGGACTTGCACTGATTTTCAAACTTGGTACTTTACCTTATTTAATTTCATTTGATTTTGTTGGGATTGTAAAAGGCCTTTTTAAAATTTTACTTTGGTTATTTTATGCTTAAATTTGATTTGGATATGCCTTAACAAATTATTGGGTAATATTCGATAAAACTTGGAACGATAAGGTTTTCAAAACTACAAAGCGATATGTTTTAAACTTTACCATCGGGTATCACGCTGTAATTTAAAATGAATGCAACTCAAATGTTTTTCAAATTCAAGCTGAATCAAAATGTTTTAAGCAACTAAAAAGGAATAACTCGAATTTCCAAATGATATAAATTAGTTTTGCAATTGGATTCCACTAAGTTTTCAAAACTTCCGGGTTAGCAAAGTGCACTATCGGTTTCAAAACAATCATGCCCAAGATTTTTTTTCAAAGTACAAAATACAGCAAAGAGTTTTCATCAAACCTTTATCCGGAAATCTAACCTTTCAAATACGTTTTCCCCGTAACATACCAGATTTGGTCGTGGTGTATTGATCGGGTTTGGGGTGTTACAGAAATTCCTTAGATCTGAAATCCCGAAATTCATCCTTTAATATTCGGCCAAGAGACAACCAAAAGGGTGGGTTCCTAAATCTTGATTAAAGAGATTGAACAACAAGAATCCATTGTTCTTACCTTAACACCACGATCGATGGCACCCTTGGTTGAAGCCACAAAGATTCACTATGGAGACTTAAGCAGGATCAAAGAGGTTTCGGTTTTGTGAAGAGAGAGAAAAGAAGAAGAAAAGATGGAATTTTGCTTAAGGAAAATTTCGAGAGAAAAAAAGTGGGCTAGGGACTTTTCGGCAATCACTTAGAAAAGATGGAAGAATGGCCTCACTTCTCCTCCCTTAGCCAAATTTACCGTGCTAGAGTCCCTACTTGACCACCACTCTTCCTTTGTGATTATATTATCCTTTAATTATCACTTTATTAAAAACATTTAATCCAACATTTATCTCTCCAATTTAAAAATCCTTTATTTATCACCCTTTTAATTGAATATTTATGAAAATAAAACACCTCCTTTCTAGAAGCATGTGCCGTCCACCTCAGTCTTCTGGGAGCAAAAATAAAACCTCCTTTATTTGCTTCCCAAGTGACTCGAACCCAGGCCCATTCCTCTTGCATATGGCGCCATTTCCATAGGCCCTAAGTGACATCTTGAGCCACTTTTCCAAGCTTTGTTTGTGTTTCAAATTTCACAAACTTTTTCTTTTAAGGCCACCTTGCCTTAATTTCCTCTTTTAACTTTAAAACTCGACATTTCTAAGTCATTTCTAAGTTTCCAAAAATTTCGTTCACTCTTTAAACATGACATTTCCTTACATTTCCAAGTTTCTAGAAATGTTCACTTTCCTATTTGCTTAGGTTTCCAAAATGTTCACTTTCCTATTTCACTTAGGTTTCCAAAATGTTTACTTTCCTATTTTACTTAGGTTTCCAAAATATCAACTTTCCTCTTTTTAACGTAACATTCCTATACATTCTCGGGTTTCCAAAATTATTCAAAATTTTTTCATAACGCATAAGACATGTCATTATGTACAATTAAACCAAAAATGCATAGGCCCTTTCAAGATATGTTACACAAATCAAACATATAATATCCATTCTCATTCAAAATCACATAAACATTATGATTGAATATATGCAACTCGAATACATAACCTATAATATTATTTATCCATAATTATACATAATATTTACAAAGCACACGTATATTCAAAACTAAATGTTTCAATGTTAATTTAATCCAAATCATATAAACAACTTATATTCAATATCTCATGGGTATCATGACCTAATCTATGAAATTAAATTTCATGGCCGAACATAATATCACTAAAAATATATTTTTTAAGCTCCAACTAAAGCAAGCCATAAAATAATATCCACAAATAAATACACATCAATTTGCTCGTTAATATATCAAACACAAACTAAACTTAAATAAAGAAACATAGGCATTTTCTCACGGCATATGTAAATATATATACATTTTACATGACTTTCCAACATAATATTTACAAAGCACACATATATTCAAAACTAAATGTTTCAATGTTAATTTAATCCAAATCATATAAACAACTTATATTCAATTATCTCATGGGTATCATGACCTAATCTATGAAATGAAATTTCATGGCGAACATAATATCACTCAAAATATATATTTTTAAGCTCCAACTAAAACAAGCCATAGCAGAATATCCACAAATAAATACACATCAATTTGCTCGTTAATATATCAAACACAAACTAAACTTAAATAAAGAAACATAGGCATTTTCTCACGGCATATGTAAATATATATACATTTTTACATGACTTTCCAACATAATATTTACAAAGTACACATATATTCAAAACTAAATGTTTCAATGTTAATTTAATCCAAATCATATAAACAACTTATATTCAGTATCTCATGGGTATCATGACCTAATCTATGAAATGAAATTTCATGGCCGAACATAATATCACTCAAAAATATATATTTTTTAAGCTCCAACTAAAACAAGCCATAGCCGAATATCCACAAATAAATACACATCAATTTGCTCGTTAATATATCAAACACAAACTAAACTTAAATAAAGAAACATAGGCATTTTCTCACGGCATATGTAAATATATATACATTTTTACATGGCCTTCCAACACAACCAAAAAGACTTAATCTATACATGCCATAAGTTTCCAAAAGAGAAACATCTTATAGCATACCAAGATAGGTGATAATATGATGAACTTCCAAAATGATCCCCAAGCATGAGCCAAGCTCCCAAAAGAAATCTACAAATTCAGAAACAACCAAGAATAAAGTAAGCTTCCACAACTTAGTAAGATTTAAGCAATTTATACTCATATGTAAACTTATTCAAAATTTCATAACTAATTTCATTTGTAATATCATTGCCGAATAGCCAAATATTCAAGAGAGAAATCATAGCAACATATATATATATATATACTTATACCTATTTCCACATATATCACCATCACATTTTATTAATCGGCATACACATTTTCTACTTACCGAATCCTATTCTCCCATTTCGAGTTACCATGAATATCAAGATAATATATATAACACATACCTTTAATTTACTTACCTTTCACAACTTAACCATTCATGAATAACATATGATAATATATTCGATCCTTTCCATATACATAGCAGCATTAGCATTTAAGGTTGTTTAACGAATCTCTTACCTGCACACTTAGTAAAAAGATTTAGTAACATATCGCACACTCAGTGCCATTACTAAATATTTCCGCACATTTAGTGCCAATTCCCCTAGTAACATATCGCACACTTAGTGCCATTACTTAACATTTCTACACACTTAGTGCCATATGATCGGTTTCGGACACATAGTGCCCGATTATAAGTTCGTACACTTAGTACCTTTCGTAAACCTGTAAGTCGTTCAAATATGTATATGTATAAATAACCAAAATCTAATCCACAGCACTGCGCATAAGTGCATACATATAGACATAACTTTATTATTTCATACCCCAAATAGAAATATCATATTCAGCCAAATCAATAGCATGTAACTAAATCACCATTGGACATATTCATATCATAATTTATTATCTCTCAATCCATATAAATCATTAACATTTAAATATTCATCTCATGAAATCATATTCAAATTCCAAGGAAATATCATATTAAGCTATTTCATACTTACCTTCATTAACATAGATACATATATAAAAGACATTCTATTTAACTCAATTGCTTAAAATCTTACCTCGGAAGTTGACGAATTAAGCTTCCCACCTATTCGTTTAATTTTGCTTTTCCCCGATCCAATCATGTTTCCTTTTGTTCTTGATCTAAATAATTCCAGCTTAAACTCATTCAATTTATTTTCATTCAATTTTATCCAAAAACACATAATTATGTAAATTACTAATTTACCACTAACTTTTACAATTTATACAATTTAGTCCCTAATACAAAACTCACAAATTACTCAAAATTTGGTTAACATCCCTTAGGGTCGAATCTTCATAAGGACTATATAAGTCCATATATTTCATAAATTTTTCAATTTAACCCTTCATGGTAATATTTTCACAAAATAATTCTTAATTAGCTACATTCACCAAAAACTCAAAACAAAAGATGTTCATCTAGCCCCAATCTTACATTTAGTACCAAAAATCATCATAAAACTCAACTTATCTTCAATGGTATATCTCACACACATGACCAATACACAAAATCAATACATGAGCTTGAAAGTAGAGTGAACTACAATATTTAAAATGTAAAAATCATCAAAAATCCAAAGCTTAAACTTTCCTAATCAAGCCTAAATATTGTCGAAACCCCTTGGAGCTTTTCCTCTTCTTTTATTTCTTTAGTTTTGGCCAAATAGATGAAAAGATGAACATGCAATTGTTTTTCTCCCTTTTGTTTTATTAAAATATACTTATTTAATATATTATAAGTATTATTATTATATCACACATATAACTAATATTAAAATACATAATGGATGCATGTTGTCATCCACTTACAAATCAAATGGAAAATTTGTAACTTAAGTCCACATATTAAAGAAGACAAAATAATTTAATCACTCAATTTAAATAAAGGCTACTTTTACCACCTTTGCAATTAAGTCCTTTTCTAAAATTAAACGTCCAAATAGATAAATTAGCCTACGATATTTTAACACATGCTCAATCACATAACATAGACATTAAATAAAGTATTAAAATATTTTTCTAACTCAGATTCGTGGTCCCGAAACCACCATTCCAATTAGGGTCATAATCGAGTTGTTACAACTCTCCCCCTTAAGGGATTTTCGTCCCCGAAAATCTTACCGTTGAATAATTGTGGGTAGCATTCTTTCACTGATTCTTCGGTTTCCCAGGTCACTTCCTCAACCCCATGCTTATTCCACATAACTTTAACCAACGAGATTTTCTTATTTCGCAACTCTTTAACTTCACGAGCTAAGATGCGAATCGGTTCTTCCTTATAAGTCAAATCGAGCTGAATTTCAATCTCTGATGGACTGATCACATGAGAAGGATCGGATCTGTATTGTCGAAGCATCGACACATGGAAAACATTATGAATCTTGTCTAACTCAGATGGCAACCTCAATATGTACGCAATTGGCCCGATACGCTCGATAACCTCATACGGCCCTATAAATCTCAGACTCAGCTTTCCTTTATGACTAAATCTAAGTATCTTTTTCCACGACGAAACTTTTAAAGATACTCGGTCGCCCACCTGAAACTCTATATCCTTGTGTTTCAAATTTACATACAACTTCTGACGATTTGAGGTGGCTTTTAAACTTTCTCAAATTACTTTTACTTTTTGCTCGGTCTCTCTAATTAAATCAACCACGTGTATCTTACTTTCACTTAGTTCAGTCCAATATAAAGGTGTACGACATTTTTGACCGTTCAAAGCTTCGTATGGTGCTATTTTGATACTCGATTGAAAACTATTATTGTACACAAATTCAATCAAAGACAAGTATCGCTCCCACGACCCCTCAAACTCAAGAATGCAACATCTCAACATATCCTCAAGTATTTGAATAACACGTTCAGATTGACCATCTGACTGAGGGTGAAAAGCTGTACTGAAATGCAACTTGGTACCTAGCACATCCTGCAGTTTCTTTCAAAACTATGATGTAAACTTTGGATCTCTATTCGAAATAATAGAAATAGGTGCTCCATGCAATCGTACGATTTACGATATGTACAACTCAACTAACTTGTCAAGTGAAAAATCCATACGTACCAGAATAAAATGGGCCAATTTTGTCAATCTATCAACAATAACCCATATTGAATCTTTCTTATTTGGTGTCAACGGTAAACCCAATACAAAATCCATCGTGACTCAATCCTACTTCCACTCAGGTATCATAATCAGTTGGAGTAGTCCCGATGGCACCTAATGCTCGACTTTCACTTGTTGACGTACTAAACACTTCAACACATAGTCTGAAATGTCTCATTTCATAAGACGCCGCCAGTAATGCTGTTTCAGGTCGTTATACATTTCGTGCTACCCGAATGAATCGGCAATCTACTATTATGAGCTTCATGACAAATCATTAGAATCAACTCGAATCAATTCAGGGTTCTTAGGCACACATATCTGATTCTTGAACCGTAGACATCCTTCAACATCTATCTAAAAATCTGAATCCGCACACGAGCTACAATGACTCCTTTTTACTTTTAAGTCAACATCAACCTCTTGAGCTTCACGAATATGTCATACAAACAGTGGTCTCGCTTTCAATTCTACAATGATCACACCATCATCGGTCATAGCTATATCTGCATTCAATGTGCGTAAAGCAAATAGCGGCTTCTGGCTAAGTGCATCAGCAACCACATTAGCCTTTCGGGTGATAATCAATCACAAGCTCGTAGTCATTCAATAGTTCCAACCATCGTCGCTGTCTTAGATTTAGATCCTTTTGAGTCATTAAATACTTTAGACTCTTGTGATTTGAATAGACGTGGCATTATAGTGACGCCATATTTTTAAAGCAAAAACTATAGCGGCCAGCTCAAGGTCGTGCGTCGAATAATTCCACTGGTGTGGTTTAAACTGTCTCGAAGCGTATGCTTCAACTTTACCCTCTTGCATCAAAACACAACCCAGCCCATTTAAGGATTCATCGCTGAAAAAGACGAACTCTTTACCCGACTCTGGTTGAACCAACGCTGGAACTTCCATTAGAAAAGTTTTTAGCTAATCAAAACTCATCTGGCATCTGTGTAACTACTCGAATTTAACGTCTTTCTGTAATAGTTTTGTTATCGGGGCTACTATCATAGAAAACCCTTTCATGAAGCGTCTATAATATCCGGCAAGTCCTAGAAAGCTACGTACCTTAGAAACATTTCGCGGAGGCTTCCAATCCAGTATAGCTAAAATTTTACTCGGGTCAACCCGAATGCCCGATGCTAAAATAACATGCCCCAGGAAGCTAACTTCATTCAACCAAAACTCACATTTACTGAATTTTGCATACAACTATTTATCACGCAAAATCTGTAACACCAGCCTTAAATGCTTAGCATGCTCAGTTTCATCACGTGAATAGATCAATATGTCATCTATGAATACAACCACAAACCGATCTAGATACGGTCTAAATACCCGATTCATCAGATCCATGAAAACAGTAGGGACAAACGGCATCACTAAGAACTCGTAATGGTCGTATCTTGTCTGAAAAGCAGTCTTTGGTATATCCGCGTCCCTAACTCGCAACTGATAATACTGTGACCTCAGATCAATTTTTGAGAACACCGAGGCCCCTTTAAGCTGATCGAATAAATCATCGATACGTGGCAATGGATATTTATTCTTTATTGTCACCTTATTGAGTTGTCGATAATCGATGCACATTCTCAAGGTTCCATCCTTCTTTTTCACAAATAGGACTGGCGCACCCCAGGGAGAGAAACCGGTCGAGCGAAACTCTATCTGTTAATTCTTGCAACTGGGCCTTCAATTCTTTCAATTCGATCGGTTCCATTCTATACGGAGCTATCAAAATCAGAGTTGTCCCTGGCACTAGTTCAATACCAAACTCTACCTCTCCAATAGGTGGCAATCCCAAAAATTCCTTTGAAACACATCTGAATACTCACAAACAACTGGTACAGATTCAATCTTCTTTTCGGTTACCCTGCTGTCAATCACATACGCAAGATAAGCTTCACAACCATTTTTCAAATACTTTCGAGCCAACATCGAAGATATCACAGCTGGTAGCCCATTCAAATTCGCAGATTCAATTCGAATTATCTCATTATTCTGGCACCTCAAATCAATAGTCTTTCGTCTGCAATTCACTACTGTGTCATGTACTGTTAATGAATCCATATCGAGGATAATATCGAACTCATCAAATGGTAGTAACATCAGATCAGCCAGAAAACATGAGTCTCGAATCATTAAAAGGCAATTCTTGCACACTTTATCAACTAACACATACCGACCCAAGAGGTTTGAAACCCGAATAACAAACTTAGTAGACTCAACAGGTAGAGTCTTACTAGATACTAATGTTTCCCACACATATGAATGAGTTGAGATGGGATCAATCAAAGCAGTTACACTAGTATCAAGGAGAGTGAAAATACCGGTAATGACATCCGGAGATGAAGCCTCTTTTCTGGCACGAATGGCATAAGCTCTAGCCTATGCACGGGCCTCTGATCGAATAGCCACATCTAAAGTCCCCCTCTGAACATCACTCCTACCTCCCACATTTCGAGATGGTCTACCTCTAACTACAGTGCTGTTCGGTCTCGCACTCTGAGCAATACCCTTTTCAGTGGTATCCGGGCAATCCCAAGTGAAATGATCCTGCGGACCACACTTATAACAAGTGCGATTAATAGATTTACCCCAGCACTTTTCGAAATTCCATCTACCGCACTAACGAACACTGGGGCTTACTCAATCGAGTATTGCTAACACTAGCAACTGATGTAGCCCGAGAACTCACTAGTGGTCGTTCTCGTATAGAAATCCCTGTGTTAGGTTTGGACTGGCTACCATCATTCTTGAACTTCTTCGTTGACATTTGAGGAAATTTACCCGCAGATATCTTTCAGAAATCTTTAGCTTCAAACTCGGCTTTTCACTTTTCTTTTCCTAGCTCTTCAGCTTTACAAGCTCCTTCAACCAGTACTACGAACTCGTTCATTTAAAGGATACCAACCAGAAGCCTTATATCTTCATTTAAACCGTCTTCAAATCTCTGGCACATAGCAGCCTCAGGTGAAACACATTCATAAACGTAGTGACTAAGTCTCACAAACTTGTGCTCGTATTCAGATACGGTCATACGACCCTGCTTAAGCTCGAGAAATTCTTTACGTTTAGAGTCTATAAATCGCTGACTTATGTATTTCTTATGGAATTTCATCTGAAAGAAGTCCCAGGTAACTCTCTCCTTCATAATAACTGATACAAGAGTATTCCACCAATAGTAGGTAGAATCTCGTAATAATGATATGGCACACTTCAGGCATACATCGTGTAACACCCCAAACCCGGTCAACACACCACGACCGAATCTGGCATGTTACAGAGTGAAAACATTTCGAAGGAAACAAGTTACCGGTCCATTTTCATCAAAAAGCTCTTTGTTCTTGTGTTTGCAGAACCTCGATGCATGTATAGTTGAAATCGTTAAGTTGCTTTGAAATCCCAAAAGGCTTTTTAAAACTCGTTTAGCATTCATTACTTAAGAAAAACGTTAAAATCTATTGAAACTCGAGTGAATTCTTACTTAGTTAATTTAAAATCGTTTGATTTTGAGCATGAAAAACTTAGATTTTGAAAATCATTTGAGTTAAGCTTGTTATCCTCTTGAAAATATTGTTAGCCGACGGTAAGATTGTTAAAACCCATTGTGTAGTGTAATTTTTGAAAACTTTGGTTATTAGGTTATTTAAAACATGTTAAACACTTTTCTTAGCGACATTTAGGAAATTAAAGCAGATATAATAAAACCAAAATAAAAATACTAATGGCCTTATTACAAACCCAAATAAAATTAGAATTTAAAATGAAGGTACCCAAATCGAAAGTCCAAGTAAAATCAAAAGTAAATGTCGCATGGCCACCTCGAGTCCACCCGGCTCCTCATCCGCAATCTACGAGTCACCTAAAAAGATAAGGGAGAAGGTGAGTCACCAAGACTCAGTGCATAATCCCCCTCCCGATTATAGCAACGTGCTTACACAGATTCATAACCAAGTAAATACATCATGCACCCAAACCTAGCCATCCACAACTCCTTTTGCTACCCGTGTGGTACCAAACCACTTGGTGGTGCCAAACCACTCAGTGACCCAAAGTCACCGATATCAATAATAATGTGGTCCCAAACCACTTTGGTGACCCAAAGTCACGAATAACCCATATGTGGGGCCAACCCACATTGTGATACCAAATCACTGGCGACAATCCCATTTTATCAAATGTGGAGCCAACCCACTGTGGTGCGAAGCCACTGGGACGAGTTGCTATGAAGTGCCAAACCTCTGGTGACCCAACGTCATGAATATCAACTATGCTACCAATCCACTGGTGGTGCCAAACCACTGGTGACCCAAAGTCATAGATATCATTCTTCCCCCTCCTCTCATATCACCCACGATAATGCACATGCAAAAATATACCATGCCAACATGCTTAATCATTAAACATATATCGAACATAACATAGATAATAGCATCAACAATCATGCATCTTAAACTCATCAATAGACTTACCCAAAATCCTTGCTCATACCCATAAGGTTTCGTATCATAATCTACACAATTTTTGGCTTTTAACAAAGTTTAAGTTATTAGCACATTTACATGGATTTATGAAGTGTGTAAGATACACACCTGGTTACTAACGCGACTATCGAATCCCGAAGATCAAGATCTAATGCACTAGATCCCCCCTTTCCTACATTCGGCCAATGACAACTATTAGCAAAAAGCCATTCGGCTACACTTGTAAATCCCGAAAAGTTAATGCATCTAATAGCCATCCTTACCTTAACACTTTTTGATCACGAGATAGAGCCTTCCCTACAATCGGCCAAGACCTTAAACCACATAACTAATAGCCTTCGACTTTTCAAGAGAATAAGAGAAAGATTGAGTCGACATGAAACCTTACCACTGACTTACTAAGACCGATTGACAGAGAATAGATGATCACGATCCACTGCTTCAAAATCCCGAAGAACCTAAGAAGAAATTGATTTCACTGGTGAATGAGAACCAGGACAAATGCCAAAATTTGGCTTTTGTTTTATATATGTCGACAGAGAGAAAAGAAGAAGATGACAGAGATTCGGCCAAGAACACTTACCCCCTCCAAAATCGATTAGAGAAGAGGAGAGTAAAGGGAGATTTCGGTAATGGCTTTTGAAAGAAGAGCAAAAGAGATTCAGCTTTGAAAAGAATCAAGAAAAGATTGATGAACTTTTGGCACAAAAGAAGATGAGGAGAAGAAGAGATGTTGATGGGGTTTTGAAACAAATATGAGAGAAAGAAAAAAAAGAAATGGGGGGAGAGGGAGATTCGGCTAGATGCTTTAGAGGGAAGTCAACAATAGCCTAAAAACCTTAGGCTTTTGATTCAAATGGTGCACTAAGGGAAGAAATCGACAAGGCTAAGGGGTTTGACTTACCTCACAACCGAATGCACTAAGGCATTGACTAGCTGAAAATGTCATTAGGAATTTCGGCACTCCCCCTAGTCTTCCAACCGATTACTTTTCCTCACACTAGAGTTCAAATTTTAGCAACCTCCCCAAAACTCTCCTGGCCACCCATTCAAATGAGTTTGAATTGATCAAACTCCTAAATTCTCTCTTCTCCACTGCTTAAATCATTGACTTGTTCAACAGCTTATCCATCGAGTTTGAGTGAGCACAACTCTTCCCCTCTCTTGCGTCAAAAATAATTACACAAGGGGAGATTTCTGCAACTCGAACCAAGGCTCCCCTTCCCTGCATGTGGCGTCACCTTCCTTGTACCTTAGTGGCGCCTCCCTTGCCACTTTACTACTAGGTTATTTGCATCAAGACACTCCAACAACTCCTTTTAACCCCCAACTTCCCTAACTCCCCCTTCCAAGCACCTAAAACATAAAATTTTAGCCATGACTCAGGCCTAACCCGAGGTCATGCCTAGACCCTAAGACACCTTGATTAACAACAATATCAAGCCATTCACATGCCATTAATGCAAACATAATAGCCCCTAACTAAGGATGTTACACATCGAGTGTGCAAGACAGCTCATCGAAAACACAAATAGTATTATCGAGCCAAAATTTGGATAGCTCATCATAATCATCATCATCTTCGGCTCTAAATTTTTGAGCCCCATGTTTTCTAATGCAGTCAACCTGAGGCTTGCTTGCTCTCTCAGGATTTACGATCGGGGTTACCACCGGTACTACAGGGTGAGTGCTCTGATTTAGAGGTTGTTAAATAGTCGATTGGCTCAAATATACTAATTGGACCAATCATTAATCATGCTATAAAAGGCTTGTTTAGCCCCCTCATCGGGATTTCTCACAGCTAGTCGAGATTCCTCCGACACAGCCCCTTGCGCGGGAACAGGCACCACACTCTCAACATCGTCAACTAAAGCTCGCCCGGGATCAGGATCCATTTACTATATAGAAGAAATAAACACATTCCACTATCAGAAGTCATCATACTATCAAATTATAAATTATGGCATGTATAGCTAGACTCACACACGCTACGTTAGTTCGAGAACTGGCTAAACCGTAGCTCTGATACCAATCAAATGTAACACCCCTAACCCGTGTTCATCACCGAATTAGGGTTACAAGGTGTTACTCAACTAACCACCAAGTTCATTCAGTCACATGGATCATAATGCTTAAGAAATGATATTACGATAAACAAGTCATCACAAAAATAATATCAATTGCATTATAAACAATAAAATAAGTAAACTCGATCAAATTACAAAGCACTATTCATTTGGTAAGTACACCATAATGGCCGAATATGCACCTTACTAAAATTCATTCTACTAATAAAGTACCAAACACATTAGGCAAATAACTCATACTCAAATCAAACATATAATATCCATTCTCATTCAAAATCACATAAACATTATGATTGAATATATGCAACTCGAATACATAACCTATAATATTATTTATCCATAATTATACATAATATTTACAAAGCACACGTATATGTCAAAACTAAATGTTTCAAAGTTAATTTAATCCAAATCATATAAACAACTTATATTCAATATCTCATGGGTATCATGACCTAATCTATGAAATGATATTTCATGGCCGAACATAATATCACTCAAAAAGAATTTTTTTTTAAGCTCCAACTAAAATAAGCCATAGCCAAATATCCACAAATAAATACACATCAAATTGCTCGCTAATATATCAAACACAAACTAAACTTAAATAAAGAAACATAGGCATTTTCGCACAGCATATGTAAATATATATACATTTTTACATGACCTTCCAACACAACCCAAAAGACTTAATCTATACATGCCATAAGTTTCCAAAAGAGAAACATCTTATAGAGTACCAAGATAGGCGATAGTATGACAAACATCCAAAATGATCCCCAAGCACGAGCCAAGCTCCCAAAAGAAATCTACAAATTCAGAAACAACCGAGAACAAAGTAAGCTTCCACAGCTTAGTAAGATTTTAGAAATTTATACTCGTATGTAAACTTATTCAAAATTTCATAACTAATTTTATTTGTAATATCATTGTCGAATAGCCAAATATTCAAGAGTAGGAATCATAGCAACATATATATATATATATATATACTTATACCTATTTCCACATATATCACCATCACACTTTATTAATCGGCATACACATTTTCTACTTACTGAATCCTATTCTCCCATTTCGAGTTACCATGAATATCAAGATAATATATATAACACATACCTTTAATTTACTTACCTTTCACAACTTAACCATTCATGAATAACATATGATACTATATTTGATCCTTTCCATATACATAACAACATTAGCATTTAAGGTCATTTAACGAATCTCTTACCCGAACACTTAGTAATAAGATTTAGTAACCTGTCGTAACTTAGTGCCGTTACTTGACATTTCTGCACACTTAGTGCCAATTCCCCCAGTAACATATCGCACACTTAGTGTCGTTACTTAACATTCTACACACTTAGTGCCAATTCCCCCAGTAACTTATCGCACACTTAGTGCCGTTACTTAACATTTTGCACACTTAGTGCCAATTCCCCCAATAACGTATCACACACTTAGTGCCGTTACTTAATATTTTCGCACACTTATTGCCATATGACCGGTTTCGCACACATAGTGCCCAGTTATAAGTTCATACACTTTGTATATTTCGTAGTGTAAGTCATTCAAATATCTATATATATAAATAACCAAAATCTAATCCACAGCAATGCGCATAAGCTCATACATATAAACATAACTTTATTATTTCATACCTCAAATAGAAATATCATATTCGGCCAAATCAATATCATGTAACTAAATTACCATTGGATATATTCATATCATAATTTATTATCTCTCAATCCATATACATCATTAACATTTAAATATTCATCTCGTGAAATCATATTCAAATTCCAAGGAAATATCATATTAAGTTATTTTATACCAAATTCACCATCACATTCAGCCATCTGCCATTTTTTTATACTTACCTTCATTAACATAGATACATATATAAAAGACATTCGATTTAACTCAATTGCTGAAAATCTTACCTCGAAAGTTGACGAATTAAGCTTCCCGGCTATTTAATTCATTTTGCTTTTCCCCGATCCAATCCCGTTTCCTTTTGTTCTTGATCTAAATAATTCCAATTTAAATTCATTCAATTTATTTTCATTCAATTTTATCCAAAAACACATAATTATGTAAATTACTAATTTACCCCTAACTTGTATAATTTTTACAATTTAGTCCCTAATACAAAACTCACTAATTACTTAAAATTTGGTTAACATCCCTTAGGGCCGAATCTTTATAAGGACTATATAAGTCCATATATTTCATAATTTTTCAATTTAACCCTTCAAGATAATATTTTCACAAAATAATCCTTAATTAGCTACATTCACCAAAAACTCAAAACAAAAGATGTTTATCTAGCCCCAATCTTACATTTAATACCAAAAATCATAATAAAACTCAACTTATCCTCAATGGTATATCTCACATACATGACCAATACACAAAATCAATATATGGGCTTGAAAGTAGAGTGAACAACAATCTTTAAAATGCAAAAATCATCAAAAATCCAAAGCTCAAACTTACCTAATCAAGCCTAAATATTGCCAAAACCCTTGGAGCTTTTCCTCTTCTTTTATTTCTTTAGTTTCAGCCAAATAGATGAAAAGATGAACATGAAATTGTGTTTCTCCTTTTTTGTTTTATTAAAATATGCTTATTTAATATATTATAAGTATTATTATTATATCACACATATAACTAATATTAAAATACATAATGGATGTAACACCCCAAACCCGGCCTAGAAGTTAGGCCCGAATCTAGTGTGTCATAATGAAGAAAACGTATAAAGGATCTTGTGATTCGTACTAAAATAGGTGTAATTGAAGAAAACAAGTTTGTTTAGAAATATTTGATAAAAATACTACTAATCTTTGAAAAGCTGATTGATGAATTGATATTTAAACTAGTGATATTTTAAAACCGTAACTTTTGAAAAAGCCGTTGATAATTTGAAAGAAAGTCCGAGTTAAATCATTTGTAAAAGTTTATTTATAAAATCCACTTATTAATCAATTTGGAAAATCGTTGATTATGCTTTTAGAAAATTCCCATTTAAAATAAACCAACAAAATAATAAATACGTTAAACATAAAACAAAATAAAATAATCCAGAGGCCTTATTACAACATAAAAACCCAAATAGTAAAATAACAAAATAGAGCAGAAAAGTAATTTACTAAAGTTTGAAATATTTATTTCCAAAGTATGGCCTCCACCGAGTCATCCCTGGGCCCAAGTCCTCGTCACTGAGATTTACCTACAAGGATTAAGAAAGAAGGGGGTGAGTTACAAGAACTCAGTGTATAACCCCTTACCGTCATCCATTGGGCCTGAGCCCATTTAGCAATATCGTGGGCTTGAACCCATTTACATAATCTTGGGCCTAAGCCCACTTTCATGTAATAAATAAATGATATGAATGAAACCCATCCCATCCAGCCGATCTCCCCACCCGTACCAACCAATCTCTCCTATGGGTATCAAGTCAACCCACCCCACTAGTCTCTCCACCCGTACCAACCAATCTCTACTGTGGGGATCAAGTCAACCCACCCATCCAGTCTCTCCAATTTGCTGTCAAGCTGCCATTTATAATATTTGTGGCTGAGCCACCAGAATTATATACGATAATATAATCGGCATACAGCCTTAGTCACGATGGCACAAAGCCATATTTAAATTGGCACATAGCCATTATCAAAATTTGTGGTAATGCCACCGGTCTACTCTTCTCTTCATTCAAGTTTCCCATCCCATGCAATATGTAAATATGCAACATACATAGCAAATCATGATATTTACAAATATAACAACGATAACTATTTCATACAAAAGTTTAGCCCATTAACACTTTGCAATTCGGCACATTAAGGCAATTTATCAAATCGGCCCATTAAGGCAACATATCAAATCGACCTATTAGGGCATTTTCATATTTTAGCCCATTAGGGGCATTTTCGTAATTTGGCCCATAAGGGCATTTCCATAATTCGAACCATAACGACATTTTTGTAATTTGGTAATTGTACCCGCTAAGGGTATTTCGATAATTTACCCTCTAAGGGAATTTTGGTAATTTCATAACCAAGGCTTAACTGCTAATTTGGGGCATAAAAGTTTTAAACTGTCCAACTGCATCATATTGACTAAATTGACCATAACTCATGTTAGGAATCTCGAAATCTAAATCTATAAATTTTCCTTGAAACTAGACTCATATTTATTCTTACTACAATTTTTCCAGAATTTTTAACTTAACCATCTAGTATAGTTTATTCCTTAAAATTACCCTTATTTCACTGTCCAATGATTCTGACCTCTCTTTAATTAATCACAAATATCTTACTATACGCTATTCATCTACTACTGCCACTTCTTTCAATCGAAAATAGGTTCACTAAGGAATCCATACATATAAATTATGTCCCATAATTCACTTTGTACAATTTTATATGATTTTTCCAATACAAAACAGAATACCCCAAAGTCATTCAGAACTAGTCTCACTAAAATTAACATATCTCAGAATATAATATTCCTTTTCCTTCTTTGTTTCTTCCATATTAAAGTAGATACAGTAAGATTTAATCTGATATCTTACTCACTTTGTAATTCTTTTTATCCAATTTTTCGTGATTTTTGAAATACACGTCACTATTTCTGGCCGAAACTATTTTATTACAAAACATGATTACGACTACGAGCATACACACGTCCGAGTGATCATGGATGTCGGTTATCGATTTTATTTAGTATTTCTACTGAATCATAGAATATTTCATGTAAACTTTCAGAGAGATGTGAGATTTACTCATCATTTCAAACATATATTAGGAAAAGTACGGGATTCCACACCTTGATTACGAGTTGTGCTTTCTACCGATTTCAACACCTATATTGATAGTTGATAGAAGATTAGTCTCAACTTCGATAATCGTAACTACAAACACTTTATTAGGCTAACTCCACTTACCACGACTGTGATCTCCCTCGATGCACCAAGAATCGATCCTACCAACAATATCAATTAGCCAACCTTCAATCTGATTAACTCAAAAACCAAATGGAGATATCGCATGGACTATGAAAGATCTTCCTTACCTTAATCGATTATAATCCCGTTTCTTACGATCGTCCTATGACTAGAGATGATTGGGTGATGTTGTGGTATTCGGCCTCCCTCTATATCACGATTGCTTAAGGAATGAGAAAGAAAGAACGATGGAAAGGTTTTGGTTATGGAGGAGAATGAACAATGATATTCAGCTATCTAGGAGATTAGACAAAAGATGAATATGTGCCCAATTCAAGAGAAGATAAAATTGCACTATTGTGCTAGAAAATGTCGGCAAAGAAAGTACCAAAAAGAGGGAAGATGACACAAAGGTTGCAATAGGATTTTTGGCCAAAACAAAACCAATGCCTTACCAAATGCCAAGGTAAAATTTTCAGCCACCTATCTACCTCAAAACCATCCACATGCATCCCCCTTAAGGATAAGAGTTTGGCCATCCAAGCTTTCCAAAACACCATCCACAAATTAAGCCTCTTGTCCCCCTTGCTTACCTATTTCTCTTGATTCCTTTCCCCAACTTCAACCTTGCCTTATTCTTATAACCACCTTACCAAAAATAATGAAGTCCACCCTTGCCATAAATAGTCCTTGGTCGACAATTAAGGAAAGAGTGCAAAAATATTAGCCAAACATTACACACAAAGGGATTTGAACCTCTTCCCTCAAGGTACTTCACTTAATGACATAACCTCTTTACTAATTGCTCACTTGTGCTAACCATTTATTCATTCATTTCTATAAGCCTTGAAGCTACTTACCATCTCTCTTTAAAGTTCTAAAATACCAAATTTTTCCTAAGGCCCAATTAAACCCGAGACTTCATAGAAACCCCGTGAACTCCAAATTCACTTAACTAACAAGTCCAATTTGTAATAATGCCATTCTCTTGTTCTCAAAATTTTAAACATTCCTACACCCAAGGCCCATTAGGCCCAATCCTACTAAGCCCAATTTTGGGATGTTACAATTCTACCCTCCTTAAAGAAATTTCGTCCTCGAAATTTCCAATCAACTACTAAACGTATCGTTCAAATCACATCACTAAGCTTTTGCTGTGCACTCTGATCTTAATAACACTAATTCGTTTTCTATCTCTAACCTTGGAAACTCTTCATATCATCAAATATTTAATCCCTAGAAGCAAACAGGTATTTATCACTCATTCATAAAATTTTTTACATTCAAACATCACGTCCAACCAAAACATACCTGACTTGATAGTGATGGAACAATCCCGAGCCTTATGCTCTTTAGGCCCGCATCTCAAGCATGCTCCTAACCTCTTCCAGCATTCTCCCGGATGACGCCTTCTGTAATAATCGCAAGCCGTAAAGTTTGGACGTTCCTTGACATGCTTCACAGAATGAGACTGTGGCCCTAAAGAACTACGATCTCTTTTCTTCTTATAGTCCACGTACCCAACTCAAAGTGCCTCATTGATTCCTTTAACCTCCTCCAATACTTTCTTAACTATCTGAGTCAGCTCATCAACCTTAAATCGAACACAAGATCCCGTCTTAGCCACTGGCGATACCAACGTCTCCCTTTTGGAAACATGCCTCAGTGCCGAAGATCTAGCCATAGCACCTCGGCCTCTACCACGTCTACGTCTACCGCGTCCGCGTCTTCTAGCGTTCATGTTCACTAAGTCGATACAATCTTGATTTTGAGTTTTATGGATCATTATGCTATTCGACGTTTATTAAACGATGTTTTATGGAGTAGGAGTAGAAAAGTTGTTTTCGAGAGTCAAATTTGCATCGTAGAGTCTCAGTCTCTATAGTTTCAACTCCTAAAGCTAACAGTTCTAGAGTATTCTACTTTGTAGAATTTTCGTATCACAAAAATTATAAAATGAAAATAAATACTTACTTGACTTGGTGCGAATACTAGTGGTGTCATACTTCCTTTAGAACATATATTTATAAATCAAAATTCTAAACAGCTTTAGAAAATGCTTTTGAACCCAAACCACAGCAGAGTTTTGTAACTGGACTCTGATACCATAAGATGTAACACCCCAAACCCTAGCCTAGAAGTTAGGCCTAAATCTAGTGTGTGACAATGAAGAAAATGTATAAAGGATCTTGTGATTCATACTAAAATAGGCGTAATTGAAGAAAACAAGTTTGTTTAGAAATATTTGATAAAAATACTACTAATCTTTGAAAAGCTGATTGAAGAATTGATATTTGAACTAGTGATCTTTTAAAACCGTAACTTTTGAAAATGCCGTTGATAATTTGAAAGAAAGTCCGAGTTAAATAATTTGTAAAAGTTTATTTATAAAATCCACTTATTAATCAATTTAGAAAATCGTTGATTATGGTTTTAGAAAATTCCCATTTAAAATAAACCAACAAAATAATAAATCGTCAAACATAAAACAAAATAAAATATTCCAGAGGCCTTATTACAACATAAAAACCCAAATAGTAAAAATAACAAAATATAGAAGAAAAGTAATTTACTAAAGTTTGAAATATTTATTTCCGAAGTATGGCCTCCACCGAGTCATCCATGGGCCCAAGTCTTCGTCACTGAGATTTACCTACAAGGATTGAGAAAAAAGGGGGTGAGTTACAAGAACTCAGTGTATAACCCCTTACCATCATCCACTGGGCTTGAGCCCGTTTAACAATATCTTAGGCTTGAACCCATTTACATGATCTTGAGCCTAAGCCCACTTTCATGTAATAAATAAATGATATGAATGCAACCCATCCCATCCACCAATCTCTCCACCCGTACCAACCAATCTCTCTGTGGGGATCAAGTCAACACACCCCCTTGATCTCTCCACCGTACCAACCAATCTCTCCTGTGGGGATCAAGTCAACCCACCCATCCAGTCTCTCCAATTTGCTGTCAAGCTGCCATTTATAATATTTGTGGCTGAGCCACCAGAATCATATATAGTAATATAATTAGCATACAGCCTTAGTCACGATGGCAGAAAGCCATATTTAAATTGGCACATAGCCATTATCAGAATTTGTGGCAATGCCACCGGTCTACTCTTCACTTCATTCAAGTTTCCATCCCATGCAATATGTAAATATGCAACATACATAGCAAATCATGATATTTACAAATATAACAATGATAACTATTTCATACAAAAGTTTAGCCCATTAACATTTTGTAATTTGGCTCATTAAGGTAATTTATCAAATCGGCCCATTAAAGCAATATATCAAATCGGCCCATTGGAGCATTTTTGTATTCAACCCATTATAGGCATTTTCGTAATTCAACCCATAAGGGCATTTCCATAATTCAGCCCATAACGGCATTTTCGTAATTTGGCAATCGTACCTTAAGGGTATTTTGGTAATTTACCCTCTAAGAGTATTTCGGTAATTTCATAACCAAGGCTTAACTACTAATTTGGGGCATAAAAGTTTGAAACTGTCCAACTGCATCATACTGACTAAATTGACCATAAATCATGTTAGGAATCTCGAAATCTAAATCCATAAATTTTTCTTTAAATTAGACTCATATTTATTCTTACATACAATTTTTCCAGAATTTTTAACTTAACCATTTAGTACAGTTTATTATTTAAAATTTCCCTTGTTTCACTATCCAATGATTCTGACCTCTCTTTCCTTAATCACAAATATCTTATTGTACGCTTTTTATCTACTGCTTTCACTTGTTTCCATTGAAAATAGGTTCACTAAGGAATCTATACATATAAATTATGTCCCATAATTCACTTTGTACAATTTTATATGATTTCTCCAAAAAACAAAGAGAATACCCCAAAGTCATTCAGAACCAGTCTCACTAAAATTAACATATCTCAGAATATAATATTCATTTTCCTTCTTCGTTTCTTCCATATTAAAGTAGATACAGTAAGATTTAATCTGATATCTTACTCACTTTGTAATTCCTTTTATCCAAATTTTGTGATTTTTCAAATACACGTCACTGTTTCTGACTGAAACTATTTTATTACAAAACATGATTACCACAACAAGCATACGCACGTCCGAGTGATCACGGATGCCTGTTATTGGTTTTCTTTGGTATTTCTACCGAATCACAGAATATTTCATGTAAACTTTCAGAGAGATGTGAGATTTACTCACCATTTCAAACATATATTTGGAAAGGTATGGGATTCCACACCTTGATTACGAGTTGTGCTTTCTACCAATTTCAACACCTATATTGATAGTTGATAGAAGATTAGTCTCAACTTCGATAATCATAACTAGAAACACTTTATTAGGCTAACTCCACTTACCACGACTGTGATCTCCCTCGATGCACCAAGAATCGATCCTACCAACAATATCAATTAGCCAACATTCAATCCGATTAACTCAAAAATCAAATGGATATATCGCATGGACTATGAAAGATCTTCCTTACCTTAATCGATTATAATCCCGTTTCTCACGATCGTCCTATGACTAGAGATGATTAGGTGATGTTGTGGTATTCGACCTCCCTCTATATCACGACTGCTTAAGGAATGAGAAAGAAAGAACGATGGAAAGGTTTCGATTATGGAGGAGAATGAACAATGATATTCAGCTATCAAGGAGATTAGACAAAAGATGAATATGTGACTAATTCAAGAGAAGAGAAAATTGTACTATTGTGCTAGAAAATTTCGGCAAAGAAAGTAGCAAAAAGAAGGAAGATGACACAAAGGTTGCAATAGGATTTTTGGCCAAAACAAAACCAATGCCTTACCAAATGCCAAGGTAAAATTTTCAGCCACCTATCTACCTCAAAACTGTCCACATGCATCCCCCCTTAGGATAAGAGTTTGGCCACCCAAGCTTTCCAAAACACCACCCACAAATTAAGCCTCTTGTCCCCCTTACTTACTTATTTCTCTTGATTCCTTTCCGCAACTTCAACCTTGCCTTATTCTTATAGCCACCTTACCAAAAATAATGAAGTCCACCCTTGCCATAAATAGTCCTTGGTCGACAATTAAGGAAAGAGTGCAAAAATATTAGCCAAACATTGTACACAAAGGGATTTGAACCTCTTCCCTCAAGGTACTTCACTTAATGCCATAACCTCTTTACTAGTTGCTCACTTGTGCTAACAATTTATTCATTTATTTCAATAAGCCTTGAAACTACTTACCATCTCTCCTTAAAGTACTAAAATACCAAATTTTTCCTAAGGCCCAATTAAACCCGAGACTTCATAGAAACCCCGTAAACTCCAAATTCACTTAACTAACAAGTCCAATTTGTAATAATGCCATTCCCTTGTTCTCAAAATTTTAAACATTCCTACGCCCAAGACCCATTGGGCCCAATCCTACTAAGCCCAATTTTGGGATGTTACAATGGATACATGTTGTCGTCCACTTACAAATCAAATGGAAAAATTGTAACTTAAGTCCACATATTAAAGAAGACAAATTAATTTAATCACTCAATTTAAATAAAGGCTACTTTTACCACCTTTGTAATTAAGTTCTTTTTTCAAAAATTAAACGTCCAAATAGATAAATTAGCCTACGATATTTTAACACATGCTCAACCACATAACATAGACCTTAAATAAAGTATTAAAATATTTTTTAACTCAAATTCGTGGTCCCGAAACCACCATTCCAATTAGGGTCATAATCGAGTTGTTACACCTTCCTTATTCGATGTCGATGCCGTGTCCCAGGCATGGTCTTATACGGGACCGTCCTTATCTCATGTTGTGACATAGGTATCCTCGTTATTTCAAATTTTCAATCGGGACTTCACTTAGCATATTTTCATCATTTTCTAATCAAGAAATCATTAATCAATTTCATAGAAATGATATGAATTCCTCAAAATAATAAGTAATTTAAACATAATAACACATGTAACCTTAATATCACACAAACTTACTTCGGCACTCAAAATGTGTGTGGATGTTCGATTTAGTCCAACTCTTTGTCCTTGCCTTAGTTTCAGTTTGGGCTTCGTGTTTCGTGATCTATAATAGCAATTTCACTTGTTTAATACTCATATTAACTAAATTGACTCATAATTCATGCTTTGGCAAAATTATGATTTTGCCCCTAAACTTTCACATAATTACACTTTTGCCTCTAAGCTCGTAAAATGATTTTCATTAAACTTTCTTCTATTACAAGCATAGCTGAATCATTTTCTTAACAACCAAAACCTTCAATATCCACTATTTCACCCATGTATGACCATCTTTATAACTCTTAGAATTTGGTCCTTTTTTATGCATTTTTCATGAAAGTCACTTAGAAAAAGATGTTTATCATACATTAAACTTTCATATTCTTCCATAAAACATCAAAATACATGCATGTCATACATGGGTAAATTTTTTAATATGAAACCTAGCTCAAAATATAGCTAGAAATAGCTAAATCAAGTTACGAGGATCTAAAAAATACGAAGAACATTAAAAACGGGGCAAGGGTGCACTTACTATCAAGCTTGGAAGTTGAAGAAACCCTAGCTATGGAGAACTTGAAATTTTTTACCGTAGCTTGAAGAAGATGAGTAAATTTTTGCTTTATTTTTCCCTTTTTAATCTTTTATTAACCAAATGACTAAAATGCCCTTAAGTCCCTTTCTTGAGATTTTTCCTTCCCATGTCCATTTTTTTCCATCTTGACATTTAATGGTCTAATTGCTAAATAAGGACTTTTAATAATTATTATGATGCCATTTCATACTTAAATCATCTAAAATATCATATTTTCTAATCTTTACAATTTAGTCCTATTGGACAAATCGATCGCTAATAAATAAAATTTCCTCATGAAATTTTCACACAATCATGCAAAAACATCATAAGCCTCATAAAAATCATAAAATACATATTTATACTTTGGATTTGTGGTCTCGCACCACTATTATGACTAGGCCCTATATCGGGCTGTTACAACTGCTGAGGAACGTATTCGAAGCTAGAAGTTTTTTGGGCCTAGCTAGTTATTATAGACGATTTGTCAAGGGATTTTCTATGATAGCTACTCCGATGACGAGGCTATTACAAAAAGATGTAAATTTTGAATGGACAGAAAAGTGCCAACAGAGTTTTGAGAAACTAAAGGCATTGTTGACTGAGTCTCTAGTTTTAGTCCAACCTGAACCGAGAAAAGAATTTGTGGTCTATAGTGATGCATCCTTAAATGGATTGGGTTGTGTACTTATATAAGAGGGCAAAGTGATAGCCTATTCTTCTAGACAACTAAAGTCGCACGAGAAGAATTACTCGACGTATGATTTAGAGTTAGCGGCCATTGTGTTTGAGTTGAAGATTTGGAGACACAATTTATATGGCGATAAATGTCAGGTATTCATTGATCATAAAAGTTTAAAGGACTTGATAACCCAAAAGAATTGAATCTAAGGCAACAAAGATAGTTAGAGTTGATAAAAGATTACGAGCTAGTGATTGACTACCACCCGGGAAAGGCAAACGTGGTCACCGATACTTTGAGTAGGAAGTCTCTGTTTGCATTGAGCGCTATGAATACATGGTTAGCTTTATCAGATGATGGTTCTATTCTAGTTGAGTTGAGAGCTAGACCGATGTTTCTCCAAGAGATTTGTGAAGCTCAGAAAGGAGACAACGAGTTGCAAGCCAAAAGAGTTCAGTGTGAGTCTATGTACCAAGAGATGATAAACTTATTGAAAAGTTTTGCACGAAGCATATAACGGATGTTTATCTGTATATCCAGGTAGTACAACAATGTATAATGACTTGAAGAAATGGTATTTGTAGCCAAGTATGAAGAAAGATATTTTTGAGTTTGTATCGAGATGCTTGATTTTTCAGTAAGTAAAAGCTGAACACCAAGTACCCTTGGGTTTACTTCAGCCTATTATGGTTCCCAAGTGGAAATGGGACTGTATTGCTATGTATTTTGTGATGGGTTTGCCATTGACTTTGAAAAAAAGACGTTGTATGGGTTGTAGTTGATAGGCTTACAAAATCGGCTCACTTTATACCAGTACACATTGACTATCCGCTTGATAAGTTGGCGGATTTGTATGTGTTAGAAATTGTGAGATTGCATAGAGTGCCTTTGATAAGTTTTGCACGAAGCACATAACGGATGTTTATCTGTATATCCAGGTAGTACAAAAATGTATAATGACTTGAAGAAATGGTATTTGTGGCCAAGTATGAAGAAAGATATTTTTGAGTTTGTATCGAGATGCTTGATTTTTCAGTAAGTGAAAGCTGAACACTAAGTACCTTCGGGTTTACTTTAGCCTATTATGGTTCCCGAGTGGAAATGAGACTGTATTGCTATGTATTTTATGATGGGTTTGCCATTGACACTGAAAAAAAGAGACTGTATGGGTTGTAGTTGATAGGCTTACAAAATCGGCTCACTTTATACCAGTACACATTGACTATCCGCTTGATAAGTTGGCGGATTTGTATGTGTTAGAAATTGTGAGATTGCATAGAGTGCCTTTGTCGATTATATCGGATAGAGATCCGAGATTCACATCACGATTTTGGAAAACGTTGAAAGAAGCCTTGGGTACAAAGTTAAATTTTAGTACAGCTTTCCATCCACAAACCGACGGACAGCCAGAGAGGATAATACAGATACATGAATACATGCTTTGATGCTATGTTAAGGAATTTCAAGGTAATTGGGAAAAGTACTTACCGTTAGTGGAATTTGCCTACAATAACAGTTTTTAGTCGAGTTTGAAAATGGTGCCTTATGAGGCATTATATGGGCGAAAGTGTCGAACGTCCTTGTATTCGATTGAACTTAGAGAAAATTAGATTCACGAGGTCGATTTGGTCAGAGAAATTAAAGAGAAAGTAAAAGTGATTCGTGATTGTTTAAAAGCTGCTTCGGACAGACAAAAGTCCTACTCGGATTTGAAATAGTAAGAGATTGAGTTTCAAGTTTCTGATATGGTGTTTCTGAAAGTATCACCATGGAAGAAAGTTCTTAGGTTTGGCCACAAAAGGCAAATTGAGTCCGCGCTTTATCGGACCGTATGAGATTACCGAGAGGATAGAGCCAATTAAGATTTTGGCACGGGAAGTCAAAAAATTAAGAAAAAAGTATAGCTCTTGTGAAAGTATTATGGCAAAGACATAAGGTAGAAGAGGCTACATGGAGCTCGAGGAGGCTTTGAGAAACCAATATCGAAACCTTTTTGCTGGAAAGATTTTTGGGGACGAAAATCCCTAAGGGGGAGAATTATAATAGCCGATTTAGGGCCTAGTCTGAATAGTGGTTGTGAGACCACAAATCCAAAGAAGAAATATATGTTTTATGGTTTTTATGAGGTCTATGATATGTTTGCATGATTTTGTGAAAATTTCATGAAGAAAATTTTATAATTTAGGGGTCAATTTATCCATTTGGACTAAATTGCAAACATTGAAAAATATGAGATTCTAGAAGATTCAAGTATGAGATAGTATTAGAAAATTTATTAGAGGTCCTTATTTAGCAATTAAACCATTATATCTTATGATGGACAAAAATAGACATGGGAAGGGAAAAATCTCAAGAAAGAGGCCTTAAGGGCATTTTGGTCATTTGGTTAATAAGTTAATAAAAAGGGGAAAAGAAGTCAAAAATGGTGTCCATCTTCTCCATGCTTGGCTGAAATTTTCAAGGACACCATAGCTAGGGTTTCTTCAACTTTCAAGCTTGATTGTAAGTACCTCCTAGCCCCATTTTTGATGTTCTTCGTATTTTGAGATCCTCGTAGCTCGATTTAGCTATTTCTACCATTATTTTGAGCTAGGGATCATGTTAAAAAATTTACCCATGTATGACATGCATGTATTTTGATGTGTAATGGAGGAATATGAATGTTTGAAGTATGATAAACATCTTTTTCTAAGTGATTTTCATGGAAAACTTGTAAAAATGACCTAGTTGTAAAAAGTGATAAATGTGTAGTAAAAAATAGTTCTGAAGGAAAGTGTGAACTTTTATAATCTCAATAAATGTTTGGCTAGGCTTGGGTAACCAAGGAAATGAGTATATTTCATTATACAAGCCTAGGGACCATGTTATAAATATGTGAAAGTTTAAGGGTAAAATCATAATTTTGCCAAAGTATAATTCATGGGCTGTTTTAGTCAATGTGATCATTAAATAAGTGAAATTGTCATTATAGATCAAGAAACATGAAGTCTGAATCAAAACCGAGGAAAGAACAAGGTGGTAGACTAAATTGAATAACTATGCATATTTTGATACCGAGGTAAGTTTGTGTGTAATAAATCAACATAATATTATTGAGCTTTTAAATGCTTGATATTTTGTGAAATGTATATTATCTCTATGAAATTGATTAATTTGGTCTCGATGAAAGTATGATGAAATTATATTATGTGAAAGTCCCGGTTAAACCTTAGGAATAGAAAAGATACCATTGTCACGACATAAGACTATTAGGGTCCCGTATAAAACCATGTCTGCGACATGGCCTCGGCACCAAATTGGGATCCCGTATAAAACCATATCTGGGATATGGCATCGATGAATAGAGATTCCATATAAGACCATGTTTGGGACCTAGCTTCGGTATGAAATCGTGTAAGACCATGTCTGAGACATGGTATTTATAAACGATCTCTTGTAAGACCATATCTAAGATATGGCATCGACATCGATATGAGATCCCATGTAAGACCATGTTTGGGATATGAAATCAGCATCGAGATGTGATCCCATGTAAGACCATATCTGGGATATGGCATTAGCATCGTATTATGTGTATGACGAGTTTGAGTATCCTTCGATATTCCAAGTGGTTCAATGGGAGAAGGAGCTAAGTATATGTTCAAGATGGTAAAAGTGATAAATTTATGTGATGAAGTGATACATGTTGTAATATCCTGAAATAGGGGTTATTTGTGATTGAATTTTTTTGCATAAGTGTGGTTGTTGTGTTGTTGTCTGAGGTGTTCTAAAGGCTATTTATAAGCCAAAGGTAGGCCCTAGCTGTAGGAAAAATTTTGTTTTTAAGTGTTAGTTAAAGGGAGCTAAAGGAGCTAGGGGTTAAGTATAATTTGTGGGGGATTTAAGCACAAGATTGGGCTTGGAAAAGTGGTAAGGAGGCGCCACTTAGGTCCTTGTGATTGACGCCACATGTAGGGAAGGGAGAACTCAGGTTCGAGCAGCAGAAATTCCATTTTCTGCTTACCATTTTGACGCCAAGGGGGAAGAGTTGTGCTCAACACAAACTCTGTCAGATAAGCATTGAACAAGTCAAACTCATTTGAATGATTGGCCAGGAGTGATTCAGGGAATTTTGACGAAATCTAAACTCTTGATGGAATAGGAGTGCTCGATTTGGGAAGCTAAGGAGAGGAGAGTGCCGAATTTCCTTAGGTACTTGGCCGAATCTCCACTTGAACTCCCTCTCATCTTTTATTTTTCTTTAAAGCCTAAAGTAACCCTCTTCTCTTCTTTTTCTTTTCTTCCTCTCAAGTGTTTGACCGAACCTTTCTTTCTCCCATCTCTCTTTCTTTTTATTTTCATAACTACTCCAAACCACATCTTCCTCTTCACTTCTTTTGCCGAAACCCCTTAGTCCCTTCTCTTTGAACCCAAGGCCGAACACCATTCATATCTATTCCTTTTTTTTCTTTTTTTTTTTGGTGTTAGCCGAATATTGATTGTTTTTCTCTTCCATCCACCATACTCTGTGCCGAAATCTCCTTGGTTTCTTCTTGTCTTATTTTGGCCGAATAGCAACAAGGGTGGATCATCTTTGGGTTCTTTTCTAATCAGTTTTGAGGAAAGGTAAGTGTCTTGGCCAAATTTCATTATTTCTTTTCTCTCCTCTCTGTCGACTCTGGTGGGTGCAAAAGCCAAATTTCGGCATTTGTTATCAATATTTCTAACCATCTATAAGAACCGATTTCTCCTAGATTCTTCGGGACTTGGGAAGCAGTGGATTTGAGCCATTCTTTCTCTGTCAAGTGATTCATTAAGTCAGTGGTAAGGGTTATGCTGATTCAATCTTTCCATTAGATGTTTGAAAAGCCGAAGGCTTTTGAGACTAAGCTTTATTGTTGGCCGAATGTAGGGGGAATCAATCTCACATATTTTGGTATTGTGTTTTGTTTCGTAAGGCAGAAAGGTAAGGGTGGAGTTGTTTGTGCATAATCTCACCCTTCCGGATTTATTGGTATGGCCGAATGGCCTTGTTAATGGTTTTGTGGTTTGGCCAAATGTAGGGCAAAGAGATCTAGTGTGGGAGATCGGGTCTTCGGGATTTAGTGCTTGCGTTAGTAACAGGTGTGTAACTTACACAATTTATAACTAAGTAAATATATTAATAACTTGAATATATTAAAAGCCGAAAATTATATGGATCTTGATATGATATCGTAAGGGTATGAGCAAGGATTCGGGTAAGTCCGTTTCGATATGATTTGCTATATGATGCTTAATACCATGATCGTGATATATTTGCTATATGATTCATAATAAAGCATGATGGCATGATTTGCATAAGTTTTGCATTGTGATGGGTGATATGAGAGGAGGGAAGATTTGATATCCGTGTCTTTGGGACACGGAGGTTTGGCACCTCCGGTGGTTTGGTACCACAGATTATTTTGTGTCTTTGGGACACTAGAGGTTTGGCACCTCATAGCGACTTCGTCCGGTTGGCTTAGCACCACGATGGGTTGGCCCCGATTAATTTATCGGGATTATCGCCAGTGATTTGGTATCACACGTGGGTTGGCCCCACACTTGGATTATTGATATTTCATGACTTTGGGTCACCAGTGGTTTGGCACCACATTTTTATTAGATATCGTGACTTTGGGTCACCACTGGTTTGGCACCACCAGTGGTTTGGTACCACACGAGGTAGAAACGGAGTATGGATGGCTAGGTTTGGGTGCATTATATGTATTGCTTGGTTATGATTTGTGTAGGTATGTTGCTTTATCCAAGAGGAGGATTTATGCACTGAGTCTTGGTGACTCACCTTCTCCCTTATCTTTTCAGGTGATTCGTAGATCGCGGATGAGGACCCGGATGGACTCGAGGTGGCCCGTGCATTAAAACATTTGGATTTACTTGGATTTTTAAATTGGGTATTATTTCATATTTCATTTTTATTATTTGGGTTTGTAATAAGGCCTTCTAAATTATGTTTTGAATTATGTATATGTTTTGGATTTGATTTCGAACATGGTTAAGTAAGTTACTTGATTAATTTAATAACATGAGCACAAGGTTTCCTAAACTACAAAACACAATGGTTTTCAAAACTTTACCATCGGGTAATACAAATCACTTGGTAATAAATGAAAGATCAAATGTTTTCGACCACTTAAATGGTTTCAAATTTAAGTTCTACACTCAAATGCAATCGGTTTTTAACTAGTCATGCACCTGGTTTCTACAATCATGGAACAACAAAGGGTTTTCTCTAGTTTTCAATCGGTGAGTTGATTTTCTTCAACACGTTTTACCTCTGTGGCATGCCAGATTCGGTCGTGGTGTGTTGATCGGGTTTGGGGTGTTACACATGTACATTTGAGTAACTTACGAGAAATGAGTCTGATATGTGTTATGTGGTTGGTAAGAGTAAGCATGAGTAAGTTATGTCAATGTGCTCGATAACTTGTGTTATTACTCAATGTAATGTATGAATGTTATCATAAACTTCAATGTTATTATTTATTTCATGCAAACTTACTAAGCTTTATGCTTACTCCCTCTCTTTTCCATTTCCTTGTAGTATCGCCAAGCTAGCTCGGGGATCGAAGGAAGTTGGAGTTCTATTCATACTATCAAGCTATTCTTTTGGTATAGTAAAGTTTGATTATTTTGGGTATGGCATGTATAGGAACTTGGTTATTTTGTGATGTCATATTTATTAGCCAATTAGTTGGCTATTAATGTTACTCATTTCATTTTGTAAATGGTCATTGGAATCGGCCAAACCTAGTTAAGTTATATATATTTAATGATGATGAAATTCATGAAGTGCAAGTTATGCAATTAAATGAGTTATATATTAAGTATGTGCATGATGAAGTAGATTAATTTAATGTGTGGATGTCTAGATAGTAGATATTTGAAATACATTATTGTCTTACTATGTGGTACTTGAAATGTAACAAGTGTGGTTGCTTTTCAGAGTGGCAAATGGCCTAGTAAATAGCCTTACATTTGTCCACACTGGTAGACACACGGGCGTGTGTCTATGCCGTGCCTGAGACACGGTCAGCCCCATGGGCGTGTTGATAGGCCGTGTGTTTCCCTGCATCCAAAATTAGTAAAATAGAATGCTCAGTAGTAAGCACATAGGCAGAGACACGGCCGTGTGTCTCAACCGTTTGAAGGCCACCGTCTCAGGACATGAGCGTCTACCAGGCCGTGTGAAGTCTGCACTTAAATTGTGAAAAATTTAGTTCGTCACACAGGCTAGCACACGGGTGTGTGACCTAGCCGTGTGGCCGTAAAGGTCTGCTGACGTCATAAACAGAATGTCAAGGTTTTCATGCACAGGCTAAGACATGTGCGTGCCATAGCCATGTGAGGGACACGGGCCATCGACACGAGCATGTGGCCCTGTTTTGAGCAAAAATTTTCTATGTGTTCGTGAGTTTCGATTATTCTTGAACCACTCCATGTGTATGTTTAGGGTCTCGTAGACCTATAATAGGAACGTTATGATATCGAATGAAAAGTTTTAAGTTGGAATGAAAATTTATGGCCCGATATTATGTGACAAGTATATTAAGTCGGTAATGCCTTGTACCCGATTCCAACATTGAATACAAGTAAGGGGTGTTACAATTTGCATAAGAACTTACTAATGTAACACCCTTTACCTGTATTTGACGCCAGAATAAGGTACGAGGCATTCCGAAACACATACACTTGAAAACGTATTAAACCGAGTCATAAAATTTCATCTAAATTAAAACTTTTCAAATTTTTATGCTTAAGTCCCTAAACAGGGCCTACGAGGCCCAATACATACTTTCGAAGTGGTCCAAGGCTAAACCGAGAACTTTGGAAAATATTAGAAAATTTTTTGAAAAACAGGGGCACATGCCCGTGTCCAAGGCCATGTTCTTTACACAGCCGAGATACATGCCCGTGTGTTAGGCCGTGTGGCATTTCGAATTTTCGAAAATCATGTGCAGACTTCACACACCCTAGGCACATGGTCGTGTGACAGCCCATGTGACCACAAGTAAGGCTATTTACCAAGTCCTTTGCCACTACAAAGCACTTATATCATCACATAACATGGTATTATTAAGCATTCAAACATCCACACTAAGATATCCACATACCATTTACAAACCACATTCATCATGCATAGTCACACACACACTGAACCATTCACATCATGAAACTTACACAACCAATCACATTTACCACTCATAATTATCACACATTTACTCATCCAACACATGCAAGCATACACATCCTTGAAATGCATCATCATAGACTTGAAACATAACAATTATTAGACACATTAAATGGCCTTATACAACAATAACCATCAAAGAGCAAAGGCCAACTCATAATAATAAATACACACATAATCAAGTCCCTATACATGCCATAGACTTAAAAATACTTGAAGATTGTTGATACAATACCAATCAATAACTTGTTAGTGTGATAGAATCTCCAACGCCTCCAACTTGAGCTAGCATCTATGACACTATAGGAAAAAGAAAATGAAGGGGGGTAAGCATTATAGCTTAGTAAGTAGGTATGTAAATAATAAGTGATTTATTAATAAGCTTTTATAAATCTTCACAATATGTTCTCAAGATAATACAATCATAATTGCACATAGTTCCACTATTTATTCATGTTCATCTCAAGCTATCTTCTCAAGTCACAGTTACTAAATTATTTATATCCTGAGCTAAGGAACTTCAAATTAAGATCCATTAATTTTCTTTGAAGCTAGACTCATGTATCTTCTTACCATAAAATTTTCAGAATTTTTGGTTTAGCCAATAAGTACAGTTTATTCTTTAAAGTCTCCTTTATTCTGCTGTCTAATAGTTTCGACCCTTCTTTACTTAAAATTAATTATCTCCTCATACAAGATTTGGATGATGTTCCTATTTGTTTCTATTGAAGATAGACTCATTGAGAAATTTAAGAATATAAATTATAAACCATAATTATTTTTATACAATATTTAGTGATTTTCTAAAGTCATAATAGGTGATTCCAAAATCATTCTGACCCTGTCTCACAAAAATTCAAATATCTTAGAATATGAAATCCTTTCGCTTACACCGTTTCTTTTATGAAAAATAGACTCAATAATATTTAATTTCATATCTTATTAAACTTCTAATTCAGTTTCCACCATTTTTGGTGATTTTTCAAAGTGATACAACTATTGCTGTCCAAACTATTTTATTGCTAATTTTACTCTATCATGTTTTTTGTGTATTAATTCTCATTTACACGCATATAACACTAAAGTATATCCATAGTTAGTCATTCCAATAGCTAGTCATCATCAAATATTTACAATTCTTCATTGTAACACTTACTCCATATCAAGCTTACCAAAGTTCGATCACATATCGAGCATATTGCTCATGAATATATATACACATGTACCAACACTTGTTCATCACATAATCACATTCAATTACACTTAGTCATATTCCCGTTGAACACATCAAAATATTATTGGATACATCGGAAGTTTGCACATAAGTGCCACACTTGTAGCCAAAGCTACTTCACATCACTTTTCACATAGAGGCTTGTTCTCGAGCTATTCACTTTCACGGGTCTGCTCACATAAGTTGTCGGTCATTCGTTACTACTCAGTGCTGATCACACAAGCTGTCAGGTATTCGCAACACATGCCGATATACCCAGCCACTGGTAGAATTTAAGACCAGCACCCGGATTCACTTAGTCACAATTTCACATAGATTTCACATAGGTCCCTAGTGACATGTCACTTGTACCCTATTCATTCCTAAAGTTCAACCGGGAAATTTCTCACTTGTCGATATTTTGTCAATTACATCAAATATTCAGCCACGATTCATACCATTTATCAAAATATGAAAATGTAAGTAGAAACGATGCATTATTTACATACAAACTTACCTCGGTAGCACAATCGGTGAAAAGGATTTATTCGTTATATTCTTTGTTTTCCTCCGTTCTAGGTCTAAACCTTGTTTTTCTTGATCTATATCAACACATTTAACTTATTTATTCAACATGCTACTAAAATAATCCAAAATTAACATTTTGGAAAAATTACATTTTGCCCCTAAACTTTATCATATTTACAATTTTGCCCCTAGGCTCGTAAAATGATTTTCATTCAATTTCTTTGTATTTTAAGCCTACCCAAACCATTTTCATAACTACAACAGCCCACAATTTCCACTAATTCACACTTTTATGACAAATTCTATAACTTTTCCAAATTAGTCCTTTTTAGCATTTTCACAGAAAATCACTTAGTAAAAGTCGTTTCTCTAACCATAAACATGCATTTTCTATCATTAAACACAAAAATACATACATATTCATCATGATTCAAAACCCTATACTTTAACCATATCTCAAATTAGTGGTAGAAATAGATACATCTTATTACAAGGATTTCAAAAACGTAAAAATCATTAAAAACGGGGCTAGAACGGACTTGCAATCGAGCTTGGAAGCTTGAAAAACACTATCCATGGTTTCCCCTTGTGAAATTCGGCCATGGGGTTGAAGATGGACAAAAATTGCTTTTAATTTTGTTTTTAATTCATTTTAATTTCTAAATGACCAAAATGCTCTTAACTTAAAAATATTCTATTTCACCTATTTCATGTCCATTTTTGTCCAAAAAAATTAACCAATGGTCTAATTATCATTTAAGGACCTCAAATTTAAAATTTCATAACAATTGGGCACCTCTAACATGTAGAACTCAACTTTTTCACATTTTATAATTTAGTCCTTTTGACTAAATTCAGTGCCCAAAAGTCAAAATTTTCGAACAAAGTTTTCATGAAATAATTTCGTGAAATCGTAGACCATAAAAATGTAATAAAAATTTTTTTTCCTCTTCGAATTTATGGTCCGAAAACCACTGTTCCGACTAGGCCCAAAATCGGGTTGTTACAACTAAGCTATATAACTTACTCCCCTTTCTTTTCCCTTGTCTTATAGTATCACCAAGCTAGCTTGGGGATCGAAAACTGTCGGAGATCCATTCACACTATCAACTTAATATTTTGGGTACCATTGATTCTGGTATTTTGAGTTATGCCATGTATAAGGACTTGGTCATTTTGTTATGTGTCATAATTGATTTAGCCAAATGTGTTGGCTTATGTTGGTTGATAATTCATTTTGTAAATGGCCATTGAAATTGGCTAATATTGGTTTAAGTATATATATATGTATGCATATGATGATGGTTTTCATGGATGTGGGAAATTGCAAGATTTAAGTTGAGATATATGTGATGTTTGTGTATGATAAATGATAGCATGTGAATGATGTATTGATATCTTTGTTCGTGGCTGATTTGGTTGTATGTATATGCTTGGATTGGTGTTGCTTTTTGTTGCGTAGGTTGGTGCAAGAAAGGGTGGCAAAATGGCTTGGTAAATAGCCTTATTTTTGTCCACACAGGTAGACACACAAGCGTGTGTCTAGGACGTGTGTGACACTGATCGTTGAAATCAGAGCTTTAAAATTTATAAATAGAATGATCAAACCTGGAAACTAACTCTGACAACAACTTAAACGCAAGTGTACCTATCGAACAGTAGTATAGCTCAGGCAAGACTGGATTATCGAACCCAAAGGAACTAAAAGTACTAATACTCACTTTCTTTTTATTATTTAGCCTAAAATATGGAGTGATTGGTTGATTTAATCTAGTTTAACAACTACTAAGCTAAAGACGCAAAGACAAAAATAATGAATTGGGAAATAACTTGAAGAAACTCAATTGATTATGACGATACCCTCACGAAGAATCCACCTAGACTTCACTTGTTACTTATTATTGAATCATATGATTTCTTTACTTAGCTTGATCCGTAGGACTCCCTAACCTATATTAAACCCTCTCTCTCGAGGCAAATAACGTCTAACCCTAGGTTAATTAGTGGAACTCTCATTTTCTTATAATAACCCCTTAGAATAGCAGTAAATCGATCAATGGATTCCCATATTAGGTTTCACCCTAATTTGACAAAATCTCGTAACCCTATCTCTAGGCATTCAATCAACTCCACTTAATTATGCTAGATCTACTCTTGAGCAGGGTCAATTCCTCCTCCACCTAAGCACATCAGATTTGGATTAAGCAACATAATTAAGAACAAACTAAGTATTTATCATATAATTCAGAAAATAATAACAAAATTCATCTAGGTTTCATCCCCTTTAGGTATCTGAAGGGTTTAGTTCATAATGAATAAAAACATATCAAGAGAAAAGATAAAACAAAACATAAGAAATCCCCAAAACCCCCTAGAGGAATTGAAGGAGAAATCCACCATCTTGAGTAGAATTTTGGCTCTTTGAGATGGATCTTCTGGCTATCTTCGAGTGATTCCCACAAATGTGACCTTTCTTGCTCGGCTCCTCCGCTTAGCTCACCTCCCCTTTCAAGATACACTTAGGGTGTTTATATGGGCTCTTGGAATGCTTTACTTGGCCTCTAAGTGTCCTAATTTAAGTCTGCTTCTTACTCTGTATTTGAATAAGCTTTGGAAAGTGTTTCTTTGGCTCTAAGTATCCAAATCAGAGTGAAATTTCTCTCTCTCGTAATGGGGCACGACTATGGCACACGTCCGTGTAAATCGTGGTTGGGCTGTGTCTCGATTCTGTTGATTGGGGCACGGCCATCTAAATCATGGCATGGACGTGTCTTATTTAATTTTTGAAGCACGGCCATGTGGCTTGAAGTCCAAGCCATGTCGATTTCTTCTTTGGCCCAAATTGGCCCATTTTAAGCATGTTTCTTGTTCTTTTCGTCCTCGGGTGCTTTCCTGAGTATAAATATGAAAAGAAAGGATTAAAAGCACCTTTTTACATAAATCAGGGCTAAATCATCCTAAAACCATACTAAATATAGGGTTAAAATATGTTACTTTTACAGTTTATCAGACACATAGTCTTCCACAGGTATGTGTTTTAGTCGTGTGTCCCCTACACATTAATTGTTGCATAATAGAATGCTCAGTATTGAGCACTCGGGCAAAGACACAGACTTGTGCCTCAGCCGTGTGGGCTACGACCTCAAACACGGGCGTGTGCCCTGGCCGTGTGAAGTCTGCACCTATTTTATGAAAAATCATGAAATTTAAATCGACCACACGGCCTAGCACGCGGGCGTGTGGCACAGCCGTATGGCACAAGTCAGAGAGCTCCCTATTTTGAACACGACCTGTAGCACGGGTGTGTCCCTTGGACCACACGGGCGTGTGTCTCCTGTTTTAGTGAAATTTTCTAAGTGTTGTGTGCTTTTCTAAAGTTCACAGTTTAGTCCCGAACTACTTCCAATGTATGTTTTTGGCCTCGTAGACTCATTTTAAGAACGATATGAATGTATGTGAAAATTTTTAAATTTGGATGGAAATTTACGTCTCGGTTTTGTATGTTTGCTCATGTTTAAGTCTGGTAATGCCTCGTACCCTGTTTGATGTCGGATACGGGTAAGGGGTGTTATAATTTATGCCTATTTTAAATACATGCATCTAAGCTCTAGACATAGCTGATTGTATGCTATGTTCATAGATGTATTTTTAATTCTGAAAAGGTTAAATATAATGGATCTAGAATTGTGTGATGCAAGCCAATATTCGAGAGAATACTCATAGCACTCTAGACATAGATGTTGTGAATTGTGTAGAGAAGATCGTTAATTGCGATAATTAATCTAGAGATCTGTAGACATACAGTAACTCAAATTTCTAGCTTAATTCTAGCTATCAAAAGAGGCGTGTTACAGTAGAAATTCTCTGAGCAGTTGATTAGAAAATCTTTTGTCATGGCATTACTTTGATATGAACATTTCGCATGAATAATTCTAGCCCTATTCATTCAACAATAGAATTACTCTTGCTTTTCTCTGTAATTTGCCACTACATTTTATTTTCCATATCAATTTTCTATTTTTAGCATTAAACTACATTAATTCAATATACCAACTTCTTATTCAGTTTAAAAGTATTTCCTTCTATTTAGTATAGTTAATAGGGTTATAATAACTTAATCAATTTTCTTACCAATTTTCGGTCCCTGTGGAGACGATACTTACTTATCAATTTATTACTTAAATGATGTGTACACTTGCACAATTGTATTAGTTATTTACACGCAACAAGTTTTTGGCACCGTTGCTAGGGATCGGCAGTATTGGTGAAAAGTTGATTTGTTATCATTCTTGTTATTTTTGTTAGAGTAGTAAATTAGTATTGTATTTTATTTTTCATGTTTGTAGTAGTGCATGAGAAGTACTCAAGAGGATACAGAAAATTGTTTTGATCCTAAAATTGAAAGGACATTAAGGCGAAGAAGAAAAGAGTTAAGAGAAATGGAGAGAATTAGAAATGATCCAATCAAAGAAGATCCAATACTTTAAAATGAAAGGAATGCTAATATTCCTTGAATCATAGATGACAGAGACAGACCCATCAAAGAACATGTTGTGCCTACTTTGGGTGATCTAAATCCAAGATTTGTTAGGCCACATATTCAAGCTCAACACTTTGAATCAAAACTAGTAATGTTTTAGATGTTGCAAACTGTAGGGCAGTTTAGTGGTTTCCTAACAGAAGATCTCAGATTGCACTTGAGACTTTTTCGTGAAGTCTATGACTCATTCAGGCAGTAGGGTGTTCCTGAAAATGCCCTTAGATTATTCATTTATTCATTGCAAGGTCGTGCCAAATCATGGTTGAATGCATTACCATCAGGGACAGTGGCATCTTAGAATGAACTGTGTCAGAGATTTTGCTTAGATATAATCCCCCAACATGAATGCCAAGCTAAGGAATGACATTACATCGTTCAGACAATATGAAGATGAGACATTATATGAAGCATGGGGCCATTTCAAGGACTTAATTAGAAAATACCAGATGCATGGTTTTCAGCATTGGACACAAATAAAGATGTTCTACAATGGATTAAATGCTCATATGTGAATGGTGGTGGATGCAGCTGCTAATGGGACACTGCTTGACAAATCCTACAATGAAGCATATGAAATTCTGGAAAGAATAGCAAATAATGATTATTAGTACCTCACTACCAGAGTTAGTACTGGTAGAAGAGTTGCTGGAGTAATTATAACACCCCAAACCCGGCCCATAAGTTAGGCCCAAATCTGGTGTGTCACATTGAAGAAAACGTAAAAAGGATTTGTGATTCGTACTAAAATAAGTTTTGTTAAAATCAAGGAAAATAAGTTTGATTTGAGACATTTGATAAAATACTACTAACCTCGAAGATTGATTGATAAATCGATAGACTTGAACAATAATCTTATAAAACGTGACTTTTGAAAACGACGTTGAAAATTTGAAGAAGATTTTCGTGTTAAAAATATTTGTAAAAGTTTATTATGAAATCCATTTGTTAATCAATTTTAGAAAACCTTTACTTATGATTTTTAGAAAAATCCCCGTTTTAAAACAATTCAAGCATAATACTAAGTACGATAAAAACATAAGCAAAATAAAATATTCCAGAGGCCTTATTACAACACAAAATAAACCCAAAATAGTAAGAATAATAAAGTGAATGAAATTAGGAAACTAAAGTTCAATAAAAACCATTTCTGAAGTATGGCCTCTACCGAGTCATCCATGTCCCAAGTCCACGTCACTGAGCATTACCTACAAGGGTTAAGAGAAAAAGGGGGTGAGTTACAAGAACTCAGTGTGAAATCCCCTTACCGTTGTTCACTGGGCCAAAATCTCATTAAGAAATTATTTGGGCCTAAGACCATTTACAAGAACAATAATATATCAAAATATAACATGTATATGAAATGGAATTCCCAAACCAAGCCTAGTAATCCATCCATGTAACATCCCAAATTTGGGCCTAGTAGATTTGGGCCTATTGGGTTGTAACGCCCCAAAAATCTTGAAACTTTTAATTTATGTGCATGGGAGTTAATATGTATGTGTAGCACTTAGAATAATAATATTAAGATATTATTGAGATTATTTGAAGCCTTACAATTAGGGGAGACCATAGGAAAAATTTATTTTCTTACTTAGTAGACCCTAGTCTCAGGCATGAGGCCTCATAAGTTGATTAAGAAAAGAGAGGACACAAATGAGGTTCAGTTTGGGCTCAAGAATGGGTTGAGGCTGAAACACCCAAACCCGGCTCAAAAGCCTAACCGAATTTGATATGTTCCTCGAGTAAAACTTTGATGAAATCTCGTATTGTTTATTAAGAAAATATGATAGTTTTGTATAAAACAGATTAATTTAATGATCACGTTGAAATCGTATTGTTAAATAAATTTGTATCTTCTTAAAATAGTATTTTTAAGATAAAATTATAATTTAAAAGAAAACCAAATTTAATGAAAATTTTACTTATTATTGTAAAACATATATATATATATATATTAGTGTCAAAAATAGTTAAATTATTTATCGAAAACCATTTAGTTATTTAATAAATATTGTTAGTGGCGAATAAAAATCTAAGCATAAAAATTAAAAAGCAGTTCATAGTGGCCTTATTACAAAAATAAAAAACCCATAATAAATTCTAAGTCATAAAAATAAGCTTAATAAATTTAATTAGGAGAAACTCTGAAATACTTTGTTGAGCAATGGCCACCACGTAGTCCTCGCTGACCCGATCCATCACGCTAAGAGTCATCTGAAAAATTATCCCACAAAGGGGTGAGTCATAGACTCAATGTGTAACAAAAACACTAAAAGCCCAATTGATCATGGCCTTTAAGCCCATTTAATAACACATATAGCCATAAGCCCAATTAAGTCATATTTAGCCATAAGCCCATTTTTATAGCAAATCAAATAAAAATCATTTAGAAATCACATGGATATATATAATGAAATGCAAACCCGGGCCCACCTAAATATCCATCCGCTACACACCACCCGTACCAACCAATCACACCGTGGGGATTACTAAATCGACCCTCCATCCGCTACACACCATCGAAGGCGATTCTTTGCGGTCAACATGCACATCGCCCTTATAATTTTGTGGCAAGGCCACGGATAATTGTGACTAAAGTCACAGATTCAAATATGTGACCGAAGTCACTAGATTCACATATGTGACCGAAGTCACCAGATTCAAAATATGTGACCGAAGTCACCAGATTATGTGGTAAAAACCACCGGAACACTTCCCTTTATCAATAACACCCATATGCCCATGCACATACATATTATTTAGTTTTCATGCCATTTACCCCAAAATCATAGCAAAATCATACTTATTTCACATTTAGGCATATAGCAAAATCAGCGAAGTATTAGGGGTAAACATACCTGAATATCGCATACCACTGAATGGTACCCACGATCATTATCAAATATATTTTCATATAAATCTTATTTATTTTAGATCTATGAGGAATTTAGTATAATGTTACACACCTTATGGCGGTGAGAACGATACCTTCCGCTCGTCAACACCTAGTTAATTATCACACTTGATTAGAACACACTAATACTTATAATCTACACTATTGATGAGAGATCTAAATCTTTACCCTTGGAATCTTGGACAACCGTTATATGTGGTTTCTCTCGATAGATGGATCAAAACCGATGACAACCCACGAGCGAAAAGTGGCTCGGTGTGCATACGACTTCATAACGACTTCAAATAACCGATCCCCGATATGCCCTTCGTTTGAAGTTTGAGGGTATATGAGCCTCCCTCTTCCAAACACTCCTTACCGCTCTTTTCAAACCTATCTTGTTCGTCTCGAACTCTCCCTAAAATAAAGTTGATTAGTAATCTATCTAAAAGAAGCGATATAACCGAAAATGATAATCCTTACCTTGGATGATTTGAATGATCTCTCCTAAAGCGTTGGCTACCAAAAGAATCCTTAAAATCCCTTCAAAGATTTGGCCTAGGAGAAAATGTGAGAATTAGGTTTCTAATTGGCTATTCTAAAAGAAAATAATGAGAACAATAGATAAAAATCCTTACTTGACTATTTGGAGATTGGCCTTATTGATTTAGAAGAAAAGAAATGATGATTTCGGCTTGGACAAAATGAGAAGAGAAAAGATAGTGTTTTTGACTATGGTGGTTTTGGTTTTCAATAAAAGAGAAGAAAGAAAAAGATGAAAATAGAAGATGATTCGGTTTTAACAAAAGAGAAGAAAAAGAATGGTGGTTTTGGTTATGATAGATGATGGTTTGGTTGAGAGAAAAGAAAGAAAAAGCTAAAATAAAAGATCAAAAGAAGAAGATGATGATGATGATTTTCAAAAGAAAAGAGATGAGTTTAGAAACTTATGTGCATTCGGCCATGAGGGAAAAAGTGAAGAAAAAGGTATTTGAAACTTTGGTACTTTCGGTTACAAAGAAAAGAGAAAGAAAGTATGATTTGGAGAAAAGAAAATAAAAGGACTACTCAAAACCGAAATGGTAAAGTATCAAATGACTAAAAGAAAAGAAAAGGTTTCTCTTTTGTGTAATATGCAATCGGCTATGAGACAAGGTTTGGAGAGAAAAGAAATGATGCACAAATTGGTTGAAGTTTTGGCCAACTTACACCCCTAAGGCTAATGCAAAATTCGGCCAACACCTTGCCAACATGATCCCCTTTTTCCTCCTCATTTCTTCCCCATCAATCCCTTGATTCTATCACAATTAAACCATCCCCCTTAGCCCCTTATGCCGTCTAGGTTCATGGTCAAATGACCATGAAAAAGCTTCCAAAACATCATCCCCTCTTCAAGCCCTTTGTCCCCCTATCTTACCATAACTTCATGATTCCATACCATAACTCCTAACTTGCCTTTTTCCTAAGGTCTACTAACCAAAAATAAAAAAAAAATGTCCATCCATTCTAGATAAGCTTGACCGACACTATAGGAAAGAAATCAAAAATTAAAATCCTTCCACTTGCTAGCTAGGGGATTCGAACCTCTCCCCTCATGCATTCACCCATGCGCCATTACCACCTTGCCAATTGACTTATTATGCTTAAAACCTCTTGTCAATATTTCTTAAAGCCTATCTTGCTTAGCTCTATCTTAAGTCTTAAAATTTTAATATTTCTCTAAGCATTCACTTACATACTGAAGTTCCTAAAACTTCTAAAGCTCACTCAACTACACATAGGCAATGTAACAACATTCAATTAAGTAAAAATGCATAACCCCTTTATTCAGGATGTTAAAGTTCTACCCCCCTTAAAATAATTTTGACCTCGAAATTACCTAGCTAGAACAAGTGAGGGTATTGCTGTCGCATAACTTCTTCTAGCTCCCACGAAGCTTCTTTCGATCCATGATTACGACATAACACTTTGATGAGAGGAACCAATTTTCTCCGTAACACCTTTACATCCCGCTCCAGGATTTGAATTGGCTCCTCTTCATAAGACAAATCTGGTCTTAATTCCACCTCCTCAAGCGGCACTACATGAGATGGATCCGGCCGTAATGGCGTAACATTGAAACATGGAACACATCGTTGCATTTGCTTCAACTCAGAAGGCAATTCTAAGCGATATGCCACAAGTCAGGCCCGCTTCAAAACCCGATAAGGTCCAATGAACACAGGACTTAACTTTCCTTTGTGACCAAATCTCATCACCTTTTTCCAAGGTGAAACCTTGAGAATACTTGATCCCCATAGCAAACTCTATTTCTTTACGCTTAAGATCTGCGTCGACTTTTACTGTCGGATGCTTCTTTTAAGCGAGCCCAAATTACCTTAACCTTTTCTTTGATTCACCACTAATTACGGACCCAAAATATGGCGTTCCCTAGTTCATCCAACACGTAGGAGTGCGACACTTCCGTCCATATAGTGCTTCATACGGTGCCATCCGAATCTTGGCTTAGTAGCTGTTGTTGTATGTAAATTCGCTAATGGTAAGAACTCCTCCCGACTTCCTCGAAATCCATCACACATCCCTTAACATATCCTCTAATACTTGAATTACTTGCTCAGACTGGCCGGTAGATTGTGGATGAAATGCCGTACTGAAGTCCAATCTGGTACCCAAAGCCTGATGCAATGCTTTCCAAAATCGAGACGTAAACCTCGGATCTCTATCCGAAATAATCGACACCGGCACTCCATGCAATCTCACAATCTCAGCCACATATAACTTCGCCAATTTACGCAAAGAGTAATCAACCGGCGGGATAAAATGTCTGATTTCGTCAATCGGTCTACTATCACCCATCTTGAGTCTTTCTTAGTAGGCGTGGGAGGAAGCCCACTAACAAAATCCATGGTGATTCTCTCCCACTTCCATTACGGAATCTTTATCGGTGAAGCAATCCGAAGGTACTTGATGTTCACCTTGACTTCTTCGACACGTTAAACACTTTCCTACGATTACGTAACTTCCGCTTAAGACCAGGCCACCAAAACTAATCTCGCAAATCACGGTATAACTTACTTCCTCCAGGATGCATAGCATATAGGCTACCATGCGACTCCTGAAGAATCTTTTGCCTCAACTCCTGATCCCTCGGCATACAGATTTTACCTTTGAAACACAATACCCCATTGTTGTTAATACCAAAATCTTCTAATTCCCCATTCTGTACCTGCCGTAGCTTTGCACTCAGATCATCGTCTACCAATTGTCTCTCTTTCACTTGACTCAACCATGTCGGCCTTACTTGTAATTACGCCGACAAGCTTAGTCGTCATAAAGACTAAGATGTGCAAACATCGCCCTTAGATCGACACCACTTTCGACTTAGAGCATACGCCACCACATTCGCCTTGCGGGTGGTATTCAATAGAAACGATCGTAATCTTTCAACAACTCTATCCACCTTCGTTGCCTCAAATTCAGTTCTTTACGAGTCGGTAGATATTTCAAACTTTTGTGGTCCGTGTATATCACCGACTTTTCCCCATATAAATAATGTCTCCAAACTTTAAGAGCAAAGACCACATCGCGCCAACTCCAAGTCATCGTCGGGTAATTAACCTCGTGTGGCCTCAAGCGCCAGACGCAGCACGCAACTACCTTCCGTCTTGCATCGAACACATCCTAATCCTATGTGAGAAGCGTCACAATACACGATGAAATCCTTTCACGCCTCGGTGAATCAAAGCTGGAGCTTGGTCAAAACCCTCTTAAGCTTCTCAAAGCTCTCTTCATTTATCATCCACACGAAAGGTACTTCCTTTCTCAACAATTTCGTTAAAGGTGCACTATCGATGAGAATCCTTTGATGAATCTTACGTAGTAACTTTGCTAATCCCAAGAAACTACGAACCTCAGTCACAAACTTGGGTGGTTTCCAATCTAATCTGCCTCAATCTTACGAGGATCCACCCTTATCCCTTCATGAGACACCACATGGCCTAAAAGCGCAACTTTTTCACCAAAATTGACACTTCTGAATTTGGCATAAAGTTTCTTCTCCTTAAAACTTGCAACACAATCCGGAGATGCTCGTCATGCTCTATCTCTGACTTAGAATACACTAGGATGTCGTCTATGAATACCACGACGAAATGATCCAAGTAGGGTTGGAAAACCCGATTCATCATATCCGTGAATGTAGCTGGGGCATTCGTCAATCCGAGCGTCATTACCAGAAATTCATAATGCCCATATCTTGTTCAGAAAGCTGTCTTATGGATATCTACTTCTTTCACTTTAAGCTGATGGTACCCCCGACCTTAGATCTATCTTTGAGAATACCGCAGCTCCCTTAAGCTGATCAAACAAATCATCGATCCTTGGCAAAGGATACTTGTTCTTAATGGTCAGCTTATTCAACTGCCGGTAGTCTATACACATCCGCATCGATCCATCCTTCTTTTTCACGAATAGGACCGGTGCTCCCCATGGAGACACACTAGGTCGGATAAAACCACGATTAAGCAACCCCTGTATCTGAGCCTTAAGCTCAACCAACTCCTTCGGTGCCATTCTATATGGAGGAATAGAAACTGGCACCGTTCCAGGCAATAATTCAATCCCAAATTCTACCTCTCAATCCGGAGGCAATCATGGAAGTTCTTCCAGAAAAACATCTACAAATTCTCTTACAGTCCGACTCCTTCAGCATTTGCTTCTTTAACCTCCAAGGCACTAACCAACATCGGAAAAGCCACATCCCTTTCTAACCATCTTTTACGCCTTAGAGCGGATACTACATTTGATAAGTAGTTCCGTCTCTCACCCATCACTACAACTTCTTTGTCATCAATAGTTCTTAATGACATCCGCTAGCGGCACAATCCACATTTGCACGATATTTCACTAGCGGTCCATGCCTAAGATCGGTCAAATTCTTGAAATAGCAACTCCATTAAATTAGCGAAATTGCGTCCCTTGAACTTCTAAAGGCACTTCCTTAAAGAGTTTGTCTATTACTACTATGCATCCTAAAGGACTAAATACAGATCATCTTCCTAAATGCAGTCTCGAAGTCACATGCGAGTTTGAGATACTTCACTAGCGATGTATGAATGAGTTGACCCTATATCTATCAAAGCAATAAAGGGCAACCCAAAAATCAAAAATGTACCCGTGATAACATCAGGTGCGTCACTATCTTCTTTTGCGAACTTCATATACCGGACTGGTTGTCTCGCCTCGAGCTAGTTGCCTCTGCACGAAGTCCGCGACCTCTACCAGAACCATTACTTCTTTCATTTGGACCACGACCCCTTATCGGCTGCTGTCCACCTCTGCCAGCTTGATTAACACCCTGACCTATTGGGCGGTTCTCATCTGAATTCATCGGGCAATCCTTGATCATATGATCTTTAGACCCGCACTTGAAACATCCCGATCTTTTTCCAACATTCTCCCGGGTGCATCTTCCCACATTGAGCACAAGTACGATGTTGTCCTCCCGTAGCAAATTGCTGACTTCGCGGCCCATCAACTTTAGGTTTCTTTTGAAAATTCCCGGATGACCCTGAAGACCCAAAGCTCCTCTTATTCTTATTCTGGCCTCTGTCCCGGTTCTGTCTCTCAGTCCGCTTAACTTCTTCAGCTATCCTTGCCCTATCCACTAAAGCGCAAAGTCTATTTCCGGTCTTGAGCAATCAACACTCATGAGTTCATCTCTCAGTCCATCCTCGAATCTGACACACCGTTCATATTCAGTAGCTACTATCCCTCTGGCATATCGGCTAAGTCGCAAGAACTCTTCCTCATACTCAGCTATCGACTTATTTCCTTGTACTAAATTTAGAAACGCCTTTCCTTGGGAGTCGATGTAGCTAGCTCCAATGTATTTCCCTTCAAATTTAACTTTAAAACACCCCCAATCCACTCGATCCACATGGGTGCTCTCCTTGATAGTGAGCCACCACTGGTAGGCCTCATCACGGAGTAGTGAAACAGCACCTTTCAACTTTTCTTGGCGGATGCGGTCCAAATCATCCATGATCCTCTCATTGCCTCCAACGATACTACTGCTACATTGAGCTACTCGGATACTCCCTAAAACCTCGGCTCCATTTGATCTAAGTCTCTCGACTCACGACTTTGAGACCCATTTCCGTACTAGCTACGCTACTCGTTCCAAAACTCACAACACGACTTGTGATCTTGCGTCACCTCCTTCATTTTACTCTTGAAATTCCACCCCAACGGTAGGTGGCGGAGCTTCATTTTGGAACCTTGACCAGATCTAACTGGTTCCGACACAGCCATTCTTCCTCTACCGCGTCCACGACGACCACGTCCCCTAGAACTCATGTCTACTATGCGTCTTATCTATTTTTACGAAAAAGTCTTATGCATTAGAGTCTTTTCACTTCTTATTAGAAGAAAGTTTTATGCAACAGATATTTATTGATGGTTTTTCCGTAGTAGTACACATACACCTAGGGTCCATAAAGTTTCTTAGGCTTATCACTTTAAAATTCATGCATTCACATCACTTTATCAACAATAGTACTTACTCGATGGACTGGGCCGAGAACTCGGGTGCCATGCTTCTATAAAACCATTTAACTTAAGAAAACTTTCAAAAAGTCATTTGGGCTAAATTTTTGAAAACGTTGTGGGCTTCAAAACCCAAGGCTGAGAGTTTAAAACTGGGCTCTGATACCATGTTGAAACACCCCAAACTCGGCTCAAAAGCCTAACCGGATTTGATATGTTCCTCGAGTAAAACTTTGATGAAATCTCGTATTGTTTATTAAGAAAATATGATAGTTTTGTATAAAACAAATTAATTTAATGATCGCGTTGAAATCGTATTGTTAAATAAATTTGTATCTTCTTAAAATAGTATTTTTAAAGAAAATTATAATTTAAAAGAAAACCAAATTTAATGAAAATTTTACTTATTATTGTAAAAAATATATATATATATTAGTGTCAAAATAGTTTAAATTATTTATCGAAAACCATTTAGTTATTTAATAAATATTGTTAGTGGCGAATAAAAATCCAAATGCAAAAATTAAAAACAGTTCATAGTGGCCTTATTACAAAAATAACAAAACCCATAATAAATTCTAAGTAATAAAAATAAGCTTAATAAATTTAATTAGGAGAAACTCCGAAATACTTTGTTGAGCAATGGCCACCACGTAGTCCTCGCTGACCCGATCCATCACGCTAAGAGTCATCTGAAAAATTATCCCACAATGGGGTGAGTCATAGACTCAATGTGTAACAAAAACACTAAAAGCCCAATTGATCATGGCCTTTAAGCCCATTTAATAACACATATAGCCATAAGCCCAATTAAGTCATATTTAGCCATAAGCCCATTTTTATAGCAAATCAAATAAAAATCATTTAGAAATCACATGGATATATATAATGAAATGCAAACCCGGGCCCACCTAAATATCCATCTGCTACACACCACCCGTACCAACCAATCACACCGTGGGGATTACTAAATCGACCCTCCATCCGCTACACACCATCGAAGGCAGTTGCTGCAGTCAACATGCACATCGCCCTTATAATTTTGTGGCAAGGCCACCAGATAATTGTGACCGAAGTCACCGGATTCAAATATGTGACCGAAGTCACCAGATTCACATATGTGACCGAAGTCACCAGATTCAAAATATGTGACCGAAGTCACCAGATTATGTGGTAAAAACCACCGGAACACTTCCCCTTATCAATAACACCCATATGCCCATGCACATACATATTATTTAGTTTTCATGCCATTTACCCCAAAATCATAGCAAAATCATACTTATTTCACATTTAGGCATATAGCAAAATTAGCGAAGTATTAGGGGTAAACATACCTGAATATCGCATACCACTGAATGGTACCCACAATCATTATCAAATATATTTTCATATAAATCTTATTTATTTTAGATCTATGAGGAATTTAGTATAATGTTACACACCTTATGACAGTGAGAACGATACCTTCCCGCTCGTCAACACCTAGTTAATTATCACACTTGATTAGAACACACTAATACTTATAATCTACACTATTGATGAGAGATCTAAATCCTTACCCTCGAAATCTCGGACAACCGTTATATGTGGTTTCTCTTCGATAGATGGATCAAAACCCGATGACAACCCACGAACGAAAAGTGGCTCGGGTGTACACACGACTTCAAATAACCGATCTTCGTTAGTAGAGGGTCCACAACCGGTGGAAAATCTCGTATCCCGTCTGACCCTTCATTTGAAGTTTGAGGGTATATGAGCCTCCCTCTTCCAAACACTCCTTACCGCTCTTTTGAACCTATCTTGTTAGTCTTGAACTCTCCCTAAAATAAAGTTGATTAGTAATCTATCTAAAAGAAGCGATATAACCGAAAATGATAATCCTTACCTTGGATGATTTGAATGATCTCTCCTAAAAGCGTTGGCTACCAAAAGAATCCTTAAAATCCCTTCAAAGATTCGGCCTAGGAGAAAATGTGAGAATTAGGTTTCTAATTTGGCTATTCTAAAAGAAAATAATGAGAACAATAGATAAAAATCCTTACTTGACTATTTGGAGATTCGGCCTTATTGATTTAGAAGAAAAGAAATGATGATTTTGGCTTGGACAAAATGAGAAGAGAAAAGATAGTGTTTTTGACTATGGTGGTTTCGGTTTTCAATAAAGAGAAGAAAGAAAAAGATGAAAATGGAAGATGATTCGATTTTAACAAAAGAGAAGAAAAAGAATGGTGGTTTTGGTTATGATAGATGATGGTTTCGGTTGAGAGAAAGAAGAAGAAAGAGAAAAAGATAAAATAAAAGATCAAAAGAAGAAGATGATGATGATGATTTTCAAAAGAAAAGAGATGAGTTTAGAAACTTATGTGCATTCGGCCATGAGGGAAAAAGTGAAGAAAAGGTCTTTGAAACTTTGGTACTTTCGGTTACAAAGAAAGAGAAAGATGTTATGATTTGGAGAAAAGAAAATAAAAGGACTACTCAAAACCGAAATGGTAAAGTATCAAATGACTAAAAGAAAAGAAAAGGTTTCTCTTTTGTGTAATATGCAATCGGCTAAGAGACAAGGTTTGGAGAGAAAAGAAATGATGCACAAATTGGTTGAAGTTTTGGCCAACTTACACCCCTAAGGCTAATGCAAAATTCAGCCAACACCTTGCCAACATGATCCCCTTTTTCCTCCTCATTTCTTCCCCATCAATCCCTTGATTCTATCACAATTAAACCATCCCCCTTAGCCCCTTATGCCGTCTAGGTTCATGGTCAAATGACCATGAAAAAGCTTCCAAAACATCATCCCCTCTTCAAGCCCTTTGTCCCCCTATCTTACCATAACTTCATGATTCCATACCATAACTCCTAACTTGCCTTTTTCCTAAGGTCTACTAACCAAAAATAAAAAAATGTCCATCCATTCTAGATAAGCTTGACCAACACTATAGGAAAGAAATCAAAATTAAAATCCTTCCACTTGCTAGCTAGGGATTTGAACCTCTCCTCATGCATTCACCCATGCGCCATTACCACCTTGCCAATTGACTTATTATGCTTAAAACCTCTTGTCAATATTTCTTAAAGCCTATCTTGCTTAGCTCCATCTTAAGTCTTAAAAATTTAATATTTCTCTAAGCATTCACTTACATCTTGAAGTTCTTAAAACTTCCAAAGCTCACTCAACTACACATAGGCATGCAACAACATTCAATTAAGTAAAAATGCATAACCCTTTATTCGGGATGTTATGAGTTCTACCCCTTAAAATAATTTTGACCTCGAAATTACAGCTAGAACAAGTGAGGGTATTCTTTGTCGCATCGCTTCTTTTGGCTCCCACGAAGCTTCTTTCGATCCATGATTACGCCATAACACTTTGACAAGAGGAATCGATTTTCTCGTAACACCTTTACATCCCGCTCGAGATTTGAATTGGCTCCTCTTCATAAGACAAATCTGGTCTTAATTCCACCTCCTCAAGCGGCACTACATGAGATGGATCCGGCCGGTATGGCGTAACATTGAAACATGGAACACATCGTGCATTTGCTTCAACTCAGAAGGCAATTCTAAGCGATATGCCACAGTCCGACCCGCTTCAAAACCCGATAAGGTCCAATGAACACAGGACTTAACTTTCCTTTGTGACCAAATCTCATCACCTTTTCCAAGGTGAAACCTTGAGAATACTTGATCCCCCGCAGCAAACTCTATTTCTTTCTGCTTAAGATCTGCGTACGACTTTTTTCTGTCAGATGCTTCTTTTAATCGAGCCCAAATTACCTTAACCTTTTCTTCGGATTCAGCCACTAATTTTGGACTCAAAATATGACGTTCCCTAGTTACATCCAACATGTAGGAGTGCGACACTTAGTCCATATAGTGCTTCATACGGTGCCATCCGAATCTTGGCTTGGTAGCTGTTGTTGTACATAAATTACGCTAATGGTAAGAACTCCTCCTAGCTTCCTCTGAAATCCATCACACATCCCTTAACATATCCTCTAATACTTGAATTACTCGCTCGGTGGCCGTCGATTTGTGGATGAAATCTTGTCTTGAAGTCCAATCTGGTGCCCAAAGCCGATGCAATGCTTTTCAAAATGAAGCGTAAACTTTGGATCTCTATCCAAAATAATCGACACCGGCACTCCATGCAATCTCACAATCTGACCACATATAACCGCCAATTTACGCAAAGAGTAATCAACCCGAGGCGGGATAAAATGTGTAGATTTAGTCAATCGGTCCACTATCACCCATCTTGAGTCTTTCTTAGTAGGCGTAGGAGGAAGCCCACTAACAAAATCCATGGTGATTCTCTCCCACTTCCATTACAAAATCTTTATCGGTGAAGCAATCCGAAGGTACTTGATGTTGACCTTGACTTGTGCGACACGTTAAACACTTTCCTACAAATTTTGTAACTTCCGCTTAAGACCAGGCCACCAAAGCTGATCTCGCAAATCTCGGTATAACTTACTTCCTCCGGGATGCATAGCATATGGGCTACCATGCGACTCCTGAAGAATCTTTTGCCTCAACTCCACGATCCCTCGGCATCTGATTTTACCTTTGAAACACAATACCCCATCGTTGTTAATACCAAAATCTTCTAATTCCCCATTCGTACTGTAGTAGCTTTGTACTCAGATCATCGTCTACCAATTATCTCTCTTTCACTTGACTCAACCATGTCGGCCTTACTTGTAATTTTGCCAGCAAGCTTCCGTCGTCATAAAGACTAAGATGTGCAAACATCGCCCTTAGATCTGACACCACTTTCCGACTTAGAGCATCTGCCACCACATTCACCTTGCCCGGGTGGTATTCAATAGAACAGTCGTAATCTTTCAACAACTCTATCCACCTTCGTTGCCTCAAATTCAGTTCTTTCTGAGTCAGTAGATATTTCAAACTTTTGTGGTCCGTGTATATCACTGACTTTTCCCCATATAAATAATGTCTCCAAACTTTAAGAGCAAAGACCACCGCTGCCAACTCCAAGTCATGCATCGGGTAATTAACCTCGTGTGGCCTCAACACCCGAGACGCATATGCAACTACCTTTCCGTCTTGCATCAAAACCCATCCTAATCCTATGTGAGAAGCATCACAATACACGACAAAATCCTTTCCTGCCTCAGGCTGAATCAAAACTGGAGCTTCAATCAAAACCCTCTTAAGCTTCTCAAAGCTCTCTTGCTGTTTATCAGTCCATACGAAAGGTACTTCCTTTCTCAACAATTTCGTTAAAGGTGCGACTATTGATGAGAATCCTTGACGAATCTTACGTAGTAACTTTGCTAATCCCAAGAAGCTACGAACCTCGATTATGGACTTGGGTGGTTTCCAATCTAATCTTGCCTCAATCTTTTGAGGATCCACCCTTATCCTTCATGAGACACCACATGGCCTAAAAGCGTAACTTTTTTCAGCCAAAATTCACACTTGCTGAATTTGGCATAAAGTTTCTTCTCCTTAAAACTTGCAACACAATCGGAGATGCTCATCATGCTCTATCTCGACTTAGAATACACTAGGATGTAAATCATGAATACCACGATGAACTGATCCAAGTAGGGTTGGAAAACCCGGTTCATCATATCCATGAATGCAGCTGGGGCGTTCGTCAATCCGAACGGCATTACCAGAAATTCATAATGCCCATATCTTGTTTGGAAAGCTGTCTTATGGATATCTGCTTCTTTCACTTTAAGCTGATGATACCCCGACCTTAGATCTATCTTTGAGAATACATGACTCCTTTAAGTCGATCGAACAAGTCATCGATCCTTGGCAAAGGATACTTATTCTTAATGGTCGACTTATTCAAGCTGTTGGTAGTCTATACACATCCGCATCGATCCGTCCTTCTTTTTCACGAATAGGACCGGTGCTCCCCATGGAGACACACTAGGTTGGATAAAACCACGATCAAGCAACTCCTGGATCTGAGCCTTAAGCTCAACCAACTCTTTCGGTGCCATTCTATATGGAGCAATAGAAATTGGCGCCCGTTCGAGCAATAATTCAATCCCAAATTCTACCTCTCGATCCGGAGGCAATCATGGAAGTTCTTTGGAAAAACATCTACAAATTCTCTTACGGTCTGACTCCTTCAGCGATTTGCTTCTTTAGCCTCCAAGGCACTAACCAACATCGGAAAAGCCACACATCCCTTTCTAACCATCTTTTACGCCTTAGGCGGATACTACATTTGATAAGTAGTTAGTCTCTCGCCCATCACTACAACTTCTTTGTCATCAATAGTTCTTAATGACATCGCTTAGCAAGCACAATCCACATTTGCGATATTTCACTAGCAGGTCCATGCCTAAGATCGGTCGAATTCTCAGAATGGCAACTCCATTAAATTAGCCAAAATTGCGTCCCTTGAACTTCTAAAGGCACTTCCTTAAAAAGTTTGTCTATTACTACATGCATCCTAAAGGACTAAGTACAATCATCTTCCTAAATGCAGTCTCGAAGTCACATGCGAGTTTGAGATACTTCACTAGCGATGTATGAATGAGTTGACCCTATATCTATCAAAGCAATAAAGGGCAACCCAAAAATCGAAGCGTGCAGTGATAACATCGGTGCGTCCTTTGTCTTTCTGCTGACGAAGCGCATATACTAGACACTGGTTGTCTCGCCTCGAGCTACCACTGCCTCTGCCTGAAGTCCCGCGACCTCTACTAGAACCATTACTTCTTCCATTTGGACCACGACCCTTATCATTCTTTGTCTACCTCTGCCGATCTGATTAACACACGACCTCTTTGGGCGGTTCTTATCTGAATTCATCGGGCAATCCTTGATCATATGATCTTTAGACCCGCTTGAAACATCCCCGGTCTTTTTCCAACATTCTCCCGGGTGCATCTTCCCACATTGAGCACAAGTACGATGTTGTCCTCCCGTAGCAAATTGCTGACTTCATGGCCCATCAACTTTAGGTTTCTTTTGAAAATTCTCGGATGACCCTGAAGACCCAAAGCTCCTCTTATTCTTATTCTGGCCTCTGTCCGGTTACGTCTCTCGATCCGCTTAACTTCTTGACTATCCTTGCCCTATCCACTAAGGCGCAAAGTCTCTTTCCGATCTTGAGCAATCAACACTCATGAGTTCATCTCTCGATCCATCCTCGAATCGACACACCGTTCATATTCGTAGCTACTATCCCTCGGCATATCGGCTAAGTCATAAGAACTACGCCTCATACTCAACTATCGACTTATTTCCTTGTACTAAATTGAAATGCCTTTCTCGGGAGTCGATGTAGCTAGCTCCAATGTATTTCCTTCAAATTTAACTTTAAAATACCCCAATCCACTCGATCCCAGGGGTTCTCTCCTTGATAGTGAGCCACCTTTGGTAGGCCTCATCACGGAGTAGTGAAACGACACCTTTCAACTTTTCTTCAGCAGTGCAGTCCAAATCATCCATGATCCCCTCGACTGCCTCCAACCAGTACTCTGCTACATTTGGAGCTACTCCAGATACTCCTCTAAAAACCTCAGCTCTATTTGATCTAAGTCTCTCAACTACTGACTTTCGAGACCCATTTCCCGTACTAGCTTCTGCTACTCATTCCAAAACTCTCATGACCTGACTTGTGATCTTGCATCACCTTCTCCATTTTGCTCTTGAAATCCCACCCTAATAGCCGGTGGCGGAGCTTCATTTTTGGAACCTTAACTAGATCTAACTGGTTCCGACACAGCCATTCTTCCTCTCTGGCGTCCACGACGACCCGTCCCCTAGAACTCATGTCTACTACGCGTCTTATCTATTTTTCTGAAAAAGTCTTATGCATTAGAGTCTTTTCACTTCTTATTAAAAGAAAGTTTTATGCAGCAGATATTTATTGATGGTTTTTTAGTAGTAGTACACATACACCTAGGGTCCATGTCTCTAAAGTATAGTTTCCTTAGGCTTATCACTTTATCAATCACTTTATCAAAAAGTACTTACGATGGACTGGGCGAGAACTGGGTGCCATGCTTCTATAAAACCATTTAACTTAAGAAAACTTTCAAAAAGTCATTTGGGCTAAATTTTTGAAAATGTTGTGGGCTTCAAAACCCAAGGTAGAGAGTTTAAAGCGGGCTCGATACCAAGTTGAAACACCCCAAACCCGGCTCAAAAGCCTAACCGGATTTGATATGTTCCTCGAATAAAACTTTAGCAATTTCTCGTATTGTTTAAGAAAAACTTGATGAGTTTTGTATAAAACATATTAACTTAATATTGAGGTTGAAATTGGATTTAAATAAATTTGTATCTTCTTAAAACATTATTTTTAAAAGATAAATTTATAAGTTAAAAGAAAACCAAATTTAATGAAAATTTTACTTATTATTGTAAAAATATATATATATATATATATATTAGTGTCAAAAATAGTTAAATTATTTATCGAAAACCATTTAGTTATTTAATAAATATTGTTAGTGGCGAATAAAAATCCAAACACAAAAATTAAAAGCAGTTCATAGTGGCCTTATTACAAAATAACAAAACCCATAATAAATTCTAAGTAATAAAAATAAGCTTAATAAATTTAATTAGGAGAAACTCAAAATACTTTGTTGAGCAATGGCCACCACGTAGTCCTCATTGACCCGATCCATCACGCTAAGAGTCATCGAAAATTTATCCCACAAAGGGGTGAGTCATAGACTCAATGTGTAACAAAAACACTAAAAGCCCAATTGATCATGGCCTTTAAGCCCATTTAATAACACATATAGCCATAAGCCCAATTAAGTCATATTTAGCCATAAGCCCATTTTTATAGCAAATCAAATAAAATCATTTAGAAATCACATGGATATATATAATGAAATGCAAACCCGGGCCCACCTAAATATCCATCCGCTACACACCACCCGTACCAACCAATCACACCGTGGGGATTACTAAATCGACCCTCCATCCGCTACACACCATCGAAGGCGATTCTTTGCGGTCAACATGCACATCGCCCTTATAATTTTGTGGCAAGGCCACGGATAATTGTGTTGAAGTCACGGATTCAAATATGTGACCGAAGTCACCAGATTCACATATGTGACCGAAGTCACCAGATTCAAATATGTGACCGAAGTCACCAGATTATGTGGTAAAAACCACCGGAACACTTCCCCTTATCAATAACACCCATATGCCCATGCACATACATATTATTTAGTTTTCATGCCATTTACCCCAAAATCATAGCAAAATCATACTTATTTCACATTTAGGCATATAGCAAAATTAGCGAAGTATTAGGGGTAAACATACCTGAATATCGCATACCCTTGAATGGTACCCACAATCATTATCAAATATATTTTCATATAAATCTTATTTATTTTAGATCTATGAGGAATTTAGTATAATGTTACACACCTTATGGCGGTGAGAACGATACCTTCCGCTCGTCAACACCTAGTTAATTATCACACTTGATTAGAACACACTAATACTTATAATCTACACTATTGATGAGAGATCTAAATCCTTACCCTCGAAATCTCGGACAACCGTTATATGTGGTTTCTCTCGATAGATGGATCAAAACCGATGACAACCCACGAGCGAAAAGTGGCTGGGTGTGCATACGACTTCAAATAATCGATCTTCGTTAGCGAGAGGGTCCACAACCCGGTGGAAAATCTCGTATCCCCGTCTGACCCTTCGTTTGAAGTTTGAGGGTATATGAGCCTCCCTCTTTCCAAACACTCCTTACCGCTCTTTTTGAACCTATCTTGTTAGTCTCGAACTCTCCCTAAAATAAAGTTGATTAGTAATCTATCTAAAAGAAAGCGATATAAGCGAAAATGATAATCCTTACCTTGGATGATTAGAATGATCTCTCTAAAGCGTTGGCTACCAAAAGAATCCTTAAAATCCCTTCAAAGATTGGCCTAGAGAAAATGTGAGAATTAGGTTTCTAATTCGGCTATTCTAAAAGAAAATAATGAGAACAATAGATAAAAATCCTTACTTGACTATTTGGAGATTGACCTTATTGATTTAGAAGAAAAGAAATGGTGATTTTGGCTTGGACAAAATGAGAAGAGAAAAGATAGTGTTTTTGGCTATGGTGGTTTCGGTTTTTAATAAAGAGAAGAAAAAAAAAGATGAAAATGGAAGATGATTCGGTTTTAACAAAGAGAAGAAAAAGAATGGTGGTTTTGGTTATGATAGATGATGATTTGGTTGAGAGAAAGAAGAAGAAAGAGAAAAGAGAAAATAAAAGATTAAAAGAAGAAGATGATGATGATGATTTTCAAAAGAAAAGAGATGAGTTTAGAAACTTATGTGCATTCGACCATGAGGGAAAAAGTGAAGAAAAAGGTCTTTGAAACTTTGGTACTTTCGGTTACAAAGAGAAGAGAAAGATGTTATGTTTTGGAGAATAGAAACTAAAAAGACTACTCAAAACCGAAATGGTAAAGTATCAAATGACTAAAAGAAAAGAAAAGGTTTCTCTTTTGTGTAATATGCAATCGGCTAAGAAACAAGGTTTAGAGAAAAGGAAAAAGATGCACAAATTGGTTAAAATTTTGGCCAACTTACACCCCTAAGGCTAATGCAAAATTCAGCCAACACCTTGCCAACATGATCCCCCTTTTCCTCCTCATTTCTTCCCCATCAATCCCTTGATTCTATCACAATTAAACCATCCCCCTTAGCCCCTTATGCAGTCTAGGTTCATGGTCAAATGACCATGAAAAAGCTTCAAAACATCATCCCTCTTCAAGCCCTTTGTCCCCTATCTTACCATAACTTCATGATTCCATACCATAACTCCTAACTTGCCTTTTCCTAAGGTCTACTAACCAAAAATAAAAAAATGTCCATCCATTCTAGATAAGCTTGAACGACACTATAGGAAAGAAATCAAAAATTAAAATCCTTCCACTTGCTAGCTAGGGATTGAACCTCTCCCTCATGCATTCACCCATGCGCCATTACCACCTTGCCAATTGACTTATTATGCTTAAAACCTCTTGCCAATATTTCTTAAAGCCTATCTTGCTTAGTTCCATCTTAAGTCTTAAAATTTAATATTTCTCTAAGCATTCACTTACATCTTGAAGTTCTTAAAACTTCCAAAGCACACTCAACTACACATAGGCATGCAACAACATTCAATTAAGTAAAGATGCATAGCCCTTTATTTAGGACTTGATGTTACACAAGAGCAAAGGGCAGAGAGGGAAGTTGTTTAAGTGGCGCCTTGGGTGATGAGTAGGCCCAAATTTGGCGCATGGTGCCCAAGAAATTGGGTCAAAATTTGGCGCCCAAGGAGAGCTAGGAGGGATGGCACAAGGCTATTAATTTTATGTTTTAATTATGTGGATAATAAGCAGATAAAAGGGGAAGTAGTGGTGTGATGTAGGTCTCTGATGGATGAGTGCTGAGATAGGGATAAGGGATAGAATGATCAAAGTGATCTCCTGGAAGCTAGTGTTGGCCGAAAATCAAACTCAGGAGGGAGGATCGGTTTAGTATAGGCAGAGAGGTGTGCCGAAAAATTTCTACTATGTTCTCATCATCTTTTTCTTTCTCTGCCGAAATCCCCACTCCATTCTCCTTCTCAACTTTCTTTCTTTTCTCTTTCCATTTAGCCGAACCCTTTGGCAATTTCTTTCTCATTTCTTTCAAATACTTTAGCCAAAATCTCTAAGCCTTTCCTTGATTTATTTTTACTTTCTTTCTAAGCCAAAGCAAAACACTTTACTCGGACCTTCTAAAAGCGAAATCCTAGATCTCATCTCTTGTGTTTGCCAAATTCTCTCGGGTGTGTCTTGTGCGAATCTTGAAGAAAACTTCGGGGTAAGTGTCGATTCGTGAGATTTCAATCTTTTCGACTTTTTAGAGACTCTAGCCGAATGGCTATATGGAAACTAATCTTGTGTTTTTCTCTTATTTGCGGTATTCCAGGATTTGAAGGGGACTCAATCGCTTAGATTTCTAAGTCAGACTTCAGTAGCACTCGAATCATGCTACTTTTGGGAATTCAATGTAAGGAGATCTGTTAATTTTAAGCGTGTAGATTCGGGTATACTCTAACCCTTGGCCGAAAGTAGGAAGGCCTTATCTTTGTGTTCTTCCGGCTTTTGAGCAAAGTTGTAGACAAAGGGCCACTAGCTTTATATTTTTTTTGGTTTTATTTTGGGCTTTTATTATTACTAGACATTTAGATTTTACATCTTAATTAAGCTAAGGCATCATATAAAATTTATATCGTTTATAAACTATCAAATCGTTAAGTTTTCTGGAATACATGTTTAAACTCGACAAATGTTTTCCAAAAATGCAACATGTTTTACTAAATCTTCTTAGTGACATGCCAGATCCGATTGTGGTGTTTGGGCCGGGTTTAGGGTGTTACAATCCGCTACAAACCACCCGTACCAACCAACACACCTATGGGGATCCTTAGTCAACCCACCCTACCAACACACCAAAACGCAGGCAAATTGCCATTTATAATAATAATTTGCAGGCCAGTGGCCATTTATAATCGTAGGCATTTAGCCATTTAGAATATCAGAATTTGTGTAGAAGTCACCAGAATAATAGAATATATGTGGCATAGCCGCTAGATAGATTGTGACAGAGTCACCAAAATATGTGGCAGAGCCACCAAATAGCTTCCTCCAATCATCAATATCCCAAACCCATGCAGAATAATGTGAATGCATCATTCATAGCAAATTATGATATTTACAATATAACACGATGATTAATAACATCAGAGATTTATTACAAACAATTTGGCCCATTAACACTTTGCAAAATCAGCCCATAAGAGCAATATATCAAATCGGCCCATTTTAGTCACATATCCATTCGGCCCATTTAATCACATATCAATTCGGCCCATTTAGTCACATATCAATTCAGCCCGTTTACTAGCATATCAAATTGGCCCATTTAGTCACATATCAAATTGGCCCATCTAGCAAAATATCATGTCGGCCCATTAATCAATATGTCCAATCGACCCATAAGGCAATATGTCAATTTAGTCCATTAAGCAATATCGTATTTCAGCCCTTTAGGGGCATTTTGGTAATTCGGTAATCTTACCCACTAAGGGTATTTCGATAATTCGGCCCATAGGGGAATTTTCGTAAATTGGTAATATTACCCACTAAGGGTAATTTGGAAATTTTGCAATCCATACTTAACTACTAATTTGGGCATAAAAATTTAAACTACCTATCTGCGTCGTACTGACTAACTATAACTTGAGTTAGGAAACTCGAAATCTAAATCCGTAAATTTTCCTTGAAACTAGACTCATATATATTCTTACTACAAATTTTTCAAAATTTTTTTTGCTTAATACAGTTTATTCCTTAAAGTTCCCTTTGTTTCACTATCTAACGATTATGACCTCTCCTTCCTTAATTTCAAATATATCACTGTACGGTTTTCATATATTGCTCCCACTTGTTTTTATTGAAAATAGTCTCACTAAGTAATTCATACATATAAATTATATCTCATAATTCACTTTGTGCAATTTTATATGATTTTTCCAAGACAGATTAGGGAACCACGAAATCATTCAGAACCAGTCTCACTAAAATTAATATATCTCAGAATATAAAATTCATTTTCCTTCTGTTTCTTCTTTATAAAAATAGACACAGCAATATTTTATTTTATATCTCATTCTCTTATTTTTCGTGATTTTTCAAAAACACATCACTGTTTCTAATCGAAACTATTTTATTACAAAATATGGTTACTACAACGAATATACGCACTCCCAAGTGATCACGGATGCCGGTTTTCGATTTTATTCGGTATTTTGATCAAATCACAAAACATATCATACAAACTTTCAGAGATAAATGAGATTACACCCCATTTCAAACATGTTTTCAGAAGGTCCGGGATTACACACCTTATTTGAAATCCGTAACACGATATTCTCCGCAGCACCTAAAGATATAATCGGTCAACAATTAGTCCAAAACCCAATTTACAACTTCATCCAAGTATTGCGATTGATTAACAATCTATATCACTTACCAACAATTCGAGTCTCTTATTACGAGGGATAGATCAAGCGATTTAGTCCCTAAAAATATAATCGATTAGTCACAACCACTATATCGTTAACCAAAATAACCGGTCAACGAAAAGATCCAAAAAGAATCATGATGAATCCCTTACCTTAACGATATTAGTTCCAATTTCTAACGATTGTACAAGGGCTACGAAAGAGTCAAAGTTTCGGCCTTCACTATAACTCAATTGATCAAATGAGTGAGTGTCAACACAAATGAGTAGAAATGATTAAAAGAAAGGAGAAGATGTATCAAGGTGTTTGGAGTGTTTCGGTCAACACCAAAAGAGATATGAACCAAAGAGAAATGTAAGTATTTCGACAACAAGAAGAATGGTGAAAGATGGATTAAGGTTTCGGCACCCAAGGAAGAAGTGAAGAAAATATGCTCACTAATGGCTTGTAAATTTGGCACAAAGCAAAAGAAGGAGTTTGGAGAAAAACACAAAATAGTGCAAAAGTGATTTTTGCCTAACAACACCAAAATTCTACCAAATGACCAAGCAAAATTTAGCTACCTCCCTTTCCCCCAAAACCGTCCACATACATGACCATAATGGTCAAAAGTTGGCCAACCATACCTTCCATAACACTTCCCTTGAAAAAGGCTACATGTTCCCCTTACTTGCCCTTTTCTTTTAATTCATTTCCATCCATTCTTCCTTGCCATATTTCCTTAGCCACCTTGCTTTATTTTCTTCCTCAATCTCCTCTCCATCACCTCAATCTCCTCTCCATCTCCATGATTTCCTCCATGAATCCCTCCACTTGTCCCTTATCATCTCTTCTCCTTTTTGGAAAAAAATAAAACTCCCTTGCTTTCCATGAGATTCAAACCCTAGTTCTCCCATCAGCCAATTCACACCACTTGCCACTAAGCCACAAGCTCCTGTTGTGTTCCTAAATGCACCCATTTATTCCTAAGTCCTACTTTCATCAGGCATATCCACTAAAAGTCCAAAAATGAAAATTCTTCCTCTGGCCTAACTTGAACCCGAGACTTCATAGAAATCGCATAACCTTCCAAATCACTTAACTAATAAGTCTAATTTGTAACAACGCCATTCTCTTATTCTCAATTATTGTAAACATTTCTACGCCCAAGGCCCATTGGGCCTAATCCTACTAGGCCCAATCTTGGAATGTTACAATTCTACCCTCCTTAAAGAAATTTCGTCCTCAAAATTTCCAATCAACTACTAAACGCATCGCTCTAAACACACCACTATGCTATCACTGCGCACTCTAATCTAAATAACACTAATGTACTTTTAACATAATCTTGAATCCTCTTTCACACAACCAAACATCTAACCACAGAAGCAAGCAGTTATCTACCACTTATAAGTAAAATTTTTGTACATTCAATCATCATGTCCTACCAAAACATACCTGACTTGATGGTGATAAAACAATCCCGAGCCTTATGGTCCTTAGACCGCATCTCAAACATTCTCCTGACCTCTTCCAGCAATCTCTCGGATGACGCCTTCTGCAATAATCGCTAGCCAAAAAGTTTGGACGTGCCTTGACACGCTTCACAGAACGAGACTCCGACCCTAAAGAACCACGATCTCTTTTCTTCTTATAGTCCACGCACCCAACTCGAAGTGCCTTACTGCTTACTTTAACCTCCTCCAATACTTTCTTAACTATCTGAGTCAGCTCATCAACCTTAACTCGATCATGAGATCTCGTCTCAGCCACTGGCGATGCCAACGTCTCCCTTTCGAAAACATGCCTTGGTGCTGAAGATCTAGCCCTAGCACCTCGGCCTCTACCATGTCTACGTCCACCGCGTCTACGTCTTCTAGCGCTCATGTTCACTAAGTCGATTTAATCTGATTAAGAGTCTTATGAATCAATATGCTGTTCAATGTTTATTAAACAATGTTTTATGGAGTATAGGAAGTAAAGTTGTTTTCGCAAACGTTTCTTATAGTTTTAATCTCTATAGTTTCAATACCTAAAAAGTTCTAAAGTACTCCTACAATCATATCACAATAATCATAATTATATAATGATAACAGGTACTTACTTGACTTGGTGCCAGATACCCTTGGTGTCATACTTCCTTCAACACATGCATTTATAATTTAACATTCAAACTGCTTTGGAAAATGTTTTTGAACCCAAACCATGGTCGAGTTTTGAAACTGGGCTCTGATACCATAAAATATAACACCCCAAACCCGGCCCAAAAGTTATGCCCAAATCTGGTGTGTCACATTGAAGAAAACGTAAAAAGGATTTGTGATTCGTACTAAAATATGTTTTGTTAAAATCAAGGAAAACAAGTTTGATTTGAGACATTTGATAAAATATTACTAACCTCGAAGATTGATTGATAAATCGATAGATTTGAACTAATAATCTTATAAAACGTGACTTTTGAAAATGACGTTGAAAATTCAAAGAAGCTTTCCGTGTTAAAAATATTTGTAAAAGTTTATTATGAAATCCATTTGTTAATCAATTTTGGAAAACCTTTACTTATGATTTTTAGAAAAATCCCCGTTTTAAAACAATTCAAGCATAATACTAAGTACGACAAAAACATAAGCAAAATAAAATATTCCAGAGACCTTATTACAACACAAAATAAACCCAAAATAGTAAGAATAATAAAGTGAACAAAATCAGGAAACTAAAGTACAATAAAAATCATTTCTGAAGTATGGCCTCATCCATGGCCCAAGTCCACGTCACTAAGCATTACCTACAAGGGTTAAGAGAAAAAAGGGGGTGAGTTACAAGAACTCAGTGTGAAATCCCCTTACCGTTGTTCACTGGGCCCAAATCTCATTAAGCAATTATTTGGGCCTAAGCCCATTTACAGTAACAATAATATATCAAAATATAACATGTATATGAATGCAATTCCCAAAACAAGCCTAGTTATCCATCCGCTACAAACACCGTACCAACCAACACACCTATAGGGATCTTTAGTCAACCCACCCCGCCAACACTCCAAAACGTAGGCAAAATGCTATTTATAATAATAATTCACATGCCAGTGGCCATTTATAATTGCAGGCATTTAGCCATTTATAATATCAAAATTTGTGGCGAATCCACTAGAATAACAGAATATATGTGGCATAGCCACCAGACAGATTGTGATAGAGTCACCAAAATATGTGGCAAAGCCACCAAATAGTTTCCTCCAATCATCAATATCCCAAACCCATGCAAAATTATGTGAATGCATCATTCATAGCAAATTATGATATTTACAATATAACAATGATAATTAATAACATCAGAGATTTATTACAAACAATTTGGCCCATTAACACTTTGCAAAATCGGCCCATTAGAGTAATATATCAAATCGGCCCATTTTAGTCACATATCAATTCGGCCCGTTTAGTCACATATCAATTCGGCCCGTTTACTCACATATCAAATTGGCCCATTTAGTCACATATCAAATCGACCCATATAGCAAAATATCATGTTGGCCCATTAATCAATATGTCCAATCGGCCCATAAGGCAATATGTCAATTCAGTCCATTAAGCAATATCGTATTTCAGCCCTTTAGGGCCATTTTGGTAATTCGGTAATCTTACCCACTAAGGGTATATCTGTAATTCGGCCCATATGGGCATTTTCGTAAATTAGTAATATTATCCACTAGGGGTAATTTGGTAATTTTGCAATCCAGACTTAACTACTAATTTGGGCATAAAAATTTAAACTGTCCATCTGCGTCATACTGACTAAATTGACTATAACATGAGTTAGGAAACTCAAAATCTAAATCCGTAAATTTTCCTTGAAACTAGACTCATATATCTTCTTACTACAAATTTTTCAAATTTTGGCTTAACCATTTAGTACAGTTTATTCCTTAAATTTTCCTTGTTTCACTGTTCAATGATTCTCACCTCTCCTTCCTTAATTTCAAATATCTCACTGTACGATTTTCATACGCTGCTCCCACTTGTTTCTATTGAAAATAGGCTCACTAAGTAATCAATAAATATAAATTATATCCCATAATTCACTTTGTACAATTTTATATGATTTTTCTAAGACAGATCAGGGAATCACGAAATCATTCAGAACCAGTCTCACTAAAATTAACATATCTCAGAATATAAAATTCATTTTCCTTCTCCGTTTCTTCCTTATCAAAATAGACAGAGCAAGATTTTATTTGTTATCTCATTCACTTTTTAATTCTGTTTCTCCTATTTTTTGTGATTTTTCAAAAACAAATCACTGTTTCTAATTGAAACTGTTTTATTACAAAATATGGTTACTACTACGAATATACGCACTCCCGAGTGATCACGGATGTCGATTTTCGATTTTTTCAGTATTTCGACTAAAGCAAAAATATATCATACAAACTTTCAGAGAGATGTGGGATTACACACCATTTCAAACATGTTTTAGGAAGGTACGGGATTACACACCTTATTCAAAATCCGTAACACGATATTCTCCGCGGCACCTAAAGATACAATCGGTCAACAATTAGTCCAAAACCCAATTTACAACTTCATCCAAGTATTGCGATTGATTAACAATCTATATCACTTACCAAAAATTTGAGTCTCTTATTACGAAGGATAGATCGAGCGATTTAGTCCTTAAAAATATAATCGATTAGTCACAACCACTATCTCGTTAAGCAAAATAACCAGTCAACGAAAAGATCCAAAAAGAACCATGATGAATTCCTTACCTTAACAATATTAGTTTTGATTTCTAACGATTGTACAATGGTTACGGATGAGTCAAAGTTTCGGCCTTCCACTGCAACTTGATTGATCAAATGAGTGAGTGTCAACACAAATGAGTAGAAATGATTAAAAGACAGGAGAAGATGTATCAAGGTGTTTGGTGTGTTTCGGTCAACACCAAAAGAGATATGAACCAAAGAGAAATGTGAGTATTTTGACAACATGAAGAATGGTGAAAGATGGATTAAGGTTTCGGCACCCAAGGAAGAAGTGAAGAAAATATGCTTACTAATGGCTTGTAAATTCGGCACAAAACAAAAGAAGGAGTTTGGAGAAAAACAAAAAATAGTGCAAAAGTGATTTTTTCCTAACAACACCAAAATTCTAGCAAATGACCAAGCAAGATTCAACTACCTCCCTTTTCCCCAAAATCATCCATATACATGACCATAGTGGTCAAAAGTTGGCCAACCATACCTTCCATAACACTTCCCTTGAAAAAGGCCACATGTTCCCCTTACTTGCCCTTTTCTTTTGATTCTCTTCCATCTATTCTTCCTTGCCATATTTCCTTAGCCACCTTGCCTTATTTTCTTCCTCAATCTCCTCTCCATCACCTCAATCTCCTCTCCATCTCCATGATTTCCTCCATGAATCCCTCCACTTGTCCCCTTATCATCTCTTCTCCTTTTTGGAAAAAATAAAACTCCCTTGCTTTCTATGAGATTCGAACCCTAGTTCTCCCATCAGCCAATTCACACCACTTGCCACTAAGCCACAAGCTCCTCTTGTGTCTTCTAAATGCACCCATTTATTCCTAAGTCCTACTTCCATCATCCATATCCACTAAAAGTCCAAAAATGAAAATTCTTCCTATGGCCTAACTTGAACCCGAGACTTCATAGAAACCTCGTAACCTTCCAAATTCACTTATCTAATAAGTCTAATTTGTAACAATGCCATTCTCTTATTTTTAATATTGAAAACATTTCTACGCCCAAGGCCCATTGGGCCCAATCCTACTAGGCCCAATTTTGCGATGTTACAACAATGGAACTTGATGTGATTACATCGTTAACATCTCAGGTATCATCTTTAACGAATATGATTAAAACAGGTTTCTATTGTGGGGAAAAACATGTTTTTGACGAATGCCCATCGAACACAACATCAATATATTACATGGGAAATTTCAATTGGAACAACAACTCATATTCCAACACATACAATCTAGGGTGGAAACACCATCCAAAATTTAGCTGGAGTAATCACGGATTGGGAAATTCTAGTAATGTTGTTCAACAAAATGCCATCAGTGCGATATGTTCAACAAATTTCAGCATCATCTTCTTCATCTATGGAAGCTTTGTTGAAGGAGGATATGGCTAAGAATGATGCCGTAATACAGAGTCAAGTTGTGCCTGTACTATCTCTTGAGAATCAAGTGGGGTAGATAGCAAATGATTTAAATTTGAAACCACAAGGAGCTTTACTAAGTGATACAGAGAATTCGTGATCACAAGGAAAAGAACATTGCAAAGCAATCACTCTCAGAACTGGAACTCAGTTGAATGATGTTGCTAAAGATGCCACGGCAGAAGAGGATGACTCAAGACTTGATCATGAAAAGATCTCAGAACCAATTGAAAAGCATACAATATCTAAAAATGGTCACTAGAAAAATGTTGTGGCAGAATCAAATCATGTTGCTAACAAAAATGCCAGAGCAAAACAATATGAACAACCTAAAGGACGATCACCTTCACCATTTCCTCAGCTAATTGGTGTGTAAAAAGGCAAACTGAATGATCAACAGGTTACATTCAACATATTCGATGCTCTAAAATTTGTTGATGAGAGTGAAGATTGCCAGGCCATTGGTTTGCTAAAAACAACAATAGAAGAAATGTTTGCAAAATGTTTTGCCTTAGCATTACCTTAGCAAAATCTTCTATCTCCAATAGTCTATTTGAGTAGCAAATGCTCAACTTATTCAGTTAGTTGCAGAAGCAACTTAATCTCTTTGATACTTAGCAACTCCAAATTGTTGTGAAATTAGAAAAATCGTAAAAAATTCCTTTCTATGTTTCTTTTCTTTAATTACTTTACTTTAATTTTGTTCTTACTTTTTTATCTTTAATTACTTAACTTTCTCTTCATTTCTGATTTATCGCCTTATTAATGAGATCATGGAGTATGATAAAGAAAGGAAGGATTTGAACCCAATGAAAAGGAGCTACTATCAGATGAAAATGAAGAGGACGATGACGAGGATGAGGACGAAGCTGAAGCTGATGCACCTGGACCTACCATACACATTGCCACTGAGGCAAAGGAACAAAAAGGACCAGAGGGTGATAAAGAGAAGACAAAATCAATGAACATTGAATCTAACCAGGAAAGAGAAGAAGTGAACCATATTCCTACACCAACTGAACCTACTACTACACCTGTATCACAATCCAAGGCCCCTATGACTGCCAAAAGCATGCAGTTCATCAATTGATTGATGAACTCAGAAAGTTTGATACTGACAATAATGACAATAAGTACCCATTAACCAGCTTAAGAGAAAAAGATTCAAGAAGGCTACTGGTAAAACCGTTCAAGTTGATAGTGATGACCAGTTTAGGCCTCAATGTTACAAGAGAGCTGTAAGGAAATCTACACAACCTAAGTGAAGTAATTTCCTTCCCCTCCAAGCTTTTATTTTTATATTTTCATGATCATTCATTTTGGTTTTTATCTGTTTCATGCATTCATATAGTTTTTATTCATTTAATTATTTCCTGTTCATGCATTGAGGACAATGCATCCCCTTAGGCTTGGGGGTGTGTTGTGCATATAGATTGAATTGTTAATTTTTCATACAATCCTTTTGCCATAACATTCAATTGCCATTCAAATGCCTGATTATGTGAGTATATGGGTATCAATGATGTTCAATGAGGATAATGACTCTTCTTTGTAAACTTAGAAAATATTGTGATAGTTGTTTAAGCATGTTTAGCATAGGATAGTTGTTGAAAATGACTTTCTAAAAGTAGAATAATTGAAATATAAATGCAATTAGGCTATGGTACCATTCTTTGAATAAATTTAGGACTTCTTGGCTTAATTTCAGTATAGTAATAAGGTATAATTTTTGTCTTGACAATAATATGAATAATCCAATGTTGGAACCTATTGTGTAGGTTAGTAATATTTTATTTGCTCCATTATTGATACGATCCTGGCCGCATCATGTTATGACACAACTTGATGCCACTGAGATTGGCCCAAACTCGAGGGGCCCAAGTGCAAAATGAAGCTTTTAATTTTAGTTTGTTAATTTGATTGCTGGAATAAGGACTTTGATTTATTTATTTTAGCTACTTTAGTTATTATAATAGGAGTCTTTAATTATGTATTGTTTATTAAATACATCTTTAATTAATGTCTTGCATTATTGATCTACATCTTTTAATTATGACATGCATTATGTGTTCTGCATTTCATAAAGCCATGCATTATATAACTCTCATGTTAGTTAAGTTTGCATCATAAATTATAACATGCATTATGTAACTCCCATGTTAGTTTATGTCTGAATCATTAAATTAAGTCATACATTAAGTAACTCATTTGTTCATTTCGTTTGCATCTTAATTAAATCAAGCATTTAAGCATCATAGTAGTTTGAGTTAGTTTATAAGTGTGTTATTTAATTTGGCTTTTTTTTTTAATGCATGAGTTACAGTGTGTTTAATTTTTTTTCTTTCTTAAATAAATTGAATGTGTGTTCGTTGTAGGAAAGTTCAAAAGGCTGGTCACATATCTTAAAGCTACAATAGGGATGTTTGTTTGCCAAGATGAATCAAATGCTGTCACATTCAATTGGCTATTCAGTTGTAACATCCTAAAATTTAGAAATTTTATGGGTTTCATTATATCTTGCGTGAGGCTAGTTAAATTATGAATTGTGTACGTTTTAAGGTTCTAAGAAGGCTCGGGGGTTTAAATGGGCCCTAGTAAAAAAAAATTTGTGTTTAAGCCTCTTAAGGAGAGATAGCAAGTGGCATCAAGCTTACGAAATAGGTGAGTATTTTGCTAGCATAAAGGAGCTTATGGTAAAGGGGACATCGCACCATATGACGGACTTTGAGGGAGGAGGTTCAAATCCCATCTTATGCAAATTTTGATTAAATTTTTTATGCTTTTCATTCATAGTGTCGGTCATGGTGGTATATAAGGCAAGGTGGACTTTTTAATTTTTGAAAGGTGGCTAAGGAAATAAGGCAAGGATGAGGGTAAGGAAGAAATCAAAAGAAAAAGGCAAGATAAGGGAACATGTTGGCCTTTTTCATGGGTGATGTTTTGGAAAGTGTTTTTGGTCAATACTTATCCCTTTTGTCAAAGAAAAACACGATTTGGGAAGGGGTATTGGGGTAGCCGAATTCTTCATTTGTCATTTGGCAAACTTTGGTGCTTGTTAGGCCAAATCCCTTTTAGCATTAGCTTGTGTCATTCTTCTCCAAACTACTCCTTATCTTTGCCGAAACTTCAAGCAATTAGTGAGCATTTTTCTTCATTTCTTTCTTGTTTGCTGAAAGTACCTAACCATTGAGACCAAATTATTTCACTCATTTTCCTTAAGAAAAACTGAATCTAGTTAAGCACTCATTTTCCATCTTTCTTTTCCTTTTACAAAATTCTCTAACCCTTCTTTCTTCTTTTCTAATCCATACTTCATAGCCAAATAGTCTTGCTCATTTTTCCTCCATAGCCGAGCCCTTCATCTCTTCTTTATCATTTTTTCTAATTCATGTTGACACTCTCTCCTTTGATCAATCGATAAGTGGTTCTATTCTATCTTTTTATTTTTATTTTTCCTATCCAAATGTGTGTTTATCAACATTCAGATATTCCCTTTATTCCAACCAAAATATCTTCTTTTCATAACTCTTTACAATGTGATCACCTTCTAATGTATAGTTATAGTGGAAGGCCAAAACTTTGACTCATCCGTAGCCATTGTACAATCGTTGGGAATCGGTTTTATAATCGTTAAGGTAAGGGTTTTGTTATGGTTCATTTCGATCTTTTTCGTTGACCGGTTAGTTGTTAAATGGAATAGTGGTTGTGACTAATCAATTATATTTTAGGGACTAAATTGCTCAATCTATCCACTTGTTGATCATACTATTCTAGTGGTAAGCCAAATCCTTTCCTTAGTCAATCATCTCATATCAACGTAATATCGTTCTGACTAAAATTTAAACAAATGGAGGTTTGTGGTGCCGATTCGAAAGGAAAGAAAAGCGGAGAACTCAAAAGGAGTTGATTTATGATTCCTACTCCTAAGTTCAAGAAATAGGTGGTATCGACGGTTCAGGATTTTTCACTGGGTTGTAGACCATCATCCAGTGAAAGTAGGCAAATTGTGGTCGTTCACGATTCTAGGGGTAAACATTTTAGATCGTTTATTTTAGAGTTAGATTAATAAAATCACGTATGCCAATTAATCGAGTGTTTTGATATCATAGGTGTTGACGATTAAGAAGGCCTAGTACCTATCATAATCAGGTGTGTAATCTCACACCATTTTTCTGTGGGTTTTAGGACTCAATATCATGTTGGAAATAAATCGTTATGATTAAAATTGTAATATGACGTAAATCGAGAAATTGGCCTAAATTACACTATTTTGATAAATTTGTCAAAAATGGTATTAAGTGTAAGAATTAAAAAATTTCCTTAATATGCCGAATTATGAAATTACCCCTAATGGACTTAATTATGAAAATGCCCCTAATGGGCCGATTTGATAGATTGCCCTAATGGGCCAATTTGTAAAGTGTTATAATGGGCCGAATTTTTGTAATGAATCTCTAAATTAATGATTGTTGTTTGTATCTGTAAATATCATGACTTATTATGTATGTTGCATTTACATAATTTTGCATGGGATGGGAAAATGTTGAAGATAAGTGATTCCATTGGTATTGCCACAAAAATGTTTGTTAATATGATTTACTATGATTCCAGTGGCTTGGCCAAAATCAAAATATGTTATAATGGCAACTTGCCTGCGATTGGTGTGTTTGGCGGGGTGGGTTGACTTGATCCCCACAGGTGTGATGGGATGGTATGGGTGGTGTGTAGCGGATGGATTATTAGGATGGATTGGGTTGCATACTTTGCACATAATTATATATGTATATACTATAAATAGGCTTAGGCCCAAGATTATGCTAAATGGGCTTCGACCCAAGTTATTGCTAAACGGGTTCAAGCCTAGTGGACAACGGTAAGGGGATTATGCAATGAGTTCTAGTAATTCACCCCTTTTCCTTAGCCCTTGCAGGTAATGCTCAGTAACGTGGATTTGGGCCATGGATGACTTGGTGGAGGCCATACTTTAGAAATGGTGTTTATTTTGAACTTTAGATTTCTATTTCCGTTTACTTTACTATTTTGGGTTTTTATGTTGTAATAAGGCCTCTAAAATATTTTAATTTTTGCTTTATGTTTGACAAACTTATTATTTTGCTTAAATTATTTTAAAATGGGAATTTTTCAAAAACTTAAATAAGCTTTTTCCAAAATAGATTAACAAATGGATTTCTTAACAAACTTTTATGAATATTTTTAACTCGGACATTTTCTCTCGAAATATCAATGATATTTTCAAAAGTTACGGTTTATAAAATCTCTAGTTCAAAATTATCAATTTATCAATCAACCTTCGAGGTCAGTAGTATTTTAACAAATATTTCAAATCAAACTTGTTTTCTTGATTTTAATAAATCAATACCTATTTTAGTACGAATCAAAAGGATTTAACATGTTTTCTCATGTAACATGTCAGATCCGGTCATAATCCATGGGCTAGATTTAAGGTGTTACATTTTATGGTATCAGAGCCCGATTACAAAACTTGACTGTGGTTTGGGTTCAAAAATGTTTTCTAAAGCTGTTTGAATTTTAAATTATACATATATGTTCTAAAGGAAGTATGGCACCACGGGTGTCCGGCACCAAGTCAAGTAAGTGTTATCATTGTATGATCATGATTATTGTGATATAAGCTGTAGAAATACTCTAGAACTTTTAGTTTTAAGAGTGAATCTATAGAGATTGAGACTATAGGATGTGTTTTTGCGAAAACAACTTTACTTCCTATACTTCATAAAACATTATTTAATAAGCACTGAAATAGTATAGTGATTCATAAGACTTGTAATTAGATTAAATCAAATCAACAAATATGAGCGCTAGAGGACGTGGGACAGTAGACGTGGCCGCGGTAGAGGCCAAGGCGCTAGAGTTGTGTCCGAGGCATCGGGACATATGCCAAAAATGGACGCACCTATGTCACCTGTGGCTGAAGCTGGGTCACATCATTGTATGAGAGAGGACGACGCTGTATCCCAAGTGATGTTGCAAGTACTAGAAAGGGTTACTGGGGCAAGAACTGGGATAGCAGCTCATGGGTCAATATTAGAGCGACTCAGATCGAATGGTGCTGAGGTTTTTAGGGGTATCTCGGGTGTAGCCCCAAATGTAGCGGAGTACTAGCTTGAGGCGGGGGAGTGGATCATGGACGATTTGGATTGCACCGCCGAGCAGAAACTGAAAGGAGCTATATCATTGTTGAGAGATGAGGCGTGTCAGTGGTGGCTCACTGTTTTGGAAGGCACTCAGGCTGATCGCATTATATGGGAATTCTTTAAAACCTCATTTCAAGGAAAGTATGTCAGGGCTAGCTATGTGGACGCTCGAAGGAAAGAATTCCTAAATTTGGTCTAAGGAGGTAAGTCTGTGGCAGCATACGAGGCAAAATTTCTACGTCTGAGTCGGTATGCTCGGGGAATAATGCCGACTGACTATGAACACTGTGTGCATTTTGAGGACGGGTTGCGTGATAAGTTGCGGGTACTGATAGCCCCACAGAAGGAGAGCAATTTTACCACACTGGTGGAGAAAACCAAGATAGTTGAAGATGTTAAACACTTAGAGAGGCAAATTTGAGACAGGGATAGAGGCACGAACAAGAGAGACTCGAGGTACTCAGGTCCTGCTAGAGGGTTTTAGAAGAGGCCCAAGAATGAGGAGCCAGCTCGAGCTAGAGTACCAGCTGCTACAAATCAGTTACAGCCATGTGCGAACTACGAGAAACTTCACCCGGGTGAATGCTTGTAACATCCAAAATTTAGGGGTATCGCATTCTAATTTATTTCTATGTGGTAGCATGCTTTGGATGTTGTTTGAGTGTGTTTTGGGGCTTCGGGAAACCTTGGGGTTAGGTAGGAGCCTTAGTAAAAAGTTTGGGTTCAAGGCTTTAAGGGAGAGCTAGTGGTGTCAGGCCTTAAGAGATTTTATATGGGGTTTAAGGCACAAGAAAGGAGGTGGTGGAATGGCAAGGTAACGCCTAGGGTGTAGGGGGAGTTAGCGTCTCAAGGGAAGCAAGTGGGGAGCAGGTTCAATTCTTGCTGTCAGTATTTTGTTCTCCTTTTATTTATTTATTCTTTTTTGCTTCCATGCATCACAAGGTGGAGTGTTGGGACCGATTGGGAGCCTTGAAAAGTGGAGAAGACTTGGTCTTTTCTTTTTGAATGGTTGGCCAAGAGAGGAAGGAGGGATGTTGAGCTAGTCAACACTTTCAAATGGGTGAATAGGAGTGAGTTTAGGAGGAAATCAAGGTGTGGTGGCTTGTTGGGAGTGTGGTTGCTGAATTTTGAAGGATGGAGAGGGGGGTTTCGGTTTAAGGGGGATAGGGGGCAAACTTTCTTTTCTTTTTCTCACTTGATCAAAGAACTAAAAGTTAGGAGGCCACTTTGTGCATTTGTTCCATTCCATCTTCTTTTCTCTCTATACATCCCTTTTCTCTTCAACCATTTTGCTCTCTTTTCATTACCTATACCAATAGCCAAAACTTCTCAACCCCAATCCTCTTCCCTTTTTCTCTTATTTTCACTTGGTTAGCTTTGAGCCTTCACTCTCCAAAAAGCTGAAATACCTCTCACTTGTGGAAGCCGAATATCAGTTGGACCTTAGCCGGATCTCCAAGCACCCTTACCCTTGTCTCTTCATCTTTTAATTGTCTGATTCTTGGATACACTTCTTGGCCGAACCTATCTGTGGTGGTGATCCTATTCGGTTGTAAGGGTGCCGTCATTCTTCTCCTTCCAAATCTATCAAACCGTTCATATTGGTGGTGGTAAGGGTCCCCTTCTCCTTTAATCTTTTAAGTTTCTCTTCGGTTAGTTAAAGCTGAAAGCCTAACTTGTTTCTTGGTGTGGCCGAACCTATAGTGGGGAGCAGTAAGTGTCGTTTGGCCAAGGTAAGAAGGTTATAACAGAAGGCTGAAGGCCACTTCTTTTGTCTATTATGTGAGGTCAAATTTAACATTGATTCATATAGGGATTTCAACAACTTTCACATTCAACTGAGAACCTTCGAGTTTTGGTCGATTTCAATAAGGAATATTTCACTCTAGTATTCATTAAGTAATCCTTTTCGATTTAACGTGTTAACCCAAGTATTCTAATTAAGTTGTTATTCGATGGAACCAAATACCAGCCAAGTGGATGAATGGGGTCGAACATATAGTCCCCACCCCTAAGTTCATGAAGCGGTCAGTTTCAGTGGTTCGAGATTGGCCACCGGGCTGTGGGCGAGCAACTAACTTAGTTAAGCAGATCACTGTGATCTCTTCGAACGGGGACATTAGGGAGGTCGAGAGTCTAGTTGTTCAGGTTCTCAGGTGTGTAATTAACACATTGCTTACATATTTCCTTTAATTATAATATGAAATATGTGTAGTAGCCAAAATAGTGGCTGTGGTGATGCTATTACCCATATTGGGGTAAGCCGATACCAGGTTAGTAACTTTCTTATATTGAAATGTTGGATGGATGTATATGTATATGTGAGACTTTGGTAAGCTTATTTTGTATGCATGTCGGATATGTTCATAATGATTATGTTGTCATCTCACCATAATAAATCATGTATGTGCACGGGGATTGAGATATGTTTAATGAAGGAAAGGGTGTACATTTATGTATGTGGTTTGATGTTAGCCTTGAGCTACATCGTGGTTTGATGTTGGCTTTGTGCCTCATCTTGGATTGGTGATGATCTCGAGTCACATTGTGGATATTTGTGATTTTAATCACGTGGACTAGTGGCTAGACCACTAAGTGGATTTTGAGCAGCATGACTACCAAAGAGGTGTGTAGCGGATGGAGGGTCGATTTAGTAATCCCCTGGTGTGGTGGCAGGATACGGGGGTGTGTAGCGGTTGGTTACTAGGTTAGGGTGGGTTAACATTCTGCATCTTTACGTGTGGTATGTGGATTGGTGTGGTTTTGGGCCAAGCCCATTTGTGGAAACATGTGGAATAATTGCACACTGAGTCAGTTTGACTCACTCTGTTTCCCTAAAACAATGCAGGTAATACATGATTCTTGGACTGGGTCGGGGGGAATTCGAGGTGGCCATGCAAAAGCTGCTTTTATTTCTTTAATTATATATATTTTATATTTCCAAGTACTTTTTTCAGATAGATTTCATTGTAATAAGACCGCTTAAATTGTTTTGGGATTTTCGTTATGGTTTTTAAGTCTTAGAATTATTATTGAATTGTTATCTAATCATGGTTATAAAACGTTTTCAACTCAGATATTAAAGTAAAATTTTGAAATTCGGATTTCACATAAGCAAATTGCTTCACGGAATTTCTACCAAATACCGAATCAAATGTACAAAAGAGATTCGTTTTAAAACCCCTAAGTTATTTATACTTCCAACTCAAATTCTTTTCGAACAACCACCTCGGTGACATTAGGATTCAAGGTGGGGTTTTGGGTAGGGTTTAGGGTTGTTCTGATTTATTATCTAGGCGAGGTTCAAAACTCGTCTTTGAGGGATTTTGGGCTCAAAACATTTTTTTCCAGAGACGGGTTTTTCTAAAACATGGATTTTTATAAGCTATTTCAGGTTTATTCTGGCATGGCACTTTGTGTCTTGACCAAGTTCGCCAGGTAAGTACTCCTAACTATTGTGTGCTTTATATGTGGAATTAATGGGTATTATGGGATCGTAGATTAGTAAGTTAGGAACTATTGAACCTTAGGGTTAGCTTACTCCAACACTAAACTTCATAAGACTTAACTTATCTCACCAAACCGGGAACAAGTCATAGAGTTCAAGTGTGGTAACAAGCATGCGCATGTTTAGGAATGGTTTCAGCATGAGCTTGGTATTTAAGCAGTCTTAGTGACTCACCTCCTCTTTTCTGGAATCCTACCTGGTGCGCAGTGATTGTTCACCTTAACCATGAGGACCTGTTAACGGGTCAAACCTATAACTAAAACCCGAAAGGGACCGAATACCCAGTTTGGTAAAACTATCAAATTACCCCTAATTTTTAAAATTACTGAAACACCCTTGTTTTGTAAAATTACTTAAATAATCCTTGACTTGTAAAAAAAAAATTTCTGAACTACCCTCGATTTATTACCGAAATACCCCTGTTTGCCAAAATTACCAAGATACCCTCCATATTTTTAAAATCACGAAAAACCATATAGGATAAATTACAGAAATACCCCTGGGATGGGAATAGGTGAAATGCTCAAAATGGTGAATATGTGTGGTGGGTATTAATGATGAATTTATGTGATTCTCTGAATTAGGATAGTGGACTTGAGATGAAAACTTTGAAATGATCGAAAGAACTACTACTAAACTTCTTTACATAAAATTATTCGTGGGTAATCAATGGAACAAAAAGCTAATACATAAAATTTCTTAAAACAGATTAAAACGCGACGATATACATGAGTTCTAGGGGCCGATGTCGTAATATGCATGGGCGTGGTAGAGATAGGATGAATGTGTCGGAACCAGTGGGGTCTGGTCATGGATCGGGGAATGAAACGATGCCGCCAGTGTGGAAGCTGAGTTCAAGTTTAGACGAGTGGAAATGACGCAGTATCTCAGGCTATGCTGTGAGTTTTGGAGAGAGTTGCGGGAACAAACGTGGGTTCTGAGGCTAGGAAGTCCGTGTCAGGTGACTTCAATCGAACAGAGCTAAGGTATTTCGAGGTGTTTCTGGGGCTAGGAGTCAAGAGAATCATGGATGATTTGGACTGTACGGCTGAAGAGAAGCTGAAAGGTGCTGTATCTTTGCTTCGGGATGAGGCCTACTAGTGGTGGCTTACCGTTAGAGAGGGTGCTCCAGCAGACTGAGTAGATTGGGGTTACTTTAAGGTAAAGTTTGAGGGGAAGTACATCAGAGCTAGTTATATGGACGCACAGAGGAAGGCATTCCTGAACCTAGTGCAAGGGGGTAAGTCAGTGGCAAAATATGAGGCGGAGTTCTTGTGATTAAGTCGGTATGCCAAGGGGATTGTTGCTACTGATTACAAGCGCTATGTAAGATTTGAGGATGGACTGCGAGATGAATTGTGAATGTTGATAGCTCCTCAATGGGAAAGGGACTTTGCTACTTTGGTAGAGAAAACTCGGATAGCAGAAGATGTTAAGCAAGTCGAGAGGCGTAAGCAGAGATAAGGATAAAGGCAGGAATAAGAGGGGTTTTGGACCATCGAATCTTTGGGGGTTTCAAAAAAGCCTAGGATTGAGAGTTCTACTCGTGTTTCTATGCCGACTACTAAGAATCGAGTCCGTCCGTGTGCTCGATGTGGGAGGACTCATCTGAGCAAATCTTGAGGAAAGAGTAAGGAGTGTTTCGGTGTGGGTCCAAGGCTCACTTGGTTAAAATTGTCCTCGAGAATATGGATAGGGCTCAGGCAGTAGGTCAGGGGTATGTGCAGCCAGGAAGGGGTGGTCTACAAATGTTGAGAGGTCGGGGTCTGAATCGTGGAGGGAATAGTTTTGGCCGAGGTCACGGAACAGGCAGAGGTGCTAGGAATTCAGATGCAAGACAGCCTAGATTGGTTTACATAGCCAGACGTTGTGAGAAGAGGGATGCACCAGATGTTATCATGGGTACGTTTTTCATTCTTGGGTTACCCTTTACTGCTTTGATTGATGTTGGGTCAACTCACTCATACATTGGTAGTATGGTGTCGGGAACCTTGGATATGAACTCTGAAATTGTCTCTAGGAAGATGGCTGTGCTTAGTCCTTTAGGGCAATTAGTAGTGGTAGACAAACTCTTTAGGGAGGTGCCTTTAGAGGTTCAGAGGGTAGTGTTCCCAGCGAATTTGGTGGAGCTTCCATTCAGAGAATTTGACTTGATCTTAAGTATGGACTGGTTAGTAAGGTATCATGCGAATTTGGACTGTGCTACTAAGCGCATATCATTGAGGACTCCCGAGAACTATGAGGTTGTGGTGATAGGTGAGAGGAGAGTCTACTTGACTAACATGGTGTCTACTCTTAAGGCGGAGAAGATGGTGAAGAACGGGTGCTTGGCTTTCCTGATGTTTGTTAGTGCTTTGGATGCTAAGGAAGCAGCTGTGGTGGAGGTCAGGACAGTGAAGGAGTTTGTGGATGTTTTTGGAAGAACTTCTAGGGTTACCTCCGGATCGGGAGGTGGAGTTTGGAATTGACCTATTGCCGGGAACAGTGCCAGTGTCCATCGCTCCTTATAGGATAGCACCAAAGGAGTTGGTTGAGCTGAAAGCCCAAATCCAAGAGTTGCTAGATCGCAGTTTTATTCGACCCAGTGTGTCTCCATAGGGAGCACCGGTGTTGTTCGTATAGAAGAAGGACGGGTCTATGCGTATGTGCATAGATTACCGCCAGTTGAATAAGCTGACGATCAAGAACAAGTACCCACTGTCGAGGATAGACAACTTGTTTGACCAACTCAAAGGGGCTGCGGTCTTTTGAAGATAGATTTGAGGTCTGGGTATCACCAGCTTAAGGTGAAGGAGGCTGATATCCATAAGACGACGTTCGGACTCGATATGGGCACTACGAATTCCCAGTAATACTGTTCGGGTTGACTAACGCACCGGCTGCGTTCATGGATATGATGAATCGGGTTTTCAACCTTACTTGGATCAATTTGTTTTGGTGCTCACAGACGACATCTTGGTATATTCCAAGTCAGAGGAAGAGCATGATGCACATCTTCGGGTAGTGCTGCGAATTTTAAGGGAGAAGAAGTTGCACGCCAAGTTTAGCAAGTGCGAAATCTAGTTGAGTGAAGTCGCTTTTCTGGGTCATGTAGTATCCGCAGAGGGAATAAGGGTGGATCCTCGGAAGATTGAGGCAGTACTGGATTGGAAACCACCTAAGTCAGTAGCGGAGATTCGCAGTTTCTTAGGGTTAGCGGGCTATTATAAGAGATTTGTGGAGGGTTTCTCTTCAATAGTGGTACCTTTGACTAAGTTGTTGAGAAAGGAAGTATCTTTTGTATGGTCGGATAAAAAGTAGGAGAGCTTCGAAAAGCTAGAGAAAGTTTTAACAGAGGCTCCGGTCTTAATTCAGCCTGTTGCGGGGAAAGATTTTGTGGTATATTGTGATGCTTCTCATACGGGGTTAGGTTGTGTACTGATGCAGGAAGGGAAGGTGGTTGCGTGTGCGTCTCGGCAGTTGAGACCGCATGAAGTTAACTATCTGACGGACGATCTGGAGTTGGCAGCAGTAGTTTTCGCTTTGAAAGTATGGAGGCATTATCTGTATGGAGAGAAGTCGGTGATCTACACGGATCACAAGAGTCTGAAGTATATGCTGACTCAAAAGGAGCTAAACTTGAGACAGTGAAGGTGGGTGGAGTTGTTAAAGGATTACGACTGTTCGATTGGATATCATCCGGGGAAAGCAAATGTGACACGTTAAGTCAAAAAGTAGTATCGGATCTAAGGGTGATGTTCGCACATCTTAGTTTGTATGATGACGAAAGTTTGTTAGCAGAATTACAGGTGAAGCCGACATGGATAAGTTAGGTAAAAGAGAAACAATTGGTAGACGAGGTTTTGAGTGCTCGACTTTAGCAAGTTTAGAGTGGGGAGTTAGATGACTACAGTGTGAACAGTGACGGAGTTCTGTGTTTCCATGGTAAGGTATGTATGTCGAAGGAAATGGAATTAAGGTAGAAGATTCTTCGGGAGCATAGTAGCCCTTATGCTATGCATCTTGGAGGGAGTAAGTTGTATAAGGATCTATGGAACAGTTTTGGTGGCCTGGATTGAAGCAAGAAGTTACTGAATTTGTGGGAAAGTGATTGACGTGTCAGTAGGTCAAAGTTGAACACCAAGTGCCTTCGGGGTTGCTGCAACCAGTGAAGATTCCATAGTGGAAGTGGGAGAGAATCACCATGGATTTCGTTAATGGGCTTTCTCTTATGCCTACTAAGAAAGACTCGGTATGGGTGATTGTGGACCGATTGACAAAGTTCGCTCATTTCATACATGTGCATGTTGATTACTCTCTGTAGAGATTAGCGAAGCTGTATGTAGCAGAAATTGTGAGACTACACAGAGTGCCGGTATCGATCATATTGGATAGAGATCCTAGATTTATGTCAAAGTTTTGGAGGGCGTTGCATCAGGCATTGGTTACCAGGTTGGACTTTAGCACGGCATTTCATCCGCAGACGGATGGCCAGTTTGAAAGGATGATTCAGGTGTTAGAAGATAGGCTAAGGGGATGTGTTATCGACTTCAAATGTAGTTGGGAAAAATTCTTTCCTTTAGCAGAGTTCACTTATAACAACAGTTACCAAGCTAGTATTCAGATGGCGCTATATGAAGCACTATATGGGCGAAAGTGTCAGACTCCTACTTGTTGGACAGAGTTAGGAGAACGTCATGTTTTGGGTCCAAATATAGTGGTAGAGTTAGAGGAAAAGGTTAAAATAATTCGGGCGCGGTTGAAAGAGGCATCTGACAGACAGAAGTCGTATGCAGATCTTAAGTGGAAAGAGATAGAGTTTGTAGTGGGTGATCATGTGTTCCTGATAGTCTCGCCCTGGAAGAAGGTGATGAGATTTGGACGCAAGGGTAAGCTGAGTCCTAGATTTGTAGGGCCTTATGGGGTTTTGAAGTGAGTTGGACCTGTGGCTTATCAATTAGAGTTACCTTCAAAATTGAAACACATGCATGATGTGTTCCACGTGTCGATGCTACATCGTTATCGATCGGATCCGTCTCACGTGGTCCCAGTGGAGGAAGTTGAGTTGAGGCTAGACTTGTCCTATGAAGAAGAGCCGATTCAGATTCTGGAGCGAGATGTGGAGGTGTGTCGGAAGAAATCAGTTCTTCTAGTCAAAGTGTTATGGCGGAACCATGGTTCAGAAGAAGCTTCGTGGGAGCTGGAAGAGGTGATCCGACAGCAATACCCTCACTTATTTTGACGAGGTAATTTGAGGCCGAAATTATTTTTAAGGGGGTAGAACTGTAACATCCAGAATTTAGGGGTATTGTATTTTAATTTATTTCTATGTGCTAGTATGCTTTGGATGTTGTTTGAGTCTGTTTGGGGGCTTCAGGAAACCTTGGGGTTAGGTAGGAGCCTTAGTAAAAAGTTTGGGTTCAAGGCTTTAAGGGAGAGCTAGTGGCGTCAGGCCTTAAGAGATTTTATGTGGGGTTTAAGGAACAAGAAAAGAAGTGGTGGAGTGGCAAGGTAACGCCTAGGGTATAGGGGGAGTTAGCGTCTCAAGGGAATCAAGGGGGGAGCAGGTTCGATTCTTACTGTCGGCATTTTGTTCTCTTTTTGTTTATTTATTCTTTTTTGCTTCCATACGTCACAAGGTGGAGTGTTAGGACCGATTGGGAGCGTTGAAAAGTGGAAAAGATTTGGTCTTTTCTTTTTGAATGGTTAGTCAAGAGAGAAAGGGGGGATGTTGAGCTAGTCAACACTTTCAAATGGGTGAATGGGAGTGAGTTTAGGAGGAAATCAAAGAGTAGCTGAATTTTGAAAGATGGAGAGGGGGTTTTGGTTTAAGGGGGATAGCGGGGCAAATTTTCTTTTCTTTTTCTCACTTGATCAAAGAACCGAAAGCTAGGAGGCCACTTTGTGCATTTGTTCCATTCGATCTTCTTTTCTCTCCATACATCCCTATTCTCTTCAACCATTTTGCTCTCTTTTCATTACCTATACCAATAGCCGAAACTTCTCAACCCCAATCCTCTTCCCTTTTTCTCTTATTTTCACTTGGTTAGCTTTGAGCCTTCACTCTCTAGAAGCCGAAATACCTCTCACTTGTGGAAGTCGAATATCAGTTGGACCTTAGCCGAATCTCCAAGCACCCTTACCCTTGTCTCTTCATCTTTTAATTGTTTGATTCTTGGATACACTTCTTGGCCGAACCTATCTTTGGTGGTGATCCTATTCGGTTGTAAGGGTGCCGTCATTCTTCTCCTTCCAAACCTATCAAACCGTTCATATTGGTGGTGGTAAGGGTCCCCTTCTCCTTTAATCTTTTAAGTTTCTCTTCGGTTAGTTAAAGCTAAAAGCCTAACTTTGTTTCTTGGTGTGGCCGAACCTATAGTGGGGAGCAGTAGGTGTCGTTTGGCAAAGGTAAGAAGGTTTTAACGGTAGGCCAAAGGCCACTTCTTTTTTCTATTATGTGAGGTCGAATTTAACATTGATTCATATAGGGATTTTGACAACTTTCACATTCGAGTGAGAACCTTCGGGTTTTGGTCGATTTCGATAAGGAATATTCCACTCTAGTATTCATTAATTCTGTGCTAATCTTTTCGATTTAATGTGTTAACTTGGGTATTCTGATTAAGTTGTTATTCGATGGAACCAAATACCAGCCAAGTGGAGGAAGGGGTCGGACATATAGTCCCTACCTCTAAGTTCAAGAAGCGGTTAGTTTCGGCGGTTCTGGATTGGCCACTAGGCTGTGGGTGAGCGACTGACTTAGTTAAGCAGATCACTATGATCTCTTTGAATGAGGACGTTAGAGAGGTCAAGAGTCTAGTTCTTCAAGTTCTTGAATTTGATCAATTCAACTTTTAAGATTTTGGAACAATTAGAAAATTACAAAAATGAAACCATTTATTTTGAACAACAAAGAGTGATTAATCAAGTCCGACAACGAATTTTCCAACAAGCTTTAAAAGGAGCTCTAGGAACTCTGAATAGTTCTTTAAACAACGAGTTACATTTACGCACCATTAGTGCTAATATTGGCTTGTTTGGGGTGATGAAAGAAATAACTGATTAGCCCTTTTTTTTTACCTTTTACTTTATTGTAGATTGTGGGCATTATTTTTTTCTTCCAAAAAATAATAAGGAAATACTCATGGTAACTATTAGAGCCGTCGCCCACTTGAAGGACGGTACCAGTATTTATAATCTGGCTTATGTTCTTCACGTAGCATTCAGACCGAATGACTCTATGAAATTATGTCGATACTTCCACATATTATGGGTAACGTAGGAGACATCTCTATTTTTCCCAGGGAATCTTTAGAATTACTCGCTAGCTTTCAATTCGCCTCGACCATCAAATGAAATGTGAATAACCGTCCTCCTCTCTTTGAAACAAGGGCTTACGGTTACATCGATTGCTTGAAACAATTTTGTCTAATTGGTCCATTCTTAACCTAGGTAAAGTCCATCGTGTTGCGATAGAAATAAACAAAAACAAATAAGTTTTAGCTAATGTAATAAAGGTACCAATTGTCGTTCAATGATTCCATTTATTTTATTTATTTCAAATAGCTCGGGGACGAATACATACGAAATGGAAATATTCCAACCCCAAGTAAAGAAGCATTACAAATAACAAAAAAGTAATAGATTTAGATAGGAAGCAACGTAAAATAAACCAAATTTGATACACGAATATTCGGTTTGATACCACATTACTAATTCTTCCTCCGCTACGGTAAATCAAAAGGTAATCTATCACATTCTAGAAATTCTATAAATCACTTTATTTCTTGGTGTCAAAATCAAAACAAAATAGGATATGTGGTATAAAAATGGGGAATCTATTCTCTTCTTTTTACAAAAAAAATGCTCTTGGAGATTGTGTAACGCTTACTCTTAAACTCTTTGTTTACAGTAGTAATATTCTTTGTTTCTCTCTTCATCTTGATTCCTATCTAATGATCCGGACGTAATCACGGGACGCAAAGAATAAAAAGGGAGAGTTCCTTGCTTCATTTTTAGAAATGGTATTAGGATTTGATCTATTCCACTACCAAAAACCTGAAGCAGAAGAGAGGGATTCGAACCCTTGAGTGCGAATAAATCGCAATGATTAGCAATCGACGCTTTAGTCCACTCACCATCTTTCCTAATTGAGAAAAGATAATTACTATGTTACAAACATGCAAAATTAAAGGCTTGAAAAAGCCTTTTTTACTTTGTTATATAGATTATGTTCTTCAAGTTCTCAGGTGTGTAATTAACACACTGCTTACGTATTTGCTTTAATTATAATATGAAATATGTGTGGTAGCGAAAATAGTGGTCGTGGTGATGCTATTACCCATATTGGGGTAAGCGGTGCAAGTTAAGTAACTTTCTTATATTGAAATGTTGGATGGATGTATATGTATATGTGAGACTTTGGTAAGCTTATTGTGTATGCATGTCGGATATGTTTATAATGATTATGTTGTCATCTCACCATAATATATCATGTATGTGCAGGGGACCGGGATATGTTTAATGAAGGAAAGGGTGTACATTTATATGCGTGGTTTGATGTTAGCCTTGAGCTACATCGTGGTTTGATGATGGCTTTGTGCCTCATCGTGGATTGGTGATGACCTCGAGTCACACTGTGGATATTTGTGATTTTAATCACGTGGACCAGTGGCTAGACTACTAAGTGGATTTTGAGCAGCATGATTGCCAAAGAGGTGTGTAGCAGATGGAGGGTCGATTTAGTAATCCCCTGGTGTGTGGTGGTAGGATACGTGGGTGTGTAGCGGTTGGTTACTAGGTTAGGGTGGGTTAACATTCTGCATCTTTACATGTGGTATGTGGATTGGTGTGGTTTTGGGCTAAGCCCATTTGTGGAAACATGTGGAATAATTGCACACTGAGTTGGTTTGACTCACTCTGTTTTCCTAAAATAATGTAGGTAATACATGATTCTTGGACCGGGTCGGAGGGAATTCGAGGTGGCCATGCAAAAGCTACTTTTATTTCTTTAATTATATATATTTTATATTTCCAAGTACTTTTTCGGATAGATTTCATTGTAATAAGGCCGCTTAAATTGTTTTGGGATTTTCGTTATGGCTTTTAAGTCTTAGAATTATTATTGAATTGTTATCTAAACATGGTTATAAAATGTTTTCAACTCAGATATTAAAGTAAAGTTTTGAAATTTGGATTTCACATAAGCAAATTGCTTCGCGGAATTTCTACCAAATACCAAATCAAATGTACAAAAGCGATTCATTTTAAAACCCCTAAGTTATTTATACTTCTAACTCAAATTCTTTTTGAACAACCACCTCAGTGACATTCCGGATTCGGCCGTGGAGTTTTGGGCCGGGTTTGGGGTGTTACAATGCTGGAAGAGAATAAGTGGTTGTTTCAAATGTGGTTCCAAGGACCATCGACTTAAAGATTGCCCTCGACAGTTTGCTTAGACTTAGGGTGTTCGTAATAATGATGCGCAGCTAGCTCGAGGTACTCAATAGCCGCCGAGAGGCCGTGGGCCAGGTCATGGTGGTAATGGCGTAGGATGAAGTCAGGGTGCACCGGGTAGAGGTACCGGTAATAGGGGTAACGTGAAGGCAAGACAGCCAAGGTTGGTTTATGCGATCAAACGCGGAGGATGGCGATGACCGGATGTCATAACCGGTATGTTTTTCATAGTTGATGTGCCTATTACTGCTTGATTGATATTGTTTCCACCCATTCGTATGTTGCATGTGCTGTATCTAGAAATTTGAACATTAGATCTGAGATTACTGTTAGAGAGACAACTATAATTAGTCCTTTAGGACAGTCAGTGTTAGTGAGTAAGTTGTTTAGAGATGTGCCCTTAGAAATTTAGGGGGAATTATTTCTGGTGGATTTGATGGAACTGCCATTTGGCGAGTTCGATCTTATTTTGGGCATGGACTGGTTGGTGAAACACTGTGCGAACTTGGATTGTGTTGCAAAGTAGATGATACTAAGAACTTCGGAGGATAAGGAAGTGATGATGATAGGTGAAAGAAGAAACTATCTGTCTAATGTGGTATCCGCTTTAAAGGCAGAAAAGTTAGTGCGAAAGGGGTGTGGAGCGTTTTAGCCTTCATCAGTGCTTTGGATGCCAAGGAGTTGTTGGTGGAAAGTGTTAGAACAGTGAAAGAGTTTTCAGATGTCTTTCCCAAGGAACTTCCTAGATTGCCTCCGGATCGGGAGGTAGAGTTTGGCATTAAGATGTTGCCAAGAATGGCTCCGGTGTACATTGCTCCTTATAGAATGGCGTCGAAGGAGTTAGCGGAGCTTAAGGCTCAAATTCAAGAGTTGTTGGATCGCGGTTTATTCGACCAAGTGTGTCACCGTGGGGAGCACCGGTCTTGTTTGTTAAGAAGAAGGATGGGTCGATGCGTATATGCATGAATTATAGGCAAGTGAATAAGTTGAAGATCAAGAACAAGTATCGTTGCCGAGGATCAACGATCTATTTGATCAACTGTGAGGAGCTTCGATTTTGTCGAAGATAGATTTGAGATCGGGTTATCACTAGCTTAAGGTCAAATAGGGAGATATTCATAAGACTACGTTTCAAACTCGTTAAGGGCATTACGAGTTCTTGGTGCTGCCATTCGGATTGAAAAATGCACCAGCTACATTTATAGACATGATGAACCGGGTCTTCCAACCCTATCTAGACCGGTTTGTGGTAGTGTTCATAGATGATATTTTTGTGTACTCAAAGAATGAGGAAGAGCATGATTCACATCTACGAGTTCTACTGCAGATTTTAAGAGAGAAGCAATTATATGCCAAATTCAGTAAGTGTGAATCTTGGCTGAGGGAAGTGACCTTTTGGGGGCATGTTGTGTCTGCCAAAGGAATTAGAGTTGATCCCCAGAAGGTCGAGGTTGTGTTGGACTAGAAACCACTAAAGTCAGTGGCCAAAATTTGGAGTTTCCTAGGGTTGGCTGGTTGTTATAGGCAATTCGTTGAGGGGTTTTCGTTGATTGCTGCACCCCTAACTAAGCTGTTATGTAAAGGAGTATCGTTTGTGTGGTCAGATAAGTAGTAAGAAAGCTTTGAGAAATTGAAGAAGATTCTGACAGAAGCACCAATATTGATACAACTTGAGGCTGGTAAGGAGTTTATTATTTATTGCGATGTATCACACACGGGCTTGGGATGTGTTGATGCAAGGGGAAAGGTGGTGGCTTATACATCTCATCAATTAAGGCCGCATGAGGTGAACTATCCTACGCATAACTTGGAGTTAGCTGCAGTGGTGTTTGCTTTAAAGATTTGGAGACACTATCTGTACGGTGAGAAGTCAATTATCTATATGGATCATAAGAGTCTGAAGTACCTTCTTACCCAAAAAGAGTTGAACTTAAGACAACAGAGGTGGATAGAATTGTTGAAAGATTATGACTTCATAATTGAGTATCATCCCTAAAAGGCTAACGTAGTGGCAGATGCGTTGAGTCGTAAGGTGATATCAGATTTGAGAGCAATGTTCGCTCACCTCAGCCTTTATAAAGATGGTAGTCTGTTAGCTGAACTTCAAGTGAAGCCTACATGGATAAGTTAGATTAAGGAAAAGTAGTTGATAGATGAAGTGTTGGGTTTACGACTTCAGCAAGTGGAAGGTGATGGGATAAGGGATTTTGGATTGAACAGTGATGGAGTATTGTGTTTCCGTGGAATAGTTTGTATTTCCAAGGATTCGTAATTGAGACAAATGATTCTGCGTGAGGCGCATAGTAGCCCATATGCTATGCACCCCGGGGGAAATAAGTGTACCGAGACCTCTGTGAGCAGTATTGGTGGCCGGGTTGAAACGGGAGGTTACTAATTTCGTGAGTAAGTGCTTAACATGTCAGCAAGTGAAGGCAGAACATCAATTGCCGTCAGGATTGCTACAACCGGTGAAAATTCCATTATGGAAATGGGAAAGGATAACGATGGAATTTGTAAGTGGGTTACCCTTAACACCTACTAAGAAAGATTTAGTATGGGTTATAGTGGATCGATTAACGAAGACTACTCATTTACTACATGTTCGTATGAATTATTCATTGCAGAAGTTGGCCAAGTTGTATGTAGCAGAGATCGTGAGGTTACATGGGGTACCAGTGTCTATTATATCAAACAGGGACCCTAGGTTTACATCACGGTTTTGGAAGTCTTTGCATGAATCTTTAGGAACAAGGTTAAATTTCAACATGGCATTTCATCCACAGATAGATGGTTAGTCGGAGAGAGTAATCCAGATTCTGGAAGACATGTTAAGGGGCTGTATGATCGATTTCAGGGGAAGTAGGGAAGATTTTCTACCTTTGGCGAGTTTACATACAACAACAACTATCAATCCAGCATCCAGATGGCACCCTACGAGGCATTGTATGGTCGTAGGTGTCATACTCATACTTGTTTGACTGAGCTGGGGAAGCGACAGTTATTGGGTCCTGAGCTGATTTCGTAGAAGGAGGAAAAAGTAAAGGTAATTTGGGCATGGTTAAAGGAAGCTTCAGATAGACAAAAATCGTATGCGTATCTGAAGCGTAAGGATATAGAGTTTGCGGTGGGAGATCAGGTCTTTTTGAAGGTCTCACCTTGGAAGAAGATCTTTAGATTTGGGCGGAAGGGCAAGTTGAGCCCTAGATTCATCGAGCCGTACCGTGTACTGAAATGTGTTGGGCCAGTGGCTTATCAACTTGAGTTACCTCCGGAGTTAAGTTAGATACATAGTGTATTCCATGTCTCTATGTTAAGGCATTATCGTTCGGATCCATCTCATGTTGTACCAGTAGAGGAAGTTGAGTTTAGATCTGATTTGTCTTTTGAAGAGGAGCCAGTATAGATTTTAGATCGGGATGTTAAGGTGCTGAGAAGGAAGTTAGTACCATTAGTCAAAGTATTATGGCGTAATCACGGATCGAAGGAAGTGACATGGGAGCCTGAGGACACGATTCGACAGCAATATCCTCACCTCTTTTGATCAGGTAAATTTGGAGGACGAAATTTTCTTTAAGGGGGTAGAATTGTAACATCTTAAAATTTAGAAATTTTATGTGTTGCATTATATCTTGCGTTGGGCTACTTAAATATTAATTGTGTACGTTTTAAGGTTCTAAGAAGGCTCGGGGTTCAATTGGGCCCTAGTAAAAAAATTTCGTGTTTAAGCCTATTAAGGAGAGATAGCAAGTGGCATCAAGCTTATGGAAATAGGTGAGTATCTTGCTAGCATAAAAGAGCTTATGGTAAAGGGGATATGGTGCCACATGAAGGACTTTGAGGGAGAAGGTTCAAATCCCATCTTGTGCAAATTTTGATTAAATTTTTTATGCTATTCATTCATAGCGTTGGTCATGGTGGTATATAAGGCAAGGTGGACTTTTTAATTTTGGAAAGGTGGCTAAGGAAATAAGGCAAGGATGAGGGTAAGGAAAGAAATTAAAAGAAAAAGGCAAGATAAGGGAACATATTGGCCTTTTTCATGGGTGATGTTTTGGAAAGTGTTTTTGGTCAACACTTATCCCTTTTGGCAAAGCAAAACACTGTTTGGGAAGGGGTATTGGGGTAGTCAAATTCTTCATTTGACATTTGGCAAACTTTGGTGCTTGCTAGGCCAAATTCCTTTTAGCATTATTTTGTGTCATTCTTCTCCAAACTTCTCCTTCTCTTTGCCAAAACTTTAAGCCATTAGTGAGCATTTTTTTCATTTCTTTCTTGTTTTCCGAAAGTACCTAACCATTGAGACCAAATTATTTCACTCATTTTCCTTTGGAAAATCGAATCTAGTTAAGCACTCCTTTTCCATCTTTCTTTTCCTTTTTAAAAAATTCTCCAACCCTTCTTTCTTCTTCTCTAATCCATACTTCCATAGCCAAATACTCTTGCTCATTTTTCCTCCATAGCTGAACTCTTCATCTCTTCTTTATCATTTCTTCTCATTCGTGTTGACACTTACTCCTTTGATCAATTGGTAAGTGGTTCTATTCTATCTTTTTATTTTTCTTTTTCCTATCCGAATGTGTGTTTATCAACATTCGGATATTCCCTTTGTTCCAACCAAAATATGTTCTTTTCATAAATCTTTACAATGTGATCACCTTCTAATGTAGAGTTATAGTGGAAGGTCGAAACTTTGACTCATCTGTAGCCATTGTAGAATTATTGGGAATCAGTTTTATAATCGTTAAGGTAAGGGATTCGTTATGGTTCATTTCGATCTTTTTTGTTGACGGTTAGTTGTTAAACAGAATAGTGGTTGTGACTAATCAATTATATTTTAGGGACTAAATCGCTCTATCTATCCACTTGTTGATCATACAATTCTAGTGGTAAGACGAATCCTTTCCTTAGTCAATCATCTCATATCAACGTAATATCGCTCTGGCTAAAATTTAAACCAATGGAGGTTTGTGGTGCCGATTCGAAAGGAAAGGCGAGCGGAGAACTTAAAAGGAGTGGATTTACGATTCCTACTCCTAAGTTCAAGAAAAAGGCGGTATGGTTGTTCAGGATTTTCCAATCGGGTTATGGACCATCATCCGTGAAAGTAGGCAAATTGTGGTCGTTCACGATTCTAGGGTTAAACATTTTAGATCGTTTTATTTTAGAGTTAGATTAATAAAATCACTTATGTCTATTAATTGAGTGTTTTGATATCATAGGTGTTGATGATCAAGAAGGCCTAGTACTTACCGCAATCAGGTGTATAATCTCACACCGTTCTTTCGTGGGTTTTAAGACTCGATATCATGTTGGAAATAAATTGTTATGATTAAAATCGTAATATGGCGTAAATCGGGAAATTGGCCTAAATTACACTATTTTGATAAATTTGTCTAAAACGATATTAGCTGTGAGAATTACAAAATTGCCCTAATGGTCCGAATTACAAAATTTCCCCTAATGGACCGAATTACAAAATTACCCTCAATGGGCCGATTTACGAAATTGCCCCTAATGGGTCAAATTACAAAAATGCCCCTAATGGGCCGATTTGATAGATTGCCCTAATGGGCCGATTTGCAAAGTGTTATAATGGGCCAAATTTTTGTAATGAATCTCTGAATTAATGATTGTTGTTTGTATCTGTAAATATCATGATTTATTATGTATGTTGCATTTACATAATTTTGCATGTGATGGGAAATGTTGAAGATAAGTGATTCCGATGGTATTGCCACAAAAATGTTTGTTAATATTACTATGATTCCGGTGGCTTGGCCACAATCAAAATATGTTATAATGGCAACTTCCTGCGATTGGTGTGTTTGGTGGGGTGGGCTGACTGATCCCCACAGGTGTAATGGGATGGTACGGTTGGTGTGTAGTAGATGGATTATTAGGATGGGTTGGGTTACATACTTTGCACATAATTATATATGTATATATATTCTGTTTTATAAATGGGATTAGGCCCAATATTATGCTAAATGGGCTCCGGCCTAAGTTATTGCTAAACGGGTTCAAGCCCAGTGGACAGCGGTAAGGGGATTATGCACTAAGTTCTAGTAACTCACCCCTTTTCCTTAACCCTTGCAAGTAATGCTCAGTAATGTGGATTTGGGCTATAGATGACTCGGTGGAGGCCATACTTTAGAAATGGTGTTTATTTTGAACTTTAGATTTCTATTTCCATTTACTTTACTATTTTGGGTTTTTATGTTGTAATAAGGCCTCTAAAATATTTTAATTTTTTCTTTATGTTTGACGAACTTATTATTTTGCTTAAATTATTTAAAAATGGGAATTTTTCAAAAACTTAAATAAGGTTTTTCCAAAATAGATTAACAAATGGATTTCTTAACAAACTTCTACAAATATTTTTAACTCAGACATTTTCTCTTAAAATATCAATGATATTTTCAAAAGTTACTGTTTATAAAATCTCTAGTTCAAAATTATCGATTTATCAATCAATCTTCGAGGTTAGTAGTATTTTAACAAATATTTCAAATCAAACTTGTTTTCTTTGATTTTAACAAATCAATACCTATTTTAATACAAATCAAAAGGATTTAACATGTTTTCTCATGTGACATGTCAAATCTGGTCATAACGCATGGGTCGGGTTTGGGGTGTTACATCAATTTTGGCATAAAAGAGTGTGCATTTGGTCACTTAATTGCTATTGCATATTTGAAACGTTTTTGGTGGATATTGAAGCACTCAAAGCTCATTATGGTGGCTTTTCAAATGGACCGAAAGTGACTCTTCAAGTCTGATCAATTTCATGCACTCAAAGCTAGTATGGTGCTAATTAAAGAGATGAATACACATTGACATTTTATGAATTTTAATTCATTTGTCAGTTTATTCAACTCTCTAAATTTGTTTAAGACTCAAGCTGACTTATCTAGCATAACTAGTGGCGTCTTCCTTGTTTTTTTGAACTTATCACTCAAACTTGAGTGTGGTGTTCACCCATTTTGATACCTTTGGTTCCAAACTCTCTATAGTTAGAGGGTCAAGGTTCTTTGTTTCTTTTCCAGAATCGTAAGTTACTCATAAGTTTCGGGTCAATACTTTTAATAATATTGGTTCACTCTTGTCCTTAAGCTCAACTATCCGTTTTATCCAACATTCTGATTTGTTTGCTTCAAACCTTAGCTGAAATTTCACCATTATTCACTTAGCCATTTCCATCATCATTTCATTTAGCCAATTCAACCCTTCTCTTTATTCCCCTTTGTTTCAACACCCAGCCGAGCCTATCTTAATCCATCCTAAAACTTTTTGAAACCATTCCTTTAAACTTGCACTTAGCCAAATTCCTTCAAACTTTGAATTGAATGAAGCTTCTCCATTTTATGATCGGGCGCATCTACGGATCGAATCACAACCCATGAAACGAGTTCGTATCATTTGGTATCAGAGCTAGTAAAAATTGAGAAGTACGGATGTTCGTAGCATTTTAGGGTAAGTTTTGAAAAAAAATTCAAAAAAAATTCAAAAAAAATCCAAAAAAAAACTCGTGTACAAGAAGCATTTGTTTGTATTCAGCATATTGTAATAAAAAAAAAGAAAGAAATTTGTAAGTATAAAAAAAAAAAAAAAAGAGAAGTTGTTTGAAAGTGTTTGATTTTGTTTCAATCATCAAATTCCATTTCTGCCCAAGACAATCAATTTCGCCACACTACCATACTTTTATTTTTTTCTTTCGGCCTACCTAACACCCAAATCAATTTCTACCATTTGAAACCGACCCCTAAGCTTGCTTCCAAGTCTAAACGAGTTATATTCGAATTTTGAGAGGTGAGTCGAGTGGTAAAAGGCACAAGTGTTGTGAGAGAAATCGAGCAAGAAAAAAAAAGACTAGTATCAAGTGCAAACACTAGTAGAGTGCCATCTTATCTTTCTTTGAGAGTGATCGTAAGGTTTGTATTGGTGAGGTATTCATCTTCTATTTTCAAACTCTTTTCTTTTCCATCAAGAAATCATGTCCCGAGAAGAGCCTTTAGATTTCAAACTTCAAGATTTGATGAAAAAGATGGACCGATTGTTTGATAGAAAACTAAAACCATTACAAGAACGATTGGTTCATGCTGAAGAGCTGAAACACCGCAAACCCGACCCACGAGCCCTGATCGGATCTGGCATGCTTCTAGGAAAAACAATTCGAATCTTATTTGAGACTTTACTAAAATCTTTCGTGTTTCTGAAAACAGTTGATTTGGGTTGGACTCAAATCTTAAAACCCGTGTTGATTAGGTGTCAAAACATTTAATTTTAATACTTAAGAAAAATTGACTTTTAACTTTAATTGGATAATAATCGTACCATGCTAAGTAAATTGAAAGCATGCATAAACAATATTAATACTTTGGCCTTATTACATCAAATAAAAACTCGAAATAATTCAAAACTTAAATATAAATAGAACTAGTAAAAATGAAACAGTCTTTGAGCTTCGCATGGCCACCACTGAGCTCCTGCCGATCCGGTCCATTACTGAGTGTCACCTAAAAAATAGTCCCACAAGGGGTGAGTCAAACAGACTCAATGTGTACAACCAACACAGAACTCAATTAATCCAGGCATGTCAAATCATGCATAGTAACATGTATATAATTAATGATGCAAACCCAAACCTAAGCCTATATAACCATCCGCTACACATCACCCGTACCAACCATCACACCGTGGGGACTACTAAGTCAACCCTCCATCTGCTACACACCATAGAAGGCAGTCGCTGCAGTCGACGTGCTCATCACCCTTATAAAATTCATGGCATAGCCACCACTTAAATATTCGTGACATAAGTCACCACATTCAAATATTGTGACATAAGTCACCACATTCGGATATTGTGACATAAGTCACCACATTCAGATATTGTGACATAAGTCACCACATTCAGATATTGGGGTATAAAACCACCAATTCACTTCCTCTTTACATATCACCCATCTGCCCCATGTCAAACATTTCATGCAAAATCATGCTTTATTTCACATTCTTATCACTATTGTCATTTTTATCATACTCATAGTAGGAGTAGGAAAACGTACCTGAGTACTTCGTACCATTACATGGTACTCTTAGCCACATCATAACATATTCTTGTAACATATTAATTAAAACATAACTGTAATTTAATTAATGCTTAGTGTGGAGTACACACCTGATTTACTTAGTGCTTAATCGAGATCCCAAAAACCCGATCTAATGCTTTAGATCTTAGATCCTATATTCGGCCATTGATAGACATATTAGCAAAATCTTATTCGGCCATATAACCAAATCCCGGAGGAAACATAATCGAAATCTTACCTTGCTTGCCAATTTGAGTACTTCTCAAATCCCGAAAACTTTGTGATACTTCTTTCTTGCAATCGGCTAACACTAAGTCACTTGATTTGGTTAGTTTTGGCTTTTTGAATAAACATGAAATAGATCTAAAACATTAACTATTGCCTTGGCCGATTATTATGTCCACTTACCTTGTAGATTTAAATCCCAGAAACCTCAGCTTACTTCTGTCGATTTTCTCCCAAAAGCCAAAGTAACCTCACTTTTACCTACATTCGGCCATCCTCCATTTATTCAATCAAATCAAAGATCACAATTAACTTAGCCCATATGGCATTCGACCAAAAAGAAAAGAACAGAAAAGGCCCATTCGGCCACCTACCATCAACCACTTACCTTCGGCTTTTCCAAAATCAGCACTTCTAGCTATTATAAAATAGGATTCACTTCTAGGGATAAAGAGGAGAAATTGATAGGCATAAACAATTGATTCGGGTTAGATCTTGATGAAAAGAAAGGAAGAAATCGCAAAGGAAAAGAAATCCCGAAACTTACCGAATCACTAAGGAACATGCGACCTATGGTGCACTTACGGGAAAACTAAACCACCCTTGTAGATTCGGTTATGAAGGATGATGATAGGCACGAGGAGTATGCGGCTTTCAGAGAGTTTTCAAGGAGAGGAGAAGCACTAGGGAGTTTCGACTAAGAGAGAAAAAGTTTGAGAAAAGCAAAGAAAAAGATTTAGATGAGAAGGAAAAAGAAAACTAAAGGAAAAGATAGATATTTTGCTAAGAGTTTCAGCTACATACTCACCCCCCAAAGAGTTGGAGTTTTGGCCAACTCTGCTAGCTCCTGATAAGCTTTATCCTGCCTAATAGCTCAACCATTATCCATCCCTTTATGAGAGACCCACCAAGCTCCAACTCTTCCCTCCTATTATCATCTCTTAAATCATAAAATAAAAGAAATAAACACTCCTAACAGTAGCTAGGTGCCGTCCAACTCCTTACCTTAGGAGTGCCAAATTTTTAACCCATTATTTTGGGCTTCATGCGGCCATACTAGGCCCAAGTCATCCTCCTAAGTGATGCCACCCTCATGCCCAATTTAGCATTACTAAATTTTTGGGTCGCAAGCCCAACTTGCTACTAATTTAATAATCCAACATTAATTACTACTAACACTATTTATCAGCCACTTAACCCAGGTTTTAAAGTCCAAACCTGAGCCCAATTCACCCCTATAAAGCCTTAGTCTACTTACTTAGCCATGCAACACACCAAATGCTTAGACCCACAAAATCAGGATATTACAGTTCTACCCCCCTTAAAATAAATTTCGACCTCGAAATTTAACTGGTCTGAAAAGTTGAGGGTATTGGTGCCGCATAGTGAAACACCCCGCACTCGGCCCATGAGCCTGGACTGGATCTGGTATGTTCCTCGATGTAAACCGGTTCAAAATTCTTCAGTTACTTTGAAAATTGTGTGTTTTGAAGATAGTTTGTTTGTGGGTTGGGCTCGAGTTGAAAACAAGTTTATTATTATATTGAAAACCCATTTATTTCAGGTGACAAAATATTTAAGGTTTGTTTTAAATTAAATTGACTTAATATCTAAATATCATAAGTTCATAACGTAGTAATTAAAACAACAATAAAATCATCACTATGGCCTTATTACATAAAACAAAACCCAAATAAAATTGAAGATTACTTAAAAAAATAAAATGTCCAAATAAAATAAAACTTCAAGTGAGCATGGCCACCACAAGTTCTCGCCATCCCGGTCCATCACATTCATCACCAAACATGTTCCACAACGGGTGAGTCAACAGACTCAATGTGTAACCAACACTAAAATTTAATAGATTTAGGCATACCATACATATCATGTTCACATAATAATTCAAGATAATGATGCAATCCAGAACCCAAACCTAGATGCCATCCACTACACATCCCCGCACCAATCACTGCACCGTGGGGACTACTAAGTCAACCCTCCATCCGCTACACACCATCGAAGGCGATTGATGCATCGACGTGCTCATCGCCTATATAAAATTTGTGGCATAGCCACCAGATTAAATAATTGTGTCATGAGACACCACATTCGATAATGTAACCAAAGTTAATTGATAATAACCAAGTTACCACATTCGGATAGTGAGACCAAGTCACCATATTCACTTCCCTTTCTCATATAACTCGAATGCCCCATATTATTCATATCATGCATATCATACTTAAATTCACATTCATGTCACTTTTCACATGTTAAATATAACATATTTCGTAATCCTAGTAGGAGTAGGAAGCGACACAGTACTTTGTACCATAACATGGTACCTTAGCCATATTCACATTCTTATAAACATGCATATATTTATTATAACCATGAATCTTATTAAAAGTAGTGTGGGGTACACACCTGATTCGCTTAAGGTTTCTGATCCAAATCCCGAAAAGCTTGATCTAATGCCTTAGATCATAAATCTCTACATTTAATCAATCATTTAATACTTAGTAAGCCATTCGGCCATAAATCCAAATCCTAGTAGGATTAGTACACTAAAACTTACCTTGCTGCCGATTGATGTCTAATCAAATGCAGGAAACTTTGTATCCCTCTTTCTTGAAATCGGCAATCACTAGATTACTTGAATAGATTAGTTTCAGCTTTTAAATATTAATGAAACACATCTATTTACTCAACATGGCCTTGGCGAATGCTATAGATACTTACCTTGTGAATTTTAAATCCAAACTCACCGAATAACTAGGAACACGCTGACTTATAGTGTACCTTCGGAAAAGAATTTCTCCTTTCTTGTAGTCGACACTTAGTAAATCCCGAAAGATCTCTTCAAAGTTTCGGCAACAAGATATTAATGGGGTTAGTCCTAGATTTCGGCAAATCTTAAAAGAAAAGGATGAAAATCGAATGATAACTAGTTATTACCCTTAATATAGAAGTCGACAACCCCTTGTTTGAAGTCTCAAAACTATTCGGCTATGGCCTTGATTTTAGCAAACTTTCGACTTTTGGAAGATTATGAAAGAAGAAGAGAAAAGAGTTTGAGCAATCTGGTAATGAAGTTTTGGCTACACAAGGTGTATTTTCGGCTTGGCAAAACAATGAAGAAAAGAGATATTTGCTAAAGAGAATTCGGCAGAGAGAGAGTTAGAAGAAAGAATGAATGGCCCTCTTTTCCTTTTATAGCGAAATTACTAACTTAGAATCCCTTACTTGGCCATCACTCTTCTATTTTGATAGTTTTATCTCTTTAATTAAAAATTAAAGAATAATCCTCAATTATCTCTTTGAAAATAATCTAAAATAAATCATCATTTATCCACCTATTTAGCCAAGTTTTAAAGAGAATTAAACTCTTCCTTAAGAGTCCCTATTGTAGTCCATTGCTTCCTCTTTAAGTAATTAGATAAAATCACTTAAAGTCTTAGCTAGATGCCATCCACCCCTTCCCTTGATGAGCCAAATTTAAACTTATTCTATTGGACTCCTTGTGGCCATACGAGGCCCAAATTATCCACCTAAGTGGCGCCTCCCTATGATTAGTTTAGCTTTAATAACAAATTGGGCATGAGCCCAATTCAAACGCAAAAACTCTCGTAAATGCTCTCCTTGTTGCTCGAACCTAAGCTTGCACACATGTCATTGGCGTCATTTCTTGGGCTTTAAGTGGTGCCTCCTTGCCACTTTTCCAAGCCTTGTTCTTATGTCAAATTCGCTTATTAATTTTCTTAAGGCCACCTTGCCTTAGTTTCCTCTTTTAAACTTTAAAACTTGACATTTCCTTACATTTCTAGGTTTCAAAAATGTTCGTTTCCTCCTTTAACCTAACATTTCCTTACATTTCCAAGTTTCCCGAAATGTTTACTTTCCACTTTTGAATCATTTCTAAATCATTTTCTTACATTTCCTAGTTTCCAAAAATGTTCACTTTGAACTTAACATTTCCTTACATTTCCATACATTTCCTTACATTTCCATACATTTCCATACATTTCCATACATTTCCTTACATTTCCATACATTTCCTTACATTTCCATACATTTCCTTACATTTCCATATATTTCCATACATTTCCTTACATTTCCAAGGTTCTAAAAATGCACACCACATATCACAGTAAACATGTTATTTCATAAAATTAAGCAAAGATGCACACAATGGGATTCAAACCTCTTCCTCAAAGTACTTCACTTGATGCCATAACCCTTGCACCTTAGGTGGCGCCCCTTGCCACTTTTCCACATCACTTCTTGTTTTTAACTTAAAACCAATAATTGTCCAAAGCTTTCTTCCATCCTAGGATTTTAAAACCCTTAATTCACTTCCAAACACTACCAAAACCTACTACTCATGAATTATGCACAAACGCATAACCCCTAATCTAGGATGTTACGGTTCTACCCTCCTTAAAAATAATTTCGTCCTCGAAATTACTTACTAACAATCGTACAATCCTTCCCATCGACTATGCTTACGCTGCGCAAGACTCGATCTTAATAGAACCATCATACTTTCCAAGCACAATCTATAAGTTCACGCCCTTAGAACTCATTTCTAACGCCGCGATTTAATCTGATTAAGAAGTTTTATGTATTAAAAAAATTTATTTCACTGATTAACCGCGAAGAAGTTTTATGAAAAGAATTTTAGGAGTGATTCTTTCGTTTCATACATGCATACAATCTTTACATTCATACATCCATCAATCAATTATGAACTCTCGTTCATTCAAAGAAATGTTGTAGTTTTCATTGTTGTTGTTTTTCCACTACCCAGGGGCATTTTCGTAGTTTGTCCTATAGGGGTATTTTTCGCAATTTATCAAAACAAGGTTCCTTGGTGTTTTTGTCAATGAGGGTATCTTGGAAATTTTGCATTCCCGGGGGTATTTTGGAAAATTTTGAAATCCAAGGGTATTTTGGTAATTAACCCGGGTGAATTTGTAAATCTTAATAAATCACGGATATTTTGGAATTTACAAAACTTGAGGGTTGTTTTTGAGAATTTGTTTTCCAAATCAGTGTTGTTCCAAAAATTTTTGAAGATCGGGGATCGATTTGGTAATTTTGTAACTCAAAGGTATTTTGGTAATTTGCAAGGTAGGGGTAATTTCGTAATCTTTCTTAAAATTAGGGTATTTTGTCATTTTACAAATTAGGGTTTTTGAACATTTTATAACGTAATGAAATTTTGATAGAAGCGTGGGTATTTTGAAAATTTCATAAACCAAGGCCATTTTGTAATTTTACTATTAAGGGTATTTTGTAATTTTATAAATCAAATATTTCAAGAAAATTTTATAAAATAATCTTTTTAAAATCAAGAAAATAATTTAGAAATTTTAAAACTAGGGTTTCCATAAAATATGGCTAGTCCCTTTCGGGTTTTAGTTAGGGGTTTAGCCCGTGTATAAGTCCTCTTGGTTAGGGTGAACCGAGGCTACGCACCAGGTAGGATTCGAATGAAGAGAAGGTGAGTCACGCGGATTGCTTAAATACCAAGCTCCCACTGAAACCATTCCTAGGCATGCACACAGGGGTTGCCACACCCTAACTCGATTGACTTAGCCATAGGTTTGTTTAGTTAGGCCTTTAAGTCTTATGTAGTAGTTGGGGTAGACTAGTCCTAGGGTTCAAGTACCTATCATTCTATTCTACGTTCCATTCCTTTTCTACCCTTCTATAAATCACATAATCACACAGATGGTTAAAGGTACTTACCTGGTGGACTGCGGGTCGGAGACTTAGGTGCCACGCCATCAAACCTGCCTATTTTCAGAAATACTTCCATAAAACTCATTTGGGATCGTTTTGAAAATGTTTTAGGCCTTAGACCATAGGCCGAGAGTTTAAAATTGGGCTCTGATACCAAATTGAAACACCCCACACCCGCCCACGAGCCTGGACGGGATCTGGTATGTTCCTCGATGTAAACCGATTCAAAATTCTTCAGTTACTTTGAAAATTGTGTGTTTTGAAGATAGTTTGTTTGTGGGTTGGGCTTGAGTTGAAAACAAGTTTATTTTTATATTGAAAACCCATTTATATCAGGTGACAAAATATTTAAGGTTTGTTTTAAATTAAATTGACTTAATATCTAAATATTATAAGTTCGTAAAGTAGTAATTAAAACAACAATAAAATCATCACTATGGCCTTATTACATAAAACAAAACCCAAATAAAATTGGAGAGTACTTAAATAAAATAAAATGTCCAAATAAAATAAAACTTCAAGCTGAGCATGGCCACCACAAGTTCTACCGTCCCGGTCCATCACTGTTCATCACCTGAAACATGTTCCCACAACGGGGTGAGTCAACAGACTCAATGTGTAACCAACACTAAAGTTTAATAGATTTAGGCATACCATACATATCATGTTCACATAATAATTCAAGATAATGATGCAATCCCAAACCCAAACCTAGATGCCATCCGCTACACATCCCGTACCAACTCGCACACCGTGGGGACTACTAAGTCAACCCTCCATCCACTACACACCATCAAGGCGCCATCAGAGTCGACGTGCTCATCGCCCATATAAAATTTGTGGCATAGCCACCAGATTAAATAATTGTGTCATGAGACACCACATTCGAGATAATGTAACCAAGTTACCACATTCGGATAATGTGACCAAGTCACCACATTCGGATAGTGAGACCAAGTCACCACATTCACTTCCCCTTTCTCATATAACCGAATGCCCCATATTATTCATATCATGCATATCATACTTAAATTCACATTCATGTCACTTTTCACATGTTAAATATAACATATTTTGTAATCCTAGTAAGAGTAGGAAACGACTGAGTACTTTGTACCATAACATGGTACCTTAGCCATATTCACATTCTTATAAACATGCATATATTTATTATAGCCATGAATCTTATTAAAAGTAGTGTGGGGTACACACCTGATTCGCTTAAGGTTTCCGATCCAAATCCCTAAAAGCTTGATCTAATGCCTTAGATCTTAAATCTCTACATTTAATCAATCATTTAATACTTAGTAAGCCATTCGGCCATAAATCCAAATCCTAGTAGGATTAGTACAATAAAACTTACCTTGCTGCCGATTGATGTCTAATCAAATGCCGAAAACTTTGTATCCTTCTTTCTTGAAATCGACAATCACTAGATTACTTGAATAGATTAGTTTCGGCTTTTAAATATTAATGAAACACATCTATTTACTCAACATGGCTTTGGCCGAATGCTATAGATACTTACCTTGTGGATTTTAAATCCCAAAACTCACCGAATAACTAGGGAATGCGGCCTATGGTGTACCTTCGGGAAAAGAATTTATCCTTCCTTATAGTTGACACTTAGTAAATCCCGAAAGATCTCTTCAAAGTTTCAGCAACAAGATATTAATGGGGTTAGTCCTAGATTTCGGCAAATCTTAAAAGAAAAGGATGAAAATCGAATGATAACTAGTTCTTACCCTTAATACAGAAGTCGACAACCCCTTGTTTGAAGTCTCAAAACTATTCGGCTATGGCCTTGATTTTAGTAAACTTTCAGCTTTTGGAAGATTATGAAAGAAGAAGAGAAAAGAGTTTGAGCAATTTGGTAATGAAGTTTCGACTACACAAGGTGTATTTTCGACAGCAAAACAATGAAGAAAGGAGATATTTGCTAGAGAGAATTTGGCAGAGAGAGAGTTAGAAGAAAGAATGAATGGCCCTCTTTTCCTTTTATAGCGAAATTACTAACTTAGAATCCTTTACTTGGCCATCACTCTTCTATTTTGATAGCTTTATCTCTTTAATTAAAATTAAAGAATAATTCCTCAATTATCTCTATGAAAATAATCTAAAATAAATCATCATTTATCCACCTATTTTGCCGAAGTTTTAAGGAGAATTAAACTCTTCCTTAAGAGTCCCTATTGTCGTCCATTGCTTCCCTTTAAGTAATTAAATAAAATCACTTAAAGTCTTAGCTAGATGTCTGTCCACCCTCTTCCCTTGATGAGCCGAATTTAAACTTATTCTATTGGACTCCTTGTGGCCATACACGAGGCCCAAATTATCCACCTAAGTGGCGCCTCCTTGTGATTAGTTTAGCTTTAATAATGAATTGGGCGCAAGCCCAATTCAGACGCAAAAAAACTCTCGAAATGCTCTCCTTTCGTCAACCTAAGCTTGTACACATCTTTCTTGGCATCATTCTTGGGATTTAAGTGGTGCCTCCTTGCCACTTTTCCAAGCCCCATTCTTGTGTCAAATTCCACCTATTAATTTTCTTAAGGCCACCTTGCCTTAGTTTCTTCTTTTAAACTTTAAAACTTGACATTTCCTTACATTTCGTGTTTCCAAAATGTTTATTTCCTCCTTTAACCTAACATTTCCTTACATTTCCAAGTTTCCCAAATGTTTACTTTCCTCTTTTGAACCATTTCTAAATTATTTCCTTACATTTCCTAGTTTCCAAAATGTTCACTTTGAACTTAACATTTCCTTACATTTCCATTTCCTTACATTTCCATACATTTCCATACATTTCCATACATTTCCTTACATTTCCATACATTTCCTTACATTTCCATACATTTCCATACATTTCCTTACATTTCCAAGGTTCTAAAAATGCATACCACATATCACAGTAAACATGCTATTTCATAAAATTAAGCAAAGATGCACACAATGGGATTTGAACCTCTTCCTCAAAGTACTTCACTTGATGCCATAACCCTTGCACCTTAGGTGGCGCCCTTGCCACTTTTCCACATCACTTCTTGTTTTTAACTTAAAACCAATAATTGTCCAAAGCTTTCTCTTCCATCCTAGGATTTTAAAAACACTTAATTCACTTCCAAACACTACCAAAACCTACTACTCATGAATTATGCACAAATGCATAACCCCTAATCTAGGATGTTACACATAGTATCCTCCGGCTCCTATGTCGCTTCTTCCGATCCATGGTTCCGCCATAATACCTTCACCAAAAGGACTGAGTTCCTGCGCAAAACCTTAGTATCCCGATCTAGGATCTGCACTGGTTCCTCCTCAAAAGATAAGTCTGAATTCACCTCTATTTCCTCCACTGGCACCACATGTGACGGATTCGAGCGATAGTGTCTCAACATGCATGGAACACGTCGTGGATTTGACTCAACTCAGGTGGCAATTCAAGCTGGTACGCCATTGGTCCTACTCGTTTCAACACTTGATAGGGCCCAATGAATCTAGGGCTTAACTTGCCCTTCCTACCAAACCTTAGAACCTTTTTCCACGGTGATACTTTCAAGAAAACTTTATCACCTTCAGCAAACTCTATATCCTTCCTTTTAAGATCTGCATATGACTTCTGCCTATCAGATGCCTCCTTTAACCATGCCCGGATTATCTTAACCTTTTCCTTGGATTCTGCCACAATTTTTGGACCCAAAATTTGACGTTCTCCCAGTTCCGTCCAACATGTAGGAGTCTGACACTTCCGACCATACAGTGCCTCATACGGTGCCATCCGAATACTTGCCTAATAGCTGTTATTGTACGCAAATTCTGCTAGAGGCAAATAGTCTTCCCAACTTCTTCTGAAGTCTATCACACAGCCTCTCAGCATATCCTCTAGCACTTGGATCACTCGTTCAGACTGGCGTCCAACTGTGGATGGAAAGCCGTACTAAAATCCAATCTAGTGCCTAAAGCCTGATGTAAAGCTTTCCAAAATCGAGACGTGAACCTCGGATCCCTATATGAGATAATTGACATCGGCACTCCATGCAACCTTATAATTTTCGCTACATACAACCTCGCTAACTTCTGTAAGGAGTAGTCAACCCGCACTGGAATAAAATGCGCGGACTTTGTTAGCCGATCCACAATCACCTATACCAAGTCCTTCTTAGTAGGCATAAGGGGAAGCCCACTAACGAAGTCCATGGTAATTCTCTCCCACTTCCACTGCAAGATCTGTATTGGCTGAATCAACCCTGATGGAACTTGGTGCTCAGCCTTAACTTGCTGACACGTTAAGAATTTGCCAACAAATTTAGTAACTTCCTACTTAAGACCACGCTACCAAAATTGTTCCCTTAAATCTCTGTACATTTTACTACCTCTAGGATGCATAGCACAAGGGCTACTACGCGATTCCCGAAGAATTATTTGCCTAAGCTCCTCGTCCTTTGGCATACAGACTTTTCCCTTGAAACACAATACTCCTTTATCGTTAATACCATAATTTTCCAACTCTCCATTCTGCACTTGTCTCAACTTAGCACTCCTCATCCACCAACTGTCCCTCTTTCACTTCATTCAGCCACGTCGGCTTGACTTGCAACTCTGCCAACAGGCTTCCATCATCATACAAACTCAAATACGCAAACATCGCCCTTAGATCCGACGCCACCTTCCAACTTAAGGCATCTGCCACTACATTCGCCTTACCCAAGTGATACTCTATGGAACAATCATAGTCCTTCAATAGTTCCACCCACCTTCACTGTCTCAGATTCAGCCCTTTCTAAGTCAGCAGATACTTAAGGCTTTTGTGGTCGGTGTAGATTACTGACTTCTCTCCATAAAGATAGTGCTTCCACACCTTAATGGCAAAGAACACTGCCGCTAATTCCAAGTCGTGCATCGGGTAGTTAACCTCGTGTGGCCTTAGTTGTCGAGACGCATAAGCAACTACCTTCCCATCTTGCATTAACACGCATCCCAATCCTGTATGGGAAGCATCATAATACACCACAAAATCCTTCCCTACCTCCGGCTGAATCAGAACTGGAGCTTCGGTCAAGACCCTTTTAAGCTTCTCAAAGCTCTCCTGTTGCTTATCTGTCCAAACGAAAGGTACTTCCTTTATCAACAACTTTGTCAAAGGCGCGGCTATCGACGAGAACCCTTCCACAAACCTTCTATAATAGCCTACCAATCCTAAGAAACTCGAACTTCCACCACAGATTTAGGTGGTTTCCAATCCAACACTGCCTCTATCTTCCGAGGATCCACCCTTATCCCTTTAGCAGATACCACATGTCCTAAGAATGTAACCTCCTTAAGCCAAAATTCACACTTGCTGAATTTGGCATAGAGCTTCTTTTCCCTTAACACTTGCAACACTATTCGGAGATGCTCATCATGCTCCTCTTCAGACTTAGAATACACCAGAATATCGTCTATTAACACAATAACAAACCGATCCAAATAGGGTTGGAAAACCTAGTTCATCATGTCCATAAACGCGGCTGGGGCATTCGTCAATCCAAATGGCAATACTACGAACTCAAAATGCCCATACCTTGTCCGGAAAGTCGTCTTATGGATATCTACCTCTTTCACCTTAAGCTGATGATATCCGGACCTCAGATCTATCTTTGAGAAAATCGCGGCCCCCTTAAGCTGATTGAACAAGTCATCTATCCTTGGCAGAGGATACTTGTTCTTGATGGTCAACTTGTTCAACTGATGATAATCTATACACATGCGCATAGTTTCGTCCTTCTTCTTCACAAACAAGATCGGTGCTCCCCATGGAGACACATTGGGTCGAATAAACCCACGGTCTAGCAACTCTTGAATTTGAGCCTTGAGCTCAACCAACTCCTTTGGTGCCATTCTGTATGGGGCAATTGACACAGGAGCTGTACCCAGCAGCAAGTCAATTCCAAACTCCACCTCCCTGTCCGGGAGTATTCCGAGTAATTCCTCTGGGAAGACATTCACAAACTCCCTTACAGTTCTAACTCCACTAACTCCCCCTTCGTTTGTATCCAAAGCACAAATGAAGGCCAAAAATGCGTTATACCCCTTCTAAACCATCTTATCTGCCTTTAATGCCGAAACTACGTTAGACAAGTAGTTCCTTCTTTCTCCTATCATAACTATCACTTCATCCTCTAGGGTCCTTAACTCCATTCATTTGGCTGCACAATCCAATACAGCCCGATGCTCCACTAGCCAGTCCATGCCAAGTATGAGGTCAAATTCCCCAAAGGGTAGTTCCATTAAGTCAGCAGGGAAAACTACTCATTGGATCTCTAGAGGTACACTCCGAAAGATCTTATCCACCACTACAGTTTGGCCTAATGGGCTTCCTACAGTCATCTCCCTATCGGATAGTTCAGAGGCTATCCCTAGAGTTTCAACTACTCTACATGCAACATAGGAATAGGTAGAGCCCACATCAATCAAAGTAACATAAGGTTTGCCAAAGATAAAGAACGTACCAATTATGACGTCCGGTGCGTCACCATCTTCCCTCCGTGAATTGCATAAACCAAACTCGGCTACCAGGCCTCCATGTTACCAACACCTCAGCCCGGTGTTCCTCGTCCTCTACCAGGACTATTACCTCTACCAGCCGACCCATGACCTCGCAGTGGCTGCTGTCCTCCTCTTTCAGCCTGGTTAGAACCTTGACTTACTAGTCGTCCCCCTTCAGTTCTCATCGGGCAATCCTTAATCATGTGGTCCTTAGACCCATACTTAAAACATCCTTTCGTCCTTTTCCAATATTCACCCAAGTGCTTTTTCCCGCACTGATCACAAGCACGATACTGCCATCTTGAAGTAACTTGCTGACCTCGCGGTCCATCAACTCTAGGCCTCTTTTGCTCATTCCTAGATGGCCTTGATGATCCAAAACCTCTTTTCGCCTATTCCAATCGATTGTTACGCCTTACGTAATCCTTAATACCCTCAGCTACTTTAGCCTTCTCCACCAACATAGCAAACTCTCGCTCTTGTTGTGGAGCTATCAGCATCCTCAAGTCGTCCCTTAGTCCGTCTTCAAACTGGGCACACCGTTCATGCTCAGTAGCCACTATCCTCGAGCATAACGACTCAAATTTTAGAAATTCAACCAGACTCACTACGGACTTGTTCCTTGAACCACCCTAGAAATGCCTTTCTCTCGCAGATCAATATAATGAGTACCAACATGCTTCTTTTGGTATGCCGCCTTAGCATACTCCCAAGTGAGTTCCTCAGCTGTAGCACTATCCCGCACCGTGAGCCACCATTGATATGACTCATTGCGGAGAAGCGACACCAACCCTTTTAGCTTTTCCTTGTTAGTTAAATTGAGCCCATCCATAATCTGCTCGGTCGCTTCCAACCAATATTCAATGGTACTGGGTGCCACACCAGATATACCACAGAACACCTCAGCTCCGTTGGCTCAAGTCACCAGTACCAACTTTTGAGCTTCCATGCCTCCACCCACTCCAGCCACCCTTTTTAAAACCCGCAAAGATCGCTTGTGATATCTGCGTCATCCCTGCCTAATCTCGATATTCCACATCGGCATGCTGGTGGTGGTGGCATTTTATTCTCAGATCCTTGACCCGATCTAACGGGTTTAGACACGATCATTCGGCCTCTTCCATGGCCACGCACGTTGTGACCACGTCCCCTAGAATTCATACTTTCGCTTTGCATTTATCCGGATAAAGAGTTTTATGAATTAGTTTTTGTTCCACTAATTTAACACGAACAGTTTTATGTTTAATAGTTCTAGGAAGTAGTTCTTTCGGTTTATACACATACAGTCTCACATCATTCATTTAGTCACACACATGAACTTGCATCTATTACAGAGAAATGTTGTAATTGTCGTTGTTTGTTGTTTTCCACTATCCAAGGGTATTTTTATAATTTTGTCCTACAGGGGTATTTTGGTAATTTTTCAAATTTGGGTATTTGAAAAATGATGTAAAATAGAGATCGATGATATTTTACAAAATTAAAATCCTTGCTGGAAAAATTTCAAGGGTGAAATGATAATTTTATACACTAGGGGTTTTTTTGTAATTTTACAAGCCAGGGTCATTTCGATAATTTTTTGCAAAATGTGGTTCTGGTGACTTTTCAAAATGAAGGTATTTTAAAGATTTCTAATTTGAGGGTACTTGGTAATTTTCCTTCTTCGAGGGTATTTTGGTCATTTGTACAGTTAAGGGTAGTTTGGTCATTTTGCAAATCAGGGGTAATTTCATAAATTTTCCAAATCAGGGTGTCTTGATATTTTGTAAAGTTTTTGGATATTTGTAAGGTAAGAGATTCTTGATAAAAACTGTGGTAGTATGGACATTTTATAAACCAAGGGCATTTTAGTAATTTTTCGACCAGGGGTATTTGGGTAAATCGAGATTATTTTAGAAAATTTTTTTTAAAATAGTTTTCCTATACATCAGAGGGGTAATTTTGGTGATTTTAAAACTAGGATTTTTATAGAAATATGGCTAGTTCCTTTCGGGTTTTAGTTACTGGGCTCAGCCTGTGTTTGAGTCCTCTTGGTTAGGGTGAACCATCACTACGCACCCAGTAGGATTCAAGTGGGTAGGAGGTGAGTCACTAGGACTGCTTAAATTCCAAGTTCCCACTGAAACCAATCCTAGACATGCGCACAACGATTGCCACACCCTAACTCGGTGACTTAGACACATGTTTGTTTAATTGTGCATTAAAGTTTTATGTAATTCTCATGTTGGGGTAAACTAGCCCTAGGGTTTAACTCCTAGTCCATTGATCTACGTCCCTATATATCCCCACATACGATTCACAGAAGAGCTAGGGGTACTTACCTGGTGGACTTCGGGCATGAGACTCAGGTGCCATGCTAGAAAACCTGCTTATTTCTTAGAGAAGTCTAATTTCAAAAGAAAGAAAACATTTTGGGCCCAAAAAGCCCTCAAGGCCGAGTTTTGAACCGGCTCGATACCAAAATGAAACACCCTAAACCCAACCCACGAGCCCTAACCGGATCTGGCACGCTTCTAGGAAAAACCATTCGAATCTTATTTGAGACTTTACTAAAATCTTTCGTGTTTTTGAAAACAGTTGATTTGGGTTGGACTCAAATCTTAAAACCCGTGTTGATTAGGTGTCAAAACATTTAATTTTAATACTTAAGAAAAATTGACTTTTAACTTTAATTGGATAATAATCGTACCATGCTAAGTAAATTGAAAGCATGCATAAACAATATTAATACTTTGGCCTTATTACATCAAATAAAAACCCGAAATAATTCAAAACTTAAATATAAATAGAACTAGTAAAAATGAAACAGTCTCTAAGCTTCGTATGGCCACCACTAAGCTCCTGCCCATCCGGTCCATTACTGAGTGTCACCTGAAAAATAGTCCCACAAGGGGTGAGTCAAACAGACTTAATGTGTACAACCAACACAGAACTCAATTAATTCAGGCATGTCATATTATGCATAGTAACATGTATATAATTAATGATCCAAACCCGAACCCAAGCCTAGATAACCATCCGCTACACATCACCCGTACCAGCCATCACACCGTAGGGACTACTAAGTCAACCCTCCATCCGCTACACACCATCGAAGGCGATCATTGCGCAATGACGTGCTCATCGCCCTTATAAAATCCGTGGCTCAATCGCTTAAATATTCGTATAAGTCAAATCCGTGGCATAGTCACCACATTAAATATTGTGACATAAGTCACCACATTCGAATATTGTGACATAAGTCACCACATTCGAGATATTGGGGTATAAAACCACCAATTCACTTCCCTTTACATATCACCCATATGCCCCATGTCAAACATTTCATGCAAAATCATGTTTTATTTCACATTCTTATCACTATTGTCATTTTATCATACTCATAGTAGGAGTAGGAAAACGATTCGAGTACTTCGTACCATGACATGGTTCTCTTAGCCACATCATAACATATTCTTGTAACATATTAATTAAAACATAACTGTAATTTAATTAAAGCTTAGTGTGGAGTACACACCTGATTTACTTAGCGCTTAATCAAGATCCCGAAAACCCAATCTAATGCTTTAGATCTTAAATCCTATATTCGGCCATTGTTAGACATATTAGCAAAATCTTATTCGGCCATATAACCAAATCCCGGAGGAAACATAATCGAAATCTTACCTTGCTTGCCGATTTGAGTACTTCTCAAATCCTAAAAACTTTGTGATACTTCTTTCTTGCAATCGGCTAACACTAAGTCACTTGATTTGGTTAGTTTCGGCTTTTTGAATAAACATGAAATAGATCTAAAACATTAACTATTGCCTTGGCTGATTATTATGTCTACTTACCTTGTAAATTTAAATCTCAGAAACCTCAGCTTACTTCTGTCGATTTTCTCCCAAAAGCCAAAGTCACCTCACTTTTACCTACATTCGGCAATCCTCCATTTATTCAATCAAACCAAAGATCACAATTAACTTAGCCCATATGGCATTCAGCCAAAAAGAAAAGAATAGAAAAGGGCCATTCGGCCACCTACCATCAACCACTCACCTTCGACTTTTCCAAAATTGGCACTTCTGGGTATTGTAAAATAGGATTCGGCTTCTAGGGATAAAGAGGAGAAATTGATAGGCATAAACAATTGATTTGGGTTAGATCTTGATGAAAAGAAAGGAAGAAATTGCAAAGGAAAAGAAATCCCAAAACTTACCGAATCACTGAGGAACATGCGGCCTATGGTGCACCTTCGGGAAAACTAAACCACCCTTATAGATTCGGTTATGAAGGATGATGATAGGCATGAGGAGTATACGACTTTTAGAGGGTTTTCAAAGAGAGGAGAAGCACTAGGGAGTTTCGACTAAGAGAGAAAAAGTTTGAGAAAATCAAAGAAAAAGATTTCGATGAGAAGGAAAAAGAAAACTAAAGGAAAAGATGGATATTTTGCTAAGAGTTTCGGCTACATACCCACCCCCCAAAGAGTTGGAGTTCTGGCCAACTCTGCTAGCTCCTGATAAGCTTTATCCTGCCTAATAGCTCAACCATTATCCATCCCTTTATGAGAGACCCACCAAGGTCTAACTCATCCCTCCTATTATCATCTTTTAAATCATAAAATAAAAGAAATAAACACTCCTAATTGTAGCTAGGTGCTGTCCAACTCCTTACCTTAGGAGTGTCAAATTTTTAACCCATTATTTTGGGCTTATGTGGCCATACTAGGCCCAAGTCATCCTCCTAAGTGATGCCACTCTCATGCCCAATTTAGCATTACTAAATTTTTGGGTCGCAAGCCCAACTTGCTACTAATTTAATAATCCAACATCAATTACTACTAACACTATTTATCAGCCACTTAACCCAGGTTTTAAAGTCCAAACCTGAGCCCAATTCACCCTTATGAAGCTTTAGTCTACTAACTTAGCCATGCAACACACCAAATGCTTAGACCCACAAATCAGGATATTACAAGAGTGGTGCCAGCAAGCAAGAGCCCAATGGGAGAAAATTTCTTCAAGTCAAAGGACGAAAACAAGATCGTCCCGGAGACAAGCATCTAATGATTACGTGAGAAGGGATCCCTGTCAAAATTCCTATTCAACGAGGACTTTTAGTTAAAATAAATCAAGTTTCGAGTTTGAAGCATATTACAGTTACAAGCGAGAAGGTCCCAGTAATTTTTTGTATACGCCAAGGTATTCACCCATGAAGAGTCAATCTCGAAGAGATGATCATGTTTTGTATGAAGATCCCTCCTTTCTTTCCCAATGAAAGGTTTCTTATTTTGATTCTTTCTTGTTTTCTTCTTCTTATAATGAAAAAAAAACAAAAGAAATAGAAATTGAAAAGGAAAAAGAAAGTACAAGAAAGAAAAAAGAGATTGAGATTGCAAAAGCATGCGAGCAAGAAAAAGTTGAAAAAGAAAGAGAGATTGAAGAAAGAAAAGAAAGTGTCCAAGAAATGAGTGTAGTTGTTGAAAAAGAAAGCAAAATAAAGAATGGAAGTGAGATTTCAATAAAAAAAGATTGTGGAAAAAGAAAAAGAATTTGAAAAAGAAACAAGTGAAAAAGACTAGAGAGAACAAGAAAAAGCGAGGAATGTTTTAACTAACCAACAAGTGAGTTGTCCTCTTGTTGTTTCTTCTTTTCAGGTTTCTCAAGATTCGAATGACAAATTTCAACTCCTTACCTTTCCAACAAAAGATAGTTTCAATTGATCGAGAAAGGTAAGGTTGAAGGTGAAATGAGCCTACAAGTGCTTAAAGGTAAGCAAGGTAAAGAATCTTTAGCAATCGAGTCATGACAATCTAATTCAAATGATGTTGTTAAAATTACCGGTGACTTAGTTGTTGAAAGGTTTCATCATTTTGATTGGGATACTTGCCATTCTATAATTGTTGTTAATGACTTTGTCTCAAGAAGTGTTATGAAGAGTTTTTCTCATGTTATTTATTGTGTTGGTAAGTTTATTGATGAGGATATATTAAATCAATGTATACAAAATTTGAATGTGAGTGGTAAAGAATTTTCATGTAAAAATCCCAATTTTTTTTATTGTGATGGTTATGTAAAGTCATTACATCTTTGTGCGAAATCCTCAAGTATGTGCATGCCTGTTCGGATGAATTTTAAGATGTTTGATTGTTTGAATTTATTTATGCCTAAATCTTATTTATTTAGCATGTGCAATTTATTGGTGATAGCGACAATCTTGCTGCATTGTGATCGAAACCAAGTTTTTAAGCCCGAAGTATGTTTTCATAAGTTGTTGATAAATGAAGGTAAGCATCATGAATTTATTCTGCATAAATGTGTCGAAAATAAAGCACGTGAATTCTGATGGCTTGCGAAGTCAAAATCGAATCTTTGATTCCGAAGGTTGTACTATATTATAGTTTAAAGGATTTGAGCGTGTGTTGCATGGTTATGACTTTCAATTCTTCATGTTCTTTCTATGATGCCGATCAAGAAACTTTCAAGTCAAAGTGAAATGGTAAGAGAAAACCTCATTTTTGATCCCGATGATTATTATTTTTTATTATTGTTCAAGGGATTTGAACCATGGAATTTTGATTGCCGAGAATATAATCATCAAATGCTTTGTGATTCTAGTATACTACCATCGAAGAAATTTTTGATTCATCAAGAAATGCTAAAGCCAACTCATGTTTTTGATCCCAGCATTGTTTCATATGTTCAATTTTTGAATGAGATTTCAAATAATTCTTTTGAGGTTATAATTTCGAGTGTCACTAACCTAGTTCATTCTTGTGTAGGTGACATTTTGGAATGGTTTCCTCCTAAAGAGGGAAGGCCTGAAAATAACATGTTTCCTTTTTGAACCTTCTGTGGTTCATAGGTTTTTGGAAACGAATCTGTCAGGTTCATGAGCAAAAGGGTTCATGACCTTGCAAGATTTTTCTCGAGCAAATGGCCCGATTTGAGGACAAATCATCTTCAAAAGGGAGGGTATGATGGAATCCCGGCTGCATCATGTTACGACACAACTTGATGCCACTGAGATTGGCCCAAACTCAAGGGCCCAAGTGTAAAATGAAGCTTTCACTTTTAGTTTGTTAATTTGGTTGCTGGAGCAAGGACTTTGATTTATTTATTTTAGTTACTTTAGTTATTATAATATGAATCTTTAATTATGTCTTTTTTATTAAATGCATCTTTAATTAATGTCTTGCATTATTGATCTACAGGCTTAAAGGAATGGTTTTCAAAAAGTTTTAGGATGGATTAGGATAGGCTTAGCTGGGTGTTGAAACAAAGTAATAAAGAAGGGTTTAATTGGCTAAATGAAATGATGATGGAAATGGCTAAGTGAATGATGGTGAAAATTTGGCTAAGGTTTGAAGCAAACAAATCAGAATGTTAGATAAAATGGATAGTTGAGCTTAAGGACAAGAGTGAACCAATACTATTAAGAGTATTGACCCAAAACTTATAAGTCACTTAAGATGCTAGAAAAGAAACAAAAGACCTTGACCCACTAACTATAGAGAGTTAGGAACCAAAGGTATCAAAATGGGTGAACGCCACACTCGGGTTTGAGTGATAAGTTGAAGGAAACAAGGAAGGCACCACTAACTATACTAGATAAGTCAACTTGAGTCTTAAACGAATTTAGAAAGTTGAATAAACTCACAAATGAATTAAAATTCAAAACTTTTTGAAAATCATTCCTTTAAGCCTACACTTAGCCAAATTCCTTCAAACTCTAAATTGAATGAAGCATCTCCATTTTATGATCGGTCACATCTACGACTCGAATCAAACCTATGAGACAAGTTCGTATCAATTATATTATTGATAAAAAAATGAGTTCAAATATGAGTGTTTGCTCCATCCATCTTTTTAGTTAAAATATTTTGTTTCATGAGTGATTTATATTCAAATTGTGACATGATATAATACGTGGCAGTCTAGTGTATGCTTCATTGGGGTTGTCAAGTATGTAATCATATGAAAATATGAATTCCCGAGGAAATTTTGTGCTGAAAATTGAATAATTGCCTAAAAAAACTGAGTTAGGAGATAGATAACCTAAGTATATTTAGAGAGATCTACTATAGTTTTAATTGTTGAAATATTGAGAAAATTTTACCTTTAGGAACCATTTTCTGCACTGCAATTGCTAAATAGGTTTACAACAATTGTAAGCAATTTTTTCTTTGTTTCAGTAGAAGATTGCTTAGAATAGAGGTACATAGTATGCTCGAGACGATTTGGCAAGACATTTGGTGACTGATTGTTTTGGCAATTCTATGCATTCATGCATTTTCATAAATCATATGCTTGAGGACAAGCAATAATTGTGTTTAGGGTGTGATAACTCTTAAAAAGAGTTATATTTAAGGCCTCTAGATGGAATTAATTGTTTGAGATTAAGTGAATACATCTGCATTTTTAGGATAATTTTAGAACATTGCATAACAAAGCTTGGATTACGCAACATTGGCCATTATTTGTTACTTTTATCACTTGGGGAGGAAAGGTCTGGTTTTGTGTGAATATGGGCAAGAATGATGCCGTGATTTAGAGTCAAGTTGCATCCCTACGAGCTCTTGAAAATCAAGTGGGGTAGACTACAAATGCTTTAAATTTGAGACCACAAGGAGCCCTACCAAGTGATACTGAGAATTTGAGATCACAAGGAAAAAAAAACATTGCAAGGCAATCACTCTCAAAAGTGAGGCTCAGCTAAATGAAATTTTTAAAGATGTAACTGCAGAAGAGGAAAAATCAGGTATCAACCATAGGAAGAATTCAGAACAATCTGAACAGCACATTACAACTGAAAAAGGTAATCTAAAGACTGTTGCAGCAAAACTATATCATGTTGCAAATAAAAATGCCGCACCAAAACAATATCAATAACCTAAAGGAAAGCCACTTCCACCTTTTCCTCGATGATTTCAAAATTGTAAACAAGATAACCGGTTCAAAAGATTTTCGGATGTCCAGAAAGAACTCAACATCAACATACCGTTGGTAGAAGCTTTGGAGCAAATGCCCAATTATGTGAAATTCATGAAAGATATATTGTCAAAAAATCGAATATTGGGAGAATTTGAAATTGTTTCTCTCACTGAGGGGTGCATAGCGATGTTAAAGAACTTGCCTCCAAAGTTAAAGTAACTGTGGAGTTTTACTATCCCATGTTTAATTAAAAATCATTAAAGGCGTTGTGTGATTTAGGAGTGAACATCAATTTAATGCCTATATCTATCTTTAGGAAGCTAGGTATTGGAAAAGCAAGACCTACTATGGTCACGTTGCAGCTAGTTGATTGATCCTATGCACACTCGAAATGTAAAATTCAACACGCGCTGGTAAGAGTGGATCAATTTATTTTTCCTGTCGATTTCCCTATTTTAGAATGTGAATCTGACAAAGATGTGTCGATTATTCTTGGAAGACCTTTTCTTACTACAAGAAGAACTTTGATTAATGTGCAAAAAGGTGAACTAACCATGAGGATGAATGATCAGCAGATCACCTTCAATGTATTCAATGCCTTAAAATGTGTTGATGAGAATGAAGAATGCCATGCCATTGGTTTGATAAAAATAGCAGTGCAGGAAGAGCTCATAAAATTTTGCCACAACAATTCTGATAGTGATATAGATTCACTTGAGCTAAATGAAACAGAGATTTCTGAAGAATTCAATGAGTTCATAGAGGCAAAGAAGATTCTAGACAGACCAAGGAAAAAGTTTGAGCCCTTGGATTTATTTGCTTGCACTTTCAATCCTTCTAAACCATCTATAGAGGACCTCCTACACTTGAGTTGAAGCATTTGTCGTTACATCTGAAATATGCTTACTTGGGAGACAACATTCTATTTCCAATAGTTATTTCTGTAGAATTGACACCTAATCAGGAGGTCAAGTTGTTGGAAGTTTTCCAACTATTTAAGAAGGAATTAGGATGGACAATTGCCAACTTCAAGGGAATTAGCCCTGCTCTATGCATGCATAAAATTTTATTGGAGGATTGTCATAACAATTTTATTGAACTGCAGAAAAGGTTGAATCCCATCATGAAGGAAGTTGTTAGGAAAGAGGTTATCAAGTGGCTCGATGTTTGTTTTATCTACCCTATCTCTGAGAGTTCTTGGGTAAGTCATATACAATGTGTGCCTAGGAAAGGAGGTGTCACAGTGTTCAGCAATGATAACAATGAGCTCATACCAACTCGCACTATCATGAGATGGAGAGTGTGCATGGATTATTGCAAGCTTAACAATGCAACTAGGAATGACCCCTTTCCCTTACCATTTATTGATCAATTGTTGGAAAGATTAGTTAGGAAGGCATTCTACTATTTCTTGGACAGGTATTCAAGGTATAATTAGACTGGTATAGCCCCTAGTGACCAAGAGAAGACAACTTTCACTTGTCCATAAGGTACTTTTGCATTTAGATGAATGTCATTCGGGTTATTTAATGCCCCGGTAACATTTCAACGTTGTTTGATGGCACTATTCTCTAGCAAAGTGGAAAACTTTCTCAAAGTCTTTATGGATTATTTCTCTGTCTTTAGCAATAACTTTGAGGGTTGTTTGAAAAATCTAGATTTGGTACTTTGTCGCTATGAAGAAACAAATCTTGTCTTGAATTGGGAAAAACGCCATTTCATGGTTCGTGAAGGTATTTTTCTGGGGCATAAAGTATGACAAGGGATTGAAGTTGACAAAAAAATATTGAGGTAATAGAAAAGTTGTCGCCTTCTACTAGTGTTAAGGGTATTCGGAGTTTCTTAGGCCATGTGGGTTTTTATAGAAGATTCATAAGGATTTCTCAAAGATAACCAAACCCTTGTGTGCCTTACTAGAGAAAATATTCCTTTCAATTTTGATGAACCTTGTTTGATAGCTTCCGAGGAATTTAGGAAACGACTAGTTACAGCACCAATTGTAATAGCTCCGACGTGGATATTGCCTTTCAAACTCATGTGTAATACCAACGACTATTATGTGGGAACAACGACAAAGGAAAGATAGAGTATTTCATGCAATCTCTTATGCAAGCAGAACCTTGACGGATGCACAACTTAACTACATTACCACTGAAAATGAGTTACTGGTTGTGGTATTCGTGTTTGATAAATTCCAATCTTATTTAGTTGTCACCAAGGTCACAGTTTAAACAGGCCACTTTGCCAAGCATTTGGTAACCAAGAAAGATGCCTAGCTAAGATTGATTCGGTGGATACTCTTGCTGCAGGAGTTTGATTTAGAAATTTGAAATAGAAAGGGGACTGAAAATCAAGTGGCTGATAACCTGTCAAGATTAGAACCTAGAAATGAATATGGCAATGTCAAACTTTAAGGAAGACTTTCCAGATTAGCAATTGTTAGCTGCCATGGCATTACCTTTGTATGTGGACATAGTGAACTTCTTAGTAAGTGGTTTGATGCCACCTGATCTCAACAGCCAAAGAAGACAAAAATTCCTTCATGATGCCAGGTATTATTATTGGGATGAACCCTTTCTATTCAAGCATTGTATTGATCAAATAATGAGGAAGTGTATCCCTGATGGCAAAATACACAACATCCTACAACATTGTCATTTAGCTCCTGACGGAGGACACTTTGGAGGAATGAGAACTGCTACCAAGGTACTCCTATCTGGTTTCTATTGGCCAAAACTATTAAAGGATGCCCATTAATTTTATAAGTCATGCGATCAATGTTAGAGGGCAGGCAATCTATCTAAGAGACACGAAATGTCGCTACAAAATATCCTGGAGATTGAGTTGTTTGATGTCTCTAAGTGTGTCAAATTTATTGATCTCCTTACTAATGATGCAAAGTCTATAACATCCATAACCCGTAACCATCGCCGGTCTAAGGTTAAAGGCATTACTGGACAAATCGGATCTTTTACGAATATTTCACATCATAATTTAATATTGCAAATCAAAGTATCCCTTAAATAGGTCTACGAGACCATAAACATGCATTATAAAGGGGTCGAGACTAAACCGAATACATAAAAAAATTTCTCAAAATTAATCACTTTTCAAAGTTACAGAGGTGACACTTTCCGTATAGGCGTGTGCCTTACATGGCCTTAGACACGCCCGTGTGTCTAAGCCGTGGCAAAACAGGGCATACATACTAACTTATCCACACGGCCTGAGACACGCCCGTGTGCCTCACCCGTGGTCGACACTAACTTGCATCACACGGCCAGTCACACGCCCATGTGTCCAGCCCTTGGTCGAAACTGACTTGTTTTGAAACGCAACCACGAAGAACACGGTGGAGCCACACACCCGTGTGCTCAACCGTGTAGGCAAATATAGGCCATTTACAAGGCAAAATTGCCACACACACTTTGGGTTATACCTATAAGCACAAATAAGCATCATCTTAATCATCAAAAGCAACCAAATCATGTCAAAATGATCATCTTTTCTAACTATTCAAGAGCAAGTCAATCAAACCAATTTATGCAACATTTATCTCATTCTCATCTCAATCATTTCTAAGTATAAACCATTCAAAAACTTACCAATTCAATATACTAGCTATTCATCCAAAATATACCAACTTTGCATCATAAAACTTATCATAAATTTGACCATTTACACATCCATTTACAAGCCATATCACATAGCTTTTATATACAACTTAAAACATCAAACATTTCAACTAGACTATACATGTGATACTTAAATATGTACACATTCAAAAGGGCACCAAAATAGTGTTTGATAGTGTGGTGATGATCCTTGATGACCCTCGAGTCTTCCGTAGCTTTAACGATCTATAAAACAATGCAAACACACACAGAGTAAGCTTTCAAAAGCTTAGTAAGCCATATACAAATAAACTTAACATATAACATTCATAAACATATCAAATATAAAATCATTAATATATTTCAATTGCAAATTCATAATTCTTTTTTGGCTCATTTATTTATCCATTGCTTACTAACAGTTCATATTTTAAAGTATTTCTTTTGCTCATATCACAGTCATACATATACCACATTTTGTCTCATTGAATCTATGCACATATCTCACTTGTTTCACAATCACATATACTTACCTTTCATACTCAATCATAGTATACATTTCAAACGTACCTGAATCGATTACATATTTCACATAGTCTTTCATTTCTCAGAATTGCCCATTGAATCATTCAGAATCAAATAGGATACTCGGATACTTAAAATACCCGTACAATGCCAACGTCCCAGACGTGGTCTTACATGTAATCAAATATTGATGCCACTGTCCCAGACAAGGTCTTACAAGAATCAAATACGATGCCAATGTCTTAGACATGGTCTTACACGTAAATCTCAAATCGATGCAATGCCCCAGATGTGGTCTTACACGAAATTCTCAGATCAACACCAACATCCCAGACATGGTATTACATGATATCACATACCGAAATTCCTATGTCATGACATATGAATCCTATCCATTCCTAAGGTTCGTACGGGACTTTTCGGACCTCAACACATTGTCGATACATTCTCGGTTTCACATATATATCTTCAAAAGCCATACATTACAATTCCACATTATGTGAACATGAATAAATCAACTTAAATACATTTACTTGTATATAGACTTACCTCGTGCGGATATAATCGGACGGATTCGACTACTCGTTCACTTTCAAATTTCCTCGATCTAAATCAATTTTCTTTGGTTCTTGATCTATACATATTCAAATTTAACCCTTTTATTCACCAAATTATTCAATTCAATCCAAAGACACATATTTAGGGTAATTTACAAATTAGCCCTCATATTTTCATATTTTGACATTTAAGTCCGTATTTCACAAAATAAAAAAATACACAAAATTCCCTTGAACCCATGTTTAGCCGAATTGCCATCATGATCATACAAGTCCATACATTTCATTTCTTTCACATTTTAGCCCCTCAAAATATTATTTTCACAATTTAGTCCAAATTACTCAAATTCACCAAAAATCCAAAGATAAAACATGTTAATCTAACACATATATTTCATATTTCATCAACTAACATCACAAAGCTCAAGCATTCATCAATGGCACATTTCAAATTTTTCATCAAATTCCAAAATTAAGGCATGGGTTTGATCGTATTCGAAGCAATGATCACAAAAACGTAGAAATTATAAAAAACCGAACAAAATCCATACCTTAATCAAGATGAACAAGAGCTGAAACCTAACTTGGTTTCTATTCTTTTCTTTTTCTTCAAACTCGGCACAATGATGAGCATAATCTCATCATTTTTCATATTTGTTTTATTATAACATATTAATTATTCATTTCCATTTTTGCCCTTAATGAATATTAATGATTAAACATTTAAACTATGGACTTAATTGTTCTCTAACTTAATAATGGCATAATAACATTATAAGGACTTCATATAATAAAAGTCATAACAAATAGAAACCTTTTTATATGGCATGCTAGTTTTGCATTTAATGCAATTAAATCCTTTTATCAAATTAAGCACACAATCAATCAAATTAGTTCATGAAACTTTCACACATGCTTAATCACACACTGAAAACACAGAAAATACTATTAAAACATTTTTATGACTCGAATTCATGGTCCTGAAACCATTATTCCAACTAGAGTTTAAACTGGACTATTACAATTCTCCCCCCTTAGGGATTTTCTTCCCCGAAAATCTTACCGTTAAATAGATTCGGATATTGTTGTCTCATAGCATCTTCTGGCTCCCACGTAGCCTCTTCAACCCCGTGTCGATGCCTTAGTACCTTTACTAACAAAATTTTCTTATTTCTCAATTCTTTCACCTCACTATCTAAAATTCAAATCGGTTCCTCCTCGTAAGTAATATTGGAACAAATTTCAATCTCAGACAGAGAAATAACATGTGATGGGTCATATCTGTATCGTCAAGCATTGACACATGAAACACATTATGAATCTTTTCTAGCTCCGGTGGTAGCAACAATTTGTATGCAACAGGTCCAATATGCTCGATAATTTTATACAACCTGACGAACCTCGAACTCAATTTGCCTTTTCTACCAAAACGAAGTATTTTTTTCCACGAAGATACTTTCAAGAACACTTTCTCACCAACCTCAAACTCGATATCCTTTTGTTTCAAGTCTGCATAAGATTTCTGACAATCTAATGTTGCTTTTAGACTGTCACGAATTACTTTCACTTTTTGTTCTGTTTCTTTGATCAAATCGACCCCATGTATCTTATTTTCACTTAGCTCAGTCCAATACAAAGGTGTTCGACATTTGCATCCATTCAAAGCTTCATAAAGTGCCATTTTAATGTTTGACTGAAAACTATTATTGTATGCAAACTCAATCAATCGAAAACTTGCTCCCACATACCATCAAACTCAAGAATGCAACATCTTAACATATCCTCGAGTATCTGTATGATCCACTCGAATTGACTATCTGTCTATGGGTGAAAAGCTGTACTAAAATGCAATTTAGTACCCAAAGCCTCTTGCAGTGTCTTCTAGAATAATAAAGTAAATCTCAAATCTCTATTAGACACAATAGATAGTGGCACCCCATGCAATCTCAAAATATCAGAAATATAAAGCTCAGCTAATCTATCAAGTGAGTAATCAGATCGTACCAGAATAAAATGAGATGATGTCATCAATCTATCAACTATGACAAAATTGCATCCTTCTTTCTTGGAGTCAAAGGCAACCCTGAAACAAAATCCATCGTTACTCTATCCCATTTCCACTCAAGAATCATTATCGATTGTAACAAACCAGATGGCACTTGATGTTCAGCTTTAACTTGCTGACAAACTAAACATTTCGAAACAAACTCCAAAATATCCCGTTTCATACCAAGCCACCTATAAAGTTGCTTCAAATCATGGTACATCTTCGTACTTCCCGGATGAACAGATAGGCAACTGCTATGTGCTTCTTTCAATATCAACTGAATCAGCTCTGGATTCCTCAGAACACATATCCGATTTTGAAATCTCAAACAATCATCATTATCAACTCAAAATTTGAATCAGAATTCAAATTACACTGAGCTCGTTTCGTTAACGTTTCATTATCAACTTTTTGAGCATCACATATTTTCTGTAAGAACAACGATTTCGCTTTCAATTCATCCAAAAATGAACCATCATCAGAAAAGTCTAAATAAGCATTCATCGCACGTAATGCAAACAACGATTTTTGACTCAATGCATCAGCAACAACATTTGCCTTACCCGGATGATAATTTATCACAAACTCGTAGTCTTTCAATAGTTCTAACCATCTTCTCTGCAGATTCAGGTTTTTCTGAGTCATCAAATATTTCAGACTTTTATGATTTGAAAACACATGACATTTTTCACCGAAGAGATAGTGACTCCAAATCTTTAATGCAAACACAATCGCAACTAGTTTAAGATCATGTGTCGGGTAATTCTTTTCATGCGGTTTCAATTGTCTCGAGGCATAAGCTATGACTTTGCCTTCCTGCATCAAAACACATCCCAAACCATTCAACAAAGCATCACAATAAATCATGAACTCTTTACCTAATTCTAGCTATACTAAAATTGGAGCTTCAGTCAAAAGGGCTTTCAACTGATCAAAGCTTTTCTTACATTTATCGGACCATTCAAATTTCACATCTTTTTGAAACAGTCTAGTCAACGGAGTAGTAATTGTAACATCCTAAAAATTCGAGTATTATATTGCATGATTTGGTGTTTAGGTTATGAAGGAAATTTTTATTTATTTTAGTGCTTATTCTAGCCCTGAAGAAGAATTAGAATTAATTGGGTATTGAATAATTTTTAGTTTTTAAAATTTATTGAAGTGGAGCAAGTGGCATTGACACATAAGTTAATTAAAGTGTCAAAGTGTAGTATAAGATGTGTTAATGGCAAAGTGGTGTTGGCGCATGAGTTAGTGCATGAGGGAGAAGGTTCGAATCCCTTGTTTAGCATCTAGATGAATTTTATTTTAAATTTTTACGCACATGTATAGCAAGTGTCGCCAAGTGCATATATCGTAAGTGTTGACCATGATATTTTTGGTTAGTATATCAAAGGATTAAGGAAATTGTTAACTTAAGGAAGGAATCAAGAATTTAAGGAAAGGTATGAAGATATGGGGCAAGTATCAAGGAAATTATTATGGAAACAATATCATGGCCATTTGACCATGCATAGGGACTGACAATTTGGACTATAGGGGAGCCAATTTTTGGTGATAGTTTGGCTAAGAATTGAAGTTTCTTTTGGTCATTCCTAGCAACTTTGTGCAAAATTTTGCATTCCTCTTCTCAACTTTTTCCTTTGGCGAAATTGAACTTTGGTAAAGCTCTAATATTTTGACCATTTGGTCATTTTGCTTATTGCTTTAGCATTTGTTTTGTGCCTTTTCTTTGAGTGCGAAATCACCTATACCAAAAGCCATTCTTTTCTTTTCTTTTTTACCATTCCGAATGTACCTAGCCCCAAAACCATCTTTTTTCTCTTCTCTTTGAAATCAAAACAACATCATCACCATCTCTTCTTTCATATTTTATTTCTTTTCACTCAAAGTTTCTCCATTAAACTCTCTCTTGGACGAATGCTAGAGTGCCCATAGCCGAACCTTTCTTTCTTTTCTTTGATCGTACATAGTCGAATCTTTCTTTAATCACAAACATCTTTATCAATCGATTCTTTTCAACCGTGGAAATATAGGTAAGGGATTCTTTTTCATTTTCGATTAGTTAATAGTGATATGGCCGAATATTGAATGGTGTCATGAAGGACCATTTGGATCAAAATAAATGTTCGTTCTATTAACGTTTTATTCGTTATAATATAGTGCAATAACGGAAGATCAAAACTCAAGTGTTCGAGAGAATCGTAGAAACATTGGAATCGATTTATTGTGGTAAGGAAATCACTTCCTTAAAACCTTTAGTATTATTTCGATATTATTTTAGATTGGATTAATGTTCTTTTGATCTTGAAGACTTTCAAAATAGGGAAGAAAAGGGCGGTGTTTAGTTATATTAAGAGGGGCGGATCCACTATTCCCCCTAAGTTTAAATGAAGAGCGGTTTCGACAGTTCAGGATTTTCCATTTGGGTTGCGGACCATCTTCGAAGGAAGTCAACTATTTGAAGTAGTAAGAACTCCCGAGCCTTTATGCGTTAGTGGATTCTCGGTGACTAACGAACCAATAAATGAGGAGAAATCGAAAATCGAAGTGATTCAAAATCAAGAGGGTAAGGTTTTGGATCTAATATCGATAATGTAATTTTTATACAAAATAGTGTTCTAATGGATCAAAATATGTTTTAGGTGTCGAGGAGCGAGAAGGATTAGTACTCTCGATATCGAGGTGTGTAACTTCACACTTTTTCTCGGGTTGGATATCAATTTCGGTATTTAAGTAAAATCGTAAAAATGACTAGATCGGTATGAAACGTAACAACTGATATTTCGACGAAAATACATGAAAACGACTAAAATTGTAACATCCTGATAATTAGGGGTTATGCATTTCACTTAATTGAATGATGTTGCATGCTTAATTATTATTAAGTGTAATTTTGGAAGTTATTTGAGCTTCATTAATTAAGTGAATGCTTAGTGAAACTTTTAATTTCTATTAATTAAGAGAGAGCTAAGCAAATTAGGCCTTAAGAATTAATGACAAGAGGTTTCTAGCATGAATTGAGCAATTGGCCAGGTGGTTAAGGTACATGGATGTGTGCTTGAGGTGTGAAGTTCGAATCTCCTAGCTAGCATTAGGGAGGATTTTAATTTTTTTATTTTCTTCCCTATAAGTGTCGGCCAAGAAAGTTCTAGAGTGGATGAGCATTCATTCATTTTTGGCTATTTGACCATGTGAAAAAGGAAGCTAGGAACTTATGGCATGGAATCATAAGTTGATGATAAGATGGGGGGCAAAAGGCATGATATGGGGCAAGGATTTGGGAGTGTGTTCATGGTCAATTGACCATGAACCTAGACGGCATGAAGGGCTAAAGGGAGTGGTTTAATGGTGAAGCAAATTTTGGATATGATGGGGAAGAAACAAGGAGGAAAAAGGGGGATGATGTTGGCTAGGTTGACCAAAAATTAGTGTAGCCATTAGGGTTCTAGTTGGCCAAAGATCCTAGCAAAATTGTCCATCTTTTCCCCTTCTCCAAAACCTTTTCCCTAAACTGAAACTATCATTGGCATTTGGTACAAGCTTACTTTGTTTTGGCATTGGTATTTTTGACCAAATAGGTACCTTTATTTCATCTTTTCCTCTCAAAATTTTATTTCTCTTTTGATGCCAAAATATTTTCACTTTTGAAGTCACCTCTCTTCTTTCTCTTTAGTGCCGAATTTAGCTATCACCAAAAGCCTTCTCTTTCATTTTCTTTTTCTCTCTTTTTCATTGTATTTCTCTTCTCACTTTCCTCTCTCATTGCCGAAACCACAAAGGATCAAGAACCACTTTCAATTGTTACCTCCTTGGCCGAATGTGCAAAGGTTCCTAAACACATTTCTTTTCTTTTGAGAAATCACCATCATCATATTCTTCTCCTCTTTCTCTTTTCTTCCTTCTCTCTTTCCTTCTCTTTTTATTCTCTTTCTTCTTTCCCTCAAAACCGAAACCATCATATTGAAACCACCATTTCTCTTCTCTTTTGTTAAGGTCGAATTATCATATTCTTTTCTTCTTATTCAAAGTCGAATCTTGAAGGACTCAAAGTAAGATTTTATCAATTATTTTCATCATTTTTTACTTTTGCAAACTTAAAATCATGATCTTTTATTTTCTCTCTAGGCCGATTCATTTGAAAAGATTTTTCAAAGATCTTTGTTGAAGACAACCTTTAAGTGATCATTCAAATCATCAAGGTAAGGCTATTAATTTAGATCATATCAATTTCTTTAGATGGATCACTAATTTACGTTATTTTTAGAGGCGATCTAAGATCATCAAGATAGGTAAGAAAAGAGCCGTTGAGTGTTTGGAAGAGAGGAGGCATTCCTTTACCATCGAACTACAAACGAAGGAATTTGATCGGCGATTAGAGACTTTCCACGGGTTGTGGACCCTCTCGCTAACGAGGATCGGTTATTCAAGTAGTGCGCATAACCGAACCACTTTACGTTGGTGGAATATCGGTGGGTTTTGATCCATCTAGTGGAGAAAACCACAAATAATCGTCATTCGTGAATCCGAGGGTAAGGATTTAGATCTATCATCAATAAGTGTAATATTGTTAACAAAAGTTTATACTAACCAAGTGTGTCAATCAATTAGGTGTTGACGAGCAAGAGGGTATTGTTCTCACTGTCACTAGGTGTGTAACCTTACTTTAAAAATCTCATAAGATTTACATATATTTAATTGTGACTATATGACTATGTGTATGATTGTGCTTTTGGATACCATTCGGTGGTATACGATATTGAGTATGTTTACCCCAATATTTTGTTTATTTTGCTATATGCATAAATATGAAATGAAGTATGATTATATTATGTTTTGTGGGGTAAATAGCATGGAAATCGATTTGATATGTATGTGCATGGGCATATGGGTATTGTTGATAAAGGAGGAAGTATTCGGTGGTTTTCCCACATTTCGGTGACTTCAGGTCACATATTTGACTCCGTGACTTGGTCACATATTTGACTCGGTGACTTGATCACATATTTGACTCCGTGACTTGGTCACATATTTGACTCCATTGACTTGATCCACGTATATTTTGTAAGAGTATGCCCAAAGATCAATCATGAGATGGTTGTAATAACATACTTGATTTACCATGTTTATTAATATAAAGCGTTGTCATTATTATTTCGCTTTTTCCTACGTGTGTACAAATAAACTATTTTATAATAATGTCACGAGAATAATATGATTATTCTTAAAATATCCTTAGTCAAGTATTATTGTTGACTAGGACAACAATAATGCATTAAGACTAACATGTACTTGATTGATGATAAAGAGTTATCATTGATATGGAGTGTCAAAATCAATGCATGAATATGTGTGTTAGAGAACAACATATTGGACTGACCGCTATGAGTATATTTCTTGGATTATTATGTAATTGTCACAACATTACTCATAGTGATTAATATGTATATGATCCTTAGACTTGAGATAATCATTATCCCAACATCGTGAGTCGTATATTTTGATACGATCAACGACAATCAGAATCGGGTTGTTCTATAAAGGCGATGTTGGATATATCACAATCAATGTAGAGGATATTGTTGATCAATATAGGATAAGTCCCTCCCACATAATGGGAGTAATATCTTAGGCCACTTGATTGAGTGAGACTAGAAATGCATGGCCATGCTCAAATAAGTTGACATGAGATGTCATACTAATTTGTATATCATAGTCTACTCAAGATATCAAGAAACATGGGATGGACTATACAAGTGTGACTATTCCATGACTTGTATCTATTCCGAGATAAAGGACTTAAGGATTAATGCATGAAAAGTTAATCACAAAAGTTATGTCGAATCATGACTTCTTGTATCTTAGGTAGCAATGATGCATTGCTAGATGCCACTCATTGTTTGTGACATTAGAATCGTTCTAGTATTACTACTAACGTTACAAGAACCTCTGAGGTCACACCCTATGGTTGAAATGAACGGAATGAAACATAGTTGGTATTGTGTTTGATTGTCACATGAATTAAATTAATTAAAGAATTAATTTAATTCAGCAGATCAAATATTGAATATATTATATGTACAAGGATGTTGTACACATAATGAGAATTAATATATGAATTTGGTTCATATATAAATTTAAATAAATATAGTTTATCGAAATCTATGTTATAATTAATGTAATTATAACTTTTGGGTATAATTAATGTAATTATAATTTTCGATTAAAACATTATTATATTTATTTAATTTTATTATTCATAAATGAAATACTAATTATAAAAAGGGTAATAAGTGAAGAAAACCCTAAGAATTTTGCTTAAAAAGGTCTAGCGGTAGCCAAGCAAAACACCTCTCTAAAAAATAGTTTTTGGAGATTTCGCGCTCATAGTCAAACCGGTGGATTACGTAGAGGCCGACATCCTAAAGGTTGTGGCTTGGTTCGACAAGAGATCGATATCTTGTCGCCGAGGCGCCGCTATCTACTCGATTGAAACTTTGGTAATTTGAAACCTTTATTTCACCCGATTCGTTCCTCACACATGGATTCATGGTTTGGATTGCGGGATTAATTTTATTTCATTGCGCCTTGGGGTGTCTGGCGTTCCAACATGATGGTATCGAGCCACTTGTGTGATACTGGACTCGGGTTTAAATACTTGGGTGATGCAATTGTATGAGATGCATGCTTTTATTTTACTACGTTTCGGTTGTTTAAATCGTTTAAGCATAACCCGATAATCGTTCCTTTCGATAATTGATTAAATGTTAATCATGGTGTTGTGGCCTATTCGATCTTATGTTATTTCATTAACTATTAACAAATCTTTAATATTGCGACGGTGGTATTTACGGTTTCGATGAGGTTAATCGGCTAGTGGAACAAGGGTTGTTCGATATGAACCTCAAGGATTAAAATCTTGAAAACACGATTCCGTTGATAAAAGTTATCAAATCGTGAGGTTTCATTTGACTGGGGTATGCGATTTGTACCGCATGGTCCATACCGCGGGGGCTCCGCCCCCGCAACCCCAGCTCCTACTGTAACATCCCCTCTCATATTTTGAGGAGAGGATTCGAGGATCTGCTCCGCCGGCCTTGCCCGCTTCCTCCACCGCCTGGACCCCATTTTCTTATTATAGTATATTTTGTTAATAAAAGAAATATATATAAACTTGATGGGCCACATAAGGTTGAAAGGATATTTTATAATTCACCTTAGCAAAAGAGCATTGAATTATGTATGCTATTTTTTTTGACATGCACGATGTTTGAAATGCATAGTTATAGCCCGATGACCCATTTGATAAAAGGTTGTAATTTTATATATATAAATACTGACTGCGTGTCATGCCTTACTATCGTTCTCTTGTATTTCTCTTCTCATCTTACTCCCTCGTATGTAAAACGAAGTTTTCGCATATTGTAATTTGCAAAAGTTGCTATGGGCCAGACGAGAAGGAAGTTGGGACAACTATTGAGGATTGATAGTTTATGAAACCGCTTACACCTTTAGGTTTCCTTTTGGTTCTCCCATTGGCTTGGGTTGAATCACCTTAGTTTATGGGCTATAACTATTGCATTTATTTATTGCTTTATTTATTCATGTATGAGATGCTATGGATGTTTAAAGCATGCCAATTTTATATATTAAAATTTAATAATAAACCCAATTAATTGATGAGATCAATTAAAAGACTAAATGGACTAAAGTAGACCATAATTGGTGAGATGGAACATCCTTAATAAAATCCCTCTATTAAAATATTAAGTCAACATGGCCTTCCAATTTTGCCTCGTTAATGCCTCGATCAATACTATGTAGGTTATGCCAAAGCAAAGTACTAGTATTTATCTTGGTTAAACGCGAAGAATAAACAAGTGATATTCGCTGGTTAAAAAATTGGTTAATGACTTAACTAGGTTACTCTAATAGGATTAGAAACCTAGAGGCAATTAAATTGGATAAACCATAAGATGATTAGAACAAGAGTTGTTCACCAAATATTAGGAGTTACATATGATGTAATTAGCAAAGGTTGCTTACCTAAATAACCATAGTCTTGAAAGTAAAGCCAAAGCTGACTTAAGAGGAGGTGAAATATGGATCCTTAACCCACTAGAAATACTTTAGAAAAAGTTTTTCGAAATTAATATATGGGGTTATTAATTTTGAAATAAAATAGTGGGATCATCATTTAATAAAGTCTTTTAATGATTGATATAAACTTGGTAAATTTACTCACACGCATATTCAATTGTTGTAGATATATTATGGCGCAAATACTAGCACACTCTCATTGCGATCGGTCCTTGAGAAGGACAAATTGAATGGTTTGAATTTTCTTGATCGGTTCAGTAACTTGAGGATTGTCCTCAAACAAGAACGGAAATTGTATGTCATTGAACAACCACTTCCTAATGAACCACCTATTAACGCCGAGAACCGATAAAGATGCTTACAAGAAGTATCTCGATGACATAGTAGATGTTGGATGTCTTATGCTTGCCACTATGAATCTCGAGCTTGAAGCAACATGAGGACATGGTTGCTTATGATATGATCGAGCACCGAAAGAACTTTATCGAGGGCAAGCACGACAAGAGAGGTTCGATATCTCAAAGCCCTATTCCAATGTAAGTTGGTGAAGGAAGCCCAAGGGACCTCATGTCCTTAAGATGATTGGCTATATTGAAAGTCTGTCTAAGCTTGGTTTTCATTGGGCCAAGAGTTGGTCACGATGTTATTCTCGCAATCGTTTTGGATAGCTACTGACCGGTTTGTCCTTAATTTCAATATGAATGAAATTGACAAGACTACGCCACGATTACTCAAGATGTTACTGAACTGCTGAAGGTAACATGAAAAGGTTGGACCCAAGCCCATACCGATGGTGCAGAACAACAAGGGCAAGGGAAAGGCCAAAGTTCAAATAAAGCCCAAGGGTAAAGGTAAGCCCAAGCCCTGCAAAGGAAAGGTTGCAATGAAACCTAAAGGTGGAGTGTCTAAGGAAGGAAACCGCTTTCATTGTGGTGTGATGGACATTGAAGCGGGCGCCCTATCTATCTTGAGGATGTCAAGAAGGCCAAAACAAGCGGAACGTCGCTTCGGTATTTATGTTATTGATATTAATTTATCAACTACTACTTCTTGGGTATTAGATCTTGGTTGTGGTTCTCATATTTGTACTTCATGCAGGGGACTACAAAGGAGTAGGACGTTGGCTAGAGGAGATGTGGACTGCGAGTTGGAAATGGAGCAAAGGTTCTTTGCATTAGCTGTGGGAACATATACTTTATCTTTGCCTAGTAGACTTGATTTAAGTTTAGAGGATTGTTATTTTGTGCCCAGTTTGACTAAAAACATTATTTCAGTTTCTTGTTTAGACAAAATTGGTTTTGAGATAATTATTAAGAATAATTGTTGTTCCTTTTATCTCAATAATGTTTTTTATGGTTCGGCACAATTGATTAATGGCCTCTATATTTTTGATCAAATGAACCCTATTTACAACATAAATACTAAAAGATCTAAAATAAAAGACTCAAATCAAACTTATCTTTGGCATTGTCGTTTGGGCCACATAAGTGAGAGACGATATCCATATTCCATAAAGATGGTTTCTTAGATTCATTTGTTTTGAACAATTTGAATTATGTGAATCTTGCTTATTAGGAAAATGACTAAATCTCATTTCTTGGTAAAGTGAAGCGAGCTAGTGATTTATTGGGCCTAATACATTCGATGTATGTGGACCAATAAATACATAGGCCGAGGTGGATTTCAATACTTCATTACTTTCTTGATGATTTCAGAGATATGGGTATATTTATCTCATGCGCCATAAGTCTGAGTCTCTTGAAAAGTTCAAGGAATTCAAAAATGAAGTACAAAATCAACTAGGCAAAACTATCAAGTCACTTTGATCTGATCGAGGTGGAGAGTATTTGAGCCTAGAGTTTGATGATCTATTGAAGGAATGTGGGATTGTCTCACAACTTACTCCTCCTGCTACTCCTCAATGGAATGGAGTTTCTGAGAGAAGAAATTGAACTTTATTAGACATGGTTCGATCCATGATGAGTCATCTTGATCTCTGACTTCTTTTGGGGACATGCAATTGAGATATTGCTTTCACACTAAATCGTGTTCCATCTAAATCGGTTCAAAAGACGCCATATGAGATGTGGACTGGGAAACGTCCCAGTATGTCTTTTATGAAAATTTGGGGTTGTGAAGCTTATGTTAAACGTCGACGCCTACTAAGCTTGAACCCAAATCAAAAGTGTATTTTGTGGGTATCCAAAAGAAACCAAAGGTTATTATTTCTTTAATCCCACCGAGAACAAAATGTTTGTTGCTCTGATGGTGTTTTCCTAGAGAGAATTTATTTCTAGAAAAGGAAGTGGGAGAAAGATTGAACTTGAAGAAATTCGAGAATCACAAGATACCATTGAACCGGTGATAGAACAATGAAAATTCCACAAGAAATTGAGGAACAAGTAATCTTTGTAGAAACATAACCACATGAAGATCTTTAAGAGAACGCCATGCACCTAAGAGATATGGATTTCTCATTACAACACATGGTGACGTTCTTCTTATAGATCAAGATGAGCCTAGGACTTATCAAGAAGCGGTGACGAGCCCAGACTCTGAGAAATGGCTTGAGGCCATGAGATCTGAGATGGATTCCATGTATGAAAATCAAGTATGGACTTTGATTGACCCACCCGAAGGGGTTAAACCTATAGGGTGCAAGTGGGTTTTCAAAAAGAAAACCGACATGGATGGTAATGTACAAACATACAAAGGGCGATTAGTCGCTAAAGGTTTTCGCCAAATTCATGGTGTTGACTATGATGAAACCTTTTCTCCTGTAGCTATGTTTAAATCCATCAGATCTTGTTTCGCCATATTGCATTTCATGATTATGAAATCTGGCAGATGGACGTCAAAACAGCTTTCCTTAACGGGAAACTTGAAGAGGATGTGTACATGACACAACCTGAAGGTTTTGTCAATCCAAAGGATGCTAGAAAGATTTGTAAGCTACAAAGATCCATTTATAGATTAAAGCAAGCTTCTCAAGTTGGAATCTTCGTTTTAACGATGCAATTAAAGAGTTTGGTTTTATCAAAAATGAAGATGAACCATGTGTTTACAAGAAAGTTAGTGGGAGCACTATCACATTCTTGGTACTATATGTGGATGACATACTTATCATGGGAAATGACATACCTACCTTGTAGTCTATTAAGACTTGGTTAGGAAGTTGTTTTTCTATGAAGGACTTGGGCGAAGCTACTTACATCTTAGGAGTCAAGATCTATAGAGATAGATCAAGACGACTACTAGGTCTAAGCCAAAGTACATACATAGATAAAATACTGAAAAGGTTCGGTATGGAAGAATCTAAAAGAGGATTTCTACCTATGAGACATGGTATTTCACTCTCGAAGGAAATGTGTCCTTCAACTCCACAAGAGAGAGAACGCATGAGTAAAATTCCATATGCTTCTGCTATTGGATCATCATGTATGCCATGTTATGTACCCGTCCGGATGTCTCGTATGCCTTAAGTATGACGACGGTACCAAGTAGATCCGGTGAAGGTCAATGGACCACGATCAAGAATATCCTTAAGTACTTGAGAAGAACTAATGATACGTTCCTAATATATGGAGGTGAGGAAGAGTTAAGTGTAAAGGTTACACCGATGCGACTTCCAACCGATAAGGACGATTCTCGATCGTAATCGGATTTGTGTTTTGCCTTAATGGTGGTGCCGTGAGTGGAAGAGTTCAAAGTAAAGTACAAGAGTCGATTCTACAACAGAGGTCGAGTATATTGCAGCCAAAGTGAGGCTGAAAAAAGCGGTTTGGATCAAGAAGTTCATTCTTGGACTAGGGTTGTGCCTAGCATATCGGATGCTATAGAACTCCGATGTGATAACAATGGAGCTATTGCACAAGCTAAAGAACCCAGATCTCACCAATGATCCAAACATATACTTAGGCGCTATCATCTTATTCGAGAGATTATCGATCGAGGAGATGTTGAGATATGTAGAGTACCTACAGATGATAACATTGTTGATCCCTTGACCAAGCCTCGACACGCCAGAAGCATGATCGTCACACTAAGTCTCTTGGTATTAGATATATGATTGATTGGTCTTAGTGCTAGTGGGAGATTGTAAGAGTATGCCCAAAGATCAATCATGAGATGGTTGTAATAACATACTTGATTTACCATGTTTATTAATATAAAGCATTGTCATTATTATTTTAGTTTTTCCTTCTGTGTGTACAAATAAACTGTTTTATAATAATGTCCTGAGAATAATATGATTATTCTTAAAATATCCTTAGTCAAGTATTATTGTTGACTAGGACAACAATAATGCATTAAGACTAACATGTAGTTGATTGATGATAAAGAGTTATCATTGATATGGAGTGTCAAAATCAATGCATGAATATGTGTGTTAGAGAACAACATATTGACCTGACTCGCTATGAGTATATTTCTTGGATTATTATGTAATTGTCACAACATTACTCATAGTGATTAATATGTATATGATCCTTAGACTTGAGATAATCATTATCCCAACATCGTGAGTCGTATATTTTGATACGATCAAACGCATAATCAGAATCGGGTTGTTCTATAAAGGCGATGTTGGATATATCACAATCAATGTAGAGGATATTGTTGATCAATATAGGATAAGTCCTCCCACATAATGGGAGTAATATCTTAGGCCACTTGATTGAGTGAGACTAGAAATGCATGGCCATGCTCAAATAAGTTGACATGAGATGTCATACTAATTTGTATATCATAGTCTACTCAAGATATCAAGAAACATGGGATGGACTATACAAGTGTGACTATTCTATGACTTGTATCTATTCCGGAGATAAAGGACTTAAGGATTAATGCATGAAAAGTTAATCACAAAAGTTATGTCGAATCATGACTTCTTGTATCTTAGGTAGCAATGATGCATTGCTAGATGCCACTCATTGTTTGTGACATTAGAATCGTTCTAGTATTGCTACTAACGTTACAAGAACCTGTGGTCACACCCTATGGTTGAAATGAACGGAATGAAACATAGTTGGTATTGTGTTTGATTGTCACATGAATTAAATTAATTAAAGAATTAATTTAATTCGCAATCAAATATTGAATATATTATATGTACAAGGATGTTGTACACATAATGAGAATTAATATATGAATTTGGTTCAGATATAAATTTAAATAAATATAGTTTACGAAATCCATGTTATAATTAATGTAATTATAACTTTTTGGGTATAATTAATGTAATTATAATTTTCGGTTAAAACATTATTATATTTATTTAATTTTATTATTCATAAATGAAATCTGATTATAAAAGGGTAATAAGTGAAGAAAACCCTAAGAATTTTGCTTAAAAAGGTCTAGCGGTAGTCAAGCAAAACACCTCTCTAAAAAATAGTTTTTGGAGATTTACGCGTTCATAGTCAAACCGGATGGATTACGTAGAGGCCGACATCCTAATGGTTGTGGCTTGGTTCGACAAGAGATCGATATCTTGTCGCCGAGGCGTTGCTATCTACTCGATTGAAACTTTGGTAATTTTGAAACCTTTATTTCACCCCGATTCGTTCCTCACACATGGATTCATGGTTTGGATCGACGGGATTAATTTTATTTCGCTGCGCCTTGGGGGTGCCGGCGTTCCAACATATTTGAACTCCGGTGACTTGGTCACATATGTGAATCTGGTGACTTCGGTCACGTATTTGAAATTTGGACTTGGTCAGGTGACTTCGGTCACATCTGTTTTGGTGGCTTTGCCACAATAAGGCGATGTGCATGTTGACTGCAAGAATCGCCTTCGATGGTGTGTAGCGGATGGAGGTCGATTTAGTAATCCCCACGGTGTGTTTGGTTGATGTAGGGGTGTGTAGCGGATGGATATTTAGGTTGGGTAGGGCTTGCATTTCATTTCATGAACATAACCATGTAATATTGAATGATTATTATTTGTTCCGCTATGAAATGGGCCTTTGCGCTAAATATAAGCTAAATGGGCCTTTGGGCTAAATATGAGTTAAATGGGCCTATGGCCATATGTGAAATTTTTGAGCTTGAAAGCATTTGATAAAATGGGCTTTTTAGTGTATGTGTTATACATTGAGTTTATAACTCACCCATTTTTATGGGATAACTTTTCGATAATTCATAGTGCGATGGATCGGTCGTGAGGATTTCGAGGTGGCAATGTTTCGTATCAAGTATTGTGGAGATTTTCCAACTTAAACTTATTAATTTTTAAATTTTATTACTTATACTTTATTATGGATTTGCCAATTTTATGTAATAAGGCCACTATAAACTATTTTTAATTTTGTGTTTGGATTTATTTTAAATTACGCCATGAACAATTATCAATTAAAATAACTAAATGGTTTTCGATAAATAATTTAAAAGGTTTTTGTCAATAATATATATATATATATGTTTTAAGAAAATCTATTTTGCAACTAAGCCCAACTCGATCTTTAAGTTAATCCGTTTTACTTAAAATCATCAAGTTTTCTTGAACAAAATGATATTCCGTTAAAGTTTTACTCAAGGAACATACCAAATCCGGTTAGGCTTTTTGGGCCGGGTTTGGGGTGTTTCAGCTTGGTATCAGAGCCCAGTTTTAAACTCTCGGCCTTGGGTTTTGAAGCCCACAACATTTTCAAAAGTTGGCCCAAATGACTTTTTGAAAGTTTTCTTAAGTTAAATGATTTTTATAAGAGCATGGCACTTGAGTTCTCGGCCCAGATCCATCAGGTATGTACTTTATCGATATGTGATATGTATGATAGTTTAAACTTAAACTATACTTTAGAGACATGGACCCTAGGTGTATGTGTGCTACTACGGAAACCACTGAATATCTGTTTCATAAGACTTTCTAATAAGAAGTGAAAAGATTCTAATACATAAGACTTTTCGTAAAAACAGATAAGATACGTAGTAGACATGAGCTCTAGGGGACGAGGTCGTCGTGGACATGGAAGAGGAAGGATGACTATTTCGGAACCAGTTCGATCTGGTCAAGGTTCCGAGAATGAAGCTCCGCCACCGGCTGTTGGGGCAGACTTTCAAGAACAAAATGAAGGTGGTGACGCAGTATCACAAGTCAGGTCATGCGAGTTTTGAACGAGTAGCGGTTAGTTCGGAAATGGGTCTCGAAAGTCAGTAGCTGAGAGACTAAGATCGAATGGAGCTGAGGTTTTCAGAGGAGTATCTGGAGTAGCTCCAAATGTAGCTGAATATTGGCTGGAGGCAGTCGAGAGAATCATGGAAGATATAGACTGCACTGATGAAGAGAAATTGAAAGGTGTTATTTCACTTCTCCGTGATGAAGCCTACCAGTGGTGGCTCACTATCAAGGAGAGTACCCCTGTGGATTGTCTGGATTGGGGTTATTTTAAGATTAAATTCAAAGGAAAGTATGTTGGAGCTAGCTACATCGACTCCCAAAGGAAGACATTTTTTAATTTGGTCCAAGGAAACAAGTCGATAGCTGAATATGAAGCAGAATTTTTGCGACTTAGCTGTTATGCCAAAGGGATAGTGGCTACGGAATATGAACGGTGTATTAGATTTGAAGATGGACTTAGAGATGAGCTTCGAGTGATGATTGCTCCACACTGTGAAAGAGATTTTGCAATCTTAGTGGAAAGGGCAAGAATTGTCGAAGAGGCTAAACGGACCGAGAGACAGAACCGGGACAGAGGCCAGAGCAAGAATAAGAGAAGCTTTGGGTCCTCAAGGTCGTCCGGGAATTTTTAGAAGAAATCAAGAAATGAAGGATCGCGAGGTCAACAGACTGCTTTGGGAGGACAAAATCGTACTTGTTCTCAATGTGGGAAAATGCACTCGGAAGAATGTTGGAAAAAGACCGGCGGATGTTTCAAGTGCGGTTCAAAGGATCATATGATCAAAGATTTTTCGATGAACTCGAGAAGAACCGCCCAAAGAAGTCGTGGTGCTAATCAGTCGATGTAAGTGGACAAGAACCGATTAGAGGTCGTGGTCCAAATGGAAGGGTAATAGCTCGTAGAGGGCGTGGAACTTCGTGCAGGAAATGGTAGCTCGAGGCGAGACAAACGGAGTTTGGTGTATGCGTCATCAGCAGAGAAGACGATGATGCACCGATGTTATCACGGCACGCTTCGATTTCGGGTTGCCCTTTATTGCTTTGATAGATATAGGGTCAACTCATTCCTATATCGCTAGTGAAGTATCGGGACTTTGCATGTGACTTCCAAACTGCATTTAGGAAGATGATCGCATTTAGTCCTTTAGGATGCATAAAGAGAAATAGACAAACTTTTAAGGAAGTGCCTTTAGAAGTTCAAGGATACGCTTTTGGTGATCTAATGGAGTTGCCATTCGAGAATTCGACCTTATCTTAGGCATGGACCGGCTTGTGAAGTACCGCAAATGTGGATTGTGTCACAAGCGAATGTCATTAAGAACTTTTGATGACAAAGAAGTTGTAGTGATGGCTAAAGACGGAACTACTTATCTAATGTAGTATCCGCTCTTAAGGCGTAAAGGATGGTTAAGAAGGGATGTGAAGCCTTCCTGATGTTGGTGAGTGCTTTGGAGGCTAAGGAAGTAATTGCTAATGAAGTCAGGACTGTGAATGAATTTGTAGATGTTTTTTCGGAAGAACTTCCAGGTTTGCCTCCGGATCGTGAGGTAGAATTTGGGATTGATTTATTGCCTAGAACGGCGCCAGTTTCTATTGCTCCATATAGAATGGCGCCAAAGGAATTGGTTGAGCTTAAGGCTCAGATTCAGAAGTTGCTTGATCGTGGATTCATCCGACCTAGTGTGTCTCCATGGGGAGCACCGGTCCTATTCGTGAAGAAGAAGGACGGATCGATGAGGATGTGTATAGACCATCGGCGCTTGAATAAGTCGACCATCAAGAACAAGTATCCTTTGCCAAGGATCGACGACTTGTTCGATCGACTTAAGGAGCCGTGGTATTCTCAAAGATTGATCTAAGGTCGGGTATCATCGCTTAAAGTGAAAGAAGCGGATATCCATAAGACGGCTTTTCGAACTAGATATGGGCATTATGAATTTTGGTAATGCCATTCGATTGACGAACGCCCAATTTGCGTTCATGGTTATGATGAACCGAATTTTCCAGCCCTACTTGGATCAATTCGTCGTGGTATTCATAGACGACATCTTGGTGTATTCTAAGTCCAAGTAGAACATGATGAGCATCTTGATTGTGTTACAAGTTTTAAGGAGAAGAAGCTGCACGCCAAATTCAAGAAGTGTGAATTTTGGCTGAAAGAAGTTGCATTTTTAGGCCATGTGGTGTCTGCAGAAAGGATAAGGGTGGATCCTCGGAAGATTGAGGCTGTGCTAGATTGGAAACCACCTAAGTCTATAACTGAGGTTCGCAGTTTCTTGGGTTTAGCTAGATACTACAGAAGATTCGTTGAAGGATTTTCATCGATAGCTGCACCTTTAACGAAATTGTTGAGAAAGGAAGTACCTTTCGTGTGGGCTGATAAGTAGCAAGAGAGCTTTGAGAAGCTCAAGAAAGTTGACTGAAGCTCCAATTTTGATCCAGCCTGAGGCAGGAAAGGATTTCGTCGTGTATTGTGACGCTTCTCACACGGGATTAGGATGTGTTCGATGCAAGGCGAAAAGGTAGTTGCAGATGTGTCTCTGCGATTGAGACCGCACGAGATTAATTACCCGACGATGACTTGGAGTTGGCAAATGTAGTCTTTGCTCTTAAGGTTTGGAGACATTAGTTATACGGGGAAAAGTCGTTGATATATACGGACCACAAAAGTCCGAAATATCTATCGACTCGTAAAGAACCGAATTTAAGGCGTCAAGGTGGATAGAGTTATTGAAAGACTACGATCGTTCCATCGAGTACCACCCGCAAGGCGAATGTGGTGGCGTACGCTCTAAGTCAAAAAGTGGTGTCGATTTGAGGGCAATGTTTGCACACCTTAGTCTTTACGATGATGGAAGCTTATTGGCGTAACTTGAGTTGTTTACATGGTTAAGTCAAGTGAAAGAGAGGCGGTTAGTAGATGAGGATCCGAGTGAAAAGCTTCGACGATCTGAGTGGAAAATTGGAAGATTTTGGTATTAATAAGTGAAGGGTATTGTGCTTCAAATATAAAGTCTGTATGCCTAGGGATCGTGGAGTTGAGGCAAAGATACTTCAAGAATCGCATGGTAGCCCTTATGCTATGCATCCTGGAGGAAGTAAGTTATATCAAGACTTGCGAGATCAGTTTTGGTGGCCGGTCTTAAGCGAGAAGTTACGAAATTTGTAGGAAAGTGCTTGACGTGTCAACAAGTCAAGGCTGAACATCAAGTACCATCGGGATTGCTTCAACCGATAAAGATTCCGTAGTGGAAGTGGGAGAGAATCACCATGGACTTTGTTAGTGGGCTTCCTCTTACGCCTACTAAGAAAGACTCTGTATGGGTGATAGTGGACCGATTGACGAAATCTGCACATTTTATCCCAGTTCGGATTGATTACTCTTTGCGTAAATTGGCAAAGTTATATGTATGAGATTGTGAGATTGCATGGAGTGTCGTTGTCGATTATTTCGGATAGAGATCCGAGATTTACGTCACGATTTTGGAAAGCATTGCATCAGGCTTTGGGCACCAGATTGATTTCAAGACGGCATTTCATCCTCGGTCGGACGGTCGATCGAAAGAGTAATCCAAATCTTAGAAGATATGTTAAGGGATGTGTGATAGATTTCAAGGAAGTTGGGAGGAATTCTTACCGTTGGCGTAATTTATGTGACAACAACAGCTTCCAATCCAAAGATACGGATGGCACCATATGAAGCACTATATGGACGAAAGTGTCGCACTCCCACGTGTTGGATGTAATTAGAAGAACGTCATATTTTGGGTCCGTAGATAGTGGTGAATCAAGAAAAGGTTAAGGTAATCCGGCTCGGTTAAAGGAAGCATCCGATGTGCAAAAGTCATACGCAGATCTAAAGCGGAAAGAAATAGAGTTTTTGTGGGGACCAAGTTTTCCTAAAGGTTTCACCTTGGAAAAAGGTGATGAGATTTGGTCGTAAGGGAAGCTAAGTCCCAAGTTCATTGGACCTTATCGGATTGTGAAGTGGGTGGATCTGTGGCATATCGCTTAGATTTGCCTTCGAATCAAGCAAATGCATGATGTGTTCCATGTTCCAATGTTACGCCGTTATCGGTCGGATCCATCTCATGTAGTGCCGCTTGAGGAGGTGGAATTAAGATCGATTTGTCATATAAAGAGAGCCAATTCAAATTCGAGCGAGATGTAAAGGTTTTACTGAGAAAATCAGTTCCTCGTTAAGGTATTATGGCGTAATCATGGATCGTAAGAGGCTTCGTGGGAACCGGAGGAAGCGATGCAAAGCAATACCCTCACTTATTCGGCCTGTGTAATTTCGAGGACGAAATTATTTTAAGGGGTAAAACCGTAACATCCTCGATAATTAGGGTTATGCATTTCACTTAATTGAATGATGTTGCATGCTTAATTATTATTAAGTGTAATTTTGGAAGTTATTTGAGCTTCATTAATTAAGTGAATGCTTAGTGAAACTTTTAATTTCTATTAATTAAGAGAGAGCTAAGCAAATTAGGCCTTAAGAATTAATGACAAGAGGTTTCTAGCATGAATTGAGCAATTGGCCAGGTGGTTAAGGTACATGGATGTGTGCTTGAGGTGTGAAGTTCGAATCTCCTAGCTAGCATTAGGGAGGATTTTAATTTTCTTGTTTTCTTCCCTATAAGTGTCGGCCAAGAAAGTTCTAGAGTGGATGAGCATTCATTCATTTTTGGCTATTTGACCATGTGAAAAAGGAAGCTAGGAACTTATGGCATGGAATCATAAGTTGATGATAAGATGAGGGGGGGCAAAAGGCATGATATGGGGCAAGGATTTGAGAGTGTGTTCATGGTCAATTGACCATGAACCTAGACGGCATGAAGGGCTAAAGGGAGTGGTTTAATGGTGAAGAAAATTTTGGATATGATGGGGAAGAAACAAGGAGGAAAAAGGGGGATGATGTTGGCTAGGTTGACCGAAAATTAGTGTAGCCATTAGGGTGCTAGTTGGCCAAAGATCCTAGCAAAATTGTCCATCTTTTCCCCTTCTCCAAAACCTTTTCCCTAAACCGAAACTATCATTGGCATTTGGTACAAGCTTACTTTGTTTTGGCATTGGTATTTTTGACCAAATAGGTACCTTTATTTCATCTTTTCCTCTCAAAATTTTATTTCTCTTTTGATGCCAAAATATTTTCACTTTTGAAGTCACCTCTCTTCTTTCTCTTTAGTGCCAATTTAGCTATCACCAAAAGCCTTCTCTTTCATTTTCTTTTTCTCTTTTTCATTCTATTTCTCTTCTCTTTCCCTCTCATTGTCAAACCATAAAGGATCAAGAACCACTTTCAATTGTTACCTCCTTGGCCGAATGTGCAAAGGTTCCTAAACACATTTCTTTTCTTTTGAGAAATCACCATCATCATATTCTTCTCCTCTTTCTTTTCTTCCTTCTTTCTTTCCTTCTCTTTCCTTCTCTTTCTTCTTTCCTCAAAATCGAAACCATCATATTGAAACCACCATTTCTCTTCTCTTTTTGTTAAGGCCGAATTATCATATTCTTTTCTTCTTATTCAAAGCCGAATCTTGAAGGACTCAAAGTAAGATTTTATCAATTATTTTCATCATTTTTTTTACTTTAGCAAACTTAAAATCATGATCTTTTATTTTCTCTCCTAGGCCGATTCATTTGAAAAGATTTTTCAAAGATCTTTGTTGAAGACAACCTTTAAGTGATCATTCGAAATCATCAAGGTAAGGCTATTAATTTAGATCATATCAATTTCTTTAGATGGATCACTAATCTACGTTATTTTTAGGGGCGATCTAAGATCATCAAGATAGGTAAGAAAAGAGCCGTACGGAGTGTTTGGAAGAGAGGAGGTATTCCTTTACCATCGAACTACAAACGAAGGGCTGTATCGGCGGTTAGAGACTTTCCACCGGGTTGTGGACCCTTTGCTAACGAGGATCGGTTATTCGAAGTAGTGCGTACAATTGAACCACTTTACGTTGGTGGAATATCAGCGGGTTTTGATCCATCTAGTGGAGAAAAACCACAAATAACTGTCATTCATGAATCCGAGGGTAAGGATTTAGATCCATCATCAATAAGTGCAATATTGTTAACAAAAGTTTATACTAACCAAGTGTGTCAATCAATTAGGTGTTGACGAGCAAGAGGGTATTGTTCTCACTGTCACTAGGTGTGTAACCTTACATTAAAAATCTCATAAGATTTACATATATTTAATTGTGACTATATGACTATGTGTATGATTGTGCTTTTGGATACCATTCAGTGGTATACGATATTCAGGTATGTTTACCCCAATATTTTGTTTATTTTTGCTGTATGCATAAATATGAAATGAAGTATGATTATATTATGATTTGTGGGGTAAATAGCATGAAAATCGATTTGATATGTATGTGCATGGGCATATGGGTATTGTTGATAAAGGAGGAAGTATTCGGTGGTTTTACCACATTTCGGTGACTTTGGTCACATATTTGACTCGGTGACTTGGTCACATATTTGACTCGGTGACTTCGGTCACATATTTGACTCCGTGACTTCGGTCACGATATTTGAACTCCGGTGACTTCGGTCACATATGTGAATCTGTGACTTGGTCACGTATTTGAAATTTGACTTGATCAGTGACTTGGTCACATCTGCTTTTGGTGGCTTTGCCACAATAAGGGCGATGTGCATGTTGATTTGCAAAGAATCGCCTTTGATGGTGTGTAGCGGATGGAGGGTCGATTTAGTAATCCCACGGTGCAGTTGGTTGGTACGGAGTGTGTAGCGGATGGATATTTAGGTTGGTAGGGCTTGCATTTCATTTCATGAACATAACCATATAATATTGAATGATTATTATTTGTTCGCGCTCGAAATGGGCCTTTGGGCTAAATATAAGCTAAATGGGCCTTTGGGCTAAATATAAGCTAAACGGGCATTTGGGCTAAATATGAGTTAAATGGGCCTATGGCCATATGTGAAATTTTGAGCTTGAAAGCATTTGATAAAATGGGCTTTTTAGTGTATGTGTTATACATTGAGTTTATAACTCACCCATTTTATGGGATAACTTTTCGATAATTCATAGTGCGATGGATCGGTCAACAGGATTTCGAGGTGGCAAGTTTCGTATCAAGTATTGTGGAGATTTTCCAACTTAAACTTATTAATTTTAAATTTTATTACTTAGACTTTATTATGGATTTGCCAATTTTATGTAATAAGGCCACTATAAACTATTTTAATTTTGTGTTTGGATTTATTTTAAATTTCGCCATGAACAATTATCAATTAAAATAACTAAATGGTTTTCGATAAATAATTTAAAAGGTTTTTGTCAAGAATATATATATATATATATATATATGTTTTAAGAAAATCTATTTTGCAACTAAGCCCAACTCGATCTTTAAGTTAATCCGTTTTACTTAAAATCATCAAGTTTTCTTGAACAAAACGATATTCCGCTGAAGTTTTACTCGAGGAACATACCAAATCCGGTTAGGCTTTTTGGGCCGGGTTTGGGGTGTTTCAAAAATCGTGAAAATTACAAAAATGCCTCGAGAAATTACTTGTTAATATGTAAATTGTATGTTTCAGAAAATGGGCGTAAAATATGCTAGATCGTTAAATGGGCCTAAAAGCCCGCTTGATTGATAATTGGGCGAAATCTGCTTGATTCTAAATTAACGAAATCTCTGCTAGATCGATAATTGGGCCGAAAACTCTGCTAGATTGATAATTAGGCCGAAATCTCTGTTTGATTGTAAATTGGGCCGAAATCTCTGCTAGTTGATAAATGGGCCGTAAACTCTGTTAAATTGTTAAACGGGCTAAAATACTTGCTAGATCGATAAATGGGCCGAACTCTTGCTAGATCGTAAATTTGGGCCTAAGTTGATAAATAGTTAATTAGGCCAAAATGTTATTTTTGGGCCTTAATAAAGATTTGGAAATATTAACTCTTGTTAATGGGCCTTTTAATAAAATTATTGTATGACCATAGTTTACTTTGCATACATATTGCATGGGTTGGGAAAATGATGAAGAGAAGAAGGCCTGTTGCCAAAATCTAGTTCGGTGGATCTGCCACAAAAATTATGGCTTTTTGCCTCTAGTTCGGTGGCTCTGCCACAAAAGCAATAAATGGCTATTTGCCTCTAGTTCGGTGGCTCTGCCACAAAAGCAATAAATGGCTATTTGCCTCTAGTTTGGTGGCTCCGCCACAAAATAATAATTGGCTCAATGCCTCTAGTTCGGTGACTTTGTCACAATCTAGTTCGGTGGCTCGCCACAATTATAAAATGGCTTAAAGCCCACGATGGTGTGATGGCGGGGTGGGTTGACTTGATCCCCACAGTGTGATGGTTGGTACGGGGTGTGTAGCGGATGGAATTAGGTTTGGGAGGAAAATTCATATTTTAGATGCATGTTATTAATTATGTTTTCATTATGCTATTTATTATGTTATTAATCATGTTGTTAATTCGCTTATGGGCTCAAGGCCCAAATCCATAATTTGAAAATCGCCCAATGAACAAAGTAAGTGAGTTATACATCTGAGTTCTAAGTAACTCACCCCTTAATTTTTCCATCTCGTAATGGAAATTGATGTGGACTTGGGTAGGGATGACTTCGTGGAGGCCATCTTGCAAAACATGGGTTTATTAAACTCGAACTTTTTAATAAGTATTTTACTATTTTGGGTTAATGTAATAAGGGCCTCTATAAATAATTTATGGATTTTTATGTGTGTTTGGTTTTAAACTATATTTTGGACTTTTAAATATGGGCTATGATTATATGATGTTTTTATTAAAATAAATTTGGGTTTTCAAATATATGAAATTCCTTTATAAATATTTTATTATTGTTAACTCTTAAACAAATTACCTAAGGGTTTTTGATAATACAATGTTAATAATGTTTTTCAACTAACGCTTTCTAATATTCATCAAATTAAAATTCTCTTCCGATTTTTATTAAACCCGTAAATAAAAATAATATTGTAGTTTTCAACTTATTGAAGATTTTAAGATAGCTCGATTCATGTAACAAACCAAATCTAGTCTCAATGCATAGACCGGGTTTGGGGTGTTACAGTAATCATCGAAAAGCCTTTTATGAACCTTCCATAATAAACAGTAAGTCCCATAAAACTACGAACTTCAAACACATTTTTCGAAGGCTTCCACTCCAAAATAGCTAAAATCTTACTCGGATCAACTCGTATACCAGATGCTGACACAATATGACCCAGAAAACCAACTTCACGCAACCAAAATTCACCTTTACTAAAATTTGCATACAATTGCTTACCTCGCAGAGTTTGTAGCACAATCCTCAGATGTTCAAAATGCTCAATATCATCACGCGAATAAATCAAAATGTCGTCAATGAATACGACAACAAATCGATCTAAATACGGTCTAAAAATTTTGTTCCTCAAATCCACAAAAATAGCAGGAGCATTTGTTAGTCCGAAAGGCATAACTAAAAACTCATAATGCTCTTACCTCGTTCTAAAAGCAGTTTTTGGAATATTTGAATTTTTTACTCGTAACTGATAATACCTCGATCTCAAATCTATCTTTGAAAACATGGTAGCTCCTTTCAGCTGATCAAACAAATCATCAATTCTGGGCAAAGGATATTTGTTCTTAATGGTCACTTTGTTCAATTGATGGTAATCAATACACATTCTCATCGTGTTGTCTTTCTTTTTCACAAATAAAACGGGAGCACCCCAAGGTGAGAAACTCGGTCATGTAAATCCTCTATCCATCAACTTTTGCAACTGTGTCTTCAACTCTTTCAATTTTGTTGGTGCAGTTTATACGGAGCTATAGAGATAGATGTCGTTCCCGGCAATAAATCAATACCAAATTCAACTTCGCGTATCGGAGGTAATCCTGGTAGTTCTTTAGGAAACACGTCAGGAAATTCACAGACAACTAGCACTTATTCAACTTTCTTTTCAATCACTCTCAAATCAATCATATAAGCAAACTAAGCTTCATAGCCCTTTTTCACATTACTCTGAGCTTTCAACACTGATATCACAGCCAGCAATAAATTTAAATCATTTGATTCAATTCGAACTATTTCATCGTTCTGACATCTCAAATCAATAATATTTCATTTGCAATTCACAATAGCATCATGCAATGTCAACCAATCCATACCCAAAATTATATCAAACTCATCAAAAGGTAATAGCATCAGATCAACTGGAAAACAAACATCTCGAAACATCAACGGACAATTCTTGCATACTTTGTCAACCAGGACACATTTACCTAAGGGTTTCGATACTTTAATTACAAATTCAGTAGACTCTACAGGCAAAGGCTTACTAGATACTAAGTTCATGCATACATACGAATGAGTAGACCCTGGATCTATCAATGCAATCACAGAAGTATCATAAAGAGTAAATGTTCCCGTAATGACATCTGGAGACGAAGCTTTCTCACAAGCTCGAATGGCCTAAGCTCTGCTAGGCGCTCTAGCTTCAGATCTCGTAACTATATCTTTTGTAACTCTTTGACTACCACTGGCATTTCTTGTGTTTCGAGAAGGTCTACATCTAGCTGGAACATTATCTGGCCTCGAATTCTGTACAATCTCTTGTTCAATAGACTCGGGACAATCTCGAATGAAATGGTCTAATAATCCACATCTGAAACATGCTTGACCATTCAATCTACAATTACCCGGATGTCTTTTACCAAAATACTTACATTCAGGTCGTTGGAGATGAAGCTTCCTCATGGGCTCGAATGGCGTAAGCTCTGGCAGGTGCTCTAGCTTCAAATCTCGCAACTATATCATTTGTAGCTCTCTGGCTACCACTCACATTTCTGTATTTCTAGAAGGTCTACCTCTAGCTGAAACATTATCTAGCATTGGATTTTGTACAATCTCTTGTTCAATAGACTCATGACAATCTCGAATGAAATGGTCTAGTGATCCACATCTAAAACAAGCTCGATCATTCAATCTACAATTACCCGAATGTCTTTTACCACAATTCTTACATTCAGGTAGCTCGGATCGAACATTTCCCATACTAGCTATCGAAGTAGCTGGAGCTTTTAAGTTTGACTGCGATCTAACTCGACCTCTATTCGAATGTCCCACATTAACCTTCAAACAGCTATACTCATCTTTGAATTTCTTTGATGCAAATTGAAACGATTTACTTGAAAATCTTTTTTCTCACATATCTGGTTTCAGACTCAGCCTTTCTTTTATCTTTCCTGAGTGATTCAGCTTTACACGCTCGATCAATATGCACAACTAACTCTTTTATTTCCAGAATTCCAACTAACAATCGAATATCTTCATTCAGGCCGCCTTCAAACCTTTTACACATTATTTCTTCAGTTGAAACACATTCCCAGGCATATTAACTTAATCTCACGAATTCTTGCTTATATTTTGTGACAGTTATACGACCATGTTTCAATTCAAGAAATTCTTTTCGTTTTTTATTTATAAATCTCTGGCTGATATATTTCTTCTGGAATTCAGACTAAAAGAAATCCCATGTGACTCATTCTTTTGGAACAACAGAAATCAAAGTTTTCCACCACTGATAAGCTGCATCTCATAGCAAGGAAATAGCACATTTCACACATTCATCAGGAGTTAATGACATTTCATCGAACACTCGAATTGTGTTTTTGAGCCAAAACTCAGCTCTCTCAACATCATCATCACTAGTAGCCCTGAACTCTTCAGCCCATATTTGCAGATTTTATCGATTGAGGCCTATTCATTAGATTCAGATTCATAACTGGAGGCGCAATAGAAGTATGAGAAGGATTAGACGGGGGCGGAGGTTGTGAAACAGTCAGATTTGTTCTAATGTATTGAGTGAACCACTCATTCATCATTTGGAAGAAGGCTTATTTAGCCTCTCCTTCCTGACCGCTAGTAGCCGGTCTCGAATTAGATGGCACTGTCCCTTGAGCGGGAATATGCATTACTTTCAACGTTATCAGCTATAGCTCTTTCGGGATCCATTTACTATACGAAAACACATTTTATACGTCAGGATTCATCACACTATCACAATTCGTATATATAGCATGTATAGCTAGACACTCACACGCTACGTTAGTCCTAGAATTGACTAAACCGTAGCTCTGATACTAATAAAATGTAACACTCCTAACCGATAACCATTACCGGTCTAGGGTTAAAGGCATTACTAGACAAACCGAATCTTTTGCGAATATTTCACATCATAATTTAATATTGCAAATCAAAGTGTCCCTTAAATAGGTCTACGAGACCATAAACATGCATTATAAAGGGGTCAGGACTAAATCGAATACATACAAAAATTTTTAAAAATTAATCATTTTTCAAAGTTACAAAGGTCACACGCCCGTGTGGGCAGGTCGTGTGCCTCACACGGCCTCAGACATGTCTGTGTGTCTAAACCGTGGCAAAACAGGGCACACATACTAACTTATCCACATAGCCTAAGACATGCCCGTGTGCCTCACCCGTAGTGGACACTGACTTGCATCACACGGCCAGTCACACGCCCGTGTGTCTAGGCCGTGGTCGAAACTGACTTGTTTTGAAATGCAACCACGAAGGACACCGTGGAGCCACACGCCCGCGTGCTCAACCGTGTGGGCAAATATAGGCCAATTTGCCACCCACACTTTAGGTTATACCTATAAGCACAAATAAGCATCATCTCAAGCATCAAAAGCAACCAAATCATGTCAAAATGTTCATCTTTTCTAACCATTCAAAAGCAAGTCAAACAAAACAATTTATGCAACATTTATCTCAATCTCATCTCAATCATTTCTAAGTATAAACCATTCAAAAACTTACCCATTCAATATACTAGCTATTCATCCAAAATATACCAACTTTGCATCATAAAACTTATCATAAATTTGACCATTTACACATCCATTTACAAGCCATATCACATAGCTTTTATATACAACTTAAAACATCAATCATTTAAACTATACTATACATGCCATACTTAAATATGTGCAAATTGAAAAGGGTACCAAAATAGACTTTGATAGTGTGGTGATGATCCTTGATGATCCCCGAGCTTTTCGTAGCTTTAACGATCTATAAAACAATGCAAACACACATAGAGTAAGCTTTCAAAAGTTTAGTAAGCCATATACAAATAAACTTAACATATAACATTCATAAACATAACAAATATAAAATCATTAATATATTTCAATTGCAAATTCATAATTCTTCTTTGGCTCATTTATTTAGCCATTGTTTACTAGCAATTCATACTTCAAAGTATTTCTTTTGCTCATATCATAGTCATACGTATACCACATTTTGTCTCATTGAATCTATGCACAGATCTCATTTGTACACAATCACAAATACTTACCTTTCATAATCAATCATAGTATACATTTCAAACAAACTTGAATCGATTACATATTTCACATAGTCTTTCATTTCTCGAATTGCCCATAGAACCATTCAGAATCAAATAGGATACTCAGATACTCAGAATACTCGTACAATGCCAACGTCCTAAACGTGGTCTTATATGTAATAAATATCGATGCCACTGTCCCAGAAAGGGTCTTACACGAATCAAATACGATGCCAATGTCCTAGACATGGTCTTACATGTAAGTCTCAAATCAATTCCAATGCCCCAAACGTGGTCTTATACAAAACTCTAAGATCAACGCCAATGTCCCAGACGTGGTCTTACATGATATCACTTATCAAAATTCCTATGTCATGACATATGAATCCTATCTATTCCTAGGGTTCGTACGGGACTTTTCGGACCTCAACACATTGTCGATACATTCTCAGATTTCACATATATATATATATATATATATATATATCTTAAAAAGCCATTCATTACAATTCCACATTTTGTGAACATGAATAAATCAACTTAAATACATTTATTTGTATATAGACTTACCTCGTACGGATATAATCAGACAGATTCGACTACTCATTCACTTTCGACTTTCCTCGATCTAAAACCGTTTTTATTTGGTTCTTGATCTATACATATTCAAATTTAACCCTTTATTTCACCAAATCATTCAATTCAATCCAAAGGCACATATTTAGGGAAATTTACAAATTAGCCCTCATATTTTCACATTTTGACTTTTAAGTCCCTATTTCACAAAATCACAAAATACACAAAATTCCCTAGTACCCATGCTTAGCCAAATTTCCATCATGATCATACAAGTCCATACATTTCATGTATTTCACATTTTAGTCCCTCAAAATATTATTTTCATAATTTAGTCCAAATTACTTAAATTAACCAAAAATCCAAAGACAAAACGTTTTAATCTAACACATATATTTCATATTTCATCAACTAACATCACAAAGCTCAAGCATTCATCAATGGCACATTTCAAATTCTTCATCAAATTCCAAAATTAAGGCATGGGTTTGATAGTACTCGAAGCAACGATCACAAAAACGTAGAAATTATCAAAAACTGAACAAAATCCATACCTTAATCAAGATGAACAAGAGCCGAAACCTAGCTTAGTTTCTTTTCTTTTATTTTTCTTCAAATTCAGCACAAAGATGAGCATAATCTCATCATTTTTCATATTTTTTTATTATAACATATTAATTATTCATTTCCATTTTTGCCCTTAATGAATATTAATGATTAAACAATTAAACTATGGACATAATTGTCCACTAACTTAATAATGGCATAATAACATCATAAGGACTTCATATAATAAAAGTCATAACAAATAGATAACCTTTTATATGGCATGCTAGTTTTGCATTTAATGCAATTAAATTATTTTATCAAATTAAGCACACAATCAACCAAATTAATTCATGAAACTTTCACACATGCTTAATCATATACTGCAAACATTGAAAATAATATTAAAACAGTTTTTTGACTCGGATTCATGGTCTCGAAACCACTATTCCAACTAGGGTCTTAACTGGACTGTTACAAAGTCAGTGATGAAGTTCTTGCATAATAACATCTTTACAAGGTTTGGAACACCATGAGCCATTATCAGTGAGGAAGGATCTTATTTTGATTGCAAGCCAGTGGCTAATGCCTTGCACATGTATGGGTGAAACATAGTATTGCCACGGCATATCACCCCCAAAAGATGGACAAGCTGAGATTTCTAATAGAAATTAAGCAGATTCTGGAAAAAGTGGTGAAACCAACTCGAAAGGATTTGTCCTCTAAACTGGAGGAAGCTTTTTGGGCTTATTGTACAACATTTAAAACACCATTAGGGATGTCACCTTTTAAGCTTGTCTATGGAAAGCCATGTCGCCTATCCGTTGAATTGGAACACAAGGCATTTTGGGCCATTAAAAAGTTAAAAATGGATTGGATCACTGCTGGACATAAAAAGTTGTCAGAGTTGAAATGAAATGGAGGAATTCTAGGCACAAGCATATGAAATGCTAAACTATAAAAGGAGAAGACCAAGTGCTAGCATGATAAGAGGATTATACTACTGTAATTTGAACCAAGACAACAGGTGTTGTTGTTCAACTCTAGGCTCAAATTGTTCCCTGATAAATTAAAATCTCGCTGGTCAAGTCCCTTTGAAGTCGCCCAAGTATATCCTTATGGATCTGTTAATGTTAAAGATAGCAAAACTAGGATAATTTTTAAGGTTAATGGTCAAGGTTTAAAGCACTACCGGGGTGCTCATGTGGATCGAGACAAACACTCCATTGACCTCCGTGATGTTTAACCTTAGCATCTCGATAATTTTTTTCAATTTATTTTTGTTGTTTTTAAGTTTCTCCTAGTTCTATCATTTAAATTGTTTAATAATCTTTGTTTACTTTGAAGGGCAGATATTTCTATTTCCATGATGGCAGTTGAGAGGTTGGGTCCCATATGTAACAATTTGGCCCAACAAATATTTTTCCCAAACCCTTAGCATCAATTTTTCTATTTCCCTCCAATCCCTAATTACCAGGGTCAGGCCATAATTACCACCCATCCAATCACCCATATCACCCACGTCACACCCCCAATTACCACTTACATTGTCGCCGTTACCTCTACCATTACCCTAATTCCCTCTTTTTTCCTTATAGTTACCCTAACTCTTTTATCTCTCAAAGATACTTGTGCCTTTTTAGCAACTAAAAATTTTCCCTTTTCTCTTCTAAACCGACATTTTCCCTAAATTATAACAATGGCTAGACGATTTACACCCCAAATAACTGTTTTGCCACCACGAACGTTCTTCAATGCTGCAGCATAAAAAGTATAAGACTAATATATCCAACAGATCATTTTACATCAAAAAAGGTTTTCTTTTCAAAGATGAACCTTTTATGGGGTATAACACTTCCATCTCTTTTGTGGTAGAAAAACATGGTTGGCAAATCTTTTGTTTGCATCTTGAGGATGTTTTAACAAAGCTTGTTCGCGAGTTTCACGCTCACATCACTTTGCCCAATAACGCTTTCATATATGTTCGAGGAGAGTCGGTGTTGTCTGATGGGTTGAACCAGGTCCCAGAAGATCTTTGTGTTGAGGGAACTCTGTGGACAATATCGAGGAAAGATTGTTACAAAGTTGAAAGGCATCCTTAAAGCCCACTTGTAGAGTTTCGTATCATTTCTTAACGATGTGATTAATCCCTTCGACCCATAACTCTACAGTCTCCAAGAAGCGGATGTTGCTACTGCACTCCATCATGATGGGTACAAGGATTAATGTTGGCAAACTAATCTTTAATGAAGTCCACACAATTTAGTCATTATCTCATAAAAATGCAAATTCATGCAATTTAACTTATACCCATGCCAACCGAATTTCACCTAAGCCCAAAACACCTTATATTTTTCATTATTTCATACATTTCACTACATAATTTTCACATTTTACAAATAATTCCCTATTTCTCATTTTCAACCAAAATCACTTTACAAAACCTGTTTATCTAATAACAACCATTCATTTTCTATCATCAAACATCAAGATACATACACATTCATCAATGGTAAAACCCTAATACTTCAACAATTTCACAAATTAGTCCTTGAGCTAGCTAGATTAAGCTAAGTATATTTAGAGAGATCTGCTGTAGTTTTAATTGCTGAAATATTGAGAAAATTTTACCTTTAGGAACCATTTTCTGCACTGCAATTGCTAAATAGGTTTACAACAATTGTAAGCATTTTTTTCTTTGTTTCAGTAGAAGATTACTTAGAATATAGGTACATAGTATGCTCAGTACGATTTGGCAATACATTTGGTGACTGATTGTTTTGGCAATTCTATGCATTCATGCATATTCATAAATCATATGCTTGAGGACAAGCAATAATTCATGTTTAGGGGTGTGATAACTCTTAAAAAGAGTTATATTTAAGGCCTCTAGATGGAATTAATTGTTTGAGATTAAGTGAATACATCTGCATTTTTAGGATAATTTTAGAACACTGCATAACAAAGCTTGGATTACGCTACATTGGCCATTATTTGTTACTTTTATCACTTGGGGAGGAAATGTATGGTTTTGTGTGAATATGGCCAAGAATGATGCTGTGATTTAGAGTCAAGCTGCATCCCTACGAGCTCTTGAAAATCAAGTGGGGTAGACTACAAATGCTTTAAATTTGAGACCACAAGGAGCTCTACCAAGTGATACTGAAAATTTGAGATCACAAGGAAAAAAAACATTATAAGGCAATCACTCTCAAAAGTGGGACTCAGCTGAATGAAATTTTTAAAGATGTAACTGCAGAAGAGGAAAAATCAGGTCTCAACCATAGGAAGAATTCAGAACAATCTGAACAGCACATTGCAACTGAAAAGGGTAATCTAAAGACTGTTGTAGCAAAACTATATCATGTTGCAAATAAAAATGCCGCACCAAAAAAATATCAGCAACCTAAAGGAAAGCCACTTCCACCTTTTTCTCGATGATTTCAAAATTGTAAACAAGATAACCAGTTCAAAAGATTTTGGATGTCTAGAAAGAACTCGACATCAACATACTGTTGGTAGAAGCTTTGGAGCAAATGCCCAATTATGTGAAATTCATGAAAGATATATTGTCAAAAAATCAAATATTGGGAGAATTTGAAATTGTTTCTCTCACTTAGGGGTGCATAGCGATGTTAAAGAACTTGCCTCCAAAGTTAAAGGAACTGTGGAGTTTTACTATCCCATGTTTAATTAAAAATCATTAAAGGCATTGTGTGATTTAGGAGCGAACATCAATTTAATGCCTATGTCTATCTTTAGGAAGCTAGGTATTGGAAAAGCAAGACCTACTATGGTCACATTGCAGCTAGTTGATCAATCCTACGCACACTCGAATGTAAAATTCAACACATGCTGGTAAGAGTGGATCAATTTATTTTTCCGTCAATTTCACTATTTTAGAATGTGAAGCTGACAAAGATGTGTTGATTATTCTTGGAAGACCTTTTCTTACTACAAGAAGAACTTTTATTAATGTGCAAAAAGGTGAACTAACCATGAGGATGAATGATCAGCAGATCACCTTCAATGTATTCAATGCCTTAAAATGTGTTGATGAGAATGAAGAATGCCATGCCATTGGTTTGATAAAAACAGCAGAGCAGGAAGAGTTCATAAAATTTTGCCACAACAATTCTGATAGTGATATAGATTCACTTGAGCTAAATGAAAAGTAGATTTCAAGAATTCAAATGAGTTCATAGAGGCAAAGAAGATTCTAGATGCACCAAGGAAAAGTTTGAGCCCTTGGATTTATTTGCTTGCACTTTCAATCCTTCTAAACCATCTATGAGGACCTCCTACACTTGAGTTGAAGCTTTGTCGTTATATCCTAAATATGCTTACTTGGGAGACAATCTATTTCCAATAGTTATTTCTGTAGAATTGACACCTGATCAGGAGGTCAAGTTGTTGGAAGTTTTCCAACGATTTAAGAAGGAATTAGGATGGACAATTGCCAACTTCAAGGGAATTAGCCTTGCTCTATGCATGCATAAAATTTTATTGGAGGATTGTCATAACAATTTTATTGAACTGCAGAAAAGGTTGAATCCCATCATGAAGGAAGTTGCTAAGAAAGAGGTTAGCAAGTGGCTCGATGTTTGTTTTATCTACCCTATATCTGAGAGTTCTTGGGTAACTCATATACAATGTGTGCCTAGGAAAGGAGGTGTCACAGTGTTCAGCAATGATAACAATGAGCTCATACCAACTCGCACTATCATGAGATGGAGAGTGTGCATGGATTACTGCAAGCTTAACAATGCAACTAGGAATGACCCCTTTCCCTTACCATTTATTGATCAATTGTGGGAAAGATTAGTTGGGAAGGCATTCTACTATTTCTTGGACGGGTATTCAAGGTATAATTAGACTGCTATAGCCCCTAGTGACCAAGAGAAGACAACTTTCACTTGTCCATATGGTACTTTTGCATTTAGATGAATGCCATTCGGGTTATTTAATGCCCCGGTAACATTTCAGCGGTGTTTGATGGCAATATTCTCTAGCAAGGTGGAAAGCTTTCTCAAAGTCTTTATGGATTATTTCTCTGTCTTTAGCAATAACTTTGAGGGTTGTTTGAAAAATCTAGATTTGGTTCTTTGCCACTGTGAAGAAACAAATCTTGTCTTGAATTGGGAAAAATGCCATTTCATGGTCCGTGAAGGCGTTTTTCTGGGGCATAAAGTATCGCAGCAAGGGGTAGAAGTTGACAAAGGAAAAATTGAGGTAATAGAAAAGTTGCCGCCTTCTACTAGTGTTAAGGGTATTTGGAGTTTCTTAGGCCATGTGGGTTTTTATAGAAGATTCATAAGGATATCTCAAAGATAACTAAACCCTTGTGTGCCTTACTAGAGAAAAATATTCCTTTAAATTTTGATGAACCTTGTTTGATAGCTTCCGAGGAATATAGGAAACGACTAGTAACAGCACCAATTGTAATAGCTCCAAAGTGGATATTGCCTTTCGAACTCATGTGTAATACCAACTACTATTATGTGGGAACAATGTTGTGGCAAAGGAAAGACAGAGTATTTCATGCAATCTCTTATGCAAGCAGAACCTTGACGGATGCGCAACTTAACTACATTACCACTGAAAATGAGTTACTGGTTGTGGTATTCGTGTTTGATAAATTCCAATCTTATTTAGTTGGCACCAAGGTCACAGTTTACACAGGCCACTCTGCTAAGCATTTGGTGGCCAAGAAAGATGCCTAGCTAAGATTGATTCGGTGGATACTCTTGCTGCAGGAGTTTGATTTAGAAATTTGAAATAGAAAGGGGACTGAAAATCAAGTGGCTAATAACCTGTCAAGATTAGAACCTAGAAATGAATATGGCAATGTCAAACTGTAAGGAAGACTTCCCAGATTAGCAATTGTTAGCTGCCATGGCATTACCTTTGTATGTGGATATAGTGAACTTCTTAGTAAGTGGTTTGATGCCACCTAATCTCAACAGCCAAAGAAGACAAAAATTCCTTCATGATGCCAGGTATTATTATTGGGATGAACCCTTCCTATTCAAGCATTGTATTGATCAAATAATTAGGAAGTGTATCCCTGATGACAAAATACACAACAGCCTGCAACATTGTCATTTAGCTCCTTACAGAGGACACTTTGGAGGAATGAGAACTGCTACCAAGGTACTCCTATCTGTTTCTATTGGCCAAATCTATTCAAGGATGCCCATTAATTTTATAAGTCATGCGATCAATGTTAGAGGGCAGGCAATCTATCTAGGAGACACGAAATGTCGCTACAAAATATCCTGGAGATTGAGTTGTTTGATGTCTCTAAGTGTGTCAAATTTATTGATCTCCTTACTAATGATGCAAAGTTTGTAACACCCATAACCCGTAACCATCACCGGTCTAAGGTTAAAGGCATTACTAGACAAATCGGATCTTTTATGAATATTTCACATCATAATTTAATATTGCAAATCAAAGTGTCCCTTAAATAGGTCTACGAGACCATAAACATGCATTATAAAGCGGTCGAGACTAAGCCGAATACATAAAAAAATTTCTCAAAATTAATCATTTTTCAAAGTTACAGAGGTCACATGCCCGAGTGGGCTTGTGCCTCACATGGCCTCAGACACGCCCGTGTGTCTAAGCCGTGGCAAAACAGGGCATACATACTAACTTATCCACACGGCCTGAGACACGCCCGTGTGCCTCACCCGTGGTCGACACTGACTTGCATCACACGGCCAGTCACACGCCCGTGTGTCCAGCCCTTTGTCAAAATTGACTTGTTTTGAAATGCAACCACGAAGGACACGGTCAAGCCACACACCCGTGTGCTCAACCATGTGGGCAAATATAGGCCATTTGCAATGCAAAATTGCCACACACACTTTGGATTATACCTATAAGCACAAATAAGCATCATCTTAATCATCAAAAGCAACCAAATCATGTCAAAATGTTCATCTTTTCTAACTATTCAAGAGCAAGTCAATCAAACCAACTTATGCAACATTTGTCTCATTCTCATCTCAATCATTTCTAAGTATAAACCATTCAAAAACTTACCAATTCAATATACTAGCTATTCATCTAAAATATACCAACTTTGCATCATAAAACTTATCATAAATTTGACCATTTACACATCCATTTACAAGCCATATCACATAGCTTTTATATACAACTTAAAACATCAAACATTTCAACTAGACTATACATGTGATACTTAAATATGTACACATTCAAAAGGGTACCAAAATAGTGTTTGATAGTGTGGTGATGATCCTTGATGACCCCCGAGCCTTCCGTAGCTTTAACGATCTATAAAACAATGCAAACACACACAAAGTAAGCTTTCGAAAACTTAGTAAGCCATATGCAAATAAACTTAACATATAACATTCATAAACATATCAAATATAAAATCATTAATATATTTCAATTGCAAACTCATAATTCTTTTTTGGCTCATTTGTTTAGCCATTGCTTACTAACAGTTCATACTTTAAAGTATTTCTTTTGCTCATATCACAGTCATACATATACCACATTTTGTCTCATTGAATCTATGCACATATCTCACTTGTTTCACAATCACATATACTTACCTTTCATACTCAATCATAGTATACATTTCAAACGTACTTGAATCGATTACATATTTCACATAGTCTTTCATTTCTCAGAATTGCCCATTGAATCATTCAGAATCAAATAGGATACTCGAATACTTAAAATACCCGTACAATGCCAATGTCCCAGACGTGGTCATACATGTAATCAAATATCGATGCCACTGTCCTAGACAGGGTCTTACAAGAATCAAATACGATGTCAATGTCTTAGACATGGTCTTACACGTAAATCTCAAATCGATGCCAATGCCCCAGATGTGGTCTTACACGAAATTCTCAGATCAACGCCAACATCCCAGGCATGGTCTTACATGATATCACATACAGAAATTCCTATGTCATGACATATGAATCCTATCCATTCCTAGGGTTTGTACGGGACTTTTGGACCTCAACACATTGTTGATACATTCTCGGGTTTCACATATATATCTCCAAAAGCCATACATTACAATTCCACATTATGTGAACATGAATAAATCAACTTAAATACATTTATTTGTATCTAGACTTACCTCGTACGGATATAATCGGACGGATTCGACTACTCATTCACTTTCGACTTTCCTCGATCTAAATTCATTTTCTTTGGTTCTTGATCTATACATATTCAAATTTAACCCTTTTATTCACCAAATTATTCAATTCAATCCAAAGACACACATTTAGGGTAATTTATAAATTAGCCCTCATATTTTCATATTTTGTCATTTAAGTCCGTATTTCACAAAATAAAAAAAACCCAAAATTCCCTGGAACCCATGCTGAGTCGAATTTCCATCATGATCATACAAGTCCATACATTTCATTTCTTTCACATTTTAGTCCCTCAAAATATTATTTTCACAATTTAGTCCAAAGTACTCAAATTCACCAAAAATCCAAAGATAAAACATGTTAATCTAACACATATATTTCATATTTCATCAACTAACATCACAAAGCTCAAGCATTCATCAATGGCACATTTCAAATTCTTCATCAAATTCCAAAATTAAGGCATGGGTTTGATAGTATTCAAGGCAACAATCACAAAAACGTAGAAATTATAAAAAACCGAGCAAAATACATACCTTAATCAAGATGAACAAGAGCCAAAACCTAACTTGGTTTCTTTTCTTTTCTTTTTCTTCAAATTCGGCACAATGATGAGCATAATCTCATCATTTTTCATATTTGTTTTATTATAACATATTAATTATTCATTTCTATTTTTGCCCTTAATGAATATTAATGATTAAACATTTAAACTATGGACTTAATTGTCCACTAACTTAATAATGGCATAATAACATTATAAGGACTTCATATAATAAAAGTCATAACAAATAGATACCTTTTTATATGGCATGCTACTTTTGTATTTAATGCAATTAAATCCTTTTATCAAATTAAGCACACAATCAATCAAATTAGTTCACGAAACATTCACACATGCTTAATCACATACTGCAAACACAAAAATACTATTAAAACATTTTTCGGACTCGGATTCATGGTCCTGAAACCATTATTCCAACTAGGGTCTAAATCGGACTATTACAATTCTGCCCTCTTAGGGATTTTCTTCCCCGAAAATCTTACCGTTGAATAGATTCGAATATTGTTGTCTCATAGCATCTTGTGGCTCCCACGTAGCCTCTTCAACCCCGTGTCGATGCCTTAGTACCTTTGCTAACAAAATTTTCTTATTTCTCAATTCTTTCACCTCACTATCTAAAATTCAAAGCGGTTCCTCCTCATAAGTAATATCGGACCAAATTTCAATCTCAGATGGAGAAATAACATGTGATGGGTCGTATCTGTATCGTCAAGCATTGACACATGAAACACATTATGAATCTTTTCTAGCTCCAGTGGTAGCAACAATTTGTATGCAACAGGTCCAATATGCTCGATAATTTTATACGGCCTGATGAACCTCGAACTCAATTTGCCTTTTCTACCAAAACGAAGTATTTTCTTCTATGGAGATACTTTCAAGAACACTTTCTCACCAACCTCAAACTCGATATCCTTTTGTTTCAAGTTTGCATAAGATTTCTGACAATCTGATGTTGCTTTCAGACTGTCACGAATTACTTTCACTTTTTATTTTGTTTCTTTGATCAAATCGACCCCATGTATTTTATTTTCACTTAGCTCAGTCCAATACAAAGGTGTTCGACATTCGCAACCGTTCAAAGCTTCATAAATTGCCATTTTGATGCTTGACTGAAAACTATTATTGTATGCAAACTCAATCAATGGAAATCTTGCTCCCACATACCATCAAACTCAAGAATGCAACATCTCAACATATCCTCAAGTATCTGTATGATCCACTCGAATTGACCATCTGTCTGTGGGTGAAAAGCTGTACTAAAATGCAATTTAGTACCCAAAGCCTCTTGCAGTGTCTTCTAGAATAATAAAGTAAATCTCGGATCTCTATTAGACACAATAGATAGTGGGACCCCGTGCAATCTCAAAATGTTGGAAATATAAAGCTCATCTAATCTATCAAGTGAGTAATCAGATCGTACCAGGATAAAATGAGATGATGTCGTCAATCTATCAACTATGACCCAAATTGCATCCTTCTTTCTCGGAGTCAAAGGCAACCCTGAAACAAAATCCATCGTTACTCTATCCCATTTCCACTCAGGAATCATTATCGATTGTAACAAACCAGATGGCACTTGATGTTCAGGTTTAACTTGCTGACAAACTAAACATTTCGAAACAAACTCCAAAATATCTCGTTTCATACCAAGCCACCTATAAAGTTACTTCAAATCATGGTACATCTTCGTACTTCCCGGATGAACAGATAGGTGAATGCTATGTGCTTCTTTCAATATCAACTGAATCAGCTCTAGATTCCTCAGAACACATATCCGATTTTGAAATCTCAAACAATCATCATTATCAACTCGATTCTGAATCAGAATTCAAATTACACTGAGCTCGTTTCGTTAACGTTTCATTATCAACTTTCTGAGCATCACATATTTGCTGTAAGAACAACGATTTCACTTTCAATTCATCCAAAACTGAACCATCATCAGAAAAGTCTAAATGAGCATTCATCGCACGTAATGCAAACAACAATTTTTGACTCAATGCATCAGCAACAACATTTGCCTTACCCAGATGATAATTTATCACAAACTCGTAGTCTTTCAACAGTTCTAACCATCTTCTCTGTCTCAAATTCAGGTCTTTCTGAGTCGTCAAATATTTTAGACTTTTATGATTTGAAAACACATGACATTTTTCACCGAAGAGATAGTGACTCCAAATCTTTAATGCAAACACAATCGTAACTAGTTTAAGATCATGTGTCGGGTAATTCTTTTCATGCGGTTTCAATTGTCTCGAGGCATAAGCTATGACTTTGCCTTCCTGCATCAAAACATATCCCAGACCATTCAACAAAGCATCACAATAAATCACGAACTCTTTACCTAATTCTGGCTGTACTAAAATTGGAGCTTCAGTCAAAAGGGCTTTCAACTGATCAAAGCTTTTCTTACATTTATCGGACCATTCAAATTTCACATCTTTTGAAGCAGTCTAGTCAATGGAGTAGCAATCATCGAAAAGCCTTTTATGAACCTTCGATAATAAACAATAAGTCCCATAAAACTACGAACTTCAAACACATTTTTCGAAGGCTTCCACTCCAAAATAGCTAAAATCTTACTCGGATCAACTCGTATACCAGATGTTGACACAATATGACCCAGAAAACCAACTTCACACAACCAGAATTCACATTTACTAAAATTTGCATACAATTGCTTAGCTCATAGAGTTTGTAACACAATCCTCAGATGTTCAAAATGCTCAATATCATCACTGAATAAATCAAAATGTCGTCAATGAATACGACAACAAATCGATCTAAATACAGTCTAAAAATTTTGTTCATCAAATCCATAAAAATAGCAGGAGCATTTGTTAGTCTGAAAGGCATAACTAAAAACTCATAATGCTCTTACCTCGTTCTAAAAGTAGTTTTTGGAATATTTGAATTTTTTACTCGCAATTGATAATACCCGATCTCAAATCTATCTTTGAAAACATGGTAGCTCCTTTCAGCTGATCAAACAAATCATCAATTCTGGGCAAAGGATATTTGTTCTTAATGGTCACTTTGTTCAGTTGACCGTAATCAATACACATTCTCATCGTGTTGTCTTTCTTTTTCACAAATAAAACGGGAGCACCCCAATGTGAGAAACTCAGTCGTCCAAATCCTCTATCAATCAACTCTTGCAACTGTGTCTTCAACTCTTTCAATTCTGTTGGTGCTAGTATATACGGAGCTATAGAGATAGATGTCGTTCTCGGCAACAAATCAATACCAAACTCAACTTCGCGTATCGGAGGTAATCCCGATAGTTCTTTGGGAAACACGTCAGGAAATTCACAAACAACTAGCACTTATTCAACTTTCTTTTCAATCACTTTGAAATCAATCACATAAGCAAAATAAGCTTCATAGCCCTTTTTACATAATTCTGAGCTTTCAACACTGATATCATAGCCGACAATCCATTTAAATCATTTGATTCAACTCAAACTATTTCATCGTTCTGACATCTCAAATCAATAATATTTCGTTTGCAATTCACAATAGCATCATGCAATGTCAACCAATCCATACCCAAAATTATATCAAACTCATCAAAAGGTAATAGCATCAGATTAGCTGGAAAACAAACATCTCGAAACATCAACGGACAATTCTTGCATACTTTGTCAACCATGACACATTTACCTAAGGGTTTCGATACTTTAATTACAAATTCAGTAGACTCTACAGTAAAAGGCTTACTAGATACTAAGTTCATGCATACGTACGAATGAGTAGACCCTGGATCTATCAATGCAATCACAGAAGTATCATAAAGAGTAAATGTTCTCGTAATGACATTTGGAGACGAAGCTTTCTCACGAGCTTCAATGGCGTAAGCTCTGGCAGGCGCTCTAGCTTCAGATCTCGCAATTGTATCTTTTGTAACTCTTTGACTACCACTGGCATTTGTTGTGTTTCGAGAAGGTCTACCTCTAGCTGGAACATTATCTGGCCTCGGATTCTGTACAACCTCTTTTTCAGCAGACTCGAGGCAATCTCGAATGAAATGGTCTAATAATCCACATTTGAAACATGCTCGACCATTCAATCTACAATTACCCATATGTCTTTTACCAAAATACTTACATTCAGGTCGTTGGAGATGAAGCTTCCTCATGGGCTCGAATGGCACAAGCTCTGGTAGGTGCTCTAGCTTCAAATCTCGCAACTATATCATTTGTAGCTCTCTGGCTACCACTCACATTTCTGGTATTTCTAGAAGGTCTACATCTAGCTGAAAAATTATATGGCATCAAATTTTGTACAATCTCTTGTTCAACAGACTCGGGACAATCTCGAATGAAATGGTCTAGTCATCCACATCTAAAACAAGCTCGATCATTCAATCTAAAATTGCCCGATGTCTTTTACCACAATTCTTACATTCAGGTAGCTAAGATCGAACATTTCCCATACTAGCTATCGAAGGAGTTGGAGCTTTTAAGTTTGACTACGATCTAACTCGATCTCTGTTCGAATGTCCCAGATTAACCTTTGAACAACTTTACTCATCTTTGAATTTCTTTGATGCAAATTGAAACTATTTACTTGAAAATCTTTTTCTCACATATCTGGCTTCAGACTCAGCCTTTCTTTTATCTTTCCCGAGTGATTCAGCTTTACACGCTCGATCAATAAGCACAACAAACTCTTTTATTTCCAGAATTCCAACTAACAATCGAATGTCTTCATTCAGGCCATCTTCAAACCTTCTACACGTTATTTCTTCAGTTGAAACACATTCCTAAGCATATTGACTTAATCTCACGATTCTTGCTTATATTCTGTGACAGTTATATGACCCTGTTTGATTCAAGAAATTCTTTTCATTTTTATTTATAAATCTATGACTGATATATTTCTTCTGGAATTCAGACTAAAAGAAATGCCATGTGACTCGTTCTTTTGGAACAACAGAAATCATAGTTTTCCACCACTGATAAGCTGCATCTTATAGCAAGGAAATAGCACATTTCACACATTCATCAGGAGTTAATGACATTTCATCGAACACTCGAATTGTGTTTTCAAGCCAAAACTCAGCTCTCTCAACATCATCATCTCTAGTAGCCCTGAACTCTTCAGCCCATATTTGTAGATTTTATCGACTGGAGGCTTATTCATTAGATTCAGATTCATAACTAGAGGCACAACAGAAGTCTGAGGAGGATTAGTCGGGGGCGGAGGTTGTGAAAAAGCCAGATTTGTTCCAACGTATTGAGTGAACCACTCATTCATCATTTGGAAGAAGGCTTGTTTAGCCTCTCCTTCCTGACCGCTAGTTGCCAGTCTCGAATCAGATGGCATCGTCCCTTGAACGGGAATAGGCGCATTACTTTCAACGTTATCAGCTACAGCTCTTTTGGGATCCATTTACTATACGAAAACACATTTTATACGTCAGGATTCATCACACTATCACAATCCGTATATATAGCATGTATAGCTAGACACTCACACGCTACGTTAGTCCTAGAATCGACTAAATCGTAGCTCTGATATTAATAAAATGTAACACTCCTAATCGATAACCATCGCTGGTCTAGGGTTAAAGGCATTACTAGACAAATCGAATCTTTTGCGAATATTTCACATCATAATTTAATATTGCAAGCCATATCACATAGCTTCTATATACAACTTAAAACATCAATCATTTAAACTATACTATACATGCCATACTTAAATATGTACAAATTGAAAAGGGTACCAAAATAGAGTTTGATAGTGTGGTGATGATCCTTGATGATCCCCGAGCCTTCCGTAGCTTTAACGATCTATAAAATAATGCAAACACACATAGAGTAAGCTTTCAAAAGTTTAGTAAGCATATACAAAAAAACTTAGCATATAACATTCATAAACATATCAAATATAAAATCATTAATATATTTCAATTGCAAATTCATAATTCTTCTTTGGCTCATTTATTTAGCCATTCCTTACTAACAATTCATACTTCAAAGCATTTCTTTTGCTCATATCACAGTCATACATATACCACATTTTGTCTCATTGAATCTATGCATAGATCTCTTTTGTGCACAATCACATATACTTACCTTTCATACTCAATCATAGTATACATTTCAAATGTACTAAAATCGATTACATATTTCACATAGTCTTTCATTTCTCGGAATTGCCCATAGAACCATTCAGAATCAAATAGGATACTCGGATACTCAAAATACTCGTACAATGCCAACGTCCTAAACGTGGTCTTATATGTAATCAAATATCGATGCCACTGTCCCAGGGAGGGTCTTACACGAATCAAACACGATGCCAATGTCCTAGACATGGTCTTACATGTAAGTCTCAAATCAATTCCAATGCCCCAAACGTGGTCTTATACAAAACTCTCAGATCAACGCCAACATCCCAGACGTGGTCTTACATGATATCACTTATCGAAATTCCTATGTCATGACATATGAATCCTATCTATTCCTAGGGTTCGTACGGGACTTTTCGGACCTCAACACATTATGATACATTCTCAGATTTCACATATATATATCTTAAAAAGCCATTCATTACAATTCCACATTTTGTGAACATGAATAAATCAACTTAAATACATTTATTTGTATATAGACTTACCTCGTACGGATATAATCGGACGGATTCGACTACTCATTCACTTTCAACTTTCCTCAATCTAAAACCGTTTTTATTTGGTTCTTGATCTATACATATTCAAATTTAACCCTTTTATTCACCAAATCGTTCAATTCAATCCAAAGGCACACATTTAGGGAAATTTACAAATTAGCCCTCATATTTTCACATTTTGACATTTAAGTCCCTATTTCACAAAATCACAAAATACACAAAATTCCCTTGTACCCATGCTTAGCAAAATTTCCATCATGATCATACAAGTCCATACATTTCATTTATTTCACATTTTAGTCCCTCAAAATATTATTTTCATAATTTAGTCCATATTACTCAAATTCACCAAAAATCCATAGATAAAACGTGTTAATCTAACACATATATTTCATATTTCATCAACTCACATCACAAAGCTCAAGCATTCATCAATGGCACATTTCAAATTCTTCTTCAAATTCCAAATTTAAGGTATGGGTTTGATAGTACTCGAAGCAACGATCACAAAAACGTAGAAATTATCAAAAACTGAACAAAATCCATACCTTAATCAAGATGAACAAGAGCCGAAACCTAGCTTGGTTTCTTTTCTTTTCTTTTTCTTCAAATTCAGCACAAAGATGAGCATAATCTCATCATTTTTCATATTTTTTTATTATAACATATTAATTATTCATTTCCATTTTTGCCATTAATGAATAATAATGATTAAACATTTAAACTATGGACATAATTGTCCACTAACTTAATAATGGCATAATAACATCATAAGGACTTCATATAATAAAAGTCATAACAAATAGATACCTTTTTATATGGCATGCTAGTTTTGCATTTAATGCAATTAAATCCTTTTATCAAATTAAGCACACAATCAATCCAATTAGTTCATGAAACTTTCACACATGCTTAATCATATACTGCAAACATAGAAAATAATATTAAAACATTTTTCTGACTCGGATTCATGGTTCCGAAACCACTATTCCAACTAGGGTCTTAACTGGACTATTACAAAGTCAGTGATGAAGTTCTTGCATAAGAATACAAGGTTTGGAACACCATGAGCCATTATCAGTGAGGAAGGATCTCATTTTGATTGCAAGCCCGTGGCTAATGCCTTGCACAGGTATGGGGTGAAACATAGTATTGCCACGGCATATCAACCCCAAACGATGGACAAGCTGAGATTTCTAATATAGAAATTAAGCAGATTCTAGAAAAAGTGGTGAAACCAACTCGAAAGGATTTATCCTCTAAACTGGAGGGAGATTTTTAGGCTTATTGTACTGCATTTAAAACACCATTGGGGATGTCACCTTTGAAGCTTGTCTATGGAAAGCCATGTCACCTACCCGTTGAATTGGAACACAAGGCATTTTGGGCCATTAAAAGTTAAAAATGGATTGGATCACTGCTGGACATAAAAAGTTGTCAGAGTTGAAATGAAATGGAGGAATTCTTGGCACAAGCATATGAAATGCTAAACTGTAATAGGAGAAGACCAAGTGCTAGCATGGTAAGAGGATTATACTACGGTAATTTGAACCAAGACAATAGGTGTTGTTGTTCAACTCTAGGCTCAAATTATTCCCTGGTAAATTAAAATCTCGCTGGTCAAGTCCCTTTGAAGTCGCCCAAGTATATCCTCATGGATCTGTTGATGTTAAAGATAGCAAAACTAGGATAATTTTTAAGGTTAATGGTCAACGTTTAAAGCACTACTAGGGTGCTCATGTGGATCGAGACAAACACTCCATTGACCTCCGTGATGTTTAACCTCAGTATCTCGATAATTTTTTTCAATTTATTTTTGTTGTTTTTAAGTTTCTCCTAGTTCTTTAATTTAACTTGTTTAATAATTTTTGTTTACTTTGAAGTGCAGATATTTCTATTTCCATGATGGTAGTTGAGAGGTTGGGTCCCATATGTAACAATTTGGCCCAACAAATATTTTTCCCAAACCCTTAGCATCAATTTTTCTATTTCCCTCCAATCCCTAATATCTAATTACCAGGGTCAGGCCATCATTACCACCCATCCAATCACCCATATCACCCACGTCACACCCCCAATTACCACTTACATTGTCGCCGTTACCTCTACCATTACCCTAATTCCCTCTTTTTTCCTTATAGTTACCCTAACTCTTTTATCTCTCAAAGATACTTGTGCCTTTTTAGCAACTAAAAATTTTCTCTTTTCTCTTCTAAATCGACATTTTCCCTAAATTATAACAATGGCTAGACGATTTACACCCCGGATAACTGCTTTTACCACCACGAACGCTCTTCAATGCTGCAAAAGATAAAAGTATAAGACTAATATATCCAACTGATGATTTTACATCAAAAAAGGTTTTCTTTTCAAAGATGAACCTTTTATGGGGTATAACACTTCCATCTCTTCTGTGGTAGAAAAACATGGTTGGCAAATCTTTTGTTTGCATCTTGAGGATGTTTTGACTAAGCTTGTTCGCGAGTTTTACGCTCACATCACTTTGCCCAATAACGCTTTCATATATATTCGAGGAGAGTCGGTGTTGTCTGATGGGTTGAACCAGGTCCTGGAAGATCTTTGTGTTGAGGGATCTATATGGACAATATCTAGGAAAGACTATTACAAAGTTGAAAGGGCATCCTTAAAGCCCACTTGTAGAGTTTCGTATCATTTATTAAAGATGTGATTAATCCTTTCGACCCATAACTCTACAATCTTCAAGAAGCGGATGTTGCTACTGCACTCCATCATGATGGGTACAAGGATTAATGTTGGCAAAATAATCTTCAATGAAGTCCACACAATTCAGTCCTTATCTCATAAAAATGCAAATTCATGCAATTTAACTTATACCCATGCCAATCGAATTTCACCTAAGCCCAAAGCACCTCATATTTTTCATTATTTCATACATTTCACTACATAATTTTCACATTTTACAAATAATTCCCTATTTCACATTTTCAACCAAAATCACTTTACAAAACCTGTTTATCAAATAACAACCATTCATTTTCTATCATCAAACATCAAGACACATACACATTCATCAATGGTAAAACCCTAATACTTCAACAATTTCACAAATTAGTTCTTGAGCTAGCTAGAGTAAGCTACAATGACTACAAAAACGAAGAAATCATTAAAAACAGATGAAAAATGTACTTACATGCACAAGGTAAGGTTAGCCGAACCTTTAAGCTCCTCCCATGGAGTTTCTAAGTCTAATTTTTGGTGGTAGATAGGAAGAAACAAGATGATTTTTACTCATTTTACTATTATTTAATTATTAAATTATTAAATTAACCTTAATTAATAGCCTTTAAAACACTTAATTATGTGTCCATATATGTCCACTCACATTATGGATAGTTTAATTACAACATAAATCCTCCAACCTTTTACTAACTAAGCTATTTAATCCATTTAGCTTATAGAACTCAAATTTTGCACCTTTGCAATATAGTCCTTTTTATCGAATTAAACATACAAACGGTAAAATTTCTTAACGAAATTTTCATATGACTATATTAACATGTTGTAGACATTAAAATAATAATAAAATAAATATTTTGACTTCAAATTTTTAGTCCAAAAACCATTGTTCCGGTTTCACTGAAAACGAGTTGTTACAACTCTCCCCCTTAGGAAATTTCATCCCGAAAATCTTACTAGAGAATTCGTTAGGGTGTTGCTTTCTCATAGCTTCTTCAGGCCTCACATAGCCTTTTCAATGTTGTGACGATGCCAAAGAACCTTTACTATTGCTATTCTTTTACTTCTCAACTCATTGATCTCTCGAGCTAAAATTCTGATCAGTTCTTCATTATACGACATGTCAGGCTAAATTTCAACTTCTGCCAGAGAAATTATATAGGAAGGGTCTGATCTATACTGTCGTAACATAGATACTTGAAACACATTATGAATCCTTTCAAGTTCTAATGGTAAATTAAGTTGATAAACCAGTGGCCTTATTCTCTCGATAATCTCGTATGGCCCAATAAACCGCGAACTCAATTTCCCTTTACAACCAAATTCGAAGAATCTTCTTCCACGACAATACTTTCAAAAACACTCTGTCATTGATTTGAAATTTAATATCCTTACATTTCAAATCCACATACGATTTATATTGATCTGAAGCTGCTTTAAAACTATGACAAATCACTTTCACTTTCTCTTTAGTCTCTCTGATCAAATCGACCCTATGAATCTTTTTCTCACTAAGCTCGGTCTAGTACAACAGAGTTCGACATTTAGGACCATATAAAGCTTTATACGGTGCCATCTTTATGCTCGACTGAAAACTATTATACGCAAACTCAACCAACGGTAAATATTTTTCCCAATTGCCTTTAAACTCCAATACAAAGCAACGAAGCATATCTTCGAGAATATGAATCACTCTCTCGAATTGACCATCGGTTTGAGGATGGAATGCAGTACTAAAATGCAACCATGTACCCAAAGTCTCTAGCATTTTCTTTCAGAATCGTGATGTAAACCATGAATCTCTATCTGAAAAAATAGAAACTGGCACTTCGTGCAATCTGATAATCTCTGAAATGTACAATTCAGCTGATCTGCCAAGTCAAAATTCTGTTCATAATGGAATAAAATGTATGGACTTCGACAACCGATCAACAACAACCTAGATAGCATCTCTCTTTTTTGGAGATAGGGGTAATCTTGATACGAAATCCATCATAACTTTATCCCAATTCAATTCAAGTATCATTGATAAACCGTAAAAGTAACACATTTTAATCCCACATTTAGTATGCTTTTGGATGAATTTATCCTTAATTTATGTAAAAAGGTGCTCTTAATCCTTTCTTTTCGTGTCTTATACTCAAGAAAGCACCCAAGGATAAAAAGAACGCAAAAACGGGCTTAAAACGAACCAAAGTGGTTCGCTTCGTAACACCCCAAACCCTGGCCTATGCGTTGAGACTAGATTTGGTTTGTTACATGAATCGAACTATTTTTAAATTTTGTAATAAGTTGAAAACTACAATATTAATTTTAGATTTTAATAAAAATAGAAGAGTATTTGAATTTGATAAATATTCGAAAACATTAGTTGAAAAACATTATTTTATTATCAAAACCTTTAGGTAATTTATTAAAGAGTTAACAATAATAAATATTATAAATGAATTTCATATACTTGAAAGCCCAAATTTATTTTAATAAAACATCATATAATCATAACCCATATTTTAAAAAAAAATCCAAAGTATAGTTTAAAAGCAAACACACATAAAATCCATAAATTATTTATAGAGGCCATTATTACAACATCCCAAAATAGTAAAAATAATTATTAAAAGTTCAGAGTTTAAATAACCCATATTTTGTAGTATGGCCTCCACGAAGTCATCCTCGGCCCAAGTCCACATCAATTTCCATTACCTGAGATGGAAAAATAAAAGGGGTGAGTTACTTAGAACTCAAGTGTAACTCACTTACCACCATTATTGGGCCGATCATCAAGATATTGTCTTGGGCTTGAGCCCAATTATGTAATTCAATATATTATAAAATAAAATAATTTAAAGATGCATGTAAAATGAATTTCCCAACCAAACCTAATATCCATCCGCTAACACCCCTGCACCAACCATCACACCTGGGATCAAGTCAACCCACCCCGCCAACACACCAATCGTAGGCATTAAGCCTTTTTATGATTGTGGCAACGCCACCTAACTAGAGGCAAGAAGTTATATTTGTTGTGGCGAGCCACCGAACTAGAGGCAATAAGCTATAATTGTGGCAAGGCCACCGAACTAGATTTTGGCAACTAGCCATTCTTCTCTTCATATACCCCACCCCATGCAATCGCATGCGATATAACAAAATATAATCATATAATAATTTCTTTTATTTAATGCATAACAATGGTGGGTTTATCATTAAACATTTCATTGGCCCATAAAATAATTTAGCAATTTGCTCATTTAGCGACTTAGTGGACTTTGGCCCATTTATCAAACTAGAGTATTTTGGCCCAATTTATCGAACTAGAGTATTTTGGCCCAATTTATCGAACTAGAGTATTTTGGCCCAATTTATCGAACTAGAGTATTTTGGCCCGATTTATCAAACATACAATTTACATAATAACAAGTAATTTCTCAAGGCGTTTTGTAATTTTCGCGATTTAGTCGTTTTACGTATTTTCGTCAAAATATCAATTTTTACGCTTTTACCGATCTAGTCGTTTTTACGATTTTTACTTCCATACCAAATTGACATCCAACCGAGAAATAGTGTGAAGTTACACACCTCGATACCGTGAGTACTAATCCTTCTCGCTCCTCGGCACCTAAACATATTTCGATCCGTTAGATTACTATTTCGTAAAAATATTCTTAATCGGTAATAGATCCAAAATCTTACCCTCTTGATTTTGAATCACTTGATTTTCACTTCTCCTCGCTTATTGATTCGTCACAACGAGAATCTACCAATGTATAATGGCTCTAAGTTCGTACCACTTCAAATAATGGACTTCCTTCTAAGATGGTCCGCAACCGGTGGAAAATCCTGACCAGAAACCACTCTTCGCTTGAATGGGGATTTACAGATCCGCCTCTTAACGTGACTAACCACCGCCCTTTTCTTCCCTATTTTGAAAGTCTTCACGATCAAAGGAATATTAGTTAGATCTAAAATAATATCAAACAAGACTAAAGGCTTTAAAGAATGGGATTTCCTTACCACAATAAAACGCTTCCAATGTTTCTACAATTCTCCTGATCACTTGAGTTCGATCTTCCGTTATTGCACTAAATAATAACGAAAGAAGCGTTATTAGAATGAACGTTATATCGATCCAAAAAGGTCCTCATAATACCAATGATATTCGCCATGACACTAATAATAAATCGAAAATGAAAAGAATTCCTTACCTATTTCCACGATTGAAAAGAAAGGATTGAGAGAGGTGTTTGTGAGAATTGGAGAATTCGCTATGCAACCAAAGAAAAGAGAAAATAAATTAGGTTATGGCACTCTAGCATTCGCCAAGAGAGTGTTTGATGGAGAAACTTTGATTGAAAGAATTAGAATATGAAAAGAGATGGTGATGAGGTAGTTTGATTTCAAAGAGAAGAGAAGAAAAGATGGAATTTTAGGAGTTAATGCATTCGCCATGGCAAAAAGAAAAAGAAAGAGAATGGTTTTTGGTATGGTTGATTTCGCACAAGGAGAAATACAAAAGAAAATTCACAAGATGAATAAAAGTGACCAAATGGTCAAAAGACTTTGGCTTTACCAATTGCAAAATTCGCCAAGATGAAAGTTGAAAGGAGAGGAATAAAATTCTGCACAAAGTGCAAGGAATGACCAAAGAGAGAAAAGAAATTCTTAGCCAAAACTAACTCAAAAATTAGGCTCCTCCCTATACCAAATTGTCGCCCAACACATGGTCAATTGGCCATGATTTGTTTCCAAAATTTCCCTTGATATGTGCCTTATATTCCCCTATCTTTCCTTAAGTATTTGATTCCATGCCATATATTTTCTATTTCCATAATCTGTGATACACTAACCAAAAATAATATGGTCAACTCTTACCTTAATTGTCCTTGGCCGACACTTGCTATGGATGTGCATAAAATTAAAACAAAATTTACCTAAAAGCTAAACAAGGATTCGAACCTCTTCCTCTTGCTAAAACCCATGCGCCAACTCCACCATGCCATATACTCAACTTATGACACTCATTAACACTTAATTTAACTTAAGTCTTAATGACATTTGCTTCTCTTCAATAATTTCTTAATTAATAAATTTTATTCCTTATCCAAATTATGCTATACTCCTCTTTAGGACTTCAATAAGCACTTAAAAAAATCTAAACACCAATTCATGCAATATAATAATACTCGATTTTTAGGGTGTTACAACTCTACCCTCCTAAAAAAATTTTGTCCTCGAAATTTACACGGTTGAAAGAGGCGAGGTATTGTTGCCGAATTGCATCCCTGCTCCCACGTAGCTTCCTCCACCCATGGTTACGCCATAGAATTTTGACCAACAGACGGTTTTCTTTCTTAGCACCTTGACATCTCGGTCTAAGATTTCCACCGGTTCTTCTTCGAAGATAAATCAATTCACTCCAATTCTTCTACCAGATAATGTGCGAAGGATCCGATCTATAACGCCTCAACATGGAAACATGAAAACATTATGGATTTGATCCAATTAGGAGGTAACTCAATCTGATAAGCCACTGGACCAACACGCTTCAGCACACGATAAGGTCCAATGTATCTAGGACTTAGCTTGCCCTTCCTTTCGAATCTGAAGATCTTTTTCCAAGGAGATACCTTCAAGAAAACCTGATCTCCCACATCATACTCGATATCTCTTCGCTTCAGTGTCCGTGATATGGCTTCGCTCATCCGAGGCTTCTTTCAACTGCGTGCTCAAATAACTTTTACCTTATCCTCTGTCTCGATATCATCTCAGACCTAACATCATCTTTTCGCCCAACTCACCCAACAATTGAGAACGACACTTACGACCATACAATGCCTCGTAAGGTGCCATCCAATGCTAGACCGATAGTGTTGTTATACGTGAATTCCGCCATGGTAGATAATCCTCCCAACTACCCTCAAGTCGATTATACATCCTCTTAACATATCTTCCAATATCTGAATTACTCTCTCCGATCGACCATCGATCGAGGATGAAAAGCCGATCAAGTTCAATTTTGTCCCCAAGGCTTCATGCGAGCTTTCCGAATCGTGATGTAAACCTAGGTCCCTATCCGATATAATAGATACAGTACCCCATGCAACCTCACAATTTCGGACACGCATAATTTCGCCAACTTCAGAATGAATAATTAAATGACGAACAGCAGAAATGAAGCAGTCTTAGTCAACCGATCAACAATTACCCACACGTAATTTTTCTTAGTAGGTGTTAAAGGTAGCCCACTAACAAAATCCATAGTTATCCGCTCCCATTTCCAAAGAGAAATCTTTATCGGTTGTAACAATCCAGACGGTAATTGATGTTCGCCTTCACTTGTTGACAAGTCAAGCATTTTCCCACAAACTCAGAATCTCACGCTCAACCCCGCCACCAATACTGCTCACGGAGATCTCGATACATCTTATTTCCTCCGGATGCATAGCATAAGGGCTACTATGCGCCTCCAGAGAATCATTTGCCTCAGATCTGAATCCTTAGGCATACATACTCTTCCTCAAAGCACAACACACCTCCGTGTTTATTCCAAAATCCTCAATTTCACCATTTTCACTTGTCAAGTAAAGGTCCCAACTTCTCATCCGATGTCTGCTTTTCCTTGATTTGTTCCACCACGAGGCTTCACCAAGTTCGCTAACAAACCGCCATCCTCGTCATGCACTCAAATGGGCAAACAATGCTCTCAAATCGATACTATCTTACGACTTAACGCGTCACTACCACGTTAGCCTTTCCAGATGATATTCGATTGAGAAATCGTAATCTTTTAATAATTCTACCCATCTTCTTTGTCTCAAATTTAACTCCTTTTGGGTAAGGAGGTATTTAAGACTCTTGTGATCCGTGTAGATTATTGACTTCTCACCATAGAGATAGTGCCTCCAAATCTTTAGAGCAAAGACAACGCAGCCTAACTCCAAATCATGAGTAGGGTAGTTTACTTCGTGTGGTCTCAATTGACGAGAAGCATAGGCGACCACCTTTCCATTTTGCATCAACACACAACCTGCACTCGTGTGAGACGCATCACAATAAACAGTGAATTCTTTTCAGCCTCCTACGTTGAATCAAACCGAGCTCAGTCGATTTTCTTCAATTTCTCAAAACTCTCTTCGCTTTTCAAATCCAAATATACGGAGCTCCTTTTCGCAATGTTTAGTTAGGTGTAGCAATCAACTAAAACCCTCTACAAAACGCCTATAGTATCCAAACCAAACCCAAGAAACTCAATTTCACCACCGATGTTTGTGGTTTCCAATCCGAATAGCCTCAATTTTTCGAGGATCCACCCTTATTCCTTCGGCTGATACTACATGACCAAGGAAAGTCACTTCCTTTAGCCAAAATTCGCATTTACTAAATTTGGCATATAATTGCTTATCACGCAGTAGTTGCAATACTATTCGCAAATGCTGGTCATGTTCCTCCTCATTTCTCGAATAAACCAATATATCATCTATGAACACTACCACAAACCGGTCTAAATATGGTTGAAAGACTTAGGTTCATCATGTCCGTAAATGCACCGGTGCATTGGTTAGTCCAAACGGCATCACTACAAACTCATAGTGTCCGTAACATGTCCAAAATGCCGTCTTATAGATGTCCACTTCCTTCACCTTGAGTTGGTGATAACCCGACCTTAAATCAATTTTGGAGAAAACTGAAGCTCCTTTTAATTGATCAAACAGGTCGTCAATTCTTGGCAGAGGATACCGATTCTTGATCGTCAATTTATTCAACTGTCGTAGTCAATGCACATACGCATCGATCCATCCTTCTTCTTGACGAACAAAACCGGTGCTCCCCACGGAGACACACTTGGTCGAATAAATCCCGATCCAAGAATTCTTGAATTTGAGCTTTGAGCTCACCAACTCCTTCTGTGCCATTCTATAAGGAGCAATGGACACCGGAGTCGTCCCGTGCAAAAGCTCAATGCCAAATTCCACTTCTCGATCTGGAGGTATACCAGGAAGTTCTTCGAAAATACATCAGAAAATTCTTTCACCGCCCTCACATCATTCACAGATAACTCTTTGGCATCCAAAGCATAGATAAAGGCTAGGAATGCACCATATCCTTTCCGCACCAACTTTTCTGCCTTTAATGTAGATACCACATTTGCCAGATAGTTCCTTCGCTCACCAATCATTATGACTTCCTTATCATCCGAGGTTCTTACTGACATTCGTTTTTCAGTACAATCCAATTGCGCCCGATGTTTGACCAGCCAATCCATGCCCAGAATGAGATCAAACTCGCCGAAAGGTAGTTCCATCAAGTTTGCTAAGAATACCTCCTCTTGGATTTTCAAGGCACGTCTTTAAATATTTTATTAACAATTACCCGACGGCCCTAAAGGACTAATTCATCGTTATCTCACTATCGGTAATTTTAGATTCTAAATTGTGTTTCGAGATATGGCACTAGCTACATATGAATGGGTAGAGCCAATATCTATTAAGGCAATAACAGTACATCAAAAATGAAGAACGCATCAGCTTATCACATCGGTGCATTGCCGCCTCTCATGCCTAATCGCATAGACCTACCCAAGCTATCTTGCATCCGCATTTCCTCCTGACCATTGCCTCGACCGGTGCACCTTGACCACGATCAGCCCCATTACCACCACGACCGTCCACGACCCTCGGTGGTCGCCGATTACCCCGGGTGGTGTGCATCATTATTACGGACTTCTTGAGTCATATCCAAACGTCGAGGATAATTTTGTAATCGATGATCCATTGAACCGCATTTGTAGCATGCTACTGCTTTTCTCCAACATTCTCCAAAATGTCTTTTCCCACACTCAAGGCAATCTCGACTCGATTATTTGCTACCGGGTTCTACCTTGAACTCGATTCATCATTCCGAGGTTTCTTACCAAATCTCTTTGAAGAACTAGATCATTGTGGTCTCTCTTGTTTCGAATCTTTTTGGTTCGCATTGCTCAATTCTTAGCCTCTTCGCTATTTTGGCCTTCTCCACCGAGTGGAAAATTTCTAACTTGTCATGAGCAATCGTAACCCTCACTCATCATTAAGTCCATCTTCAAACGCATACAACGCTCATGATCTGTTGCTACAATTGTCCCGCATAGCGGCTCGACGTAAAAACTCACTTCATATGCCGCCACGGTCTTACTTCCTTGGACAAGATTCGAAATTCCTTCCTTCGACGCCTACATAACTCGCTCCAACGTATTTTCCTTGGAATGCGACTTTAAAGAATTCCCAATTAATCGCGGCTTGATTGCCTTCTAACAAGTGAGCCACCACCGACACGCCTCATCTCTCAATAAGGATACAGCTCCTCTCGCTTTTTGCTCACCGTGCATTCCATATCATCCATAATCCGCTGTACGCCTTCGAGCCAAGATTCAGCCTACATTCGAGCTACACCGAGACTCCTCTAAAAATTTCGCATTATTTGACTTAATTCGCTCGAGATTGACCCACGAGTTGTTGGCCCATTCTAACTCCAAATGACCCTTTCCAAGACTCGCAGATTGCTTGAGTCAATGCATTATCTTCTTCCATGTGATCACGTGATCCCGTCTCACTTTCAATTGACGAAAGGCGTCTACTTCCTAAGATATGATTTGGTGCTTCATTCGTAGCACCTCGGCCTCTACCACGGCCACGCTCTACAGCGCCCACGACCACGCCCTCTAGTGCTCATGATAGCTTGTTCATTTTTATCCGATTACAAGTTTTATGGATCGAAAATTTGTTTCGTGTTTATTAACGATATTTTATGAGATTTGAGATATAAAGTTGTTTTTCGCAACATGTCCTATAGTCTCAATCTCTACAGCTTTTCACATCCAAAACTAGAAGTTCTAGAGTGTTCCTATGATCATATCATAGTAATCATTAAGTAGTAAATACTTACTTGACTTGTTGCCGATGCTTGTGGTGCCATACTCGATCTTTAAAATATAATTGTACAATTTCATACGAAATTATTTATTTAACCCAAACCACGGTAGAGTTTTTGAAATCGCTCGATACCACTAAATGCAACACCCCAAACCCGGTCTATGCGTTGAGACTAGATTTGGTTTGTTACATGAATCGAACTATTTTAAATTTTGCAATAAGTTGAAAACTACAATATTAATTTTGATTTTAATAAAATAGAAGAGTATTTGAATTTGATAAATATTAGAAAACATCGGTTGAAAAACATTAGTTTATTATCAAAAATCTTTAGGTAATTTATTAAAGAGTTAACAATAATAAATATTATAAATGAATTTCATATACTTGAAAGCCCAAATTTATTTTAATAAAACATCATATAATCATAACCCATATTTAAAAAAAAAATCCAAAGTATAGTTTAAAAGCAAACACACATAAAATCCATAAATTATTTATAGAGGCCATTATTACAACATCCCAAAATAGTAAAATAATTATTAAAAAGTTCGAGTTTAAATAACCCATATTTTGCAAAGATGGCCTCCACGAAGTCATCCTCTACCAAGTCCACATCAATTTCCATTACCCGAGATGGAAAAATAAAAAGGCGTGAGTTACTTAGAACTCAGTGTGTAACTCACTTACCACCATTATTGGGCCAGATCATCAAGATATTGTGCTGGGCTTGAGCCCAATTACAGAATTCAATATATTATAAAATAAAATAATTTAAAGATGCATGTAAAATGAATTTTCCAACCAAACCTAATATCCATCCGCTAACACCCCCGTACCAACCATCACACCTGTGGGGATCAAGTCAACCCACCCCGCCAACACACCAATCGTAGGCATTAAGCCTTTTTATGATTGTGGCAAAGCCACCGAACTAGAGGCAGTAAGCCATATTTGTGGCAGAGCCACCGAACTAGAGGCAATAAGCCATAATTGTGGCAGAGCCACCGAACTAGAGGCAATAAGCCATAATTGTGGCAAGGCCACCGAACTAGATTTTTGGCAACTGGCCATTCTTCTCTTCATATACCCCACCCCATGCAATCGTATGCGATATAACAAAATATAATCATATAATAATTTCTTTTATTTAATGCATAACAATGGTGGGTTTATCATTAAACATTTCATTGGCCCATAAAATAATTTAGCAATTTGCTCATTTAGTAGTTTAGTGGACTTTGGCCCATTTATCAAACTAGAGTATTTTGGCCCAATTTATCGAACTAGAGTATTTTGGCCCAATTTATCGAACTAGAGTATTTTGGCCCAATTTATCGAACTAGAGTATTTTGGCCCGATTTATCGAAACATACAATTTACATAATAACAAGTAATTTCTCGAGGCATTTTCATAATTTTCGCGATTTAGTCATTTTTATTTTTTTCAAAATATCAATTTTACGCTTTTACCGATCTAGTCGTTTTTACGATTTTTACTTCCATATCAAAATTGACATCCAACCGAGAAATAGTGTGAAGTTACACCTCGACATCGTGAGTACTAATCCTTCTCGCTCCTCGGCACCTAAACATATTTCGATCCGTTAGATTACTATTTCGTAAAAATATTCTTAATCGGTAATAGATCCAAAATCTTACCCTCTTGATTTTGAATCACTTGATTTTCGGCTTCTCCTCGCTTATTGATTCGTTCACGAGAATCCACCAACGATAATGGCTCGGAAGTTCGTACCACTTCAAATAATGGACTTCCTTCTAAGATGGTCCATAGTTTATGGAAAATTCGAGATCATGAAACCTCTCTTCGCTTGAATGGGGATTTACGATCCGCCTCTTAACGTGACTAACCACCGCCTTTTCTTCCCTATTTTGAAAGTCTTCACGATCAAAGGAATATTAGTTAGATCTAAAATAATATCAAACAAAGACTAAAGGCTTTAAAGAATGGGATTTCCTTACCACAATAAAACGCTTCCAACGTTTCTACAATTCTCCGATCATTTGAGTTCGATCTTCGTTATTGCACTAAATAATAACGAAAGAAACGTTATTAGAATGAACGTTATATCGATCCAAAAGGTCCTCATAATACCAATGATATTCGCCATGACACCAATAATAAATCGAAAATGAAAAAGAATTCCTTACCTATTTCCACGATTGAAAAGAAAGGATTGAGAGAGGTGTTTGTGAGAGTTGGAGAATTCGCTATGCAACCAAAGAAAGAGAAAATAAATTCGGTTATGGCACTCTAGCATTCGGCCAAGAGAGTGTTTGATGGAGAAACTTTGATTGAAAGAATTAGAATATGAAAAGAGATGGTGATGAGGTAGTTTGATTTCAAAGAGAAGAGAAGAAAAGATGGAATTTTAGGAGTTAATGCATTCGCCATGGCAAAAGAAAAAAGAAAGAGAATGGTTTTGGTATGGTTGATTTCAAGACAAGGAGAAATACAAAAGAAAATTCACAAGATGAATAAAAGTGACCAAATGGTCAAAAGACTTTGGCTTTACCAATTGCAAAATTCGCCAAGATGAAAGTTGAAAGGAGAGGAAATAAAATTCTGCACAAAGTGCAAGGAATGACCAAAGAGAGAAAAGAAATTCTTAGCCAAAACTAACTCAAAATTAGGCTCCCTCCCTATACCAAATTGTCGTCCAACACATGGTCAATTGGCCATGATTTGTTTCAAAATTTCCCTTGATATGTGCCTTATGTTCCCCTATCTTTCCTTAAGTATTTGATTCCATGCCATATATTTTCTATTTCCATAATCCTTTGATACACTAACCAAAAATAATATGGTCAACTTTTACTTTAATTGTCCTTGGCCGACACTTGCTATGGATGTGCATAAAATTAAAACAAAATTTACCTAAAAGCTAAACAAGGATTCAACCTCTTCCTCTTGCTAAAACCCATGCGCCAACTCCACCATGCCATATACTCAACTTATGACACTCATTAACACTTAATTTAACTTAAGTCTTAATGACATTTGCTTCTCTTCAATAATTTCTTAATTAATAAATTTTATTCCTTATCCAAATTATGTCAGTACTCTCTTTAGGACTTCAATAAGCACTTAAAAAATCTAAACACCAATTCATGCAATATAATAATACTCAAATTTTTAGGGTATTACATGCCCAAGAAGTCAGCACGGCCCAAACTTCATGCCACATGGCCGTGCCTCGATAGTCATCTAGACCGCAGCCTTACCCTGATTCACACGGCCGTTTTCCCATCGATAAAGTCTACACATGGGCGTGCCTAGTGTTCTACACGGTCGTTCCCAAAATGGCTAAATTAAGACACGGCCTCTACCCATATATTGCACGGGTGTGTCATAGCCGTACCTAAATCGACAGGATAGAGACACGGGCTGGACCAAGACTTACACGGGCATGTTAAGGCCGTACCCTTGCCGCGGAAAAGAGTAATTTCACTCGAAATTGGATGCTTGGAGCCCAAGAAATGCAATCCTAGGTCCACTCAAACACCTAGGATGAATTATACCCGAATTACGAGTACTTAGGAGCTAAGTAAAGCATCCCAAACGTCTATATAAACAATTCAAGGCAACAACTCAAGGGCGTCAGGTTTTAGTAGAGTTTTCTGCTAGAGCTTTACTCGTTTAGGGAATTACTCGAAGATAGCCAATTGAGCCATCTCGAAGAGTCGGAGTTCTACTCAAGACGGAGGATCTCCTCTTCAATTCCTTCAGGGGGTTTTAGGGATTTCTTATATTTTGTTTTATCTTTTCTCTCGAGATGTTTTCCTATTTTATTATGAACTAAACCCCTCAGATACCTGAAGAGGATGAAACCTATGATTGATTTTGTTATTTAATTATTTTGGTTCATATGATAAATACTTAGTTTATTCTTAATTATGTTGCTCCATTAGTTTATTCTTAATTATGTTGCTCCATTTAATCTGATGTGCTTAGGTGGAGGAGGAATAGACCCTACATAAGAGAAGATCTAGCATAATTAAGTGGAGTTGATCGGGTGCCTAGAGATAGGGTTACGAGATTTTGTCGGATTAGGGTGAAACCTAATATAGGAGTCCATTGATCGATTTACTACTTCCTTAGGGGGTTATTATCATAGAACAAGAGTTCCACTAATTAACCTAAGGTTAGACGTTATTCGCTTCGAGAGAAGGTTTAATATAGGTTAGGGTGTCTCACGGATTAAGCTAAGTAAAAGAAATCATGTGAATTGGAAGTTAGTTAGTAAGTGAAGTCATAGGTGGATTCTTCCCGAAGGTATCATCTTTATCAATTGAATTTTCTTCAAAGTCTTTTCCCGAAGTTTTGTTCTTTTGTGTTTGCATTTGAGTTTAAGTATTTCATTTGTTTTTAGTTTAATAAACCAATCATTCCATATTTTAGGCTAAATAATAGAAAGAAAGTGAGTAATAGTACTTTTAGGTTCCTTGGGTTCGATAAGATATTCTTTCCTGAGCTATACTATTGTTCGATAGGTACGCTTGCCTCTATCGTTGTCACAGTCGGTCTACATGTTTGATCACTCTTTTATAAATATTAAAACTAGACTATTTTGCAGCGATCAAGTTTTTGGCGCCGTTACCGGGGAACTTCTAAAATATTACGAAAGCTCTATTTTTATTACTTTAACCATTATTATTATTTTTACTCTGCTAACTTTTCTTTTATTTAAATCTTTACAGATAATTCTAGTTTTTCAAAAGGAATGGTACTGAATAATTATCTATGGCAAGGCGTGGGGACAATTCCTATTGAAGCAACCAGTATCTTCAACATTGACGTGGTCACCAGGTTATCCAATCAGTTCGAAATAATGAATATAAAGATTGATGGTTTGAATAATCTCTTGCAGGTACACCCAATAATGCAATATAACCCGAATCTGAGAGGCGTGGCGAATCCTGAGTACCTACCCTACGGATATGGCATGAAAAATGAACGAGTCCATTATATAGGATGGGGGTACTATCCCGACTTCTTGTGGAATGACCAAAGGCAAGATATTCCTCCAAATTTTCAACAACCTTCTCCACAAGAAAGGGAATCAAACCTCGAAGAGATTATGACAAAATTTGTGACAGCTACAAACTCTCATCTTCAAAAGGCTGAAGAAACACTCGATGATCAACAAAGATTAATCGAAGGAATCAAGATTCAAGTACGAGAAATCATCACGTTAGTTGGACTACTTATCGAAACATTACGTGAAATAAGGATAGAGATTTTCTCAAAAGACGCACAGCAGGTAAAAGCAGTTACACTAAGGAGTGGCAAAGAGTTAATTGAACCACAAAGAAAGACACCACATGAAATTACCAGGAAAAAGAGTGTAGAAGGTGAGAACGATAATCCATTGCCTACAGAGAATAAATAACAAATTCCATATCCAGAAAAATTGAAGAAAGAACAGCTGGATGCTTAATACGGTAAATTCCTCGAACTCTTTAAATAAATACATATCAACTTACCTTTTGTTGAAGCTATTTCACAATGCCGAAGTATGCAAAATTCTTAAAGGAAATTCTTACGAACAAAAGGAAGCTTGAGAAGGTGTCCACGGTGGAGCTTAACGAAGAATGTTCAGCCCTTCTCCAAAATAGACTACCACGAAAATTAAAAGATCCAGGGAGTTTCACTATTCCTTGCTTAATTGGTAGTTTAAACATCAAGAAAGTGTTAGCAGATTTAGGTGCTAGTATTAATTTGATGCCTTACAAATTATTTAAATGGCTAAATCTTAGGGAACCAAATCCCACTAGGATGAGTATTCAATTAGCCGATAGATCTATCAAATATCCTAGGAGAATTATTGAAGATGTCTTGGTCAAAATTGATAAATTTATTTTTCCTGTTGATTTTGTTGTGTTTGATATGGATGAAGGATTAATGTTCCTTTAATCTTAGGGCGTCCCTTTTTAGCCACTGTTAGAGCTATTATTGATGTAGGTAATGGTAAACTAGCTCTGAGAATAGGTGATGATGAAATTATCTTTCAACTCTGTGATGCCATGCGAAATTCTAAAGAATAAGATGATTCCTGTTATTTCGTCGACACTACTGATCATATTATAAAAACTTCATTACAGGAATTATACAAGGTGACACCTTGGAATTGTGTCCGGCTCAAGAAGAGGGAGAAGAAGATGAAGACAATGAGTCGAATCTAAAAATGTCATCATATGAACAACGGAGAGAAGAAGACATCAAGAATGATAATGAAATAAAACAAAAAACCTCCATCGTAGAACCACCAAAATTGGAACTCAAACAGTTACCAAAGCACCTAGAATACACATTCCTTGGAGACAATTCTACACTACCAGTAATCATCTCCTCAGAATTAGAATCCAAAGAAAATGAGGAACTGATAAAAGTACTAAAAGAACACAAGAAAGCCATAGCTTGGAAAATTTTCGATATAAAGGGAATAAGCCCCACATTCTGCACCCACAAAATTTTGATGGAAGAAGAATATAAACCATGTGTGCAACCGCAGAGACGTTTAAACCCCAACATGAAAGAAGTGGTCAAAGCAGAGGTAATTAAACTTCTAGATGCAGGAATAATTTATCCTATTTCTGGCAGCACTTGGGTAAGTCTTGTGCAAGTAGTCCCAAAGAAAGAAGGAATGACGGTAGTACCCAATGAAAAAAAATGAGTTAATTCCCACAAGAACAGTTACAGGATGGAGAGTCTGCATAGACTATAGAAAGTTGAATGATGCCACCAAAAAGATCATTTTCCTTTGCCTTTCATAGATTAAATGCTAGAAAGATTATCCGGGCATATGTATTACTGCTATAACATCCTGAAAATGGGCCTATGCATTTCTTTTGATTTTACGAAATGGCATGTCTTATGTGTTATGAATGTATTATAAACATTTTTGGGAACTTGGAAATGTAAAAAATGATTTAGAAATGCTAAGTTTCAAAAAGAGGAAAGTGAACATTTTGGAAACTTGGAAATGTTAAGTTAAAAGAGGAAAGTGAACATTTTGGAAACCTGGAAATGTAAGGAAATGATTCAAAAATGTCAAGTGTAAAAGAGGAAACTAAAACAAAGTGGCCTTAAGAAAATTAATAAGAGGAATTTGACACACAAACAGGCTTGGAAAAGTGGCTCAAGATATCACTTGAGGCCTGTAGGTGACGCCACATACAAGGGTATTGGGCCTAGGTTCGAGTCACTTGGGGAGCAAATAAAGGAGTTTTATTTTGCTACAAAGAGCAGGAAGTGGATGGCACTAAGGAACCCAAGGAAGAGTTTTATTCTCTTTAAATTTCGTCTAAATAGGAGATAAATAATAGATTTATTTATCATTATTTTGGGAGATAATTGTTGGATTAATTCTTTTAATAAAGTGATAATTCAAAGGATAAAGTTATCAAAATAGAAAAGTGGTGGCCAAGTAAGGGATTACGAGCGGTAATTTGGCTATAAGAGGGAAAGAATAGGGCTACTCATCAATTTTTCTTCCTCCTCTTCTCTATGCCAAATTTTTAGTGCTCTCTCTCTTCTCTTCTCTTTCATTTGTTGCGAATCTATAGTCCACCATTGCCAAAATTCTCAAGTCTTCTTTTCTTTATTTTTTTTTTTTGTGGAAATCGAATAACCTAAGAGAACCCCTAGCTGACTTTTCCATTAAATCCCAAAAGTCGAATACCTTTGAGGAGATTTTAGCATAGGTGCTGTCGATTACTTCAAGTAAGGGCAAGATCCCAATTCAGTTTCCATTCCTTTATATTCTTAAAAATTATCAAAATTTAAGGGCTAATTCCTATTATTAATCTTGGCCAAATTATGGAAGGGAGTTTTCGGGATTTACTAAGTGTCAACTACAAGGAAGGAGAAATTCTTTTCCGAAGGTACACCATAGGCCACGTGTTCCCTAGTTATTCAATGAGTTTCGGGATTTAAAATCCACAAGGTAAGTATCTATAGCATTCGGCCAAGGCCATGTTGAGTAAATAGATATGTTTCATTAATATTTAAAAGCTGAAACTAATCTATTCAAGTAATCTAGTGATTGCCGATTTCAAGAAAGAAGGATACAAAGTTTTCGGCATTTGATTAGACATCAATCGGTAGCAAGGTAAGTTTTAGTGTAGTAATCCTACTAGGATTTGGATTTATGGCCGAATGGCTCTTTACTAAGTATTAAGTGATTGATCAAATGTAGATATTTAAGATCTAAGGCATTAGATCAAGCTTTTCGGGATTTGGATTGGAAACCTTAAGTGAATCAGGTGTGTACCCCACATTAAATCTCAATAAATTTACGATTTTAATTCATTATATGTGTTAATATAAAAGTGTAAGAATATGGCTAAGGTACCATGTGTACCCCACACTACTTTTAATAAGATTCATGGCAATAATTAATATGTGCATGTTATAAGTATGTGAATATGGCTAAGGTACCATATTATGGTACAAAGTACTCAGGTACGTTTCCTACTCCTACTAGGATTATGAATATATGTTATATGTAACATGTGAAAAAGTGATAAGAATGTGAATTAAGGCATGATGTGCATGATATGTAAGATATGGGGCATATGGGTTCTATGAAAAGGGGAAGTGAATGTGGTGACCTAAGACCACGACATGGTGACCTAAGACCACGATAACTGAATATGGTGACCTAAGACCATGATATCTGAATGTGGTGACCTAAGACCACATATTTTATAAGGGCGATGAGCACGTCGACTGCAGCGACTGCCTTCGATGGTGTGTAACGGATAGAGGGTTGACTTAGTAGTCCCCACGGTGTGTAGGATGGTACGGGTGGTGTGTAGCGGATGGCATATAGGTTTGGGTTCGGGTTGCATCATATTGTTTAAATGCTTTATGAACATGCATGATATTGTATGCCTGAAATATTAAATTTTAGTGTTGGTTACACATTGAGTCTGTTGACTCACCCCGTTGTGGGACTACTTTTCATGTGACGACCAGTGATGGACTGGGCCGGCAGATGCTTAGTGGAGGCCATGTGAAGTTTAGATTTCTTTTATTTGGACTATTTTACTTTAAGTATTTTGAATTTAAATTTTGGGAATTATTTGATGTAATAAGGCCTTAGTAGAATTACTTTATTCTGTTTTTATTTTACAAACTTTTATTTATTAAAAGATTAAGTAAATCTATTTTTTTTAAAACAAAGACCAAACGTTTTGTCACCTAAAGTAAAGGATTTTTAACAATGAAATAAACTTGTTTTCATCCCAAGCCCAACCCAAAACGATCTTTCTTCCAAATCACACAAGTTTTTCCTAAGTAACAAAAGAATTTGAAACGGTTTACACCGGGGAACATACCAGATCCGGTCAATGCTCGTGGGCTAGGTTTGGGGTGTTTCAATTTGGTATCAGAGCCCAGTTTTAAACTCTCGGCCTTAGGTTTAAGGCCCAAAACGTTTTCCAAAGTAAGTTCAAAAGGAATTTTCTGAAAAATTTTCAGGTTTTTCTAGCATGGCCCACTAAGTCTCCAACCCGCAGTAAACCATGTAAGTACTTTTGACTTCTGAAGTGATTTGAATATGTGAAATGAATGGGATTTTATGGTAACGTAGATTAGTCTGATAAGTATTTAAACCCTAGGGCTAGTGTACCCCAACAAATACACAAGACTTAAATATCTAATTAAACAAACCTGTGGTTGAGTCGCCGAGTTAGGGTGTGGCAACCATGGTATGCATGTCTAGGATTGGTTTCAGTGGGAGCTTGGTATTTAAGCAGACTGTGTGACTCACCTCCTCTCCACTCGAATCCTACCTGGTGCGTAGCCTCGGTTCACCCTAACCAAGAGGACTTATACACGGGCTAAACCCTTAACTAAAACCCGAAAGGGACTAGTCGTATTTTATGGAAACCCTAGTTTTAAAAATTTCTAAATTATCCTCTTGATTTGAAAAAGATTATTTTATAAAATTTTCTTGAAATATTTTAGATTTATAAAATTACAAAAATACCCCTAATGGTAAAATTAAAAATGCTCTTAGTTTATGAAATTTTCAAAATATCCACACTTCCTATCAAAATTTCATTACGTTATAAAATGTTCAAAAACCCTAATTTGAAAAATGAAAAAATACCCTAATTTTAAAAAAAATTATTACGAAATTACCCCTACCCTGCAAATTATCGAAATAGCCCTGAGTTACAAAATTACCAGAACAACCCCCGATCTTTAAAAATTTTTGCAACAACACTGATTTGGAAAACAAATTCTCAGAAACAACCTTCAAGTTTTGTAAAATTTCAAAGTATCCTTGATTTATTAAGATATACAAATTTACCCGGGATAATTACCAAAATATCCTCAGATTTTAAAATTTCTCAAAATACCCCCAGGAATGAAAAAATTACCAGAATACCCTTATTGACAAAATCACCATGGAACCTTATTTGACAAATTACAAAAATACCCCTGTAGGACAAATTACGAAAATACCCCTAGGTAGTGGAAAAACAACAACAATGAAAACTACAACATTTCTCTGAATGAACAGAAGTTCATAATTGATTGATGGATGAATGTAAAGACTGTGTGCATGTATGAATCTGAAGAACCACTTCAAAATTCTTTTCATAAAACTTCTTGGCGGTTAATTAGTGGAATAAAGGCTAATTCATAAAAATTTCTTCAATCAGATTAAAGCGCATCATTAGATATGAGTTCTAGAGGACGCGGTCGTCAAGGATGCAGTAGAGGAAGAATGACTGTGTCAGAACCCATTAGATCGGGTCAAGGATCTGAGAATGTAATGCCACCACCATCACCCCCAACCACTGATGTGGATTATCAAGACCAGACGGGGGATGATGCAGTGTCACAAGCGATGCTGCGAGTCTTGGAAAGGGTAACAGGAGCAGGTGGAGGCATGGGAGCTCGAAAATCTGTACCCGAGAGACTCGAGCCAACGGAGCTGAGGTGTTCCGTGGAGTATCTGGTGTGGCACCCAGTACAGCTAAATACTGGTTGGAGGCGACCGAGCGCATTATGGATGAGCTCGATCTAACCCTTGAAGAGAAGTTGAAAGGAATGGTGGCACTGTTACGCGATGAGTCATATCAATGGTGGCTCACGGTGCGAGATGGTGCTACAATGAGGAACTCACATGGGAGTATGCTAAGGCAGCATACCAAAAGAAGTATGTGGGCACTCATTATATTGATGCCCAGAGAAAGGCTTTCCTAGGACTGGTTCAAGGAAACAAGTCCGTAGTTGAGTACGAGGCTGAATTCCTAAGGCTGAGCCGTTATGCTCGAGGCATAGTGTCGATTGAGCATGAGCGGTGTGTGTGGTTTGAAGACGGACTAAGAGATGACCTAAGGTTATTGATAGCCCCGCATCAGGAGTAGGAGTTTTCCGCATTAGTAGAGAAAGCTAAGGTGGCTGAAGGAATTAAGGAGTCCGTGAGGGAGAACTCCGATCAAAATAGGCAGAAGAGAGAATTTGGATCGTCAAGGCCATCTAGGAATGAGCAAAAAAGGCCTAGAGTTGAAGGGCCGCAAGGTCAGCAAACTGCTACTGGAGGGCGGTACCCTACTTGTGAACAATGTGGGAAGAATCACTTAGGTGAATGTTGGAAAAAGACGGGAGGATGTTTTAAGTGTGGGTCAAGGGACCATATGATTAAGGATTGTCCGATGAGACTAGATGAGAATCGACTGGTAACTCAGAATGTTAATCAGGCTGGTAGAGGTGGACAGCAGCCTCAGCGAGGTCGTGGTCCGAACCATGGAGGAAATGGTTCCCGTGGTCATGGAGCACCAAGCTTGAGGTCTTTGAAGGTTCGATGCAAGGCAGCCAAGGTTGGTTTATGCAGTCAGCTGTCGCGAGGAGAGTGATGTGCCAGATGTGACAACGGGTAAGTTTCTTATTTCCAGAATGCCTTGTTTATTATAGAACTAGTTAATTCTTGTATTGCTAGAGAATGGTATGAAACCTTGGATGTGAACTTTGGAAATTATGCATAGGAAATGTGTTAGTTTTATTAAGATCAAAGTGCACAGCAATAGCGTAGTGTGGTTAGTTAGATTGTACGATTGTTCGTTAGTAAGTAATTTTGAGGACGAAATTATTTTAAGGGGGTAGAACTGTAACATCCTGAAAATGGGCCTATACATTTCTTTTGATTTTATGAAATGGCATGTCTTATGTGTTATGAATGTATTATGAACATTTTTGGAAGCTTGGAAATGTAAGAAATGATTTAGAAATGCTAAGTTTCAAAAAGAGGAAAGTGAACATTTTGGAAACTTGGAAATGTTAAGTTAAAAGAGGAAAGTGAACATTTTGGAAACCTGGAAATGTAAGGAAATGATTTAGAAATGTCAAGTGTAAAAGAGGAAACTAAAACAAAGTGGCCTTAAGAAAATTAATAAGAGGAATTTGACACACAAATAGGCTTGGAAAAGTGGCCTGAAGATATCACTTGAGGCCCAGGTAGGTGACGCCACATACAAGGGTATTGGGCCTAGGTTCGAGTCACTTGGGGAGCAAATAAAGGAGTTTTATTTTTGCTACAAAGAGCAGGGAAGTGGACGGCACTAAGGAACCCAAAGGAAGAGTTTTATTCTCTTTAAATTTCGTCTAAATAGGAGATAAATAATAGATTTATTTATCATTATTTTTGGGAGATAATTGTTGGATTAATTCTTTAAATAAAGTGATAATTCAAAGGATAAAGTTATCAAAATAGAAGAGTGGTGGCCAAGTAAGGGATTTTGAGTAGTAATTTCGGCTATAAGAGGGAAAGAATAGGGCTACTCATCAATTTTTCTTCCTTCTCTTCTCTCTGTCGAATTTCTTAGTGCTCTCCTCTCTTCTCTTCTCTTTCATTTGTTAAGCCGAATTTATAGTCCACCATTGCCAAAATTCTCAAGTCTTCTTTTCTTTTTTTTTTTTTTTTGTGGAAACTGAATACCCCAAGAGAACCCCTAGCCAACTTCTCCATTAAATCCCAAAAGTTGAATACCTTTGAGGAGATTTTAGCATAGGTGCTGTTGATTTCTTCAAGTAAGGGTAAGATCCCAATTCAGTTTCCATTCCTTTATATTCTTAAAACTTATCGAAATTTAAGGGCTAATCCCTGTTATTACTCTTGGCCGAATTATGGAAGGGAGTTTTCGGGATTTACTAAGTGTCGACTACAAGGAAGGAGAAATTCTTTTCCCGAAGGTACACCATAGGCCGCGTGTTCCCTAGTTATTTAGTGAGTTTCGGGATTTAAAATCCACAAGGTAAGTATTTATAGCATTTGGCCAAGGCCATGTTGAGTAAATAGATGTGTTTCATTAATATTTAAAAGTCGAAACTAATCTATTCAAGTAATCTAGTGATTGTCGATTTCAAGAAAGAAGGATACAAAGTTTTCGGCATTTGATTAGACATCAATCGGCAGCAAGGTAAGTTTTAGTGTACTAATCCTACTAGGATTTGGATTTATGGCCGAATGGCTCTTTACTAAGTATTAAGTGATTGATCAAATGTAGAGATTTAAGATCTAATGCATTAGATCAAGCTTTTCAAGATTTGGATTGGAAACCTTAAGCGAATCAGGTGTGTACCCCACACTAAATCTCAATAGATTTACGATTTTAATTCATTATATGTGTTAATATGACAGTGTAAGAATATGGCTAAGGTACCGTGTGTACACCACACTACTTTTAATAAGATTCATGGCAATAATTAATATGTGCATGTTATAAGTATGTGAATATGGCTAAGGCACCATGTTATGGTACAAAGTACTGCACGCTTCCTACTCCTACTAGGATTATGAATATATGTTATATGTAACATGTGAAAAGTGATAAGAATATGAATTAAGGCATGATGTGCATGATATGTAAGATATGGGGCATATGGGTTATATGAAAAGGGAAGTGAATGTGGTGACCTAAGACCACGGCGTGGTGACCTAAGATCACGATAATCGAATGTGGTGACCTAAGACCACGATAATCGAATGTGGTGACCTAAGACCACGATATCGAATGTGGTGACCTAAGACCACATATTTTATAAAGGCGATGAGCACGTCGACTACCACCGCCTTCAATGGTGTGTAGCGGATGGAGGTTGACTTAGTAGTCCCACGGTGTGCGAGGATGGTACGGGTGGTGTGTAGCGGATGGCATATAGGTTTGGGTTCGGGTTGCATCATATTGTTTAAATGCTTTATGAACATGTATGATATTGTATGCCAGAAATATTAAATTTTAGTGTTGGTTACACATTGAGTCTGTTAACTCACCCCATTGTGGGATTACTTTTCAGGTGACGACCAGTGATGGACCGGGCCGGCCGATGCTTAGTAGAGGCCATGTGAAGTTCAGATTTCTTTTATTTGGACTATTTTACTTTAAGTATTTTGAATTTAAATTTTGGGAATTGTTTGATGTAATAAGGCCTTAGTAGAATTACTTTATTTGCTTTTTATTTTACAAACTTTTATTTATTAAAAGATTAAGTAAATCTATTTTTTTTAAAAACAAAGCCCAAACTTTTTGTCACCTAAAGTAAAGGATTTTTAACAATGAAATAAACTTATTTTCATCTCAAGCCCAACCCAAAACGATCTTTCTTCCAAATCACACAAGTTTTTCCTAAGTAACAAAAGAATTTGAAACGGTTCACAGGGGAACATACCAGATCCGGTCAAGGCTCGTGGGCCGGGTTTGGGGTGTTTCAACTGCTTTCTAGATGGTCTCTCCGGCTACTTCCAAATCCCCATAGCTCTTGAAGACCAAGAAAAAACAACATTTTCATGCCCATACGGTACGTTTTCTTATTGTAGAATGCCTTTTGGATTATGTAATGCTCCTGCAACTTTTCAGCGTTGCATGTTGGCAATCTTCGATGAACTCGTGAAGGACATTATGGAGGTATTTATGGATGATTTCTCAGTATTCAGTAATTCTTTCCATCTTTGCCTTAGAAATTTAAAATGATTTCTAACGAGATGTAATGAAACAAACCTTGTTTTAAATTGGGAGAAATGTCATTTTATGGTTAGAGAAGGGATTGTATTAGGACATAAGATTTCTAATAAAGGAATTGAGGTAGATAAAGCAAAAGTTGAAACCATAAAAAAATTACCTCTCCCTAGTTCAATCAAGGCTATTAGAAGTTTTTTAGGACACGCAGGTTTTTATAGAAGATTTATTAAGGATTTTTCTAAAATATCTAAGCCTTTGACAAAATTACTAGAAAAAGATGTCCCTTTTAATTTCAATCAGGAATGTTTAGATGCATTCATTATCATTAAGGATAAATTAGTAAATGCACCGATTATAATTGCACCTGATTGGAATTTACCCTTTGAATTAATGTGTGATGCAAGTGACTTTGCAGTAGGTGCAGTTTTAGGACAACGCAAGGACAAGCATTTTCAGCCGATCTACTATGCTAGCAGAACATTGACACTCGCGAAAGAAAATTATACCACGACTGAGAAAGAATTGCTAGCTATAGTTTTTTCTTTCGACAAATTTAGACAATATCTAATATTATCTAAAGTTATTGTTTACACTGATCATTCAGCTCTTTGTTATCTTTTAAACAAATCTGATGCAAAACCTAGACTAATACGATAGATTTTACTCTTACAGGAATTTGACTTGGAAACAAAGGATAAAAGGGGAGCTGAGAATCTTGCGGCAGATCATCTTTCAAGACTCGAAAATCCACACACCAAAGAACTTGATGAACATGAAATAAATGATTCATTTCTCGAAGAACAGCTCTTTTCTATAACACATTCTAAAGTACCCTGGTTTGCAAATATTGCAAACTATTTAGCAGCTAACATCCTACCAAGAAAATTGACACATCATCAAAAGAAGTGATTCTTTGCTGATGTGAAAATTTATTTTTGGGAGGATCCCTTTCTTTTCAACATATGCGCAGATCAGGTAATTTGAAGATGCGTTACAAGGACAGAGGCAAACAAAATTCTAGAACATTATCATTCAGGACCATCAAGAGGACACTCCAGTGGTATCAAGACCGCACACAAAATACTCGAATCAGGTTTTTACTGGCCTACCCTATTTAAAGATGCCAACAGGTATGCTACCTCGTGTGACAAATGCCAAAGAATAGGTAATATCTCTAAACGTGATGAAATGCCTCAAACATATATGCTGTCATGTGAAGTATTTGATGTATGAGGTATTGATTTTATGGGACCATTCCCTAGTTCCTTTGGACATAAATACATCTTAGTAGCAGTTGATTACATGTCAAAATGGGTAGAAGCAGAAGCATTACCTACTAATGATGCTAGGGTAGTAGTTAAATTTTTGAAGAAACTATTTTCCTGATTCGGGACACCCAGAGCCATCAATAGTGATAGGGGTACTCATTTCTGTAATACACAATTTGAAAAAGTTCTAAAGAAATATGGAGTTGAGGTAGCCCATATCATCCTCAAACTAGTGGGCAAGTTGAGGTAGCAAACAGAGAGCTTAAACGCATTCTAGAAAAAATGGTTGAATCAAATAGAAAAGATTGGGCAGTTAAAGTAGATGATGCTTTATGGGCTTACAGAACAGCATTCAAAACACCTCTAGGGACATTCCCATACAAGCTCGTATACGGGAAAAGCTGCCATCTACCACTCAAGTTAGAACACAAAGCTTTCTAGGCAATAAAATTTTTAAATATTGACCTCAAACTTGTAGGAAAGAAACAAATGATCAGATAAACGAGCTGGATGAATGGAGAATGGAAGCCTATGAGAACTCAAAGCTATACAAGGAAGCAATAAAACGATGTCATGATGCTCGCCTCAAAAGATCAAAAGATTTCGAAGTAGGGACCTGGTCCTACTATACAATTCAAGGCTTAAACTATTCCCTGGGAAGCTAAAATCTAGATGGTCAGGACCATTCATGATCAAAACAATATTTCCATATGGAACCATTGAGGTAACTCATCCCACTAAAGGCATGTTCAAGGTAAATGGTCACCGACTTAAAATTTATAATGATGCAGATTTTGGAGATACAAGAGAGGAGTTTATGCTCAATGAGCCTTCCTTTAGAACTGAAAATAGGGAGAGTCTAGCTTAGGACTATAAACAAGCGCTTGTTGGGAGGCAACCCAAACACTAATCGCATTAATATTGTTTTGTAAAAGTCTAAACAAAAATGCAAATCCTTAACACGGGCTGTAACACGGGCGTGCAGATGACTGTGTACAAACAGGGAAAACCTCTCTTCTTCAACACGGGCTGCAATAAAAAAAACACTGCCGTGCCTCATAACCATGTAAGGCTACTGACATATCGAGCACGGCTAGACCACGGGCATGCAAAGTGACCGTGTAAACATACTGACTTATCGAGAACGAGTGTGTCAAATTATCACACGGGCGTGCTAAAAACCCTGAACCATACCCAATTCTAAGTAATTGTGAAAAACACGGGCATTTCAAAATTCACACGGCCGTGTCGAGTGGCCGTGTTCTATTCCCTTATATAAGAAAACTAACCAAAAAAAAAACCCCTCATTTTAAAACCCTAGATTCTCAGCCTCCTTCCCCAAAAATTTCCACCACACCCATACCCTCCACCACCTAAAACTATCTCTCCCTAACTTCCCAAAGCATAACCAATCAAAACCCCGTCGCACGCCTGCAACACAACTGTGCTACCACATGCCACGCTGCTGCCACCGTCATGCCCCACCCGTGTTCATCGCATACAACCATCCCTGGTTCATTTTCCTGCATATTTTCAATTATTTCCCCTTTATTTAAGAGTTCTATTTGATTTTAGACTCAAAAAACTGATTCATTTAGTTTAGTTTTCTAGTATTTCTACTTTCATATTTCTCTTGATTGATTTGTTAATGGTTTTATTCAAAGTCTTTTTCATATATTCTCTATGTTAACATTAGTTTTCTTTTATGGTCATTGTAGACTTGATATTCTATTTGCTAAATGTAGTTATCTTTGTTAATGTATTCAGTATTTAATCATGGTTTTAGTCAAGAATTGTTCTAAATGAATAATGAGAGTATGATTTAAGTATTTGTTCTTCAAAGAAGCATCTATATAGGGCTATTAACTTTAATTATTATTAGGAAATTCATGGCTATATAAAGGAAGTTTATATTCTTTGATTATGCTGCAGGAATTATGTCATCATCACGTATAAAAAGGGCCATTCCAAGGAAAAAGAGGAAAGGGCCTGGATCATCATCCATAACTGCCGACACCAAACTATGACATCACTTTCTCAACTTTTCCCAAGCAACACAAGAAGAGCATTACATGCAAATCAAAAGAGACCTATTGGTACCAGTAGGTGCATTGATTGGGATGCCCTGAAGCAAGTCGGACTTGATAGGGATGTTTGAGCTCTCATCTCATCAGAACCATGGGAGAGATTTTTTATGATCATAGAGCCCACATACTTGGAATCACTCTCAAGTTCTGTACCATATTCACCTTACAGATGGACATAACCCAATTTGATGACCCAGGCAGAATCCAGTTCCGCCTAGGGGGCAATGTACGTCGACTGAGTGTGCCTCAATTCAGATCGGCACTTGGACTCTATATGCTAGAATTTATAGAGGAAAACCCACTAGATGACTTGAACCGAGAGCTCTACTGTACCCCTATCACATGTTGGCGCAGCCTACAACCAACCAAACATGATTACAATCCGAGTCGCTCTGAAGTGACTGCCTTCTCCCCACTCTCAGGTACCTTCATGCCATTCTCGCTCATACTATTACAGGTCGCAAAGACAGCACCGGTGTCGTCAATAAACAAGATGTTTATTTCCTATCATGCATGTCTGAGGGACATGCCTTCGATGTAGCATATCATTGCATATGCAATGCAGCATCAAACAGAGCAAACTGGAAAGGAATCATGTTAATGGGCCCTTACATCACGAGACTAGCTTTACATTTTAATCTCCTAAACACCGACAATCAGATTGCACCTTTCACACTGATAGGGAATATGACACCACAAGGCATACTGCCAATACTCCACATAAAGATGATCAAGCACAAAAGAGGCACCGATCCCCCTCAATACCGATTAGTGACACCTACAGCAGAAAAGGAAGCCAAGGACATTCCTGATAATGTCCAACCACCATCGAAGAAGCACAGACTCAGCACCACCAATATCGAGAAACACCTTCACTTTCAGACATAAATGCTCACCTCGACCAGTTCGAGTTTTATTTTACTGAGAACGCACGGTGCCTAGATAGAATGGATGCCACCCTTCAACAAACCTGTCATCACTTTCACATATCACCACCAGTGCCACCACAGGATCCAGCTACTGATGAGGACTTTTGAGTTCCTCCTAGTACATAACATTTAACTTTTATTCACCATTTCATTTTTTTATTTTTTATTTTTTTTTATTTTTTTTAGGCATATTTTATGTTTTAAATTAGAATTGCTCTTTATAGTATATTATTTTCAATTGGTTATCTAATCTTCGAGTATGCCTAATTTACATTTCATGGCAGCACTAAGTTATTTCAATAATGAATTCAAAGCTACAAACACACACTCCACCTACATAGCATTAGGAGTAAATCACTACTCTCAAAAATCACCAATGCTAAATACCGGAGCCATCCAAAAATTCAGGAAAGTGCCACTTCCCCCCTTCTCTTTTGATTTATCCCATTAATTTCATTATCTATCTTTGTACATTGAGGGCAATGTACATCTTAAGTGTGGGGGTAATAGTGCCTAACTTTTTGCATAATTCTCAAAACCTTGAAATTAGTCTTGATCTTAAGAATTATTCTTATATTATTAATTAGGATGAAATTTCTAATGACTTATGATTCTTATTGAGATGTTTTAGAGAAGTCATAGTTAATTGTGCATTGATGATTAAATTTGAAGAATACTAGACAATCAAGCATGATAAGTCTATTTTTCAAAAATAAAAATTGATAGGGTGTCGAACTAAATCTGAGTACTACTTTGAAATTTGAAATCTATAGGGATTGATGTCAAAAACACCCATAAATTTTGGTGAGATTTTGAGCCATATAGAGTATATATCCTTTTTCATGCTCACTTAAGTGTGTCAACTTTGAACTGTTATTCTAGAACTTGCCTCGTTTATACATGTCGAGACCACAATTATGATTTGATATACTGAGATGATGAAGGCACCTAGGTTTAACCCAGTCACTCTACTAAAAAGCCTACCTTCACAAATTAACCCCTAGTGAGCCCCGTTGAAACCTAATAATCTTTTTATTGACTCACCCACTAATATCAACCCAAAATCCCTTTATATTTGTTATCACCATTCTTTTGACTTCCCTATAATCGAGGTTTGATTTGATTAAATTACCGAATTATATTAGTTCTGTAATTACATTTATCATTTATTGTAACATCCCGATAATTGGGGTTATGCATCTTACTTGATTGAATGATGTTGCATGCTTAATTATTATTGAGTGTATTTTGGAAGTTATTTGAGCTTCATTAATTAAGTGAATGCTTAGTGAAACTTTTAATTTCTAATAATTAAGAGAGAGCTAAGCAAGTTAGGCCTTAAGAATTAATGACAAGGAGTTTTAAGCATAAGTTGAGTAATTGGCAAAGTGGTTAGGATGTATGGATGTGTGCTTGAGGAGTGTGGTTTGAATCTCCTAGCTAGCATAAGGGAGGATTTTATTTTTTTGTTTCCTTCCCTATAAGTGTCGGCCAAGATCCTTCTAGAATGGATGAACATTCTCTTAATTTTGGCTATTTGACCATGTGAAAAAGGCAAGCAAAAGAATTATGGCATGGAATCAAGATAGGAGGATAAGATAGAGGGGACAAAGGCTTGAAATAGGGTATTGTCTTGGAAATTTTGGATTTGATGGGGAAGAAACAAGGAGGAAAAGGGGATAATGTTGGCTAAGGTTGACCGAAAATTTTGTGTAGCCATTAGGGTGCTAGTTGGCCAAAAATCCTAGCAAATTGTCCATCTTTTCTCCTTTCTCCAAAATCTTTCTCCTTAACCTAAATTATCATTTGCATTAGGTGAAAACTTTGTTTTGTTTTGGCTATCATATTTGGCCAAATTGGTATTTTTTTTCTTCTTTTCCTCTCAAGATTTTCTCTCTTTTGGTACCAAAATATTACCACTTTTGAAGGCATTTTCTTTCATCTTTTCTCACTTGACCATTACCAAAACTTTTCTCTTTATTCAATTTCTTCCATAACCGAAACCCATTTATTCTCTTTGATCATTTCTCATTTTCTTTTTCTTTTCATCCTATTTCTCTCTCTCTTTCCTCTTTACGAAACTACAAAAGTTCAAGAACCATTTTTTCAATTTCTTTCCCTTGGCCGAATGTGCATAGGTTCCAAAACCAATCTCTTTTCTTTTGAGAATCAACATCATTCTCATCTCTTTTTCCAACCGAGTCAATTTCTATTTCGATTTTCTTTTCTTCTTTTCATTCTATTGAAAATCAAAACTATTTTATGCCATAAATCACTATCCTTTTCTCTTTTCTTTTGTGTGTCAAATCACCAAGTTACTTTTTATTCTCTTCTTTTCTTATTCAAGGTCGAATCTTCAAGAACTCAAAGTAAGGTTTTGTCAATCATTCTCATCATTTCTTTTCACAATGGCCAATTTAGAATCATAATCTTTTATTTTCTCCTAGGTGAATCCTTAGAAAGGATTTCTAGGATCCTTGTTGAAGCTAACTTTTAAGAAGTGATCTTCGGATCATCCAAGGTAAGATTATTCCCTTTAGTTATATCAAATCTTTTGAATGGATCGCTAATCAACGTTATTTTAGGGGCGATTTAAGACCAACAAGATAGGTAAGAAAAGAGCCGACGGAGTGTTTAGAAGAGGAGGTATTCCTTTACCATCAAACTTCAAACGAAAGGGTCAGATCGATGGTTAGAGACTTTCCACAGGGTTGTGGACCCTCCGCTAATGAGGATCAGTTATTTGAAGTAGTGCGGACAACCAAACCACTTTATGTCGGTGGAATATCAGCGGATTTTGATCCATCTAGTGGAGAAAAACCACAAATAACTGTCGTTCGAGAATCCGAGGGTAAGGATTTAGATCCCTCATCAATAAACATAGTTTTATTAGTTAAAGTTTATACTAATCAAGTGTGTCAATTAATTAGGTGTTGACGAGCGAGAGAGTATTGTTCTCACTGTCACGAGGTGTGTAACCTTACATTAAAATGCTCATAGATTTACATATTTTTAAACGTGATTATATGACCATGTGTATGATTGTAATTTTGGATACCATTCAGTGGTATGCGATATTCAGGTATGTTTACCCCAATATTTTGTTCATTTTGCTATATGCATAAATGTGAGATAAGTATGGTTATATTATGATTTGTGGGGTAAATAGCATGAAAATTTATCGGTATGTATGTGCATGGGCATATGGGTATATTTGATAAAGGAGGAAGTATTCTGGTGGTTTTACCACATTTTCGATGACTTCGGTCACATATTTGAATCTGGTGACTTCGGTCACATATTTGAAATCCGGTGACTTCGGTCACATATGTGAATCTGGTGACTTGGTCACGTATTTGAAATTTTGCGACTTGGTCGGTGACTTGGTCACATCGTGCAGTGGCTTTGCCACAATATTATAAGGACGATGTGCATGTTGATCGCAGAACTACCTTCGATGGTGTGTAGCGGATGGAGGGTCGATTTAGTAATCCTCACGGTGTGTTGGTTGGTACGGTGGTGTGTAGCGGATGGATATTTAGGTGGGTGGGCTTGCATTTCATTTCATGTACATAATCATGAATATTGAATGATTATTATTTGATCTGCTATGAAAATGGGCTTTTGGGCTAAATGTGAGCTAAGCGGGCTTTTAAGCTAAATATGAGCTAAATGGGCTTTTGGGCCAAATATGACTTAAATGGGCCTATGAATAAATGTGATATGAAAATGGGCTTTTTAATGTATGTGTTATACATTGAGTTTATGACTCACCCTTTGTGGGATAAACTTTTGAGATGATTCAGAAGCGATGGATCGAATTGACAAGGATTTCGAGGTGGCCAATGCTCAAATAATGGAGTTTGGAAATTTTCCTACTTAAACTTATTAAGTTAATTTTTATTATTTAGACTTTACTATGGGTTTGCCAATTTTATGTAATAAGGCCACTATAAACTATTTTAAATTTTTGGGTGTTTGAATTTATTTTTATTTTGTCATGAACAATTATTAAGTAAATAATTAAATGGTTTTCGATAAATATTTTTAAAAAAATGTTTTTGTCACTAATATATAAATGTTTTAAAGTAATTTTCTTAAATTTGGTTTCCTTTTAATTACTTCTAAAAATAATGTTTTAAAAGACAAAATTTACTTTACAATTTGATTTCAACCTAAAATATTAAGTTAAATTCATTTTCTACAAAATCATCAAATTTTTATTTAGAGTTTGCGAAAAGTTAGATTCGAGGAACATAACAAATCCGGTTGGGCTTTTGGGCCGGGTTTGGGGTGTTTCATTTATGATGTAATGTTCCAGTTTGTTCTTAAAAAAAATCAATCAAAATCAAAGTTTAGAGCTCATGTATCTAAATTCCAATGGTTGAAGAAGAGCTCGTATTGAAGTATTATAGTATTCCTATTAGCTTTTAATCGATGTAAGTATTAGTTCATTGTTTCTAGTTAAGTAATTGGTTAATTTAATCTCGATTCTAACTTTCTAATTCAGCCTTTATCCACACCTTTAACCCTAGCCCCATTACAACCCTAATAAAGAACTTTTGATCTGTTTATTATCTATATACAGTGGTGGAGATTTGATTTTCAGGCAAGCCTATGGGATTAACTTTTCAGGTTCGACTTTTGAGCCTTTTTTCTTGATCCTTAAATAGTTTGAGTGATTTGCGTGAATCTTTCTTTAGTGAGAATGTCGGTTCTTGTCGATTTTGAATCAAAGGTAATTACTTAGATAAGGGGAGACACCTACAGTTTCAGGCTATAAAGGTATGACTTATCAAAATTGAAACTTTAGGGCATTTCAAGTTAAATCATCCATGTATAAATTATCTATGAATTATGATGAGACAATATCGATAGGAATTATGAATTATGGAAAGTTTGTTTTAATTGTAAGTTGAGAATTTTGCTTGTTTTAATTGTAAGTTGAGAATTTTGCTTGAGGATAAGCAAAAGCTTAAGTGTGGGGGTATTTGATAAACCGTAAAAGTAACACATTTTAATCCCATATTTAGTATGCTTTTGGATGAATTTATCCTTAATTTATGTAAAAAGGTGCTCTTAATCCTTTCTTTTCGTGTCTTATACTCAGGAAAGCACCCAAGGATAAAAAAATAATGCAAAAAAGGGCTTAAAACGAACCAAAGTGGGCCGGCCCAAGAAGTCAGCACGGCCTAGACTTCATGCCACACAGATGCCTCGATAGTCATCTAGACCACGGCCTTACCCCAATTCACACGACCATTTTCCCATCAATAAAGTCTACACACGGGCGTGCCTAGTGTTCTACACAACCGTTCCCAAAATGGTTGAATCAAGACACGGCCTCTACCCATATATTACACGGACGTGTCATAGCCGTGCCTAAATCGATAGGATAGAGACACGGGCTGGACCATGATTTAAACGGACATGTTAAGGCCGTGCCCCTGTCGCGGAAAAAGGTAATTTCACTCGGAATTGGATTCTTGGAGCCCAAGAAATGCAATCCTAAGTCCACTCAAACACCTAGGATGAATTATACCCAAATTATGAGTACTTAGGAGCCAAGTAAAGCATCCCAAACGTCTATATAATCAATTCAAGGCAACAACTCAAGGGTGTCAGGTTTTAGCAGAGTTTTTTGCCAGAGCTTTACTCGTTTAGGGAATTACTCGAAGATAGCCAATTGAGCCATCTCGAAGAGTCGAATTTCTACTCAAGACGGAGGATCTCCTCTTCAATTCCTTCAAGGGGTTTTAGGGATTTCTTATGTTTTGTTTTATCTTTTCTCTCGAGATGTTTTCCTATTTTATTATGAACTAAACCCTCGAGATACAGAAGGGGATGAAACCTATGATGGATTTTGTTATTTAATTCTTTCGGTTTATATGATAAATACTTAGTTTGTTCTTAATTATGTTGCTTAATTTAATCTGATGTGCTTAGGTGGAGGAGGAATAGACCCTGCCTAAGAGAAGATCTAGCATAATTAAGCGGAGTTGATCGGGCGCCTAGAGATAGGGTTACGAGATTTTGCCAGATTAGGGTGAAACCTAATATGGGACTCCATTGATCGATTTACTACTTCCTTAGGGGGTTATTATAAGAGAACGAGAGTTCCACTAATTAACCTAAGGTTAGATGTTATTCACTTCGAGAGAAGGTTTAATATAAGTTTGGGAGTCTCACGAATCAAGCTAAGTAAAAGAAATCATGTGAATTGGAAGTTAGATAGTAAGTGAAGTCATAGGTGGATTCTTCCCGAAGGTATCGTCTTTATCAATTGAATTTTCTTCAAAGTCTTTTCCCGAAGTTTTGTTCTTTTTTCTTTGCATTTGAGTTTAAGTATTTCATTTATTTTTAGTTTAATAAACCAATCATTCCATATTTTAGGCTAAATAATAGAAAGAAAGTGAGTAATAGTACTTTTAGGTTCCTTGTGTTCGATAAGATATTCTTTCCTGAGCTATACTACTGTTCGATAGGTGCGCTTGGCTCTATCGTTGTCACAGTCAGTCTACAGGTTCGATCACTCTTTTATAAATATTAAAACTAGACTGTTTTGCAGCGATCAATCATCATTGGCTATGACAGTCCCGAAGGCACTTGATGTTTGAATTTAACCAATTGACAAATGAAGCATCTCGACACAAATTCTGAAATGTCACGTTTCATGCCCAACCACCAGTACATATGTTTCAGATCACTGTACATCTTAGTACTCCCTGGATGAATAGATAAGCAACCACTGTGTGCTTCGTGTAAAATTTTCTGTATAAGCTTGGGATTCCTCGGCACACAAACTCTACCACGAAATAGAAAATAATCATTGGATCTGATCTGATACTCTGAATCAGTAGTCAACTCGCACTGTACTCTTTTAGCTTACATTTTATTGTCACATTTCTATGGCTTCACAAATTTATTGGAGAAATACCGGTTTAGCTTTTAATTTAGCTAAAATCGAACCATCATCAGATGATGTCAATCGTGTATTCATCGCTCTCAAAGCAAACAAATATTTTCTACTTAGAGCATTTGTGACTACATTCATTTTCGCCGGATGATAATCAATCACTAGTTCCAGCCATCTTCGTTGTCGCAAATTCAAATCTTTTCGTGACATCAAATACTTTAAACTCTTGTGATCGGTAAATATATGGCACTTCTCACCAAACAAGTGGTGTAGCCAAATCTTCAATGCAAACACGATTGCAGCCAACTCCAAGTCATATGTTGGATAATTCTTCTCGTGTGTCTTTAACTATCTAGAACCATACGCTATCACTTTACCTTCTTACATTAAAACACATCCCGAACCGTTCAAGGATGCATCACTGAAAATCACAAACTTTTACCCGACTCAGGTTGAACCAAAACTGGTGCTTCGATTAACAGTGCTTTCAACTGATTAAAACTCCATTGACATTTGTCAGACCACTCAAATTTCACATCTTTCTGTAACAATCGAGTCATTGGTGTAGCAATCATTGAGAACCCTTTTACAAAACACTGATAATAGCCAGTTAATCCTAGAAAGCTTCTAACCTTCGATAAGTTTCTTAGTGGTTTCCAGTCAACAACTATTGAAATTTTACTCGAATCAACTCGGATGCCTTTCACTGAAACAATGTGTCTTAGAAATCCAACTTCTTAGAGACAAAACTCGTATTTGCTGAGTATAGCAAATAGTTGTTTATCTCTCAAAGTTTGAAACACAATCCTCAAATGTTCGGCATGTTCAGACTCATCTCAAGAGTATATCAGAATATCATCAATGAATACAACAAAGAATATGTCTAAATAAGGTCTGAAAATTCTATTCATTAAGTCTATAAATACGGTAGGAGCGTTAGTTAACCCAGATGGAATAATAAGAAATTCATAATGTCCGTACCTAGTTTTGAATGTAGTTTTCGACACATCAGAATCTTTAACCCGCAATTGATAATAACGAACGCAAATCAATCTTAGAAAATGAGGTGGCTCCTTTCAATTGATTAAACAAATCATCAATTCTTGGCAAAGGATATTTATTCTTAATCCTAACCTTGTTAAGCTTAGGATAGTCAATACATAGTCTCATTGATCCATCTTTCTTCTTTACGAATAAAATTGGTGCAACCCAGTGTGAGAAATTAGGTCATGCAAATCCTCTATCTATTAACTAACTCTTTCAACTAGATTTCAACTCTTTTAACTCTGTATGAGCCATTCTGTACGGAACTATCGATATCAATGATGTTCCTGGTACTAATTCAATAACAAACTCAACTTCTTTGACTAGTGGCAACCCAAGTAACTCTTCTGGAATCACATCTGGATATTCACAAACCACTGGCACTGATTCAATCTTAGGTTTAGAAACTTTTGTATCAAGTACATACGCAAGGCAAGCATTACGTGCAATGACCCAAAGTTGGGCCTAATAGGATTGAGCCCATTTGGCCTTGGGTGTGGGAGCATTTAAATTTTTTTAGAACAAGAGAACGGCCCTAATGTAAGTTGGACCTATTAGGTGAGTGATTTTGGAAGGTTAGAGGGCTTCTATGAAGTCCCAAGATCAAACTTGGGTTTTAGGAAAATTTTGGTTTTAGGTAAGTAAAACCTTGAGAGTTAGTAAGGAAGCTTTAAGAGTAAAATGTGGAGAAAAAAATGACACAAAAAGAGCTTGTGGTGTAGTGGCAAAGTGATGCCACATAAGAGACAAGGAGGTGACACCACAAGGAAGCAAGGGGTCCAAGGTTCAAGCCTTGGCATTGGCATTTCATTTTGATTTATTTTTAAGTGAACTTAGACTTTGACCCATAGATTTATATTTAGTTGCGCATGATGTTAGACACAAGGAAGTGAGTGGTCTAGTGGCAAGGCGTCATTAAGGGTGCAAGGGAGCTTGGGTTCGAATCTCATGACAAGCAGAGGAGTATTCATTTTACAGATTGGATGGCCAGAGTTTGTGTTAGATTTAAACTCTACTGAAGAAGGGATCCTACATCGAAAAGCTAGCAAGAGGGAAGGTGAGAAGCTGGCTATATAGAGAGCTATCTATGAGGAGAGGAAGCATACCTTGGTGGGCGTATGGGCATAGGAGAACGGACGGTCACAAGGCGATGGTAGCCACACGAGCGTGCGGGCGCACGTGTGGGAGCTTCAACGTGATAGTCAAGGACACCATGAGTATTCTTGTAGGTTAACGTTGTTTGGGCCACGATAGGCCGAAAGAGGCCAAGTGGGCCCAATGGACCCAAAGGCCCATATAAATAAATTGTATGATTGTGTAGTAGATAGTGAACTGGTCTATTTGAATCTCATATATTTTTGCTAGATTTGGGCTAAATGGGCCACACAAATGTGTGGGTCCATTTGGGCCGAGAATGGGCCCTAGGCCTATTCACATCGTTATCTCTATTTAGAATATCTTGGTTTGCAAAATTATCAAAATACCCCAGGTTTGCGAAATTTTCAATATACCCCTGGTTTGCGAAATCACCGAAATACCCCTAATTTGTGAAATTATGGAAAAACCCTTGGCTTGCGAAATTATCGAAATACCTCTGGTTTGCAAAATTATCAAAACACCACTGGTTTACAAAATTACCGAAACACCCCTAGAAGGTAAATTACAAAATACCCTTGATGGGTAAATTACTGAAATACTCTTGGTGGGTAAATTAATGTTATACCCTTAGGGGTTAATTAATATGATTGTGTGTATTCTATTTAATTGGTTGTGATGGTAATTTATTTCATACATAAGTTTTATATATGCTTGCATACATGACATTTGCATGGGATTGGGTTATTGATGATCAAAGGAAGTGTGATTTGGTGGCTCTGCCACAATTTGTATAGTGTCCATGCCATGTATATTTTATTATTTTGGTGGCTTCACCATAAATTCTATGATGAGCAGCTTGACTGCCATCGAGGTGTGTAGTGGATAGACGGGTCAATTTAGAAATCCCCACAGGTATGTTGAGCTGGTACGGGTGGTGTGTAGCGGATGGATTATTAGGTTGGGCTGTATACATTATCTGCTTTACCATGCTAATAAGGCTAAGGCCCAATCTGTTTTTGTATGGGCTTCAGCCTAGTTTGCTTCTGTATGGGCTCACACCCAGTTGAGGACCGTTTAAGGGATTACACACTGAGTTCTCGTACTCACCCCTCTGCTTTAATCTTGCAGGTGAACCACATCATTGAGGATTTAGAGCTGAGCAGGACTCGGAGGTGGCCATACGCGGAGTTGTTAATAAACAAAACTTAGTAATTCTGGTTTGAAATTAATTCAGATTATTCTATTTTGGGTTATTAATTTTTGTAATATGGCCTTTTGGATTTTCTTTTAACTTTCATTGGTAATTATTTTAGTTATGAACTGCTAAACAATATAACATGGGTTTTTAAAAACGATAACTGTCGTTTTCAAATATCACATTTTCGCAACTTTTAAAGTCAATCTTCTACTACAAATAATGTTTTGAAAACAATATTATGTTTGCAAAGAAAAATAACTTTAACCAAATTTTATTTGTTAAGCGACGTAACTCGAGGTTTTTCATTGAGAGAAAGTTTTTAAAATAAAGAAAGGTTTTTAAAGATCGTAAGGTTTATACAACCTTTTGGTGTGACATGCCAGATTCGAGCCTAACTTCTAGGTTGAGTTTGGGTATTACATTTTATGGTATCAGAGCCCGATTGTAAAACTCGGTTGTGGAATGGGTTTGAAGGTTTTTTTTCCAAATCTATTTAAACTATGGTTTAGAAAAAAGTTATAGTGTTATTGGAAATATAGCACACTGAGTCTCCGGCACCAAATCCATAAGTTTTCTGACCTTATACTTTGTTATGTGATGTAATAACTGTATTTTTGGTATTTATTTTGTATGTGTTTTGTTTGGATGTGATGTTTGAATATAGAAATTGTATGTATGTGTGATAAATATCGGTTTGCTTCTGTGGTTAGATGTTTGGTTGTGTGTAAGAGGTTTCAAGATTAAGTTAAAAGTGTATTAGTGTTATTAAGATCAGAGTGCGCAGCGTGAGCGTAGTGTGGTAGGTTAGGAGGTGCGACTGTTCCTATAAGTTGGAAATTTCGAGGACGAAATTTTTTTGAGGGGGTATGTAACAGCCCAAACCCGGCCCAATCGTTAGGACCGAATGTGGGTCGTTACTAAGAAGAACTTTTGAAACCCATTTTCTAAATCCACTTAGGTTTTGTTGAAAACTTCTCATTTTAAGTTATCTTGCTGAAATTATACTTAGTCCACTTTGAAAATTTAATTAAGTCAAGTTATTACACAAATTTTCGAGATGTGCTGATGCACGATAAAACATTTTCGTGTTACTTTAGAAAACGTGTATTTCAAATTTTAATTAAAATAAATTATCCGGCATATAGGAAAATAACTAAAGTAAAGTATGATGAGGCCTTATTACATCCAAAAATAAAACAACCCAATAACCAAATTTAAAATAACAAAAAAAAAAATCAAAGTCTATTTAAATTTAAATCCACCGCATGGCCTCCTCAAGTCCCTCGGCTCCATGTCCGCGATCTAAGCATCACTGAAAAATTAATGGAGAAGGTGAGTCACCAAGACTCGAGATGTAACCCTTCCCGTTTAAAAATACTTTTCATACACAACATATAACATTTAATATGCAAAATAATGTGTACCCAACCTAGCCAACCATACGCCCTTTGTCTACCCGTCGTGGTACCAAACCTTTGGTGGTGCCAAACCACGGTGACATATAGTCACAATGTGTTACCAAAACAACGGTGTCTGAGACACAAATCGGGTGATGGGGCCAACCCATCGTGTGATACCAAATCAACTGGCGGGCGATCCCATATCTCAAGTGGGGCCAACCCACGGTGGTGTTAACCACGAGGATAAGTCGCTATTGAGGTACCAAACCTGGAGGTACCAAACCTCTGGTGACATATAGTCACGGTGTGTTACCAAAACATTGGTGCCCGTCGGCACAATATCAACCCCTCCACTCATCAATCCCACAACAGATAAACATACATATGTTTCATGCCATCACATCTTTAAATTTCATGTGTCAATACATCATGCTTACCAAAAGCATTAATAATAATAAATCACATTAACAGGTACTTACGAATCACCACTTATACCGATTTGGTATTAATTCCAATGCTACATTAATAAAAATGAGCATTCACAAAGTTAAGCATAGTTAATATATTATATAGTGTGTATGTACACACCTGTTACCACGATAACCTTAAATCTCGAAGATAATCAATCGGCCACACTCTAAGTCCTTGCCCCTATATTCGGCCAACTAACAAGGTTAGTAATATGCCCATTCGGCCAAACCAAATAATTTAAAGGGGTCATATTTTGTACCCGAATCCTTACCTAGTCTCTTTGAATACTAGCCTCGGTGCCCAAATCACGAATCTGATTCACAAACTACAATCGGTCAATATAAATAATCATAACCCTTTTTAAATGAACACCAATCTATATGTAACTCCTTACCGAAGACTGATTGACTAACGTTGGCGAACTTACTTGCTTATCTCCAAATCCCGAAGATCCTACAGCGGATTAGTTTAATCTGTGATTAGTATTCTTAATCAATAGTTGCCGAAACCCATACCTATCTTTACCAAAGTCGACATAATGAGATACCAATAATATAGGCATTCGCCCAAGATCCTTACCTTACGAGATCGTCAACAAAGGATGCCTACTTCTCATGCACACAATTCGCCAAGTAGAGCTTAAAGAAAAGGGATTTGACACTTTGATAGAAGTTAGATTAACTAGGGGTGGTTTAAAACAAGGCTGGACTTTTGATGAGAAAAGGAAGTAGAAAGGTAAATAGGGAATAGAGGATTGGCTAGTAGGAAATAAAGGAAAAGGGAGTTGAGGATGGAATTTGACAATGGAAGAAGCAAAGAGGGTTTGACCAAGGTTTTTGGAGGATGGAAAAGAAAGAAAAAATATAAGAAGAGGGTTTGGAGATTGACTAGCAAACTTGAAAAAAAAAGCAAGGTGATCCTTAGGTGCTTATATAAGCATTCGGCACCCCCTAGTGTCCTTGCCGTCCACTTCTTCTAACAAAGAGTTCAAGATTCATCAATCTTCCTTGAATCACTCTAGGCCACCCATTCAAACTAATATGATTTAATTTCTAATAATAAGTAATAATCCATGTAATATCCCCTATTATCCTTAAAATAAAATCCCCTATTATCCTTCTTTTAACTTATTATTTATCATCAATAAATAAATAATAATAAGAGTTTAAAGAGAGGAGAAACTCTCCCTCCCCCATGTGCCGTCAAAATAAAGAACAAAAGAGGGATTTCCGCGACTCGAACACAAGCTCTCCCTTGCTCCTTGGTGGCGTCACATGTAGCTCTTAAGTGGACTTGCTTTGCCACTTAATCTAGGCTTATTTTATGTCCAAATTATCCCCATTTATTCTTATAACACCCTCTTGCTAAGGCTCCCTACCTTTAAAAGTTAAAAACTAAAATTTCCTACCAAATCGAGCCAACACAAAGCCTTAAATTGATCATCATTATTCCATAAATAATGACACAGCAGTTCATACATAAGAAAAATAATTACATTCCAAATAACCCCATTTTTGGGATGTTACAGTTCTACCCCCCTTAAAATAAATTTCGTCCCGAAATTACATAACTAAAACAGATGAGGTATTGTCGTCAGTATCATATCCTCAGGTTCCCACGTAGCTTCCTCAGCACCATGGTTCCGCCATAGCACTTTCACTAAGGGCACTGACTTCTACGTAGAACCTTTATATCTCTATCCAAGATCTGAACCGGTTCCTCCTCAAAAGATAAGTCCGCGTTAACCTCGATTTTTGTCACAGGTACCACATGTGATGGATCTGACCGATACCGTCTCAGCGTTGATACGTGGAAGACGTCATGTATCGACTTCGATTCTGCGGCAACTCTAGTCGATAGGCTACGGACCCACTCGCTTTACAATCAGATATGGCGATGAACCTTGGGCTCGACTTCCCTTCGTCCAAATCTTAACACCTTTTTCCAAGCGACACCTTTAGAAAGACCTTGTCTCCACGGCATACTCCATTTCCTTGCGTTTGAGATCGGCGTAAGACTTACGCCTCTCGATGCTTCCTTGAGACGAGACCGAATCACTTTGACTTTGTCTTGGGTCTACGCTACCATTTACGGGCCCAACACTTGTCGTTCACCCAACTCCGTCCAACACGTCGGAGTTCGGCATTCAAATCCATCTGATTGCTTCGTATGGTGCCATCGAATACTCGCTTGGTAGCTATTGTTGTGGCGAACTTCGGCTAGAGGTAAGAATTCCTCCCAACTACCTCGGAATTCCAAGACACAACCCTCGGCATATCTTCTAAGATCTGTATGACCTTTCTCATTGCCGTCGACCGAGGATGGAAAAGTCTTTGAAATCCAACTGCATCTAACGCTTGATGTAACGCTTTCCAAAACCTCGAAGTGAACCTTGGGTCCCTATCGAGATAAGCGACACGGTACACCATGCAATCGACTATCTCGACCACATACAACTTTGCTAGCTTCGGGTGAGTAGTCCATTCTCACCAGATAAAAAGTGAGTGATTTAGTCGACGGTCTCGATTACCCAAAGCGCATCTTTCTTCTTTGGGCGTAAGGGTAGACCAGCGAGCGAAGTCCATAGTGATCCTCTCCCATTTCCATTGAGGAATCTTTACCGGTTGAAGTAGCCCCGATGGTAACTGGTGTTCAGCCTTAACCTGCTGACACGTCAAACACTTCCCTACGAATTCGTTATCTCACGCTTCAACCCGCCACGTAAGGCTGTTTAGTAGGTCTCCATACATCTTGCTACCTCCGGGATGCATAGCGTATGGGCTACTATGAGCATCATGGAGAATCTTCCGCCTCAACTCCATGTCCTTTGGCATCTGAGGCCGTCCTTGAAAACATAACACACCATCACCAGTCAAACTATACCCTTCTAAACCACCATCCTGAACTTGCATTCTCTTCGCATTTAAGCCTTCATCCACTAACTGTTTGTTCTTAATCTCCTCGACCCATGTTGGCTTAACTTGAAGTTACTCGCCAAAAGGCTTCCATCGTCATATAGGCTCAATCGAGCAAACATTGCTCTTAAGTCCGCCACGACCTTAGGCTCAACGCGTCGACCACCACGTTAGCCTTACCGGATGATATTCGATGGAGCGATCGTGAGTCCTTTAATGACTCAATCCATCACATTGTCTCAAATTCAGATCCTTACGTGTGGAAGATACCTCAAACTTTTGTGGTCCGTGTAAATTACCGACTTCTCCCCATAAAGATAATGTCTCCATACTTTTAGAGGCGAAGGCATTGCGCTAACTCCGTGTCGTGTGTTGGATAGTTAACCTCATGCGGTCTCGGTGCCGGACGATAGGCTACTACCTTTCCATCTCGCATCAACACACACCCCAAACCGGTGTGAGATGCATCACAATAGGCGTGAATAATTTCCACGCCTCGGGTTGTACTAAAACCGAGCTTAGTCGAATCTTCCTCACTTATCAAAACTTTCTTGCTTCTCCGACCATACAAATGGAACACCTTTCCTTAGCAACTTAGTCAGCGGTCTTTGCGATCAGAGAGAACCCTTCCACAAATCTCCGGTAATACCCTGCTAACCCCAGAAAACTCCGTATCTCTGCCACCGACTTAGGCGGTTTCCACTCCAATACCGCTTCAATCTTGCGGGGATCCACTCTAATCCCTTCCGCTGACACTACGTGACCTAAGAAAGCCACCTCCCTCAGCCAAAATTCGCACTTACTGAATTTGGCATACAACTGTTTTTCCCTCAACACTTGTAGGACTATCCGTAAATGCTTGTCGTGCTCCTCCTCCGTCTTTGAGTAGACCAATATGTCGTCTATGAACACTACGACGAATTGATCTAGGTACTGCGTTGAAATACCCTATTCATTAAGTCCATGAGCGTCGTGGGGCATTGGTCAACCCGAATGGCACTACCAGGAACTCGTAATGCCCATACCGAGTTCGAAAAGCCGTCTTGTGGACATCGACCCCCTTCACCTTAAGTTGATGGTAACCCGACCTAAGGTCTATCTTCGAAAACACCGACGCCCCCTTCAACTGGTCAAACAAGTCATCGATCCGAAGCAATGGGTACTTGTTTTTGATCGTTAACTTGTTTAACTGACGGTAATCAATGCACATTCGCATAGAACCGTCCTTCTTCTTGACAAACAATACGAGCGCTCCCCACGGAGATATACTAGGTCGAATAAATCCTTTATCCGGGAGCTCTCGAATTTGAGCCTTGACTCCACCAATTCCTTTGGTGCCATTCGGAAGGTGCTATGAACACGGTGCGTTAAGGGTATCAAGTCTATATCAATTCGACTTCCGATCTGGAGGTAGACCGGAAGTTCTTACGGGAACACATCAAGAAATTCCCCAACCGTTCGGACCCTTCCAACTCACGACTCCTTAGCTTCCAAAGCACGATTGAACCAAATCGCCTTACAACCCTTCTTAACCATCTTTTCCGCCTTCAAGGCAGACACCACATTGGATAGGTAATTCCTTCTATCACCTATCATAACCACTTCACCACCCTCAGTAGTCTTAGAACCATGCGCTTAGCGCAATCCAAATTCGCCTGATACTTAGCCAGCCAATCCATTCCAAGGATCAAATCGAACTCCCCGAATGGTAGTTCCATCAGATCAGCCCCGAATACGACCCCTTGGAGTTCTAGGGGTACGTCCCTAAAAAGTTTGTCTACCACTACAGAGTGACCTAAAGGACTCACTACAGTCATCTCCCTAGCAGCAGTCTCAGAGTCTAGGTTCAAAGTCTCTACCACACTCATCGCTACGTCATTGAATGTGTAGACCCCACATCAATTAATGCATAATAAGGAAGACCAAAAATCAGAAACGTACCGGTTATGACATCCGGTGCGTCACCCTCCTCGCGACGCCTTGCCGCATAGACTAAGCCAGGCTGCCTAGCCTCTGTGTTGCCTGAACCTCTGCCCTGAGTTCCTCGACCTCGGTTAGGACCATTGCTTCCTCTGCCATTACCACGACCCCTCTGCGGTCCCACATTTGGTCTGATGCAGTTACGCCCCTCTGGTGATTTCGAGCTCGCTTAGGGGACAATCTCGACCCGATGTTCAAAAGACCCACACTCAAAACATCCTCTATCACGGCCGAGCAACCTCCCAATGGGACTTCCCATAACGATTGCCTTTGGGCGGCCTCGATTATTAGCTACGGGCCTTCTTTGCTGATTTGGCCCACTCGCCTAGCCTTCTTCTCGATCATTACCCTTTGGATCCGGTGACCGAATCCTCTCTTTTGATTATTTCTACTATAATTACGCCTCACGACCTCCTTGATCCCTCGGCTACCTTAGCCTTTTCCACTAGAGATGAAAACTCACGAACTTGTCGGGGCAATCGGTAACCTCAAGTCATCTCGGAGTCATCCTCAAAGCGGACACGGCCTTGTTCGATAGCCACGATGCCTCTAGCATACCTACTCGGTCTCGAAACTCGCCCGTACTCTACCACGGACTTAGTTCCTTGTATTAGACCGGAAAAGCCTTCCTCTGCTGGCGTCGGTATATTTGGTGCCCACATACTTCTTCCGAAAGCGGTTTGAAATAATCCCAGGTCAAATCATCTGCTGTAGCGCCATCTCTAACTGTCAGCCACCACTGATACGCCTCATCCTTTAGAAGCGACACCGCCCCTTTCAGCTTTTCCTCCTCGGTCAGGTCAAGATCATTCATTATCCTTTCTGTAGATTCCAGCCAATACTCTGCTACACTGGGTGCCACTCCTGACACACCCCGGAACACCTCAGCTCCGTTGGACCGAATCCGCTCGAACAGCAGTTTGAGCTCCTAAATTTCCACCATTGACCACCAATTCGAGGACTCGCAATACCGCCTTGCGATCGCCTCTCTCCCGTCGATCTCGCTCCTCTGCTCCAAAAGCTGGAGGTGGTGGTGGCGGTGGTACATCGTTTTCAGAACCTTGTCCCGACCTGACGGGTTCAGACACCGTCATCCTACCCCTACCGCGTCCACGGCGCCCACGTCCTCTAGAACTCATTCTATCTACTGCGCTTTTAATCTGATTAAGAGAAATTTTATGTATTAGCGTTTGTTCCACTTCATTACTCATGAAGAAATTTTATGAAGAAATTTTAATTAGAGATTCTTTCGTGCAAACAAGGTTTGATCTTCTATCCTAGTTCACACAAAGAAGTTCTTGCATCCATTCCTTAATACTTTCCATACCTATTAGCTCTTGGACATTTACGCCCATTTCTAACCGGGGTATTTTCGTCATTTTTCTCTGAGGTATTCTCGTAATAAAGAGATTTTAAAACTTTAGTAGAGTAGGTTGTTTTGCAATTCTCAACACTGGAGGGTATTATTAAAATTGATAAGATTTGAAGTTATGGCATTATTTGAAAACCGAGGGTATTTTGGTAATTTGGTCCTCGAGGGTAATTTGGTAATTTTTGTAAAACAAGGGTGTTTTAACCATTATAAAACTCGAGGGTCCTTTTGAGAATTTTCCTTCTTAAAGCGGTGATGTTGCAAAAATTTTGTATTCGGGGCATTTTGGTAATTTTATAAGTTGAGGCGTTTTCTTAATTTTTGCAAAACCAAATATTTTCTTGATGATTTTCAAGGCTAAGTTGTTGAATATTTATAGAATAGTTAAAATTTTTGGACAAAATCATTGATTTGATATTTTATGAGTCAAGGTATTTTAGTAATTTTTTCCCCAAGGGCATTTTCGTAATTTTCCACAAATTGAACTTTTAGGGGTAAAACATTGTAAAAGAGTTGTTCTTATTTACGAAGGAGTGATTTGAAAAGTTTTAAAACCAAGTTTTGTTGTTTCATCATTTTTTGAAAATCAAGGCTAATTCCCTTTGGGTTTTAGTCATTGTGTTTGGCCTATGACCGAGCCCTCTTGGTCGTGGTGAACCCAAGCTACGCACTGTGCGGTTTCGTGTGGAGAGGAGGTGAGTGACACGGATTGCTTAAATACCAAGCTCCCATAGAACCTTTCTAGACATGCGCTTGCAGAGGTTACCACACCATCGAGCCCCCCGAGTTAGGGTGAACCCAAGCTACGCACGGGTAGGATACTGCGAAGAGGTGGTGAGTCACCGGACCGCTTAAATACCGAGCTCTTAGGTTCCAATCCTAGACATGCGTGTGGGGTTACCACACCTAGCTCAAATGACTACGTCATAGATTGGTTTAGTTCTTTAAGTCTTATGTCACTTGTGTGTTTGAGTAATCTAATCCTGGGTTCAAATTCCTATAAGTCTATCTCGTTCCATGCTTCCTACCCTTCTACGAATATAATCCACAAAGAAGTTTAGAGGTACTTACAGGCGGATCGGTCTTGGGAGACTTGGGCCATGCCGCTTTAAAACCCAAAATCAATTAATAAGGCCTACTAAAACATTTTTGGGCCTTGGGCCCCACAGTAGGAGTTTTGAACTGGCTCGATACCAATTTGTAACAACCCAACCCGCCCAATCGTTAGGACCTAATATGGGTCGTTACTAAGAAGAACTTTTGAAACCCATTTTCTAAATCCACTTAGGTTTTGTTGAAAACTTCTCATTTTAAGTTATCTTCTTTGAAATTATACTTAGTCCACTTTGAAAATTTAATTAAGTCAAGTTATTACACAAATTTTCAGATGTGCCCGATGGCACGATAAAACATTTTTCGTGTTACTTTAGAAAAACGTGTATTTCAAATTTTAATTAAAATAAATTATCCAACATATAGGAAAATAACTAAAGTAAAGTATGATGAGGCCTTATTACATCCAAAAATAAAACAACCCAATAACCAAATTTAAAATAACAAAAAAAAAAATCAAAGTCTATTTAAATTTAAATCCACCGCATGGCCTCCTCAAGTCCCTCCGGCTCCATGTCCGCGATCTAAGCATCACCTGAAAAATTAATGGAGAAGGTGAGTCACCAAGACTCAGTATGTAACCCTTCCCCGTTTTAAAAATACTTTTCATACACAACATATAACATTTAATATGCAAAATAATGTGTACCCAACCTAGCCAACCATACGCCACTGTCTACCCCGTCGTGGTACCAAACCACTGGTGGTGCCAAACCACTGGTGACATATAGTCACAATGTGTTACCAAAACACCGTGTCTCAGAGACACAAATCGGGTGATGGGGCCAACCCATCGTGTGATACCAAATCACGCGGGCGATCCCATATCTCAAGTGGGGCCAACCCACGGTGGTGTTAACCACGAGGATAAGTCGCTATTGAGGTACCAAACCTCTGGAGGTACCAAACCTCTGGTGACATATAGTCACGGTGTGTTACCAAAACACTGGTGCCCGTCGGCACAATATCACGCCCCCTCCACTCATCAATCCCACAAACAGATAAACATACATATGTTTCATGCCATCACATCTTTAAATTTCATGTGTCAATACATCATGCTTACCAAAAGCATTAATAATAATAAATCACATTAACAGGTACTTACCTGAATCACCACTTATACCGATTTGGTATTAATTCCAATGCTACATTAATAAAATGAGCATTCACAAAGTTAAGCATAGTTAATATATTATATAGTGTGTATGTACACACTGTTACCACGATAACCTTAAATCTAGAAGATAATCAATACCACACTCTAAGTCCTTGCCCTATATTGACCAACTAACAAGGTTAGTAATATGCCCATTCGGCCAAACCAAATAATTTAAAGGGTCATATTTTGTGCAGAATCCTTACCTAGTCTCTTTGAATACTAGCCTCGGTGCCCAAATCACGAATCTGATTCACAAACTACAATCGGTCAATATAAATAATCATAACCCTTTTTAAATGAACACCAATCTATATGTAACTCCTTACCGAAGAGTGATTGACTAACGTTGGCGAACTTACTTGCTTATCTCCAAATCCCGAAGATCCTACAGCGGATTAGTTTAATCTGTGATTAGTATTCTTAATCAATAGTTGCCGAAACCCATACCTATCTTTACCAAAGTCGACATAATGAGATACCAATAATATAGGCATTCGGCCTAAGATCCTTACCTTCTGAGATCGTCAACAAAAGGATGCCTACTTCTCATGCACACAATTCGGCCAAGTAGAGCTTAAAGAAAAGGGATTTCGGCACTTTGATAGAAGTTAGATTCGGCTAGGGGTGGTTTAAAACAAGGCTGGACTTTTTGATGAGAAAAAGGAAGTAGAAAGGTAAATAGGGAATAGAGGATTCGGCTAGTAGGAAATAAAGGAAAAAGGGAGTTGAGGATGGAATTTCGGCAATGGAAGAAGCAAAGAGGGTTTCGGCCAAGGTTTTTGGAGGATGGAAAAGAAAGAAAAAATATAAGAAGAGAGGGTTTGGAGATTGACTAGCAAACTTGGAAAAAGAAAACAAGGTGATCCCTTAGGTGCTTATATAAGCATTCGGCACCCCCCCTAGTGTCCTTGCCGTCCACTTCTTCTAACAAAGAGTTCAAGATTCATCAATCTTCCTTGAATCACTCTAGGCCACCCATTCAAACTAATATGATTTAATTTCTAATAATAAGTAATAATCCATGTAATATCCCTATTATCCTTAAAATAAAATCCCTATTATCCTTCTTTTAACTTATTATTTATCATCAATAAATAAATAATAATAAGAGTTTAAAGAGAGGAGAAACTCTCCCCATGTGCCGTCAAAATAAAGAACAAAGAGGATTTCGCGACTCGAACACAAGCTCTCCCTTGCTCCTTGGTGGCGTCACATGTAGCTCTTAAGTGGACTTGCTTTGCCACTTAATCTAGGCTTATTTTATGTCCAAATTATCCCCATTTATTCTTATAACACCCTCTTGCTAAGGCTCCCTACCTTTAAAAGTTAAAAACTAAAATTTCCTACCAAATCGAGCCAACACAAAGCCTTAAATTGATCATCATTATTCCATAAATAATGACACAGCAGTTCATACATAAGAAAAATAATTACATTCCAAATAACCCCATTTTTGGGATGTTACAGGGTAGATTTGTAACGACCCAAAAGTCAGCCTAGTAGGATTAGGCCCATTGGGACTTGGTTGTGGGAGCGTTTAAAATTTTTGAGAATAAGAGAACGGCCCTAATGCAAGTTGGACCTATTAAGTGGGTGATTTTGGAAGGCTAGGGGGCTTCTATAAAGCCCCGGGATCAAACTTGTGCTTTACGAAAATTTTGGTTTCAGGTGAGTAAAACACTAGGAGTTAGCAAGTAAGCTTTAAGAATAAAATGTAGAGAAAAAATGACACAAAAAGAGCTTGTGGTGTAGTGGCAAAGTGACACCACATAAGAAACAATGAGGTGACACCACAAGGAAGCAAGGGGTCCAAGGTTCAAGCCTTGGCGCTAGAATTTCATTTTTGATTTATTTTTAAGTGAACTTAGACTTTGGCCCATAGATTTATATTTAGTTGCGCATGATGTTAGACACAAGGAAGTGAGTGGTCTAGTGGCAAGGCATCATTAAAGGTGCAAGGGAGCCTGGGTTCGAATCTCATGACAAGCAGGGGAGTATTTATTTTACGGATTGGACGGCCAAAGTTTGTGTTGGATTTAAACTCTACTGAAGAAGGGATCCCACATCGAAAAGCTAGCAAGAGGGAAGATGAGAAGCTGTCTATAAGGAGAGGAAGCATACCTTGATGGGCATATGGGCATAGGAGCATTCGGAGCGCGGATTAGCTTCAGACTCCTATCAGGTGTGTATTTCGCACTACTCTAACTGTAGAGCGACAAATGCCAAAATGCCAGTCATAAGGCGATGGTAGCCACATGAGCGTGCGGGCGCACGTGTGGGAGCTTCGACGCAATAGTCGAGGACACCATGAGTATTCTTGTGGGTTGACGTTGTTTGGGCCGAAAGGGGCCAAGTGGGCCCAATGGGCACGAGGGCTCATATGAATAAATTGTATGATTGTGTAGTAGATAGTGAACTGGTCTATATGAATCTGATATCTGTGGTTAGATTTGGGCTAAATGGGCCACACGAATGTGTGGGTCCATTTTGGCCGAGAATGGGCCCTAGGCCTATTCACATTGTTATCTTTGTTTAGAATATCTTGGTTTGCAAAATTACCGAAATACCCCTAGTTTGCAAAATTATCGAAATACCCTTAGTTTGCAAAATTACCAAAACACCCCTAGTTTGTAAAATTACCGAAACAGCCCTAGAGGGTAAATTATCGAAATACCCTTGGTAAATTATTGAATTACCCTTGGTGGGTAAATTACTGTTATACCCTTAGGGGTTAATTAGTACGATTGTGTGTATTCTGTTTAATTGGTTGTGATGGCAATTTATTTCATACATCATTTTTGATATATGCTTGCATACATGACATTCTGCATAGGATTGGGTTATTGATATCGGAGGAAGTGTGATCTGGTGGCTCTGCCACATATTCTGGTGGCTCTGCCACAAACTGTATAGTGGCCAAGCCATGTATATTTTGTTATTCTGGTGGCTTTGCCACAAATTCTGTGACGAGCAGCTTGACTGCCATCAAGGTGTGTAGCGGATGGACGGGTCAATTTAGAAATCCCCATAGGTGTGTTGGGCTGGTATGGTGGTGTGTAGCGGATGGATTATTAGGTTGGGCTGCATACATTATCTGCTTTACCATGCTAATAGGGCTAAGGCCTAGTCTGTTTCTGTATGGGCTTCAGCCCAGTTTGCTTCTATATGGGCTCACGCCCAATGTAGGACCGTTTAGGGGATTACACACTGAGTTCTCATAACTCACCCCTTTATTTTAATCTTGCAGGTGATCCATAGCATTGAGGATTTAGAGATGAGGAGGACTCTATGGTGGCCATACATCATAACCTTAGTAAATTTCCGTTTTACCTAATTTTGAGTTTTATTTTGATTTCGGTTTAATTTTATGTAATAAGGCCATTGGTCTTTAATTTTCCTTTAAAAGTTTCAATTCGGTCGCTTTTAATTTGTTAGATGTTTGAATATTGTGTTTTCTTAAAATGACAATAACTGTTTGCAAAATATCACGTCTTTGCAATTCACTGAACCTGATTCCTGTTATAAACAAAGTTTTAGAGACGATAATGTTAACAACATTTTTACAAGAAAACCATAAAAACGAATTTGTTTTTCACAAACAACAAAGCTCGATGTTTCAAAAAGAATGCGAACTTTTTAACGAACAAGCAACTTTTCAAACAACCCTTTCTATGTGACATAATAGATCCGGTCATAACATCTAGGCCAGGTTTGGGGTGTTACATTTTGATCTTTTCTCACATATTTCTATGGTAGCATCATTGATATCATAACAGGCAACCTACTCGAATTATCGGATTTAATGCAAATAATTTCACTATTCTGGTATTTCAACTCAATAGTCTTTCGTCTACAGTTTACAACAACATCATGCAGAGTCAATCAATCCATACCCAAAATCACATCGAATTCATCAAACGGTAAAAGCATCAAATTAGCCAAAAACAATAACCCCGAGTCATCAAAGGACAATTCTTGCAAACTTTATTAACTAGAATATATTGGCCTAAGGGTTTAAATGCTTTTGTAACACCCCAAACCTGGCCCATACGTCATTATAGAATCTGGTATGCTACGGGTTTAATTCTTGAAAACTTTGCTTCGATGGGTTTTGAAAATTTCAATTTATTTAGTCATTATTTGAAAAAAATAAAAGAAACTTAAACTCTTATGTTGAGTGGATTTGAAAAGCCCATTTATCACTCCATTTTATTATTAAGACTTTGGGCACACATAGGTTTATAAACATGTGACATATTAAAGTAAAATAAGGTAAAACAAGTAACAAATAAATTGGAAATCTAAGTTATGGGGCCTTATTACAAAAATATATTCCTAAAAATAAAACAATAATAATCCATAATGATAATGAAAGTCTTGATGGTCCTCGAGTGCGCCTTCGGCTCCGTGTCCACTGGCCTACTACTCATCGTAGAGTGGGAAAATAAAAGGGTGAGTCACCAAGACTCAAAGTGTGCAAAACTTGAAAACACATAAAAGCCTAGGGCCCACAAACACATTATGGGCCTTGGACTGCATACAATGGTAACAAAATATGTCATGCATCATGGCCCATCCCAAAACCTAAGAGTTCATCCTCTACACACCCCCGTACCAACCGTTACACCGTGGGGATTTCTACAATCAACCCTCCATCCGCTACACACCACATCGGTAGCTGTGCTACCTGTCATATAGACCGATCGCTTACGTGAACCTCAGAAATACATTATAGTATTCGACAGCTATGCTGCCTGACATATAGACAGATCACTTACGCGAACCTCAGAAATATATTATAGTATTCGACAACTATGCTGCCTGTGGCAAAGCCACGACCGCCTCGCGACCCTGCTCCCCTACCATAAATCCATCAATCAATCTCATCCCATGCATGCATACATACAAGAAACAAGTCATCAAGCCATCTAACAGATCTCATACTTTCACATGCTATGATTCACATAGAAAAGTTTCTATGGTTACGTACCTGGCATCCCATGCCTACCCCTTCTAGGTAATATGACTGTTCATACAGCCTTTCTTTTTAGCTTTTAGCCCTTGGCGTACATATAATATATCAATGCTTATGTGTTAAGAATTTACACACCTTATTATGGTTACGACGACACCCTCTATGTCAAAACTGTCAGAAGCCGATACGACTACTATCTGCCTAAGATGCTGGTCAAAAGTTGGTCCACAACTCAGCAGCCAATCTCGAACAGCAGACACTGCTCATTTCTTAAACTTAGGGATTGGGTTTACGGACCCAACCCTCTCCTTTGCCTGATCCGTATTTGATTCCATCCAAAAAGTCCTTGTCAGAACTACTATAGCGAAATAGGGTTAAACCATATCATATAAGTTAATATCTAAATTATGATAGCGAATCTTAATAGGAATCTAAAGAAATCCCTTACCTTAAGATCCTGAAATCGATAGGATACTAGAGATTAATGGTTTTCGGCTTTTTGAGATCTGGATGATTCGATCTACTACGATTTCCTAGAGTGCCGCCCAAAAGAACATGCGATTAACGAAAGAGTCAAACTAAAGATAGCCTATCAATCTACTAGCCATTCGGCTATAGTCTCAAAACTGAAAGAGAAAATAATTCGGTTCTTACCTTTACAGAGAAATCGGCACTTCAAGAAAATCCTGATTTATGGAGAAATCGGCACAAGAGGAAAAGAATGGAAAAAGAAAGTGAATTAAGAGGTTTCGGCTTTTAGTAGAGAAATCAACAGAGAGAAAAAGGCTTTTAGTAGAGAAATCGACAGAGAGAAAAAGGAATAGACAAAGGTATTCGATTATGGAGATGAGAAGAAAGTTGAAAGGTTTCGGCTTTTGGAAAAGAAAAGAGAATAGAGAGTGTAGAGAAGGACTGAGAATTTTGGCACAAAGAATAGGGTTCAGATGTCAAAATTTGAAGAGATACACTCCTATTTATAGGGAATTTTGGCACTTACCTATCAAATGCTGAAATTACCCTATTCTGAAAATCGAGACTAATTGACAAACATGGGGAATTTCAGCACCCCTTATGCCACATCAAAATCGATTCTTCCTCCCTCGAGTTGAATTTCGCCAACTCGCTTCATGACAGATAACTCCCATCTTTTCTCCTTAATCTACTAATAACTAATATCAGCACAATTATCTATATTATTCAACAGATAAATCTCCCTATTTTTAAGCCTTGTTGCCGTCCAACCTTACCCACCTATATGCCAAAATTTAGCTAATTAAAATTAAAGGAATTGGGCTTCATGCCCCTTGAGTTTGGGCCTCCTCAATTGACGCCACCTCCTTGCTCTCTAAGTGGCACCATTTTGCCACTGGGCCACAAGCCCACTTGTGTTTAAAACACAGATAACATCTTTTAAACCCTCTAGTGTCCAAACAAAAAATTTAACCAAGGCCTCGGACCAATCTGAGCCCCTTAAATACTCTAATTAACACATTGAACGTAATACACATCAAATGCAAAGGCCCATTAATTTAGGATGTTACAGCTTTAATCACAAATTTAGTAAACTCAACAAGTAAACTCTTACTAGACACTAAATTCATATAGACATATGAATGGGTCGATTTAGGATCAAACAAAGCAATTACATTAGTATCATAAAGAGAAAATATACCGGTGATAACATCCGGTGCCAATGTATCTTCGTGAGCGCGAATAGCATAAGCTATGGCTGGTGCTCGAGCCTCGAATCTCATAGCAGAATCCTTTGTTGCACCTTTTCTACTATTAACATTTCTAGTATTTCGAGGTGGTTTTCCTTTGGAAACTGTAATACTCTGCCTTGCATTCAGAAATTTGTCTTTCTCAGGTAACTCAAGGCAATCACGAATAAAATGATCTTGCGAGCCATATCTGAAAGCGGCTTTATTATTCATCCAACAATATCCATAATGTCATCTTCCACATAGTTGACACTCAAGTTTGTTGACTTTGACACTACCAATGCTCGATATTGAAGTAGCTTGAGCTTTTGGACTAGTGTGTTACTTCCCACGATCTATGTTGGAATACCCCAATGAAGTAATCAAACGGTTATAAGAATCCCTTGATTTCTTTGAAGAAGAATGATAGGGTTTACTCATTGACCTCTTTCTAGACTCTCTAGCCTCAGAATCGGCTATTCTCTTTTCTTTGCTAAGCTCTTCGGTTTTGCAAGCTCTATCGACCAAAACAACAAATTCTTCCAATTCCAAAATTCTAACTAAAAGCTTGATATCCTCATTCAACTTGTCTTCGAACTGCTTACACATATTTTCTTTAGTGGAAACACATTTTCGAGCATACTTACCCAGTCTTACGAATTCTCTTTTGTACTCGGTTACAGTCATACGACCTTATTTCAATTTTAGAAATTTTTATGCTTTTGATCAAGAAAACGTTGACTTATTTATTTCTTTCTAAACTCAGTTTGAAAGAATTCCTACGTGGTCCGTTCTCTCAGCACCACATATATTAAAGTGCTCCACCATTGGTATGCAGTATCTCTCAGAAGAGATACATCACATTTAACACATTCTGTTGGCATACAAGATAGCTCATCAAATACCTGGATCGTATTCTCTATCCAAAGCTCAGCTCTCTCAAGATCATCATCAACTGTAGCTCTAAACTCTTCAGCCCCATACTTTTGAATTTTATCAACAGGTGGCTTACTCATACGTAAAGGTTCCAAACCTTGAGGAGCTACGGGAACCGGTTGGGGAATAGGTAGGGGTGGAGGTTGCTGAGCAGCCGGATTCGTTTATACAAACTCAGTGAACCATTCATTCATCATTTGGAAGAAAGCTTCATTGGCCTCTCCTCCATGACCCTCAAATACGGGTCTCGATTCAGATGGCGCTACTCTGTGAATGGAGGCTGGCACATTACTTTCTACATCATCGAAAACTACTCGATTGGTATCCATTACTATATGAAAACATAATTTAAAACTGTCAGGAGTTATCAAATTACCACAAGTTAAATATGACATGTATATCTAGACTCACATACACTATGTTAGTCCTAGAATCGACTAAACCGTAGCTCTGATACCAATAAATATAACATGCCTAACTCATATCCATTATTGAAATAGGGTTACAGAGCATTGTTGGCCTTATTTCTTAAACAATCATACATTTCATATTCATTTCTCAAATCCAAACAAAAGTCATTCAAATTCAGTCATAGTCCCTAACATTAGCCCTTGGGGCTTAAAACAAGCATTAGAAGTGGTTTGAGACTAAATCAAATACTTAAATTTTTTTAGAAAAACATAAAAAACTTTCAAAGTGCAAGGGACACACGCCCATGTGGCCAGGCTGTGTGTCTCACAAGGTCAAGAGACACACCCGTGTCATAGGCTATGTGGACATTCAAAATGGGATCACATGGTCGTGTCCCAGCACATGTCTCCGGTGTAACTTACTGACTTGGGTCACACAGCCAACCACATGCTCGTATGACTAGCCCGTGTACCCTTCAAAATGGCCTCACACGTCCATGTGCCAGGCCATGTGCTAGGCCGTGTAAAAAATAGAGGGTATACTGACTTGTGCCACACGGCCAAGCCACACGCCCGTGTGCTAGGCCATGTGAAGCTACGGACTTGATTTCTAAAAAATATCAAGGGACACACGACCATGTCAATTGACCGTGTGTCACACACGATTGAGACACACCTCGTGTCTTTGCCCGTGTGGACAAAAATAGGCCATTTTCCAAGCCTTATTTCTCACCCGAAGTGGCACCAACCTACACGTACCAAATACCATATGACCATATCATCAATAGGCATTCAAACCAATCTCAACCAATTCCAAATCATGTAATACCAATACCAACAACCATAATGCTTATAAACATCACCATTTTCCATTTAAGAACCTACCAATATCACTTTCAAGAAATCACCTAAATGGTCAATTTCATATATGCATTATTTTGCCTAATACTTAGCATGCTAATACATTCTCAATTTCAACTATTTGCTACCTTAAATACCAATTCACAGCAAGGCGTTCACATAGCAATTACAAACCACATATCAAAAGGTCATTTACACATATTTACATATCAAAGCATATTCCATTGTCAAGCCACATCAATGGCCAAAACATAACAAAACATATAGACTTCCATTAACCAATTAACCTATACATGCCATATAACCAAAATACATAAAATCCAAAACTACCAAAATAAGAGTTCGATAGTGAGATGCAATCTCTAACAACTTCCAAAACGAGCAAGCTTCTGAATGACTATAAAACATGGAAAAGTAAATAGAGTAAGCAATTAAGCTTAGTAAGTTCGTATAACTGCAAATATAACTTATCAATCAACCACAATTAAGTAAGTAATTTAAATCATAATGCAATTCAATTTAGTCTTATTATCTTAACATATAACCACCAACAAAGTTAATTATGAAATCAAAGATCTCATAGATTCAATTTCCACATGATTCACGTATATACCTGTATTGGTTCATATAGAACTCATATACTCTTGTAATATCATTGTGCCCATTGAACCATTTGGAATAATATCGGATACTTGGGAATTCCACACACTAAGTACCAACACATGGTCGAAACCATCTCAATCTCATGTCTCATATAAATGCTCACTCTCGGGCTATCACTGGGTTTGCTCACACAAGCTGGCGATCACAACATAGCTACATGGTGCTGCTCACACAAGCTGACGAGTAACCGCAACACATGCCGAAAAACTCACCACCAGTAGAACATACGAGACCAGCACCCAAACCACAGTAAGCACTAACGAGATGTCATCTGTATCCTATCTATTCCTAAGGTTCAACCGGGATCTCACACATTGCCAAAACTTCTTTGAGTATTTCTATGAAGTCGTAATCATAAAAAATGCAATAATAAAGTATTTAAAACACAAATACTTTAATGCTTATTAACATACGAACTTACCTCAAATTAATACGGAAAAAATCGACCGATCAATCTACTACTTTATTTTTCCCCTAATCTAATTTCGTAAGTTGCTTTTCTTGATCTATTCAATTTAACCCAAAACTCATATTATGGAAAAATTACCATTTTGCCCCTAAACTTTTAACTTCTTTATAATTTAGTCCCTATCTCATAAAAATGCAAATTCATGCAATTTAACTTAGACCGACGCCAGCCGAATTTCACCTAAGCCCAAAATAGCTCATATTTTCATTATTTCATACATTTCACCACATAATTTTCACATTTTACAAATAAATCCCTATTTAAAATTTTCAACCAAAATCACTTTACAAAACTTATTTATCTAATAACAACCATTCATTTTCTATCATCAAATATCAAAACACATACACATTCATCAATGGTAAAACCCTAATACTTTAACAATTTCACAAATTAGTCTTGAGCTAGCTAGATTAAGCTACAACAACTCCAAAAACATAGAAATCATTAAAAGCATATGAAAAATGCACTTACATGCACAAGGTAAGGTTGGCCGAACCTTTAAGCTCCTCCCATGGAGTTTCTTAGTCTAATTTTTGGTGGTAGATAGGAAGAAACAAGATAATGGCTTTGTTTAACTCATTTTACTATTATGTAATTATTAAATTACTAAATTAACCTTAATTAATAGCCTTTAAAACACTTAATAATGTGTCCATATATGGCCACTCACATTATGGATGGTTTAATTACAACATAAATGCTCACACCTTTTATTAACAAAGCTATTGAATCCATTTAGCTTATAGAACTCAATTTTTGCACCTTTTGCAATGTAGTCCTTTTTATCAAATTAAGCATGCAAACGGTAAAATTTCTTGATGAAATTCCCATATGACTCTATTAACATATAGTTGACATTAAAATAATAATAAAATAAATATTTCAACTTCAGATTTGTGGTCCCAAAACCACTGTTCTAATTTCACTAAATACATGTTATTACAATTAGTGGCCGAAACTTTGAAACTTCAAAGAGGGTTTTTTTCTTTTGTTCTTCGATAGAGAAGAATAATGATGAAGATGACCATTTATTTGTTTTTTTTTTAACTTATATATTTAACTAAATGTTAATTAATCATAATTATATAATTTAAATTTTAGTTAATTAAGCCTTAAGCTTAATTAGCAAAACATAGTGGATTCTAACTCATCAACCACCATTTGACTTTATAAATGGTTTTATTGTTCATTTGGTCCTCTAGTTATTTAAAAATCCATAGCAATTTACTTTTACCACTTTTAAATATAGTCTTTTTTAATTAACTATCAAATCATTGAAATTTCCAAACCAAACTTCAATCCATTTATAAAAAAAACTCCGTAAATATTTAGTAAAAATATTTACAACAAGCTCGGTTTATGAAAATAAGGTCTGATACCTTATTTTTTCAAAAACCACTGACTTTCAATACGCACCACTTGTTCCCTAACTAACTAATCAATTAATGAAATCTATAAAATTGAAATTCACAATAACACCATATTTAACTCGTAAATGTTAAATAACAATATTTACAAACTCACTCGTCAGAATTGTGGTCCCGCAACCACTGTTTCCAACACCAATGAAAAACAGGTTGTTACAACTCTCCCCCCTTAAGAAATTTCATCCTTGAAATTTTTACTTGGAAAAAGGTTAGGGTACTATGAACCTCATGATTATTCTCTGTGTAACACTCCTAACCCGTATCCGTCACCGAATTAGGGTTATAGAGCATTACCATACAAACAGAACATCCAAACATACATTTCATACATCATTGAAATTATATTATAATACATTTATTCACATACATATCGTCCCTTAATTAAGCCCTCGAGGCCCTAGAAACACCTTAGAAATGATTCAGGACCAAACTTGAAATATTTGGAAAGTTTAAGAAAAAGTTAGAAAATTCTGATTACAGGGATCACACGACTGTGTAGCCAGGTTGTGTGCCTCATACAGTTGAGACACATGCCCTTGTCTCAGGTTATGTAACCTTCGAACAAGGGACACATGGCCGTGTCCCAGCCCGTGTCCTCACCGTGTAACTCTCTGAGTAAGGTCACATAGCCGTGTCACATGCCCGTGTGTCAGGCCATGTTCTAGGCCGTGTAACTAGTTGACTTGCATGAAAAGGAACCTACAGGAGACACACGACCGTGTTGCCAGGCCGTGTGTCACACACGGCTGAGTCACACGTCCGTGTCTCAAACCGTGTGGACCTAAAATTTGCCTAAAATCAAGCCATTTCCAATACCAATTCATGCATGATCCTTTAGGCCAATTGTGCACATATTCAAGGCATCAAAACCCTATCAAAACATACATATAAATAACAATTCAAAAGTCCTAAATCAACTAACCAATATGTCATTCAAGACACCTCAATTGCAATCATCAAGACCTACCTAAACATGCATATTTTACCACTTACCATTCATCAACTATCAGATCCAAAAACTTACTAAACATACAACATAAGGTAGCTCAATGACACAAACCATCAAATGATACTAATAAACCATTCTCATCCATTATCAAAAGTGACCAAAAGTGCTTTCTAAAGCAAGCATTATAACCTATTATGCATACATGACACCAAAACACAAACACATTTAGTTATTATTTATATATTCATCAAACACCACTTTAAAACATCCTATATACATTTCAACCACAAATTCAACTACATAAGTTTATACATACCGCTACCCTAGGAGAAACAAAAACTACCAATATCAATGGATAATGTAAGCCGAAAGTTTCATCCATCCAAAATGTCAGTAACAATGATCTACAAAATAATCCACAAGAATGAATAAGCCTATAGATCTTAGTAAGAACATAGTACATCATTTAATCTAAAAATAATTGAATATGACTCATATATTATTCAATACAGAGTTACCAGAGTCTAAATAGGGCACAAAAGTGCATTCATGGGTATCGAAGTACAAATAGGGGCACATATGTGCAATTCAGGGGTACCAAAGTACAAACAGGAGCACGTATGTGCAATTCAAGGGTATCGAAGTACAAATAGGGGGCACATATTTGCAATTTAGAGGTACCGAAGTACAAACAGAGGCACGTATGTGTAATTCAGGGGTACTGAAGTTCAAATAGTGGCACGTATGTGCAATTCAACAATAATATTCTAAAAACATAATAATTAAAGCATCATAATACAAATACACAAATAGAAATTTGTATACATATTAAAACACTATGAACTTACCTCGACGACTAGGGCGTAGGAACGTAATCGACTAATCCGAGGCTTTAGCTTTTCCCCGATCTAGATCTGTAAGTGGTCTATCTTGATCTAAATAGACAAATTTAATCCATTTAATATCCCTAGCATTCAATTTAGTCCATATTTCATATTTTCTATAAAATTAATATTTCCCCTAATATTTTAACATTTTACAATTTAGTCCTTAAGCTCATAAATTGAAATCTAAGCATTTTAATCCTTTTCTCAAGCTAGTCAAATTCTCTAAGGACATAAATCAATCCATACCAATCATCATTTTATAAATTTAGTATGAAATTTTACTATTTTACAAACAAGTCCCTAAATACAATTTTCATCAAAATTCACTTTACAAAACTTGTCTGAAATGCTATGTAATCTCACACTTCTCTGAAAGTTTGTATGAAATATTCTGTTAATTGGTCTAAATATTGAAGAAAACCAAAAATTGGCATCCATAATCACTCGGGCGAGCGTATGATCGTAGTGGTAATTATATTTTGTAATAAAAAAGTTTCAGTTAGAAACAGTGACGGGTTTTGAAAAATCACAAAAAATAGGAGAAAGGAAATTAGAAAGTGAATGAGATATCAAATAAAATCTTACTGTGTCTATTTTGATAAGGAATAAACGAATGAAGGAAAAGGAATTTTATATTCTGAGATATGTTAATTTTAGTCAGACTAGTTCTGAATGATTTCGTGGTTCCTTGATCTATCTTGAAAAAATCATATAAAATTTTACAAAGTGAATTATGGGATATAATTTAGATGTATGGATTCCTTAGTGAGCCTATTTTCAATAGAAACAAGTGGAAGCAGTATATGAAAATAGTATAATGATATATGTGAAATTAAGGAAGGAGAGGGCAGAATCTTTGGACAGTGGAACAAGGGAAATTTTAAAGAATAAACTGTACTAAATGGTTGAGCAAAAATTCTGGAAAACTTGTAGTAAGAAGAAATATGAGTCTAGTTTTAAGGAAAATTTACGAATTTAGATTTTGAGTTTTCTAACTCAAGATATAGTCAATTTAGTCAGTACGATGCAAATGGACAGTTTAAATTTTTATGCCCAAATTAGAAGTTAAGTCTGGATTGCGAAATTACCAAATTACCCTTAGTGGGTAATATTATCAATTTACAAAAATGCCCCTATGAGCCAAATTATCGAAATACCCTTAGTAGGTAAGATTATCGAATTACTGAAATGCCCTAAAGGGCCGAAATACGATATTGCTTAATGGACTGAATTGACATATTGCCTTATGGGCCGATTGGACATATTGATTAATGGGCCAATATGATATTTTTCTATATGGGCCGATCTGATATTTTTCTATAGGGGCCAAATTGATATGTGACTAAATGAGCCAAATTGATATGTGACTAAATGGGCCAATTTGATATATTGCTCTAATGGGTCGATTTTGCAAAGTGTTATTGGGCCAATTTGTTTGTCATAAATTTTGAATTTTTAATTATTGTTAATATATTTGTAAATATCATGATTTGATATGTATGATGCATATACATGAATTGCATGGGATGGGATAATGATGAAGAGAAGCTTTGTTAGCTTTGCTACATAATTTATTATTATTGTATGTGGGCTTAGGCCCAAATAATTGTTTAATGAGATTTTGGCCCAGTGAACAACGGTAAGGGGATTTCACACTGAGTTCTTGTAACTCACCCCCTTTTCCCTTAACCCTTGTTGGTAATGCTCAGTGAAGTGGACTTGGGCCATGGATGACTCGGTGGAGGCCATACTTCAGAAATGGTTTTTATTGAACTTTAGTTTCCTAATTTCGTTCACTTTATTATTCTTACTATTTTGGGATTATTTTGTGTTGTAATAAGGCATCTAGAATATTTTATTTTACTTATGTTTTGTCGTACTTAGTATTATGCTTGAATTGTTTTTAAATGGGGATTTTTCTAAAAATCTTAAGTAAAGGTTTTCCAAAATAGATTAACAAATGATTTTCATAACAATCTTTTACAAATGATTTAACTCGGAAATTCTCTTTCAAATTATCGATGACATTTTCAAAAGTCACGGTTAAAGTTCACTAACTTGATTTTCGACTCATCAATTAACCTCTCAAAAATACTTGTATTTTATCTACATTTCCGCAATGTTTTCAAAATGTTTCTACAACTCTATTTCCAAACGTCATATTTTCGTAAATCGTTTATTTCAAATATGTTTTCGCAACCAAAAAGATTTTTAAATATAATTACGTTTTCAAGTAGATAACAATTGTTTAAGTGTTTTGGGTTTTAACAAAGAGGCTGTAATTCTTAAACAAGTTTTGTTTTTTACAATCGCAAAGACAATTTTATAAGAGCATTAGTTCAAATTTATCGATTTATCAATCAATCTTCAAGGTCAGTAGTATTTTATCAAATGTCTCAAATCAAACTTGTTTTTCTTGATTTTAACAAAACTTATTTTAGTATGAATCACAAATCCTTTATACGTTTTCTTCAATGTGACACATCAGATTTGGGCCTAACTTCTGGGCCGAATTTGGGGTGTTACATGTTTATTTATTAAAAGGACTCATAATCTATCATTAAACATCAAGAATCACACAAAAGCATTCATAGCATAACCCTCAATCTTTAACATTATTACAAATTGATCCCCGGGCTAGCTAGATTAAGCTAAAATGACTTCAAAAACATAATCATTAAAAACAGGGTTGAAAACACTTACATGCAAGAGATTTAAGCTTGACCGAACAAGCATTCATCCATGGAGATTTCCTTCTTCTTAATTTCAGTTAGGGCAAGGAAAAATAAAGACGACACCATTTTTGTTTTGTTTTGTTTTAACCTTATTTACCTAATTACCATTTTAACCTTTAAAAACTTTAATAATTTCAATAAAACCATGTCCATACACATCCATTATCACATTAATTGGTCTAATTACCATCCAAGTCCTTTAGTTTAAGGTTTCATATCCATTTGACCCTTTTAGCTAATGGAACTTTACTATTACACTTTTTACAATTTAATCCTTTTCACTTAATTAATCATTCAAACATCAAAATTTCTTAACGAAATTTTAATACGACCTTACTAACATCCCATAAACATTAAATAATAATTTACTCATCAAATTTATGGTCACAAAACTAGTATTTCAATTTCACTAAAAATGAGTTGTTACAATCCGGCTTCTACATATATCTTTTTTTTTTTTTTGTATTTTGTCGATACCATAATCAATGGTCTGAAATTCGATAACTTTACTCTTCAATTTACCATATGATATTGTCGATCTGGGGTAGTTTTCAAATAGTCTTGTATAACCCTGATTTATCATTTGTGTTATGAATCAGATTTGTTCTTATAATGTTTCTTTCATTCAACTCTAACTAGTATTATGGAGTTCTGCATTTAAGTTTGTATAAAACCTCGTATGGTGTCATTTTGATACTTGACTGATAATCGTTATTCTATGTGTGTAACACCCTTTACCCGTGTTCAACGCCGGAACAGGGTACGATGCGTTACCGGACAATCACACTTGCAACTAAACTAATTCAAGGCATAAATTTTCATTTAAAATTTAAAACTTTTATCTTATAACATCAAGTCCCTAAAATGGGCCTACGAGGCCCAAAACATGCTTTGGGAGTGATTCGGGATCAAACCAAAAACTTATAAAACTATTGAAACTTTTAGAAAATTTTGTTGTTTTGGAGAGTTACACGCCCGTGTGGGCAAGCCGTGTGGTTACACCCGCCCATGTGGCCCAGATAACGCCCGTGTCCTCACGTGTAACTCTCTATTTATAATGTCATCATTCATTTTGGATCACATGACCAAGTCACGCACCCGTGTTCTAGACTGTGACCTCACACGGCTGAGACATGCGGCCATGTCTCTGCCTATGTGGTCAAGAAGTTGGCTATTTTCCAAGCCAATTTGTACTTATCATGCCCATACTTGAGTATAACTTGAATGACACATTTCATGACATATTAAAGCTACCAAAACATCCACCACACATACGTAACAAGTCATAGCATACAATTTACTCAACCATGGAATACATCCTCATGAGTTTATAGCATTACCAATTTATTTGGTCACATTAAATGGCCTTATACAACAATGAACTTCGAATATCATGGGTTATTATTCTAGGACAACAATAACACCCCTAACCCATAACCATCGTCGGTCTAGGGTTAAAGGCATTTCGGACAAATCGGATTCTTTTACAGATATTTCATATTATAATTCAACTAATCAAATCAAAGTGTCCCTTAAATAGGTCTACGAGACCATAATCATGCTTTAGAAAAGGGCTGGGACTAAACTAAACACATACAGTATTTCTTGAAAATTTAAAAATTTTCTAAGTTATAGAGGTCACACACCCGTATGGCTGGCCGTGTGCCTCTCACGGCGTGTCTGGCCTCAGACACGCCCGTATGTCAAAGTCATGTCAAAATAGGGCATACATGCTAACTTGTCCACACGGCTATGGACACACCCGTGTGCCTTGCCCGTGGTCGACACTAACTTGATCCACACGGCCAGTCAACGCCCGTGTGTCTAGCCCGTGGTCAAGTCTAACTTGGTTTGAAATGTAACCACAAGAGACACGATTGAGCCACATGCCCATTGCTCAACCATGTAGGCAATTATAGGCCATTTGCAAGGCCAAAATGCCACCCACACTTTGGGTCATCCCTACAAGCACAATTAAGCATCAACCTAAGAATCAAAGGCAAACAAAAACATACCAAAATATTCATCATTTCTAACCATTTATGAGCATAACAATCACACCAACTTATGTGCCATTTAACTCAATCTAATCACAACATTTCTAGGTAACATTCATCCACAAACTTACCATTTCATTATAACAACCATTCATCAAATATATACTTACTTTGCATCAATAAGCTTACCAATATTATGACCATTTCACTAGCCATCAAACTTTACCAAACAAGGCATTATATAACATAGCTACTCATTCATAACACAACCATTTATCTAGCCATATCACATGGCTATGTACATATCTCAAACATATACCAAAACAACTAGTGTATACATGCCATATTTAACTATATACTCATTCAAAAGTACCAAAGTAGAGATTGATAGTGTGGTGATGATCCTCGACGATTCCCGAGCCTTTTGTAGCTTCGATGATCTACAAAACAAAGCAAACACATAGAAAGTAAGCTTTCAAAAGCTTAGTAAGCCATATACAAATAAACTTAACATAAAATGCACATAATCATATTGATACAATGTCATTAATGTTTCTCATTTGCAAATTCATAACCTTTTCTTTGGCTCTTTTGTTTATCCATATCTTACCAACGATTCATATCACAAAGTTTCTCAATAGAACATAACATATTCATACACATATCACATCCAACCCTTTGAATCTTTGCATATTTCTCACTTGTACACAAACCACATATACTTACCTTTCATACACATACATAGTGTACGATTCAAACATACCTGAATTGAGTTCATGTTTCACATAGTCTTTCATTTCTCGAATTTTCCGTTGAACCATTCAGAATCAAATAGGATACTCGAAATGCTCAGAATAGTCGTACAATGCCAATGTCCCAGACGTGGTCTTACATGTAACCAAATATCGATGCCACTGTCCCAAACAGGGTCTTACACGAATCAAATACGATGCCAATGTCCCAGATATGGTCTTACACGTAAATATCAAATCGATGCCAATGTCTAAGATGTGGTCTTACATGATATCACATATCGAAAACATATGTCATGACATATAAAATCCTATCTATTCCTAGGTTTGTACGGGACTTTTCAGACTTTGTCAACTTGTCGATACTTCCTCGGATTTAATATACAAATCATCTCAAGCATATTCATCGCAATCCAAATTTCATAGATGCATAAATAAACCAATTCTAATGCATTTATTTGTATATCGACTTACCTTGAATTCGGATAAACAGACGGATTTGACTATTCGATCACTTTCGACTTTTCGCGATCTAAATCTGTTTTCTTCGGTTCTTGATCTAAACATATTCAAATTTAATCCATTTATTCACCAAATCATTCGATTCAATCCAAAAACACATATTTAGGGAAATTTACAAATTAGCCCTCATATTTTCACATTTTTACATTTTAATCCTTATTTCATAAAATCACAAAATACACAAAATCTCTATATACCCATGCTTAGCCGAATGTTCACTATGATCATACCAATCCGTACATTTCATTTATTTCACATTTTAGACCCTCAAAACATTATTTTCTCAATTAAGTCCAAATTACTCAAATTCATCAAAAATCCAAAGACAAACTATGTTAATCTATCACATATCTTTCATAATTCATCTTCAAACATCACAAAGCTTGCAAAATCATCAATGGCATATTTCACATTCATCATCAATTCACAAAATTAAGGCATGGGTTTTGAAGAACACGAAGCAATGATTACAAAAGTGTAGAAATTATCAAAAATCGAAGCCAAAACATACCTTAATTTAGCTTGAGCATAACCGAAACCTATCTTGGTTTATTACCTTTCTTTTTCTTTGAACATTCAGCTATAGTGATAAAAAGATGGACAAAATGTTTGTTTTGTTTAAATTTAATAACATTATTATTATTTTACCTAATTAGCCTTTATTAATTAATATATAAAACATATATAATAAGGTTACTTTAGTCCATTGTCGTCCACTACCTTTACTAATGGCCAAATTACAACATAAAGCCTCCATATTAAAAGAACAACCATTATTCGACCCCTTTGAATTTAACCACTAAATTTTCATTTTACGCTATTAAGTCCTTTTATCAAATTAAGCACACAGACGGATAAATTGATTCATAGAAATTTCACACATGCTTAATCATATACTACAGACACAGAGAATAATATTAAAATATTTTTCTGACTCAGATTTGTGGTCTCGAAACCACTATTTTAACTAGGGTCTAAACCGGACTATTACAATCCTCCCCCCTTAGGGATTTTTGTCCCCGAAAATCTTACCATTGAATAGATTCGGATATTGTTGTCCCAATATGTCTTCGGGCTCCCATGTAACCTCTTCCACTCTGTGTCGATGGCACGGTACTTACACTAACGGAATTTTCTTACTTCTCAACTCTTTAATCTCACAAGCTAATATACAAATCGGTTCTTCCTCGTAAGTTATATCGGATTGGATTTCAATCTTAGACGGAGTAATCATATGTGATGGATCGGATCTGTATCGATGAAGCATTGACACATGAAATACATTATGAATCTTTTCCAACTCAGGTGTCAACAAAAATTTATATGCAATAGGTCTGATTCATTCGATAATTTTATACGGAACGATGAACCTCGGACTCAATTTGCCTTTACGTCCATATTGGAGTACTTTCTTCCACGGAGATACTTTCAAGAACACTTTATCACCGATTTCAAACTCAATATCTTTTCGTTTCAAATCTACATAAGATTTCTGACGATCAGACGCTGCTTTCAGACTGTCACGGATCACTTTCACTTTCTATTCAGTGTCTTTAATCAAATCAACCCCGTGTATCTTATTTTCACTGAGCTTAGTCCAATGCAAAGGAGTCTAACATTTGTGTCCGTACAAAGTCTCATAAGGTGCCATTTTAATGCTTGACTGAAAACTATTATTATATGCAAATTCAATCAATGGTAGATACTTCTCCCACGTACCATTAAACTCAAGGATGCAACATCTCAACATATCCTCGAGGATTTGAATAATTTGTTCAGATTGACCATCCATTTGTGGGTGAAAATATGTACTGAAATGCAATTTTGTACCTAGAGTTTCTTGCAATTTCTTCCAGAACCGTGAAGTAAATCTCAGATCTCTATTAGACACAATAGACAATGGCACTCCATGTAATCTCACAATATCAGAATTGTAAAGCTCAACTAACTTTTCAAGTGAATAATCAGATCGTACTGGAATAAAATGGGCTGACTTCGTCAATCGATCAATTATGACCCAAATTGCATCTTTCTTTCTCGGAGTCAGAGGCAAACCTAAAACAAAATCCATTGTCACTCTGGGCCATTTCCATTCGGGAATCAAAATCGGTTGTAACAAACTAGATGGAACTTGATGTTCAGCTTTAACTTGCTGACAAACTAAACATTTTGACACAAAATCAAAGATATCTCTTTTCATTCCAAACCACCAATAGTGTTGCTTCAAATCATGGTACATCTTTGTACTTCCGGATGAACTGATAAGCGACTATTATGAGCTTCATTCAAAATTAACTAAATCAGCTATGGATTCCTTGGAACACCAATTCGATCTCGAAATCTCAAACAATCATACACATCAACTCGAAATTTAGAATCAAAATTCAAATCACACTTTGCTCGTTTCGCTAGCATTTCATTATCAACTTTCTAAGCATCACAAATTTGCTGTAAAAACAATGGTTTCACTTTCAACTCAGCCAAAACTGAACCATCACCAGACAAATCTATATAAGCATTCATTGCATGTAATGCAAATAGTGATTTCCTACTCAATGCATCAGCAACAACATTTGTTTTACTCGGATGATAATCTATCACAAGCTCGTAATCTTTTAACAGCTCTAATCATCTTCTCTGCCGCAGATTCAAGTCTTTCTGTGTCATCAAATATTTTAGACTTTTATGATCCAAAATACATGACATTTCTCACCGATAAGATAATGACGCCAAATCTTTAATGCAAACACAATCATAGCTAGGTCAAGATCATGTGTTGGATAGTTCTTTTCATGCGGCTTTAATTGTCTCGAGGCATAAGCTATAACTTTGCCTTCCTACATCAAAACACATCCTAGACCATTCAATGAAGCATCAATATAAATCACGAATTCTTTACCTGATTCTGGTTGTACCAAAACTGGAGCTTCAGTCAACAGAGTTTTCAACTGATCAAATATTTTCTGACATTTATCAGACCATTCAAATCTCACATCTTTCTAAAGCAATCTAGTCAACGGAGTAGCTATCATTGACAAACCTTTTACAAACCGTCGATAATAACCAGCAAGTCCCAGAAAACTACGGACCTCAAACACATTCTTTGGAGATTTCCATTCTAGAATAATAGAAATCTTACTCGGATCAACTCATATTCCAAAGGCTAATACAATATGTCCCAGAAAATTGACTTCACGCAACCAGAAATCACATTTACTAAACTTTTGCAATAATTTATTTTCATGTAGAATCTGTAACATGATTGTCAGATGCTTGGCATGCTCAATCTCTTCACGTGAAAAAATTAATATATAGTCAATGAACACAACAACAAATTGATCTAAGTACGGTCTGAATATTATGTTCATCAGATCCATAAAAATAGCAGGAGATTCGTTAGTCCGAAAGGCATAACTAAAAACTCATAATGCCTGCATCACATTTTGAAAGTAGTTTTCGGAATGCCTGAATCTTTTCCTCGCAACTGATAATATCCCGATCTCAGATCTATCTTTGAAAACACGGTGGCTCCTTTAAGCTGATCAAACAAATCATCAATTATGGGCAAAGGATATTTATTCTTGATAGTCACATTATTCAACTGACGGTAATCAATACACATTCTTATCGTGCCATCTTTCTTTTTCACAAATAGAATAGGAGCACCCCAAAGTGAGAAACTTGGTCTTGCAAACCCTCTGTCAATCAACTCTTGGAACTAAGAATTCAACTCTTTCAACATTGTTGGTGCCATTCTATACGGAGCTATCGAAATATGAGTCATTCCTGGCAACAAATCAATACCAAATTCAACTTCACGTATCAGAGGTAATCTCGATAATTCTTCAAGAAATACATCAGGGAATTCACAAACAATTGGCACTGATTCTACTCTCTTTTCTGTCACTTTCGAATCAATTACATAAGCAAAATAAGCTTTATAACCCTTTTTCACATATTTCTAAGCTTTCATCACTAATATCACGGTCGGTAATCCATTCAATTCATTAGATTCAATCCGCACTATTTCATCATTTTGACATCTCAAATCAATAGTCTTTCTTTTGTAATTCACAACAGCATCATGCAACGTCAACCAATCCATACCCAAAATTATATCAAACTCATCAAATGGTAATAACGTCAGATCAGTCGAAAAACAAACATCTCAAAACATCAATGGACAATTCTTGTATACTTTATCAACTAGGACACTTTTACCTAAGGGGTTCGATACTCTAATAACAAATTCAGTAAACTCTACAAGAAAAGTCTTACTGGATATTAAGTTCATGCATATATATGAATGAGTAGATCCTGGGTCTATCAATGCAATCACAAGAGTATCATAAAGAGTAAATGTACCGTTATAACATCTAGAGATGAAGCTTCCTCTCGGGCTCAGATGGCATACGCTCTGGTAGGCGCTTTAGCTTCAGATCTCTCAACAGTATCTTTCGTAGTTCTCTAACTACCACTAACATTCCTTGAATTTTGGGAAGGTCTACCTCTCGCTGAAACATTATCAAATCTCAAATTATGAACAATCTTTGCCCAACAGACTCTGCACAGTGTCGGATGAAATGGTCTAATGATCCACATCTGAAACAAGCTCGATCATTCAACCTAAAACTCCCGGATGTCTTTTACCATAATGCTTACATTAAGGTCGTTCGGATCAAACATTTCCTACACTAGCCATCAAAGTTATTGGAACTTTGGAGTTTGACTGCGATCTAACTTAATCTCTTTTCGAATGTCCCACAATAGTCTCTGAACAACGATGCTCATCTCTAAATTTCTTTGAAGTAGACTGAAATGTTTTACTTAGAAATCTCTTTCTCGTATCTCTAGCTTCAGACTTAGCTTTTTTTTATCTTTCCTGAGTGCTTCAGCTTTACATGCTCGATCAACAAGCACAACGAACTTGTTTATTTCCAAAATCCCAAATAGCAAAGGGATATCTTCATTTAGGCCATCTTCAAACCATTTATACATTGTTGCCTTGGTTGAAACACATTCCCGAGAATATTGGCTTAGCCTCATGAACTCTCATTCATACTCGGTGACAAACATGCGACCCTGTTTCAATTCTAGAAACTCTTTCCTTTTTTCTATAAATCTTTGACTGGTATATTTATTTCGAAACTCAGACTGAAAGAAATCCCATGTAACCCGTTCCTTTAGAACCACAGAAATAAAAGTCTTCCACCACTGATAGGTTGCGTCTCATAACAAAGAAACAACATATTTTATACATTCTTCAAGAGTCAATGACATTTCATCAAATACTAGGATAGTGTTCTCTAGCCAAAACTCAGCTTTCTCGGTATCATCATCACTGGTGGCCCTAAACTCTTCAGCCCCAAATTTACGAATTTTTTCGACCAGAGGTTTATTCAACAGATTTAGATTCATAACCGAAGGTATAGCAGAAGTCTGAGGAGGATTAAACTGGGGAGGAGGTTGCAAAATAGTCGGATTAGTTCTTACATACTGAGTGAACCACTTATTCATCATTTGGAAGAAGGCTTGTTTAGCCTCTCCCTCTTGACCGCTAGTAGCTGGTCTCAAATCAAATGATGGTGTCCCTTGAGGGGGAGCAGGTACATTAATTTCAACATCGTCGCTACGGCTCTTTTGGGATCCATTACTATACGAAAAACACATTTTATAAGTCAAGATTCATCAACTATCACATTTCATATATATGGCATGTGTAGCTAGACTCTCATACACTATGTTAGTCCGAGAATTGACTAAATAGTAGCTCTAATACAAATCAAATGTAACACCCCTAACCCGTAACCATCGTCGGTCTAGGGTTAAAGGCATTACCAGACAAATCAGATTCTTTTACAGATATTTCATTTATAATTCAACTAATCAAATCAAAGTGTCCCTTAAATAGGTCTACGAGACCTTAATCATGCTTTAAAAAGGGGCTGGGACTAAACCGAATACATACAATATTTCTCAAAAATTTAAAAATTTTCTAAGTTATAGAGGTCACACGCCCGTGTGCCTCCCACACCTCATACACGCTCATGTGTCTAAGTAGTGTCAAAATAGGGCATACATACTGACTTGTCCACACGGCCGTGGACATGCCCGTGTGCCTTGCCCGTGGTCAACACTAACTTGATCCACACGGCCAGTCACACGCGTCCGTGTGTCTAGCCCATAGTCGAGTCTGACTTATTTTAAAATGTAACCACGAGGGACACGACCGAGCCACACGCCCGTGTGCTCAACCGTGTGGGCAATGATAGGCCATTTACAAGGCCAAAATGCCTCCCACACTTTGGGTCATCCCTACAAGCACAATTAAGCATCAATCCAAGCATCAGGGGCAAACAAAAACATACCAAAATATTCATCATTTCTAACCATTTATGAGCAAAACAATCACACCAACTTATGTTCCATTTAACTCAATCTAATCACAACATTTCTAGGTAACATTCATCCACAAACTTACCATTTCATTATAACAACCATTCATCAAATATATACTTACTTTGCATCAAGAAGCTTACCAATATTATGACCATTTCACTAGCCATCAAACTTTACCAAACAAGGGATCATATAACATAGCTACTCATTCATAACACAACCATTTATTTAGCCATATCACATGTCTATGTACATATCTCAAACATATACCAATAAAACTAGCATATACATGCCATATTTAACTATATACTCATTCAAAAGTACCAAAGTAGAGATTGATAGTGTGGTGATGATCCTCGACGATTCCCGAGCCTTTCGTAGCTTCGACAATCTATAAATCAAAGAAAACACACACAAAGTAAGCTTTCAAAAGCTTAGTAAGCCATATACAAATAAACATAACAAAAATGCACATAATCATATTGATACAATGTCATTAATAGTTCTCATTTGCAAATTCATAACCTTTTCTTTGGCTCTTTTGTTTAGCCATATCTTACCAATAATTCATATCACAAAGTTTCTCAATAGAACATAACATATTCATACACATATCACATCTAACTCTTTGAATCTTTGCATATTTCTCACTTCTACACAAACCACATATACTTACCTTTCATACACATACATTGTAACAGCCCGATTTAGGGCCTAGTTAGAACAGTAACCTCGTAATCACTAATTTGAGGTTAGAGAAAAAAATTTTCATGTTATGTTATGCATTATAACATGATTATAAGGGTGCATGAAAATTTTGGTGCCTTAATTTTAGCAATTTCTAGCTAAATTGTGAAAAAAGACTAAACCGCATAAAGTGCAAAAGTTTTATTTTATTTGCTAGAGGTGCCAAATAGCTATGAATTATAAGTTGGAGGTCCTAAATGTGTAAATTGCCCTTATTTAAGTGAGTTGGCCAGCCATACTAAAGCATAGGGGACAAGAGCATTTATTATGTTAAAAAGTTAGTGGTATTAGTTGGGAACATGAATAAAATTAGATGATATAATAAAAAGCTATCATCTTTTTCATTCATTATCCTTCTCCACCAAAAATATTAGCCATAGAAGGTCTTTGGGAGCTTGAAATTTCAGTAGCTTATTTTCTCTTCAAGTAAGTCCTTCTGATGCTCTTTCTTGATGAAAATTGCATTTTAGAGTCCGCAAAGTTTAAGCTAGCTAATGGGGGGATTAATTTGCAATATGGTAAAAAGTTTAGAGATTTGCCATGTGAGATTATAAGTTGTTAGCTAATTTTTATGGAAGAAAATGAATGATATGATGATGAGAAATAACTTTTGTGAAAGGTGTTGCCATGAAAACACCTAATTGGGACTATAATGTAAAAGTTATAATTTGTTCATTAAAGCATGAAATAGTTGAAATTAGAGATAGTTGTAAGAGGATTAAATGTTCATCTAGGCTTGTTTAACAAGAAAATGTGATAAAAATTTATTTACGAGCCTAGGGGCAAAATCATAATTTTTCCAAAGTGTAAGGACAAAATGGTCATTTTTTCCTAAAGTGTGTATTATGGTATTTTATGATCTATAAATGAATAAATCAATAAATTTCATTGTTCTAGATCAAAGAAAATGGGTTTCAAACCTAGAACGGGTGAAAAGAGAATTGTGGGCAAATAGTCCTTTTCAGCTATTTCGACAATGAGGTAAGTTCACATGCAATTATTGAAATTATGTATGAGTTCATGTAAGTATTCTGTTGTTGTATGGAATGTATATTCACTCTATAGATGTATGAAATACCCTTGGATAAAATGCATGAAGAATGTTGAGATGATAGTTAAAGTCTTGTATATGACCATATTAGATTATGGCCTCGATGTAAGGATTCGTATAAGACCGTGTCAAGGACATGGCGTCGATATGTTAATTCAAGTAAGACCCTATCAGGGTATGATTTCTATGTGATTTCATGAGTATGAGACTTAAGAGAGTTATTTTATAACTTGAGTATTTCAGAGTATATGTTGAAGTAAAGAAAGAATGCGGTTAAGCTACGAAAGGCACAAGTATGTATTAGAATTGAATTGAGACGATTTCAATTTATATATATATGATGAACCCCTATTGGGATATGGAAAATTAATGCACCTTGTTACATGAGTTAGATTTATTGTTATATTGTGGGAATGCGAATAAAAATAGTGGAAAAGTTAAGTAAGAGTAGAAATGTGAGGGTGTTCTCAGATGAACAATTGAATTAAAGTATTTCATGTGGATAACTATTTATGAATGTATGATAATGGTGGGCTAAGTGTGAAATCACCGAAAGATGAGTAGTTTATTAAGACTTGATGTGATGTCTTATATGATTACATGACAATCAGTGCAAGAGTGGATTCTTTTGTAAGCGAGCAATTAGCTCATGGTACAGTAAGAGATAAAATGAGTAAGCTTCTAGAGTGGTTGAGTAAGCAACCTTGAGTTAATGGGAATGACCCAGTATAATCTCTTGTGGTTATCTACATTTAATGAATATTAGTATTTGCCAGATTATGCAGATGAACTTACTAAGCATTAGCGCTTACTCCTTTCCTTTGTTTTCATCTCTTATTGATTATGTTGACTAATACGGGTTGGAGGAGGCTGGAGATGTTTTCACACTATCGAGCAGACATTCGATTCGAGGTATCAAGTCCTTATGAGTCATGGCATCTATAGGACTAGAATTTAAGGTTGAGTAAGTTATGGTTAATGTGGCAAACTATGTTGGCCAAAAAAGTTTTGTAGTTTAATTGTGTATAGCCGTTGATGATGGCTAAGTTGTTGTAATTGTATGGTAGTAACACTTTATTTTCATGATTCAAATGTATGAATTCATGTGTTTTAGTCGTTGATTTGAGACTTTATTGAATTAGTATATTAATGTATGAAATGTAGGATGGAAAAGGGCTTGGTATATAGCCTCTAAGTGTCCACACGATTAGACACACGAGCGTGTGTCTCGGCCGTGTGAACCCTGCGCCTTATGATTACTTGTTAGAATAGGCCACGGGTGAATCCCACGGTCGTGTGTATGAGCTGTGTAAGACCTACGACTTGGGCATGGGCGTGTGCTCAGGTCGTGTTAAATAAGTCAGTAGCTCCACATGGTTAGATGACACGGGCGTGTCAAGGCTGTGTCAAATAAGTTAGTAGCTCCACATGGTTGGAGGACACGGGTGTGTCAAGGCCGTGTCAAATAAGTCAGTAGCTCCACACGGTTGGAGGACAAGGGCATGTCAAGGCCGTGTCAAATAAGTCAGTAGCTCCACACGGTTGGAGGACACGGGCGTGTCAAGGCAATGTCAGATAAGTCAGTAGCTCTCCACGGATGGGAAACATGGGCATGTTTAGGGGTGCACGGGCATGCCCCAAACCCCACGGGCGTGTAACCTCTGATTTTGAGAGAGGATTTTTGATAAGTTCCAAAAGTTTGAACAAGTGTTTAAGGCCTCGTATGACCATGATACATATGTCTAGACCAAGAAAGAAAGGTTTTAAGTCAAAATGAAATTTTATAGCCAGTAAGTACTTGATTAAGTTAGTTCAAGCATGGTAATGTCTTGCATCCAGTCTTAGCATCGGACTTGGGTACGGGGTGTTACATTTAGTAGTATCAGAGCTATGGTTTAGTCAGTTCTAGGACTAACCTAGCGAGAGTAAGAGTCTAGCTATACATGCCATATGTGGATCGTGATAGTGTGATGTCTCCCGGCCTTAACGAATTTGTTTTATTAAGAAAGTGAGAATCCCACTCGAGTTAAATTCAGTAAGTTGTATGATTTCTATCATTGAATTGCTTAGTATAATGTATATTGTCATCATGAAATGTTTAATGTTTTGCTGAATAAAGAAATCAATGAGATTAATTATGAGTAAGTCCCAATTGAATAAGAATTGCCCAGGATACTCGATCCATCACATAAGACAAGAAAGCCCGTATAAGACCAAGCCAAGGCATGGCATCGGTAATCAACAAGAGATATTTCGTGTAAGTCCAAGGCAAGCTTGGCATTGATTCAAGAAGAGACATTTCATGTAAGTCCAAGGCAAGCTTGGCATTGAATAGATATTTCATGTAAGTCCAAGGGAAGCTTGACAGTGAACAGATATTTCATGTAAGACCAAGGCAAGCTTGGCATTGAACAGATATTTCATGTAAGTTCAAGGCAAACTTGGCTTTGAACAGATATTTCATGTAAGTCCAAGGCAAGCTTGGCATTGAACAAATATTTCATGTAAGACCAAGGCAAGCTTGGCATTGAGCAGATATTTCATGTAAGTCCAAGGCAAGCTTGGCATTGAACAGATATTTCATGTAAGTCCAAGGCAAGCTTGGCATTGATTCAAGAAGAGACCTTTCATGTAAGTCCATGCCTAGAGTATGGCTTTGTCATCAAGTTCATGGTAAGAGATTTAGTATCCTCGGTAATTCACAGAAATTCATCGGGCAAATGAGTAAAGTTAAAATGAGATAGCAAGAAAGGTAGTAGTAAAGTTGATATTATGTCATGCTAGTTAAGACTGACTGAAAAGTATAATTCATGCTATGAATGATGATGCTTGGATTATGCTTATATTAGTAAAGCATATTAATTTTTGTGATCAAGTGTTACAGGTACCTTGTTTACCTTACAGATATGAGAATAGTAAGCACCATGATGTATGCGAGAAGCAGTAAGAGCAAGAAACCACCCATATTGTGGTATGAGAGCCAAAATTGAGAAGTTTGACTGAGTTGAATACAGGAGATGAGTACGGTCGTTCCACGATAAAAAGATGAAAAAGACCATGGTTGGACCATGGCAATGAGAGAGCCAGTGTAAGACCATGTCTGGGATATGGCATCGGCCACGATATGAGAGCCAGTGTTAGACCATATCTGGGATATGGCATTGGTATTGGTATGATATTAGGTGTAAAACCATAGCTAGGCTATGGCATCGTGATGACATGTAAAGAAATAGCTGGGCCATGAGGTGGTAATGCGAGTAAAACCATAGTTGCACTATGACAATCAGGTAAACAGCGTACTCAAATCAGTAAGACATTCTTTAATTGATAAGTGATGATAAGAGAAAGTAGAGTTAAATGTTGAGTACTCAAATACATAGTAATGTAGAACTTGAGTAAGTGAATACATTATTCTAATGTATTTGTGATAGAAACAATTGTAGTGTGATAAATGTGAAAACTCACTTGAGATGAGTTGTATGACTATGATGATATTTTATTAATGATGAATCATAAATCATATGCATGTAGTCACGAGAGTCAAGTTAAGGAGCTCTACGATCTCACCCTCCTTACCACTACTGAATTATGATGAGATGTTATGAGAGTCAAATTGAATAAGTTTATATATGATTAATGCAGTACCTATGTTAGCATTTTGAAAATGCTTTGTATCACATTGATATATGATACTCTACTAGGTAGAGTAATTGTTGTTGAAAATGAGGTTGAAGTCCTAGGGGAATATAATAAAAAGGGCTATCATTGAGATATAAAATAGATAAAGTCATGTATAAGACCATGCTCGAGGCATGGCCTCGGCACCAAGTTATGATTCCATATAAGACCATATCTAGAATATGGCTTCGAAAATGGATATGAGAATCGAGTAAGACCATATTGGAATATGGCATCGATACTTGATGCAGAAGTCCATACAAGACCTTAACCGAGTTATGGCATTGACATTTAGAGGTGACTCCATATAAGACCACCTCAGGGATGTGGCATTAGTTTCGCACTTACTTGAATGACGATAAATTTGCATCTTTGATTATCCCTAGTGATCAATGGAACAAATAGACTAGTCTAGAGGTAGAAATTAAAATTGTACTAAAGCTATGTGAATGGGTAAATATACGCATTTGTGAACGAGTCATGAAGAAATGAGTACGACATGTGGCATGGTAGGTGCTTAATAAAGGCAATTGTAAGAAAATATGTTCAAATGCTTTAACGATTGTATTTGTAACACCCCTTACCCGTACCTGTCACCGGATTAGGGTTATGAGGTATTACCGAACTAAACTCAATTCCATATAGACTTTCATTAGAATTCAAGCACAAACAATGCGATCTTTTCTATTTCATATAACATTTCAATCCATTGAATTAAATAATGCACAACAAGATTTATTACAGGTACTTAATATATAGAAATATCCGAACCATATAATTTAAACATTCATGGTATATATATACAATTAAAGCATAACCCAACTTATATCATTTCATACCCTATATCGGACATAAATCAAGTTTCAATTAATATAACTATTTCCATTCATTGTACTACAATAGAAGTACCTATTTAAAACAACCAAACCATTTACATCATTATTACTATTTAAAAAAATCAAACGCACATACAAACACAACATTATTACCATATGACCGAATGTACTATTGATATATATGTATATATATAAACGCGTGTACCTTACCCTATAAGCAAAAGTTACATTTACGATTGCACACAATTAACCTTACAATATATATATACTCAATTCGAACATACCTATACACAACATACTTGAACTTCCTAATTTATCACATAGCTGAAATCATTCAAGCATAGTACCATTATTCTTCCTAAATACCTCAAACCTATATTTTTTTTATTTAATAATGAAACACATGGCTTAACTCATCTATCATTAATAAATCAAATTAACAAGCAACACATAAATCACCTAAACCAAGATCATATTCCAAACATATACACATCAACCTCATTTCACATATAATAGGCCATACCAATCAAAACCAAAGTAAAACATATCAATATGTCATGCTTATCCCAAACGCAACACATCTATATATAATAGGCATATTACTTATTTAGTATACTACATTTTATAACTCATTAGACATCCGTCATTATCTTCCTTATTAAAACACATTACCACACACCACAACATATATATCATATGACCACTTTCCATTCATGATTAAACCATGAGTGAACTTCACATCCATTAATATGATAATAAAGCCATTATAACAAAAGCATAGGAATTAAACTTGATCAAAAGAAATACACATTTTCGCAAGGCTATACTTATATACAAGACTAAAATACCATTGGTTTACAACTTAGACTAGCTTATACATGCCTTTCAAACCGAAAACTAAGTTTATGAGTACCAAAAGAGTTGATAGTGTGGTTGACTTCTTCGATGATCCTCTGAGCCCATAGCTTAACCAAAGTCTATAAAACAAATAATGAACACAAACAAAGTAAGCTCACTAGCTTAGTAAGTCTTAAGAAAATTCAATAAAGCTTCAGTCACCCAAGCATTTTTATAATACAATTCAGGGCATTTGAAATATATAGTCTAACTTATAAATTCACCATAGCTGAATTTCATTGTTTCATTTAGCCTAACAACTTTCATTTTTCCAACCAAAGTACACCAGTCATCAAATATACTAACACATGTATAAGTATAGATGTACTTACATAACCCTTTTTAATCTCTAGTATACTTCCAAGTAATTAATGTATAATTCACATGCTTCCTCATATTATTTGCTTATTAACATCATAGACAACATATAACTATGAAATCACATACCTCAAGGCCGAACCAATAATGATTCATTTTTTAAAAGCATAACTTTCTCGATTCATTTAATAACTTTGTTGTTACATATTCTGGCTCTGAATTTCAATTCACTGGTAAAGAACCTGCTAGGCATTAGCCCGAATCACACACACCGGCACTAGGCCTACTGGACTCAAGGTCCGAAAATCAAAACACCGGCATTAAGCCGGCTAGGCAATAAGCTTGAAATATGTCACCGGTACGAGGCCTGGTAGGCATAAAGCCCAATACAAATAACCGGCACAAGGCCTGCTAGGCTCGAAGCCTAAATATCAGTATGGTTAATCCTTCAATTCACATTTCATAATGCTAACTTCCCAAACATTCATATATCACATATTACATTCACATATCAAACCAAATACATTTATTCACATCACATTAAATAAAATTACAATCAATACAATTTAGTACCCTTGCATTCGGCTAATTCATGGATTCATGCTAAAAATATTCAAATTTCATCATTCATCAGATTCATAAATAATTCTTTAACATATATTCACTTAAGGACTTACCTCGATCGTCGACGACAAAGGTAAACCGCTATTCGATAACCTTCGTCTTTCCCCGGTCCAAATCCATTTTCTTTGTTCTTGATCTAAACACATTAAAATTTAGCTCATTCAAGTACATTTCATCTCAATTTAGTCCCTAAGTACATAAATAGGAAAATTACCATTTTACCCCTACTATTTCACATTTTTACAATTTAGTCCCATTTCCATAAAATACAAAATACACAAAATTTCTCAATACCACTCAAGGGCCGAATACTCCTAGGGATTATACAAGTCCATTTATTTCATTTATTTTACAAATAAGCCCCTCTAAAAATTTATTATTACAAATTAGCCCTAAATACTCAATTTCACCAAAACTTTCAATACAAAACATACTAATCTTTAACATATCTTTAATCTAAAATCATCAAAGATCAAAAACCACATGAACATTTCAATGGCTGAACATCAAACATGCTTAGTTTTAAAAATTCAAACATGGGTCAGCTACTGTTCGAAGCAACGATCTCAAAAACGTAAAAATTTACAAAAACAGACTAAGAATTTACAAAAACCGACTAAGAATTTACCTTTAATTTGGCTTGAATGTTGCCGAAAATTCAAAGAACCTAGCTCCCCTTTTCTTTCTCAATATTCGACCAAGAGAGATGAATGAACATATTCCTTTTTTTATGTTTTAATTAACATATAATATGGTTTTAACCTATTTACTATTTTAACCTTATATCATAAAATTATATAATATAAAACTTAAGGTTAATCATGTCAAATACCATCCACTAACTTAAAAATGGGTTATTTACCCATTTAACACCTCATATTAAGAAGCCATCATCATTCTAGCACTTTACACTATAGCATGCAACTTTTACACTTTACGCGATTTAATCCTTTTTGTTAAATTGAACACACAAACGATTAAATTTCTCTACGAAACTTTCACACACATTAATTCACATAAAACAAACACAAAATATAATATTTAAATATTTCTCAAACTTAGATTCGTGGTCTCGAAACCATTGTTCCAATTAGGGTCAAATTCGGTCTGTTACAACTCTCCCCCCTTAAGGATTTTTGTCCCCGAAAATCTTACTATTAAACAAAGTCAGATATTGTTGCCTCATTGAATCCTCAGGCTCCCACGTAGCCTCTTCAACTCCGTGTCTATTCCATATTACTTTCACTAATGGAATCCTCTTGTTTCTCAGCTCTTTTATTTCCCGAGCTAAGATACGGATCGGTTCTTCATCATATGTCATATCAGATTAGATTTCAACCTCTGACGGAGTGATCACATGTGATGGATTTGATCTATACTTACGAAGCATCGAAACATGAAATACGTCATGTATCTTTTCTAATTCAGAGGGTAACTTCAATCTATAAGCAACAGGCCCAATACATTCGATGATTTCATATGGTTCGATGAATCTCGGACTCAATTTGCCTTTTCGACTAAATCGGAGTACTTTCTTCCACGGAGAAACTTTCAAAAATACTCAATCTCTGGCCTGAAATTCAATGTCTTTATGTTTCAAATCAGCGTAAGACTTTTGACGATCTGATGCAAATTTCAAACTATCTCTGATTATAGCCACTTTCTGTTCTGTCTCTTTAATCAAATCGACCCCGTGTATCTTGTTCTCACTGAGCTCAGTCCAGTATAATGGTGTTCAACACTTGCGACCATACAAAGCTTTGTAGGGTGCCATTTTGATACTAGATTGAAAGCTATTATTGTAAGCAAATTCAATCAAAGGTATGTATCGTTCCCACATACCTTCAAACTCGAGAACACAACATCTCAACATGTCCTCAAGTATCTAAATAGTTCGTTCAGACTGACCGTCTGTCTGTGAATGAAAGGTTGTGCTGAAGTGGAGTTTAGTACCCAAAACATCTTACAACTTCTTCCAAAATCGGGATGTGAATCTCAGGTCTCTGTCTGAAACAATGGAACTCGACACACCATGCAATCTCACAATTTATGGCACATACAATTCAGCAAGTTTATCGAATGAATAGTCTGTACGAACTGGCACAAAGTGAGCTGATTTAGTCAGTCTATCTACAATAACCCAGACTGCGTCTTTCTTGCTCGGTGTTGTAGGCAAACCGAATACAAAATCCATAGTGATTCTATCCTATTTCCATTCAGGTATCATAATCGGCTGAAGTAACCCTGAAGGCACTTGATGCTCGGCTTTTACTTGCTGACAAATTAAACACCTTGAAACAAATTCAGATATATCCCGTTTCATGCCAGACCACCAATAGATCTATTTCAAATCATTATACATTTTAGTGCTACCGGATGTACCGATAGGTGACTATTATGGGCCTCATTTAATAACATCGAATCAATTCCACATTCCTCGGAACACATATTCGCCTTTGAATTTCAAACAATCATTTGCGTCAATTTGCAACTCGACTCAGTATCATTTTCACACTGAATTCATTTAGCAATCATATCTTTGTCAATTTTCTGTGCATCACTAATTTGCTGAATAAACAATGGTCTAGCCTTCAACTCAGCTATGATCGAACCATCACCAGTCATAACCATATATGCGTTCAACGCACGAAGAGTGAACAATGATTTTCGGCTTAAGGCATCTGCAACAATGTTAGCTTTCCCCGGATGATAGTCAATCACCAATTCGTAGTCTTTTAACAATTCCAACCATCTACGTTGACTTAAATTCAGATCCTTTCGAGTCATTAAATACTTTAGACTTTTGTGATCTGAATAAATATGACTCTTTTCACCAAATAAGTAATGACGCCAAATTTTCAATGTGAAAACAATGGCTGCTAATTCCAGATCGTGAGTCGGGTAATTTCTTTCGTGAGGCTTCAATTGTCTCGAAGCGTAGGCTATAACTTTGCCTTCCTGCATCAAAACGCAAACCAAGCCATTCAAAGAAGCATCATTATAAAAATAAATTCTTTACCCGATTTAGGTTGAGCTAACACTAGAGTTTCGATCGAAAGGGCTTTCAACTGATCAAAACTTTTTTGACACTTTTCCGACCATTCGAACTTAACATCTTTCTGTAGCAGGTTTGTCAAAGGTGTAGCTATCATGGAAAAGCCTTTGACAAATTGTCTGTAGTATCCCGCAAGTCCCAAAAAGCTCTGAATTTCGAATACATTCTTTGGTGGTTTCCAATCAAGTATAGCCGATATTTTATTCGGATCAACCCGGATACCTGAAGCTGAAACAACATGACCCAAAAAGCTGACTTCTTTCATCCAGAACTCACACTTACTGAACTTTGCATACAACTGCTAATCTCATAAAGTCCGTAACACTAATCTCAAGTGCTCAGCTTGTTCGGTTTCATCTTTAGAGGAGATCAATATATCATCAATAAACACTACTACAAACTGATCCAAAAACTATCTAAAAACCCGATTCATTAAATCCATAAATACAGCATGTGCATTAGTAAGTCCAAAAGGCATAACCAGAAACTCAAAGTGGCCGTACCTCGTCTGGAATGTAGTCTTTGGCACATCAGAATCTCTGACTCGCAATTGATAGTAACCCGACCTCAAATCTATTTTCAAAAACACTGAAGCTCCTTTCAACTGATCAAATAAATCATCAATCTGAGGTAACAGGTATTTATTCTTTATAGTCACCTTATTCAGCTTTCGATAATTGATACACATTCGCATAGTTCCATCTTTCTTTTTCACAAATGAACTGGCGCACCCCAAGGAGAAAAACTCAGTCTTGCAAAACCCCTATCTGTCAACTCTTGCAACTGTGCTTTCAACTCTTTCAACTCAGTAGGTGCCATCCAATACGGAGCTATCAAAATCGGAGTTATCCCCGGTACTAATTCAATGTCGAACTCAATCTCTCGTATTGGCGGCAAACCGGTAATTCATCAAGGAACACCTCAGGGTATTCACACACAACTGGTACGGACTCAATCTACTTTTTGGACACTTTATTATCCAGTACATATGCCAGGTAAGCTTCACATCCTTTTCTCACATATTTACGGGCTAACATTGAGGATGTTACTGTAGGTAACCCATTTAAATCACTAGATTCAACTCGGATGATTTCACCGCTCTGACATCTCAAATCAATGATCTTTCCTTTACAATTCACTACTGCATCGTGCAAAGTTAACCAATCCATTCCCAGAATTATATCAAACTCGTCGAAGGGTAACAACATTAAATCAGCCGGAAAGCACGAATCCTGAATCATCAATGGTCAACCTTTACATACTTTATCAACAAGTACACATCTACCTAAAGGATTGGACACACGAATTAAAAACTCAGTAGACTTGACAGGTAAAGTCTTACTGGTTACTAGAGTTTCATACACATATGTATGAGTCGAACTAGGATCAATCAATGCAATCACAGTAGTATCATAAAGTGTGAAAGTACTGGTAATGACATCTGGGGAAGAAGCATCCTCTCTGGCTCGTATAGTATAAGCTCTAGCTGGAGCTCTAGCCTCTGATCGAACTGCAGTATCCTTCATCCCTCTCTGACTACCACCTAATTGCCTGAATGTCTGGGTGGCCTGCCCCGTGCTGACCCATTGCTCAGTTTAGTGTTCTGAGCCGTATTTTGCTCGACTAGCATCAGACACTCTCGAATGAAATGATCTGACGATCCACATTTAAAACAAGACCGATCACAAAATCTACAACTCCCAGAATGCCATTTTCCACAATGCTTGCACTCAATCAGATCCTATTGAACATTACCAACACTAGCCATCGAAGTAGCTCGAGAACTCACTGGAGGTCGATCTCGTCTAGACAGGTCAGGAGTAGTCTTATGTCGGTTAAATTCATCTCTGAGCTTCTTAGATGTTGAATGGAAAGTTTTACTCAATGATCTTTTACAAGTGTCTCTAGCTTCTATCTCAGCCTTTCTTTTCTCTTTTTCGAGCTCTTCAGCTTTGCAAGCTCGCTCAACCAGTACCACAAACTCTTTAATCTCAAGAATGCCCACAAGTAACTTTATGTCTTCATTCAGACCGTCTTCAAATCTTCTGAACATAATGGCTTCAGAAGAAACACACTCTTTAGCATATCTACTGAGTCTGACAAATTTTCGCTCATATTCTGTCACGGTCATTCGCCTCTGTTTCAGTTCAAGAAATTCTTTACGTTTTTTATCAATGAATTTCTGGCTAATATATTTCTTTCAGAAGTCACTTTTTCTTTCGGAACTACTGATACTAGTGTTTTCCACCAATGGTAGGCAGAGTCCCGAAGTAGAGATATAGCACACTTTAGGCATTCCTCTAAAGTACAGGATAACTCATCAAGTACCCGAATGGTATTATCAAGCCATATCTCAGCTCGCTCAGTGTCATCATCATCATTAGGTTTAAATTCTTCGGCCCCATATTTTTTGATTTTATCAATAGGAGGCCTATTAGATCTCATCGGATCTATCATCGGGGGTGCTAAAGGTACCAGAGTTGGATTATTCGGGGGTGGAGGTTGTTGTATAGCCGAATTATTCTGAACAAACTGGGTAAACCATTCATTCATTATCTGGTAGAAGGCTTGTTTAGCCTCTCCCTCATGGCTACCCGAAACTGGTCAATAATCTACTGGCACCGATCCACGTGCACGATCAGGCACTACACTCTCTACATCATCAGCTACGGCTCTGTCAGATCGAAATCCATTTACTATATAAAACACAGTTCAAAATGTCAGAAGTCACCACACTATCAAATATAAATTAAAGGCATGTATAACTAGACTCTCACGTTCTACGGTAGTCCTAGAATCGACTAAACCGTAAGCTCTGATACCAATCAAATGTAACACCCCTTACCCGTACCCGTCGCCGGATTAGGGTTACGAGGTATTACCGAACTAAACTCAATTTCATATAGACTTTCATTAGAATTCAGGCATAAACAATGCGATCTTTTCTATTTCATATAACATTTCAATCCATTGAATTAAATAACGCACAACAAGATTTATTACAGGTACTTAATATATAGAAATATTCGAACCATATAATTTAAACATTCATGGTATATATATATACAATTAAAGAATAACCCAACTTATATCATTTCATACCCTATATCGTACATAAATCAAGTTTCAATTAATATAACTATTTACATTCATTTTACTACAATACAAGTACCTATTTAAAACAACCGAACCATTTATCTTGTTATTACTATTTTAAAAAATCAAATGCACATACAAACACAACATTATTACCATATGACCGAATGTACTATTGATATATATGTATATATATAAAACGTACCTTACCCTATAAGCAAAAGTTACATTTACGATTGCACACAATTAAACCTTACAATATATATATATATACTCAATTCAAACATACCTATACACAGCATACTTGAACTTCCTAATTTATCACATAGCTGAAATCATTCAAGCATAGTACCATTATTCTTCCTAAATACCTCAAACCTATATTTTTTTTTATTTGATAATGAAACACATGGCTTAACTCATCTATCACTAATAAATCAAATTAATAAGCAACACATAAATCACCTAAACCAAGATCATATTCCAAACATATACACATCAACCTCATTTCGCATATAATAGGCCATACCAATCAAAACAAATGTAAAACATATCAATATGTCATGCTTATCCCAAACGCAACATATCTATATATAATAGGCATATTACTTATTTAGTATACTACATATTATAACTTATTAGACATCCGTCATTATCTTCCTTGTTAAAACACATTACCACACACCATAACATATATATCATATGACCACTTTCCATTCATGATTAAACCATGACCGAACTTCACATCCATTAATATGATAATAAAGCCATTATAACAAAAGCATAGGAATTAAACTTGATCAAAAGAAATAGCCATTTTCGCAAGGCTATACTTATATACAAGACTAAAATACCATTGGTTTACAACTTAGACTAGCTTATACATGCCTTTCAAACCAAAAACTAAGTTTGTGAGTACCAAAAGAGTTGATAGTGTGGTTGACTTCTTCAATGATCCTCTCAGCCCGTAGCTTAACCAAAGTCTATAAAACAAACAATGAACACAAACAAAGTAAGCTCACTAGCTTAGTAAGTCTTAAGCAAATTCAATAAAGCTTCAGTCACCCAAGCATTTTTATAATACAATTCAGGGCATTTGAAATATATAGTCTAACTTATAAATTCACCATAGCTAAATTTCATTGTTTCATTTAGCCTAACAACTTTCATTTTTCCAACCAAAGGACACCAGTCATCAAATATACTAACACATGTATAAGTATAGATTCATTTACATAACCCTTTTTAATCTCTAGTATACTTCCAAGTAATCAATGTATAATTCACATGCTTCCTCATATTATTTGCTTATTAACATCATATACAACATATAAGTATGAAATCACATACCTCAAGGCCGAACCAATAATGATTCATTTTTCAAAAGCATAACTTTCTCGATTCATTTAATAACTTTGTTGTTACATATTCTGGCTCTGAATTTCAGTTCACCGGTAAAGAACCTGCAAGGCATTAGCCCGAATCACACATATCGGCACTAGGCCTGCTGGACTCAAGGTCCGAAAATCAAAACACTGGCATTAAGCCTGCTAGGTAATAAGCCTGAAATATGTTACCGGCACGAGGCCTGGTAGGCATAAAGCCCGATACAAATCACCGGCACAAGGCCTGCTAGGCTCGAAGCCTGAATATCAGTATGGTTAATCCTTCAATTCACATTTCATAATGCTAACTTCCCAAACATCCATATATCACATATTACATTCACATATCAAACCAAATACATTTATTCACATCACATTAAATAAAATTACAATCAATACAATTTAGTACCCTTACATTCGGCTAATTCATGGATTCATGCTAAAAATATTTGAATTTCATCATTCATCAGATTCATAAATAATTCTTTAACATATATTCGCTTAAGGACTTACCTCGACTGTCGACGGACCGTGTAAATCGGTTATTCGATAACCTTCGTCTTTCCCTAGTCCAAATCCATTTTTCTTTGTTCTTGATCTAAGCACATTAAAATTTAGCTCATTCAAGTACATTTCATCTCAATTTAGTCCCTAAGTATATAAATAGGAAAATTACCATTTTACCCTTACTATTTCACATTTTTACAATTTAGTCCCATTTCCATAGAACACAAAATACACAAAATTTCTCAATACCACTCAAGGGCCGAATACTCCTAGGGACTATACAAGTCCATTTCTTTCATTTATTTTGCAAATAAGCCCCTCTAAAAATTTATTTTTACAAATTATCCCTAAATACTTAATTTCACAAAAACTTTCAATACAAAACATACTAATCTTTAACATATCTTTAATCTAAAATCATAAAAGATCAAAAACCACATGAACATTTCAATGGTCAAACATCAAACATGCTTAGTTTTAAAAATTCAAACATGGGTCAGCTACTGTTCAAGCAACGATCTCAAAAACGTAAAAATTTACAAAAATCGACTAAGAATTTACCATGAATTTGGCTTGAATGTTGCTGAAAATTCAAAGAACCTAGCTCCCCTTTTCTTTCTCAATATTTGGCCAAGAGAGATGAATGAACATATTCCTTTTTTTTATGTTTTAATTAACATATAATATGGTTTTAACCTATTTACTATTTTAACCTTATATCATAAAATTATATAATATAAAACTTAAGGTTAATCATGTCATATACCACCCACTAACTTTAAAATGGGTTATTTACCCATTTAACACCTCATATTAAGAAGCCATCATCATTCTAGTACTTTACACTATAGCATGCAACTTTTACACTTTACGCGATTTAATCCTTTTTGTTAAATTGAACACAAACGATTAAATTTCTCTACGAAACTTTCACATACATTAATTCACATATAACAAACACAAAATATAATATTTAAATATTTCTCAAACTCAAATTTGTGGTCCCAAAACCACTGTTTCGATTAGGGTCAAATTCGATCTGTTATAGTATTGATTATACAATGATATGAACAAGAGAAAGTTAGCCTAGGCTATTGACTCAAGTGAGTAGGAAGCCTGAGGTGTATGTTTATCGAGATCTTCTTAAATTGATGTTTATTAAAGAAAGGAATGGTTAGGAGCTTCAGGATGGAATGGTCAAAGAAACCATGTTTGAACGATAAGAGTGTTCAATTATGATAACCATAGTTGTATGGGTCATAATGATCTTCTTAAGTACTAAGTGTTAATGTCTTTTGCCTCTCACAGGCGATGTAGTTGTTTATCTCATGAATTGAGATTATGTGAGAACGTTAACCGGTTGTGAATATAGATCAAATGATTGCCGAGTTAAGAATTGGAATTGACATTCTTTTATCTCCTCGTAACCTCATTCAGATACTTTGAGGAGGGTGTTGGTGATGAACCTAAAATAAGAAGTGAAATCGTGATTTTTACGTTGTGTGATAAGTATTTGGGCAAATCGAATTGAGCCAATAATTTGATAAAAATGTCCCTTCTATCGCAAGATATGACGATAGTAAAGGTTTTATAATAGCATAGCAAGAGAAACTTAGATGAGGGTGTGCTAGAAAATGTTCTCAGTGTGGGGAAAAGAGTAGATTATTATATTAAGATATGAATCAAGTTCTGTGTATGTTCAGGCATGAGCCAGTAAAGAGAATAATTTCTATGTGCTCGTGAATGGGGAGCATATTACAGAAATATGCTCATCGAAATGTTTAAACCTCGATGGTTGAGTTGAAAGCTATAGAATGAGTTATCGATTGAAAGTTCTAGTACTGAGTTCAGTCTGTATTGAGAAAGATAGTTGCCAGATTGGTAATCCTGAGACGATCCCTTTCGTATCTATATGAGAATTGAATGTGTTGTGATGATCCATGGAAAACCAATGAGTATTTTCTAAAATTTTCTTGAGTGAGAACATCTTGTGACACTGAGATAGTGGAAACGACTTGAACTATTACCATAGTGGGTATAGTTATTATAATACTTCACAGATGGTAGTCATTGTACAGGTATTTAAAGGAAAGCTTCATGTTAAGCAATGTGAGTTAGCTAGTCATTGATATCATAATTTTAGTGAGATTACTGTCAAGAGTAAGTTCTCTTTTCAGAACAGAAGAGTTCAGGAGGGAGATAGCAAATGGTATTTTCGAATAAGCTCCGGGTTAGTTTATTTCAAGATGGTAAAATACAGGTTGCATAAGTTTTCTATTGTTGAGATTTCCTCGAAATAGAACTGGAATAATGATGAATCTAGAACTTATACAAAAGTTTTGGCATGAGATTTAATAGTAGCATATCTACTAATGCAAGAATAAGGAAAAGTAGTTATGTGCATAAATGTTTGACAACAGGGTACCTTTCATGAGATGAATGAGCTTATAGTCAGAAGTAATTGACCACAAAAAGATGAGTTTTCAAAGCATTCAAGTTAGGTTTGTTATAATTGGTGAATGCTTTAATGAGAAGGTAAACTAAAGGCTTATAGATTTCAAGTGTGATTAGACAAAATTCCCAAGAAGGGAATGATCAATTGGACGTGTGCAGAGCGCTAAATTAGTGGATTACTGAGTATGCTTCGACCTTGTGTATGGTAGCTTAAAGGTGGTTGACAGGAGAAACTTGAGGATAAGTAGATTTGTGATTTTGAAAAATTTATAGAAACGTTTAAAGAATGTTGATAGTAAATCCTACTGATAAGATTTTCGGGGACGAAAATCCCTAAGGGAGAATTGTAAAATTCGATTTAAGGCCTAGTCGTAATAAAGGACCTCGTAATCACTAATTTGAGGTTAGAGAAATATTTTTTTCATGTTATGTTATGTGTTATAACATGATTATAATGGTGCATGAAAATTTTGGTGCATTAATTTTAGTAATTTCTAGCTAAATTGTGAAAAAGGACTAAACCGCATAAAGTGTAAAATTTCTATTTTATTTGCTAGAGGTGCAAAATAGCTACGAATTATAAGTTGGAGGTTGTAAATGTGCAAATTGACCTTATTTAAGTGAGTTGGCCGGCCATACTAAAGCATAGGAGACAAGAGCATTTATTATGTTAAAAAGTTAATGGTATTAGTTGGGAAAATGAATAAAATAAGATGATATAATAAAAAGCTATCATCTTTTTCATTTCATTCTCCTTCTCCACCGAAAATATCAGCCATAGAAGGACTTTGGGAGCTTGAAATTTCAGCAGCTTATTTTCTCTTCAAGTAAGTCCTTCTATGCTCTTTCTTGATGAAAATTGCATTTTTAGAGTCCCCAAAGCTTAAGCTGGCTAATAGGGGGATTAATTTGCAATATGGTAAAAAGTTTAGAGATTTGCCATGTGAGATTATAAGTTGTTAGCTGAGTTTTTATGGAAGAAAATGAATGATAGGATGATAAGAAACAACTTTTGTGAAAGGTGTTGCCATGAAAACACCTAATTGGGACTATAATGCAAAAGTTGCAATTTGTTCATTAAAGCATGAAATAGTTGAAATTAGAGATAGTTGTAAGAGGATTAAATGTTCATCTAGGCTTGTTTAACAAGAAAATGTGATAAATATTTATTTACGAGCCTAGGGGCAAAATCATAATTTTGCCAAAGTGTAGGGACAAAATGGTCATTTTTGCCTAAAGTGTGTATTATGGTATTTTATGATCTATAAATGAATAAATCAGTAAATTTCATTGTTCTAGATCAAAGAAAATGGGTTTCGGACCTAGAACGGGTGAAAAGAGAAGTGTGGGCAAATAGTCCTTTTCGGCTATTTCGACAATGAGGTAAGTTCACATGCAATTATTGAAATTATGTATGAGTTCATATAAGTATTCTGATGTTGTATGGAATGTATATTCACTCTATGGATGTATGAAATACCCTTGGATGAAATGCATGAAGAATGTTGAGATGATAGTTAAAGTCTCGTATAAGACCATATTGGATTATGGCCTCGATGTAAGGATTCGTATAAGACCGTGTCAAGGACATGGCGTCGATATGTTAATTCAAGTAAGACCCTATCGGGGTATGATTTCTATGTGATTTCATGAGTATGAAACTCAAGAGAGCTATTTTATAACTTGAGTATTTCAGAGTGTATGTTGAAGTAAAGAAAGTATGCGGTTGAGCTACGAAAGGCACAAGTATGTATTAGAATTGAATTGAGACGATTTCAATTTATATATATATGATGAACCCCTATTGGGATATGGGAAATTAATGCACCTTGTTGCATGAGTTAGATTTATTGTTATATTGTGGGAATGTGAATAAAATTAGTGGAAAAGTTAAGTAAGAGTAGTAATGTGAGGGTGTTCTCGTATGAACAATTGAATTAAAGTATTACATGTGGATGACTATTTATGACTGTATGATAATGGTGGGCTAAGTGCAAAATTACCGAAAAATGAGTAGCTTATTAATAAGACTTGATGTGATGTCTTATATGATTACATGATAATCAGTGCAAGAATGGATTCTTTTGTGGCGAGCAATTAACTCGTGGTGCAGTAAGAGATAAAATGAGTAAGCTTCAGAGTGGTTGAGTAAGCAACCTTGAGTTAATGGAATGACCCAAGATAATCTCTTGTGGTTATCTACATTTAATGAATATTAATATTAGCGATTATGCAGATGAACTTACTAAGCATTAGTGCTTACTCCTTTCCTCTTTTTTTTTCATCTCTTATAGATTATGTTGACTAATACGGGTTGGAGGCCGCTGGAGATGTTTTCACACTATCGAACAGACATTCAATTCGAGGTATCAAGTCCTTATGAGTCATGGCATGTATAGGACTGGAATTTAAGGTTGAGTAAGTTATGGTTAATGTACCAAACTATGTTGGCCAAAAAGGGTTTGTAGTTTAATTGTGTATAGCCATTGATGATGGCTAAGTTGTTGTAATTGTATGGTAGTAACATTTTATTTTCATGAATCAAATGTATGAATTCATGTGTTTTAGTCATTGATTTGAGACTTTATTGAATCAGAATATTAATGTATGAAATGTAGGATGGAAAAGGGCTTGGTATATAGCCTCTAAGTGTCACACTGCTAGACACACAGGCGTGTCTACGGGCCATCTGAACCTGCACCTTATGATTACTTGTTAGAATAGGCCACGGGTGAATCCCACGGCCGTGTGCATAAGTCATGTAAGACCCACGGCTTGGGCATGGGTGTGTGCTCAGTCCGTGTCAAATAAGTCAGTAGCTTAACACGGTTGGAGGACACTAGCATGTCAAGGCCGTGTCAAATAAGTCAGAAGCTCCACACGGTTGGAGGACACGGGCATGTCAAGGCCGTGTCAAATAAGTCAGTAGCTCCACATGGTTGGAGGACACAGGCGTGTCAAGGCCGTGTGAGATAAGTCAGCATCTCCACACGGATGGGAAACATGGGCGTGTTTAGGGGTGCACGGGCATGTTTAGGGGTGCACGGGCGTGTAACCTCTGATTTTGAGAGAGGATTTTTGATAAGTTCCGAAAGTCTGAACAAGTGTTTATGGCCTCTTATGACCATGACATGTATGTCTAGACCAAGAAAGAAAGGTTTTAAGTCAAAACGAAATTTTATAGCCAGTAAGTACTTGATTAAGTGAGTTCAAGCATGGTAATGTCTCGCATCCAGTCTTAGCATCGGACTTGGGTACGGGGTGTTGCATACTTAGTGTTCAATCCAAACATACCTGAATTGAGTTCACATTTCACATAGTCTTTCATTTCTCGGAAATATCCGTTGAACCATTCAGAATCAAATAGGATACTCAAAATGCTCGGAATAGTCGTACAATGCCAACGTCCAGACGTGGTCTTACATGTAACCAAATATCGATGCCACTATCCCAAACAGGGTCTTACACGAATCAAATATGATGCCAATGTCCCAGACATGGTCTTACATGTAAATCTCAAATCGATGCCAACGTCCCAGACATGGTCATACATGATATCACATATCGTAAACATATGTCATGACATATAAAATCCTATCTATTCCAAGGTTCGTACGGGACTTTTCAGACTTTGTCAACTTGTTGATACTTCCTCAGATTTCATATACAAATCATCTCGAGCATATTCATCACAATCCAAATTTCATAGATGCATAAATAAACCAATTCTAATGCATTTATTTGTATATCGACTTACCTCGAATTCGGATAAACAAACGGATTTGACTATTCGATCACTTTCGACTTCCGCGGTCTAAATCTGTTTTCTTCAGTTTTTAATCTATACATATTCAAATTTAATTCATTTATTCACCAAATCATTCAATTCAATCCATAAACACATATTTAGGGCAATTTACAAATTAGCCCTCATATTTTCACATTTTGACATTTTAGTCCTTATTTCATAAAATCACAAAATGCACAAAATCTCTATATACCCATTCTTATCCGAATGTTCACTATGATCATGCCAATCCATACATTTCACTTATTTCACATTTTAGTCCCTCAAAATATTATTTTCTCAATTAAGTCCAAATTACTCAAATTCATCAAAAATCCAATGACAAACTATGTTAATCTATCACATATCTTTCATAATTCATCTTCAAACATCACAAAGCTTGCAAAATAATCAATGGAATATTTCACATTCATCATCAATTCACAAAATTAAGGCATGGGTTTTGAAGAACACGAAGCAACGATTACAAAAACGTAAAAATTATCAAAAACCGAAGCCAAAACATACCTTAATTTAGCTTGAGCATAATCGAAACCTAGCTTGGTTTATTCCCTTTTCTTTTTCTTTGAACATTCGTCTATAGTGATAAAAAAAATGGACAAAATGTTTGTTTTGTTTTAATTTAATAACATTATTATTATACCTAATTAACCTTTGTTAATCAATATATAAAACATATATAATAAGGTTACTTTAGTCCATTGCTGTCCACTACCTTTATTAATGGCCAAATACAACATAAAGCCTCCATATTAAAAGAACAACCATTATTCGGCCCCTTTAAATTTAACCACTAAATTTTTATTTTACGCGATTAAGTCCTTTTATCAAATTAAGCACACATACGAATAAATTGATTCACAGAAATTTCACACAGAAATTTCACACATGCTTAATCATATACTGCAGACACAGAAAATAATATTAAAATATTTTTCTGACTCAAATTTGTGGTCTCGAAACCACTATTTCTACTAGGGTCTAAACCAGACTGCTACAAAAACTCATAGTAACATATACACATGACCAAGTTCCCTATACATGCCATAACCTTAAGTATAAAATCATCGATACCTAAATTGTAAGCTTAATAGTGTGATAGGTTCTCCAGCGACCTCCAACCCGAACTAACCTGAGTACATTATAAACATGGAAAACAATGGAGTAAGCTAATAAGCTTAGTAAGTATGTATGTAAATAATAAACAATTGATTGTCGTTCTTTTAACAATCCTCATTATAAGCTCTAAGATAATGCCATCATTATTGCATAAAATTTCACAATTCATATGTTCTTCTTGAGTTGTTTACTCGAGTTATAGTCACTAAATTATTTTTATCCGGGGAGCTACGGAACTCCAAATTAAGGTCCTCTAATTTTCTATGAAACTAGAATCACATATCTTTTAACCATAAAATTTCCAAAATTTTTGGTTCAGCCAATCAGTACAGTTTATCCTTTAAAGTCTCTCCTATTTTACTGTCCAACAGTTTCGACCCCTCTTCACTAAAAATTAATTATCTCCTTTTACAAAACTCGAATGATGTTCCCGTTTGTTTCTCTTGAAAATAAACTCATTAATAAATTCAAGCATATAAATTTTATCCCATTATTATATTTTTTCAATTTTAATGTATTTTCCAAATCGTAATGTGGAATTCAAACCATTCTAACTTTGTCTCACAAAATTCAAATATTTTAGAATATGAAATTCTTTTTCTTACACGTTTCTTTTATGTAAAATAGACTCAATAAGATTTAATTTCATATCCTATTCAACCTCTAATTCAATTTCCACCATTTTGGTGATTTCTCAAAGTGATACAAATTACTTTGTTTTCCAAACTATTTTATTCATTGATTTTACTCTATTATGTTTTCTTTATATTATTTTTTCATTTACACATATAACACCAAAGTATATCCATGGTTAGCCATTCCAATAACTAGTCATTATCAGATATTTACAAGCCATTCATTGGCCAATTTAATCTATACATCAACAACAAGGACTTGAACATACCATTTCTCAATTTAATTTGACCTAAAAGCCTCACACATAATCATCAATCACATTTACCGCATATTCATACATCATAAGCATGGACTTATAATCACAAGGTCATTCTCATAGTTATAACTTACTCATTTATGTTCTTACCAAAATTTGATCACATCTGAGCACGTTGCTCATGAGTGTATACATACATATATCTGCACTTAATTGTCACATAATCACATTCGTTTACACTTAGTCATTTTTCCATCTTTAATATAAACTTTCATTCTTTACCCCATTGAACCACTTGGAATATCAAAAGATACTCAGAAATTGTCATACACGTAGTAAGATGCCAATGCAATATCCCAGATATGGTCTTACATGGGATCACATATCGATGTCGATGCCTAGATATGGTCTTATACGGGATCTCTTATCAATATTGATGTCATATCCCAGATATGGTCTTACACGAGATTGTATGTCGATGCCATGTCCCAGACATGGTCTTACACGATTTCATACCGAAGCCAGGTCCCAAACGTGGTCTTACACAGAATCACTATTCGATGCCGAGGCCATATCCTAGATATGGACTTACACTGGATCTCAATTCGGTGTCGAGGCCATATCCCAGATACGGTCTTATACGGGACCTTATTAATCTAATGTCGTGACAAGGGTATCCTTCCTAAGGTTCAATCGAGACTTCGATATAGTAAAACTTTATCATTTTTGCAATCGAGACCTCATTAACCAATTTCATAAAAAGAATATATGTAACACCCCAAACCCGGTCTATGCGTTGAGACTAGATTTGGTTTGTTACATGATTCGAGCTATTCTTAAATCTTTAATAAGTTGAAAACTACAATTTTATACATGTGGTTTAAAATTTGAAGAGTATTTGATTTTGATAAATATTTGAAACGTTAGTTGAAAATCATTGTATTATTAAAAACCGTTAGGAGATTTGTTAAAGAGTTAACAATAAAAAGAATTATTTATAAAAGAATTTCATATACTTGAAAACCCAAATTTATTTTTATAAAGCATCATATAATCATAGCCCATGATTTAAAAGTCCAAAATAAAGTTTAAATTCCAACACACATAAAATCCATAAGTTATTTATAGAGGCCATTTATTACAACATCCCAAAATAGTAAAAATAATTATTAAAAGTTCGAGTTTTAAATAACCCATATTTAGCAAGATGGCCTCCACGAAGTCATCCTCGCCCAAGTCCACATCGGTTTCCATTACCCGAGATGGAAAGAAATTAAAGGGGGTGAGTTACTTAGAACTCAAAGTGTAACTCACTTACCACCATTATTGGGCCGATCATCGATATTAAGTCGGGCTTGAGCCCAATTCGAATTCAACAATATATCATGAATTTAAAATAATTAATAATGCATGAAAATGTAATTCCCAACCCAAACCTAATATCCATCCGCTAACACCCCTGCACCAACCATCACACCTGTGGGGATCAAGTCAACCCACCCCGCCATCACACCAATCGTAGGCAATAAGCCTTTTTATAATTGTGGCATAGCCACCGAACTAGAGGCAATAAGTCGATATTGTGGCGAAGCCACCGAACTAGAGGCAATAAGTCGATATTGTGGCAGAGCCACCGAACTAGAGGCAATAAGCGATATTGTGGCGAGAGCCACCGAACTAGAGGCAATAAGCGATATTGTAAGGTAACCACCGAACTAGATATTTGGCAACTCGCCATTCTTCTCTTCATATATCCCACCCATGCAATTACACATGTACTACAAAATTTATTAACAATACATAACATGGTGGATTTATCAATAACATTTCATTTGGCCCATAATTATAGCAATTTGTCTATTTAGCAGTTTAGTGGGCTTTGGCCCATTTACCGAACTAGAGTGTTTTGGCTCAATTTTAACGATCTAGAGTATTTTGGCCCGATTTATCAAACTAGAGTATCTTCGGCCCATTTTCACGAACTAGAGTATTTACGGCCCATTTTCACGAACTAGAGTATTTACGGCCCATTTTCACGAACTAGAGTATTTACGGCCCATTTTCACGAACTAGAGTATTTACTACCATTTTCACGAACTAAAGTATTTACGTAATAACAATTAATATTTCGGTATTTTCGTAATTTTCACGATTTTGTCATTTTTACGTATTTTGTCAAAATATCATTTTTTACGCTTTTTACCGATCTAATCGTTTTACGATTTACTTCCATACCGAAATTTGACATCCAACCGAGAAAATAATGAGTGTGAAGTTACACACCTCGATACCGTGAGTACTAACCCTCTCGCTCCTAAGACCTAAAATATATTTTGATTCGTTAGACAACTAATTCGAAAATAATCTTAATTCGGTAATGGATCCAAAATCTTACCTCTTGATTTTGAATCACTTCGATTTTCGGTTTTGCCTCGATTATCGATTCACTAGTCACGAGAATCCACCAACGATATAACGGCTCGGAGGTTCGTACTACTTCAATAATGGACTTCTTTGGAAGATGGCCCACAACCCATGGAAAATCCCTGACCGCCGAAACCGCTTCTTCGCTTGAATGGGGATTTACGATCCACCCTCTTACGATAACTAAACACCGCCTTTTCTTTCCTATTTTGAAAGTCTTCAAGATCCAAAGGAATTTAGTTAGATCTAAAATAATATCAATAATTCTAGAGATTTTAAAGAGTAGGATTTCCTTACCACAATGAAACGTTTCCAACGCTTCCACGATTCTCCGATCACTTGAATTCCAATCTCCGTTATTGCACTAAATAATAACGAAAGAAATGTTATTAGTATGAACGCTTATATCGATTCAAAAGACCTCAATAAACCAATGATATTCGCCATAATATCACTTATTAAAACGAAAATGGAAAAGAACCCTTACCTATATTCCACTACCGAAAGGAAAGGATTGAGAATGGTGTCTAAATGATGAAGGATTCGCTATGTATGATCGAGGAAAAGAAGAAAAATATTTGGTTTATAGGCACAATAGCATTCGCCAAGAGAGTGAAGATGGAGAGAATTTTCGATTGAAAAGAAATAATATAAGAACGAAAGGATGATGGTGATGTTGTTGCTTGATTTCAAAGAGAAGAGAAGAAAGAAAAAAAATGAACTTTAGGTGTCGTATATTCGGCCATGGCAAAAGAAAAGAAAAGATGATTCTTTTTGGTATAGATGATTTCGCACAAGAAGAAAAGGCACAAAGAATTGGCTAACAAGATAAGCAAAAGGAATAACCAAATGGTCACAAAATTTGAGCTTTACTAATGCCCTATTCGCCAAGATGAGAGTTTGAGAGAAGAAAACAAAGAAAATCTGCACAATGTGCAAAGAATGACCAAAGAGAAAAGAATGAGATTTTAGCCAAACTAACAAAATTTTGGCTCCTTCCCTAAACCAATGTTGCCGTCCACACATGGTCAATTGGCCATGATTTCTTTCCAAATTTTCCCTTGATAAGTGCCTTATGTTCCCCTATCTTTCCTTAAACCTTTGATTCCATGCCATAAGTTAGTTGTTACCTTAATCCATTGATACACTAACCAAAAATACATGGTCAACACCTTCCTTATATGTCCCTGCCGACACTTCCTAGTCATGAGCGTAAAATTAAAAGCAAAAATTCATTTAGGTGCCATACAAGGGATTCGAACCTCTTCCCCCTTACTTGAACCCATGCGCCAACTCCACCTTACCATGTACTCACTTATGACACTCTTAGCACATAATTTAGCTTAAGTCTTAATCACCTTTGTTTCACTTCAATAAATCTCAATTTAATAAATTTTATTTCTTCTCCAAATTATGCTTTACCTCTCTAGGACTTTGATAAACACTAAAATAAAAGTAAAATTTTTCCTTTAAAATCTAAACACCAAAATCATGCAATTTAATTACTCGAATTTTTAGGTGTTACAACTCTACCCTCCTTAAAGAAAATTTCGTCCTCGAAATTTACCAGTTGAAAAGGTGAGGGTATTGTTGCCGAATTGCATCCTCTGGCTCCCACGTAGCTTCTTCCACTCCGTGGTTACGCCATAGAACTTTGACCAACACGGTTTTCTTCCTTAATACCTTGACATCTCGCTCTAGGATTTCCACTAGTTCTTCTTCAAAGGACAAATCAATTCAGCCCAATTCTTCTACCCAGATAATGTGCAAAGGATCCGATCTATAACGCCTCAACATGGAAACATGAAAGACATTGTGAATTTGATCCAACTCCGGAGGTAACTCAACTGATATGCCATCGGACCAACACGCTTCAAAGACACGATAAGGTCCGATATATCTAGGACTTAGCTTGCCCTTCCTTCCGAATCAAGATCTTTTTCCAAGGAGATACCTTCAAGAAAACCCGATCTCCCACACTATACTCGATGTCCCTTCGCTTCAGATCTGCGACGACTTCGCTTCATCTCGAGGCTTCTTTCAACCGTGCTCGAATAACTTTTACCTTATCCTCGGTCTCGGATATCATCTCAGACCTAACATTTGTCTTTTCGCCCAACTCTACCCAAAGAATAGAGAGCGACACTTACGACCATACAATGCCTCGTAAGGTGCCATCTGAATGCTAGACCGATAGCTGTTGTTATACGCAAATTTCGCCAAATGATAGATAATCCTCCCAACTACCCTCAAGTCGATTACACATCCTCTAACATATCTTCCAATATCTGAATTACTCTTTCCGATCGACCATCGATCGAGGATGAAAAGCCGTCTCGAAATTCAACTTTGTCCCTAAGGCTTCGTGCAGAGCTTTCCAGAATCGTGATGTAAACCTAGGGTCCCTATCCGATATAATAGATACAGGTACCCCATGTAACCTCACAATTTCGGATACGTAAAGTTTCGCCAATTTACGCAATGAATAATCCGTATTTAATCGGCAAGAAATGAGCGGTCTTCATCAACCGATCAACAATTACCCAAACGGAATTTTTCTTAGTAGGTGTTAACGGTAACCCACTAACAAAATCCATAGTTATCCTCTCCCATTTCCAAAGAGGAATCTTTATCGGTTGTAACAATCCAGACGGTAATTGATGTTCGCTTCACTTGTCGACAAGTCAAACATTTTCCCACGAACTCAGTAATCTCACGCTTCCCTCGCCACCAATATCGTTTCACGAAGATCTCGATACATCTTATTTCCTCCGGATGTATAGCATAAGGGCTACTATGCGCCCCGTAGAATCGATTGCCTCAAATCTAGATCCTTAGGCATGCATACTCTCCCTCGAAAGCACAACACACCTCCGTGTTTATTCCAAAATCCTCAATTTCACCATTTTCAACTTGTCGCAAGAAGGTCCCAACTTCTCATCGATGTCTGTTTTCCTTGATTTGTTCCACCACATGAGGTTTCACCAAGTTCGCTAATAAACCGCCATCCTCATACAGACTCAAATGGGCAAACAAAGCTCTTAATTCAGATATCGCCTTACGACTTAACGCGTCGGCTACCACGTTAGCCTTTCAGGATGGTATTCGATGGAGAAATCATAATCTTTTAACAATTCTACCCATCTTCTTTGTCTTAAATTCAACTCCTCGGGTAAGGAGGTATTTAAGACTCTTGTGATCCGTGTAGATTATGGACTTCTCACCATAGAGATAGTGCCTCCAAATCTTTAGAGCAAAGACAACGGCAGCCTAACTCCAAATCATGAGTAGGGTAGTTTACTCGTGTGGTCTCAATTGACGAGAAGCATAGGCCACCACCTTTCCATTTTGCATCAACACACAACCCTGTGCCGTGTGAGACGATCGCAATAAGCAAAGGAATTCTTTTCCACCTCAGTTGAATTAAACCTGGAGCTTCGTCGAGAATCTTCTTCAATTTCTCAAAACTCTCTCATTGCTTTTAGGTCCAGATATACTTGAGCTCCCTTCGCAATGCTTTAGTTAGGTGAAAAGAATCAATGAAAACCCTCTACAAAACGTCTATAGTATCCGCCAAGCCTAAGAAACTCCAATTTCACCATCGATGTTGGTGGTTTCCAATCCGAATAGCCTCAATTTTCCGAGGATCCACCCTTATTCCTTCTACCGATACTACATGACCAAGGAAAGTCACCTCCTTTAGCCAAAATTCGTGATTTACCAAATTTGGCATACAATTGCTTATCACGAAGTAGTTGTAATACTATCCGCAAATGTCTGGTCATGTTCCTCCTCATTTCTAATAAACCAATATATCATCTATGAACACTACCACAAACCGGCCTAAATATGGTTGAAAGACTCGGTTCATCATGTCCATAAATGCACTGGTGCATTGGTTAATCCAAACGGCATCACTACAAACTCATAGTGTTAAATAGCGATGTCCGAAATGTTGTCTTATAAATGTCGCTTCTTTCACCTTAAGTGGTGATAACCCGACCTTAAATCAATTTTGAGAAAATCAAGCTCCTTCAATTGATCAAACAGTCGTCAATTCTGCAGAGGATACCGATTCTTGATCGTCAATTTATTCAATCGTCTCGTAGTCAATGCACATACGCATCGATCCATCCTTCTTCTTGACGAACAAAACGGTGCTCCCACGGAGACACACTTGGTCGAATGAATCCCGATCCAGCAATTCTTGAATTTGAGCTTTGAGCTCAACCTAACTCCTTCTGCCATTCTATAGGGAGCAATGGACACCGAGCCGCCCCTGCAAAAGCTCAATGCCAAATTCTACTTCCGATCTGAGGTATACCAGAAGTTCTTCGAAATACATCGAGAAATTCCTTCACCGTCCTCACATCATTCACGGATAATTCTTTGGCATCCAAAGCATGATAAAGGCTAGGAATGCCCTGCCCTTTCCGCACCAACTTCTCGACTTTTAATGCGATACCACATTTGCCGATAGTTCTTTCGCTCACCAATCATTATGACTTCCTTATCATCCGGTCCCATCGACATTTGTTTTTCAAAGACAATCCAATTGCGCCGATGGTTAACCAACCATCCATGCCTGAATGAGATCGAACTCATGAAAGGTAGTTCCATCAAATTTGCTAAGAATACTTCCTCTTGGATTTTTAAGGCACGTCTTTAAATATTTTATTAACCATTACCGATCGCCCTAAAGGACTGACATCATCATCTCATTTTCGTAATTTGATTCTAAATTGATTTCAGATATGGCACTAGATACATATGAATGAGTAGAGCCAATATCTATTAAAGCAATAATGTACATCAAAATGAAGAACGATGGGTTATCACATCCGGTGCATTACCGTCCTCATGGCGCCTAACCTGCATAGACCATCCAGCCGTCTAGCATCGCATTTCCTCTATTACCATTTCCTCGACCGGTGCACCTTGACCACGACCACCCCATTACCACCACGACCGGTCCACGACCTCTCGGTGGGCTGATTACTCGACCGGTTGTGCATCATTATTACGGACTTCTTGAGTCGTATCCATTCGTCGAGGACAACTTTGTACCGATGTTCCATTGAACCGCATTTGTAGCATGCACCCGCTTTCCTCCAACATTCCCCAAAATGTCTCTTCCCACACTCAAGTGCAATCTCGACTTCGATTATTTGCTACCGGGGTCTCGCCTTGAACCGATTCATCATTCCGGTTTCTTCAAATCTCTTGGAAGATCCAGATCATGTGTCTCTCTTGTTTCGGATCTTTCTTGCTCGTGCTCGAGTTCTTAGCCTCTTCGGCTATTTTGGCCTTCTCCACCGAGTGGAAAAATTTCTAACTTGTTATGAGCAATCGTAACCCTCACTCATCATTAAGTCCATCCTCAAACGCATACAACGCTCATGATCATTGCTACAATTGTCCGCATAACGGCTCGACGTAAAACTCGGCTTCATAAGTCGCCACGGTCTTACTTCCTTGGACAAGATTCAGAATTCCTTCCTTCGAGCGTCTACATAGCTCGCTCAGACGATTTTCCTTGGAAGGCGGCTTTAAAGAATTCCCATTAATCGCAATGCGGCTTCAATTGCCTTCTCGAGCGATGAGCCACCACCGATACGCCTCATCTCTCAATAAGGATAGCCCCTCTCGCTTTTGCTCACCGTGCATTCCATATCATCCATAATCCATTCCACGACTTGAGCCAATATTCAGCCACATTCGATTGCTACACCGAGACACCTCTCAAAACTTCGCATTATTTGCCTTAAGTCGCTCCTGAAATTGACCCACGAGTTGTTGGCCCAATTCTAGTTCCAATGACCCTTTCCAAGACTCGTAGCATTGCTTGAGTCAATGCATGATCTTCTTCCATGTGATCGCGTGATCCGGTCTCACTTTCAATTGACGCAAAGGCCCACTACGGCATATGATTGATTGCTTCACCATAGCACCTCGGCCTCTACCACGGCCACGTCTCACTGCGTCCACGACCACGCCCTCTTGTACTCATGATTGCTTGTTCGCTTATCGATTACAAGTTTTATGAATCAGAAATTTTGTTTCGGTGTTTATTAGCGATATTTTATGAGATTTAAGATATAAAGTTGTTTTTCGCAACATTTCCTATAGTCTCAATCTCTACAGTTTTTCACGTCTAAAACTAGAAGTTCTAGAGTGTTCCTATGATCTTATCATAGTAATCATTAAGCAATAATACTTACTTGACTTGTCGCCGGATGCTTGTGGTGCCATACTGATCTAAAAATATCATTGAGCATTTTCATACAGAAATTATTTTTGAACCCAAACCACAACCGAGTTTTTGAAACTGGGCTCTGATACCACTAAATGTAACACCCCAAACCCGGTCTATGCGTTGAGACTAGATTTGGTTTGTTACATGATTCGAGCTATTCTTAAATCTTTAATAAGTTGAAAACTACAATTTTATACATGTGGTTTAAAATTTGAAGAGTATTTGATTTTGATAAATATTTGAAACGTTAGTTGAAAATCATTGTATTATTAAAAACCGTTAGGAGATTTGTTAAAGAGTTAACAATAAAAAGAATTATTTATAAAAGAATTTCATATACTTGAAAACCCAAATTTATTTTTATAAAGCATCATATAATCATAGCCCATGATTTAAAAGTCCAAAATAAAGTTTAAATTCCAAACACACATAAAATCCATAAGTTATTTATAGAGGCCATTTATTACAACATCCCAAAATAGTAAAAATAATTATTAAAAGTTCGAGTTTTAAATAACCCATATTTAGCAAGATGGCCTCCACGAAGTCATCCTCGGCCAAGTCCACATCGGTTTCCATTACCCGAGATGGAAAGAAATTAAAGGGGTGAGTTACTTAGAACTCAAGTGTGTAACTCACTTACCACCATTATTGGGCCGATGATCAGATATTGTCGGGCTTGAGCCCAATTCGTAATTCAACAATATATCATGAATTTAAAATAATTAATAATGCATGAAAATGTAATTCCCAACCCAAACCTAATATCCATCCGCTAACACCCCTGTACCAACCATCACACTGTGGGGATCAAGTCAACCCACCCCGCCATCACACCAATCGTAGGCAATAAGCCTTTTTATAATTGTGGCATAGCCACCTAACTAGAGGCAATAAGTCGATATTGTGGCGAGAGCCACCGAACTAGAGGCAATAAGTCATATTGTGGCAGAGCCACCGAACTAGAGGCAATAAGTCGATATTGTAAGTAACCACGAACTAGATATTTGGCAACCGCCATTCTTCTCTTCATATATCCCACCCATGCAATTACACATGTACTACAAAATTTATTAACAATACATAACATGGTGGATTTATCAATAACATTTCATTTGGCCCATAATTATAGCAATTTGTCTATTTAGCGCTTTAGTGGGCTTTGGCCCATTTACCGAACTAGAGTGTTTTGGCTCAATTTTAACGATCTAGAGTATTTTGGCCCGATTTATCAAACTAGAGTATCTTCGCCCATTTTCACTAACTAGAGTATTTACGGCCCATTTTCACTTAACTAGAGTATTTACGGCCCATTTTCACTTAACTAGAGTATTTACGGCCCATTTTCATTTAACTAGAGTATTTACGCCCATTTTCACGAACTAAAGTATTTACGTAATAACAATTAATATTTCGAGGCGTTTCGTAATTTTCACGATTTTGTCGCTTTTACGTATTTTGTCAAAATATCATTTTTTACGTTTTACCGATCTAATCGTTTTACGATTTACTTCCATACCGAAATTTGACATCCAACCGAGAAAATAATGAGTGAAGTTACACACCTCGATACCGTGAGTACTAACCCTTCTCGCTCCTAAGACCTAAAATATATTTTGATTCGTTAGACAACTAATTAGTAAAATAATCTTAATCGGTAATGGATCCAAAATCTTACCTCTTGATTTTGAATCACTTGATTTTGGTTTTGCCTCGATTATCGATTCACTAGTCACGAGAATCCACCAACGATAACGGCTCGGAGGTTCGTACTACTTCAATAATGGACTTCTTTCTAAGATGGCCCACAACCCGGTGGAAAATCCTTGACCGCCAAACCGCTCTTCATTTGAATGGGGATTTACAGATCCACCCTCTTACGATAACTAAACACCGCCTTTTCTTCCCTATTTTGAAAGTCTTCAAGATCCAAAGGAATTTAGTTAGATCTAAAATAATATCAATAATTCTAGAGATTTTAAAGAGTAGGATTTCCTTACCACAATGAAACGCTTCCAACGCTTCCACGATTCTCCGATCACTTGAATTCCAATCTCGTTATTGCACTAAATAATAACGAAAGAAACGTTATTAGTATGAACGCTATATCGATTCAAAAGACCTCAATAAACCAATGATATTCTACCATAATATCACTTATTAAAACGAAAATGGAAAAGAACCCTTACCTATATTCCACTACGAAAGGAAAGGATTGAGAATGGTGTCTAAATGATGAAGGATTTGCTATGTATGATCGAGGAAAAGAAGAAAAATATTTGGTTTATAGGCACAATAGCATTCGCCAAGAGAGTGAAGATGGAGAGAATTTTCGATTGAAAAGAAATAATATAAGAACGAAAGGATGATGGTGATGTTGTTGCTTGATTTCAAAGAGAAGAGAAGAAAAAAAAAAATGAACTTTAGGTGTTGGTATATTCTACCATGGCAAAAGAAAAGAAAAGATGATTCTTTTGGTATAGATGATTTCAGACAAGAAGAAAAGGCACAAAGAATTGGCTAACAAGATAAGCAAAAGGAATAACCAAATGGTCACAAAATTTGAGCTTTACTAATGCCCTATTCGCCAAGATGAGAGTTTGAGAGGAGAAAACAAAGAAAAATCTGCACAATGTGCAAAGAATGACCAAAGAGAAAAGAATGAGATTTTAGCCAAACTAACAAAATTTTGGCTCCTTCCCTAAACCAATGTTGTCCGCCCAAAGACATGGTCAATTGGCCATGATTTCTTTCCAAATTTTCCCTTGATAAGTGCCTTATGTTCCCCTATCTTTCCTTAAACCTTTGATTCCATGCCATAAGTTAGTTGTTACCTTAATCCATTGATACACTAACCAAAAATACATGGTCAACACCTTCCTTATATGTCCCCTTGCCGACACTTCCTAGTCATGAGCGTAAAATTAAAAGCAAAAATTCATTTAGGTGCCATACAAGGGATTCAACCTCTTCCCCTTACTTGAACCCATGCGCCAACTCCACCTTACCATGTACTCACTTATGACACTCTTAGCACATAATTTAGCTTAAGTCTTAATCACCTTTGTTTCACTTCAATAAATCTCAATTTAATAAATTTTATTTCTTCTCCAAATTATGCTTTACCCTCTCTAGGACTTTGATAAACACTAAAATAAAAGTAAAAATTTTTCCTTTAAAATCTAAACACCAAAATCATGCAATTTAATTACTCGGATTTTTAGGGTGTTACAATATACATTTCATGCAATATCTAGCATTTAAGTACAAAATGACATAATGTTTATTTATTACACACAAACTTACCTCGACTTAAAATGGCGAAAGGGACCGAGTCATCCAATATTCATCTTCCCCCGTTCTAAGTCCGAAACTCATTTTTCTTTATCTAAAATATCACATTTGACTTATTTAGTTATTATACTGTTCAATTAAATCCAAAAATCATATTATGGCAAAATTATATTTTTCCCTAAACTTTATCATATTTACACTTTTGCCCCTAGGCTTGTAAAATAATTTTTATTCAATTTCCTTGTATTTTAGGCCTAGTCGAACCATTTTCGTAACTATAGCAATCCAAAATTTGCATTCATTCACACATTTTCATACATTTTCAACTTTTACAAACTAGTCCTTTCATGCGATTTCATCGAAAATCACTTAGTAAAATCGCTTATTACACACCAAGCATTCATATTCTACCATTATACATCAAAAACATGCATGTCATCCATGGGTAAATTTTTAAACACAAACCCTAGCTCAAAATAATGGTTGAAATAGCTAAACCGAGTTACGGGGATCTCAAAAAGGTAAAGAACATTAAAATCGGGGCTTGGATGCACTTACTATTGAGCTTGAAAGCTTGAAACCCCTAGCCATGGCTTCCCCCATGCTAAATTCAGCCAAGCAAGAAGATGGACAAGGGTTTTTGGCTTTTATTTTGTCTTTTAGTCCATTTAATTACTAAATGACCCCCTAACTTAAAAATATTCTATTTCACCTATTTCATGTCCATTTTTGTCCAAAAAATTAACCAATGGTCTAATTATCATTTAAGGACCTCCAATTTAAAACTTTGTAATAATTGGACACTTCTAACATGTGGAACTCAACTTTTGCACTATTTATAATTTAGTCCTTTTGCCTAAATTGAGTGCCCAAACGTCAAAATTTTCGAACGAAATATTTCCTTGAAATCATAGACCATAAAAATATAATAAAAATAAGATTTTTCTTGTCGAATTTGTGGCCCCAAAACCACTGTTCTGACTAAGCCTAAAATCGGGCTGTTACAATGTGAACTTAATTTAACGATAGCAATTCCTTTCAACTGCCTTCAAATTCAATTGTATAGCAATATGCCATATGTTCAAATATCTGAACTATCTGTTCTGATTGTCCAATAGTTTGAAGATGAGACATTATACTGAAATTCCTTTTCGTGATCAAGATTTCATATGATCTACCCAAAAATCCAAAGGTACATCTTAGGTCTTAATCTAAATTGATAGATAGTGAAACATCACGAATCGACAATTTTATAAATATCTGACCAAGAAATCTCTCAAGTGAGTATTATGTTCAAAAGAATGAAGTGCACAAAATTAATCAATCTATCAACTGTTCTCCATATTACATCTTTCTTTTTTAGTGACAATGGTAAACTCGATACGAAATACATATTACCCGTTTCAATTTCCATTCCCGAATCATCACAAGTTGTAACCATACTGATGGAATCTAATACTCAACTTTAACTTGTTGATATATTAAACACTTTTTCATTGCCCAAATGTATCAAGTAAATACTATAATGAACCTCACATAAAATGTCTCGTTTCAATTCTAAATCTTTCATCACACCTAAACAGTTTCGAACACATAAATTTCTATTATCACTAATACTAAACTTAAAAGTCTGATCACTTTCTGTAACTCCTAGATTCTCTAAAAGAATACTGATTTAGCTCTTAGTTCGAGTGAAATAGGATTGTCACATTCCAAAGTCAATAAGAATTCATTGCTTTCAGAGCAAGTAGAGATTTTTAACTCAAAGCATCATCTACGACGTTAGCTTTTACTTGAATGCTAATCAATAATCAAATCATAATATTCCAACATTTTGATCCATCTATGTTGTCTTAGATTTAACTCTTAAGTTTTTGGTAACATAACTTTTGACCATTTGAAACTCTATTGTCATTTATCTGACCCCATAAAGTTGATATTTTTTTTTTTTGCAACAGTTTCATTAGGTTCATAAAAGCAGCTGAAGATTCGTTAATCCAAATAGTATTACCAAAAACTCTCATTACTCATATTAAGTCTCAGAAAATGCAGTCTTTAATACTTTTGACTCTTAATTTCGAGTTGACAACAATCTAATCAAAACTCAATCTTTCAAAATATGGTAGCTCCCTTTTTACTAATTAAATAAGTCTACTATATGGAGTAACATATACTTATTCTTTATGGTAACTAGGTTAAACTTTATGTACCATTTTTATGATACAATCAAGATCAAGCAATTTCGAAAGTGTTATTTCAATAATAATTTCAACTTCCCTTTCGTGAAATTACCGCCTTGAATATACCAACGTCCAAAGTAAAAATCCTACACAAAATATGACAAATAGGTAGTGTCCGCAAGTATATGAGTCATGTTGTAATATAGTTACAACAAAGTAGGTGAGTACTTTGTGGATCATACCTAAAGGAGGTGAGCATTAAATTTATCCTAACCTAAACATAAATAAAGAATAAAAGACTATAAAGGAAAAGAGTTTGGGAAATTTGACATGGGAATTGAATCAGATCTGAGCACGGGTGATTAGCTCGCTTTGGTAATCATAACTAACTATTGCTTCAGGTTCCCTGTTCATTCAACTAGTCGTTACCCTAGTAGGTTCTCTCGATCTTCCACTAAAATAATGAGTCTGTAAGAACTACTTATCTCTCAACCTCACAGTCCAGATCGATTTAGGGTTAAGGTGTTTATAGATAGACCATACTAATTTTGGGCTAATTTCCTCCTAAATGACTTCCTAGGGTCGTCAAGCCTAGGATTTAAATTCTTCTTCCCCCCAAGCAGTTGATACCAGAAGAAAACCCTACACAATAATCAATTAATCATACCTCCACTCGCTAATCCACAATAAGAGGATTATTTCTCATGACTCTAAAAACATAATAAATTTGATGGAAAAGATGAACATTAATAACAAATCAAAAGACAAAGGTTTAAGAGAATCTTGAATTGTATTTAATTTAAGCACGAAATCCACAAAGAGTTGATCAAGTTCCATAAATCAGATCTCTCGACAAATGCAAACTGAAAAGAACCTAAAGCCTAAGAAAAAGGAAAAAAACTAAAATCTAAAACTACAAAGAAAGTTATATCATATGAAAAGTTGTCCATCACAAGGGCTAAATGAGCCTATTTATAAAGTTAGGGTTGTCGTAATCCTCAACCATATGTCACCGACGCTTTAATGTTTAATATTTGATTATATTGCACCAAAATGCCCTCGCTCATAAGTATATCTCAGATAGATGATGTCGCAACACTCTAGTGCTCGTGTCACAACATCGAAGGCGTATGCTCATATACAAGGTAGCTTCAGAGTGTGTCGTGACATCCTTATTTGTGTTATGACACTAAAGGAAGCCTTGGAATTCTTGCTCTCTACTCACTATGTTGTGACATCAAAACTCCCATGTTGCAACATAGCGATCAATATTGAGTTGGTATGACATCTAATTGTCTCTTGCACACTCACAAAGTATATTAGCTCACTCTTAGGCCTCTTGATCATTGTTTTATCGAGTTTTAAAATTTATAAAGAGAATGATCGAACACGAAACTAACTCGACAACGACTTAAGGCAAGTGCACCTATCGAACAATAGTATAGCTTAGGTAAGACCGGATTGTCGAACCCAAAGGAACTAAAAATACTAATACTAACCTTCTTTCTATTATTTAACCTAAATATTAAGTGATTGTTTGTTTAATCTAAAACTAACTGATTACTAAGCTAAGATTCAAATACAAAAAGAATGAATTGAAGAAATAACTTTAGGAAAACACAGTTGACTACGACGATACCCTTAGGAAGAATCCACCTAGACTTCACTTGTTATCTAACACTAAACCAGACAATTTATTCACTTGTCTTGATCCGTAGAATTCCCTAATTTATATTAAACCCTCTCTCAAGGCGAATAAGGTCTAACCCTAGATTGATTAATTGAAATCTCTTTCTACTTAAAACCCTTAGAATCGCATTAACTTGATCTATGGACTCCTATATTAGGTTTCCCTCTAATCTGACAAAATCTCATCACCCTATCTCTAGACGTGCCCAACTCCGCTTAATTATGCTAGATCTACTCATAGGCACAGATTTTTGCTCCACCACCTAAGTGTTGGAACGCCGGCACCCCCAAGGCGCAGATAAATAAAATAAATCCCGTGATCCAAACCATGAATCCATGTGTGAGAACGAATCGGGGTGAAATAAAGGTTTCAAATTACCAAAGTTTCAATCGAGTAGATAGCGACGCCTCGGCGACAAGATATCGATCCATCGTCGAACCAAGCCACAACCTTTACGATGTCGGCCTCACGTAATCCACCGGTTTGACTATGAAGCAGATATCTCCAAAACTAATTTTTAGAGAGGTGTTTTGCTTGACCTGCTAGACCTTTTTAAGCCAAAATTCTTAGGGTTTTCTTCACTTATTACCCTTTTATAATCAGTATTAAATAAATATAATAATGTTTTAACCAAAATTATAATTACATTAATTATACCCAAAAATTATAATTACATTAATTATAACATGGATTTCGGTAAACTATATTTATTTAAATTTATATAGGAACCAAATTCATATATTAATTCTCATTATGTGTACAACATCCTTGTACATATAATATATTCAATATTTGATTGCCGAATTAAATTAATTCTTTAATTAATTTAAGGAAGTCCATTATTGAAGTGGTACGAACTTCCGAGCCATTATCGTTGGTGGATTCTCGGTGAGCGAATTAATAAGCGAGGAGAAGCGAAAATCGAAGTGATTCAAAATCAAGAGGTAAGATTTTGGATCTATTATCGATTAAGAATATTTTTACGAAATAGTAATCTAACGGATCGAAATATGTTTAGGTGTAGGAGCGAGAAGGATTAGTACTCACGGTTTGAGGTGTGTAACTTCACACTATTTCTGGTTGGATGTCAATTTCGGTATGGAAGTAAAATCGTAAAAGCGACTAGATCGGTAAAAGCGTAAAACCGATATTTTGGCGAAAATACGTAAAAACGACTAAATCGCGAAAATTACGAAAATGCCCGAGAAATTACTTGTTATTATGTAAATTGTATGTTTGATAAATTGGGCCAAAATACTCTAGTTCGATAAATTGGGCCAAAATACTCTTGTTCGATAAATTGGGCCAAAATACACTAGTTCGATAAATTGGGCCAAAATACTCTAGTTTGATAAATGGGCCAAAGTCCACTAAACTGCTAAATGAGCAAATTGCTAAATTATTTTATGGGCCAATGAAATGTTTAATGATAAACCCACCATTGTTATGAATTAAATAAAAGAAATTATTATATGATTATATTTTGTTATATACGCACGATTGCATGGGGTGGGGTATATGAAGAGAAGAATGGCCAGTTGCAAAAAAAAAAAAATCTAGTTCGGTGGCCTTGCCACAATTATGGCTTATTGCCTCTAGTTCGGTGGCCTTGCCACAAATAATCAAATGGCTTATTGCCTCTAGTTCGGTGGCTCTGCCACAAATATGGCTTACTGCCTCTAGTTCGGTGGCTTTGCCACAATCATAAAAAGGCTTAATGCCTACGATTGGTGTGTTGGCGGGGTGGGTTGACTTGATCCCCACAGGTGTGATGGTTGAGTGCAGGGGTGTTAGCGGATGGATATTAGGTTTGGTTGGGAAATTCATTTTACATGCATCTTTAAATTATTTTATTTTATAATATATTGAATTACATAATTGGGCTCAAGCCCAAACACAATATCTTGATGATCCGGCCCAATAATGGTGGTAAGTGAGTTACACTTTGAGTTCTAAGGAACTCACCCCTTTTAATTTTTCCATCTCGGGTAATGGAAATTGATGTGGACTTGGTAGAGGATGACTTCGTGGAGGCCATCTTGCAAAATATGGGTTATTTAAACTCTAAACTTTTTAATAATTATTTTTACTATTTTGGGATGTTGTAATAATGGCCTCTATAAATAATTTATGGATTTATGTGTGTTTGCTTTTAAACTATACTTTGGATTTTTTTTATGGGTTATGATTATATGATGTTTTATTAAAATAAATTTGGGCTTTCAAGTATATGAAATTCATTTATAATATTTATTATTGTTAACTCTTTAATAAATTACCTAAAGGTTTTTTGATAATAAAATAATGTTTTTCAACCGATGTTTTCTAATATTTATCAAATTCAAATACTCTTCTATTTTTATTAAAATCTGAAAATTAATATTGTAGTTTTCAACTTATTGCAAAATTTAAAATAGTTCGATTCATGTAACAAACCAAATCTAGTCTCAACGCATAGACCGGGTTTGGGGTGTTACACCATTGCCGTCCACTACCTTTATTAATGGCCAAATACAACATAAAGCCTCCATATTAAAAGAACAACCATTATTCGGCCCCTTTGAATTTAACCACTAAATTTTTATTTCTGCGATTAAGTCCTTTTATCAAATTAAGCACACATACTGAATAAATTGTTTCACGAAATTTCACGAAATTTCACATGCTTAATCATATCTGCGAGATACGTAAAATAATATTAAAATATTTTTCGACTCAAATTTGTGGTCTCGAAACCACTATTTCTACTAGGGTCTAAACCGGACTGCTACAAAAACTCATAATAACATATACACATGACCAAGTTCCCTATACATGCCATAACCTTAAGTATAAAATCATCGATGCCTAAATTGTAAGCTTAATAGTGTGATAGGTTCTCCAGCGACTTCCAACCCGAACTAACCTGAGTACATTATAAACATGGAAAACAATGGAGTAAGCTAATAAGCTTAGTAAGTATGTATGTAAATAATAAACAATTGATTGCCGTTCTTTTAACAATCCTCATTATAAGCTCTAAGATAATGCCATCATTATTGCATAAAATTTCACAATTCATATGTTCTTCTTGAGTTGTTTACTCGAGTTATAGTCACTAAATTATTTTTATCCGGGGAGCTACGGAACTCCAAATTAAGGTCCTCTAATTTTCTATGAAACTAGAATCACATATCTTTTAACCATAAAATTTCCAAAATTTTGGTTCATAATCGATCTGATTTATCCTTTAAAGTCTCTCTGTTTCCTTTGTCCAACAGCTTTGACCCCTCTTCACTAAAAATTAATTATCTCCTTTTACAAAACTCGAATGATGTCCCCGTTTGTTTCTCTTGAAAATAAACTCATTAATAAATTCAAGCATATAAATTTTATCTCATTATTTTATTTTTTCAATTTTAATGAATTTTCCAAATCGTAAGCAGGGAATTTCAAAACCATTCTAACTTTGTCTCACAAAAATTCAAATATTTTAGAATATGAAATTCTTTTTCTTACACCATTTCTTTTATGTGAAAATAGACTCAATAAGATTTAATTTCATATCCTATTCAACCTCTAATTCAATTTCCACCATTTTTGGTGATTTCTCAAAGTGATACAGCTGCTGTTTTCCAAACTATTTTATTGCTGATTTTACTCTATTATGTTTTCTTTATATTATTTTTTTCATTTACACACATATAACACCAAAGCATGTCCATGGTTAGCCATTCCAATAACTAGTCATTATCAGATATTTACAAGCCATTCATTGGCCAATTTAATCTATACATCAACAACAAGGACTTGAACATACCATTTCTCAATTTAATTTGGCCTAAAAGCCTCACACATAATCATCAATCACATTTACCGCATATTCATACATCATAAGCATGGACTTATAATCACAAGGTCATTCTCATAGGTATAACTTACTCATTTATGTTCTTACCAAAAATTTGATCACATATAGAGCACGTTGCTCATGAGTGTATACATACATATATCTGCACTTAATTGTCACATAATCACTGTAACATCCTAGATTAGGGGTTATGCGTTTGTGCATAATTCATGAGTAGTAGGTTTTGACAATGGTTGGAAGTGAATTAAGGGTTTTAAAATCCTAGGATGGAAGAAAGCTTTGGACAATTATTGGTTTTAAGTTAAAACAAGAAGTGATGTGGAAAAGTGGCAAGGGGCGCCACCAAAGGTGCAAGGGTTATGGCATCAAGTGAAGTACTTTGAGGAAGAGGTTCGAATCCCATTGTGTGCATTTACCTTAAATTTATGAAATAGCATGTTTACTGTGATATGGATGTATGGTGTGCATCTTTAGAACCTTGGAAATGTAAGGAAATGTAAGGAAATATAAGGAAATGTAAGGAAATAAAAGGAAGTATAAGGAAATGTAAGGAAATGTAAAGAAATGAAAGGAAATAAAAGGAAATGTATGGAAATGTATGGAAATGTAAGGAAATGTAAGGAAATGTATGGAAAGGTAAGGAAATGTATGGAAATGTATGGAAATGTAAGGAAATGTATGGAACGATTAGTTAAAAGAAGAAAGTGAACATTTTGGAAACCTAAGCTAAAAGAGGAAAGTAAACATTTTGGAAACTAAGCCAAAATAGGAAAGTAAACATTTTGGAAACCTAGGAAATGTCAAGTTCTGAAGCAGCTTGAAAATTTTGGAAACTTAAAATGACCCAAATGTCAAATTTTAAAGTTCAAAAGGGAACTTAGGGCCGGTGACCCTAAAATATAAAGTATGTGAAATTTGACCCATTAACGGACTTGGAAAAGTGGCTCAAGATGCCACTTAAGGCCTCGTGAAATGGCCCACATGCAAGGGTGTTGGGCTTGAGTTCGAGTCACATAAGAAGCAAATAAAATAAGTTTTATTTTGCTTCTAGAAGCCCAAGAGATGGACGGCACAAGGCTTGCAAAAGGAGTTTCACTCTCTTTAAAATTGGCTAAATAGGTGGATAAATGAAGAATTATTCTTTAATTAGGAAAATAAGGAAGAGTGGTGGCCAAGTTAAGGATTCTTGGCCTAGTAATTTCGGCTATAAAAGGATGAGACTAGGGCCATTCATTATTCATTCTCCTCTCTCTTTCCTCTGCCGAATATTCTTCTTGAGCCTCCATTCTTTTCCTTTCTTTTTCTTTTCTTCTACTATCCCTCCACAAAAGCCAAAACTTTGAGATCCAAAATAGGCCTTAGCCGAAAGCTATAGGCACTTACCTTGTGGATTTTAAATCCCGAAACTCACCGAATAACTAGGGAACACGTGGCCTATGGTGTACCTTCGGGAAAAGAACTTCTCCTTCCTTGTAGCCTACACTTAGTAAATCCCGAAAGATCTCCTTATTTGAAGGAATCAATTGCACCTTCACTTCAACCTTCAGAGATTTGGCTTAGAGACTTGATGAACAATCGGCTATGATTCCCTTATGTATTCGGTTTCAAAGATGAAAGAAGAGAGGAATAATATGCTTAGAAGAAATCGGCTAGGAGGCTAAAAGAAAAGAAGAAAAAGAATGGAGGCTCAAGAAGAATATTCGGCAGAGGAAAAGAGAGGGAGAATGAATAATGAATGGCCCTAGTCTCATCCTTTTATAGCCGAAATTACTAGGCCAAGAATCCTTAACTTGGCCACCACTCTTCCTTATTTTCCTAATTAAAGAATAATTCTTCATTTATCCACCTATTTAGCCGAATTTTAAAGAGAGTGAAACTCCTATTTTGCAAGCCTTGTGCCGTCCATCTCTTGAGCTTTAGAAGCAAAATAAAACTTATTTTATTTGCTTCTTATGTGACTCGAACTCAAGCCCAACACCCTTGCATGTGGGCCATTTCCTGAGGCCTTAAGTGGCATCTTCAGGCCACTTTTCCAAGTCCGTTAATGGGTCAAATTTCACATACTTTATATTTTAGGGTCACCGCCCTAAGTTCCCTTTGAACTTTAAAATTTGACATTTTGGTCATTTTAAGTTTCAAAAATTTTCATGCCACTCTGTAAACTTGACATTTCCTAGGTTTCCAAAATGTTTACTTTCCTATTTTGGCTTAGTTTCCAAAATGTTTACTTTCCTCTTTTAGCTTAGGTTTCCAAAATGTTCACTCTCCTCTTTAACTAATCGTTCCATACATTTCCTTACATTTCCATACATTTCCATACATTTCTATACATTTCCTTACCTTTCCATACATTTCCTTACATTTCCTTACATTTCCATACATTTCCATACATTTCCATACATTTCCATACATTTCCTTTTATTTCCTTTCATTTCTTTACATTTCCTTACAATTCCTTATACTTCCTTTTATTTCCTTACGCTTCCTTACATTTCCTTACATTTCCAAGGTTCTAAAGATGCACACCATACATCCATATCACAGTAAACATGCTATTTCATAAATTTAAGCAAAAATGCACACAATGGGATTTGAACCTCTTCCCTCAAAGTACTTCACTTGATGCCATAACCTTTGCACCTTTGGTGGCGTCCCTTGCCACTTTTCCACATCACTTCTTGTTTTTAACTTAAAACCAATAATTGTCCAAAGCTTTCTCTTCCATCCTAGGATTTTAAAACCCTTAATTCACTTCCAACCATTGTCAAAACCTACTACTCATGAATTATGCACAAACGATAACCCCTAATCTAGGATGTTACGATTCTACCCTTCTTAAAAATAATTTCGATCCCTCGAAATTACTTACTAACAACGTACAATCCTTCTCACCGACTTATGCTTACCAAGACTGATCTTAATAGAACCATCATACTTTCCAGGCACAATCTCTAAGTTCAAGTCCCTTAGAACTCATTTCTAACGTCGCGATTTAATCGATTAAGAAGTTTTATGTATTAAAAAATTATTTCACCGATTAACCGCGAAGAAGTTTTATGGAAAGAATTTTTTTAGAAGTGGTTCTTCGTATTCATACATGCACACGTCTTTACATTCATACATCCATCAATCAATTATGAACTTTCGTTCATTGCAGAAATGTTGTAGTTTTCATTGTTGTTGTCTTTTCCACGACCTAGGGTATTTTCGTAATTTGTCCTATAGGGTATTTTTGCAATTTATCGAAACAAGGTTCCTTGGTGTTTTTGTCAATGAGGTATCTTGGAAATTTTGCATTCGGGGTATTTTGGAAAATTTTGAAATTGAGGTATTTTGGTAATTAACCTGGTGAATTTGTAAATCTTAATAAATCACGGATATTTTGGAATTTACAAAACTTGAGGGTTGTTTTTGAGAATTTGTTTTCCAAATCAGTGTTGTTGCAAAAAAATTTGAAGATCGGGGGTCGTTCTAGTAATTTTGTAACTCAAGGGTATTTCGGTAATTTGCAGGGTAGGGGTAATTTCGTAAAAAAAAATTTTTAAATCAAGGTATTTTATCATTTTGTAAATTAGGGTTTTTGAACATTTTTATAAAGTAATGAAATTTTGATAGGAACTGTGGTATTTTGAAAATTTCATAAACCAAGGGCACTTTTGTAATTTTACCACTAGGGGTATTTTAGTAAATTTGTAAATCAGAAATATTTCAAGAAAATTTTATAAAAATAATCTTTTTCAAATCAAGAGGATAATTTAGAAATTTTAAGACTAGGGTTTCCATAAAATACGGCTAGTCCCTTTCGGGTTTTAGTTAGGGGTTTAGCCCGTGTATAAGTCCTCTTGGTTAGGGTGAACCGAGGCTACGCACTAGGTAGGATTCAAGTGGAGAGGAGGTGAGTCACGCAGACTGCTTAAATACCAAGCTCCCACCGAAACCAATCCTAGACATGCGCACCATGGTTACTACACCCTAACTCAGCGACCTAACCACAGGTTTGTTTAATTGTGCATTAGAGTCTTATGTAATTGTTGGGGTATACTAATCCTAGGGTTCAAGTACTTAATCTCTATTCTACGTTCCATTTCTACCCTTCTACAAATCATAATATAAATCACACAATGGATAGAAGTACTTACCTGGTGGACTTCGGGTTGAGACTTAGTGGGCCATGCCAGAAAAACCTGCTTAATTCACAAAAATTCTTTTTGGGCTTATCTTGGAAAATGTTTTGGGCCTTAAACCCAAGGCCGAGAGTTTAAAAGCGGGCTCGATACCAATCGAAAACCCCAAACCCGCCCACGAGAATGGATGGATCTGTATGTTCCTCAAGTAACCCGGTTCAAATTCATTCGAATGTTTTGAAAACTATGAGTTTTGGAAGATAGTTTGTTGTGGGTTAGGCTTGAGTTGAAAACAAATTTATTTTTATAACAAAAACCCATTTGTTTCAAGTGACAAAATATTTAAACTTATTTCATATTAAGTGGGCTTACTCTTTATAAATCCCTAAATTCATAACATAGTAATTATAGCGTAAATAAAAGTTAAATCACGGTGGCCTTATTACATAAAAACGAAACCCAAAATAATAAATTGTACAAGATTTAAAATAAAATAAATATTCAAATTAAATTGAACTTCAAGTCGAACATGGCCACCACAAGTTCTGCCGTCCGGTCCATTCTCGCTCATCACCAAACATATTCCCACAACGGTGTGAGTCGATAGACTCAATGTGTAACCAACACTAAACGTAATAGAAATAGGCACATCATACATATCATATATAAAATTTCAAGGTAATGATGCAAACCCGAACCCAAACCTATATGCCATCCGCTACACTCCACCGTACCAACTTTGTACACGTGGGGACTACTAAGTCAACCCTCCATCCGCTACACTCCATCAAAGGCGTCATTGCAATGACGTGCGTCATCGCCCATCGATAATATTGTGGCATAGCCACCACTTTAATGTAACCGGTTACCACTTGATGTGACCAAGTCACCACTTTCACTTAGTGAGACCAAGTCATCACATTCACTTAGTGAGACCAAGTCATCACTTTCACTTAGTGAGACCAAGTCATCACATTCACTTAGTGAGACCAAAGTCATCACATTCACTTCCCTTCTTCAATTGACCCGAATGCCCCAAATTATAAATATCATGCATATCATATTTTATTTCACTTTCACATCACTTTTCACATGTTAAATATAACATCTTTTTGAAATCCTAGTAGGGTACCTGAGTACTTTGTACCACAATATGGTACTTTGGCCACTTTCTTTCACTTTCACATTAACATATATAACATATTTAAACCATAAATCTATTAAGATTAGTGTGGAGTACACACGGTACCTTAGCCATATTCTTACACTTTCATATTAACACATATAATGAATTAAAGCCGTAAATCTATCAAGATTTAGTACAAGGTACACACCGATTTGCTTATCAATTCCTTGAAATCCGAAAACCCGATCTATTGCTTTAGATCTCAATTCCTACATTTGATTAATCACTTACTACTTTAAAAACCATTTGACCATAAATCCAAATCCTAGTAGGATTAGTATTCTTAAAACTTACCTTGTTGCCGATTTCAATACTAATCAAATCCCGAAATCTATGCTATGCTCCTCCTTGTATTCGGCCAAGCACTAAATCTCATCAGGGGTTAGTTTTGGCTTTTTTTAAACAAACAAGAATTAGATCTAATTATCAAAATAGGCCTTAGCCGAAAGCTATAGACACTTACCTTGTGGATTTTAAATCCCGAAACTCACCGAATGAATTTGAACCGGGTTACTTCGAGGAACATACCAGATCCAGTCCATTCTCATGGGTCGGGTTTGGGGTGTTTCAATCACATTCGTTTACACTTAGTCATTTTTCCATCTTTAATATAAACTTTCATTCTTTACCCCATTGAACCACTTGGAACATCAAAAGATACTCGAAAATTGTCATACACGTAGTAAGATGCCAATGCAATATCCCAGATACGGTCTTACATGGGATCACATGTCGATGTTGATGCCTAGATATGGTCTTATACGGGATCTCTTATCGATATTGATGTCATATCCCAGATATGGTCTTACACAAGATTGTATGTCGATACCATGTCCCGACATATGGTCTTACACATTCATACAAAGCCGAGTCCCAAACGTGGTCTTACGTAATCACTATTCGATCGAGGCCATATCCTAGATATGGACTTACACTTGATCTCAATTCGGTGTTGAGGCCATATCCCAGATACGGTCTTATACGGGACCTTATTAATCTAATGTCGTGACAAGGGTATCCTTCCTAAGGTTCAACCGAGACTTCGATATAGTAAAACTTTATCATTTTTGTCATCGAGACCTCATTAACCAATTTCATAAAAAGAATATACATTTCATGCAATATCTAGCATTTAAGTACATAATAACATAATGTTTATTTATTACACACAAACTTACCTCGACTTAAAATGGCAAAAGGGACCGAGTCGTCCAATATTCATCTTCCCCCATTCTAAGTCCGAAACTCATTTTTCTTTATCTAAAATATCACATTTGACTTATTTAGTTATTATACTATTCAATTAAATCCAAAAAATCATATTATGACAAAATTACATTTTTCCCTAAACTTTATCATATTTACACTTTTGCCCCTAGGCTCGTAAAATAATTTTTATTCAATTTCCTTGTATTTTAGGCCTAGTTGAACCATTTTCGTAACTATAACAATCCAAAATTTGCATTCATTCACACATTTTTCATACATTTTTCAACTTTTTACAAACTAGTCCTTTCATGCGATTTCATCGAAAATCACTTAGTAAAAATCATTTATTACACACCAAGCATTCATATTCTACCATTATACATCAAAAAACATGCATGTCATCCATGGGTAAATTTTTAAACACAAACCCTAGCTCAAAATAATGGTTGAAATAGCTAAACTGAGTTACGGGGATCTCAAAAAGGTAAAGAACATTAAAATCGGGGCTTGGATGCACTTACTATTGAGCTTGAAAGCTTGAAAACCCTAGCCATGGCTTCCCCCATGCTAAATTCAGCCAAGCAAGAAGATGGACAAGGGTTTTTGGCTTTTATTTTGTCTTTTAGTCCATTTAATTACTAAATGACCCCCTAACTTAAAAATATTCTATTTCGCCTATTTCATGTCCATTTTTGTCCAAAAAATTAACCAATGGTATAATTATCATTTAAGGACCTCCAATTTAAAAATTCGTAATAATTGGACACTTCTAACATGTGGAACTCAACTTTTGCACTATTTATAATTTAGTCCTTTTGACTAAATTGAGTGCCCAAACGTCAAAATTTTCGAACGAAATATTTCCTTGAAATCATAGACCATAAAAATATAATAAAAATAAGATTTTTCTCGTCGAATTTGTGGCCCCAAAACAACTGTTCCAACTAAGCCTAAAATCGGGCTGTTACAATGTGAACTTAATTTAACGATAGCAATTCCTTTCAACTGCCTTCAAATTCAATTGTATAGCAATATGCCATATGTTCAAATATCTGAACTATCTGTTCTGATTGTCCAATAGTTTGAAGATGAGACATTATACTGAAATTCCTTTTCGTGATCAAGACTTCATATGATCTACCCAAAAATCCAAAGGTACATCTTAGGTCTTAATCTAAATTGATAGATAGTGAAACATCACGTAATCTGACAATTTTATAAATATACAGTTCAGTAAATCTCTCAAGTGAGTATTATGTTCTGAAAAGAATGAAGTGCACAAAATTAATCAATCTATCAACTGTTCTCCATATTACATCTTTCTTTTTTAGTGACAATGGTAAACTCGATACGAAATACATATTACCCGTTTCAATTTCCATTCCTGAATCATCACAAGTTGTAACCATACTGATGGAATCTAATACTCAACTTTAACTTGTTGATATATTAAACACTTTTTCATTGCCCAAATGTATCAAGTAAATACTATAATGAACCTCACATAAAATGTCTCGTTTCAATTCTAAATCTTTCATCACACCTAAACAGTTTCGAACACATAAATTTCTATTATCACTAATACTAAACTTAAAAGTCGATCACTTTCAGTAACTCCTAGATTCTCTAAAAGAATCCGATTTAGCTCTTAGTTCAGTGAAATAGGATTGTCACATTCAAAGTCAATAAGAATTCATTGCTTTCGAAGAGCAAGTAGAGATTTTTGACTCAAAGCATCATCTACTACGTTAGCTTTTACTTGAATGCTAATCAATAATCAAATCATAATATTCCAACATTTTGATCCATCTATGTTGTCTTAGATTTAACTCTTAAGTTTTTGTTAACATGACTTTTGACCATTTGAAACTCTATTGTCATTTATCTGACCCCATAAAGTTGATATTTTTTTTTTGCAACAGTTTCATTAGGTTCATAAAAGCAGCTGAGGATTCGTTAATCTAAATAGAATTACCAAAAACACTCATTACTCATATTAAGTCTGTAAAGCAGTCTTTAATACTTTTGACTCGTAATTCTGAGTTGACAACAATCTAATCAAAACTCAATCTTTCAAAATATGGTAGCTCCCTTTTTACTAATTAAACAAGTCTACTATATGGAGTAACATATACTTATTCTTTATGGTAACTAGGTTAAACTTTTTGTACCATTTTTTATGATACAATCAAGATCGAAGCAATTCTGAGTGTTATTTCAATAACAATTTCAACTTCCCTTTCAGGAAATTACCGCCTTCGAACATACCAACGTCCAAAGTAAAAAATCCTACACAAAATATGTCAAATAGGTAGTGTCCGCAAGTATATGAGTCATGTTGTAATATAGTGACAACAAAGTAGGTGAGTACTTTGTGGATCATACCTAAAGGAGGTGAGCATTAAATTTATCCTAACCTAAACATAAATAAAGAATAAAAGACTATAAAGGAAAAGAGTTTGGGAAATTTGACATGGGAATTGAATCAGATCTGAGCACGGGTGATTAGCTCGCTTTGGTAATCATAACTAACTATTGCTTCAGGTTCCCTGTTCATTCAACTAGTCGTTACCCTAGTAGGTTCTCTCGATCTTCCACTAAAATAATGAGTCCGTAAGAACTACTTATCTCTCGACCTCACAGTCCAGATCGATTCAGGGTTAACGTGTTTATAGATAGACCATACCAATTTTGGGTTAATTTCCTCCTAAATAACTTCCTAGGGTCGTCAAGCCTAGGATTTAAATTCTTCTTCCCCCCAAGCAGTTGATACCATAAGAAAACCCTACACAATAATCAATTAATCATACCTCCACTCGCTAATCCACAATAAGAGGATTATTTCCTCATGACTCCTAAAAACATAATAAATTTGATGGAAAAGATGAACATTAATAACAAATCAAAAGACAAAGGTTTAAGAGAATCTTGAATTGTATTTAATTTAAGCACGAAATCCACAAAGAGTTGATCAATTTCCACAAATCAGATCTCTCGACAAATGCAAACTGAAAAGAACCTAAAGCCTAAGAAAAGGGAAAAAAACTAAAATCTAAAACTACAAAGAAAGTTATATCATATGAAAAGTTGTCCATCACAAGTGCAAAATGAGCCTATTTATAAAGTTAGGGTTATCGTAATCCTCAACCATATGTCAGCTGACGCTCTAATGTTTAATATTTGATTATACAGACCAAAATGCCCCTGGCTCATAAGTATTTCTCGTATAGGACAGATGTCGCAACACTCTAGTTCTGTGTCACAACATCGAAGGCAGTATGCTCATATACAAGGTAGCTTCAGAGCTGTGTCATGACATCCTTATTTGTGTTGCGACACTAAAGGAAGCCTTGGCATTCTTGCTCTCTACTCACTATGTTGTGACATCAAAACTCCCCATGTTGCAACATAGCGATCAATATTGAGTTGGTATGACATCTAATTGTCTCTTGCACACTCACAAAGTATATTAGCTCACTCTTAGGCCTCTTGATCATTGTTTTTATCGAGTTTTAAAATTTATAAAGAGAATGATCGAACCTGGAAACTAACTCTGACAATGACTTAAGGCAGGTGCACCTATCGAACAATAGTATAGCTTAGGCAAGACTGGATTTTCGAACCCAAAGGAACTAAAAATACTAATACTAACCTTCTTTCTATTATTTAACCTAAATATTAAGTGATTGTTTGTTTAATCTAAAACTAACTGATTACTAAGCTAAGATTCAAATACAAAAAGAATGAATTGAAGAAATAACTTTAGGAAAACTTAGTTGACTACGACGATACCCTTAGGAAGAATCCACCTAGACTTCACTTGTTATCTAACACTAAACCAGACAATATATTCACTTGACTTGATCCGTAGAATTCCCTAATTTATATTAAACCCTCTCTCGAGGCGAATAACGTCTAACCCTAGATTGATTAATTGAAATCTCTTTCTACTTAAAACCCTTAGAATCGCATTAACTTGATCTATGGACTCCTATATTAGGTTTCCCTCTAATCTGACAAAATCTCATCACCCTATCTCTAGACGCGCCCAACTCCGCTTAATTATGCTAGATCTACTCATAGGCACGAATTTTTGCTCCACCACCTAAGCACATCCAACTTGAATCAATATCCCAAAAATATTAACACAAGAATTAAGCTCACATAATTAAGAACAAATCAAGTATTTATCATATTGTTCAGAAAACAATAACAAGATCCGTCTTAGGTTTCATCCCCTTCAGGTATCTGAAGGGCTTAGTTCATAACAATAAAAGAAAACATCTCAGAAGAAAATATAAAATAAAACATAAGAAATCCCTAAAACTCCCTGAAGGAATTGAAAGAGAAATCCTCCGTCTTGAGTAGAATTTCGGCTTCTTGAGATGGATCAATTGGCTATCTTTGAGTGATTCCCACAAATCTGACTTTTCTGGCTCTACTCCTTAGCCTAGCTAACCGCCCTCGATGGTTATGCTTAGGGTGTTTATATAGGCTCTTGGAATGCTTTATTTGGCCCTTAAGTATCCTAATCTGAGTGGAATTTCTACTAAGGTGTTTGAATAGGCTTTGGAATGTGTTTCTTTACCTTCAAGTATCCAAATTCAAGTAAAAATCCTCTTGGCCACGGCAGGGACACGATCATGGCACACGCCCGTGTGAATCAATTTTAGGCCGTGGTCGAGTCTGCTGAAGAGACACGCCCATGTGTTTGAGGTCTAGGCCGTGTTAGAGTAAATTAGGGAGGAACGACCGTGTGGTCTTGGGCCCAGGCCGTGTCGATTTCTTCTTTGGCCCAATTTGGTCCTTTTTAAGCCCGTTTCTTATTATTTTCATCCCTAGGTGCTTTCCTGAGTATAAAACATGAAAAGAAAGGATTAAGAGCACCTTTTTACACAATTCAGGGAATAAATCATCCAAAAGCATGCTAAATGTAGGATTAAAATATGTTACTTTTACGGTTTATCAAATACCCCCACACTTAAGCTTTTGCTTGTCCTCAAGCAAAATTATCAACTTACAATTAAAACGAACTTTCCACAATTCATAATTCTCATTAACCATGTCTCATCATAATTCATAGATAATTTATACATGGATAATTTAACTCAAAAACTCCTATGATTCAAACAATTCTAAGTCATATATTTGTAGCATGAAAACATAGGTGTCTCTCTTTATCTAAATAATTACCTCTGATTCAAAACCGACAAGGATTGACATCCTCACTAAAGATTCTCTCAAAGCACTCAAAGTGTTTAAGGTTTAGGAAAAAGCACTCATAAGTCGAACCTGAAAAGTTAATCCCATAGGCTTGCCTGAAAATCAAATCTCCACCACTGTAATATGAGATGATACACAAATCAAAAGGTCTTTTAAAGGTTGTAACGGGGCTTGGGTTAAAGGTGTGGAAAAAGGCTAAATTAGAGGGTTAGAATCAAGATTGACCTGACAAATTACCTAACTTTAGAAAAAGAATTGAACTAATAATCTGAATAATTACATCATATGAAAATACTAATAATACGAGCTTCTTCTTCAAGATATTGAAATTAAACATATAAGCTCACTTAATTACAGAACTAATAATGAATATACTTTGATTTTTTAATTAATTAACACTAGCACAGATTACATAAGAAAGAACTTTTATAACTAAAATAATATAATTGAGCAACTTATCAAATCAAGTCTCGATAGAAGGGTAGTCAAAAGGAATGGTGATAACAAATACGAGCGGGGTTTTGGGTTAATATTAGTGGGTAAATCAATAAAAAGGGTTGTTAGGATCAAAGAGGTTCACTAGGGGTTAATTATGAAGGTAGGCTTTTAGTGGAGTGAGCGGGTTAAAACCTAGGTGCCTTTATCATCTCAGTATATCAAATAAAAAATGTGGTCTTGACATGTATAATCGAGGAAAGTTCTAGAATAACAAATCAATGTGGACACACTCATAATCAATAAATTGGGCACGGAAAAGAATATATGCTCTATAAGGCTCAAAATCTCACAGAAATTATGGGAATTTGATATCAATCCCTGTAAATTTCAAACTTCAAGGTAATTTTCAAATTCAGGTAGACAACCTAAAAAAAAAATTTTCTTGAAAAATAGACTTATCATGCTTGATTCTCTAGTATCTTAAAGTTTAAATCATCAATGCACAATTAAACATGACTAAATCTAAGATATATAAATAAGAATCACAAACCATCAGAAATTTCATCCTAATTAGTAATATGAGAAAAATACTCAAAGTCAAGATATCATTCAAGGATTTGAGAATAATGCAAAAAGTTGGGCATTTTTCTCCCCCCATACTTAAGATGTACATTGCCCACAATGTACAAAGATAGATAAATAATCATGTGATACTAAAATCAAAAGAGAAGAGGAGAAGTGACACTTCTTAAATTTTTTCTAGGATTACTATTCACGACCCGATTTGGAGGAGGAGGCGGTGGTGCTGTGGTGGATGCCAATAGTCACTGTGCTAGATGAAGAAATTGGAAAACTCATGATGGATTAGCCAAGAATTATTAAGACACATTTAAAATAAACTAATTATGTATTTAAGGACAAGAAAACTAAAGGGAAAGAAAGTAGAAAGTAAGATAAAATTAACATAAAAGATGAATGGACTGAGGAGTCCTTATTGTTGGATGGTTCGTGAGGTGGGTGTGATTCCTAAGGCTGTGTTGAGCTGGTGGTCATGGTTCCGGTGTGATTCCCTAGTAGCTTGAAGAACCTAAGAAACTAGAATAAAATAAACTAAATTCTGCATAAGGGCGTCAAAGAGAAGGAAATTGAAACAAAAGAGAAAAGTAGAATAAAAGTTAAATGGTCTCAAAGACCCTTGGCTTGTAGAGTGGATGAGGCGACCGACATGTACTTATGTAGATCCCTCTGGGAGATTATGCTTGGCTTTTTTCGCTTCTTTGACATGGATATGTGTAGGCTCAAGAGTTTAGAGACTTGTTATGGAGAAGAGAGAAATTTGAGAAAAAGAAGGAAGGAAGAAGATGGGGAGTCGGTGAGAGGAAAGGGAAGAGAGGTGGCTTTAAATATAGTTTCAAGTCTGGTACTTCCCCACACCTATGTACCGTGGGCGTGTTATTGCACACGGCCACCTCGCACAGATGTGTGTCTAGGCGTGTTGGTTCACCCACGCCCATTTTACAGATTGCCACGCCCATTGTTGATAAGTCAGTGTCGTCCACGACCGCATCGCATGATCGTGGTGCTTTGTCAGTGCCCGTGTGGTGGTGGTTGGAGTCCATGACTCGAAGATTTAATTATTTTTTACTCGTTCCTCTTCTGCCATTGTCAGTACGGAGATTCTGTACTTTCACACGGCCACGGCCACGACCGTGTGCAAGGCCATGTGGTCTGGAAATCTGCACTTTTGGTTAGTTTAAAACTAGGTGTTTAAAACGAAGAAATAAAAGAAACTAAAATGACAACAAATGTGTAAATAAATAGGGTTAGTGCTCGAATTTCCTCCCGAGAAGTGCTCAATGAAAGTCTTAAGCTAGACTTTCCTCGTATTTTCAAAAATCAGGGTGGTTTAAAAGTTTGAATATCTTTTCTCATGATGTAAATTCCATTTTTATGATAAAGTTTAAGTCGAGAAGCATTTACCTTAAAAGTACCGACTATGGGATTACTTACCTCGACTATTCCATATGGGAAGATATTGCATACCTCAAGAGGGATTTCTTCGTTTATATTTAGGTTTGACGTGGTAATTCGTGGTCTTTCTTCTTTAACAGTACTTGATCTCCTATTTTGAAGTGGTTCGACGTTCCTATGATCTTTTCTAGGGGTTCTTTTGGTTTTGCGTCGTGCGGATCTGGTTCCTCTTTACAGTATGTATTCCATGCTTCTAATTCATCAACCTTAAGGCTTCGTTCCTTATATAGTTCTTCTTTATCTGCACGAGGTCTATGATCCAGCTCAAGTCTGCGACTTTGTGGTGGATCTTGTGGTGAAAGGGGAACAAATTGGTCATCAACTGAATTTACTTTCTCACCTTCATCAACTGATGTCTTGGTTGAGTCGAGAGCTTGTAGACTGATCGATTTGTCACCTACACGAAGAATGAGTTCTCCTGTGCCAACATCAATTTTAGTCCTGGCAGTTGCTAAAAAGGGTCTTCCTAAAATTAAAGGAATCGATTATCCTCATCCATGTCTAAGACAACAAAATCTACTGGGAAAACGAATTTATCAATTTTTACGAGAACATCTTCGATAATACCCCTAGGAATTCTAACAATTTTATCAGCTAATTAAATATCATCCTAGTTTGTTTGGGTTTCCCTAGACCTAGCTGCTTAAACATTTTATAAGGCATGACATTTACTTGCCCCTAAATCAGCCAAAGAAATATCAACTGTTAGTCTACCAATTAAACATGGAATTGTAAAACTCCCTGGATCTTTTAGCTTCCGTGGTAGTCTGTTTTGTAGAATTGCTAAGCACATTGCGTTTAATTCCACATGTGGCTCCTCGTCTAACTTACTCTTGTTCGTCAAGAGTTGTTTTAAAAATTTCCTCGAAACCGGCATCTGTGAAAGAGCTTCAAGAAGCGGTAAGTTAATATGTAATTTTTTTAAGAGTTTAAGAAACTTACTGAGCTGTTCCTCTGCATCGTCTCTCTTCAACGCTTCGGGATAAGGTATACGAGGTTGGTACTCTTTGATTACCGGTTTTGGCTTTTCTTGTGTTACCTCAACTTTACCTTCTTCTACCTCACTTTCTTGTATTAAATTGGGTTCATCTAACCCTACATTTTCCTAAGCTGTTATGGCTTGGATTTGCTCCTTTGGGTTAATCTCAGTGTTGCTTGGTAGACGCCCTTGCGGTCGTTCAGAAATTAACTTTGCAAGTTGTCCAACTGACTTAGTAATTTCCCCAACTAACTTAGTAAGTTCCCAACTTGGTTCTTGATCCTTTCAATCGATGTTTGTTGGTTTTTAAGTGTTGTCTCAGTGTCTTGGAAACGGTTTTCTGTGGCTGCCATGAATTTTGTCAGCATCTCTTCAAGGTTCGGCTTCTTTTCTTGTGGATATGGCTGATTTTGGAAATTTTGAGGAGGTTGTTGTCTTTGATTTCCTTGACCTCCCCATGAAAAATTTGGGTGGTTCCTCCAACCTAGATTATAAGTATTACTATAAGGGTTATTATTAAATCTGAAATTATTACCTATATAGTTCATCTGTTCGCTTTCTATGCCCGGTTGGTAGGGTGGGTACTTAGGATTCGCCACAGTTCCACTTGCGTCACACTGCATTACTGGATGTACCTGCGAAGAACACAAACTATCAAGCCTTTTATCCATACCTGTGTTGATAGCATGGTTACTGCGTCGAGGTTGAAAACTCTAGCTGATTTTGTTGGTTTTGTCCTTGTAACCTGCCACTGATGGTTATTCAGTGACATCTCTTCAATAAACTTGTAGGCTACTTCAGGAGTTTTTTTGTTCAGGGTTCCACCAACTGCTGAATCAATTAGTTGCCTCGTTGAGGGGTTTACACATTATAGAAAGTTTGGACTTGGAGCCATAAGGGTAAACCATGGTGTGGACACCTTCTCAAGAGATCCTTGTATCTCTCCCATGCGTCGTATAATGTCGCTAAATCCATCTGCACAAAAGAAGAGATATCATTCCATAATTTGGCTATTTTGGCTGGTGGGAAATATTTTAATAAAAATTTGCTATCATTTGATCCCATGTGGTGATTGACCCTCCTAGTAACGAGTTTAACCACTGTTTGGCTTTATTCCTTAATAAAAAAGGAAATAACCGAAGACGTATGGCATCATCAGAGACGTCGTTTATTTTGAAGGCATCACAGAACTCTAAAAAATTAACTATATGAGTATTCGGGTCTTCGTCCTGCAAACCATCAAATTGAACAAATTGTTGAATCATCGTATAGTGTTAGGCTTTAATTCAAAATTATTAGCACTATAGCGAGCCTAACAATACTCGATTCTGCTCCTATTAAATGAGGTTTAGCATAATCATACGTAGTACGCGGAGCATTGTTTTTTGCCACATCTTGTGGTGGTGGATTATTCTCATCCATCCCTTCAGTAGGATTGAATCTGCCTTCTCTCTCTTCTTCTGTGTAATTTAGGGTTCGCCTAATTTCTCTACGATTCGTGCGAACAGTAGCTTCAATATCACTGTCGTATACTAGTGGTCCCTTCGGGTTCCTTCTAGTCATAAACTAGAGTTACCTGTGTTGGAAAAGAAAGAAAGAAAATTAGCAAGGTTAAAACTAAAATAAAAATAAATTGCGGAAAAGTAAAAATAATGGCTGAAGTAATAAAAATTAAGTTTTCTTAATATTTTAGTTCCCCGGCAACGGCGCCAAAAACTTGATCGTTGTTTTTGTCGAGTTTTAAAATTTATAAAGAGAATGATCGAACCTGGAAACTAACTCCAACAATGACTTAAGGCAAGTGCACCTATCGAACAGTAGTATAGCTTAGGCAAGATCGGATTGTCGAACCCAAAGGAACTAAAAGTACTAATACTAAACTTCTTTCTATTATTTAGCCTAAATATTAAGTGATTGGCTGTTTAATCTAAAACTAACTGATTACTAAGCTAAGATTCAAAGACAAAAAGAATGAATTGAAGAAATAACTTTAGGAAAACTCAGTTGACTAAGATGATACCCTTAGGAAGAATCCACCTAGACTTCACTTGTTATCTAACATTGAACCAGACGATTTATTCACTTGACTTGATCCATAGGATTCCCTAATTTATATAAACCCTTTCTCGAGGTGAATAACGTCTAACCCTAGGTTGATTAATTGAAATATCTTTATAATTAAAACCCCTAGAATCGCATTAACTCGATCTATGGACTCCCATATTAGGTTTCACCCTGATCCGGCAAAATCTTGTCACCCTATCTCTAGACGCGCGATCAACTCCAATTAATTATACTAGATCTACTCATAGGCACAGACTTTTTCTCCACCACCTAAGCACATCCAACTTGAATCAATATCCCAAAAATATTAACATAAGAATTAAGCTCACATAATTAAGAACAAATCAAGTATTTATCATATAGTTCAGAAACAATAACAAGATCCGTCTTAGGTTTCATCTCCTTTAGGTATCTGAAAGGCATAGTTCATAACAATAAAAGAAAACATCTCAGAAGAAAAGATAAAACAAAACATAAGAAATCCATAAAACTCCCTGAAGGAATTGACGAAGAAATCTGCCATCTTGAGTAGAATTCTGACTTCTTGAGATGGATCAACTGGCTATCTTCGAGTGATTCCCACAAATCTGACCTTTCTGGCTCGGCTCCTTGGCCTAGCTAACCGCCCTCGAAGGTTATGCTTAGGGTGTTTATATAGGCTCTTGGAATGCTTTATTTGGCCCCTAAGTATCCTAATCTGAGTGGAATTCCTACTAGGGTGTTTGAATAGGCTTTAGAATGTGTTTATTTGCCTTCAAGTATCCAAATCCGTGTAAAAATTCTCTTGGCCGTGGCAGGGACACAATCATGGCACACGCCCATGTGAATCGATTTCAGGCCGTGGTCGAGTCTGCTGAAGAGACATGCTCGTGTGTTTTGGGGTCCAGGCTGTGTTAGAGTAAATTAGGGAGGCACGGTCGTGTGGTCTTGGGCCCATGCCGTGTCGATTTCTTCTTTGGCCCAATTTGGTCCGTTTTAGGCCCGTTTCTCGTTCTTTTCATCCCTAGGTGCTTTCCTGAGTATAAAACATGAAAAGAAAGTCTTAAGAGCACCTTCTTACACAATTCAGGGAATAAATCATCCAAAAGTATGCTAAATATGGGATTAAAATATGTTACTTTTACGGTTTATCACCTCTTTTGGCCCCTAAGGTCAATAAAAGACTCAAAATACACTTTTTATTAAATGTAAACAAAACTAGGAAAACTTGATTGAAACATAATAAAAGTATTAAAATTCAAGCTCCTCTAGTGTGAAAACTAGTTTAATCTACTACATCGAATTACTACAGATCTAGGCAACAACTTGACAATCTTTCAGGAATCACAATAATAAATTTTTTAGTTGACGAAACTTGTTCTATCTTTATTTTTGGTGCTCTGTTATCTAAAATGTAGTCGAATAGACTTTACAACCTCTTTCTATCAATACTCGGGCTAATATTGTTGATATGATATTGGTCAAAAAATCTAATATGTCCGTATTAAATATAGTATTATACTAAGTTAACCAGTCTATACCAAGGATAATAACAATCAACTATGGTTTCAGGAATCGTAGCCTCTTTTTTAGCTCGGACATAAGCTCTATCTGGTGCACAAGCTTCAGATCTCAACATCATACCTCTAGTCCCACCTTGACTGATTCCTACATAACTACTAATTCTCAATTTCTTACTTCCTGTGTAGTTAACATTGGTTTAATAGTCTAATAATTTATAACATCTGATTGTATTGAGCAATCCTTTATCAATTACTCAATAAAGTTGCATCCAAAATAAGCTCCCATTGCCACTTTGTATTTCCATGAAATGATTTCTACCGCAATTTTCATCAATCAGTTTATTCGTGTTCCATGCACTACCCATTCTAACCACTAACATAACATTAGTCTTCGAATAACTCTTTTTAGACATATGTTTTCTCATATTTCCTGTAGGGCGAAGGATTAACTTTTGAAATCTCTTGTATGTTTAGATGAAGAGTCGGCAAAGATCTGGTCAAGCTTTGTTTTCCAATGTCAAGGCTTTTTGGCTTGGATCAATATTTTCTATTTAATATCTTAACCATCTCTGAGCTTACTCAGTTAGGACATCAAATTCTTTCAAATCTAATGCCCCCACAATTATTCGGATGTCCCTCCTTCATGTCACATCCCAAAATTTTATTAAGTGTTATTAATTATCAAACAAGCTTGAGAAGCGGTGTAGTGGTTAAAAAGCTTAAGTAACTTCTAAAAGACCTAAGTTCTAGCCCCTCTAACATCATTTTTTTAAAAATTCATGCAAAATTTAGTCAACCTTCACATGCAAAAATCGTCCACCTTATAGCATGTAACCCCTATTCTTTATTTTGTTTTGTAACTCTATATTTTAAATTTGAAAAGCGTGAAACTCCTAAAATTATTGTGCTTTACTCTCCCTAACTCTCTTGTCCCCCCATGAATGTTTTGTTGGCAAGTTTCACTAGGTAACGATCCACTGCACTTCCTCTCACTCTTTTATTTTGTTTTGTTATCATAAAAATTTTCTTTTCTCCTCTTGCTCCTCCTCTTTGTGTCTCCCCCTTAAGGTTGCTCCCACTTATTATTTCTTTTACTTTTGCTTAATATTTCTATTGCAAACCAAATCACCACCCAACAACCACTAAATCACCACCCTACCACCACCAAATCACCACCATACAACCACCACACCACCACCATTTAACCACCGTAGAACCACCACATCAAAATCATACCATTATTCAAGTACCACCACCCAAAAACACATTTCTTTACTTGTTTTTCTTATCTTCTATTTCTATTTTCTATGTTCATCATTTAGAAACTTTATATCGTTTCTTCTACTAAAATTTCAAGTAATTTTGGAGACTTCAAGCTTTGAAATATTGTCAATATTTGGGTAACAAATCCTCACACCAACTCAAGTCATCAACTTTAGAAGTGTTCATCTTGGAATAAATTAGGGTGAATCAAAGTCCTAATTTTTTTGGATTGGAGGTGATTAAACTTTAGTTGAAATTACGATTCAAATTGAAAAAGGTGTGCATTTTATACAAGTTAAATATGTATGGATTTAATTAACTTTATCGATCTATTATACAAAGGAAAACATAATGTTTTTATTGTTATAAGAGAGTGACTTTTCGGTTTTAAGGTAAGTTATTCTTTCTTGATTTTTATTATATGAAGTGAAAAATATTGTTATGATTGATAAATATTTTCTAATCTCATGTTGTGCAAAAATCATGGCTATTTGTTTATTGTGATAACATGGAATACCATGGATAATGAAACCTATATGTACATGAAAGCATGATTATCATGTTAATTGATTTGCTATGTGATTTGTATGCCATAATGCATTACATGGGATTGGGACATGTGTAAAGAGTAAGTTGTGGCAGTATTAATCTACAAATTTGGTGGTTTATCCACAACCAACATGTTTTGGCAGCTTTTCTGTGAATTTGGTGGCTTTGTCCACAATTATGTGTACTGGTAGCTTGTTTGCGAATTTGGTGGCTTCGTCCACATATATGTTGGTGTGTTGTGGTTGGACAAGTTCTGAGAAACTCCTTATGGTGTGTAGCGGTGATGGGTAGGATATTTTAAAATAATTTGTGTAATTGTTTTACAAAACTTGCATTGTCATGATCATGTGCATAAAACTGGTTACTTCGTATGCTAAGTATGTGCTTATTGTTATTTAATTTGTTATAAAATTCACATTGTGCTTAAAAGCTCACTAGATTAGTTTATTAACTTTTTAAATGATTCACGAGCATAGGACTTGGATTCAGCATACGAAGGAGTCTCTCGGATGGAATTTTTAATAAATGGTTTATAAACTATTTGGGTTGTTATTTTGGACATTGGACATTGAACTTTTTATGGGTTATTTTTCTTTTAAATTTTAAATTGCCATGCATGCATGTTTGATGAACTTATAAATATTTTGAATTGTTGTTATATAAATTATTATGATTTTTATTTAATTTTAAATAAGCATATAAATTATGATTTTCTAAGTTTTTCAAAACTTTATTGCTAAAGATTTTACCAAAATCATTTTAAAAATTTTAAAATATTCCAAATTCTTTGTTTTAATAATTGAAGAGCGATATTTTGATAAAATAATGAACTTTTCAAATATTTGAGTTTTAATAAGAGTTTTTCAAAAAACTAATTTACTTGGTATTTAAATTTTAAAGTTTTCGTAAAAACAATTGAAACCTGGTTGCTTTTAACAAGTAAATGTTTTCAACAGTTTTAATATGGCTTTCGAAATTTGGCCATAATGTCTAGGCCGGGTTTGGAGGGTTACATTTATTAGTATCAGGCCATAATGTTTGCATGCATGTTTTAAAGAGTATTTTAAAAATATTTTGCTATTAAAGTTAAAAACTAAAATTTTGAGACTCCAATGCTGATTCTTCTTTATATGATGTACTTATTGAGATTTACATTGAAAACTTATGTTATAAAATACTTGATCATAATCTTTTAAATACATTTAAGTAATTAAAAATATATTTGAAACTAAAGATTTTCATAAAATAATTGGTAGAATGAATAATCATGGAGTATGAACTCGTGGTGCACGCCGTCGGACAACTCAGGATGAGTCATCTACTGCTCAAGTGCCTACACTAGACCTTGGTGTTAATCCTAATGAGAATGACCCTATTGTGGACAATGTGAGTCAGAAGCCTAAAGAATTTTTTAATGAGGAAGCTAATCTTGATCTTATTGATGGTGCTACATCTCAAGCTCTATTGAGAGTGTTGCAGCGAGTCGCTGGAGGCCAAACTGATAATAGGGGCCATAAATTTATAACGGAGAGGCTTCAATCCAATGGAGCTGAGGTGTTTAGGGGAGTTGTTGGGATGTGTAACATCCCAAAATTGGGCCTAGGAGAATTGAGCCCGATGGGCCTTAGGCGTAGTAGCGTTTAAATTTTTGGAGAATAAGAGATCGGCTTAAATGCAAGTTAGGCCTATTGGATAAGTGATTTTGGAAGGTTAGAGGGCCTCTATGAAGTCACAGGATCAAATATTGGCTTTGGGGAAATTTTGGTTTTAGGTGAAAAAAACCACGGAAGTTGGCGAGATAGGTTTTAAGAATAAAATATGGAGGAAAATGACACAAGTAGAGTGTGTGGTGTAGTGGCAAAGTGGCGCCACATAGAGACAAGGAGTGACGCCACAAGGAAGGAAGGAGGTCCAAGGTTCAAGTCTTGGCTTTTGCATTTTGGTTTCTTTTTGCTTGGACCTTAGAATTTGGCCCATAGTTTATATTTAGTTGCACATGGTTTAAGACACAAGAAGAGCTTGTGGCCAAGTGGTTAGCGGCGTGGATTATGTTGCAAGGGAGCCTAGGTTCGAATCTCATGAGAAGCAAGGAGTATTTATTTTGCGGTTTGGACGGCAAGAGTTTGATTAGATTTAAACTCTCTTGTGAAGGGATCCCACATCAGAAAGATACAAAGAAGGATGGTGAAGAGCTAGCTATATAAAGAGCATCCTAGGAGGAGAGTAAACACATCTTGGAGGGCGTTTGGGCACAATAGTGATCGGAGCGCGGATTAGCCCCAGAGTCCTATCAGGTGTGTAACTCTCTCTACTCTAGTTGTAGAGCGGCAAATGTCGAAGTTCCGATCACGTCAATAGTAGCCACACGGGCGTGCGAGCGCACGTGTGGGGGTTCGACGCGAAAGTTGAGGCCATCAGTAGTATTCTTGTGGATTGGGGCTGCTTGGGCAGCGATGGGCCGAAGTGGGCCCAATGGGCTCATGGGCCCAATTGGAATAAATTGTATGATGATATAGTATATAGTGAACTAGACTAGGTGGAACTTATATACGTGGCTAGATTTGTGCTAGGTGGGCCACACGAGCATGGGGGCCCAGATGGGCCGAAATCGAGTTTTAGGCCCAATCATCCGGTACGACCGGAAATGGTAGCTGAGTCGCTAGTGGCGACATTAGGCCTTCGAGAAAGGCCATTCGATTGTAATTCTGAAAATACCCTTGGTGGGTAAATTACGAAAATGCCCTTGGTAGGTAAAATTATGGTTATACCCTTAGAGGTTGATTAGCATGATTATGTTGTTTAGTTTTGGCCGATTGTAGGAAGGCGAGAACCTTTTAGGAGGCGTATAGTCGGCATTTGCGGTGAGTGATCTACCAAGATTTGGAGACTTGAGACTTTTAGGAGCCACGTGTGATTTGAGGTTTAGTCAATCGTGCTAATCAGTGCGTAATCATCACAATTGTTTCTCCGGTTAATTGTTTATTAATTTGTATACTTGAGTATGATGTGTGATAGCCAGACAATAAAGGCTAAAGTGATGGATACCCATGTGTGGGGTAATCGGTTATGAGTTAGTAAATTGTGATATTAAATTATTTATGGTGCACTGTGATATAATAATGAGCATGTGAGGTATACTCATTCGATATGATGATTTGACATGATACATTTGCATATTTGCATGGGGATTGGTTTTGATCAAGGAAGGACGGGTGTACATATTATGTACGTGGTCTAATGTTAGCCTCGTGCTACATTAGCGCTTGATGATTAGTGTGTGCTTCATCAAGGAGATGTTAGCTAGGTGCCCATCTCGGCGGTTGATAGTGAGTGCATCACCATAGGCGGATTAATGTTGGGATCACTTATGTGATCGGTGGCTCGCCACTGACCTTGAGCAAACAAGTCTACCAAGGTAGGATTTGAGGATCACGATGTGATCGGTGGCTCACCACGGTCTTGTCTGACAGGTCACCGAGGTAGGATATGTGGGATCACTCGGTTGTGATCGGTGGATTAGCCACGGCCTTGGGTGTGGAGTCTGCTAAGGTTGGTGTAATGGATGGACTTAGACGGGTTGGGATACATTTGGCATGACTGGTTGCATGGATGTGTGGATATGGGTCAAGCCCATACGTGTGGAAACATGTGTAATGATTATGCATCGAGTCGTGGACTCACCCAATTTTTCTTAACCATTTCGGGTGATTCATGAGCTTGGACCGGGTTGGAGTGGATCTGAGGTGGCCATCGAGAAAAGAGATTTTGATTATTTTACGCATTTTGAAATTAAGTATTTTGTTTAAATATTGGGTTGTAATAAGGGCCTTGTTATTATTTTGGTATTATTTTATTATGGGCTTAATTTAATTAAATTACTATGTGAAGATGATTTTATTTTAGCCACCTATTTATTCAAAGTATATACATAAAAGTTTTAATTTGGACATTTTATTATAACAAAGTTTTACTTATAATTTTAAATGGACATGGTTTTCAAAAGTTAACAAATTCGTGTTTTATTCTAAAGTCAAAAGATTTTCAACCGTTCTTCGCGGTGACATACGGATCCGGTTAGGGCTTGTGGGCGGGTTTGGGGTGTTCTGAGGATGACCCTACGAGAGTTGAGTATTGGATGGCAGCTGTAGAAAGAATTTAGATGATTTGGGCTGTACCCCAGAACAGAAAATGAAAGGTATGGTGTCGCTTCTTAGAGATGAGGCCTACTGTTGGTGGCAATCTTTTGTTCAAGGTACTCAATGTAACATCCAAAAATTTAAGTATCAATATGTTGCTTGTCTTTGGTGTTAGCTCGGGTATAATTTTATTGTGTGATTAATATAGTCTTGAAAAAGGCTCGGGTTTACTTGGAATTAGAATAAATTTTACTAAAGAGTACTTTAGTGTAGAGAAATCAGGTGACCTTGAAGTTAAGTTAATTAAGTGATAAAAGATGGCATAGATGAGTAATTGGCAAAGAGGTGATGGCGCTATAAGTTGGACTTGAGGGGAGAGGTTCGAATCTCCTAGCATGCAAATTGAGTGTTTTTTTTTTTGTTTTTTTTATCTATATGGCATGTATCGGTCATGGATAAGGATTAGGATGAGTTGGATCTTTGAATTTTTATGGCAAGAAGACCATGGGAAAAGGCAAGTGTTAACTTAGGAAAGGAATCATTTGATTAAGGCATGAAGGGGAACATAAGGCACTTATCAAGGAGGATGTTTTGGAAAGTTGGTGTAGCCAACTTTGACTTGAACAGTGGGTTTTGGGGATAGGGGTGGCCAAAATTTTGAGGTAGGCTTGGTAAGGTTGTGTAGTTAGTGATACTCCCTTTGGTCATCCATATTTTTCCCAAAACACCTATTCTCCTTCCATTTGTTTTCTCTCATAGTCGAATGTGTCTTGTGCTAAAGGTAAATTTTGTTTTGATTTTGGTCATTTCATTGAGGACAAATTGATTTTGTCTTTCATTTTTTCCCAAGAGTTTCTCATTGTGCGAAACCATATCATTTTGAATGGTCAAATTCTTCTTTCTTCTTGGCGATTATGCATCAAAATCAAGACAAATTCTTTGTTCATCTTCTATCCTTGAAATCGACTCATAAACACTCTCTTATTCCTTCTTCTCTATTCTCTCTTCTTGTAACCATCTCTAATTATCTTTATTCTTTCTCAAAATCTTTCACCATGGCCGAATATCGGTGACTATCTACCTAAACCGAAAGTTTATTTGCTTTTCACATATTCTTTCGTCTCAATTACATTTTATTCAAACTTTGAATATTAGGAAAGAACCCTCTTTGATAGTTTTAATTTTGTTCTTATTTGCTTAATTGCCGAATTCTTAAGTTGGTTTTATAAAGCCTTTTGACCGAAATCTTCATCCATTTCTTTTAAATAAATTCTCTTCATTTTACAGTGAAATAGAGAAAGGCCGAAACTCAAGTGTTCGTAAGCGTCGTGAATCGTTGGAATTAATTTAAGGTGTTAAGGTAAGGGATTATTAAGGACTCTCATATTACTCAACATATTGATATAGATGGATTAATAATCGATTTCATTTTAGGGGACGTTATCACTCGATTGTCATATTGTGGAACGAGGATATTTGTGGTAAGCCAATCTCACTCTCAAAACCGTTAGTCATAATTTCGATAATTTATTGGTAGGACTAATGATCTTTTGTCAATAGAGACAATCAAGATAAGGACGAAAAGGGCGGTAAATAGTGTTTGGAAGAGGGGTGGTTCCGCTAATTCCCCTAAGTTTAAACGAAGGACTATTTCGGGAATCTGAGATTTTCCACCAGGTTGTGGACGCTCATCCGAGGAGAACCAGTTGTTTGAAGTCGTTCGTACTCCCGAACCTTTGTTTGTTCGTGGATTTTCATCGGGTAATGAACCAACAATAGGGGAGAAACCGCAAATAGAAGTGGTTCGAAATTCTGAGGGTAAAAGTCTAGATCGTTATTCTAAGATTCGATTTGTAAATAAATAATAGTGTTCTAATTTATCGTGATGTGCTTAGGTATCGACGAGCGGGAAAGTCTAGTTCTCACAGTAACCAGGTATGTAACTTCACACTTATCCCGGGTTAGATACTAAACCGTAAGTATTGGGATAAAATCGTAAAGACGGCAAAATTAGAAAATGCGTAATAATTAACACTTTTGTGAAATGCATGAAAATAGTTAAAGTCGTGAAATTTACGAAAAAACTCTCAATGAGTTAATCGGTAAATAATAAATTTTATGATAGATCGTTAAATGGACCGAAAATCTGCTAGATCGTTAAATGGGCGAAAATCTGCTAGATCGTTAAATGGGCTAAAAATCTGCTAGATCGTTAAATGGGCCGAAAATCTGCTAGATCGATATATGGGCCAAAGTTTGCTAGATTGCTAAATGGCTATATGTTATTTTGTCTTATGGGCCAAAATGAAAATTTGAAATATAGACTCACATGTATTATGAGTTTTTGTTAAATTATCATATGAATATAGATTATTATGCATACATGATTGCATGGGTTAGGATAAATGATGAAGAGAAGAAAGGCATGTTGCCAAAATCTAGTTCGGTGGCTTTGCCACAAATATTTTAATGGCTTATGCCTCTAGTTCGGTGACTTTGTCACAATCTAGTTCGGTGGTGCACCACAACATTATTAAAAATGGCTTTATGCCTACGATTGGTGTGTTGGCGGGGTGGGTTGACTTGATCCCCACGGTGTGTTGCTTAATGCGGTGGTGTAGCGAGATGGAAATTAAGTTTGGTTGGGAATTTCATTTTACATGCATTTTATTTATTATTTTGTTAAATTCGTATATGAGCTTAAGCCCAAATTAATGACTTGATGATTTGGCCCAGTGGATATGGTAAGTGAGTTATACACTGAGTTCTGAGTAACTCACTCCGTTTAATTATCCATCTCAGGTAATGGCAATTGACAGAGGCTTGGGCTGAGGTTGACTTCATGGAGGCCATACTTCGAACATGGGTTTTATAAACTATGAACTTTTAATTAAGTGAATTCTTTAAATTACTATTTTGGGTATGATGTAATAAGGCCTTTATTAATATTTCATGGATTTTTATGTGTGGATGGATTTAAATTTAATTTTAGATATTTAATATGGGCTTATGTTAATCCTATAATGTTTCCTTAAAATACTTTGGTTTTTAAAACATATGAGATTCTTTAACTATTCTTGTTTTCAAATTCTTTGAACTCTTTAAAAACTACTTTAAGGTTTTTGACAATTAAATACTACATGATAAGATTTCAACTATTGTTTCTTAAATTCATCGATTTTTGGTTCCGCTATTCCCCCTAAGTTTAAGTGAAGGACTGTTTCGAGAATCCGAGATTTTCCACCGGGTTGTGGACGCTCATCAGAGGAGAACCAGTTGTTTGAAGTCGTTCGTACTCCCGAACCTTTGTTTGTTCGTGGATTTTCATCGGGTAACGAACCAATAATTGAGGAGAAACCGCAAATAGAAGTGGTTCGAAATTCTGAGCGTAAAAGTCTAGATTGTTATTCTAAGATTCGATTTGTAAATAAATAATAGTGTTCTAATTTATCGTGATGCGTTTAGGTATCGACGATGGGGAAAGTCTAGTTCTCACAGTAACCATGTGTGTAACTTCACACTTATCCCGGGTTAGATACTATACCGTAAGTATTGGGATAAAATCGTAAAGACGGTAAAATCGAAAAATGCGTAATAATTAACACTTTTGTGAAATGCATGAAAACAGTTAAAGTCGTGAAATTTACAAAAACGCCCTTAATGAGTTAATTGGTAAATAATAAATTTTATGCTAGATCGTTAAATGGGCTGAAAATCTGTTAGATCGTTAAATGGGCTGAAAATCTGCTAGATCGTTAAATGGGCCGAAAATCTGCTAGATCGTTAAATGGACTGAAAATCTACTAGATCGATATATGGGCCAAAGTTTGCTAGATTGCTAAATGGCTATATGTTATTTTGTCTTATGGGCCAAAATGAAAATTTGAAATATAGACTCACATGTATTATGAGTTTTTGTTAAATTATCATATGAATATAGATTATTGTGCATACATGATTGCATGGGTTGGGATAAATGATGAAGAGAAGAAAGGCTGTTGCCAAAATCTAGTTCGGTGGCTTTGCCTTAAATATTTTAATGGCTTATGCCTCTAGTTCGGTGACTTTGTCACAATCTAGTTGATGGTGCACCATAACATTATTAAAAATGGCTTTATGCCCTCGATTGGTGGGTTGGTGGGTGGGTTGACTTGATCCCCACAGGTGTGTTGCTTAATGCAATTGGTGTGTAGTGGATGGAAATTAGGTTTGGTTGGGAATTTTATTTTACATGCATTTTATTTATTATATTGTTAAATTCGTATATGAGCTCAAGCCCAAAATAATGACCTGATGCTTTGGCCCAGTGGATATGGTAAGTGAGTTATACACTGAATTCTGAGTAACTCACTCCGTTTAATTATCCATCTCAGCTAATGGCAATTGACGGAGGCTTAGGCCGAGGATGACTTCGTGGAGGCCATACTTTGAACATGGGTTTCATAAACTATGAACTTTTAATTAAGTGAATTCTTTAAATTACTATTTTGGGTATGATGTAATAAGGCTTTTATTAATATTTCATGGATTTTTATGTGTGGATGGATTTAAATTTTGTTTTAGATATTTAATATGGGCTTATGTTAATCCTATAATGTTTCCTTAAAATACTTTGGTTTTTAAAACATATGAGATTCTTTAACTATTCTTGTTTTCAAATTCTTTGAACTCTTTAAAAACTACTTTAAGGTTTTGACAATTAAATACTAAATGATAAGATTTCAACTAGTGTTTCTTAAATTCATCGATTTTAAATCATTTTTCTTGGTTTTACTAAACTTCACTTTCAAGAGGTTTTGTAGAACGGTTTCACCTAATTCATTAGAAAAATTACAAGGATGTTCGATCTGTGTGACAAACCAAATCTCGTCTTAATGCATAGATCTGGTTTGGGGTGTTACATTTAATGGTATCAGAGCTGGTTTCAAAACTCGACTGTGGTTGGGTTCAATAAATAACTTCCGTCTGAAATTATGTTTTAAAGTTAGTATGACACCACAAGCATCCGGCACCAAGTCAAGTAAGTATTCATTACTGAATGATTATTATGATGATATGATCATAGGAACACTCTAGAACTTCTAGTTTTAGATATTGAAAACCGTAGAGATCGAGACTATAGGATGTGTTTGCGAAAAATAACTTTATCTCTTGAATCTTATAAAATATCGTTAATAAACACTGAAACAGTTTTCTAATTCATAAAATTCGTAATCAGATTAAAACGAGTTAGTCAATATGAGCGCCAGAGGACGCGGATGTGGTAGAAGTGGTCGTGGTAGAGGCCGAGGTGCTAGAACTGTGTCCGAGGAATCGGGACATATTCTAGAAATGGATGCACCAGCATCACCAGTGTCGGAACATGATTCACAAGAGAATAGGAGAGAAGATAATGCTTTGACACGAGCAATGTTGCGAGTCCTTGAAAGGGTCGTTGGATCTAGAGCTGGGCCAGTAACTCGTGGGTCGATATCAGAGTGATTGAAATCAAGTGGTTCTGAGGTTTTCAGAGGTGTCTCAGGTGTAGCTCCAAATATTGCTGAATATTGGCTTGAGGTGGTGGAGCGAATTATAGACAACCTAGAGTGCACTGTAGAACAGAAACTGAGGGGAGCGGTGTCTTTGTCAAGGGACGAGGCATACCAATGGTGGCTTACTGTCCGAGAAGGCACTGAAGCTACATTTGTTACTTGGGAATTCTTCAAAGCTGCCTTTCAAGGGAAATATGTAGGAACAAGTTATGTGGATGCTCAGAGGAAGGAATTCCTAAATCTGATTTAAGGAAATAAGACGGTGGCAGTGTATAAGGCTGAGTTTTTTCGCTTGAGTTGCTATGCTCGGACAATAGTGCCAATGGATCATGGTAACATGTACACTTCGAGGATGAAATTTGAATGATGAGTTGCGGGTTTGATAGCCCCACAACAAGTTAGAACTTTTGCCACGCTTGTGGAGAAAGCCAAGATAGCTGAAGAGGCTAAGCGCTCAGAATGTCAAAACCGGAAAAGAGTCAGAGGCAAGAGAGATATAAAGTATTCGGGTTCTCCAAAAAGGTTTCAAAAGAGGCCTTAAAATGATGAGCCAGCTCAAGGTAGAGCACCTGTGGCTATTAATCAGAGTCGAGACTGTGCTAAATGTGGGAAACAACATTAGGAGAGTCTTTGGAGGAAAACTGGTGCTTGTTATAAATGTGGTTCAATGGATCATCAATATAAAAATTGCCCTCGATGGATGGATACGACTCGGAAGCTCGTAATCGATGTCTGGTGGCTAGAGGTATTCAGCACCACCTAGAGGCGTGGACCGAGTCATGGTGGTAATGGGGTGGAGGTGGTCAAGGTCGCGGGTCGAGGCAATGGTTCTAGAGGTACGCGGATGCAAGACTGTACCAGATTGGTCTATCGATTAGACACCGCGAGGATGGCAATACACGATGTGATAAGCTGATGCGTTCTTCATCTATGATGTACCTGTTACTGCTTTGATAGATATTGGTTCTACCCACTCGTATGTTGCTAGTGCCATATCTGGAAACTTGAATCTAGAATCTGAAATTTACGATAGTGAGATGACGGTAATTAGTCTTATAGGACAGTCGGTAATTATAAATAAATTGTTTAGAGACGTACCCTTAAAAATCCAAAGAGAAATATTTCTGGCAAATTTGATGGAATTGCCTTTCGTGAGTTCGATCTCATTCAGGCATGGATTGGTTGGTTAAGCATCGGTAGCATTTGGATTGTCTTTGGCGGATGTTAATAAGGACTTGGATGATAAGGAAGTAGTAATGATAGGCGAATAAAGGAATTACTTGGCAAATGTGGTATCTGCGTTAAAGGCAGAAAAGTTGGTACGGAAAGGGTATGGAGCATTCCTAGCTTTTATTTGTGCTTTGGATGCCAAAGAATTATCAGTGGAAGATGTGAGAACAGTGAAGGAATTTTAGATGTATTTCCCAAAGAACATTCTAGTATACCTCTAGATCGGGAAGTAAAATTTGGTATTGAGCTTTTGCTCGGAACGGCTCCATTGTCCATTGCTCCTTATACAATGCCACCGAAGGAGTTGGCGGAGCTTAAAGCTCAAATTCAAGAATTGTTGGATCGGGGATTTATTCGACAGAGTGTGTCTCCGTGGGGAGCACCAATTTTGTTCATTAAGAAAAAGGATGGGTCGATGCGTATGTGCATTGATTACTGGCAGTTGAATAAATTGACAATCAAGAATAGGTATCCTTTACCGAGAATTGATGACCTGTTTGATCAATTGAAAGGAGCTTCAGTTTTCTCCAAAATTGATTTGAGATTGGGTTATCACCAACTCAAAGTGAAAGAAGCAGATATTCATAAGACAAAATTTCGAACTCGTTATGGATATTATGAGTTTTTGGTGATGCCGTTTGGGTTGACCAATGCACCAGCTGCATTTATGGACATGATAAATCGGGTTTTTCAACCATATTTAGACCGGTTTGTGGTAGTGTTCATAGATGACATTTTGGTATATTCTAGGAATGAAGAGGAACATGACTCACATTTGCATATAGTATTGCAGTTACTTTGAGATAAGCAACTTTATGCCAAATTGATAAATGTGAATTTTGGTTAAGGAAGTGACTTTCTTGGGTCATGTAGTGTCATTTGAAGGAATAAGGTGGATCTTGGAAGGTTGAGGTCAGATCGATTGGAAACCACCGAAGTCGATGGTTGAGATTCGAGTTTCTTAGGTTTAGCGGTTATTATAGACACTTTGTTGAGGGTTTTCGTTGATTCTTGCACCCTAACTAAGTAACATTGTGAAAAGGAGTACCGCACGTATGGGTGATAAAAAGCAAGAGAGTTTTGAGAAATTAAAGAAGATTTTGACGGAAGCACCGATCTTGATTCCACCGAGGCTAGAAAAGAATTTACCGTTTACTGTGATGCATCACACATGTAATATCCGGGTTAAGGGCTATTTCGATTTGGCATTGTTTGCATGTTTAATTGCTTGCTATGATGTTGTTTTGGTGTTTTGGGATTTAGTTGTAGGCTAGGTGTGAGCCCTGGTAGGTGGTGAAATTCTTGTTTATGGGCTTTAGGGGATAGAAGCAGAAGGTGTTGGGGTTTATATTTAAATTAAGTGAAATTATAGCACAAATGAGGAGCTAGCTAAGTGGCAAGGCATGCGCCACTTAGACCTTGGGTGTGGCGTCATCTTCAAGTGAGGGAGGTCCAGAGTTCAAGTCGTAGAGCTCCCATTTTGTCACCCATTTTGGACGGCATGGAGGAAGAGGTAGAAGGCAAGTGGAATTCTACCATGGACTAAGTCAAACCGTTCAAAGGTAAGGTGGAGAGTGATTGTAGGAGTAAGACTTGGTAAACACATTTGAAATGTGTGGAGTGGAGTGTATGGGGGAGGTTTGGCCGGTTTGGTGAGAGTTTGGGGGGAGAGGGAGTGTGTGGCCGGTTTTGAGGAGTGTTTGGGGGAGCTTGGGAAGTGCCGAAATCTCCTTTGTGCATGTGTGTGTGTGTTTTCGGTCATATGCTTGTAGCTTAAGCCGAAACTTGCACTCTCTTTCTTTTTGCCCATATTCTCTCTTCTTGGGCAAAACCCAAAGCTTGGGTATTCTTAGAATGCACTTGTAGCTCTTTTGTTTTTCTTTTTGTTTCATTTGGGCCAATGCCTCTCCCACCCTCTGCTTCTTTTGTCAACTTTGTTAAACCGAAACCTCTAGCACCTTATTGCCGAAAGTAAACCTTGTTTCTTCCTTCTTCTTTCCTTTGGGTAAGCCGAAACCTATATCCCTTCTTCTCACATCTTTCTTCCTCTTTCTTTAATTGTACAAAGCCGAAAGTAAGGGTGTTAAGCACTCAAGCCGAACCTTCTCATTTGCTGGTCGTTTCCTTCTCATTTTCTTTCTTTGTGCTTTCACAACCTTGTGCCGATTTCCCTTTGTTCCATACCATCTCTTTTAAACAAAAACCAGCCTTTGTTCTTCATCATTTTTGAGCCGAATCCAGCATTTTCTTTCCTCTTTTCTTGAAGCCGAATGCTCTCTCCTCTTTCACCTTTCTTTCTTCTTGAAGCTTTGTAAGCCGAAACATCATCTATTTGTTCTCTTCATCAAAACCGAAAGTGACCCCTTCATTCATCTATTTTATTTGCTTGTCTTTTCCGAAACCTGTTAGCCGAATCATTCTCCTCTGGTGTTGGGTGGCCGAATATTTGGTGGTGTTGGGTGTGTGGTTTCCAATCGTTGGTAGTAGGTAAGTGTTGGCCGAATGGCCATTTCTTTTCTTTTTCTCACCTTGCCGATTCTTATTGCATTGATGGCCGATTGTGATTGTTGGAAGGTGCTAATCTTTTATAAACCAATTCTTATTATAGGACATCAAAGGTTTCAAAGCAAGCAAGAGGAGCCGTTTTCTTCATTAGTTGATTAGTAAGTGGAGGTTAAGTGATTGGTTGTTGTTAGTTCATTCTCTTAATTCTTGGTTAGTCAAAGCTTCAAGAGATTAATGTTTCATTCTTGATAGGTGGGCCGATTGTCTAAGGAACCACTCTTTGGTTCGGATTTGGTAGGAAACCAAATCGGGTGAAAATAAGGGCTTTCGACAAACCCTTTTTGGTCTAAATGGTGTTGGCGAATGTGTAGATGTCGACCCTATGTTTTGGCCGATTGTAGAAGCTAGTACTCGAGGGACTTAGATTGCTTTTGTCGGGATTTCTAGACTCGTATTTACGGTGTGTAAACTAACACTGCGATACCTAGTAATGTTATTAATAAACTGTTTTGCTGTTAAAAGCGATACGATATGATGGATAATTGGATACCCAAATGGGGTATGTATGCGGATCCGGGTAAGTCTATTTTATTACAAGTCCTATTATGGATACTTTGAATATGATGATCTATCTTGTATATATATGCTATGAGATGCAATGTTGGACATGGTTGCATGAGTTACATGATTGCATATTGTACATGAGTCGATTATGACATGTATGGGTGATATGAGTGGAGGGGCGGTGATATTTTGTCTTGTGAGCACGGTGCTTTAGTAGCACACTTTGTGACTTTGGGTCACGGAGGTTTAGCACCTCATTGCGACTTGTCCACTGTGGTTTAACCACCGTGGGTTGGCCCCACTTGAGATATGGGATCGTCTGCTAGTGATTTGGTATCACACGATGGGTTGGCCCCATCATCGGTTTGTGACTTGGTCACGGTGCTTTAGTAGCACAAGCGTGTCTTTGGGACACGGTGGTTTGGCACCACATTGGCGGATATTGTGTCTGTGGGACACGGTGTTTTAGTAACACATTGTATTTGTATGTCACCGGTGGTTTAGCACCACCGGTGGTTTGGTACCACACGGGGTAGAAAAGCGATATGGATGGTTAGGATCGGGTTGCATTAATTATGTTGCTATGTATGATGTGTGTTAGCATGTTGTTCTTGGGAGCGGGATTTACACTTTGAGTCACTCGACTCACCCTCTCCTTTGATATTTCGGTGACTCGTGAGAAGCGGACATGGGCCGGGATGGACTCGGGGTGCACATGCCAGACTTTAATAAAGGACTAATGAATTTGGGTACTTTAGCTTATTTATTTTACTTGGGTTTTATATTGGATTTGTAAAAGGCCTTTAATTTATGTTTAGGTGATGTTTATGTTTTAATTAGATTTTAATATGCCTTAACAACACAAGTTGGTATGCATTTTACTAAAACTTGGAAAGATAATGATTTCAAAATGATAGCATAATATGTTTTTAAAACCATACCATCGGGTATCACACTACGTCTTTATATTAAGCAAATTCAATTGATTTTCAAATCAAACTTGTATTACTCCTAAGTCTAATAAGGTTTTAAGTAACACTAAGAAACTATTAAGGTTTAAATGGTTTAAACTCATTTAGCCACACATTCAGTTAAGATTTCAAAAATCTCGGGTTTCACATACTCCATCGATTTCAAACAAGTCTACTCAAATTGTCTCCCAAAATACACCGTGTTTCCACTCGGCTTTTAACGAAAAATTTAACCTCTCACAAACACGTTTTCCCGTAACATACCAGATTCGGACGTGGTGTCTTGTCCGGGTTTGGGGTGTTACATTTGTGGTATCAGAGCTAAGTTCAAAAGCTTCATTTGTGGGCCGAGGCCCAAAATGTTTTAAAACTATAATTTTCAAGTATTACATTTTTAAAGTATGGTTTGAAGGGCATGGCACCGAGTCACCAGCACCAGTTCGCCCAGGTAAGTACCCCGTACTACTGGTTGTAATATTAATTGATATGATTGAATGGCTAGTGATAGTAAGATACTTTAGAGACCGAAACTAATAGGACTCTGTGGACTCATGAAAACAAAGCTTCTTTAAAATTTCATAAGACTTTGCTTTAAACACGGTGAAATAATGGTGATACATAAAATTCTTTAATCGACGAGATTTAGTCATGAGTACCGAGGTGGGCGTGGTCGTGGGCGTGGTCGTGGTAGGATATTATTTACGAGCCGTAGGTTTCGGGTAGGGTGAGAGAATGAGGTCTGGATTCGCCACCAGTGGAGGTGGTGAGTTCAAGCGAACCGGCGATGATCACGGATGTCCTGAGCGATCTTTGCGGGTCTTAGAAAGGGTAGTTTGGAGCGGGTGGGGGCGTAGGAGCTAGGAAATCGTACTGGCGACTTGGGCAAATGGGGTGAATTCTTAGAGGTGTCTCTGGTGTTGCTCCTAACCTTCTTTGAAATCTTGGTGGAAGCGACGAGCGGATCATGGATGATCTAGACCTAACGGTAGAAGAAAAATTAAAGGGATCGTATCACTTCTCGAGATAAATCATATCGATGGTGGCTCACGGTCCGTGACAGTATTGCAATTGAAGATCGACTTGGGACTATTTTGGTGCTTATCGGAAGAAATGCGTCGAGCTAATTACATAAATGAGCGGAGGAAAGCATTTACGAGGTTAGTCGAGAACAAATCTGTATCGGAGTATGGTAGAGTTTACGAATTTGAGTCGGTATGCTGGGGTATGGTGGCTCTTGAAGAGGAAAGGTGCGTTCGTTTGAGGATGGCTGCGAGGCGAGTTAAGATTGTTGATTGCGCCAGCGAGGCGTGAATTTTGATTACGGTTGAAAAGCGAAGGTTGCCGAGGGCATTAAAGAATCTGTGAGGCGAGTATGGATAGAAACCGTCATAAGCGGAGTTTTAGATCTTACGGGTCATCGGTGTCAATGAAGAGGGCTAGACCGAGTGGGCGAATCGATCGGGTAGGGTTATTCTTTGCTAAGCGAGGACCGCCGCATTATAACCGTTGTGGGAAGGCTCTTTGGAGAGGATGTTGGGTGATGGTAGAGGTTGTTTTGAGTGTGGCTCGTTGGACCACCGTGTGAGGGAATGTCGCGCAAGTTGGCTAGAATTGATCCGAGAATCGGCCGTAATCAATCTGAAATAATGGACCACCGCAGAGGGGCGAGGTAATGGCGAGAGGAGGTAATGATTACGGTGGGGTAGTGGAGCAAGGGTAGAGGTGCGAGTAGTTCGAGGCCGAGCGGCTGGTTTGGTATATCTTTGCGAGGTAGAGAGGAGGCGGCCTTGCCGGACGTCATAACCGATGCGTTCTTGATTTTGGTTCTCCTTATCTTGCTTTAATTGATGTGGGGTCTCGCACTCTTATGTTGCCGATGGTATAATAGAGACAATGGATTTAGACTCGAGATATCTTCTAGGCGGATGGTAGTAATAAGCCCTCTAGGTCACTCTGTAGTGGTAGATAGGCTGTATAAAGCGTACCTCTAGAACTCCAAGGGGTATCTTTTGAGGCGATCGATGGAGCTGCCGTTTGGGGAGTTCGATCGATTTTGGGGATGGGTGGTGAGTAAGCATCGGCGAAGTTGAATTGCTGTGCTAAGCGCATGGTTACGAAACACGGTGAGGTGATGAAGTAGTTACGATCGATAATAGGAGAAACTATCTCATCCAATGTGGTATCTGCTCCGAAAGCCGAGAAAATGGTCGAGAAGAATTGCGAAGCATATATGGTGCATGTGTATGCCTTGGAGGCTAAGGAGTCTTCGTGGAGGCTATTGGACGATTAGGGAATTTGTGGATGTGTTTCTGAGGAGCTTAGGGTTTGCCACGGATCGGGAGGTAGAGTTGGGATTGATCATTACACAGGCGCACCGTATCCATTGCTCCGTCTGAGGATGGCACCTAAAGAATTAGTGGAGCTTAAGGCTCAAATCCGGGAGTTATTGGACCGAGGTTTTATCGGGCCAAGTATTTACGCCATGGGGAGCGCGGTACTCTTTGTAAAGAAGAAAGAGCGGTACTATGCGGATGTGCATAGACTACCATAGCTGAATAAGTGACGATCAAAAACAAGTATCCCTTGCCTCGGATAGATGACTTGTTTGATCGGTGAAGAAGCGTTAGTTTTCTCGAAGATCGACCTAAGATGCAGGTATCACCGATTGAAGGTAAAAAGGCGGATATCGTAAGGCGGCATTTCATTACTCGGTATGGGCATTTTGAATTCTTGGTTATGCTGTTCGGGTTGACTAATGCCGTGACTTTCATGGATCGATGAGCAGGTGTTCCAACGATACCTAGATCGGTTCGTGGTAGTTTTATCGGCGACATCTTGGTATATTCAAGGGCGAGGAGGAGCATGATGCTCATTTGCGGGTAGTATTGCGATTCTAAGGAGAAAGCACTCTATGGCGAAGTTCGATAAATCTGAGTTACGGCTCGGGGAGGTGACATTCTTGGGTCATGTAGTGTCAATTTGAGAGGATTAGAGTGGATCCTCGAAAGATAGAGGCCGTTCTGGATTGGAAGCCGCCTAAGTCGATGGCGGAGATTCGGAGTTTTACGGGGTTAGCGAGGATACTCTAGAAGGTTTGTAGAGGTTTCTCGTTAATTGCGACACAGATGACCAAATTATTGAGAAAGGGAGTTCCGTTTGTTTGGGTGAGAAGCGGCGGGAGAGCTTCGATAAGTTAAAGAAGATTTTGGTGAAGCTCGGTTACGATTCAACTTTGAGGTGGTAAGGAATTCTGATGTCTTGCGATGCATCACATCTGGGCTTGGGTTGTGTCTTGATGCAAGAAGGTAAGGTTGTGGCTACGCTTCCGGCAAGCGAGGCCACATGAGGTCAACTATCCAGCCATACGATCTGGAGTTAGCGGTTGTGGTATTTGCCTTAAAGATATGGAGGCATTACTTATGCGGAGAAAGATCGGTAGTCTATACGGACCATAAGAGTCTGAAGTACCTCGACTCGAAAGACTTGAATCGAGGCAGTAGTAGATGGATTGAGCTATTGAAAGACTCGATTGCTCAATTGAGTATCATCCGGGCAAGGCTAACGTCGTGGCGACGCGTTGGCCGTAAGGTTGTTTCGGATCTAAGGCGTTGTTTGCCACTTGAGTTTGTCGATGGCGGGAGTATATACAGCGAAGCTGCGAGTTAAGCCTACTTGGGTTGAGCGGATCGAGAAAGCGGTTGTTAGATGAGGTTTGGTAGCTTGAGAGGACTCGGTGCGAGAATAATGGTTTGAAGGGTTCTGACTTGTCGATGATGGGGTTACGTGTTTCGGGGAAGGCTTGTATCTTGAGAGATCTTTGAATTGAGGCAAAAGATTCTTGAGGATGCTCATAGCAGACCCTACGCTATGCATCTGGAGGTAGCAAAATGTATAAGGATCTCGAGGAGCGATTACGGTGGTAAGATGCGAAAAAGGAGGTGGCGAATTTGTAGGAAAGTGTCGACTTGTCGGCGAGTCAAGGTGAGCATCGATTGCCGTCTGGGTTGCTTGACGGTGAAAATTCCACAGTGGAAGTGGGAAAGAATAACTATGGATTTAAATCGGTGGATTACCGCTTACAAAGCAAGAAGGATTCGGTTTGGGTAATTGTGGATCGGTGACTAAATCGACTCACTTTATTCGGTGAGGTGGATTACTCACTACGAGAGGTTAGCAAAGGCTGTATGTATCGGAGATAGTGAGGCGCATGGGGTGCCGTGTCGATCATCTCGGATAGGGACCCCGATTCACGTCAAGGTTACGGAAGGCTTTGCATCGAGCTCGGGTACAGTTAGATTTCGACCTGACATTTCATCCATGATGACGGGCAATCGAGAAAGGTTATCTGAGATATTGGAGGATATGCTTGAGGTTGTGTATTGGACTTGAGGGTAGTTGGGAGGAGTATCTACCGTTGGTGAGTTCGCCTACAACAACGACTACCAGCGAGCATTAAGATGGCACCTTATGAGGCGTTATGCGGTAGGAAGTGTCGTTCACCGACTTGTTGGACGAGTTAAGTGAGCGTCGATTATTGGGACGAGTTGGTTCTTTGAGGCCGAAGACAAGGTTAAGTTGATTGAGCTCGATTGAAGGAAGCTTCGGCCGTGAAGTCTATCTTGATCTTAAGCGGAGAGATATTGAGTTTCTTTGTGGGAGATCGGGTTTTCTAAAGGTCTCACAAGTGGAAGAAAGTATTAAGGTTAGGGAAAAAAGGCAAGCTTAGTCAGGGTTTATTGGGCCATATAAGGTACTAAGGCGAGTGGGACGATTCGCGTATCAGCTCGAGTTGCCGGTGAGTTAAGTCAAATTCACGACGTGTTCCACGTTTGATGCTTGGCGATATCGTTCGATCCATCACATGTAATGTGATGAGGAGATCGAAGTAAATCCGGATATGTCCATAGAGGAAGAGCTGTCTGATTTTGGATCGGGATGTGAAGGTTCTGTGAGGAAGTCTGTGCCTCTGGTTAAGGTTCTTTAGGCGGAATCATGGCGTGGAAGAAGAGGCGTGGGAACAGAGGATATGATGAGGCAACAATACCATAACTCTTGACGAGTAATTTCGAGGTCGAAATTATTTTAAGAGGTAGAAGCGTAATATCCGGGTTAAGGGGCTATTTCAATTTGGCATTGTTTGCATGTTTAATTGCTTGCTATGATGTTGTTTTGGTGTTTTCGGGATTTAGTTGTAGGCTAGGTGTGAGCCTGGGTAGGTGGTGAAATTCTTGTTTATGGGCTTTAGGGGATAGAAGCAGAAGGTGTTGGGGTTTATATTTAAATTAAGTGAAATTATAGCACAAATGAGGAGCTAGCTAAGTGGCAGGCATCGCCACTTAGACCTTGGGTGTGGCGTCATCTTCAAGTGAGGAGGTCGAGTTCAAGTCGTAGAGCTCCCATTTTGTCACCCATTTTGGACGGCATGGAGGAAGAGGTAGAAGGCAAGTGGAATTCTACCATGGACTAAGTCAAACCGTTCAAAGGTAAGGTGGAGAGTGATTGTAGGAGTAAGACTTGGTAAACACATTTGAAATGTGTGGAGTGGAGTGTATGGGGGAGGTTTGGCCGGTTTGGTGAGAGTTTGGGGGGAGAGGGAGTGTGTGGCCGATTTTGAGGAGTGTTTGGGGGAGCTTGGGAAGTCAGAAATCTCCTTTGTGCATGTGTGTGTGTGTTTTCGGTCATATGCTTGTAGCTTAAGCGAAACTTGCACTCTCTTTCTTTTGCCCATATTCTCTCTTCTTGGGCAAAACCCAAAGCTTGGGTATTCTTAGAATGCACTTGTAGCTCTTTTGTTTTTCTTTTTGTTTCATTTGAAGCCAGAATGCCTCTCCCACCCTCTGCTTCTTTTGTCAACTTTGTTAAGCTGAAACCTCTAGCACCTTATTGCGAAAGTAAACCTTGTTTCTTCCTTCTTCTTTCCTTTGGGTGGCAGAAACCTATATCCCTTCTTCTCACATCTTTCTTCCTCTTTCTTTAATTGTACAAAGCGAAAGTAAGGGTGTTAAGCACTCAAGCGAACCTTCTCATTTCTTTGGTCATTTCCTTCTCATTTTCTTTCTTTGTGCTTTCACAACCTTGTGCGATTTCCTTTGTTCCATACCATCTCTTTTAAACAAAAACCAGCCTTTGTTCTTCATCATTTTTGAGCTGAATCCAGCATTTTCTTTCCTCTTTTCTTGAAGCCGAATGCTCTCTCCTCTTTCACCTTTCTTTCTTCTTGAAGCTTTGTAAGCCGAAACATCATCTATTTGTTCTCTTCATCAAAACCAAAGTGACCCCTTCATTCATCTATTTTATTTGCTTGTCTTTTAAAACACATTAGCAGAATCATTCTCCTCACGGTGTTGGGTGGCGAATATTTGGTGGTGTTGGGTGTGTGGTTTCCAATCGTTGGTAGTAGGTAAGTGTTGGCGAATGGCCATTTCTTTCTTTTTCTCACCTTGCCGATTCTTATTGCATTGATGGCCGATTGTGATTGTTGGAAGGTGCTAATCTTTTATAAACCAATTCTTATTATAGGACATCAAAGGTTTCAAAGCAAGCAAGAGGCCGTTTTCTTCTGTCATCGGTTGATTAGTAAGTGGAGGTTAAGTGATTGGTTGTTGTTAGTTCATTCTCTTAATTCTTGGTTAGTCAAAGCTTCAAGAGATTAATGTTTCATTCTTGATAGGTGGGCGATTGTCTAAGGAACCACTCTTTGGTTCGAGTTTGGTAGGAAACCAAATCGGGTGAAAATGAGGGCTTTCGACAAACCCTTTTGGTCTAAATGGTGTTGGCGAATGTGTAGATGTCGACCCTATGTTTTGGCCGATTGTAGAAGCTAGTACTCGAGGGACTTAGATTACTTTTGTCGGGATTTCTAGACTCGTATTTACGGTGTGTAAACTAACACTGCGATACCTAGTAATGTTATTAATAAACTGTTTTGCTGTTAAAAAGCGATACCGATTATGATGGATAATTGGATACCCAAATGGGGTATGTATGCGGATCCGGGTAAGTCTATTTTATTACAAGTCCTATTATGGATACTTTGAATATGATGATCTATCTGTATATATATGCTATGAGATGCAATGTTGGACATGGTTGCATGAGTTACATGATTGCATATTGTACATGAGTCGATATGACATGTATGGGTGATATGAGTGGAGGGAGCGGTGATATTTTGTCTTTGTGAGCACCGGTGCTTTAGTAGCACACTTTGTGACTTTGGGTCACGGAGGTTTGGCACCTCATTGCGACTTGTCCCTGTGGTTTAACCACCGTGGGTTGGCCCACTTGAGATATGGGATCGTCTGCTAGTGATTTGGTATCACACGATGGGTTGGCCCCATCATCGGATTTGTGACTTGGTCACGGTGCTTTAGTAGCACAAGCGTGTCTTTGGGACACGGTGGTTTGGCACCACATTGGCGGATATTGTGTCATGGGACACGGTGTTTTAGTAACACATTGTGATTATATGTCACCGGTGGTTTAGCACCACCGGTGGTTTGGTACCACACGGGTAGAAAAGCGATATGGATGGTTAGGATCGGGTTGCATTAATTATGTTGCTATGTATGATGTGTGTTAGCATGTTGTTCTTGGGGCGGGATTTACACCTTTGAGTCACTCGACTCACCCTCTCCTTTGATATTTTGGTGACTCGTGAAGCGGACATGGGCCGGGATGGACTCGGGGTGCACATGCAGGACTTTAATAAAGGACTAATGAATTTGGGTACTTTAGCTTATTTATTTTACTTGGGTTTTATATTGGATTTGTAAAAGGCCTTTAATTTATGTTTAGGTGATGTTTATGTTTTAATTATATTTTAATATGCCTTAACAACACAAGTGGTATGCATTTTACTAAAACTTGGAAAGATAATGATTTCAAAATGATAGCATAATATGTTTTAAAACCATACCATCGGGTATCACACTACGTCTTTATATTAAGCAAATTCAATTGATTTTCAAATCAAACTTGTATTACTCCTAAGTCTAATAAGGTTTTAAGTAACACTAAGAAACTATTAAGGTTTAAATGGTTTAAACTCATTTAGCCACGATCAGTTAAGATTTCAAAAATCTCGGGTTTCACATACTCCATCGATTTCAAACAAGTCTACTCAAATTGTCTCCCAAAATACACAGTGTTTCCACTCGGCTTTTAACGAAAAATTTAACCTCTCACAAACACGTTTTCCGTAACATACAGTTCGGACGTGGTGTCTTGTCCGGGTTTGGGGTGTTACAACACACGAGTTTAGGTTGTGTGCTGATGCAAAATGGAAAAGTGGTGGCATATGCTTCTCATCAGTTGAGACCGCACGAAGTAAACTACCCTACTCATGACTTAGAGTTAGCTGCGATAGTGTTTGCTTTAAAGATTTGGAGGCATTATCTCTACGGTGGGAAGTCTATTATCTTTACGGATCACAAAAGTCTTAAGTATCTTCTTACTCAAAAGGAGTTAAACTTGAGACAAAGAAGATGGGTGGAGCTGTTAAAGGATTGTGATTTCTTAATCGAGTATCATCCTGGAAAGGTTAACGTGGTAGCAGACGTGTTAAGTCGTAAGGTGGTATCTGATTTGAGAGCAATGTTTTCTCATCTGAGTTTGTATGAGGATGGTAGTTTGTTAGCGGAACTTCAGGTGAAGCCTCTGTGGTTAGATCAAATCAAGGAAGCGGATATCGGATGAAAAGTTGGGACCCTTATTTGACAAGTTGAAAGTGGTGAAATAGGGGATTTTGGTATAAACACGGATAGAGTGTTGTGTTTTCGTGGAAGAGTTTGTATGCCCAAAGACTCAGATTTGAGACAAATGATTCTACGGGAGGCGCATAGTAGCCCTTATGCTATGCACCCCAGAGGAAATAAGATGTATCGAGATCTTTGTGAACGGTATTGGTGGCCAGGGATGAAGCGTGAGATTTCTGAGTTTGTAGGAAAATGTTTGACTTGTCAACAAGTGAAGGCGGAGCATCAATTGCCTTCAGGCTTATTACAACCGGTAAAGATTCCTCTTTGGAAATGGGAACAGATAACAATGGATTTTGTTAGTGGGTTTCCTTTAACACCTAATAAGAAAAATTTTGTTTGGGTAGTAGTTAATCGATTGACGAAGACTACTCATTTTCTTCCAGTTCATACGGATTACTCATTACAGAAGTTGGCTAAGCTGTATGTATCTGAAATCGTAAGGTTGCATGGGGTACCAGTGTCATTATATCGACGGGGATCCTAGGTTTACATCCTTTGTTTTGGAAAGCTCTGCATGAAGCTTTGGGAACAAAGTTAAACATCAGTACGGCTTTGCATCCTCAGTCAGATGGTCAGTTAGAAAGAGTAATTCAGATATTGGAAGACATGTTAAGGGGTTGTGTATTTGACTTTAGAGGTAGTTGGGAGGATTTTCTACCGTTGGCGAGTTTCGTGATAACAATGACTATCGATCTAGCATTGAGATGGCACCCTACGAGGCATTGTATGGTCGTGAGGCATCGCATACTCTACTTGTTGGGTGAATTGGGTGAGCGGTAGATGTTGGATCTGAATTGATATCGAGGACGGAAGAAAAGGTAAAAATTATTCGAGCACGGTTAAAAAAAGCTTCGGATAGACAAAAATCGTATGCAGATCTGAAGCGTAAGGATATTGAATTTGCTGTGGGGGATCAGGTCTTTTTGAAGGTCTCACCTTGGAAAAAGATTTTCAAATTTGGAAGGAAGGGCAAGTTGAGCCCTAGGTTCATTGGACCATATCGTGTGATGAAGCGTATTGGTCCAGTAGCCTATCAGATTGAATTACCTCTGAAGTTGAGTCAAATTCATAATGTTTTCCATGTTTCCATGCTGAGACGCTATAGATCGGATCCGTCTCACATAGTACCGGTAGAAGAACTGGAGTTGAGATCAGATTTATCTTTTGAGGAGGAACCAGTGAAAATCTTAGACCGAGATGTTAAGGTGCTAAAAAAGAAGACCGTACTGTTGGTCAAGGTTTTATGGCGTAATCACGAAGTGAAGGAAGCTACATGGGAGCCTGAGGATGCAATTCGGCAATAATATCCTCACCTCTTTTAATCAGGTAAATTTTGAGGACGAAATTTTCTTTAAGGGGGTAGAATTGTAACATCCAAAAATTTGAGTACCAATATGTTGCTTGTCTTTAGTGTTAGCTCGGGTATAATTTTATTGTGTGCTTAATATAGTCTTGAAAAAGGCTCGGGTTTACTTGGAATTAGAATAAATTTTACTAAAGAGTACTTTAGTGTAGAAATCGGTGACCTTGAAGTTAAGTTAATTAAGTGATAAAAGATGGCATAGATGAGTAATTGGCAAAGAGGTGATGGCGCCATAAGTTGGACTTGAGGAGAGGTTTGAATCTCTAGCATGCAAATTGAGTGTTTTTTTTATTTTTTATCTATATGGCATGTGTCGGTCATGGAGAAGGATTAGGATGAGTTGGATCTTTGAATTTTTATGGCAAGAAGACCATGGGAAAAAGGTAAGTGTTAACTTAGGGAAAGGAATCATTTGATTAAGGCATGAAGGGGAACACAAGGCACTTATCAAGGAGGATGTTTTGGAAAGTTGGTGTAGCCAACTTTGACTTGAACAGTCGATTTTTGGGGATAAGGGTGGTGAAATTTTGAGGTAGGCTTGGTAAGGTTGTGTAGTTAGTGATACTCCCTTTTGGTCATCCATATTTTTTCCCAAAAACACTTATTCTCCTTCCATTTGTTTTCTCTCATAGCCGAATGTGTCTTGTGCTAAAGGTAAATTTTGTTTTGATTTTGGTCATTTCATTGAGGACAAATTGATTTTTGTATTTCATTTTTTCCCAAGAGTTTCTCATTATACCGAAACCATATCATTTTGAAAGGTCAAATTCTTCTTTCTTCTTGGCCGATTATGCATCAAAATCAAGACAAATTCTTTGTTCATCTTCTATCCTTGGAAATCGACTCATAAACACTCTCTTATTCCTTCTTCTTTATTCTCTCTTCTTGTAACCATCTCTCGAATTATCTTTATTCTTTCTCAAAATCTTTCACCATGGTAGAATGTCGGTGACTATCTACCTAAACCGAAAGTTTCTTTGCTTTTCACATATTCTTTCTTCTCAATTACATTTTATTCAAACTTTGAATATTGGAAAGAACCCTCTTTGATAGTTTTAATTTTGTTCTTATTTGCTTAATTGCGAATCCTTAAGTTGGTTTTAGAAAGCCTTTTGGCCAAATCTTCATCCATTTCTCTTAAATAAATTCTCTTCATTTTATAGTGAAATAGAAAGGTAGAAATTCAAGTGTTAAGTAAGCATCGTGAATCGTTGGAATCGATTTAATTTGTTAAGATAAGGGATTATTAAGGACTCTCATATTACTCGACATATTGATATAGATGGATTAATAATCGATTTCGTTTTAGGGGGCGTTCTCGCTCGATTGTCATATTGTGGAACGAGGATATTTGTGGTAAGCCAATCTCACTCTTAAAACCGTTAGTCATGATTTTGATAATTTATTAGTCAGACTAATGATCTTTTGTCAATAGAGACAATCAAGATAGGGACGAAAAGGGCGATAAATAGTGTTCAGAAGAGGGGAGGTTCCGCTATTCCCCTTAAGTTTAAGCGAAGGACTGTTTTGGGAATCCGAGATTTTCCACCGAGTTGTGGATGCTCATCCAAGGAGAACCAGTTGTTTAAAGCCATTCGTACTCCCGAACCTTTATTTGTTCATGGATTTTCATCAGGTAACGAACCAACAATCAGGGAGAAACCACAAATAGAAGTGGTTCGAAATTCTGAGGGTAAAAGTCTAGATCGTTATTATAAGATTTAATTTGTAAATAAATAATAGTGTTCTAATTTATCGTGATGCGTTTAGGTATCGACGGCGGGAAAGTCTAGTTCCCACAAGAATTGTGTGTAACTTCACACTTATCCGGGTTAGATACTATCTGATAAGTATTGGGATAAAATGTAAAGACGGCAAAATCAAAAAAAGCATAATAATTAACACTGTTGTGAAATAAAGTCGTGAAATTTACGAAAATGCCCTCAATGAGTTAATCGGTAAATAATAAATTTTATGCTCGATCGTTAAATGAGCTGAAAATCTACTGGATCGTTAAATGGGCCGAAAATCTGCTAAATCGTTAAATGGGCCGAAAATCTGCTAGATCGATATATGGGCCAAAGTTTGCTAGATTGCTAAATGGCTATATGCTATTTTGTCTTATGGGCCAAATTGAAAATTTGAAATATAGACTCACATGTATTATGAGTTGTTGTTAAATTATCATATAAACATGGATTATTATGCATACATGATTGCATGGGTTGGGATAAATGATGAAGAGAAGAAAGGCATGTTGCCAAAATCTAGTTCGGTGGCTTTGCCACAAATATTTTAATGGCTTATGCCTCTAGTTCGGTGACTTTGTCACAATCTAGTTCGGTGGTGCACCACAACATTATTAAAAATGGCTTTATGCCTACGATTGGTGTGTTGGCGAGGTGGGTTGACTTGATCCCCACAGGTGTGTTGGTTGAATGCAATTGGTGTGTAGCGGATGGAAATTAGGTTTGGTTGGGAATTTCATTTTACATGCATTTTATTTATTATATTGTTAAATTCAGTATATGAGCTCAAGCCCAAAATAATGACTTGATGATCGGCCCGATGGATATGGTAAGTGAGTTATACTTGAGTTCGAGTAACTCACTGCATTTAATTATCCATCTCGGTAATGGCAATTGACGGAGGCTTGGGCGAGGATGACTTCGTGGAGGCCATACTTGAACATGGGTGTAACATCACGATAATTGGGGTAATGCATCTTACTTAATTGAATGATGTTGCAAGCTTAATTATGATTGAGTATGTTACGGAAGTTTATTTTGAACTTCATTAATTAAGTGAATGCTTAGTGATTTATTAAATTTTAATAATTAAGATGGAGCTAAGCATGTTAGGCTTTAAGAAATAATGACAAGAGGTTTTAAGCATAAGTTGAGTAATTGGCAAGGTGGTTAGGATATATAGATGAGTGCTTGAGGGAGAGGTTGAATCCCCAGCTATCAAATGGGAGGATTTTATTTTGTTTCCTTCCTATAATGTCGACCAAGACTCTTCTAGAATGGATGAGCATTCTTTTAATTTTGGCTATTTGACCATATGAAAAGGCAAGCTAAAGACTTATGGCATGGAATCAAGATAGGATGATAAGATAGGGGGACAAAAGGCTTGATATATGGGCAATGTTTTGGAAACTTGTTCATGGTCATTTGACCATGAACCTAGTCGATTTAGGGGCTAAAGAGGGTGGTTAATGGTGAGAGCAATCTTAGGGTTGATGGGGAAGAATTGTGGAGGAAAAGGGGATTATGTTGGCTTCCTAGTTGGCGAATTTGACTTGAGTTAGGGGTGATAGTTGGCCAAAATTCTAGCAATTGTGCATCTTTTCTCAATTCTCCAAGAGCTCTTCTCCTAGCCGAATTTTGCTATTGTCATTAGGTAAAGTTTTACTTTGTTTTGGTTCTCATTTTGACCATTTTGGTTAAAACTCCTTTTCTCTCAAATTGTGGTCTTCTTTAGTCATAAACATCAAAAGATTGGAAAACATTTTATTCTTTTCTTTTTCCTTCATTCTTAGAATCTACCAAAGTTTAAAGAACCATTTTTCTTCAATTTCTCCTCTTGGCGAATGCACATTGGTCCCTAAACCTATCTCTTTTCTTTTGAAATCACTTTCATCATCATCTTTTCTTCATCTTCTATTTCTCTCTTCTTTCAATTTTATTTTCTTTCTTCCCGCTCTCAACCGAAACTACTTTCTACTAAAACCAACAATCAACATCTATTTTCATCTTCTTTTGCCAACCGAGCCATATTCTATTTCGATTTCCTTTCTCCTTTTCTTTCTTTGAAAACCGAAACCATTTTAGCCATAAATCACCATCTTTTCTCTTTTCTTTTTTGTGCAAACTAAAACTACCAAATCCATTTTATTCTCTTCTTTTTGTTTTAGTAGAATCTTCAAGTGGGTAAGTAAGACTTTTAAGTCAATCGTTTTCATTATTTCTTTTTACTTTGGCCAATTTAGAATCATGATTCTCTTATTTTCTCTCTAGGCGAATCCTTGGAAAGGATTTTAAGGATCTTTGTTGAAGCCAACTTTTAAGAAGTGACTTTTCGAAATCATCCAAGGTAAGATTATCCCTTTGGTTACATCAATTTCCTTAGAGCAGACTATTAATCAATTTTATTTTTAGGGGTGATTTGAGACTAACAAGATAGGTAAGAAAAAAGCGTTATGGAGTATTTGGAAGAGAGGAGGCCTTTGCTTTACCATCGAACTTCAAGCGAAGGGCTATATCGTGATGAGATTTTCCACCGGGTTGTGGACCCCTCGCTAACGAAGATCGGTTATTTGAAGTAGTACGTACAACCGAACCACTTTACGTTGGTGGGATATCTGCGGGTTTTGATCCATCTAGCGGAGAAAAACCACAAATAATGGTTGTTTGAGAATCCGAGGGTAAGGATTTAGATCTCTCGTCAATAAGTATAATTTTATTAGTAATAGTGTATACTAACCAAGTGTGATAATTAACTAGGTGTTGACGAGCGAGAGAGTGTCGTTCTCACGGTCATAAGGTGTGTAACCTTACAATAAAAACTCATAGATCTATTTTTATATGTGATTTTATAACAATATGTTTGATAATGATTGTGGATGCCATTCAGTGGTATACGATATTCAAGTATGTTTACCCCAAATATTCTGTTAATTTTGCTATATGCATAATTGTGAGATAAGTATGATTTTGTTATGATTTTGGGGTAAATAGCATGAAAACTAAATGATATGTATGTGCATGGGCATATGGGTATATTTGATAAAGGGAAGTATTCGGTGGTTTTACCACAATTTAGGTGACTTCGGTCACATATTTGAAATCCGTGACTTGGTCACATATGTGAATCTGGTGACTTGGTCACATATTTGAAATCTGGTGACTTGGTCACAATTTTGTCTCGTGGCCTTGCCACAAAATTATAAGGGCGATGTGCATGTTGGCAAAGAATCGCCTTCGATGGTGTGTAGCGGATGGAGGGTCGATTTAGTAATCCCACGGTGTGTTGGTTGGTACGGGTGGTGTGTAGTGATGGATATTAGGTGGTAGGGTTTGCATTTCATTATTTGTACATATCCATGTGATTTAATTGATTATTATTTAATCTGCTATGAAAATGGGCTTTTGGGCTAAATATGAGCTAAATGGGCCTATGGCCATATGTGTAATTTTTGGGCTTTACGGCATATGATAAAATGGGCTTTTTAATGTATGTGTTACACATTGAGTTTATAACTCACCCATTTTTATGGGATAACTTTTAGATGATTCAGTAGTGCGATGGATCGAATTGACAAGTACTTCGTGGTGGCCAATGCTCATATCAAGTATTTTGAAGATTTTCCAATTTAAACTTATTAAATTTTACTACTTAGACTTTATTATGGGTTTGCTATTTTTGTAATAAGGCCACTATAAACTGTTTTAATTTTTGTGTTTGGACTTTTATTTTGCCATGAACAAATATCTATTAAATAACTAAATGGTTTTTCGATAAATAATTTAAAAAATGTTTTTTGTCACTAATATATATAAGTTTTAAAGTAATTTCCTTAAATTTGGTTTTCTTTTAATTTATTAATTCCTTCTAAAAATAATGTTTTAAAAGACATAAATTTACTTTACAATTTGATTTCAACCTAAAATATTAAGTTAATCTGCTTTTCTACAAAATCATCAAGTTTTCATAAATAAAACAAGAATTTGCTAAAGTTAGATTCGAGGAACATATCAAATCCGGTTAGGCTTTTTGGGCCGGGTTTGGGGTGTTTCAATGGGTTTTATAAACTATGAACTTTTAATTAAGTGAATCCTTTAAATTACTATTTTGGGTATGATGTAATAAGGCCTTTATTAATATTTCATGGATTTTATGTGTGGATGGATTTAAATTTTGTTTTAGATATCTAATATGGGCTTTTGTTAATCCTATAATGTTTCCTTAAAATACTTTGGTTTTAAAACATATGATATTCTTTAACTATTCTTGTTTTCAAATTCTTTGAACTCTTTAAAAACTACTTTAAGGTTTTTGACAATTAAATACTAAATGATAAGATTTCAACTAATGTTTCTTAAATTTATCGATTTTAAATCATTTTTCTTGGCTTTACTAAACTTCACTTTCAAGAGGTTTTGTAGAACGGTTTTGCCTAATTCATTAGAAAAATTAAAAAGATGTTCGATCTGTGTGACAAACCAAATCTCGTCTTAACGCATAGGCCTGGTTTGGGGTGTTACACTCAAGCTGAGGATAACTTGGGAGTACTTTTAAAATTCATTTTAAGAATAAATACATCGGCACAAGATATGTTGAAGCTCGTAGGCTCGAGTTTATTGAGCTAAAATAGAGGGATAAGACGGTGTCTAAATACGAGGCAGACTTTTTGAGATTGAGTCGTTATACATAGGGGATGGTAGCTTCCGAGCAAGATAAGTGTGTGAGATTCAAGAATGGGTTACGATACAATTTGAAAGTCCATGTTGCTATGCTGCGAAAGAGAATTTTTGAAACCTTGGTTGAGAAGGTTAAAATTTTGGAAAAGGTGAAAAGTGTTGAAGGTGAGAGAAGAGATAAGATCAAAACTCCAGTTAAAAGAGAATTTGGCTCAAGTAGTTCTAACACACATCCTGCAAAGAGAGCCAAGGACAATAAACCACGATAGAACTCTATTACAGTTTGTACTAGAAACAAGACTCAAGAATGTGCTCATTGTGGGAAACATCACCAAGGGGAATGTTGGACAAAATTAGGAGCATGTTTGATATGTGGATCCTTGGAGCATCAGATTAAGGACTATCTGCGTATGAAAAAATAGAGGCAAGCACCACAACCAAATCAAAATCAAAATCAAAAGGCACGAGGTAATAACAGAACTGGTAATTCAGGGTAGAGAGCATTTGGTTAGGGTGCAAATCACACTAAAGCGAAACAAGCTCGCATTGGTTTATGCAGCGAGGTGTAGAGAGGACTGTGATGCAGCAAATGTCATCGCAGTACTTTTACAGTTAATTTTGTAAAATACTTTACCTTGATGGATATATGTTCTACTCATTCATATGTTGCTTACTCTATGTCTAATAAATTGGGAGTTACAGTAGAAGACACTATTAGTGTTGTTTCTATGGTTAGTCCTCTAGGGCAGCCTGTTGTGGTGAATAAAATTTATAAACAATGTTCACTAGAAGTTCAAGGTAAAACGTTTCCACCAATTTGATGGAATTACCATTTAATTAATTTGACTTAATTTTGGGAATATATTGGTTGGTCGAACACCAAGCCGGTCTAGATTGTGCTTTAAAAAGGGTTTTACTTATGACAACTAGTGGGAAGGAAATTGTGTTTGTATGGGAGCGTAGAGATTACTTGTCAAATGTAATCTTCGCTATTATTGCTGAAAGGATGGTTAGAAAAGGATGTGAGGCATATCTAGCTTATGTACTAGATACCAATGTTAGTAGCTTCACTTTGAGTAGCATTCGCATTGCAAAGGAATTTCCGTATGCTTCTCCGGAGGAGTTGCCTGTGATACCTCCTGAACATTAAGGCTTCGTTTGTTTCACTGAAAATGACTTCCGGAAAATGATTTCTGGAAAATTATCTACTTTTCTAGAAAAGCTAATATTTTTTGGTGTTTGGAGGAATCTGTGTAAAATATTTTTTGTTATTTGGTAGATTTCCTAAAAATATTTCATAAAAGTTTTTTCATTAAATAAACATACATTTTAGATTTTCTTATTTTTCCATTGTTTAATTGAATTTATTTTATCTATAAATTTATATTTTACATTGCTTTTACATATATTAAAAATATTATATTAAATTGATTCATTACAATGTCATTTTTTAATTACATGACCACTAAGTGAGTATTTTATTTAAAATGTGACATCAACAAAATTGACAAAAAAAAAACAATCTCAACAATTGGACTTGATTTTCAAATTTGAAAAGTAGAGGACTAAATTCTTAAAAATAAAAGTACAAAGACTAAATTACAAATCATGAAGTGTACATAGACTTATGACATATTTTAACCTTTATACTACAAAATATTTATTATTAATATATTTATAATTGTAATAAATATTTATTATTAAAATATTAATATTAAATATTTTCAATAATATGTGAATAATATTATTTAAATTATTATTTTAAAATTTATTATTAAATAAAATTGAAATATTAAATAATTTATTAAAATAATAAATTATATTTATTATATGACTAAATATAAATAATTAAATATGTATGTTTAATAATATTGAAAATTATAATATTTTAAATATTTTAAAAATAAAAATAAAATTTATTACCAATATAATAATATTAAGCTTGATTTATGTAACATCCGAATAGGGCCTATGCATTTCGGTTTAATTGTATGAAATGACAAGTTTCAAGTACTATGAATAAATTTTTGATACTTTTGAAACCTAGAAATGCATGAAAATGGAAATGAAAATGAAAATGGAAATGAAAATGGAGATGGAAATGAAAATGGAAATGGAAATGGACATTTTGGAAACTTAGACATTTTGGAAACTTAGACATTTTGGAAACCTAAACATTTTGGAAACACGAACATTTTGGAACACGAACATTTTGGAAACACGAAGATGTAAGGAAAATGGCAAGATTCTGAGCCATGAAAATTTTAGGAAACTTAGAAATAAGGTAGGAATGACAAATTTTAAAGCCCAAAATAGGAGATAAGGCAAGGAGGGCCTTAAAAGAAAAAGTTGGTGAATTTTGACATACAATCGAGCTTGGAAAAGTGGCACAAGTGTCACTTAGGGTTTATGGAATGGCTCGAGTTCGAGTCACTTGGAAAGCAATTATTGAAGGTTTAATTTTTGCTTCCCAAGGCTAGGGGTGGACGGCACTTGTTTGCTTAAAAGGAAGAGTTTTATTTTATTAAAACTTGTCAAAATAAAGTGATAAATAAAAGATTTTCTCTACTAAGATAAATGAGGATTTAAAGGATGGATTAAAGACTTTTAATTTAATTAAGTGATAATTAATGGAGATTAAATTATCACTTGGGAGAGTAGTGGCCAAGTTTTGGACTCTTGGTCTAGCAATTTCAGTTAAAAGAGGAAAATTGAGACTTCTCTCTCATTCACTCTACCTTGCCGAAATTTTGCTCTCTCTTCCCCCTCTCTTTGCCGAAATTTCCCCTAAGCAAGGACTCCATCTTTTCTTTTCCTCCCCTTTTGCCATTGCATAGTCAAAACCTTTCTCTTTCAATCACGGTTAACTCTCCATAGCCGGATCTCAGTAACTCAAGACAAGGAAGCAAGTGATTAAAGGCTTCAAGGTAAGTTAAGCCATTCAATTTTCCTCTCTTTTCTAGTTGCTTGAAAGTAAAGGCCTAATCCCCATTTTTTTGATCATGGCCGAATATGCAAGGGATCTCAAGTTTCCACAACTACCGAATACAAAGATCAAGGATTTAAGGTAAGAACAATTAATTCTTGTTCTTCTGATTCGTTTAAACAAGGCTTAAGAAAATAACCTCTCTTATGTCTATGGCCGAATGTCAAAGGAGGAGGTTCGGGATTTCAGATTCGAGGAAATTAAGGTAAGACATATTCGGCCAAAGGCCAGTTATAACTTATTAAAGTTAGATCGGATCTAACCAGTTATAACTTATTAAAGTTAGATCGGATCTAACATATGAATTTTAGGGATTTGACGGATATTCAAGACAAAAGGAAACTTTCGGGATTAAGAATCTATAAGGTAAGCCTCTAAAATATTGACCAATGGTTGTAAGATTATCTAGATCAATTCCTTAATTTTTGAAAAGAAAAACTAACCCATAATGAAATACAAGGTTGGCGAATATCGTAGAGGAAAAACCAAACTTTAGGATTTGTATAAACACCAAATCGGCAAAGGTGAGTCTTTTACAAATCCTACTAGGATTTGGTTTTGTTTTAAAGCCAAATAGGTTTATTAATGTGACTTATATGATGGTAGAATATAGGAGATATGATCTAAAAATTAGATCGGGATTCTCGAGATCTCAAGGAACTTTTATTTAGCGAATAAGGTGTGTACCCTTACTATCCTTCGATATTTTATGGCTAAATATTTTAATATATAATTATGAATAAGAATGTGAATGTGGCTATGTACCACCAATGTGGCAAAAAGTACCCAGGTACGTTTCCTACTTCTGATAGGATTGTGAAATATGTTATTTAATAACATGCGAATATATGTATATGAACATGAAATTAAGTTATGCACAATATATATTTGTGGGGCATTCGGGATTTATGTGAAAGGGGGAGAACAGGTGTTGACTTCGGTCTCACCAACGAAGGTGTTGACTTCGGTCTCACCAACGAAATATGTTGACTACGGTCACATTGCGAAGTTATTGGTAACCGGTTACAATAGTGTCTAATGACAACGTATAAATTTGATTATAGTGTCTAATGACACAACGTATATGGGCGAATGCCTTTGATGGAGAGTAGCGGATGGAGGGTTGACTTAGTAGTCCCACGGTGTGAATGGCGTCACATGGTGGTGTGTAGCGGATGGACCATTAGGATTGGGTTTGGGTTGCATCATAATTTCATTATTATATGGACTTGATGATTTAAACATGAATGTCGATTTATTGAATGATAGTATTGTGTGTACATTGAGTCATTGACTCACCCCATTGTGGGAATTATTTTTAGGTGATGAGCAAAGGATTGGACCAGGGCCGGTGGACCATGAGGTGGCCATGCTACATGCGAAAATTTCATTTAGTTTGGACTTAATTTTATTTTTAGTTACTTTTATTCTATTTTGGGTTTTACTTGATGTAATAAGGCCTTAAGGCCAGTGGATTATTCTTTATGTTTGCTTCTTGTTAAGTTTCATGCTAAGAACTATATTGGATGTATTTAATTAAATGGGCTTACAAGATTAAATAAATGGGTTTCCAATCTAAGCCCAAACTCAAAATAATAGTTTTTCTAAAATTTACAATTTTCTAAGTATCGAAAATGATTTTGAAATCGGTTTACTTTAGGAACATACGAGATCCTGTTCTGGGCTCGTGGTAGGGTGTGGGTGTTTCAATTTATGTTAATTTTTATATAAAAATAAAATTATCTATAGATGAGCTCTTTTCTGGAAAACGACTTACATTTTTCAAAATGGTAAGTCATTTTATAGGAAAAAGAACTTATTTTACCTTGACCTGTAAGTCATTTTCCGTTGACCAAACTATTTTCTGTGAAATAAACACAGGAAATACAGAAAACATTTTCCATAAAACCTTTTACATGTAAACAAACGGACCCTAAGTTGAATTTGTAAATGAACTGTTGCCTTGTACAACTCTTGTAACACCCTTAACCTGTATCCGTCGCTGGACTAGAGTTAAGAGGCATTAACGAGACATATTGAAACATTTTACACTCATTTCACAATACCAATCATACAACATCATTACATAATAGTTCATATTCATATAGTCCCTTTAGAAGGTCTACGAGACCTTAAACATGCTTTAGAGAAGGTTTGGGACTAAACCGATCTCATACAGAAACTTTACGGAACTCAAAAATTTGTTCTTTCAAAACAGGGCACACTCCCATGTGGCTAGGCCGCGTGCCTCACACGGCCATGTCTTAGACCAAGTCTTACCCCGTGTTCAACACTGACTTGGGTCATACGGCCTGTCACACGCCCTTGTGTTTGGCCTGTATGCAACACTGACTTGAATCACACGGCTTGTCACACACCCGTGTGTCTGGCCCATGTTCAAGTCTAACTTACTTCGAATTGGAACATTGAAGGAAACGGTCGAGACACACTCTCGTTTGCTCAACCGTGTGGGAAATTATAGGCCATTTACAAGGCCAAATTTCCACCCATTTGGGTCATTCCTATAAGCATCACTCTATTCTCAATTCATGCCTAATTAATGGTTAAAATCTTACCAAAACATGCACAATTCATGTTACAATATCCACATTCATTTCCATATACAATTGCATACCAAAACCATATGATTCTCATATCATTTCAAACTATTTCAAACATGCAATATATTCACCATCTCAACTACCAAATTAAGTATGAAACATACTATTTCTATTTCACTAAAGCATACCATAATGGCCATTCAAACAAGACCATTAATACCCATCACATACACCATTTTTACATAACAAAACATATACCAAAATCAATCCAAAGTCTCATCTATTATCAAGCCATATCACATGGGTATATTTACACATTTCAAAACATAATCAAAGTTCTCTAGCCTATATATTCCATACTTCAATATGTACATTTTCAAAAGGTACCAAAATATAGTTCGATAGTGTGGTGGTGATCCTCGATGATCCCCGAGCTCTAGTAGCTTCAATAATCTATAAATCATGCAAACACACACAAAGTAAGCTTTCAAAAGCTTAGTAAGCCATATAAAAATAAACTTATCACATAATAAATTATAAACTAATTCATTCATATGAACTATGGCATAACATAATAGCAAATTCTTATTTCTCATCTAGCTCCAGTGTTCATAACCACTTGCTTATAAGCATATCACATTTTCATGTAGCTCACATATCAAATGTTCATATTCATACTTATCTTCCATTTCCAAATTTCATATTCATTTCATACGTACCTGAAATGGATACATATTCACAAATTCAATCATATCTCGGAATGCCCGTTGAACCGTTTGAAACCAATAAGGATACTTGGAGAAATCGTAAAGTTCATACAAAGCCAACGTCCCGGACGTGGTCTTACTTGTAATTAAATATCGATGCCTCTGTCCCAGAAAGGGTTTTACATGAAATCATATACGATGTCGATGTTCTAGACATGGTCTTACACAAAAATCTCAAATAAATGCCAACTTCCCAGACGTGGTCTTACACGATAACTCATATGGAATCCTATGTCATGACATATGTATCCTAACTATTCCTATGGTTCGTACGGGGCTTTTCGAACGTCATTATATTATCAGAACTTTCTCGAATTTCACATATTTAGCTCAAATAGCCATACATCACAATACATTCACATATAAACAATAACAATCCAATTCATACATATTTATTTGTATATCGACTTACCTCGTACGGGAAAGAATGGAAACGAACGGCTATTCAACTACTTTCGTTTTCCCCCGATCTAATTCTATTTTCTTTGGTTCTTAATCTGTACAAATTCAAATTTAACTCTTTTATTCACCAAATCATTCAATTCAATCCATTTACACATATTTAGGGCATTTTACAAATTAGCCCTCATATTTCTACATTTTAACATTTTAGTCCTCATTTCACAAAATCAAAAATTCACAAAATTTTCACATTTTTCATACTTAGCCAAATTTTCATAGAGTTCATTTAAGCCCATATATTTCATTTATTTCACATTTTAGTCCTTTAATTTCTCATTTTCATAATTTAGCCCATAATACTCAAATTCATCAAAAATCCAAATACAAAACATGTTAACCAACCACATATCTTTCATTTTTCATCAACTAACATCACATAGCTCACAATTTCATCAATGGCATAACTCAAAATCTTCATCAAATTCAAAAATTGTGGCATGGGCTAGCTAGTACACTTAACAACAATCACAAAACCATAAAAATTATCAAAAACCGATCAAAGAACATACCTTAATCACCCAATTTCCTATCCGAACCCTAGCTTGCTCTTAAGCTTTCTTTCTTTTCCAATTTTCGACAAGAACAAGTGAAAAATGATGAATGAAAATGGTTTTATTTTATTTAACTTACTTTATTTACTAATTGACTTATTTACCCTTAATGAAATAATATGAAAACTTTATTATGGTTGTCCATTATTGTCCACTTACCTATATAGCGGCCAAATTTCATTTTAAGGACTTATCAATTAATAAACCATAGTAAATTAGTACTTTAACAAATAGAAAGTCACTTTTTCAATTTATACGATTAAGACCTTTTCTCAAATTAAACAACCAATCGATAAAATTAATTCACGAAACTTTCACACATGCTTAATCACATTCTGTAAACATGTAACAGTCCGGTTTATACCCTAGTCAGAATAATGGTTTCGGGACCACGAATCCGAGTTTGAGGAATATTTAAATGATTTATTCTGTGATTATTATATGTGAATTAAAGTGTGTGAATGTTTCGTAAAAAAATTTAATTGTTTGTGTGTTTAATTTAGAAAAAGGATTTAATCGCGTAAAAGGTGAAAGTTTCAAACTAGAGTGAAAATGCACTAAATTGATTGTGGCTTTTTAATTTGGAGTATAAAAAGGGCAATTAATCCATTTTATGAGTTAGTGGGTGGCAAAGGTCAAGTATGACGTTAAGTTATAAGTTGTTTTTATTATTAATGAAAGGTTAAAATGGTAAATCATTAAAAATATTATTATATGTTAAATTATATGAAATTAAAAGCCATTTTATTTGTTCTTCATCCTTATTTCCGAATTTTGAAGGAAAGAAAAGAAAGAAAACAAAGCTAAAGTCCGGCTAGCTTTTGGCTTGATTAGGTAAGATTTTTACTTCGATTTTTGATAATTTTTATGTTTTCGTAATGGTTGCTTCGAATGCTTCTAAACCCAAGCTTCAATTTTGAAGATTGATGATGTTTGTGAAATGAGACTTTGATGAACTCATGTGATTTGTGATGTTTAATAGTGAAATATGAACGATATGTGTTTGATGAACATGTTTTGTTCTTGAAGTTTTGATGAATTTAGCTAAATAGTGCTAAATTGTGAAAATGGTAGATTGAAGGACTACATAGCAAATTTGATGAAATATTTGGGCTTATATAGTCCCTAGAGACGTTCAGCCAAGCATATGTGTGTGTGGATTTTGTGAATTTGATGTTTTGTGAAAAAAATGGACTAAATTGTTAAAGTGTGCATATATGAGGGTTAATTTGCAAATAGCCCTAAATGTGTGTTTATGGATTTAATTGAATGGAATGGTGAATAAAAGGGTTAATTCTAAATATGTTTAGATCAAGAATCGAGGAAAACAGATTTAGATCGCGGGAAAGTGAAAATAACCGAGTAGCCATTTCCGTTCGATAAACCAAGTCCGAGGTACGTCACTATGCAAATAAACGTATTCGTATGATATTATGCTTGTTCGTATGACTAATGTTGGTAATGTATACCTGTGAGAGTATGTGCTTATGAATTTCAAGATGAGTCTGACATAATGATTAAGTCTGAGAAGTCTCGGTTGAACCTAGGAATAGATAGGATTAGCTATGTCATGACATAGGTATCTATTCTGTTTTATTATATAAGACCTAAATGCAGGACATAGGCATCATATTCGATTTTATATAAGACCTAAATGCGGGACGTAGGCATCATATTACGATTATATATAAGACCTAAATGCAGGACATAAGCATCATTATCGATTATATATAAGACCTAAATGCGGGGCGTAGGCATCATTATCGATTATATATAAGACCTAAATGCGGGGCGTAGGCATTATTATCGATTATATATAAGACCTAAATGCGGGACGTAGGCATCATATTCTAATTTTATATAAGACCTAAATGCGGGACGTAGGCATCATATTACGATTATATATAAGACCTAAATGCGGGGCGAGGCATCATTATCGATTATATGTAAGACCACATCCGGGACGTTGGCAGGGATATGAGCTTCTCGTGCAAGACCATGTCTAGAACATCGGCATCATGTTGATTCGTGTAACAATCTACTTGAGACTAAGGTATCGACATCTAAGTACATGTAAGGTTCCATTTAGGACGTTGGCTTTGTACGACTATTCTGAGTTTTTTGAGCATCCGATTAGATTCCTATTGGATCAACGGGGAAGTTTGTAACATCCTAAAAGGGCCTATGCATTTTTAGCTTAATTGTACGAAATGACATGTTTGATGTGTTATGAATAAATTTTAAATATTTTTGAAACACAGGAATGTATGGAAATGTTACGTTAAAAGAGGAAAGTTAACATTTGGAAACCTAAGTAAAATAGGAAAGTGACCATTTTGGAAACCTAAGTAAAATAGGAAAGTGACCATTTTGGATACCTAAGTAAAATAGGAAAGTGACCATTTTGGAAACTTAAGTTTAAAGAGCCGAACGAAAATTTTTGGAAACTTAGAAATGACCTAGAAATGTTGAGTTTTAAAGTTTAAAAGAGGAAATTAAGGCAAGGTGGCCTTAAGAGAAAAAGTATGTGAAATTTGACACACAAACGGGCTTGGAAAAGTGGCCTGAAGATGCCACTTAGGGCCTCAGGAAATGGCACCACATGCAAGTGTAATTGGGCCAGGGATCGAGTCACTTAGGAAGTAAATAAAAGAAATTTTATTTTGCTACAAGAGCAAAGAGGTGGACGGCATGTGTGCTCTAAAAGGAGGAGTCTTATTTCCTTTAGAATTTCGGCTAATTAGGAGATAATTGTTGGATTAAATCTTTTGATAAAAGTGATAATTATCACATAGGAAGAGTGGTGGCCAAGTAGGGGACTCTAGCCTAGGAATTTCGGTAATAGAGGGAAAATAAAGGCCATTCTTCATTCATTCTTTTCTCTTCAAGGAAACCTCTGCCGAAATTCTCTAGCAAATAGCACCATTCTTTTCTTCTTTCCTTAGCCAAATTCTCTCTGCCATAATTCTCTTCTTTTCTTTTCTTCTTCTATTACAAACACAATCAAAAAAAATTGAAAGTAAGTAAAGCCCCAGCCGATTCCTTTATTGTTATAAAAGCCGAAACCTTGTGTTACACATAAAGGCCATAGCCGAATACTACTAAGGGATTCAAGCAAGAGTTCCATCAATTCTTGATGAAGGGTAAGATTAGGTTTGATTCTCATTCTATTTCTTTTAAGTCTGTCAAAATTAAGATCCTAATATCCTCTATATATTGTTGTCGAAACCTTGAAGAGATCTTTCGGGAATTACTAAGTGTCGACTACAAGGAAGGAGAAGTTCTTTTCCCGAAGGTACACCATAGGCCACGTATTCCCTAGTTATTCGGTGAAATTCGGGATTTAAAATCCACAAGGTAAGCACCTAAAAACATTCGACCAAGGCTTATATGAATACTTAAATCTGTTCTTTAATTATTAAAAAGCCAAAAACTAACCTGTGTTGAGATTTAGGGTTGGTCGTATACCAGGTGAAGAAAAACAAAGTTTTCGGGATTTGAGTGTTAAGCAAATCAGCATTAAGGTGAGTTTTAGGGCACCAAATCCAACTAGGATTTGGTTTTGTGGCTGAATGAGTTTCTCATTAAACCTTTAATGTTGGCCGAATATAGGAAGCAAGATCTAGAACAGGAGATCGGGATTCTTCTGGATTTCGATGAATTTGCTAAGTGAATCGGTGTGTACCCACACTAATCTTAATAGATTTATGGCTTAAATTTGATATATATGTTAATATGAAAGTGTAAGAATGTGGCTAAAGTACCATGTTATGGTACAAAGTACTCAGGTACGTTTTCCTACTCCTACTAGGATTACGAAATATGTTATACTTAACATGTGAAAAGTGACATGAATGTGAAATTAAGTATGATATGCATGATATGAATAATATGGGGCATTGGGTTATTTGAGAAAGGGAAGTGAATGTGATGACTTGGTCTCACTAAGTGAATGTGATGACTTGGACTCACTAAGTGAATGTGATGTGTCTCACTAAGTGAATGTGGTGACTTGGTCACATTATCTGAATGTGGTAACCGGTTACATTATCTAAATGTGGTGTCTCATGACACAATTATCTGGTGGCTATGCCACGAATTTTATGTGGGCGATGAGCACGCCGACTGCAGCGACTGCGATGGTGTGTAGCGGATGGAGGGTTGACTTAGTAGTCCCCACGGTGTGCAGGTTGGTACGGGTGGAGTGTAGCGGATGGCATATAGGTTTGGGTTCAGGTTTGCATCATTATCTTGAATTATTATTTAAACATGATGTGTATGGTATGCCTAATTCTATTATATTTTGGTGTTGGTTACACATTGAGTCTATCGACTCACCCCGTTGTGGGCACATGTTTCAGGTGATGAACAGTGATGGATCGAGACGGCAGAACTTGTGGTGGCCATGCTCAGCTTGAAGAATTATTTAATATAGACATTTTATTTTATTTAAGTACTGTACAATTTTATTTTGGGTTTTGTTTTATGTAATAAGGCCATAGTGATGATTTTATTTTTGTTTTAATTACTAAGTTACGATTTTAGGGTATTTAAAGAACAAGTCCATTTAATTTAAAATAAGCTTAAATATTTTGTCACCTGAAATAAATGGGTTTTGATATAAAAATAAACTTGTTTTCAACTCGAGCCCAACCCACAAACAAACTATCTTCAAAACACACAGTTTTCAAAGTAACAAAAGAATTTTTGAACTGGGTTACATCGAGGAACATACCAGATCCGGTCCAAGCTCGTGGGCTGGGTGTGGGGTGTTTCAAAGTCAGTGATACGAATTGCAAATCCAAGTTAAGAATAAATATGTGTATGTAAAACCATTTCAGGTACGTTGATTATACACTAATTGTGTATATAAGGTAAGCATCTAAGTAATTTTACTATGATGCTATGGATACGGAATTGATGATATGATATGTAAAGTTTTGATTATATGAATTTCGTAATTATATGATTCTTGAAGTTGCAAAGGTAACAAATATGGTTAATAGTGTTTGAATCAAAGCATATATGCAATAATATGTTAAATGATTGATATGTACTAATGTATTTATTTGCATAAGTGCCTTCTATGCCAAGTTTATTTGTATATGACTTACTAAGCATTTGGAAAGCTTACTCTGTGCGTGTTTTCTCTATTTTATAGGTCATCAAAGCTACTAAAGGCTCGGGACCATCACGGATCGTCATCACACTACTAAAATTATTTTGGTACCCTTTTTAAAATGTATATAGCTAATTATGGCATGTATAGGCAAGATAAGCATATGTGATTATAAGATGATTCTAGCCATATGTTTTGGTTAGTCTTGAGTTGATAAAATGCTTGAATGAATGAGTTATATGAAGCATATATTTTGGTATGCTTTGATGCATATGAAATGGTTATGTTTTGGTTAAGCAAATGGATGATATATGCTTGTAATGATGTAGGATTTAGTTTGTTAGTATTAATGGAATTGGTATTGAATGTATAGATGAAGTGAGAAATTTGGTATGTTTTGGTTGCCATATATGCATATTATGATTTGGTATGTTTTGCTTGTAGGTGAGACCCAAAATGGGTGGCATATTGGCCTTGTAAAAGGGCCTATAATGTCACACGGTTGAGGCACATAGGCATGCCTAAGACCGTGGGTAAATTGGTAGAATGTGGCTCAAATTGCACACGGCCTCGACACGGGTGTGCTTGATGGCCGTGTGAGAAATGGCAGTATGTGACCTAGTAGTACATGGCCTTAGAACACGGGCATGCTTGGTGTCCGTGTTGATTTTGGCAGTATACTAGCACCTACCCCCACGGTCGTGTGTCCCCTATATGTTAGAAAAGTTTCAAATTCTTATAAAATTTCTTATGTGTTTCGGTTTAGTCCCGACTCGGTTTATAAGCATGCCTAAGGTCCCGATGACTTACTTAAGGGACATTATGATTGATATCGATGAATGGTTGTACGATTAATTCTGTAAATGTTTTCGATCTGTCTGGTAATGCCTTTAACCCTAATTCGGTGATCGGACATGGGATAGGGGTGTTACATTTGGTTGGTATCACAGCTACGGTTTAGTCAATTCTAGGACTAACGTCAGTGTGTCAGAGTCTAGCTATACATGCCATAAAATTTGAAATGTGATAGTGTGATGAATCTTGACGTATAAATGTGATTTTCGTATAGCAATGGATCCCAAAAGAGCCTGTGCTGATGATGTAGAAAGTGATGTGCATGCTCCCACGCAAGGGACAGAGCTTTCTGATTCAAGACCGGCTACGAGCGGTCCGGAGGGAGAAGCTAAGCAAGATTTCTTCCAGATGATGAATGAGTGGTTCAATCAATTCATGAAAAATAACCCGACTGTTTCGCAACCCCCGCCCCCGGTTAATCCTCCTCAGACAATGGTTGTGCCACCGGTTATGTATCCAAATCTATTGAACAAGCCTCCGGTTGATAAGATTCGTAAGTATGAGGCTAAAGAATTCTGAGCTATTAATGATGATAATATCGAGAAAGTAGAATCTAAAGCTCGTAATGAAAGAAAAAGATCGATAAGTAATTTCTCTCAACCTTTGATGAAGAAATATAGAGATGAAAACAATAGATTAAATGTTTCAATCGGACATACAAGTAGAGATCGTGTGAGACCAAATGTTGGTCTGGGAACTCAAGCTCAAATTGAATCATATGATGGAAGTACTAAAAGCAACAAACCTGAGTGTAGACAGTGTGGAAGACGACATGTGGCAAAATGTTGGGGCAAGTACAACAATAGAGTTTGTTATAAATATGGATCACGAAATCACTTCATTCGAGATTGCCTAATGATGGCGAGTGTTGAAAATGTCAGATCCGAGCTACTCAAGTGTAAGCGTTGTAATAAAAGACATTCGGGGAATTGTAGATTGAATAATCTTCAGTTGTAAATAGTTAGATCATTATATTCGAGATTGCCCAGAGTCTGTTGAATAAGAGATTGTTCAGAACACGAGATCTGAGAATGTTTTAGTGAGAGGTAGATCTCCTCAAAATGCAAGAAACGTCAGTAGTAGTCAGGGAACTACTAGAGATACTGTTGCGAGCTCTGAAGCTATAGCGCCGACCAGAGCATATGCTATCCGAGCTCGGGAGGAAGCTTCATCTTCAGATGTTATAACGGGTACTTTTACACTTTATGATACCTTTGTGATTGCTTTGATAGACCCTGATTCTACTCATTTCTATATATGCATGAACTTAGTATTCAGTAAGACTTTTCCTGTAAAGTCTACTGAGTTTGTTATAAAAGTATTGAACCCCTTAGGTAAAAATATTCTGGTTGACAAAGTAGGTAAGAACTGGCCGTTAATGTTTGAGATATCTGTTTCCCTGTTGATCTGATACTATTACAGTTTAATGAGTTTGATATAATTCTGGGAATGGACTAGTTGACATTGCATGATGCTGTTGTGAATTGTAAAAGAAAGATTATTGAATTGTAAAAGAAAGATTATTGATTTGAGTCGTTGGAATGGTGAAATAGTTCGTATTGAGTCGAATGATTTAAATGGATTACCTACTATGATATCTGTGTTGAAAGCTCAAAATTAAATTAAAAAAAAGAAGGGTTACGAGGTATATTTTGCTTATGTGATTAATTTGAAAGTATCTGAAAAGAAAGTTGAATCGGTGCAAGTAGTCTGTGAGTTCTCTGATGTTTTCTCTGAAAAATTATCAGGATTGCCTCCGATTTGTAAATTTGAATTTGGTATAGATCTGTTCCCTGGTACAACCCCTATTTTGATAGCTCCGTATAGAATGGCACCAATGGAATTGAAAGAGTTAAAGTCACAGATGTAAGAATTAACCGACAGAGAGTTCGTAAGACCGAGTTTTTCACCTTGGGGTACTCCTGTTCTATTTGTGAAAAAGAAAGATTTGAATCTGCGACAGAGAAGATGGTTAGAGTTATTGAAAGACTACGAGCTTGTAATAGATTATCACCCAAGTAAAGCTAATGTAATTGCCGATGCGTTGAGTTGAAAGTCACTGTGTGCATTACATGCTATGAATGCTCAATTAGATTTGTTTGATGATAGTTTAGTGTTGGATGAATTGAAACAAAACTATTGTTCTTACAGAAAATATATGATGCTCAGAAAGTTGATAATGAAATGTTAGCGAAACGAGCTCAGTGTGATTCAAATTCTAATTCCTAGTTTTGAGTTGTTGATGATTACTTGAGATTTCGAGATCGTATCTATGTTCCGAGAAACCCTGAGTTAATCTAGTTGATTTTGAACAAAGCACATAATAGCCGTTTATCTATTCATCTAGGTAGAACAAAAAGGTACCATAATTTGAAGCAACACTACTGGTGGTCTGGTATGAAACGAGACATTTCTGACTTTGTTTCGAAATGTTTAGTCTGCCAACAAGTGAAAGTAGAACATCAAGTTCTGTTTGGATTGTTACAGCCGATTCTAATTTTCGAGTGGAAATGGGATAGAGTAACGATGGATTTTGCTTTGTGTTTACCTCAGACTCTGAGAATGGAAGATATGATTTGGGTCATAGTTGATCCATCTGACTACTTACTTGAAAGATTAGCCGAGCTGTATATTTTTGAGATTGTTAGATTACAGGAGTGCCATTATCTATTGTGTCAGATAGAGATCTAAGATTCACATCACAATTTTGGAAGAAATTACAAGAAGCTTTTGGCACGAAATTACATTTCAGTACAGCTTTTCATCCGCAAACTGATGACCAGTCAGAACAAATTATGCAGATTCTCGAAGACATGATAAGATGTTGTATACTTGAGTTTAGCGATTCGTGGAAACAGTATTTTGCCATTGATTGAATTTTTGTATAATAATAGTTTTCATACGAGCATCAAAATGACACCTTATGAAGCTTTGTATGGACGTAAATGTCCTACACCCCTGTATTGGACTGAACTTAGTAAGAATAAGTTGCATGGAGTTGATATGATTAGAGACTCAGAATAGAAAGTGAAACTAATCCAAGATTGTTTGAAAGCAGCATCTGATCGTCAGAAGTTCTATGCAGACTTGAAATGAAAAGATATAGAATTTGAGGTTGGCGACAAAGTATTTCTGAAAGTGTCTCCGTGGGAGAAAGTGATTCGATTCGGACGACAAGGTAAATTAAGTTTGAGGTTTAACGGACCGTATGAGATCATTGAATGTGTTGGGCCTGTGGCTTATAGATTAAGGTTGCCGTCTAAACTAGAAAAGATACACAATGTGTTTCATGTCTTAATGCTCCGTAGATATTGATCCGATCAGTCGCATGTGATGCCCCATCTGAAATTGAAACCCAATCTGATATGACATAGGAAGAGGAACCGATCCGTATCTTAGCTCGTGAAGTGAAAGAGTTAAGAAACAAGAAAATTCCATTAGTGAAAGTAATATGGAATCGCACGGAATAGAAGAGGCTACGTGGGAGCCTAAAAACTCAATGAGATAGCAATATCCGAATCTATTTAATGGTAAGATTTTCGGGGACGAAAATCCTTAAGGGGGGAGAATTGTAACAGTCCGGTTTATACCCTAGTCGGAACAGTGGTTTTGGGACCATGAATCCAAGTCGAGGAATATTTAAATGATTTATTCTGTGCTTATTATATGTGAATTAAAGTGTGTGAAAGTTTTGTGGAAAATTTTAATTGTTTGTGTTTAATTTAGAAAAAGAACTTAATCGCGTAAAAGGTGAAAGTTTCAAACTAGAGTGAAAATGCACTAAATTGATTGTGGCTTTTTAATTTGGAGTATAAAAAGGGCAATTAATCCATTTTATGAGTTAATGGGCGGCAAAGGTCAAGTATGACCTTAAGTTATAAGTTGTTTTTATTATTAATGAAAGGTTAAAATGGTAAATCATTAAAAATATTATTATATGTTAAATTATATGAAATTAAAAGCCATTTTATTTGTTCTTCATCCTTATTGCCGAATTTTGAAGGAAAGAAAAGAAAGAAAACAAAGCTAAAGTTAGGCTAGCTTTTGGCTTGATTAGGTAAGATTTTTACTTCGATTTTTGATAATTTATATGTTTTCGTAATCGTTGCTTTGAATGCTTCTAAACCCAAGCTTCAATTTTGAAGATTGATGATGTTTTGAAATGAGACTTTGATGAACTCATGTGATTTGTGATGTTTAATAGTGAAATATGAAAGATATGTGTTTGATGAACATGTTTTGTTCTTGAAGTTTTGATAAATTTAGCTAAATAAGGCTAAATTGTGAAAATGGTAAATTGAAGGACTAAATAGCAAATTTGATGAAATATTTGGGCTTATATAGTCCCTAGAGAGGTTCGGCCAAGCATGTGTGTGTGTGGATTTTGTGAATTTGATGTTTTGTGAAAAAAATGGACTAAATTGTTAAAGTGTGCAAATATGAGGGTTAATTTGCAAATAGCCCTAAATGTGTGTCTATGGATTGAATTGAATGGAATGGTGAATAAAAGGGTTAATTCTGAATGTGTTTAGATCAAGAACCGAGGAAAATGGATTTAGATCGCGGGAAAGTGAAAATAATCGAGTAACTGTTTCTGTTTGATAAACCAAGTCTGAGGTACATCACTATGCAAATAAACGTATTCGTATGATATTACGCTTGTTCGTATGACTAATGTTGGTAATGAATACCTATGAGAATATATGCTTATGAATTTCGAGATGAGTCTGACATAGTGATTAAGTCTAAGAAGTCCCGATCGAACCTAGGAATAGATAGGATTAGCTATGTCATGACATAGGTATCTGTTCTGTTTTATTATATAAGACTTAAATGCGGGACTTAGGCATCATATTACGATTTTATATAAGACTTAAATGCGGGGCGTAGGCATCATATTACGATTATATATAAGACCTAAATGCGGGCGTACGCATCATTATCGATTATATATAAGACCTAAATGCGGGGCGTTGGCATCATTATCGATTATATATAAAACCTTGTGCGGGACGTAGGCATCATTATTTGATTATATATAAGACCTAAATGCGGGGCGTAGGTATCATATTACGATTTTATATAAGACCTAAATGCGGGGCGTAGGCATCATTATCTGATTATATGTAAGACCACATCTGGGACATTGGCAGCAATATGAGCTTCTCGTGTAAGACCATGTCTAGAACATCAACATCATGTTAATTCGTGTAACAATCTGTCTGAGACTGAGGTATCGATATCTGAGTACATGTAAGGTTTCGTTTAGGACGTTGGCTTTGTATGACTATTTTAAGTTTTCTCAGCATCCGATTAGATTCTTATTGGATCAACGGGCAATTCTGTGATGCGAATTGCAAATCCGAGTTAAGAATAAATATGTGTATGTAAAACCATTTCAGGTACGTTGATTATACACTAATTGTGTATATAAGGTAAACATCTAAGTAATTTTACTATGATGCTATGGATACAGAATTGATGATATGATATGTAAAGTTTTGATTATATGAATTTTGTAATTATATGATTCTTGAAGTTGCAAAGATAACAAATGTGGTTAATAGTGTTTGAATCAAAGCATATATGCAATAATATGTTAAATGATTGATATGTACTGATGTATTTATTAGCATAAGTGCCTTCTATGCCAAGTTTATTTATATATGACTTACTAAGCTTTTGGAAAGCTTACTCTGTGCGTGTTTTCTCTATTTTATAGGTCGTCAAAGCTACTGAAGGCTCGGGACCGTCATGGATCGTCATCACACTACTAAAATTATTTTGGTACCCTTTTTAAAATATATAACTAATTATGGCATGTATAGGCTAGATAAGTGTTTGTGATTATAAGATGATTCTAGCCATATGTTTTGGTTAGTCTTGAGTTGATAAAATGCTTGAATGAATTAGTTATATAAAGCATATATTTTGGTATGCTTTGATGCATATGAAATGGTTATGTTTTGGTTAAGCAAATGGATGATATATGCTTGAAATGATGTAGGATTTAGTTTGTAAGTTAGTATGAATGGAATTGGTATTGAATGTATAGATGAAGTGAGAAATTTGGTATGTTTTGGTTGCCATATATGCATATTATGATTTGGTATGTTTTGATTGTAGGTGAGACCCAAAATGGGTGGCATATTGGCCTTGTAAAAGGGCCTATAATGTCACACGGTTGAGGCACACGGGCGTGCTTAAGACCGTGGGTAAATTGGTAGAATGTGGCTCAAATTGCACACGACCTCGACACAGGTGTGCTTGATGGCCGTGTGAGAAATGGCAGTAAGTGATCTAGTAGTACACGGCCTTAGCACACGGGCGTGCTTGGTGAATGTGTTGATTTTGGTAGTATACTACCACGGGGAGGACACATGGGAGTGTCCAGTAGCTGTGGGTGAGGCACGGCCTACCCCCACGGCTGTGTGTCCCTTGTATGTTAGGAAAGTTTCAAATTCTTATGAAATTTCTTATGTGTTTCGGTTTAGTCCTGACTCGGTTTATAAGCATGCTTAAGGTCTCGATAACTTACTTAAGAGACATTATGATTGATATTGATGAATGGTTGTACGATTAATTCTGTAAATGTTTTCGATCTGTGCAGTACGCCTTTAACCCTAATCTGGTGATCGAATACGGGATAAGGGTGTTACAAAACATGAAAAATAATATTAAAATATTATTTGACTCAGATTTGTGGTCCCAAAACCACTACTCTAACTAAGGTGTAAACTGGGCTGTTACAGCTCTAGTTTCCATTGCCCCCTATCACATGACACCAAAAGAGCTTAAGCAACTCAAGATTCAACTACATGAAATTCTAGATCATGGATTCATTCGACCAAGTGTTTCACCATAGGGAGCACCGGTGTTGTTTGTCAAGAAGAATGATGGTTCCAAAAGGATGTGTATTGATTATAGACAATTAAATAATTTGACCATCAAGAATAAGTACTCACTACCTAGAATCGACAATTTGTTCGATCGGTTTGAGGAGTGAAGGTGTTCTCCAAAATTGACCTAAGGTTGGGAAACTATCACCTCAAAGTGAAGGATTTGGATGTGCCTAAGACTGCATTTTGGACTAGGTATGGTCATTACGAATTATTAGTAATGCCTTTTAGTCTTACGAATACCCCAACTGCATTCATGGATATGATAAATTGAGTTTTCCAACCATTTCTCGATCAGTTTGTCGTTGTATTTATTGATGATATCTTAATCTACTCCAAGACTAAATCTGAACATGATGAGCATTTGAGGGTTGTTCTACAAATTCTTTAAGAGAATAAACACTTTGCTAAATTTAGCAAGTGTGAATTTTGGCTTAATGAGGTTTTTTTTTGGGTCATGTGGTGTCTGCCAAAGGTATTCGTGTGGATCCTAAGAAGATTGAAGCTATTATAGAGTGGAAATAACCAAAGAATGTATCTAAGATTCGAAGCTTTCTTAGATTAGTTGGCTATTATTGAAGATTCGTTAAGAGATTCTTTTTTATTATTACTCCTTTAAATGAATTTTTTTAGAAAGAGTGCTCCATTTAAATGGATTGTTATTAATAAGCCAGTTTCGAGAAACTTAAGACTATGTTGACTCAAGCAACTGTGTTGATTCAGCCTGAATCTGGAAAAGATTATGTGGTGTACAATGATCCGTCATATACTGGTCTTGGATGTGTTTTGATGCAAGAGGGAAAGGTGGTAACCTGTGCTTCGAGATAGCTCAAGCCACATGAGTGTAATTATCCAACTCATGACTTGGAGCTAACAATTGTTGTTTTTGCACTCAAGATTTGGAGGCATTATTTGTACAGTGAAAAGTGTACTATTTACATGGATCACAAAAGTATTCAATATCTACTTACTCAAAAACAATTAAACTTAAGACAAAGTAGGTTGATTGAACTGCTCAAGGATTATGATTGTACCATTGAGTACCATCCTAGTAAGCCAATGTGGTAGCCGATGCACTAAGTCAACAGGCGATGACTGAACTTAGAGTTATGTTAGTAAGATTGTGTTTGTTCGAGGATGGTAGTATCATGGTAGAATTGCAAGTCAAGCCCTTGTTGATTGGTGAAATTAAAGAAAAGCAACCTATGGATATTTCTTTACTACCTTATTTCAAGCAGGTTGAGGATGGTTCGATGACCGATTTTGAGTTTAATGCCGATGGAGTTCTTTGCTTTAAAGGAAGATACTATGTACTAAACAATAAGGAGTTGAGACAATCTATTCTCCGGAAAGCCCATAGTAACCCCTACATTAGGCATCCTAAAGGAAATAAGATGTATTATGTTTTGAGACAGTTGTATTGGTGGTCAGGTCTAAAGCATGAGGTAACGAAATTTGTTGCTAAGTGTTTTACTTGTCAACAAGTGAAGGCTAAACATTAACTTTCTTCTGCTTTGTTACTACCTATAAAGATTATTCAGTGGAAGTGGGAACGTATCACAATGGATTTTGTTAGAGGGTTTCCATGAATCCCACTAAGAACGATTTATGTGGATGATTGTGGACAGGTTCACTAAGTCAGCCCATTTTCTACCAGTACGTACTGATTATTCTCTTGAAGCTTGCAAAGTTATATATTTCTGAGATCGTGAGATTACACGACGTTCCTATGTCAATTATTTTAGATCAAGATCCTAGATTTACATCTCAAATCTAGAAGAAACTACATGAAGCTCTTGGTACTTGTTTGAATTTTAGCACTATTTATCACCCACAATTTGATGGGCAATCCAAGCGAGTTATTCAGATTCTCGAGGATATGTTGAGAAGCTATGTCATTGACTTTCAAGGAAGTTGGGAGAATCATCTACCAATGGCTAAGTTTACATACAACAATAGTTTCCAAGCCAGCATTCAGATGAAACCTTATCAATATTTGTATGGCCTAAGTGTCAAACTCCATTGTGCTGGACTAAGTTAAATGAAAGAAAAAAATTTGGGACCTAAGTTGGTTCAAGAGACTGAAGGTATAGTTAAGTTGATACAAGAAAATTTGCGAGTAGCTTCCGACAGGTGGAAATCCTATACCGATATTAAAAGGAAGGATATCGAATATTGAGTTGGAGATCAAGTCTTCTTAAAGGTGTCTCCGTAGAGAAAGGTGTTGAGGTTTGGACAAAAATAAAAATTGAGTCTAAGGTTTATTGGGCCATATCAAATTTTGAAAAGAGTTGGACCTCTGGCCTATCAGTTGGAGTTACCACCAAAGTTGGATCGTATTCAAAACGTTTTTCATGTCCCTATGTTGAGGAAGTACCATTCAGATCCTTCTCATGTGGTTAATGTAAAAGAAATTGATATTAGACCGGATTGTCTTTTGAGGAGGAATCGGTGAAAATTTTAGATTATGATATTAAATTTTTGAGGAAAAATCAAATTCCTTTAGATAAGCTTCTGTGGTGGATTCATGGTTCTGAGGAAGCCATGAGGGAGCCAAAAGATTCTTTCCGATAATAATATCCTCATCTTTTTTTAATCAGGTAAATTTCGATGACGAAATTTAATTTAAGGGGGTAGAGTTGTCACATCCCAAAATTCTATTAAGTGTTGTTAATTATTAAACAAGCTTGAGAAGTGGTGTAGTGGTTAAGAAGCTTAAGTAACTCCTAAAAGACCCAAGTTCTAGCCTCCATAACATCATTTTATTTTTTAAAAATTCATGCAAAATTTAGAACCTTCCCATGCAAAAATAGTCCACCTTATAACATGTAACTCCTATTCTTTATTTTGTTTTGTAACTTCATATTTTAAATTTGAAAAGGGTGAAACTCCTAAAATTATTGTGCCTTTCAAACATACTTTTTAAACCATTTGCGTAAATCGTTCAAACTAGTGAAATTAAGAATTTTAGAAATCAATGATTTTGATATTTTGTTTGTAATGTAACGACCCGAAGTTGGGCATAGTAGGATTGGGCCTTGGGTGTGGGAGCATTTAAAATTGTTGAGAACATGAGAACAGCATTAGTGTAAGTTGGACCTATTAGGTGAGTGATTTTGGAAAGTTAGGGGGCTTCTATGAAGTCCCGGGATCAAACTTGGGCTTTAGGAAAATTTTGGTTTTAGGTGAGTAAAATCTTGGGAGTTAATAAGTAGGATTTAAGAATAAAATGTGGAGAAAAATGACACAAAAAGAGCTTGTAGTGTAATGGCAATGTGACGTCACATAAGAGACAAGGAGGTGACGCAGCAAGGAAGCAAGGAGTCCAAGGTTCAAGTCTTGGCGCTGGCATTTCATTTTGATTTATTTTTAAGTGAACTTGGATTTTGGCCTATAGATTTATATTTAGTTACGCATGATGTTAGAAACAAGGAAGTGAGTGGTCTAGTGGGAAGGCATCATTAAGGTGCAAGGGAGCCTAGGTTCGAATCTCATGACAAGTAGGGGAGTATTTATTTTGCGGATTGGACGACCAGAGTTTGTGTTGGATTTAAACTCTACTGAAAAAGGGATCCCACATCGGAAAGCTAGCAATAGGGAAGGTGAGAAGCTGGCTATATATGGAGCTGTCTATGAGGAGAGGAAGCATACCTTGGTGGGCGTTTGGGCATAAGAGCATTCGGAGCTCAAATTAGCTTCAGATTCTTATCAGGTGTGTATTTCGTACTACTCTAGCTGTAGAACGGAAAATGTCGAAATGCCGGTCACACGGCGATGGTAGCCACACAAGCGTGCGGGCGCACGTGTGGGAGCTTCGACGCGATAGTAGAGGCCACCATGAGTATTCTTGTGGGTTGACGTTGTTTGGGCTGAAAGGGGCCAAGTGGGCCCAATGGGCTCGAGGGCCCATATGAACAAATTGTATGATTGTATAGTAGATAGTGAACTACTCTATGTGAATCTCATATCTGTGGCTAGATTTGGGCTAAATGGGCCACACGAACGTGTGGGTCTATTTGGGCTGAGAATGGGCCCTAGGCCCATTCGTATCATTATCTATGTTTAGAATATCTTGGTTTGCAAAATTATCGAAATACCCTTAGTTTGTGAAATTACCGAAATACCCTTGGTTTGCGAAATTACCGAAATACCCCTAGTTTACGAAATTACCGAAATACCCCTAGTTTATGAAATTATCGAAACACCCCTAGTTTGCAAAATTACCAAAACACGCCTAGTTTACAAAATTATCGAAACACCCCTAGTGAGTAAATTACCGAAACACCCCTGGTGGGTAAATTACTGAAATACCCTTAGTGGGTAAATTATTAAAATACCCTTAGTGGGTAAATTACTATTATACCCTTATGGGTTAATTAGTACGATTGTGTGTATTCTGTTTAATTGATTGTGATGGTAATTTATTTCATACATCATTTTTTATAAATGCTTTGCATACATGACATTCTACATGGGATTGGGATATTGACGATCGGAGGAAGTGTAATCTGGTGGCTCTGCTACATTCTATTCTGGTGGCTATGCCACATAAATATTCTGTTATTCTGGTGGCTTTGCCACAAATTCTGTGATTAGCAGCTTCTCTGCCTTATTGGTGTGTATCGAATGGGTGGGTCGATTTAGAAATCCCCACAGGTGTGTTGGGCTGGTACGGGTGGTGTGTAGCGGATGGATTATTAGGTTGGGTTGCATACTCTGTTACATTATCATGCTTATAGGGCTAAGGCCCAGATTGTTACTGAATAGGGCTTTGACCCAGTCTGCTTATGTATGGGCTTCGGCTCAGTCTGCTTCGATATGGGCTTCGACCCAGTCTGCTTCTATATGGGCTTCGGCTCAGTCTGTTTCTATATGGGCTTCGGCCCAGTCTGCTTCGGCATGGGCTCGAGCCCAATTAATGACCGACTAGGGGAATTACACACTGAGTTCTCATAATTCACCCCTTTTTCCCTTAACCTTGCAAGTAATCCCCAGCGGTAGAAGATTTGAAGCTGCGGAGGACTCGGTGGTGGCCATACATCTGAGTTATTTCTCGCGAACTTTAGTAAATTCAGTTTTTACTTTATTTTGGGTTAATATTTTGTACTAAGGCCTTTGGATTTTTATTTTTCTTTTAACTTTCAATTCGGCTATTTTTAAATTGTTAGATATTTGAATACTGGGTTTTCCTAAAAAGATAAATAACTGTTTTCAAAATATCAAGTTTCCACAACTCATTCAATTTGATTTCTCTATAAACAAAGTTTTGAAGATAATAATAACAATGTTTTTACAAGAAAACCACAAAAGAAAATACGAATTTCACAAACAACAAAGCACGGAGTTTCAAAAAAGGAATACGAACTTTTAAACGAACGCGCAGTTTTTAAACAACCCTTCTATTTGACATGCTAGATCCAGTCATAACGTCTAGGCCGGGTTTTGAGGTGTTACATGTAAAATTTGATCATTATTCAAAACTTTCATAATTTCAATCATATTTCAAAATCATTCATTTATTTAATCAAAACTAAAGAACTTGACTATTATTCACCATTTGAAAAAAAAAACATGTTAAATTTATAAAATCAAATGTCTTTAGAAATATCATTTGTAAACATTATAGATTTTGAAACCAAGTCTAACTTTATTAAGAACTCATTTATCAGATTTGCAATGGAAAAATGTAATATTGGCATACTTTTACGAAAATTGCAACGAACCATTTTCCTAAAACCATGTTTTGCTAATGTTGAGAATGACTCCTTTTTCAGTCAAATTTGAGAAATAATTTTCCAGTTAAGTTCTATTTATTTGTTTCAATCAAACTCTGATTAGGATTATTTTATTATTTTTTGACCTATGAATTTAGCCTATAAATAGGCTCTTTTACAGCCTTAGAAAAGACACCCATTAGAGATTAAAACTCATAACACATTTAGAGAATTTTGTGTTTATGTTTTGAGGGATCTTTTTTTTTTTTGGGTTTTCGAGGTTTAGTTTTTATCTCCATCTTTTGTACTCTTCGTTATTTTCCCATTATAGTAAAATTATCTTTGCACGTGGTTTTATCCTCTTTGGAGGGGTTTTTTCATGTTAAATTTGTGTCTTCAATTTCTCAATTTCTTCCGTTATTTTCACTTGTTCGTTGCTTAATCGGGTCGATCGCCAACAATTGGTATTAGAGCTAGTTTAAGATCAGCCCGTTCAAAGATGGTAGCAACAAGGTTTGAAATTGTCAAGTTCGATGGTGTCATAAATTTCAATCTATGGCAAGTTCGGATGATGGCAATTCTAGTTCAAACCGGCCTAAAAAAGGTTGTTATCGGGAAAAAGCTTAAGAATCTAAATCAAACAGAATGGGAGGAGCTTGATGAAAAGGTCTTCTCTGCAATCTAGTTGTGCCTCACAAATATGATATTGCAGTAGTTATTAATGGAGAAGACCTCATCCTTCTTGTGGAAAAGGTTAGAAACTCTTTATGTGACTAAGTCTCTAGTTAACCGTTTAGTGTTGAAACAACGTCTATTTACATTTTGTATGAATGAAAGTGAGTGTGGCTAGGCTGTATGCATCCAAATTGAAACAAATCATGAAATTTTGGGAAAATATGAAAATTTGAAAAATAGAGGTCACACGGTCATGTGGCCAGGCCGTGTGACAGAGCTCAAACCGTATGAATATGCGAAGTAAGGACACATGGTTGTGTCCCAGCCCGTGTCTCAGACTCTGTGAAACCTGCACCAAAACTATCAAAGCACACACGACCCTGCGGAGTGACCGTGTGTGGCACACGGTTCTGTGATAGCCTGTGTCCTAGGCCTTTACGTCCAAATTAACCTTTAAATAAGCTAAAATCAAGCCAAAACTTGCCCAATAAGTTTCACCTAAATATAAACCATTCTTTAACCTAAACAATCAATATATACACCTAAAACATGTCAAAATATTCACCTAAATTTCTAACCAATGTATACCACAATTCAAGCAAACATTCAAACAACCAACCATAACTTCATCCAACACCATTCATTAAATATACATCAATTTACTTATCTATTCATTACTTAGTATTCCAACATTACAAAGTGTACTATACAGAAAAACAACTTGACTCATTCCTTATCTAAGTTTATTAACATTCATATACTCAAAACTTTAACCTGTGTACATGCCACAACCCAACAAAAGATTCAAAAGCTACCAAAGTAATTGGATAGTGTACGCTTTATGGTTGATCCTTCCAAACAATCAGCAACAATTTTCTACAAAACAAAATGAGAAAAAAAAACATAAGCTTAAATAGCTTAGTAAGTACTTAATATAAATTTTACTTTACTTGCTTAGATTAAACTATGAACTCCTCCAAATAATAACATACTAAATCAAATTCTATAAACGTTCCATATCATTTAATCTAAATCGTCAACACTCAATTCATATGCTCGATCATTACTCCATTTTCAAGGGCATCATAGATGTAAGACAGGCACCAAAGAGCAACCAGAGTGCTTATAGGGGCACGAATGTGCTTCAAGAGCATCGAAGTGCAAACAGAGGCACCAATGTGCAATTCAGGGGTACCAAAGTACAAACAGGAGTACCGAAGGACAAACAGGGGCACTAATGTGCATTAAGGAGCACTTTCTTCATTTCTATATACATATTTAAATTCATTTCATTCACATATAATTTTAATACAATTCCAAGAAAAAAACTACTAATAATCTCTTATCAATTTCATAAATACACAAAATATTTGTAACACTTATTGTTATATAAATAAACAAAGTAATTTCACACACACACACATATATATATATATCAATTAAGTAGAGAACAACAATGTAATCACCAGCAAATTACATTTACATATTGAATACTATGAACTTACCTTACTAACACTTCTGATTAAAACATAGGGACCTATTCCACAATTTTCCCTTTCTTCGGTTAATGTCTTTTTGGCCCGGTACTTAATCTATATAATAATTAAATTCAATCTATTAAAATTCACATTCAATTTAATACATATGGCCTTTAAATTTTCATTAATTACACATTTTCCTTAAACTTTTACATTTTTCACAATTTAGTCCCTAAATCCCAAAATTCCAAATTATCAAAAACTACCATAAGCTAGCCAAATTTTCAGCCTAACATATTCAGCCCACATATAATAAAATTTCACATAAATTCTTTATAATTTCTAACATTTAATTAATCTAGTCCTTTAACCAAAACTAACAAAAGTTACTTTATAATTTCATTAAAACCAACAACCAACACCTTAAATCAAAGTTTTAACATCATAACAACAAAGGTTCATCAATGGCAACATTCAAAAACTTTGACAACTTCAAAAGCGAAGGTACGGGTTAGATGAACCTAGTTATAATGACCTCAAAAACATAAAAATTACAAAAATTAAGCTTAGTTTGAACTTACATGCAAAGAGTACCTAAACCTATTATATCACTCAATTATAATTTTACTTAAGTCATATCACTCAATTAAGCCAAACCTAAACCTATTATTGTCCCTCATGGATAGTGATAGTATAATTACCATTTAAGGCCATCAAATTAAATTTCTAAACCTATTAAGCCTAATTTACTAATAGCAACTGACTTTCACAATGTTTACAAATTAGTCTTTTTTACTAAATTAACTAGGTAAACATTAAAATTTCTTCACCAAAAATTAATACGACCTTAATGAAACTCTACAATTAGTAATTAATTAATAAAACATGACTCCATATTTCAAAATTGTGGTCCCGAAACCTGTAATAGTCCGATTTAGACCCTAGTCAGAATAGTGGTTTCGGGACCACAAATCCGAGTCAGAAAAATATTTTAATATTATTTTATATGTTTTCAGTATGTGATTGAGCATGTGTGAAAGTTTCGTGAATTAATTTTGTTGTTTGTGTGCTTAATTTGATAAAAGGATTTAATTGCATAAAATGCAAAACTAACATGCTATGTGTTAAAAGTACCTATGTGCTATGTCTTTATTAATATGAAGTCCTTATGATGTTATTATTCCATTTTTAAGTTAGTGGACAATTATGTCCATGGATTAAATGTTTTTCATGAATATTTCATTAAGGGCAAAATGGTAAAATGATAATTAAGCTTAATTAAATAAAAGAAAAGCATGAAATTAGCTTTCATTCATCTTTTGTGCCGAAAAAAAAAAAAAAGAGAAAGGGTTTTAAGCTTCCATGATATTCGGCCATTACAAGTCTTGATTAAGGTATGGATTTTATTTGGTTTTTGATAATTTATACGTTTTTGTAATCGTTGCTTTGAGTACTGCAAAACCCATGTCTTAATTTTGGAATTCGATGAAGAATTTGAAATGTTCCATTGATGGTTTTTAAGCTTTGTGATGTTAGTTGATGAAATATGAAATATAAGTGTTTGATTAACATGTTTTGTCTTTGAATTTTTGGTGAATTTGAGTAATTTAGACTAAATTGTGAAAATAATATTTTGAGGGACTAAAATGTGAAATAAATGAAATGTATGGACTTGTATGATTATTTTGAAAATTTGGCCAAGCATGGGATTAGTGAAATTTTGTGTATTTTGTGATTTTGTGAAATAAGGACTTAAATGTCAAAATGTGAAAATATGAGGGCTAATTTATAAATTGGCCTAAATGTGTGTTTTTGGATTGGATTGAATGTATTGGTGAATAAATGAGTCAAATTTGAATATGTATAGATAAAGAACCGAAGAAAACGGATTTAGACCGAGGAAAGTCAAAAGTGATCGAGTAGTCGAATCTGTTCGTTTATCCCAAATACGAGGTAAGTCTATATACAAATAAATGTATTTGAATTGATTTATGTATAATTGTATGAAATTGAATTATAATGAATGATTACGGAAGATAAACATTTAAGATCTGAGATAATATCGACAAGGTGTCAAAGTTTGAAAAGTCCGTACGAACCTTAGGAATAGATAGGATTCGTATGTCATGACATAGGTTTCTGATATGTGATATCGAGTAAGACCACGTCTGGGACGTTGGCATCGATTTGAGATTTACATGTAAGACCATGTCTGGGACATTGGCATCGTAAATGATTTCGTGTAAGACTCTGTCTGGGACAATGGCATCGATATTTGATTACATATAAGACCACGTTTGGGACGTTCGCATTGTACGAGTATTCCAAGTATCTGAGTGTCCTATTTGATTTTGAATGGTTCAACGGGAAATTTTGAGAAACGGAAGACTATGTGAAATGTGTAATTGATTCAGGTACGTTGGAAAATGAATACTATGTTTGAGTATGAAAAGTGAGTATATGTGAACTTGCTCAAGTGAGATATGTGTATTGTCTTGTTGAGACTAAATGTGATATATGTATGAATGTGTTATGAACAAAAGAGATATTTGGAGATATGATGTGTTGGTAAGTAATGGCTAAACAAATGAGCCAAAGAAGAATTATGAATTTGCATTTGAGATATATTTATGATCTTATATTTGATATGATTATGAATGCTACATGTTAAGTTTATTTGTATATAGCTTACTAAGATTTTGAAAGCTTACTTTGTGTGTGTTTACATTGTTTTATAGATTGTTAAAGCTACAGAAAGCTCGAGGATTGTCAAGATCATCACCACACTATCAAACTCTATTTTGGTACTTTTTGAATGTGTTTATAGCTAAGTATGGCATGTATAGTCTAGTTGAATGAAATGATGTTTTGAGTTGTATATATTAGCCATGTGATATGGCTATATAATCAATAATTTGAATAAGTAGTTCATGCTATATGTTGCATAATTTGGTATGGTTTGATGGCTAATAGTTGGATTAATGAAATGGCCAAATTTATGGTAAGTACTTAATAATGCTTGTGATTAGATTGAGATGATTGGTACATAAATTAATATGTATGATATGCTTTTGAATGGTTATAATAGATGAATATTTTGGTATGATTGGGTTGCATTTTGAAGGCATAAAATGTGTTTATTTGTGTTTGTAGGGTTTGGGTGGCAAATTGGCCTTCCAAATGGCCTATATTTGCCTACAGTTGAGCACACGAGCGTGTGGCTTGACCGTATCCCTTGAATTTGTAATTTGGTACAAGTCAAGCTCACACATGGGCTAGACACACGGGCGTGTGATTGGCCGTGTGAAACAAGTCAGTGATGACCACAGGCTGGACACACGGGCGTGTGACTGGCCTTGTGGTGCAAGTCAGTAGCGACCATGGGTGAGGCACACGAGCTTGTCTCAAGCCGTGTGGCCAAGTTAGTATGTATGCCCTGTTTTTCCACGACTTGGACACACGGGTGTGTCTGAGGCCGTGTAAGGCACACAGCCTGCCCACACGAGCGTGTGACCTCTGTAGTTTTGAAAAAAGTTTGAATTTCAGAAAAATTTTGTAAGTGTTCGGTTAAGTCTCGACCCTTTTCTAATGCATGTTTAAGGTCTCGTAGACCTCATTAAGGAACTATAAGATTGTGTTTTGATGTATTATGACGATGATATACTTTATGATATGAATGGTTCGTAAAAGTTTCGATTTGTCTGGTAATACCTCTTAACCTTAAACTGGCGACGGTTAGGGGTTAGAGGTGTTACAAAACCACTATTTCTGACACCACTAAAAAATGGGATATTACAATTCTCCCCCCTAAGAAATTTTCATCCTCGAAAATCTTACCAGAGAAAAGGTTCGGATATTATGATTTCATATTTTCTTCCATTTCCCATGTCACTTCTTCAATCCCGTGTCGTCTCCATAATACTTTAACCAACAATACGAATTTATTTCACAACTCTTTATTTCCTAAGCTAAGACCTTTACAGGTTCTTCATCATAGGTTAAATCAGGCTATAATTCTATTTCTTCTGTAGACAAAATATACAATAGATTAGATTGATATAGTCGAAGCATTGAAATGTGAAAAACGTTGTGAATCTGTCGAGTTTTAGAGGTAAGGCCAAACAATATGCTACCGGTCCTATTCTTTCAAGAACTTCATACGGCCTGATAAATCTAGGACTAAGCTTTCCTTTTTGGCCAAAATGCAATACTTTTATCCAGGGACACATGGCCATGTCCCAACCCGTGTCCGTGCCTATGTAACTCTTTGACTTGGGTCACACAGCCAAGTCACACGCTCGTCTGCCAAGCTATGTAACTTTCAAAATTGCCTCACACGCCCGTGTGCCAGGCCGTGTGCTAGACCGTGTACCTGCCTGACTTGCAACCTTTAAAACCTACATGGGACACATAGCCGTGTTGTATGGTTTTGTGTCACACATGGCTGAGACACACGCCTGTGTCTTAGGCCGTGTGGACAAGAAATAGGCCAAAATCAAGCCATTTCTTTCACCCAATTCAAGCATGTACGTACAAGCAATTTGCACATATAACCAAGACCTTATATCATGCCCAAAACATGCATAATAAGACCAATTCAAAAGGTTATTTATTCATCCAACCAATATGCCATATAGGCACCTTAAACACAACCATTAAACATGTCTAAGCATATGCATATTTCTCCATAAATCAACCATACACAACTACTGATTTCCATACCAAAACATAACACAATTGACCATATACCAAATCATATCCTAACATACCAAATTGGACATTCAAAACATACAAACACTTAGCCAAATCAACACCAACCATCAAGGCATCAAAGAGCCAAAAGCACACCAACCATAATACCATATATACATGTCAAACATAACAACTAGATCATTAAGCACAAGTCCACCTATACATGCCATTATAACCTTGACCAAAAGATCAAAATCTACCGATATAATCGCTGGATAGTGTGATAGGTCTCTGACGAGCTTCCAAATCGATTGAGCTTCCGATAATCTAAAAAACATGAGAAAAAAAACTAAGTAAGCATATGATGCTTAATAAGTTCGTAAATAATGAACATAGCTTACCATTTCAAAATTATACTCTTAAAGTTAACATAATACAATCCAACCAATAGCTTAGCACAAGCCTAAGCGTCATCAACAACAATTATTAGTGCCTTAACACATAACTCAATAGATTCATCACATGGTAAGATAGTTTACATGAACATAAAGCCATTGAATTCATACTTTCCATAAACATAATTATACATACTTTGATCAATATCATTTCATACCTTTTCATCCTTTTATAACATAGTCGATTAGAATACTACCATTCCTTCCCTTTTTCATGCCCTTTGAACCACTTAGAATAATATCGGATACACGGGAAGCTCACACAAAGTGTGCTAAACATATGGTCGAAACCATTCCTTTTTACTTTTCCTTTACATCATTGCTCACTCGAGCCATAAATGGGTCTGCTCACACAAGCTGACGGTCAGAATGCAGCTACACGATGCCTCTCATACAAGCTGACGAGTATTAGTAACAAATATAGGAACTTAGCCATCGGTAGGACATTCAAGACCAGCACCCGAAACATGGTAACCGTAATGACATGTCATTTGTATCCTATATATTCCTAAGGTTCAAACGGGGCTCAATAATAGTCGAAACGTCGTTGGATTTCCATTGTTTCATTACATGATAAATAGCATAGGAGCATATGTATATTGATTCATTTACATTAGAACAACACACTAAACATTCAATTTAATCAACATTTAAGTGATTATAGTTCATACAAACTTACCTAGCTAAATTGCAGTAATGACTAAGTATAGGAGCTATTTGGTAATTTTCTTTTCTCCTTGATTTTCCACTCGTTCTTGATCTAAACTAATAATTTCATTCAATTCATTAATTTATATATTAAAAACAATTCATTTTATACAATTTCGTCATTTTTGACATTTTTACAGAATTACCCTCAACTTTTTATTTTTACAACTAGGTCCCTATGCATTAATCATGCAAATAAACCAATCTTATTGAAAATTCATACCAGCCAGATGTTTATAATATCCATTACAGCCTATATTTATAACAATTTCACACCAAGTCCTTGTATTTTAACTATTTTAACAATTTAATCCTTAAATCTTAAATTCATCAAAATTACTTAACAAAGTACTTATAAATAACAACTAATACCTCAAATTCATCATTTAACATCTAAAATCACAAAGATTCATCAATGGTAACATTCAAAATCTTTAACAGTGTAACACCCATCACCCGTATTCAAGGTCAGAATAGGGTTATGAGGAATTACCGATCAATACATACCATTTAACATACATAACTCATACATTTATGCATTCATTCTAATACACCATTCAATCATAATCACATTGTCCCTTATAAGGGCCTACGAGGCCTTAAACATGCTTTATAAGTGGTTCGGGACTAAACCAATAACATACAAAAATTTTGGAAAACTTAGAAATTTTTCTAACATACAAGGGTCATACGCCCGTGTGAACAGGCCATGTGCCTCACACGGCTCCAGACATGCTCGTGTCCCAGGCCATGTGAAAACAAGGCATATATATTGACTTGGGTCACACGGCTGACCACACACCCGTGTGTCTAGCCCGTGTGCCCTTCGAAATGACCACACACGCCCGTATGCCAGGTCGTGTGCTAGGCCATGCCAATCCTGTAGGGTATACTGACTTATGCAACACGGCCAAGTCACATGCCCATGTGCTTGGCCGTGTGCCATTTAGGGGGTATACTGACTTGTGCCATACGGTCAATCACACGCCCGTGTGTGAGGCCATGTGGAGCAAACTGACTTTAATTCAATTTCAACACTAGGGGCACACGACTGTGTAACATGACCGTGTGTCACACACGATTGAGACACACGCCGTGTGTCTTAGCCCGTGTGGACAAAAATAGGCCATTTCCAAGGCTAATTTGCCACCCTTTTCTCATACACACCTAACAACCAAAATGGTAGCATTTCATCATACAATAGGCAGCCAAAATTATCATTCAAATGCATCATTTATACCATATCCAATTCAACCAAATTCAATACTCAATTCCATACCAAATACCTATTCAAAATTTATGTCATCAAGCATTCATTCACAAGCACAGGACTTCTCAAACTATCAACTTCAATCACACCATATAGATGATTTACCAAACTCAAAATATAACCATTTGAACATCTATAATACCTTAGCCACATTTGTACCAAAACATACCAAAATAAGTCATCATTCATGGCTATATATACAAAGCAAACATATTCATTTACAAGCCAATTCTCATGGCTATATTCACAACCAAAGTACTACAACTAGTCTATACATGCCATATACCATATATACATAACTTCAAAAGTACCAAAATAGATGATCGATAGTGCGATGAAGTCTCTGACGATTCCTGGATCCGAGCTACTTTCAATTATCTATAAGACACGGAAAGAACACAAAGAGTAAGCTTTAAAAGCTTAGTAAGCCATATACAAATAAAATTACCTCATGAAACAACATCATTTCCATCAAATATACAAATTATGAATAAGCACATATAAATTCACAAACCTTTCCCAATGTATACATATTCAATATCATAAGTGAATTCATAAAATACTTCCCTTTTTAATACTTGTATGAATCTCATATGTACCTGAGTCACTTAACTCAATCACACATTCTTTCTCAACTTGACTTTGCCCGCTAAACCTTTTGGAATTGTTAAGGATACTCAGAAATCACATATAGCTCGTACAATGCCATATCCCAGATATGGTCTTACATGTTATCACATATCGATGTCGATAGCCCAACTATGGTCTTACACAAAATCCAATAACGATGCCAATGTCCCAGACATGGTCTTACACATAATCACATCTTGTTAATCCTAATGTCATGACATTCTTATCCTATACTATTCCTAAGGTTCGTACGAGACTTTCGAATATTGTAACCTTGTCGATTTTTGCTCGTATTTGATTATTCAACATTCATAGTTGTTCAAGGACAAATAAACATATATAATTCAATTTAAAGACATTTATTTTCATATGAACTTACCTTGTATTATGGATAAACAGACTGGATCGACTATTCGATAACCTTTGATTTTCCCCGATTAAATTTGATTTCTTTCGTTCTTGATTTATATACATTCAAAATTAAATCATTTATTCATCAAATCATTCAATTCAATCCACCAACACATATTTTGGAATTTTTACACTTTAGCACCTAAAGTTCCACTTTTTTATTATTTAGTCCCTATTTCACAAATACACAAAATTCATGAAATTTCATTAGACCCAAGCCTAGCCGAATTTCATATAGGCCCCTAGCATCCCAACACTTTCATTTATTTCACATTTCAACCCCTCAATTTGCATAATTTACAATTTAATCCCTATTTGACATTTTTGTCAAAAATCACTTTACAAAACATGAAAATCTATCATCAAACTTTCATAATCTATTATGAAACCTCAAGATACTCAAGTATTCAACAATTGAAACATGAAAATTCTTTAACAGTTTCAAAAATTAAGGTACGGGCTAGTTAGAATACAAAGCAACAATATCAAAAACGTAAAAATTATCAAAAATCGAGCTCAAACCGTACCTTAATCAAGCTATATGTGTGTTGAACCCTAAATATTCACCAATGAATTCTTTTCTTCTTCAATATTCGGCCAAAGGGAGAAAAGATGAACAAAAATTCATTTTGTTATGTTGTAATTAACCTTAATTAATAATTTACAAAATTAACCTTAATGGCATTTATTAATTACACCAAATGCCATGTCATTATCATATACTATCAAAATAATGGTCTAATTACCACATAAGGACCTTAAATTTAAATTTCTATATTTATTAGACACCTTTAGCTAATAGAACAGCACTTTTGCATTTCACACGATTTAGTTCTTTTTTCTAAAATTGACTATTCAAACAATAAAATTAGCTTATGAAATTTTCACACATACATGCTATCATGCTATAAACACATAAAATAATATTAAAAATACTTTTCTGACATCGAATTTGTGGTTCTGAAATCACTGTTTCGATTTAGCTAAAACCAGGCTGTTACAAACAGTTTCGAAATCAAAGATACAAGCTAGCTGGACCTAATTGCTACGATCTAAAAAATATAAAAATTATTAGAAACGGACCTCAAAATCTCCCACATGCATTGAAATAGTTTGGCCGAACCTCTCTTGCTCCAAAAATGGGGTTTCTCCCGTCGAAGAAGAAGAACATAAGAAAAAGTAGGTTTTTTGCTTATTTATTTATTTATTTATTACTTATTATTTACTTTATTAACTTAAAATATATCATATAAACTAACATAAATTAGTAACCAACCGCCCACTAATTTATGGCATGATATATTTGTCGTTTTAGTCAATTTAATTACCTTTAGCTATTTGACACATTTAATTAATAGAATTTAACTTTTACATCTTTTATAATTTAGTCCTTTTCAATGAATTAACTATCTAAACATTAAAATTTCTAAACAAAACTTTAATTCAACATTAATAACACTCAGTAAATATTTATAAATATTTACGGCTCGATTTATAGAAATAAGGTCCGATACCTCATTTCTAAAATCACTTGACTTTAGAGTCATACCACTTGAACTTAATTTTTCATTCAAATAGTAAAATTGGCAATTTACAAATTTATTTAAATACCATATTTGACTCATAAATACTAAATAATAAAATTTAAGAACTTACTCATCGGATTTGTGGGCCCAAAACCACTATTTTGACACCACTGAAAAACTTACACATATTTTCTTATCTCTCACTTCATACCAGACCACCAATGTCGTTGTTCCAAGTCGTTATACATTTTTGTACTCCTAGGGTGAATTGAGTAAATACTATTGTGATATTCATCCAACAGTTCCCACTTTAATTTTGAATCGTGTGGTATTCACAGTCATTGTCGGAAATATAAACAATCATCATTCTCGACACAAAAATTAGATTTCTGATCACTTTTAAGCAAGTTGAATTTGAACAATAACTCTGGATCTATTTTCTGTAATTCTCGAATTTTCGATAGGAACACTGGTTTTACTATCAACTCAGCCAAGATAGAACCATCATGTTCTAATGTCGAGTTTGCATTCATAGCTCTCGAAGCAAATAGGTACTTCTAACTCAAAGCATCAGCGATAATATTAGCTTTCCATGGATGATAATCAATTACTAAATAGTAATCTTTTAGTAATTCGAGCCACCTTCACTGATGCAAATTCAATTCCTTCCAAATCATTAAGTATTCAAACTTTTATGATTAGTAAAGATATGACATTTTTCACTGTATAAATAGTGTCACCAGATCTTCAAGGCTAAAACCACTGCAGCCAGTTCCAAATCATGTGTTGGGTAGTTCCGCTCATGAAGCTTTAATGGTCTCGAGGCATATGCAATTACTTTACCACTTTGCATTAAAACACAGCCTAAACCACAAAGAGACGCATCACTAAACACAGTAAATTCCTTTCTAGATTCAGGTTGCGTCAAAACTAGAGCTTTAGTTAACATTGCGTCAAAACTAGAGCTTTAGTTAACATACTCTTTAGTTGTTCGAAACTTTTCTAACATTTATCGGTCCAGACATGTAACACCCTTAAACCGTCTCCGTCATCGGATTAGAGTTATGAAGTATTACAAAATAATTAGAAACATTTGAATATTTTATCAATCAATATAATAATCACATTACAAAACATCCATACTCATGCACAACGTCCCTAAATCGTGCCCTCGAGGCTCTAAAAATAACCTAGAAACAATTTGGGACCAATTTGAAATAGTTTGGAAAGTTTAGTAAAAATATGCAAAATTACAAAACATGGGTCACACGGCCGCATGGCCAGGTTGTGTGCCTCGCATGACTGAGACACCCTTGTCTCAGGCTATGTAGTAATTGAACTAGGGATACACAGCCGTGTCCCAGCCCGTGTCCTCACTCGTGCAACGCTCTAAGTAGGATCACACAGTTGTGTCACACATTCGTGTGCCAGGCCGTGTGTTAGGTCGTGTAACTCACTGACTTGCACACTAAATAACTCATCAGATGACACAAGACCGTATCGCCAGGCCATGTGTCTCACACAGCTAAGTCGCACACCCGTGTCTCAGGCCGTATGAACCAAAATGAACCTTAAACAACAAGTTTACCATACAATCAAGACCATTTTGACAAAATATATAAACATTAGTGGCCAAATTTATTATTAAACCAAAGATAAAATGAGTGTGTTTCTGGGTGACACAGACTAAGCCATACCATTAGGTAGATCTTCTTCCCTAAACATCACATTCTTCATTGCACAACCACAATGAGTTTTGATAATCGCCTCATCCCTCATCCTGTCTTATGATAAGATTAATCAAATTTAAATACTCAAATTATGATTTGATTGTTAGATTAAATTAAATCTTTTAATCTTTTTAAATAATCCACATTCAATGTAAAATGAAAATCTCACTTATATTTTAATAGTTGATAAAATTGTTTTCTTCTCTAAATTTACATTACCAAACACTTAACTATTGTTTTTTTTTGTCATTCACTTATAAAAAATTACATAATAATCACCCAATTATTTGAAATTTTCTTTTGTTTTTTATCACTAATCATTAAATTGCTATTGGGAAGATGATGTAACAACGTTTAAAATTGGCATAATAGCAATTTTAACCTCTAACATTAATATATTGTATCAATTTAGTCTTAGTTCTAAAAATAATAATTAACATTTACAATGCAATCTTGATTTTCTTTGTAATCCTTTCACCTAAAAAGCTAAAAAAAATTATTAACTAAATTAGATCAAAATATATCAAAATGAAAACACCCAAAAATCTAATATTTCATCTTTTCTTCTTTTAAAATTAACCTCATTGTCACAAAGAAAATCAAAACTGAAATAAAAACTAGATTACACAATGTATAAATGTTAATAGTTAATTTTTTTAAAAATCAAGTCTAAATTTAAGTATTATATAAATGTTATCGAATAAAATTGTTATAATGCTAATTTTAATAACTGCCAAATTATCTTTTTGTTGTTAATTTAATAGCAGATGATCAAAAGAAAAAAATATAATAATTGATGATTATTTTATAGTTTTAATAAATTTAAAAAAAAAATACTATGAGGAGTGTGTAATTAAAAAAAAAAAAAAGAGTGAAAGCAAAATTTCTCGCCCAACTGAACTGAAGCAGCGTGACCAAAACAGCCTTTTTTTTCCCAAGAAGAAACGGTGCTTCCCTTCTCTTTAAAAATATCCCAGCTGCCTTTCTCCTCTCCTACTTTTCTCATTCTCAAACCTACCCAAGTCGACGAAACCAACCTCCCCCCCCCGGCTCAAAAAAAAAATCTTCCTGCTTCTTCAGCACTTCAATCAACCAGAAGTTATGTCTAACCAAGCCGAATCCTCCGACTCGTAAGTACCCAGATCTCTCTTTCCCTTTTCCTTTCATGGGTTTCCTTTGGATTTCTCTTATCTGATTCTAATTTTCCGTTTCAGGAAGGGGACTAAGAGGGATTTTAGTACGGCAATCTTGGAAAGAAAGGTGGCTCCGAATCGACTCGTTGTCGATGAGGCAATCAACGATGATAACTCCGTTGTTTCTCTTCATCCTGATACCATGGAAAAACTCCAGTTTTTTCGCGGTGACACTATCCTGATCAAGGTTTCTACTTTAGATTCGGATTTTTTAGTCCTCTTTTTGTTGGGTTCTTTTAGTGCTTCTTTCTTTTTTTGTCAGTCTTGCTTAATGGGTTTTGTTTATGTTAGCTGTTTGCTGTGTTTTAGGGTTTAATTCTCACTTTCTGTTTGAAATTCGGGGTTTTATTTGATGGGTTTTCTTGCGTTTTTATGCTGCTTTGTATTGGTCTTCAATTGGGTCTTTTGATTGATTGGATGTATGATGAAAGTTTTGTACATGATGTTGTCGAGGTTCAATGTTGTAGGGTATTTGTTTATGTCAGATGTTTTGTAAATGATGTTGTGTTTTAGGGTTAAATTCTCACTTTTTTGTTTGAAAATTGGGATTTTAATTGACGGCCTTCCCTGCGTTTCTATGCTTGTTTTGTATTGGTCTTCAATTAGGTATCTCTTGTGGTAAGGTTGGATGTATGATGGAAGTTATTGTAGGCTGTTACATGATTTTGTTGGTTAGTTTCTATATTTTATCTCCAGTTACTGTTTATCTTTTAGGTAAGAAGGCTAATTTGCTAAGCCTGTCATCAAAGGCTGGTTGTTTACCTGGGAATGTGCAGTGTTAAGTTAAGAGGGCATTCTGGAATCCAAGCTTTTCTTTAATGTGGCATGAGTAGTTATTGAATAGCTATTGATTTGTAATTATTCATATGGATTTCAATTTTCCATGTCTTAGAGTTCCTTGCTAATGTTGTCGTTTGTATTATTCTTTTCTTCCACAGGGGAAGAAGAGGAAGGATACTATCTGCATTGCTCTTGCAGACGATACATGTGATCAACCAAAGATCAGGATGAACAAGGTTGTCAGGTCAAACTTGAGGGTTAGGCTTGGTGATGTTGTCTCCGTGCACCAGTGTCCTGATGTTAAGTATGGAAAGCGTGTGCACATTTTGCCTGTGGATGACACAATTGAAGGGGTTACTGGAAATCTCTTTGATGCTTACCTGAAAAGTTAGTTTAATTTTTATCTTCTATTTCCGGCTAAAGGTTTTTGATAATTTATTTGTGGTGATTTGGTCAACTGGTAAAGAGGTAAAACAGGTTTTTGGTTTGATAATCTATCATAAGATAATAAGACTTTAGTTTATTATTCTTAACCAAATATGAGCTTTTTGATTGATTACTATAAAAGCTACTCTTATTGGTTGTTTGAATATACTATTTTTAACCTTTTGGAGTAGTTTCTAATTTTTTTTATAAATTTTAAAGCAATTTATTGGAAGGTTTAAGCTTTCAAGAGTTTTTCCTTTCTGTTTGTTTATGCATTTAACAGCTGTTTTTTGTTGTGTTCTTTTTCTTTTGTGCCTTACATTGATTTATTTCTGCATTGTTGGTTGACTTAGCTTCATAAAAGTATCCTAGCTGGCTTAGTATATGCATGGGCATGTATGTGTTATAGCGTCACTCAAATCTTATCGCATATCATACATTGGTACCTCTTAACATGATTGCTGACTGGATTTAATGTTAAACTTTTTATAATGTTGTCTGTTGTCTGTAAATGCTGACCATGATAATTGTGGATTTACAGCTTACTTTCTTGAAGCATATCGGCCAGTGAGGAAGGGTGATCTCTTCCTTGTTAGAGGTGGAATGAGAAGTGTAGAATTCAAAGTTATCGAAACTGATCCTCCCGAGTACTGTGTTGTCGCACCAGACACTGAGATATTCTGTGAGGGAGAGCCTGTCAGGAGAGAGGATGAGAACAGATTAGATGAGGTAGGTTATGATGATGTTGGTGGAGTGAGAAAACAGATGGCTCAGATTCGGGAACTAGTGGAGCTTCCATTGAGGCATCCACAGCTCTTCAAATCAATTGGTGTGAAGCCACCTAAAGGAATTTTGCTTTATGGACCTCCTGGGTCTGGAAAGACTTTGATTGCTCGTGCTGTTGCAAATGAAACTGGCGCTTTCTTTTTCTGCATCAATGGTCCGGAGATCATGTCAAAATTGGCTGGAGAGAGTGAGAGCAATCTCAGGAAAGCATTTGAGGAAGCAGAAAAGAATGCACCATCTATTATATTTATTGATGAAATTGACTCGATTGCACCCAAGCGTGAGAAGACCCATGGTGAAGTTGAAAGGAGGATTGTTTCTCAGCTATTAACATTAATGGATGGGCTTAAATCCCGTGCACATGTTATTGTTATTGGAGCCACAAATCGTCCCAATAGCATTGATCCAGCTCTCAGAAGGTTTGGAAGATTTGATAGGGAGATTGATATTGGCGTTCCTGATGAAGTCGGCCGTCTTGAGGTTCTTCGTATCCACACGAAGAATATGAAGTTGGCTGAAGAAGTAATGTCAAAAACCGAACATTTATTTTCCTCCCTCAAAATTCTTGTACCCTTTTTTTACCTCGCTAAAATTGAAGTATTGAATCTATTATGATTTCCTGATCTAATGAAGGTTGATTTAGAAAGAATTGCCAAGGACACCCATGGTTATGTTGGTGCTGATCTAGCAGCACTTTGTACTGAGGCAGCATTACAGTGCATCAGGGAAAAGATGGATGTGATTGACCTGGAAGATGAGTCGATAGATGCAGAGATACTCAACTCTATGGCAGTCTCAAATGACCACTTCCAGACTGCTCTTGGAACAAGCAATCCGTCAGCGCTGCGCGAAACTGTGAGTATTACCACGATTCTTCTGTTGTGGTAAATATAATATATTATTCTTTGCTGGTTGTTAGTTTTTGGTTCAGTTTTGTTTCTGACTATTCTCTTCTTACATTGGTCAGGTTGTTGAAGTGCCTAATGTGAGTTGGGAAGATATTGGTGGCCTTGAGAATGTTAAAAGAGAGCTTCAAGAGGTAATACTCTGAACTGGTTTTTGTTTTTTTATTCAAACTGAACCGGTTTTCTTTACTTTTCCATTTTATTATGTTTTGAAAATTTATCAAAAAAAAAAGGGACCAATTTGTTACATTGGTGTGCCAGACTGTTCAATATCCGGTGGAGCATCCTGAGAAGTTTGAGAAGTTTGGGATGTCACCTTCAAAGGGAGTACTATTTTATGGCCCTCCAGGATGTGGTAAAACACTTTTGGCTAAAGCTATTGCCAATGAATGTCAGGCAAACTTCATTAGTGTCAAGGGACCTGAATTGCTTACAATGTGGTTTGGAGAGAGTGAGGCTAATGTACGTGAAATTTTTGACAAGGCACGCCAGTCTGCACCTTGTGTCCTCTTCTTCGATGAACTTGATTCCATTGCTACCCAGGTACTCAAGGCAATCAAATTTTTTTTCTTTATCGATCAAGTAATTCGGTAGTAACATGGGTTTTTGTTTGGACCTGTCAATTTGACCCGAACATGAAAACCTCATCTCTATTAAACCAAGGCAAAACCCGACCCAACTTAATTTGACCATGAAAAGTCAACAACCAATCCCATCCAAACCTGGATCTAAGCTAATCTGAACTATACGATCCGAACCTGAAGTTGACAAGAACCCGGAATTATCCAAACTGCAATGGCTGGATCTGAAAAGCTTGACCCTCAAGCTCGAAATGACCCAAACCCAAAAGTGACCTGTTCAATTGGCAGGTCTAGTTTCTGGGCATGGACCATTCTGGCAATGAAAATATGCTCTTCTTTGTACAAAGTCGGTGTTTTTCTTTCCATCATAATGCTGACATTATGCTATATATTGCAGAGAGGAAGCAGTGTTGGTGATGCAGGGGGGGCAGCTGATAGAGTTTTGAATCAACTTCTTACCGAGATGGATGGCATGTCTGCCAAGAAAACAGTTTTCATCATTGGAGCTACCAACCGACCTGACATTATAGATCCAGCACTTCTTCGTCCAGGTCGTCTTGATCAGTTGATCTATATTCCTCTCCCTGATGAGGAGTCACGCCATCAAATCTTTAAGGCCTGTTTGAGGAAGTCACCGATTGCAAAAGAGGTTGATGTCAGAGCTCTTGCCAAATATACCCAAGGCTTTAGTGGGGCAGACATTACGGAAATTTGTCAACGTGCATGCAAATATGCTATAAGAGAAAACATTGAAAAGGTATGATTATGATACTTTAATTTTCTCTCGCATTAGTTTATCTTGTATATGATGATAGATAAGGAGTATATTGTATGCTTTTCCTCAATATGTTCAGGATATCGAGAGAGAAAGGAGGAGGAGTGAGAATCCCGAAGCCATGGAAGAAGATGTTGAAGATGAAGTTGCAGAAATCAAGCCTGCACATTTTGAAGAATCGATGAAGTTTGCTCGTAGGAGTGTGAGTGATGCGGATATCCGCAAGTATCAGGCATTTGCACAAACATTGCAGCAATCAAGGGGATTTGGAAGTGAATTTAGGTTTGCTGAAACTGGTTCAAGGACTGCAGCATCTGATCCTTTTGCAGCTTCTGCTGGTGGAGCTGATGAAGATGACCTTTACAGTTAAATTACCTTTCATCTGTGTTTGCTTATGGGTCTTTCATATAATATTTACATATAAACGTAGTGTTAATTGAACTGTATGATATAGAACACATTGGCACAACTCTTGATCCTGTGGCTGCTCATTGGAGTTTAGAAAACAAGTTTTGTTATTTTGGAATTCCAAGTTTTTATTTTCTACTAGAGTGAAATCCAATTTTTACCCTTTTCATCATATAAATAGAATTAACAACATTTAGTGTTCGAATTTGGATTTTGGATATTTTAATACATTATTTTAATTCGGATTTTGGATATTTTAATACATTATTTAAATTCATTTTATGGATAATGGGATCGGTGTTTTGTTTTTATTTTTGCTGTTAATAGGTAAGGGTTTCTATTTTCATTTTTATAATTTGTTTTATTTTCTAAAATTCCTATAGATTTTCAATTTATTATAAAAATATTGTAGTTTAAAAATCATTTAGAAAAACATGGTATATTTGTATTATTTAAAATTAATTAAAATTTAAAATTATACATAAATTTTGATACAATCAAAATGTTATATATTAATTTATATTCGATATATATCAATTCTTAATTTTGATTGGATTTTACTTTTTACTGATCGTATTATTTTTACATAGATAGTTGACATGATATGTTAGTTTAAAAATTAATTAATAAAATTCAAGTTATTTTCATGATTAAAAAATAACACTTACGAAAAATTGATTTTTATTTTTCTAAAAATATATTTTTAATTTAGATAAAATAATTTAAATTTATTTGCTTTTTTAACTTATTTAAATACCATGTTTAATAAAAATTGTGTCATATAAAAATGGGATTAATGAATGTCCATAAAAGGAAAAAAAAAGCGGGTTAATGAAATGTGAAAATTGAGCCAAAATTAATTTGATATAAACAAATGCACTAAATTAAAGTTAGTATATCCCTTTAGAAAATAGTTATAGCTTTCTCTTATAAAATATTTTTTTTTCTATAATTTTCTCGCTACATGACGACTTCACAAAAATTTTATTTTATTTTATTTTTTGTGATAGTAGGGCACACATGGATAAAACCTCCATGTCACATGAAAGTTCCACAAAAAATATATAATTTTTGTGATAGTATGACATGTATCGAATTGAGTCAAACCTCTGTGTCATTTGGCAGTTTCACCTAGCTTCAACACATGTTTCAAATATAAAAAAAAATATTTCCTTTTTTTTTTTTAAAGTGCCCCATAATATGGTGATTTGAAGACATAAAAAAAAGAATTGAACTCGATTTTTGTGTTGTTTTCTATAAAAAAAAAATCTATTTTTATTATTTTGAAAGTGCCCCCGGCGGTCTCACAATCATAATTATTTTTTATTCTAAAGTAGTAGGTTTAAAGGCGGTTTTAAATCCTTACTCAGAAGTCAATAGAATCATCCCTTGGCCAAAGAAATTTCAATTTGAAAAAAAATTATTTGATTTGCAACCTTCAATCCATCAAAAACCTAGTTCCCAACAGCATCACGCCACGTGGTGCTTTAATAAATTATTTTTTTGAAACCTTCATGTTAGGTGGCAGTTTTAGACTTCGGGACTCCAAAATTAAGAATAAAATTACGAAAACATTCTAATCCAGTCTATATATCCGCCTACATCCCCCCTAAAAAAACTATTCTCACAATTCTTTTCTTTAAGCTACTCTCTATTTTGTTGTTCTTTTTTTTTAGTTGCGATTTTTTTAAATTATTATTTAATTTGGTTAATTTGCATTGTCGGAGTTGATAATGTTATTTGTATGCAGTTGTTATATTGTTCTATTATTTTCCTGAATGTGTATGTTGATTTAAGAAGATGGACTGTATATTTAATGTTGTGGTCCCTTACAACGGACAAGTTCACTATACTAAAAATGGGATTGTATTTAATTGTTGACTTTCATTAAACATCATGTTCAATAAGAACATCAAAATAGAATAATTGAAGGCAAGAATCAATAGGAAAATTGCCGCTTGTCAAAAGGTAGTGTCCACTCTATTTTTTAGACTTATGACATCTTCAAACCCAATCATTTATGCTCCAACTGAATTAGTTGAAGATGATGATGTTGAAACGATGATCACAACACATTCCTCATCTAGGAATAATGTAGTGGAACTTTATGCACTAGGTGATGTTGAGTAAGGGAACACGTTACTTGATGTTTCCACGTCATCCAGTCTTGTTGCAAATATGTCTAGAGCACTATATCCTCAATGCGATCCTACTAATACATGCTAGTATACCACAGTTGTTAGAGGATGATCTTCTTTCTACAAGTCAGATTTTAATTTCAATTTAAGTCTGAAAGATCCATAACAATTCATCGCACCATTAACATTTGCAACTCTTTTGAATGTAGATCCATTTTCCTACAATGGAGCGAGAACTTCCGTAATGATACAACCTTTAGTAGTCGGGTTTGCATCGGGTTCCATTGAGGAAGAGTAAGAGGAATGGGAAGAGGAAGAGGAAGAGGAGAGGGATGCTAGCACCAACATGACAAAATCTAGTGTTCCAGACCGTGATGAAGAAGAGGATGCCATTGAACAAGAAAATAATATTCAAGAAAATGGAGAAGTGGATGCTGCCAAACCAGAAGTGGATCTTCCATCACATGAAACTTCCTCTCATATACACTTGATTGATAAAGATGCAATGGATGCATTAGAATTCCTTGAATATCTTTGTAACGCCCTCCACTCAACTCGGTCGATCAAATTCGAGTATTGGGTGTAACGCCTAAGGATAGACATACATAGATTCGTACTTTACTCTCGACTCGCCTATGTAACTATTGTAATGCCGGCTTAATAAAATTTCTAAGTCCTTTGCTTGAAATACCTCATTTATACATATGATGATTAACTTTTTGTACAATGCATATTTACATTTACATTCTAAAACAAACTACAGAGATCATTACTTACGGCTTCATCTTTCCTATTACATGTATACGAAGTATTACTTAAATTCTTATCCATGACTTCACTTCGCCATATAACTTTCTATACAACTTGTACTTTTATAGCCTTTATTGGTGTAGACTATGTCTTCTTATCCCATTCTTTGGGTAGGCTTATATCTCATAAACTTTTTTTTTCTGTGTGCACATCAACACGAACCACCGCTTTACTGGTATAACCATGGCATCGTCCCTCTACACACAATTCTTTACAACCTGAAATAGGAAACAACTTATATAAGTTCTAAAGATCTTTGTAACACCCCTAACCCGTATCCATCGCTGGAACAGAGTTACGGAGCATTACTGAAGTTTATAGAACATTTATAGATAATTTGTGGCAATTACTATTTATTTTTCGAGATTGTTCATACCCTCGAGGCCTAATATGAGCATTAGAATTGAGTCGGGACTAAATCGAGAACACTTAGAATTTTTTGCGAAATTTCAAAACTTATTCAAGATGCAGGCACACACTTTGTGTGGTGTGGCACTGCCTTGAGTGTAATCATATGACACGCCTGTGTCATAGTCGTAAGTCATCGACCCGTGTAACTCTTTGACTTGCACCACACGGCCAGCCACACGCCCGTGTGCTAGGCCGTGTGGTTAATTAAAATTTTCAAAATTAAGTGCAGGTTTCCCATGTCCAAGAAACACGCCCGTGCTCTGTGCCGTGTAGTACACACGATTGAGACATAAGCCCGTGTCTTTGCCCGTGTGCTCAATTCTGAGCATTCTATTTCTCGAATTTAAGATGTAGGGGACACACGGCCTAACCACACGCCTATGTACCATGCCGTGTGTCACACAAGGTCTAGACACACGCCCGTGTGTCTACCCGTATGGACAAAATAAAGCCATTTCTAGCTTCATTTCTCACCCAAAAATTTACCAATATCCTGCACCAAAACTTACATCCAAATACCAACCAATTCAAGCTTTGATTTCAAGCAAATTCTAATATCTAATATGATATAACATTTCCTAAATATATGTTTATAATCTTACCTTGATTTAACCTAAACATTAAACATCATTTGATCAACCATAATGCTTTGTAAGTACCAAAACCATTACTAGCTATTCCAATGGCTAAATTACAAATAACATATTTAAGCCATCTATGGTCAAGTTAACCTATACATGCCATTATACCAAAATAAGTTTACTATTTATACAAAAATAAGCTTGTGGATAGTGTGATGATGCTCCAACCGTTCACCAACCTTTGCGAGCATCCAAGCACTATAAAACAGAGAAAAGTAAACCTAGTAAGCATATTATGCTTTGTAAGTTCGTATAACTGGAATTAAACTTACTAATCTCATTTATTACAATTAAGCATATAATAACATGTTTCCATCAACTTGACAAAATTTCCTAAACACATGCATTCAATTGAACATGTTAGTCACAAAATTCTCATATTCATCAAGTAAATATAGATGAGCTCATCATGCTATAAATCTTTCAAGACATTATTCATTTCATCTCATAATTCTCATATCATGTCAAATATTTTGTCCGTTGAATCATTGGAATTCTGATGGATACTCAAATAGTATACTCAAGGTGTACAATTTAATAGCCCATCAATTCATATTCAAGAATACCCATTAGGGCACTTAATTAGAAAGCACACTGAAATAGCCCGATTTTGGGTCTAGTCGAAATACTGGTTTCGGGACCACAAATCTGACGTAGTAATATTCAGTTTTATTATATTTTTATGGTATAAAATTTTATGGAATGATTTTTTAAAAATTTTGTTTGAAAATTTTGACGTTTGGGCATTCAATTTAGTCAAAAGGACTAAATTGCAAAAAGTACAAAAATTGAATTCTATATGTTAAAGGTGTCCAATTGCTATGAGATTTTAAATTAGAGGTCCTTAAATGGTAATTAGACCATTGGTTAAGTTGGTGGACAAAAATGGATATGGTTTGGTATGTTTCTAAAGTTTTTCATTAAGGGCATTTTAGTAATTTGGTTATTAAATGAATTAAAAAGCCAAATTAAAAGCCAATTTTTGCTCATCTTCTAACCCATGGCCGAATATACCAAGAAGAAACCATGTCTAGGGTTTTTCAAGCTTCCAAGCTCGATTGTAAGTCCGTTCTAGCCCCGTTTTTAATGATTTGTATGTTTTTGAAATCCTTGTAACATGATCTATCTATTTCTTCCACCAATTTTAAGAGATGTCAAAGTCTAAAATTTTACCCATATTGAACATGTATGTATTTTGATGTTTGATGGTGGAAAATGCATGTTTGTTGTTTGTTAAACAACTTTTGCTAAGTGATTTTCGGTAAAAATGCCAAAAAGGACTTGTTTGTAAAAGTTGTAAAATGAGTAGTAAAAGTGTGAATAAATGAAAAATGTGAGCTGTTATGAGCATGATATAGGTTCGACTAGGCTTGGGTGTAATGAAATTGAATGAAAATCATTTTACGAGTCTAGGGACTAAAATGTAAAAATGTCAAACTTTAGGGGCAAAAATGTAATTTTTGCCATAATATGATTTTGGTCTGATTTGAATAGTATAATGATTAAATAAGTTAAATGTGATATTATAGATCGATAAAAATGAGGTTTGGAGTTAGAACGGGAAAAAATGAGTATTTAACGATTTAGTCCTTTTTACCGTTTTTATCCCGAGGTAAGTTCGTATGTTTAATAAGCATTAAATTATATGTGTATAAATTCTTAATTGATATAATTGTGGTAAATGCTATAATATTGAAATGAAATGTGAATGCTATTGAGTACGATACTACGGAAATGACCGATAGAGATTCAATATAACGAGAGTCCCGATTGAACATTAGGAATAGATAGGATACAAATGTCATGACATTAAGGTTACTGAGATTTCGTGTAAGACCATATCTGGGATATGAAATTGATATGAGACTTCGTGTAATACCATAGCTAGGCTATTGGCATCGATACGAGATTACATGTAAAGACCATATCTAGGATATGGCATTGGTACGGTACTGTGTGTACGAGCTTCCCGAGTATCCTTTAGTATTCCAAATGGTTCAACGAGAAATTCAACGGGTATGTCAAAGAAGAGAAAGAGTATGTAAGTATTATGAACTGATACAGGTATGTACGTAAATTTTGTAAGCATTAACTTCATGAAATTGTGAGTTCATGATTTCCACGAGAATGTTTTGTGAGAATCTTGTGACTAATGGTCTATACTTGTGATGTATGAAATTCATGGTAAATTCGGTTGAAGATCATGGGATTGGCTTTCGGGCCAAATTGAGTTATGACATAGCATGTTTTATTCACTTAAATTGTGATTTATCGGATATGAGAAAAAGGGAAGATTGGCATAATTACCCATTTAAAATGGTTATGGAAGTACGAGACAAGAAAAAATAGATAGAGTAAACTATCCTGGTTTCAAAAATATAAAAATTACTAAAAATGGGACAAGAAAAATTACCCAATTAAGCTTGATTAGTTTCTTCTCTCTTTCCTAGGGTTTCCATGCAAATTTTGGGGAAGATGATATAAAATAAGATGATATTTCTATTTAATTTAATTATCATCTTTAATTTTATCACTTTCCAATTTAGTCCTTAGCCTTTTTTAATTTTTTCATGGATGAATCATAAAAAAATATCTACTAAATTTTGATTAATGGTCTAATTACCATATAAGGACCTCAAGTTTTGAAATCCATAGCTATTTGATCCTTCTAGCTATTAGAATTTAACTTTTACATTTTATGCGATTTGGTCCTTCCTATAGTTTGTACTAAATCGATAAAATTTTATTATCAGAATTTTCACATGATATTTATATCTAAATGCAAATCACGAAAAAATATATATAAAAAAATTTCTTTTCGGTTCGGATATGTGGTCCTGAAACCACTGTTCCAATTTTTCTAAAATGGGCTGTTATAATCTTAGCAATCTCTACTACTTGTTTCATTACACTGCAACATACTAAACACTTTGCGTATTCCTTGGCCTATGTCCTTCCTTGGCGGTTACTTTGCTTTATTGTTCCTTATAGTGCAGTTCATACGTAATTTACTAAGACTTCTTTAAGAATGTACGACATGCATCATTCATTACTTCTTCATCCTCTTATCCTTATTGGATCCTTACTCTTCTTGTGCTAGACACATACTTCCTTCTAGCCCTTTTCATCCTACTGACTATTTTCTCATTTCGTTTATATAGAGTTCGCCTATCTTTAACGTTCGGAGTATTTCTAACACTTGCTGTAACAACCTATTTTCAGTGAAATCAGAACAGTAGTTTCAGGACCACAAATACGATGAGAAAATTTTTATTTTATTACTATTTTAATGTCTATGGAATGTTAGTAGGTTAGTAGTAAAATTTCATTAAGAAATTTTGACATTTACATGCTTAATTAAGTAAGAAGGACTGAATCGTAAAAGGTACAAAAGTAGAGTTCTATTAGTTAAACGTATCAATTTGCTATGAAATTTAAATGTGAATGGATTTAAATGGTAATTAGACCATTTATAATGTTAGTGGATAAAGATGGACACAAGATTAAGTGATTTTAATGTTAATAGCCAATGTTAGTTTGGTAAATTAATAAATAAGTTTAAGTAAAATAATACAAACAAAGCTGTCATCTTCTTTAGTTGATTTATTCCAGTGAAAATTGAAGGAAAGAAAGCAATAGCTAGGGCTAGACATTCAACAAAGCTCTTCCATTTCATGTGAATGTAATTTTGTCCTATTTTTAATGATTTCTACGTTTTTGAAGTTATTGTAGCTTAATCTAGCTAGCCCGGGGGTCAATTTGAAAAAATGTAAAGGTTTAAGGTTTTTCCATGAATGTTCTTGCATGATTCTTGATGTTTTATGAAATATTATGAGTCCTTGTTGATAAATAAACAAGTTTTGTAAAGGGTTTTTGATGAAATTATCATTTAGGGACTTATTTGTAAAAGTAGTACAATTCTATGTTAAATTCATGAAATGGTGATTTGTATGAGTTTGGTAGATATCCTTAGTGAATTTGGCTAACATGAATTGGGGATGAAAATGTTTAAATTTCAATTTAAGAGCTTAAGGAATAAATTGTAAAAAAGTTAAAATGTTAAGGGAAAAATTATAATTTTGCAAAAATATGAAATGTGGACTTAATTGAATAATGGAAGTATCAAATGAATTGAATTTATCTATTTAGATCAAGATAGACCTCGTATGAATTTAGATCGGGGAAAAGCGAAAGCCTCGGATTGATCGACTACGTTTTTACGATTTGTTAGTCAAGGTAAGTCCGTATGGTTAAATAACGTTTTAATGTTATAATGATCTATATATTAATGTATTATTTTTCATGTAACCATATGATGTATATCCAACGATGTCATTATAATTATCGAGCCCTATTTAAACCTTAGGAATTTGTAGGATACAAATGACATGTCATTAGGGTTTTCATGTTTCGGGTACTAGTCTTAAATGTCCTATCGATGGTTGAGGTCCTGCATTTGTTACTGGTACTCCATAGCTCGTGTGAGCAGCATCGTGTAGCTTACATTTTGACCCATAGCTTGTGTGAGTAGGCCCATTTCACAGCTCGTATGAGCAACAATGTAAAGGAAAAGGAAAGGTTATATGTTTAGCGCACTTCGTGTGAGCTTTCCCGCATATCCGATGTTATTCTGAATGGTTCAACGAACATAAAAAAGAAATGAATGGTAAGTGTTTAAATGAACTATGCCATGAATCTATGAAAAGGATTGAAATGGAAATATAACATCCTAAATGTGGGCCTATGCATTTATATGTGGTGTTTGTTTCATATGTTAAAATTTGGAAATTTAGGTTTAGAGCCGAGGCCTAAATTAAATATTCTGTTTAAGCTTACTTGGGTTAAAATAAAGTTTTAAGTAGTTTAATAAGCATTTTGGGCTTGTGGCCCAGAAGGAAATGATGCCATAAAGAGGGAGAGGAGTTGGTGTCAAAAGGCAAGGGGAAGAGGCCCAATTTGTGGCCACCAGAAGCCCAAGTTTTGGGTCAAAAATTTGGCACTTAGGAGCCTTAGGAGGGGACGACACAGGGCAAATTTTTAGGAGTTTATAGTGCTTTAATTTAAGTGATTTAATGCTGATAAAGGGTGAGGAGTTGGATCTAATAGAGACTCTTTTAAATAAGTCAGTAGATCATGATAAGGGATAAGGATCTGAGCTATCCAAAGAATTGCAGAGTTGGCCGAAACTCAACTACAGGGGGAAACGGTTTAGTATAGGCTTTTGTAGTAGCCGAAATTCTGCTAACTAGTTCTCTCCATCTTTTCTTTTCTCTACCGAAATCTCCACTTCATTCTCCCTCTGAGTTTTTCTTTCTTTTCTTTTTTCTAGTTGGCCGAATACTTTGACGACTCTTTTCTCATTCTTTTCAAAACACATTAGCCGAACTCTCATTGTTATTATCCTCCTTTTCTCCAAAAGCCAAAAATTTCATCTTTATTCATAGCTGAAATCTCACCTTAGCCGAACCTTCATATTTGGAAACCGAAAACTCTCTAGCTCTTCATTTTCCTTCTAGATCCCTTCTAAAAGTCGAATCCCCTTTGTTCATACCCTCATCTCCCATAGTCGAATCTACAAGGGTGGTTTCGTTTTCCCGAAGGTGCACCATAGCCGAATACTCCTCTTTAATTTGGTAAGTTTCAGGATTTTGCTTCTTAGCAATTTTTCATTCACTTTTATCAAGTTTCTAATCCGAATCAGTTTTCTAAGGCCTTCTCAATTTCACTCTCTTTACCTAGAAGCCGAATCTGTTTCATTAAAGTCTCCTGTGCCGATTTGTGAAAAGCCGAAGCTAAGTGGTCAATGGTAGGTTCGGTCGAACGACCACTTTTTATTCCTTTCCTTTTTGCGAATTTTATATGGCAATCGGTTGGTTGCGATCATCGTAAGGGTTTAATATTTTTGGTGATGGCCGAATGTAGGAAGGGAGGTGACGTAACCACATTCTAGATTCGAATAACTAGGTAAGAGTTTGATTTAAGTGTTATAGTTGTTTAAGTAATTAGATCTCATCGTTTAAATGGTTTAGTGATTAAGGGATTATGAGGGACTCGAATAACAGTCAGGCAGAAAAGGTTGGATCTGTAAAACCAACACCTAAATACAAGAAGCGATTTGTTTCGGTAGTGCGCGATTGGCCATCGGGGTGTGGGCTGATTTCGAAGCCAGATCGTGGGCCGATTGTGGTAGTCTCGAGTGATAGTAGCATAGACATAGCGAAAGCATTAGTACAAGAATTAGGTGTGTAATACTTCCCCATCATCTAGATCTAATTATTAATGCTCATAAGTTTTATGTCATAATAAATGCCAGAATTTTGGTTTAATGATGGAAACCCAAAGAGGGTAAAAGCGGACCACCAGGTTAGTAAATAATCTGATTAAATGTTATAAGTAAATTGTTTATATGTGATTGCATGGGTTGGGTAATGAAAGGAGGAAGTTATATGTACATGTGTAGCGATTTTTACCGTGAGATGTCAGTAGTGGCTAATGTTGTGATCATTATAAGGGCCATGGGCCATAATATGTTGATGAGCGACATGATTTGCCATCTTGGCGATGTGTGATGTGGGTTGATTGTAGAAATCCCCAATAGAGAGAATGGTTAGTGCAGGCGTGTAGCGGATGGAAACCTAGGCAAACGGGTTGGGTTTTGCATATTATTTGTTATCTATATAAATGAGATTATTATTATGTTTTATGAGGCCCAAACCTAGTGGTGCATGAAGGTTGCACACTGAGTCTCGCGACTCACCCAATTAAATTAACCTTTCAAGTGACACATAGTGCATCGGACCGGGCCGAAGAGGAGCGCAAGGTGGCCATGCAAAAGAATATGTGGATCCGGAGAAAGTCTCAACTTAATAGTTTTTTTTAATTATTTTATTTTATGGATTTGAACTCCGTTGTAATAAGGCCATGGGCCACTAATTTATGTTTTGGGTTTTGTTATGGGTTTTATTTATTTGTTACTATTTTTTCATTCAAAGATTTACTTTAATTACGCTAAGGCATGTACTTAAATTTGGGCTTTTATTCCTAAAGGTATTTTATATAAAATTTCACTTAGGGTTTTCTGGTAACCTGAATTGTTCTATTAGAATTTTTCTAGTGACATGCCAGATTCGGTTGTAGTGTTTGGGTCGGGTTTGGGGTGTTACAAATTGGTATCAGAGCCCGGTTCAAAACTTGGCTCTGGGGGTTTTTGGGCTCAAAAGATTTTCTGAAAATGGCTTTTGAAACATGGATTTCTTTTAGTAAAGGTTTGTTAGCTCGGCATGGCACCTGCGTCTCTGGCCCAAGTTCGCCAGGTAAGTATTCTGAACTCCTGATTGTGATATAAATGTGGGCTTAATGGGTTTTTGGGATGTAGACTATTTAGGTTAGAACTTGATGGACTCTAGGCTTAGACAAACAACTCTAAAATCCATAAGACTTAACTTCATTAAACACGTAAACAAGTCACAAGACTAAAGTGTGGTAACAGGCATATGCATGTCTAGGAATAGATCCGGAAGAGCTTGGTATTTAAGCAGTCCGAGTGACTCACCTCCTCTTCGCTGGAATCTTACCTGGTGCATAGTGATTGTTCACTTTAGCCATGACAGGGTGTGGCAATAGGCATATGCATGTCTAGGAGTGGATCCAGGGAAAGCTTGGTACTTAAAGTAGTCACTAGAATCCTACCTAATTCATAGTGACTATTCACCCTAGTTACGAGTACGTGTTGATGGGCCAAAACTTACAATTAAAACCCGAACGGGACCAGCCATCTTTTTTTGTAAAATCCTAAAGTAAACCTTAGTTGTAAAATCACCAAATTACCCTTGATTCGTAAGAATTACCCTGGTTTTGCAAAATGACCAAAAATACCCTTGTCTAAAAAATGACCAAAATACCCCTGATTTGTAAAATGACCAAATTACCCCTGACTTGCAAAATTATCGAAATATCCTCGAGTTGAAAAGTTACCAAAATACCTTTATTTCCCAAAATCACTCGGAACCATATTTTGAAAAAAAATTACGAAAATACCCCTATAGGTTAAAATTACGAAAATACTCCTGGGTAGCGAAATGATGAAAATACCCTAGGTGATGGATGTTACTTGTATGAATGTTGTGTGTGCATAATTCCTAGAATTAGGAAGACTGAAAACTATAGATAGTTCGAATTCGAAAGAATCACTTTTAAAAACTATGTTCCATAAGATTGTTCGGGGATAATTATTGGAAACAACTAATGACTCATAAATTTTTTAAATCAGATAAACGCAAACCAGAAGAATGAGTACAAGAGGTCGAGGACATCTGCCACATGGTCACGATAGAGGTAGGATGACGGTGTCAGAACCCGTAGGATCGGGTCATGGGTCGGGAGTGAGATACCGACACCAGCTACTGAGGTGAAATTTCAACACCAGACAGGTGGAGATGACGTGGTTTCACAGGCAGTCTTAAGAGTTTTAAAAAGAGTGGCTGAGGTTGGTATGGGCATAGGAGCCCGAAAATCTATGCCAGAGAGGCTGAGAAACAATGGGGCCGAAGTATTTAGGGGAGTTTTTGGCATATCCCCAAGTTCCGCTGAATATTGGTTGGAGGCAGTGGAACGTATAATGGATGACCTAGACTTCACGGTGGAGGAGAAGCTGAAGGGCGTCGTGTCTCTTCTTCGAGATGAGGCCTACCAATGGTAGCTCACGGTGAAAGAGGGTATGGTCGCGGACCTGATTGACTGGGATTTCTTTAAGGAGTCATTCCAGGGAAAATATGTTGGGGCTAGTTATATGGATGCTCAAAGGAAAACATTCCTGAACTTGGTGTAGGGGAGTAAGTCTGTGGCTGAATATGAGGCTGAGTTTCTGCGTTTGAGTCGTTATGCTCGGGGAATGGTGGCAACAGAGTATGAACGATGCGTTCGATTCGAGGATGGGCTACAGAATGAGCTAAGGATTCTGATTACACCACAGCGAGAGAGAATTTTGCAGTTTTGGTGGATAAAGTTAAAATAGCTGAGAAAGTGAAGCGGGTGGAGAGACAAGAGAAGGATAGGGATCGGGCAAGAGTAAGAGAAGTTTTGGACCCTCTAGAGCAACTGGAAATTTTCAGAAGAGGCCTAGGACTGATGGGCCAGCTCGTGCTCCATCGGGCTAGAGTCAAGCATGTTCTACATGTGGGAGAACCCATTATGGAGAGTGCAGGATAAAAATCGATGGATGCTTTAGGTGTGGATCCACAGAACATTTGATGAGGAACTGTCCTTAGATGGATTGGGGTAGCCAATGGGCCGAGGTTTTGATCAGACTAGGAGAGGTGATCAGCCTGGACCAAGGGGTAGAGGTGCAGCTAGAGGAAGAAATGGATCTGGTCGGGGGTCGTGGAGCATCTGGCAGAGGTGCAGGTAATGTAGATGCAAGGCAGTCGGGTTTAGTTTATGCAGCTCATCGACGGGAGGATAGTGATGTACCGGATGTTATAACCGGTACGTTTCTTGTTACTGATAATCCTTTACTTGCCCTGATTGATATTGGGTCAACCCACTCCTATGTTGCATGTTTAGTATCTGAGACTCTAAGTATAGACTCTGAAACAACCACTAGAAAGATGACTGTGGTTAGTCCTTTAGGACAATCTAAGGTAGTGGACAAACTATTTAGGGATGTACCTTTAGAGACTCAAGGGGTAGTATTTCCAGCAGATTTAATGGAATTGCCATTTGGAGAGTTTGACCTTATTTTAGGAATAGATTGATTGACTAAGCATCGTGCCCAGTTGGACTATGGGAATAAGCGTATGGTGTTGAGTACCCCAGAAGGCGGGGAGGTGGTTGTGTTAGGAGAAAGGAGGAATTACTTGTCCAACGTGGTATCATCTTTAAAATCTATTAAGATGATTCGGAAGGGATGTAGCGCATTTCTAGTCTTTATTGGTGCGTTGGATGCTAAGGAGGTGACTGTTGATGAGGTTCGAACAGTCAAGGATTTCGCGGATGTCTTTCGGATGAATTTCCAGGATTCTCCTCGGATCGCGAGGTGGAATTTGGAATAGACCTACTTTTGGGTATAGCTCTAGTATCCATTCCTCCTTATAGGATGGCACCGAAGGAGTTGGTAGAGCTCAAGGCTCAGATTCTGGAATTATTAGATTGAGGGTTCATTCGACCGAGTGCGTCTTCATTGGGAGCACCGGTCCTGTTCGTGAAGAAGGAGGACAAATCCATGCATATGTGCGTGGACTATCGTCAATTGAATAAGTTGACGATTAAAAACAAGTATCCATTACCAAGAATCGATGATCTGTTTGATTAGCTCAAAGGAGCATCGATCTTTTTTAAGATTGACCTACGGTCCGGATATCATCAATTAAGGGTTAAAGAAGGAGACATTCATAAGACGGTGTTTCGGACCCAGTACGGGCATTATGAGTTCTTGGTGATGCCGTTCGGGTTGACGAACGCACCAACGGCCTTTATGGATATGATGAACCGGGTGTTTTAGCCATATCTTGATCGATTTGTCGTGGTGTTTATCGACGATATCTTGGTTTATTCTAAGTCTGAGGAGGAACATGATGAATATCTTCGTGTGGTGTTGTAAACTCTGAAGGAGAAGCAGTTGTTTGCAAAGTTCAGTAAGTGTGAGTTCTGGTTGAAGGAAGTGACTTTCTTAGGGCATGTGGTTTGGCCGAGGGAATCAGAGTGGACCCTCGAAAGATAGAGGCGATACTGGATTGGAAACTGCCAAAGTTTGTGGCGGAGGTTCGGAGTTTCATAGGTTTGGCAGGGTATTACCGAAGGTTTGTTGAAGGGTTTTCTCTAATAGCGGCACCCCTAACTAAGTTGTTGAGGAAGGGAGTATCATTCGTATGGACTGACAAACAGCAAGAGAGATTTGAGAAGTTGAAGAGAATCCTAACGGAAGCACCAGTATTAATTGATCGGGAGGCAGGAAAGAAGTTTACTGTCTACTGTGATGCGACACACACGTGTTTAAGGTGTGTGCTGATGCAAGAAGGAAAGGTGGTGGCGTATACGTCTCGACAATTGAGACCACATGAGTTGAACTACCCTATGCATGACTTGGAGTTGGCGGCGGTAGTGTTTGCCTTGAAGATTTGGAGGCACTACTTGTATGGGGAGAAGTCGATAATTTACACCGACCATAAAAGTTTGAGATACCTCCTTACCCAGAAGGAGCTAAATTTAAGACAACGTAGGTGGATCGAGCTCTTGAAAGATTATGATTGTTCGATCGAATACCACCCTGGTAAGGCGAATGTGGTGGCGGATGCGTTAAGCCGTAAGGTAGTATCAAAACTAAGAGCCATGTTCGCTCATCTGAGTTTATTCGACGATGGGAGTTTACTGGCTGAGTTGCAAGTAAAGCCAACATGGGTAAGTCAGGTTAGGGACAAATAGTTAGGAGATAAAGACCTGAGTGCTCGACTGTTGCGAGTGAAGGATGGTGGAATGGAGGACTATAGTCTGAACAATGATGGAGTTCTGTGTTATCATAGGAAGATTTGCATGCCTAAAGATGATGAGTTAAGACAGAAGATTCTTCAGGAATCGCATAGTAGCCCTTATGCTATGCATCCTGGAGGAGTCAAGATGTACCGAGATTTGTGAGAGTAATTTTGGTGGCCAGGTCTGAAGAAAGAGGTAACGGAAATCGTGGGAAAATGTTTGACGTGTCAGCAGGTCAAAGCTGAACACCAAGTGCCTTCAGGATTGTTGCAGTCGGTGAAGATTCCCCAATGGAAATGGGAGAGAATCATGATGAATTTTGTTAGTGGGTTACCCCTTACACCTACCAAGAAGGATTCGATTTGGGTGATTATAGACCGACTGACGAAGTCTGCTCATTTCATACTAGTTTGAGTGGACTTCTCTCTACAAAAGTTGGGTAAATTGTATGTGGCTGAGGTTGTAAGATTGTATGGTGTGCCGGTGTCAATCATATCAGATAGGGACCCTAGGTTCACGTCATGATTTTGGAAGGCTCTTCATCAAGCAATGGGAACAAGCTTAGACTTTACTACTGCTTTCCACCCACAGACTGATGGTCAGTCCGAGAGGGTAATTCAAATCCTGGAGGATATGTTAAGGGGTTGCATCATTTATTTTAGGGGTAGTTGGGAAGAGTACTTGCCTTTGGCAGAATTTTCATACAATAATAGTTATTAAGCTAGCATTCAGATGGCGCCTTATGAAGCGTTATATGGAAGGAGATTTCGTACTCCAACTTGTTGGACGGAGTTGGGTGAACTCAAGGTTTTAGGTCTAGAATTAGTTTTGAAAACGGAGGGGAATGTTAAGTTAATACGGGCTAGGTTAAAGGAAGCGTCTGATCGAAGAAGTCTTACGTAGATCTAAAGTGGAAAGAGGTGGAGTTTGCGGTAGGTGATCAAGTCTTCTTGAAGGTATCCCCCTAGAAGAAGGTAATGAGGTTTGGATGAAAGGGAAATTTAAGTCCACAGTTTACTGGGCCTTACCGGGTATTAGATCGTGTGGGCCCAGTGGCTTATCATTTGGAGTTGCCTTCAGAGTTGGAGCAGATACATGATGTGTTCCATGTCTCGATGCTGAGACGTTATCGGTCTGATCCATCGCATGTAGTGCCGATAGAAGAGATAGAAGTAAGGCCGGATTTGTCTTTTGAGGAGGAACCGTGCAAATTCGGATTGAGATGTAAAAGTGTTAAGAAGGAAGTCATTCCTTTGGTCAAAGTTCGTAAGCGAAACCATGGCATGTAAGAGGCGACATGGGAGCTAGAGGATGTTATCATGTGATATCCCCATCTCTTTTGATCGGGTAAATTTGAGGCGAAATTTATTTTAAGAGGGTAGAAGCGTAACATCCTAAATGTGGGCTGTGCATTTATATATGGCATTTGTTTCATATGTTAAAATTTGGAAATTTAGGTTTAGAGCTGAGGCCTAAATTAAATATTCTGTTTAAGCTTACTTGGGTTAAAATAAAGTTTTAAGTAGTTTAATGAGCATTTTGGGTTTGTGGCCCAGAAGGAAATGATGCCATAAGGAGGGAGATGAGTTGGCATCAAAAGGCAAGGGGAAGAGGCCCAATTTGTGGCCACCAGAAGCCCAAGTTTTGGGTAAAAAATTTGGCACTTAGGAGCCTTAGGAGGAGACGACACAAGGCAAATTTTTAGGAGTTTATAGTGCTTTAATTTAAGTGATTTAATGCTGATAAAGGGTGAGCAGTTGGATCTAATAGAGACTCTTTTAAATAAGTCAGTAGATCATGATAAGGGATAAGGATGTGAGCTATCCAAAGAATTGCAGAGTTGGTGAAACTCAACTACAGGGGGGAAACGGTTTAGTATAGGCTTTTGTAGTAGCCGAAATTCTGCTAACCAGTTCTCTCCATCTTTTCTTTTCTCTGTCGAAATCTCCACTTCATTCTCCCTTTGAGTTTTTCTTTCTTTTCTTTTTCTAGTTGGCCGAATACTTTGACAACTCTTTTCTCATTCTTTTCAAAACACTTTAGCTGAACTCTCATTATTATTCTCCTCCTTTTCTCCAGAAGCCGAAAATTTCATCTTTATTCATAGCCGAAATCTCACCTTAGCCGAACCTTCATCTTTGGAAACCAAAACTCTCTAGCTCTTCTTTTTCCTTCTAGATCCCTTTTAAAAGTCGAATCCCCTTTGTTCATACCCTCATCTCCCATAGCCGAATCTACAAGGGTGGTTTTGTTTTCCCGAAGGTGCACCATAGCCGAATACTCCTCTTTAATTTGGTAAGTTTTGGGATTTTGCTTCTTAGCGATTCTTCATTCACTTTTATCAAGTTTCTAATCGAATCAGTTTTCTAAGGTCCTGTCGATTTCACTCTCTGTACCTAGAAGCCGAATCTGTTTCATTAAAGTCTCCTGTGCCGATTTGTGAAAAGTTGAAGGTAGGTGGTCAATGGTAGGTTCGGCCGAATAGCAACTTTTTAATTCCTTTCCCTTTTAATGAATTTCATATGGTAATCGGTTGGTTGCGATCATCGTAAGGGTTTAATATTTTTGGTGATGGCCGAATGTAGGAAGGGAGGTGACGTGTTCTTAACCACATTCGGGATTCGAATAACTAGGTAAGAGTTCGATTTAAGTGTTATAGTTGTTTAAGTAATTAGATCTCATCGTTTAAATGGTTTAGTGATTAAGGGATTATGATGGACTCAAATAATAGTCAGGCAGAAAAGGTTGGATCTGTAAAACCAACACCTAAATACAAGAAGCGATCTGTTTCGGTAGTGCGCGATTGGCCATCGGGGTGTGGGCCGATGTCGAAGCCAGATCGTAGGCCGATTGTGGTAGTCTCGAGTGATAGTAGCGTAGACCTAGCGAAAGCATTAGTACGAGAATCATGTGTGTAATACTTCCCCACCATCTAGATCTGATTATTAATGCTCATAAGTTTTATATGTCATAATAAATGCCAATATTTCGGTTTAATAATGGAAACCCAAAGAGGGTAAAAGCGGACCACCAGGTTAGTAAATAATCTGATTAAATGTTATAAGTAAATTGTTTATATGTGATTGCATGGGTTGGGTAATGAAAGGAGAAAGTTATATGTACATGTGTAGCGGTTTTTACCGTGAGATGCTGTAGCGGCTAATGCCGTGATCTATTATAAGGGCCATGGGCCATAATATGTTGATGAGCAGCATGACTGCCATCTTGGTGTGTAGCGGTGTGGGTTGATTGTAGAAATCCCCAATGGAGAGAACGGTTGGTACGGGGGCGTGTAGCGGATGGAAACCTAGGCAAACGGGTTGGGTTTTGCATATTATTTGTTATCTATATAAATGAGATTATTATTATGTTTTATGAGGCCCAAACCTAGTGGTGCATGAAGGTTGCACATTGAGTCTCGCGACTCACCCAATTAAATTAACCTTTCAGGTGACACATAGTGCATCGAGCCCGGCCGAGAGGAGCGCAAGGTGGCCATGCAAAAGAATATGTGGATCCCAGAAAGTCTCAACTTAATAGTTTTTTTAATTATTTTGTTTTATGGATTTGAACTCCGTTGTAATAAGGCCATGGGCCACTAATTTATGTTTTGGGTTTTGTTATGGGTTTTATTTATTTGTTATTTATTTTTTTTCATTCGAAGATTTACTTTAATTACACTAAGGCATGTACTTAAATTTGGGCTTTTATTCCTAAAGGTATTTTATATAAAATTTCACTTAGGGTTTTTGGTAACCTAAATTGTTCTATTAGAATTTTTATAGTGACATGCCAGATCCGGTTGTAGTGTTTGGGCCAGGTTTGGGGTGTTACAGGAAATGTTCAATGAAAGTATATCTACGTTCATGAAATGGATGAATTCAAAAGTATTATGTTCATGTACATCTAGCTTACCTTATGATAATTCAAGTGAATTATGTGTTAATGCACTAGCATGTGTTGTTGATGGTGCTTAGACTTGTGCCAAGCTTATGGTTGGATTATATCATGCTTAATCTTAATTTTATGCATTGAAATGGTAAGTTATGTTCATGTTTTACGAACTTACTAAGCTTTCTATGCTTATGTAGTTTTCTTTCCTACGTTTTATAGATAATTAGAAGCTCGATCGGTTTGGAAGCTCGTCAGATATCTATCACACCATCTAGTGATTATATCGGTATTTTTTTTATGTTTTGGCCAAGGTTATAATGGCATGTATAGGTGGATTTGTGTTTGAATGTTAGTTGATAAGTTTGGCATTTATATGTTGTTTTGTGTGATGTACTTTTGGTGCCTTGTTGGTATGTGTTAATATGGCTAAGTTTAGATACATGTTTTAATAGCTAATATGATATGTGATGGAATAGTTTCAAAATGGTCAAGATAGGCTATGCTTTAGAAAGGTATTGTGCTAGATGTGTATGAATGAGATACGGTCACACATGCATCTGTTTAGATATGTTGTATGTTTGCTTCTGAGGTGCCTTGTTTGGCATATTGGTTGTATGGATTTGGTCTTTTGAATTGGTCATCCCATGCATGTTTAGGTAAGGTTTTGGTGCTTTGAAGTTATGCACAAGATGCTTGTAGGTAAATGTTTGGGATGGTGATGGAAATGGCTTGAATTTGGCAAATTTCTTGTCCACACGGCCTGAGACACGGGCATGTGACTTAGCTATGTATGACACACGGCCATGCGACATGGTCGTTTGTGCCCTGTAGGTTTTAAGTTTTGCAAGTCAGACTGTTACATGGCCTAGCACACGGCTTGACACACGAGCGTGTGTGGCCATTTCAAAAGTTTCATAGCCTGGCACACGGGTGTGTGGCTTGGCTGTGTGACCCAACTTTGAAAGTTACACGGGCATGGACATGGGCTGGGACACAGTTGTGTGTCCCTATTTCGATTGTTACACGGCCTGAGACACGGGCGAGTGTCTCAGCTGTGTGACCCCTGCAGTTCAATTTTTCCAACTTTTTCTTAAATGTTCCAAATGTTTTCAATTTAGTATCGATTTGTTTATAAAGTGTTTTTAAGGCATCAAAGGCTCGATTAAGGGACTAGTGCATGTAAATGAATGGATTATGCTATATTTATATTAATGTTTAGAAATGTATGTTTTAATGTTATATGTATCTGGTAATACTCCGTAACCTTATTTCGGTAATGGGTACAGGTTAGTGGAGTTACATTTGCCAATTTTTGACACTTTCCATTGTCCAAATAGACAATAATTGGTTATATGGCAAGTATAAGAAGATGTTGTTGGAGGTTACATAAGATGATAATCAAATTTTTTTCCAATTGCATTTTCCATTGTTGATAATGAGATAGCAAACTTGTGAGATTTGTTTTCCAGTGAAAGCTACGCCAGTATGTTGTTAATGAGAAATATGCTTGATATTAGACCATGCCACCTCCATCAAATCGACCATCTATCGTCCAGGTAATAGTTGGACCCCTTTAATGCATATTCTTGCTATTGTATTTGACATATCTCGTCCAATTTTCATGTCAAGTTTCACAATAAAGAGTTACAAAAATGAGTTCTGAACATGGGTATGTATTTCAAAATTTGTTTATATTCTGAACTAAGTATTTAAAATCTTGTTTATCATGCATTACTTGCACAAAGTATGAGCTAGTAAGACCTTGGTTCCATGGAAGGTTAGAGAATCTTCAAGTTGTAAATAAATGTGCTGCAGAATGTCTTGATAACATCAAGTTGGAAAGGTGGATCCAAACATATGATGGAGGGAAACATAAGACCACATGACCACCAACCTAGTAGAGTTAATTAATGTGATGTTTAAAGGGGCACATCATCTACCTATAATGTGTGGTCAAGGAAACATATAAAAGGTTGAGTACACTATGGTCGAGAATGGGCAAAAAGCAAGTAATGATGATGAAAGGGTGACACAAATTTCGTAAAACACTTACTCTTGTGATGAATGACAATCGTGATGAGGCTAGATCGATGATGGTTGAAGTTCTCTCTTGAGAAAATGACATTTTCAAGGTGAGCGAATTGACTAGATCGCATGAGGTTGTACTTCTAATAACATGTTGGGTGTCATAGTGAGAAAAATGGTATGATTGCAGGAAATTTCAAGCAATACACCATCCTTGTTCCCATGTGTAGGTGGCATGTTCTGCTTTTATGTAGACCTATTCCAATATGTAGACAATGTCTATGAATTGTCACGCATTTTGAAAATCTATCAACATGAATTTGAACCAATTCCAAACAACTTGTGGTGGGAAGTCACTGCTCCTGAATTTGAATTGGTTCTGAATATAGAACTGAGGTGTTCCTCAAAAGGTCGACCACAATCGACTCCTTTTCTTAATAATATGGACTTAATGGAGAAAGGCCAACCTAAACATTGTAGATTTTGTAGAAATGAAGGCCACAACTGAAGCAAGTGTCCTCACCAATTTGGGAATATTTAGTAAACAATTTTTATGTTTAAGGTTCACGTATATCTTTGATTTCATCAATATAAGTTTTTATCTTTTTTTTTATAGAAAAAATGGTAGTTGACTTAATTGATTAGAAAAAAAGTCCTAAACTTACATAATTGATAAAATTGTATATAATTTCACTAAGTCATACAAACAAAAAAGAAAGTATAAGAAAAGTTTAGAAGTGATGGTTGGGAGGTTGTTGTGCACAGTATGTATCGATTTGGCAGGTAACATTTGCACTGAGGATGCTCATGTTTCTTGATAAGTGTCATTTCCTCAACCTCATATGAATCCTCATATCTTGCTGGCACGATTTTATCTTCGGGTGTCTACCACTGAAAATTGCTGAGCGATCCAATAAATGTTGGTGACGCTTGTGTTGGAAAAAATCCATGTAACGCCCCTAATTTGGGCCTAGAAGGAAATAGGTCTTGAGCGTGGGAACATATAAAAGTTTATGTGCAAGAAAATGACACAATTGATTCTTTGCTTTGATGGTTAAGGGATTTAGGAGTGCTTGGAGTGTCAAAGAAGTCCTGGGTTCAAGCCTTGGCTTTTGCAAAATTTTGGTTTTTCTCTTAAGTGAACCTTGGTGTTAGCTTGTAGGCTTTAAAAGAAATTATGGCGGAATTATGACACAAGGAGCTGGTTGGTAAGGTGGTTAGTGGCGTGGTTTAAATTGCAATGGAGCTTGGGTTCGAGTCTAATGTTGTGCAAGGGAGTATTTATTTTACTTCTTTGTTGCATGAGAGGTGGAGCTTGACTGAAACTCTGCAAATTGGAATTTGAAATAGTCATGGAGGAAGTTAAGGAGAGATTCGGGAGATAATCTGGTGTAATATCCCAGATTAGGGCTTATGTACTATTGCTAAATTATATGAAATAGCATGTCTTATGAATGTGTTATGTGAATTTTAGAATCTTGAAACATAAGGAAAATGCCTTAGAAAAATATCGAGTTTTAAATCTAAAAGAGGGAACTGAAGCAAGGTGGCCTTAAGAAAATAAATAAGGGAAATATGACATATAATTGGGCTCAGGTTTGGACTTTAAAACCTGGGTTAAGTGGATGATAAATAAGTGTTAGTAAGTAAGTGATGTTGGATTATTAAATTAGTAGCAAGTTGGGCTTGCGACCCAAAAATTTACTAATGCTAAATTAGGCATGAGGGTGGCATTACTTAGGGGGGATAACTTGGGCCTAGTATGGCCACATGAAGCCCAAAATAATGGGTTAAAATTCGGCACTCCTAAGGTAAGGAGATGGACGGCATAGGGAGATTGAGGAAGGAATTTAAGTTGAGGTCAAATTCTTTTGGAATTTCAGCTAAGGTAGGAAAATAAGGATATGAGAGTGATGGCCAAGAAGGGGACTCTAGGATTAGTAATTTCGGCAAAAGGAGGAAAACTAAGGCCATCCAACATTCTTTCTTCTCCTTTTCTCTCTGCCGAATTCTCTCTGCCATTATTCTTCTTTTCTTTTCAAATTCTCCAGAAAGCCGAAAACACAAGTAGTCATAGCCGAATTTCCCCTCTACCTCTCTCAAAGACTTCTTTTTCTTTTATCTGTTCTAGCCGAATACCCTCCTCTCAAAACCCCCATAGCTGAATCTCTCTAAGCCTCAAAACCGAATCTACAAGGGTGGTTTAGTTTCCCGAAGGTGCACCATAGACCGCATGTTCCTTAGTGATTCGGTAAGTTTCGGGATTTCTTTCCTTTGTGATTTCTTCTTGTCTTTTCATCAAGATCTAACCCAAATCAATTGTCTATGCCTATAAATTCCTTCTCTTTATTTCTAGAAGCCGAATCCTGTTTTACAATAGCCAGAAGTGCCGATTTTGGAAAAGCCGAAGGTGAGTGGTTGATGGTAGGTGGCCGAATGGCCCTTCTCTGTTCTTTTCTTTTTGACCGAATTTAACTATGGACATTTAGGGGCAGTTGACAGGGGTATACAAGGATTTCGGGATTTCAAATCGCAAGGTAGGTCCTAATGTACAATCAGCCAAGGCCTATTTAGGAACTTAAATTTATTTCTTACTTCGGTTAAAAGCCGAAAACTAACCTGTGAAGTGATCTAGTACTTGGCCGATTACAAGAAGGAACATAGCAAAGTTTCGGGATTTGATCCTTAATCCAATCGATCACAAGGTAAGTTTTGGTTTTGATAGTCCTTCGGGATTTAATTAATTAGCCGAATAGGCTTTGCTAATATAATGGTCGAATATAGGAACTAGAGGATCTAAAGCTTAGTTCGGGATTTTCGGGATTTGAGTAAATTCGATAAATAAACTAGGTGTGTACCCCACACTAAATCTTGATAGATTTACGGCTTTAATTTATTATATGTGCTAATATAAAAGTGTAAGATTATGGCTAAGTTACCATGTAATGGTACAAAGTACTCAGGTATGTTTTCCTACTCCTACTATGAGTATGATAAGTTTTGCTATGGCATATACATGAAATTATAAGAATGTGAATAAGGAATATGATATGGTTAATGCATAATTGTATGACATGGGCATATGGGTGATATGTAAAGGGGAAGTGAATTGGTGGTTTTATACCCCAATATAAGTATGTGGTGACTTATGTCACAATATAAGAATGTGGTGACTTTTGTCACAATATAAGTATGTGGTGACTTATGTCACGAATTTATATATGGTGGCTATGCCACGAAATCATAAGAGGCGATGAGCACGCCATCGTAGATGACTACCTTCGATGGTGTGTAGCGGATGGAGGGTTGACTTAGTAGTCCCTACGGTGTGATGATTGGTACGGGTGATGTGTAGAGGATGGCATTTAGGTTTGGGTTTAGGATTGCATCATTTTTTAAATGTAATGTGAATATGTATGATTTGTTATGCCATATCTATTGTGACTTAGTGTTGTGGTTACACATTGAGTCTGCTTGACTCAACCCTTGTGGGACTATTTTTCGGTGATGATCAAGAATGGACCTTCGGAGAAGCTCGATGGTGGCCATGCTCAATTCGACGATTATTATATTTTGTTTTAATAGTTTAAAATTTCCGTGTTTTGAATTATTTTGGGTTTATTTGATGCAATAAGGCCATCGGTATTAAACTGTCTATGCATGCTATTAAAGTACTTAGTACAATATAATTATTGCCATATTAAAGATTAAAAGTAAATTTTCTTAAGTATAAATATCAAATGTTTTGACACCCAATCAAAACGGAATTAAATTTCGAACTAAACCCAAATCAAGTCTTTTAAAAAATACACAAGTTTTTAGCAAAGTTTCCAAACAGATTTGAATGGATTTTCTTTAGAAGCATGCGAGATCCGATTAGGTGCTATGGCCGAGTTTGGGGTGTTTCGGTTTAGTATCGAGCAGGTTCAAAACTTCGGCCTTGTGGGCTTTTAGGGCCCAAAATGTTTTCATCTTTTGAAAATAGACTTTTCTAAGAAATAAACAGGCTTTACGGCATGGCACCCGAGACTCAGACCAAGTCCACTGTAAGTCCTCCTAACCTCTTTGTGATTTGTATGTAGGGATATATAGGACGAGACTAGTGGATTAGGAATTAAATCCTAGGACTAGTTTACCCCAACAAATACATAAAACTCTAAGGCACAATTAAACAAACCTGTGTCTATGTCGCCGAGTTAAGGTGTGGTAACCATTGTGCGCATGTCTAGGATTGGTTTTGGTGGGAGCTTGGTATTTAAGTAGTCTGCGTGACTCACCTCCTCTCCACTCGAATCCTACTTGGTGCATAGCTTCGGTTCACCCTAACCAAGAGGACTCAGCCACGGGCTAAAACCAATAATTAAAACCCGAAAGAGACTAGCCATATTTTTATGAAAACCCTAGTTTTAAAAAGTCAACAAATTACCCTTTCAAAATTATGAAAATTATTATTTTGGAAAAACTTTCTAAGAATTTTCAATTTACAAATTACCTAAATACCTTTAGTGGTAAAAATTACTAAAATGCCCTTGATTTTCCAAAATTACCATACTACCCCCGATTTCAATAACAATTTTGGTTTTGCAAAAATATCCAAAAACTTCACAAAATATCAAAGACACCTTGATTTGAATTTTTTTACAAAATTACCCCTAACCTATACAAATGACCAAAATACCCTCAGTAAGGAAAATTACCGAAGTACCCTCAAATTAGAAATCTTTAAAAATATCCTTGTTTTGAAAGTCACCAGGAACCATATTTTTGTGAAAAATTACCGAAAAGACCCTGGCTTGTGAAATTACAAAAATACCCCTAGTGTATAAATTACCATTTTACCCTTGAAATTTTTTCAGCAAAGTAATTTTAATCTTGTAAAATATCAACAACCTCTATTTTATGACATTTTCAAATACTCTAATTTGAAAATTACAAAAATACCCCTGTAGGTCAAAATTACAGAAATACCCCTGGGTAGTGGAAAACAACAAACAACGACAATTACAACATTTCTCTGTAATGAACACAAGTTCATATGTGTGATTAAATGAATGATGTGAGACTGTATGTGTATGAATCGAAAGAACAACTTCTTAAAACTATTGAACATAAAACTGTTCGTGATAAATCAGTGGAAAAAAACTAATTCATAAAACTCTTTAATCAGATAAAAGCAAGTATGAATTCAAGGGGACGTGGCTGTAGCGTGCGAGGCCATGGTAGAGGCCGAATGACTATGTCTGAACTCGTTAGATCGGGTCAAGGATCTGAGAATGAAATGCCACTACCACCCCAACCGCGGATGTGGAATATCAGGACCAGACGGGGGATGACGTAGTGTCACAAGTGATGTTGCGGGTCTTGGAAAGGGTAGCAGGAGCAGGTGGAGGCATGGAAGCTCGAAAGTCGGTACCTGAGCGACTCGAGCCAATGGAGCTGAAGTGTTCCATGGTGTATCAGGTGTAGCACCCAATACCGCTGAGTATTGGTTGGAGGCGACTGAGCGGATTATGGATGAGCTCAACTTAACTGACGAGGAAAAGCTAAAGGATTGGTGTCACTTCTCCGCGATGAGTCATATCAATGGTGGCTCACGGTGCGGGATGGTGCTACAGCTGAGGAACTCACGTAGGAGTATGCTAAAGTAGCATACCAGAAGAAGTATGTTGGCACTCATTTTATTGATGCCCAGAGAAAGCTTTTCTAGGACTGGTTCAAGGAAACAAGTCCGTAGCTGAGTACGAGGCTGAATTCCTAAGGCTGAGCTATTATGCTCGAGGCATAGTGTCGACTGAGCATGAACGGTGTGTCCGGTTTGAAGACGGACTAAGAGATGACCTAAGATTATTAATAGCCTTGCAATAGGAGCGGGAGTTTGCTATGTTGGTGGAAAAGGCTAAAGTGGCCGAGGGTATCAAGGATTCCGTAAGACAGAACTCTGATCGAAATAGGCAGAAGAGAGGATTTGAATTGTCAAGGCCATCCAAGAATGAGCAAAAGAGGCCTAGAGTTAAAGGGTCAGCGAGATCGATAAGTCGCTCATTGGAAGGCGATACCTACATGTGATCAATGTGGGAAAAACACTTGGCGAATCTTTGGAAGAAGACAGGGGGATGTTTCAAGTGTGGGTCAAAGGACCATATGATTAAGGACTATCCGATGAGACCAGATGGGAATCGACCGGTAGCTCAGAATGTTAATCAGGCTGGTAGAGGGGGATAGTAGCCTCAGCGGGGTCGTGATCCGAACAATGGAGGAAATGATTCCGGCCGTGGTCGTAGAGCACCAAGCAGAGGTGCTGAAGGTTCAGATGTGAGGCAACCAAGGTTGGTTTATGCAGTCGACCGTCGCGAGGAGAGTGATGTGCCAGATGTGACAACGGGAAGTTCTTATTTTTGGAATACCTTTCATTGCCTTGTTTGTTATAGAGTTAGTTTGTTCTTGTAATGCTAGTGAAGTGTATGAAACCTTGGATGTGAATTTTTGTAGGAAATGTGTTAGTTTTAAGATCAGAGTGCGCAGCAGTAGTGTAGTGTGGTGAGTTAGGATGTACGATTTTTCGTTAGTAAGCAATTTCGAGGACGAAATTATTTTAAGGGGGTAGAACTGTAATATCCCGGATTAGGGCTTATGCACTATTGCTAAATTATATGAAATAGCATGTCTTATGAATGTGTTATGTGAATTTTAGAATCTTGAAACATAAGGAAAATGCCTTAGAAAAATATCGAGTTTTAAGTCTAAAAGAGGGAACTAAAGCAAGGTGGCCTTAAGAAAATAAATAAGGGAAATATGACATATAATTTGGCTCAGGTTTGGACTTTAAAACCTGAGTTAAGTGGCTGATAAATAAGTGTTAGTAAGTAATTGATGTTGGATTATTAAATTAGTAGCAAGTTGGGCTTGCGACCCAAAAATTTAGTAATGCTAAATTGGGCATGAGGGTGGCATTACTTAGGGGGATAACTTGGGCCTAGTATGGCCATATGAAGCCCAAAATAATGGGTTAAAATTTGGCACTCCTAAGGTAAAGAGATGGAAGGCATAGGGAGACTGAGGAAGGAGTTTAAGTTGAGGTCAAATTCTTTTGGAATTTTAGCTAAGGTAGGAAAATAAGGATATGAGAGTGATGGCCAAGAAGGGGACTCTAGGCTTAGTAATTTCGGCAAAAGGAGGAAAACTAAGGCCATCCAACATTCTTTCTTCTCATTTTCTCTTTGCCAAATTCTCTCTGCCATTATTCTTCTTTTCTTTTCAAATTCTCCACAAAGCCGAAAACACAAGTAGTCATAGCCGAATTTCCCCTCTACCTCTCTCAAAGACTTCTTTTTCTTTTATCTGTTCTAGCCAAATACCCTCCTCTCAAAACCCCCATAGTTGAATCTCTCTAAGCCTCAAAGCCGAATCTACAAGGGTGGTTTAGTTTCTCGAAGGTGCATTATAGGCCGCATGTTCCTTAGTGATTCGATAAGTTTCGGGATTTCTTTCCTTTGTGATTTCTTCTTGTCTTTTCATCAAGATCTAACTCGAATCAATTGTCTATGCCTATCAATTCCTTCTCTTTATCTCTAAAAGCCGAATCCTATTTTACAATAGCCAGAAGTGCCGATTTTGGAAAAGCCGAAGGTGAGTGGTTGATGGTAGGTGGCCGAATGGCCCTTCTCTGTTCTTTTCTTTTTGACCGAATTTAACTATGGACATTTAGGGGCAGTTGACAGGGGTATACAAGGATTTTGAGATTTCAAATCGTAAGGTAGGTCCTAATGTACAATCGGCCAAGGCCTATTTAGGAACTTAAATTTATTTCTTACTTCGGTTAAAAGCCGAAAACTAACCTGTGAAGTGATCTAGTGTTTGGCCGATTACAAGAAGGAACATAGCAAAGTTTTGGGATTTGATCCTTAATCCAATTGGCTACAAGGTAAGTTTTGGTTTCGATAGTCCTTCGGGATTTAATTAATTAGCCGAATAGGCTTTGCTAATATAATGGCCGAATATAGGAACTAGAGGATCTAAAGCTTAGATCGGGATTTCCGGGATTTGAGTAAATTTGATAAATAAACCAAGTGTGTACCCCACACTAAATCTTGATAGATTTACGGCTTTAATTTATTATATGTGCTAATATAAAAGTGTAAGATTATGGCTAAGTTACCATGTAATGGTACAAAGTACTTAGGTACGTTTTCCTACCCTACTATGAGTATGATAAGTTTTGCTATGGCATATACATGAAATTATAAGAATGTGAATAAGGAATATGATATGGTTAATGCATAATTGTATGACATGGGCATATGGGTGATATGTAAAGGGGAAGTGAATTGGTGGTTTTATACCCCAATATAAGTATGGAAGTGAATTGGTGGTTTTATACCCCAATATAAGTATGTGGTGACTTATGTCACTATATAAGAATGTGGTGACTTTTTTTCATATTATAAGTATGTGGTGACTTATGTCATGAATTTATATATGGTGGCTATGCCACGAAATTATAATGGCGATGAGCACGTCGACTGCAGCGACTGCCTTCGATGGTGTGTAGCGGATGGAGGGTTGGCTTAGTAGTCCCCACGGTGTGATGGTTGGTACGGGTGATGTGTAGCAGATGGCATTTAGGTTTGGGTTCGGGATTGCATCATTTTTTAAATGTTATGTGAATATGTATGATTTGTTGTGCCATATCTATTGTGACTTAGTGTTGTGGTTACACATTGAGTCTATTTGACTCACCCCTGGTGGGACTATTTTTCAGGTGATGATGAGTAATGGACCGGGTCGGGAGAAGCTCAGTGGTGGCCATGCTCAATTCGACGATTATTATATTTTGTTTTAATAGTTTAAAAATTTCCGTGTTTTGAATTATTTGGGTTTATTTGATGTAATAAGGCCATCAAGATTAAACTGTCTATGCATGCTATTAAAGTACTTAGTACGATATAATTATTGCCATATTAAAGATTAAAAGTAAATTTTCTTAAGTATAAATATCAAATGTTTTGATGCCTAATCAAAACGGAATTAAATTTCGAACTAAACCCAAATCAAGTCTTTTAAAAACTACACAAGTTTTTAGCAAAGTTTCCAAACAGGATTTGAATGGATTTTCTTTAGAAGCATGCCAGATCCGGTCAGGGCTTGTGGGCCGAGTTTGGGGTGTTTCATCTGGGTTGTTAGGAGAGAGTATCATGAAATTTGGAAATATGGTGTAACCAAATAGGGAAACTTGTGTATGAGAAATTTGGCTAGGAGGGGGAGTTTATGAGCATTATCAGTTTTGGTGGTGTTCTTTTGGGTTTTGTTTCATTTTTGGTTTTTTGGAAAAATAGTGTCGGCTTCTATCAACTTTGTTCCTTATTGTGCCAAATTTATCCTTTTGTTTTTTTCTTGCTCTCTGTTTCTGACTTGTCGTTAGTCTCTCTTCTTTGGCCGAATATACTCTTCATTACCTCCCTTGGTTCTTTTTGGTTATAGTTGTCTTTCTCTCTATCTGACATTGGTGACTAAATATACATTACCTTTTCCCTCCTCTGTTCTTTTTAAATCATTCCTGCTATCACCCCTTCTTTTTAGTACCCAAGCCGTTTTACTACATCCCTTACTCCTTCACTTCTATCTTCGATTCCACAACTAATCTCTGGCAACCGGTCGATCTCTCTATCGCAACTTTCTTTCTTTGGTTGTTGATTTTGGGTAGCTGAATCTTCCATCTCTGGTGTGTGCGTTTCTTTTCGTGCCTTGGTTTAGGGCATACTCATGTAGGCCGATTCTTCCTCCTCTTAATATTAACTCTGCGATTCGGTAAGTATGTGTTTATTAAGGATCAAGTATTGCCACATATGTGCGTTAATGGGAGGTTCGATTCGTATGCAGATAATCATTGAGGGGTCTGTAATCCTCTTTCGTCAGTTATTTAAGTAGGCTAAATCCATGAACATTCAAGCAAGGCGATAGTAAGTAATCTTTTGAATTGGTTTCGGTCAGTGTCTCTTTCAACTCATGTGTTAAGTATTTAACCGAAGCTTCTGTTGTAATAGGTTGGAGTGCACATGGGCTAGTTTACTCGTTATCACGAACAGGTGTGTAACTATTTCCGTCAATGATAATCGGCTTAAAACCCAAAAAGGTGTGTAATCACACTATCTCTGCTGTGAATCGGCAAAAGCCGAAAAGTAAAACTTCGGCATTCGAGGCCTCATGAGCGTGCGATCGCTTGTGTGGTAAACTGAGCCTACAAACTATGGGCGATAGATTGTAGAGGCCACTGCGAGTGTTCTCATGATCTTAGGCCTCGTTTGGCCGAAATGGGCTATGTGGGCCCAATGGGTTTGTGGGCCCTATACGGATAAAATCCATCCTCTATAAGTGGCCCAAATACTGGGCCCTATACGGATAAAATCCATTATAAGTGGCAAATACTTGACTAGGCTATGTAGTTCGCATAGCCGTGACTGAATTTGGGCTAAATAGGCCACACGAGCATGTGGGCCCACTTGGGCTGAATAATGGGCCTTGGGCCCATTTACACCATTATGACCATTTAGGTTATCTGTGTCGCTCGAGGCAACTGTAGACCTTCGAAGAGGTCGTTATTTGCACTGAGACCCTAAAATAAGTAAAACGATCGTAATGCCCCTATAGGGTAAAATAACCGTAATGCCCTTGTAGGGTAAAATGACCGTAATGCCCTTGTAGGGTAAAATGACTGTAATGCCCCTGTAGGGTAAATTACCGTAATGCCCCTGAAGGGTAAAATGACCGTAATGCCCTTGTAGGGTAAAATGACCATAACGCCCCTGTAGGGTAAAATGACCGTAATGCCCTTGTAGGGTAAATTGACCCTATAGGGTAAAATGACCGTAATGCCGTTGTAGGGTAAATTGATTGTAATGCCCTTGAAGGGTAAAATGACCGTAATGCCCCTATAGGGTAAAATAACCGTAACGCCCCTGTAGGGTAAAATGACCGTAATGCCTCTGTAGGGTAAATTGGCCCTGTACGGTAAAATAACTGTAATGCCCCTATAGGGTCAAATGACCAGAATACCGCCAAAGGGTAAAATAACTATTTTGCCCTTCGAGGGTAATTGATTGATTTGTCTGTGATTTAAATGACTGATTTGGCTGTGATTTAAATGACTGATTTGTCTGTGATTTGAAAGATTGATTCTGAGCATGGCATTTTGCATACACGACATACTGCATGGGGTTGGGGTACTATTATGGAGGAAGATTACTGTACTGTTGGGTCACACGGGTCGCACAAGACGACTGCGGACCCAAGGTCGCACGGGTCGCACAAGACGACTGTGGACTTACAGATGGCTTCGTGCTGTGCATATTACTGCTACTGATGGCTTGGTGCCAATCATATTACCGCTACTGATGGCTTCGTACCATTCATATTACAGCTACTGATGGCTTTGTGCCGATCATATTACAGCTACCGATGGCTCTGTATATTACAGCTACCGATGGCTCTGTGCCACTCATATTACAGCTACTAATGGTGTAACACCTCTAACCCGTATCCGTCGCCAAATTAGGGTTACAAGGCATAACACCACATATCACTACTTGGTATAGTCAAACATACACTAGTCATTTGTTTAATCAACTTTGCCACCCAATCTTACATACATCAATTAATCTACCATTCTTTAATAAGCATGACATTGATACAATCAAACATATATTACAAGCATGAACTTTTAAATTTACTAAGTTAATAAATAATTCTATATCATTTATTAATAAGTTAATAAATAATTTTATATCATTTCTTAATCCAAGAATATAAATTATAACATCAATATATGAGTATATATAGATGGAAACGTTTCAACAATTAACAAGGAACACTATTCATTTGTAATAGCACGACCGAACCATAATACCAAATATCTTTTCCACTGTCGAAACATATAAAATGAACTTTTACACATGCATAATTGTATCCCCAACTGAATATGTCATTTCCAAATATTCAACCTATGATCTCATCTATTAATCGGCAATGAAATTTTAGATATAAATGATTTCCATTATATTCATGAACGTAGACTTCATGTCAAACCATATATAAATATGTGTACTCATATAAATAAGCACATAACATGAACTCATCTCAACTCACAATTCGATCTAGCAAAATTACCAAACCTTATATATATATGTAACATTTACAGTTACCTAATTAGTACATATTATTCTCGAATTCAGACCATGCACAAACATGTTTATGTACAAATTCATTAGTTACTATTATACATTGTACACCTATAGTAAAATATATTAACAAACCACCAATATATATATAACAAATGACTGCACATTCAAAATATCAAACATGATATATAACATGAATATATAATTTAAACTAATTATACATTGTCAAAGCATTACCTTAACCAAAAGTGCCATCAACCAAAAAACCAAACTATACCTATTATATATGTATGTACCATGGCCGAATATATGCTAACTAAAAACCCCCACATCTCATGCACCACAAGGACATAAATAAATACACCACTTGACCATTAAAACCATATATTTAAATACCAAACTAACAAAGGAGATACGCCATATTCGCATGGCATGCTAGTATATATACAAGAACAAAATTCATGGCTCATAACGTAGTTTAGTCTATACATGCCTTTAATCCAAAACCAAAATAAAAAAGGTACCAAAATAGATGGATAGTGTGGATGACTTCGTTGACGATCCTCTGAGCTCGTAGCTTAATCAAAATCTATAAAACAGAACAATGAGCACACACGGAGTAAGCTTACTAGCTTAGTAAGTCTTTAGAGAATTTAAAGAAAATAATTCAATTTAATGCCTAAGCGTTCCAAGTCATATACTTAATATTAATTCCAAACTTTAAATAAAGCACATTTATGATACCACATTTTCGATCTTCAATGCCATATTTAACTTGACATTACCCATTATCTTACCTTTAACAAATAGTTCATTAACCCAACTCAATATTCAAATAGTAAATATCCATTTCCTACCAAATGCTCAATTCGCATGCACATCATTCAAATGGAACCACTTACAAGATCATATACATATACTCTTATTCACTTCACATCATATAACCCTAAGTGTCCAATATACACAAAATATCAATATGATTTCATAATCAAATGGCCGAATTTACATACATAATCATAAATCACTTTCTCATCCAACAATGTACATATATACCTTTCTAATTTATCGAAGATATAAATTCAATTAAATAACTCACAGACACTTACCTGTACGGCCCCGTAATTTAATTCATATGAATAAGCTTAAGTTTGTTCTTTTGTCAACATAACTCCACCATTTTATATGCATACGCTCGTATCAAAAATCACTAGCATTAAACCTGCTAGACCGAGGTCTGACATTTGATCACCGGCATTTAGCCTGCTAGGCAATATGCCCTGAAACACTTCACCGGCACAAGGCTTGCTAGGCTCAAAGCCCGATACATTTGATATAATTCAAATATAACATATGCCATGCTTAATTTAAATCACTTGCACAAAATGAACTCGAATAAATTTAACTATCATTCATAATCAAATCTTTATGCCACAATCAGCTATGATCAAAATTTAAATCCAATAGTTCAAAGCTCGTCATGTAAACTAAATTACGAACAATATTTATGATAATAACTTGCTTTAAGACTTACCTCAACTATCGACGGATAACGAAGGCCGACTATTCGATAACCTTTGCCTTTTCCTGATCCAAATCTATTTTTCTTTGTTCTTGATCTATTCATATTGAAAATAAGCTCATTCAAGCACATTTCATCTCAATTTAGTCCCAAAACACATAATTAGGCAAATTACCACTTTACCTCTAATGTTTCACATTTTTTTTTACAATTTAGCCCTATTTGCACAAAACACAAAATACACAAAATTTCATTACACAACCTAAGGACCGAATATTCATAGGGACTATACAAGTCCATTTATTTCATTTATTTTGCATTTTAACCCTCCAAAAATTTATTTTTGCAATTTAGCCCAAAATATTCAAATTCTCCAAAATTTCCAAAACAAAACATTTTAATCTATAACATAAACTTAACATATATTCATCAAATATCACAATGCATAAGCTTCTATCATGGCCGAACATCACATATACACTAATCTCAAAAATTCTAGCATGGGTCGGATAGTATTCGAAGCAACGATAACAAAAACGTAAAAATTATTGAAAATCGACTAAAAACACATACCCGATTTAAGCTTGAACTATGGCCGAATGAACAAGCTCACACCCTTTTATTTATTTCTTAGTTTCGGTGTTAAGAAGATGAAGAATAAAGCTTAATTCATGTTTTATTTTTATTATAATTAACATAATAACCAATGTACAAAAATACCCTTTTATAATAATATAGTTAACATATATATATAAGGCTATTTTAGACATATGCCGCCCACTATCCATGAAAATGGGCTATTTGCCCTTTTAATACCTCATATTAAAAAGCCATTATCATTCTAGCACTTTTCACTATAGTTTGCAACTTTTGCACTTTACGCGATTAAGTCCTTTTTGTCAAATTAAACACACAAACGATCAAATTTTCATACGAAACTTTCACACACATTAATTCACATATAATAAGAACCGAAAATAATATTTAAAAATTTTTCGTACTCAGATTCGTGGTCCCAAAACCACCATTCTAATTAGGGTCAAATTCGTACTGTTACAACTCTTCCCCCTTAGGGATTTTTGTCCCCGAAAATCTTATCATTAAACAAAGTCGGATATTGTTGTCTCATTGAATCCTCAAGCTCCCACGTAGCTTCTTCTACTCTGTGTCAATTCCATAGTACTTTTACTAACGTAATTTTCTTATTTCTTAACTATTTCATTTCACGGGCTAAAATACGGATCGATTCCTCCTCGTACGTCATATCGGATCGGATTTCAATTTCAGACGGAGAAATCACATGTGACGGATCCGATCTATATCTACGGAGCATCGAAACATGAAATACGTTGTGTATCTTTTCTAATTCAGAAGGAAACTTCAATCTATAAGAAACATGCCCGATATGTTTGACGATCTCATACGGTCCGATGAACCTCGAACTTAGTTTGCCTTTTCGACCAAATCGGAGTACTTTCTTCCACGGTGAAATTTTCAAAAATACCCGATCTTCGACTTGAAACTCAATGTCTTTATGTTTCAAATCCGCGTAAGACTTTTGGCGATCCGAGGCAGCTTTCAAACTATCTCTGATTATAGCCACTTTCTGTTCAGTCTCTTTAATCAAATCAATCCCGTGTATCTTATTTTCACTGAGCTCGGTCCAATACAACAGTGTACGACACTTGTGGCCATATAGAGCTTCGTAAGGTGCCATTTTGATACTAGATTGAAAACTGTTATTATAAGCAAATTCAATCAAAGGTAAGTATCTTTCCCACGTACCTTCAAACTCAAGGACGCAACATCTCAACATGTCCTTAAGTATCTGAATGGTTCGTTTAGACTGACCGTCTATCTGCGGGTGAAAGGCTGTGCTAAAGTGGGGTTTGGTACCTAAAGCATCTTGCAACTTCTTCCAAAACTGCGACGTGAATCTTGGGTCTCTGTCCGAAACAATGGAACTCGACACACCATGTAATCTCACAATTTGAGATACATACAACTTAGCAAGTTTATCGAGCGAATAGTCCATAAACTGGAACAAAGTGAGCTGATTTGGTCAGTCTATCCACTATAACCCAGACTGCATCTTTCTTGCTCGGTGTCGTAGGCAAACTAGAGACAAAATCCATAGTAATTCTATCCCATTTCCATTCAGGTATCATGATTGGCTGAAGTAACCCAGAAGGAACCTGATGTTTGGCTTTTACTTGCTGACAAATTAAACACTTTGAAACAATTCGGATATATCCCGTTTCATACCAGGCCACCAGTAGAACTATTTCAAATCGTTATACATTTTTGTGCTACCCGGATGTACCGACAATTGACTATTATGAGCCTCATTCAATAACATCTGAATCAAATCGACATTCTTCGAAACACATATTCGGCCTTTGAAATTCAAACAATCATTTTCATCGATTCCAAACTCTGAGTTTGCATCACTTTCACACTGAATTTGTCTTGCCCTCGTATCTTTGTTGAATTTCTGAGCATCACAAATTTTTGAATAAGCATCGGTCTTGCTTTCAATTCAACTATTATCGAACCATCACCAAACATAACCATATGTGCGTTCAACACACGAAGAGAAAATAATGATTTTCGACTTAGGGCATCTGCAACAACGTTAGCTTTCCCAAGATGGTAGTCAATCACTAATTTGTAATCTTTCAACAACTCTAACCACCTGCGTTGTCTCAAGTTCAAATCTTTCTGAGTCATCAAATACTTCAGACTTTTGTGATCTGAATAAACATGACATTTCTCACCGAATAAGTAATGACGCCAAATCTTCAACGCAAAAACAATGGCTGCTAATTCCAAATCATGAGTCGGATAATTTCTTTCATGAGGCTTCAACTGTCTCGAAGCATAGGCTACTACTTTGCCTTCTTGCATTAAGACGCAACCCAAACCATTCAAAGAAGCATCACTACACACAATAAATTCTTTACCCGATTCAGGCTGAATTAACACTGGAGCTTCGGTCAAAAGAGCTTTCAACTGATCAAAACTTTTCTGACATTTTTCCGTCCACTCGAACTTGACATCTTTCTGTAGTAGCTTTGTCAAAGGTGTGGCTATCATAGAAAAACCTTTCACGAATCGTCTGTAGTATCCAGCAAGTCCCAGAAAGCTTCAAATTTCAAAAACATTCTTTGGTGGCTTCCAATCAAGTATAGCTGATATTTTATTCAGATCAACCCGAATGCCTGACGCTGAAACAACATGACCCAGAAAGCTGACTTCATTCATCCAGAACTCACACTTGCTAAACTTTGCATACAACTGTTGATCTTGCAAAGTTTGTAGCATTAATCTCAGATGCTCGGCATGTTCAGTTTCATCTCTGGAGTAGATCAGGATATCATCTATAAACACTACCACAAACCCATCCAAATACTGTCTGAAAATTCGATTCATCAAATCCATAAAAATAGCAGGTGCATTAGTAAGTCCAAAAGGCATACCCAGGAACTCAAAATGTCGTACCTCATTCGAAATGTAGTCTTTGGCACATTGGAATCTCTGACTCGCAACTGATAATAACCCGATCTCAAATCTATCTTCGAAAACACTGAAGCCCCTTTCAACTGATCAAACAAGTCATCAATCCGAGGCAACGGATACTTATTCTTTATAGTCACCTTATTTAGCTGCCGATAATCAATACACATTCGCATAGTCCCATCTTTCTTTTTCACAAATAGAACTGGTGCACCCCAAGTCGGTCGTGCAAAGCCCTTATCTGTCAACTCTTGCAACTGAGCTTTCAACTCTTTCAATTCAGTAGGCGCCATTTGATACGGAGCTATTGAAATCGGAGTCATCCCTGGTATTAATTATATACCAAATTCTATCTCCTAAACTGGTGGTAATCCCAAAAATTCTTCAAGAAACACATCTGGGTATTCACACACAATTGTTACGAATTCAATCTGTTTTTTAGACACTTTATTATCCAACACATAGGCCAAGTAAGCTTCACATCCTCTTCTCACATACTTACGAGCTAACATCGAGGATATTACTGCCGGTAATCCATTCAGGTCATTAGATTCAATCAAATGATCTCACCGTTCTGAAATCTCAAATCAATAGTCTTTCTTTTGCAATTAACCACAACATCGTGCAAAGTTAACCAGTCCATTCCCAAAATTATATCAAACTCATCGAAAGGCAACAACATTAAATCAGTTGGAAAGCATGAATCCTGAATCATCAACGGGCAACCTTTATACACTTTATCAATGAGTACACATCGACCCAAGGGGTTGGACACATGAATCACAAACTCAGTAGACTCAACAGGCAGGGTCTTACTGGATACCAAAGTTTCACACACATATGAATGAGTCGACCGGGATCAATCAATGCAATCACAGTAATATCATAAAGAGTGAAAGTACCAGTGATAACATATGGGGAAGAAGCATCCTCTCTGGCATGTATAGCATATGCTCTAGCTGGTGCACGAGCCTCTGATCTAACTGCAGTGTCTTTGGTTCCTCTCTGACTGCCACTTACATTTCCCGAATGTCTAGGTGGTCTGCCTCGTACTGACACATTACTCGGTCTGACATTCTGAGCCGTATTTTGCTCGACTAACAACGGACACTCTCTGATAAAATGATCTGACGATCCACATTTAATGAAGGACCGATCATGGAATCTACAACTCCCAAAATGCCATTTTTCGCAATGCTTGCATTCAACCCGATTCTACTGAATATTACCAACACTGGCCATCGAAGTAGCTCGAGAATTCACAGGAGGTCAATCTCGTCTAGACATGTTTGAAGTAGCTTTATGTCGGTCGAAGTCATCTTTGAACTTCTTAGATACAGAATGGGAAGTCTTACTCAATCTTTTATGAGTGTCTCTAGCTTCCATTTCAGCCTTTCTTTTCTCTTTCCCAAGCTCTTCAGCTTTGCAAGCTCGTTCGACAAGTACCATGAACTCTTTGATTTCAAGTATGCCAACTAGCAACTTTATATCTTCATTTAGACCATCTTCAAATCTTTTGCACATAATGGCTTCAGTTGATACACACTCTCGAGCATATCGGCTCAATCTGACAAACTTTTGCTCATATTCAGTCACGGTCATTCGACCCTATTTCAATTCTAGAAATTCTTTTCATTTCTGATCTATGAGTCTTTGACTGATATATTTCTTACGGAACTTGATCTGGAAGAAATCCCAAGTCACTTTTTCTTTCAGAACCACCGATACTAGTGTATTCCACTAGTGATATGCAGTGCCCGTAGTAAAGATATAGTACACTTTAGGCATTCATCTAGAGTACATGACAGCTTATCAAGCACCCGAATAGTGTTATCAAGCCACATCTCAGCTCGTTCGCATCGTCATCATCATTGGCTTTAAATTCTTCAACCCCATATTTCCTAATTTTATCAACGGGAGGCCAACTAGATCTCATCGGATCTATCATCGGAGGTGCTGAAGGTACCAGAGTTGGTTTATTCGGGGTGGAGGTTGTTGTACAGTCGGATTAGTCTGAATAAATTGGGTAAACCATTCATTCATCATCTGGTAGAAGGCTTGTTTAGCCTCCCCCTCATGGCTACCCGAGATAGGTCGAGAGTCTACCGGCACTAACCCACGTGCAAGATCAGATGTTACACTCTCTACATCATCCGCTAGGGCTCTGTCAAGATCTATTTACTATATAAAACACAATTTGAAATGTCAGAAGTCACCACACTATCATATATATAATAAAGGCATGTATAGCTAGACTCTCACACGCTACGGTAGTCCTAGAATCGACTAAACCTTACCAATCAAATGTAACACCTCTAACCCCTATCTGTCGCCAGATTAGGGTTACAAGGCATTACACCACATATCACTACTTGGTATAGTCAAACATACACTAGTCATTTGTTTAATCAACTTTTCCACCCAATTCACATACATCAATTAATCTACTATTCTTTAATAAGCATGACATTGATACAATCAAACATATCTTACGAGCATGAACTTTTAAATTTACTAAGTTAATAAATAATTCTATATCATTTCTTAATCCAAGAATATAAATTATAACATCAATATATGAATATATATAGATGGAAACCGTTTCAACAATTAACAAGGAACACTATTCATTTGTAATAGCACGGCCAAACCATAATACCAAATATCTCTTCCATTGCCGAAACATATAAAATGAACTTTTACACATGCATAATTGTATCCCCAACTGAATATGTCATTTCCAAATATTTAACCTATGATCTCATCTATTAATCGGCAATAAAATTTTAGATATAAATGATTTCCACTATATTCATGAACGTACACTTCATGCCAAACCGATATATATATATATGTGTACTCATATAAATAAGCACATAACATGAACTCATCTCAACTCACAATTCGATCTAGCAAAATTACCAAACCTTATATATATATATGTAACATTTGCAATTACCTAATTAGCACATATTATTCTCAATTCAAACCATGCACAAACATGTTTATGTACAAATTCATTAGTTACTATCATACATTGTACACCTATAGTAAAATATACTAACAAACCACCAATATATATATAACAAATGACTGCACATTCAAAATATCAAACATGATATATAACATGAATATATAATTTAAACTAATTATACATTGTCAAAGCATTATCTTAACCAAAAGTGCCATCAACAACAAAACCAAACTATACCTATTATATATGTATGTACCATGGCTGAATATATGCTAACTAAAAACCCCCACATCTCATGCACCACAAGGACATAAATAAATACACCACTTGACCATTAAAACTATATATTTAAATACCAAACTAACAAAGGAGATACGCCAAATTCGCATGGCATGTTAGTATATACACAAGAACAAAATTCATGGCTCATAACGTAGTTTAGTCTATACATGCCTTTAATCCAAAACCAAACTCAAAAAGGTACCTGTAACACCCCAAACCCGGTCTATGCGTTAAGACCAGACTTGGTATGCCACACAAATCGTACATACCTCTAGTCATCTAATGATTTAAGGAAAACAGTCTTCAAAAACTATTTTGGAGATGGAGTTTATCAAAAGCGAGGTTAATTTGAAATCTATGAATTTTAAAACATATGAGTTTATAATTTGATCTCAAAGAAATAATTGATTAAATTTTATAAGAAGTTTTAAAGAATTCAAAAGGAATTTGAAAATGAAATTCATAAAAGAGTTTTCATAGAAATTCTTACGAGTTAGTGATTTTAAGAAAAACCCTTTAATTATATGTAAATTAAAGAAAACCTTTATAAAGTTAAAATAGCCTCCTTTTAGTATCTAAAACATATAAAAATCCATCCACGAGTAAAAATCCATAAAAATAATACCAAAGGCCTTATTACATCACAACTAAAAAATTGATTAAGTAAAAATACTTAAAGAGTAATTTAAAGTTCATCAAAACCATCATTTAAAGTATGGCCCCCGCGAAGTCATCCCCGGCCCAAGCCTCCATCAATTATCATTACCTAAAAAGGGTAAGAAAATGGAGTGAGTTACTTAGGACTCAGTGTGTAACCCACTTACCAAGTCCACTGGGACAAATCATCAAAGCATTTTATTGGGCTTGAGCCCATTTACGAATTTAACAATATAGTAATAAAAAAATGCATGTGAAATGCAATTCCCAACCAAGCCTAAATTTCCATCCGCTACACACCACCCGTACCAACCAGCACACCTGTGGGGATCAAGTCAACCTACCCCCCCAACACACCAATCGCAGGCATAAAGCCATTTAAAATGTTTGTGGCTGAGCCACCCGAACTAGATTGTGGCAGAGCCACCCAAACTAGATTGTGGCAGAGCCACCAGAACTTCTCTTCAATTTTATTCCAACCCATGCAATCATGCATACATATACAAGGCATAAAAATATTCATATGATAATTTCAACATAAGGCCCAAACTACAAGTTGGCCCATTTCTCATTTTGGCCCATATGGTAATTTATCAAATTGGCTCTTTAAGCAATCTAGCAATTCTGCCCATTAAGCAATCTAGCAATTCGGCCAATTAATCAATCTAGCAAATTGGCCCACTAAGTAATCTAGCAATTGACCCATTAAGCACATGAGGCCCAAAATTACTTTTATCAAATTAGCCCATCAAGGCGATTAAGTAATTCCACGACTTTAATACCGATTTCATGCATTTACACAAAAGTGTTAATATACCGTATTTTTGATTTTACCAACTTTATGATTTTTATTCTAATGCTTACGGTATAACATCTAACCCATGTGATAAGTGTGAAATTACACACCTGATTACGGTGAGAACTATACTTTCCCGCTCGTCGATACCTAAATACGTGTCACACTTGATTAGAACACTAATACTTAATATAAATCTATACTAAAGATAAGCGACCTAGATCTTTACCCTCGGAATCTCGAACAACAACTATTTGTCGTTTCTCCCCGGTTGACGGTTCACAACCCGATGGAAAATCTCGAGTAGCTAATGGCTCTAAACTACGAACAACTTCGAATAATCGATTCTCCTCGAATGAGGGTCCACAACCCAGTGGAAAGTCTCGGATTGCTGAAACAGACATTCACTTGAATCTAAAGGGAATAAAAAAATTGCCCCTCTTTCGATCACTATTTACCACTCTTTTCGACCCTATCTTGTTTGCCTTAAAGTTTCGAGTGATTTCCAAAGGATCCCTATATAAAAATTTTGGTTATAACAAACCCAATTGAAAATCGTTGATAAAATAGAGGGTGATCATGAAATCCATGAAGAGTTTCCTTTTTTTTACCTTAATAGATGATCCGAACTTGAATAACTTCAGGATAACTTTTGACGAGATGGTGATTTGGCCCTCCACTATATCACTAAAAAAAAACAAAAGGAAATCGTCTAAGAGGATGAACGATTATCAATTTAAAGGCTCTTCTATGCTAACCTAAAGATTCGGACAAGGTGACCAAATAGCAAAAGAAAACAAGGAAGATGATTCTTACCGGTTGTCCAAAGTTGAATAGAAGAAATGATCGAGAATAAAGTCTATGAGGAAAAGAAGATTTGGCTATGATTTAATGGTAATGGAAAAATAATTTCGGCTATGGAGGTGGTCTCTAACATTCAACCATGGAAGAAATAAAAGGAAAAAATGTGTTTGAAAGATGAGTAAAATGGAGAAGAAAGGAGAATAGAGATGAGATGTTTATGATTCGATTTTCAAGGGTGATAAAAGAGCAAAAAGTAAGGTTTGGAACAATGTGCATTCGGCAATGGGAAATAAAGAAGAAAAAGAAATGGTATTTTTGTGTTTGATGATTTCGACACTAGGAGAGAAGCACAAAATGAAACACTTGAGATGTTGGCAAAAATGACCAAATGAAATAAAACAAAGTTGTTTTCTCCAAGCATATGGCACATTTGGCTAAGAGAGAAAAAGATGAGAGGAAAAAGGTGTTTTGGGAGAGCAAAAATGACCAAATGTGATTCTATCTAGCTACCTTCCTTACCCAAAGCTTACCACCAAAATTCGGCTCCCCTTTAGTCCAAAAAGCCGTCCAAGTTCATAGACAAGTTAGCCATTCTAAGTTTCCAAAACATAACCCTTAAGATATGCCTTGTGTCCCCCTACATGCCATATTCTCATGATTCCCTACCTTAAGTTTGTACTTGCCTTTTCTCTTAGCCACCTTACCATAAAAATAAAAGTCTAACTTACCAAAAATTTGATGCTTAGCCGACACTTGCTAGGAAAGAGCAAAAATAAATGTCACAAAATGCATTCCTAAAGATTCGAACCTCTTCCTTCAAGCAACACTTATAGCGCGAACTCCACTTTACTACTAGCTCATCTTATGCTAGCTTTTGACACTTAATTTCCTTAAACATCAAGGTCACTTGATCCACTTCAATAAATTACTCATTACTAAAATTTATTCTAATTCTGAATAAATCCCGAGCCTTCTCAAGACTATATTAAGCACACAAATTGAATCATTCACAAGCTAAGCACCAAAAACATGCAACTTATCGATACTAAATTTTTAGGATGTTACAGTACCAAAATAGATGGATAGTGTGGATGACTTCGTTGACGATCCTCTAAGCTCGTAGCTTGATCAAAATCTCTAAAACAGAACAATGAGCACATATGGAGTAAGCTTACTAGCTTAGTAAGTCTTTAGCGAATTTAAAGAAAATAATTCAATTTAATGCCTAAGCGTTCCAAGTCATATACTTAATATTAATTCCAAACTTTAAATAAAGCACACTTATGATACCACATTTTCGATCTTCAATGCCATATTTAACTTGGCATTACCCATTATCTTACCTTTAACAAATAGTTCATTAACCCAACTCAACTCAACATAGAAACATGGAAACATGGAAAACACTATGAATCTAACTCAACTCCGGAGGTAATTCAAGCTAATAGGCCACTGGTCCTACACGCTTCAACACATGGTATGGACCAATGAACCTAGGGCTCAACTTGCCCTTCCTTACAAATCTGAAAATCTTCTTCCAAGGTGAGACTTTCAGAAAGACCTGATCTCCCACCGCAAACTCAATATCCTTACTCTTCAGATCCGCATACGACTTTTGTCTATTCGAAGCTTCCTTTAACCGTGCTCGAATCACTTTTACCTTTTCTTCCATCTCATATATCAATTCAGGACCCAACAACTACCGTTCCCCCAATTCAGTCCAACAAGTAGGGGTATGACACCTACGACTGTATAACGCTTCATAGGGCACCATTTGGATACTGGATTGGTAGCTATTATTGTACGCAAACTCTGCCAACGGTAGGAAATCCTCCCAACTACCTCTGAAGTCAATTACACAACCCCTTAACATGTCTTCCAAAATCTGAATTACTCTTCCTGACTGACCATCTGACTGACGATGAAAAGTCGTACTGAAGTTTAACTTTGTTCCCAAAGCCTCATGCAAAGCTTTCCAAAATTATGATGTAAACCTAGGATCTCTATCCGATATTATAGACACTGGTACCCTATGCAACCTCACGATCTCCGCTATGTACAACTTAGCCAACTTTTGCAGCGAGTAATCCGTATGAACTGGTAGAAAATGAGCAGTCTTCGTCAATCGATCAAATACCACCCAAACGGGATCTTTTTTAGTAGGTGTTAAGGGTAACCCACTAAAAAAATCCATCGTTATCCGCTCCCATTTCCATAGAGGAATCTTTACTGATTGCAATAAACCTGATGGTAATTGATGTTCTGCCTTCACTTGTTGACAAGTCAAACACTTTCCAACAAAATCAATAACCTCTCGCTTCAACCCTGGCCACCAATACTGCTCACGGAGATCTCGATACATCTTATTTCCTCCGGGTGCATAGCATAAGGGCTACTATGCACCTCTCGTAGAATCATTTGTCTCAAATCCGAATCCATGGGCATACAAACTTTTCCACGAAAACACAACACACCATCCTTGTTCATTCCAAAGTCCCCTATTATACCACTTTCAACTTGTTGCATTAAAGGACCCAACTTTTCATCTAATAACTACTTTTCCTTGATCTGTTCTAACCACAATGGCTTCACCTGAAGTTTCGCTAGTAGACTGCCATCCTCATACAAACTGAGATGAGCAAACATTGCTCTTATCTCGATACTCCCTTACGACTCAACGCGTCTGCCACCACGTTAGCCTTTCAGGACGGTACTCGATTAAGAAGTCATAATCCTTTAAAAACTCCACCCATCTCCGTTGTCTCAAGTTTAACTCCTTTTGGGTAATGAGGTACTTAAGACTCTTATGGTTCGTATAAATGATCTACTTCTCAACTTATAGATAGTGCCTCCAAATCTTTAAAGCAAACACCATCGCAGCCAACTCCAAGACATGAGTAGGATAGTTAACTTTGTGCGGCCTTAACTAACAAGAAGCATAAGCCACAACTTTTCCTTCCTGCATCAGCACACATCCTAAACCCGTGTGTGATGCATCACAGTAAACGATAAACTCTTTTCTAGCCTCAGGTTGAATCAGTACTGGCGCTTCAGTCAAAATCTTCTTCAATTTCTTGAAACTTTCTTGTTGTTTATCGGTCCCCACATACGGTACTCCCTTTTGCAACAGCTTAGTTAGGGGTGCAGCAATCAATGAAAACCCCTCAACAAAGCATCTATAGTAACCATCTAAACCCAAGAAACTCTGAATCTCAGCCACTAACTTCGGTGGTTTCCAATCCAACACAGCCTCTACCTTTTGATGATCAACTCTTATTCCTCAGGCTGACACCACATGACCCAAGAAAGTCACTTCCTTCAACCAAAATTTGCATTTACTGAATTTGGCATAAAGTTACCTATCTCGCAATATTTGCAACACAATGCGCAAATGTGAGTCATGCTCTTCTTCATTCCTCGAATATACCAAGATATCATCTATGAACACCACTACGAACTGGTCTAGATAGGGTTGATAGACTCGGTTCATCATATCCATAAATGCAGCTGGTGCATTGGTCAAACCAAACGGCATCACCAAAAACTCATAATGTCTACAACGAGTTCAGAATGCCGTCTTATGAATATTTGCCTCTTTAACCTTGAGTTGATGATAACCCGATCTCAAATCAATCTTGGAGAAAATTGAAGCTCCTCTCAATTGATCAAATAGGTCATCGATTCTCAGCAATGGATACCTATTCTTGATCGTCAATTTATTCAACTGCCTATAATCAATGCACATACACATCGACCCATCCTTCTTCTTGACGAACAAAATCGGTGCTCCCCACGGAGACACACTCAGTAGGATAAATCCCCGATCCAATAATTTTTGAATTTGAGCTTTAAGCTCCGCTAACTCCTTCGGCGCCATTCTATAAGGAGCAATAGACACTGGAGCCATTACGGGTAAAAGCTCAATGCCAAATTCTACTTCCGATTTGGAGGTAGACCTAGAAGTTCTTCAGGAAAGACATCTGGAAATTCTTTCACCGTTCTCACACCTTCCACCGATAATTCCTTGGCATCCAAAGCACTAATGAAGGCTAGGAATGCTCCATACCCTTTTTGCACCAACTTCTCTGCCTTTAAAGAAGATACCACATTTGCCAAAAAGTTCCTTCATTCGCCTATCATTACTACTTCCACATCATCCACAGTCTTTATTGACATCCATTTTTCAGCACAATCCAATTGCGCCCGGTGCTTCACCAACCAATCCATGCCCAAAATAAGATCGAACTCGCCGAAAGGCAATTCCATCAAATTTGCTAAAAATATTTCTCTTTGGATTTCCAAAGGCTCGTCTCTATACAATTTATTCACGATTACAGACTATCCTAAAGGACTAATTACCGTCATCTCTTTATTGGCAATCTCAGATCTAATATTCAGGTTTCCAGATATGGCACTAGCAATATACGAGTGTGTAGACTCGATATCTATCAAAGCAGTAACAAGTACATCAAAGATGAAGAATGTACCAGTTATCACATCAGGTGCATCGCCATCTTCACGACGCCTAACCGCATAGACCAACCCCGACTGTCTTGCCTCAGCATTACCTCTAAAGCCATTACCTCGACCTAGTGTACCTTGACCACGTCCATCACCATTACCACCATGACCTGGTCCACGGCCTCTCGGTGGCTGTTGAGCGCCTCTGGCTGGCTGTGCATCAGGGTTACAAGCTTCCTGAGTCAGAGCAGTCCATCGAGGGCAATTTCTATATTGATGATCCTTGGAACCACATTTACAACAACCACCAATTTTTTTCCATCATTCCCCGGGGTGTCGTTTCCCACAGTCGAGCACAGTCTTGACTTTGATTGGTAGTCACAGGTGCTTTAGCTTGAGCTAGCTCATCATTTCGAGGCCTCTTTTAGAACCTTTTAGAAGAACCCAAGTACTTAAAGTCCCTCTTACCTCTGACTCTTTCCCGATTCTGGCGTTCTAAGTTCTTAGCCTCTTCGACTATCTTGGCTTTCTCCACAAGCGTGGCAAAAGTCCTTACTTATTGTGGAGCTATCAGTACCCACAACTCATCATTCAACCCATCTTCAAAGCGTACACAGCTCTCATGATCCGTTGGCACTATAGTCCGAGCATAACAACTCAAGCGTAGAAATTCTGCCTCATAAACTGCCACCGTCTTATTTCCTTGAACTAGATTCAGGAATTCCTTCCTCCGGGCATCCACATAACTTGTCCCCACATACTTCCCTTGGAAAGCAGCTTTGAAGAAATCTCAAGTGACAAATGCAGCCTCAGTGCCTTCTTGAACCGTAAGCCACCATTGATACGCCTAGTCCCTTAGCAAGGACACCACTCCTCTCAGTTTTTGCTCAACGGTGCACTCTAGATCATCCATAATCCGCTCTACAGCCTCGAGCCAATATTTTGCAACATTCAGAGCTACACCGGAGACACCTCTAAAAACCTCGGCACCACTTGATTTAAGTCGTTCCGATATTGATCCACGAACTGCTGGGCCAGCTTCTAGTCCTAGCAACCTTATCTAGGACTAGCAACATTGCTTGAGTAAAAGCATTGTCCTCTCTCGTATGGTCATGTGATCCAGTCTCACTCCCGGGTCACACAGGTGTGTCTATTTCTGGCATATGACCTGGCATTTCAGACACAACCCTAGCACCTCGTCCTCTACCACAGCCACGTCTACTGCGTCCATGTCCACGTCCTCTAGTGCTCATACCGACTATTTCGGTTTAATCTGATTACAATTTTTATGAATCAGAATACTATTTCAGTGTTTATTAACGATATTTTAGGAGATATAAGAGATAGAGTTGATTTCGCAATCACATCCTATAGTCTCGATCTCTACCATTTTCAACACCTAAAACTAAAAGTACTAGAGTGTTCCTATGATCATATCACAATAATAAACATTTAATATACAAATACTTACTTGACTTGGTGCCGGATGCTCGTGGTGCCATACTACCTTTAAAACATAAAGTCTAGAAATTTAAACAGTTTTAAACAAAAATTATTGTTAAACCCAAACCACAGTCGAGTTTTGAAACTGGCCCTGATACCATAAAATGTAACACCCCAAACCCAGTCTATGCGTTAAGACCAAACTTGGTATGCCACACAAATCGTACATACCTCTAGTCATCTAATGATTTAAGGAAAACAGGTCTTCAAAAACTATTTTGGAGATGGAGTTTATCAAAAACTGAGGTTAATTTGAAATCTATGAATTTTAAAACATAGGAGTTTATAATTTGATCTCACAGAAATAATTGATTAAATTTTATAAGAAGTTTAAAAGAATTCAAAAGGAATTTGAAAACAGAATTCATAAAAGAGTTTTCACAGAAATTCTTATGAGTTAGTGATTTTTAAGAAAAACCCCTTTAATTATATGTAAATTAAAGAAAACGTTTATAAAGTTAAAATAGCCTCCTTTTAGTATCTAAAACATATTAAAAGCCATCCACGAGTAAAAATCCATAAAAATAATACCAAAGGCCTTATTACATCACAACTGAAAAATTGATTAAGTAAAAATACTTAAAGAGTAATTCAAAGTTCATCAAAACCATCATTTGAAGTATGGCCCCCACGAAGTCATCCCCGGCCCAAGCCTCCATCAATTATCATTACCTGAAAAGGGTAAGAAAATGGGGTGAGTTACTTAAAACTCAGTGTGTAATCCACTTACCAAGTCCACTGGGCCAAATCATCAAAGCATTTTATTGGGCTTGAGCCCATTTATGAATTCAACAATATAATAATTAAAAAAATGCGTGTGAAATGAAATTCCCAACCAAGCCTAAATTTCCATCCGCTACACACCACTCGTACCAACCAGCACACCTGTGGGGATCAAGTCAACCCACCCTGCCAATACACCAATCGCAGGCATAAACCCATTTAAAATGTTTGTGGCTGAGACACCCGAACTAGATTGTGGCAGAGCCACCTGAACTAGATTGTGGCAAAGCCACCAGAACTTCTCTTCAATTTTATCCCGACCCATGCAATCATGTATACATATACAAGGCATAACATATTCATATGATAATTTCAACATAAGGCCCAAACTACAAGTTGGCCCATTTCTCATTTTGGCCCATATGGTAATTTATCAAATCGGCTCCTTAAGCAATCTAGCAATTCGACGCATTAAGCAATCTAGCAATTCGGCCAATTAATCAATCTAGCAAATTGGCCCATTAAGTAATCTAGCAATTCGGCCCATTAAGCACATGAGGCCCAAAAATTACTTTTTATCAAATTAGCCCATCAAGGGCGATTCCATAATTTCCACAACTTTAATACCGATTTCATGCAATTACACAAAAAGTGTTAATATATCGTATTTTTTGATTTTACCAACTTTATGATTTTTATTCTAATGCTTACGGTATAACATCTAACCCATGTGATAAATGTGAAATTACACACCTGATTACGGTGAGAACTATACTTTCTCGCTCGTCGATACCTAAATAGGTGTCACGCTTGATTAGAACACTAATACTTAATATAAATCTATACTAAAGATAAGCGACCTAGATCTTTACCCTCAGAATCTCGAACAACAAGTATTCATCGTTTCTCCCTGGTTGACGGTTCACAACCTGATGGAAAATCTCGAACAGCTAATGGCTCTAAACTACGAATAACTTCGAATAATCGATTCTCCTTGGATGAGGGTCCACAACTCGGTTGAAAGTCTCAGATTGCTGAAACAGACTTTCACTTGAATCTAGAGGGAATAGAGAAATCGCCCCTCTTCTGATCACTATTCATCACTTTTTTGACCCTATCTTGTTTGCCTTAAAGTTTCGAGTGATTTCCAAAGGATCCCTATATAAAACTTTCGGTTATAACAAACCCAATTGAAAATCGTTGATAAAATCGAGGGTGATCATGAAATCCATGAAGAGTTTCCTTTTTTTTTACCTTGATAGATGATCCAAACTTGAATAACTTCAAGATAACTTTTGACGAGATGGTGATTCACCCTCCACTATATCACTAAAAAAAAACAAAAGGAAATCGTCTAAGAGGATGAACGATTATCGATTTAAAGGCTCTTCTAAGACAACCTTAAGATTCGGCCAATGTGACCAAATAGCAAAAGAAAACAAGGAAGATGATTCTTACCGGTTGTCCAAAGTTGAATAGAAGAAATGATCGAGAATAAAGTCTATGAGGAAAATAAGATTTGGCTATGATTTAATGGTAATGGAAAAATAATTTCGGCTATGGAGGTGGTCTCTAACATTCAACCATGGAAGAAATAAGAAGGAAAAAAAAATGTGTTTGAAAGATGAGTAAAATGGAGAAGAAATGAGAATAGAGATGCGATGTTTATGATTCGATTTTCAAGGGTGAGAAAAGAGCAAAAAGTAAGGTTTGGAACAATGTGCATTCGGCAATGGGAAATAAAGAAGAAAAAGAAATGGTCTTTTTGTGTTTGATGATTTCGACACTAGGAGAGAAGCACAAAATGAAGCACTTGAGAGGTTGGTAAAATGACCAAATGAAATAAAACAAAGTTGTTTTCTCCATGCATATGGCACATTTGGCTAAGAAAGAAAAAGATGAGAGGAAAAAGGTGTTTTGGGAGAGCAAAAATGACCAAATGTGATTCTATCTAGCTACCTTCCTTACCCAAAGCTTACCACCAAAATTCGGCTCCCCTTTAGTCCAAAAAGCCGTCCAAGTTCATAGACAAGTTAGCCATTCTAAGTTTCCAAAACATAACCCTTAAGATATGCCTTGTCCCTACGTGCCATATTCTCATGATTCCCTACCTTAAGTTTGTACTTGCCTTTTCTCTTAGCCACCTTACCATAAAAATAAAAGTCTAACTTACCAAAAATTTGATGCTTGGCTGACACTTGCTAGGAAAGAGCAAAAATAAATGTCACAAAATGCATTCCTAAAGATTCGAACCTCTTCCCTCAAGCAACACTTATAGCGCCAACTCCACTTTACTACTAGCTCATCTTATGCTAGTTTTTGACACTTAATTTCCTTAAACATCAAGGTCACTTGATCCACTTCAATAAAGTACTCATTACTAAAATTTATTCTAATTTTGAATAAATCCCGAGCCTTCTCAAGACTATATTAAGCACACAAATTGAATTATTCACAAGCTAAGCACCAAAAACATGCAACATATCGACACTCAATTTTTAGGATGTTATAGTACCAAAATAGATGGATAGTATGGATGACTTCGTTGACGATCCTCTGAGCTCGTAGCTTGATCAAAATCTATAAAACAGAACAATGAGCACACACGGAGTAAGCTTACTAGCTTAGTAAGTCTTTAGCGAATTTAAAGAAAATAATTCAATTTAATGCCTAAGCGTTCCAAGTCATATACTTAATATTAATTCCAAACTTTAAATAAAGCACACTTATGATACCACATTTCTGATCTTCAATGCCATATTTAACTTGGCATTACCCATTATATTACCTTTAACAAATAGTTCATTAACCCAACTCAATATTCAAATAGTAAATATCCATTTCCTACCAAATGCTCAATTCGCATGCACATCATTTAAATGGAACCACTTACAAGATCATATACATATACTCTTATTCACTTCACATCATATAACCCTAAGTGTCCAATATACAAAAAATATCAATATGATTTCATAATCAAATGGCCGAATTTACACACATAGTCATAAATCACTTTCTCATCCAACAATGTACATATATACTTTTCTAATTGAAACACCCCAAACCCGACCCACGAGCCTTGACCGGATCTGGTATGTTCCCCGGTGTAAACTGTTTCAAAATTCTTTTGAATACTTTGAAAACTGTGTGTTTTGAAGATAGTTTGTTTGTGGGTTGGGCTCGGGTTGAAAACAAGTTTATTTTTATATTGAAAACCCATTTAATTTGGTGACAAAATATTTATGGTTTGTTTTAAATTAAATTGACTTAATATCTAAATAACATAAATTCGTAACATAGTAATTAAAACAACAATAAAATCATCACTATGGCCTTATTACATAAAACAAAACCCAAATAAAATTGAAGAGTACTTAAATAAAATAAAATGTCCAAGTTAAATAAAACTTCAAGCTGAGCATGGCCACCACAAGTTCTGCCGTCCCGGTCTATCACTGTTCATCACCTGAAACATGTTCCCACAACGGGGTGAGTCAACAGACTCAATGTGTAACCAACACTAAAATTTAACAGATTTAGGCATACCATACATATCATGTTCACATAATAATAATGATGCAATCCCGAACCCACACCTAGATACCATCTGCTACACATCCCCGTACCAACCTGCACACCGTGGGGACTACTAAGTCAACCCTCCATCCGCTACACACCATCGAAGGCGATTCTTTGCAATGACGTGCTCATCGCCTATATAAAATTCGTGGCATAGCCACCAGATTAAATAATTGTGTCATGAGACACCACATTCAGATAATGTAACCGGTTACCACATTCGGATAATGTGACCAAGTCACCACATTGAGATAGTGAGACCAAGTCACCACATTCACTTCCCTTTCTCATATAACCTTGAATGCCCCATATTATTCATATCATGCATATCATACTTAAATTCACATTCATGTCACTTTTCACATGTTAAATATAACATATTTCGTAATCCTAGTAGGAGTAGGAAACGTACCTGAGTACTTTCTACCATAACATGGTACCTTAGCCACTTTCATATTCTTAATATCACATAAATTAATTAAACGTAGCCATAAAACATATTATGATATAGTGTGGGGTACACACTTGATTCGCTTAAGGTTTCCAATCCAAATCCCGAAAAGCTTGATCTAATGCCTTAGATCTTAAATCTCTACATTTAATCAATCATTTAATACTTAGTAAGCCATTCGGCCATAAATCCAAATCCTAGTAGGATTAGTACACTAAAACTTACCTTGGTGCCAAATCCCGAAATCTTCACTATACTCTTTCTTGTATTCGGCAAAGCTTTAAATCACTTTAACAAATTAGTATCGGCTTTTTAATAAATATGAACTAGATCTAAAACACCAAATATATGCCTTGGCCGAATATTCGCATGTCTTACCTTGTGGATTTTAAATCCCAAAATTCACCGAATAACTAGGGAACACGCGGCCTATGGTGTACCTTCGGGAAAAGAACTTCTCCTTCTTGCAGTTGACTTAAACAAATCCCGAAAAGATCTCTTCAAAGTTTCGGCAACAAGATATTAATGGGGTTATTCCTAGATTTTGGCAAATCTTAAAAGAAAGGAAAAAATTGAATGATAACTAGTTCTTACTCTTAATACAGAAGTCGACAACCCCTTGTTTGAAGTCTCAAACTATTCGGCTATGGCCTTGATTTTAGCAAACTTTCAGCTTTTGGAAGATTATGAAAGAAGAAGAGAAAAGAGTTTGACCAATTTGGTAATGAAGTTTCGACTACACAAGGTGTATTTTCGGCTTGGCAAAACAATGAAGAAAGGAGATATTTGCTAGAGAGAATTCAGCAGAGAAAGAGTTAGAAGAAAGAATGAATGGCCCTCTTTTCCTTTTATAGCCGAAATTACTAGCTTAGAATCCCTTACTTGGCCATCACTCTTCTATTTTGATAGCTTTATCTCTTTAATTAAAAATTAAAGAATAATCCCTCAATTATCTCTTTGAAAATAATCTAAAATAAATCATCATTTATCCACCTACCGAGTTTTAAGGAGAATTAAACTCTTCCCTTAAGAGTCCCTATTGCCATCCATTGCTTCCTCTTTAAGTAATTAAATAAAAATCACTTAAAGTCTTAGCTAGATGCCGTCCACCCCCTTCCCTTGATGAGCCGGATTTAAACTTATTCTATTGGACTCCTTGTGGCCATACGAGGCCCAAATTATCCACCTATGATTAGTTTAGCTTTAATAACGAATTGGACCGCAAGCCCAATTTAGACGCAAAAACACTCTCAGAAATGCTCTCCTTGCTGCTCGAACCTAAGCTTGCACACATGCTGGTGGCATCATTTACTGGGCTTTAAGTGGTGCCTCCTTGCCACTTTTCCAAGCCCTGTTCTTGTGTCAAATTCCTCCTATTAATTTTCTTAAGGCTACCTTGCCTTAGTTTCCTCTTTTAAACTTTAAAACTTGACATTTCCTTACATTTCCGTGTTTCCAAAAGCGTTCATTTCCTCCTTTAACCTAACATTTCCTTACATTTCCAAGTTTCCAAATGTTTACTTTCCTCTTTGAATCATTTCTAAATCATTTCCTTACATTTCCTAGTTTCCAAAAATGTTCACTTTGAACTTAACATTTCCTTACATTTCCATACATTTCCTTACATTTCCATACATTTCTATACATTTCCTTACATTTCATACATTTCCTTACATTTCCTTACATTTCCATACATTTCCTTACATTTCCAAGGTTCTAAAATGCACACCACATATCATAGTAAACATGCTATTTCATAAAATTAAGCAAAGATGCACACAATGGGATTGAACCTCTTCCTCAAAGTACTTCACTTGATGCCATATCCCTTGCACCTTAGGTGGTGTCCCTTGCCACTTTTCCACATCACTTCTTGTTTTTAACTTAAAAACCAATAATTGTCCAAAGCTTTCTCTTCCATCCTAGGATTTTAAAAATCCTTAATTCACTTCCAAACACTGCCAAAACCTACTACTCATGAATTATGCCCAAATGCATAACCCCTAATCTAGGATGTTACACTAATTTATCAAAGATACAAATTCAATTAAACAACTCACAGACACTTACCTGTACGGCCTCGTAATTTAATTCATATGAATAAGCTTAAGTTTGTTCTTTTGTCAACATAACTCCACCATTTTATATGCACACGCTCGTATAAAAAATCACCGGCATTAAGCCTACTAGACTGAGGTCTGACATTTGATCACTGCATTTAGCCTGCTAGACAATAAGCCCGAAACACTTTATCAGTACAAGGCCTGCTAGGCTCAAATCCCGATACATTCGATATAATTCAAATATAACATATGCCATGCTTAATTTAAATCACTTGCACAAAATGAACTCGGATAAATTTAACTATCATTCATAATCAAATCTTTATGCCACATTCGGCTATGATCAAAATTTAAATCCAATAGTTCAAAGCTCATCATGTAAACTAAATTACAAACAATATTTATGATAATAACTTGCTTTAAGACTTACCTTGACTATCGACGGACAACGAAGATCGGCTATTCGATAACCTTTGGCTTTCCTCAATCCAAATCCATTTTTCTTTGTTCTTGATCTATTCATATTAAAAATAAGCTCATTTAAGCACATTTCATCTCAATTTAGTCCCAAAACACATAATTAGGCAAATTACCACTTTACCCCTAATGTTTCACATTTTTTTACAATTTAGTCCTATTTGCACAAAACACAAAATACACAAAATTTCATTACACAACCTAAGGGCCGAATATTCATAGGGACTATACAAGTACATTTATTTCATTTATTTTTCATTTTAACCCTTCAAAAATTTATTTTTGCAATTTAGCCCAAAATACTCAAATTCACCAAAATTTCCAATACAAAATATTTTAATCTATAACATAACTTTAACATATATTCATCAAATATCACAAAGCATAAGCTTCTATCATGGCCAAACATCACATATACACTAATCTGAAAAATTCTAGCATGGGTCGGATAGTATTCGAAGCAACGATCACAAAAACATAAAAATTATCGAAAATCGACTAAAAACACATACTCGATTTTAGCTTGAACTATGGCCGAATGAACAAGCTCACACCCTTTTCTTTCTTTCTTAGTTTTAGTGTTAAGAAGATGAAGAATAAAGCTTAATTCATGTTTTATTTTTATTATAATTAACATAATAACCAATGTACAAAAATACCCTTTTATAATAATATAGTTAACATATATATAAGGCTATTTTAGACATATGCCACCCACTATCAAAGAAAATGGGCTATTTTCCCTTTTAATACCTCATATTAAAAAGCCATTATCATTCTAGCACTTTTCACTATAGTTTGCAACTTTTGCACTTTACGCGATTAAGTCCTTTTTGTCAAGTTAAACATACAAACGATAAAATTTTCATACGAAATTTTTACACACATTAATTCACATATAGTAAGCACTGAAAAAATATTTAAAAATTTTCTAAACTCAGATTCGTGGTCTACCATTTTGAGTAGGGTCAAATTCGGATTGTTACAAATGGCTTTATGCCAATCATACTAATGCTACTGATGGCTCTGTGCCGATCATATTACAGCTACTAATGGCTTTTTAGCCATCCTATTTATAGCTTATAGCTATCCTATTTATGGCTCTTAGCCATACTGTTACTAGCTTACTTTCTTTGTGTTATTATCTTGGCACTATGCTACAATATTGGTGTGCTGGCTGGGTGGGTCGATTTTATCCCAACATAGTGTGTTGGTTGGTACGGGTGGTGTGTTGGCTGGATTGGGGTGGGTTGCATGTTTGCATTGTGCTGATACTGTATTGAGCTTAGGCCCACACTATTACTGAAATGGGCTATGGCCCATACTACATCATATCGAATAGGGCCAAGGCCTGCATCATTATCGCATATATTGTAATCGATCGATCGATAGGGGATTAGACACTGAGTTTTCGTAAACTCACCCCATTTTTAACCTTTCAAGTAATCCCCAGTGTTAGACGGTTCGGATTTGCGAGAGACTCAGAGAGGGCCACACAACTGCACATGTTTTATTCTATTTTGCTCATTTACTTAAGCACTTTGATTTTGATTCGGGTTGTAATAAGGCCTCTATAATTTCTGGATTTTAAATTGGGATTTTTTTTATTGTGATTTATATCTGCTAGAAGTAGAACACGGTTTTCCAAAACAATAACTATTTTCAAACGCTACGTTTCCGCAACTCAATTTTTAAATATCACGTTTTCGTAAATCATTTGTTTTAAATTAAGCTTCTGCAACAAATAAGGTTTTAAAGGTAATAACATTTTAAAAGTGAATAACTCTTTAATAGACCACGATGGAAAATAAACAAATGCAAACTGAGGTTTTGTACATGTTTTTGAATGGCAAGAAGTTTTAAATTTCAAGAAGGGTTTTCAATGAAAACATGGTTTTCGAAAAACACTTCAATATGACACGCCAGATTCGGCCATAACGTCTAGGCCGGGTTTGGGGTGTTACAATTTGGTTCAAAACATTTTTCTTGCACAATAAATAATAAAAATTTGAAAACCAACCTAGTTTGTTTAATGTATAGCAATAAACCCTAGACCGAATTCGCATCTGTATTTCTAGATAGACGGATTCTTATCGTTCTCGGCTTTCAACCAAACGATCTTTTTCACTATTTTTGTATCACGAACTACTTTGAGTGGAGCTCAAACAAATCAAATCAAACACAGAACTAGAAATAGTCTTCTTTTCTTTAATGTGAAAACAAAATTATCTTCTCAAATAGAAACCAACAAAATCATTATTCTGGAAAATGTAGTTATTTATTAGGGAATAAAAGTCTCTATTTTTGGGCAGAATAACAATATTTGAAAGTTCTATATTAATTTCCCTAATGATTCCATCTATTTATAGGGAGAGAATGTATAACCCTTGTTAAATTTTAGAAGTTTATTTTAACTAGAAAAATGAACTCCTAGTCTAAGTAGAAGTATAGGTAGCGACAACCCTAGTTAATATTATTAGGGTTTTCCATCCACCCTTTTAATATGAGGGGCTTTTGGGCCTATCCCTCATCGGGTTCGATTACAAGTACTTCCCAAGCTTTTAACCTAATACTCTATAATTTGATCCAACCCAATATCTTTTTTCTATTTCTCAAAATAAACTTCAATATATTTCCAATTAAATAATCTTCTCAACCTAATTCTAATTCTGTTAAAATCATGGCGACTTTACCGTAAAATAATCTATGGGAATATATTTAATATTTCTTCATTCAATGGTTCACTATGATCAAATGATTTATTCCATATTCGAACTTCATTTAATTCGAAAAGCATAAATTCAATTTTCAGGTCATTTTCATTTTGGAGAAAACTACATTCATTTCCAAATGATTCTATTTCTCCATTTTTATTTTCATTTAGGAGAAAACCATAATCATTTCCAAATGTTTCCTATTTCTTCATTTTCACCATTTCTATTCATTTTTTTTATTTCAACAAGCTAGCGGAGGGACCGATTGGACATATGCAATTGAGGCTCAAATAATTTATAATTAAGTTTCATATTTTTTCCTATCAACTATAAACACATTTATTCATGAATTCATTTCACTATAGTATCGTGTCTGAGCTCTCCCACATGACATACCATTACGAAAGCAACTCGATTAGTGCTCTTCCAATGACCTTGTCATAAGTGTGTTACCCTTATAAGATATCCTTAATATCTTTGAGATAATATCTGTTCTCCCAATATGATCCTACTTGATCTCATGATAACCATTACATATTCCTTTATGAAAAGTCAATTACTTTCAAATAGTAATCAAGTCATTCATCACAAAGATGAATGACCAGTGGCCACATTTACTTTTCATCAAGCATGTAATGTGTCACATAACTATCGAATAATGTGCAAGTGTACACAGTCGTGAACAAGTAATAAATTAGTAAGTTAAGAGTATCGTCTCCACATGTATTGTTTAAGTAAGCCAAATATTGTGAAATTTATTAAATGACAAGGTGGTGAGAAAATAATTAATAAAGAGTTGCGTTAACTAATTACCCTAAATAAAATTACTAAGACATGAAGGAGTTAGATTAATTGTTTCCCTTAACTTAAAATTATTAAAAACAATGTCAAAAGATGTTATGGAAAAACCTTCTCAATTTGGCTAATTACTAACCTAGAATTGATAAGTTATAAAGTCATACTTATTTAATCATTATGTCTCTCTAGCATACTTCTATATTCAATCAACTTTACAATTTCATAAGCAAACATCAAATAAGGGTTATGCAAGGTAACAATATTGTTTAATATTATCACTAATTCAATAATTAAGTGATCAAACATGCACCATTTAAATATTGTGTCAACTAATTACCAGCTTATTTGGATTAAATAATTAATTCACTTTCTTCCCTACATTAATAATGCATGAGTAGCATATTCATGATTTTATTTGAATGAATAAGCAACTAAAGCACATAACAAAATCAACAAAGTATGAACAATCTAATCTAAGAGAATGCAATCCATCTAACATCAAAAGAATTAGGGCATTATAATTAAATTGAAAGCAAATAAATAATTGGCAATCATGTTTATCAACTTTGAACAAAATAAAAAGATTAAATGGAAAGAAACTAGAAGCCAAATTCAATGTTTTTTCATTGCACTACTTGTGCTGCTTTTCCTCCTTTCTTCTCTTTTGCTCCTATGCATAATTACTCTCCAAAGTACCAAATTTGCCTGCTCAAAAGGACCTCTTAAATGCTCTCTCAAATAGGAAGTGAAGGAATGGAAGATGGGAGAAGGAATGGTGATGAATGAACCCAATAGCATACCCCAATTTATACTTGTTAGCCCCCTCTATTTTTAGTAAACTCATCCTTGGTTTTTGAAACCTCCCAAATTTGGCCTAGACGTTATGGCTAGATTGAGAAGGCTACACTAGCCACCGAAATGGCTAAGCTAACTTATGTCCTTAATTAAACTCATTTTAAAGAAAATCATAGTTGTAATTTGAGATAGCTTAAAAGCATTCATTCATTAGGTCGTGTATACTCAGGATTCATTTTATTGTTGATAGTGTTGTTTTAGAAAAATCGTTTGCTTGTCGCTCTTCTTTAAGAAAAAAAAACTCAATGTTAAACTAATGTAGTGAAAAAAACCATTTTTAAAGTCATTTTTAAAACTTAGTTGCCTTATCGATTTGTTTTTCAAAAACGATTCCTTTGCAATGTAGTGGATACTAGGAAACAATATCAAATTTTACTTAAGCCCGATATTACGCATTATCCTGTTATTATGCTTGAGTAATCCATGCATGCAAAAATCCCAGAAGAAAAGTTGCCAAGTCACAGACTAGACATAATTAAAAAGTACAAACCAAAAACAATAGAGACTGATTAATACTTATTTAAAAAATAATCTGAGATATAACGTGATTCTTCGAATGCCAGGTCCGGTCCTAATTTTGAGGTTTACCTGAAAAGTTAAACACTATTGAGGGGCTGAGCTTATGAAAAGCTTAGTGTGAGTCGAACAATTATCTAAACAAACATAAATATCGAATATAGTGAATCATATTAGCTTTAACAGAAGAAAATAGAACCATCATAGGAATTTCATATCATTACATAGTCATCATTCATTTGAGTAACAACCATTAATTTTGATACCATTCAATACAACACAATACAACACATATCATAAACCAATAACATTTGAGTATGTCGTGAGCATGATGCAATGCAAAAAGGTTCATACTCATACCATCCTCTACATACCACGAGTTCCCTAGAACCCGTCATCCGAACTCCAAAACATTATGGGCTTAAGCCCGTTGTAGCTAAAACAACCGATAAAAATATGCAAAAAATTCAGCCAGTAAAAATGTAGACAGCTGCCAGTAAAAATGCGATAAATTGCCATTCCCCTCGGTACTCCAGGTAAAGTGCACTGACTTCGAATAATACGGACTTAATATGTCGTGGGTACTCCACGGAACTCCTTCGTCAACCACAAAATCCCAACCCAATGCATATGGAATATGTCACACAATCTCATACATAATCATATCTCAATACTTTTAACATTCATTTGAAATGCTCAACATGTCCTCAATAATCACATAGTTTCAGTAAATGGAAACTGTGTTCCAATCTGTCAAATCACCATTGTGTTGGTATCAATTAATATCGTTCAATATCATATACTTTACAGATTTTCATTGTGCATAAGTAGCACCCTTTTCAGTACACAATATAAAAAATATCTCATGCATTTAAATCATACATAAGCTTAATATCTCAACACATTATATCATTTAGTCAAACATTCTCATATCTCATAACTGAACTATGCAATTACAAACTCAATCAAACATTCATACTATTGAACTAGCAATTTTGCCAACATGTCAATCTTTTAAGGCTCGAAACATACTTGCTTCTGCCACTCACGAAATCAATAATTTGGCTATTAAGCCAATCCAATCAGCAAGATAATTTATAAAATATAACATGATATTTAACATTTTCAAACAATTTTATGAGTCTAGGACCCACACCTTATTTTTCGCTTTCTCGCAGTACACTAGCAAATCTTCCAATTTTCCTTAATAATTCCTTAAACGAATCAAAACCAAATATCAGTATAAATTAAATAAATTTACCATAAAACATCCCCAAACACCAAATTATGATTTCAAACCAATCCTTGAAATTATAACTATTTTATGAATCCAAAATTGTTAGATTTCTTACACTATTTTGTTGTGAATTGTGCGCGAAAATGACTTTCAGCTTTACAGATGATATGAGGCATTTGGGTCAGAACCTAATTTAATAATATACTAGAAAATCAGTAGCTAATTAATGATTAGATTACTTAATTTAATCAATTCATAACCCTTACCCAAAAACTATGTTGAAATAACAAACTAATTATCCTTAATTGCACTTACACTGCACGATTTGTGGGATTCGATTGGAAAATTGAGCAAGAAAGTGTATCCATAATTAAAATATGATTAAAGACTGATTACGAGGGTTAAAAAAAACAATTTAATTCTGGAAAAATATGGTCAAGACCCAAGAAACAAAGCAGCCCCCTTTGTTGCACATAGGTGCACACACCACCACCCATGGTGGCCAAAATTGAGGCTGAAATTTAAAATGGTTTGAGATCTAATTAAAATCTAGAAAAATAACTTTGAAATAATTTAAAATCCCCAAATTATAGATCTAGAAATTTTTGTTTTTAATTGATAAGATTAATCAAGAAATTAAACAGAAAAGAGATCTTACCCAAGCTAGTTTTGAGAAACGGCAATGACACTTTCTTGGCAATGTTCGGGATCGATATTGGGGTTTCAAATTTGAGGCTGTTTTAGATGAGGATAAATTTCAATAATATAGTAAAGGATATGGTGCACAATATTGATGCAAAAAGAAGAAGAAAGAGATGATAAAATGGGAGGTGTAGGCGACGACAACAATGTGAGAAAGAAAGAAAATTGAAGAGAAAAAGGAGAGGAAGAGGGTGACCGAATAAGGTAGGAAACAACTGAATGAAAGGTTGAAAAATAAAATAAAAATTTGTATTTATACTTAGGGTTCAAGGGTATGGATGGCACACACATCAAGGGATTTTGAAAATTTAAATTATTTCAAAGGAAATGATTCAAACTTGGGACCTCATTTAATTTCCTTGCTTTCTCATATTTATTTTAACTATTAGGATTTTTCCTCATTATTTAAATAATTTTGCAATATTTATTTTAAAAACAAGGCATGTCACATGCTAAGGTTTAAGGAAAAATTTGCAAAATAATAAAAATGGTGAGAAGGGATTTGAACTTGGGTTTCAAGGAAAGTTTCACTAACACTTAACCAAAAAACCAATACCTCATTTCTTTCCTAAAAATGCATAGATAATCTCAAAAAATTAGGACATGAACACTCTCTCTCAATTCCCAAACTCAAATATACTAACCCTCGATTTTTGAGATGTTACAATTTTCTCTTGGTAGGTGACCGACCCTTTTTTTGTGTGGAGGAGGAGTGGACAACATGGAGAGAAAGAGCTTGAGTTTTTGAGGGAAGGGGGACAATCACCTTGCATTGTGGAGAATTTTTTTTTTTTTTTATAATTTTCAAGTGTTTATCAAGTCCTTATGAATGATTTTGGGCATCTCTAATGGATGGTTGGTCTTTTTCCTCCCTAGTGGACGGTTTGGGCTCCTTCCTCCTTAGTGGGTTGTCCAAATTTGTTAACCCAACTTAGAGTTGGGTTAAGAGTGTTCTAAACTCATCATCGAACATCATATAGAAAAATTGTACTTCTTATAGACAAAGCAGTATTTCAATAGTTATTATGCCATGGAGAAATATCCTATATACCAAAATGAACATACTAAATACAAAATGCAACCTAGATGCAAAATATACCCTCAAACCTGAGGAATGCATTGTCCTCAATGCATGTAAAATCATGAACAATATATAACACGTATGAATATGCACACAAATGATAAAAAAAATTGCAATGCATGAGATAAAAAAAACTTAACTTCCTTAGACTAGAACGTTGGTACTTTATTCAATTATTTTTTGTGGGCTTACGAGCACTGACTTTGTATTGCATCTTCCTTTTCTGTAGGTCAATTTCCTCACCTTCTTTGTCGGTCTCCGTTGGTTCATTGATCAGTTAATTGATTGCTTGATCTTGTGCAGTAATGGAGGTGGGTGAAGATGTCGGTATAGGAGTTTTACCTTTTTTTGAAACACCCCAAACCCGGCCCACAAGCCCCGACCGGATCTGACATGTTCCTTAAGAAAACTTAGCTTAATTTCCTTTTATCTTCTTATAAAATAAGTCAATTCAAAACCAGGTCAAAATTTTAACGAGTTGGAAACCAAGTTGCCATTCTAGTTTGTATTTTGTTAAAATCGTTTCTTTCATACTCAAAAGGGTTTGCCAGATTTTAGAATTCCTTTAAAAAAACGTTAGTTTGATTGAATGATAAAACATTGATGTTGCTTTGAGAAAAATGTTTAATTACTTGTTTGTTGATTTTTGTATGGAAATAAAATTTAATATGCAAAATTAAGCAGTTAAGTAATGGCCTTATTACATATTAAAAACCAAAAAAAAAAAGTCCCAGAATAACGTACTAAAGAAAACAAAAATAGTTCAACCATAAGTAAACCCGAAATTTGCTGAGCATGGCCACCACAAAGTCCCTGCTGACCCAGTCCACAGCACTATGCGTCACCTGCAAAATGTTAGCCCATGAAGGGTGAGTCAACAGACTCAATGTGTAACAACCAACACAGGTTCCCAATCGATTATAGCCTATATTATAACATTTTGGGCAATGCCCATCCGAATCGTTATCGGCCATAAGCCCATATCATAGCATATTAAATCACATATGTATATTTAACAATTGATGCAATCCGAACCCACCTAGATATCCAACCTCTACACACTACCCGTACATGCCAATCACACCAGTGGGGATTACTAAATCGACCCTCCATTCGCTACACACCCTCGAAGGCAGTCGTTGCAGTCAACTGCTCATCGCCCTTAATACGTGGCATAGCCACCGGATAATGTGACAACATCACCGAATCATAATATTGTGATATGAGTCACTGAATAATGTGGTAAAACCACCGAAACACTTCCCCTTTTCATTGTAACCCTCTGCCCATGCAACATACATAATATTACAGGTATCATACTATATGTTTAATCCCAAGCCCATGTCGAAATTCACATGCGTTCATACAATTAATTGTAAACATTATTAACAGAGTGGTAGATGTAATGTACCTGAATGGACTGTTCCATTGAATGGTACCATTAGCCATGATTATTCATAACCTTATTAACATATATTTAATATTATTAATCTATTGGAAAGGTGTGGGGTTACACACCTGAAAACATGGAGAACGACACTCTCGATCTCACTGACACCCTCACTTGCAGGGATCATGTAACGGACTGAATTTGACCCTAGTCGGAATGGTGGTTTCGGGACCACGAATCTGAGTCTGAGAAATATTTTAATATTATATTTTGAGTCTATTAAATTTGAATTAATGTGTGTGAAAGTTTCAGAGAAAAATTTTATTGTTTAAGTACTTAATTTGATAAAAGGACTTAATCGTAAAAGCGTAAAAGTTGCATGCTAAGGTGTAATGTACTAGATTGCTTGTGGCTTTTTAAGTGGGTGTCCCAAAGGGCAATTAGCCCATTGACCATATTAATGGACTGACAATGGGCCAAGTTAGCTACCTATATATGTTAGTATAATTATATAAAATTTTATTATAAGGTTATGTTATATATTATAATAATGTTAATGCATTTATATAAAATAAACATAAAAATAAAGCCATTACCTCTTTCATTCTCTCCTAGCCGAATGTTAGGATAGAAAACACCATTGTTAAAGCTTCAAGTTTCGGCAAGTTAGAAAGCTTGATTAAGGTATGGTCGGTTTTTAGTTTTTGATAATTTTTACGTTTTTGAGATCGTTGCTTCGTATATTACCCGACCCATGTCTAAATTTTTGAAAATACTATGTATATAGGATTCGACCATTAACATGCTTGGATAGTTTTGATGTTTGATGATTTTAGATTTAATATATGTTAAAGATTTATAAGTTTTGTGTTGAAGTTTTTGGAGATTTTGAGTAAATAGGGCTAAATTGAAAAGAATAAATTTGTGAAGGGTTAAAATGACAAATAAATGAAATGTATGGATACATATGGCTATGGGGAAGATTCAGCCTAGCTAGGGTGTTAGGAAATTTTGCATATTTTGTGTTTTGTGTAAATAGGACCAATTTGTAAAAATGGGAAACATTAGGGGCAAAATGGTAAATTGCCCATTTGTGTGTTTTGGGACTAAATTGAGATGAAATGCAATTAAATGAGCTAAATTTTAATGTGTTTTAGATCAAGAGCAAAGAAAAACGGAATTAGACCGGGGAAAGACGAAGGTTCTTGAATAGCCGATTCGCATGGACTATCGATAACCGAGGTAAGTCCTTAAGCAAGTATAGGTTATCGAATTATTTATGAATGTGTTAAATGATAGTATTCAATAGAATTTTGTATAAAACCTTGTGTTAGCCGAATGTGAAAGTATTGATATGGATTGGTTGGAATTTTATTCAAAGTGATGTGAATAAGTGTTTTGGTTTGTTATTCGATATAATACGTGAATTATAAGTGATAGTGAATTTGAAATGAAATGTCGTTACATCTTTAACCGAGTTGGTATGTTAAAGTGATTTGAATAATGTGTGATTTATGTTATTTTGGGCAGCATTACTGTAATGTGTATGAGATGATAATAATATTGTATCGGGCTTTGAGCCTAGCAGGCTTAGTGCCGGTGATATATTCGGGCTTGGTGCCTAGCAGGCTTAGTGCCGGTGACATATTCGGGGTTCGAGCCTAGCAGGCCTTGTGCCGGTGATTTATTTCGGCTTTAATGCCTAGCGTGCTTTATCTTGGGTGATGTGTTTTACAAAGGAGAAACCGAATTGTTGTTCAAGGTAAATTGTAGCTAATGAGTCTAGTTAAAGGCTCAGGTAAGTAAGTAAGGTATGATATGTTTAATGTTACTAGAGTTTAACTAATATTACGAGTACATTGTTATGTACATTTGAGATTACGATTGATGTGCACAAGTATTTTATGACCGAGTTTGAGCTTGAATGTACTATCATGGAGATTCGGTTTTCAAATAGTAGTGCTAAAGGTGAAAGAAATTTTAATATGATAACATGGTTGAGTTGAATGATTTAAGTGTTTAAGTAATTGATTGTAGCATTATTATTATGAGCTTGGGACTTACTAAGTTAGTAAACTTATTTGTGTGTAATGTTCTCCTCTGCTTTTATAGATTAGGTAAAGGCTACCGCTCAATGGGATCGTCAAGACAATCGACCACACTATCGATCTAACTTTGGTACTCTTTCATTTTGGTTTTGGATAGAGGCATGTATAGGAAAGACTTTGTCTTTGTTTGATGAAAAGTTCATGTATATAATAGCCATGCGAATATGGCTAAAGTTTTAGTTAAGTATGCTTTTGTGCTTTTTATACAATGTCGGTTTATGTTGGTAATGTTCTGCATTTTTAGTGAAGTTTAATCGTTTTTGGTAAGGAAGTGTATGTTTACTGAAATGAACCTTTGAATTAGGATATTATGTGAATGTTTTAGGTATAAGTTAATTTGCATAAAGGATTTAAAATGCATGGACAATATGAGTTATATGTGGGTATGTTTGATTATAAACTAGTAAATCATATTTTGCAATGAAATAGTTTTTAGTTAGCAGCAGAGATGTTATTTTGAAAATCACCAAAAATAGGATAAATTGAATTAGAAAGTAAATAAAATATGGAATTAAAGCTTATTGTGTCTATTTTTATATGAAAGAAACAGAGTAGGCAAAGTAATTATATATTATGAGATATTTAAGTTTTAGTGAGGCTTGTCCTGAATGAATTCGTGAGTCCCTGTTCTGTCTTGGAAAAATTGTTAAAAATTGTACAAAAATAATTATGGAGCATAGTTTATATGTTTAGAATCCTTAATGAGTATATTTTTGATTGGAATAAACAAGAACATTATTGAAATTTTTACAATGAAATAACTGAGTTTTTGTAAAGATAGAACAGAATTCTCAAACAGTGAAATAGGGGTAACTTTGATGAATAAACTGTACTAATTGGCCACATGAAAAGTTCTGGAAAAATTTTGGTAAAAATTTATATGAGTCTAGTTTCAAGGAAAATTTACGGATCTAAATTTCGAGTTTTGTAACTCGAGTTATGGTCAATTTAGTCAGCATGACGCAGTTGGACAGCTTTAAATTTTTATGCCCTGATTAGTAGTCAAGTGTAGTAATGCCACATACCGACTCGGCAAAGGTTTCGGGTAAGGGGTTTTACATTTGATTGGTATCAGAGCTACGGTTTAGTCGATTCTAGGACTACCGTAGTACGTAAGAGTCTAGCTATACATGCCTCTGAATTTTATATGTGATAGTGTGGTGACTTCTGACGATTTCAATTGTATTTAATATAGTAAATGGATTCCGATCCCGATAGAGCCGTAGCTGATGATGTGGAGAGTGTTGCGCCTGGTCTCGTACATGGATCAGCACCATTAGACTCTCAACCAGTTACAGGTAACCAAGAGGGAGAGGCTAAACAAGCCTTCTACCAAATGATGAATGAATGGTTTACCCAATTTGTTAAGAATAATCCGGTTGTACAACAACCTCCACCCCCGAATAATCCAACTCCGGTACCTTCAGCACCCCCGATGATAGATCCAATGAGATCTAGTAGGCCCCCTGTTGATAAAATTAGGAAATTTGGGGCCGAGGAATTCAATGCTAATGATGATGATGATGCAGAGCGAGCTGAAATGTGGCTTGATAACACTATTCGAGTACTTGATGAGCTATCTTGCACTCCAGACGAAAGTTTGAAATGTGCTATATCCTTACTTCGGGACACTGCCTATCACTGGTGGAATACACTAGTATCAGTGGTTCCAAAAGAAAAAGTGACATGGGATTTCTTCCAGAATGAATTTCGCAAGAAATATATTAGTCAGAGGTTCATCGACCAGAAATGAAAAGAATTTCTTGAATTGAAACAGGGGAAAATGACCGTGACTGAATATGAGCGAAAATTTGTCGATTGAGCCGATATGCTTGGGAGTGTGTATCAATGAAGCCATTATGTGCAAAAGGTTTGAAGACGGTTTGAATGAAGATTTAAAGTTGCTAGTTGGCATTCTTGAGATCAAAGAGTTTGTGACACTAGTCGAGCAAGCTTGCAAATCCAAGAGCTTGGGAAAGAGAAAAGAAAGGTGAGATGAAGCTAGAGACACTCGTAAAAGACCGTCGGGTAGGAATTTCCATTCCACATTTAAGAAGTTTAGAGATGACTTCAGCCGACATAAAACTACTTCAGATTCACCTAGACATGATCGACCTTCCGTGGGCTCCCGAGCTACCTCGATGGCCAGTGTTGATAACGTTCCACAGAATCGAGTTGAATGCAAACATTGTGGAAAATGGCATTCTGGGAGTTGTAGAGTTCATGATCGGTCCTGTTTTAAATGTGGATCTTTAGACCATTTTATTCGAGAGTGCCCGATGTTAGCCGAAAGGAATAATCTGCAGAACTCTAGACCAAAGTAGTGCATTAGATGCAGGCGGACCACCTGCATTCCGCAATGTAGGTGGTAGTCAGAGAGGGACGAAGAACACAGCAGTTCGATCTGAGGCTAGAGCTCCAGCTAGAGCTTATGTTACTCGAGCTAGAGAGGATGCCGCTTCTCTAGATGTCATTACCGGTACTTTCACCCTTTATGATACTACTGTGATTGCATTGATTGATCCTGGTTCGACCCATTCATATGTATGTGAAACTACGGTATTCAAGAAGACTCGCCATTGAGTCTCTCGAGTTTGTGATTCGTGTATCCAACCCTTTGGGTAGATTTGTGTTTGTTAATAAAGTGTGTAAAAGTTGCCCATTGATGATTCGGGATTTTTGCTTCCCAGTCGATTTAATGTTGTTGCCTTTCGATGAGTTTGATATAATTTTGGGAATGGATTGGTTAACTTCGCATGACGCAGTGGTGAATTGTAAAAGAAAGCTTATTGATTTAAGACATCAGAACGGTGAGATCGTTAGAATTGAATCTAGTGATTTAGGTGGGTTTCCTACGATTATATCCTCGATGTTAGCCGTAAGTATGTGAGAAAAGGTGCGAAGCTTATTTGGCTTATGTACTTGGATAATAAATTGTCTGAGAAACAGATTGAATCCGTACTGATTGTATGTGAATACCCAGATGTGTTTCCTGAAGAACTACCGGGTTTACCCCCAGTACGAGAGATTGAGTTTGGCATTGAATTAGCTCGAACGACTCCGATCTCAATAGCTCCATATCGGATGGCACCGACTGAGCTAAAAGAGTTGAAAGCACAGTTGCAAGAATTAACGGATAGGGGCTTTGCGCGACCAAGTTTCTCTCCTTGGGGTGCACCAGTTCTTTTTGTGAGAAAGAAAGATGGAACGATGCGAATGTGTATTGATTATTGACAACCTGAATAAAGTAACTATAAAGAATAAGTACCGTTACCTCGGATTGATGATTTGTTTGATCGGTTGAAAGGGCTTCAGATTTTCAAAGATAGATTTGAGATGGGTTACTATCGATTATTGAGTCGAGATCTGAGATGTGCCAAAGACTGCATTCCGGACGAGGTACGAACATTTTGAGTTTTTGGTTATGCCTTTTGGGCTTACTAATGCACCTGTTATTTTTATGGATTTGATGAATCGGGTTTTTAGACAGTTTTTGGATCGATTTGTGGTGGTGTTTATTGATGACATATTGATCTACTCCAAAGATGAAATTGAACACGCTGAACATTTGAGGTTAGTGCTACAAACTTTGCGAGATCATCACCTGTACGAAGTTTAGTAAGTGTGAGTTCGGATGAAAGAGGTCGACTTTTGGGACATGTTGTTTCAAAGATCGTGCATTCGAGTTGATCCGAACAAAATCTCGGCTATACTTGATTGAAAGCCACCGAAAAACGTTTCTGAGATTTGAAGTTTTCTGGGACTTGCGGGTTACTATCGACGATTTGTGAAAGATTTTTCTATGATAGCTACCCCGTTGACAAAGTTATTGCAGAAAGATGTCAGGTTCGAGTGGTCAGAAAAGTGTCAGAAAAGTTTTGATCAGTTGAAAGCCCTTTTGACAGAAGCTCCAGTGTTAGTTCAGCCTGAATCGGGTAAAGAATTTGTTGTTTATTCTGATGCTTCTTTGAATGGTTTAGGCTGCGTTTTGATGCAGGAAGGCAAAGTCATAGCCTACGCTTCAAGACAACTGAAGCCGCACGAAAGAAATTACCCGACGCATGACTTAGAACTTGCAGCCATTGTTTTCGCATTGAAAATTTGGCGTCACCATTTATTTGGCGAGAAATGTCACATTTATTCAGATCATAAAAGTCTAAAGTATCTAATGACTCAAAAAGACCTGAATTTGAGACAACGCAGGTGGCTAGAACTATTGAAAGACTATGAATTGGTGATTGACTATCACCCGAGAAAAGCTAATGTTGTTGCGGATGCGTTAAGTTGGAAATCATTATTTGCTCTTCGCACCAATGAATGCAGATGGCTATGTCTAGTGATGGTTCGACCATAGCCGAGTTACGAGCAAGACCGATGTTTATTCAGCAAATTTATGATGCATGTAAAGTTGATGAAGATTTGATTGCTAGTCGAATTCGATTGTAAGCAGTGCATGTAATCGATTTTGATTGATGCAAATGATTGTTTGAATTATAAAAGCCGATTGTGTGTTCCAAAGAACTCGATTTGATCTGGTGATTACGAGTGAGGCCCATTGTGGTCGACTATCGATACACCGGGTAGCACTAAAATGTATAACGATTTGAAATAGTTCTATTGGTGGCCCGGCATGAAATGAGATATATCTCGAGTTTGTTTCCAAGTGCTTAATCATCAACAAGTGAAAGTCGAGCATCAGGTACCGTCCGGACTACGTCAACCAATCATGATACCTGAATGGAAATGGGATAGAATTACAATGGATTTTGTATCCGGTCTTCCTATGACACCGAGTAAGAAAGATGACGTATGGGTTATCGTTGATAGACTGACTAAATCCGCTCATTTTATACCGGTACATATCGACTATTCACTTGCTAAGCTTGCCGAATTGTATGTGTCGCAGATTGTAAGGTTGCACAGTGTACCGAGTTCCATTGTTTTAGATAGGGACCCGAGATTCACATCGCGGTTCTGGAAGAAATTGCAAGATGCTCTAGGTACTAGACTTCATTTTAGTATAGCCTTCCATCCGCAAACAGATGGTCAGTCTGAGCGAACTATTTTGATACTTGAGGACATGTTGAGGTGTTGCGTTCTCGAGTTTGAAGGTACGTGGGAACGATACCTACCTTTGATTGAATTTGCTTACAATAATAGTTTCCAATCTAGCATAAAAATGGCGCCTTATGAAGCCTTGTATGGGCGAAAATGTCGCACGCCATTGTATTGGACTGAACTCAGTGAAAATAAGATACACGGGGTTGATTGGATTAAAGAAACTGAACAGAAAGTGGTTGTTATTAGGAGTAATTTGAAAGCTGCTTCGGATTGTCAAAAGTCTTATGCCGATTTGAAACGTAAGGACATTGAATTTTAGGTCGAGATCGGTGTTCTTAAAAGTTTCTCCGTGGAAAAAGGTACTCGATTTGGTCGGAAGGCAAGTTGAGTCCGAGATTTATTGGACCGCACGAAGTCATTGAGCGTATTGGGCGGTTGCTTATAGATTGAGATTACCCTCTGAGTTAGAAAAGATACATGACGTATTTCACGTTTCGATGCTTCGTAAGTCTGGATCGATCCGTCTCATGTGATCACACCGCAGAGATTGAACTCCAATCTGATTTAACATATGATGAAGAACCGATCCGTATCTTAGCTCGGGAAATAAAAGAGTTAAGAAATAAAAGAATTCCGTTAGTGAAGGTTCTATGGAATCGTCACGGAGTTGAAGAGGCTACGTGGGAGCCTGAGGATTCAATGAGGCAACAATATCCGACCTTGTTTAACGGTAAGATTTTCGGGGACGAAAATCCTAAAGGGGAGAGTTGTAAATTTGAATTTGACCCTAGTCGGAATGGTGGTTTCGGGACCACGAATCCGAGTCTGAGAAATATTTTAATATTATATTTTGAGTCTATTAAATGTGAATTAATGTGTGTGAAAGTTTCGTAGAAAAATTTTATTGTTTAAGTACTTAATTTGATAAAAGGACTTAATCGCTAAAAGCGTAAAAGTTGCATGCTAAGGTGTAATGTACTAGATTGCTTGTGGCTTTTAAGTGGGTGTCCCAAAAGGGCAATTAGCCCATTGACCATATTAATGGACGGCAATGGGCCAAGTTAGCTACCTATATATGTTAGTATAATTATATAAAATTTTATTATAAGGTTATGTTATATATTATAATAATGTTAATGCATTTATATAAAATAAACATAAAAATAAAGCCATTACCTCTTTCATTCTCTCCTAGCGAATGTTAGGATAGAAAACACCATTATTAAAGCTTCAAGTTTGACAAGTTAGAAAGCTTGATTAAGGTATGGTCGGTTTTTAGTTTTTGATAATTTTACGTTTTTGAGATCGTTGCTTCAGTATATTACCCGACCCATGTCTAAATTTTTGAAAATACTATGTATATAGGATTGACCATTAACATGCTTGGATAGTTTTGATGTTTGATGATTTTAGATTTAATATATGTTAAAGATTTATAAGTTTTGTGTTGAAGTTTTGGAGATTTTGAGTAAATAGGGCTAAATTGAAAAGAATAAATTTGTGAAGGGTTAAAATGACAAATAAATGTAATGCATGGACACATATGGCTATGGGGAAGATTCGGCCTAGCTAGGGTGTTAGGAAATTTTGCATATTTTGTGTTTTGTGTAAATAGGACCAATTTGTAAAAATGGGAAACATTAGGGGCAAAATGGTAAATTGCCCATTTGTGTGTTTTGGGACTAAATTGAGATGAAATGCAATTAAATGAGCTAAATTTTAATGTGTTTTAGATCAAGAGCAAAGAAAAACGGAATTAGACCGGGGAAAGACGAAGGTTCTCGAATAGCCGATTCGCACGGACTATCGACAACCGAGGTAAGTCCTTAATCAAGTATAGGTTATCGAATAATTTATGAATGTGTTAAATGATAAGTATTCAATAGAATTTTGTATAAAACCTTGTGTTAGCGAATGTGAAAGTATTGATATGGATTGGTTGGAATTTTATTCAAAGTGATGGGAATAAGTGTTTTGGTTTGTTATTCGATATAATACGTGAATTATAAGTGATAGTGAATTTGAAATGAAATGTCGTTACATCTTTAACCGAGTTGGTATGTTAAAGTGATTTGAATAATGTGTGATTTATGTTATTTTGGGCAGCATTACTGTAATGTGTATGAGATGATAATAATATTGTATCGGGCTTTGAGCCTAGCGAGCTTAGTCTTAGGTGATATATTCGGGCTTGGTGCCTAGCAGGCTTAGTGCCGGTGACATATTCGGGCTTGGTGCCTAGCAGGCTTAGTGCCGGTGACATATTCGGGCTTCGAGCCTAGCAGGCCTTGTGCCGGTGATTTATTTCGGGCTTTAATGCCTAGCAGGCTTTATGCCGGTGATGTGTTTTACAAAGGAGAAACCGAATTGTTGTTCAAGGTAAATTGTAGCTAATGAGTCTAGTTAAAGGCTCAGGTAAGTAAGTAAGGTATGATATGTTTAATGTTACTAGAGTTTAACTAATATTACGAGTACATTGTTATGTACATTTGAGATTACGATTGATGTGCACAAGTATTTTATGACTGAGTTTGAGCTTGAATGTACTATCATGGAGATTCGGTTTTCAAATAGTAGTGCTAAAGGTGAAAGAAATTTTAATATGATAACATGGTTGAGTTGAATGATTTAAGTGTTTAAGTAATTGATTGTAGCATTATTATTATGAGCTTGGAACTTACTAAGTTAGTAAACTTATTTGTGTGTAATGTTCTCCTATGTTTTATAGATTAGGTAAAGGCTACCTGCTCAACGGGATCGTCAAGACAGTCGACCACACTAGTGATCTAACTTTGGTACTCTTTCATTTTGGTTTTTGGATAGAGGCATGTATAGGAAAGACTTTGTCTTTGTTTGATGAAAAGTTCATGTATATAATAGCCATGCGAATATGGCTAAAGTTTTAGTTAAGTATGCTTTTGTGCTTTTTATACAATGTCGGTTTATGTTGGTAATGTTCGTGCATTTTAGTCGATGTTTAATCGTTTTGGTAAGGAAGTGTATGTTTACTGAAATGAACCTTTGAATTAGGATATTATGTGAATGTTTTAGGTATAAGTTAATTTGCATAAAGGATTTAAAATGCATGGACAGTATGAGTTATATGTGGGTATGTTTGATTATAAATTAGTAAATCATATTTTGCAATGGAATAGTTTTAGTTAGCAGCAGAGATGTTATTTTGAAAAATCACCAAAAATAGGATAAATTGAATTAGAAAGTGAATAAAATATAGAATTAAATCTTATTGTGTCTATTTTTATATGAAAGAAACAGAGTAGGCACAGGGATTATATATTATGAGATATTTAAGTTTTAGTGAGACTTGTCCTGAATGAATTCGTGAGTCCCTGTTCTGTCTTGGAAAAATTGTTAAAAATTGTACAAAAATAATTATGGAGCATAGTTTATATGTTTAGAATCCTTAATGAGTCTATTTTTGATTGGAATAAACAAGAACATTATTGAAATTTTGTACAATGAAATAACTGAGTTTTTGTAAAGATAGGTCAGAATTCTCAAACAGTGAAATAGGGGTAACTTTGATGAATAAACTGTACTAATTGGCCACATGAAAAATTCTGGAAAAATTATGGTAAAAATTTATATGAGTCTAGTTTCAAGGAAAATTTATGGATCTAAATTTTGAGTTTTTTAACTCGAGTTATGGTCAATTTAGGCAGCATGACGCAGTTGGACAGCTTTAAATTTTTATGCCCCAGATTAGTAGTCAAGTGTAGTAATGCCACATACCGACTCAAGAAAGGTTTGGGTAAGGGTGTTACAGATCACCACAATTTGCTTATCCCTTTTCGACGCTGGCCCACAACTCGGTGGCCAATCACGTATGGCTGACACCGTCCACTTCTTGAATCTAGGGGGTAGGAACTGCGCTTCCAAACCCCTCCTTTGATTGGCTAAGGCCCGACTCCATGAGATTAACTTAATCAGAAAAACCCGATTGAGTGAATGGATCTAAGAACATTCATCTAAATGAACAGAGGCTTACCTAGATCGGCAGAATACCAAAGTTTCCAACTTTTTCTTCTGGAGTCGATTGTGTACCTACATAATACCATATGAGTAATCGACTAACACTGAGGGTATGGCCTTTGGCCAAATAGCATTATCTGCTTACCTTGCCTATTTAAATCCCGAAAGCTTTTAGATAACCCCTAACGTTGGCTTCCAAGAAGAGTTACGAATCCAAAACCTTGCATAGATTCGGCCATACAAAAAAATACAGGATTAAGCCTCTGATTTCAGCAGACCAAAATAATAAAGAGAGATTTAGACCAAAAGAGATCCCTTACCCCAATACTCACCCGATTTGGCTTACTGACAGCCCTTGGAGATCAACGCAATAGAAGAGAATAGAAGAAGAGTGTAGACGAAAATAAAAGAAGAGAAAAGAAATGATGGATGGGAGATTCAGCCAAGGTACTATTCGACCCTTGATGAAAAGCAAAAGAAGAAGAATTAGACTCAAGGAGGTTCGGCTATGGTCTCAGCAAATGGGAAAGGTTCTTTTGGCTTTTGAGGATGGAGGAATCGGTGCAAAGAAGAAGAGAAAGGGTTGGGGTTTGTGTGGTTTTCGGCTATGGTGAGAGTGGAGAGTATGTTTCGGCTTTTAGAGGGTGAATGAAGAAGAAAAGGGATAGCTTGCTAAGATGAGAAAAAGTGCACGAATGGTTCTTCACTTTCGGCTTTTGATCAAGAGAGAAAAGAATGCAAGTTTTGGTAAGAAGCACAAATGAAAAGAAAACTTTCAAAAGAGAGAAAATAGCCACACATTCTCCTTATTTTGGCACCTAAAGCCCCTAGCCTAGCCACTTCCCTCTTGGCCGAAAATATCATCCCAAGACCCCTCCATTCGGCCAACTCCTCTTCTCTCTCCCAAATCCCTTATTTTTCTCCTATTTCTCCTCTTCTCCTCCCATTCAAAAGAGTTTGAATGAGTCACACTCTTATCTCCCTTCTTAGCCAAAAATTCGAGCTGTTTGACCCAATCTACAATTCATCCATGAAGTGTCCATGGCAACTCCAACTCTTCCCCTCATTTACGCCAAAAAGAAACCCCAAAATGCTTCCCTTACTGCTCGAACCCTGTCCATCTAGCTCCCTGAGGCTTCACACCCTTATGCACAAAGTGGCACCTCCCTTGCCACTTTGCCAACAGAATTCTTGTGTCATAACCCACACGCAAGTTTTCTTAAGGCCTAGCTCCCTTAGCTCTCCCTTAAAGGTTTAAAGTCCAATATTTTCCTAAGGCTTCTACCTACACCCAAGGTTCCCAAAGCCCCCAAACACACACAAACAACACACTAAGCATGCTACCACATAAATATGAGTTAAAACGCATAACCCCTAACTCCCAGATATTACAGTTCTACCCCTTAAAAATAATTTTAGCCTCGAAATTACCTGGCTAAAATAGGTGAGGGTATTGTTGTCGTATTACTTCTTCCGGCTCCCATGAAGCTTCTTCCGATCCATGGTTTCGCCATAACACTTTGACTAGAGGAACTGATTTCCTACGTAATACTTTCACATCCTATTCCAAAATCTGAATCGGCTCTTCCTCATAAGACAAGTCGGTCTCAACTCCACTTCTTCCACTGGTACCACATGCGATGGATCTATTCGGTAATGCTGTAGCATCGAAACGTGAAACACGTCATGCATCTACTTTAATTCCAAAGGCAACTCCAACTGGTACGCCACTGGTCCAACCCGCTTCAAAATCCGATTAGGCCCTATAAACCTGGGACTTAGCTTACCCTTACGACCAAATCTCATCACCTTCCTCCATGGCAAAACTTTCAGAAACACCCGATCCCCCTCTACAAACTCTATCTCTTTTCACTTGAGATCCGCATACGACTTTTGTCTGTCAGATGCCTCCTTCCACTATGCCCGAATTACCTTAACCTTTTTTTTCGATTCTGCCACAATCTCTGGACCCAAAACATGACGTTCCCCCAATTCTATCCAACACGTAGGAGTGCGACACTTTCGTCCATACAGTGCTTCATACGGTGCCATCCGAATACTTGCTTGATAGCTATTGTTGTATGCAAACTCCGTTAAAGGCAAGAACTCCTCCCAACTTCCTCTGAAATCTATCATGCAACCCCTCAACATATCCTCTAACACTTGAATTACCTGTTCAAACTAGATGTCCGACTGTGGATGAAATGTCGTACTGAAGTCCAACCTGGTGCCCAATGCCTGATGCAATGCTCTCAAAACCGAGACGTAAACCTCGGATCCCTATCCAAGATAATTGACATTGGCACCCCGTGCAGCCTCACAATTTCTGCCACATACAACTTTGCCAACCTCTGCAGAGCATAGTCAACCCGCACCGGTATGAAATGTGCAGACTTTGTCAACTGATCCACTATCACCTATACCGAATCTTTCTTAGTGGGCGTAAGGGGAAACCCACTAACGAAGTCCATTGTAATTCTCTCCACTTCCACTGCAGAATCTTTATTGGCTGAAGCAACCCCGAAGGTACTTGGTGTTCAGCTTTAACCTGCTGACACGTTAAGCACTTTCCCACAAATTCTGTAACTTTCCATTTTAGACCAGGCCACCAAAATTGATCCCATAGATCCCTATATAACTTACTTCCTCCAGGATGCATGGCATAAGGGCTACTATGCGATTCCTGAAGCATTCTCTGCCTTAACTCGTCATCCTTTGGCATACAGACCTTGCCCCAAAAACACAGCACCCTATCACCGTTTACACCATAGTCTTCCGATTTCCCATTTTGCACTTGCAGTAGCTTAGCACTCAGATCGTCATCTACCAACTGTTTCTCCTTTACCTGACTTAACCACGTCGGCTTCACCTGCAGCTCCACTAGCAAACTTCCATCGTCATAAAGACTAAGATGTGCAAACATCACCCTCAGATCTGACACTACTTTCTGGCTTAGGGCATCTGCCACTACATTCACTTTACCCTGGTGATACTCTATTGAACAGTCATAGTCTTTCAACAACTCCACCCACCTTCGCTGCCTCAAGTTCAGCTCCTTCTGAGTTAACAAATATTTCAGACTCTTGTGGTCTGTGTAGATCACCGACCTTTCTCCATACAAATAGTGCCTCCACACTTTTAGAGTGAATACTACCGTAGCCAACTCCAGGTCATGCGTCGGATAGTTAACCTCATGTGGCCTTAATTGTCGAGATGCATAAGCGACCACCTTCCCATCTTGCATTAGAACACATCCCAATCCTGTGTGAGAAGCATCACAATACACTACAAAGTCTTTCCCTGCTTCAGGCTGAATCAAAACTGGAGCCTCTGTCAATACTCTCTTAAGCTTCTCAAAACTCTCCTGCTGTTTATCCGCCCACACAAAAGGTACCTCCTTTCTCAACAACTTCTTCAAAGGTGCTGCTATCGACGAGAACCCTTCAACAAATCTCCTATAGTAGCCTGCTAACCCCAAAAAACTGTGAACCTCTGCCATAGATTTAGGTGGTTTCCAATCTAGCACCGCCTCAATTTTTGAAGATCTACCCTTATCCCTTTCGCAGATACCACATGTCCCAAAAACGCAACTTCCTTTAACCAGAATTCACATTTGCTAAACTTGGCATATAACTTCTTTTCCCTTAAAACCTGGAGCACTATCCGGAGATGCGCATCATGCTCTTCCTCAGACTTGGAATATACCAGGATGTCGTCTATGAACATAACGACGAACTAATCCAAGTAGGGTTGGAAAACCCTTCCCGAACCAAACATGAACCTTTCGATTCATTTGGCTCTCACGCTCAATTATTTCTTATTTATTGGGAATTAATTCCCAATGGTTTATCATAGCCATGAACGCAGCTGGGGCGTTCGTCAATCCGAACGGCATTACTAAGAACTCATAATGTCCATATCTAGTCCGAAAAGCTGTCTTATGGATATCTGCTTCCTTCACCTTAAGCTGATGATATCCCGACCTTAGATCTATTTTTGAAAATACCGCAGCCCCCTTGAGCTGATCAAACAGGTCATCTATCCTCGATAATGGGTACTTGTTTTTGATCATCAGCTTATTCAACTGCCGGTAATCTATGCACATGCGCATGGTCCCGTCCTTCTTTTTCACGAATAGAACCGGTGCTCCCCATGGAGACACACTAGGTCGGATAAACCCACGATCGAGTAACTCTTGGATCTGAGCTTTAAGCTCTACCAACTCTTTTGGCACCATCCTATATGGAGCAATTGACACAGGAGCTGTACCTGGCAGTAAATCAATTTCGAACTCCACCTCCCTGTCTGGGGGTAACCCTGGCAGCTCCTCCGGGAAGACATCCACGAATTCTCTTACTATTCTAACTCCACTAACCCCCTCTTCTTTTGCATCTAGAGCACTAATGAAGGCCAGAAATGCCTTGCACCCTTTTCAAACCATCTTATTAGCCTTCAACGCGGAGACTACGTTAGACAAATAGTTTCTTCTTTCTCTTATCATACTTATCTCCTCATCCTCCGGAGTCCTCAACTCCATTTGCTTAGCTGCGCAATCCAATTTAGCATGATGTTCTACTAGCCAATCCATGCCTAGAATGAGATCATATTCCCCGAAAGGTAGTTCCATCAAGTCGGTAGGAAATACCACTCCCTGAATCTCTAGAGGCACACTCCGGAATATCGTATTCACCACTACCGTTTGACCTAACGGGCTCACTACAGTCATCTCCTTAACAGACAGTTTAGATGCTACACCTAATGTTTCAGCTACTCTACATGTAACATATGAGTGAGTCGAGCCAACATCAATTAAAGCAAAGAAAGGCTTGTCAGCTATAAGGAACGTACCGATTATGATGTCAGGTGCGTCACCATCCTCCCTCCAATGAACTGCATACACCAGACCTGGCTGTCTCACCTCCGTGTTACCAACACCTCTGCCCGATGTCCCGCGACCTCTACCAGAACCATTACCTCTGCCAATCAGACCACGACCCCTCGATGGCTACTGTCCACCTCTTTCAGTCTGATTAAACCCTGACTTGCTGGTCGGCTCCTGTCCATTTTCGATGGACAGTTCCTAATCACATGGTTTTTGGACCCACACTTAAGACATCCCCCTGTCTTCTTCTAACACTCTCTCGGGTGCATCTTTCCACATTGAACACACGTACGATACCGACTTCCCACAGCAACCTGCCGATCTCGCGGCCCATCAACCCTAGGTCTTTTCTAGAAATTCCCGGATGACCCTGATGACCCCCAACTTCTCTTACTCTTACCCGACCTCTGTCCCGATTCTGCCTCTCGATACGCTTCACCTCCTCAGCTATTTTTGCTTTTTCAACCAATACCGCAAAGTCCCTCTCTTGCTGTGGAGCTATTAACACCCTCAACTCATCTTGAAGCCCATCTTCGAACCGTACGCAGCACTCATAATCAGTCGATGCGATTCCCCGGGCATATAAGCTCAAGCGAAAGAATTCTGCTTCATACTCACCATAAATTTGCCCCCTTGTTCCAGATTCAAGAATGCCTTCCTCTGAGCATCCACATAACTTGCTCCTACATACTTCCCTTGGAACATCGTCTTGAAATACTCCCAATCAATCTGGTCCACCTGGGTACCCTTTCTAACAGTGAGCCACCACTGGTATGCCTCATCCCGAAGTAGTAACACTGCCCTTTTAGTTTTTCCTCCACCGTGCAGTCCAGGTCATCCATAATCCTTTCGACTGCTTCCAACCAATATTCAGTAACATTTGGAGCCACCCTAGAGACCCCTTGAACACCTCATCTTCGTTTGCTCATAGTCGCTCAGGCACTAACTTCCGAGCCCCTCCACCTAGGCCTACTCCAGCAACTCTTTCCAACACTCGCAACATTGCCTGGGATATTGCATCATCTCCTCCGGTTTGGTCCTAGAATTCTACTTCTCCAATCGGTTGTAACGGTATTTCATTTTCGAACCCATGTCCGGATCCTGCTGGTTCAGACATAGTGATTCTGCCTCTGCCACGTCCGTGTATACTATGACCTCGACCCCTAGAGCTCATGTCTATCGTAGCATTTTAATCTGTTTAAGAAAATTTATGCATTACTTATTTGTTCCATTGATTACCCTCAATCAGTTTTATGTAAAGACATTTGATAGTAATTCTTTCGGTCATTCAAAGTTTTTGTCTCAAGTCCTCCACCCTAACTCAGAAAATCTCATTCATTCATCAATAGTATCCTCTACACACGTTCACCACTTTGAACATTTTCGTTCGCTCCCAACCTAAGGGTATTTTCATAATTTGTCCTACAAAAGTATCTTGGTAATTTTCCAAATCAGGGGTATCTTGTAATTTTACAAAATGGGGGTATTTTGTTATTTTTGTAAAATGGGGATACTTTGGTAAAAATTGAGGGTAGTATGGTAATTTCTTAAATTGGAGGTATTTTAGTAATAAATCGGGGTTAATTCAGATATCTTTACAAATCAAAGGTATTTCAGAAATTTCAGAAATTGGGGTTTTCTTTTTGGTAATTTTTTAGATCTAAGGTAGTTTTTACAAATTAATGGGGTAATTCGGTGATTTCAAAACTAGGGTTTTTATAAAACAGTGTAGCTAGTCCCTTTCGAGTTTTAATTATTGAATTTAGCCTGTGAATAAGTCCTCTTGGTTAGGGTGAACCGTCACTACGCACCAGGTAAGATTCGAGCGAAGAGGAGGTGAGTCACTAGGACTACTTAAATACCAAGCTCCCCCTGAATCCAATCCTAGACATGCGCACAACTGTTGCCACACCCTTAACTCGGTGACTTACTCACAAGTTTGTTTGATTGATCTTTAAGTCTTATGTAATTTTGTGTTGGAGTAAGCTAATCCTAGGGTTCAATAGCTCCTAATCTACTAATCTATGATCCTGTAATATCCATTTCTTCCACATACAAATCACACAATGATTAGGGGTACTTACCTGGTGGACTTCAGGCCGGAAACACAGGTGCCAGGCCAGAATAAACCTAAATTTGTTTATAGAAATCCATGGCTTAGAAAAACCCATCTTTGGAAAACATTTGGGGCCCAAAACCCTCAAAGCTGAGTTTTGAACCTAGCTCTGATACCAAATTGAAACACCCCAAACCTGGCCCACAAGCCCCGACCGGATCTGACATGTTCCTTAAGAAAACTTAGCTTAATTTCATTTTATTTTCTTATAAAATAAGTCAATTCAAAACCAGGTCAAAATTTTAACGAGTTGGAAACCAAGTTGCCATTCGAGTTTGTATTTTGTTAAAATCGTTTCTTTCATACTCAAAAGGGTTTGCCAGATTTTAGAATTCCTTTAAAAAAACATTAGTTTGATTGAATGATAAAACATTGATGTTGCTTTGAGAAAAATGTTTAATTACTTGTTTGTTGATTTTCATATGGAAATAAAATTTAATACGCGAAATTAAACAGTTAAGTAATGGCCTTATGACATATTAAAAACCAAAAATAAATCCCGAAATAACGTACTAAAGAAAACAAAAAAGAGTTCAACCATAAGTAAACCCAAAATTTGCTGAGCATGGCCACCACATAGTCCCTGCTGACCCGGTCCACAGCACTATGCGTCACCTGCAAAATGTTAGCCCACGAAGGGTGAGTCAACAGACTAAATGTGTAACAACCAACACAGGTTTCAAAACGATTATAGCCTATATTATAACATTTTGGGCAAAGCCCATCCGAAATCGTTATCGGCCATAAGCCCATATCATAGCATATTAAATCATATATATATATTTAACTATTGATGCAACCCGAACCCACCTAGATATCCAAGCTCTACACACCATCCGTACCTGCCAATCACACTAGTGGGGATTACTAAATCGACCCTCCATCCACTACACACCCTCGAAGGCAGTCGCTGCAGTCAACTGCTCATCACCCTTAATATGTGGCATAGCCACCGGATAATGTGACAACGTCACCGAATCATAATATTGTGACATGAGTCACCGAATAATATGGTAAAACCATGGAACACTTCCCCTTTTCATTGTAACCCTCGTGCCCATGCAACATACATAATATTACAGGTATCATACTATATGTTTAATCCCAAGCCCATATCGAAATTCACATGCGTTCATACAATTAATTGTAAACATTATTAACAGAGTGTTAGATGTAATGTACCTGAACGGACTATTCCATTGAATGGTACCCTTAGCCATGATTATTCATAACCTTATTAACATATATTTAATATTATTAATCTATAAAAAAGGTGTGGGGTTACACACCTAAAAACACGGAGAACGACACTCTGGATCTCATTGACACCCTCACTTACAGGGATCACCACGATTTGTTTAGCCCTTTCCGATGCTGGCCCACAACCCGGTGGCCAATCACGTAAGGCTGACACCGTCTGTTTCTTGAATCTAGGGGTAGGAACTGCATTCCAAACCCCTCATTTGATTGGCTAGGACCCGACTCCATGATATTAATTTAATCAGAAAAACCTGATTAAGTGAATGGATCTAAGAACATTCATCTAAAGGAACAGAGGCTTACCTAGATTAGCAGAATACCAAAGTTTCTAGCTTTTACTTCTGGAGTCGATGTGTACCTACATTATACTATATGAGTAATCGACTAACACTGAGGGTATGGCCTTTGGCCGAATAGCATTATCTCCTTACCTTACCTATTTAAATCTTGGAAGCTTTTAGATAACCCCTAACGTTGGCTTCCAAGAAGAGTTACGAATCCAAAACTTTGCATAGATTCGACCATACACAAAAATACAGGATTAAGCCTTTGATTTCGGCAGACCAAAATAATAAAGAGAGATTTAGACCAAAAGAGATCCCTTACCCCAATACTCACCCGATTTGGCTTACTGACAGCCCTTGGAGATCAACGCAATATAAGAGAATGGAAGAAGAGTGTAGACGAAAATAAAAGAAGAGAAAAGAAACGATGGATGGGATATTCAGCCGAGGTACTATTTGGCCCTTGATGAAAAGTAAGAGAAGATGAATTAGACTCAAGGAGGTTCGACTATGGTCTCAGCAAATGGGAAAGGTTCTTTCGGCTTTTGAGGATGGAGGAATCGGTGTAAAGAAGAAGAGAAAGGGTTGGGGTTTGTGTGGTTTTCAACTATGGTGAGAGTGGAGGGTATGTTTCGGCTTTTAGAGGGTGAATGAAGAAGAAAAGGGATAGCTTGCTAAGATGAGAAAAAGTGCACGAATGGTTCTTCACTTTCAGCTTTTGATTAAGAGAGAAAAGAATGCAAGTTTCGGCAAGAAGCACAAATAAAAAGAAAAGTTTTGAAAGAGAGAAAATGGCCACACATTCTCCTTATTTCGGCACCTAAAGTCTCTAGCCTAGCCACTTCCCTCTTGGCTGAAAATATCATCCCAAGGCCCCTCCATTCGGCCAACTCCTCTTCTCTCTCCCAAATCCCTTATTTTTCTCCTATTTCTCCTCTTCTCCTCCCATTCAAAAGAGTTTGAATGAGTCACACTCTTATCTCCCTTCTTAGCCAAAAATTTGAGCTGTTTGACCCAATCTACAGTTCATCCATGAAGTGTCCACGGAAACTCTAACTCTTCCCCTCATTGACGCTAAAAAGAAACCCCAAAATGTTTCCCTTACTGCTCGAACCCTGTCCATCCAGCTCCTTGAGGCGTCACACCCTTATGCTCAAAGTGGCACCTCCCTTGGCATTTTGCCAACTGAATTCTAGTCCCATAACCCACATGCAAATTTTCTTAAGGCCTAGCTCCCTTAGCTCTCCCTTAAAGGTTTAAATTCCAATATTTTCCTAAGGCTTCTACCTACACCCCAACGTTCCCAAAGCCCCCAAACACACACAAACAGCACACTAAGCATGCTACCACATAAATATGAGTTAAAACACATAACCCCTAACTCCCGGATATTACATTTTTAGTGGTAGTAACTGGTGCAGTGGCTGAGACATTTGTTTCTTCTTTTCCTTCTTCTACATCTTTCACTAGTTCAGCAGAGTTTGACTTTTCTAACTCCTCTTCAGTAGCTTTGTAATAGCCCGTTTTTAGTGAAATCAGAATAGTGGTTTCAAGACTTCAAATATGACGAGTAAATTATTATTATTTTTATTATTTTAATGTATATGGGATGTTAGTAAGGTCTTATTAAAATTTTGTTAAGAAATTTTGATGTTTGCATGATTAATTAAGTGAAAAGGACTAAGTTGTAAAAAGTGCAAAAGTAGAGTTCTATTAGTTAAAGGAGTTAAATAGCTATGAAAATTTAAAGTGAATGGACTTAAATGGTAATTAGACCATTTGAATAATTATTGGACATATATGGACATAGTTTAAGTGATTTTTAAAGTTACAAACTAAGGTGAAATTAGTAAATTGATTAAGAAATCTAAATTAAACTAAATGAAAGATGGTATCATCTTCCTAAATAAAAATCACCACCAAAATTTTGAGGAAAGAAAGCCACTTTTGGGGTTTGAAGTTTGACTAATCTTAGATTGGTGCATGGTGAGTGTTTTTCACCCCGTTTTTAATGATTTTTATGTTTTTGAAGTTGTTATAGCTTAATCTAGCTAGCCCAAGGATCAATTTGTAAAAATGTTAAAGATTGAGGGTTATTCCATGAATTTTTGGAATGGTCTTGATGTTTAATGGTAGATTATGGGTCTTTATTGATAAATAAACAAGTTTTGTAAAGTGATTTTTGATGAAATTTGCATTTAGGGATTTGTTTGTAAAAAATAGTAAAATTTCATGGAAAATTATTGAAATAATGGTTTGTATGGGTTGATATAAGTCCCTAATAAATTTGGTTAGCTTGAATGAGGGATTAAAATGGTTAGATTTCAATTTATGAGCTTAAGGACTAAGTTATGAAAAGTTAAAATGTTAGTGGTAAAATATTAATTTTGTATAAATATGAAATGTGGACTGAATTGAATACTGGAGGTATTAAATGGATTGAAATTTGTCTATTTAGATCAAGATAGACCATGTACAGACCTAGACAGGGGCAAAACAAAAGCTTCAGATTATCTCGTTTTAACTTCTACGCCCTAGTTGTCAAGGTATGTTCGTATGGATTGTTGTTATATTCATGTTAATCAAATGTATGTTATTATTTATTCATAATGTAATTGAATGATTTATATCCAAATCAATGCTATGAAGGTTATCGAGTCCCAGTTGAACCTTAGGAATTCGTAGGATACAAATGACATGTCATTAGGGATTTCATGTTTCGGGTGTTGGTCTTGAATGTCTTATCGATGGCTGAGGTCTTGCATTTGTTGTGGATACTCCACAGCTCATGTGAGCAACATCGTATAGCTTACATTCCAACCCACAGCTCGTGTGTGCAGGCCCATTTCACAGCTTGTGTGAGCAATGATGTAAAGAAAAATGTTATGGTTTTATGTTTTGGCACACTTCGTGTGAGCTTTCCGAGTATCCAATCAAATTATAGATGATTCAACGGGCAGAAAAAGGATTGAAATGGTAAGTTTCTCAAATGGTTATGCATGAAATGGTATAGGAAATAGCTTGATTGTAGGTAAATTTTAGGTTCACAGCCTGAGACATTGGCGTGTGACTTAGCCGTGTGTGACACATGGCCTGGCGACACTGTAACATCCCAAATTTGGGCCTAGTAGATTTGGGCCTATTGGGTTGTAAAGCCCCAAAAATCCCAAAACTTTTAATTTCTGTGCATGGAGGTTAATATGTATGTGTAGCACTTAGAATAATAATATTAAGGTATTATCGAGATTATTTGAAGCCTTAGAGTTAGGGGAGACCATAGGAAAAATTTATGTTCTTACTTAGTGGACCCTAGTCTCAGGCATGAGGCCTCATAAGAAGATTAAGAAAAGAGAGGACACAAAAATGGGTTCAGGTTTGGGTTGAGGCCCTAATTAAGTTTTCTGTTTGGGCACTATAAGGTTAAAAGGGTAGCATCTGTGTTTAAAACACCAAAGTGGGCTGGTGGCCCAATATTAAGTGACGCTGCAAGGTAGCTAGAGGGTGGCGTCACTAGCAGTTGAAAGAGTCCTAAGTTTGGTCGCAAGGAGCCCATGTCTTTGGGTCAATTTTGGCACTTAAAAGAGCAACGAGGAATGGATGGCATTAAGGCTTTTTTTAGGAGGGATTTAATGATAATATTGTGCTGATAATAGAAGAAAGAGGTGGTGTTATCTAGGAGTCTTTTGAAGCTGTGAAGAGATTTAGATAAATGAGAAAAGTTAGGAGCTATCTGCTGAGAGCAGAGTTGGCCGAAATTCCATCACCTAGAGGAGTAAAGAAATCAGTTTCTAATTGCCATAGGGGGTGCCGAAATTTCTATAAATAAGGGGGGATAGCTCATCAATTTCGGCATTTGAACCCTACTATTTTCTTCCATCTTTGTGCCGAAAATCTGAAGGCCATCTTAGTTGTTTTTCTTTTCTCATCTTTTCTCTTCCAAAAGCCGAAAATCACCACCTCCCTCACCCTTTTTTTTTTCTTTGAAACCTCCTTCTAGCCGAATCTTTTGATCCCCATTGTTATTCTTCTCCCATTCACTAAAAGCTGAAACTACGATCTTGTTTGTTCTTGTAGCCGAAATCTCTAAGCCTTTCCTTGATTTCTTTTTTACTTTCTTTTTAAGCCAAAGCTGAAACACTTTACTCAGACCTTCTAAAAGCTAAAAAAGCATCAGTTCATCTTTTTCGAGATTTTCATAAAAGCCGAAATCCCTAGATCTCATCTCCGTGTTTGCGAATTCTCTCGAGGTGTGCGCCAGCCGAATCTTGAAGGAAACTCAGGAGGAGTCAATCACTTAGATCTTTAAGTCGGGGTTCAGTAACACTCGAATCGTGTTACTTTTGAGATTTCAAGTTAAGAAGATCTATTAGTTTTAACGTGTAAATTTGGGTATTTATTAACCCTTGGCTGAATGTAGGGGAGGCTAAATCTTCGTGTTTTTCTGATTTTTCTTGAACCAAGCTATAGACTAGGAATAGTAGATCCGGATAGCAGGGATATCGACTAAGAGTATAGTACTATGCAATATTAGGTGTGTAACTTTTCACACCATTAGATTGTCTGTTAATATGTGTTAATAAATCTGCTTATATTCTGTTAAATGCTGAAATCCGGCATAACGTTCGAAACTCGAGGAGGGTAAAAGCAAATCACCAGGTTAGTGATCTCAGTCATTCCTAAAGTGAATGTTCCTGTAAGATGTCATATGTGATAGTATGCCAATTTCTGTGATTGCATGGGGTTGGGATTGATGAAAGGAGAAGTGTTCTGTTGTAGTGGCTTATGCCATGATCTGTTATAGTGGCTTATGCCATGATCAGTTGTAGTGGCTTATGCCATGATCTGTTGTAGTGGCTTTTTGCCATGATCTATTGTAGTGGCTATTGCCATGATCATACAATAAGCAACATGACTGCCATCAATGGCGTGTAGCGGTGTGGGTTGATTGTAGAAATCCCCAATGGTGTGAATGCCAAGTAAGGGTGGCGTGTAGCGGATGGAAACCTAGGATTTGGGTTGGGCTTGCATAATTTTTTTTACATATATATTAATCTGTTATTCTGTTTTGTGGGGCTAAGGCCCAAATCTAATAGTGCATGAGGGTTGCACACTAAGTCTCGTGACTCAACCTATTATTTAATATTTTTTCATGTAGCACCTAGTGCATTGGACCGGGCTGGAGAGGAGCGCAAGGTGGCCATGCAAAAGAACATTTAAATTCAGCAAAAGACTTTAGTTTATTATTTTATATCTTTATTTAATGGGTTTTAAATTTCAACATAATAAGGCCACGGGCTATTAGCTTTATATTTCGGTTCAGTTTTAATGTTGGGCTTTTATTATTATTATTATCAGACATTTTAAGTTTACATTTTTTTCTAAAGCACAGTATTTAAGGTTTTTAATTCATAAAAACATCTCATAGAATTTATAGCTTATCTAAATTATCAACCTATTAAATTTTTCCCTAATAAAAGGTTAAACTTTAGGAAAATATTTTCCAAAAATGCGACATGTTTTTACTAATTCTTCTTAGTGGCATGCCAGATTCGGTCATGGTGTTTGGGTCAGGTTTGGGGTGTTACAGACACGACCATGTGTCATCTGAGGGTTCCTTTGTATGCAAGTCAGTGAGTGACACAGCCTAGCACACGGCCTGAAACATGAGTGTGTGGGGAAATTTAGAGAGTTACATGGTGTGGCACACAGGCGTGTGACACTGGCCCTACTCAAAGAGTTACATGGGTGAGGACACTGGCTGGGACACGACTGTGTGTCCCTAGTTCGAAGGTTACACAGCCTGAGACACGGGTGTGTCTCAGCCATGTGAGGCACACTACCGTGTGACCCTGTACCTAAATTTTTGTAACTTTTTCCTTGATTTCCCAAATGATTTCAATTTGGTCCTGAATCGTTTCAAAGGTATTTTTTAGGCCTCAAGGGATCGATTTAGGGACAGAATGTGCATGCATGATTAGATTATGACATTTTTATGTTACTAAATGAAATATTTTTTAGATGTTCTCGATTGTACAGTAATGCTCCGTAACCCTAACCTAGAGACAGATATGGGTTAGGGTTCCTTTATTTGTAGTGGCTCCTTTAATCACTGAGTTAGTTATTGTGGGCTTCATACTTGGGTTTCCAAATATTTACTAAATGCAACTGCCTAAAAATCTTTCCTTTGGAATTTTCTAACCTGTCAATTATTTTATTAACACCTCATCATTTACTTTGTCACGACATAATGTTTATCTGTAATGCTACGGCAAACTACTACTTAGTACACACTAACAAATATTGCTTCTTCTATTCTGCTCCTGTTCATAATAATAATAATAAATAGAAATGAAATTGTATTAAAAATAAAGAGAATAAAAATAAAAATAACAGTAGGAAATAAAATAGAAAAAACTACTTATTAACGAAATAAAAATTCAAACATCATGAAGGTTAACACTTTGCTTGTCACAGTCTATAGGAGTACCCCGGTAATGCTTCAAGCATTGTCCATTAACCTTGAATGTAGCCCCTGTTCTTATGTCTTTAACAACAACAACGCCATGTGAATACACTTGAATTACTTCAAAAGGTCCTGGCCATCAAGAATTTAACTTACCAGGAAATAATTTGAGCCTGGAATTGAACAATAACACCTGCTGTCCAGGGTCAAATTGCCTTGGAAAAATTCTAGCATCATGCCATCTGTTGGTCTTTTCCTTATACAAATGAGCATTCTCATATGCTTGTGTTTGAAACTCTTCCATCTCATTCAATTCTAGCAATATCTTGTCGCCAGCAGTAGCCCAATCCATGTTTGGCTTCTTAATCACCCAAAACGCTTTATGCTCAAGTACAATAGGTAAATGACATTGTAGCATCTTGATTTAGGGCCTAGTCAGAATAGTGGTTACGAGACCACAAATACATAGTAGAAATATATTTTTTATGGTTTTTATGAGGTCTATGACATGTTTGCATGGTTGTGTGAAAATTTCATGAAGAAATTTTATGATTTAGTGATCAATTTATCTTTTAGGACTAAATTGCAAAATTGAAAAATATGAGATTTTAGAAGTTTTAAGTATGAGATAGCATTATAAAATTTATTAGAGGCCCTTATTTAGTAATTAGACCATTATATCTCATGATGGACAAAAATAGACATAGAAGGGAAAAATCTCAAGGAAGGGCATTTTGGTCATTTGGTTAATAAATTAATAAAAAAGGAAAAGAAGTCAAAATTGGTGTCCATCTTCATCCTCCATTGCTGAAATTTTCAAGGAGCCATAGCTAGGGTTTTGTTTCACTTTCAAGCTAAATTGTAAGTACCTCCTAACCCCGCTTTTGATGTTCTTCGTATTTTTGAAATCCTCGTAGCTCGATTTAGCTATTTCTACCACTATTTTGAGCTAGAGTTGGTGTTTAAAATTTTACCCATTGATGACATACATGTATTTTGATGTCTAGTGGTAGAATATGAAAGTTTGAAGTGTGATAAACAACTTTTGCTAGATGATTTTTGGTAAAATCGATAAAAATGACTTATTTGCAAAAGATGAAATGATATATGTATAAAGTGTAAAATAGTTAAAATTTTGGGTTGCTATAAGAGAGATTATGAATCAGCTATGCTTGGGTGAGAGAAAAATGAACACATTTCATCACACGAGCCTAAGGACCATTTTACAAATATGTAAAAGTTTAGGGGATAATTTATAATTTTTGCCAAAGTATGATTCATGGGCTGTTTTAGTCAATGTGATAATTAAATAAGTTAAATTTGTCATTTTAGATCAAGAAGCACGAAGTTTGGACCTAAACCGAGGAAAGAATAATGTGGTGGACTAAATTAAACAACCATCTATATTTTGGTATCGAGGTAAGTTGGTGTGTAATAAATCAACCTCATGTTATTATGATTTTAAATGCTTGATATTACGTGAAATGTATATTCTTTCTATGAAATAGGTTAATGAGGCCTCGATGAAAATATGATGAAGTTTTATTATGTCGAAGTCCCGGTTAAACCTTGGGAATAAAAATGATACCCTTGTCAAGACATTAGATTAATAAGGTCCCGTATAAGACCATATCTGGGATATGGCCTTGGCACCAAATTGAGATCCGTGTAAGACCATATTTAGGATATGGAATTGACATCGAATAATGATTTCGTGTAAGACCATGTTTGGGACATGGCATCGACATACGATCTCGTGTAAGACCATATTTGGGATATGTCATTGACATCAATATGAGATCCCGTATAAGACCATATCTGGGAGATGGCATAGGCATCGACATGTGATCCTGTAAGACCATATTTGGTATATGGCTTTGGCATCTTACTATGTGTATGAAATTCCCGAGTATCCTTCGACATTCCAAGTGGTTTAACGGGGTCAAGAATTAAAGTTTATGATAAGGATGGAAAAAGGGCTAAAGTTATGTGATGGAGTGATAAAGGTACATATGCGAAACTTATGAGAAATGAGTCCGGTATGTGATATGTGGTTGGTAAGAGTGAGCTTGAGTAAGCCATGCCAATGTTGCTTGAGAATTTTGTGTTAATTTGTAATGAAATGCATGGATGTTTTCACAAGATTTTATCTTGTTATTTATTACATGCAAACTTACTAATCTTTTTGCTTACTCCCCTCTTTTCCCTTTTCTTGTAGTATCATTAAGCTAGCTCGGGGATCGTAGGACGTCGGAGCTCGATTCACACTATCAAGCTATTATTTTCGATATAGTAAAGTTTGATTATTCTGGGTATGGCATGTATAGGAACTTGGTCATTTTGTTATATGTCATATTGGTTAGCCAAGGTGTTGGCTATTAATGCTACTTATTTCATTTTGTAAATGTCCATTGAATTGGCCAAAACTAGTTAAGTTATATCTATTCAATGATGATGAAATTCATGAAGTGCAAGCTTGTGCAATTGAATGAGTAATGTGTGAAGTATATGTATGATGAGCGTAGTATGAAATTAAGATGTGGATATCTTGATTGTAGATATTAGAAGTGCATTATTGTTATGCTATGTGTTGCTGGAAATGATATAAGTGTAGTTGCTTTTAGGGTGGCAAATGGCTTGGTAAATAGCCTTATAATTGTCCACATGGGTAGCACACGGGTGTGCGTCTAGGCTGTGTCTGACACACGGCCTGACTCATGGGCGTGTAGTTAGGCCGTGTGTCCTCTGCACCTAATTTGAAAAAATCAAGCTCGTCACACGGGCTAGCACTCGGGCATGTGACTCAGCCGTGTGACCCTAAATGTTTGCTGATGTCATAAATAGAATGTCAAGGTTTTCACGCACGGGCATGTCATGGCCATATAAGGGACACGGGCCATAGACACAGGTGTGTGCCAAGCGTGTGAAAACCCCTGTAGGTTCACGGACTAGGGACATGGGCGTGTGTGAACACACGACCTGCCCATATGGACGTGTTCCTTTCCACACGAGCGTCTGGCCCTGTTTTGAGTAAAAATTTTCTAATTGTTCGTAAGCTTCTGGTTCAGTCCTAAACCACTCTATATGTAACACCCCTTACCCGTATCCAACTCCGAAATTGGGTACGAGACATTACTGGACTTAACTTGCTAACATACAACTTCGGGCTTTAAAATTTCATTTCCAACTTAAGTCTTTTCCAATATATGCATAACATCCTTATTATGGGCCTATGAGGCCTCAAACATGCATACGGAGTGTTTCAGAATTTAACCGAAAACTTTGCACACTTAGAAAATCTCTACTTAAAATAGGTCCATATGCCTGTGTGGAAGAAGAGACACACCGTGTGACATATCACATGCCTGTGTTCCACACTCGTGGTCGACACTGACTTGCATCACATGGCCAGTCACATGCCCGTGTTCTTTGACCGTGTGGCGAATTAAATTCCAAATTCAGGTGCAGACTTCGCACGGCCTGGGCACACTTCCATGCCCATGATCGTGCCTCCCACACGGCTGAAACACACGGCCGTGTCTCTGCCCGTGTGTTTACTACTGAGCATACTGACTTGTAAGCCTAGCATGCATGGGGACACATGGCCAATCAACATGCCCATGGGACTGACCGTGAGTCACACATGGCCTAGACACACGCCGGTGTGTCTACTCATATGGGCATTTAAAAGGCTATCTACGAAGCCATATGCCACCCTGTATAGCAGCCATACTTGCACCAATCCAATCCAACACATATCAAGACTATAAAGTACTTCTAAGGACTCAAAATCAATACATCCACACAAGCATACACTTCATGAAATTCATCATTGAATATATATAAACTTGTCAAGTATTGGCCCAATTCCAAAATCATCTTACAAAATGAATTTAGCAACATTAATAGCCAACACTTTGGCTAACAAATGTGGCATAATAAAAGAGACTAAGCCCTATACATGCCATACTCAAAATGAATCTAACTTGGCTATACCGAAGAGTAGTTGATAGTGTGATTTTCGTACTCTGACGTTCCATGAAATCTCGAGCTAACTTGGCAATTCTACAAGGAAAAGGGAAATGAGAAAGGTAAGCATAAAGCTTAGTATGTTTGCATGAAATAAATAATAACATAAAACTCATTATGTCATTCATCTAAAGCATTAAATAAAACACAAGTCTTAAGCTCATTTTCATAACTTACTCATATTTTCTCATACCAATTACATAACATGCCACATATCGCGAACCATTCTCATGAATTACTCACATATACATGTGTCACCTCATCACTTAGTATTAGCATTAATCTCATCTCTAGCATAAGCTTAACTATTTACCACATGGAAATTACTTGAGATGTTCAAGGATATATAATCATCCTCATTCACATAATTACGACACAAATGCCACATCCTAGATGTAGTCTTACGTGAGTTCACTTCTAGATGCCGATGTCATATCCCCGATATGGTCTTATACAGGATCTCGTATCAATTGTCGATGCCATATCTCGGATATGGTCTTATACGATTCTCATATTCGATGTCGATGCCATATCCCAAATATGGTCTTATACGGGATCTCCATTTGGTGCCGAGGCCATATCCCAGGCATGGTCTTATATGGGACCTTACCATTCTCATGATTCGTGATTAGTATACTCACCTTCACTATAGTCCACCCGGGATTTCAACTTCACTATTTTCATCATTTTTCTTATTCAACATCATAACTCGAGTTCATAGAAAATATTGTACAACATTGCTAATATCAATCATTTAGAAACTTAATAACATGATGTTGAATTTATTACATACAAACTTACCTCGATTTCAAAAAAGGCTAGATGGTTGATCTAGTTTAATACTTTGCCTTTTCCTCGATCGATCTAGAGAAGCTTGTTGAAATTTTGAGCTCTCAACCCCTATTTTTGCTGCTAATTTTGGTGGAAGGAAGGAGAAGAAAAGATGATATCTTTTCTTTCTTTATTTTATTATATTTCATCAATTTAATCCACCTATTGCACCCACTTTGACTAATTTTGACTTCTTTGTCCCCCTATGGCTGGCTACCTCTTAAAACGCCTAATTGTACATTTGGGGACCTCCAATTAACATTCTATGGCTATTATGCACCTTTTCTTGTAAAATAGAACTTTCGTACTTTATGCGATTTAGTCCTTTTTCACGATTAAGCATGAAATCGCTAAAACTAAAGTATCAAAATTTTCATGCAACTATATAGTCATCATAAAATAACATAAAAATAATTTTCTCTGACCTCAGATTAGTGATTCTGAAACCACTGTTCTGACTAGCCCCTAAATGGGGCTATTACAATTCTCCCCTTTAAGGATTTTTGTCCCCGAAAATCTTACCGGTAAAAAGGTTGGGATATCAGTTTCTCATAGCCTCCTCGGGCTCCCATGTAGTCTCTTCTATTCCATATATTTTCCATAGCACTTTCACAAGGGCTATACTTTTCTTCTCAATTGTTTGACCTCTCGTGCAAAAATTTTAGTCGGCTCTTCACCATAAGTCATGTCCAGTTGAATTTCTACCTCTGTTGGTACTATCACATGTGAAGGGTCTGAACGGTATTGGCGTAACATGGACACGTTGAAGACATCGTGAATCTTGTCAAGCTAAGGTGGCAAGGCCAAATGATAAGCTACCGGTCCTATCCTCTCGGTAACTTCATAAGGTCCAATAAAACATGGACTCAAATTGCCTTTTCGACCAAATCTAAGGACTTTTCTCCATGATGATACTTTCAAGAACACTTTATCACCTACTTGGAATTCAATTTATTTCCTTTTCAAATCCGAATAGGACTTTTGTCTATCTGAGGCCACTTTCAGACATTCACGTATCACCTTTACTTTCTCTTTAGTTTTTATGACCAAATCGACCCCGTCAATCTGATTCTCTCTGAGTTCTATCCAATACAAGGGCATTCAGCACTTACGCCCATACAGTGCCTCATAAGGCGCCATTTTCTAACTTGATTGAAAACTTTTGCTGTAAGCGAATTCCACCAATGGTAAGTATTTTTCCCAAATACCTTGGAATTCTAAAACACAACATCGAAGCATATCCTCAAGTATCTGCATTACTCTCTCTTATTGTCCGTCGATTTGCAGATGGAAAGTAGTACTGAAACTCAATTTTGTGTCTAAAGCCTCTTGAAACTTTTTCCAAAACCGTGATGTAAATCTCGGATCTCTACAAGGAAATACTACAAGGAAAAGGGAAATGAGAAGGGTAAGCATAATGTAACACCCCTAACCCTTAACCATCACCGATCTAGGGTTCAGAGGCATTACCGGACAAAACTAAACTTTTACTAACATTTCGCATCACGAAGTATATCATCGTCATATCATATCAAAATAAAAACATATAGTCCCTTAATGAGGTCTAAGAGACCTTCAACATGCATTAGGATGGGGTCGGGACTAAACCGATCACGTATAAAAATTTCTAAAAATTTAACATTTTTCAAAGTTACAGAGGTTACACGCCTGTGTATCTAAGTCGTGGCAAAACAGGGCATACATACTGACTTGTCCACATGGCTTGAGACACGCCCGTGTGCCTCACCCGTGGTCGACACTAGCTTGCACCACAAGGCCAGTCACACGTCCGTGTGTCCAGCCCGTGGTCAAAACTGACTTGTTTCACATGGCCAGTCACACGCCTGTGTGTCTAGCCCGTCTGCAGCCTGACTTGTACCAAATTACAAATTTAGGGGACACGCTCAAGCCACATGCCCGTGTGCTCAACCGTGTGGGAAAACATAGACCATTTGAAAGGCCAATTTGCCATCCATTTAGGGTCAAACCTATAAGCACAAATAAACACCTTTCATGCCCTCAAAATGCAATCAAATCATACCAATAATGTCCATCTTTTCTAACCCTTCAAGAACATTTCTAACACACCAACTTATGAACCATTTAGCTCAATCAAACCACAAGCATTTCTAATCATAATCCATCCAAAAACTTACCAATTCATTATGACATCTTTTTATCTATACTATACCAACTTTGCATCACAAAACATAGATCAAATATTACCATATACAGATCCATTTGCAAGCCATATCACATTGCTTTTACATACAACTCAAAACATCAACCATTTCAACTAGACTATACATGCCATACTTAGCTATATACACATTTCATAAGGTACCAAAATATGATTTGATAGTGTGATGGCGATCCTCGACAATCTCCAAGCTTTCCGTAGCTTTAACAATCTATAAAACAATGTAAATACAAACAAAGTAAGCTTTCAAGAGCTTAGTAAGCCATATACAAATAAACTTAACATATAAACATTCATAATCATATCAAATGCAAGATCATTAATATCTCAATTGCAATTTCATAATTCTTCTTTGGGTCATTTGTTTAGCCATTACTTGCCAACAAATTCATATCTCTAAGTAACACATTTGATTATAGCTCATTCATACATATATCACATTTAGTCTCAACAAGACTATGCACATATCTCACCTTTGCAAATTTGCATATACTTACCTTTCATGCTTAAACAAAGTATACACTTCATACATACCTGAAACGATTACACATTTCACATAATCTTTCACTTCTTGGAATTGCCCGTTGAACCATTCATAATCAAATAGGATACTCGGATAACTCAGAATACTCGTACAATGCCAAAGTTCCAGACGTGGTCTTACATGTAATCAAATATCCATGCCAGTGCCCCAGACAGGGTCTTACACGAATCAAATACAATGCCAATGTCCTAGACATGGTCTTACATTAAATCTCAAATCAATGCCAACATCCCAGACGTGGTCTTACATGATATCACATACCGGAATCCCTATGTCATGACATATGAATCCTATCTATTCCTAAGGTTCATACGGGACTTTTCAAACTTTGACACCTTGTCAAAATTTTCTCGGATCTCATATGTTTATCTTTCGTAATCATTCATTATAATTAAATTTCATACAAATATACTTAAATCAATTCAAGTACATTTATTTGTATATAGACTTACCTCGTGCAGATATAATCGGACGGATTCAACTACTCGTTCACTTTTGACTTTCCTCGATCTAAATTCGTTTTCATTGGTTCTTGATCTATACATATTCAAATTTAATCCATTTATTCACCAAATCATTCAATTCAATAAAAAATGCACATTTAGGGTAATTTACAAATTAGTCCTCACATGTTCACATTTTGACATTTAAGTCCCTATTTCACAAAATCACAAAATACACATATTTTCCTTGTACCCATGCTTAGCCGAATTTTCAACATGATCATACAAGTCCATACATTTCATTTATTTCACATTTTAGTCCCTCAAAATGTAACACCCCTAACCCGTAACCATCACCGGTCTATGGTTAAGAGGCATTACCAGACAACCGAAAACTTTTAAGGATATTTCATAACTTAATTTGGCAAATCACATCAAAGTGTCCCTTAAATAGGTCTTTGAGACCTTTAACATGCTTTAGAATAAGGTCGGGACTAAACCGAACACATATGAAAATTCTCAAAAATTTAAAAATTTTTAAAGTTACAAAGGTCACACGCCCGTGTGGGCAGGCCGTGTGTCTGAGCCGTGTCAAAACAAGGCATACATACTGACTTGTCCACACGGCCGTGGACATGCCCGTGTGCCACACCTATGGTTGCTACTGATTTGCACCACACGGCCAGTCACACGCCCGTGTGTCCAGCCCGTGGTCGAGTCTGACTTGTTTTGAATTGCAACCTCGAAGGACACAGTTGAGCTACACGCCCATGTGCTCAATCGTGTGGGCAATTATAGGTTATTTTCAAGGCCAAAATGCCACCCACACTATAGGCTATCCCTACAAGCATCATAACAATTCAATTCATGCCAAACTAAACTACTTTTCCAAGCATTCAAAGGCATCCCAATCACAACATCTTATGTAACAATTAGCTCAACTAAATAACGACCATTTCTAAGCAAGTTTCATCCACAATCTTATCAATACAATATGACATCTTCTCATCAAACATATACCAATTTTGCATCATCAAGCTTATCATTACCCTGACCATTTTATTGGCTAACAAACCATACCAAACTAAACATCATCAAGCTTGATCACTCATATATATTACCAACATTTATCTAGCCATATCACATGGCTATTACATATCATAAACATAATCCATTTTAACTAGACTATACATGCCATACTTAATATATACATGCACATAAAGTACCAAAATGTGATTTGAGTAGTGTGATGACAATCCTCGACGATTCTCGAGCCCTCAGTAGCTTTGACGATCTATAAAACAGAGCAAACATACACAAAGTAAGCTTTCCAAAAGCTTAGTAAGCTATATACAAATAAACTTAATATAAAATGAATATAATCACATTGACACAATGACATCAATATTTCACATTTGCAATTTCATTACATGATCTTAGCTCATTTGTTTAGCCATAGATTTCCAACATATCACATCTCAAAGCATCACTTATGCTCATAGCACATTCAAACATATATTACATATTAATTCCTCAAGTCCATACACATATTCACCTTAGGTAAGCTCATATATACACTTACCTTTTATACACATACATAGTGTATCTTTTCAAACATACCTGATTCATTTATACATTTCACGTAAACTTTCATTTCTCGAATTTACCCGTTGAACCATTTGGAATAAAATAGGAAGCTTGGAATACTCAGAATGGTCGTACAATGCCAACGTCCCAGATGTGCTCTTACATGTAAATAGATATCGATGCCACTATCCCAGACAGGGTCTTACACGAATCAATACGATGCCAATGTCCAAGACATGGTCTTACACGTAAATCTCAAATTGATGCCAACGTCCCAGACATGGTCTTACACCATGTCTCATATCGATGCCAATGTCTTAGACATGGTCTTGCACGATATCACATAACAGATACCTATGTCATGACATATATAATCCTATCTATTCCTAGGTTCGTACGGGACTTCTCGGACATTGATTCATTGTCGATACATCCTCGGATTTCATGTTCTCATCATTTCATACACATTCATCATCATAAATTTTCATATGAGCATACATATATTAATGTAAATACATTTATTTGTATATCGACTTACCTCGGATTCGAATAAACATATGGACTCGACTATTCGATCACTTTCGACTTTTCGCGATCTAAATCCATTTTCTTTGGTTCTTGATCTATACATATTCAAATTTAATCCATTTATTCACCAAATCATTCAATTCAATCCAAAAACACATATTTAGGGTAATTTACAAATTAGCCCTCATATTATTAAATTTTGACATTTTAGTCCCTATTTCACAAAACCACAAAATGCACCAAATTCAATACAACCCATGCTTAGTCGCATTCTCATGCAGTACATAGAAGTCCATACATTTTATTTAATATTATTTTCTCAATTAAGTCCAAATTACTCAAATTCAACAAAAATCCATACACAAACTATGTTAATCGAACACATATATTTCATATTTCATCAATAATCATCACAAAGCTCATGAATTCATCAATGGCACTTTTCAAAATGTTCATCAATTCACAAAATCAAGACATGGATTTGAGAGAGCACTAAGCAACGATTACAAAAACATAGAAATTATAAAAAATCAAACAAAATCATACCTTAAATCCACCTAAACCCTTGCCGAAACCTATCTTAGTTTTCTTTCTTCTTTTTCGTTCAATATTCGGCTAGATGGATGAACATTATCTCATCATTTTAATTTTTTTATTTTAACATTACTTATTATTTGATTTACCAAATTATCCATTAATATAAACATATAACAATACATAATGAAAGGTCATAAATGTCCATTAACAATATAAATGGCTAAATTTCATAATAAGGACTCCATATTAATAAGCCATGACTATATAGCATATTAACAAATAGCATGTCACTTTTACCTTTTATGCGATTTAATCCTTTTCTCAATTAAACACACAAACAGTAAAAATTTCATATGAAACTTTCACACATACTAAATCACATATAATAAACACAGAAAATAATATTAAAATATTTTTTGACTTAGATTTGTGGTCTCAAAACCACTATTCAGACTAGGGTCTAAACTGGACTATTATAATTCTCCCCCATTAAGGATTTTCGTCCCCAAAAATCTTACCATTAAATAGATTCGGATATTGTTGTTTCATAGTATCTTCGGGCTCCCACGTAGCCTCTTCCACTCCGTTTTGATCCATAACACCTTCACTAACGAGATTTTCTTATTTCATAATTCTTTTACTTCACGAGCAAAGATACAGATCGGTTCTTCTTTGTAAGTCATATCGGATCGAATTTCAATTTCAGATGGAGTAATCACATGTGAGGGATCGCATTGGTATCTACGAAGCATCAAAACATGGAATACTTTGTGAATCTTTTCCAACTCTGGTGGTAATAACAGTCTGTAAGCTGCAGGTCTGATATGCTCCATGATTTCATACGGTCCGATGAACCTGGGACTCAATTTGCCTTTACGTCCGAATCAGAGTACTTTCTTCCACGGAGATACTTTCCAAAATACTTTATCATCAATTTTGAATTCAATGTCTTTTCTTTTCAATTCTGCATAGGACTTCTGACTATCAGACGCTGCTTTTAGACTATCACGGATCACTTTCACTTTCTATTCTGTATCTTTTATCAAATCGACCCCTTGTATCTTACTTTCACTGAGTTCATCCAATACAGTGGTGTTCTACATTTGCGTCCATACAAAGCTTTGTAAGGTGCCATTTTAATACTCGACTGAAAACTATTATTGTACGCAAATTTAATCAGTGGCAAATACTGTTCCCACATACTATTAAACTCAAGAATGCAACATCTCAACATATCCTCAGAATCTAAATAATCCGTTCAGACTGGCCATCTGTTTGCAGATGGAAAGCAGTGCTAAAGTGTAGTTTCGTACCTAAAGCATATTGCAATTTCTTTAAAAATCGTGATGCGAATCTCGGATCTCTATCAGATACAATAGACAATAGTACTCTGTGCAATCTCACAATTTCAGAAATGTAAAGTTCAACTAACTTATCAAGTGAGTAATCAAATTGTACCGGAATAAAATGGGTAGATTTCATCAGTCGATCAACTACGACCCAAATTGCATCTTTCTTTCTCAGAGTCAATGGAAATCCAGAAACAAAGTCCATCGTCACTCTATTCCATTTCCACTCAGAATTAGAATCGGTTGTAACAAACCAGATGGAATCAGAAATATCTCTTTTCATTCCAGACCACCAATAATGTTGCTTCAAATCATGGTACATCTTTGTACTTCTCTGATGAATAGATAGGCAACTATTATGAGCTTCATTCAAAATCAACTGTAATAACTCTGAATTTCTCGTAACACAAATTTGATCTCCAAATCTCAAGCAATCATCAACATCAAATCGAAATTCAGAATCTGAATTCAAATCACACTGAGCTTATTTTGCTAACATTTCATTATCAACTTTTTGAGCATCACATATTTATTGTAAAAAAATGGTTTCACTTTCAATTTAGCTAAAACTAAACTATTATCATACATATCTAAATGAGCATTCATTGCACGTAATGCAAACTGTAATTTTAACACAGTGCATCACCAACAACATTTGCCTTTCCTAGATGATAATCTATCACAAGCTCATAGTCTTTCAACAGCTCTAACCATCTTCTTTGTCGCAGATTCAAGTCTTTTTGGGTCATCAGATATTTCAAACTTTTATGGTCTGAAAACATGTGGCATTTCTCACCAAAAAGATAATGACGCCAAATCTTTAATGATAACACAATCGCAGATAATTCAAGATCATATGTCGGATAAGTTCTTTTCATGCGGCTTTAATTGTCTGGAGGCATAAGCTATAACTTTACCTTCCTGCATCAAAACACATCCCAGACCATTAAATGAAGCATCATTGTAAATCACAGATTCTTTACCTAATTCTGGTTGTAGCAAAACTGGAGCTTCAGTAAAAAAGGCTTTCAACTAATCAAAACTTTTTGACATTTATCGGACCATTAAAATCTCACATCTTTCTGAAGTAATCTAGTCAACGGAGTAGCTATCATCGAGAATCCTTTTACAAACCGATGATAATAACCGGCTAGTCACAAAAACTACAGACTTCAGACACATTTTTCGGAGGTTTCTATTCCAGAATAGCAAAATCTTACTCGGATCAACTCGTATTCCAGAGGCTGATACAATATGTCCCTGAAAACCAACTTCTCACAACCAAAATTCACATTTACTAAATTTCACATACAATTGCTTATCTTGCAGAGTTTGCAACACAATTCTTAGATGCTCGACATGCTCAATTTCATTACTTGAATAAATCAAAATGTCGTTAATGATTACAACAAAAAATCGATCTAAGTACGGTTTGAAAATTCTATTCATCAAATCCATAAAAATAATAGGAGCATTAGTTAGTCCAAAAGGCATAACTAAAAACTCATAATGCCCGTACCTCGTTCTAAAAGCAATTTTCAGAATATCTGAATCTTTTACTCACAACTGATAGTATCTCGATCTCAGATCTATCTTTGAAAACACAGTGGCTCCCTTCAAATGATCAAATAAATCATCAATTCTGGGCAAATGATATTTATTCTTTATAGTCTCCTTGTTCAACTGACGGTAATCAATACCCATTCTCATCGTGCTATCTTTCTTTTTCACAAACAGAACAGGACCACCCCTGTAACACCTAAAACCTGGCCTAGACGTTATGACCGGATCTGGCATGTCACATGGAAAGGTTGTTAAAGAATTTATGCATTCGTTAAAAATATCAAGTTTTGTGAAAAATCCAATTTGTTTTATAGTTCTCTTTGCAAAAACATTTTCTTTGCTATTTTTGATGATCTTGTTTATAATTAATCCAACTCAATGAGTTTCAGAAAAACGACATTTAAATTATTGTAGACATGCGATATTTTGAAAAGAGTTATCAACGTTAAGAAAATCCAGAGTTTTTATCCATTATAGTTTATAAACCGTTTATTAACATTATAGAAAAACCGTTATTAACGTTTTAGAAAGTCCCAAATTAAGCATTTAAAATTAATAAATAGTAACCGAATTAAAAGCTAAAACCAAAACAAAATACCAAAGGCCTTATTACAAAATAAAATCCCAAATTTAAATAAAATATATAGTACCGTAAAACAAAATTTATTAAGCTACGATGTATGGCCACCACAGAGTTCACCTCGGCTCCAAATCCCTAAAGCTAGGAATTACCTGCAAAATTCAAGCAAAGGGGTGAGTTATGAGAACTCAGTGTATAATCCCCTATACAAACGATAGCTGGGCCTAAGCCCACAGAAGCACATTGAGCCTTAGCTCTCAAGAATGAAATTGGCTGAAGCCCATACGAGTCGATCTGGGCCATAGTCCTAACAACATGGCATAAATAGTGAATGCAATGCAACCCAGCCCAACCTAGTATTCCATCATCTACACTCGCTCCATATGTCCATCCTTAATAGACCTGTGGGGATTTCTACAATCAACCCTCCATCCTCTACACTTCTCTTTGGCAGTCATGCTGACAGACACACTGCTCAAAGTCAATATAACGTGGTCTAGCCATCGATCAACATGTGATCAAATCACCAATACGATAATGAGGCACAAGCCATCCTTTAGTGTGACAGTGTCACCGATATATGTGGTAGAGCCACTAAAATAATAATATAATCGGCACATAGCCCTGGGTAAATATGATTGACATAGAGTCATCAATAACTATATTATGCTTGGCACATAGCCATTAGCGACAGTAATATAATCAGCACACAACTTTGGGTAAATACAACTGGTACAAAGCCATAATCAAGATGGCACGGAGCCATATTTAGGTTGGCATATAGCCATTATACAGAATGTGGCAGAGCCACCGATATATACTTCCCCGATCATCAATATCCCATCCCCATGCAATATGTCATGTATGTCATGCTCAATCATTACATGTGTATGCAGAATGGCCATGCTCAGTAACAACCATTTAAACATGTAATAAAACCATATCAGTCATATAACCATAGCCAAACCAATCATATCATAGCATAAGCCAATCACTTACCTACAAGGGAAAATCAGTCATTTTACCCTGTAAGGGCATTCCGGTAATCTTACCTTTCAGGGGTAGTTCGGTAATTCTACTCATAACTAATTCCTGTATGCAGTGTATCTCAAACATAATCAATCATACAATTAACACATAAAATGCTAGTATTACCATAAAGGTACAACGGACATTTTGTCATGTAGGGGTAAAACAGTAATTTTACAAACTAGGGGTATTTCGATAATTTTACAAACTGGAGGTATTTTGGTAATTTCACAAACCAGGGGTATTTCAGTAATTTTACAAACTAAGGTATTTTGGTAATTTTGTAAACCAAGTGTAATTCGATAATTTTACAAACCAAGGGGTATTTTGGTAATTTTGCAAACCAGTGGTAATTCGATAATTTTGCAAACCAAGGGTAATTCAGTAATTTTACAAACCAGGGGTAATTTGATAATTTTACAAATTAGGGGTAATTCGATAATTTTGCAAACCAGGGGTAATTCGACAATTTTACAAACCAGGGGTAATTCAGTAATTTTACCCTATAACGGCCTCTTGAAGGCCCACTTTCGCTTCGAGCGACATAGCTACCATTTTGGCCATCGCTAGAATATTGGGCCTAAAACCCGACTTTGACCCATTTGGGCCCACACGCTCGTGAGGCCCATCTAGCACTAATCTAGCCACGAATATGAGATTCACCTAGTCTAGTCCAATATATACTACACAATCATACAATTTACTCATATAGCTCCGGGCCCATTGGGCCCACTTGCCTCCTTTCGGGCCATCGTGGCCCAATAGCCCACACCCACAAGAATACTCATGGTGGCCTCGACTATCGCATCGAAGCTTCCACACTGCACTCACACGCTTGTGTGGCTACCATCGCCGTGTGACGGGCATTTCGGCACTTGCCACTCTACAACTATAGGAGAGAATACACACTTGATAGGAATCTGAAGCTGCTAAACGGCGCTCCGAGCACTCCTATGCCCAACGCCAACCAGGTATGCTCCTTCTCCTCCTAGGCAGCTCTATATATAGCTAGCTTTTCACCTTCCTTCTTTGTATCTTTCCGATGTGGGATCCCTTCCTCAGTAGAGTTTAAATCCAACTCAAACTCTTCCCGTCCAATCCGTAAAATAAATACTCCCTTGCTTGTTATGAGATTCGAACCTAGGCTCCCCTGTAGCATAATCCATGCCGCTAGCCACTTTACCAACTAGCTTCTTGTGTCCAACATCATGCACAACTAAATATAAATCTATGGCCAAATTCTAAAGTCCATATAAAAAGAAAACCAAAATGCAACCTTGGACCTCCTTCATTCTTTTTTTTGGCGTCACCCCCTTGTCTCTTATGTGGCATCACTTTGCCACTACACCACACACTCCACTTGTGTCATTTTCTCCACATTTTATTCTTAAAGCCTACCTACTAACTCCCACGATTTTTTTCACCTAAAACCAAAATTTCTCTAAAGCCAAAGTTTGAACCCGGGACTTCATGAAGCCCTCCAACCTTCCAAAATCACTCACCTACTAGATCCAACTTGAATTATAGCCGTTCTCTTATTCTCAAAAATTTTAACCGCTACTATGCCCAAGGCCCATTGGGCCCAATCCTACTAGGCCCAAATTCGGGATGTTACAAATATACCACCCTTAAAGAAATTTCATCCTCAAAATTTCCAACAAACTAACAGTCATACATCCTAACCTACAACACTACGCTCACGTTGCGCGCTCTGATTCCAATAACACTAATACACTTTCTAACTTAATCTTGGTACCCCATCACACAACCAAATATCTAACACAGAAGCAAATAGATTTTTACCTCACATGCAAACAATTTCTATAGTCATACATTACATCCACACATCTAAGAATGAATACAAGAAATGCGTTCATATCAGTACATAATAGAGTATAAGGTCAGGAAACTTACGGATTTGGTGTCGGAGACTCGGATACCATACTTCCCAAATAGACTTATATTTTTAAACCATGTTTCAAACTAATTTTTGGAAAACATTTTTGAACCCATTCCACAGTTGAGTTTTGCAACCTAAGCTCTGATACCACAATTGTAACACCCCAAACCCAACCTAGATGTTATGACCGGATCTGGCATCACACATGGAAAGGTTGTTAAAGAATCTACGCGTTCATTGAAATATCAAGTTTTATGAAAAATTTAATTTATTTTATAGTTCTCTTTGCAAAAAAATTTCGTTGCTATTTTCGATGATCTTTTTTATAATATCCAACTCGATGAGTTTCAGAAAAATGACATTTAAATTATTGTAGACATGCGATATTTTGAAAAGAGTTATCAACATTAAGAAAATCTAGAGTTTTATCCATTATAGTTTATAAACCGTGTATTAACATTATAAAAAAACCGTTATTAATGTTTTAGAAAGTCCCAAATTGAGCATTCAAAATTAATAAGCAGTAACCGAATTAAAAGCTAAAACACAAACAAAATACCAAAGGCCTTATTACAAAATAAAAACCCAAATTTAAATAAAATATATAGTACCACAAAATGGAATTTATTAAGCTACGATGTATAGCCATCATAGAGTTCAGCTCGGCTCTAAATCCGCAAAGCTAAGAATTACCTGTAAAATTAAGCAGATGGGTGATTTACGAGAACTCAGTGTGTAATCCCTTATACAAACGATAACAGGGCCTAAGCCCACAGAAGCACATTGAGCCTTAGCTCTCACAGTAATGAAATTGGCCGAAACCCATATGAGTCAATCTAGGCCGTAGCCCTAACAACATGGATAAATAGTGAATGTAATGCAACCCAGCCCAACCTAGTATTCCATCCTCTACACTCGCTCCATATGTCCATCCTCAACAGACCTGTGGGGATTTCTACAATCAACCCTACATCCTCTACACTCCTCTTTGGCAGTCATGCTGATAGACACACTGCTCAAAGTCAATATAACATGGTCTAGCCACCATCAACATGTGATCAAATCACCGATATGATAATGAGGCACCAAGCCATCCTTTAGGGTGACAGTGTCACCGATATATGTGGTAGAGCAACCGAAATAATAATATAATCGGCACACAGCCCTGGGTAAATATGATTGACACAGAGTCATCAATAACTGTATTATGCTTGGCACAATGCCATCGATGTGATAATATAATCGACACGACCTTGGTAAATCGATTGGCACAAAGCCATAATCAAGATGGCACAGAGCCACATTTAGGTTGGCATATAGCCATTATACAGAATGTAGCAGAGCCACCGATATATACATCCTCGATCATCAATATCCCATCCCCATGTAATATGTCGTGTATGTCATGCTCAATCATTACACGTGTATGTAAAATGGCCATGTTCAGTAACAATCATTTAAACATGTAATAAAAGCATATTTGTCATACAACCAAAGCCAAATCGGTCATATCATAGCACAAGCCAATCACTTACCTACAAGGGCAAATCAGTCATTTCACCCTGTAAGGGTATTCCGGTAATCCTACCCTTCAGGGGTAGTTCGATAATTCTACTCATAACTAATTAACACATAAAATGCTAGTACTACCATGAGGGTACAACGATTTTTTATCGTGTAGGGGTAAAATGGTAATTTTGCAAACCAGGGGTATTTCGATAATTTTGCAAATCAGGGGTATTTCGATAATTTTACAAACTGGGGGAATTTTGGTAATTTTACAAACTGAGGGTATTTCAATAATTTTATAAACCAGGGGTAATTTGGTAATTTTACAAACTAAGGGTAATTCAGTAATTTTGCAAACAAGGGGTAATTCAATAATTTGGAAACCATGGGTAATTCGATAATTTTGCAAACTAGGGGTAATTCGACAATTTTGCAAACCAGGGGTAATTTAGTAATTTTACCCTATAACGGCCTTTTCGAAGGCCTACTTTTGCTTTGAGCGACACAGCTACCATTTTCAGCCGTCACCGGATTATTGGGCCTAAAACCCGACTTCGTCCCATTCAGGCCCACACGCTCGTAAGGCCCATCTAGCGCTAATCTAGCCACGTATATGAGATTCACCTAGTCTAGTCCAATATATACTACACAATCATACAATTTACTCATATGGGCCTCCGGGCCCATGGGGCCCACTTGCCCTATTTCGAGCCATCGTGGCCCAACAGCCCACACCCACAAGAATACTCATGGTGGCCTCAACTATCGTGTCAAAGCTTCCATACGTTTGCTCGCACGCTCGTGTGGCTACCATCGCCGTGTGACCGGTATTTCGGCATTTGCCACTCTACACCTATAGGAGAGAATACACACCTGATAGGAATCTGAAGCTGCTAAACTGTGCCATGAGCACTCCTATGCCCAACGCTAACCAGGTATGCTCCTTCTCCTCCTAGGCAGCTCTATATATAGCTAGGTTCTCACCTTCATTCTTTGTATCTTTCCGATGTGGGATCCCTTCGTCAGTAGAGCTTAAATCCAACTCAAACTCTTCTCGTCCAATCCGTAAAATAAATACTCCCTTGCTTGTCATGAGATTCGAACCCAGGCTCCCCTGTAGCATAATCCACGCCGCTAGCCACTTTACCAACTAGCTCCTTGTGTCCAACATCATGCGCAACTAAATATAAATCTATGGCCTAATTCTAAAGTCCATATAAAAAAAACCAAAATGCAACATTGGACCTCCTTCCTTTTTTTTTTTTTGGTGTCACCCCTTGCCTCTTATGTGGCGTCACTTCGCCACTACACTACACACTCCACTTGTGTCATTTTCTCCAAATTTTATTCTTAAAGCCTACCTACTAACTCCTAAGGTTTTTTTCCACCTAAAACCATAATTTCTCTAAAGCCAAAGTTTGAACTCGGGACTTCATAGAAGCCCTCTAACCTTCCAAAATCACTCACCTACTAGATCCAACTTGCATTAAATCCATTCTCTTATTCTCAAAATTTTAACTGCTACTACACCTAAGGCCCATTGGGCATAATCCTACTAGGCCCAAATTCGGGATGTTATAAATTAACCCCTTAAAGAAATTTCGTCCTTGAAATTTCCAACTAACTAACAGTCTTACATCCTAACCTACAACACTACGCTCACATTGCGCACCCTGATTCCAATAACACTAATACACTTTCTAACTTAATCTTGGTACCCCTTCACACAACCAAATATCTAACACAGAAGCAAACAGATTTTTACCTCACATGCACACATTTTCTATAGTCATACATCACATCCACAAATCATAGAATGAATACCAGAAATACATTCATTTCAGCACATAATAGAGTATAAGGTTAGGAAACTTACGGATTTTGTACCGGAGACTCGGGTGCCATACTTCCCAAATAGACTTATATTTTTAAACCATGTTTCAAACCAATTTTTGGAAAACATTTTCAAACCCATTCCACAACCGAGTTTTGCAACCTAAGCTCTGATACCAGAATTGTAACACCCCAAACCCAGCCTAGACGTTATGACCGGATCTGGCATGTCACATGGAAAGGTTGTTAAAGAATCTACGCATTCGTCAAAAATATCAAGTTTTGTGAAAAATCCAATTTGTTTTATAGTTCTCATTGCAAAAATATTTTCATTGCTATTTTCGATGATCTTGTTTATAATTAATCCAACTCAATGGGTTTCAAAAAAATGACATTTAAATTATTGTAGACATGCAATATTTTGAAAAGAGTTATCAACGTTAAGAAAATCTAGAGTTTTATCCATTATAGTTTGTAAATCATGTATTAACGTTATAGAAAAACCGTTATTAATGTTTTAGGAAGTCCCGAATTGAGCATTCAAAATTAATAAGCAGTAAACAAATTAAAAGATAAAACCAAAACAAAATACCAAAGGTCTTATTACAAAACAAAAACCCAAATTTAAATAAAATATATAGTACCACAAAGCGAAATTTATTAAGCTATGATGTATGGCCACCACAGAGTTCACCTCGGCTCCAAATTCACAAAGCTAGGAATTACCTGCAAAATTAAGCAGAGGTCAATGTGTAATCCCCTATACGAACGATAACCAGGCCTAGGCCCATAGAAGCACATTGAGCCTTAGCTCTCACAGTAATGAAATTGGTTGAAGCCTATACGAGTCGATCTGGGCCGTAGCCCTAACAACATGGCATAAATAGTGAATGCAATGTAACCCAGCCCAACCTAGTATTCCATCCTCTACACTCCTCTCCATATGTCCATCCTCAACACACCTGTAGGGATTTCTACAATCAACCCTCCATCCTCTACACTCCTCTTTGGCAGTCATGCTGATGACACACTGCTCAAAGTTAATATAAAATGGTCTAGCCACCGATCAACATGTGATCAAATCACAGATACAATAATGAGGTCCAAGCCATCCTTTAGTGTGACAGTGTCACTGATATATGTGGTAGAGCCACCGAAATAATAATATAATTGGCACACAGCCATGGGTAAATATGATTGACATAGAGTCATCAATAACTGTATTATGCTTGGCACATAGCCATTAGCGATGGTAATATAATCGGTACACAGCTTTGGGTAAATATGATTGACACAAATCCATAATCAAGATGGCACGGAGCCATATTTAGGTTGCATATAGTCATTATACAGAATGTGGCAGAGCCACCGATATATACTTCCCCGATCATCAATATTCCATCCCCATGCAAGATGTCGTGTATGTCATGCTCAATCATTACACGTGTATGCAGAATGGCCATGCTCAGTAACAATCACTTAAATATGTAATAAAAGCATATCAGTCATACAACCACAGCCAAATCGGTCATATCATAGCACAAGCCAATCACTTACCTACAAGGGCAAATCAATCATTTTACCCTATAAGGGTATTCGGTAATCCTACCCTTCAGGGGTAGTTCGGTAATTCTACTCATAACTAATTCCTGTATGCAGTGTATCTCAAACATAATCAATCATATAATTAACACATAAAATGCTAGTACTACCATGAGGGTACAACGATCATTTTATCGTGTAGGGGTAAAATGGTAATTTTGCAAACTAGGGGTTTTCGGTAATTTTACAAACCGAGGGTATTTTAATAATTTTGTAAATCGAGGGTATTTCGATAATTTTACAAATTGGGGGTATTTCGGTAATTTTATAAACTAGGGGTATTTTGATAATTTTACAAATAGGGGTAATTCGGTAATTTTGTAAACCAGGTGTAATTCGGTAATTTTGCAAACCAGGGGTAATTCGATAATTTTTCAAACCAGGGGTAATTTGGCAATTTTGTAAACCAGGGGTAATTCAATAATTTTACCCTATAACGGCCTTTTTGAAGGCCCACTTTTGCTTCGAGTGACACAACTACCATTTTCGGCCGTCACCAGACTATTGGGCCTAAAACCCGACTTCGACCCATTCAGGCCCATACACTTGTAAGGCCCATCTAACACTAATCTAGCCACGTATATGAGATTCACCTAGTCTAGTCCAATATATACTACACAATCATACAATTTACTCATATGGGCCCCTAGGCCCATTGGGCCCACTTGGCCCCTTTCGGGCCATCGTGGCCCAACATCCCACACCCATAAGAAAACTCATGGTGGCCTCGACTATCGTATCAAAGCTTCCACACGTTCACTCGCACGTTCGTGTGGCTACCATCGCCATATGACCGGCATTTTGACATTTGCTGCTCTACAACTATAGTAGAGAGAATACACACCTGATAGGAATCTGAAGCTGCTAAACCGCGCTCCGAGCACTCCTATGCCCAATGCCAACTAGGTATGCTCCTTCTCCTCCTAGGCAGCTCTATATATAGCTAGGTTCTCACCTTCATTCTTTGTATCTTTCCGATGTGGGATCCCTTCCTCAGTAGAGTTTAAATCCAACTCAAACTCTCCCCGTCCAATCTGCAAAATAAATACTCCCTTGCTTGTCATAAGATTCGAATCCAAGCTCCCCTATAGCATAATCCACGCCGCTAGCCACTTTACCAACTAGCTCCTTGTGTACAACATCATACTCAACTAAATATAAATCTATGGCCAAATTCTAAAGTCCATATAAAAAGAAAACCAAAATGCAAAAGCCAAGACTTGAACATTGGACCTCTTTCCTTCTTTTTTTTGGTGTCACCCCCTTGCCTCTTATGTTGCGTCACTTTGTCACTTCATCAAACACTCCACTTGTGTCATTTTCTCTACATTTTATTCTTAAAGCCTACGTACTAACTCCTAGGGTTTTTTTTCACCTAAAACCAAAATTTCCCTAAAGCCAAAGTTTGAACTCGGGACTTCATAGAAGCCCTCTAACCTTCTAAAATCACTCACCTACTAGATCCAACTTGCATTAAAGCCATTCTCTTATTCTCAAAAATTTTAACCGCTACTACGCTAAAGGCCCATTGGGCCCAATCCTAGTAGGCCCAAATTTGGGATGTTACAACCCCAAGGTGAGAAACTCAGTCTTGCAAAATCTCTATCAGTCAACTCTTGCAACTATGACTTTAATTCTTTCAATTCTATTAGTGCCGTTCTATACAGAGCTATCAAAATAGGAGTTGTTTGGGTATCAAATCAATACCAAATTCAACTTCACGTATTGGAGGTAATCCCGATAATTCTTCAGGAAATACATCAGGGAATTCACAGACAACTAGCATTAATTCAACTTTCTTTTCTGACACTTTAAAGTCTATTACATAAGCAAAACAAGCTCATAACCCTTTTTCACATATCTCTGAACTTTTAAACTGATATCACAACAGGTAACCCATTCAAATCATTATATTCAATCCGAACTATTTCATCATTCTGACATCTCAAATCAATAGTCTTTCTTTTGCAATTTAGAACAGCATCATGCAACATCAACCAATCCATACCCAGAATTATATCAAACTCATCAAATGGTAATAACATCAAATCAGCCAAAAAAAAACATCTCGAAACATCAGCGGACAATTCTTGCATACCTTATCAACCAGGACACTTTTACCTAAGGGGCTCGATACTCTAATAACAAATTCAGTAGACTCTACAGGAAAAGTCTTGCTGGATACTAAGTTCATGCATATATATGAATGTGTAGAACCTGGGTCTATCAATACAATCACAGAAGTATCATAAAGAATAAATGTACCCGTTATAGCATCCAAAGATAAAGCTTCCTCACGAGCTCATATGGCATGTGCTCTGGCATACGCTCTAGCTTCAGATCTCGCAAATGAGTCTTTTGTAGCTCTCTGACTACCACTAACATTTCTTGTATTTCGGGAAGTTCTACCTCTAGATGAAACAATATCAGATATCAGATTCTAAACAATCTCTTGCTCAACAGATTCTGGGCAATCTCGGATGAAATGGTCTAACAATCCACATCTGAAACAAGCTCGATCATTTAATCTACAACTACATAGATGTTTTTTACCACAGTGCTTACATTCAGGTTGTTCGGATCAGACATTTCCCACACTAGATATCGATGTAGCTAGAGCTTTAGAATTTGACTGTGATCTACCTCGATCCCTGGATTCGAATGTCCCACATTAGTTCTGGAATGGCTATGCTCATCTCTGAATTTCTTTGAAGTATACTGAAATGATTTGCTCAAAAATCTCTTTTTCACATCTTTGACTTCAGACTCAACTTTTCTTTTGTCTTTCCCGAGTGCCTCAGCATTGCACGCTAGATCAACAAGTACAACAAACTCTTTCATTTCTAGAATCCCAACAAGCAAATGAATGTCTTCATTTAGGCTATTTTCAAATCGTTTACACATTATTGCCTCAGTTGATACACATTCTCGATCATACTGACTTAATCTTATAAACTCTCGTTCATACTCAGTGACAGACATGCGTCCCTATTTCAACTCCAGAAATTCCTTTCATTTCTGATAAATGAATCTCTGACTGATATATTTCTTTAGGAACTCAGACTGAAAGAAATCCCAGGTGACCCATTCTTTCAGAACAATAGAAATCAAGGTTTTCCACCATTCTTAAGCTGCGTCTCGTAGCAAAGAAACAACACATTTTATGCATTCTTCAGGACTCAGCAACGTTTCATCAAATACTCAAATAGTATTCTCTAACCAAAATTTGGCTTTCTGGGCATCGTCATCGCTAGTGGCCCAGAATTCTTCAACCCCATACTTGCGGATCTTATCGACAGAAGGCTTGTTCAAACATATTCAAGTTCATAACTAAAGGAAAAACTGAAGTCTGAGGGGGATTAGGCGGGGGCAGAGGTTGCGAAACAGTGAATTGTCCCTTACATACTGAGTGAACCACTCACTCATCATTTGGAAGAAAGCTTGTTTAGCCTCTCCCTCTTTACCGCTAGTAGTTAGTCTTAAATCAGATGGCGCTGTCCCTTGAGCGGGAGCAAACACATTACTTTCAATGTCATCAGTTACGACTCTTTTGGGATCTTTTACAATACAAAAACTCATTTTACACATCAAGATTCATCACACTATCACATTTCATTAATATGGCATGTATAACTAGACTCTCATACGCTACGTTAGTCTGAGAATCGACTAAATTGTAGCTCTGATACCAATCAAGTGTAACACCCCTAACCCATAACCATCATTGGTCTAGGGTTAAGAGGCATTATCAGACAACCAAAAACTTTTACGGATATTTCATAATTTAATTTGGCAAATCACATCAAAGTGTCCCTTAAATAGGTCTTTGAGACCTTTAACATGCTTTAGAATAGGGCTAGGACTAAACTGAACATATACGAAAATTCTCAATAATTTAAAAATTTTCAAAGTTACAGAGGTCACACGCCTGTGTGGGCAGGTTGTGTGCCTCCTACGGCCTCAGACACACCCGTGTGTCTGAGCCATGTCAAAATAGGGCATACATACTGACTTGTCCACACGATCGTGGACACGCCTGTGTGCCACACCCATTGTGGCTACTGACTTAAAGTAAACATTGCTCTCAAGTCAGAGATCACTCTACGACTTAAAGCATCCCCCACCACATTAGCTTAACCTAGATGGTACTCGATCGAGCAATCATAACCCTTTAACAACTCGATCCACCTTCTCTGCCTTAAATTCAACTCCTTCTGGGTCAGAAGGTATTTTAGGCTCTTATGATCGATGTAAATAACAGATTTCTCCTCGTACAAATAATGTCTCCAACAGTTAGGTCCTTGGCTTCCAAAGCCCGAACAAACATTAATACCGCTTCGCATCCTTTCTCAAAGATCCTTTACGCTCTTAGGCGGTCACTACATTCGATAGAGCGGTTCCCCTTTCTCCTATCACCAACACTTCACCACCCTCGGGGTTTTCAAAGACTATACGCTTATCGCACAATCTAAATTAGCTTGATACTTTACTAGCCAGTCTATGCCTAATATTAAGTTGAACTCCCCGAACGAAAACTCCATCAGATCCGTCCAGAAAACTATTCCCTGAACTTCTAAGGGTACCTCCCGATAGAGTTTATCTACTAACACAGATTGTCCTAATGGGCTAACTATAGTCATCGCCTTAGGGGTAATCTCAGAATCTAAACTTAAAGTTCCAGACACACTACTACAACATATGAATGTGTCGACCCAATGTCAATCAATACAGTGTAAGGCAAACTAAATATTAAAAATGTACCGGTTATAACATCCGATGCGTCAGCCTCCTCTCGATGTCTGGCAGCATAGACTAACCCCGACTGTCTTGCCTCAGTGTTTCCTACCCCTGGCTTTGGTACACCACGACCCGATCAAACTGTTACCACCTCTAGCTGGACCACGACCCTCTACTGTTCTTGACCTCCTCTACCGGGTGAGCATTTCCACCCCTACGGGTCCTACATCGCTCCGTGGTCGTGATGATCTCTAACTGATGGTCCAAAGATCCACACCTAAAGCACTTTCCACTACGTCGCCTAACACTCACCTACATGGAATTTACCACGTGAACACACCTCCAGGTATGCAGTTAGTGACAGAGTCTCTCCACCGGTTACGCCCATCCGACCTAGGTCTTTTACGAGTAAGCCTAGCTACTCTCGACGATCCAAAATTCCTCCTACTTCCACTTCTATCTTTATCCCGATTTATCTTTTCTGTTCACTTTGCCTCCTCAGCTATCTTAGCCTTCTCCACAAGCACAGCAAATTCCCTCTCCGGTGTGGAGCTATCAAAACACGTAAATCATCCTTCAGGCCATCTTCAAATCGAACACACCGTTCATGTTCTGTGGCCACCATCCCTTGAGCATAACAGCTCAAGCGTAAGAATTCTGCTTCATACGCCGACACCGATCTACTTCCCTGAATTAGATTCAGAAATGCTCTATCCTGCGCGTCCACATAACTCGTTCCAATGTACTTACTCTGGAACACTGTTCTGAAGTAATCCCAGGTGATATGGTCAGCCACTGTACCATCCTTAACTGTAAGCCACCATTGATAAGCTTCATCCCGGAGAAGGGACACTACTCCTTTCAGCTTCTCTTCTTTTGTGAAATCCAGGTCATCCATTATGCGTTCGACCACCTCCAACCAATACTCAGCTGTACTCGGGGAAATACCGTAATTCCCTAAACACTTCGCCCCATTAGCTCTAAGTCACTCGACATGATTTTGGGCTCCTATGCCCATATGCGCCCAATGACCCTCTCTAAAACCCTTAACATCGCTTTGAGATATCGTGCATCATCTTGATTGTCGATCACGAATTTCGCCTCCACTGGCTGGTGGCATTGATACCTCATTCCCCGACTTGTGACCAGGCCTTATTGGTTCCGACACAACAATCCTGCCTCTACCTCGGCCACATACACTACGTCCTCTAGTGCTCATTCTATCGATTCGCATTTATCTAATTAGAATTTTATGAATTATTAATTTCTTCCCCTGATTAATAACGAACAATCTTATGGAAAGTAGTTTAATTAGTAGTTCTTTCGAATTCGAACTCTATCTACAAGGTTCAGTTCTCAGGTCTATATTTCCTAGCTCTAGAATCCACATACATTCAACCATCACACATCAACATACAAGTAGCATCCATGAACTCACATTCGTCACATAGGGGTATTTTGTCATTTTACTACCCAGGGGTATTTTTGTAATTTTATCCTATAGGGGTATTTTCGTAATTTTATCCTACAGAGGTATTTTTGTAATTTTCCAAAATAGGGTATCTTGGCGAGTTTACAAAATAGGGGTATTTTGGTAATTTTACAATTTGGAGGTATTTCGATAATTTTGCCAACCGGGGCTATTTCAATAATTTTTACAAATTTTTGGTAATTTTTACAAATCCAGGGTATTTTGGAAATTTTACAAAACTAGGGATATAAGTAATTTTACAAAAATGGGGTGGCTGGTCCCTTTCGGGTTTTAGTTATAAATTTTAGCCCGTCAACAAGCCATCTCGGTTACAGTGAGCAAACACTACGCACCAGGTAGGATTCCAACGAAGAAGAGGTGAGCCGCTAAGGCCGCTTAAATACCAAGCTCTCCCTGGATCCAATCCTAGACATGCGTATGCCCCTGTGACTTGTTCACAAACATGTTTAATTAGAAATTAAGTCTTATGAGATTTGAAGAATTGTTTATACTAACCTAAAGTCCATAATCTCTAGCATACTAGCCTACGTCCCTATAGAGCCCATCAATCCCAACATGCATATCACATAATGAGTTTAGAATACTTACCTGCATGGATCGGGTGCTGGTAGACTCGAAGGCCATATCTCAACCGAATTTTCCTCAAACTTACATCAATTTTACAAATCACTACTGGACCCATTTCACAACCCCAAGTTTTGAACCAGGCTCTGATACTAAAAATGTAACACCCCAAATCTGGCCCATACGTCATTATCAGATCGGTATGCTATGGGTTGAATGTTGAAAACTTTACTTTAAAGGGGTTTTGAAAATTTCAGTTTATTTTAACCGACTAATCAGTAATTGTGATTTTTTTCTTTGAAAGGAACCTTAACATTCGCGTTGAATGTGCTTGAAAAGCCTATTTTCATTTTACTTTTAATTAAGACTTTGAAAACATAAGCTTATAAATTGTAACATAAAAAAAAATTATAGATCGATAACCTAAGTTATGGAGGCCTTATTACAAAAATAATCCCAAAATTAAAACTTAATGAAAAATCAAAAACAGTCTATGAAAATAAAAGACTTGATGGTCCCTCAAGTCCGCCTCGGCTCTCATGTCTACGATCTACTGCTCATCTGAAAAGTTGGAAAAAGTAAAAGGGGTGAGTCACCAAGACTCAGTGTGCAAATCCCAAAAACACATAAAATCCTTGAGGCCCACAAACACATTATGGACCTTGGCCCATACACAATGGCAACAGATTATTTTCATGCAACATGGCCCATTCGAAACCTAGAAGTCCATCCTCTACACACACCCGTACCAACCATCACACCGTGGGGATTTCTACAATCAACCCTCCATCCGCTACACACCATATCGACAGCTGTGCTGCCTATCATAAAGACCGATCACTATGTGACCTATGTGGCAAAGCCACCGATCGCTATGCGACCTGCTTCCCTTCATCATATCAATCCCATCCCATGCATACATACATGCAAGAATCAGAACATTAAACTACCTAAACAGATCACATACTTTCACATACTTTGATACACATGTAGAAGTTTCTATGATTACGTACCTGGCATCCCTTGCCTACCCTTTCTGGGTAATATGACTATTCATACAACCTCATTTTTCAGCTTTTAGCCCATAACATGTACATAGTACAGTTTAACTAGTGTGATAGAGATCTACAAGCCTAATTACGGACAAGACGATACTGTCTAAGTCGACACTATCAAGATGGCCACGATCGCTAACGATCTAAGGTTTTGTTCAAGTGGTCCACAACCCAATGCCAATCTGAGCTACGACATCGCTCGTTTCTTAAACTTAGGGATTGGTTTTATAGATCCAAGCCCTCCTTCACCTGATTGACATTTGATTCCATCAAAAGACCTTATCAGTTACTACCAGCACAACATATAGTTGTTAATCCATAACATATGGTTAAGATTATAAACACAATGAACGAACCTAACAAAAATCTAAAGAGAACCCCTTACCTTGAAATCCCGAAAAGAGATTGAGACTCAGAGACTAGTAGTTTTTGGCTTTTAGATCTAAACGATCTACTTCGATTCCCGACGTCGCCCAATAAGAAAACATCAAACCATTAATCAAACGTTAACCTTATCAAGCCCATTAGCCTTTCGACTTTAGCTTCCAAAAACTAAAAGAAATGTGAAGAGAAGAAGATCGACACTTACCCTATCACAGGAGATTCGGCTACTCCTAGAAGATTTCAACTTTTTGCGAAAACCAAAAAGAGAAAATGATTCAAAGAATCTATGGAGATTTGACTTCTTAATGAAGAAATCGGCAGGAAGAAAAAAGAAAAGAATAGACACTAAGGCATTCGGCTATGGCAGAAGAGAGTAAAGAGAAAGCATACTTAAGGGTTTCGGGTTATAGAAGGAATCAAAAAAGTGTAGAGAAAGGCTATGAGGTTTCGGCTTTAGCAGAGAATGAAGAAGAAGATGGAACTTTAGGGGTTTTTGGCTTTTTGAGAAAAGAAACAACTAAGAGAAGAGAATGAGAATAAATGTCGAAATTAAGAAGTACCCTATTTTCTAATCAAATTTTAGGCACACACACTAACCAAAAGCTGGAATTGTCCTCTTTTGAAAACTAAAACCAATTAATTAACAAGGGAAATTTCGACACCCCCTTTAGCCTCATCAAAATTGATTTTCTCCTTCCTCCAGAGTTGGAAATTTGGCCACTACTGTGATTAATAGATAATTCATATACTTTCTCCCTTATCCATATCCGATCATACCTTCACAAGTGGCCTAGATAACACCACCTCTTCCTCCTTTTTATCTGCTTCATTATCCACATTATCCACTCACATAAACCCCCTATTTCTAAGCCTCATTGCCGTCCGACTCTACCTACTTAAATGCCAAAAATTAACTAGATTAAATTAAAAAGAATTGGGCTTCATGCAACTTGAATTCGGGCCTTCTCAGTTGACGCCACTTCTCTGCTCTCTCTAAGTGGCACCACTTTGCCACTGGGCCACAAGCCCAATTTGTATTTTAAAACATAGATAACCTCTTTTAAGCCCTAACTTATCAGGCTTTCCACAAGAGTGTCCAAATAGAAAATTTGATTAAGGCCTCGGCCCAACTTTGACCCCACTCTGTACCCCTAAAACATTCTAACAAGCATAGTAAGCACAACCACAAACATAAAACGCATAGGCCCATTAATTCAGGATGTTACAAAGATTTTCTTATTTTTTAATTCTTTCACCTCACGATCTAAAATCTGGATTGGTTCTTCCGCGTAAGTTATATTAGATTGGATCTCAATCTTAGATGGACAAATTACATGTGATGGGTCAGATTTGTATCGACGAAACATTGATATGTGAAATATATTATGAATCCTTTCTAGTTCAGGTGGTAGCAACAATTTGTACACAATAGGACCAATACGCTCGATGATTTCATATGGCCCAATGAACTTCAGAGTCAATTTGCCTTTCTTGCCAAAATAAAGTATTTTCTTCCACGGAGACACTTTCAAGAACACTTTATCACTGATCTCAAACTCAATCTTTTTCATTTCAAGTCTGCATAAGATTTCTGATGATTTGATGTGTCTTTCAGACTATCACGGATTATTTTTACTTTCTGCTCAGTTTGTTTTACCAAGTCAACCCCGTGAATCTTATTCTTGCTGAGTTCTAACCAATACAGAGGTGTTTGACATTTTCTGCCATACAAAGCTTCATACGATGCCATTTTAATGCTCGATTGAAAACTATTATTGTATGCAAACTCAATCAATGGCAAATATTGCTCCCACGTACCATCAAACTCAAGAATGCAACATCTCAACATATCCTCGAGTATCTGAATGATCCACTCAGATTGACCTTCCGTCTGTGGGTGAAAAGTTGTACTGAAATGTAATTTAGTACCTAAAGCCTCTTGTAGTCTCTTTCAGAATCATGAAGTAAACCTTAAATCTCTGTCAAACACAATAGATAGTGGTACTCCGTGTGATCTCATAATATTAGAATTATAAAGCTCAACTAATTTATCAAGTGAGTAATTAGATCATACCGGAATAAAATGGGCTAATTTTTCAATCTGTCAACTATGACCTAGATTGTATCTTTCTTTCTCGGAGTCAAAGGCAACCCTGAAACAAAATCCATTGTCACTCTATCCTATTTCCACCCGAGAATGATTATCGATTGTAACAAACTAGATGGCACTGGATGTTCAGCTTTAACTTGCTGACAAACTAAACATTTTAAAAGAAACTCTGAAATATCCTATTTCATACCAGGCCACTAATAAATTTTTTCAAATCATGGTACATATTTGTACTTCTCAGATGAACAGATATGCGACTGCTATGTGCTTCTTTCAATATCAACTGATTTAGCTCTGGATTCATCGAAACACATATCCGATCTTGAAATCTCAAACAGTCATCATCATCAATTCAAAATTTTGAATCAGAATTCAAATTACACTAAGCTCGTTTCGTTAACATTTCATAATCAACTTTCTGAGCATCACATATTTGCTGTAAGAACAATGGTTTCACTTTCAATTCAGCGAAAACTAAATCAGAAAAATCTAAATGAGCATTCATTGCACGTAATGCAAACAACAATTTTTGACTTAATGCGTCAGTAACAACATTTGCCTTACCCGGATGATAATCTATCACAAGCTCGTAGTCTTTCAATAGTTCTAACCATCTTCTCTATAGTAGATTTAGATCTTTCTGAATCATCAGGTATTTTAGATTCTTATGATCTGGAAACACATGACATTTTTCACCGAAGAGATAGTGGTGCCAAATCTTTAATGCAAACACAATCGCAGCTAGCTCAAGATCGTGTGTCGGGTAATTATTTTCATGCGATTTCAATTGTCTCGAGGCATAAGTTATAAATTTTCCTTCCTACATCAAAACACATCCTAGACCATTCAACGAAGCATCACTATAAATCACTAATTCTTTACCCGATTCTAGTTGTACCAAAACTGGAGCTTCGATCAAAAGAGCTTTCAACTGATCAAAACTTTTCTGACATTTATCGGATGATTCAAATTTCACATCTTTCTGAAGTAGTCTAGTCAACGGAGTAGTAATCATCGAAAAGCCTTTTATGAACCTTCGATAATAACCAACAAGTCCCAGAAAACTATGAACTCCAAACACATTTTTCGGAGGCTTCCATCCCAAAATAGTTGAAATCTTGCTCGGATCAACCCGTATACCACATGCTGACATAATATGTCCCAGAAAACCAACTTCACGCAAGCAGAATTCAGACTCTCTAAACTTTGCATACAATTGCTTATCTCGCAAAGTTTGCAGTACAATTCTCAGATGTTCAGTATGTTCAATTTCATCACGTGAATAAATCAAAACGTCGTCAATGAATACAACAACAAATTGATCTAAATACGGTCTAAAAATTCTGTTCATCAAATCCATAAAAATAGCAAGAGCATTTGTTAGTTCGAAAGGCGTAACTAAAAACTCGTAACGCCGTACCTCGTTCTGAAAGTAATTTTTGGAATATCTGAATATTTTACTCATAACTGGTAATATCCCGATCTCAGATCTATCTTTGAAAACATGGTAGCTCCTTTCAGCTGGTCAAACAAATCATCAATTCTGGGTAGAGGATATTTGTTCCTTATGGTCACTTTGTTCAACTGACGCTAATCAATACATATTCTCATCGTAACATCTTTCTTTTTCACAAGTAGAATGGGAGCACCCCAAGGTGAGAAACTCGGTCGTGCAAATCCTTTATCGGTCAGCTCTTCCAACTGAGACTTCAATTCTTTCAATTCTGTTTGTGCCATTCTATACGGAGCTATAGAGATAGAAGTCGTTCCCGGTAATAAATCAATACCAAATTCAACTTCATGTATCAGAGGTAATCCCAGTAATTCTTCAGGGAACACGTCAAGAAATTCACAGACAACTCGCACTGATTCAACTTTCTTTTCAGTCACTTTCGAATCAATCACATAAGCAAAGTAAGCTTCATAACCCTTTTTCACATAACTCTGAGCTTTCATCACTGATATCACAGCCGGTAATCCATTCAAATTAGTAGATTCAATCCGAACTATTTCATCATTCTGACATCTCAAATTAATGATCTTTCTTTTGCAGTGCATAGCAGCATCATGTATTATTAACCAATCCATATCGAAAATTATATCAAAGTCTTCAAAAGGTAATGGCATCAAATCAGCCAGAAAACAAACATCTCAAAACATCAACAGACAATTCTTGCATATTTTGTCAACCAAAACACTTTTACCTAATGGGTTTGATACTTTAATAATAAATTCAGTTGGCTCTACAGGCGAAATCTTACTGGGTACTAAATGAAAGCATATATACGAATGAGTAAATCTAGGATCTATCAATGCACTCACAGAAGTATCATAAAGAGTAAATGTAGCCGTAATGACATCTGAAGATGAAGCTTCCTCACGAGCTCAAATGGCATAACCTCTGGCAGGCACTCTAGCTTCAGATCTCGCAACTGTATCTTTTGTAACTCTTTGACTACCAATGGCATTTCTTGTGTTTCGAGAAGGTCTACCTCTAGCTAGAACATTATCTGGCCTCGGATTCTATACAATCTCTTGTTCAATAGACTCGGGACAATCTCGAATGAAATGGTTTATTAATCCACATCTAAAACATGCTCAATCAATCAATCTACAATTACCCGGATGTCTTTTACCAAAATACTTACATTTAGGTCGCTTGGATAGGACATTTTCAACACTAGCCATTGAAGTCGCTGGAGCTTTGAAATTCAAATGTGATCTAGCACGATCTCTGTTTAAATGTCCCACATTAGCCTTTGAACAGCTATGCTCATCTTTGAATTTCTTTAATGCAGGTTGAAATTATTTACTCAAAAATCTCTTTCTCACATCTCTAGCTTCAACCTAAGCTTTTCTTTTATCTTTCCTGAGTGCTTAAGCTTTACACGCTCAATCGACAAGCACAAGAAATTCTTTTATTTCCAGAATCCCAACTAGCAAACGGATGTCTTCGTTCAGGCCATTTTCAAATCGTTTACACATTATTTCTTCAATCAAAACAAATTCCCAAGCATATTGACTTAATCTCACAAATTGTCACTCATAATCAGTGACAATCATACGACCCTGTTTTAAATCCAAAACTCTTTTCATTTTTTATCTATAAATCTCTGGCTAATGTATTTCTTCCAGAACTCAGACTGAAAGAAATCCCATGTAACCCGTTCTCTTGGAACAACAGAAATTAAAGTCTTCCACCGCTAATAAACCACATCTCGTAACAAGGAGACGACACATTTTATGCATTCATCAAGAGTGAATGACATTTCATCAAACACTCGATTGTGTTCTTGAGCCAAAATTCGGCTCTCTTAGCATCATCATCACTAGTGGCCTTGAACTCTTCAGCCCCATATTTGCGAATTTTATCAACCGGAGGCCTATTCATTAGATTCAGATTCATAACCAGAGGCGCAAAAGACGTCTGAGGAGGATTGGGTGGGGGTGGAGGTTGTTGAACAGCCGAATTTGTTCTAACGTATTGAGTGAACCACTCATTCATCATTTGGAAGAAGGCTTGTTTAGCCTCTCTTTCCTGACCACTAGTAGCCTGTCTCGAATCAGATGGCGCTGTCCCTTGAGCGGGAGCAAGCATATTACTTTCAACATCATCAGTTACATCTCTTTCAGGATCCATTTACTATACGAAAACACATTTTATACGTCAGGATTCATCACACAATCACAGTTCGTATATATGGCATGTATAACTAGACTCTCTTACGCTACGTTAGTCCTAGAATTGACTAAACCATAGCTCTGATACCAATAAAATGTAACACCTTTAACCCGTAACCATCGCCAGTCGAGGGTTCAGAGGCATTACCAGACAAAACAAAACTTTTACTAACATTTCGCATCACGAAGTATATCATCATCATATCATAGCAAAATACAAACATATAGTCCCTTAATGAGGTCTACGAGACCTTCATCATGCATTAGGATGGGGTCAGTACTAAATCGAACACGTATGGAAATTTCTAAAAATTTAACTTTTCAAAGTTTCAGAGGTCACACATCCGTGTGGGCAGGCCGTGGGCCTCACACGACCTGAGACACGCCCGTGTGTCTAAGCCGTGGCAAAATAGGGCATACATACTAACTTGTCCACACGACCTGAGACACGCCTGTGTACTTCACCCGTGGTCGACACTGACTTGCCCCACATGACCAGTCACACGCTCGTGTGTCCAGCCCGTGGTCAAAACTGACTTGTTTCACACGGCCAGTCACTTGCCCGTGTGCGAGCCTGACTTGTACCAAATTAAAAATTCAAGGGACACAGTCGGGCCACACGTCTGTGTGCTCAACCGTGTGGGCAAATATAGACCATTTGAAAGGCCAATTTGCCTCCCATTTAGGGTCAAACCGACAAGCACAAATAAACACCTTTCATGCCCTCAAAATGCAATCAAATCATACCAATAATGTCCATCTTTTCTAACCCTTCAAGAACATTTCAAACACACCAACTTATGAACCATTTAGCTCAATCTAAACACAAGCATTTCTAATCATAATCCATCTACAAATTTACCAATTCATTATGACATCTTTTATCTATACTATACCAACTTTGCATCACAAAACATAGATCAAATATTACCATATGCACATCCATTTGCAAGCCATACCACATAGCTTTTACATACAACTCAAAACATCAATCATTTCAACTAGACTATATATGCCATACTTAGTTATATACACATTTCATAAGGTACCGAAATATGATTTGATAGTGTGATGATGATCTTCGATAATCCCCAAGCTTTTTGTAGCTTTAACGATCTATAAAATAATGTAAACACACACAAAGTAAGCTTTCAAAAGATTAGTAAGCCTTATACAAATAAACATAACATATAAACATTCATAATTATATCAAATGCAATATCATTAATATCTCAATTGCAATTTCATAATTCTTCTTTGGCTCATTTGTTTAGCCATTTCTTACCAACACATTCATATCTCTAAGTAACTCATTTGATCATAACTCATTCATACATACATCACATTTAGTCTCAACAAGACTATGCACATATCTCACCTTTGCAAATTTGTCTATACTTACCTTTCATGCTTAAACAAAGTATACACTTCATACATACCTAAAACGATTACACATTTCACATAATCTTTTATTTCTCAAAATTTCCCTTTGAACCATTTGAAATCAAATAGGATACTCGAATAACTCAGAATACTCATACCATGCCAGCGTCCTAGACATGGTCTTACATGTAATCAAATATCGATGCCACTATCCCAAATAGGGTCTTACATGAATCAAATACAATGCCAATGTCCCAGACATGGTCTTACATGTAAATCTCAAATCAATACCAATGTCCCAGACATGGTCTTTCATGATATCACATATTGAAATCCCTATTTCATGACATATGAATCCTATCTATTCCTAAGGTTCGTACGGGACTTTTCGAACTTTGATACCTTGTCAATATTTTCTCGGATCTTATATATTTATCTCTCATAATCATTCATTATAATTCAATTTCAAGTACAAGTAAATCAATTCAAGTACATTTATTTGTATATAGACTTACCTCATACGGATATAATCGGAGAGATTCGACTACTCATTCACTTTCGACTTTCCTCGATCTAAATCCATTTTCTTTGGTTCTTGGTCTATACATATTCAAATTTAATCCATTTATTCAACAAATCATTCAATTCAATCCAAAAACTCACATTTAGGGCAATTTACAAATTAGCCCTCACATTTTCACATTTTGACATTTAAGTCCCTATTTTACAAAATCACAAAATACGCATATTTTCCTTGTAACCACGCTTAGCCAAATTTTCAACATGATCATACAAGTATTTATTTCACATTTTAGTTCCTCAAAATATTATTTTTGCAATTTAGTCCAAATTACTCAAATTCATCAAAAATCCAAAGACAAAACATGTTAATCTAACACATATATTTCATATTTCATCATCAACTATCACAAAGCTTAAACTTTCATCAATGGCACATCTCATAATCTTCATCAAATTCCAAAATTAAAGCATGGGCTTGATAACATACTAAGCAACGATATCAAAAATGTAGAAGTTATCAAAAACCGAATAAAAAACATACCTCAATTGAGCTAAATGAGTGCCGAATGAAACAAAGCTTGCAAACCCTAGCTATTTTCTTATTTTTGGCTAGAGAATTGAGAAAAGATGAACATCCAAATGGTTTTGTTTTATTATTATTTACTTATTTTACTAATTACCAAACTAACCTTTTTATTTTCATTTATATTCCACCATCTTAAGGTATTCTTGTCCATCAAAAGTTTATAAGGTTTAATAACCACATAAGGACTCCATATAATAAAAGCATAACAATTCAGAACTTACACATTAATAACCAAACTTTACATTTTATGCAATTTAGTCCTTTTCTCAAATTAAGCATACAAACAACAAAATTAATTCACGAAACTTTGGCACGTTTAATCACATACTATATGCTTAGAAAATAATATTAAAATGTTTTTCTAACTCAAATTTGTGGTCCCAAAACCACTATTCTGACTAGGGTCTAAATCAAACTATTACACATAAAGCTTAGTAAGTTTGCATGAAATAAATAGCAACATAAAACTCATAATGTCATTCATCCAAATCATTGAATAAAACACAAGTCTTAAGCTCATTTCCATAACTTACTCATATTTACTCTTACCAATTACATAACATGCCACATATCGTGAACCATTCTCATGAATTACTCACATATACCTGTGTCACCTCATCATATGGTATTAGCATTAATCTCATCTCTAGCTAAGCTTAATTATTTACCACATGGAAATTACTTGAGATATTCAAGGATATATAGTCATCCTCATTCACATAATTATGACACCAATACCACATTCCATATGTGGTCTTACATGGGGCCAAATTTAGATGCCGATGCCATATCCCCGATATGGTATTATATAAGATCTCGTATCGATTGTCGATGCCATATCTTGGATATGGTCTTATATGATTCTCATATTCGACGCCGATGCCATATCCCAAATATGGTCTTATATGGGATCTCCATTCGGTGCCAAGGCCATATCCTAGATATAGCCTTATACGGGACCTTACCATTCTCATGATTCGTGATTAGTATACTCACCTTCACTATAGTCCACCAGGGACTTCAACTTCACTATTTTCATTATTTTTCTCATTCAACATCATAACTCGAATTCATAGAAAATATTGTACAACATTACTATTATCAATCATTTAGAAACTTAATAACATAATGTTGAATTTATTACACACAAACTTACTTCAATTTCAAAATAGGCTAGATGGTCGATCTAGTCCGATACTTTGCCCTTTCCTCGATCAAGGTTAATTCTTTGTTCTTCTTGATTTGTAAATAGAGAAGCTTGCTAAAATTTTTTAGCTCTCAACCCCTATTTTTGCTGCTAATTTTTGGTGGAAGGAAGGAGAAGAAAAGATGATATCTTTTCTTTCTTTCTTTTATTATATTTCATCAATTTAATCCACCTACTATACCCACTTTGACTAATTTTGACTTCTTTACCCCTCTATAGCCGGTTACCTCTTAAAACAAGGCCTAATTGCCCATTCGAGACCTCCAACTAACATTCTATGGCTATTAGGCACCTTTAGCTTGTAAAATAGAACTTACGCACTTTATGCGATTTAGTCATTTTTCATGATTAAGCATGAAATTGCTAACATTAAAGCATCAAAATTTTCATGCACCTATATAATCATACTCTAACTCATAAAATAGCATAAAAATAATTTTCTCTGACCTCGAATTAGTGATTTTGAAACCATTATTTTGACTAGCCCCTAAATCGATTTGTTACACTATATGTATATTTTAGGTCTCGTAGGCCCATAATAGGGACATTATAATCACGAATGAAAAGTTTTAAGTTGGAATGAAAATTTTATGGGCCAACTTTGTGTGATTAAGTATGTTAAGTTTGGTAATGCCTCGTACTCGATTCTGGCGTCGAATACAGATAATGAGTGTTATATTTAGTGGTATCAGAGCTACAGTTTAGTCAATTTTAGACTAATGTAGTGTATGCATGAGTCTAACTATACATGCCATACGTATGAGTATATACATAATGATAGTGTGACAACTCCTGACGATTTAAATTATGTTTTCATATAGCAAATGGATCCCGACAGAGCAATGGCGGATGATGTCGAAAGTAATGCATCGATCCCCGCCCAAGGAGCGGTGCCAACTAAAAATGAAACTAGACTAATGACTGTGAGTCAGAGAGGAGGAGAAGAAGCTAGGGAAGCCTTTCTCTATATGATGAATGCCTGGTATACGGAGTTTGTTCGAACGAACCCGAACGCTCAACCCCCTCCATCCCCACCTATTCCTCAGCCTATCCCTGTAGCTCCCAAGCTATAGGAATGGTAAGAAGGGAAAAGGCCCCCGTTGATAGAATCCAGAAATAAGGAGCTAAGGAATTCTGAGCTAATAAAGATGACGATCCGGAAAGAGCAGAGTTCTAGGTTGAAAATACCATCAGGGTATTTGATGAATTGTCTTGCACACCCAAAGAGTGTATGAAATGTAACACCCCAAACCCGGTCTAGACACTACGACCAGATCTGGAATGTTACAGGGAAAATTTGTAAAAATAACCTTTTTAAAATCTTATGAAAATATTGTAAGTTGGAAAAACTTTTCGTCTAGGGTGATGTTTGAAGACCAGTGATTTAATGTTTAATGAAAATTTAAGATTTGTGTCAAATCCCATTTGTTACTCAGGTGAGGTTTGAGAAAATGATTACTTAATGTTGCTTAGGTTTAGAAAACTCCAATTTGATTATCATGTTAAAAAGTAATAATGTCATACTTAATTAAATAATATAATAATAAAACACAAAAACTATCTTAGAGAGGCCTTATTACATAACAAAATTCCCAAATTTAATAATTACTAGAAAATAAATGACTTTATGAAAAGAAATACTTTATGGCCTCCACGAGTCTGCCTCAGCTCTCTGATCCATGATCTATTGATTACCTGCAAGATTTTAGTAGAGGGGTGAGTCACCGAGACTCAGTGTGCAACTATTCTACAAAATTCCACAAGTGGGCTTGAGCCCCAAATCATTATCGAATTATTGTATCATGCATAAATAACCAATACGATAGCCCAACCCAGCCTAGTATTCCATCCTCTACACACCACTCCGTACATCCATCCTCATACAAACCGGGGATTTCTACAATCAACCATCCATCCGCTACACACCTCTTTGGCAGTCATGCTGACAGACACACTGCTCAAAGTCCACATAAGTGGTCTGGCCACTGATTCCACACGTGATTAAATCACCATATCCACAATGGTGCTCAATGCCATCATTAACCGTGACAAAGTCACCAATATGTATACACTTCCCTTTTACATCAATTATAACCCAATGTCCCACGCACATGCAACATAATATAACAAGGGTAGGCAACATGATATAACATATATATATATCCTTCTCAACATGCATCCACAAGCAAATTATCCACGAGTATAAACTGAAATAGCAACTAACCTTGTTTTCCGGTCACCCAATATAGGTAACTCACTCACCACTGCCACTAATTTTGGCTTCCAAGCATAACACATACATATATAAAGTTAAGGGAATAGTGTGATAATTACACCTGTAAACTTGAAGAACTAAACTATCGATCTCACTAACGTCCTCACTCGAAGGGATCACAGCAATCTGCTTGCCCTTTTCTGATGCTAGCCCACAACCCGGTGGCCAATCTCGAACCACTGAAACTGCTCGCTTCTTGAATTTAGGGGTAGGGACTAGTGTCCAACCCGTTCCTTTACTTGGTTGGTACTCGATTCCATAAAATATGATCTTGTTCAGAAGACCCGGTTAAAACGTTGGATAAGACAATAGCGGAAATAAATACTTTGGACGAATAAATCCTTAACGAAATTGACAGAACCCAGAGGTTCTACACTCGAGCTAAAAGATTGTCGAAATCCATACATAATCCCATATTAGATTCGGCCTCTCAAACTTATGGCTAAAAGAAGTGGCCTTCGGCCGAACGAATGTTGTAACCCTCTTACCTTGGTTGATCAAAAACTGAAAGATCCCTAATACCCTTCACGCTGGCTACAAGCAAAAGAGACACGGAGCCAACCCCTACGGCCAAAATCCAAGAAACAGGATTAATATCTTTTGATTCGGTCAATCAAAATAGAAAAGATAAATGAAAAGAAAATAGATCACTTACCACAACTTAAGAGAAAATCGATTAGAAAGATTGAGAGGAGAAGTGACGGCAACTTTCTGAGAGAATTTGATCAAGAGATGGAGTTTTAAAAGTAAGCAAATAAAATAAAGAAACAAAATGGAGAAGAAGAGAATTGCTTCGGCTTTTGTTGATGAAATAATAAAAGCGTTTTGTGAGAAAAGGTTCGGCCTAAAGTGAAAAGAAAAGAAAAGAGAATATCGGGAACTTACCAAAACATGGGGTAATGGTTCAGCTTTAGTGATAAAATAGAAGAGAGGTTTCAAAGGGATTTGTTCGGCTATGAAGAACAGTTAGGGAAGGAACGGATGGAATGATGCTAAGGTTGAGAGGTTTCGACTATGAGAGAAAGTAAGGAGTGTAATTCAGCTTTAGAGAATGAGGGAAGAAACAAAAAAAAAGGAAATGGATGCTAAAGAATTCGGCAAGAGGGAAAAACCCGAGGAGAAAAGAAAGAAAACAACAGAAAAAGAGAGGAGTGCCTTCAAACTTTTGGCCCTCCAAGCACTATACCGAAAAGGAGGGATGATTAAGAGAAATTGACACCTCAAAGAAACGATTTGCATCAAATGACAAAAGAGAGCTCACTAGTCCTAACTAGCCTCTCCAAATTTTGACACCAACACTCCTAAATGAAAACACCCCCTCATACCCCCTACATGACCAAAAGTCCCACCTCTAGAACCCCACCTTCGGCCAACAACTCCACCCCTCTCCAAATCCCTTAACTTTCTCCTAACTTCACTCACACCCTCCCATTCAAACAAGTTTGAATGTTTCAACCTCCCTTGATCACTCTCCACCATTCATTCAAATTGTTTGACCCCTTCAACACTCCCCCTTTAAGTGCCCTAGCCGAATCCACCACTCACCTCTCCAGGCGCAAAATAAAACTCCAAGATGTTGTCCATGCATCTCAAACTCCTTCCCCCTTGCAACTCCCCTGCACATAAGGTGACACCTCCTTGCCACTACTCTAACTCTTCACTTGTGTCAACAACCACAAAATTAGTCCCTTAAAGCATGGCTCCACTAGCTCTCCCCTAAAATGCTTAGAATTAAAAATTTTCTCTAAGGCTCAGACTTAACCCCAAGCTTCCTCGAGACCCCAAACACACTCAAACAACATACAAAGCATACCAGCACATAGAAACGAAGCACATGCAAAACCCCTAAATCCTGATGTTACAGTTCTACCCCTTAAAAAAATTTTGGCCTCGAAATTACCTGATCAAAAGAGATGAGGGTATTACTATCGCATTGCTTCCTCTGGCTCCCATGACGCTTCTTTTGAACCATGGTTCCGCCACAAAACTTTGACCAAAGGAACTGATTTCCTCCGTAGCACCTTGATGTCTAGTTCCAAAATCTGGATTGGTTCCTCATCATAAGACAAGTCTTGCCTTATTTCAACTTCCTCTATTGGCACCACGTGAGACGGATCCGAACGATAACGTCTTAACATCGAAATGTGGAACACATCATGCATCTGTTTCAACTCTGAAGGCAACTCCAACTGGTACGCTACTGGTCCCACACGTTTCAAAACCCGATAAGGCCTTATAAATCTGGGACTTAGCTTACCCTTACGTCCAAATCTCATCACCTTCTTCCACGGTGAAACTTTAAGAAGACTCGATCCCCTGCTAGAAATTCTATCTCCTTTTGTTTCAGATCCGCATATGATTTCTGTCTGTCTGACGCTTCCTTCAATCGAGTTCGAATTAACTTAACCTTCTCCTCTGTCTCTGTAACAATTTTTTGACCCAAGATATGGCGTTCACCTAATTCCGTCCAACAGGTGGGAGTGTGACACTTCTGCCCATACAATACTTCATACGGCGCCATCGCTAGCTTGGTAACTGTTGTTGTACGCGAACTCTGCCAACGGTAAAAATTCTTCCCAACTGCCTCTGAAATCAATGACACAACCCCTCAACCTATCCTCCAAAACTTGAATTACTCTTTCAGACTGGCCATCTGTCTATGGATGAAACGCCATGTTAAAGTCTAACCTTGTGTCCAAAGCTTGATGCGACGCCTTCCAGAATCGCGACGTAAATCTAAGACCCCTATCTGATACGATTGACACTGGTACCCTAAGCAACCTCACAATTTCTGCCACATGCAGTTTAGCCAACCTTTGAAGAGAATAGTTGACACGAACAGGTATGAAATGAGCGAATTTTGTCAACTGATCCACGATCACCCATACCGAGTCTTTCTTAGTAGGTGTAAGAGGTAGCCCACTAACAAAGTCCATAGTGATTCTCTCCCATTTCCACTGTGGAATCTTCACCGGTTGTAGCAACCCCGAAGGCAACTAGTGTTCAGCTTTGACCTGCTGACACGTTAAACACTTTCCCACAAATTTCATAACTTCTAATTTCAAACTAGGCCACCAAAATTGTTCACGCAGATCCCGATACATCTTACTTCCTCCAAGATGCATAGTGTAAGGGCTACTATGCACGTCCTGAAGAATCATCTGCCTCAACTCCACATCCTTTGGCATGCACACTGCCCCATGGAAACACAAAACTCCATCGTTGTTCAAACTGTAATCTTCTATTCCACCATCCTATACTTGCAAAAGTCGAGCACTCAGGACATCATCCGATAACTGTTTCTCTTTAACTTGACTCACCCAAGTCGGCTTCACTTGTAGCTCAGCCAATAAACTCCTGTTGTTGTATAAACTAAGGTGAGCGAACATCACTCTCAAATCTGATATTACCTTTTAGCTTAACGTATCTGCCACCACATTTGCCTTACCCGGATGATATTCAATTGAGCAGTCATAATCCTTCAACAGCCCTACCCACCTTCGTTGCCTCAAGTTCAGCTCTTTCTAAGTTAACAGATATTTTAAACTCTTGTGGTCGGTGTAGATAATAGACTTCTCTCCATACAAATAATGTCTCTACACTTTTAAAGCAAAAACCACCGCAGCCAATTTCAAATTAAGCGTGGGATAGTTAATCTCATGCGGTCTTAATTGCTGAGACACATACGCAACCACCTTCCCTTACTGCATCAACACACAACCTAACCCCGTGAGAGAAGTATTACAATACACCACGAATTCTTTCCCAGCCTCAGGCTGAATTAAAATTGGAGCCTCTGTCAAAATCCTTTTTAGCTTCTCGAAACACTCTTGCTGCTTCTCCGTCCATACAAAAGGTACCTCCTTTCTCAACAACTTAGTCAAGGGTGCCGCAATTGAGGAAAAACCCTCGACAAACCTTCTGTAGTAACCCGCTAATCCCAAGAAACTTTGAATCTCTACTATAGACTTAGGTGGTTTCCAATCCAGCACCGTCTCGATCTTCTGAGGATCAACTATTATCCCTTCTGCAGATACCACATGGCCCAAAAAAGTAACTTCCCTTAACTAAAACTCAAACTTGCTAAATTTGGCGTACAATTTCTACTTCCTTAAGATCTGTAGAACTACCCAAGATGCGAATCATGCTCCTCTTCTAGAATATCATCTATGAACACTACTACGAACTGATCCAGATAGGGTTGAAAAATTGATTCATCATATCCATGAACGCGGCTAGTGCGTTTGTCAACCCAAATGGCATTACCAAAATTTCATAGTGCCCTTAGTGGGTCTGGAAAGCCGTCTTATAAATATTTGCTTCCTTTACCTTTAGCTGGTGATATCCTAACCTCAAATCTATCTTCAAAAAGACTGAAGCCCTTTTGAGATGATAAAATAGGTCGTCTATCCTTGGTAGCGGGTACTTGTTCTTAATCGTCAACTTATTCAACTGGCGGTGATCAATGCACATACGCATAGATTCGTCTTTCTTCTTTACAAATAACACCGGTGCTCCCCATATAGACACACTCGATCGAATAAAACCAGGATCTAACAACTCCTGGTTTTGAGCTTTAAGTTCAACCAGCTCCTTTGGTGCCATCCTGTAAGGGGCGATGGACACCGGGGCCGTACCTGGTAAAAGCTCGATTCCAAACTCTACCTCACGATCTGGAGGCAACCCTGGAAGCTCTTTAGGAAAAACATCTACAAATTCCTTTACTATTCTAACCTCCTCCACAGTCGCTTCCTTTGCATCCAAGGCACTGACAAAAGTTAAGAAGGCCAAGCACCCTTTCCTCACCATTCCTTCCGCCTTAAGAGTAGACACTACATTAGACAAGGAGTCTCTCCTCTCACCTATCACTAAGATTTCATCATCCTCGGGAGTCCTTATCATCATGCGCTTAGCAGCACAATCCAAGTTTACACGATATCTTACTAACCAGTCCATACCGAAGATCAAATCAAATTCCCCAAATGGTAGTTCTATTAAGTCAATCGGGAAAACTGACCCTTGAACTTCTAAAGTCACACTTCTAAAGAGTTTATTTACCACTACCGATTGCCCTAAAGGACTAAGTACAGTCATCTCCCTAGAAGTCATTTCAGGATTCATATTCAAAGTTCCAGACACCATACTAGCAACATAGGAATAAGTCAACCTAACATCAATTGGTGTAGTAAAGGGTAACCCAAAAATAAGAAATGTACCCATTATAACGTCTGGTGCATCCCTCTCTTCACGACGTCTGGCCACATAAACTAACCTGGGCTGTCTTGCCTCAGTATCCCCTGTACCTCTGCCCGGTGCTCCACGACCCCGACCAAATCCATTCCCTCCTTGGTTTGGACCACGACCTCTCGACATCTGTTAACCACCCCTTCCGGCTGCACATAACCCTGACCTACCATCTGAGCCCTGGTTATGTCTTGCGGACAATTCTTAATCAGATGATCCTTAGACCCGCACCTGAAGCACTCCTTATTTCTTCTCCACCACTCTCCTCCATGTGACCTCCCACAATAAGCACATTATCGAAATTGCCCAACAATAGCTGGCGTTGTAACACGAATAGACCCATCAACCATAGGCCTTTTTTGAAAACCTCCGATGATCCTGACGGTCCATAACTCCTCTTATTCCTTCTTCTGTCCTTATCCCTATTTTGCTTCTCAGTTCATTTTACCTCCTCAACTATCTTAGCTTTTTCCACGATAACAGCGAAGTCTCTCTCCCACTGAGGAGCTATCAACACTCGCAGCTCGTCTTGCAGCCTATCTTCAAATCTCACACAGCACTCGTAGTTGGTTGCAACTATCCCTCGAGCGTACCGACTTAACCACAGAAATTCTGCCTCATATTCAACTACCGACTTACACCCTTGAACTAAATTTAGGAATGCCTTCCTCTGAGCATCCACATAACTGGCCCCAACGTACTTCCCTTGGAACTTCATCTTAAAGAAATCCCAATCTACTCGGTCTGCCAGAGTACCCTCTCTGACGGTGAGCCACCACTGATAGGCCTTATCCTGAAGTAAAAAAATCGCGCCCTTCAGCTTCTCCTTCACCGTGCAATCCAGGTCATCCCTAATTCTTTCGACTGCCTCAAGCCAATACTCAGCCACGTTTAGAGCTACTCCGGAGATACCCCTAAACATTTCGGCTCCATTCGCTCGGAGTCGCTCAGGAATTGACTTTCGAGTTACTATTCCAGTGCTTGCCCCAGCCACACGCTCCAACACACGCAACATTGCCTGCGATAGGGCATCATCTCACCCAGTTCTGTCTTACGATCCTGCTTCCACCACAGGTGACGTTGATACTTTGCCCTCAGACTCATTTCTTGCTTCTGAGAATTTAGCTTTCACACCTAGCCCCTTTCACGGCCACGTACAACACGTCCACGTCCTCTACCACTCATAGCTTTCGCTCGCCTTACTCTAACTATAAATTTTATGAGTCAGCTAATCCTTTCACTTTTTATTAACGAGTAATTTTATGACACAGAATTTTAAGTAGTTCTTTGTAAAGCACATACATTCCTAAAGGTTTCCGTCTCTACATTAAGTATTCTAAATTTTAACATCCACAACAATACATCATATCACCACCTCATGCAATTTATTTAACAAACTGAAAACTTACCTGGTGGACCTGGGCCGGGAACTCGAGTGCCATTCTTCCAAAAGAAAATTTTCATGTAAAGTTTCTCTTTTAACTAACTTAAATACATAATTTAAAAACATTATGGCCCAAACCCAAGGCCGAGTTTTAAAAATCTGTGCTATGATACCAAAATTGTAACACCCCAAACCTGGTCTAGACATTACGATCAGATCTGGAATGTCACAGGGAAAAGTTGTAAAAATAACCTTTTTAAAATCTCAAGAAAATATTGTAAGTTCGAAAAACTTTTCATCTAGGGTGATGTTTGAAGACCAGTGATTTAATGTTTAATGAAAATTTAAGATTTGTGTCAAATACCATTTGTTACTCAGGTGAGGTTTGAGAAAGCAATTGCTTAATGTTGCTTAGGTTTAGAAAACTCCAATTTGATTATCATGTTAAAAAGTAATAATGTCATACTAAAATAAATAATATAATAATAAAACCCAAAAACTATCTTAGAAAGGCCTTATTACATAACAAAATTCAAAAATTTAATAATTACTAGAAAATAAATGACTTTATGAAAAGAAATACTTTATGGCCTCCATGAGTCCGCCCCGGCTCCCTGATCTACGATCTACTAATTACCTGCAAGATTTTAGCAGAGGGATGAGTATCGAGACTCAGAGTGCAACTATTCTACAAAATTCCACAAGTGGGCTTGAGCCCCAAATCATTATCGAATTATTGTATCATGCATAAATAACCAATACGATAGCCCAACCCAACCTAGTATTCCATCCTCTACACACCGCTCCATACATCCATCCTCATACACACCTAGGGATTTCTACAATCAACCCTCCATCATCTACACACCTCTTTGGCAGTCATGCTGACATACACACTGCTCAAAGTCCACATAAGTGGTCTGGCACTGATTCCACACGTGATTAAATCACCATATCCACAATGAGGCTCAATGCCATCATTAACCGTGACAAAGTCACCAATATGTATACACTTCCCCTTTTACATCATTTATAACCCAATGTCCCATGCACATGCAACATAATATAACAAGGGTAGGCAACATGATATAACATATATATATCCTACTCAACATGCATCCACAATCAAATTATCCACGAGTATTAACTGAAATAGCAACTAACCTGGTTTTCCGGTCACCCAATATAGGTAAGTCACTCACCACTGCTACTATTTTCGGCTTCCAAGCATAACACATACATATATAAAGTTAAGGGAATAGTTTTATAATTACACACCTATAAACTTGAAGAACTAAACTATCGATCTCATTAACGTCCTCACTCGAAAGGATCACAGCGATCTACTTGTCTTTTTCAGACATTGGCCTACAACCCGGTGGCCAATCTCGAACTGCTGAAACTGCTTGCTTCTTGAATTTAGGGGTAAGGACTACGTGTCCAACCCCTTCCTTTACTTGGCTGGTACTCGATTCCATAAAATATGATCTTGGTCAGAAGACCCGGTTAAAACGTTGGATAAGACAATAGTGGGAAATAAATACTTTGAACGAATAAATCCTTACCGAAATTGATAAAACCTAGAGGTTTTACACTCGAGCTAAAAGATCATTAAAATCTCTACATAATCCCATATTAGATTCGGCCTCTCAAACTTATGGCTAAAAGAAGTAGCCTTTGGCCGAACAAATGTTGTAACCCTCTTACCTTGGTTAATCCAAAATTGAAAGATCCCTAATACCCTTCACGCTGGCGAAAAGCAAAAGAGACACGGAGCCAAGCCCTACGGCCAAAATCCAAGAAACATGTTTAATATCTTTTAATTCAGTCAATCAAAAGAGAAAAGAGAAATGAAAAGAAAATAGATCACTTACCACAACTTAAGAGAAAATCGATTGGAAAGATTGAGAGGAGAAGTGATGGCAACCTTCTGAGAGAATTCAGTTAAGAGATAGAGCTTGAAAACTAAGCAAATAAAATAAAGAAATGAAATAGAGAAAAGAGAATTGCTTCGGCTTTTGTTGATGAAATAATAAAAGAGTTTTGTGAGAATAGGTTCGGCCTAAAGTGAAAAGAAAAGAAAAGAGAATATCAAGAACTTACCAAAATATGGGGTAAGGGTTTGACTTTATTGATAAAATAAAGGAGAGGTTTCAAAGGGATTTGTTCAGCTATGAAGAATAGTTAGGGAAGGAACGGATGGAATGATGCTGAGGTTGAGAGGTTTCGGCTATAAGAGAAAGTGAGGAGTGTAATTCAGGTTTAGAGAATGAGGGAAGAAACAAAAGAAAAGGAAATGGATGCTAAAGAATTCGACAAGAGGGAAAAACCCGAGTAGAAATGATCGCTGTAAAATAGTCTAGTTTTAATATTTATAAAAGAGTGATCGAACCTATAGACCGACTGTGACAACGATAGAGGCAAGCGCACCTATCGAATAGTAGTATAGCTCAGGATAGAATATCTTATCGAACCTAAGGAACCTAAAAGTACTATTACTCACTTTCTTTCTACTATTTAGCCTAAAATATGGAATGGTTGGTTTATTAAACTAAAAACAAATGAAATACTTAAACTCAAATGCAAAGACAAAAGAACAAAACTTTGGGAAAAGACTTTGAAGAAAATTCAATTGGTAAAGACGATACCTTCAGGAAGAATCCACCTATGACTTCACTTACTATCAACTTCCAATTCACATGATTTCTTTTACTTAGCTTGATCCGTGAGACTCCTTAACCTATATCAAACCTTCTCTCGAAGCGAACGACGTCTAACCTTAGGTTAATTAGTGGAACTCTCGTTCTCTTATAATAACCCCTAAGGAAGCGAAGAATCGATTAATGGACCCATATTAGGTTTCACCCTAATTCGACAAAATCTCGTAACCCTATCTCTAGGCACCGATCAACCCCGCTTAATTATGCTAGATCTTCTCTTAAGGTGGTCTATTCCTCTTCCACCTAAGCACATCGATTAAATTGAGCAACATAATTAAGAACAAACTAAGTATTTATCATATGAACCGAAAGAATTAAATAACAAAATCCATCATAGGTTTCATCCCCTTCAGGGGTTTAGTTCATAATAAAATAGGAAAACATCTCGAGAGAAAAGATAAAACAAAACATAAGAAATTCCTAAAAGCCCCTGAAGGAATTGAAGAGGAGATCCTCCGTCTTGAGTAGAACCCTAACTCTTCGAGATGGCTCAATTGGCTATCTTTGAGTAATTCCCTAAACGAGTAAAGCTCTGGCAGAAAACTCTGCTAAAACCTGACACCCTTGAGTTGTTGCCTTAAATTGTTTATATAGACATTTGAGATGCTTTACTTGGCTCCTAAGTACTCATAATTTGGGTATAATTCGTCCTAGGTGTTTGAGTGGACTTAGGATTGCGTTTCTTGGGCTCCAAGCATCCAATTCTAAGTGAAATTATTCTTTTCTGTGGTAGGGGCACGACCTTAACACGTCCGTGTAAATCGTGGTCCAGCCCGTGTCTCTATCCTGTCGATTTAGGCACGACTATGACACGCCCGTGTAATATATGGGTAGAGGCTGTGTCTTGATTCTGCCATTTTGGGAACGGCCGTGTAGAAGACTAGGCACGTCCGTGTGTAGACTTTATTGATGGGAAAACGGCTGTGTGAATCGGGGTAAGGCCGTGGTCTAGATGACTATAGAGGCACGGCCGTGTGGCATGAAGTCTAGGCCGTGCTAACTTCTTGGGTCAGCCCATTTTGGTTCGTTTTAAGCCCGTTTATGTGTTCTTTTTATCCTTGGGTGCTTTCCTAAATATAAGACACGAAAAGAAAGGATTAAGAGCACCTTTTTACAAACATTAAGGATAAATTCATCCAAAAGCATACTAAATGTAGGATTAAAATGTGTTACTTTTATGGTTTATCAAATACCCCCACACTTAAGCTTTTGCTTGTCCTCAAGCAAAATTCTCAACTTACAATTAAAACAAACTTTCCATAATTCATAATTCCTATTGATATTGTCTCATCATAATTCATAGATAATTTATACATGGATGATTTAACCGAAGTGCCCTAAAGTTTCAATTACGATAAGTCATACCTTTATAGCTCAGGAACCGTAGGTGTCTCCCCTTATCTAAGTAATCACCTTTGATTCAAAACCGACAAGGATCGACATCCTCACTAAAGAAAGATTCACTCAAATCACTCAAAGTGTTTAAGGATCAAGAAAAAACGCTCAAAAGTCGAACCTGAAAAGTTAATCCCATAGGCTTGCCTGAAAATCAAATCTCCACCACTGTATATGAGGTGATAAACAGATCAAAAGGTCTTTATTAGGGTTGTAACGGGGCTAGGGTTAAAGGTGTGGATAAAGGCTAAATTAGAAGGTTAGAATCAAGATTGAATTAACCAATTACCTAACTAGAAACAATGAACTAATATAATTACTTACATCGATTAAAAACTAATAGGAATACTATAATACTTCAATACAAGCTCTTCTTCAACAATTGGAATTTAGATACATGAGCTCTAAACTTTGATTTTGATTGATTTTTTTTAAGAACAAACTAGAACATTACATCATAAATGATAAATGTAATTACGGAACTAATATATTTTGGTAGTTTAATCAAATCAAACCTTGATTATAGGGAAGTCAAAAGAATGGTGATAACAAATATAAAGGGATTTTGGGTTGATATTAGTGGGTGAGTCAATAAAAAGATTATTAGGTTTCAACGGGGTTCACTAGGGGTTAATTTGTAAAGGTAGGCTTTTTAGTGGAGTGAATGGGTTAAACCTAGGTGCCTTTATCATCTCAGTATATCAAATCATTAATGTGGTCACGACATGTATAAATGAGGCAAGTTCTAGAATAATAGTTCAAAGTTGACACACTCATAATCAATTAAAGTGAGCATGAATAAGGATATATGCTCTATATGGCTCAAAATCTCACCAAAATTTATGGGTGTTTTTGACATCAATCCCTATAGATTTCAAATTTCAAAGTAGTACTCAAATTTAGTTTGACACCCTATCAATTTTTATTTTTGAAAATAGACTTATCATGCTTGATTCTCTAGTATTCTTCAAATTTAATCATCAATGCACAATTAACTATAACTTACTCTAAAACATCTCAATAAGAATCATAAGTCATTAGAAATTTCATCCTAATTAATAATATGAGAATAATTCTTAAGATCAAGACTAATTTTAGGGTTTTGAGAATTGTGCAAAAGTTAGGCACTATTATCAGAAACACCTCAAACCCGGTCAATACACCACTTAATAGAATCGGTATGCTACTGAGGGAAAAAAAGGTTTTGGGTGGTTTAGGTTTGAGTTTAAAATTTGAGGAAAACGCTTCGCTAAAATTTTGTATTTGAAGAAAACTTGAGTAGGTTTTGACTTAAATATTTATGTTGTATTTGAAAACCCGTAGAGCTTTGAAAATTTATCTAAGTGTAGGTAAAACTAATTTATGCTAGGCTTGAAATCTAAGTTGTTTCATGTTATTACTAAAGTATCTTGTCTTAGTAGAAACCATATTTAAGTTAGAAAACAATTGAGTTCATTTTGTTCTAAGTTATAGTATGATACCCGATGGTATAGTTTAAAACATCGTTTTTGAAGTTTTGAAAACGTTGTCTTTCCAAGTTTTAGCATATTTTAACTCAAGTAGTTTGTTAAAGCAGATTATAAATCTAACTTAATCGTAAACAAAACATAATTTAAAAGGCCATTTACAACCCAAATAAAACCAAATAGTAATAATAAAACTTAAGTACCAAATTTCTTAAAAGTCCGAGCAAAGCTTTATTTCAAGATGGCATGAGCACCTCGAGTCCATCCGGCCCATGTCTCCGTCTAAGTGTCACTGAAAAGTCAAAGGAGAGGGTGAGTCGAGTGACTCGGTGTGTAAATCCCGCCCCAAGAACAACATGCTAACACACATCATACAAAGCAATATAATTAATGCAACCCGACCTAACCATCCATATCGCTTTTCTACCCGTGTGGTACCAAACCACCGGTGGTGCCAAACCACCGTGACATATCGTCACAATGTGTTACTAAAACACTTGGTGTCCTAAAGACACAATTGTGCTACCAAAGCACCGTGACCGAAGGCACAAATCCAAGGATGGGGCCAACCCATCGTGTGATACCAAATCACTAGCAGAGCGATCCCATATCTCATGTGGGGCCAACCCACAGTGGTTAAACCACGTGGACAAGTCGCAATGAGGTGCTAAACCTCGGTGTCCCAAAGACACAATTGTGCTACAAAGCACGGTGACCGTAGTCACAACTGCTGATGGGGCCAACCCATCGTGTGATACCAAATCACCAAGGCCAATCCCATATCTCACAAGTGGGGCCAACCCACGGTGGTGTTAACCACGTGGATTTAGACGCCGAGGTACCAAACCTCTGGAGGTGCTAAACCTCTGGTGACCCAAAGTCACAAAGTGTGTTACCAAAACACGGTGCTCACAAGACAAAATATCACCGCTCCCTCCACTCAGATCACCCATCAACATACCACACTCATGTAATCATACATATCATATAATCATGCATATCATGCTAATATGTCTAATCTCATACCCCATGTCACATATATCCACAACCATGGTATCATATAGATCATCAAGAAACACATAATAATAATACCGACTTACCCGAGTCCGTAATCATACCCATTAGGTATCACATCAATCATCACTGTTTCATTAATCATCACACAAAGTTATCAATCATATTACTAAATGTAGTGTGTTAGTTTACACACCGATATATCGGAGATCAAAGCCTAAGAACCGATCAAACCTTTGATCACCTCAATGACCTGGTCCTACATTCGCCAACAAAAGGGTTAACCCTAACCCAATACTATTCGCCAACAAAGTAAATGACCCAAGGGGTTGCGTTAAATCTACCTCTGCGAATGGTTCGGTTTCCAATCAACCCGAACCAATAATGCCTCTTACCAACCGATCACACCCTAGAAAAGAATAATGATTAATCTCTCCTCATGACTTAATTTAAAGAAAATTAAACGAAATCGGATCCAAAACACCCTTCTTACCACCACTTACCCAACGATCGACTAAAGAACTGAGGCTACGCTTGAGTGCTTCAATCCGGATGTCCTATGACAAACCGATTCCAACCAAATTAATACGCCATAAAACAAACACCAAAACCAACACTTACCTCTTCTAGATGCCGATAGAGAATGAAGCCTTACCCAAAAAGCATTCTGCCTAACCCAAGAACCTTCTCCAAGGCTTGAAAACGAACTACCAAAAGCAATCCACACCACCCTTAGATTCGCCAAAGAACAAAACAAAAAGGAAGGAAGATTCGCCAATACTAAAATCAAATGGAAGAGAATATTTGGCTAGATCCTTTAGAGGTTGAAACAAAAGGAAATAAACCAAGGAGAAAAGAATCGAATGGAGATTAGCAATGAGAGGGAAGGTTGACTTTGCAAGAAAGAAAACAAAGAAGAAAGCTAAGGAGAGTAAGTGTTTTGGCCATGGGAAAAGAAAGCCATCAGCAAAATGACAAAACCAAGTGTCTTTGTATTCAAGAGAACATTCGCCAACACAAGGAGGATTCGCTAACTGGTTTTGGAAAAAGAGATGAAACGAAGAGAGATGAGTGGAGGGTCACTTTCGGTTTTGAAAAGGGGAAGAAAAGAATAAGGTGTGTTTAGAAGAAGAGAAATTTTCAGCAAGAAATGGTATGGAACAAAGGGAGAATTCGGCACAAGGGTTGTGAAAGCAAAAATCGGCTTTGCACAACGAAAAGAAGAAGGAAGAAACAAGGTAGAATTTCGGCAATACCCAAGCTTTGGGTTTTCGGTTCCAAGAAGAGAGAATATGGGCGAAAAGGAGGGTACAAGTTTTGCTTAAGCTAATTTGCAAGTGAAGAGAATTTCCTTGCAAGCTTTGACTAACCAAGACTCGGCTTGTTGACACAAAGAAAAGAAGAAGAAAAAAACTTAATTGACCCCCCTAAAACCAAAATACACCCCAAAAGGCCAAGGGAGTTTTGCACTTCCCAAGCTCCCCCAAACACTCCTCCAAACCGCCAAATCCCCACAACACTCCACACCACTCAATTCAAATGAGTTTACCAAGTCTTCCTCCTACTTTCACTCTCCACCCCTCTTTGAATGTGAAGACCAAGTCCAAGCTAGAGTTCTGTTGCCTTCTACCTCTTCCTCCATGTCAGTCAAAATGAGAGCCAAAGGGGTGGAATTCTCATGACTTGAACACAAGACTCCCCTTGTAGATGACGCCACACACACACTCTCCATATGGCGCATGCTTGCCACTTTGTTAGCTCCTCATTTGTGCTTTAAATTCACTTAATTTATTTATAAGCCCCAACTCCTTGACTCCTATCTCCTCAAGCCCAAAACTAAAATTTCACCACCTACCCAGCCCACTCCTAGCCTACAACTAAGTCCCGAAAACCCCCAAACAACATCATAGCACGCAATTAATCATGCAACAATTGCCAGAAATAAAATAACCCTTAACCCGGGATATTACAGTTCTACCCCCCTTAAAAATAATTTCGACCTCGAAATTACCTCGTCAAGAGTTATGTATATTGCCTCATCATATCCTCTGTTCCCACGCTCTTCTTCCACGCCATGATTCCGCCAAAGAACCTTAACCAAAGGCACGGACTTCTTACGCAGAACCTTCACATCCCGATCTAAAATCTGTACTGGCTCTTCCTCCATGGACATATCTGGATTTACCTCGATCTCCTCATCGTTACCACATGTGATGGATCGAACGATATCGTCAAGCATCAAAACGTGGAACACGTCGTGAATCGACTTAGCTCACCGGCAACTCGAGCTGACACGCGAATCTGGTCCCACTCGCCTTAGTACCTTATATGGCCCAATAAACCTCGGACTAAGCTTGCCTTTCTTCCCTAACCTTAATACTTTCTTCCACGGTGAGACCTTCAGAAAACTCGATCTCCCACAAAGAACTCAATATCTCTCCGCTTAAGATCTAAGATAGGACTTCGCGGCCGGAAGCTTCCTTCAATCGAGCTCAGATCAACTTAACCTTATCTTTGGTCTCACCACCAACTCGTCCCAATAAGCGACGCTCACTTAACTCTGTCAACAAGTAGGTGAACGACACTTCCTACCGCATAACGCCTCATAAGGTGCCATCTTGATGCTCGCTGATAGTCGTTGTTGTAGGCTAATTCAGCCAACAGTAGATACTCCTCCCAACTACCCTCAAGTCCAATACACAACCTCAAGCATATCCTCCAAAATCAGATAACCCTTTCGATTGCCCGTCATCATGGATGAAATGTTGTCTTTGAAATCTAACCGTACCCGAGCTCGATGTAACGCCTTCCGTAACCTTGACGTGAATCTTGATCCCTATCCGAGATGATCGACATCGTACCCGTGCGCCTCACTATCTCCGATACATACTGACTTTGCCAACCTCTCGCAGTGAGTAATCCACCCACCGGATAAAGTGAGCTGATTTAGTCACCGATCCACAATTACCAGATCAATCCTTCTTGCTCGGTGTAAGTGGTAATCCACCGACGAAATCCATAGTTATTCTTTCCCACTTCCATCGTGGAATCTTCACCGGTCAAGCAACCTGACGGCAATCGATGCTCACCTTGACTCACGACATGTCGACACTTCCTACAAACTCTGTCACCTCCTTTTTCGCATCTTACCACCGTAATCGCTCCTCGAGATCCTTATACATTTTGCTACCTCGGGATGCATAGCGTAGGGTCGCTATGTGCATCCCAAGAATCTTTTGCCTCAACTCGTAATCTCTCGGCATACAAGCCTTCCCCGAAAACACAAAGACCTCATCATTGGACAAGTCAGAACCCTTCAAACCATCATTACGCACTTGTGTCCTCTGCGACTCGTAACTTCATCCAACAACCGCTTTTCTCGATCCGCTTCCACCCAAGTAGGCTTAACTGCGATTCGCTGAGAATACTCCGTCGTCGTACAAACTCAAGTGGGCAAACAACGCCTTAAATCCGAACAACCTTACGGCTCAACGCGTACGCCACGACGTTAGCCTTGCCGGATGATACTCAATTGAGCAATCGTAGTCTTTCAAAGACTCAATCCATCGCCGGTGCCTCTCGATTCAAGTCTTTCGAGTCGAAGGTACTTCAGACTCTTATGGTCCGTATAGACTATCGATCTTTCTTCGTACAAGTAATGCCTCCATATCTTTAAGGCAAATACTACGCCCGCAAGCTCCAAATCGTGCGTAGGATAATTGACCTCATGTGGCCTCAACTGCCGGGATCGTAAGCTACAACCTTCCCTTCAGATCAAGACACAACCCAAGCTCAGATGTGATGCATCACAAGACATCAGAATTCCTTACCAAATTTCAAAGTTGAATCGTAACCGAGCTTCACCAAAATCTTCTTCAACTTATCAAGCTCTCCTGTTGTTTCACGGTCCAAATAAATGGAACTCCCTTTCTCAATAATTTGGTCACCCGGTCGCAATTAACGAGAAACCTTCTACAAATCTTGGTAGTATCCCGCCAACCCCGTAAAACTCCGATTTCCGCCATCGACTTAGGCGGCTTCAATCCAAAATCGCTTCTATCTTACTGGGTCCACTCTAATCCCTCACCGACACTACATGACCCAAGAATGTCACCTCCCGAGCCGAACTCAGATTTCTTGAACTTCGATAGAAATCAAGCTTTCTCCTTAGAATCTGCAATACCACCGTAAATGAGTATCATGCTCTTCCTCGATCCTTGAGTATACCAAGATGTCGTCGATAAAAACTACCACTTAATCGATCTAGGTATGTTGGAACACCTCGCTCATCGATCCATGAAAGTGCCGGTGCATTAGTCAACCCAACGACATAACCAAGAACTCAAATGCCCATACCGAGTACGTAAATGTCGCCTTACGATATCCGCCTCTTTTACCTTCAATCGGTGATACCTGACCTTAGGTCAATCTTTGAGAAAACAGACGCTTCTTCCTTGGTGATCAAACAAGTCATCTATCCGAAGCGGTGGATACTTGTTTTGATCGTCGACTTATTCGGTTAGCGGTAGTCTATGCACATCCGTATAATACCGCTCTTTCTTCTTTACAAAGAGTACCCAAGCGCTCCCAAGGCGTAAATACTTGGCCCGATAAAACCTCGATCCAATAACTCCGGATTTGAGCCTTAAGCTCCACTAATTCTTTAGGTGCCATCCTCAGACGGAGCAATGGATACGGGTGCGATTAAGCAATGATCTATCCCGAATTCTACCTCCGATCTAGTGGCAAACCCTAAGCTCCTCAGAAACACATCCACAAATTCCCTAATCGTCCAACCATCTCCAGCAGATTCCTTAGTCTCCAAGGCATACACATGAACCACATACGCTTCACGTACCCTTCCCGACCATTTTCTCGATTTTCGAGAGCGGATACCACATTGGATGATAGTTTCTCCTATTACCGATCGTAACCACTTCATCACCTCAATCGTTTTCAGAACCATGCGCTTAGCACAGCAATTCAATTTTGCTCGGTGCTTACTCAACCATCCATCCCAAAATCGATCGAACTCCCAAAACTAGTTCCATCGATCACCTCGAAAGATACCCCTTGAGTTCTAGAGGTATCGCCTCTATACGCTTTATCTACCACTACAGAGTGACCTAGAGGGCTTATTACGGTCATCCGCCTAGAAGATATCTCGTAGTCTAAATCCATTGTCTCTACTATACTATCGGCAACATAAGAGTGCGAGAACCCACATCAATTAAAGCAAGATAAGGAGAACCAAAAATCAAAAACGTCTGGGGTGATGACGTCCGGCAAGGCCGCCTCCTCTCGGCGCCGCAAAGATATACCAATCTAGGGCCGTCTCGGCCTCAGAACTACTGCACCTCTTGGTGCTCCATGGCCCCGACTAGAGCTATTACCTCCTCTCGCCATTACCTCGGCCCTCTCATGGTGGTCCATTATTTCGTATTGATTACGGCCCCGATTCTCTCGATCAATTCTAGCTAACTTGCGGACAATCCTCACTCGGTGGTCCAAATGAGCCACACTCAAAACAACCTCTACCATCACCCAACATCCTCCCAATGAGCCTTCCCACAACGGTTACAATGCGGCGGTCCCTCGTCTAGCAAAGAATAAACCTACCGACCGATTCGCCCACTCGGTCTAGCCCTTTTCTCATTGACACCCGACGACCTGTAAGATCCAAACTCCGTTTATGACGGTTTCTATCCATACCGCCTCACGGACTCTTTAATGCCCTCGGCAACCTTCGCTTTTCAACCGTAACCGCAAATTCACGCTCCTGCTGGCGCAATTATCGACCTCGGTTCGTCTTCGCAGCCATCCTCAAACGAACGCACCTCTCATGCTCAAGAGCCACCATTCCCCGCATACCGACTCGCCTCGTAAACTCGCCTCGTACTCGGACACGCATTTGCTCCCTAAACTAACCTCAAGAATGCTTTCACGCTCATTTATGTAGTTAGTCTGACGCATTTCTTCCGATAAGCGGCCCAAAAATAGTCCCATGTCGATCTTCACCGCAGAGTCATCACGGACCGTGAGCCACCATCGGTATGACTCATCCGGGAGCGGTGATACGATCCCTTTAATTTTTCCTCAGTTAGGTCCGGATCGTCCATGATCCGCTCACGCTTCTAGCCAAGATTCGGCGAGGCTAGGAGCAACACCAGAGACACCCTAAGAACTCAAATTTCATTTGTTCAAGTCGCCAGCACGATTTCCTAGCTCCTACGCCCACCGCTCCGGCTACCCTCTCTAAAACCCGCAAAGATCGCGGTCTACTCACTCGAACTCACCACCTCCACCTGGTGGCGTAATCCGATATCTCATTCTCTCGAACCCCGCCTGAACCTACGGGCTCGAAATAGTCATCCTACTGCGACCACGCTCACGACCACGCCCACTTGGTACTCATGACTAAATCTAAATCGATTTAGAGAATTTTATGTATCGATCATTATTCCACCGTGTTTAAAGCAAAGTCTTATGAATTTTTTAAAGAAGCTTTGTTTTCATGAGTCCCAGAGTCCTATCGTTTTCGATCTCTAAAGTAATCTTACTATCACTAGCCATTCAGTCATATCAATCAATATCACAACAAATAGTATGGGGTACTTACCTGGGATGATTGGGCGGACTGGTGCCGGAGACTCGGTGTCATGCCTTTCAAACCATACTTTAAAACAAAATACTTGAAAACTATAGTTTTAAAACATTTTGGGCCTCGGGCCCACAAGTGAGCTTTTGAACTTAGCTCGATACCATTAAATGTAACACCCCAAACCGGTCAATACACTACTAATAGAATCGGTATGCTCTGAGGAAAAAAAGGTTTTGGGTGGTTTAGGTTTGAGTTTAAAATTTGAGGAAAACGCTTCGCTAAAATTTTGTATTTGAAGAAAACTTGAGTAGGTTTTGACTTAAATATTTATGTTGTATTTGAAAACCCGAGAGCTTTGAAAATTTATCTAAGTGTAGGTAAAACTAATTTATGTGGTTTGAAGTCTAAGTTGTTTCATGTTATTACTAAAGTATCTTGTCTTAGTAGAAAACCATATTTAAGTTAGAAAAACAATTCGAGTTCATTTTGTTCTAAGTTATAGTATGATACCCGATGGTATAGTTTAAAACATCGCTTTTGAAGTTTTGAAAACGTTGTCTTTCCAAGTTTTAGCATATTTTAACTCAAGTAGTTTGTTAAAGCGATTATAAATCTAACTTAATCGTAAACAAAACATAATTTAAAAGGCCATTTACAACCCAAATAAAACCAAATAGTAATAATAAAACTTAAGTACCAAATTTCTTAAAAGTCCGAGCAAAGCTTTATTTCAAGATGGCATGAGCACCTCGAGTCCATCCGGCTCCATGTCTGCGTCTAAGTGTCACCGAAAAGTCAAAGGAGAGGGTGAGTCGAGTGACTCGGTGTGTAAATCCCGCCTCAAGAACAACATGCTAACACACATCATACAAAGCAATATAATTAATGCAACCCACCTAACCATCCATATCGCTTTTCTACCCGTGTGGTACCAAACCACCGGTGGTGCCAAACCACTGTGACATATCGTCACAATGTGTTACCAAAACACTTGGTGTCCTAAAGACACAATTGTGCTACCAAAGCATCGTGACCAAGGCACAAATCCAAGGATGGGGCCAACCAATCGTGTGATACCAAATCATTAGCGAGGCGATCCCATATCTCATGTGGGCCAACCCACGGTGGTTAAACCACGTGGACAAGTCGCAATGAGGTGCCAAACCTCCGTGTCCCAAAGACACAATTGTGCTACTAAAGCACCGTGACCGTAGTCACAAATGCTGATGGGGCCAACCCATCGTGTGATACCAAATCACTAGCGCCAATCCCATATCTCACAAGTGGGGCCAACCCACGGTGGTGTTAACCATGTGGACGAGACGCCGAGGTACCAAACCTCCTGAGGTGCTAAACCTCCGTGACCCAAAGTCACAAAGTGTGTTACCAAAACACTTTGGTGCTCACAAGACAAAATATCACCGCTCCCTCCACTCGTATCACCCATCAACATACCACACTCATGTAATCATACATATCATATAATCATGCATATCATGCTAATATGTCTAATCTCATACCCCATGTCACATATATCCACAACCATGGTATCATATAGATCATCAGTAAACACATAATAATAATACTGACTTACCCGAGTCCAGAATCATACCCATTAGGGTATCACATCAATCATCACTGTTTCATTAATCATCACACAGGTTATCAATCATATTACTAAATGTAGTGTGTTAGTTTACACACCGATATATCGGAGATCAAAGCCTAAGAACCGATCGAAACCTTTGATCACCTCAACACCGGTCCTACATTCGCCAACAAAAGGGTTAACCCTAACCCAATACTATTGACCAACAAAGTAAATGACCCAAGGGGTTGCGTTAAATCCTACCTCTGCGAATGGTTCGGTTTCCAATCAACCCGAACCAATAATGCCTCTTACCAACTGATCACACCCTAGAAAAGAATAATGATTAATCTCTCCTCATGACTTAATTTAAAGAAAATTAAACGAAATCGGATCCAAAACACCCCTTCTTACCACCACTTACCCAACGATCGACCAAAGAACCGAGGCTACGCTTGAGTGCTTCGAATCCCGGATGTCCTATGACAAAACGATTCCAACCAAATTAATACGCCATAAAACAAACACCAAAACCAACACTTACCCTCTTCTAGATGCCGATAGAGAATGAAGCCTTACCCAAAAAGCATTCGCCTAACCCAAGAACCTTCTCCAAGGCTTGAAAACGAACTACCAAAAGCAATCCACACCACCCTTAGATTCGCCAAAGAACAAAACAAAAAGGGAAGGAAGATTCGCCAATACTAAAATCAAATGGAAGAGAATATTTGGCTAGATCCTTTAGAGGTTGAAACAAAAGGAAATAAACCAAGGAGAAAAGAATCGGAATGGAGATTAGCAATGAGAGGGAAGGTTCAACTTTGCAAGAAAGAAAACAAAGAAGAAAGCTAAGGAGAGTAAGTGTTTGGTCATGGGAAAAAGAAAGCCATCAAGCAAAATGACAAAACCAAGTGTCTTTGTATTCAAGAGAACATTCGCCAACACAAGGAGGATTCGACTAACGGTTTTGGAAAAAGAGATGAAACGAAGAGAGATGAGTGGAGAAGGTCACTTCGATTTTGAAAAGGGAAGAAAAGAATAAGGTGTGTTTAGAAGAAGAGAAATTTTCAGAAGAAATGGTATGGAACAAAGGAGAATTGGCACAAGGGTTGTGAAAGCAAAAATCGGCTTTGCTGTGAAAAGAAGAAGGAAGAAACAAGGTAGAATTTCGGCAATACCCAAGCTTTGGGTTTCGGTTCAAGAAGAGAGAATATGAAGGAGAAAAGAAGGGTACAAGTTTCGCAAGCTAATTTGCAAGTGAAGAGAATTTCCTTGCAAGCTTTCGACTAACCAAGACTAAACTTGTCGACACAAAGAAAAGAAGAAAAAAAAACTTAATTGACCCTCCCTAAAATCAAAATACACCCCTAAAAGGCCAAGGAGTTTGGCACTTCCCAAGCTCCCCAAACACTCCTCCAAACCGCCAAATCCCCACAACACTCCACACCACTCAATTCAAATGAGTTTACCAAGTCTTCCTCCTACTTTCACTCTCCACCCCTCTTTGAATGTGAAGACCAAGTCCAAGCTAGAGTTCAAGTTGCCTTCTACCTCTTCCTCCATGTCAGTCAAAATGAGAGCCAAAGGGGTGGAATTCTCATGACTTGAACACAAGACCTCCCTTGTAGATGACGCCACACACACTCTCCATATGGCGCATGCTTGCCACTTTGCTAGCTCCTCATTTGTGCTTTAAATTCACTTAATTTATTTATAAGCCCCAACTCCTTGACTCCTATCTCCTCAAGCCCAAAACTAAAATTTCACCACCTACCCAGCCCACTCCTAGCCTACAACTAAGTCCCAAAACCCCAAACAACATCATAGCACGCAATTAATCATGCAACAATTGCCAGAAATAAAATAACCCTTAACCCGGGATATTACAATTACCCCTACACTTAAGATGTACGTTGCCCTCAATGTACAAAGATAGATAATGAAATTTATGTGCCAAATCAAAAAGATAAGTGGGGAAAGTAATACTCCCTAAAATCTAGATGATCCCGAGCATCTTTGGTGGTGATGATGGTGTTTTCTGTGGGCCTGGTGGAGTGGCTACCGAGAAGTAATTTGCTAGATGAAGAAATTGGGTAGCCTGTGAATATATAGCCAAGAGATCTCAAAGGCTGTGGTGTGTGATTCCCTAGCAACCTTTAGAACCTAAAACCAAGAAACTAATATAAAATAAATTACATTAAGCATAAAAGAAGTATAGATAAGGAAAATAAAGGAGACGAGAAAAGAAAATAGAATTGAAAAGGTTTCGAAAACCCTTGGCGTGTCAATTAAGTGAAGCTACCAGCATGAACTCATGTTGAGGTCTCCTCTGAGGAGACGATGCTTACGTTTCTTCGGCATGATCTTTGTATTGCTCAAGAGTCTTGGACCTTTTCTATGAGTAGGAAGAAAAATTTGAAAGAAAAGAGAAAGAAGGAATAAGAAAGAAGATAGGAAGAAGAGGAAGGGCTGTAGGAGTTTAAATAGGATTTCAAATCTGGCACGTTCCTACGCTCGTGTACCGAGGGTGTGTTGATTCACACGGCCATACCGCACGGCCGTGATGTTGGGTGTGTTGTTCTTCCATGGCTATTTTGTTGATTTGCATGCCCGTTCCTAAGAAGTCAGTATAGGAGCGCGGTTGGAATGCATGGGCATGGTCTGCATGTGCTAAATAGGTTAGTATCTTAGTACGGCTGTGAGGCACGGTCGTGCTATTTTTATCGATGCCTGTGCTGGGGGTGGTTGGATCCGTGATGTTGGGGGTGGTTGGACTGACTTGCACGGCTCTGCTCTGTCAGTATGGTGGTTTCGGTGGTCCACACGGCCACGGGCACGGCCGTGTGGCCTGGGAATCTGCACTTTTGTGTTAGTTTCCAACTAAATATTTATGGAAGAAAGATGGAAAGAAAAGAAACTGAAAACAAATTTGAAAATAAAGAGTGTTAATGTTCGGGTTGCCTCCCGAGAAGCGCTCGTTTATAGTCTTAAGCTAGACTGTCCTCATGTTTGAAAATTTTCAGGGAGGTTTAAAGGTTTGAATATCTTTCCTCATACTTGCGATTTTAGTTTCATGACAAGATTGGAATTGAGAAGCATTTACCTCGAATTTGTCAAATTTTGGGTTACTTACCTCGACTGTGTTGTGGGGGAAGATTTCGTGTACCTTGGGGAGGATTTCTCCCTTTGCTCTTGAGTCTGTTGAAGTGTTGTGAAGACCGGTTTTGTCTAACAGCACCTGGTCTATTATTTTAAAGTGATTGGATGCTCCTATGAGCTTATCTGGTGATTCCTTAGGTTTTACTTTGTGTGGATCCTGCTTTTCTTTGGTGTATATCTTCTGCTCTTCTAAATTGTTGATCGTATGCTTCTGTGTTGACTCAGTTTTGATGTTTCGTAATGTTTCCTTCGATGGAGGTTGAATAATTTGATTATCTATTGAAACGTCTTTCTTACCTTCATCTTCTGTGGTTCTAGCTGAGTCGAGAGCTTGAAGATTGACTGATTCATCTCCTACACGAAGTATGAGTTCTCTTGTGGCAACATCGATTTTAGTCTTAGCAGTAGCAAGAAAAGGTCTACCTAAAATTAAAGGGATTGAATTTTTCTCATCCATGTCTAAAACAAAAAAATCTACTGGAAAAACAAATTTATCGATTTTGACTAAAACATCTTCAATAATGCCCCTAGGGATTCTGACAGTTTTATCAGCTAGTTGAACACTCATCCTAGTTTGTTTGGGCTTCCCTAGACCTAGTCGTTTAAACAGTGTATAAGGCATAACATTTATACTTCCCCCTAAATCAGCTAATGCATTATCAATAGTCAAACTACCAATTAAGCATGGAATCGTAAAACTCCCTGGATCTTTTAATTGTTTTGGTAGCATGTTCTGAGGCATAGCTGAACATGTTGCATTTAATTCCACATGGTGCTCTTCATCTATTTTGCATTTGTTCATCAAGAGATTGCTTAAGAATTTCTTTTCATCGGGCATCTGAAAAAGAGCTTCAAGAAGTGGTAAGTTAATATGTAACTTTTTAAAGAGTTTTAGAAACTTACCGAATTGTTCCTCTGAATCTTCTTTTTTCAATGCTTCGGGGTAAGGTATGCTAGGTTGGTATCCTTTGATTACCGATTTTTCCTTGGTCTTATCCTTCTTTTTTTGTACTGATATGGGTCTATCTACTTCTGTACCCTGTTGAGTTGTAATGGCTTGGATTTGTTCTTTTGGGTTTATTTCTGTGTTGCTTGGTAGACATCCTTGTTGGCATTCAGAAATTAGCTTTGTGAGGTGTCCCACTGACCTAGTAAGTTCTCCAACTTGATTCTCAAGTCCTTTCATCGACTTCTGTTGTTCATCAAGGTTTGTATCAATCTTTTGAAGGCGAGATTCAGTGGCTGCCATGAATTTTGTCAGCATCTCTTCAAGGCTTGATTTTTTTCTGTGGGTAGGGCTGATTTTGATAATTTCAAGGAGGCTGCTTCCTTTGAATTCCTTGATTTCCTTGTCCTCCCCACGAGAAATTTGGGTAGTTCCTCCAACCTGGGTTATAAGTATTACTATAAGGATTATTATTAGATATGAAATTGTTACCTATATAGTTTGTCTGCTCGTTTTCTACTTTTGATTGGTAGGGTGGGTACTCAGCATTCGCCACATTCCCGCTTGCTTCGCATTGCATTACTGGATGTACCTGTGAAGAACATAAATTATCAAGCTTTTTATTCATTAACTCCACCTGTGTTGACAGCATTGTCACTGCGTCTATGTTGAAAACTCCGACTAATTTTGTCGGCTTCACCCTTGTGATTTGCCATTGATAAGTGTTCAATGACATCTCTTCAATAAAATTGTAGGCCGCTTCAGGAGTTTTGTTGTTCAAAGTTCCACCGGATGATGAATCAATCATTTGCCTAGTTGAAGAATTCACACCATTGTAGAAAGTTTGGACTTGAAGCCACAAGGGTAATTCGTGGTGTGGGCATATTCTTAGGAGATCCTTGTATCTTTCCCATGCATCATATAATGTTTCTGCATCATTCTACACAAAAGAAGATATGTCATTCCTAAATTTGGCCGTTTTGGCTGGTGGAAAATACTTTAAAAGAATTTTTTTGGTCATTTGGTCCCATGTGGTGATTGACCCTCGTGGTAACGAAGTTCAACCAATGCTTTGCTTTATTCCTTAATGAAAAGGAAATAACCGAAGATGTATGGCATCATGAAAACGCCATTTATTTTAAAAGTATCACAGAACTCTAAGAAATTAGCTACATGAGTATTTGGATCTTCATCCTACAATCCATCAAATTGAACAAACTGTTGAACCATTTGTATTGTGTTAGGTTTTAATTCAAAATTATTAGCAACTATAGCAGGCCTAACAATACTAGATTTTGCTCCTATCAAAATAGGTTTAGCATAATCATACATAGTACGCAGATCATTCTGATCTTGCACATCAGGTGGATTATTTTCAGCCATCCCTTCAGTAGGATTGGATCTATCTTGTTGTTCTTCTCTTTGGTAGTCTAAAGCTCGTCTAACTTCTCTGCGATTTCTGCAAGCGGTAGCTTCAATATCACTGTCGTATTCTAATGGTCCTCTAGGGTTTCTTCTAGTCATAAACTAGAGGTACCTTGCAAGTTTAATAAAGGAAGAGGATTAGCAAAATTAGAAATTTAATAAAAAAATAAAAATAGAAATAATGGCTAAAGTAATAAAAATAGAGCTTTCGTAATATTTTAGAACTTCCCCGGCAACGGCGCCAAAAACTTGATCGCCTACAAAACAGTCTAGTTTTAATATTTATAAAAGAGTGATCGAACCTGTAGATCGACTGTGACAATGATAGAGGCAAGCGCACCTATCGAACAGAAGTATAGCTCAGGAAAGAATATCTTATCGAACCCAAGGAACCTAAAAGTACTATTACTCACTTTCTTTCTATTATTTAGCCTAAAATATGGAATGATTGGTTTATTAAACTAAAAACAAATGAAATACTTAAACTCAAATGCAAAGACAAAAGAACAAAACTTTGGGAAAAGACTTTGAAGAAAATTCAATTGATAAAGACGATACCTTCGGGAAGAATCCACCTATGACTTCACTTACTATCTAACTTCCAATTCACAAGATTTCTTTTACTTAGCTTGATCCGTGAGACTCCCTAACCTATATTAAACCTTCTCTCGAAGGGAATAACGTCTAACCTTAGGTTAATTAGCGAAACTCTCGTTCTCTTATAATAACCCCCTAAGGAAGCAGTAAATCGATCAATGGACTCCCATATTAGGTTTCACCCTAATCCGGCAAAATCTCGTAACCCTATCTCTAGGCGCCCGATCTACTCCGCTTAATTATGCTAGATCTTCTCTTGGGCAGGGTCTATTCCTCCTCCACCTAAGCACATTAGATTAAATTGAGCAACATAATTAAGAACAAACTAAGTATTTATCATATGAACCGAAAGAATTAAATAACAAAATCCATCATAGGTTTCATCCCCTTCAAGTATCTAAGGGGTTTAGTTCATAATAAAATAGGAAAACATCTCGAGAGAAAAGATAAAACAAAACATAAGAAATCCCTAAAACCCCCTGAAGGAATTGAAGAGGAGATCCTCCATCTTAAGTAGAACTCCGACTCTTCGAGATGGCTCAATTGGCTATCTTCGAGTAATTCCCTAAACGAGTAAAGCTCTGGCAAAAAACTCTGCTAAAACCTGACGCCCTTGAGTTGTTGCCTTGAATTGTTTACATAGACATTTGGGATGCTTTACTTGGCTCCTAAGTACTCGTAATTCGGGTATAATACATCCTAGGTGTTTGAGTGGACTTAGGATTGCGTTTCTTGGGCTCCAAGCATCCAATTCTAAGTGAAATTGCTCTTTTTCGTGGCAAGGGCACGGCCTTAACATGCCCGTGTAAATCGTGGTCCAGCCCGTGTCTCCATCCTGTCGATTTAGGCACGGCTATGACACGCCCGTGCAATATATGGGTAGAGGTCGTGTCTTGATTCGGCCATTTTGGGAACGGTCATGTAGAACACTAGGCACGCCTATGTGTAGACTTTATTGATGGAAAACGGTCATGTGAATCGGGGTAAGGCCGTGGTCTAGATGACATCGAGGCACGGCTGTGTGGCATGAAGTCTAGGCCGTGCTGACTTCTTAGGTCGGCCCACTTTGGTTGGTTTTAAGCCTATTTTTACGTTCTTTTTATCCTTGGGTGCTTTCCTAAGTATAAGCCACGAAAAGAAAGGATTAAGAGCACCTTTTTACATAAATTAAGGATAAATTCATCCAAAAGCATACTAAATGTGGGATTAAAATGTGTTACTTTTACGGTTTATCAAGAAAAGAATGAAAATAATAGAAAAAGAGAGGAGTGCCTTCAAACTTTCGGCCCTACAAGCACTATGCTTAAAAGGAGGGATGATTGAGAGAAATAGGCACCTCAAAGAAACAATTTGCATCAAATGACAAAAGAGAGCTCAATACTCCTAACTAGCCTCTCCAAATTTTGGCACCAACACTCCTAAACCGAAACATCCCCTCATACCCCCCACATGACCGAAAGTTCCACCTTTAGAACCCCACCTTCGGCCAACAATTCCACCCCTCTCCAAATCCCTTAACTTTCTCCTAACTTCACTCACACCCTCCCATTCAAACAAGTTTGAATGTTTCAACCTCCCTTGATCACTCTCCACCATCCATTCAAATTGTTTGACCCCTTCAGCACTCCCCTCTTTAAGTGCCCTAGCCGAATCTTCCACTCACCTCTCCAGGCGCAAAATAAAACTCCAAGATGTTGTCCATGCAGCTCGAACTCCTTCCCCCTTGTAAATCCCCTCAAACACAACTCCCCTGCATACAAGGTGGTGCCTCCTTGCCACTACTCCAACTCTTCACTTGTGTCAACAACCACAAAATTTAATCCCTTAAAGCCTACCTCCACTAGCTCTCCCCTAAAATTCTTAGAATCAAAAATTTTCTCTAAGGTTCAGACTTAACCTCGAGCTTCCCCAAGACCCCAAACACACTTAAACAACATACACAACATACCAACACATAGATACGAAGTACATGCGAAACCCTTAAATCTCGGATGTTACATGAAATGTGTTGTGTCTCTCTTGAGAGATTTGGCTTACCAGTGGTGGAACACCCTTGTGTTGGTTGTACCAAGTGAGAAAGTTAATTGGGAATTTTCCAAGAAGAGTTTCAAAAGAAGTATATTAGCCAAAGGTTTATTGATTAGAAAAGAAAAGAATTGAGCTAAAATAAGGTCGGATGATGGTAACCGAATATGAACGTGAGTTTGTAAGGCTCATTAAATACGCTTGGGAGTGCGTATCCACTGAAGCCATATGTGTAAGAGGTTTAAGGACGAACTAAATGAGGACATCTAACTGTTTGTTTGTATTCTAGAACTGAAGGAATTTGTTGTGCTAGTAGAGAGAGCTTGCAAGGCCAAGAAATTGGCCATAGAGAAAAGAAAGGCTGAAATTGAGTCCCGTGACTCGAGAAAGAGGCAATTAGGTAAGTCATTTCAATGCTCATCCAAGAAATCGAGAGAGTTCACTACTTGATCAGTGTCGAGCAAATGAGAGAGCCTGGTTCAAGTGTGGTTCCTAAGATCATTTTATTAGAGATTGCCCCGATATGGTTGAAAAAAGAAATTTTAGAGTGCAAGATCGGGTAGTACTACTAGAGGGAGACCATAGAGAAATCTGGGAAATGGAACGAGTAGTAAAAATACACCTAGAGAGTAGATTGTAAGATCTGAGGGTAAAGCACCTGCGAGGACTTATGCCATTCGTGCTCGCGAATAGGCGTCATCTCCTGATGTGATTATGGGTACATTTTCTCTCTATGATATTCATGTTGATCCGGGATCTACCCACTCGTATGTTTGTATGAAAATAGTATCTAGCATGAACATGCTTGTAGAGTTTATAGAATTAGTGATAAAAGTGTCAAATCCCCTACGCAAATGTGTGTTAGTTGACAAGGTATGAAGAGATTGCCTTTTGGTGATTAGAGGTCATTATTTTTCGGCAAATCTCATGCTATTGCCGTTTGATGAATTTGATGTAATTCTTGGCATGGATTGGTTAACTGCTCATGATGTGATAGTAAATTATGAAAGGAAATTTATTGAATTGAAATGTGAAAATAGGGATATTTTTCGTGTTGAATTAGATGAACATGATAGATTGCCTGTAGTGATTTCTTTTATGACTACTCAAAAATACATAAGAAAGGGATATAAAGCTTGTCTTGCCTTTGTGATGAATGCCAAAGAGTATGAGTTAAGAATTGAATCGGTGTCGATAGTATGTGAGTATCCAGATGTATTTTAGAATAATTGCTAGGGTTGCCTCCGGTTAGAGAGATTGGATTTGGTATTGAGTTAGTCCCTGGTACTGCACCCATTTCGATTGCTCCGTACAGAATGGCTCCTACCGAGTTGAAAGAATTGAAGACTCAGTTACAGGAGTTGACAGATAAGGGTTTTGCAAGACTGAGTTATTCTCGTGGGGTGCTCCCGTACTATTTGTAAAAAAGAAGGATGGTTTTATAAGGTTATGTATAGATTATCGACAACTTAGTAAAGTAACCATAAAGAACAAGTATCTGTTGCCAAGGATCGATGATTTTTTTGATCAATTGAAGGGAGCCACTGTGTTTTTCAAGATAGACTTGAGGTCTAGTTATTACCAATTGAGAGTCAAAGACTCTGATGTGCCGAAAATTGCATTTGGACAAGGTATGGTCACTATGAATTTCTAGTTATACCTTTCGGATTAACAAATGCCCCCATCGTGTTTATGGATTTAATGAACCACATCTTTTGGCCATATTTGAATAAATTTGTTATAGTCTTTATTGATGATATATTGATTTACTCTCGTGATGAGAACGAGCATGCTAAACACTTGAGGACGGTTTTACAAATTTTTGAGATAAATAGTTATATGCTAAGTTTATTAAAAGTGAATTTTGGCTTAACGAAGTCGGATTTTTAGGGCACATTATTTCGGGTGATGGTATTCGATTTGACCCGAATAAGAGTTCAAAATTGTTGATTAGAGACTGCCAAAAAATGTATCTGAGGTTAGAAGCTTTCTAGGTCTAGTTGGTTATTATAGACAATTTGTCAAAGAATTTTCCATGATAGCTACTTTGATGACGAGGTTGTTACAAAAGGACTTTAAGTTTGAGTGGGCAAAAAGTGCTAACAGAGTTTTGAGAAACTAAAGGCATTGTTGACTGATGCTCTAGTTTGAGTACAACCTAAACCGGAAAAGAATTTGTGGTTTATAGCGATGCATCCTTGAATGGATTGGGTTGTGTACTCATGTAAGAAGGTAAAGTAATAGCTTATGCCTCTAGATAGCTGAAACCACATGAGAAAAATTATCTGACACATGATTTAGAGTTAGCCGCCATTATGTTTGTGTTAAAGATTTGGAGACACCATTTGTATGGTAAGAAATGTCGGGTATTCACTGATCATAAAAGTGAAAAATACTTGATGACTCAAAAGGAATTGAACATAAGGCAATGGAGATGGTTAGAGTTGATAAAGGATTACGAGCTAGTGATTGACTACCATTCGGGAAAGGCGAACGTAGTCATCGACGCCTTGAGTAGGAAATCCTTGTTTGCATTGAGGGCTATGAATACATGGTTGGCTTTATCAGATGATGGTTCTATTCTAGCTGGGTTGAGAGCTAGACCGATATTTCTCCAAGAGATTTGTAAAGCTCAGAAAAGCGACAGTGATCTACAAGCCAAAAGAGTTTAATGTGAATCGGGTATGGAGTCAGACTTTTGGATTAGTTCTGATGGATGTTTGATGTTTCGAGATAGGGTCTGTGTACCGAGAGATGATGAGCTTATTCAAAAAATTTTGCACGAAGCACGTAGTGGATGTTTATCTGCTCATCAGCAGTACAAAGATGTATAATGACTTGAAGAAATGGTATTTGTGGCCGAGTATGAAGAAAGACATTTCTGAGTTCGAATTGAGATGCTTGATTTGTCAGCAAGTGAAAGATGAATACCAAGTACCTTTTGGTTTACTTCAGTTTATTATGGTTCCCGAGTGGAAATGGGACCGTATTGCTATGGATATTGTGATGGGTTTGCCTTTGACACCGAAAAAGAAGGATACCGGTGGGTTGTGGTTAATAGGCTTACAAAATCAGCTCATTTTATACCGGTATGCATTGATTATTCACTTGATAAGTTAGCGATTTGTATGTTTAGGAAATTGTTAGACTTCACGGAGTATCGTTATTGATTATTTTGGATAGAGATCCAAGATTTACATCATGGTTTTGGAAAAATTTGCAAGAAGCATTGGGCACAATGTTGAATTTTAGTACAGCTTTCCATCCACAAATCGACTGTCAGTTGGAGAGGGTAATACAGATACTTGAAGACATGCTCCTATGCTGTGTTTTAGAATTTCAAGGTAATTTGGATAAGTATTTACTATTAGTGGAATTTGCTTACAATAGCAGTTTTTAGTCGAGTTTGAAAATGGCGCCTTATGAGGCATTATATGGGCACAAGTGTCGAACGCCCTTGTATTGGACCAAACGTAGGGAGAATCAGATTCATGGAGTCGGTTTGGTTAGAGAATTCGAAGCGAAAGTAAAAGTGATTTGTGATTGTTTTAAAGCTGCTTCGGATAGACAAAAATCCTACGCGGATTTGAAACGGAAAGAGATTGAGTTTCAAGTTGGTGATAAGGTATTTTTGAAAGTGTCACCATGAAAAAAGGTTCTCAGATTTGGCCGAAAATGTAACAGCCCGGCTCAGGGCCTAGTCAGAATAGTGGTGCGAGACCACAAATCTAAAGAAGAAATATGTGTTTAAATGATTTTATAAGGCTTATGAGGTATTTGCATGTAAGGATTAGAAAATATGAGATTCTAAAAGGTTTAAGTATGAAATAGAATGATAAAAATTATTAGAGGTCCTTATTTAGAATTAGACCATTATATGATGAGATGGACAAAAATGGACATAGGAAGGAAAAATCTCAAGAAATAATCATTAAGGGCATTTTTGTCATTTGGTAAATTAAAGAATTAAAAGGGAAAAGAAGTCAAAATTAGTGTTCATCTTCTCCATGCTAACCAAAAATTTCAAAGGCACCATAGCTAAGGTTTCTTCATCTTTCAAGCTTGATAGTAAGTGTATCCTAGCCCCATTTTTAATGTTCTTTGTATTTTTGAGATCCTCGTAGCTCGATTTAGCTATTTCTAGCTATATTTTGAGCTAGAGTTTATGTTCAAAAATTTTCCCATGTATGACATGCATGTATTTTGATGTTTTATGGAAGAATATGAAAGTTTGATGTATGATAAGCATCTTTTTCTAAGTGATTTTCATGAAAAATGCATAAAAGGACCAAATTGCAAAAGCTGTAGAAATGGTCATACATGAGTGAAATAGTGGAAACTGAATGTTGTTATAGTTGAGAATATGATTTGGGTAGGCTTGAAATGCAAGAAAGTTGAATGAAAATCATTTTACATGCCTAGGGGAAAAAGTGTAATTATGATAAAGTTTAGGGGTAAAAATGTAATTTTTTCCAAAGTATGAAGAATGAGTAAATTTAGTCAATGTAAGTATTAACCAAGTTAAATTGTTATTATATGTCAAGAAACACGAAGCCCGGACCAAAATCGAGGCAAGAACAAAGTGGTGGACTAAATTGCACATCAACACATATTTTGGAGTACAGAGGTAAGTTTGTATGAAATTAAAGTTATACAATGTTATTATACTTGTAGTTATTTTATTTTATGAGAAATGTATATAAATTCCATAAAGTTAATTTATGATACCTTGATGAGAAAGAGAATGAGAACATGTAAGTGAAAGTTTCGGTTGAAGATTCGGAATAACGAGGATACCAATATCATAACATGAGATAAGGAAAGCCTGTGTAAGACCATGTTTGGGACATGGCATCGGCACCGAACGTAGATCCTGTATAAGACCATTTCTGGGACATGGCATCAGCATCCAATAAGGAAGGTCTCGTGTAAGACCATGTTTGAGACATGGCATTGACACTATTTAAGGAAGGTCTTGTGTAAGACCATGTCTAGGTCATGGCATCAACACCATACAAGGAAGATCCCGTGTAAGACCATATCTGGGATAAGGATTCAGCATCAAAGGAAGATCCCGTGTAGGACCATGTCTGGGACATGGCATCGACATCAAGTTAAGAAATTTCGTGTAAGACCATATCTGTGATATGGCATCGGCATCATGAAGTGATCCCATGAAAGACCATATCTGGGATATGGCTTTGGCATCGAGATACATGTTTAATGAGATTGAGTATCCTCTAGTATTCGAGTATTTCAATGGGCAAAAGAGCCAAGTACGAAAGAGGTAATAAGAAAGCTAAGCAAGTAAAGATAGTAATAAACTAAGATATTCAAGGTTGATAAAGAGTTTATTTAATTCAAAAAAAATGATGACATGAGTTCATGTTTACATTAGCGAAAGTGCTAATCTATGTGACTAAGTGGTATAGGTACCATGATTAAAATTACAAGCATGAAATTATTATGTAAAATGTGATGAGTAAGAGTAAGTATGAGTAAGTAAGTTCAAGCACTTGGGATTTAGGTTGTTCTTGTTCATGATGGATGAGTTTATTATGAACAATTATGTTGTTATAAGAATTTTCAGGCAAACTTACTAAGCTATATGCTTACTTTCTCTTTTTCCTTTTTCCTTGTAATATCGCCAAGCTAAATTCGGGGATCAAAGAACGTCGAAGCTCGGAACACACTATCAACCACTATTTTGGTATTTCAAAGTTGATTTAGATTGAGTATGGCATATATAGAAGTTTGATCATTTTGAGTTATGTCATATTGAGATAAAAATAATTAGGTATTAAGGTTATGCATTCTTTTGCTTATGGCCATTATAAATTGGTCAATATTTGTTAAGTTTCTACCTTTAATGATGGTGAGGTTTATGCAATTGATAGAGTAATTGTGTTGTTGGTGTTATTACACACATGATCATGTTTCAGGGTGATAATTGGCTTGGAAAATAGCCTCAAATTGTCCATACAGGTAGATACGCGGGCTTGTGTCTAGGCCATGTGTGACACACGGCCAGCCCCATGGGTGTGTTAATACGTCGTGTGTCCCCTACACTAATTTACGAGAATACGATTCGTCACACGGGCCAGCACACAGGCATGTGCCTGGACCGTGTGCTAATTAGGGGTTGATGACATCATAAACAGAGAGCTCCACGGGTAGGAGACACGGGCGTGTCTAGGCTGTAACATCCTAAAAATTTGAGTATCAATATGTTGCTTATCTTTGGTGTTAGCTCGGGTATGATTTTATTGTGTGCTTAATATAGTCTTGAGAAGGCTCAGGTTTACTTGGAATTAGAATAAATTTTAGTAAAGAGTACTTTACTATAGAGAAATCAGGTGACCTTGAAGTTTAATTTAATTAAGTGATAAAAGATGGCATAAGATGAGTAATTGGCAAAGAGGTGATGGCGTCATATGTTGGACTTGAGGGGAGAGGTTCGAATCTCCTAGCATGCAAATTGGGAGCTTTTATTTTTACTTTTTCCTAGCATGTGTCGGCCAAGCATCATTCATGGATAAGATGGACTAATTTTTTTGGTAAGAAGACTAAAGTTTATGGCAAGCATGATTTTAGGGATGGAATTGATTGATTTTGGGGATAGGATTTCTCAAACTTAAGGAAAATGGATGGTTGTAAGGCTTGAATCTAGGTTGATGTTTTGGTATTTTTTTTTTTCATGGCCATTTTGACCAAGAATGTGGACGGCATTGTGGACTAGGGGGGTTGGTTGAATGTGTTAGTAGCTTGGCTAGGATTAGGAGTTAGTTTTGGTCATTCCTAGAATTTTTGTGCAAAATTGCAATTCTCTTCACAACCTTTTCTCCTAGCCGAATTTGAGCTTTTGGTAAGCCTTGTTCTTTAGACCATTTCATTTTCATGTTACCATTTGGGCACATTTTTGCTTAGCATTTCAAGACACTTTTCTCTTTATGCCGAAATGCCAAAGCCAAGATCATTTTCTTTTCTTCTCTTTTTCCTCTCCATTGCTGAATGCATATTGCTCCTAAATTCATCTCTTTTCTTTCTCTTTTCCCTCTTGAAAACCAGATCAACATCATCTCTTTCTTTCATCTTTTATTTTCTTTTCAACCATACTTTCTTCATTATTTTTCTCTCATGGCGAATGTTAGATTACTCCATTGCCAAATCATTTTTCTTTTCTTTGTTCATTTATAGCCGAATCTTCCATTATACATAAGTATTCTTCTCAATCATTCTTCTTTCAAGCCTTGGACAATAGGTAAGAGTTTCTTTTTGGTTTCTTTGTTGGCTTAAGGGAAGTCTTGGCCGAATCTTTATGGTGTTAAGAAGAATCTCTTCGATCGAAATCATCATTCATTCTATTAAACGTTTTCTTTCGTTATATTTTAGTGTGATAGTGGAGGGCCGAAACTCAAGTGTTCGTGAGTGTCGTGAATCGTTGGAATCGATTTAAGGTGTTAAGGTAAGGGATTATTAAGGACTCTCATATTACTCGACATATTGATATAGATGGATTATTAATCGATTTCGTTTTAGGGGACGTTATCGCTCGATTTTCATATTGTGGAACGAGGATATTTGTGGTAAGCCAATCTCACCCTTAAAATCGTTAGTCATAATTTCGATAATTTATTAGTCAGACTAATGATCTTTTGTCAATAGAGACAATCAAGATAGGGACGAAAAGGGCTGTAAATAGTGTTCAAAAGAGGGGTGGTCCCGCTATTCCCCCTAAGTTTAAGCGAAGGGCTGTTTCGGGAATCTGAGATTTTCCACCGGGTTGTGGACGCTCATCCGAGGAGAATCAGTTGTTTGAAGTCGTTCGTACTCCCAAACCTTTGTTTGTTCGTGGATTTTCATCGGGTAACGAACCAACAATCGGGGAGAAACCGCAAATAGAAGTGGTTCAAAATTCTGAGGGTAAAAGTCTAGATCGTTATTTCTAAGATTCGATTTGTAAATGAATAATAGTGTTCTAATTTATCGTGATGTGTTTAGGTATCGACAAGCGGGAAAGTCTAGTTCTCACAGTAACCAGGTGTGTAACTTCACACTTATCTTAGGTAAGATACTATACCGTAAGTATTGGGATAAAATCGTAAAGATGGCAAAATCGAAAAATGCGTAATAATTAACACTTTTGTGTAAATGCATGAAAACAGTTAAAGTCGTGAAATTTATGAAAACGCCCTCAATGAGTTAATTGGTAAATAGTAAATTTTATGCCTCATGTGATAAATGGGCCGAAAAATTGCTAGATCGATAAATGGGCCGAAAAATTGCTAGATCGATAAATGGGACGAAAAACTGCTAGATCAATAAATGAGCCGGAAAAAAACTACTAGATCGATAAATGGGCCGAAAAATTTCTAGATCGATATATGGGCCAAAGTTTGCTAGATCGTTAAATGGGCTAAAACGCTATTTTGTCTTATGGGCCAAAATGAAAATTTGAATTTTTGGGCTCACATGTATTATGGGCTTTTGTTAAATTATCATTTGGATATATATATATATTGTTATGCATACATGATTGCATGGGTTGGGATAATTGATGAAGAGAAGAAAGGCCTGTTGCCAAAAATCTAGTTCGGTGGCTCTGCCACAAATATATTTTAAATGGCTTAATGCCTCTAGTTCGGTGACTTTGTCACAATATACTTCGGTGGTGCACCACAATATGACATTGTCACAATCTAGTTTGGTGGTGCACCACAATATTATTTAAAATGGCTTTATGCCTACGATTGGTGTGTTGGTGGGGTGGGTTGACTTGATCCCCACAGGTGTGTTGGTTGGTACGGGTGGTGTGTAGCGGATGGAAATTAGGTTTGGTTGGGAATTTCATTTTACATGCATGTTATTTATTTTATTGTTAAATCGTAAATGGGCTCAAGCCCAAAATAATGTCTTGATGATCTGGCCCAATGAATGTGGTAAGTGAGTTATACACTTCTGAGTAACTCATTCTGTTTAATTATCCATCTCAGGTAATGGCAATTGATGAAGGCTTGGACTGAGGATGACTTCGTGGAGGCCATGCTTGAACATGGGTTTTATAAACTATGAAGTTTTATTAAGTGAATTCTTTTAATTACTATTTTGGGTATGATGTAATAAGGCCTTTATTAATATTTTATGGATTTTATGTGTGGATGGATTTAATTTTTGTTTTAGACATTTAATATGGGCTTACGTTAATTCTATAATGTTTCCTTAAAATTTTGTTTTAAAACATATGAGATTCTTTAAATATTCTTGCTTTTTTTTCAAATTCTTTTGAACTCTTTAGAAATTACTTTAAGGTTTTTGACAATTAAAATACTAAATGATAAGATTTCAAACTAGTATTTCTTTATTCATCGATTTTAAAACAATTTCTTGATTTTTTTTTTACTAAACTTCACTTTCAAAAGGTTTTGTAGAACTGTTTTACCTAAATCATTAGAGAATTAAGTGTATGTTCGATCTGTGTGACAAACCAAATCTCGTCCTAGCGCATAGACCTGGTTTAGGGTGTTTCATAGGCCGTGTGAAGGACACGGGCTATAGACACAGACATGTGCTCAGCCATGTGAAATAAGTCACTGTCGACCACGGGTGAAGAACACGGGCATGTCTTAGAGGCACACAGACGTGTCCCTTGGACAACACGGGGTTGTGGCCTCTGTCTAGAAAAAAATTTTCAAAAGGAGTAAAAGTTTTTGGTTAAACTTCGGAATCTTCCAAAAGTATGTTTAAGGCCTCATAGGCCCAAGATATTCACGTTATGGTTCAAAAGGAAAAGTTTTAAGTTGGAACGAAATTTTATAGCCCGATAATACATGTTTAAGTAAGAATAAGTACGGTAATGTCCCGTACCCTGTCTTGGCGTCGGACATGGGTAAGGGGTGTTACAGGAAAGGCAAATTGATTCTGTGCTTTATCAGACCATATGAGATTACTGAGAGGATAGGACCGGTAGCATATCGTTTGGCTTTGCCATCTGAGTTGGAAAAGATCCATGATGTGTTCCACGTATCTATGTTGCGTCATTACCGATCAGACCCTTCACTTGTGATTGTAATGATAGAGGTTCTGTAACACCCCTAACCCATAACCGTCGCCGATCTAGGGTTAAGGAGCATTACCGATCAATTTAGATCATACACAATCATTTTATAACACAAAGTATACCATCATCCAAAGATATCAAAATATATGCATATAGTCCCTTAATGAGGTCTATGAAACCTTAAACACATGTTAGAAAGGAGTCAGGACTAAATTGAACACATACATAATTTTTGGAAAATCAAACATTTTTCAAAGCTACAGAGGTCACACACCCATGTGGGTAGGCTATGTGCCTCACACGGTGTTGGACACGCTTATGTGTCCAAGCCGTGGCAAAATAGGGCATCCATACTGACTTGTCCACACAGCCTGGGACACGCCCGTGTGCCTCACCTGTGGTCGACACGACTTGCACCACACGGCCAGTCACATGCTTGTGTGTCCAGCCCGTGGTCAAAACTGACTTGATTCAATTTGCAAAATCAAATGACACGGTCAAGCCACACGCCCATGTGCTCAACCGTGTGGGCAATTATAGGCCATTTGCAAGGCCAATTTGCCATCCACACTTTGGAATCACCTACAATCACACACCAATACAATTTCATACCTCAAATGACATTCAAACATACCAAAACATACTCAATTTGATATCTAAACATCACCATTCATCTTCCTATACAAATCCAACTCAATTTCAACCCAAACACTCTTAACCAAAATATCACCTTAATATCAAGATCATGTAATCCATTCATCATTCAATCCTTACCAAACCTAATCATGAAACATACCATTTCCATTTAACTAGCTCATATCAAAATTATCATTCACTTATAGCACACATACACATCTTGACCAACCATTACACAAATCCAAAACATATACCAAATTCATTAACTTATCTAGCCAAATCACATGACTATAAATCCAAATCTCAAAACATGCCATATCTGCTAGCCTATACATGCCATATTCAATTATATACATCTTCCAAAAGAACAAAATAAATAGCCGATAGTGTGTTTGAGTCGCTGACAATCCCGGATCCGAGCTAGCTATGTAGACACTGTAAAATAGAGAAAACTTCACACAATAAGCTCAAAAGCTTAGTAAGTTCGTAATATAATACTTTTAACTCAATGATTCAAATCAATATACAAAATAAACCATCACATAGATTGATTCACAAAAATGTACAATCTCATCCATATCTAATACTCACATCACTATCCATTCATCTATTTCCAAATTCATCAACAACATAGGTTCTATACATACCTTTTCCAACACTTAGCTAACGACAAATTTTGCTACTCAATGCTTGATACCACATTTCAATCAATCTTCATTATTCCTTCAATTCCATCGCACACTTAGTGCCTATTTCATAGTCGAAGCTTAAATATTATCGCACACTTAGTGCCCTTACATTAAATCGAATTTATCTTGATATCGCACACATAGTGCCAATTAATAAAGCCGTGCTATTCACCTTTGTCCCGATTCTAATTACGCACACTTAGTTCCACATTTCTCAATTCCACATATAGCATTTTTAATTCAATAATCACATATTCATTCATTTCCTAACACATAGATATAATTCTAACAATTTGTATTATACCTGAACTTACCTCGAACATCGAAATAACAAAACGAGTCTATTAATCGAGCACTTTATCTTTGCCTCGATCTCGATCCAAATCCCTTTTTTCTTGATCTGATTACGCTATGAATGTGCCAAATTCAAGAAAGCTTCAAACCCTTATTTTTCTTTCAGTATTCGGTGGAAGGAAGATGAATATGCCACTAATTTTAAGCTTTGTTTTGTTTAATATTAACTTATACATAGTTTACCATTTTACCCTTGTTTATTAAACAATTTAATCAATAATTTTATGCCTATTTATGTCCATCCAATCTATTAATGGCTCCTAATTTTTAAAAAAACATGCCAATTAAGCACTATAACAATCAGTACACAGCTTTTACATTTTATTCGATTAAGTCATGTTTGCAAATTAAGCACACAATCGAATAAATTTCCACACAGAATTTTCACACATACTCAATCACATATTATAAACACCAAAAATAATATTAAAATATTTTTTAACCTCGAATTTGTGGTCTCAAAATCACTATTCTGACGAGGGTCTAAACTGAGCTATTACAGGTTGAAATTCAACCAGACATGACTTATGGCGAAGAGCCGGTTAAAATTTTGGCATGGGAAGTCAAATAGTTGAGGAATAAAAGTATAGCCCTTATGAAAGTACTATGGCAAAGACATGGGGTTGAAGAGGGTACATGGAAGAATGAAGAGGCTATGAGAAACCAATATCCAAACCTTTTTACTGGTAAGATTTTTGGGACGAGAATCCCTAAGGGGGAGAATTGTAACATCCTGATTTAGGGCCTAGTCAGAATAGTGGTTGTGAGACCACAAATACAAAGTAGAAATATATGTTTTATGGTTTTTATGAGGTCTATGACATGTTTGCATGGTTGTGTGAAAATTTCATGAAGAAATTCTATGATTTAGTGATCAATTTATCATTTAGGACTAAATTAAAAAAATTGAAAACTATTAGATTCTAAAAGTTTTAAGTATGAGATAGCATTAGAAAATTTATTAGAGGCCCTTATTTAGTAATTAGACCATTATATCTCATGATGGAAAAAAATGGACATGGAAGGGAAAAATCTCAAGGAAGGGCCTTAAGGACATTTTGGTCATTTGGTTAATAAATTAATAAAAAGGGAAAAAGAAGTCAAAATTGGTGTCCATTTTCATCCTCCATAGCCTAAATGTTCAAGGAGCCATAGCTAGGGTTTTGTTTCACTTTCAAGCTTGATTGTAAGTACCTCCTAACCCCATTTTTTGATGTTCTTCATATTTTTGAAATCCTCGTACCTCGATTTAGCTATTTCTACCACTATTTTGAGCTAGAGTTGGAGTTTAAAATATTACCGATGGATGACATGCATGTATTTTGATGTCTAGTGGTAGAATATGAAAGTTTGAAGTGGGATAAACAACTTTTGTTAGATGATTGTTGGTAAAATCGATAAAAGGACTTATTTCCAAAAGATGAAATAATATGTGTATAAAGTGTAAAATAGTTAAAATTTTGGGTTACTATAAGAGATATTTTGAATCGGCTAGGCTTGGGTGTGAGAAAAATGAATACATTTCACATACGAGCCTAAGGACCATTTTGTAAATATGTGAAAGTTTAGGGGTAAAATTATAATTTTTGCCAAAGTATGATTCATGGGATGTTTTAGTCAATGTGATAATTAAATAAGTGAAATTTGTCATTTTAGATCAAGAAACACGAAGTTCAGACCTAAACCGAGGAAAGAACAAGATGGTGGACTAAATTGAACAACTATCTATATTTTGGTATTGAGGTAAGTTGGTGTGTAATAAATCAACCTCATGTTATTATGCTTTTAAATGCTTGATATTACATGAAATGTATATTCTTTCTATGAAATTGGTTAATGAGGTCTCGATGAAAATATGATGAAGTTTTATTATGTCGAAGTCCCGGTTGAACCTTGGGAATAAAAAGGATACCCTTGTCAAGACATTAGATTAATAAGGTCCCGTATAAGACCATATTTGGGATATGGCCTCGGCGTCGAATTGAGATCTCGTGTAAGACCATATCTGGGATATGGCATCGGCATCAAATAACGATTTCGTGTAAGACCATGTTTCAGACATGGCATCGACATACGATCTCGTGTAAGACCATATCTGGGATATGGCGTCGACATTGATATGAGATCCCGTATAAGACCATATCTAGGATATGGGATTGGCGTCGACATGTGATCCATGTAAGACCATATCTGGGATATGGCTTTGGCATCTTACTCAATGTATGACAATTCCCGAGTATCCTTCGACATTCCAAGTGGTTCAACGGGGTCAATAATTAAAGTTTATGATAAGGATGGAAAAAAGGGCTAAAGTTATGTGATCGAGTGATACAGGTACATATGTGAAACTCACGAGAAATGATTCGGTATGTAATATGTGGTTGGTAAGAGTGAGCTTGAGTAAGCCATGCCAATGTTGCTTGAAAATTTTGTGTTAATTCATAATGAAATGCATGGATGTTTTCACAAGATTTTTTGTTGTTATTTATTACATGTAAACTTACTAAGCTTTATGCTTACTCCCTCTCTTTTCCTGTAACACCCCAAACCCGGTCTATGCATTGAGACTAGATTTGGTTTGTTACATGAATCGAGCTATCTTAAGATCTTCAATAAGTTGAAAACTACAATATTATTTTTAATTACGGGTTTAATAAAAATCAAGAGTATTTTAATTTGATGAATATTAGAAAACATTAGTTGAAAACATTATTAACATTGTATTATCAAAAACCCTTAGGTAATTTGTTTAAGAGTTAACAATAATAAAATATTTATAAAGGAATTTCATATATTTGAAAACCCAAATTTATTTTATTAAAACATCATATAACCATAGCCCATATTTAAAAGTCCAAAATATAGTTTAAAACCAACACACATAAAAATCCATAAATTATTTATAGAGGCCCTTATTACATTAACCCAAAATAGTAAAATACTTATTAAAAGTTCAGATTTTAATAAACCCATGTTTTGCAAGATGGCCTCCACGAAGTCATCCCTACCAAGTCCACATCAATTTCCATTACCTGAGATGGAAAATTTAAGGGGGGTGAGTTACTTAGAACTCAGTGTATAACTCAATTACTTTGTTCACTGGGCCAAATTTTTAAATTATGGATTTGGGCCTTGAGCCCATAAGCAGAATTAACACATAATTAATAATAGCATAATGAATACATAATTAATAATATGCATGTAAAATGAATTTTCCTCCCAAACCTAATTCCATCCGCTACACACCCCGCACCAACCATCACACTGTGGGATCAAGTCAACCCACCCGCCATCACACCAATCATAGGCATTAAGCCAATTTATATTTTGTGGCATAGCCACCGAACTAGATTGTGACAAAGTCACCGAACTAGAGGCATTGAGCCAATTATTATTTTGTGGCAGAGCCACCGAACTAGAGGCAAATAGCCATTTATTGCTTTTGTGGCATAGCCACCGAACTAGAGGCAAAAAGCCATAATTTTGTGGCAGAGCCACCGAACTAGATTTTGGCAACAGGCCTTCTTCTCTTCTTCATTTCCCAACCCATGCAATATGTATGCAATAGTAAACTATGGCCATACAAAAATTTTATTAAAAGGCCCATTAACAAGATTTAATATTTCCAAATCTTTATTAAGGCCCATAAATAACACTTTGGCCTAATTAACTATTTATCAACTAGGGCCCAAATTTACGATCTAGCAAGAATTCGGCCCATTTATCGATCTAGCAAGTATTTTAGTCCGTTTAACAATTTAATAGAGTTTACGGCCCATTTATCGATCTAGCAGGATTTGGCTCAATTCATAATCAAATGTAGATTTCGCCCATTTATCGATCTAGTAGAGATTTGACCCAATTTACAATCAAAGCAGATTTTGGTTCGATTATCAATCTAATGAGTTTTCGCCCATTTATCGATCTAGCATATTTTACGGCCCATTTTACTGAAACATACAACTTACGATTAACAAGTAATTTCGAGGCGTTTCGTAATTTTCACGATTTTAGTCGTTTTCATGTATTTTCGTCAAAATATCGGTTGCTACGTTTTATACCGATCTAGTCATTTTACGATTTTACTTCAATTCCAAAATTGATATCCAACCCGAGAAAAAGTGTGAAGTTACACACCTCGATACCGAGAGTACTAATCCTTCTCGCTCCTCGACACCCTCTTAAATTTGAATCACTTCGATTTTCAGTTTCTCCTCGTTTATTGGTTCGTTAGTCACCGAGAATCCACTAACGTACAAAGGCTCGGGAGTTCTTACTACTTCAAATAATTGACTTCCTTCGGAAGATGGTCCGCAACCCGGTGGAAAATTCCGGACTGCCGAAACCGCTCTTCGTTTCAATGGGGGATTTACGGATCCGCCCCTCTTAATATGACTAAACACCGCCCTTTTCTTCCCTATTTTGAAAGTCTTCAAGATCAAAAGAACATTAATCCAATCTAAAATAATATCAAAATAATACTAGAGGTTTTAAAGGATGTGATTTCCTTACCACAATAAATCGATTCCAACGTTTCTACGATTCTCCCGAACACTTGAGTTCCGATCTTTTGTTATTGCACTATATTATAACGAATAAAATGTTAATAGAACGAACGTTTATTTCGATCCAAATGGTCCTTCATGACACCATCAATATTCGGCCATATCACTATTAACTAATTGAAAACGAAAAAGAATCCCTTACCTATTTTCCACGATCGAAAAGAAAGGATTGAGAATGGTGTTTGTGATGGATGAAGATTTCGGCTATGAAGAATCAAAGAAAAAGAAAGAAAGGTTCGGCTAGGGGCACTCTAGCATTCAGCCATGAGAGAGTTTCATGGAGAAACTTTGAGTGAAAAGAAATAAAATATGAAAGAAGAGATGGTGATGATGTTGTTTTGATTTCAAAGAGAAGAGAAGAAAAAGATGGGTTTTAGGAGCTAGGTACATTCGGCCATGGTAAAAAGAAAAGAAAAAGAATGGCTTTTGGTATAGGTGATTTCGGCACTCAAAGAAAAGGCACAAAACAAAGGCTAAAGCAATAAGCAAAAATGACCAAATGGTCAAAAGATTAGAGCTTTACCAAGGTTCAATTTCGGCCAAAGGAAAAAGTTGAGAAGAGGAATGCAAAATTTTGCACAAAGTTGCTAGGAATAACCAAAAAGAAACTTCAATTCTTAGCCAAACTATCACCAAAATTCGCTCCCCTATAGTCCAAATTGTCGTCCCTATGCATGGTCAAATGGCCATGATATTGTTTCCATAACTTTTCCTTGATATGTGCCCCATATCTTCATACCTTTCCTTAAATTCTTGATTCCTTCCTTAAGTTAACAATTTCCTTAATCCTTTGATACACTAACCAAAAATAACATGGTCAACACTTACCATATATGCTCTTGGCCGACACTTGCTATACATGTGCGAAAAATTAAAAATAAAATTTCCTAGATGCTAAACAAGGATTGAACCTCTCCCTCATGCTACAACTCATGCGTCAACACCACCATGCCATGTACTCAACTTATGTCACTCATTAACACTTAATTTAACTTAAGTATTAATGACACTTGCTTCTCTTCAATAAATTCTCAAATATTAAATTTATTCCTTACCCAAATTATGCTATACTCTTCTTTAGGACTTCAATAAACACGAAAATAAAAGTAAGAAATTTTCCTTTAAAATCTAAACACCAAATCAAGCAATATATAAATACTTGAATTTTTAGGGTGTTACAATTCTACCCTCCTTAAAGAAAATTTCGTCCTCGAAATTTACCTGGTTGAAAGAGGTGAGGGTATTGTTGCCGAATTGCATCCTCAGGTTCCTACGTAGCTTCCTCCACTCTGTGGTTACGCCATAGAACTTTGACCAACGGTACGGTTTTCTTTCTTAGCACTTTGACATCTCGGTCTAAGATTTCCACCGGTTCTTCTTCAAATGACAAATCAATTCAACTCCAATTTTCTACCAAGATAATGTGCGAAGGATCCGATCTATAACGCCTCAACATGGAAACATGAAAACATTATGAATTTGATCCAATTAGGAGGTAACTCAATCGATAAGCCATGGACCAACACGCTTCAGCACACGATAAGGCCCAATGTATCTAGGATTTAGCTTGCCCTTCCTTCCAAACCTGAAGATCTTTTTCCAAGGAGAGACCTTCAAGAAAACCTAATCCCCTACAGCATACTCGATGTCCTTACGCTTCAGGTCTGCATACGACTTCTGTCTATCTGAGGCTTCTTTCAACCGTGCTCGAATAACTTTTACCTTATCCTCTGTTTCAGATATCATCTCCGGACCTAACATCTGTCGTTCGCCCAACTCAGTCCAACAAATAGGAGAACGAAACTTACGACCATACAATGCCTCGTAAGGTGCCATCTAAATGCTAGACTGATAGCTGTTGTTATACGTGAATTCTGCCAGTGGTAGATAATCCTCCCAACTACCCTTGAAGTCGATTACACATCCTCTTAACATATCTTCTAATATCTGAATTACTCTCTCCGACTGACCATCTGACTGAGGATGAAAAGCCGTACTGAAGTTTAGCTTTGTCCCCAAGGCTTCATGTAGAGCTTTCCAAAATTGTGATGTAAATCTGGGATCCCTGTCTGATATAATAGATACAGGTACCCCATGCAACCTTACAATTTCAGATACGTACAATTTTGCCAACTTCTGCAATGAATAATCCGTATGAACTGGCAGGAAATGAGCAGTCTTCGTCAAACGATCAACAATTACCTACACAGAATTTTTCTTAGTAGGTGTTAAAGGTAACCCACTAACAAAATCCATGGTTATCCGTTCCCATTTCCAAAGAGGAATCCTTCACGGTTGTAACAATCCAGACGGTAATTGATGTTCTCGCCTTCACTTGTCGACAAGTCAAACATTTTCCCACAAATTCAAATCTCACGCTTCAACCACGCCACCAATATCGTTTCATCGAGATCTCGATACATCTTATTTCCTCGGGATGCATAGTATAAGGGCTACTATCGCCTCCAGTAGAATCATTTGCCTCAGATCTGAGTCCTTAGGCATACATACTCTTCCTCGAAAGCACAACACACCTTCCGTGTTTATTCCAAAATCCTCGATTTCACCATTTTCAACTTGCCAAAGTAAAAGTCCCAACTTCTCATCTGATGTCTATTTTTCCTTGATTTGTTCCAGCCACAGAGGCTTCACCTGAAGTTCTGCTAACAAACTACCATCCTCATACAGACTCAAATGGGCAAACAATGCTCTCAAATTAGATACTGCCTTGCGACTTAACGCGTCAGCTACCACGTTAGCCTTTCCAGGATGATATTCGATTGAGAAATCATAATCCTTTAATAATTATACCCATCTTCTATTTCTTAAATTCAACTCCTTTTGGGTAAGGAGGTATTTAAGACTCTTGTGATCCGTAGATGATGATTTCTCACCGTAGAGATAGTGCCTCCAAATCTTTAGAGCAAAGACCACAATGACTAACTCCAAATCATGAGTAGGGTAGTTTACTTGTGTGGTCTCAATTGACGAGAAGCATAGGCCACCACCTTTCCATTTTGCATCAACACACAACCTGGACCGTGTGAGACGATCACAATAAGCAAGTGAATTCTTTTCGACCTCCTATTGAAGTCAAACTGGAGCTTAAGTGGGATCTTCTTCAATTTCTCGAAACTCTCTTGTCGCTTTTCGGTCCAATAATACGGAACTCTCTTCCGCAATGTTTAGTTAGGGTGCGACAATCAACGAAAACCCTCTACAAAACGTCTATAGTATCCACCAAACCTAAGAAACTCCAAATTTTAGCTACCGATGTTGGTGGTTTCCAATCCGTAATAGCCTCAATTTTTGAGGATCCACCCTTATTCCCTTGGTGATACCACATGACCAAGGAAAGTCACTTCCTTTAGCCAAAATTCGCATTTACTAAATTTGGCATATAGTTGCTTATCACAAGTAGTCAGTAATACTATCCGCAAATGCTTGTCATGCTCCTCCTCATTTCTCGAATAAACCAATATGTCATCTATGAACACTACCACAAACCGGTCTAAATATGGTTGAAAGACTCGGTTCATCATGTCCATAAATGCGGTGGTGCATTGGTTAATCCAAACGGCATCACTACAAACTCATAATGTCCGTAACGTGTTCGAAATGCCGTCTTATAAATGTCCGCTTCTTTCACCTTGGTGGTGATAACCCAACCTCAAATCAATTTTGGAGAAAAGCTGAAGCTCCTTTTAATTGATCAAGCAGTCGTCAATTCTCGGCAATGGATACCGATTCTTGATCGTCAATTTATTCAATTGTCTGTAGTCAATGCACATACGCATCGATCCATCCGTCTTCTTGACGAACAAAACTGGTGCTCCCCACGAAGAAACACTTGGTCGAATAAATCCCCAATCCAACAATTCTTGAATTTGAGCTTTAAGCTCACCAACTCCTTGGTGCCATTCTATAAGGAGCAATGGACACTAGAGTCATCCCGAGCAAAAGCTCAATGCCAAATTCTACTTCCGATCCGAGGTATACCGGAAGTTCTTGGAAATACATCGGAAATTCCTTCACCGTCCTCACATCATTCACATATAACTCTTTGGCATCCAAAGCACAGATAAAGGCTAGGAATGCTCCATATCCTTTTCGCACCAACTTCTCTGCCTTTAATGCAGATACCACATTTGCCAAGTAGTTCCTTCGCTCACCAGTCATTATGACTTCCTTATCATCCGAGGTTCTTACTGACATTAGTTTTTTAGCACAATCCAATTGCGCCCGATGGTTAACCAACCAATCCATGCCCAGAATGAGATCGAACTCGCCGAAAGGTAGTTCCATCAAGTTTGCTAAGAATACCTCCTCTTGAATTTTCAAGGGCACATCTCTAAACATTTTATTTACAATTACCGATCGTCTAAAGGACTAATTCATCGTCATCCCACTATCGGTAATTTGATTCTAAATTCGGGTTTCGGATATGGCGCTAGCAACATATGAATGGGTAGAGCCAATATCTATTAAGGCAATAATGGTACATCAAAAATGAAGAACGTGCAGGTTATCACATCGGTGCATTGCCATCCTCATGGCGTCTAATCGCATAGACCGATCCAGTACATCTTGCATCTGCGTTCCTCTAGGACCATTGCCTCGACCGGTGCACCTTGACCATGTCTAGCCCCATTACCACCACGACCTGGTCCACGACCTCTCGGTGGGCTGCTGATTACCTCTGGCCGTCTGTGCATCATTATTACGAACTTCTTGAGTCGTATCCATACGTCGAGGACAATTTTTGTCTTGATGACCCATTGAACCGCATTTGTAGCATGCGCTCGCTTTCCTCCAACATTCTCCAAAATGTCTTTTCCCAAACTCGGTGCAATCTCGACTTGATTATTTGCTCTGGGGTTCTACCTTGAACCGGTTCATCATTCGAGGTCTCTTGGAATCTCTTTGAAGAACTAGATTGTGTCTCTCTCTTATTTTGAAATCTTTCTCGGTTCGCTGATTCTCAATTCTTAGCCTCTTGGCTATTTTGGCCTTCTCCACAAGAGTGGAAAAATTTCTAACTTTCGTGGAGCAATCGTAACCTCACTCATCATTAAGCCCATCCTCAAACGTATACATCGTTCATGATCTGTTGATATAGTTGTCCCGCATAGCGGCTCGACGTAAAAACTCACTTCATATCTCGCCTTTGTCTTACTTCCTTGGACAAGATTCAAAATTCTTTCCTTGACGTCTACATAACTTTCGTTCCAACGTATTTTCCTTGGAAGGGCTTTAAAGAATTCCCAATTAATCGGGCAGACTTGGTGCCTTCTCGAACAGTTGAGCCACCACCGTCGCCTCATCTCTTAACAAGGATCTGACTCCTCTCGCTTTTTGCTCAACAGTGCATTCCATATCATCCATAATCCGTTCCACAGCTTCGAGCCAGTATTCAGCCACATTTGGAGCTACACCGGAAACTCCTCTGAAAACTTCTGCATTATTGGACTTAAGTCGCTCTGAAATTGACCCACGAGTTGTTGGCCCAATTCTAGTTCCAGCGACCCTTTCCAAGACTCGCAACATTGCTTGAGTCAATGCATTATCTTCTTCCATGTGATCGCGTGATCCCGTCTCACTCTCAATTGACGCAGTCGTCCATTTCCGACATATGATTTGGTGCTTGATTGTAGCACCTCGGCCTCTACCACGGCCACGTCTAGCGCCCACGACCACGTCCTCTAGTGCTCATGATGGCTTGTTCATTTTATCGATTACAAGTTTTATGAATCGGAAAATTTGTTTGGTGTTTATTAACGATGTTTTATGAGATTTGAGAGGTAAAGTTATTTTTCGCAACATATTCTATAGTCTCAATCTCTACGATTTTCACGTCTAAAACTAGAAGTTCTAGAGTATTCCTATGATCATCATAGTAATTATTAAACAATAAATACTTACTTGACTTGTTGCTTGGGATGCTTGTGGTGCCATCTTGATCTTTAAATATAATTGAACGATTTCATACAAAATTTATTTGCAAACCCAAACCACAGCCGAGTTTTTGAAACTGGCTCTGATACCATTTAATGTAACACCCCAAACCCGGTCTATGCATTGAGACTAGATTTGGTTTGTTACATGAATCGAGCTATCTTAAGATCTTCAATAAGTTGAAAACTACAATATTATTTTTAATTACGGGTTTAATAAAAATCAAGAGTATTTTAATTTGATGAATATTAGAAAACATTAGTTGAAAACATTATTAACATTGTATTATCAAAAACCCTTAGGTAATTTGTTTAAGAGTTAACAATAATAAAATATTTATAAAGGAATTTCATATATTTGAAAACCCAAATTTATTTTATTAAAAACATCATATAACCATAGCCCATTTTAAAAGTCCAAAATATAGTTTAAAACCAACACACATAAAAATCCATAAATTATTTATAGAGGCCCTTATTACATTAACCCAAAATAGTAAAATACTTATTAAAAAGTTTAGAGTTTAATAAACCCATGTTTTGCAAGTATGGCCTCCACTAAGTCATCCCCGCCCAAGTCTAAATCAATTTCCATTACCTGAGATGGAAAATTTAAGGGGGTGAGTTACCTAGAACTCAGTGTATAACTCACTTACTCTGTTCACTGGGCCAGATTTTCAAATTATGGATTTGGGCCTTGAGCCCATAAGCAGAATTAACACATAATTAATAATAGCATAATGAATACATAATTAATAATATGCATGTAAAAATGAATTTTCCCTCCCAAACCTAATTCCATCCGCTACACACCCCCGTACCAACCATCACACCTATGGGGATCAAGTCAACCCACCCCGCCATCACACCAATCATAGGCATTAAGCCAATTTATATTTTGTGGCATAGCCACCGAACTAGATTGTGACAAAGTCACCGAACTAGAGGCATTGAGCCAATTATTATTTTGTGGCAAAGCCACCGAACTAGAGGCAAATAGCCATTTATTGCTTTTGTGGCGAAGCCATTAGAACTAGAGGCAAAAAGCCATAATTTTGTGGCGAGCCACCGAACTAGATTTTGGCAGCAGGCCTTCTTCTCTTCATCATTTCCCAACCGTGCAATATGTATGCAATAGTAAACTATGGTCATACAAAATTTTATTAAAAGGCCCATTAACAAGAGTTAATATTTCCAAATCTTTATTAAGGCCCATAAATAACACTTTGGCCTAATTAACTATTTATCAACTAGGGCCCAAATTTACGATCTAGCAAGAATTCGGCCCATTTATCGATCTAGCAAGTATTTTAGTCCGTTTAACAATTTAATAGAGTTTACGGCCCATTTATCGATCTAGCGAGGATTTCGCCCAATTCATAATCAAGCAGATTTCGCCCGATTATCAATCTAGAGAGTTTTTACCATTTATCGATCTAGCAGAGATTTCGGCCCAATTTACAATCAAACAGAGATTTCGGTCCGATTATCAATCTAATAGAGTTTTCGGCCCATTTATCGATCTAGCATATTTTACGGCCCATTTTTACGAAACATACAACTTACGTATTAACAAGTAATTTCTCGAGGGCATTTTCGTAATTTTCACGATTTTAGTCATTTTCATGTATTTTCGTCAAAATATCAGTTGTTACGTTTTATACCGATCTAGTCGTTTTACGATTTTACTTCAATCTGAAATTGATATCCAACGAGAAAAGTGTGAAGTTACACACCTCAATACCGAGAGTACTAATCCTTCTCGCTCCTCGACACCCTCTTGATTTTGAATCACTTGATTTTGGTTTCTCCTCGTTTATTGGTTCGTTAGTCTTCGAGAATCCACTAACGTACAAAGGCTCGGGAGTTCTTACTACTTCAAATAATTGACTTCCTTGGAAGATGGTTTGCAACCGGTGGAAAATCCTGCATCGCCAAAGCGCTCTTCGTTTAAATGGGGGATTTACGGATCCGCCCCTCTTAATATGACTAAACACCGCCCTTTTCTTCCCTATTTTGAAAGTCTTCAAGATCAAAAGAACATTAATCCAATCTAAAATAATATCAAAATAATACTAGAGGTTTTAAAGGATGTGATTTCCTTACCACAATAAATCGATTCCAACGTTTCTACGATTCTCCCGAACACTTGAGTTTCGATATTCCGTTATTGCACTATATTATAACGAATAAAACGTTAATAGAACGAACGTTTATTTTGATCCAAATGGTCCTTCATGACACCATCAATATTCGGCCATATCACTATTAACTAATTGAAAACGAAAAAGAATCCCTTACCTATTTTCCACGATCGAAAAGAAATGATTGAGAATGGTGTTTGTGATGGATGAAGATTTCGCTATGAAGAATCAAAGAAAAGAAAGAAAGGTTGACTAGGGGCACTCTAGCATTCGCCATGAGAGAGTTTAATGGAGAAACTTTGAGTGAAAAGAAATAAAATATGAAAGAAGAGATGGTGATGATGTTGTTTTGATTTCAAAGAGAAGAGAAGAAAAAGATGGGTTTTAGGAGCTAGGTACATTCGGCCATGGTAAAAAGAAAAGAAAAAGAATGGCTTTTGGTATAGGTGATTTCGGCACTCAAAGAAAAGGCATAAAACAAAGGCTAAAGCAATAAGCAAAAATGACCAAATGGTCAAAAGATTAGAGCTTTACCAAGGTTCAATTTCGGCCAAAGGAAAAAGTTGAGAAGAGGAATGCAAAATTTTGCACAAAGTTGCTAGGAATAACCAAAAAGAAACTTCAATTCTTAGCCAAACTATCACCAAAAATTCGGCTCCCCCTATAGTCCAAATTGCCATCCCTATGCATGGTCAAATGGCCATGATATTGTTTCCATAACTTTTCCTTGATATGTGCCCCATATCTTCATACCTTTCCTTAAATTCTTGATTCCCTTCCTTAAGTTAACAATTTCCTTAATCCTTTGATACACTAACCAAAAATAACATGGTCAACACTTACCATATATGCTCTTGGCTGACACTTGCTATACATGTGCAGAAAAATTAAAAATAAAATTTACCTAGATGTTAAACAAGGGATTCGAACCTCTCCCCTCATGCTACAACTCATGCGTCAACACCACCATGCCATGTACTCAACTTATGTCACTCATTAACACTTAATTTAACTTAAGTATTAATGACACTTGCTTCTCTTCAATAAATTCTCAAATATTAAATTTATTCCTTACCCAAATTATGCTATACTCTTCTTTAGGACTTCAATAAACACGAAAATAAAAGTAAGAAATTTTCCTTTAAAATATAAACACCAAATCAAGCAATATATAAATACTCGAATTTTTAGGGTGTTACATTTCCCTTTTCTTGTAGTATCGCCAAGCTAGCTCGGGGATCGTAGGATGTCAGAGCTCGATTCACACTATCAAGCTATTCTTTTGGGTATAGTAAAGTTTGATTATTTTGGGTATGGCATGTATAAGAACTTGGTCATTTTGTTATATATCATATTGGTTAGCCAAGGTGTTGGCTATTAATGCTACTTATTTCATTTTGTAAATGGCCATTGGAATTGGCCAAAACTAGTTAAGTTATATCTATTCAATGATGATGAAATTCATGAAGTGCAAGCTTGTGCAATTGAATGAGTAATGTGTGAAGTATATTCATGATGAACGTAGTATCAAATTAAAATGTGGATGTCTTGATTGTAGATATTAGAAGTTCATTATTGTTATGCTATGTATTGCTGGAAATGGTATAAGTGTGGTTGCTTTTCAGGGTGGCAAATGGCTTGGTAAATAGCCTCATAATTGTCCACACGGGTAGGCACACGGCCGTGTGTCTAGGCCGTGTGTGACACACGGCCTGCCACATGGGCATGTAGTCAAGCCGTGTGTCCCCTACACCTAATTTATGAAAAATCAAGTTCATCACACGGGCGTGTGACTCAACCGTCTGACCCTAAATGTCTACTGACGTCATAAATAGAATGTCAAGGTTTTCACACACGGGCTAAGACCATGTGGGGACACGGGCCATAGACACGGGCGTGTGCAAAGCTGTGTGAAAACCCCTATAGGTTTGAAATGAAAAATAAAATCCACACAGACTAGGGACATGGGCATGTTCCTTTCCACACGGGCGTGTGGCCCTATTTTGAGCAAAAATTTTCTAAGTGTTCGTAAGCTTCTGGTTCAGTCCCGAACCACTTTATATGTATGTTTTAGGTTCGTAGGCCCATAATAGGGATGTTATAATCACGAATGAAAAGTTTTAAGTTGGAATGAATAATTTATGTTCCGACTTTGTGTGATTAAGTATGTTAATAAGTTCAATGATAGAAACATTGGTTTGACTGTTGTTGGCCACTATATGCGGCATGTTTTTACCTTAACTAAAGCCTTCTTATTTTTCACTTTTAATTGGGTGCCTAGATCATGTAATAGGGCTACGGACAAGCTTTGTAATTTGGATATTAATAAGTCTTGTACTGCAGATTTCAACGAGGATTACCTGTTGGAAATTCATGATATTATTTTGAGTGACGCACTAAATTGAGCTGGCCGTATTTGGTTGTTTTATAAAAAAGTATGTTAAGTTCGGTAATGCCTCGTACCCGGTTCGGGTGTCGAATACGGGTAAGGGGTGTTATAGACATAGGTTACCTTAAACACGTTTAAAAGGTAACATCCCTATTGGTGTTTTAAATGCAATTTGGTATACCTATAGAACTTCATCCAATTTAGTAGAACAATCCTTTCGAGAAGGACTCACCACTTTTTCCAGAATTTTTTTAATTTCCCTATTAGAGATTTTAGCTTGGTCATTCGTCTGAGGGTGATATGCCATGGCAATTCTATGTTTCACCCTATATCTGCGCAAGGCATTGGACATCAGTTTGAAATCAAAATGGTATCCCTTGTCACTGATAATGGCTCTCGGTGTACCAATTCGTGTGAAAATGTTCTTATGCAAAAAACTTCAATACCGACTTAGCATCATTAGAGGCTAGGGCTACTGCTTCTACCCACTTAGAAACATAGTCTAGTGCCAAAAGCATGTATATCTTGCCCATAGATGGTGGAAACGGACCCATAAAGTCTATTCACCATACATCAACCAATTCAATCTCCAATATACTTTGCAACAAAATTTCCTGCCTCCTAGACACATTTCATGTTCTTTAACAACGGTCACACGACCTATAAAATTCATAAGCATCTTTAAATAAACTTGGCCAATAGAATCCTGACTGGAGTACCTTGGCAGCTTTTTTCATTCCTCCAAAGTGTCTCCATATGGGGCTGAGTGACAATGTTGTAAAATACTATGCATCTCATCGTTGGGGACGTATTTCTGAATTATTTGGTCTGCACAATGCTTGAATAGGAATTGTTCATCCCAATAATTGTTTGGCATCATGAAGAAAATTTTCGTCTTTTATGAGCATTGAAGTCAGGTGGCATTACACCACTTACTAAGAAGTTTACTATGTCGGCATACCAAGGTAATGCCTTGGAAATGAGCAACTGTTCATCTGGAAATTCTTCCTTAATAATTTTCTTACTTTTATCTTCATTTCCCAATTCTATTCTTGACAAAAGGTCAGCCACTTCATTTTTGGTTCCCTTCCGATCTCTAATTTCCAAATCAAACTCTTGTAACAATAGTATCCACCTAATCAATCTCGACTTGGCATCTTTCTTCCGTACCAAGTACTTGATAGCCGAGTGATCTGTGTAGACTGTGACCTTTGTTCCTACTAAATAAGAACAAAATTTGTCAAATGTAAAAACCACTGCCAATAATTCCTTCTCTGTAGTGGTATACTTAAGCTGAGCCTCTGTCTACATCCTACTAGCATAATATATTATATGTAGTATCTTGTTTTTCCTTTGACCCAACACTGCTCCCACAACATAATCACCAACGTTGCACATGAGTTCAAAGGGCAATGTCCATTCTGGAGCAACCACAATCAGTGTTGCTACAAGTCACTTCTTGAGTTCCTCGAAAGCCTGCAAACTTTGATCATCAAAATTAAAAGGTTTATCCTATTCAAGTAAAGTACACAAGGGTTTAAAGATTTTCAAAAAAATCCTTGATAAATCTTATTTAAAATCCTGTGTGTCCTAGAAAATTTCTAATACCCTTAACACTGGTGGGTGGTGGCAATTCTTCAATCACTTCTATTTTTGCTTTGTCTACTTCAATTCATCACTGTGACACCCTATGTCCCAGGACAATGCCTCCATAGACCATGAAATGACATTTTCCCAGTTTAATACTAGATTCATTTCTTCACAATGGCATAAAACCATCTCTGAATTCCTTAAGCAATCTTTAAAATCATTTCCAAACACAAAGAAGTCATCCATAAAAACTTCAATGAAATTTTCCACCATGTCCGAGAATATGGCCATCATGCAACATTGGAACATTGTCGAGGAATTGCATAACCCAAACGGCATCCACCTAAATGCAAAAATACCATATCGGCATGTGAAAGTTGTTTTCTCTTGATCTTCAGGTATTATGGCATTCTGATTATATCTTGAATAACCATCTAGGAAGCAATAAAAAGCCTTACCAGCTAATCTGTCCAACATTTGATCGATGAATGGCAAAGGTAAATGATCCTTCCTAGTTGCCTTGTTAAGCCTGCGGTAGTCTATACACTCTCTTCATTTCGTAATAGTACGAGTAGGTATGAGCTTATTTTTGTCACTACTGACTACCGTGACACCCCCTTTCTTGGGTACACATTCATAGGACTTACCCTCAAGCTGTCTAAAATTGGGTAAATAATTCCAGCATCAAGTCACTTGATAATTTCTTTCTTGACAACTTCCTTCATACTTGGATTCAGTCATCTCTAATATTCAATGGATTTGCTATGACAATATTCCAACAAAATTTTGTGCATTCAAAATATAGGGCTAATACCCTTTATATCGATAAGGGCCCAACCTAGTGCTCTTTTAAATTGCTGTAACACTTCTAACAACCTATCCTCTTGCTCAGGTATTACCATAGCAAAAATTACAACTGGCAAAGTACTATTATTTCCCAAATACACATATTCCAAATGTTGTGTAGAGGCTTTAACTCTAGCACGGAAGATTCCTCTACAGATGGTTTAGGAGGCTTAAAAGATCGATCTGATAAATCCAAGGATTCAAATTTCTTCCCTGGCCTATACACTATCTGCTAGGCTTCAATAAATTCACCAAGCTTTTCAAAACTTACTATGTCACCTTGCTCCATCAAATCGTCTTCAATGCTAGAATTACTGTAGCAAAATTTTGTGAATTCGTCCACTGATGTTTCTATCAAGTCAATGGCGTGACTTTCCTCATTCTTATTTGTGCATTTTAACGCATCTAACACATTAAAAGTAACCTACTGATCATTCACTCTCATGGTTAGCTCGCCTTTTTGCACATCAAATAGGGTCTTGCCAATAGAAAGAAATGGTCTTCTAAGAATAATTGGGACATCAAGGTAATCTTCACATTCTAAAATAAGAAAACCTGTAGGAAGATAAATTTATTGTAACACCCCTAACCCATCTCCATAACAGGATTAAGGTTACCGAGTGTTACTGTATAATTGGAAACATTTTCACATTCAATAATTTAAATCATATCATAACTCATTAATATTCATGCATACTATCTCTAAATCGAGCCCTCGAGCCCTTAAAAATAGCTTAAAAGCAAATTAGGACTAGTTTGAAACAATTTGGAAAGTTTAGGAAAAAGTTGCAAAATTTACAAAGCAGGGGTCACACGGCCGTGTGCCTCACACGGCTGAGATACACGCCCATGTCTCAAGTCATGTAACCTTCGAATTAGGGACACATGGCTGTGCCCTAGTCCGTGTCCTCACCCGTGTAACTGTAGCACCCATCACCGTATTCAACACCGGAATAGGGTTACGGAGTATTATCAGATTTACAATACTTTTAAACATACATTTCATATAAAATTCAATCACAATCAATTATAGTGTCCTTCAAAAAAGCCTACGAGGCCTTTTGTAACATCCCGAATTAAGGCATAGTCAGAATAGTAGTTTTGGGACCACAAATTCGACGTAATAAAATTTAATTTTATTATATTTTTATGGTCTACAATTTCACGAAAAGATTTCATGAAAATTTCGTTCGAAAATTTCGACGTTTGGGCACTCAATTTAGTCAGAAGGACTAAATTGTAAAAAGTGCAAAAGTTGAGTTCTACATGTTAGAGGTGTCCAATTGTTAAAAAATTTTAAATTGGAGGTCCTTACATGATAATTAGACCATTGGTTAAGTTGGTGGACAAAAATGGACATGGATGGGTATGTTTCAAAAGATTTTTTTAAGGGGCATTTTGGTAATTTAATGAATTAAATGAATTAAAAGCAAAATTTAAATGCAAAATATGTCCATCTTCTTCATTAGGACGAAATTACAAGGGTTCTCCATAGCTAGGGTTTGTTTCAAGCTTCCAAGCTCCATAGTAAGTGATTCCAAGCCATGTTTTTAATGTTCTTTACGTTTTTGGAATCCCGGTAACTTGGTTTTACTTATTCTAGCAATAATTTAACCTAGGGTTCATATTTGGAAAAATACCCATATGTGAAATGTGTTTATTTTTATATTTTATGATATAATATGAAGGCTGAACTTATGTTAAACAACTTTTGCTAAGCGATTTTACGTGAAAACGAGTAAAACGACATAATCGGTAAAAATACCTAATGTTCATAAGTACATGTTAGAGTGAGAATTTGATGTTGCTATAGAAGAAAAATGTTCAGCATGTTATAAAACATAATAATAAGGGATGAAGTTTAATTTTTGAGCCTAGGGGCAAAATTATAATTATGCAAAACTTTAGGGGCAAAATTGTAATTTTGTCAAAGTTTGAGTTAGGGACTTTTTTGAGTAGTACATTAATTAAATAAGTGAAATGTGATGTTTTGGACCCCGAAAAATGAGATTTGGATCAAGAACTAGAGGAAAATTGAAAAATCGGGAAAGTTGGTAAAATGACCGTTTCAGCATTCGACGTAAATTCGTGTGTTAATAATAATGCGACACCATGCTTTAATTATAATTCTCTATTGATATGGCATATATTATATGATTTAATATGTTTAGGAGAAGTTGATGGATGGTATGTATGGTATGAAAATATGATGTTTGTTGTGTCATGTGAAATTGAATGACAAATTAATGTTAAATTAATATTACATGGGTTGTATGAGTTGCTACACGATTGTACCTGACGAGATTTTGACAAGAAATTTTATATGTAAATAATGCATTTATTTTACTTGTACAATAATTATTTTGCTAGATATTATGGAAATCATTGGGTGATAACTAAAATATGAAAATGAATGGAATGGGAAATTCTCGATTGAACCTTCGGAAAACCGAGAGATACGGACAATATGTAGCTAGGTCACACGAGTGATAAGGGACCTTCACCGTGTGCACAAGAAAGCTACTAGATGGAAAATTTGATATGTAACTAGGCCACATGGATGATAAGGGACTTTCACCATGTGTGCAAGAAAGCTACGGGATAATAATTTCATATGTAACTAGGTCACATGTGTATCTTGTGTATACCGTGTGTACAAGAAAATTCTGGGTTATGAGTAGCTAGGTCACATGAGTGGTTCCTAGTGTTGGACACCATGTAGACAAGAAAGCTACGAGATGGAATGGCTAGGTCACACGGGTGATAAGGGACCTTCACCATGTGTACAAGAAAGCCGAATTATGTGTAGGTGGAGCTATGTGATGATACCACTGAGTATCAGACGTTTTTCAGAGGGGTTCAATGAGATAATTTACTAATGATGATTGGTGCGATCATGTTATGAATAAGTGCAAGTGTGAATGTGACCAATTGAGAAATGTGGCAAATGTACGTATGAACAATATGTTCGATATGTAATCGGAAATTGGAAAGGTTGGTATAAGCAAGTAATGAACACAACAAAAGTGAAAGAGAGCAAAAATTTACAATAAAACTGTTTGGACAGCAGTAGTGACATGAGTTTGAAAAATAACTAAAAATAGTAGATATTGAATTATAAGTTGTATGATATATTAATTTAAATCTTATTGAGTCTATTTTCATATAAAAGAAACATAGCAAACAAATGATTCGTATATTTTGAGATATTTGAACTTCTGTGAGACTGGTTCAGAATGATTACGTGATCCCCTGCTCTGCCTTGTAAAACCATTAAAAATTGTACAAAAATAATTGTGGGATATAAATTATATGCCTGAAATCCTGAATTAGTATACTTTCAAATGAACTAAATAAAAAAGGTTATATTAATTCTATACGAGGAGAAAATTTATTCGTAGTGAAGAGATGTCAGAATAGTCAAATAGTAAAATAGGGGAATCTTTAATGAATAAACTGTATTGATTGGATAAATAAAAAACTCTGAAAATTTTATGGTAAGAAGATATGTAAGTCTAGTTTCATGGAAAATTAACGGATCTTAATTTAAAGTTTTGTAGCTTCATATATAACTAATTTACTGACTGTGACTTGAGTAGACAGCTTGAGATGAACATGAATAAAAAGTGGAACTATGTTCAATTATGATTGTATTATCTTGAGAACATATTGTGAAGATTTATAAAAGCACATTAATAAATCACTTATTATTTACATACTTACTTACTAAGCTTTGTAGCTTACTTCCTTCATTTCCCATATCTTATAGGGTTGTATGCTAACTCGAGTTGGAGATCACGGAGATGTAATCACACTATCAAGCTATCATCGTGGGGTAAAAGTGACTACAAACCTCTTAAGTTTATGGCATATATAGGAGACTTAGTCATTTGTATATGTCATAATTGGTTTGGCCTAGAATGTTGGCCTTTATTATTTAGCGTTCATTTTGTATAATTTGGATGAAATTTTATATTTCGGTTTAATCGTTTTCAAGTGTATGTGTTTTGGTAATGCCTCGTACCCTATTCCGGCGTTGAATATGGGTAAGGGGTGTTACACCTTTCACAAGCATTGAGAGTGGTTCGGGACTAAATCGATAACTCAGGAAGCTTTCCCACACGTAGAAATTTTTCTCTAAATCGGGGACACACGCCCATGTGGTCAGGCCGTGTGGACATTCGAAATGGGAACACATGGCTGTGTCCCAGCCCATGTCCTACCTCGTGTCCAAACAAGTGAGCTTACTGACTTTGGTCACACAGCCAACCACACGCCCGTGTTTCTAGCCCGTGTGCCCTTCGAAGTATCCACACACGCCCGTGTCCCAAGCTATGTGCTAGGCCCTGCCAAACCTGTAGGCCGTGTCCAAACCATGTGCTAGGTCTTGTGCCAATTAGGGGGTATACTAACTTATGCCACATGGCTGATCACACGCCCGTGTGTGAGACCGTGTGGAGCATACTAACTTCATTTCAATTTCAAAATCAGGGGACACACGGCTGTGTAACTTGACCGGTGTGTTACACAAAGCTGAGACACACGTCCGTATCTCTGCCCATGTGGACAAAAAATAGGCTATTTACAAGCCATTTGCCACCCATTTTGCACATACCTAAACAAGCTCAAATGGTACCAAATCATAGCATAAAAAACATTCAATTCAGCCACAATCAAGACTAAATCCATACAATTTTCAATACCAACATTCAACATGCTTATAACCTTAAACCTTAATCCATCAAAACATACCAATTCAACTAACTATACCTTTACTAAACATACATTATTTTAAACCAATTCAAAAACATAATTCACATCTAATATCAACCATATATTCACTTAAATGTACATAACAAAAATTCACCAAATTAAGCCAACTCTCATGGCTATATTTACAACTCAAAACATTTACATTCACAAGCCATTACAAATGGCCAATATCCATACCAAAAACATAATTAAAAATGACTCAAAATCCCTATACATGCCATATGACCACACCATAAGTGCAAAAGTACCAAAGTGAAGGTTGGATAGTGTGACGATATCTCTGACGATCCCCGAATTTGAGCTAACTTTGAATTGACTATTAAACACATGAAAAATAAACAAAATAAGCTTTATAGCTTAGTAAGCTCGTATGAATTAAAGTCAACAAATCTTTTTATATAAACCAACAACTTGGACTATTTAACATTAATTTATGGTAACAACAAGCTTTCCATATGCTTAATCATGTACTTATATGCAAATTCATAACTTCTTCTGATTGAAGTTTATACTTTCCATGTACATACCTATACAAACTCGTAACCAACTCATACCTATTCTAAATGCTGCTAAATACTTTATATCTCACACACTAAGTGCCATTTCATAGCCGAAGCTATTTTTATCTCGTACACTAAGTGTCATACGTAGCTGGAGCTATCTTGAATCGCACACCAAGTGCCATACATAGCTGAAACTATCTCAATTTCGCGCATTAAGTGCCGATACATAACTGAAGCTTCGTTGATTATTTCCATACAACTGTATTCATCAGCAATTAATTATAAAGCATTAAATCTCAATTATAAATAATGCTTATTAACATACGAACTTACCTCGGATGTGAAAACGGCTAATCTAGTCAATTGGTCGATAACTTTATCTTTTCCCCAATCCAAGTTCGTATTTCACTTTTCTTGATTGAAATATATTCAAAATTAACTTATTTAATAATCTTGTAACACCCCAAACCAGGTCTATGCGTTAGGACGAGATTTGGTTTGTCACACAGATCGAACATCCATTTAATTCTCTAATGATTTAGGTAAAACAGTTCTACAAAAGCTTTTGAAAGTGAATTTAGTAAAAAAAATCAAGAAATTGATTTAAAATCGATGAATAAAGAAATACTAGTTTGAAATCTTATCATTTAGTATTTTAATTGTCAAAAACCTTAAAGTAATTTTAAAGAGTTCAAAAGAATTTTAAAAAAAAAACAAGAATATTTAAAGAATCTCATATGTTTTAAAACAAAATTTTAAGGAAACATTATAGAATTAACATAAGCCCATATTAAATGTCTAAAACAAAAATTAAATCCATCCACACATAAAATCCATAAAATATTAATAGAGGCCTTATTACATCATACCCAAAATAGTAATTAAAAGAATTCACTTAATAAAAGTTCATAGTTTATAAAACCCATGTTCAAGTATGGCCTTTATTAATATTTTATGGATTTTATGTGTGGGTGGATTTAATTTTATTTTAGACATTTAATATAGGCTTATGTTAATTCTATAATGTTTCCTTAAAATTTTGTTTTAAAACATATGAGATTCTTTAAATATTCTTTTTTTTTAAATTCTTTTGAACTTTTTAAAATTACTTTAAGGTTTTTGACAATTAAAATACTAAATGATAAGATTTCAAAGTAGTATTTCTTTATTCATCGATTTTAAATCAATTTCTTGATTTTTTACTAAATTCACTTTCAAAAGGTTTTGTAGAACTGCTTTACCAAAATCATTAGAGAATTAAATGGATGTTGGACAAACCAAATCTTGTCCTAATGCATAGACCTGGTTTGGGGTGTTATTTAATGGTATCGAGCCGGTTTCAAAACTCGACGTGGTTGGGTTCAATAAATAACTTTCGCTTGAAATTATTTTAATTATGTTTTAAAGTTAGTATGGCACCACAAGCATCCGGCACCAAGTCAAGTAAGTATTCATTACTGAATGATTATTATGATGATATGATCATAGGAACACTCTAGAACTTCTAGTTTTAGATGTTGAAAATTGTAGAGATGGAGACTATAGGATGTGTTTGCGAAAAACAACTTTATCTCTTGAATCTCATAAAATATCGTTAATAAACACTGAAACAGTTTTCTAATTCATAAAATTTGAAATCAGATTAAAACAAGTTAGTCAGTCTAAGCACCAGAAGACGCGGACGTGGTAGACGTGGCCGTGGTAGAGGCCGAGGTGCTAGAGCTGTGTCCAAGGAATCGAGACATATTTCAAAAATAGATGCACCGGTATCACCAGCATCGAAAAATGATTCACAAGAGAATAGGAGATAAGATAATGCTTTGACACGAGCAATGTTACAAGTCCTTGAAAGGGTCATTAAAACTAGAGCTGGGCCAACAGCTTGTGGGTCGATATCAGAGCGATTGAAATCAAGTGGTGCTGAGGTTTTCAAAGGTGTCTCAGGTGTAGCTCCAAATGTTGCTGAATATTGGCTTGAGGCGGTGGAGTGAATTATGGACGACCTAGAGTGCACTATAGAATAGAAACTAAAGGAGCGATGTCTTTGTTAAGGGACGAGGCATATCAATGGTGGCTTACTGTCCGAGAACGTACTGAAGCTGCATTAGTTACTTGGGATTTCTTCAAAGCTGCCTTTCAAGGGAAATATGTAGGAACAAGTTATGTGGATGCCCGGAAGAAGGAATTTTTAAATCTGGTTTAGGGAAATAAGACGGTGGCAGCGTATGAGGCTGAGTTTTTACGCTTGAGTCACTATGCTCGGACAATAGTGCCAAAGGATCATGAGCATTGTGCAAGCTTCGAGGATGGGTTGAATGATGAGTTGCGATTTTTGATAGCCCCACAACAAGTGAGAACTTTTTCCATGCTTGTGGAGAAAGCCAAGATAGTCGAAGAGGCTAAGAGCTCAAAATGTCAGAACCGGGAAAGAGTCAGAGGCAAGAGAGATATAAAGTATTCGGGTTCTTCAAAAGGTTTTAGAAGAGGCCTCGAAATGATGAGCCAGCTCAAGGTAGAGCACCTGGGGCTATTAATCAGAGTCGAGACTGTGCTGACTGTGGGAAACGACATTCCGGTGAGTGCTGAAGGAAAATTGGTGCTTGTTATAAATGTGGTTCAATGGATCATCAATATAAGAATTGCCCTCGACGGATGGATATGACTCAGGAAGCTTGTAATCCTGATGTACAGTTGGCCAGAGGTACTCAGCAGCCACAGAGAGGCCGTGGACCAGGTCGTGGTGGTAATGGGGCTGGACGTGGTCAAGGTGCACTGGGTCGAGGCAATGGTTCTAGAGGTAATGCGAATGCAAGACAACCAGGATTGGTATATGCAGTTAGACGCCGCGAGGATGGCAATGCACCTGATGTGATAACTGGTACGTTCTTCATTTTTGATGTGCCTATTACTGCTATGATAGATATTGGTTCTACCCACTCGTATGTTGCTAGTGCCATATCTAGAAACCTAAATCTAGAATCTAAAATTATCGATAGTGAGATGATGGTAATTAGTCCTTTAGGACAGTCAGTAATTGTAAATAAACTATTTTGAGACATGCCCTTACAAATCAAAGAGAAATATTTCTAGCAAATTTGATGGAATTGCCTTTCGGTGAGTTCGATCTCATTCTGGGCATGGATTGGTTGGTTAAGCACCGGGTGCATTTGGATTGTGCTGAAAAATGGATGTCGATAAGGACTCCGGATGATAAGGAAGTAGTAATGATAGGCGAATGAAGGAATTATTTGGCAAATATGGTATCTGCGTTAAAGGCAAAAAAGTTGGTGCGGAAAGGGTATGGAGCATTCCTAGCTTTTATTAGTGATTTGGATGCCAAGGAGTTATCAGTGTAAGATGTGAGAACGGTGAAGGAATTTCTAGATGTATTTCCTGAAGAACTTCCTGGTATACCTCTAGATCGGGAAGTAGAATTTGGTATTGAGCTTTTGCCCGGAACGACTCCAGTGTCCATTGCTCCTTATAGAATGGCACCGAAGGAGTTGGCTGAGCTTAAAGCTCAAATTCAAGAATTGTTGAATCGGAGATTTATTCAACCGAGTGTGTCTCCATGGGGAGCACCAGTTTTGTTCGTTAAGAAAAAGGATGGGTCGATGTATATGTGCATTGATTACAGGCAGTTGAATAAATTGACGATCAAGAATAGGTGTCCTTTGCCGAGGATTGATGACCTATTTGATCAATTGAAAGGAGCTTGATTTTCTCCAAAATTGATTTGAGATCGGGTTATCACCAACTCAAGGTGAAAGAAGCAGATATTCATAAGAAGGCATCCCGAACTCGTTATGGACATTATGAGTTTTTGGTGATGCCGTTTGGGTTAACTAATACACCAGCTGCATTTATGGACATGATGAATCGGGTCTTTCAACCATATTTAGACTGGTTTGTGGTAGTGTTCATAGATGACATTTTGGTATGTTCGAGGAATGAAGAGGAACATGAATGACATTTGCATATAGTATTGCAGTTACTTCGAGATAAGCAACTTTATGCCAAATTCAGTAAATGTGAATTTTGGTTAAGGGAAGTAATTTTCTTAGGTCATGTGGTATCAGCTAAAGGAATAATGGTGGATCTTCGGAAGATTGAGGCTATACTGGATTGGAAACCACTGAAGTCAGTAGCTGAGATTTAGAGTTTTTTGGGGTTTGGCTGGTTATTATAGATGCTTTGTTGAAGGGTTTTCACTGATTGCGCACCCTTAACTAAGCTGTTGCAAAAGGGAGAACCGTATGTATGGACTGAAAAACAACAAGAGAGTTTCGAGAAATTGAAGAAGATTTTGACGGAAGCACTAGTTTTGATTCAACCTGAGGCTGGAATAGAATTTATCGTCTACTGTGATGCATCACACACGGGTTTAGGTTGTGTGCTAATGTAAAATAGAAAAGTGGTGGCTTATGCTTCTCGTCAGTTGAGACCGCACGAAGTAAACTACCCTACTCATGACTTGGAGTTAGTGTAGTGTTTGCTTTAAAGATTTGGAGGCACTATCTCTAAGGTGAGAAGTCTATCATCTAGTGTTTGCTTTAAAGATTTGGAGGCACTATTCGTATTATTTTGTTTATGTTGAATGGATGAGATATTAATTATCTAAAGGCCTTGAGTTGGTTGGAAGAGTAGAAAATATTATTTATGAAAAGTCTATCATCTATGGCAAAAGGAGGGCCACGGATCACAAGAGTCTTAAGTATCTTCTTACTCGTGACTACGGTCAGGAGTTAAACTTAAGACAAAGAAGATGGGTGGATTGGCCCCATCAATTGATTCGTGTCTAGGGACACCGGTGTTTTGGTAACACATTGTGACTATATGTCACCAGTGGTTTAGCACCACCAAGTGGTTTGGTACCACAACAGGGTGAGCAATTGGCGTTTGGATGGCTAGGATGGGTATTTATGATTTGTCATGATTTCAAGGGTTATCATCTTGGTGACTCACCTTCTCCAAATGCATAGCTAATGGAGTAGGAGGGTCGAGGTGGCCATGCGGTGGACTTAAATTAAATGAACTTAAACTTAGTTGTTTTATACATTAAGCCTCCATAAACGTTACTATTCATAGGTGGTATCGACAATGTTTTATTTGAGTATAATAACTTGACTTCAAATAAATTTAAATTTAATCTAAATGATTTTTAACCAAAAGCGGAAGTTTTCTTAAATTGGATTTTAAAATCGTAACGACCCATAGTCCTTTGTATATTACAAAGTATCGATGGTCAAAGCTTCGGTTTGTGGGGGCCCGAGGCCCAAAAAACATCACCGTTTTAAGAAAGGAAAATTCTCAAAAGGGACCTCGAGTTTTACAATTATTAAAACACCCTTGATTTACAAAATTACAAAATTACCCCCGATTGACAAAATTACCAAAATACCCCTGATTCCAAAATGATACCATAACTTCAAACCTTATCAATTTTTAGTAATACCCTCCAATTTTGGGAATTTCAAGTGACCTGACTGCTTTATCAAAGTTTAAAATCTCTCGAATTTTATTACAAAAATACCCCTGTAGGAAAAAGACAAAAATACCCTTGGGTTAGAAATGGGCAAAAATGTCCGAATAGCGAATAGGTATGGAAAGTATTAAGGAATGGATGCAAGAACTTCTTTGTGTGAACTAGGTTAGGAAGCTGAAACCTTGTTTGATCGAAAGAATCCTTATTCAATTTTTCATAAAATTTTCGCGGGTAATCGCGGAACAAATCACTAATTCATAAAATTTTTCTTAATCGATTAAAGCACGTTAGTTAGAATGAGTTCTAGAGGGCGTGGCCGGCGTGGGCGTGGTAGGGAAGAATGACTATATCCGAACCCGTCAGTCGGGACATGGTTTAAAATGAGGTACCATCGCCACCACCACCTCCAAACTTTTGGGCCGAGGAGCAAGATCGACGGGAGGAGAGGCGATGTCGCAAGTCGTGGTGCGAGTCCTCAATTGGTGGTAAGGTGGTGGAAATTTAGGAGCTCAAAATCTGTTCCCGGCGAATTCGGTCCAATGGAGCCGAGGTGTTCGAGGTGTGTTAGGAGTGGCACCAGTCTGTGAGAATCTTGGCTAGAGTCAATGAAAGGATCATGGATGATCTTGATCGGTGAGGAAGAAAAAAAGCGAAAGGGTCGTATCGCTTCTAAAGGATGAAGCGTGTCGGTGGTGGTGACGATTCGAGATGGCGCTACGGTGGATGATCGACTTGGGATTATTTCAAAACCACCTATCGGAAGAAGTATGTGGGCACTAGTTATCTGGATGCTCAAAGGAAAGCCTTTCTAGGGTTAGTGCAAGGAACTAAGTCGATGGCGGAATATGAGGCGGAGTTTTAAGGCGAGTAGGTATGCTAGAGGCATCGTAGCTCTTGAACACGAGCACCGTGTCCGCTTTGAGGACGGACTCAGAGATGATTTGAGGTTCTTGATTGCCCATGACAAGTTCGTGAGTTTTCATCTCTAGTGGAAAAGGCTAAGGTAGCCAAAGGGATCAAGGAGTCCGTGAGACAAAATTATAGTAGGAATAATCAAAAGCGGGATTTAGGTCATTTGGATCCGGTGGTAGTGTCGAGGAAAAAGGCTAGGCCAAGTGGGCCGTCGGTGACAAGGTCCATGATTGCTAATCGAGGAAACTCGGTGTAACCACTATGGAAAGACCCATTTGGGAAGTTGTTCGACCGCGATAGAGGATGTTTGAGTGTGGGTCTTTGAAGCATCGGGTTAGAGATTGTCCTCGAAAACTAGCTAAGAACCAGCGGAGGAGGATGAACTGTGCTCGGGATAGAAATGTGGGACCGCAGAGGGTCGTGGTAATGGCAGAGGAAGCAACGGTCCTAACCGAGGTCGTGGAATTTAGGGCGTAGGTTCGAGCAACACAGAGGCTAAGCGACTGGCTTAGTCTATCGCATGGAGGCGTCCTTGAGGGTGACGACCGGATGTCATAACCGATATGTTTCGATTTTGGTCTTCCTTATTATGCATTAATCGATGTGGGGTCTACACATTCATACGTAGCAGTAGTGTGGTAGAGACTTTGGACCTAAACTCAAAGCGCTTCTAGGGAGATGGTGTAGTTAGTCCGTTAGGTCACTCTGTAGTGGTAGACAAACTTTATGAGGCGTACCCTAGAACTCCAAGGGGTAGTATTTGTGGTCGATCGATGGAACTACTGGTTTGGGGAGTTCGATTTGATCCTGGAATGGATTGGTGGTTAAGTATCGGTGAATTTAGATTATGTGGCTAAGCGCATGGTTCTTAAGACGGTGAAAATGATAAAGTGGTTATGATGGGTGATAGAAGGAATTACCTATCCAACGTGGTGTCCGCCTTGAAGGTTGAGAAGATGGTCAAGAAGGGTTGTAAGGCGTTTTGGTTCAAATCGTGCTTTGGAAGCTAAGGAGCGATGGTTGGAAAGGTCGAGCGGTTGGGGAATTTGCTGATGTGTTCCCGGAAGAACTTTCGTGCTGCCGCGAATCGGAAGTCGAATTCAGTATAGACTTACTACCGGAGCGACACACGTGTTCATAGCACTTACCGAATGGCACCAAAGGAATTGGTGGTGAAGGCTCAAATTTAAAGCTCTTGGATAAAGGGTTTATTCGACCTAGTATATCTCAAGTGGGGAGCTTTGTATTGTTTGTCAAGAAGAAGGGCGGTTCTATGCGGATGTGCATCGATTCGTCGGTTAAACAAGTTAACGATCAAAAACAAGTACCCATTGCCTCGAATCGATGACTTGTTTGACCAATTGAAGGTGCGTTGGTGTTTTCAAAGATAGACCTTAGGTGGGTTACCATCAACTTAAGGTGAAGGAGGCCGATGTTCACAAGACGACATTCGAACTTCGGTATGGGCATTACGAGTTCCTAGTGATGCCATTCGGGTTGACCAATGCCGTGGCGTTCATGGATTTAATGAATAGAGTATTTCAACGATTACTTGGACCAATTTGTCGTAGTGTTCATAGACGACATATTGGTTTACTCAAAGATGGAGGAGGAGCACGAAAAGCATTTGCGAATAGTTCTGCAAGTACTGAGGGAGAAACAGTTGTATGCCAAATTCATAAGTGCGAATTTTGGCTAAGGAGGTGGCTTTCTTGGGTCACGTAGTGTCGGTGGAAGGATTAGAGTGGATCCCATAAGATTGAGCGGTGTTGGAGTGGAAACCGCCTAAGTCGATGGCGAGAATCTGAAGTTTTACGGGTTTAGCGGGGTATTATCGAAGGTTTGTGGAAGAGTTCTCTTTGATCGCAGCGCCGTTGACTAAATTACTAAGGAAAGGTGTTCCATTTGTATGGACGGAGAAGCAGCAAGAAAGCTTTGATAAGTTAAGGAAAATTTTGACGGAGGCTCCAGTTTTGGTACAGCCTGAGGCAGAAAAGTTATTCACTGTCTATTGTGATGCATCCCATACTGGTTTAGGATGTGTGCTGATGCAAGGAGCGAAGGTAGTAGCCTATGCATCCCGTCAGTTAAGACCGCATGAGGTTAACTACCCAACTCACGACCTGGAGCTAGCAGCAGTCGTCTTCGCTTTGAAGATATAGAGACATTATCTTTATGGGAGAAGTCGGTGGTTACATGGATCACAAAAGTTTGAGGTATCTTGACTCGGAAGGATCGAATCGAGACAGTGTAGATGGATTGAGCTGTTAAAGGACTACATTGTTCCATCGAATATCATCCGGAAGGCTAACGTGGTGGTCAGCGTTGAGACGGAAGGTTGTGGCGGATTTAAGAGTAATGTTTGCTTAGTTGAGCCTATATGACGATGGAAGCCTTTTGGCAGAGCTTCAAGTTAAGCCAACATGGATCGAGGAAATTAAGGACAAGCAGTTAGTGGATGAAGGGTTAAATGCTAAGAGAATGCAAGTTCGGGATGGTGGTTTAGAAGGGTATAGTTTGTTGGTGATGGTGTGTTATGTTTTCAAGGTCGTACAGATGTCTTAGGAAGGATATGGAGTTGAGGCGGAAAATTCTCCATGATGCACATAGCAGCCCATACGCTATGCATCCGGAGGAAGCAAGATGTATGGAGATCTACAGCAGATTACGGTGGCGGGTTAAAGCGTGAGATAACGAATTCGTAGGGAAGTGTTTGGCGTGTCGTGAGTTAAGGTGAACACGATTACCATCGGGGCTACTTCAGCGGTAAAGATCCCTCAATGGAAGTGGAGCGGATCACTATGGATTTCGTCGATGGGCTACCCTTACGCCTTGACAAGAAAGATGCGATTTGGGTAATCGTGGGCCGTCGACTAAATCACTCACTTCATCTGGGTGAGAATGGATTACTCACTCGAAGCTAGCAAAGTTGTATGTGGCGAGATAGTCGATTGCATGGTGTGCCGTGTCAGTTATCTCGAGATAGGGACCCAAGGTTCACCGAGGTTTTGGAAGCGTTACATCAAGCGTTGGAGTGCAGCGATTGGATTCAAAGATGACTTTCCATCCTCGGTCAGACGGGCAATCAAGAAAGGTCATACAGATCTTAGAAGATATCTTTGAGGGTTGTGTCTTGGAATTCGAGGTAGTTGGGAGAATTTTACCATTAACCGAGTTCGCCTACAACAATAGTTACCAGCGAGTATTGAGATGGCACCATCTGAAGCTTGTATGGACGAAAATGCCGAACTCGGCGTGTTGGACGAGTTGGGTGAGCGACAAGTTCTGGGTCGAGAATTGGTAAGAGGCGAAGACAAAGTCAAGGTGATTCGGTCTCGTCTCAAGGAAGCACCAGATAGGCAGAAGTCTTATGCCGATCTCAAACGAAAGGAAATAGAGTATGCTGTGGGAGACAAGGTCTTTCTGAAGGTGTCGCCTTGGAAAAAGGTGTTGAGATTTGGACGAAAGGGAAGCTAAGCCCAAGATACATCGAGCCATATCACGGTGGTAAGCGAGTAGGACCGGTAGCTTATCGATAGAGTTGTCGGCGAATCGAATCGAGATCCATAGCGTTTTCCACGTGTCGATGCTTAAGCGGTATCGGTCGGATCCGGCACATGTGGTGCTGTGCGAAATTGAGGTCAACTCGGACTTATCTTTTGAGGAAGAACGGTTCGAATCTTGGATAGAGCGTGAAGGTTCTACATAGGAAGTCGGTGCCCTTAGTGAAAGTGCTATGGCGGAACCATGGTGCAGAGGAAGCTACGTGGGAACAGGGACATGATCGACGACAATACCCCACCTCTTGACGGGGTAATTTCGAGGACGAAATTCTTTTAAGGGGTAGAAGCGTAACATCCTAAAAATAGGGTTATTTGTATTCAGTATTATTTTGTTTATGTTGAATGGTGAGATATTAATTATGGCTTGGTAAGATTTAATTAAAGGCCTTGAGTTGGCTCGGAAGAGTAGAAAATATTATTTATGAGCTTTAAGGGTGGATAGCCTTAGGAGTTAGGGGTTATAAGAATAAATAAGGAAACATTTGACATAAAATGAGCCTAGAATAAGTGGCAAAGGGAGGGCCACTTGGGAGCTAAAATTGACGCCATCAAGAACAAGGGAGAGCCTTGGTTCGAGTCATGTAATCCCCTTTTTCTTTCATATTTTGGATGGCATAGAATGGGAGAGTTTTTCCCCTCTTTAAACTCTTTTTATTATGAGATAATTAGGGATAATATGAGCATTTTATTTATTATTAATTCCAATGATAATAGAACATAAGAAGATATTATTAGGATTATTCATTATGGGGATTAATTCAAGATTATTTTGAATTTAATCAAACCAATTAAGGAGTTGGTAGTATTTGGAACTCCTTGGTGGAGTGGACGGCAAGGACTTTGGGGGAGGGATAATCTTAGAATTTATTGAGGTTGTTTTAGCTAGCCTCCACTTGGTGATAATTTTACTCTTCTCAAATTTTTCTCCATTGCCAACCAATTCTCTTATTCTTTGATCTCTAGTCGAAACATCTATTCTTTTGTCTTCATTGCCAAACCAAAACCACCTTCTCTTTACATCCTCCTCTTCTCAAAAATCCCCCTTAAGCCGAAACTTTTAACACCTTTCTCTTCCATTGGTTTCTTTCTTCCCTTGGCCGAATATACCCCCTTGGAAGTGCCGATTTCCTTTCCTCCTAATTTCTCACCTTGGCCGAATGGTATAGTGGCATAGACACATCGGGATTTCACTAGTGTTCAATCAATTGTACGGTAAGTAGGGTTGGCCGAATGCCTATGTTCCCTTTTCCCTTATCTTAGTCGACTTTTTAAGGATTAAGGGCCAATATCAGCATTTATTTACTAGGTGCTAAGTGTCTATTTTGAAAACCGAATCTGTCTAGGTGTTTCGGGATTTTGGAGATCGACAAAGCAAGCCGTCATTCGTGACCAATCAAGTGATTCGGGAATCGGGTGTTGTAGTATCTAAAAGCGTAAGGGAGTAGTAGATCTAGTGTGACCGACTCCATCATTCGGGATTTAGATCATTCAGTGGTGACAGGTGTGTACATACACACATATAACTTGTTAAATATCTTGATTGTTGTGAATGCTATCTTGATTTTTATGTAGCATTGGATAATATACCACATCGGTATAGATGGTGATTCGTAAGTACACATTAATATGAATTTGTTATTTGATGCTTTTGGGAGCGTGATGCATTGATACATGAGATTTAAGCATGTGATGACATGAAACATATACATATGTGATTGATGTGGGATTGATGAGTGGAGGCGGTGTTAATCGTGCCGACGGGCACCGATGTTTTGGTAACACACCGTGACTACGGTCACGGAGGTTTGGTACCTCCGAGGTTTGGCACCTCATAGCGACTTATCCACGTGGTTAACACCACCGTGGGTTGGCCCCACTTCGGATATGGGATAAATCGCGGTGATTTGGTATCACACGATGGGTTGGCCCCATTAATTGATTCGTGTCTAGGGACACGGTGTTTTGGTAACACATTGTGACTATATGTCACCGGTGGTTTGGCACCACCGGTGGTTTGGTACCACAAGGGGTGAGCGATGGCGTTTGGATGGCTAGGATGGGTATTTAACATTACGCATATTAATTGTTATGTGTTGTGTATGAAAATGATTTAAAGCGGGAAGGGTTACATCCAGAGTCTTGGTGACTCACCTTCTCCATTATTTTTTTCCGGTGATGCATAGATCGCGGATATGGAGCCGGAGGGACTCGAGGTGGCCATGCGGTGGACTTAAATTAAATGAACTTAAACTTAGTTGTTTTATTTTATCATTGGTTTGTTTTTATTTGGGTTGTAATAAGGCCTCCATAAACTTTATTTTTGTTACTATTCATATGTCGGATACTTGCTTTTAACTACACTATTAAAAATTAAATCAAAATCACATGTTTTCCCTAAATCAACACGACAATGTTTTATCGTGTCAGCGGACACATTCAAAATTGGTATAATAACTTGACTTCAAATAAATTTCCGAATTTAATCTAAGTATGATTTTAGCAAGATAACCAAAAACGGGAAGTTTTCAACAAAACTTAAATTGGATTTTAAAATGGGTTTCAAAAAGGTTTTTTCTCCGTAATGACCCATATTCGGTCCTAACGTTTGGGCTGGATTTGGGCTGTTACATGATTTCTCAATCAAGTATCATCTTGGAAAGGCTAATGTGGTAGCAGATACATTAAGTCGTAAGGTGGTATCTGATTTGAGAGCAATGTTTGCTCATATGAGTTTGTATGAGGATGGTAGTCTGTTAGCGGAGCTTCAGGTGAAGCCTCTGTGGTTAGATCAAATCAAGGAAAAGCAGATATCAGATGAAAAGTTGGGACCTTTAATTCAGCAAGTTGAAAGTGGTGAAATAGGGGATTTTGGTATAAACACTGACAGAGTGATGTGTTTTCGTGGAAGAGTTTGTATGCCCAAGGACTCAGATTTGAGACAAATGATTCTATGGGAGGCGCATAGTAGCCCTTATGCTATGCACCACGGAGGAAATAAGATGTATCGAGATCTTCATGAACGGTATTGGTGGCCAGGGTTGAAGCGTGAGATTTCTAAGTTTGTAGGAAAATGTTTGACTTGTCAACAAGTGAAGGCGGAGCATCAATTGCCATCGTGTTTATTACAACAGGTAAAGATTCCCCTTTGGAAATGGGAGCGGATAACAATGGATTTGTTAGTGGGTTGCCTTTAACACCTACTAAGAAAAATTCCATTTGGGTAGTAGTTGATCGATTGATGAAGACTACTCATTTTCTACCAGTTTGTACAGATTACTCATTAGAGAAGTTGGCTAAGCTGTATGTATCTGAAATCGTGAGGTTGCATGGGGTACCAGTGTCTATTATATCAGACAGGGATCCTAGGTTTACATCATATTTTAGAAAGCTCTACATAAAGCTTTGGGAACAAAGTTAAACTTTAGTATGGCTTTTCATCCTCAGTCAGATGGCAAGTCGGAAAGAGTAATTCAGATATTGGAATACATGTTAAGGGGTTGTGTAATTGACTTCAGAGGTAGTTGGGAGGATTTTCTACCATTGGCAGAGTTTGCATATAACAATAGCTATCAGTCTAGCATTCAGATGGAACCCTACGAGGCATTGTATGGTCATAGGTGTCGTACTCCTACTTGTTGGACTGAATTGGGTGAACGACAGATGTTGAGTCCTGAATTGATATCTGAGACGGAAGAAAAGGTAAAAGTTATTCGAGCACGGTTAAAGGAAGCTTCGGATAGACAAAATTCATATGTAGATCAGAAGCGTAAGGATATCGAGTTTGCTGTGGGGGATCAGGTCTTTTTGAAGGTCTCACCTTGGAAAAGATTTTCAGATTTGGAAGGAAAAGCAAGTTGAGCCCTAGGTTCATTGGACCATATCGTGTGATGAAGCGTGTTGGTCTAGTGGCCTATCAGATTGAATTACCTCCGGAGTTGAGTCAAATTCATAATGTTTTTAAATGTTTCCACGCTGAGGTGCTATAGATCAGATCCATCTCACATAGTACCGGTAGAAGAAGTTGAGTTGAGATCAAACTTATCTTTTGAGGAGGAACCAGTGGAAATCTTAGACCGAGATGTTAAGGTCTAAGAAAGAAGACTGTGCCGTTGGTCAATGTTTTATGGCGTAATCACGGAGCGGAGGAAGTTACATGGGAGCCTGAGGATGCAATTCAGCAACAATATCCTCACCTCTTCAAATCAGGTAAATTTCGAGGACGAAATTTTTTTAGGGGGTAGAATATACCATTAAATGTAACACCCCAAACCAGGTCTATGCGTTAGGACGAGATTTGGTTTGTCACACAGATCGAACATCCATTTAATTCTCTAATAATTTAGGTAAAACAGTTCTATAAAACCTTTTGAAAGTAAATTTAGTAAAAAATCAAGAAATTGATTTAAAATCGATGAAAAAAGAAATACTAGTTTGAAATCTTATCATTTAGTATTTTAATTGTCAAAACCTTAAAGTAATTTTAAAGAGTTCAAAAGAATTAAAAAAAAACAAGAATATTTAAAAATCTCATATGTTTTAAAACAAAATTTTTAAGGAAACATTATAGAATTAACATAAGCCCATATTAAATGTCTAAAACAAAAATTAAATCCATCCACACATAAAAATCCATAAAATATTAATAAAGGCCTTATTACATCATACCCAAAATAGTAATTAAAAGAATTCACTTAATAAAAGTTCATAGTTTATAAAACCCATGTTCGAAGTATGGCCTCCACGAAGTCATCCTCGGCCCAAGCCTTTGTCAATTGCCATTACCTGAGATGGATAATTAAATAGAGTGAGTTACTCAGAACTCAGTGTACAACTCACTTACCACATTCATTGGGCCAGATCATCAAGACATTATTTTGGGCTTGAGCCCATTTACGGATTTAACAATAAAATAAATAAAATACATGTAAAATGAAATTCCCAACCAAACCTAATTTCCATGTGCTACACACCACCCGTACCAACCAACACACCTGTGGGGATCAAGTCAACCCACCCTGCCAACACACCAATCGTAGGCATAAAGCCATTTTAAATAATATTGTGGTGCACCATCGAACTAGTTTGTGACAAAGTCACCGAACTAGAGGCATTAAGCCATTTAAAATATATTTGTGGCAGAGCCACCGAACTAGATTTTTGGCAACAGGCCTTTCTTCTCTTCGTCAATTATCCCAACCCATGCAATCATGTATGCATAACAAAATTTATATCCATATGATAATTTAACAAAAGCCCATAATACATGTGAGTCCAAAAATTCAAATTTTCATTTTGGCCCATAAGACAAAATAGCATTTTAGCCCATTTATCGATCTAGCAAACTTTGGCCCATATATCGATCTAGCAGTTTTTCGACCCATTTATCGATCTAACGTTTTTTTCTGCCCATTTATCGATCTAGCAGTTTTTTGGCCCATTTATCGATCTAGCAGTTTTTCGGCCCATTTATCGATCTAGTAGTTTTTCGGGCCATTTATCGATCTAGCAGTGTTTCGGGCCATTTATCGATCTAGCAGTTTTTCAGCCCATTTATCGATCTAGCAGTTTTTCGGCCCATTTATCGGTCTAGCAGTTTTTCGGCCCATTTATCACATGAGGCATAAAATTTACTATTTACCAATTAACTCATTGAGGGCGTTTTCGTAAATTTCACGACTTTAGTTGTTTTCATGCATTTACACAAAAGTGTTAATTATTATGCATTTTTTGATTTTGCCATCTTTACGATTTTATCCCAATACGTACGGTATAATATCTAACTCGAGATAAGTGTGAAGTTACACACCTGGTTACTGTGAGAACTAGACTTTCCCGCTCGTCGATACCTAAACGCATCACGATAAATTAGAACACTATTATTTATTTACAAATCGATTCTCGTAAATAACGATCTAGACTTTTACCCTCAGAATTTCGAGCCACTTCTATTTGCGGTTTCTCCCCGATTGTTGGTTCGTTACCTGATGAAAATCCACGAACAAACAAAGGTTCGGGAGTACGAACGACTTCAAACAACTGATTCTCCTCGGATGAGCATCCACAACCCAGTGGAAAATCTCGGATTCCCAAAATAGCCCTTCGCTTAAACTTAGGGGAAATAGCAGAACCACCCCTCTTCCGAACACTATTTACTACCCTTTTCATCCCTATCTTGATTGTCTCTATTGACATAAGATCATTAGTCCGACTAATAAATTATCAAAATTATGACTAACGATTTTAAGGGTGAGATTGGCTTACCACAAATATCCTCGTTCCACAATATGAAAATCGAGCGATAACGTCCCCTAAAACGAAATCGATTAATATTCCATCTATAGTAATATGTCGAGTAATATGAGAGTCCTTAATAATCCCTTACCTTAACACATTAAATCGATTCCAACGATTCACGACGCTCACGAACACTTGAGTTTCGGCCCTCCACTATCACACTAGAATATAACGAAAGAAAACGTTTAATAGAGTGAATGATGATTTCGATCAAAGAGATTCTTCTTACCACCATAAAGATTCGGCCAAGACTTCCCTTAAGCCAACATAGAAACCAAAAAGAAACTCTTACCTATTGTCCAAGGCTTGAAAGAAGAATGATTGAGAAGAATACTTATGTATAGTGGAAGATTCGGCTATGAATAAACAAAGAAAAGAAAAATGATTTGGCAATGGAGTAATCTAACATTCGGCCATGAGAGAAAAATAATGAAGAAAGTATGGTTGAAAATAAAATAAAAGATGAAAGAAAGAGATGATGTTGATTCGGTTTTCAAGAGGGAAAAGAGAAAGAAAAGAGATAAATTTAGGAGCAATATGCATTCTAAGAATGGAGATGAAAAGAGAAGAAAAGAAAATGATCTTGGCTTTGGTATTTGGCATAAAGAGAAAAGTGTGTTGAAATGCTAAGCAAAATGTGCCCAAATGGTAACATGAAAATGATGGTCTAAAGAACAAGGCTTACCAAAAGCTCAAATTGGCTAGGAGAAAAGGTTGTGAAGAGAATTGCAATTTTGCACAAAATGTTAGGAATGGCCAAAACTAACTCCTAATCCTAGCCAAGCTACTAACACATTAAGCCAACCCCTAGTCCATAATGTCAGTCCACATTTTTGGCCAAAATGGCCATGAAAAATTACCAAAACATCAACCTAGATTCAAGCCTTACAATCCTCCATTTTCCTTGGTTTGAGAAATCCTATCCCCAAAATCAAGCAATTCCATCCCTAAAATCATGCTTTCCATAAACTTTAGTCTTCTTACCAAAAAAATTAGTCCATCTTATCCATGAATGATGCTTATCGACACATGCTAGGAAAAGCAAAATTAAAAGCTCCCAATTTGCATGCTAGGAGATTCAACCTCTCCCTCAAGTCCAACATATGACGCCATCACCTCTTTGCCAATTACTCATCTTATGCCATCTTTTATCACTTAATTAACTTAAACTTCAAGGTCACTGTTTTCTACAAGAAAGTACTCTTTACTAAAATTTATTCTAATTCCAAGTAAACCCGAGCCTTCTCAAGACTATATTAAGCACACAATAAAATCATACCCGAGCTAACACCAAAGACAAGCAACATATTGATACTCAAATTTTTAGGATGTTACAAATCTATTCATTCAATTTAGTCCAAAACACTCTTTAAGGCACATTTACACTTTTGCCCCTAAAGTTTCACATTTTTACAATTTAGTCATCAATACATAAAATTAAAAATTCATGCAAATTTCAAAGCACCCATGCTTAGCCGAATTACTCTTATGTCCCTATCAGCCCATATTTTTCATTTATTTCACATTTTAACCACAAAGTTTCCACATTCCATAATTGAATCCCTATTTTGCATTTTCACCAAAAATCACTTAACAAAACTTGTTTATTTATCAACAACAATTCATAATCTATCATCAAACATCAAAACACACATGTATTTTTCAATGAAAACATTCAAAATCTTTAACTTTTTTACAAAATAGTCCCTGGTCTAGCTAGACCTAGCTACAATGATCTCAAAAACATAGAAATCATTAAAAACGAGACAAAAACAGACTTGCAATTGAGTTAGGAAGCTTGGAAAAATGAAAAAGCTAAAAAATGGCTTCCAAAAACCTATCTTAGGTTGAAGATGGAGAAAATAAAGATGATAATTTGTAATATCTTGGAATAGGGGCTATTTTTTTTTTGTTTTTGCATTGTTTGCATGTGTTTGATCTGCAGTGTGGTTGTTTTTGATGTTTTGGGGCTTAGTTATAAGCCTAGCGTAAGCTCGAGTGGTAGTGAAAATTTTAGTTTTTAAGCTTTAGGTGAATGGAGCTGAAGGAGCTGGGGGTTATAGGTATTTTTAGGGGGATTTTTAGCACAAGAATGGAGCTAGTTGAGTGGCAAAGAAGGTGCCACTTAGAGCTTGTGGGTGTGACGCCTTGCAAAGGGAAGACGTCATGTGCTCGAGCTGCAGAAGCCTCACATTTTACTTCCATTTTGACGGCATGGAGGAGAAGTAGTGTGCAGTTCAAACTCTACCATAAACCAAGTCAAATAATTCAAATGGTGGGCAAGGAGTGAATTAAGGATTTGACTAATTCAAATCGGTTTGAATTAGTGGCCATGAGTGAGCTTAGGAGGTGGCCGAATGTTGGAGTCTTCATGGGGGAGTGGCCGGTTTGGTAAGTGAGTTGGTGGGGAGTGCCAAAATTCTTTTGGCAATTTGTGTGATTTTCGGCCAGCCTTAGTCTAGTGCCTAGCCAAATTTTCAAAGAAGTCTCTCACTTGTTTTCCATTGAAAACCAAAAATCCCCAAGCAACATCTATTTTGCCGAAACTTGCTTTGTTTTTCCATCATTTCTTTGGCAGTCGAATGCTTTTGGAGTTCTCAAGCTTTTAGTTCTTTTTGCTTTCTTCTCTTCTTTTTATCTTTGGCTGAACCATATACCCTCCTACCTCTCTTTGTTCTTTTTCATTTGTGTTAAGCCAAAACTAGCATTCTCTCTTCCCATACTTCCTTTCTTCTCTTGAAGCCTTGATAAGCCAAAAGTACCTTTTTCCTCTTCTTTTACTTTCATTTTATTGGTTCTTCTTGAAACCCTTTTTGTCGAAACCTTATCTCCATCTCACTTCTTCCCTTCCTCTCTTACCACTCAAGTCGAACCATAGGTAGTGTTAAGCATCCATAGCCAAAACTTCCCCTCATCTAGTAGTTTTCTTATTGGCTGAATATTGGTGTGGTGTGGATCTCTTCTCTTTTTCTCTCCAATCGAGTTTTTAGAGAAAGGTTAGTGCTAGGCCGAATGCCTATTTCTTCCCCTCCCTATTCTCTAACGACTTTTGCAAGGTAAGAGTTGATTCGGCATTTGATTGGGAGTGTGCTAATCGATTGTTTTGGAACCATTGTGTTATAGGGTCTCCGGAATTTTGAAGCAGTCAAGTGAAGCCTCCACTTGAGAGTGAACGATTGGTAAGTGGTGGTAAGGGTTGGTTTTGTTAGTCTATTCTCTTAGTTTTGTTAAGCCAAGGTCTTCAAAGGATTAACTGTTCTTTTTTATCAGGGTGTGGCCGATTGTCAGAGGAACCATCTGTTGGTTCGGGATTTGGTAGGAAACCAAATCATTCATAAGGTAAGGGTTTGAGCATTAACCCTCTTAAGTTATTTGGTTTGGCTGATTGGTATAGGTTGCTAATCTCATGTTTGGCCGATTATAGGAGCAAGGTAATCGAGGGTCTTAGATCGGTTCTTTGGGATTAAGGCTTGCATATTAACAGGTGTGTAAACTAACACACTCTTTACTTAGTAATATGCTTAATAACCTGATTACTTAATAAAGTCAAAACAAAGATGGTTGATGATATGATACCTTATGGGGTATGTGCACGGATTCGGGTAAGTCCGTTTCATTTCGAGTTTTGTTATTTGATATGATATCATGATCTATGATGTATGTGTTATGAGATGTTACACTAAATATATTAGCATGATTTGCATGATTTGCACGATTTGCATCAGTATGGTATGTTTATGGGTGATGTGAGAGAGGGGAATATGATATCTATGTCTTTGGGACACGGAGGTTTGGCACCTCCGGTGGTTTGGTACCACAGATCGATTATTGTGACTTTGGGTCACAGAGGTTTGGCACCTCATAGCGACTTGTCCCGGTGGCTTAGTACCACATTGGGTTGGCCCCACAGCTTGATATTACGGATCATCGCCGGTGATTTGGTATCACACGGGTTGGCCCCACGACTTGACTAATCGTGACTTCGGTCTCAAAGTGATTTGGTATCACAATTGTGTCTTTGGGACACCGGAGGTTTGGCACCTCATAGCGACTCGTCCTCCTGGCTTAGTACCACCGTGGGTTGGCCCCACTTTTGAGGTCTGGGATCGCCATGATGATTTGGTATCACATGGGTTGGCCCCACATATGGGTTATTCGTGACTTTGGGTCACCAAAGTGGTTTGGCACCACATTGATGGATATCGTGACTTTGGGTCACCAAGTGGTTTGGCACCACCGGTGGTTTGGTACCAGGGGTAGAAAAGGTGTTATGGATGGTTAGGATCGGTGCATTAATTGTATTGCTTTGTTATGTTGTGTGTTAGTATGTTGCATTCATTGGGAGGGGATTTATGCATCGAGTCTTGCGACTCACCTTCTCCCTTATCATTTCAGGAGACAGTTAGATCGCGGACTTGGAGCCGGGTGGACTTGAGGTGACCATGCTAAAAATAAAGTCAGACTTGCACTGATTTTCAAACTTGGTACTTTACCTTATTTAATTTCATTTGATTTTGTTGGGATTGTAAAAGGCCTTTTTAAAATTTTACTTTGGTTATTTTTATGCTTAAATTTGATTTCAGATATGCCTTAACAAATTATTGGGTAATATTCGATAAAACTTGGAACGATAAGGTTTTCAAAACTACAAAGCGATATGTTTTAAACTTTACCATCGGGTATCACCTTTGTAATTTAAAATGAATGCAACTCAAATGTTTTTCAAATTCAAGTGAATCAAAATGTTTTAAGCAACTAAAAGGAATAACTCGAATTTCCAAATGATATAAATTAGTTTTGCAATTGGATTCCACTAAGTTTTCAAAACTTCCGGGTTAGCAAAGTGCACTATCGGTTTCAAAACAATCATGCCCAAGATTTTTTTCAAAGTACAAAATACAGCAAAGAGTTTTCATCAAACCTTTATCCGGAAATCTAACCTTTCAAATATGTTTTCCCCGTAACATACCAGATTCGATCGTGGTGTATTGACCGGGTTTGGGGTGTTACAATTGTGGTATCAGAGCCTGGTTCAAAGGCTCGGCTATGGGCCAGAGGCCCAAAATATTTTAAAAGATTGGTTTAAGTGATGTTGTTTAAATAAATGGTTTGAAGGCATGGCACCGAGACTCCGGCACCAATCTGCCCAGGTAAGTACCCCTTACTATTGCTTGAGATTTTGATATGATATGACTGAATGACTAGCGGTAGTAAACTACTTTAGAAATTGAAATCGATAGGACTCTGTGGACTCGCGAAAACAAAACTTCTTTAATAAGAGATATTCATAAGACTCTTGCCTTTAAAGACAGTGGAACATTTACTAATGCATAAACTTCTAATCAGACAAGACGAGATTTTAGTCGTGAGCGCTCGAGGTGGACGTGGTCGTGGTCGTGGTCGTGGTCGGGGTAGGATGACAGTTTTTGAACCCGTAGGATTTGGTCAGGGGTCAGAAAATGAGATACCGATACCGCCACCAGCTGAAGGTGGTGAGTTTGAGAATGATCGGGACGATGCGATGTCACGAGCGATCTCATGAGTTCGGAAAAGGTAGTGGAGTAGGTGGAGGCGCAAGAGCTCAAAAATCGTGCTGAACGACTCCGAGCAAATGAAATTTGAGGTATTCCAAGGTGTGTGCGGTGTGGCTCTCAAAGACGTGAATATTGGTGGAGGCGACAGAGCGGATCATGGACAATTTAGACTTGACTGCTGAAGAGAAACTAAAGGGGATAGTATCATTTCTTCGAGATGAGTCATACCAGTGGTGGCTCACGGTTCGGGACAGTGCTGCAGCAGAAGATCTTACTTGGGATTATTTTAAGGCTACATATCAGAAAAAGTACATCGGAGCTAGTTACATTAATGATCAACGGAAGGCATTTCTGAGGTTGATACAGGGAATAAGTCCGTGGTTTGAGTACAAGGCAGAGTTCTTGAGGCTGAGTCGGTATGCTAGGGGCATGGTGGCTACTGAACACGAGAGGTGTGTTCGATTCGAGGATGGTCTGAGAGATGAATTAAGGTTGCTGATTGCTCTCCTAAGTTCGCTATCCTGGTAGAAAAGGCTAAGGTAGCCGAAGGGGTTAAAGAGTCTGTGAGGCAGAACTTAGATAGGAACAGGCAAAAGCAAAGTTTTGGATCTTCTGGGTCGTCAGGTAATCCTCAGAAAAGGGCTAGACAGAGTGGGTCGAATCACCGTAGGTTCATTGCTACTAATTAGGGACCACCACAAGGTAACCGTTGTGGGAAAGCTCATTGGGGAGGATGTTGGGTGGTGGAAGAGGATGTTTTGAGTGTGGTTATTTGGACCACCGTGTGAGGGACTGTCGCGTAAGTTGGCTAGGATTGATCCGAGGGTCGGCCGTGCTCAATTTTGGAATAATAGACTGCCACCGCAGAGGGGTCGTGGTAATGGCAGAGGAGGTAATGGCTCTGGTCGGGGCCGCAGAGCACCCGCGGTAGGTACGGTATTTTGAGGCAAGGCCGTGGTTAGTGTATGCAGCGAGGCGCCGAGAGGAAGGCGACGCACCGGACGTCATAACCGGTACGTTCTTGATCTTTGGTTCTCCATTTACTGCTTTGATTGATGTGGGTTCAACACATTCATACGTTGCAAGTAGCATAGTGAAGACCATGGATTTAGACTCTGAGATATCTTCTAGGCAGATGACTGTAATTAGCCCTCTAGGTTACTCTGTAATTGTAGATAAGCTGTATAGAGATGTACCTCTAGAACTCCAAGGGGTAGTGTTTGAGGTTGATCTGATGGAACTGCCATTTGGAGAGTTTGATCTGATTCTTGGGATGGACTGGTTGGTCAAGTACCAGGCAAGGTTGGATTGCGCGGCTAAGCGCATGATTCTAAGGACAGCTAAGGGTGATGAGGTGGTCCTGAGAGGTAATAGGAGAAATTACTTGTCCAACGTGGTGTCTACTTTGAAAGCTGAGAAGATGGTCAGGAAGGGCTGTGAAGCATATGTGGTTCATGTGTATGCCTTGAAGGCTAAGGAGTCTATTGTAGGAAAGGTCCAAACAGTTAAGGAATTTGTTGATGTGTATCCCGAAGAGCTTTTGGGATCGCCACCGGATCGTGAGGTGGAGTTTGGAATAGATCATTATCGAATCGCGCGGTGTCTATTGCTCCGTATAGGATGGCGCCTAAAGAGTTAGTAGAGCTTAAGGCTTAGATCTAGGAGTTATTGGACCGAGGCTTTATCAGGCCAAGTGGTTCACCTTGGGGAGCGCCGGTGCTCTTTGTCAAGAAGAAAGACGGTACTATGCGGATGTGTATAGACTACCGCCAGTTGAATAAGCTGACGATCAAAAACAAGTATCCGTTGCCATGGATAGATGACTTGTTTGATCAGCTGAAAGGGGCATCGGTATTCTCGAAGATCGATTTAAGGTCTGGGTATCACCAGTTAAAGGTGAAGGAGGCGGATATCTACAAGACGGTGTTTCATACTCGGTATGGGCACTATGAATTTCTAGTAATGCCGTTTGGGTTGACTAACGTCGCTGGCAGCATTCATGGATATGATGAATAGGGTGTTCCAGCAGTATTTGGATCAGTTCGTCGTGGTTTTTATTGACGACATCTTGGTGTATTCAAGGACTGAGGAGGAGCATGATGCGCATTTGCGGGTTGTATTACAGATTCTGAGGGAGAAGCAGCTTTATGCTAAGTTTAGTAAGCGCGAGTTCTGGCTGATGGAGGTAACCTTCTTGGGTCATGCGGTGTCAACTGAGGGGATTAGAGTGGATCCTCGAAAGATTGAGGCGGTTTTGGATTGGAAGCCGCCTAAGTCAGTAGCTGAGATTCAGAGTTTTCTGGGCTTGGCAGGATACTACCGAAGATTTGTAGAAGGATTTTCGTTGATCGCAGCACCGATGACCAAATTGTTAAGAAAAGGGGTTCCGTTCGTTTGGACTGAGAAGCAGCAGGAGAGTTTCGACAAGTTGAAGAAGATTTTGACTGAAGCTCCGGTTCTAATTCAACCTGAGGCAGGAAAGGAATTCACAGTATATTGCGATGCATCACATACAGGTTTGGGTTGTGTGCTGATGCAGGAAGGGAAGGTTGTGGCTTACGCATCTCAGCAGCTGAGGCCATATGAAGTCAATTATCCAACGCACGACTTGGAGTTAGCGGCAGTAGTCTTCGCCTTGAAAATCTGGAGGCACTACTTGTACGGAGAGAGATCAATAGTTTACACAGATCACAAGAGTCTGAAGTACCTTTTGACCCAGAAGGATTTGAATTTGAGGCAGCGCAGATGGATTGAGTTGCTAAAGGATTACGACTATTCGATTGAGTATCATCCGGGCAAGGCTAACGTGGTGGCAGACGCGTTGAGCCGTAAGGTTGTAGCGGACTTAAGAGCGATGTTTGCCCATTTGAGTTTGTATAACGACGGAAGTATTCTGGCAAAATTGCGGATTAAGCCTACGTGGGTTGAGCAGATTAAGGGAAAACAGTTAGAGGATGAGGTTCTGAATGCGCAGAGGTTGCAAGTGCGTAATGGTGGTTTAGAGGTTCTGATTTGTCTAGTGATGGGGTGCTGTGTTTTCAAGGGAGAGCTTGTATGCCGAGGGATATTGAGTTAAAGCATAAGATTCTTCAGACGCTTATAGCAGACCCTACGCTATGCATCCCGGAGGCGATAAGATGTATCGGGATCTTAAAGAGCGCTTTGGTGGCCGGTCTCAAGAGGGAAGTAGCGAGTTTGTAGGGAAGTGCGACATGTCGGCAGTCAAGGTGAACATCGATTGCCGTCGAGGTTGCTTGACCGGTGAAGATTCCACAAGTGGAAGTGGGAAAGGATAACTATGGATTTCGTCAGTGGATTACCTCTTATGCCTAGCAAGAAGGACTCAGTTTGGGTAATTGTGGATCGTCTGACTAAATCAGCTCACTTCATTCTGGTGAGGGTGGATTACTCACTTCAGAGGTTAGCGAAGCTATATGTGTCAAAGATAGTGAGGCTGCACGGTGTGCCAGTATCGATCATCTCGGATAGGGATCCCAGATTTACTTCAAGGTTCTGGAAAACATTGCATCAGGCTCTGGATACGCGTTTGGATTTCAGCACGGCATTTCACCCGTAGTCTGATGGGTAGTCGAAAAGGGTTATATAGGTCTTAGAGGATATGCTACGAGGTTGTGTCCTGGACTTCAGAGGTAGTTGGGAAGAGTTTCTACCATTAGCTGAGTTCACCTACAACAATAGTTACCAAGCTAGCATCAAGATGGCACCATATGAGGCATTGTATGGTAGGAAGTGTCGTTCACCTACATGTTGGACGGAGTTGGGTGAACGTCAGATGTTGGGACTAGAGTTGGTTGCAGAGACTGAAGATAAGGTTAAATTGATTCAGGCTCGGTTGAAGGAAGCTTCAGACAGGCAGAAGTCTTACGCTGATCTCAAGCGTAGAGATATAGAGTTTACCGTGGGTGATAAAGTCTTCCTGAAGGTTTCGCCATGGAAGAAAGTGTTGAGGTTCGGGAGAAAAGGCAAGTTAAGTCCGAGGTTTATTGGGCCGTATAAGGTACTGAGACGAGTGGGACCGGTAGCTTATCAGCTTGAATTGCCAGCAGAGCTAAGTCAGATTCACGACGTATTCCACGTTTCGATGCTTAGGCGATATCATTCAGATCCATCGCATGTCGTAGCAGTGGAAGATATCGAGGTGAATCTAGATTTGACCATGGAGCAGGAACCAGTGCAGATTCTAGATCAAGATGTGAAAGTCCTGCGTAGGAAGTCAGTTCCTTTGGTAAAAGTGCTATGGCGGAATCATGGTGTGGAAGAAGCTACGTGGGAACTAGAGGATGCGATGAGGCAGCAATACCCTCAACTCTTTTGATTAGGCAATTTCGAGGTCGAAATTATTTTTAAGGGGGGTAGAACTGTAATATCCTAGAATTGGGGCTATTTTTTTTGTTTTTGCATTGTTTGCATGTGTTTGATCTGTAATGTGGTTATTTTTGATGTTTTGGGGCTTTGTTGTAAGCCTAGTGTAAGCTCGAGTGGTAGATAAAATTTTAGTTTTTAAGCTTTAGGTGAATGGAGCTGAAGGAGCTGGGGGTTATAGGTATTTTTAGGGGGATTTTTAGCATAAGAATGGAGCTAGTTGAGTGGCAAGGAAGGCGCCACTTAGAGCATGTGGGTGTGACACCTTGCAAGGGGAAGAGGTCATGTGCTCGAGCTGCAGAAGCCTCACATTTTGCTTCCATTTTGACGGCATGGAGGAGGAGAAGTAGTGTGCAGTTCAAACTCTGCCATAGACCAAGTCAAATAATTCAAATGGTGGGCAAGGAGTGAATTAAGGAGTGAATTAAGGATTTGACTAATTCAAATCGATTTGAATTAGTGGCCATGAGTGAGCTTAGGAGGTGGCCGAATGTTGGAGTCTTCATGGGGGGAGTGGCCGGTTTGGTAAGTGAGTTGGTGGGGAGTGCCGAAATTCTTTTGGCAATTTGTGTGATTTTCGGCCAGCCTTAGTCTAGTGCCTAGCCAAATTTTCAAAGAAGTCTCTCACTTGTTTTCCATTGAAAATCGAAAATCCCCAAGCAACATCTATTTTGCCGAAACTTGCTTTGTTTTTCCATCATTTCTTTGGCAGCCGAATGCTTTTGGAGTTCTCAAGCTTTTAGTTCTTTTTGCTTTCTTCTCTTCTTTTTATCTTTGGCCGAACCATATACCCTCCTACCTCTCTTTGTTCTTTTTCATTTGTGTTAAGCCGAAACTAGCATTCTCTCTTCCCATACTTCCTTTCTTCTCTTGAAGCCTTGATAAGCCGAAAGTACCTTTTTCCTCTTCTTTTACTTTCATTTTCTTGGTTCTTCTTGAAACCCTTTTTGTCGAAACCTTATCTCCATCTCACTTCTTCCCTTCCTCTCTTACCACTCAAGCCGAACCATAGGTAGTGTTAAGCATCCATAGCCAAAACTTCCCCTCATCTAGTAGTTTTCTTATTGGCTGAATATTGGTGTGGTATGGATCTCTTCTCTTTTTCTCTCCAATCAGGTTTCTAGAGAAAGGTTAGTGCTAGGCCGAAATCCTATTTCTTCCCCTCCCTGTTCTCTAACGACTTTTGCAAGGTAAGAGTTGATTCGGCATTTGATTGGGAGTGTGCTAATCGATTGTTTTGGAACCATTATAGGGTCTTTGAAATTTCGAAGCAGTCAAGCGAAGCCTCCACTTGAGAGTGAACGGTTGGTAAGTGGTGGTAAGGTTTGGTTTTGTTAGTCTATTCTCTTAGTTTTGTTAAGCCAAGGTCTTCAAAGGATTAATCGTTCTTTTTATCGTGGTGTGGCCGATTGTCGGAGGAACCATCTGTTGGTTCGGGATTTGGTAGGAAACCAAATCATTCATAAGGTAAGGGTTTGGCGTTAACCCTCTTAAGTTATTTGGTTTGGCCGATTGGTATAGGTTGCTAATCTCATGTTTGGCCGATTATAGGAGTAAGGTAATCGAGGGTCTTAGATCGGTTCTTTGGGATTAAGGCTTGCGTATTAACAGGTGTGTAAACTAACACACTCTTTACTTAGTAATATGCTTAATAACCTAATTACTTAATAAAGTCGAAACAGTATGGTTGATTGATATGATACCTTATGGGGTATGTGCACGGATTCGGGCAAGTCCGTTTCATTTCGAGTTCTGTTATTTGATATGATATCATGATCTATGATGTATGTGTTATGAGATGTTACACTAAACATATTAGCATGATTTGCATGATTTGTACGATTTGCATCAGTATGGTATGTTTATGGGTGATGTGAGAGGAGGGGGAATATGATATCCGTGTCTTTGGGACACCAGAAGTTTGGCACCTCCAGTGGTTTGGTACCACAGATCGATTATTGTGACTTTGGGTCACGGAGGTTTGGCACCATAGCGACTTGTCCGGTGGCTTAGTACCACAGTGGGTTGGCCCCACAGTTGATATTACGGGATCATCGCCAGTGATTTGGTATCACACGTGGGTTGGCCCCACGACTTGACTAATCGTGACTTCGGTCTCTAGTGATTTGGTATCACAATTGTGTCTTTGGGACACCAGAGGTTTGGCACCTCATAGCGACTCGTCCCTCTGGCTTAGTACCACCGTGGGTTGGCCCCACTTTTGAGGTACGGGATCGTCGCCAGTGATTTGGTATCACACGTGGGTTGGCCCCACATATGGGTTATTCGTGACTTTGGGTCACCAGTGGTTTGGCACCACATTGATGGATATCGTGACTTTGGGTCACCAGTGGTTTGGCACCACCAGTGGTTTGGAAACACACGGGGTAGAAAAGGTGTTATGGATGGTTAGGATCAGGTGCATTAATTGTATTGCTTTGTTATGTTGTGTGTTAGTATGTTGCATTCATCGGAGGGGATTTATGCACCGAGTCTTGCGACTCACCTTCTCCTTATCATTTCGGAGACACTTAGATCGCGGACACGAGCGGGTGGACTCGAGGTGACCATGCTAAAAATAAAGTCGGACTTGCACTGGATTTTCAAACTTGGTACTTTACCTTATTTAATTTCATTTGATTTTGTTGGGATTGTAAAAGGCCTTTTAAAATTTTACTTTGGTTATTTTTATGCTTAAATTTGATTTCAGATATGCCTTAACAAATTATTGGGTAATATTCGATAAAACTTGGAACGATAAGGTTTTCAAAACTACAAAGCGATATGTTTTAAACTTTACCATCGGGTATCACGCTGTAATTTAAAATGAATGCAACTCAAATGTTTTTCAAATTCAAGCTGAATCAAAATGTTTTTAAGCAACTAAAAAGGAATAACTCGAATTTCCAAATGATATAAATTAGTTTTGCAATTGGATTCCACTAAGTTTTCAAAACTTCCGGGTTAGCAAAGTGCACTATCGGTTTCAAAACAATCATGCCCAAGATTTTTTTTCAAAGTACAAAATACAGCAAAGAGTTTTCATCAAACCTTTATCCGAAAATCTAACCTTTCAAATACATTTTCCCCGTAACATACCAGATTCGGTCGTGGTGTATTGATCGGGTTTGGGGTGTTACATAATTGGCTTTGTTTTACTTATTTTATTTTTATTAACTAATTTACTAATTTAACCTTGATTAAACACCTACAAAGTTCGTGATATTATGCCCATATATGTCCACTCATGTTTCAAAAGGTCTAATTACAACATAAGGACCTCTAAATTAATATTCCATAGCTATTAGATGCCTTTAGCTAATGGAACTCCACTTTTACACTTTACGCGATTTAGTCCTTTTTCTCAAATTAACCATTCAAACGATAAAATTTCTTAATGAAACTTTCACACAATCATTCAACCATGATGTAAACATTAAAATAATATTAAAATAAATATTTTTACCTCGGATTGGTGGTCATGAAACCACTATTTAGATTTGACTAAAAACGGGCTGTCACAACCTCACCCTTAAGGATTTTGTCCCCGAAAATCTTACTAGTGAATAGGCTAGGGTACTATTTTCTCATAGCATCCTCGGGCTCTCTTGTAGCCTCTTCAATTTCGTGACATTGCCATAAGACTTTCACTAAAGCTATGCATTTATTTCTCAACTCTTTGATCTCTCGAGCCAAAATTCTTATCGGTTCTTCATTGTACTTCATATCGGACTGAATCTCAATCTCTGACGGATAAATCACATGTGAGGGATCCGATCTATATCGACGCAACATTGAGACATGAAAAACATTGTGGATTTTCTCTAATTCAATCAATAAAGCTAGCCTATATGCCACTGGCCCTATTTATTCAATAACCTCATACGACCCGATGAAATGTGGACTCAACTTGCCTTTACGACCGAAACAAAGTATTTTTTTCCACGGAGATACTTTCAGAAACACTTTGTCACCAATTTGAAATTCTATATCTTTTCATTTCAAATCGCATACGATTTTGACTATCTGAAACTACTTTTAAACAATCGCGAATTACTTTCACCTTCTCTTTTGTTTCTCTAATCAAATCAACTTCGTGAATTTGTTTCTCGCTAAGCTCGGTCCAATACAATGGAGTTCGGCATGTGCGACCATACAAAGCTTAATACAATGCCATTTTTATACTCGATTGAAAACTGTTGTTATATGCAAATTCAACCAGCGACAAATATTTCTCCCAGTTGCCTTCAAATTCTAAAACACAACATCAGAACATATCTTCAAGAATCTAAATTACTCTCTCAGACTGACCGTCAATTTGCAGATGAAAAGCTATGCTGAAATTCAATTTTGTACCCAGAGCTTCTTATGATTTCTTCTAGAACCATGAAGTGAATCTCAGATCTTTATCCGAAATAATTGAAATTGGCACCCCGTGCAATCTAACGATTTCAAAAATATACAATTCAGCCAATTTATCTAGTGAATAATCTATATGTACTGGTATGAAATGAGCATATTTCATTAGTCGATCAACGACAACCCAGATAGCATCTTTCTTTTTCAGAGTTAGTGGAAATCCTTGTAAGAGTATGCCCAAAGATCAATCATAAGATGGTTTTAATAATGTACTTGATTTACCATGTTTATTAATATGAAACGTTGCCATTATTATTTCAGTTTTTCCTTCTGTGTGTACAAATAAATTATTTTATAATAATGTCCTGAGAATAATATGATTATTCTTAAAAGATCCTTAGTTAAGTATTATTGTTGACTAGGACAACAATAATGCATTAAGACTAACATGTAGTTGATTGATGATAAAGAGTTGTCATTGATATGGAGTGTCAAAATCAATGCATGAGTATGTTTCTTGGATTATTATGCAATTGTCACAACATTTCTCATAGTGATTAATATGTATATGATCCTCAGACTTGAGATAATCATTATCCCAACATCGTGAGTCGTATATTTTGATACAGTCAAACGTACACCTTAACTGGTTGTTCTATAAAGGCTGATGTTGGATATACCACAATCTATGTAGAGGGATATTGTTGATCAATATAGGATAAGTCCTTCCCATGTAATGGGAGTAATATCTTAGGCCACTTGATTGAGTAAGACTAGAAATGCATGGCCATGCTCAAATAAGTTGACATGAGATGTCATACTAATTTGTATATCATAGTCTACTCAAGATATTAAGAAACATGGGATGGACTATGCAAGTGTGACTATTCCATGACTTGTGTCCATTCCAGAGATAAAGGACTTAAGGATTAATGCATGAAAGGTTAATCACAAAGAAAAGTTATGTCGAATCATGACTTCTTGTAACTTAGGTGGCAATGATGCATTGCTAGATGCCACTCTTTGTTTGTGACATTAGAATCGTTCTAGTATTACTGCTAACGTTACAAGAACCTACAGGGTCACACCCTATGGTTGAAATGAACGGAATAAAAAATAGTTGGTATTGTGTTTGATTGTCACATGAATTAAATTAATTAAAGAATTAATTTAATTGGGCAATCAAATATTGAATATATTATATGTACAAGGATGTTGTACACATAATGAGAATTAATATATGAATTTGGTTTGTATATAAATTTAAATAAATATAGTTTATCAAATCCATGTTATAATTAATGTAATTATAACTTTTTGGGTATAATTATGTAATTATAATTTTCGGTTAAAACATTATTATATTTATTTAATTTTATAATTCATTAAAGAGATATCGATTATAAAAGGTAATAAGTGATACAAAACTTAAAAAAAACCCTAAGAATTTGCTTGAAAAGTCTAGCAGCCGTCATGCAAATAAAACCTCTAAAACAGTTTTGGAGGTTTCTGCCGTTCATAGTCAAACCGGGTAGATTACGTAGAGGCTGACATCGTAAAGGTTGCGGTTTGGTTCGATAGTAGATCAGAACTCTTGTTGCCGAGGCGTCACTGTCTACTCAGATTGAAATTTAGGTAACTTTGAAACATTTATTTCACCCCGATTCATTCCTCACACATGGATTCATGGTTTGGATCACCGGGATTAATTTTTTTTGCTACGCCATGGGGTGCCGGCATTCCAACTGTGGTATTAGAGCCACTTGTGTGATACGGACTCGAGTTTAAATACCTGGGTGTTGCAACTGTATGAGATGCATACTTTAATTTTACTACGTTTTCGGTTGTTTAAATCGTTTAAGCATAACCTAATAATTGTTCCTTTCGATAATTGATTAAATGTTAATCATGGTGTTGTGGCCTATTCGATTTTATGTTATTACTGTTAACTATTAACAAATCTGTAATATTGCGATGGTGGTATTTACAGTTTCCAGTAAGGGTTAACTGGCTAGTGGAACAAGGGTTGTTCCGATATGAAACCTCAAGGATTAAAATCCTGAAAACACGATTCTGTGGATAAAAGTTATCAAATCGTAAGGTTTCATTTGATTGGGGTATGCGATTTGTACCGCGGGCCTTCGGCCCGCTTCCTCCGACCACCTCAATCCCCATCTTCTTATTACAGTATGTTTTGTTAATAAAAGAAATGTATAAACTTGATGGGCCACAAAAGGTTGAAAGGATATTTTATAATCCACCTTAGCAAAAGCATTGAATTATGTATGCTATTTTTGACATGCACGGTGTTTGAAATGCATAGTTATAGCCCGATGACCCATTTGACAAAAGGTTGTAATTTTATATATATAAATACGGCCTGCATGTTGTGCCTAACTACTATTCTCTTGTATTTCTCTTCTCATCTTACTCTCTCGTATGTAAAACGAGTTTCTGCATATTGTAATTTGCACGAGTTGCTATGGGCTAGACGAGAAGGAAGTTGGGACAACTATTGTGGATTGATAGTTCGTGAAACTGCTTACACCTTTAGGTTTCCTTTTGGTTCTCCCATTGGCTTGGGTTGAATAACCTTAGTTTATGGGCTATAACTATTGCATTTAGTTATTGCTTTATTTATTCATGTATGAGATGCTATGGATGTCTAAAGCATGCCAATTTTATTTATTAAAATTGATAATAATAAACCCCATTAATTGATGAGATCAATTAAAAGGCTAAATGGACTAAAGTAGACCATAATTGGTGAGATGGAACATCCTTAATAAAATCCCTCTATTAAAATATTAAGTCAATATGGCCTTCCAATTTTTCCTTCATTAAGGCCTCGATCAATACTATGTAGGTTCTGCCAAAGCGAAGTAATAGTATTTATCTTGGTTTAACGGGAAGAATAAACAAGTGATATTCGCTGGTTAAAAAATTGGTTAATGACTTAACTAGGTTACTCTAATAGGATTAGAAACCAAGAGGCAATTAAGTTGGATAAATCATAAGATGATTAGAACAAGAGTTGTTCACCCAATATTAGGAGTTACATATGATGTAATTAGCAAAGGTTGCTTACCTAAATAACCATAGTCTTGAGAGTAAAGCCAAAGCTGACTTAAGAGGAGGTGAAATATGGATCATTAACCCACTAGAAATACTTTGGAGAAAGTTTTTTCGAAATTAATATATGAGGGTTATTAATTTTGAAATAAAATAGTGGGATCATCATTTAATAAAGTCTTTTTAATGATTGATATAAACTTGGTAAATTTACTCACACGCATATTTAATTGTTGTAGATATATTATGGCTGCAAACACTAGCACACTCTCATTGCGATTGGTCCTTGAGAAGGACAAATTGAATGGTTTGAATTTTCTTGACTGGTTCTGTAACTTGAGGATTGTCCTCAAACATGAACGAAAATTGTATGTCATTGAACAACCACTTCCTAATAAACCACCTGCTAATGCCTCGAGAACTGATAGAGATGCTTACAAGAAGTATCTCGATGACATGGTAGATGTTGGATGTCTTATGCTTGCCACTATGAATCTCGAGCTTGAAGCAACATGAGGACATGGTTGCTTATGATATGATCGAGCACCTGAAAGAACTTTATTAAGGGCAAGTACGGCAAGAGAGGTTCAATATCTCTAAAGCCCTATTCCAATGTAAGTTGGCTGAAGGAAGCCCAGTAGGACCACATGTCCTTAAGATGATTGGCTATATTGAAAGCCTATCTAAGCTTGGTTTTCCATTGGGCCTAGAGTTGGCCACTGATATTATTCAGCAATCGTTGCCGGATAGCTACAGCCAGTTTGTCCTTAATTTCAATATGAATGAAATTTACAAGACTCGCACAGCTTGCTCAAGATGTTACTGAATCATCAAGGTAACATGAAAAAGGTTGGACCCAAGCCCATAATGATGGTCCGTAACAACAAGGGCAAAGGAAAGGCCAATGTTCAGACAAAGTCCAAGGGCAAAGGTAAGCCCAAGCCTGTCAAAGGAAAGGCTGCAATGAAACATAAAGTTGGGGTGTCTAAGGAACAAAACTACTTTCATTGTGGTGTGACTAGACATTGGAAGCAGAACTGCCCTATCTATCTTGAGGAAGTCAAGAAGGCCAAAACAAGCGAAACATCTGCTTCAAGTATTTATGTTATTGATATTAATTTATCAACTACTACTTCTTGGGTATTAGATACTGGTTGTGGTTCTCATATTTGTACTTCTGTACAGGGACTACAAAGGAGTAGGAGGTTGGCTAGAGATGTGGACCTGCGAGTTGGAAATGGAGCAAAGGTTGCTGCATTAGCTGTGGGAACATATACTTTATCTTTGCCTAGTGGACTTGATTTATGTTTAGAGAGTTGTTTTTTTGTGCCCAGTTTGACTAAAAACATTATTTCAGTTTCTTGTTTAGACAAAATTGTTTTGAGATAATTATTAAGAATAATTGTTGTTCCTTTTATCTCAATAATGTTTTCTATGGTTCGGCACAATTGATTAATGGCCTCTATATTTTAGATCAAATAAATCCTATTTACAACATAAATACTAAAAGATCTAAAATAAATTACTCAAATCAAACTTATCTTTGGCATTGTCGTTTGGACCACATAAGTGAGAGACATATCCATACTCCATAAAGATGGTTTCTTAGATTCATTTGTTTTTGAACAATTTGAAGTATGTGAATCTTGATTATTGGGAAAAATGACTAAATCTCCTTTTACTGGTAAAAGTGAACGAGCTAGTGATATATTAGGCCTAATACATTCTAATGTATGTGGACCAATAAATACATAGGCCAGAGGTGGATTTCAATACTTCATTACTTTCACTAATGATTTCAGTAGATATGGGTATGTTTATCTCATGCGCCATAAGTCTGAGTCCCTTAAAAAGTTTAAGGAATTCAAAAATGAAGTACAAAATCAACTAGGAAAAACTATCAAGTCACTTCGATCTGATCGAGGTGGAGACTATTTGAGCCTAGAGTTTGATGATCTATTGAAGGAATATGGGATTGTCTCACAACTTACTCCCCCTGCTACTCCTCAATGGAATGGAGTTTTGAGAGAAGAAATCAAACTCTATTAGACATGGTTCAATCCATGATGAGTCATGCTGATCTACCGACTTCCTTTTGGGGACATGCACTTGAGACAGCTGCTTTCACACTAAATCATGTTCCATCTAAATCAGTTCAAAAGACGCCATATGAGATGTGGACTGGGAAACGTCCCAGTATGTCTTTTATGAAAATTTGGGGTTGTGAAACTTATGTTAAATGTCAGACGTCTACTAAGCTTGAACCCAAATCTGAAAGGTGTATTTTTGTAGGGTATCCGAAAGAAACCAAAGGTTATTATTTCTTTAATCCCACTAAAAACAAAATGTTTGTTGCTCGGGCTGGTGTCTTCCTAGAGAGAGAATTTATTTCTAGAAAAGGAAGTGGGAGAAAGATTGAACTTGAAAAAATTTGAGAATCACAAGATACCACTGAACCAGAGATAGAACAATAGCAAATTCCACAAGAAATTGAGGAACAAGTAACTGTTGTAGAAACACAACCACCGTGAAGATCTTTAAGAGAGCGCCATGCACCTGAGAGATATAGCTTTCTCATTACAATGCATGGTGATGTTCTTCTTATAGATCAAGATGAGCCTAGAACTTATCAAGAAGTGGTGACGAACCCAGACTCTGGGAAATGGCTTGAGGCCATGAGATTTGAGATGGATTCCATGTATGAAAATCAAGTATGGACTTTGATTGACCCACCCGAAGGGGCTAAACCTATAGGGTGCAAGTGGGTTTTCAAAAAGAAAACTGACATGGATGGTAATGTACAAACATACAAGGGGCAATTAGTCACTAAAGGTTTTCACCAAATTCATGGTGTTGACTATGATGAAACCTTTTCTCCTGTAGCTATGTTTAAATCCATCAGGATCTTGCTCGCCATGGCTGCATTTCATGATTATGAAATCTGGCAGATGGACGTCAAAATAGCTTTCCTTAATGGGAAACTTGAAGAAGATGTGTACATGACACAACTTGAAGGTTTTGTCAATCCAAAGGATGCTAGAAAGATTTGTAAGCTACAAAGATCCATTTATGGATTAAAGCAAGCTTCTCGAAGTTGGAATCTTTGTTTTAACAATGCAATCAAAGAGTTTGGTTTTATCAAAAATGAAGATGGACCATATGTTTACAAGAAAGTTAGTGGGAGCACTATCACATTCTTGGTACTGTATGTGGATGACATACTTATCATGGGAAATGACATACCTACCTTGCAGTCTATTAAGACTTGGTTAGGAAGTTGTTTTTGTATGAAGGACTTGGGCGAAGATACTTACATCTTAAGAGTCAAGATCTATAGAGATAGATCAAGATGACTATTGGGTCTATGCCAAAGTACATACATAGATAAAGTACTGAAAAGGTTCAGTATGGAAGAATCTAAAAGAGGATTCCTACCTATGAGACATGGTATTTCACTCTCGAAGGAAATGTGTCTTTCAACTCCACAAGAGAGAGAACGCATGAGTAAAATTCCATATGCTTCCGCTATTGGATCTATCATGTATGCCATGTTATGTACCCGTCCAGATGTCTCGCATGCCTTAAGTATGACGAACATGTACTAAGTGGATCCCGATGAAGGTTACTGGGACACAGTCAAGAATATCCTTAAGTACTTAAGAAGAACTAAGGATATGTTCCTAATATATAGAGGTGAGGAAGAGTTAAGTGTAAAAGGTTACACTAATGCCAACTTCCAAACTGGCAAGGACGATTCCCGATCGCAATCAGGATTTGTGTTTTGCCTTAATGGTGGTGCTGTGAGCTGGAAGAGTTCAAAGAAAAGTACAGTAGCCGATTCTACAACAATGACCAAGTATATTGCAGCCAGTGACGCAGCAAAAGAAGTAGTTTGGATCAAGAAGTTCATTACTGGACTAGGGGTTGTGCCTACCATATCAGATGATATAGAACTCCGATGTGATAACAATGGAGCCATTGTACAAGCTAAAGAACCCAGATCTCACCAGCGATCCAAACATGTACTTAGGCGCTACCATCTTATTCGAGAGATTATCGATCGAGGAGATGTAGAGATATATAGAGTACCTACAGATGATAACATTGTTGATCCCCTGACCAAGCCTCTGACACAGCAGAAGCATGATCGTCACACTAAGTCACTTGGTATTAGATATATGAGTGATTGGTCTTAAAGCTAGTGGGAGATTGTAAGAGTATGCCCAAAGATTAATCATGACATAGTTGTAATAACATACTTGATTTACCATGTTTATTAATATAAAGCGTTGTCATTATTATTTTAGTTTTTCCTTCAGTGTGTACAAATAAACTATTTTATAATAATGTCCGAGAATAAAATGATTATTCTTAAAAGATCCTTAGTCAAGTATTATTGTTGACTAGGACAACAATAATGCATTAAAACTAACATGTAGTTGATTGATTGTAACACCCTTAACCCGTATCCATCGCTGGATTAGGGTTTAGGCATTACCAATAGCCAAATCTTTTTCAATTTATTAATTCATATCCTAAACAGATAAAGCACATGGGCATAATAAATATATATAAATATACTTAATATACAAGTTAAAACATATTCAATGTAATCATCCACAGATACAAAATGATCAAACAATATACTTCTATCCTCATTATTAGCAGATTTATCTATTTTATTCTATGATACCACTCCTTTGTATACATTTCATGCAAACATGCCTCATGTACCATTTCGTTTTAAACCAAAACACACCGAACCTGGTAATTGGAACTACTAATAAGCATCATTACGATTACATGCATACATCACTTGACATTACACCTATGGGCTAAGAGACAATACACTTCATATATATACCTATATACCTATATCCGAATATGCATAACCCCAATATAACTTTGCATGTTATATGCATAGATCAAGGACCGAATGTACCAACTAAACTTCCATAATTCATGCAAAATCTATGTTACTTATTTGTACTACAATTGACCATACTTAAACATAGGTCTCAAAACCAACTTAACCTAAAAACACAAGCATATAAACCATGCCTTGACCGAACATTCATTACCAATTTTCCATAATTTATAACTACTTATACTTATCATTAACAATGAATCCAACAAGTTAAATTATACATATATATAATCATTTCTATACAACTACATTTAACTTCCAAGCATTATAAACATACGTCTTATACCAAAGTTTAAAACAGACTATTATATCAAACATATAAACAATGCTTAAACCAAAAGTAACAGCCTTATTCGCAAGGCCATATATATACATTTACAAAACCGAACATCATTCATTACTTATCAAAATATAGCCTATACATGCCTTTGATTCAAAAAGTATACAAAACATATATATACACCAAAGAGAGTGATAGTGTGGTCGACTTTCTTGATGATCCCCTGAGCCCGTAGTTGAATCAATGATCTATAAAATAGAAATACAAACATATACAGAGTAAGCTCACTAGCTTAGTAAGTCTTAAGCAAAAGATAATTCACTAATCAAGCACTTTAACATTTTTAATCAATAAATGTAGAATGTTGTATATGTATATTTTGATATGCAATTGATACAAAATCGAATACTAGTGATGTATTAACTCAATTACTTATACTTCACTACCATCAACCTGCAACTCATCAAAGCACAAAGTACATATATTACATGTCGAGTACCAGCTCAAATTCACATAACACCATTCTTATCATAATTTTTCAACTCAAATAATATTAATCACAACTTACCTTACTTCTGATGAATTCAATGGGACTTAAGCTAACCTGAGTTTTTAACTCAATAGTTTCACTATGTTACACCTCGATCAATTATGGTTTCTTCATTTTAAAGTATCACCAGCATTAACCTCGCTAGGCATGAAGCTCGAATATTTCACCGACACTAAGCACGCTAGGCACGAAGCCTGAATATGTCACTAAGCACAAGGCACGCTAGGCACAAAGTCCGAATATGTCACCTAAGACTAAGCACGCTAGGCACGAAGCCCGAATATGTCACCGGCACTAAGCCTGCTAGGCACGAAGCCCGAATATGTCACCGGCACAAGGCCTGCTAGGCAATAAGCCCAAAATAATTCATAAACCAGTCCATCAAATTTCATTCCTTAACACTATCATCATTAACTAAACATATACACAATTCACATTCACATATCACCACTAATGTACAAATTCTTATCATATATACAAAAACACATCTAATCCATTTTAAAGCCTTTACATTCGGCTAACACATATATTCATACTCAAATTTATCAAATACTTTCATTGAACCTATTCATAAATAATTCTTTAACATACTTTAGCTTAAGGACTTACCTCGATTATCGACGGAAAACTTAGACCCGCTATTCGAGAACTTTCGTCTTTCCCCGATCCAATTCTATTTTTCTTTGTTCTTGATCTAAAATACATTAAATTCAGCTCATTCAAGTACATTTCAATTCAATTTAGTCCCAAAACACATAAACATGCAAATTACCATTTTACCCCTAAGGTTTCACATTTTTACTATTTAGTCCTAATTGTACAAAACACAAAATACACACAATTTGCCAAGACTATACAAGGGCCGAATATTCCTAGGGACTTTATAAGCCCTCTCATTTCATTTATTTTACAATTAAGTCCTCTAAAATTTTATTTTTATAAAATAGCCCTAAATACAAAATTTCACCAAAATTTCTAATACAAAACTTGTAAATCTTTAACACATCTTTAATCTAAAACCATCAAATATCAAAACCATAAGAACACATCAATGGCCAAACCTCATATACACATGATTCTCAAAAATTCAAGCATGGGTCGTAATATCTGAAGAAACGATCTCAAAAACATAAAATTATTAAAACCGAGCTAAAATTCATACCTAATTGAGCTTGATGATGGCGAATGTTTCAAGCCTTTAAACCCTTTTTCTTAGCTAACTCACAGCAATGGAAGAAGAAAACAACTAAAATGGCTTTTAATTTCATGCATTTTAACATATAATAACATTTTAATGATTTACCATTTTAACCTTTATTTAATAATAAAACAAAATATAATATAAGGTTAATCTTGTCATAAACCACCCACTAACTTAAAATGGGCTATTTACTCTTTTAATACCCCACTTTAAAAAGCCATCATCAAATAGGCACTTTTCACTATAGTTTTCTACTTTTACCTTTTACTAATTAAGTCCTTTTTCTAAATTAAACACACAAACGATAAAATTTTTCTACGAGACTTTCACACACATTAATTCACATATAATAAACACAAAATATAATATTAAAATATTTCTCGGACTCAGATTCGTGACCCCGAAACCACCGTTCCGATTAGGGTCAAATTCGGTCTGTTACATTGATGATAAAGAGTTGTCATTGATATGGAGTGTCAAAATCAATGCATGAATATGTGTGTTAGAGAACAACATATTGGACTGACCCGCTATGAGTATGTTTCTTGGATTATTATGTAATTGTCACAACATTACTCATAGTGATTAATATGTATATGATCCTCTGACTTGAGATAATCATTATCCCAACATCGTGAGTCGTATATTTTGATAAAATCAAATGTACACTGTAACTGGTTGTTCTATAAAGTCTGATGTTGGATATACCACAATCTATGTAGAGGGATATTGTTGATCAATATAGGATAAGTCCCTCCCATATAATGGGAGTAATATCTTGGGCCACTTGATTGAGTGAGACTAGAAATGCATGGCCATGCTCAAATAAGTTGACATGAGATGTCATACTAATTTGTATATCATAGTCTACTCAAGATATCAAGAAACATGGGATGGACTATGCAAGTGTGACTATTCCATGACTTGTGTCCATTCCAGAGATAAAGGACTTAAGGATTAATGCATGAAAGGTTAATCACAAAAAAAGGTTATGTCGAATCATGACTTCTTGTAACATAGGTAGCAATGATGCATTGCTAGATGCCACTCTTTGTTTGTGACATTAGAATCATTCTAATATTACTGCTAACGTTACAAGAACCTACAGGGTCACACCCTATGGTTGAAATGAACGGAATAAAAAAATAGTTGGTATTGTGTTTGATTGTCACATGAATTAAATTAATTAAAGAATTAATTTAATTGGGCAATCAAATATGTAATATATTATATGTACAAGGATGTTGTACACATAATGAGATTTAATATATGAATTTGGTTCAGATATAAATTTAAATAAATATAGTTTATCGAAATCCATGTTATAATTAATATAATTATAACTTTTGGGTATAATTAATGTAATTATAATTTTCGGTTAAAACATTATTATATTTATTTAATTTTATAATTTATTAAAGAGATACCGATTATAAAAGGTAATAAGTGATACAAAACATAAAAAAAAATCCCATAAGAATTTGCTTGAAAAGTCTAGCAGTTGTCAAGCAAATAAAACCTCTAAAATAGTTTTGGAGGTTTTTGCCGTTCATAGTCAAACCGGATGGATTACGTAGAGGCCGACATCGTAAAGGTTGCAGCTTGGTTCGACAGTAGATCAGAACTCTTGTTGCCGTGGTGTCGCTGTCTACTCAGATTGAAATTTTGGTAACTTCGAAACCTTTATTTCACCCCGATTCGTTCCTCACACATGGATTCATGGTTTGGATCGCCGGGATTAATTTTTTTTCTATGCCATGGGGGTGTTGGCGTTCCAACAATCTCGACACAAAATCTATGGTAACTCTATCCCATTTCCACTTGGGAATCATCACAGGCTATAGTAAACTAGATGGTACTTGATGTTCAGCTTTGAGTTGCTAACAAATGAAACATTTAGAAACAAACTCTGAGATACATGCCTTGCCACCAATAGAAATATTTCAAATAGTTGTACATTTTGGTACTCCCGGATGAACAAATAAGCAGCTATTGTGCGCTTCGTGCAAAATCTTTTGAATAAGCTCAGGATATCTCAGTACACAAATTCTACCTCAGAACATCAAACAATCATCAGATCCGATTTGGAACTCTGAATCAAAAGTTGACTCACACTAAACCCATTTAAATTGCAATTCTTTATCACATTTCTGAGCTTTACCGATTTGCTGAAGAAATAATGGTTTCGCTTTCAACCCAGCTACAATCGAACTGTCATCAAACAAAGCTAACTGTGTATTCATCGCACGCAAAGAAAATAATGACTTTCTGCTCTAAGCATCAGCAATTACGTTTGCTTTCCCGAGATGATAATCAATTACTAGCTCATAGTCTTTCAGTAATTCAAGCCATCTTCGTTGTCACAAATTCAAGTCTTTCTGATTCATTACATATTTTAAACTCTTGCGATCTGTATAAATTTGGCATTTATCACCAAACAAGTGATGTCGCCAAATCTTTAATGCAAAACCAGTCCCGGCCAACTCTAAATCATGCATCAGATAATTCTTTTCATGCGGCTTCAACTGTCTAAAAGCATAAGCTATTACTTTGCCTTCCTGCATCAATACACAACCCAGCTGTTCACCGATGCATCACTAAAAATTACGAATTCTTTACTCGACTCAGGCTATACTAACATTGGTTCTTCTGTCAATAATGCTTTCAACTGTTCGAAACTCTGCTGACACTTTTTAGGCCATTCAAACTTTACATCTTTCTAAAGTAATCGAGTCAGTGGTGTTGCAATCATAGAGAATCCTTTCACAAAACATCAATAATAACCAGCTAGTCCCAAAAACTTCAGACTTTAGATACATTTCTCAGAGGTTTCCATTCTATAATTGCAAAATCTTGCTTGAGTCAACTCTAATACCTTCGGCTAAAAAATATGCCCCAAAAATCCAACCTCTCGTGACCAAAACTCACATTTACTGGATTTTGCAAACAATTGCTTATCTATTAAGGTCTGTAACACTATTTTCAAGTGCTCGGCATGCTCGGATTCATCTCGAGAATAAATCATAATATCTTCAATAAATACAACCACGAATCTGTCTAAATACAGTCTGAAAATACGATTCATCAAATCCAAAAATAACAGGAGCATTAGTCAATCCAAAAGGCATTATAAGGAATTCATAATGTTTTTAGCTCATTCTGAATGTTGTCTTCGGCACATCTGAGTCTTTAACTTGCAACTGATAATAACTAGATCTCAAATCAATCTTTGAAAATACTATAGCCCCTTTCAGCTGATCAAATAAATCATCAATCCATGGTAGAGGGTATTTGTTCTTTATAGTCACTTTATTCAGCTGTCTGTAATCGATATACATTCTCATCGTGCCGTCTTTCTTCTTTACAAACAATACAGGTGCACCCCAGGGCAAATAACTCGATCGTGAAAAACCTCTGTCTGTCAATTCTTGCAACTGAGCTTTCAACTCTTTTAATTCTGTTGGAGCCATTCTGTACAGAGTTATCAATATCGGTGTTCTTCCCAGTACTAATTCAATACCAAATTCAACCTCTCTGATCGGTGGCAAACCCGATAATTCTTCTGGAAATACATCCGAAAACTCACAAACAATAAGTACAGATTCAATATTTGATTCAAACACCTTTGTATCCAATACGTATGCAAGATATGCATCATATCCCTTTTTCATACATTTTTGAGCTAATATAGATGATATCATGTAGGTAATTCACTCGAATCATTAGACTCAATCTGAAGAATTTCACCGTTCTGACATTTCACTATAATCTTTCGTCTACAGTTTACAATAGCATCATGCAAAGGCAACCAATCCATACCCAAAATCACATCGAATTCATCAAATGGAAAAAGCATCAAGTCAGTTGGAAAACAAGTATCCTGCATCATTAAAGGATAGTTCTTGCATACTTTGTCAACTAGAACATACTTGCCTAAGGGGTTCGATACTTTAATCATAAATTTAGTAATTTCAACAGGCAATTTCTTAAAAGACACTAAATTCTCACAAATATATGAATGTGTCAATCCAAGATCAATTAAAACAATCACATTAGTGTCATAAAGAAAGAAGGTACCGATAATAACATCTGGTGATGATGCTTCTTTACGAGTGCAAATAGCATAAGCTATGCCAAGTGTTCTAGCTTCAGATCTCATAGCGGAATGCCTTATCACCCTCGACTACCACTCACATTCCTAGCATTTCTTGGTGGTCTTCCTCTAGTCGACATATTACTCGTTCTCAAATTCTGAGGTCTATCTTTCTCAACCATCTCAAGACAGTCTTTAATAAAATGATCTCGTGAACCACAACTGTAACAAGCTCTATTATTATATTTCACCCAACAATCTCCAAAATGTCATCTTCCACATTGTTGACACTCGGGCTTGATGTCTTTTACACTGCCAACACTCGATACTAACATGGCTTGAGCTTTAGGGCTGGTGTATTGTTTTCTGTGATCTCTATTGGAATATCCCTCTAAAGTAGTCGATCGGTTCAAATAATCTCTTGATTTCTTCGACGCTGAATAGTAAGGTTTACTCATTGATCTCTTCCTTAAATCTCTTGCCTCTGAATCAACATTTCTCTTTTCTCGATTAAAGTCTTCGGCTTTGCAAGCTTGACTGACTAACACAACAAACTCTTTCAAATCTAATATTTTGACCAGGAATTTAATATCTTCGTTCAACTCGTCAACAACCGCTTGCACATAATTCTCTTTCATACTCTGTCACGGTCATTCGACCCTGTTTTAACTCTAGAAACTCCTTGTGTTTTTGATCCTCAAATCATTGGCTGATGTATTTCTTCCTGAACTCGGTCTGGAAGAACTTCTAGGTGACTTTCTCTCTCGGCACCACTGATACTAATGTATTCCACCACTGATACGCAGAGTCTCTCTGAAGGGAAATATCACACTTTAAACATTTAGCTGGAGTGCAAGAAAGCTCGTCAAACACTCGAATCTTATTTTCAAGCAAACTTGGCTCTCTCTGGGTCACCATCAACATTAGCTCTGAACTCTTTAGCCCCGTGTTTACAGATATTATCAACTGGAGACTTGTTCAATTGTAAAAGTTTGACTCCTTGAGGAGCTACGGGTACAAGTTGGGGATTAAGAGGGGGTGGAGGTTGTTGAGCAGTCGAGTTCGTACGAATATATTGAGTGAACCACTCATTCATCATTTGGAAGAAGGCTTCCTTAGCCTCTCCTCCCTGGCTGCCCGTTACGGGTCTAGATTCAGACGGCGTTGTCCCTTGAGCGGGAGTAGGTGCATTACTTTCAACTTCATTAGCTATCGCTCGATTGGGATCCATTTTCTATATAAAAACACATTTTCAAATGTCAGGAGTCACCAGACTATCATAGTTTATATATGGCATGTATAGCTAGACTCTCACGCACGCTACGTTAGTCCTAGAATTAACTAAATCGTAGCTCTGATACTAATAAATGTAACATCCCTCACCCGTATTCAATGCCAGAATAGAATTACGGAGTATTATCGGATTTACAACACTTTTAAACATGCATTTCATATACAATTCAATCATAATCAATCATAGTGTCCTCAAACGAGCATACGAGGCGTTTCACATGCATTGAGAGTGGTTTGAGACTAAATCGATAACTCAGGAAGCTTTTTCAGACTTAGAAAAATTTTTCAAAATAAGGGACACACGTCCATGTGGTCAGGCTATGTGTCTCACACGGCCACCAGACACGCCTGTGGCACAGGCTATATGGACATTCGAAATGGGAACACATGGCCGTGTCACAGCCTGTATCTTACCTCGTGCCCAAACAAGAGAGCTTACTGACTTGGGTCACACAGCCTACCACACGCTCGTGTGTCTAGCCCGTGTGTCCTTCGAAGTGGCCACACATGCCCATGTGCCAGGCCGTGTGTTAGGCCGTCCCAAACTTGTAGGGTACACTGACTTATGCAACACGACCAAGTCACATGCCCGTGTGCTAGGTCGTTTGCCAATTAGGGGGTACACTGACTTATGCCATATGAACGATCACACACGCATATGTGAGACTGTGTGGAGCATACTGACTTCATTTCAATTTCAACACCAGTGGACACACAGCCGTGTTATTTGACCGTGTGTCACACACGGCTGAGACACACACCCGTGTCTCTGCTCGTGTGGACAAAAAATAGGCTATTTACAAGGCATTTTCCACCCATTTTGCACATACCTAAACAAGCTCAAATGGTACCAAATCATAGCATAAATAACATTCAATTCAACCACAATCAAGACTAAATCCATACCATTTTCAATACCAGCATTTAACATGCTTACAACCTCAAACCTTACTCCATCAAAACATATCAGTTCAACTAACTATACCTTTACTAAACATAAATTATTTTAAACCAATTCACAAACATAATTCACATCTAATATCAACCATATATTCACATATATGTACATAACAAAAGTTCACCAAAGTAAGCCAACTCTCATGGCTATATTTACAACTCAAAACATTTACATTACACAAGCCATTGCAAATGGCCAATATCCATACCAAAAACATACCTAAAAATGAATCAAAATCCTTATACATGCCATATGACCAAATCATAAGTTCAAAAGTACCAAAGTGAAGGTTGGATAGTGTGATGATATCTCTGACGATCCCCAAATTTGAGCTAGCTTTGAATTCACTATAAAACACGAAAAATAATAAATAAAGTAACCTTTATAGCTTAGTAAGCTCGCATGAATTAAACTCAACAAATATTATTGTATAAATAACCACCTTGGACTATTTAACATGTAATTTATGGTAACAACAAGCTTTCCATATGCTTAAACATGTACTTATATGCCAATTCATAACTTCTTCTGATTGAAGTTTATACTTCCAATGTACATACCTGTACAAACTCGTAACCAACTCATACCTGTTCGAAATAATGCTGAATACTCGATATCTCACACACTAAGTGCCATTTCATAGTTAAAGCTATTTTAATCTCGTACACTAAGTTCCATACGTAGCCGGAGCAATCTCAAATCACACACTAAGTGCTATACATAACCGAAGTTATCTCAATTTCGCACACTAAGTGCCGATACATAATCGAAGCTTCATCGATTAGTTCCGTGCAATTGTATTCATAAAAAATTCAATATAAAGCATTAAATCTCAATTATAATAATGCTTATTAACATATGAACTTACCTCAAATGTGAAAACGGTGAATCTATTCAATTAGTCGATAACTTTATCTTTTCCCCGATCCAAGTCCATATTTCACTTTTCTTGATGTAAATATATTCAAAATTAAATTATTTAATCATCTATTCATTCAATTTAGTCCAAAACACACTTTAAGGCACATTTACACTTTTGACCCTAAAGTTTCACATTTTTACAATTTAGTCCTCAATACACAAAATCACATATTCTTGAAAATTTCACAACACCCATGCTTATCCGAATTACTCTTATGTCCCTAGCAGCCCATATTTTTCATTTATTTCACATTTTAACTACCAAGTTTCCACATTTCACAATTTAATCCCTATTTTTCATTTTCACCAAAAATAACTTAACAAAACTTGTTTATCTATCAACAACCATTCATAATCTATCATCAAACATCAAAACACACATGTATTCATCAATGGAAACATTCAAAATCTTTAATATTTTTGCAAAATAGTCCCTGGGCTATTTAGACCTAGCTGCAACGATCTCAAAAACGTAAAAATCATTAAAAACATGACAAAAACGGACTTACAATTGAGTTAGGAAGCTTGGCTGAATGAAAAGGCTCAACAATGGCTTCCAAAAACCTATTTTCAATTGAAGATGGAGAAAATAAAGATGATAATTGGCTTTGTTTTACTTATTTTATGTTTATTAACTAATTTGCTAATTTAACCTTCATTAAAAACCATCAAAGTTCATGATATTATGCCCATATATGTCCACTCATGTTTCAAAAGGTATAATTACAACATAAGGACCTCTAAATTAAGATTCCATAGCTATTAGATACCTTTAGCTAATGGAACTCCACTTTTACATTTTATGCGATTTAGTCCTTTTTCTCAAATTAACCATTCAAACGATAAAATTTCTTAACGAAACTTTCACACAGTCATTCAATCATGCTGTAAACATCAAAATAATAATAAAATAAATATTTTGACCTCGAATTTGTGGTCCCAAAACCACTGTTCTAATTTTACTAAAAATAGGCTGTTATAGTAACTCTTTGAGTAGGGTCACAAAGTCGTGTATCTGGCCATGTAACTCATAGACTTGTACCCTTTGAAGTCCTCAGATGACACACGGTTGTGTTACCAGCCAATGTGTCTCATACGGATGAGTGACACGCTCATGTCTCAGACCATATGGACCCAAAATTTACCTAAATCAAGCCATTACCAAACCATTTCATGCATAAATATTCAACCTATTTCAGCACACTTACAAGGTACCCAAACATCATTTAAACAACCTAATTCAAGTAACCAATGTGCCATTTAAAGGCACCTCAATTTGTATACGAACATCAAAACTTAAAATAAAGTAATTTAACCATCACATACCAACATAAATGACTAATTATATGCCATCACAATATCCCAAAGGGTCACATATGATATCACTTAAAGGTACCAAAATGACATAGTATGTGAGGATGTGCCAAACTTGTAGGGTATATTGACTTATGCAACACGGCCAACTCACACGCCCGTGTGCTAGGCATGTGCCAATTAGGGGGGTATACTGACTTATGCCACACGGCTGCTCGTGCGCGTATGTGTGAGGCCTTGTGGAGCCTACTGACTTCATTTCAATTTCAACACCAGGGGACATACGGCCGTGTAATTTGACTGTGCGTCGCACATGACTGAGACACACACCCGTGTGGACAAAAAATAGGCCATTTACAAGCCATTTTGCCACCCATTTTGCACATACCTAAACAAGCTCAAATGGTACCAAATCATAGCATAAATAACATTCAATTTAGCCACAATCAAGAATAAATCCATACCATTTTCAATACCAACATTCAACTTGCTTATAACCTCAAACCTTACTCCATCAAAACATACCAATTCAACTAACTATACCTTTACTAAACATTCATTATTTTAAACCAATTCACAAACATAATTCACATCTAATATCAACCATATATTCACATACATGTACATAACAAAAATTCACCAAATTAAGCCAACTCTCATGGCTATAATTACAACTCAAACATTTACATTCACAAGCCATTACAAATTGCCAATATCCATACCAAAAAACATAACTAAACAAGACTCAAAATCCCTATACATGCCATATGACCAAAGCATAAGTTCAAAAGTACCAAAGTGAAGGTTGGATAGTGTGACGATATCTCTGACGATCCCTAAATTTGAGCTAGATTTGAATTCACTATAAAACACAGAAAAAATAAACAAAGTAAGCTTTATAGCTTAGTAAGCTCTCATAAATTAAACTCAACAAATCTTATTATATAAATCTACAACTTGGACTATTTAACATGTAATTTATGGTAACAACAAGCTTTCCATATGCTTAATCATGTACTTATATGAAAATAATAAATCATGTACTTATATGAAAATAATAACTTCTTCTGATTGAAGTTTATACCTTCCATGTACATACTTGTACAAAAGTCGTAACCAACTCATACTTGTTCAAAGTACTGCTGAATACTCAATATCTCGCACACTAAGTGCCATTTCATAGCCAAAGATATTTTAATCTCGTACATTAAGTGTCATACGTAGCCGAAACTATCTCGAATCGCACACCAAGTGCCATACATAGCTGAAGTTATCTCAATTTCGTACACTAAGTGCCGATACATAACTGAAGCTTCACCGATTATTCTGTACAATTGTATTCATGAACAATTCAATATAAAGCATTAAATCTCAATTATAATAATGCTTATTAACATATGAACTTACCTCGAATGTGAAAACAGTGAATCTATTCAATTAGTCGATAACTTTATCTTTTCCCCGATCCAAGTCCATATTTCACTTTTCTTGATGTAAATATATTCAAAATTAACTTATTTAATCATATATTCAATCCATTTAGTCCAAAACACACTTTAAAGCATATTTACACTTTTCCCCCTAAAGTTTCACATTTTTACAATTTAGTCTTCAATACACAAAATCACAAATTCATGCAAATTTCACAAACCCATGCTTAGCCGAATTACTCTTATATCCTTAGAAGCCCATATTTTTCATTTATTTCACATTTAACTACCAAGTTTCCCCATTTCACAATTTAATCCCTATTTTGCATTTTCACCAAAAATCACTTAACAAAACTAGTTTATCTATCAACAACCATTCATAATCTACCATAAAAAATAAAAAAATGCATTCATCAATGGAAACATTCAAAATCTTTAACATTTTTGCAAAATAGTCCCTGGGCTATTTAGACCTAGCTGCAACGATCTCAAAAACGTATAAATCATTAAAAACGGGACAAAAACGGACTTACAATTGAGTTAGGAAGCTTGGTTGAATGAAAAGGCTCAACAATGGCTTCCAAAAACCTATTTTCAATTGAAGATGGAGAAATAAAGATGATAATTGGCTTTGTTTTACTTATTTTATATTTATTAACTAATTTACTAATTTAACCTTGATTAAAAACCATCAATGTTCATGATATTATGCCCATATATGTCCACTCATGTTTCAAAAGGTATAATTACAACATAAGGACCTATAAATTAAGATTCCATATCTATTAGATACCTTTAGCTAATGGAACTCCACTTTTACACTTTACGCGATTTAGTCCTTTTTCTCAAATTAACCATTCAATAGATAAAATTTCTTAACGAAACTTTCACACAATCATTCAATCATGTTGTAAACATCAAAATAATAATAAAATAAATATTTTGACCTCGAATTTGTGGTCCCAAAACCACTATTCTAATTTTACTAAAAATAGGCTGTTACAGTAACTCTTTGAGTAGGGTCACAAAGTCGTGTGTCTGGCCGTGTAACTCACAGACTTGTACCCTTTGAAGTCCTCAGATGACACACGGTTGTGTTACCAGCCAATGTGTCTCATACGAATGAGTGACACGCTCGTGTCTCAGACCATATGGACCCAAAATTTACCTAAATCAAGCCATTACCAAACCATTTCATGCATAAATATTCAACCTATTTTAGCACACTTACAAGGTACCCAAACATCATTTAAACAACCTAATTCAAGTAACCAATGTGCCATTTAAAGGCACCTCAATTTGTATACGAACATCAAAACTTAAAATAAAGTAATTTAACCATCACATACCAACATAAATGACTAATTCTATGCCATCACAATATCCCAATGGGTCACATATGCTATCACTTAAAGGTACCAAAATGACATAGTATGCGAGGCCGTGCCAAACTTGTAGGGTATACTGACTTATGCAACACGGCCAACTCACACGCCCGTGTGCTAGGCCATGTGCCAATTAGGGGGGGTTTACTGACTTATGCCACACAGCTGATCGTGTGCGTATGTGTGAGGCCTTGTGGAGCATACTGACTTCATTTAAATTTCAACACCAGAGGACACACGGCCGTGTAATTTGTCTGTGTCACACACGACTGAGACACACGCCCGTGTGGACAAAAAATAGGCCATTTACAAGCCATTTTGCCACCCATTTTGCACATACCTAAACAAGCTCAAATGGTACCAAATCATAGCATAAATAACATTCAATTTAGCCACAATCAAGACTAAATCCATACCATTTTCAATACTAACATTCAACTTGCTTATAACCTCAAACCTTACTCCATCAAAACATACCAATTCAACTAACTATACCTTTACTAAACATTCATTATTTTAAACCAATTCACAAACATAATTCACATCTAATATCAACCATATATTCACATACATGTACATAACAAAAATTTACCAAATTAAGCCAACTCTCATGGCTATATTTACAACTCAAACATTTACATTCACAAGCCATTACAAATGGCCAAAATCCATACCAAAAAACATACTAAAAAAGACTTAAAATCCCTATACATGCCATATGACCAAAGCCTAAGTTCAAAAGTACCAAAGTGAAGGTTGGATAGTGTGACGATATCTCTAGCGATCCCTAAATTTGAGCTAGCTTTGAATTCACTATAAAACATGGAAAAAATAAACAAAGTAACCTTTATAGCTTAGTAAGCTCTCATAAATTAAACTCAACAAATCTTATTATATAAATCAACAACTTGGACTATTTAACATGTAATTTATGGTAACAACAAGCTTTCCATATGCTTAATCATGTACTTATATGAAAATAATAACTTCTTCTGATTGAAGTTTATACTTTCCATGTACATACTTGTACAAAAGTCATAACCAACTCATACTTGATCGAAATACTATTGAATACTCAATATCTCACACATTAAGTGCCATTTCATAGCCAAAGATATTTTAATCTCGTACACTAAGTGTCATATGTAGCCGAAGCTATCTCGAATCACACATCAAGTGCCATACATAGCTGAAGCTATCTCAATTTTGCACACTAAGTGTCGATACATAACCGAAGCTTCATCAATTATTCCGTACAATTGTATTCATGAACAATTCAATATAAAGTATTAAATCTCAATTATAATAATGCTTCTTAACATATGAACTTACCTCGAATGTGAAAAGGTGAATCTATTCAATTAGTCGATAACTTTATCTTTTCCCCAATCCAAGTCCATATTTCACTTTTCTTGATGTAAATATATTCAAAATTAACTTATTTAATCATCTATTCATTCAATTTAGTCCAAAACACACTTTAAAGCATATTTACACTTTTGCCCCTAAGGTTTCACATTTTTACAATTTAGTCTTCAATACACAAAATCACAAATTCATGTAAATTTCACAACACCCATGCTTAGCCGAATTACTCTTATGTCCCTAGCAGCCCATATTTTTCATTTATTTTGCATTTAACTACCAAGTTTCCCCATTTCACAATTTAATCCCTATTTTGCATTTTCACCAAAAATCACTTAACAAAACTTGTTTATCTATCAACAACCATTCATAATCTATCATCAAAAATAAAAAAAAAACACATGCATTCATCAATGGAAACATTCAAAATCTTTACATTTTTGCAAAATAGTCCCTGGGCTAGCTAGACCTAGCTGCAATGATCTCAAAAACGTAGAAATCATTAAAAACGGGACAAAAACAGACTTACAATTGAGTTAGGAAGCTTGGTTGATTGAAAAAGCTCAACAATGGCTTCCAAAAACCTATTTTCGGTTGAAGATGGAGAAAATAAAGATGATAATTTGCTTTATTTTACTTATTTTTTTGTTTATTAACTAATTTACTAATTTAACCTTGATTAAAAACCATTAAAGTTCATGATATTATGCCCATATATGTCCAATCATGTTTCAAAAGGTCTAATTACAACATAAGGACCTCTAAATTAAGATTCCATAGCTATTAGATACCTTTAGCTAATGGAACTCCACTTTTAAACTTTAAGCGATTTAGTCCTTTTTCTCAAATTAACCATTCAAACGATAAAATTTCTTAACAAAACTTTCACACAGTCATTCAATCATGCTGTAAACATTAAAATAATAATAAAATAAATATTTTGACCTCAAATTTATGGTCCCAAAACCACTGTTCTAATTTGACTAAAAATAGGCTGTTACAGTAACTCTCTGAGTAGGGTAACACGGTCATGTGTCTAGCCATGTAACTCACAGACTTGTACCCTTTGAAATCCTCAGATGACACATAGTTGTGTCATCAAGCTATGTGTCATACACGGATGAGTCACACGCCTATGTCTCAGACCATATGGACCCAAAATTTACCTAAATCAAGCCATTACCATACCATTTCATGCATAAATATTCAACCTATTTCTACACACTTACAAGATACCCAAACATCATTCAAACAACCTAATTCAACTAACCAATGTGCCATTCAAAGGCACCTCAATTTGTATACAAACAACAAAACTTAAACTAAAGCAATTTAACCATCACATACCAACATAAATGACTAATTCTATGCCATCATAATATCCCAATGGGTCATATATGCTATCACTTAAAGGTACCAAAATGACATAGTCAAGCACTTCCAATTCCATCAACCAAACATACTCCTCCAAACATAATATACCAAATTATCAAATATATAACATCCTTTACATATTAATAAGGCTACTTCCATCCATAATAAACTAGTTCAAATATGAACTAAAACATGTCACAAGTAACCATTTTCATACCATCATCAACATGCCAAGATAACCATATCAACAAGCACTTTAAATGTAATGCCCCAAAATATAAGGTCTTTAATTTTTCATGTTCTGACAAATTGCTTGTTTGCTTTAATGGCTAAGTGTTCTGGGTGTGTTTTGGGGATTTTAAAAAGCCTGGGTTCAAGTATGGCCTTTGGAAAATTTTTGATTTTTACTCTTTTGGAAACCTGGATGTTAGCTTAAAGGATATATGTATTAAGTGTGCTTGGTTTGTGACACAAGAGATCTTATGTTGTAGTGGCAAGTGACGTGTTGGACATGTAAGAGGGAGTGGTTTTGAATCTATGGCATGCAATAAGGGGGTTTTATTTTATGTCTCTGTGGTGTGAGAGGTATAGTTTGGTTCAAACTCTACAGAGGTGGTTGGAGACTTGGTCATCAAATTTTAATGGATTTGAATGGGAGGTTTGGAGTAATTCAAGGAGAAATCGGTGGAGAGGTTGAAGGAGTTGGGATGTGAAGGAGTCATAGCCGAATTGGGGAAGCTAGAATAGGGGATTTCGGCTAGGGGAACCCATTTGGTACATTTTGGCATTGTGAGAGGGAGTAGGTGCCGAATTTCTTCTAGCATTTTTGGGATTTTCCTTTTTTTTACGTTTCGAGTTATACTCTCTTGGTGGCGTCTCGTGCAGCATTTTGACCATTCGGGTCTTTCTCTCTTCAACTTTTTCTTTCTATCAACTACTATTAACTTTTGCCAAACATAAATACCAAGTGCTAAATTCTCCTTTGAAGCCTTTATTTCTTTTCCACACTTTCTCTCTTCCGAATTGGTAGTCTTCTTCTCTTCTACTCCCATCTCTTATTCTTTTCTAGAAATCATTTTCCTTTATCTGTTAGGCCGAATACTCATACTTTCTCCCTCTCAAATCTCTTTTTTCTTCTTGGTTCGGGCTGAATCTTCTTGACTTACTACTATCGAAATATGTTTGTTTATTGGTATTGGTAAAGGGGTACTACAACCACTTTATTATTTAGTTCTTAGTCAGATTTCTTTTGGCTCTATTAACAAGCTTTAATTTTCTCTTCTTTTTCTCTTAGGGGCCGAATGCATGGTTATCTTCTAACAACTTTTGATTTGCTAAATCGTGTTAGGAGGGGAAATCACCCTTGATCAGTAGAAAGGCACTAGTGTGGTTAGTTCTAGCAAGGTGAGTGGTTGTGGTTTAAGTAAATAATGGTGGTGGATTAAAAGTATGTGTTAAACTTGTCTTGTATTGGTTATAGGTTTTGGACTCCAGATTATTCGCACGTTTAGTCGTTGCAATCAGGAGTGTATTTGTATGCAGTAATCGATGATCGACTGAAAAGCCAAAAGTATGTGTTGTTTACATTGCTATGACTGTAAATCGGCAAAATGCCGAAGAGACAAAAATATGTCGTATGATGCCACACGAGCGTTCGATTGTACGTGTGGTGAACCGAGCCCACAAACATGGGTGCTAGTCTGTAGTGGTTGCCACGAGCATTCTCGTGGGCTTGGGTCGTAATGGGCCTTGTTGGGCCGAAATAGGCCATGAGGGCCCAATGGGCTCATGGGTCCCACATGGGTAAAATCCACGGTAATTGAATAATAATGGATTGGGTTGTGAAGTTCATATAACCATGACGAAATTTAGGCTGAATAAGCCACACGAGCGTGTGGGTCCACTTGAGCCGAGTAATGGGCCTTAGGCCCAATTATATTATTTTGGCCATATAGGTTATTCGAGTCGTTCGAGGTGACTGTAGGCCTTTGGAAAGGTTGTTAACTGTACCGAGACCCTTAAATGAGTAAAATGACTAAAATACCCCTAATGAGGAAAATGATTGAAATACCCCTAATGAGTAAAATGACAGAAATACCCCTAGAGGGTGAAATTACTGAAATACCCTCATAGGGTAGAATTATCGAAATACCCTTGTAAGGTAGAATTACCAAAATACCCCTGAGGGGTGAAATTACCGTTTTACCTTTAATTAACCATTATACCCCTAGTGGTAGTTTAGCTGATGTGTGTATGATATCTATGTGACTGGTTATAAATATGACATACTGCATACACATAATATTTATGACACGATATTTTGCATTGGGGGTTAAGATTTTGATTTGGATGAACTACTGTACTAGTGGCTCTGCCACGTTTTTACTATTCTAGTGGCTTTGCCACGTATTCTGGTTTTAGTGTCTAGGCCACGTTTTATGTTGTTAGCAGCTTTACTGCGTTACTATTAGCAGCTAATGTTGCGATATTGGTGTGTTGGCTAGGTGGGTTGACTTAGTCCCCACATGGTGTGTTAGTTGGTACGGGTGGTGTGTTGGCTGGATTGGGTTGGGTTGCATCTTTGTTCTGTTCTATTCTGTTATTATTTTGGGCTTAGACCCACATCACATCAGATAGGCTAACGCCTGCACTTATCTCATCATCGATATGGCTTAGGCCCAGTCTATTTCTACTTGCACCAATTATTATTTGACTGATAGGGGATTGCACACTGAGTTTTTCCAAACTCACCCTTTCTTTTAACTATACAGGTAATCCCCAGCCTTAATAGATTTGGAGCCGCAAGGGACCCGGAGGTGGCCACGTGAACATTAATTTTCCACTTGAAACTTAAATATTTTTAATTTATGCTTGGGGTTAATTATGTAATAAGGCCATTTGAGGTTTAACTTTTATTTGGTTTTAACTCTTTATTTTTACCTACTAGATTAGGGAAAACGGGTTTTTCAAAATAATAACTATTTCAAAGAAAATCATGCATTTGAAACTTTAAAGTTTACAATTAGAAAAGCTTCTAGGGTTTCTAATTCAGATTAATAAATTTGTAATAAATGATATGACCAATAAGTGGTTAACAAGTTTGATTTTACAACCCCGACATTTTTAATAGCAATTAGTTTTAAAAAGGATTTAAGACTTTAGTCATGAATTTTCATCGACAAAATCAATTTTCAAATCAACACTTCGATGTGACATGTCAGATTCGATCGTAACGTCTAGGCCGAGTTTGGGGTGTTACATTTAGTGGTATCAGAGCCAAGTTACAAAACTCAGCTGTGGAATGGGTTCTTGAAAATTTCTAAAATTGTTTAAATTTTGGTTTTGGAAAGAAAATTGAAAGGTTTTACTGAAAGGTGGCACCCCGAGTCTCTGGCCCCAAATCTATAAGTTCTCTAACATTGTTTACCGCTATAGATTGAAATGTTATACTGAGAAACTACTATAGATAGTAGTACTTTGCTAAAACTCTTTTGTCAGGGTAAACTGAGACTGTAGAAGACTGGAAACTCTAGTGATATATCTCGATCTGCAAAAACAAAAACTTTAAATACTAATTATCATAAAACATCCATTAATAATTACTAGAATTATGAACTGATTCATAAGACTTTAAAATAAATAATACGTTGTATCGATATGAGTGTAAGAGGTACTCGCGGAAGGGGTACTCAAGGCCGCAGTAGAGGCCGAGGTGCTAGGGCTGGGTCTTCAACATCAGGTCACATGCTTGCTAGGGAGGCATTAGCCTCACCAGTAACTGAGGCAGGTCTCATGATCGAGCAGTTGGGGATGATTCTCTATCCCAAGCAATGCTATGTGATCTTGAAAAGGTTGCTGGAGCAACTACTAGGTCAGTGGGACGAAGTTTAATTTCTGAGCGACTCCGGTTTAATGGAGAGAAATATTCAGGTGAGTTTTTGGTATAGCCCCGAACATGTAGAGTATTGGTTAGAGGCTATCGAGCGAATAATAGATAAGCTTGACTGTATTGTGGAACAGAAGTTAAAGGGAACAATGTCCTTACTGCGAGACGAGGCGTACTAGTGGTGGCTTTCTATGATAGAGGGTACGTAGACTGACTGTTTGACGTGGGATTTCTTCAAGATAGCCTTTCAAGGGAAGTATGTAGGCGCAAGTTATGTGGACGCCCGAAGAAAGGAATTTTTGAGCCTGACCCAGATGAATAAGATAGTGGCAGTATAAGAGGCTGAATTCTTACGGTTGAGTCGTTATGCTCGTGGAATAGTCGCAATTGAGTATGAACATTGTGTGCGGTTCAAGGATGGCCTCCGAGATGAGTTACGTGTGCTGATTTCTCTACAGAGGGAGTGAGACTTTGCTGCCCTTATTAAGAAAGCAAAATTATAAAGGATGTGAAGCGCTCTGAGCGCCAGAATCACGAGAAAGATAAGGGTATATTTAAAAGGGATTCAGGGCCCTCGAGTTCTTCTGAAAGGCCTATAAAGAGGGCCAAATTTGATGGGCCAGTCTGAGCGATTCTTGTTACTAGGGTTAGACAGCAGCCTTGCGCAGATTATGGGAGAGCTCACCAAGGTGAGTGCTGAAACGAACGGGGGCGTGTTTCAAATGTGGGTCCATGGACCATCAGGTCAAGAATTGTACTCAGAGGCCTGTTCAGATGCAAGCCGCAGGTTAGGGCCATGTTCAGCCAAGGAGAGGTGGTCAGCAGCCACCGAGAGGCCGTGGTCAGGCTAGAGGGGAAAATGGTTTGGGAAGAGGACGTGGAGCACCAGGCAGAGGTGCTGGTAACACTGAGACGAGACAGCCAGCTTTAGTCTATGTTGCTCGTCGTCGAGAGGATGGTGATGCCCTGGACATCATAACTGGTACATTCCTAATTTATAATGCACCCTACAACTGGTACGTTCCTAATTTATAATGTACCCTACACTGCTTTAATTGATATTGGGTCTACACACTCATATGTTACATGCAATGTGTCTGGGACGTTGGGTTTTCAGTTTGAAATTACTGACAGTGAGATGACTATGTTAAGTGGACTAGGACAGTCGGTTAGAGTAAATAATTTGTCTAGAGATGTGCCCCTAGAGGCCCAAGGGGTTGTCTTTTCGGCAAATTTGATGGAACTGTCGTTTGGCGAATTCGATCTGATATTGGGCATGGATTGGCTAGTGAAACACCATGTGAATTTTAACTGTGCTACTAAGTGTATGGTGTTGAAATCTTCTGAGGATGAGGAGGTGGTTGTGTTAGGGGAGCGAAGAGATTATCTGTCTAATGTAATCTCAGCATTAAAGGCCGAGAAACTGGTTCGTAAGGGTTGCGAGATGTTTTTAGCTTATGTTAGCAGTTCTGATTCTAAAGGTCCTTCTGTTGGAGATGTCAAAACTATTAAGGAGTTTTCAGATGTATTTCTTGAAGAGCTTCTTAGGTTGCCCCCAAACTGGGAGGTTAATTTTAGTATTGGGCTCCTACCGGGAATAGCTCTGGTGTCCATCGCCCTTATAGGATGGCACCGAAAGAGTTGATGGAGTTAAAGGCTCAAATTCAAGAACTACTGGATCGAGGATTCATTCAGCCGAGTGTGTCTCCATGGGGAGCACCAGTGTTATTTGTGAAGAAAAAGGATGGATCCATGCGCATGTACATCGATTATCATCAATTGAACAAACTGACGATTAAGAACAACTACCCTTTACCGAGGATAGATGATCTGTTTGACCAGCTGTAAGGAGCTTCAGTTTTCTCCAAGATAGATCTTCGATATGGGTACCATCAACTAAAGGTTAAGGAGGCGAATGCGTATAAGACTGCATTTAGGACTCGTTATGGTCATTACGAGTTTCTAATAATGTCGTTTGGGTTGACAAATGCACCAGTTGCTTTAATGGATATGATGAACCGAGTATTCCAACCCTATTTGGATCGATTTTTGGTGGTGTTTATAGACGAAAACCTGGTGTATTCAAGAATCGAGGAGGATCATGATGCACATCTTCAAATTGTTTTGTAGATTCTGAGGGAAAAGTAGCTATACGCAAAGTTCAACAAGTGTGAGTTCTGGTTGAGAGAAGTGACAATTCTGGGTCACGTGGTGTATACCGAGGGGATTAGGGTTGATCCTCAAAAAATTAAAGCCGTATTGAATTGGAAACCACCAAAGACTGTATCTAAGATTCGAAGGTTTTGGGTCTGGCTGGGTATTACAGACGTTTTGTTGAGGGGTTTTCACTGATTACTGCACCTCTAACTAAGTTACTGCATAAAGAGGTATCATTTAATTGGACTGATAAGCAGTAAGAAAGTTTTAAGAAACTAAAGAAAGTTGTGACAGAAGCTATTGTGTTAATACAGCCAGAGTCTGGGAAGGAATTCATTGTCTACAGTGATGCATCACACATTGGATTGGGTTGTGTGTTGATGCAAGAGGTTAAGGTGGTTGTGTACGCATCTCGTCAGCTTAAGCCTCATGAAGTGAATTACGCCACTCATGACTTGGAGTTAGCTGTGGTGATTTTTGCACTAAAGATTTGGAGGCATTACTTATACGGTGAGAAGTCTATTATTTACATAGACAAAAGAAGCCTCAAGCACCTCCTTACTCAGAAGGAGTTAAATCTTAGGCAATGACGATGGATGATAATTCATAAAATGAACATATTTTAAACCCACATTTAGCATACTTTTGGATGATTTATGCCTTTAATTATGGAAAAAGGTGCTCCTAATCCTTTGTTTTCATGTTTTATACTCAGGAGAGCACTGGAGGATGAAAAGAACAATAAATAGGCCGAAAATAGAGAAAATGGGCCATATCACGAATTGACATAGCCTGGGCCCAAGACCACACGACCATACCCCGTAAGAAGAGATGACCACGGTCTGGACCCCAAAATACATGGCCGTGCCTCATCAACAGAGCCTACCACGGCCTGGCCATGATTTACACGGACGTGTGCCATGGGCATGCCTCTGCCGCAAATAAGAAGAATTCTATTTGGATTAGGGTACTTAGAGGCAAAAAACATATTCCAAAAGCCTATACAAAGACCCTAGAGGCCAACCTTTAGGGGGGCATTCAGCTAGGCCAAAGAGCCGAGCTAGAGAAGCTGAATATAAGGATTCACTCGAAGAAAGCCAGTTGATTCATCTCAAGAAGTCAGAATCACACTCAAGATTGAGGACTTCTTCTTCAATTCCTTCAGGGGGTTTTAGGGTTTTCTTTATTTTTTTTATACTTTCTTCTGAGATGTATTCTTTTACAATTATGAACTAAACCTCTCAGATACCTGAGGGGGATGAAACCTAAGATAGATCTTGTTATTGTTATCTGAGCTGTATGATAAATACTTGATTTGTTCTTATCTATTTGTTCTTAATTCTTGTTTTGGTATTTCTGGGATATTGATTCAAGTGTTGATGTGCTTAGATGGTGGAGCAAAAGTCCCTGCCTAAGAGTAGATCTAGCATAGTTAAGTGGAGCTAAACGCCACCCTAGAAATAGGATGACATAAATTTACCGGATTAAGGTCAAACCTAATATAGGATTCCATAGATCAAGTTAATGCAATTCTAGGGGTTTTAATTAGAAATAAATTTCAATTAATCAACCTAGGGTTAGACGTTAGTAGCCTCGAAAGAGGTATTAATATAACTTAGAGAATCCTACGGATCAAGTCAAGTGAATAAATCTTCTGGTTCAGAGTTAAATAACAAGTGAAGTCTAGGTGGATTCTTCCTAGGGTATTGTCTAAATCAACCGGTTAAATAACAAATGAAAGAAGAGGGCATTGAAATCAATGAAAAACTAAAACAAAAACCTCTATTGATGAGCCACCTAATTTAAAATTAAAACAATTACCAAAACACTTAGAATACACATTCCTCGGGGATAATTCTGCACTACCAGTAATTATCCCCTCAGAAATCGAACCCAAAGAGAAAGACCGATTACTACAGGTACTAAGGGAGCATAAAAGAGCCATAGCCTGGAAAATTTCTGACATTAAAGGAAAAAGCCCATCATTTTGCACCCACAAAATTCTAATGGAAGAGGAGTATTAACCATGTGTACAACCTCAGAGACGATTAAATCCCAACGTGAAAGAAGTGGTTAAAGTTGAGGTAATTAAACTTCTAGATGCTGGAATAATTTATCATATTTCTGACAGTATTTGGGTAAGTCCTATGCAGGTCGTTCCAAAGAAAGGAGGCATGATTGTTGTAGCAAACGAAAAGAATGAATTGATTCCTACAAGAACAATCACAGGATGGAGAGTCTGTATTGACTATAGGAAGTTGAACGACGCGACCAGAAAATATCACTTCCCTTTGCCCTTTATTGGTCAGATGCTAAAGATATTATATGGCACATGTACTACTACTTCCTGGATGGGCTTTTGGCTACTTCCAAATCCCAATAGCCCTTGAGGATCAAGAGAAGACTATATTTACATGTCCATACGACACGTTTGCTTATCGTAGAATGCCTTTTGGATTATGTAATGCTCCTGCTACTTTTCAGTGCTGCATGCTAGCCATATTTGATGAACTTGTGGAAGACATTATGGAGGTCTTTATGGACGACTTTTCGGTATTTGGTAATTCTTTCCATCTATCCTTAAAAACTTAAAACGAGTTCTAATGAGATGTGAGGAAACAAACCTTGTTTTAAATTGGGAAAAGTGTCACTTTATGGTTCGAGAGGGGATTGTGTTAGGATGTAAAATTTCTAGTAAAAGGATTGAGGTAGATAAAGCAAAGGTTGAAACCATAGAAAAATTACCTCCTCTTAGTTCAGTTAAGGTTATTAGAAGCTTTTTAGGACATGCTGAATTTTATAGAAGATTCATTAAAGATTTCTCTAAAATAGCTAAACCTTTAACGAAACTACTAGAAAAATATGTACCTTTCAATTTTGATCAGGAATGTTTAGACACATTTAATATCCTCAAAGATAAATTAATAAATGCTCCAATTATAATTGCACCTAACTGGAACTTACCCTTTGAACTAATGTGTGATGCGAGTGATTTTGTAGTAGGTGCAGTTTTGGGACAGTGAAGAGACAAGCACTTCCAGCCAATTTATTATGCTACCAAGACATTAACGACCGCACAAGAAAATTACACAACCACAGAAAAAGAATTGCTAGCTGTAGTATTTGCATTTGATAAGTTTAGACAATATTTGATCCTATCTAAAGTTGTCGTCTACACTAACCATTCAGCTCTTCGCTATCTTTTAACTAAACATGATGCAAAACCTCGACTTATAAGATGGATTCTACTCTTAAAGGAATTTGACTTGGAAATTCAAGATAAGAAAGGAGCTGAAAATCTTGCAGCAGACCATCTTTCTAGGCTTGAAAACCCGCATATCAAAGAACTCGATGAGAGTGAGATAAACGACTCATTCCCCGAAGAAAAAGTCTTCTCTATAACCAACTCTAAGGTACCTTGGTTTGCAGATATTGCAAATTACTTAGCTACTAACGTCTTACCAAAAACATTAACACATCATCAAAAGAAGCAATTCTTTGCTGATGCAAAAAAATATTTTTGGGAAGATCCTTTTCTTTTCCGTATATGTGCAGATCAAGTAATTCGAAGATGTGTTACAAAAGCAGAAGCAAGCAAAATCCTAAAACATTATCATTCAAGACCTTTAGGAGGACATTACAACGGGATTAAGACAGTACACAAAACACTCGAATCAGGTTTTTATTGGCCAACTTTATTTAAAGATGCCAACAGGTATGTTGTTTCATGTGACAAATGCCAAAGAACAGGTAATATCTCTAAACGCGATGAAATGCCTCAAACATATATACTATCATGTGAAATATTTGATATATGGGGTATTGATTTTATGGGTCCATTTCCTAGTTCATTTGGAAATAAATATATCTTAGTATCAGTAGATTATGTGCCAAAATGGGTGGAAGCCCAAGCTTTACCTACTAACAATGCTAGAGTAGTAGTAAGGTTTCCAAAGAAACTCTTTTCTCAATTTGGAACACCCAGAGCAATTATTAGTGATAGGGGTACTCACTTTTGTAATACTCAATTTGATAGAGTCTTAAAGAAATATGGAGTACACCACAGGACAGCTACACCTTATCATCCTCAAACCAGCGAACAAGTAGAAGTAGCAAATCGAGAACTTAAGCGTATTTTAGAGAAAACAGTAGAATCAAATAGGAAAGATTGGGCATTAAAAGTAGACGATGCTTTATGGGCCTACAAAACAGAATTTAAAACCCCCATAGGAACATCCCCATACAAACTCGTTTATGGAAAAAGCTGTCATCTACCATTTGAGTTAGAGCACAAAGCCTTTTGGGCTATAAAATTCTTAAATTACAATCTTAGAACCGCAGTGAGAAGAGGATGATGCAATTAAACGAGCTAGATGAATGGCAAGTTAATGCTTATGAGAACTCCCTATTATATAAGGAGGCAACAAAGCAAAGTCATTATGCTCGTTTAAAGCAATCAAAGCAATTGAAGTAGGAGACTTAGTCATATTGTACAATTCAAGGTTAAAATTGTTCCCTGGAAAGCTGAAATCAAGATGGTCAGGTCCATTCGTAATTAAAACCATTTTCCCTTACGGCACAATAGAGGTAACTCATCCAAATTATGACACATTCAAGGTAAATGGTCAGCAATTGAAAATTTATAATGGTGAAGGCTTTATGGATATAAGAGAGGACATTAAGCTCTGTGAACCTTCATTTAGAAACAAAAACAAGGGAAGTCTAGCTTAAGACTTTAAACAAGTGTTTCTCAGGAGGGAACCCGAGCACTAACTTTTCTAATATTATATTCTCAACTTCTAGCACCTAACTACAAACTAACCAATTCAAAAAGCGCAGGTTTCCCTACCCCACAACTTTGAACACGGGCAAGGCCGTGGTCGAGTGGAAAGCACGAATAGGTACATGGGCATGGAAAAGATGGTGTAAAAATATGACAATAATTTTTCCCGAGCCACGGGCTCCAACTAAATGACACAGCCGTGCGACTTGACCATGGTCAATACTGATTAAATGACACGAGTGTGAGACACACCGTGCCTCCAAACCGTGGTCAATTCTGAGTAAACAACACAGGCATTCGACATGCTCGTACCTCAAGGCCGTGGACGACATAAACTTACGGGCACAGGCATAGGACCATTGACACGGGCGTGGGAGAAACGAACAAGGCTAGGCACGCCCATGCGACACGGGCGTGGGATACATCACAAATGAGCCTAAATTGGAAATTCTCGAAAAACATGGGCTGAATAAAGAGGATACGGGCATGGCCCCTAACCGTGTTCCCCACCCCCTATTTAAAGCAACAAATGGCCACCCTCAAAATTTTCCCCAACCTTAGCCATTTCCTCTTCCAAAATAACAACCCCATTCTGGCCACCAGCAAAAAAACTCCCTCCCCCCTTAACTTTCCCATCCCTTACATCTTTCTCCCTTCCATTTACATAAAGAAACCCAGTCCACGCTCGTGCCAATAGAATACATGCCCGTCCAAAAATGCAACACAGCCATGTTCCCCCAATATTTTGTAGCACATGCCCGTGTAGCACCCCTCCACGCCTGTGCTCCGACCAACCGCGCCGCTCATCTCCAAAAACTCCACCGGTCACCTCTCTTTTTACATTTTCCTCCATTAAACTATTTTATCAATTTTATTTAGTTTTTTAGTTAATTCATTCTTATTGCTTAATATTAGTTATATTCATTGTTAGATTGATTTATTCATTTAGCCATTATTTAAATAATAGCGATTGGTATTTATGCAAAATATAAAGTTTATCATTATCATGATTTTTGTCCACTTGATATTGTTGAGTTCTTAAATATTATGCAACATGGCTAAAAACGATACTTGAATCAGTGAATATCTATTACTTTTAGGACCACAATGTCATCATACCAAGGCAAGAAAACCACGGTCCCCAGTTCTAAAAAATGAAAGGGACACGGTTCATCATCACCAACGCATCCACCGAAATGTGCCACCCATTCTTACAATTTCCTTAAGAACCCTAGGAGGACCTCTATAAGATACTTCACGCACGACCACTCGGTAGAGGGAGGTGTATTGATTGGGCCACTTTGGAGCAGGGTCGATTAGCCAATGATGTACGAGCTCTCCTAACCACCGATCCATGGGACCAATTCTTTACAATTATCAAGCCCACATATCTAAAACTCACCTTAGAATTCTACTCCACTTTCCACCTTCAGACAGTGATGACAAACCATGATGACCCCGACACAATCCAATTCCGTCTCGGAGGCATCGTATGAGAACTAAATGTACCACTATTCGGGGCCACATTGGGACTTTATACCAATAAATTTATGGAGGAGCATGATCTCTCGAAACTCCATCGCCACTTTCACGACACTCCAACGAAATGTTGGTATAATATAGCCCCCAATGCAGACTCATATGACTTCAGCCGCTTGAAGGCAATAGCTCTCGCCCTATCTCTACGATACTTACATGCCATTCTAGCTCACACATTGACAGGAAGGCATGAGAGCACTGGCGTCGTCAACACTCATGACGCCAACTTCCTATGGTGCATGGCAAACAGACATGTTTTTGACCTAGCTTATTTCATAGCCCGTGCCATTCAACACCAAACAGAGCAACATAGGAGGGGGTCATATCTATGGGTCCGTACATCACATGCTTGGATCGATATTTTGGGCTCCTCAACACCGCCGCTCAGCTCTCCTCACTCACACTGATAGGTTAGATGTCCCCACAAAGCATCCAAACAATGCTACACATGAGGATGATCCAACGTCAACATGGGACCGATCCTCCCCAATATCGACTAGCTCCTACTACTGAGGAGGAGGACCCTGAGGACATTACTGATGATGTCCCACACCCACATGAGGAGGCACAACCTAGCCATCACCCATCTCATGCGACTACTTCACTTTTAGACATTTCTGCATGGCTTACTCAGTTCGAGCAGTATTGTACTCAATAATTCAATGACACAGCTCGATGATTTGATGGCATTGAGGCAACTCTTCAGCAGATTTGTCATCACTTTCACATATCACCGCCGCCTCCACCTACCGATCCAGCTGATGACAAGGACCTTGAGGCCCTTTTAATTTTCAATGTTTATTTTCATTTTATTTCCTTTTCATTTTTTATTATTATTTTGTTTTGTTTTATTAATCAAGCTTTTTAACCTTTTTGTTTCAAACTCTTATTATTACAGTTTAATTCCTTTTATAACTAACTGTCTAACCCTTGAAAATCCCTAACAACATCAATTAAATAGTACTCCCTAAAATTTTAACTGATGACTTTGCAGTTTAAAGGTGCAATATGCCACTCCGAGTATGGAAAACATCACTAGGAGTATTCACCACCACATCCACTTATGATTAAGTCATCATCAATCATCCTCCAAGGAATCCATCCAAAAATTTAGGAAGTTTCACCTCTCTCCCTCACTTTTGATTTTCTTATTATACTATTATTATATATCCTTGTACATTGAGGGCAATGTACATCTTAAGTGTGGGAGGTGAAAATCATTTAGAAAAAATGCCTAACTTTTTGCATTATTCTCAAATCCCTGAATGATATTCTATCTTAAAGTAATTTTCTCATATCACTAATTAGAATGAAATTCCTATTAATTCATGATTTTTATTGATATGTTTTAGATTAAGTCATTGATAATTGTGCAATGATGATTTAAACTTCAAGATACGAGAGAATCAAGCATGATGAGTCTATTTTCAAAAAAATAAAAATTTTGTTAGGTTGTCTACCTGAATCTAATTGTTACCTTCAAATTTGAAATTTACAAAGTTGATATCAAAAACCCATAATTTTTGTGAGATTTTGAGCATTTTAGAGCATATATTCTTTTCGTGCTCACTTTTATTGATTATAAGTGTAACATTCTTAAATCAGGATCTTTGCATTTTATCTGCTTGCATGTAAATAGTATGGTTGTCATGCTAGTTTAGGCTATTTTAGGCTCTAGGCATGAGCCAGGGATAGGCCAGAGTTTTTTTGAAATTTGCATTTTGGGCTTCTAGAGAGGGGAGCTATTTGAGTTAGGGGTTAAAGGTAGCTGGTGGTAGGTTGTGACGCAAGGAGTGCCTTGGTAAAGTGGCAAGGAAGTGCCACTTAAGGCTTAGAAAAGTGACACTTCAAGGGAGTGAGGGAGCCTTGGTTCGAGCAGCAGAAATCCCCTTTCTTCTTGTTATTTTTGACGCCAGGATAAAGGAGAGTTGCACTCAGGTAGGACTCTGGTGGATGAGTGTTGAATGAGTCAACAGATTCAAATAAGTGGAATAGAGAAATCTGAGGATTTTGAAGCATTCAAACAGATTTGAATGAGGGGTCAGGAGGAAATTGTGGAGGGAAAAGAGGGATGGGCACTTGAGCTTAGAGTTGGTCGTATGTCAAACACCAAGGGAGAGGGGAGAAATTGATTTGGGGTAGCTTAAAGGGGGTGCCAAATTTCAATAGTAACTTAGGAGAGCATTTTCGGCTAGCTAAGAAAGGCTAAGAGCATTCTTTTGCTCCATCTCTTTTTGTCAAATCGAAATACCCCATAGCACCTTTATTGCATTTTCTTTTCTCTCAGGTACCAAAATCGAAACCTCTCCTAAATCTCTTTTCATTTCTTTTTCTTCTCTCTACTTCTTTTGTGTTTGGCTGAATCTACCTTGCTCTCCACTCATCGCTTGTGATTCATTTTCTTGCTATTTCCTTAAGAACCAAAACCTTATCTACCATTCTTCCTCTTTATCTTTTTCACTTTTAGTTTGTTTTTAGCCGAATCCTTCTAAAAGCTTCATCCTTTACCGAAATCTCTGCTACTCGTCTCTTCTCATTCAACACTTTAGTGAATACTTCTTGCCATAAACTCCTTGGGTGCCAAAATCTATTTTCCCTTCTCTAGTTCTCAAAGCCGAAATCTCAACCCATAATCAGGTAAGATCTCTTTGCTTTCTTCTTTCTTTTCTTCTCTTTCTTTCTCTTTTGTTCTTATGGTCAAATCTCCCTAGCATTCTCACATCTCTGTTCTCTATTTCGATTGCTATGGGAAGAAAAGTCGAAACCCCTATGTGTCCTGTAGAGGGTCTATACGTCTAGTTTCGGTTTCTTATTTGGTCTCCCTTTTGTTTTAGCCTTTGTCGAATCTTGCTGGAGGGTGATCGAGTTTATCAGGAAGGTAAGGGGTGATTTCTTTATTTTGTATTATCTAGTTCGGGTTTTCATGCCAAAGCCGAATGGCTACTTGGTCTAATGGTGTGTTGTTTGGCCGAATGAAAGAGAGGGTGATGCACTCATTTGATTTTCGGGATTCGTTGGTCTATGGATTAGATCTTGAGCCTCGAGATTTGTCGATCTAGGTAAGAGCCTTCACTTTAAGTGATGTGTTAATCTTTTAGATTTAATCTTGTTGCTTTAACTCGATTTAGTGACCAAGGATTATTATGGACTCGAATGGTAGCCAAATGTTAGGAAGGGTTAGATCGGTGAACCCAGCCCCTAAGTTCAAGAAGCGGCAAGATTACGGTGAGGATTGGCCACCGTGTTGTGGGCCACCTACGAATAGGAAAGTAGGCGATAGCGGTAGTGTCGCTTAATAACAATGGTCGACGAGAAAGCGTAGTGTTACGAGTAATCAGGTGTGTAACTCTTACACACTTTCTTTATTTAATATGCTATTTTTTATGTGCTGTTAAAAGCCGAAATAACGGCAGAGATCACTAAATTACCTGTGTGGGTAAAAGCAAGGATGCCGGGTAAGTTTGCTATGGCTGCAAACGTTAATTGCATATATTGGAGTCTGTCAGTGCCATGTTATTTTACATATGTTATTCTATATGTTAAGCATGATCATACTTGGTGGTAAGCATGTACATGAGAAATGGGTGATGAGAGGAGGGGGAAGGAATATTTTCAAACTATCACCAGTGGTTAGGTACCACACAGTGGGTTGTCCCCGCTTACTATGATATTGTGACTAAGTCTCAGTGGTTTGGAACCACCAGTGGTTAGGTACCACATATCTATATTTTTGTGACTCATCCCAGTGGTTTGGTACCACAGTGGGTTGGCCTCACATATCGAGATAAGGGATCGTCACCAGTGGTTAGGTACCACACAGTGGGTTGGCCCCACTAATGATTATTTGTGACTTCGGTCACCAGTGGTTTGGAACCACCAGTGGTTAGGTACCACCAGTGGCTAGGTGTCACAAGGGGTAGAATTGGGAGTTTCGGATGGATAAGTTTGATAGGTTGCATGACATACATATTGGCATATGAAACTGTGTAAAAGTTTAATATCTTCAGGATAGGGATTTACACACTGGGTCTCAGTGACTCACCCCTTCCATTAACATTTTGCAGGTGATGCTTAGATCGCGGATGGGGAGCCGAGGTGGACTCGAGGTGGCCATGCACAAGATTTGGTTTTATTTTACTATTTACCTTAGATTAAATTTTATTTTAAATTTGGGTTTTCAGTTGTAATAAGGCCACTTTAAATTAATTTTGGGTTAATCGTTGGTTTTGAATTCCTTTGAAAGAAAAAAATTTATCAAACGTTAACAGCATGCTTAGAGATCTATATATGGACGTTTTCCAAAACTTAATCAAATTTATGGGATTTTACAAAATATTATCATCGGGTAATTACCAAACTAGGGATAACAACAAGGCAACTCTATTTTGCTAAGCTAAGTTTCAAAATGCTTTAACAGTTTATTCAATCCAAACTTGATACTTTTATAAATATACAAAAGTTTTCCTCCCAACTCAAGGCGTCAAATCGGTTTCTAAATGTTTTCTTCCCTGTGGCATGCCAGATTCGGTCGTAGTGTCTTGATCGAGTTTGGGGTGCTACAATAAGTGTGTCAACATTGATTTGTTATTCTAGAACTTGCTTCGATTATACATGTCAAGACCACACTATTGATTTGATATACAGATATGATAAAGGCACTTAGGATTTAACCTACTTACTTCACTAAAGGTCTACCTTCACAATTAACCCCTAATGGAGCCCTTTGATCCTAACAACCCTTTTATTGACTCAACCCACTAATATTAGCCCGAAACTCATCTTGTATTTGTTATCACCATTCCTTTGACTACCCTTATATCGAGACTTGATTTGATTAGTTGCCTAATTATATTATTTCAATTGTTAAATTTTTATCTCATATTGATTTGTTCTTAAAAAAAATCATCATCGAAGTATATTCATTATTAGTTCTGTGATTAAGTGAGCTTATATGTTTAATTTCAATATCCTAAGAAGAAGCTTGTATTATTGTTTTTCATGTTATGTAATTATTTAGTTTATTAGTTCATTTTTCTAGTGAGGTAATTTATCAATTCAATCTTGATTCTAACCCTTCTAATTCAGCATTTATCCACACCTTAAATTGAGCCCCGTTACAACCCTTAAAAGACCTTTTGATTTGTGTATCATCTCATTTTACAATGGTGGAGATTTGATTTTCAGGCAAACCTATGGGATTAACTTTTCATGTTCAACTTTTGAGCGCTTAATTTTTGAACCTTTAACACCTTGAATGATTTGAGTGAATCTTTAGTGAGGATGTAAACTTTTGTCAATTTTGAATTAAAGATGGTTATTTAGGTAAGGGGAAACACCTATCTTTTTCGTATTACAAACTATGACTTTGATTGTTTGAATCTTCAGGACTCTTTTTGTTAAATTATCCATGTATAAATTATCCATGTATAAATTATCTTTGAATTATGATGAAACACTATTGACGAATATTATGAATTGAGGAAGTTCGTTTTAATTATGAGTTGAGAATTTTGCTTGAGGACAAGCAAAAGCTTAAGTGTGGGGTATTTCATAAACCGTAAAATGAACATATTTTAAACCCACTTTTAGCATAATTTTGGATGATTTATCCCTTTAATTATGGAAATAGGTGCTCCTAATCCTTTGTTTTCATGTTTTATACTCAGAGAGCATCGGAGGATGAAAACAACAAGAAACAGGCTAAAAATAGAGAAAATGGGCCATATCACGGAATCAACATGGCCTGGGCCCAAGACCACACGGTCGTGCCCCGTAAGAAGAGCTGACCATGGTCTGGACCCCAAAATACACGGCCGTGCCTCATCAACAGAGCTGACCACGGCCTGGCCACGATTTACACGGGCGTGTGCCATGGGCGTGCCTCTGCCATAGATAAAAAGAATTCTATTCAGATTAGGGTACTTAGAGGCAAAGAAACATATTTCAAAAGCCTATATAAAGACCCTAGAGGCCAACCTTTAGGGGGCGTTCAGCTAGGCCAAAGAGTCGAGCCAGAGAAGCTGAATACAGGGATTCACTCGAAGGAAGCCAGTTGATTTAGCTCAAGAAGCCGAAATCATACTCAAGACTAAGGACTTCTCCTTCAATTTCTTCAAGGGATTTTAGGGTTTTTTTTATGTTTTTTTTATACTTTCTTCTGAGATGTATTCTTTTACGATTATGAGCTAAACCTCTTAGATACCTGAGGGAGATGAAACCTAAGATAGATCTTGTTATTGTTATCAGAGCTGTATGATAAATACTTGATTTGTTCTTAACAATTTGTTCTTAATTCTTGTTTTGGTATTTCCGAGATATTGATTCAAGTGTTGATGTGCTTAGGTGGTGGAGGAAAAGTCCTTGCCTAAGAGTAGATCTAGCATAGTTAAACGGAGTTAAATGTAACCCTAAAAATAGGATGACGTAAATTTTTCAGAATAGGGTCAAACCTAATGGGAGTCCATAGATCGAGTTAATACAATTTTAATGGTTTTAATTAGAAAAAATTTCAATTAATCAACCTAGGGTTAGACGTTAGTAGCCTCAAAAGAGATTAATATAACTTAGTGAATCCTATGGATCAAGTCAAGTGAATAAATCGTCTGGTTCAGAGTTAAACAGCAAGTGAAGTCTAGGTGGATTCTTCCTCGGGTATTGTCTAAATCAATCGGTTTTCCCTTAAGCTTTTCCCCAATTCCTTCTTTGTCTTAGCATATTTAGCTTAGTTGTTAGTTAATTTTAGATTAGATAAAAATTCCCTTAATTCTTAGTCTAAATAATAAAAAGAAAGTTAGTATTAGTACTTTTAATTCCTTTGGGTTCGACTATCCGGTCTTGCCACTAAACTATACTATTGTTCGATAGGTGCGCTTGCCTCCATCATTGTCTTAGTTAGTTTCCAAGTTTAATCATTCTTTTTATAAATTTTTAAGACTCTGACACATGATCAATGGATAGAGTTGCTTAAGGATTATGATTCCTCGATTGAATACCATCCTAGTAAAGCTAACATAGTAGCCAATGCACTTAGCCGTAAGGTTATATCTGATTTGAAAATAATGTTTGCTCGTCTTAGCCTGTTTGAAGATGGTAGTTTGTTGGCTGAACTCCAAGTGAGACCGACCTGAATTGATCAAATTAAGGAGAAGTAGTTGTTGAATGAGTCATTGGTTCCTCGTTGCCGATTGGTAGAGAAGGGGAGACTGCGGATTTTGGGCTGAATAGTGAGGGAATGCTATGTTTCTGTGGAAGAGTTTGTATACCAAGAGATTCTGAGCTAAGGCAGTCTATCCTATAGGAGGTGCATAGCAGTCCTTATGCTAGCATCCTGGTGGAAACAAGTTGTATCGAGATCTACATGAACTGTACTGGTGGCCAGGGCTTAAGTGCTAGGTTACTGATTTTGTGGGTAAATGTTTGACATGTCAGCAAGTTAAGGCTGAGCATCAACTGCCTTCTGGTTACTACAGCCAGTAAAGATCCCACTTTGTAAGTGGGAGAGGGTAACCATGGATTTTGTAAGTGGGCTACCCTTAACGCCGACTAAGAAGGACTCGATATGGGTTATTGTTGACCGACTGACTAAATCTTCCCACTTTATATCGGTTCTCACTAATTATTCATTACAGAAGTTGGCTAAGTTATACGTGGCTGAGATTGTGAGATTGCATGGGGTATCAGTTTCTATCATTTCAGACAGAGATCTTAGATTCACATCTCAATTCTAGAAAAAGTTACACGAGGCTTTGGGTACGAGGTTGGACTTCAGTATGGCATTTCATCCTTAGATTGATGGCCAGTTAGAGAGGGTGATTAAGATATTGGAAGACATGTTAAGAAGCTATGTAATTGATTTCAAAGGCAATTGGGAAGACTACTTGCCGCTAGCAGAGTTCGCATATAACAACAGCTACCAATCTTGTATTCAAATGGCACCTTACGAGGTGTTATATGGTTGTAGGTGTCATACCCCTACCTGTTGGACAGAATTTCGTGAGCGATGAGTTTTGGGGCCAAAGTTAATTTTTGAAACCAAAGAAAAAGTAAAGTTGATTCGAGATCGGTTAAAGGAAGCATTTGATAGGCAGAAGTCGTATGCAGATTTAAAGCGTAAAGAGATAGAGTACTCTGTGGGAGATTATGTCTTTTTGAAGGTCTCACCATGGAAGAAGATTCTGAGATTTGGACGGAAGGGCAAACTGAGCCCTAGATTCATCGAACCTTACCGAATACTAAAGCGTGTGGGATGGGGTCACCTATCAACTTAAGCTGCTTTCTTAGTTAAATAGGATACATGACGTGTTTAACATCTCCATGCTGAGGCCATACCACTTTCATCCCTCACATATAGTACTGGTTGAGGAGATTGAGGTTAGACCTAATCTGACTTTTGAGGAAGAACCAGTGTAGATACTGGATCGTGATGTTAAGGTATTAAGGAGGAAATCTGTTCCTTTGGTCAAGGTACTTTGGCATAATCACGGTATCAAAGAAGCCACGTGGGAGCCTGAGGAGGCGATGAAACAACAATATCCCCACCTTTTCTGACCAGGTAAATTTTGAGGCTGAAATTTCTTTTAAGGGTTAGAATTGTAATGCCCCAAAATATAGGGTCTTTAATTTTTCATGTTCTGACAAATTGCTTGTTTGCTTTAATGGCTAACTGTTCTGGGTGTGTTTTGGAGATTTTAGGAAGCCTAGGTTCAAGTAAGGCCTTTGGAAAAATTTTGAGTTTTGCTCTTTTAGAAACCTGAATGTTAGCTTAAAGGGCATATGTATTAAGTGAGCTTGGTTTGTGAACAAGAGATCTTGTGTTGTGGTGGCAAGTGGCGTGTTGGGCATGTAAGAGGGAGTGGGTTCGAATCCCATGGCATACGATAAGGGGGTTTTATTTTATGTTTCTGTGGCGTGAGAGGCAGAGTTTGGTTCAAACTCTGCAGAGGTTGTTGGAGACTTGGTCATCAAATTTGAATGGATTTAAATGGGAGGTTTGGAGTAATTCAAGGAGAAATCAGTGGAGAGGTTGAAGGAGTTGGGATGTGAAGGAGTCATAGCCAAATTGGGGAAGCTAGAATAGGGGATTTCGACTAGGGGAACCCATTTGGTGCATTTTGACATTGTGAGAGAGAGTAGGTGTCGAATTTCTTCTGGTGTTTTTGGGATTTTCCTTTTTTTACGTTTCGGGTTTTACTCTTTTGGTGGCATCTCGTGCAACATTTTGACCATTTGGGTCTTTCTCTCTTCAAGTTTTTCTTTCTTTCAACTATATTCACTTTTTCCCAACAAAAATACTAAGTGCCAAATTCTCCATTGAAGCCTTTCCTTCTTCTCCACACTTCCTCTCTGCCTAATTGGTAGTCTTCTTCTCTTCTACCCCATCTCTTCTTCTTTTCCAAATTTTGTTTTCCTTTCTCTGTTAGGCTGAATACTCATACTCTCTCCCTCTCAAATCTCTTTGTTTTTCTTGGTTCGGGCCAAATATTCTTAACTAACTACTATCGAAATATGTTTGTTTATTGGTATTGGTAAGGGGGTATTACAACCACTTTAATATTTCATTCTTAGTCAAATTTCTTTTGGCTCTATTAACAAGCTTCGATTTTCCCTTCTTTTTCTCTTGGGGGCCGAATGCATTGTTGTCTTCTAACAACTTTTGATCTGTCGAATCGTGTTAGGAGTAGGAAATCGCCCTTGATCAGCAGGGAGGCACTAGTGTCTATTAGTTCTAACAAGGTGAGTGGTTATGGTTTAAGTAAATAAAGGTGGTGGATTAAGAGTATGTGTTAACCTTGTGTTGTATTGGTTATAGGTTGTGGACTCCAGATTATTCACATGCTTCGTCTTTGCAATCTGGTGTGTATTTGTATGCAGTAATCGATGATCGGCTGAAAAGCCGAAAGCATGTGTTGTTTACACTACTATGACTGTAGATAGGAAAAATGCCGAAAAGCCAAAAATATGGCGTATGATGCCACACAAGCATGCAATCGTGCGTGTGGTGAACCGAGCCCATAAACATAGGCACTAGTTGTAGAGGCCGCCACGAGCATTCTCATGGGCTTGGGTCGTAATGGGCCTCGTTAGGCCAAAATAGGCCATGTAGGCCCAATGGGCTTATGGGCCTACATGGGTAAAATCCACGGTAAGCGAATAATAATGGATTGGGCTACGAAGCTCGTATAAACGCGACCAAATTTGGGCTGAAAGGGCCACACGAGCGTGTGGGCCACTTGAGCCGAGTAATGGGCCTTAGCCCTATTTACATTGTTTTGGCCATATAGGTTATCCGAGTCATTCGAGGTGATTGTACGCCTTTGGAAAGGTCGTTAATTGTACTGAGACCCCTAATGAGTAAAATGAATGAAATACCCCTAATGAGTAATATGACTGAAATACCCTTAACAAGTAAAATGATGAAAATGCCTCTAGGGAGTGAAATTACCGAAATACCCTCGTAGGGTAGAATTACCGAAATACCCTTGTAGGGTAGAATTACTAAAATACCCTTCAGGGGTAAAATTATTATTTACCTCTAACCAATGAAATGACCATTATACCCCTAGTGGTAGTTTAGTTGATGTGTGTATGATATCTATGTGACTGGTTATGAATATGACATACTGCATACACGCAATATTTATGACACGACATTTTGCATTGGGGTTGGGATTCTAATTTGGAGAAAATACTGTACTAGTAGCTCTGCCACGTTTTTACTGTTCTAGTGGCTTCGCCACGTATTCTAATTTTAGTGGCTGGGCCATGTTTTCTGTTGTTAGCAGTTTTTTTGTGCTACTATTAGCAACTATGCTGCGACATTGGTGTGTTGGATGGGTGGGTTGACTTAGTCCCCACATGGTGTGTTGGTTGGTATGGGTGGTGTGTTAGCTGAATTGGGTTGGGTTGCATCTCTGTTCTGTTATGCTCTGTTATTATTTTGGGCTTACACCCACACTACTACTATATAGGGCTAAAGCCCAGACTGATCTGCTACTGTATAGGGCTTAGGCTAAGTCTGTTTCTGCTTGCACCAATTATTATTTGATTGATAGGGGATTACACACTGAGTTTTTGCAAACTCACCCTTTCTTTTAACTGTACAGGTAATCCCCAGCCTTAATCGATTTGGAGCCGCGAGGGACCCGGAGGTGGCCACGTGAACACTTATTTTCCACTTGAGACTTAAATATTTTTAATTTATGCTTGGGGTTAATTATGTAATAAGGCCATTTGAGGTTTAACATTTATTTGGTTTTAGCTCCTTATTTTTATCGGCTAGATTAGGGAAAACATGTTTTTCAAAATAATAATTGTTTCCAAAGAAAATCACGCATTTCAAACTTTAAAGTTTACAATTAGAAAAGCTTCCACGGTTTCTAATTTAGATTAATAAATTTGTAAGAAATGATATGACCAATAAGTGGTTAACAAGTTTGATTTTACAACCCCACCATTTTCAATAGCAATTAGTTTTAAAAAGGATTTAAGACTTTAGTCATGAATTTTCATCGACAAAACCAGTTTTCAAATCAACACTTTGATGTGACATGTCAGATCCAATCATAACGTCTAGGTCGGGTTTGGAGTGTTACATTAAAGCAACCAATATCACATAATTTGGTAAGGCATCAAGGTCTACCAAACCAACATAGCTTTCTAAAGCTTAAACATACCAAATCACCATTAACACATGCATCATCATACCAATACAAATCACCCTATACATCCCATTATAAACCTTAGTTAAATTACTCAAAGTCTACCAAATTGTCCACTAGATAGTGTGAAAGATCTTTGATGAACTTCCAACTGTTCGAGCTTTTGATAATCTATAAAATAGAGGAAAAATAACTATGTAGCAATGAATGCTTAGTAAGCTCGTATAAACTTAAAACATAACCTACCATTTTTGTAATGAAATTTATAGAATAAGTACAAATCGTTACCAATGTTATAAGCTTAGTAGAAGCCTATATATAACACCATCAAACTCACATGTTAGTATACTCATTCATGATACATAAGAAATCAACCATATATAAACATAACATTTTATTTATCATCGTTACCATACAATCATGATTCATTCCATTTGCTTACTTACCATTTCCAATACCATGAGTTTAACATAAGCCTACTTAAGCATCATCAAGTTCACATGTTAGTGGATTCATTGACAACCATATAATCTATAACAGTTCAGTTTAGACCCTAGTCAGAATGGTGGTTTCAGGACCACAAATCTGAGTTAAAAAATAGTTTAATATTATTTTTTGAGTCTATGGCATGTGAATTAGAATGTGTGAAATTTCGTGATTTAATTTGATCAATTATGTGCTTAATTTGAGAAAAGGATTTAATCGCATAAAATGTAAAAGAAGCCTTCTATTTGAATAAGGGCTTAATTGATGTGTCTTTGTAGATATGAGGCCTTATGTTGTAAATAGGCCATTTTAATATGGGTTGGACCGAAATGACATTGATAGTGGCATTTTAATGTTAATATTAAAGATTAAAATAGTAAAATAAGTATTAACATGTATATTAAATAAAACAAACATTTAAAAGATGATTATTATCATCTTATTTTGCCGGAAGTGGAGAAAGGAGAATTAAGTTTTTTACATGTTCAATATTTGGCTACTTCTAACCTAAATTAAGGTATGGATTTTGATCTATTTTTGAAAATTTCTACGTTTTTATAACCGTTGCTTCGTGTTCTTTCAAACCCATGCTTCAATTTTATGAATTGATGAAGATTTTGAAAAGTTCCATTGATGAACTCATGAGCTTTGTGATGATTATTGATGAAATATGAAATATATGTGTTAGATTAACATGTTTTGTCTTTGTATTTTTAGTGAAATTGAGTAATTTGGACTAAATTGAGAAAAAATATTTTGAAGGACTAAATTGTGAAATAAATGAAAAATATGGGTTTCTAGGGACCTATAGGGAATTCGGCTAAGCATGGGTGTATAGAGATTTTGTGTAATTTGTGTTTTTATGAAATAGGGATTAAAATGTCAAAATGTGAAAATGTGAGGGCTAATTTGTAAATTGACCTAAATATGTGTTTTTGGATTGAATTGAATGAATTAGTAAATAAATGAGTTAAATTTGAACATGTATAGATCAAGAACCGAAGAAAACAGACTTTTATTGTGGGAAATCAAATGTAATTGAGTAGCCGAGTTCGTTTTTGTTTATCCGAATTTGAGGTAAGTTTATATACAAATAAATGTATTTAACTGATATATATATATATATATGTTCATATGAGAATTTATAATGATGAATGTGTATGAGATGATGAGTACATGAAATCGAGATAGTATTGACATGTTGTTAACATCCGAAAAAGTCCCGTACAAACCTAGGAATAGATAGGATTGCGCTTGTCATGACATAGGTTTCTGATATGTGATATCATGTAAGACCATGTCTGGTACGTTGGCATCGATTTGAGATTTACATGTAAGACCATGTCTAGGACATTGGCATTGTATTGATTCGTGTAAGACCCTGTCTGGGACAGTGGCATCGATATCTGAGTACATGTAAGACCACGTTTGAGATGTTGGCATTGTACGACTATTCCGAGCATTCTAAGTATCCTATTATATTCTGAACAGTTCAATGGGAAAATCCGAGAAACGAAAGACTACATGAATGTATAAATGAGTCAGGTACATTTGAATCGTACACTAAGTATATGTATGAAAGGTAAGTATATGAATGAATTTATCAAGGTGAAATATGTGTATAGAATTGATGAGGAATATATGATATATGTATGGATGTGCAATGAGCAAAAGTGATATTGAGATATGATATGTGGGTGAATAATGGCTAAGCAAATGAGCTAAATAAAATGATATGAATTTGCCATTGGAAAATGTATTAATGACAATGTAATCTTGTGCTTATATGTATTTATTTTAAGTTTATTTGTACTTGACTTACAAAGCTTTTGAAAGCTTACTTTGTGTGTGTTTGCTCTGTTTTATAGATCATCAAAGCTACTGAAGGCTCGGGAATCATCGAGGATTGTCATCACACTACTCAAATCACATTTTGGTACCTTATGATCATGTATATGTTAAATATGGCATGCATAGTCTAGTTGGAATAGATTATGTTTATGATATGTAAATAGCCATGTGATATGGCTAAATATGTAACACCCCAAACCTGGCCTAGATGTTACGACCGGATCTAATGTGTCACATCGAAGTGTTGATTTGAAAATCAGTCTGGTCGATGAAAATTCATGACTAAAGTTTTAAACCCTCTTTAAAACTAATTCCTATTGAAAACGTTGGGGTTATAAAATCAAAACTTGTTTAATCACTTGTAGATCATATCATATATTATGAGTTTATTAATCTGGGTTGAAAACCTCAAAAGCTTTCCCAATGGTAAACTTTAAAATTTGAAAATGTGTGATTCCCTTGGGAACAATTATTATTTTGAAAACCCGTGTTTCCTAATCTAGCAGATTAACGTAAAAATTTAAAACCAAATAAAAGTTAAAAACCTCAAATGGCCTTCTTACATAATTAATTCCCAAAATAGATAATTTAAAACAACTAGGTATAAATCAAAATACTCGCGAACATGTGGCCACCTCCGAGTCCCTCGTAGCTCTAAATCCTCTAAGGCTGGGGATTACCTGTACAGTTAAAAGAAAAGGGTGAGTTACAAAAACTCAGTGTGTAATCCCCTATCATGCAAGAATAAGCCCAGGCTCGAGCCCTATTCAAGAATAAGACAGTGTGGGCCTTAGCCCAATACAAGATAAAGTGGGTACAAGCCCAAATAATCATGGAATAGAATAGTGATGCAACCCAACCCAAACCAGCCAACACATCAACTGAACCAACCAACACACCATGTGGGGACTAAGTCAACCCACCCAGCCAACGCACCAATATCGCAGCATAACTGCTAATAACAGTAAACATGGGCCAAGCCACTAAAATCAGAATAAGTGGCGAAGCCACTGGAATAGTAAAAACGTGGCAGCGCCACTAGTACAACATTTTCTCCAAATCAGAACCCCAACCCCAATATAGAATGTCATGTCATAAATATTACGTGTATTCAGTATGTCTCATAAACAGTCGTATAGATAGCATACATACATCAACTACACTACCACTAGGGGTATAATGGTTATTTCGTCAGTTAAGGGTAAAACAAGAATTTCAATCCTCGAGGTATTTCGGCAATTCTACCCTACGAGGGTATTTCAGTAATTCTACCCTACGAGGATATTTCGATAATTCTACCCTACGAGGGTATTTCGATAATTCTACCTTCGAGGGTATTTCGATAATTCTACCATACGAGGGTATTTCGGTAATTCTATCCTATGATGGTATTTCGATAATTCTACCCTTCGAGGATATTTTGATAATTTTACCCACACGAGGTATTCTTTGAGGATATTTCATAATTTACCTTCAAGGATGTAATTCTACCCTACGAGGGGTATTTAAAGAATTCTACCTTACGAGGGTATTTCGGTAACTCTACCCTTCAAGGGTATTTCAATAATTTTACGACCTTTCCAAAGGACTATCGTCTTCTTGAACGACTCGAATAACTTATATGGCCAAAACATTATAATTGGGCCCAAGGCCCATTACTTGGCCCAAGTGGGCCCACACACTCGTGTGGCCCGTTCAACACACATTCTGTCACGGCTACGCGAACGTCACAGCCCAATCCCTTATTAGTCACTTAGCGTGGATTTCGTCCCCGTGGGCCCATGAGCCCATTGGGCCCATATGGCCTATTTTGGCCCTACGAGGCACATTTCGACCAAAGCCCACGAGAACGTTCGTGTAGGCCTCTACGGTCTATCGCCAATAATTGTGGCTCAATTTTTCCCTACGATAGTTCGCACGCTCCTGAGCCCTCAGATGTCGAAGTTTCGGCTTTTTGGCTTTTTCCGTTTCACAATTAAACAGGGGTGTGAATACACACCTTCATCCGTCGTTTTGACAGAGACAGCATTGGGTGTACGATTACACACCTTTTTCGCAGCTCGTACAAGCAACCCACGAACACCGAACCTATATCCATCAACATCTTTTGGTTAATATCAATACCTAAAACTAACGTTAAATCCCAAAGAGAATGGTATTGATACTCACCTTCACCGAAGAATGCCTTCCAATCCACTTATGATGCTAACCGCAAGATCTCTATACCCCTTTCCTGTCGAAATTCCGTTAGCCAAGAGAATCCAACATGAGAGAAGGGTCCAAAAGTTAGCAACCCTTAACCTAATCATTTGGCTTTGCCAGAGAAGAGAGCCATCAATAAGGAACCAAAACCGAATAAAACAAGGATTACTTACCCAAAATTAGTTGATAGAAACGGTCGAATAAAGTAACAATCGTCCACTTGACAGAGGTTGGCGTCACTAGTAAAAGAGAATAATTGGCTTAGGGAATCAAGAGAGATAAGGAAGCTAGGTTTGGCCAAAGGAGAAAACCACGGGGAGAAGAAGATGATTTGGCCAAGAAGAAATTAAGGGAAGAAGAAATGAGAAATGTCGAATCGGTGGAGAAATGAAGAAGGAGAAGAACTTCAAGGGAAAGCTCAGCACTTGCTGTTTATCTTTTGGCAAAGAGTGAGCAGCAATTGAGAAATAAAGATAAAAATAGAAAGACTCGAATGGTCAAAAATTTTGAACGAGATGCCACAAAAGAAGTAAATCCCAAAATGCACAAAAAGAACACCTGAAATAGCAGAGAGGATTTTCGGTTTCTACCCTTTCACAAAGTTGCCAAAAATGCACAAATGAGATTCCCCTTAGCCCAAATCCCTACTCAAGCTTCCCCATTTAGCCAAACTCCCCTGCACTGAAATTCCCTAAAAATCTCCACTGATTGCTCCTTGATTCACTCCGCACCCCCTATTCAAACTCCTTCAAACTTGATGACCAAGTCTCCAACCACCTTTGCAGAGTTTGAATCAGACTATACCTCCCAAGCCACAGAGTCATAAAATAAAACCTCCAACTTGCATACCATGGGATCCGAACCCCCTCCCCCATGCATGCCCAACACGCCATTTTCCACCATAACACAAGCTCTCTTGTGTCCCAAAACAACACAACTTAATATATAAACCCTTTAACCTAACTTCCAGGTTTCCCTAAAGAGCAAAAAATTAAAATTTTGTCAAAGGCCATACCTAAACCCAGGCTTCCTAAATACCCCAAAACACACTCAAAACACTTATCCATTGAAGCAAACAAGAAATTTGGTCAGAATAAGAAAAATTAAAGACCCTATATTTTGGGGCGTTACAAGATAAATGTTGGTGATATGAATGAGTGGTCATAATATATGATGCATATTTTGGTATGGTATGTTGGCTAATAAGAAAATCAAAATTATGGTATGTTTATGAAGCAAAGTTGGTATCATATTGATGGAAATATACTATATTGTAATGGTAAGATTGTAGATGAAACTTGATTAGAAATGGTTGTTATTTAGTTGAGTTAATTGTTGTATAAGTTGTTGCATTTGAGATTTCTTTGAATGCTTGGAAAAGTTGGTTATTTTGGCATGAATTGAATTGATATGATGCTTGTAGGGGTTTGCCCAAAGTGTGGGTGGCATTTTGGCCTTGCAAATGGCCTATATTTGCCAACATGGTTGAGCACACGGGCATGTGGCTCGACGTGTCTTTCGAGGTTGCAATGCAAAATAAGTCAGACTTGACCACGGGCAAGACACATAAGCGTGTGACTGGCCGTGTGGTGCAAGTCAGTAGCAACCACAGGTGAGGCACACGGGTGCATCCATTGTCGTGTGGACAAGTTAGTATGTATGCCCTATTTTGACACGACTTAGACACACGGCCTGCCCACACGGGCGTGTGACCTCTATAACTTAGAAAAATTTTTAAATTTCTGAGAATTTCTATATGTGTTCGATTTTGTCCCGGCCTTATTCTAAAACATGTTAAAGGTCTCAAAGACCTATTTAAGGGACACTTTGTTGTGATTTGTTAAATTAAGATATTAAATGTTCGTAAAAGTTTTTGATTGTCCGGTAATACCTCTTAACCCTAAACTGATGACGGTTACGGGTTAGGGTGTTACATAATCTCATTTATAACATGAATATATTTCATAAGATACATTAAATAAACATCAACCTTTTCACATAGTCATAAACCTTTCCATTGAGTCACTTACCGTTGTATTCCTTTTCTTACCCATTGTACCATCTAAAATTACATCAAATACTCAGGAAAGCTCACACAAAGTGTGCCTTTACATATAACCATAACCTTTCCTTTACAGCAATGCTCATACGATCTGTGAAATGGGCCTGCTCACATGAGCTATAGGTTGAAATGTAAGCTACATGATGCTGCTCATACGAGATGTAGAGAATCCACAACAAATGTAGGACCTCAGCCATCGGTAGGACATTCAAGAACAACACCCGAAACATGAAATCCATACTGACATGTCATTTTTATCCTAAGAATTCCTAAAGTTCAACTGGGATTCAATATCCATCAATTCTTCGTAGTGTTGATACGTGTATATTTTGATTCATTTACATCAAACAACATAGTAAATATTCAATTTAAACAACATTTAAATTTTTACAGTTCATACAAACTTACCTGGCTAAATTACAGTAGTGACTAATTACAGGGGCTATTTGGTAATTTTCTTTTCTCCTCATTTTCCACACGTTCTTGATATGCATTAACCATTGCAAGACCAAATCTTAGAGATTTTCTTTTTCTTTTTCCATGGTGACTTTCAGTGGTTTAAAGAACAAAACAAAGGGATGATGGCTTTTGTTTTATTTTATTATCTTTTAATTATTTTTATTTTAATTAATAAAACATAAATATACATAACAAAACGATTCCTACTGTACCATCTTTTTAACAATGGTATATTTTCCTCATAAAGCCTTGTACTTTGTCCATTTATCCTACTAACTAATAGAGACTTATTTTTGTAACTTTTACAATTTAGTCCTTTTAATTAATTAACTATCTAAACATTAAAATTTCTTAACTAAACTTTAATACAACCTTAATAACATTTTGTAGATATTTAATAAAATATTTACGGTTCGATTTATAGAAATGAGGTCCCAATACCTCATCTTATAAAACCACTTGACTTTAAGGTCATACACTTGAACCTAATTATTCATTCGAATAACATAAATTGCCCCTTAAAAATTTATTTAATACCATATTTGACTCATAAATATTTAATATGTAACACCCCTAACTCGTATCTATCGCCGGACTAGGATTACGAGGCATTATCGGACAATGCACATTTCAGCATGGTCATATATTGCAATTCATGCACAAGGCCATATCAACTTTTATAATTTACTTTATAATCAAATAGAAATTATCTACTCTTTCATATCAGCCAAATTTGCACATTTAAAATGAATAGCCAAATAAGATCATACATGCTTTATTTCCTACATTCCATGTACAGAGAAATATCAACTTCTTTACCATATGGTCATTCGATTCAATAATGCACAAAGTGATATTAACTCCTTTACAATCAATTTTAAACTTGAATATTAACCATCTACTCAATCATATAAATCACATTTGGTCATATGAAACACATGACCAACAAAGTCATATTATGCTTATTTAACTTTTTCACATATATAGAACATATTTATTAATTTACCTTATCAATATCATTTATCAATTCACATTCCAAACCAAACTAGCGTACCTGAAAATCATGTCTTACATAACATCAATTCAATATTCAAAATAACTAACGTATATCAAGTCATATAACACATACTTCATCGAATCTATGTTCGAATCAAAAGACCTTCACCTTCATGGCATTCAAATACTCAACTTATAACCAAGCATATATCATTAGATAACATATACCGAGCATATGTCAAAACATCTAATTCTTTAGCTGAATATTATAATCAAACGGACTACATATATCAAGCCATTCATTTCAATAACAATTTGGATAGCATATTAACGACCACATTTGCAAACTTTAGGAATCAGTTGAAATTTTCAAGCATTCAAGCATCACACGCCCGAGTGAACAGGCCGTGTGCCTCACACGGCCACCAGACACACCCATGTCACAGGCCGTGTGAAAATAGGGAATACATTCTGACTTGCACCACACGGCCGAGGACACGCCCATGTGCCAGGCCGTGTGAAATCTAGGAGGGTTACTAACTTGGGTCACACGGCCAGCCACACGTCCATGTGCCAGCCCGTGTGCCACACACGGCTAGTAGACACACCCGTGTGTCTAGGCTGTGCTAAACCTGTAGGGTATACTGACTTAATTTGAAGGGCTACGTGAGGGGACATTCGACCATGTACTACAGCCATGTGTCACACATTGTCAAGCCACACATCCGTGTGCTAGGCCATTTGGAGTGGAAATAGGCTTGGTTGAAGCCATATTTCTCACCCTTCTGAAGCATACCTAAAACATCACATTTCATGTAACACCTCTAACTTGTAACCATTGCCGGAATAGGGTTAAGAGGCATTACTGGACATACTAGAATGTTTACGGTCATTTCACAACACAAAATACATCATCATCATATCATAGCAAATCATATACATAGAGTCCTTTAAAAAGGTCTACGAGACCTTAAACATGAATTGGAAAAGGGTCGGGACTAAATCAAGCACTTATAATTTTTTTTTGGAAACTTAACATTTTCAAATTTACAGAGGTTACACGTCCGTGTGGGCAAGTCGTGTGCCTCACACGACATTAGACACATCCATGTGTCTAGGCCACGACAAAACAGGGCATACATACTGACTTGTCCACACGGCCACAAGACAAGCTCGTGTGCCAGGCTATCTGAAAATTAGGGAGGCTATTGACTTGCTCACACGGCCAATCACACGCCCGTGTTTCTAGCTCATGTGACATCTTGACTTGTTTTGAATTGCAACCATGAGGGACACGGTCGAGACACACGTCCATGTGCTCAACCATGTTGGTAAATAGAGGCCATTTGCAAGGCTAATTTGCCACCCAAATCTGGGTCAAACCTCAAGCATCCAACATGCCTCAATTCAAGATCTAATAGTAACCAAAAACATACCAAATCATGCAGAAATTGACCTTTAATCACATTCATTTCCATATACAATTCCTACCCAAATATACTAATTCATTTAGCCATTTATGAGCACATTATAACATACCAACATATGCATCAATAATCATGAACAAAACTCATTCATAAACATATTCATTAACAAGCCATATCACATGGCTACTTTTACACATCTCAAAACATATTTTAATACTTCTAGCCTATACATTCCATACTTAAATATGTACACATTCAAAAGGTACCAAAATATAATTTGATAGTGTGGTGATGATCCTCGACAATCCCCGAGCTTCCGTAGCTTTAATGATCTATAAAACAATGAGGAAATATAAACAAATTAAGCTTTCATAGCTTAGTAAGTCATAAGAAAATAATGAGCAAATATACATTTGCAATAAATCAATTAACCAAATTAAACAAGCTTTAACCAATTGTATATTTAATATGCTTGCAAACTCAAATATTATCACATTTACAATAGCAATATAACATCAATATTCGAATTCACATATACTCATAAGCACATATAAATTTATCTTTTGCTATGTCTAATTCATGTATTCATCTCTAACATGTACTTACCTTGATTTCTTATACATATCAAAAAGCACACACCTGAATCTTTAGGTTCGTTTTCACATTTGGTATTATCTCGATAATGCCCATTGAACCATTATGATTAATAAGGATACTCGGATAGTTAGAAATCTCATACATTGCCAAAGTCCTAGATGTGGTCTTACATGTAATCACATATCGATGCCACTATCCCAGACAGGGTCTTACATGAATCAAATACGTTGCCAATGTCCCGGACATGGTCTTACATGTAAACACAAGTCGATGCCAACGTCCCAGATGTGGTCTTACACGAAATCACATATCAAAATCCTATGTCATGACATATGTATCCTAACTATTCCTAAGGTTTGTACGGGGCTTTCGGACGTCATAACTCGATCATTTCAAGCTCGTGAATATTTGTAACAGTCCGGCTTAGACCCTAGTCAGAAAAGTGGTTTTGGGACCACAAATTTAAGTTAGAAAAATATTTTAATATTCTTTTCTATGTCTGCAGTATGTGAATTAGTATGTGTGAATTTCTATAATTTAATTTATCTGTTTGGGTGCTTAATTAGATAAAAGGATTTAATTGTGAAAGATGCTAAATTACCATGCCATAAGTTAAAAGCACCTAAGTGTTATGTCTTTATAAATTTGGTGCCCTTATGTTGTAATTAAACCATTAACAAGGTTAATGGACATTAATGGCCTTGAATTATATAAGTTTTTTATGTTTATTTAAAGGCTAAATAGGTAAATGGTTTATTAAGGTTATAATTATTATAACAAAAGATTAAAATGAAGCCATTATAATCATCCATCTACCGAAAATATCAAAGAAAAAGAAAAGAAAAAAAGAAAGCTAGGTTTTGGCTAAGTTTAAGCTTGATTCAAGGTATGTTTTGTTTCTGTTTTTGATAATTTCTATGTTTTTGTAATCGTTGCTAAGCTATCTTCAAAACCCATGCTTCAATTTGTGAATTGATGATAATTTTGAAATGTTCCATTGATGAACACATGAGTTTTGTAATGTTTAAAGATGAATTATAAAATATATGTGTTTGATTAACATAGTTTGTCTTTGAGCTTTTGGTGAATTTGAGTAATTTGGACTAAATTGAGAAAATAATATTTTGAGGGACTAAATTGTGAAATAAATGAAAAATATGGGTTGCTAGGGACCTATAGAGAATTCGGCTAAGCATGGTTGTATAGAAATTTTATTTATTTTATCATTTTGTGAAATAAGGACTAAAATGTCAAAATGTGAAAAATGTGAGGGCTAATTTTTAAATTGCCATAAATATGTGTATTTGGATTGAATTGAATGAATTAGTGAATAAATGAATTAAATTTGAATATGTATAGATCAAGAACCGAAGAAAATAGACTTAGATCGAGGGAAATCAAAAGTAATTGAGTAGCAAAGTTTGTTTCTGTTTATCCGAATTTGATGTAAGACGATATACAAATAAATGTATTTACATTGATATATGTATGTTCATAATAAAATTTATGATGATGAATGTCTATGAAATGATAAGAACATGAAATCTGAGGATGTATCAACAATAAATCAGTGTTCGAGAAGTCCCATACGAACCTAGGAATAGATAGGATTACATATGTCATGACATAGGTGTCCGTTATGTGATATCATGTAAGACCACGTCTAGGACGTTGGCATCAATATGAGGCATCATGTAAGACTATGTTTGGGACGTTGGCATCAATTTGAGATTTACGTGTAAGACTATGTCCGGGACATTGGTATCGTATTGATTCATGTAAGACCCTGTTTGGGGCAGTGGCATCGATATTTGGTTACATGTAAGACCACGTCTGGAACGTTGGCATTGTATGACTATTTTGAGCATTCTGAGTATCTATTTGATTCTGAATGGTTCAACGGGCAAATCTGAGAAATGAAAGTTTACGTGAAATGTATAAACATATCAGGTACGTATGAATTGTATAATAAGCAAGTGTTTGAAAGGTAAGTGTATATATGAACTTACCAAGATGAATATGTGTGTGGAATTGATGAGATAATATGTGATTTATGTTTGAATGTGATATAAGCATAAGTTATGCTTTGAGATGTGAAATGTTATAAATCTATGGCTAAACAAATGAGCCTAAGAACATCTTATGAAATTGCAAATGAGAAGTATTAATGACATTGTATCAATGTGATTATGTGTATTTTATGTTATGCTTATTTGTATATGACTTACTAAGCTTTAGAAAGCTTACTCTGTGTGTGTTTGCTCTATTTTATAGATCGTCAAAGCTACTAAGGGCTCGAGAATTGTCGAGGATCATCATCACACTACTCAATCCTATCTTGGTATATTTTGGAAGTGTATATACTAAAGTATGGCATGTATAGGCTAGTTACCTTAAGTTATGTGTGAAATATGTGTATAGCCATGTGATATGGCTAGTTAAATGGTTGTGTAATGAATGAAGAGTCATGCTATATGATGTTTGGTTTTGGTATGATTCCATGGTTATGAAATAGTCAAGGTAATGGTAAGTTTATTAATGCAAAGTGAGTTTATGAGATTGATGAATAATGATTATGATGAAGTGGTAAGTTGTGGATGAATCATGCTTGGTATATTTGTGAATTAGTTGAGCTATTTGGTATCTAAGTTGGTATGCATAGAAATGAGATTGAATAGGATGATATGATGACCATTTGGTGTGTTTTAGGTTGCCAATTATGTTTAAAAATATGCTTGTATGTGCTTGTAGGGATGACCCAAAGTGTGAGTGGCATTTTGACCTTACAAATGTTCTATATTTGCCCACATGGTTGAGCACTCAAGCGTGTGGCTCGACTGCGTCCTCCGTGGTTGCATAACAAAACAAGTCACGCTCGACCACGGGCAAGACACACGGACGTGTGACTAGCCGTGTGGTGTAAGTCAGTGCCGACCACGGGTAAGGCACAAGGGCATATCTTAGGCCGTGGGGACAAGTCAGTATGTATGCCCTATTTTGACACGGCTTAGACACACGGGGCGTGTCTAAGGCCGTGGGAGGCACACGGCCTGCCCACACGGGCGTATGACCTCTGTAACTTTGAAACATTTTTAAATTTTTGAGAATTTTCGTATGTGTTTGATTTAGTTCCAACCCTATTCTTAAGTATATTTAAGGTCTTGTAGACCTACTCAAGGGACACTTTGATTTGATTCGCTGAATAATATTATGAAATGTCCATAAAAGATCTAGATTGTCTGGTAACACCTTTAACCCTAAAATGACGACAGTTATGGGTTAGAGGTGTTCCATTTGATTGGTATTAGAGCTACGGTTTAGTCGATTCTCGGACTAACATAGCGTATAAGAGTCTAGCTATACATTCCATATTAATGAAATGTGATAGTGTGATGAATCCTAACGTGTAAAATGTGTTTTCGTATAGTAATGGATCCCAAAAGAGCTGTAGCTGACGACCTTGAAAGCAATGCGCCTACTCCCGCTCAAGGGATAGTGCCATCTGATTCAAGACCGGCTACTAGAGGTCAAGAGGGAGAAGCTAAACAAGCATTCTTCCAAATAATGAGTAAGTGGTTCACTCAGTATGTGAGAGATAATCTGGCTATTTTACAACCTCCGCCCCTTCTTAATCCTCCTCAGACTTTAGTTGTGCCTCCGGTTATGAACTTGAATCTATTGAACAAGCCTCCTATTGATAAGATTCGCAAGTATGGGGCTAAAGAATTTAGGGCCACTAGTGAAGACGATATCGAGAAAGCTGAATTTTGGTTAGAGAACACTATCCGAGTATTTGATGAAATGTCACTGACTCCTAAAGAATGCATAAAATGTACCCTTTTTTACTACGAGATACAGCTTATCAGTGGTGGAAGAATCTGATTTCTGTTGTTCCAAAGGAACAAGTTACATGGGATTTCTTTTAGTCTAAATTTCGAAAGAAATATATCAGTCAGAGATTTATTGATCAGAAACGAAAAGAATTCTTGGAATTGAAATAGGGTTCATGCCTGTTACAGAGTATGAACGAGAGTTCATGAGACTAAGTCGATATGCTTGAGAATGTATATCAATTAAAGCAATAATGTGCAAAAAATTTGAAGATGGCTTAAATGAAGATATCCGTTGCTTGTTGGGATTCTGGAAATAAAAGTGTTTGTTGTGCTTCTTGATCAAGCATCCAAAGCAGAGGCACTCGGGAAAGATAAAAGAAAAGCTGAGTCTGAAGTCAGAGATGCGAGAAAGAGATTTTCAAACAAATCATTTCAGTCTACTTCAAAGAAGTTCAGAGATGAGCATAGCCGTTCCAAACTAATGTGGGACATTCGAATATGAGAGATCGAGTTAGAACACAGTCGAATTTTAAAGTTCTAGCTACATCGATAGCTAGTGTAAGAAATGTCCAATCCGAACGACCTGAATGTAAGCACTATGGTAAAAGAAATCTAGGTAGTTATAGATTGAATGATCGAGCTTGTTTCAGATGTGGATCATTATATCATTTCATCCGTGATTGCCCAGAGTCTGTAGAGCAAGAGATTGTTCAGAATCCGAGATGTGATAATGTTTCAGTGAGGGGTAGATCTTCTCGAAATACAATAAATGCCAGTGGTAGTCTAAGAACCACGAAAGACTCAGTTACGAGATCTGAAGCCAGAGCACCTGCCAGAGCGTATGACATCCGAGCTCGTGAGAAAGCTTCATCTCCAGATGTTATAACGGGTACATTTACTCTTTATGATACTTCTGTGATTGCATTGATAGACCTAGGTTCTACTCATTCTTATATATGCATGAACTTAGTATCCAGTAAGACTTTGCCTGTAGAGTCTACTAAATTTTTCATTAGAGTATTGAACCCCTTAGGCAAAAGTGTTCTGGTTGATAAAGTATGCAAGAACTGTCTGTTGATGTTTCGAGATAATTATTTTCCGGCTGATCTAATGCTATTACCTTTTGATGAGTTTGATATAATTTTGGGTATGAACAGGTTGACATTGCATGATGCTGTTGTGAATTGCAAAAGAAAGACCATTGATTTGAGAAGTCAGAATGATGAAATAGTTCGGGTTCAGTCTAATGAATTGAAAGGGTTACTAGTTGTGATATCCGTGTTAAAAGCTTAGAATTATGTGAGAAAGGGATATGAAGTTTATTTTGCTTATGTAATTGATTCAAAAGTGTCAGAAAAGAAAGTTGAATCAGTGCCAATTGTCTATGAATTCCTTGATGTATTTCCTGAAGAATTGCCAGGATTACCTCTAATTCGTAAAGTTGAATTTGGTATTGAATTGTTTTGGGAACAACTCCTATTTCAATAGCTCGTATAGAATGGCACTAATAGAATTGAAAGAATTAAAGTCATAGTTGCAAGAGTTTACTGACAGAGGGTTTCCAAGATTGAGTTTCTCACCTTAGGGTGCTCCTGTTCTGTTTGTGAAAAAGAAAGATGGCATGATGAGAATGTGCATTGATTATCATCAGTTGAACAAGGTGACTATAAATAACAAATATCCTTTGCCCAGAATTGATGATTTATTTGATCAGCTTAAAGGAGCCACTGTGTTTTCAAAGATAGATTTGAGATCGGAATAATATCAGTTGCGGGTAAAAGATTCAGATATTCTAAAAACTGCTTTCAAAATGAGGTACGAGCATTATCAATTTTTAGTTATGCCTTTTGGACTAGCGAATGCTCCTGTTGTTTTTATGGATCTGATGAACAGAAATTTTAGACTGTACTTAGATCAATTTATTGTAGTGTTCATTGACGACATCTTGATTTATTCATGTGATGAGATTGAGCATGCTGAGCATCTGAGAAATGTTTTGCAAACTCTGCAAGATAAGCAATTGTATGTAAAGTTTAGTAAATGTGAATTCTGGCTGCGAGAAGTTGGTTTTCTGGGACATATTGTATCAGCCTCTAGAATACGAGTTGATCCGAGTAAGATTTCTACTATTCTGGAATAGAAACCTCTGAAGAATCTGTCTGAAGTCCGTAGTTTTCTGGGACTTGCTGGTTATTATCAAAGGTTTGTAAAAGGCTTTTCGATGATTTATACTCCGATGACAAGGTTGCTTCAGAAAGATGTGAAGTTTGAATGGTCTGAAAAATGTCAAAAAAGCTTTGATCAGTTGAAAACTCTATTGACTGAAGCTCCAGTTTTGGTACAACCAAAATCGGGTAAAGAATTCGTGATTTATAGTGATGCTTCATTGAGTGGTCTGGGATGTGTTTTGATGCAGGAAGGCAAAGTTATAGCTTATGCCTCGACATAATTGAAGTTGCATGAAAAGAACCATCTGACACATGATCTTAAACTAGCTGCAATTATTTTTGCATTAAAGATTTGGCGTCATTATCTTTTCGGTGAGAAGTGCCACGTGTTTTCAGATCATAAAAGTTTGAAGTACCTAATGACTCAGAAAGATTTGAATCTGCGATAGAGAAGATGGTTAGAGCTATTGAAAGATTACGAACTTGTGATAGATTATCATCCGAGTAAGGCAAATGTTGTTGCTGATGCATTGAGCCAAAAATCACTATTTATGTTGTGTGTTATGAATGCTCATTTGGAATTGTCTGATGATAGTTCAATTTTAGCTGAATTAAAAGCGAAATAGTTCTTCTTACAACAAATTTATGATGCTAAAAAAGTTGATAATGACTTGTTAGCAAAGCGAGCTCAATGTGATTCAAATTCTGATTCTGAATTTCAAGTTGATGATGATGAATGCTTGAGATTTAGAGATCGAATCTGTATTCCAAGAAATCTAGAGTTATTACAGTTAATTTTGAATGAAGCCCACAATAGTTGCTTATCTGTTCATTCGGGTAGTACCAAGATATACCATGATTTAAAGTAACACTATTGGTGGTCTAGTATGAAATGAGACATTTCTAACTTTGATTCGAAATGTTTAGTCTATCAGCAAGTTAAAGCTGAACATCAGGTTCCATTTGGTTTGTTACAATCAATTCTGATTCCCGAGTGGAAATGGGATAGAGTGACGATGGACTTTGTTTTTGGATTGCCATTGACTCCGAGAAAGAAAGATGCAATTTGGGTTGTAGTCGACAGATTGATGAAATTAGCCCATTTTATTCCAGTACGATCCGATTACTCACTTGATAAGTTAGCTGAGCTTTATATTTCTGATATTGTGAGATTGCACGGAGTGCCATTATCTATTGTGTATGACAGAGATCCGAGGTTTACTTCACGATTCTGGAAGAAACTGTAAGAAGCCCTAGGTGCTAAATTGCATTTCAATACGGCTTTTCATCCACAAACGGATGATCAATCTGAGCGAATTATTCAGATACTTGAGGATATGTTAAGTTATTGCATTTTGAGTTTGATGGTACATGGGAACAATATCTATCATTGATTGAATTTGCGTACAATAATAGTTTTTAGTCGAGCATTAAAATGGCACCTTATGAAGCCTTGTATGGTCACAAATGTAGAACACCTCTGTATTGGACTGAGCTTAGTGAAAGTAAGATACATGAGGTCGATTTGATAAAAGACACTAAACAGAAAGTCAAAGTAATCTGTGGTAATTTGAAAGCAGCGTCAGATCGTCAGAAGTACTATGTAGGCATGAAAAGAAAAGACATTGAATTCGAAATCGGTGATAAAGTATTTTTGAAAGTATCTTCGTGGAAGAAAGTACTCTGATTCAAACATAAAGATATATTGAGTCCGAGGTTTATCGAACCGTATGAAATCATTGAGTGTGTCAGACCTGTAGCTTACAGACTGTTGTTGCCACTAGAGTTGGAAAAGATTCACAATGTATTCCATGTTTCGATGCTTCATAGATACCGATCTGATCCCTCACATGTCATTACTCTATTTGAGATTGAAATCCAATTTGATATGACTTACGAAGAAGAACCGATTCGTATCTTAGCTCGCAAAGTGAAAGAGTTGAGAAATAAGAAAATTATGTTAGTGAAAGTACTGTGGCATCGACATGGAATTGAAGAGGCTACGTGGGAGCCTGAAGATTCAATGAAACAACAATATCCAAATTTGTTTAAAGGTAAGATTTTTGGGGACAAAAATCCCTAAGGGGGAGAATTGTAGCAGTCTGGTTTAGACCCTAGTCGGGATAGTGGTTTCAGGACCACAAATCTGAGTCAAAAAATATTTTAATATTATTTTCTATGTCTGCAGTATGTGAATTAGTATGTGTGAAATTTCTGTGATTTAATTTATCTGTTTGGGTGCTTAATTTGATAAAAGGATTTAATTGTGAAAAATGCTAAATTACCATGCCATAAGTTAAAAGCACCTAAGTGTTATGTCTTTATAAATTTGGTGGCCTTATGTTGTAATTAAACCATTAACAATGTTAATGGACATTAATGGCCTTGAATTATATAAGTTTTATAAGTTTATTTAAAGGCTAAATAGGTAAATGGTTTATTAAGGTTATAATTATTATAACAAAAGATTAAAATGAAGCCATTATAATCATCCATCAACCGAAAATATCAAAGAAAAAGAAAAAAAAAAAAGAAAGCTAGGTTTCGGCTAAGTCTAAGCTTGATTCAAGGTATGTTTTGTTTCGGTTTTTGATAATTTCTACATTTTTGTAATCGTTGCTAAGCTATCTTCAAAACCCATGCTTCAATTTTGTGAATTGATGATAATTTTGAAAAGTGTCATTGATGAACACATGAGTTTTGTACTGTTTAAAGATGAATTATGAAAGATATGTGTTTGATTAACATAGTTTATCTTTGAGTTTTTGGTCAATTTGAGTAATTTGGACTAAATTGAGCAAATAATATTTTAAGGGTCTAAATTGTGAAATAAATGAAAAATATGGGTTACTAGGGACCTATGGAGAATTCGGCTAAGCATGGGTGTATATAAATTTTATGTATTTTGGGATTTTGTGAAATAGGGACTAAAATGTCAAAATGTGAAAAATGTGAGGCTAATTTGTAAATTGCCCTAAATATGTGTATTTGGATTGAATTGAATGAATTAGTGAATAAATGAATTAAAGTTGAATATGTATAGATCAAGAACCGAAGAAAACGGACTTAGATCGAGGGAAATCAAAAGTAATTGAGTAGCAGAGTTCGTTTTTGTTTATCCGAATCCGAGGTAAGTCGATATACAAATAAATGTATTTACATTGATATATGTATGTTCATATTAAAATTTATGATGATGAATGTGTATGAAATGATTAGAACATGAAATTCGATGATGTATCGACAATAAATCAGTGTCCAAGAAGTCCCGTACAAACCTAGGAATAGATAGGATTACATATGTCATGACATATGTGTCCGTTATGTGATATTGTGTAAGACCACGTCTGGGACGTTGGCATCGATATGAGACATCATGTAAGAACACGTATGAGATATTGGCATTGATTTTAGATTTACATGTAAGACCATTTCCTAGACATTGGCATCATATTGATTCATGTAAGACCCTGTCTGGGACAGTGGCATCGATATCTGGTTACATGTAAGACCAAGTCTAGGACGTTGGCATTGTACCACTATTCCAAGCATTCTGAGTATCCTATTTGATTTCGAACAGTTCAAAGGGTAAATTTGAGAAATGAAAGTTTACGTGAAATGTATAAACAAATCAGGTACGTATGAATTGTACACTAAGCAAGTGTATGAAAGGTAAGTGTATATATAAACTTACCAAGATGAATATATGTATGGAATTGATGAGATAATATGTGATTTATGTTTGAATGTGATATAAGAATAAGTGATGCTTTGAGATGTGAAATGTTAGAAATCTATGGCTAAACAAATGAGCCTAAGAACATCTTATGAAATTGCAAATGAGAAGTATTAATGACATTGTATCTATGTGATTATGTGTATTTTATGTTTTGTTTATTTGTATATGACTTACTAAGCTTTAGAAAGCTTACTCTGTGTGTGTTTGCTCTATTTTATAGATCTTCAAAGCTACTAAGGGCTCGGGAATCGTCGAAGATCGTCATCACTCTACTCAATCTATCTTGGTATCTTTTGGATGTGTATATACTAAAGTATGGCATGTATAGGCTAGTTACCTTAAGTTATGTGTGAAATATGTGTATAGCCATGTGATATAGCTAGTTAAATGGTTGTGTAATGAATGAAGAGTCATGCTATATGATGTTTGGTTTTGGTATGATTCCATGGTTATGAAATAGTCAAGGTAATGGTAAGTTTATTGATGTAAAGTGAGTATATGTGATTGATGAATGATGGTTATGATGAAGTGGTAAGTTGTGGATGAATCATGCTTGGTATATTTGTGAATTAATTGAGCTATTTGGCATCTAAGTTGGTATGCATAGAAATGATATTGAATAGGATGATATGATGTCCATTTGGTGTGTTTTAGGTTGCCAATTATGTTTAGAAATATGCTTGTATGTGCTTGTAGGGATGACCCAAAGTATGGGTGGCATTTTGGCCTTGCAAATGGCCTATATTTTCCCACATGGTTGAGTAGACGGGTGTGTGGCTCGACCGTGTCCTTCGTGGTTGCAAAACAAAACAAGTCAGGCTCGACCACGGGCAAGACACACGAGCGTGTGACTGGCCGTGTGGTGCAAGTCAGTGTCGACCACAAGTGAGGCATACGGGCGTGTCTCAAGCCGTGGGGACAAGTTAGTATGTATGCCCTGTTTTGACACGGCTTAGACACACGGGCGTGTCTAAGGCCGTGGGAGGCACATGGCCTACCCACACAGGCGTGCGACCTCTGTAACTTTGAAATTTTTTTAAATTTTTGAGAATTTTCGTATGTGTTCAGTTTAGTCCTAGCCCTATTCTAAAGCATATTTAAGGTCTTGCAGACCTACTCAAGGGACACTTTGATTTGATTTTTTGAATTATATTATGAAATGTCCGTAAAAGATCTGGATTGTCTGGTAATGCCTTTAACCCTAAGCCGACGACAGTTACGGGTTAGAGGTGTTACAATATTGCTCCCATGCTCAACTCATTTTAGCATATTATATACACAAGTAATGATTCAATTTGTCACTATTAAAATGAATACAATAAAATTTATCGACATTTATTTACCTATGAACTTACCTCGATAACAACGGATGAAATCGACTACTCGATTACTTTCGACTTCCCCCGATCTAATTCGTTTTCTTTCGTTCTTGATCTAAATAAATTCAAATTTAACTAATTTAATTACACATTCATACAAATTCATCTAAAAACACATAAATGGGCCAATTACACTTTTGCCCCTTACATTTCACATTATTCACAAATTAGTCCTTATTTCATAAAAACATAAAATACACATAATTTCACTAAACTCTACTATAGCCGAATTTTCCTTTAGCTTATATAAGTCCATACATTTCATTTATTTTACATTTTAGTCCCTCAAAATATCATTTTCACAATTTAGCCCAAAATAGTCAAATTCATCAAAAATTTAAAGACAACATATTAATCTATCACATATCCTTTACTTTCCATCATAAAACAACAAAAACCACAAGCTTTCAACAATTGCAAAACACAAAATCATCATCAACTTCAAAGTTAAGGCATGGGCTAGCTTGTACTCGAAGCAACGATCTCAAAAACGTAAAAATCATCAAGAACCGAAATAAAACATACCTTAATTTAGCCAAACCTAGGCCGAATAAAGCTTGTTCTTTTCTTTTCTTTTCTTTTTTATTTTCAGCATAAAATAATAACAAAATTACTTAAATTTTGTTTTGTTTTAATTAATAGAACTTTAATCTATTTACAAATTTAACCTTTTAATTAACATATAAAACATATGTATATTATGGCCATTAATGTCCATTATTATACATAATAGTTTAATTACCTCATAAGGCCTCCATATTCACAAGCAAACTCAATTAAACATATTAACATATAGATTGTCACTTTTGCATTTTACGCGATTAAGTCCTTTTATCAAATTAAGCACACAAACGGATAAATTAAATCACAGAAATTTCACACATGTCAATTAACACATGATAAGCACAGAAAATAATATTAAAATATTTTTTGACTCGGATTTGTGGTCCCAAAATCACTGTTTCGACTAGGGTCTAAACCAAACTATTACAATTCTCCCCCTTAGGGATTTTTGTCCCCGAAAATCTTACCAAAAAATAGGTTAGGGTAATGTTCTATCATTGCATCTTCGGGATCCCAAGTAGCCTCTTCAACCCGTGTCAATGCCATAAGACTTTTACTAAAGAAATTTTCTTATTTCTCAATTCTTTCACTTCGCGATCTAAAATTCGAATCGGTTCTTCTTTGTATGTCATATTAGATCTAATCTCAATCTCTAACGGAGAAATTACATGTGATGGGTCAGATTGATATCGTCGAAGCATCAAAACATGAAATACATTATGAATCTTTTCCAACTCAGGTGGCAACAATAGTCTGTAAGCAACCGAGCCGATACTCTCAATAATCTCATACGACCCAATAAATCTCAGACTCAATTTGCCTTTATGACCAAATCGGAGTATTTTCTTCCACGGTGAGACTTTCAAAAACACTTTGTCCCTGATCTAAAACTCAATATCTTTTTGTTTCAGATCTGCATATGACTCCTGACGATCTGACGTGGCTTTCAAACTATCGTGAATCACTTTCACTTTCTATTCTGTCTCTTTCATTAAATCAACCACATGTATCTTATTCTCACTGAGCTCAGTCCAATACAAAGGTGTTCGACATTTGTGACCGTAAAAAGCCTCATAAGGTGCCATTTTGATACTTGATTGAAAACTATTATTATGTGCAAATTCAATCAATGGCAGGAATCATTCCCACGTACCTTTAAACTCAAGAATGCAACATCTCTGTAATAGCCCGGTTTATACCCTAGTCGAAAAAGTGGTTTCAAGACCACAAATCTGAGGTTAAAATAATATTTTAATATTATTATTGGTGTTTATTATATGTGATATAGCCTGTGTGAAAATTCTATGTGGTAATTTTATCAACTGTGTGTCGAATTATGAAAAAAGATTTTATCGAATAAAGTGTAAAATGTTGTGTGCTGATTGCTAATTGCTTAATTGTTGTTGTTTTTATAATAAGGAGGCCTTAAGTGGAAATTAAGCCATTTATGAGTAAGTGGATGGATATGGTAAAAAATGACCTTATATGATATGTTTTATGTATTTAGTATTAAAGGTTAATTTTGTACTTTGATAATTATGTTTAATTAATATACTAAAAACATGAAATGGCCATCATCTTCTTCCTTGTTTCACCAAAATTAGAAAGAAAGAATAGGGTTAGAAACTTTGAAGCATTCGGCTAGCTTGAAGCATAGATTAAGGTATGATTTTGACTTGGTTTTTGATAATTTCTATGTTTTCGTAATTGTTGCTTCGTGCTCTAGCTAACCCATGTCTTAATTTTGTGAGTTGATGATGGATTTGAAATATGCCATTCATGAACATGTGAGTTCTTGAATGTTTGATGGAGGAAAATGAAAGATATGTGTTTGATTAAGATAGTTTGTCTTTGGAGTTTTGATGAATTTGTGTGTTTTGGGCTAAATTGAGAAAAGTGTAAATTGAGGGATTAAAATGCAAAATAAATGAAATTTTTAGGCTTGTATGAACACAAGGGAAATTTGGATAAGCTTATGTGAAAGGAAATTATGTGAATTTGATGATTTTGTGAATTAGGGACTAAAGTGTCAAAATGTGAAAATGTGAGGGCTATTCTACAAAATGCCCTAAATAAGTGTGTGTGTGGACTAAATTGAATGAATTGTGATTGAATGGGTTGAATTTGAATGTGTATAGACCAAGAAAGGAGAGGTTCAAATCGAGATCGAGGCAAAGACAAAGTGCTCGATTAATCGACTATTTTGGTATTTCGATGTCGAGGTAAGTTCGTACATAATACGTGTACTTAACTATATTAATGTTATAAAATGAATGGTATGATATTATTTAATGGTGAATGCTATGTGAGGGTTTGAGTTATGTGGCACTAAGTGTGTGTATTCAGAAATGTGACCGAGATGATTAGTACTGTGTGTGCGAAATAATATAAGCTTTGGCTTTGCAGTTGGCACTGTGTGTGCGGTACCGATTTAAGATCAGTTTGATATGAATGCACTATGTAACAATCCAAACCTGGCCTAGCCGTTATGACCGGATCCTGCATGTCACATAGAAAGGTTGTTTAAAAACTGCGCATTTGTTAAAATGTTCGTATTCTTTTTGAAACTTCGAGCTTTGTTGTTTGTGAAATTTAGATTTGTTTTTATGGTTTTCTTATAAAAACATTATCATTACTGTTCGCGTAAACTTTGTTTATAGCAGGAGTTGGATTCAGTAATTTGTGAAAACATGATATGTTGGAAAAAAAACCCGTTCGTTAACATATTACGAAAACTCCATGTTAATCCTTTAGCAATAAATCATAGCGGGAAAGAAAAATTAAAAGAAAATTTAATGTTAAAAGGCCTTATTACAAAAGATAGAACCCAAATTAAAATAAATATCAAAATAAAGCAAAACAAAAATTTACAAAAGTTTGGGAGTAGTAGTCCAATGTATGGCCACCACAGCGTCCTCTGCAGCTCCAAATCCTCAATGTTGGGGATCATCTGCAAGGTTAAAACAGAGGGGTGAGTTACGAGAACTCAGTGTGTAATCCCCTAATCGGTCATTAATTGGGCCCGAGCCCATACAAAAGTAGACTGGGCCGAAGCTCTATTCGGTAACAATCTGGGCCTTAGCCCTATAAACATAATAATGCAGATAAAGTATGCAGCCCAACCCAATAATCCATCCGCTACACACCCCCGTACCAGCCCAACACACCTGTGGGGACCAAGTCAACCCACCCAGCCCAACACACCAATATGGCAGACAAGCTGCTAATTATAGAATTTGTGGCGGAGCCACCAGAATAACAGAATATACGTGGCATAGCCACCAGACAGAATGTGGCAGAGCCACCAGAACACACTTCCTCCGATCATCAATCCCAACCCATGCAACATATTATATATGCAATGCATCATACATACGAAAGTGCAAATAAAGCATATACATGTTAACCAATCCATAGTCAAGGGCATAACAGTCATTTACCCTCAAGGGGTATTTCGGTAAGTTTACCCTTTAGGGGTATTTTGGTAATTTACCCTCCAGGGTTATTTTGGTAATTTACCCTCTAGGGGTATTTCGATAATTTTACATCTAACGGCCTTTCTGAAGGCATACTGTCGCCTCGAGCGACACATTACCCTTTTTAGGTTACTACGAAACTATTGGGCCTAAATTCCATTTTAGCCCGAATGGGCCCACACGATCGTGTGGCCCAAAACGCATGGTTTCGATTTCAGATTTGCATTTTTCGCAATCGAATCTATCGTTTGACAGTTTTCCAACGATTTTGCCCCAGTGGGTCGGATTGCCCATTGGGCCCATTTGGCCCATTTCGACTCGATCAGGCCCGTTACAGTCTCAGTTTCGTGAGAGTGCTCGTGACACTCTCAATGACTTACCATCATTATTCATATTTCGATTTACCCCTACGAGCATTCGCACACTCGAGTGTCACAGATGCTGGTTTTTGGCTTTTCGGCTTTCGGCCGAATCACAGAACATTGCAAGCATGCATTCGGAGGGGTGTGAGATTACACATCTATTTACGAATTGTGAATTCGTCGTTTCCAAACTCCTAAAATAACGTTCAAACAATAATTAATCTCTACATCATGAAAGCAATAGGTTGATGTATTCGACAGAATAGGCCACACTTACCGCATGATGCACTCTTTCCCCACACCAAAGTAATCGACCTTGTTCTGGGATTAGAGATATTGGTTCCCTAACGTTGACCAAAAACAATAATCACATTAGAACGCTACCCTAATAATAATCTACTAACCAGCCCTTCAGCTTTAAAGAACCCAAACGAGAAAGAGATGAGGTACAACAAACCTTTATTGGTTGAACGAACTCTTACCAAGGATTAGAAAACTCAAGATTGCCTGCCACCGTATTCGGCCTTAAAGATGATAACCAAATAGGAAGGGAAAAAAAGAGATTTAATCTGGCTTGTCCAAACAAAGAACAATAGATGGATTATTAAGGGAGATTAGATTCGGCAATTGATTCCCCCCTTAAAGGGTTTTGGCACTTACCAATTACTTCCTGAAACCTGAATGTTGAATGAGTAGAGAAGAGGGTAAACTTGATCCCTACAAACAATCGGCCTAGGCAAAGAGGAATGGAATTAGGAATTTTAATTTTGACAAAGCAAGGAGAGGGAAGAAGGCCAATACCTTTACCTAAAGAGAAGCCGAATGAAAAGAAAAGATTCATCACAAGCAGCACAACACAAGGGCCACAATTCGGCTATGATAGTTTAAACCGAGATGAAGATCAATTGCAAGTCGAAATATTGAGTCGAAAAGTTTGGGGACAGATGTTTAGGCAACACAAATAAAGGAGAAAGATCGAAGAAAATTAGAAGAAGTGAATAGGGAAATTGAGGTTTCGGCAGAAAAGAGTTGAAGCAAAAAGACTCAAAATGTACTAGCCAAAGAATGAAAAACGAAGAGATTCATTCACAGAACACTTTAGAAAAAATGGCACCCCTTCACCCATAGACCGAATAGCACTTTCAAAATGCCAAAACTTTGGCCGAAATTCTCGTCCCCATAATCCCAAATTCGGCCACTAACTCCTCTCCCCTCAATCCCTTGATTCACTCCTCATTTTGCTCCTCAACTTTCTCTCCATCACCCATTCAAATCATTTGACCAAGTCTCCAACCTCCAAGGCAGAGTTTGGTCTCCACTCAGCTTCCTCCTTTCCTGAGCACAAAATAAAAACTCCCCATATGATGCTTGTGGGATTCGAACACCATCCCACTTTGCTTCCCTAATGATGCCATCACCACCCTGCCACACACTCCACTTGTGTCTGCTAAACACAGACAATTTTAATTAATTCCTACTATCAGTAGCCCTCTCCACTAAAGAGCCAAAAATTAAAATTTTCCAAGTCTTGGGCTCAAACCAGAGCCTCCCTAGGACCCCCAAACACAAATAACAAGCTAAACAAGCTCAACACATGCAATAGTGCCAAAATTCCATTCCCCAAATTTTAGGATGTTACACACTAAGTGTGCAATTAATTGAGCTTCGGCTAACTATTTGGGCACTAAGTGTGCAATTAAATCGAAGAAGTGACGAAAGTTGATCTCATTTCTAAACTCCTTTGTCTCAAAGGAAAACTCGCTCTAGTCATTAACCTCGCTGAAACTAGGATATCACCAATTAAAGTCAATCGAGTAACTAAGTCGCATTGCTGAAACAAGGATTTTCCTCCAAACATCTGTATTATGTCTTCTATCTAAGAAGTATTTCAATAACTATACACACCATTGTAATAGTTCAAGCCATTTTCATTAACTCACATTCAAATTTTCTGTAGCATTAGAAACGCCATCTCATCAGGATTCGAAAAATACATGACATTTTTCCACAAATCATATTATAACCTCTATTTCACAACTCAGACACAAAAGTGGCCGTCTTAGGATCACCAATCCAACAATTCTTTTCGATGCAACTCTAATCACCCAAAAATGTAAATTATACCTTTATACACAGGTATTAAAACACTTTTCCCCTAAATCAACATAACTCGATACTAAAATTTTCAATTAATAGTACCTTTAATGGCTTTCAACTTAACCATCACAGTTATAATATTTCAATAAGCATACCTTTGTATCGTGCTTTCTACTCATGTACACATGGAATTTTATTCTTCTTATTGATTCATATGTATATATACACATAACTTGAATCATATCTCTATACATTAATCTACTCTTTTCTCCATACTTAGAATGTATTTTGGACACACTCTCACTTAAGTTCCTCTTGATATGTTAATCTAAAACCTTTACTATCGTCTTATCTCAAGATAGCAGGGACATCTCAATTGAGTACATTAACTCTATTCGGCTTACCTAAAACCCATCGCACATCGTGAAACTTGTGATCTCACTTTTTATACTAGAATTATCACCTTTCTATGATCAAATCAAAAGCGCGGTTATAGTAGATATAACTATCACAACTCAAAGAACACACACTTTAAAGATAACCGTGATTAGCAGAACATAAGAGAAATCTCACATAAAGTTTCATCACTAACTTCCTCCTCAAAGTACCAAAATAAGGTTACAAAAAGATAGAGGAATGTCGATTTCAATTAACCAAATCGATGACCATTTTGTCTGATTTTACAGTCAGCTAACCTTCTCGCGACGATCACAATTTCATAAAAATAACAACCACATAACAAAGAAAATAGAAATTTATACATAATACTCAGAGAGATCATTATAATCCATTCAACTATGGTTGTCATATTTAAACACTCTCACAATTCGAATATGGTTCCTTTAACCATTTCTGTCATCATAAACCTCTCTATTACTCCTTCATTAATGAACATCGAATTGGGAGAATCTTGATAAGTACACCTTTGGCTTCCTACTCAATTGAGTCAATTAGCGGCCAACTTCCTCTTTGCTCGTAACTTTGCAAAATTAGTACAATCTATGAAACATTCAGATATTCTTCCCAAACTATTCTCAACTTTCAACTACTTTCATCTCTATACACATTACTGATTGTTTCACCACCGAACTATTTTATTTTGTACTCATGAGCTTATTCAACTTGACTCTCGTAAAGAAAATCTCACTTCTACTTCTAAGCTCATCAACTTAACCCATTAATCACTAGGGGTAGTCAAAGACGCATAATTGTCGTTATTGATGTAGGTACGAAACCAATGCCACATCCCTGAGGTGGTCTTACATGGAGTCACCTCTAGATACCAATGCCATATCCCAGATGTGGTCTTATATGGGCTTTCACACCAAGTATCGATGCCATATCCCAGATATGGTCTTATACAATTCTCATATTCATTATAGTCCACTAAGACTTCAACATCAATTTCTCAATTTAATGGAGCATCATGCATCAATATGATACCAAGCATTCTCAATTATGCTAACATAAATGTTGAATCCATCACGTACAAACTTACTCTCATGACTACATACATATGATTTAACATTCATCATTAATGAATTATCATTGTAATTGCATCGCTCCAAGTGAGTTTTTACACTTACTCAAGCTCCATATTAATATTTATTTAAGTACTCAACATTTAACTCCGATTACACTTACCATCACTTATCGAATTAAAGAACGTCTTACGGGTTTGAGTACGTCATTTACTTGATTTCCATAGTCTAACTATGGTCTTACTCATATCACAACATCATAACTCAGCTATAACCTTTCATGTCTTCACGATGCCATAGCCTCGCTATGGTCTTACATGATTTCATACCAAGGCCAGGTCCTAGACGTGGTCTCACATGGAATCACTATTTGATGCTGATGCCATATCCTAGATATGGGATTATACGAAATCATGTATCGATGCCAATGCCATGTCCCAGACATGGTCGTATATGGGATCACATGCACTGCCACGGTCCAACCATGGTCTTATTCATCAATTCATCATTGAATGACCGTACTCATCACCTGCGTTCTACTTAACTTAACTACTATGGTTTAACTTTTATACTATAATAACAGTTATGGCTTCATAACAGAGTCATAAAACAAAACATTATACATCCTCTACTTTACAGTTGCACATGAGATTCAACTATGTGGACATACTAATCATACATCATTCAATCAGTTATACATACACACATATCCCGTTCACTGGGTAAGTTTACTCACTGTATGCACTTAACCCAATTGGTCAAGTATATAACACCGTATGCATATCAAACCAATATAGATAAGATTATCACTTCATAACTCTCATTTCATTCCTTATCACCCAAATGTCATAAATTTCTATTCATACCTCTTTGAATTTCAACAATGCATAAGCACATTTTGAATTACCTCATTATCAATTACAACATCTTTGAAATTAGCTCGATTAGGAATCATCTCTGTCTTAACAAAATAATTTCGTTAGAGTTGGGAGATATCACACTATCATGATCCACATATGGCATATATAGCTAGACTCTTATTCATGCTAGGTTAGTTTGAGAACTGACTAAACCATAGCTCTTATACATCTAAATGTAACACCCCTTACCCGTGTCTAACGACGGGACCAGATACGAGGCATTACCATATTTAACCTTACTTAAGCGTGTAATCACGGCTATAAAATTTTGTTCAAAACCCATTTCTTGCCCATTCTCAACCTACATGGCCCTAAACTTACCTCCTAGAGTTTCTGAGATTTAATCGGGGGCTTTTATGAATTTGAAGAACTTTCATTAAAATAGGGGCCACGCGTCCGTGTTGAACTAGGGACACGCTCGTGTGCCCTTAAGACATGCCCGTGCCTTCCACCCATGGTCGACACTGACTAATTTCACACAGCCTTGACATGCCCGTGGTCCTGGCCCGTGTGTCAAACCTTGGTATTCTGACTTATCCACACACTGTGTGCTTCAATCGTGTGGTGATTTAAATTCCAAATGCAAGGTGCAGGCTTCACACGACCTAGGCACACACCCATGTGCAAGCCGTGTCTCCCACACAATCTAGACACATGCCCGTGTATCTACCCATGTGGACAATTAGCAAGCTATCTACCAAGCCCTTTAGCCACCCTTACTTGCAACATTCATATACCGTCACATAAACTTCCATTTTATCAAACATAACTCTTGAATTATCACATTTTAACTATAAAATAAAGTCTTCATCTCATACACGAGGGAGAACTATTTCTGGTATAATTACAAATGACTTAAACCATCATCTATAGCTATACACAATCGAACCATAAACCCTATTAGGCCAACACATTTGGCTATATCAACTATGACTTAATCAACTTTAAATACTATCTCAATACATGCCATAACTCATAAGGACTTTAAACCTCATACCAAGTGTCTGTTCGATAGTGTGAAAACATCTCCGGCGATCTCCAACCCGAGCTAGTTAAGCAAACCTATAAGAGATAGGAAAAGAAAATGAGTAAGCAATAATGCTTAGTAAGTTCATATGCAAATACTAATCAATTATTGATAGTCATTATTTATACACCATCTCAAGGTATTATAATGAGTTTTACTCGTAAACTCATGGTTACCAATTCAATCATTCATAATACTTACTCATTCCGTCTCTTACCATGTTTTAACCATATCTCAAGCTCAAGGCTCGCATTCATTAACTTATATTCCTAAACTTAACACCACATAGTCACATGATGCAACACATCAAAACTTCTCAATGACTCATTCATACTACCAGTCAGTCGGTGCTTTCGCACTTAGCCCACCATCAATCTCTAATAGGGTGGTATCACACATAGCCCACCATGAATTTCTAATAGGGTGGTATCGTACATAGCCCACCATTAGTCACTAAACTCGATGGTATCGCACACAACCCATCGGTAACAAAGGATATAGTGGTAACGCACACAGCCCACCATTAATAATATTGTTGATGGTATCGCACACAGCTCATCACTAACAATTAATAAGGTGGTATCGCACATAGCCCACCGTTATTATATATTCACGGATATTTATCCACATGCATTTCCCTATTTCAAATGTTCATCAGGGAACATCCTCACACACTATCATTCTTACTTAGATTTCTACAATAATCATTTGCTTTCACGTAATGCATTTATAGATACAACATATACAATTTGGATCCATCATTTACATATGACCCACTATGGGTTCATCATATACCAAATTTACCTCAATTTAGTTCTAACACATACCTGTACTTCTCATGGTACAACCACCTACTTTCTCATTTTCAACATATTCGTTGAATCACTCAAATTGTTAGATAACACTCTTGAGTCACATACACATAACATCACATCGACATCACGCCCCCGATGGGGTCTTACACTAATTATCATATAGATGCCATTTACCTAGCATGGTCTTATTCAATATCACACATCGAGGCCATATTCCAATATGATCTTCCACGAGACCTTAACTATTATCATATCATGCTATTTGCATTTCCCATTCTTCTTAGATTCAATTCTCTTCACATCTCATGAAAACATATTTAATACATTCATAAAGCAAATATACATTCCATACAGCATTGGAATATTAAATAACTCGCATGTAATTGCAACATTTGCACACGAACTTACCTCGATATCGGAAAGGGTAGAAAGGGACCTATTTATCCATATGTCTCTTTTCTCCCGTTCTAGGTTCGAATCTTGTTTTCTTTGATCTAGATCAATATAATTTACTCATGTAATCACTTATAAATTATAATACATCATAATCTACACTTAGGAAAAAATGACTATTTTGCCCTCATATATTGGCAAAACTATGATTTGCCCCTAGGCTCGTAAATCACTTTTCATCACATTTTCTTATTAAATAAGCCTAGATAAACATTTAATTCTCTTACAACTATCCACAATTCCAACTATTTCATACATTAATGAACAAACTACAACATTTGCATCTTAGTCCCAATTAGGTGTTTTCATGACAACACCTTTCATAAAAGTTGTTTCTCATCTTCCTAATATCCATTTTATTCCATAAAACTCAGCAACCAACTTAAACTCTCTCATGTAAAGTCCCTATACTCTCAACCATATTGCAAATTAGTCCCCTCATTAGCTAGCTTAAGCTTTGGGGACCCAAAAGTACAAAAATTATCAACTAAAACCATCAAAATCACTTGCTTCCAAGAGGATTGCTTGGCTGAATGTTTGAGCTTCAAGAACCCCCACTCTAGCTTGTATTTTTGGTGGGAGAAGAGAAGAAAATAAAAAGAGGATAGCCTTTTGGTTATATCATCTTATTTTATTCTTTTATTCAACTAATATCACCAACTTTTGACCAAAAATAAATGCTCTTGTCCCCTTGTCCACATGGCCAGCCAACCCTTTATTATTGGCCTAATTGCACTTTGAACACCTCCAATTTAACATTATATGGCTATTAGGTACTTATACCTTGTATAATAGAACTTTTGCACTTTATGCGATTTAGTCCTTTTTCGTGATTAAGCATGAAATCGCTAAAATTAAAACACCAAAATTCTCATGCCTCTTTATAAAAATTTTATAACACATAAAATAACATGGAATAAATTTATCCAACCTCGGATTAGTGATCCCAAGATCACTATTTTGAGTCACCCTAAATCAGGCCATTACAGGTTGGATCCATGTATCCGTTAGAGTCTAAATAGTGTTAATAGGGGAAATTAAATGATAAAATTTATATGTTGATATTGAAATGACAACGATAAGAAATGGATATGAGATGGGAAATGGAATATGAAATGATAAAATGGGATATGAATATTGAAATGAATTCATGTACTGAAAAAAGATATGAATCATGCCATTGCATGAGTTGAAATTATCAAATGCTATATGAAATGCCATTGTCATGTACTAGAACATGTGGAATCTACTAGATGTGAATAAAGAATGAGCAAATTTATATTATTAAATTGAAACATATGTTCATAACGTTACTTGTTTCATTCTTACATTTTAATTACTAATATCAAGTTTAAATTGTTCGAATTATAAAATACCACTAAGTTATACTCAGCGTATGGTTTTGTTTCCCATGCGTAGGTTAGGTACTTTTCAGTTTATTGATGACTCAGCATCCAACAATAATCCGGACTCAAGTGTGGTGATGTTCTATTTTGTAACGGCATGTACCTAGTAGGTCATTTGTTTGATGTTGTTTATAATGTGATGACATTTGGTTTTCAAGTGAAATGATGGTTATTTGTATATATGGTTGTGATTGAGGCTATGTTTGGTATGATAGCTTAGCTTAATGTTTGGTATGTGTTTAGCTTAAAGTTTGGTAACCTAAGTAGCTAAATGTTAGTCTAATTATGGCAAATTTGGTATAAATGAAGGTTTTGAATGGTTGATTCTTTGTTAATATGTTTGATGATATAAAATGTGGTACCAATGAAGGTACATTGGTTAAACACTTAAGATGGATGTTTAGGCATGTTTTAAGCATGTTTAATTGTGTTTTGAATAGACTAAATGGCTAGTAATTGGGTTGCTTAGTGTCCAACTAAGCATGATTTGGTAAACTTAAGTTTTAATGTGCATTTAGGTACACACGGCCTGCGACACGGCCGTGTGACCCAAGTTAGTGAGTTATACGGGTAGAGACACGGGCTGGGACATGATCGTGTGTCTCAAGTCAGTAAGTTACACGAGCAGAGACACAAGATGGGACACAGTCGTGTGTCCCTACTTCGAATGTCAAACGGTTTGGGGCATTCCACACGGTCGTGTGACCCCTATTTTTAGGTATTTTTTTGAAATTTTCCCTAAACTTTTAAAATTATTTCAAATTAGTCCCTGTTTATTTTTAGACTTTTTAGGGTCCCTTAGACTCGTATTAATTATTGTAATAGTAATTTTTACTCTATTTTGGAATGATATAGCAAACTTAAGCTAGGTGAAGTAGGTCATTCTACTAATATCATCGAAGGTAGGAGTCAGAGTATGGTCCAATACTCTACTACTAATAATTGGAATAGTCTTGTTATGCATCAAACTTCTAGCTTTCAAGAGAGGATAAATGTAACAGCCCAATTTCGGTGAAATCGAAATAGTGGTTTCGGGACCAAAACTTTGAGCCAAGAATAAAATTTATTTTTTATTTTGTTATATGGTCCGTAATATAATAGACGTGACATGTGAACATTTTGACATAAAAATTTTATCGATTTGGTGCCTAATTATGAGAAGGACTAAATTGCATAAAATGTGAAAATTGAATTCTAGTAGTTATAAGGATTAAATAGCTATGGAATTCAAAATAAAAGGTCCTTATATGGTAATTAGATCATTAATAAAATATGTAGATTTTTCTTGGTGACTCATCCATGGAAAATGAGAAAAAGGCTAGGGACTAAATTGGAAAGTGAAAATTTTAATTAATTAAAAGATGATAAAATAGATATCATCTTATTTTATGTCATCTTCTTCCCCAAAATAAACATGGAAACCCTAGGAGAGAGAAAAGAGACTTTCATGGCCAAATTGGGTAAGTTTCCTTGTCCCATTTTTAGTAATTTTGATATTTTTTGGAATCGAGATAGGTTAATCTCTCTATTTGGGGGATTAATTTGAAAAGTTATAAAACTATGAAAATGGATCATGGATGTATATGCTGGAAATTAGAAATTTATGGTAGAAAATGAAAGATTATTGATAGATAAACAACTTTTACAAAGTGATTTTTGATGAAAATATGATTTAGGGACTAAAATGAAAAGTTCTAAAATTTGATGAAAAATTTTGAAATTTTATGAATACATGTGCTGTAAAATTTGTAATGGGACTTTGGTTAGGCTTGAAATAGGGAGTAATTTTCACAATGTTCATTTTTCGAACCTAGGGACGAAAATGGAATTTATGGAAAAGGTAGGGGCAAAATGGTAATTTTGCCTAGGATAAAAATTGAGTCCAAATAAGTGTAAAATGTGATAAATTGACATTAAATTTACTCGTATAGATCTGGATAGACCAAATTGAGAATTAGAACGAGGAAAATGTTGGATTAGTGTATTTATGTACACAAACATTTGTCAAGGTAAGTTCGTGTAACCAAATTGTATATGTTTTTATGCTTGATTTAAATGATATGTTTTTGAATTTTATTAATGTTATAAATATGTGAAATGATCACCTACTCGATATAGCCCGATAAATGAAAATGCCTGATAAAATGGTAATTGAATAAAATGTTACTTGTATGCTTGACATGAATGTGGAATGTTTTTCACTTGAATTACATAAATGTTACAAAGGTATGAAATAAAAAAAGGCCCGATAATGCCTGAAAAGTGTTTAAATCCCTGTTGAAAATTGATGGATGTGATTTATCGAAATGAAAGAGGTCCTGCATCTGTTGTGGATAGGATTTAGCTCGGATGAGTAATCCTTCGACCTCAATTCTGATAGGATTTAGCCCAGACGGGTAATCCTAATATATGTCCTCTCGAGCATATGTAATGGATAGGATTTAGCCTGGACGGGTAATCCAATTCAAGCTCTTTAGAGCATATGATGTGAAAAGGATTTAGCCTGGACTGGTAATACTGATGTTTATATGTACGTGGCTCGAGAGTGTATTATCTAAAATCATACCTTATGGGTAACATTGGAGACGAATTGACGGATTCTGATTCGTACACCTCAAGTGTACTACTGTGTATCCATTGATATTTGGGATAAATTTAACAGCCAAAGCTTTTATAAGGGAAAACATGAATTTAAGACAAATTGACATGGAATGATATATATATATATATAAATGACATGAAATATGACATAAAAAGGATATTACATGAAATACAAAGAAATGATGATTTATGACTAGTGATGTATGAAAATATGAAAAGATGATAATTTAACATGGAAATTATTTGATGAGAGTGTTCATCCTTGATTATATATTTGTACACCTTGAGTGTACTACTACTTGGTGACCTTAATACTCGAATAAAACGAGTAAAGTCCTGACATGAAACGATCTGAACTCGAAACGAACTACTATGAAACTATACTTGTAATAATAAGAGATGATATATACATGCTTAATGAATACATGTTATGGAAAGAAAATATGCATGGAAACTTGATTGTTGATTGAGCTTATAAATGTCTTGATGTTATCATGGATTATATGACTAACAAGGGCAATGAGGATGCATGTAGGGCTTGAGGTTAAATTAAGTGAATATGCCTTACATAGTTACCTCAAAATAGGATGAATGGTAAGTTAAGTACCATGTTATATGAACTTACTAATCATTTTATGCTTACCCCATTTTATTTTCCCCTGTTTTAGAGCAAATCGGAAGCTCATTGGATTGGAAGCTTGGCAAAGATGACTCACACTATCCATCGGCCTATGACAGTACAATATGGTAAATCAATTACGATTGTAATGGCATGTATAGGATATGTTGGCCATATTGGCATGTAAATGTAAATAATGCTTGAAATCTAGCCATTGGAATGGCTAGTAATGATTGTTTTGATATACTTGTAATGCTATACTATGGTAACTATATATGTATGTCAATTAGTTGATCAAATCATGTTTAACACATGAATTGAACCAAGGTAAGTTAGTAAACATGTATGCATGCAACATAGGCCATGTTGAATGCTGAAATTTACATATTTGAATACTTGAAATGGTTGGATTATACATGGTATGTTTTAGTGCAGGAACATGGTAAATTTGGGTGATAAATGAGGCTAAGAAATGGCTTTATTTTGTCCACACGGGCGGACACACGGGTGTGTCTAGACCGTATATGACACACGACCTACCCCATGGGCGTGTAGCCAGGCTGTGTGTCCCATGCACCTTAAATTTGAGAAAATAGAATGCTTAGAATTCAGCACACAGGTAGAGACACGGGCGTGTGTCTCAGCCGTGTCGGTGACACGGGTGTGTGTATTGGCCGTGTGAAACCTACACCTAATTCGAATTGAATTTAATAACCACACGGCCTAGCACACGGGCGCGTGGCATAGCCGTGTGGCACAAGTCAGAGAGCTTCCTAGTTTTGAACACGGCTGCAGCATGAATGTGTCCCAGGGTAACACAGGCGTGTCCTTTGGACCACATAGGCGTGTGAGCCTTGCACCTTGGAAAATTTTAGAATTTCGTAAAAAATTCCCTGAGTTCCCGATTTAGTCATGACTTGATTCTAGTCCTCGTATTGGACCTCGAGGGTCCATTTAAAGGACATTATTAATGACCTTGATGAATGAATAGTAACTTGCCTGAATTAATCGATAAATGTTCAGAATGTTTTGGTAATACTCTGAAACCCTGTTCCGACGACAAATACGGGTTAGGGGTGTTATAATAAATAGTGATAATAGTGTAAACAGTGAAATACCAAATTTAGCATTGCATAGCATGATTCATTATTCGATTGTAGAAGACTCTAGTATGAAAGTATTAGATTGTTATGATCTACTCCTATATAATAAACGATAATAGTTAGCTTACACAATTGCTTATTATGTAATTAAATGTTTTGATTTGTTAGTAATGTTCATGAACCTAATCTGATTACGGAGAGGGGTTAAGGATGTTACAAGAACATTTGAGATAAAAATAATAATGAAAGTTCTCAAGTGTGTACAAGAACAGTATGAAAGAACTAAGCACTAATGTAACAGCTTGATTTTGGGTCTAGACGGAACAGTGGGTTTGGGACCACAAATCTGACACAATAAAATTTGTTTTTATTATATTTTGATGGTCTAGTTTTACGAAATGATTTCATGAAAATTTCGTTCGAAAATTTTGACCTTTGAGCACTCAATTTAGCAAAAAGGACTAAATTGTAAAAAGTGCAAAAGTTGAGTTCTACATGCTAGACGTGTCTAATGATATGAAATTTTAAATTGAAGGTCCTTAGATGGTAGTTAGACCATTTTTTAAGTTTGTGGACAAAAATAGACATGGTGAGATAAAATTTCAAACTTTTAAGTGAAGGGCATTTTGGTCATTTGGTAATTAAATGAATGAAAAAAGCAAAATCAAGCCAAAATTCTTGCCCATCTTCCTCGCCATAGCCAAAAATTAGAAGGGAAGCCATAGCTAGGGTTTTTCCACTTTCAAGCTAGATTGTAAGTCCGTTGTTGTCCCCTTTTAATGCTCTTTACATTTTTGAAGTCGTTATCACCCGATCTTTCTATTTTCACCATTAATTTGAGAGATGATTGAGGTATTGGGTTTGACTCATGTTAGAAATATGTGTATTTTGATGTTTAATGGTAGATTATGCATGTTTAATGTGTGATAGACAACTTTTACTAAGTGATTTTTCATGAAAATACCTAAAAAGGACCTAATTGTAAAAAGTTGCAAAATGGGTAGTAAAAATCTAATTTAATGGAAAATGTGGGCTGCTATAAGAATGAAATTGGTTCGGCTAGAATTGGGTTATCAAGAAATTGAATACATTTCATTTTACGAGCCTAGGGACTAATTTGTAAAATTTTGAAACTTTTGGGAAAAAAATATTTTTGTAATGTGATGTTTGGACTGATTTGAGTAATGTGAATGTTAAATAAGCTAAATTTGCTATTATAGATCAAGGAAAACAAAGTTCAGACCTTGATCGAGGAAAGAATAAGGTGTTTGACGATTAAATCCTTTTATACTATTTTGTACCGAGGTAAGTTCGTATATTTGTATTTTTATATGTTTTATTATACAAGAATTGTATTAATGACAAAGTGGATATGTTCGACGACGAAATGATAAGTGAGAAATCTCGTTTGAACCTTAGGAATAGATTAGGATACAAGTGGCATGTCACTAGGAAACCATGTGATGTATGTGATTTCTATGAGGTGCTAGTCTCGTACGTCTACCAGTGGCTGGGTAGTTTGGCATATGTTGCGGATACTTGACAGCTTGTGTGAGCAGCTGAAACACCCCACACCCAAGCCTAATGGTCCATCCGCTACACACCACCCGCACCGCCACCACAAGTGGGACTACTAAGTCAACCTCCATCCGCTACACACCATCGAAGGCAATCAGCAATGCGATCGGCGTGCTCATCGCCCATATAATTTGTGTCATAGACACCATATTCAAATAATGTAACCGAAGTTACCAAATTTAGATTTTGTAACGAAGTTACCATATAACGTTAGTGAGACCAAGTCAACACCTTCATATAACGTTGGTGAGACCAAGTCAACACCTCTTCCCTTTCACATAAATCCCGAATGCCCCAAAATTTATATATCATGCATAACTTACTTAGTTTCATATTCATATACATATATTCGTACATATTTCACAATCCTATCAGAAGTAGGAAACGTACCTGAGTACTTTTGTACCACTTTAGGGTATTTAGCCATATTCACATACTTTAGTATAATCATATAATAAAAGTAATTGCCATATGAAATATCGAAAGTTAGTGTGCGTACACACCTGATTTGCTTAAAAAGGTTCCTTGAGATCTCGAGAACCCCGATCTAACTTTAGATCTGTTAACTCCTATATTCGGCCATCATATAAGTTACATTAATAAACCTATTTGGCTTAAAACAAAACCAAATCCTAGTAGGATTTGTAAAAAGACTCACCTTTACCGATTTGGTGTTTATACAATTCCCGAAAACTTGGTTTTTCCTTTACGATATTCTACCAACCTTGAATCTCAATATGGGTTAGTTTTCGCTTTTTTAATAATTAAAGAATTGATCAAAGTAATCACACAAGCCTTGGCGAATGTGTCTCACCTTAATTTCCTTGAATCCAAAATCCACGAAGTCCAAAACTCATTCGCCAAAGAGGTTATTTTCTTAAATCTTGATTAAGCATTTTCTAACGAATCTGATTAAGAAATTTTATGAATTAGTCATTTGTTCCACTTATTTACCAAATGAAGGAGTTTTATGAAAAGGAATTTAAGAGTGGTTCTTTCGTATCATACAAACACACAGTCTTTTCCATTCATTCATTCATCCATCAAACAAGTATGAACTTCTTCATTCGGAGAAACGTTGTAGTTTTCTTGTTGTTGTTGTTTTCCACTACAAGGGTATTTTCGTAATTTTGTCCCACGAGGTATTTTCGTAATTTGTCAAAATAAGGTTCCTTGGTGATTTTGTCAAAAATTATTTTGGAAATTCAAAATCTCGGGGTAATTTGGAAAAATTTTGAAATCCAAGGGTATTTCGATAATTTTTGACCTCAGGGGTATTTTGGTAATTTTTCACAAATCGAGGTAAATTTGAAAATTCAATAAATTTGGGGTATTTCATAAGTTGTAAAACTTTGAGGTTCTTTTCAAAATGGTTCCTTCAAAAATGGGGATGTTGCAAAAATTTTGAGAATCAGGGTCATTTTGGTAATTTTTGTAAGTTAGGGGCAATTTTGTAATTTTTCCAAAATCATGGTATTTTGATATTTTACAAATTAGGGTTTTGAATGTTTATGAAATCATGAAATTTTGGTAAAGTTGTTGAGTAGTTGAACATTTTACAAACCGAGCGTTTTGGTAATTTTCTTCTTTAAGGGCATTTTTGTAATTTTCGCAAATCGTGAGTTTTTGGAAAATGTTGTAAAATAATTTTCTGATTTAAAAGAAAGTTTTAAAGGTTTGAAAAACTAGGGTTTGTTGTTTTGTTCTCTTTTTTTTAAAAAACATGGCTAGTTCACTTCGGGTTTTAGTCATTATGTTTAGCCTATGACCGAGCCCTCTTGGTCAAGGTGAACCAAAGCTACGCACTTTGCGTGATTCGTGTGGAGAGGAGGTGAGTCACGGGAATTGCTTAAATACCAAGCTCCCACCGAAACCATTCCTAGACATGCACAAAGGTTGCCACACCACCGAGCCCTCGAAGTTAGGGTGAAGCAGAAGCTACGCACTGTAGGATTCTGCAAGAGGAGGTGAGTCACTAGGACCGCTTAAATACCAAGCTCTTGGGATCCAATCCTGACATGCGTACAAGGGTTACCACACCTTAGCTCAAAGGACTTAGCCATAGGTTTGTTTAGTGCTTTAAGACTTATGTGATCTTGTGTTTGAGTAGTCTAATCCTAGGGTTCAAGTTCCTATCATTCTACTCTACGTTCCATGCCTTTTCTACCCTTAAACAATTCACAGAATCACACATATAGTTAGGGGTACTTACCTGGTGGACTGCGGGTCGGAGACTTAGGGGCCATGCCAGAAGCCTGCTTATTTTCAAAGAAAATCATTTGGCTCGTTTTGAAAAAGTTTTGGGCCTTAGCCCACGAAGAGAGAGTTTAAAGCGGGCTCGATGCAAATTGAAACACCCCACACCCAAGCCTAATGGTCCATCCGCTACACACCACCCGTACCTACCAGTCACACCGTGGGGACTACTAAGTCAACCCTCCATCCGCTACACACCATCGAAGGCAGTCGCTGCAGTCGACGTGCTCATCGCCCATATAATTTGTGTCATAGACACCATATTCAAATAATGTAACCGAAGTTACCAAATTCAGATTTTATAACCTAAGTTACCATATAACGTTGGTGAGACCGAAGTCAACACCTTCATATAACGTTGGTGAGACCAAAGTCAACACCTCTTCCCCTTTCACATAAATCCCGAATGCACCAAAAATTTATATATCATGCATAACTTACTTAGTTTCATATTCATATACATATATTCGCACATATTTCACAATCCTATCAGAAGTAGGAAACGTAGCTGAGTACTTTTGTACCACTTTAGGGTACTTAGCCATATTCACATACATTAGTATAATCATATAATAAAAGTAATTGCCATATGAAATATCGAAAGTTAGTGTGCGTACACACCGATTTGTAAAAGGTTCCTTGAGATCTCGACTGATAGCTTTTGTGAACAAGCCCGTGATTAGCTCGAGAGCAAGCCCCTATGTGTTATGAGATATGAGGTAGCATTGGCTACGTATGTGGCACTTATGTGCAAGACTTTCCGTGTATCGATTATTATTCCAAGTGTTCAACGTGTATTTCAAAGACAAGAAAGAGTATGATATGTTACGAGTTGGTACAGGTATGTACGTAAAACTCATAAGAATGAGCTCGGTATGTGATGAACACTTGGTAAGATTAAGAATGATTAAGTTATGTTTATGAACCTATGATGACAATTATGTAACTTGTGTTATACTAATTGTATGATATTCATGTTAATGTTGTTTAATGTTGCTTACTATTTGCATGTGAACTTACTAAGCTATAAAGCTTACCCCCTTTTCTTTCCTTTATCTTATAGTGTAACCAAGCCAGCTCAATATTGGAGATTTGTCGGAGATCCATACACACTATCTACAACAATTATTTTGGTACCAATGAATTCAAGTATTTTGAGTTATGGCATGTATAGGGACTTGGTCATTTTGTTATGTGTCATAAATGGTTTGGTCTAAATGTGTTGGCATTGTAATGGTTAATGATTCATTTTGTATATGGCCATTGGAAGTTGGCTAATATTAATTTTGTTGGCCATTGGTATGTTTATGTGATGATGCCTATCATGAAGATGAAACTGGCATGAATGGAAAAGAGGATATGTGTTGTTTATGCATGATAGATGTTAGTATGTGTAAATGATGTATTGATATCTTATTTGTGACTGATTTGTGTGTATGCATATGCTTGGATTGGTGTTGTTTGTTGTTGTGTAGGTTGGTGCAAGTAAGTATGGCAAAATGGCTTGTTAAATAGCCTTATTTTTGTCCACACGGGTGTGTGTCTAGGCCGTGTGTCTGCCCCACGGGCATGTGTTTCAGTCGTGTGTCCTTTCACCTTAATCGATGCAAAACAAAATGTCCAGAATTAAGCACATGGAATGTAACACCCGTAACCATCACTGGAATAGGGTTAAGAGGAATTACCGAACATATCAGAACTTTTACGAACATTTCACAAACATACAATGCACCATCATCATATCATAGCAAATCATATACATAGAGTCCCTTTTAAAGGACTACGAGATTTTCCAAAAATTTAAACATTTTTCAAAGTTACAGGGGTTACACGCCCGTGTGGGCAGGCCGTGTGTCAAAGCCGTGGCAAAATAGGGCATACATACTGACTTGTCCACAGGGCCACAAGACACACCCGTGTGTCCAGCCCGTGTAGCTTCCTGACTTGATTCGAATTGCAACCTTGAGAGACACGGTTGAGACACACGCTCGTGTGCTCAACCATGTGGGAAAGTATAGACATTTGCAAGGCCAATTTGCCACATCAAAACATATTTATTTAACTCTTTCACAAATACAGAACATATTTAATAATTTATCTAATCAATGTCATTTATCAATTCACATTCCAAACTAAACTAACATATCACAAAGCCATGTTTACCATATCATAAATTCTATATTCGAACCAACTAATATATATATATATATATATATAAATATCAAAACATATTACATATGCTTTATAAGTTCAAGAGCCAAACCATATAACCTTATGACCTAAATAACATCTATACATGAGACATTATCAAACATTACCACATAAAAAATATGGTCTTGTACTTTACTAGTACATACTCAAGTTAACATTATATCATTGACCATTTCATCAAAATAAAAGTTGACTCTTTTTAACACAAATGATCGTGTTCTAAGAGTTTTAATATTTATATAATGAATGATCGAGCCTAGAAACTAACTATCACCACGATTGAGGCAAGTGCACCTATCGAACAGTAGTATAGCTTAGTGGCAAGACCGGAATTTCGAACCCAAAGGAACCAAAAGTACTAGTACTGGCTTTCTTTTTATTAACTAGCCTAAAATAAAGGGTATTTTATCTAACTAATTACTAAGCTAAGGATGTCAAGACACAAAAAACGAATTGGGAAATTACTTTTGGGAAAATCAATTAATCAAGACAATACCCGAGGAAGAATCCACCTAGACTTCACTTGTAATTTAACTCGAACTGCATTTATTTATTCATCGGACCGATCCGTAGGATTCCCTAATTTATATTAATACCTCTTTCGAGGCTACTAACGTCTAACCCTAGGTTGATTAATTGAAATCTCTTTCTAATTAAAACCCCTAGTGTTGCATTAACTCGATCTATGGACTTCTATATTAGGTTTGACCCTAATCCAGCAGATTTTCGTTGTCCTATCTCTAGGAGTGCGATCAACTCCGCATAATTATGCTAGATCTACTCTTAGACAAGGACTTTTGCTCCTTTGAATAAGCACATCAATACTTGAATCAATATCCTTAAATATTAAAACAAGAATTAAGAACACACAATTAAGAACAAATCAAGTATTTATCATATAGTTCAGAAAACAATAACAAGATTCGTCTTAGGTTTCATCCCCCTCAGGTATTTGAGGGGTTTAGTTCATGTTCATAAAAGAATACATCTCAGAATAAAGTAAATAACAAAACATAAAGAAAAACGCTAAAACCCCTGAAGGAATTAAAGGGAAGATCCTCAGTCTTGAGCGTGATTCCGACTTTTTGAGATGGATCAACTAGCTTTCTTTGAGTAATTCCCTGTATTCAACCCTCTCTGGCTTTGCCTCCTTTGGCTCCTCCCTTTTAGGTCACACTTAGGGTGTTTATATAGGCTTTGGAATGTCTTTCTTCGCCTCTAAGCAACCTTTTCCGCATAGAATTAAAACGGGTCACGACAGGGACACACTCGTGTGGCACGCCCATGTGAATCGAGTTCGGCTCTAAGTAACCTTTTTCGCGTAGAATTAAAATGGGTCATGGTAGGGACACGCCTGTGTGGCACGCCCGTGTGAATCGAGCCCAGGCCGTGTTCGAGTCTGCTAAAGTGGCACGATCGTGTGGTGAACTCCAGGCCGTGTTGATGTAACACCCCAAACCCGGCCTAAACGTTACGACTGGATCTGGCATGTCACATGAAAGGAATATCTAAAAACTGTGCGTTCGTTAAAAAGTTCGTGTTCTTTATAGTTGTTGTAAAAAATCGAGTTTAAGCAATTTTGAATAAGAAACGGTTTATTATCATTTTAGGAAAATCCCATATTGATCATTTAATAATAAGCAGTAACCAAATTGAAAGCTGAAACCAAGTAAAATACCCAAGGCCTTATTACATAACAAAACCCAAATAAAATAAGTCCAAATAAAAGAAACGAATTTACAATTAAACATATGTATGGCCTCCACGAGTCCACCTTAGCTCCCAAATCCGCGATCTAATGATTACCGCAAATTTTAACTAAGGGTGAGTCATCGAGACTCGATGTGTAAATCCTCATCCAATGGGTGTTAAACCTTACACAATTTCATATGAAAATATGCATGTCATGCAACCCAAAACCTAACCATCCAAAACTCCCGATTCTACCCTGTGTGGTACCAAACCACTGGTGACCCAAAGTCACAGATATCAATATAATGTGGTGCCAAACCACTGGTTACCCAAAGTCACGAATAATCCATAGGTGGGGCCAACCCACGTTGTGATACCAAATCACTGGCGACAATCCCGTTTTATCAAATGTGGGGCCAACCCACTGTGGTGCGAAGCCACTGGGACGAGTCGCTATGAAGTGCCAAACCTCTGGTGACCCAAAGTCACGAATATCAACTGTGGTACCAAACAACTAGTGGTGCCAAACCACTGGTGACCCAAAGTCACGAACAATCCATGTGTGAGGCCAACCCACGTTGTGATACCAAATCACTGGCGACAATCCCGTTTTATCAAATGTAGGGCCAACCCACTATGGTGCTAAGCCACTGGGATGAGTCGCTATGAGGTGCCAAACCTCTCGGTGACCCAACGTCACGAATATCAACTGTGATACCAAACCACTGGTGGTGCCAAACCACTGGTGACCCAAAGTCACAGATATCAATCTTCCCCCTCCTCTCATCATACCCATACAATATGACATAATAATTCGTGTATGCAGTATGACATGTATGCAAATCATACATCAAATAACATATGAAACAAATTACCATCATAATCAGAATAATAATATACAACATAATCAATCTAACCAACCTCTAAGGGTATAACATTAATTTTATCTACCAAGGGTATTTTCGTAATTTACCCACCAAAGGTATTTTCGTAATTTACCTACCAAGGGTATTTTCGTAATTTACCTACCAAGGGTATTTTCATAATTTACACACCAAGGGTATTTTCGTAATTTACCCACCAAGGGTATTTTTGTAATTTACCCACCAAGGGTATTTTCATAATTTACCTACCAAGGGTATTTCCATAATTTACCCACCAAGGGTATTTTCGTAATTTACCCACCAAGGGTATTTTCGTGATTTACCCACCAAGGGTATTTTCGTGATTTACCCACCAAGGATATTTTCGTAATTTACCCACCAAGGGTACTCATTACTGAATGGCCTTTCGAAGGCCTAGTGTCGCCTGAGCTATCGGACTGTTGGGCCTAAAACTCGATTTCGCCATTCGGCCCACACTCATGTGGCCCACCTAACACAAATCTAGCCACGTATATAAGTTCCACCTAGTCTAGTTCACTATATACTACATCATCATACAATTTATTCTATTGGGCTCACGGCCCATTGATTGGCCCTTTTCGAGCCATCGTGGCATGACCCACACCCACAAGAATACTACTAATGGCCTCAACTATCGCTGAAGCCCCACACGTACGACACGAGTGGCTACTATTACTGTGATCGGACTTGGCATTTGGACTAGAGTAGAGAGAGTTACACACCGATAGACTGCTGCGACTACTCCTCGTGCCCAAACGCCCACCAAGGTCTCCTAACTCTCCTCTGGAATGCTCTTTATATAGCTAGCTCTTCACCTTCCTTCTTTGTATCTTTCCGATGTGGGATCCCTCGTCAAGAGAGTTTAAATTCAGCTGAAACTCTTACCGTCAATCAAGTAAAATAAACAATCCTTGCTTCTCATGAGATTCAAACCAGACTCTCTTGTAGCATAATACACGCCGCTAGCCACTTTACCAACTAGCTCCTTGTGTCTTAAACCATGCGCAACTAAATATAACCCAATGGACAAGGTCTAAATTCAGTTAATAAAAATAATCTAAAAGGAATGCAAATGCTACAACTAGAACCTTGGACCTCCTTCCTTCCTTGTGGCATCAGTCCCTTGTCCTTAAGTGGCGTCACTTTGCCACTACACCACACACTCCACTTGTGTCACTTTTCTCCATATTTTATTCTTAAGGCCTACCCGCCAACCTCCAGGGTTTTTCACCTAAAACCAAAATTTTTCCTAAGGCCTAACTTGAACCCGGGACTTCATAGAAGCCCCCTAACCTTTCAAACTCACTTATCTAATTGGTCCAACTTGCATTTAAGCTGATCTCTTATTCTCTAAAAAAAATTTAAACGCTACTATGCTCAAGGCCCATTGGGCTCAATTCTCCTAGGCCCAATTTTAGGATGTTACAAATCTTCCTCCTTAAAGAAATTTCATCCTCGAAATTTCCAACTAACTAACAAATCACACATCCTAACCTACCACACTACGCTCTTCACAAGACTCGATGTTAATAAAACAAATATCTTTTAACTAGAATTTAAAACTCCTACACATACTCAAAAACACCTAGCCATTAAAAGCAGACGAATATTTCATACGCACCCAACTCTATGTCCGAACATCACATCCAAACCAAACACACATAATAGATACGAAATACAAAGATATAACAAAGAAAAGTATCGTGAAACTTACAACAGCGGATTGGTGCGAGAGACTGGGTGCCATACTTCGAGAAAGAGATATATATATTTTCTAAACCATATTTCAACCAAAATTTGAAAAACATTTTTGAACCCATTCTACAGCCGAGTTTTTGAACTTGGCTCTGATACCATAATTGTAATAGCCCAAACCCGGCCTAAACATTACAACTGGATCTGGCATGTCACATGAAAGGAATATCTAAAAACTGTACGTTCGTTAAAAAGTTCGTGTTCTTTATAGTTGTTGTAAAAAATTGAGTTTAAGCAATTTTGAATAAGAAACGGTTTATTATCATTTTAGGAAAATCCCATATTGATCATTTAATAATAAGCAAGAACCAAATTGAAAGTGAAACCAAGTAAAATACCCAAGGCCTTATTACATAACAAAAACCCAAATAAAAATAAGTCCAAATAAAATAAACGAATTTACAATTAAACATATGTATGGCCTCCACAAGTCCACCTCAGCTCCCAAATCCGCGATCTAATGATTACCTGCAAATTTTAACTAAGGGGTGAGTCATCGAGACTCAGTGTGTAAATCCCCATCCAACGGGTGTTAAACCCTTACACAATTTCATATGAAAATATGCATGTCATGCAACCCAAAACCTAACCATCCAAAACTCTCGATTCTACCTCGTGTGGTACCAAACCACTGGTGACCCAAACTCACAGATATCAATATAATGTGGTGCCAAACCACTGGTGACCCAAAGTCACGAATAATCCATAGGTGGGGCCAACCCACGTTGTGATACCAAATCACTGGCGACAATCCCGTTTTATCAAATGTGGGGCCAACCCACTGTGGTGCAAAGCCACTGGGACGAGTCGCTATGAGGTGCCAAACCTCTGGTGACCCAAAGTCACGAATATCAACTATGGTACCAAACCACTGGTGGTGCCAAACCACTGGTGACCCAAAGTCACGAATAATCCATGTGTGGGGCCAACCCATGTTGTGATACCAAATCACTGGCGACAATCCTGTTTTATCAAATGTGGGGCCAACCCACTGTGGTGCTAAGCCACTGGGACGAGTCGCTATGAGGTGCCAAACCTCTGGTGACCCAAAGTCACGAATATCAACTGTGGTACCAAACCACTAGTGGTGCCAAACCACTGGTGACCCAAAGTCACAGATATCAATCTTCCCCCTCCTCTCATCATACCCATGCAATATGACATAATAATTCGTGTATGCAGTATGACATGTATGCAAATCATATATCAAATAACGTATGAAACAAATTACCATCATAATCAGAATAATAATATACAACATAATCAATCTAACCAACCTCTAAGGGTATAACAGTAATTTTATCTACCAAGGGTATTTTTGTAATTTACCCATCAAAGGTATTTTCGTAATTTACCTACCAAGGGTATTTTCGTAATTTACCTACCAAGGGTATTTTCATAATTTACACACCAAGGGTATTTTCATAATTTACCCACCAAGGTTATTTTTGTAATTTACCCACCAAGGGTATTTTCGTAATTTACCTACCAAGGGTATTTTCATAATTTACCCACCAAGGGTATTTTCGTAATTTACCCACCAAAGGTATTTTCGTAATTTACCCACCAAGGGTATTTTCGTGATTTACCCACCAAGGGTATTTTTGTAATTTACCCACCAAGGGTATTTTCGTAATTTCGTACCTGGAATGGCCTTTTCGAAGGCCCAGTGTCGCCTTGAGTGACTCAACTACCATTTTCGGTCTCTACCGAATGTTGGGCCTAAAACTAGATTTCGGCCCATTCGGGCCCACATGCTCATGTGGCCCACCTAACACAAATCTAGCCACGTATATAAGTTCCACCTAGTCTAGTTCACTATATACTACATCATCATACAATTTATTCTATTGGGCCTATGGGCCCATTAGGCCCACTTGGCCCTTTTCGGGCCATCGTGGCCCAACAGCCCACACCCACAAGAATACTACTAATGGCCTCAACTATTGCGTCGAAGCCCCACACGTGCGCTCGCACGCTCGTGTGGCTACTATTGCCATGATTGGCACTTCGACATTTGCCGCTCTACAGCTAGAGTAGAGAGAGTTACACGCTTGATAGGACTCTGGTGTTAAACCGCGCTGCGACCACTCCTGTGCCCAAACGCCCACCAAGGTCTCCTAACTCTCCTCCTGGAATGCTCTTTATATAGCTAGCTCTTCACCTTCCTTCTTTGTATCTTTCCGATGTGGGATCCTCCGTCAAGAGAGTTTAAATTCAATGAAACTCTTACCGTCAATCCATAAAATAAACACTCCTTGCTTCTCATGAGATTGAACCTGCACTCTCAGTAGCATAATCCATGCCGCTAGCCACTTTACCAACTAGCTCATTGTGTCTTAAACCATGCGCAACTAAATATAACCCTATGGCCAAGGTCTAAATTCGTTAATAAAAATAATCTAAAAGGAATGCAAACGCTACAACTAGAACCTTGGACCTCCTTCCTTCCTTGTGGCGTCATTCCCTTGTCCTTAAGTGGCGTCACTTTGCCACTACACCACACACTCCACTTGTGTCACTTTTCTCCATATTTTATTCTTAAGGCCTACCCGCCAACCTCCGGGGTTTTCACCTAAAACCAAAATTTTTCCTAAGGCCTAACTTGAACCCGGGACTTCATAGAAGCCCCCTAACCTTCCAAACTCACTTATCTAATTGGTCCAACTTACATTTAAGCCGATCTCTTATTCTCTAAAAAAAATTTTAACGCTACTACGCTCAAGACCCATTGGGCTCAATTCTCCTAGGCCCAATTTTAGGATGTTACAGTTGATTTCTCACTTTGGCCCCATTTCTCTGTTTTTGGCCCGTTTCTCATTCTTTTCATTCTCCTATGCTCACCTAAGTATAAAACATGAAGTTAAAGGATTAGGAGCATCGAATTCCACAATTCAAGGGATAAATCATCTACAAGTATGTCAAATGTGGGATTAAAATATGTATATATTACTACGAATGTGGGATTAAAATATGTATATATTACGGTTTATCAAATACCCCACACTTAAGCATTTGCTTGTCCTCAAGCAAAATCCTCAACTCACAATTAAAATTTATTCTTCGCAACTTATAACTCCTATCAATAATGTTTGAAATAATCCATAGGTAATCATACATTGAGAATTCAACTAAAAGAACATCAAAGTTTCAAACAATCCAAGTTGAGCATTTTATTCATGGAAAACATAGGTATCCCCCCTTATCTAAGTAATCACCTTTGATTCAAAATATCACAGAGTTAACATCCTCACTAAGGGTTCACTCAAATCACTCGAAGTGTTTAAAAGACAATAAATTAAGCCTTCAATAGTCAACATGAAAAGTTAATCCCATAGGTTTGCATGAAAATCAAGTCTCCACCATTGTAAATTGAGATGATACATCGATCAAAAGGTCTTTAAAAAGGGTTGTAACGTGGCTTGGTTAGGGGGTGGGGTTATAGGCTGAAAGAGAAGGTTAGAATTGAGATCGAATTGACAAATTACCTAACTAGAAAAATAGACTAAAACTGAATAATTACAATAATAACACGAGCTTCTTCTAAAGATGTGAAATTTACTGTTTAAGTTCATAAAAACATAGAACTAATGAAAAATATACTTTCAACTTTTTTTAAGAACAAATCAAGTAATAATTACATACTTAAATATAGAACATAGTTAGGCAACTAATCAAATCAAATCTCGACAAAAGGTTAATACAATAGGGAAAATTCTTAATGAATCAAAAAGGGTAAATTTTTTGTTAATATTAAGGGTAAATCAATGAATGGTTTGTTAGGATCAAAGGGGTTCACTAAGGGTTAATTATGAAGGTAGGCCTTTTGGGAATTAAGTGGGTTAAATTCTAGGTGCCTTTATCCTCTCAGTATATCAAATCAATGATGTGGTCTTGGCATGCATAATCGAGGCAAGTTCTAGAATAACAGATCAATATTGAGTCACTCAAATCAACAATAAAAGTGAGCACAAAAGAATGTATCTCTAAAGGCTCAAAATCTCACAGGAATTATTGGCTTTTGATGTCAACCCTGTGAACTTTAAACTTCAAGATAATACCTAAACATGGGGAAAAAACCTAGCAAATTTTTAATTTTTCAAAAATCAACTTATCATGCTCGATTCTCTAAAGCCTTAAAGTTTAAACAATCAATGCACAACTGCCTATGTTTTAATTCAAGACATATCAATAAAAATCATAAATCAATCATAATTTCTTCTAATAGTGATATGAGAAAGAAAAGACAAAATTAGGGAATTGAAAATAATACAAAAAGTTAGGAACTTTTCTGAATAAAATTCACCCCCTCCCACACTTAAGATGTACACTGCCCTCAATGTACAAAAATGTATGATAAAAATATAGTTAGAAATCATAAGATAGGGAGAGAAGTGAAACTTCCTGAATTTTGGATGGAGTCAAAGAGAAGAAACGGGGAAATTGGTAGAGTTGGAGGAGGGTATTAGGTGGGGGTGGATACTAGGTCGTGGTGTGGTGATTCCCTAGCGACCTTTTGAACCTAAATCAAAGAAAACAAAATATAATAATATAAATTAAGCACAAGAAAGATAAAGAAAAGGAAAATAAAGGAGAAGAGAAACAAAAAAGAAAAAATAGATGGACTCAAAGGTCCTTGTCTTGTCGAGGGAATGAAGCAGACGGCATGAACTTATGGAGATTGGTCTCGCACAAGGAGACTGTTCTAGGGTCCTTTCGCTTCTTCGACATAGAGATGGTGGTTTTGAGGAAAAATGAGGGAAAGGGGAAGAGGAAAAATGGAAGGATAAAGGTAATAGAACGGAACAGGGGAGTGGTAGTTGAAAAATAATTTAGGGAGAAGGTAAGAAGAAGGGGGTTTTAAATAGAGTCAGGGATCTGGTTGCTGCCCACGCCCGTATACCATGGACGTGTTGGGTCACACGGCCATATCATACAGTCATGTTGTGCTTCGTTCGTTTCTCCCACGCCCGTGTAGAGGTCACCACGCCCATGTTGATAATCAGTGTCGACCACAGTCGTATCGCACGGTCATGGCATTTTATCGCCGCCCGTGGTTTGGAGATTTTTCTTCCTTGGTTTATATGATCTCTGCCACGTCGATGTGTAAATCTGTGGTGTCCACATGACCACGGCCACGCCCGTGTGTAAGGCCGTATGGTAGGGAAACCTATGTTTCATTAATTTGGTTAGTTTGTAGTTAGATGCTAAAAGTAAAAATAAAAATAAAAGAATGAAAATTAATGGGGTTAGTGTTCAGGTTGCCTTCCGAGAAGCGCTCATTTAATGTCTTAAGCTAGACTTACCTCTCATTCACACATTCATGGTGGTTTGAGGAGTTGAAACTCCGCTCTCCTACTATCAATTTTATGATCATTATATAGTTCGAGTCGAGTAATGTTTACCTTAAAAGTGTCAAATTTAGGATTAGTTACCTGGACTGTTCTATATGGGTAGTTATTTAGTACCTCAAAAGGGATTTCTTCATTTGTATCAAGGTCTGAAGTGGCGATCTAGAGGTCTGTTTTATTCAACAATACCTGATCTCCGATCCTAAATTGGTTTGGCTTATGGTGTTGCCTCGATTTTGCTTCGTGTGTTCCTAGTTTCTCTTTGAAATGCATCTTCCACTCGTCTAGTTCATTGATCTAAAGCCTCCATTCCTCATGAGTTATTTCTTTGTTGGTATGAGGTCTAAGATCTGGCTCAGTTGTGTAGTTCCGTGGTGCTTCCTAGAAAGAAGGTTGAACCAAATGGTCATTAATAGAATTCATGTTCTCCCCTTTATTTCTTGATGTCCTAGTTGAGTCAAGAGCTTGAAGAGTGATTGTCTCATCACCTACACGAAGTATAAGTTCTCATGTACCAGCATCAATTTTAGTTCTAGTAGTTGCTAAAAAGGGTCTTCCTAAAATTAAAGGAATATTATTGTCCTCATCCATGCCTAAAACGAAAAAGTCTACTGGGAATATAAATTTATCAATTTTCACGAGTACATCTTCAATTATACCCTTAGGAATTCTAATAGTTTCATCAGCTAATTGAATGCTCATCCTAGTTTGTTTAGGTTTCTCAAGACCTAGCTGTTTAAACATTTTATAAGGCATAACGTTTATACTCACCCCTAGATCAGCTAAGGCGTTATTAACAGATAAGCTACCAATTAAGCATGGAATTGTTAAACTCCCTGGATCTTTTAACTTTTGTGGTAGTTTATTTTGTAAAATTACTGAGTACACTGCATTTAGCTCCACGTGCAACGTATCGCCTAACCTCTGTTTGTTTGTCAGAAGCTCATTTAAAAATTTCCTTGAATTGGGCATCTGCAAAAGAGCTTCAAGAAATAGTAAGTTAATATGTAATTTCTTTAGAAGTTTAAGAAATTTATCGAATTGTTCATCTGTGCGAGCTTTCTTTGTCGCATTAGGGTATGGCACATGAGGTTGGTACTTTTTAATGACAGGTTTTTGTGTATTGTGGCTTACCTCAACCTTACCTTTATTGACTACAAGTTCTTGCCTTGGTTCAGATTCAAGTTCCGCTAACCCTTCTTCATCGCATGCTGTGATAGCATGAAGTTGTTCCCTTGGGTTAGGTTCGATGTTGCTTGGCAAGCTACCTTGTGGTCATTTTGAGATCAACTTAGCAAGCTAACCTATTTGGTTTTCGATCCCTTGAATCGATGCTTGCTGGTTTTTTAGGGTTTTTTCGGTGTTTTGGAAGCATGTGTCTGACACCGCGATAAATTTCGTAAGCATCTCTTCGAGGTTCGGCTTTTTCTTCTATGGGTAGGGTTGTTGTTGGAAGCCTGGAGGGATTGTTGTCTTTGATTTCCTTGACCACACCATGAGAAGTTGGGGTGGTTCCTCCAACCTGGATTATAAGTATTACTATAAGGGTTATTTTGAGGTCTAGAATTATTACCCATACACTGAACTTGTTCATTTTTAGCGCTCGGGTTGTAAGGTGGATATTCTGTATTGCTCATCCCTCCTCCAAAACATCACACTGCATTACTGGATGTACCAACGAAGAACTACACAAACCATCAATTTTTTTATTCAAAAGCTTTACTTGGTTTGATAGCATAGTGACTGCGTTGAGGTTGAAAACACTGGTAGCTTTTGTTGACTTTGTCCTCATAACTTACCACTGATAGTTATTCAGTGACATCTCTTCAATAAATTCATAAGCCGCTTCAGGGGTTTTGTTATTTAGGGTTCCACCGACGGCTACATCAATAAGCTGCCTAGTTGAGGGGTTCACACCGTTACAGAAGGTTTGAACCTGCAGCCATAATGGTAGCCGATGATAAGGGCACCTTCTTAGTAAATCCTTGTATCTATCCTTGTATCTCTCCCATGCATCGTAAAGTGTCTCTAGATCCATCTGCACAAAAGAAGAAACATCATTCCTCAACTTAGCCATTTTAGCTGGCAGAAAATATTTTAATAAGAACTTTTCGGTCATTTGTTCCCATGTGGTGATTGATCCTCGTGGTAACGAGTTCAACCACTATTTAGCTTTGTTCCTTAAATCAAGTCGAATGGCATCATCAGAAAAGCCATTAATTTTAAACATATCGTATAATTCCAAAAAGTTCACTAAGTGTGTGTTAGGATCCTCATCCTGCAAACCATCAAACTGAACAAACTGTCGTATCATATGTATAGTGTTTGGTGTCAATTCAAAATTATTTGCAACAATAATAGGTCTAACAATACTTGATTCAGTACAGGCTAAACTAGGCTTAGCATAATCATACATAGTACGATGAGCAGGATTTTGATTCACCGAATTTCCCATAGCCACCAGAGGTAATGGATTATTCTGATTTTTAGCCATCTCTTCAGGAGGATTGGTGATGTTTTCTTGCGCTTCCTCTATGTATTGTAAACTTCGCCTAATTTCTCTTCAATTTCTGCGAATGGTTGCCTCGATCTCACTATCAAAAAGTAATGGTCCTGACGAGTTCCTCCTAGTCATAAACTAGAAAAACCTATTAGAGCAAATAATAGAGAGATTAGAAAACTAAAAATAAAAATTAGAAAGAAATAAATAAATAAATAAAAGAAAAATAGCTAAAGTAATAAAAATTGAGCGTTCCTAATATTTCAGTTCCCCGGAAACGGCGCCAAAAACTTGATCGTGTTCTGAGAGGTTTAATATTTATATAATGAATGATCGAGCCTAGAAACTAACTATCATCACGATTGAGGCAAGCGCACCTATCGAATAGTAGTATAGCTTAGTGGCAAGACCAGAATGTCGAACCCAAAGGAACCAAAAGTACTACTACTGACTCTCTTTTTATTATCTAGCCTTAAATAAAGGGTATTTTATCTAACTAATTACTAAGCTAAGGATGCCAAGACACAAAGAACGAATTGGGAAATTACTTTTGGGAAAATCAATTGATCAAGACAATCCCCGAGGAAGAATCCACCTAGACTTCACTTGTTATTTAACTCTGAACCAGATGATTTATTCACTTGACCTGATCCGTAGGATTTCCTAATTTATATTAATACCTCTTTTGAGGCTACTAACGTCTAAGCCTATGTTGATTAATTGAAATTTCTTTCTAATTAAAACCCCTAGTGTTGCATTAACTCGATTTATGGACTCTCATATTAGGTTTGACCCTAATCCAGCAGATTTTTGTCGTCCTATCTCTAGGAGTGCGATCAACTCTGCTTAATTATGCTAGATCTACTCTTAGACAGGGAATTTTGCTCCTCTGAATAAGCACATCAATGCTTGAATCAATATCATGAAATATTAAAACAAGAATTAAGAACACATAATTAAGAACAAATCAAGTATTTATCATACAGTTCAGAAAACAATAACAAGATCCATCTTAGGTTTCATCCCCCCTCAGGATTTGAGGGGTGTAGTTCATGTTCATAAAAGAATACATCTCAGAAGAAAGTAAATAACAAAACATAAAGAAAAACCTTAAAACCCCTGAAGGAATTAAAGGGAAGATCCTCAGTCTTGAGCGTGATTTTGACTTCTTGAGATGGATCAACTAGCTTTCTTTGAGTAATTCCCTATATCCAGCCCTCTCTGTCTTCGCCTCCTTTGGCTCCCCCCTTTTAGGTCACACTTAGGTGTTTATATAGGCTTTGAAATGCCTTTCTTTGCCTCTAAGTAACCTTTTCCGCATAGAATTAAAACGGGTCACGGTAGGGACACGCCCATGTGAATCGAGCCCAAGCAGTGTTCGAGTCTGCTAAAGTGGCACGGCCGAGTGGTGAACTTCAGGCCGTGTTGATTTCTCACTTTGGCTCAATTTCTTCGTTTTTGGCCCGTTTCTCATTCTTTTCATCCTCCTATGCTCACCTAAGTATAAAACATGAAATTAAAGGATTAGGAGCATCGAATTCTACAATTCAAAGGATAAATCATCCAAAAGTATGCTAAATGTGAGATTAAAATATGTATATATTATGGTTTATCAACAAATGACAATTCAAACATACCTATTTCACATGCAAATTATCATATTTAAACCTCATATGTCCAACCATTCAAATAAATAGTTATTCGGTCATCAATTTAATCTTAATAAGTCATAACATTTCCGTCACTTGCATTTTAAGCTAAACATGCTATCTCATAACCTAATATCAAAATGACTATCACTTTTAGCTATTCAAATGTCCATCAAACATACTCAAAATATAATCATCATTTTCCATCATGAACCGTAACTAAAAACCCAACCATTCAAGCATAATAAATGTGTATACTTTGCCATTTCAAACCAAATCAACATAACCAATACTCAATCAAATATATATATTCAGCACTTTACCTTATTACCAAGCCAAATTATACCACTTTGCATACTTCCAAAATGAGCTAACTATAAAGCCGATTATACATCTTACTTACCATATCTCATTGCCAAATCATATAACCAACATTACAAACATATTTACCATGAAACATACTTCCAAATTAAACTTAAGACATGACCGGATGCACAACCATTAACATCATAATCATGCCATTTTCGCATGGCTATATATGTATATACAAATCTCAAAACCAAATATATCAAAGCTAGCCTATACATGCCACATAACCCAATCTCAAAACATTTATTTACCGAAACAAATACTGGATAGTGTAATGAGATCTCCTACGACTTCCAACCCGAGCAAGTCTCTGAAACTCTATAAACATAGGAAAAACACACGGAGTAAGCTTTGAAAGCTTAGTAAGCCATAAGAAAATAAATCATTTCAATAATGTTTATAATTCAATTTAACTAGACCGAGTTTAACGAATCTCAACCACATATACATTCATCATAATCGTAATTTCTTAATACCACATTAGGTAACTTCACTAGGCTTAATTATGGATGGACATATAAACCATGTTTTCAAATTAATATATCAACCATTAGCTCATTCATAAGATTAAGCTTTCACAATTTCATTACATACCAACTGAATCGCGGTCATTTATTACAGTTTATTCATAAAAATATATCAATTTCTTTTTATACACTTCCAATCTCGAATAACCATAACAAATCACACATCAAAACCATGTTCCGTGTTTCATAATTCTCATGTCTGAAACATAGAACCATAATTTCATTTAACAAGCATATATAACACATCATTCATTATCATATATTTCACATATATCATCATTTTAATCATACTCACTTTCATTACTCAAATTCATATTCATCACAACATACCTGATTCAAATGCACATTCATATACTCATTTATTTCTTGGAATGCCTATTGAACCGTTCGAAATCAAATAGGATACTTGGATAGCTCAGAAAACTCATACAATGCCAACATCCCAAACGTGGTCTTACATGTAATCAATATCGATGCCACTGTCCCAGACAGGGTCTTACACGAAATCAAATACGATGCCGATGTCCAGACATGGTCTTACACGTAAATATCAAATCAATGCCAATTTTCCAGACTTGGTCTTACACGATAACACATATCGGAATCTTATGGCTTGACATATGTATCCTAACTATTCCTATGGTTCGTACGGGGCTTTTTGGACGTCGTAATTCTATCAATTCAAGCTCGTAACTAGCTCTCTAACTCTAAATTCAATTCGCATATACACATATATTTATTAAAAATCAATTCAGCACATATAACATATATACATTCAAATTTAACAGCATTTATTTACTTATGAACTTACCTCAGACGGACGAGCAATTTGGAACGAATAACCGATAACTTTCGATTTCCCGATCCAAATCCAATTTCCACTTTTGCCAATCTAATTAATATTAAAAATTAACTTAATTATTCAACATATAAATGGGCAATTTTCATTTTAGCCCCTAACATTTCACATTTTTTCAATTTAGTCCTTATTTCAAAATAACACAAAATACACAAAATTTCATTAACCCGTGTTAGGCTGAATTCTACCCATAATACTAGCAGCCCATATTTTTAGTGTATTCACATATTTAATCATGAATTTTGCATTTTTCTCAATTTAATCCTTAATACACATTTTTATCAAAAATCACTTAATTAAACATAATAATCTATCAACAAAAATTTATATTTCATCATCAAACCACAAAAACATCAAGCTATCATCAATGGCAAATCTCAAATTCTTCATTAAATCCAAAAATTAAGGCATGGGTCTACTAGTATTCGAAGCAACGATCTCAAAAATGTAAAAATTATCAAAAACAGGACAAAGAACATACCCAAATTAAGCTTCCTATGTGCCGAAACTCAAAGCTTCAAATGTTTTCTTTCTTTCTTCCATTTGGCCAACAAGAAAAATATGCATGCCTTCTTTTAATGTTTTGTTTTTATTTATTAATAATTTTACACATAAATTACTATTTTATCATTATAAAATAATGTAAAAACTATATATATTAAAAGCTTATGTCGTCCACTCAATTTATAATGGCCAAATTTCATTTTAAGGACTTCAAAATTAATAGACCATAGCAATTTAGTGCTTTAACAATTAGATTACCACTTTTGCATTTTACGCAATTAAGTCCTTTTATAAAATCGAGCACACAAGCGATAAAATTTTCACATGAAACTTTCACACATCTTAATTCACATTCTGTAAACACAAAAAATAATATTAAAATATTCTTTTGACTCAGATTTGTGGTCCCGAAACCACTATTTCGACTAAGGTCTAAACTAGGCTGTTACACGGGCAGAGACACGGGAGTGTGTCTTGGTCGTGTGTGCTACACAACCTTGGACATGGGCGTGTGTTTCAACCATGTGAAGTCTGCACCTATTTTATCAAAAATTATAGAAATTAAATCGACCACATGGCCTACCACATAGGTGTGTGGCACGACCGTGTGGCACAAGTCAAAGAGCACCCTATTTTGAACACGGCCTGTGGCACAGACGTGTCTAAGGGTCACACAGGCATGTCCCTTAGACCATACGGGCCTATAAGCCCTGTAACATGAAAAATTTTCTAAGTTCTGTAAAATTTTCTAAAGTTTTTGGTTTAGTCCCGAACTACTTCTAAAGCATGTATTGAGCCTCGTAGACTCGTTTTAGGGATGATATGAATGTGTGTGAAAAGTTTTAATTTTTGATGGAAATTTATGACTCATAAATGTATGTTTGTTTGTGTTTAAGTTCGATAATACCTGGTATCCTATTCTGACGTCAAATATGAGTAAGGGGTGTTACATTTATTGGTATCAGAGCCACAGTTTAGTCGATTCTTAAACAACGTAGCATGTGTAAAAGTCTAGTTATACATGCCATATATGAGCAGTGATAGTGTGATGACTCCTGACAATTTTAAACTATGTTTTCATATAGTAAATTGATCCCGACCGAGCTGTAGCTAATGAAGTAGAAAGTAATGTGCCAACTCCCGCTCAAGGGGTAGTGGCATCTGATAGTAGACCTCCTATGGTTATTCAGGGAGAAGGAGCTAGGGAAGCCTCCTCCACATGATAAACAAATGGTATTCAGAGTTTGTTTGAACAAATCCAAATGCCCAACCTCCTCCACCCCCACCTATTCCTCACGTCGGTTCCCATAGCTCCTCAAGGTATGGAATTTGTAAGAATGAACAAGCCCCCGGTTGATAAGATCCAAAAGCACAAGGCTGAAGATTTTAGAGCTAATATGGATGATGATCCCAAGAGAGTCGAGTTTTGGCTCAAAAACTCCCTCAAGGTATTTGATGAGTTGTCATGCACACCAGATGAATGTCTGAAATGTGATGTCACTTTTGAGAGATTCAGCATACCGGTGGTGGAAAACCCTTATGTCAGTAGTACCGAGAGAGAGGGTTAATGTAACAGCCCGATTTTGGGTCAAGTCGAAACAGTGGTTTTGGGACCACAAATTTGACGTAGTAAAATTCATTTTTATTACATTTCTATGGTCTATAATTGTACTAAATTATTTCACGAAAATTTTGTTCAAAAGTTTTGACGTTTGGGCACTCAATTTAGTAAAAAGGACTAAATTGTAAAAAGTGCAAAAGTTGAGTTCTACATGCTAAAGGTGTCTAATTTCTATGAAATTTTAAATTGAAGGTCCTTAGATGGTAATTAGACCATTTTTAAGTTAGTGGACAAAAATGGACATGGTGAGATATAATTTCAAACTTTTAAGTGAGGGGCATTTTGATCATTTGATAAATAAAAGAATAAAAAGGGAAATTAAAGCCAAAATTTGCTCATCTTTCTTCAACCTTGGCTGAAACTTGGGAGAACACCATAGCTAGGGTTTTGTCATCTTTCAAGCTTGATTGTAAGTACATCCTAGCCTCGTTTTTAATGCTCTTTACATTTTTAAAGTCGTTATCACTCGATCTACCTATTTCTACCATTTATTTAAGGAATAATCAACGTATAGAGTTTGAACCATGTTGGATATTTGTTTATTTTGATGTCTAATGGTATATTATGGTTGTTTGATGTGTGATAAACAACTTTTGCTAGGTGGTTTTTGATGAAAATGTCAAAAGAACCTATTTGTAAAAAGATTATAAAATGTGTGTACAAGTGTGATTAAATGAAAAATACGGACTGCTATAAGTATAAAAGAGGATCAGCTAGGCTTGGGAATTAAAGAAATTGAATGCATTTCATTTTTCGAGCCTAGGGGGAAAATGTAAATATGTTAAAGTTTAGGGGTAAAAAAGTAATTTTTCCATAATGTGATTTTTGGACTAAATTGAATAATGTGAATAATAAATTAGTTAAATTTTCTATTATAGATCAAGAGAAACAAGGTTCGGCCCTAGATCGGGGGAAAAATAAAGTATTTGATGATTAGGTCCCATTCCTACTATTTTTGTACCGAGGTAAGTTCGTATGTAAATAATGCATTGTCATTTATGATTTAATTGTTTTATTATTGTATGAATTATGATCAACTCCTTGAACATAATCAACAAAGTTCAACAACCTAGAAAATCCCAGTTGAACCATTGGAATAGTTAGAATACAAATTCATGACATTAGGGTTATTGAGATTTTGTGTAAGACCATAGCTGGGCTATTGGCATCGATATGAGATCCCATGTAAGACCATATCTGGGATATGGAATTAGTATGGTATTGTGAATGTGAGATATCCCAAGTATCCTTTAGTATTCCAAGTGATTCAACGGGTAGTTCGACAGAATTGTTAAAGTTGTGAAAGACTTTGGTATGTTGCACTTGGGTACAGGTATGTACATACGACTTATGCCTAATGAGCTCGATATGTGAAGAATCTCTCAGTAAAGTTATGATTGTACAAGATATGATATTAAGGTTTCTAATAATATCCATGCCAATTTGGACTATGAGATTTTTAATGACATCTATGTCAATTCATTTCATGTTAGTTACACGATAAATGTGTGTTTATGATGCTTATTATTTGCATAGGAACTTACTAAGCTTTAAAGCTTACTCCCTCTTCTTTTCCTTTGTCTTATAGTGTCACCAAGCGACATCAGGGATCGGAGACTATCGGAGATCCATTCACGCTATCAAATTATCATTTTGGGTACTTATAATTACAATATTTTAAGTTATGGTATGTATAGGGACTTGGTCTTTTTATTATGTGTCATAATTGATTTGGCCATATGAGTTGGCTTTAATAGTTGATAATTCATTTTCTAAATGGCCATTTGATATTGGCTAATATTGGTTAGGTATATATATACATATGATGATGTTTTCATGAATGTGGGAAATTGCATGGTTTGATATGCTAAGTATGTGATGTTTGTATATGATAAATGATAGCATGTAAATGATATGGGGATGCCTTGTGTATGGCTGATAGGGTTGAATGTATATGCTTGGATTGGTGCTATGTTTTGTTGTGTAGGTCGGTGCATGGAAGGGTGGCAAAAAGGCTTGGTAAATAGCCTTATATTTGACCACACGGGTAGCCACAAGGGCGTGTGTCTAGGCCGTGTGCGACACACGGTCTGCCCCACGGGCATGTGTTTCGGCTATATGTCCCCTGCACCTTAATTTTTCCAAAATAGAATGCTCAGTAATGAGCACACGGTAAGAGACGTGGGCATGTGTCTCAGCCATGTAGACGGCACGGGCTCGAACACAGGCGTGTGCCCTGGCCGTGTGAAGTCTGCATCTATTTTATGAAAAGTTATGAAAATTTAATTGATCACATAGCCTAAGCACATGGGCATGTGACTTGACCATGAGACCTCAATTTGATGATGACGTCATAAACAGAAAGCTCCTTAATTTAAACAAGGCCTAAAGCACAGGCGTGTCCCGAACCCACACGGGCATATGACCCTTTTTCCATGAAATATTTTCTAAGTTTTTCAAAAGTTTCTAAAGTTCTTGGTTTAGTCCCGAACCACTATGTGGGCCTCGTAGGCTCGTTTTAGGGACGATATGAATGTTTTTGAAAAGTTAAATTTGAGTGGAAATTCTAATCTCGATTTAAATGTTTGCTTGTGAATATGTTCGGTAATGCCTCGTACCCTATCCCGATGTTGGATACGAGTAAGGGGTGTTACATTTAGTTATATCAGAGCTACGGTTTAGTCGATTCTCGAACTAACATAGCGTGTGTAAGATTCTAGCTATACATGCAATAAATGAACTATGATTGTGTGATGACTCCTGACAACTTTAAATTGTGTTTTCTTATAGTAATGGATCCCAATCGAGCTGAGGCTGATGAAGTCGAAAGTAATGCGCTGGCTCCCACTCAAGGGGCGGTGCTATCTGATAGTAGGCCTCCTACGGTTAGTCAAGGAGGAGGAGGCAAGGAAGTCTTTATCCATATGATGAATAAGTGGTATACAGAATTTGTTTGAAACAATTTTGAATGCCCAACCTCCTCCACCCCACCCATTCCTTGACCGGTTCCCGTAGCCCCACAAGGTATGAACTTTGTAAGAATGAATAGGCCTCTAGTTGAAAAGATCTAAAAGCATGGGACTGAAGATTTTAGAGTGAATGTGGATGATGATCTCGAGAGAGCCGAGTTTTGGCTCAAAAACTCCATCAGGGTATTCGATAAGTTGTCCTGCACACTGGATGATTGTTTAAAGTGTGCTATCTCACTTCTAAGAGATTTTGCATACCACTAGTGGAATACATTGGTATCGATGGTACTTAGAGAAAGGGTTACATGAGAATTCTTCCAAGAAGAGTTCCGAAAGAAATATATTTGTCAACGGTTCATCGATTAGAAACATAAGGAATTTCTTGAGTTGAAACAAGGTCATATGACAGTGACCAAGCATGAGCTAGAATTCGTCAGACTTAGTAAATATGCTCGGGAGTTTGTTTCCACTGAGGCTATCATGTGCAAGAGATTTGAGGATGGATTGAATGAGGATATTCGTGTGCTAGTTAAGATTTTAGAGCTGAAAAAATTTGTGGTATTGGTTGAGCGGGCTTGTAAGGCCGAAGAGTTGAACAAAGAGAAGAGAAAATCTAATCTCGAAGCTTGAGATTCAAAGAAAAGATAGATGAGTAAGTTGTTTCCATCTCAGTCCAAGAAGTCTAAAGAAATTCATTCCCATTCAAATTTTTCAGCGGGGTATTCACACAAAGATCGTGAGAAGCAACATTCAAGTTTTAAATCTCAAGCCACCTCAATGGCGAGTGTGGACAATGTAAAGTATAATAGACCCGAATGTCAACAATGTGGAAGAAGACATCCCGGTAAGTGTAGGATGAATAATCGGCCTTGTTTCAAGTGTGGCTCTCAAGAGCACTTTATTTGAGATTGTCCTGAAATGGCTGAGAAGGAAAAATTTTAGAGTGTGAGGCCTAGTAATACTGCTAATAGAGGTAGGCCATCGAGAAATACCAGAAATGGAGCTAGTAGTAAAGGTGTGATGAAATATACAGCTGTGAGATCCGAAGCTCGAGCACCTGCTAGAGCCTATGCCATTCGTGCTTGTGAAGAAGCGACATCTCCCGATGTTATCATTGGTACTTTTTTTCTCTATGATACTAATATAGTTGCATTGATCGATCCTGGATCGATGCATTCTTATGTATGTGTGAAATTGGTAGCTAGTAAGAGCTCGCCTGTTGAGTTTACTAAGTTTGTGATTAGAGTGTCAAAACCCTTAGGAAAACATGCTTTAGTTGATAGAGTTTGCAAAAATTGTCCCTTGATGATTCAAGGTCACTGTTTTTCGGCTAATTTAACGTTGTTTCCATTTGATGATTTCGATGTTATTTTGGGTATGGATTGGTTAACATTGCATGATGCCGTAGTGAACTGTAAAAGAAAGATTATTGAACTGAAATGTGAAAATGGTGAAATTCTTCGGATTGATTCAGATGAGTCTGTAACACCCCTAACCCGTATCCGTCGCCGGATTAGGGTTACGAGGCATTACTAGTTATATCACAACTTTTAATCAATCACTTGAATCATATATAACATAATCAGTTTTAACTATGTAATAGTCATGGCATTTAAATATACATATAGGAGATCACATTACATCTCTCATACCAAAATCAAATAGAACCAATACTCAATCGATCCAATGCACACCTAAAATTTGTTAACATGCATAATTGAGCCACAAATGTTTATACAACTTATTCATTACTTTTGCATGCACCAACAGTACCTAATTTGCATACCATTCAAGCATATACTAATTTTCCATATGCAATCTCTTTTGTCTAGATATGCATAATAAGATCAACTTCTAAAAACATAATTTAGTAAATGTAATGCATGGCATAATAGACTTAAAATTTAATCTATCTATCATCATATACATACGCATATTATTAATTTGAAATTATACAATATTCAAGCATATGGCGAATGCCATCAAGACCATATTTCCTCATTTGGCTATCTCATTACTAATTCACATAAAACACATTTGATACTCATATACCTATGACTTTCATAACCAGATTTTCCATTCAAGTACATGTTCATTAGTATCCCTATTACCGAATACAAAGTTTACAAGTCTAACTCATGCTTCCAAATTACACATCCAAAAATATACACGAGTCTTAATCCAAACTTACTAAACTACCACACCTATTCACACTCAAAAGGTCTATCAAAACTCATATAGGTGATCACATATCAAACATACATATTCCAACGTTTTGCTTAACATGATTTAAAAACACATCCATAATTATTATTCAAGCAAACTTGCACTTTTACCATATTCAAGATTTGCATAACCTTAAGTTAATTAATAAAAGACAAGCCATTTTGCATGGCTATAAACATTAACATAGTATCCTTCAAAATAACAAGCTAGCCTATACATGCCTTGTGTTTAAAATTCAACTTCTAAGAGTACCAAAATAAGTTGATAGTGTGGATGACTTCAACGATGAACCCTCGAGCCTATAGCTTGATCACAATCTATAAAACAAAGTGAAAACATATAGAGTAAGCTAACTTAGCTTAGTAAGCCTTAAGCAATTTTACAACTCAACTAGGTATTCAATTAAATTGAATAGAATAACATTATTAACATTTATGAACTAACATAACACATATGTACTATCATGGCCGATTATCAATGTTCATACCTAGTGAAATATTATTCAACGTACACTTAAAATGTGAGACTTATCAATAGTACCCAGTTGCTAATCAAAGATATATATATTTCCACTTACAACGAATAATATCTTCGTGTACATTTAAGATGAGGGCACATAATTGAATGTGTACAATTATCTATATGTATAGCTCATGGCCAAACCTATATAGATATAATTTCTCATATCAATATAATAATCTCAAGTAAGCAAGTAAACATATCAACTCAATGTCTTTTCTAATCACGTATCTTAAGTACAATCAATATATGAACACATTTCTATCAATTTGCTTATTCAAGAAGCATCACATATATCATAAACTTGATTCGATACATAACTTTTGATTTAACACTCATACTATAGTAATAAACCTTGGCTTATTCAAATACCATCATAACTAGACCATTTCATTCATAAGCATAAGCTCATATTAAAATCACGGTATAAAACCTGCTAGACCAAAGGTCAGAGATTTAAACAACCAGAGCCGCTAGGCATTAAAGCCGAAATAAATCAAACAAGACGAAGCCTACTAGGCATTAAAGCCGAAATAAATCAAGCACAAAGCACGCTAGGCATTAAAGCTCGAAATAAATCAAAGACGAAGCTCGCTAGGCATTAAAGCTCAAATAAATCAAGCAAGACGAAGCACGCTAGAGCATTAAAGCAGAAATAAATTATAGTTAATCTTTCATTTCACATTAAATAAAATTTCAACCAATCCAATTTTATTATCATCACATTCGCCAATTCATGACTTAATACTATAATTATACCAATTTCATCATACATTAGATTTATAAATAAACTTTTAACATATGTTCGCAGGACTTACCTTGGTTGTCGATAGAAGTGCAAATCGCTTATTCGAGAACCTTCGCCTTTCCCCAATCTAAATCCATTTTTCTTTACTCTTGATCTAAAACACATTAAAATTTAGCTCATTCAAATACATTTCATCTCAATTTAGTCCCTAAGCACATAAATAGGCAATTTACCATTTTACCCCTACTATTTCAAATTTTACAATTTAATCCTTTTACCTAAAACACAAAATACACAAAATTAGCAAAAACCATACAAGGGCGAATATTAACAAGAGCATTATAAGTCCATTCCTTTCATTTATTTTGCAAATAAGCCCTCTAAAATTTACTTTTACAAATTAGCCCTAATTACTCAAAATCACCAAAATTTCCAACACCAAATATTTTCATCTTAAGCATATCTTTAATTTAAAACATCAAACATCAAAACCACAAGAAAATCTCAATGGCGAATATCACACATACTTGAATTCAAAAATTTCAACATGGGTCACTAGTACACTAAGCAACGATCTCGTAAACGTAAAATCAATGAAACCGAGCTAAAATTCTTACCTAATTGAACCCAATAGTTGCCAAAATTTTCAAAGTTTCTTCACCCTTTTTCTTAGCTACATTCGGCCATGAACAAAGATGAAAGAAAAATTGGCCTTTTATTTGTTTTACTTTAACTTATATTAATTTATTATTAAATTACCTAACTAACCTTTATAATATAATAACAAAATATTATATCTTAAGGACAAACTTGTCCATGACCAGCTACTAACTCTTAAAATGGGTTATTTACCCTTTCAATACTTCCTATTAAAAAGCCATCCTCAAATTAGCACATTACACTTTAGTATGCCACTTTTATCTTTTACGCGATTAAGTCCTTTTATCAAATTCAATACTTAAACGATAAAATTTTCTACAAAACTTTCACACACACATATATAATAAACACTAAATATAATATTTAAATATTTCTCGGGCTCGATTCGTGGTCTCAAACCACTATTCCAATTAGGGTCGATTGATCATTACAACTCTCCCCTTAAAGATTTTCGTCCCCGAAAATCTTATTGATAAATAATGTCGGATATTGTTGCCTCATTGAATCCTCAGGCTCCCACGTAGCCTCTTCAACTCCATGCCGATTCCATAGTACTTTCACTAAGGAAATCCTTTTGTTTCGAACTCTTTCATTTCCGAGCTAAATACGGATCGGTTTTACCTCATACGTCATATCGGGTTGATATCGATCTCGATGGAGCAATCACATGTGACGGATCGATCTATATCTACGGAGCATAGAAACGTGAAATACATCGTATCTTTTCTAATTCGAGGTAGCTTCAACCTATAAGCAACAGCCCAACACGTTCAATGATTTCATACGGTCCGATGAACCTCGGGCTCAACTTGCCTTCCGGCCAAAAGCGAGCACTTTCTTCCACGGAGAAACCTTTAAAATACTCGATCTCCACCTAAAATTCAATGTCCTTACATTTCAAATCAGCATAAGACTTTTGACGATCCAAGTAGCTTTCAAATTGTCTCTAATAATAGCTACTTTACATTCGGTTTCTTTAATCAAATCAACCCTGTATCTTATTCTCGTGAGCTCACCAAAGATAATGGTGTTCGACACTTTCGCCCGCATAAGGCTTCATAGGCGCCATTTTGATACTAGATTGAAAACTGTTGTTATAGGCAAATTCAATCAAAGGTAAAAATCTTTCCCACGCACCTTCAAACTCGAGAACGCAACATCTCAACATGTCCTCAAGTATCCGAATAGTTCGCTCGGTGGCCAAATGTCATCTGCGGATGAAAGGTCATCCTAAAATGTAGTTTAGTACCTAAGGCATCTTACAACTACTTCCAAAACCTCGATGTAAATCTCGGGTCTCTGTCTGAAACAATGAAACTCGGTACACCATGCAATCTCACAACTGTGATATGTACAATTCAACAAGTTTATCGAGTGAAAAGTCATGCATGAACCAAGCACAAAATGAGCTAATTTAGTCGGTCAATCAACTATAACCCAGATGGCATCTTTCTTACTCGGTGTCATAGGAAGACCGGATACAAAATCCATTGTAATTCTATCCCATTTCCATTCGGGTATCATGATTGGTCAAGTAGTCCGGATGGCACTTGATGTTCGACTTTTACTTGTCGACAAATTAAGCATTTGAAACAAATTCAGATATATCCCGTTTCATGCCCGCCACCAATAGAACTGCTTTCAAATCATTATACATCTTTGTGCTACCGGATGTATTGATAATCGACCACTATGGGCCTCACTCGAGAATCATCTCAGATAAATCTGAGTTCTTCGAAACACACATTCGGCTTTTAAAATTCAAATAGTCATTTGCATCAATATGAAAATCTGATTCTGCACCTTTTTCACACTGAATTCGACTAGCAATCAAACCCTTGTCAACTTTCTGTGCATCACAAATTTGCTGGATAAACATCGGCCTTACTTGTAACTCGGCTATGATCAAACCATCACCAGACATAGCTATCTGTGCGTTCATTGTACGAAGAGCAAACAATGATTTTCGACTTAACGCATCTGCAACAACGTTAGCTTTTCCCGGATGGTAGTCAATCACCAACTCATAGTCTTTCAACAACTCTAACCATCTGCGTTGTCTCAAATTTAGATCTTTCTGAGTCATTAAATACTTTAGACTTTTATGATCTGAATAAATGTGACATTTCTCGCCAAATAAATAGTGACGCCAAATTTTTAATGCGAAAACAATGGCTGCAAGTTCTAAGTCATGCGTCGGGTAATTTCTTTCATGCGGCTTCAATTGTCTTGAAGCGTAGGCTACAACTTTGCCTTCCTGCATCAAAACGCAGCCCAAACCATTCAAAGAAGCATCAGAATAAACAACAAATTCTTTACCCGATTCAGGCTGAACTAATACTGGAGCTTATGTTTTCTAACACTTTTCTGACCACTCGAACCTGACATCTTTCTGCAATAACTTTGTCAACGGGGTAGCTATCATAGAAAAACCTTTCACAAATCGTCGATAGTAACCCGCAAGTCCCAGAAAACTTTGAATCTCAGAAACATTTTTGGTGGCTTCCAATCAAGTATAGCCGATATTTTGTTCGGATCAACTCGAATGCCTGATGCTGAAACAACATGTCCCAAAAAGCTGACCTCTTTCATCCAGAACTCACACTTACTAAACTTCGCATACAACTGCTGATTTCACAAAGTTTGTAGCACTAATCTCAAATGCTCAGCATGCTCGATTTCATCTTTGGAGTAGATCAATATATCATCAATAAACACTATCATAAATCGATCCAAAAACTGTCTAAAAATCCGATTCATCAAATCCATAAAAACAGCAGGTGCATTAGTAAGCCCAAAAGGCATAACCAAAAACTCAAAATGTCCGTACCTCGTCCGAATGCAGTCTTTGGCACATCTGTATCTCGACTCACAATCGATAATAACCCGATCTCAAATCTATCTTGAAAATATCAAGCCCTTTCAACTGATCAAACAAATCACCAATCCGGTAACGGGTACTTATTCTTTATAGTTACCTTATTCGATTCTTGATAATCAATACACATTCGCATCGCTCCATCTTTCTTTCTCACAAAAGAACTGGTGCACCCAAGGAGAGAAACTTGGTCATGCAAAGCCCTATCTCGTTAACTCTTGCAACCGTCTTTCAACTCTTTTAGCTCAAGAGGTGCCATCCGATATGGAGCTATTGAGATCGAGTCGTTCCGGTGCTAATTCAATGCCAAACTCAATCTCTCGTCTTGAGGGTAAACCCGGTAGTTCTTCAGAAACACATCCGGTATTCACATACAATCAGACTGATTCAATCTATTTCTTAGACAATTTATTATCCAAAGACATAAGCCAAATAAGCTTCGTGCACTTTTCTCACATACTTCGGGCTAACATCGAGGATATAATTGTAGAAACCCACTTAAATCATTGGATTCAATTCTAATGATCTCACCATTCGATGTCTCAAATCAATAAGCTTTCTTTTGCAATTCACCACCTGCATCATGTGAAGTTAACGGTCCATTCCCAAAATTATATCAAACTCATCGAAAGGCAACAAGATTAAATCGATTGGGAAGCAAAATTCAATCATCAATGGGCAACCTTTACACACTTTATTAACAAACACACATCTACCCAAAGGGTTGGATACATGAATCACAAACTCAATAGACTCAATGGCGAGTCTTCTATCAATACCGAGTTTCACATACATATGAATGGGTCGAACCAGTTCAATCAATGCAATTATAGTAGTATCATAAAGGGTGAAAGTATCGGTAATGACATCGGAGAAGCAAGATCTCTCTAGCTCGAGTAACATAAGCTCTAGTGGAGCACTAGCCTCGATCGAATCGCCGTGTTCTTCGTCCCTCTCGACTACCACCTACATTGCCAAAATGCCGGGTGGTCCGCCTGTCCCGATGCACTACTCGGTCTAGAGTTCTATGTCAGATTCTCTTTCACTAACATCGGGCACTCTCGAATAAAATGGTCGAGGATCCACATTTAAAGTAGGACCGATCACGAACTTTACAACTCCCGAATGCCATTTTCCACAATGTTTGCATTCAACTCGATTACGTGGAACGTTATCAACACCGCCACCGAGGTAGCTCGGGAGCCCATCAAGGTCGATCACGCCTAGGTGAATCAAGTAGCTTTATGTCTTGAAGTCATCTCTAAACTTCTTAGATGTGGAATGGAAATTCTTACCCGACGGTCTTTTACGAGTGTCTCTAGCTTCATCTCACCTTTCTTTTCTCCTTCCCAAGCTCTTCAGCTTTACAAGCTCGCTCGACTAGTGTCACAAATTCTTTGATTTTAAGATTGCCAACAAGCATCTTTAAATCTTCATTCAAACCATCTTCAAACCTTTTGCACATAATGGCTTCAGTTGATACACACTCCCGAGCATATCGGCTCAATCTGACAAATTTTCGCTCAAATTCAGTCACGGTCATTTGCCCTCGTTTTAGTTCAAGAAATTCTTTACGTTTACGGTCGATAAACCTCTGGTGATATATTTCTTACGAAATTCATTCGGAAGAAATCCCATGTCACTTTTTCTTTGGAACCATCGATACTAGTGTATTCCACCGGTGATAAGCGGTGTCCCAAGTAAAGATATAGCACATTTCAAACATTAAATGCGAGTGCAAGATAGCTCATCAAGTACCGAATAGTGTTATCAAGCCACATTTCATTTCGCTCGCATCATCATCATCATTAGCCTTGAATTCCTCGGCCCCAAATTTCTGATTTTATCAGGAGGCCTACTAGATCTCCTTGGATCTATCATCGGTATTTCAAGGTACCGGAGTTGGATTATTCGGGGTGGAGGTTGTTGTACAATAGGATTATTACGAACAAACTAGGTAAACCATTCATTCATCATTTGGTAGAAGGATTGTTTAGCCTCTCCCTCGTGGTTACCCGTGAATCGGTTGAGAGTCTAATAATGATCCATGTGCGAGACCAAGCGTAACACTCTCCACATCATTAGCTACGGCTCTATCGGGATCTAATCCATTTACTATATAAAATACAATTGAAATTGTCAGACGTCACCACACTATCACATATAAAATTCAAAGGCATGTATAGCTAGACTCTTACGTACTACGGTAGTCCTAGAATCGACTAAACCGTAACTCTGATACCAATAAAATGTAACACCCCTAACCCGTATCCGTCGCCGGATTAGGGTTACAGGGGCATTACTAGTTATATCACAACTTTTAATCAATCACTTGAGTCATATACACAATAATCAGTTTTAACTATGTAATAGTCATGGCATTTAAATAAACATATAGGAGATCACATTACATCTCTCATACCAAAATCAAATAGAACCAATACTCAATCGATCCAATGCACACCTAAAATTTGTTAACATGCGCATAATTGAGCCACAAATGTTTATACAACTTATTCATTACTTTTGCATGCACCAACTGTACCTAATTTGCATACCATTCAAGCATATACTAAATTTCCATATGCAATCTCTTTTGTCTAGATATGCATAATAAGATCAACTTCTAAAACATAATTTAGTAAATGTAATGCATGGCATAATAGACTCAAAATTTAATCTATCTATCATCACATACATACGCATATTATTAATTTGAAATTATACAATATTCAAGCATATGGTCGAATGCCATCAAGACCATATTTCCCTTATTTGGCTATCTCATTACTAATTCACATAAAACACATTTGATACTCATATACCTATGACTTTCATAACCAGATTTGCCATTCAAGTACATGTTCATTAGTATCCCCTATTACCGAATACAAAGTTTACAAGGCTAACTCATGCTTCCAAATTACACATCCAAAAAATATACACCGAGTCTTAATCCAAACTTACTAAACTACCACACCTATTCACACTCAAAAGGTCTATCAAAAACTCATATAGGTGATCACATATCAAACATACATATTCCAACGTTTTGCTTAACATGATTTAAAAACACATCCATAATTATTATTCAAGCAAACTTGCACTTTTACCATATTCAAGATTTGTATAACCTTAAGTTAATTAATAAAAGACAAGCCATTTTCGCATGGCTATAAACATTAACATAGTATCCTTCAAAATAACAAGCTAGCCTATACATGCCTTGTGTTTAAAATTCAACTTCTAAGAGTACCAAAATAAGTTGATAGTGTGGATGACTTCAACGATGAACCCTCGAGCCTATAGCTTGATCACAATCTATAAAACAAAGTGAAAACATACAGAGTAAGCTAACTTAGCTTAGTAAGCCTTAAGCAATTTTACAACTCAACTAGGTATTCAATTAAATTGAATAGAATAACATTATTAACATTTATGAACTAACATAACACATATGTACTATCATGGCCGATTATCAATGTTCATACCTAGTGAAATATTATTCAACGTACACTTAAAATGTGAGACTTATCAATAGTACCCAGATTGCTAATCAAAGATATATATATTTCCACTTACAACCGAATAATATCTTCCGTGTACATTTAAGATGAGGGCACATAATTGAATGTGTACAATTATCTATATGTATAGCTCATGGCCGAACCTATATAGATATAATTTCTCATAAAATATAATAATCTCAAGTAAGCAAGTAAACATATCAACTCAATGTCTTTTCTAATCACGTATCTTAAGTACCGAATATATGAACACATTTCTATCAATTTGCTTATTCAAGAAGCATCACATATATCATAAACTTGATTCGATAAATAACTTTCGGTCGAACACTCATACTATAGTAATAAACCTTGGCTTATTCAAATACCATCATAACTAGACCATTTCATTCATAAGCATAAGCTCATATTAAAAATCATTGGTATAAAACCTGCTAGACCAAAGGTCCGAGATTTAAACACCGACACGAAGCCTGCTAGGCATTAAAGCCTAAAATAAATCACCGGCACGAAGCCTGCTAGGCATTAAAGCCCGAAATAAATCACCGGCACGAAGCCTGCTAGGCATTAAAGCCCGAAATAAATTATAGTTAATCTTTCATTTCACATTAAATAAAATTTCAACCAATCCAATTTTATTATCATCACATTCGGCCAATTCATGACTTAATACTATAATTATACCAATTTCATCATACATTAGATTTATAAATAAACTTTTAACATATGTTCGCTTAAGGACTTACCTCGGTTGTCGATAGACTGCAGTGCAAATCGGCTATTCGAGAACCTTCGCCTCTTCCCCGATCTAAACTCCGTTTTCTTTACTCTTGATCTAAAACACATTAAAATTTAGCTCATTCAAATACATTTCATCTCAATTTAGTCCCTAAGCACATAAATAGGCAATTTACCATTTTACCCCTACTATTTCAAATTTTTACAATTTAATCCTTTTTACCTAAAACACAAAATACACAAAATTAGCAAAAACCATACAAGGGCTGAATATTAACAAGAGCATTATAAGTCCATTCCTTTCATTTATTTTGCAAATAAGCCCCTCTAAAAATTTACTTTTACAAATTAGCCCTAATTACTCAAAATCACCAAAATTTCCAACACCAAATATTTTCATCTTAAGCATATCTTTAATTTAAAACATCAAACATCAAAACCACAAGAAAATCTCAATGGCGAATATCACACATACTTGAATTCAAAAATTTCAACATGGGTCACTAGTACACTAAGCAACGATCTCGTAAACGTAAAAATCAATGTAAACCGAGCTAAAATTCTTACCTAATTGAACCCAATAGTTGCCAAAATTTTCAAAGTTTCTTCACCCTTTTCTTAGCTACATTCGACCATGAACAAAGATGAAAGAAAATTGGCCTTTTATTTGTTTTACTTTAACTTATATTAATTTATTATTAAATTACCTAACTAACCTTTATAATATAATAACAAAATATTATATCTTAAGGACAAATTTGTCCATGACCAGCCACTAACTCTTAAAATGGGTTATTTACCCTTTCAATACTTCCTATTAAAAAGCCATCCTCAAATTAGCACATTACACTTTAGTATGCCACTTTTACCTTTTACGCGATTAAGTCCTTTTTATCAAATTCAATACTTAAACGATAAAATTTTTCTACAAAACTTTCACACACATATATTCATACATAATAAACACAAAATATAATATTTAAATATTTCTTGGGCTCAGATTCATGGTCCCGAAACCACTGTTCCGATTAGGGTCAGATTCGGTCTATTACAACTCTCCCCCTTAAAGATTTTCGTCCCCGAAAATCTTACTGTTAAATAATGTCGGATATTGTTGCCTCATTGAATCCTCAGACTTTCACTAAGGAAATCCTTTTGTTTCTGAACTCTTTCATTTCCCGAGCTAAATACGGATCGGTATTTCCTCATACGTCATATCAGGTTGGATATCGATCTCAGACGGAGCAATCACATGTGACGGATCGATCTATATCTACGGAGCATAGAAACGTGAAATACATCATGTATCTTTTCTAATTCAGAGGTAGCTTCAACCTATAAGCAACAGCCCAACACGCTCAATGATTTCATACGGTCCGATGAACCTCGGGCTCAACTTGCCTTTCCTACCAAAAGCAGTACTTTCTTCCACGGAGAAACCTTTAAAATACTCGATCTCCGACCGAAATTCAATGTCCTTACATTTCAAATCAGATAAGACTTTTGACGATCCAAGCGACTTTCAAATTGTCTCTAATAATAGCTACTTTGCTCGGTTTCTTTAATCAAATCAACCCCTGTATCTTATTTTCACGAGCTCACCAAGTATAATGGTGTTCGACACTTTCGCCCGCATAAGGCTTCATAGGCGCCATTTTGATACTAGATTGAAAACTGTTGTTATAGGCAAATTCAATCGAGGTAAATATCTTTCCCACGCACCTTCAAACTCGAGAACGCAACATCTCAACATGTCCTCAAGTATCGAATAGTTCGCTCAGATCGACCGTCATCTGCGGATGAAAGGTCAGACTAAAATGTAGTTTAGTACCTAAGGCATCTTACAACTTCTTCCAAAACCTCGATGTAAATCTCGGTCTCCATCGAAACAATGAAACTTCGGACACCATGCAATCTCACAACTGTGATACGTACAATTCAAAGAAGTTTATCGAGTGAAAAGTGCATCTGAACCAAGCACAAAATGAGCTAATTTAGTCACCTATCAACTATAACCCAGACGGCATCTTTCTTACTCGGTGTCATAGGAAGACCGGATACAAAATCCATTGTAATTCTATCCCATTTCCATTCGGTATCATGATTGGTCAAGTAGTCCGGATGGCACTTGATGTTCAACTTTTACTTGTCGACAAATTAAGCATTTCAAACAAATTCAGATATATCCCGCTTCATGCCCGACCACCAATAGAAGCTGTTTCAAATCATTATACATCTTTGTGCTACCCGGATGTATTGATAATCGACCACTATGGGCCTCACTCGTAATCATCTCATTAAATCGAGTTCTTGAACACACATTCGGCTTTTAAAATTCAAGCAGTCATTTGCATCAATTTGAAAATCGATTCGCACCTTTTTCACAATGAATTCGACTAGCAATCAAACCTTGTCAACTTTCTCATGCATCACAAATTTGTCGGATAAACATCGGCCTTGCTTGTAACTTGGCTATGATCAAACCATCACCGGACATAGCTATCTCGTATGCTCATTGTACGAAGAGCAAACAATGATTTTCGACTTAACGATCCGCAACAACGTTAGCTTTTCCGGATGGTAGTCAATCACCAACTCATAGTCTTTCAACAACCCTAACCATCTGCGTTGTCTCAAATTTAGATCTTTTCGAGTCATTAAATACTTTAGACTTTTATGATCCGAATAAATGTGACATTTCGCCAAATAAATAGTGACGCCAAATTTTTAATGCGAAACAATGGTCGCAAGCTCTAAGTCATGCGTCGGGTAATTTCTTTCATGCGGCTTCAATTGTCTTGAAGCGTAGGCTACAACTTTGCCTTCCCGCATCAAAACGCAGCCCAAACCATTCAAAGAAGCATCGAATAAACAACAAATTCTTTACCCGATTCAAAGTGAACTAATTTGGAGCTTATGTTTTCGACACTTTTCGACCACTCAAACGACATCTTTCGCAATAACTTTGTCAATGGGGTAGCTATCATAGAAAAACCTTTCACAAATCGTCGATAGTAACCCACAAGTCCCAGAAAACTTCGAATCTCAAAAACATTTTTCGGTGGCTTCCAATCAAGTATAGCCGATATTTTGTTCGGATCAACTCGAATGCTCGATGTCAAACAACATGTCCCAAAAGTGACCTCTTTCATCCGAACTCACACTTACTAAACTTCGCATACAAGCCGCTGATTTCGCAAAGTTTGTAGCACTAATCTCAAATGCTCAAGATGCTCGATTTCATCTTTGGAGTAGATCAATATATCATCAATAAACACTATCATAAATCGATCCAAAAGCTGCCTAAAACCCGATTCATCAAATCCATAAAAACAAGAGTGCATTAGTATGCCCAAAAGGCATAACCAAAACTCAAAATGTCCGTACCTCGTCCGAATGTCTTTAGCACATCTCGTATCTCGACTAATCGATAATAACCCGATCTCAAATCTATCTTGAAAATATAGCCCTTTCAACCGATCAAACAAATCATCAATCCGGTAACGGTACTTATTCTTTATAGTTACCTTATTCATTGCCGATAATCAATACACATTCGCATCGCTCCATCTTTCTTTCTCACAAAAGAACGGTGCACCCCAAGGAGAGAAACTTGGTCATGCAAAGCCCCTATCTGTTAACTCTTGCAATCGTGCTTTCAACTCTTTTAGCTCAAGAGGTGCCATCCGATATGGAGCTATTGAGATCGAGTCATTCGGTGCTAATTCAATGCCAAACTCAATCTCTCGTCTTTGGGGTAAACCGGTAGTTCTTCAGAAACACATCCGGTATTCACATACAATCGCATGCAGATTCAATCTGTTTCTTAGACAATTTATTATCCAGTACATAAGCCAAATAAGCTTCGTACCCTTTTCTCACATACCTCCAGGCTAACATCGAGGATATAATTGTAGGAAACCCACTTAAATCACTAGATTCAATTCTAATGATCTCACCGTTCTGATGTCTCAAATCAATAAGCTTTCTTTTGCAATTCACCACTGCATCATGTGAAGTTAACCAGTCCATTCCCAAAATTATATCAAACTCATCGAAAGGCAACAGCATTAAATCGATTGGGAAGCAAAAATTATGAATCATCAATGGGCAACCTTTACACACTTTATTAACAAACACACATCTACCCAAAGGGTTGGATACGCGAATCACAAACTCAATAGACTCAACTGGCAGAGTCTTACTGAATACCAGAGTTTCACATACATATGAATGAGTCAAACCAGGTTCAATCAATGCAATTATAGTAGTATCATAAAGGGTGAAAGTATCGGTAATGACATCTGGAGAAGCAGCATCCTCTCTAGCTCGAGTAACATAAGCTCTAGCTAGAGCTCTAGCCTCAGATCGAACTGCCGTGTTCTTCGTCCCTCTCCGACTACCACCTACATTGCCAGAATGTTCGGTGGTCCGCCCGTGTCGATGCCTTCGCTTCGGCCTAGAGTTCGTGGTCAGATTCGCTTTCAACTAACATCGGGCACTCTCGAATAAAATGGTGCGAGGATCCACATTTAAAGTAGGACCGATCACGAACTCTACAACTCCTAGAATGCCATTTTCCACAATGTTTGCATTCAACTCGATTCTGTGGAACGTTATCAACACTCGCCACCGAGGTAGCTCGGGAGCCCACTGAAGGTCGATCACGCCTAGGTGAATCAAGTAGCTTTATGTCGGTGAAGTCATCTCTAAACTTCTTAGATGTGGAATGGAAATTCTTACCCGACGGTCTTTTACGAGTGTCTCTAGCTTCATCTCACCTTTCTTTTCTCCTTCCCAAGCTCTTGACTTTACAAGCTCGCTCGACTAGTGTCACAAACTCTTTGATTTTAAGATTGCCAACAAGCAACTTTAAATCTTCATTCAAACCATCTTCAAACCTTTTGCACATAATGGCTTGGTTGATACACACTCCGAGCATATCGGCTCAATCGACAAATTTTGCTCATATTCGATCACGGTCATTTGCCCCGCTTTAGTTCAAGAAATTCTTTACGTTTACGGTCGATAAACCTCTGGTGATATATTTCTTACGAATTCATTCGGAAGAAATCCCATGTGACTTTTTCTTTTGGAACCACCGATACTAGTGTATTCCACCAATGATAAGCGGTGTCCCAAGTAAAGATATAGCACATTTCAAACATTCGTCTGAGTGCAAGATAGCTCATCAAGTACCGAATAGTGTTATCAAGCCACATTTCATTTCGCTCGCATCATCATCATCATTAGCCTTGAATTCTCGACCCCAAATTTCTGATTTTATCAAGCAGAGGCCTACTAGATCTCATTGGATCTATCATCGGGGGTGCTGAAGGTACCGGAGTTGGATTATTCGGGGGTGGAGGTTGTTGTACAGCCGGATTATTCTGAACAAACTGGGTAAACCATTCATTCATCATTTGGTAGAAGGCTTGTTTAGCCTCTCCCTCGTGGTTACCCGTAATTGGTTGAGAGTCTAATAGCGCTGATCCATGTGCGAGACCAGGCATAACACTCTCCACATCATTAGCTACGGCTCTATCGGGATCGGAATCCATTTACTATATAAAATACAATTGAAATTGTCAGAAGTCACCACACTATCACATATAAAATTCAAAGGCATGTATAGCTAGACTCTTACGTACTACGGTAGTCCTAGAATCGACTAAACCGTAACTCTGATACCATTAAAATGTAACACCCCTAACCCGTATCCATCACGGATTAGGTTACTAGGGCATTACTAGTTATATCACAACTTTTAATCAATCACTTGAGTCATATCAAACATAATCGGTTTTAACTATGTAATAGTCATGGCATTTAAATAAACATATAGGAGATCACATTACATCTCTCATACCAAAATCAAATAGAACCAATACTCAATCGATCCAATGCACACCTAAAATTTGTTAACATGCGCATAATTGAGCCACAAATGTTTATACAACTTATTCATTACTTTTGCATGCACCAACCGTACCTAATTTGCATACCATTCAAGCATATACTAATTTTCCATATGCAATCTCTTTTGTCTAGATATGCATAATAAGATCAACTTCTAAAAACATAATTTAGTAAATGTAATGCATGGCATAATAGACTCAAAATTTAATCTATCTATCATCACATACATACGCATATTATTAATTTGAAATTATACAATATTCAAGCATATGGCCGAATGCCATCAAGACCATATTTCCCTCATTTGGCTATCTCATTACTAATTCACATAAAACACATTTGATACTCATATACCTATGACTTTCATAACGGATTTTCCATTCAAGTACATGTTCATTAGTATCCCCTATTACCGAATACAAAGTTTACAAGGCTAACTCATGCTTCCAAATTACACATCCAAAAATATACACGAGTCTTAATCCAAACTTACTAAACTACCACACCTATTCACACTCAAAAGGTCTATCAAAAACTCATATAGGTGATCACATATCAAACATACATATTCCAACGTTTTGCTTAACATGATTTAAAACACATCCATAATTATTATTCAAGCAAACTTGCACTTTTACCATATTCAAGATTTGCATAACCTTAAGTTAATTAATAAAAGACAAGCCATTTCGCATGGCTATAAACATTAACATAGTATCCTTCAAAATAACAAGCTAGCCTATACATGCCTTGTGTTTAAAATTCAACTTCTAAGAGTACCAAAATAAGTTGATAGTGTGGATGACTTCAACGATGAACCCTCGAGCCTATAGCTTGATCATAATCTATAAAACAAAGTGAAAACATACTGAGTAAGCTAACTTAGCTTAGTAAGCCTTAAGCAATTTTACAACTCAACTAGGTATTCAATTAAATTGAATAGAATAACATTATTAACATTTATGAACTAACATAACACATATGTACTATCATGGCCGATTATCAATGTTCATACCTAGTGAAATATTATTCAACGTACACTTAAAATGTGAGACTTATCAATAGTACCAGATTGCAAATCAAAGATATATATATTTCCACTTACAACGAATAATATCTTCCGTGTACATTTAAGATGATGGCACATAATTGAATGTGTACAATTATCTATATGTATAGCTCATGGTCGAACCTATATAGATATAATTTCTCATATCAGTATAATAATCTCAAGTAAGCAAGTAAACATATCAACTCAATGTCTTTTCTAATCACGTATCTTAAGTACCAATATATGAACACATTTCTATCAATTTTCTTATTCAAGAAGCATCACATATATCATAAACTTGATTCGATACATAACTTTCGATTGAACACTCATACTATAGTAATAAACCTTAGCTTATTCAAATACCATCATAACTAGACCATTTCATTCATAAGCATAAGCTCATATTAAAAATCACCGGTATAAAACCCGCTAGACCAAAGGTCCGAGATTTACTTAGCATTAAAACCCAAATAAATCAAAGACGAAGCTCGCTAGCATTAAAGCCCGAAATAAATCAATGCACGAAGCACGCTAGCATTAAAGCCCAAAATAAATCACCAAGACGAAGCTCGCTAGGCATTAAAGCGAAATAAATCACCCAACACGAAGCCGCTAGCATTAAAGCCCAAAATAAATTATAGTTAATCTTTCATTTCACATTAAATAAAATTTCAACCAATCCAATTTTATTATCATCACATTCGCTAATTCATGACTTAATACTATAATTATACCAATTTCATCATACATTAGATTTATAAATAAACTTTTAACATATGTTCGCTAAGGACTTACCTCGGTTGTCGATAGACCGTGCAAATCGGCTTATTCGAGAACCTTCGTCTTTCCCCGATCTAAACTGCTTTTTCTTTGCTCTTGATCTAAAACACATTAAAATTTACCTCATTCAAGTACATTTCATCTCAATTTAGTCCCTAAGCACATAAATAGGCAATTTACCATTTTACCCTACTATTTCAAATTTTACAATTTAACCTTTTTACCTAAAACACAAAATACACAAAATTAGCAAAAACCATACAAGGGCGAATATTCACAAGAGCATTATAAGTCCATTCCTTTCATTTATTTTGCAAATAAGCCCTCTAAAATTTACTTTTACAAATTAGCCCTAATTACTCAAAATCACCAAAATTTCCAACACCAAATATTTTCATCTTAAGCATATCTTTAATTTAAAACATCAAACATCAAAACCACAAGAAAATCTCAATGGCCGAATATCACACATACTTGAATTCAAAATTTCAACATGGGTCATTTAGTACACTAAGCAACGATCTCGTAAACGTAAAAATCAATGTAAACCGAGCTAAAATTCTTACCTAATTGAACCCAATAGTTGCCAAATTTTCAAAGTTTCTTCACCCTTTTCTTAGCTACATTCGCAATGAACAAAGATGAAAGAAAATTGGCCTTTTGTTTGTTTTACTTTAACTTATATTAATTTATTATTAAATTACCTAACTAACCTTTATAATATAATAACAAAATATTATATCTTAAGGACAAACTTGTCCATGACCAGCCACTAACTCTTAAAATGGGTTATTTACCCTTTCAATACTTCCTATTAAAAGCCATGCTCAAATTAGCACATTACACTTTAGTATGCCACTTTTACCTTTTACGCGATTAAGTCCTTTTATCAAATTCAATACTTAAACGATAAAATTTTTCTACTGAAACTTTCACACACATAAATTCATATATAATAAACACTAAATATAATATTTAAATATTTCTCGGGCTTGGATCGTGGTCCCAAAACCACCGCTCGATTAGGGTCGATTCGATTCATTAAAACTCTCCCCTTAAAGATTTTCGTCCCCAAAATCTTACCGTTAAATAATGTCGGATATTGTTGCCTCATTGAATCCTCGGGCTCCACGTAGCCTCTTCAACTCCGTGCCGATTCCATAGTACTTTCACTAAGGAAATCCTTTTGTTTCTTAACTCTTTCATTTCCCGAGCTAAATACGGATCGGTTTTTCCTCATCGTCATATCAGGTTGGATATCAATCTCAGACGGAGCAATCACAAGTGACGGATCTGATCTATATCTACGAGCTTAGAAACGTGAAATACATCGTGTATCTTTTCTAATTCGGAGGGTAGCTTCAACCTATAAGCAACAGCCCAACACGCTCAATGATTTCATACATCCGATGAACCTCGGGCTCAACTTGCCTTTCCTACCAAAACGAGTACTTTCTTCCACGGAGAAACCTTTAAAATACTCGATCTCCGACCGAAATTCAATGTCCTTACGTTTCAAATCAGATAAGACTTTTGACGATCCAAGTAGCTTTCAAATTGTCTCTAATAATAGCTACTGCTTGATTTCTTTAATCAAATCAACCCTGTATCTTATTCTCGTTGAGCTCAGTCTAGTATAATGGTGTTCGACACTTTTGCCCGTATAAGGCTTCATAGGCGCCATTTTAATACTAGATTGAAAACTGTTGTTATAGGCAAATTCAATCAGAGGTAACTATCTTTCCCACGCACCTTCAAACTCGAGAACGCAGCATCTCAACATGTCCTCAAATATCTGAATAGTTCACTCAGACTGACCGTCTGTCTGCGGATGAAAGGCTGTACTAAAATGTAGTTTAGTACCTAAGGCATCTTGCAACTTCTTCCAAAATCGCGATGTAAATCTCGGGTCTCATGCTCAAACAATGAAACTCGATACACCATGCAATCTCACAATGTGATATCGTACAATTCAAAGAAGTTTATCGAGTGAAAAGTCCATTTAATCGGCACAAAATAAGCTAATTTAGTCATCTATCAACTATAACCCAGACGGCATCTTTCTTACTCGGTGTCATAGGAAGACCGGATACAAAATCCATTGTAATTCTATCCCATTTCCATTCGTGTATCATGATTGGTCAAGTAGTCCGGATGGCACTTGATGTTCAAATTTTTACTTGTCGACAAATTAAGCATTTCAAACAAATTCAGATATATCCTGCTTCATGCCCTACCACCAATAAACTGCTTTCAAATCATTATACATCTTTGTGCTACCGAATGTATTGATAATCGACCACTATGGGCCTCACTCGAATCATCTCAGATAAATCGAGTTCTTGAAACACACATTCGGCTTTTAAAATTCAAACAGTCATTTGCATCAATTTGAAAATCGATTCTACACCTTTTCACAATCGAATTCGACTAGCAATCAATTCCTTGTCAACTTTTCATGCATTACAAATTTGTTGGATAAACATCGGCCTTGCTTGTAACTCGGCTATGATCGAACCATCACCGATATAGCTATCTCGTATGCTCATTGTACGAAGAGCAAACAATGATTTTCGACTTAACGATCCGCAACAACGTTAGCTTTTCCGGATGGTAGTCAATCACCAACTCATAGTCTTTCAATAACTCTAACCATCTGCATTGTCTCAAATTTAGATCTTTCTGAGTCATTAAATACTTTAGACTTTTATGATCTGAATAAATGTGACATTTCTCGCCAAATAAATAGTGACGCCAAATTTTCAATGCGAAAACAATGGCTGCAAGTTCTAAGTCATACGTCGGGTAATTTCTTTCATGCTGCTTCAATTGTCTTGAAGCGTAGGCTACAACTTTGCCTTCCTATATCAAAACACTGCCCAAACCATTCAAAAAAGCATCAGAATAAACAACAAATTCTTTACCCGATTCAGGCTGAACTAACACTGTAGCTTCTATTTTCTGACACTTTTCTGACCACTCGAACCTGACATCTTTCTGCAATAACTTTGTCAACGGGGTAGCTATCATAGAAAAACCTTTCACAAATCGTCGATAGTAACCCGCAAGTCCCAGAAAACTTTGAATCTCGGAAACATTTTTCGGTGGCTTCCAATCAAGTATAGCCGATATTTTGTTCGGATCAACTCGAATGCCTGATGCTGAAACATCATGTCCCAAAAAGCTGACCTCTTTCATCCAGAATTCACACTTACTAAACTTCGCATACAACTGTTGATTTCGCAAAGTTTGTAGCACTAATCTCAAATGCTCAGCATGCTCGATTTCATCTTTGGACTAGATCAATATATCATCAATAAACACTACCATAAATCGATCCAAAAACTGTCTAAAAACCTGATTCATCAAATCCATAAAAATAGTAGGTGCATTAGTAAGCCCAAAAGGCATAACCAAAAACTCAAAATGTCCGTACCTCGTCCGGAATGCGTCTGGCACATCTCGTATCTCGAATCGCGATAATAACCCAATTCAAATCTATCTTTGAAAATATAGCCCTTTAAACCGATCAAACAAATCATCAATCAGGTATGGTACTTATTCTTTATAGTTACCTTAATCGATAATCAATACGCATTCGCATCGCTCCATCTTTCTTTCTCACAAAAGAATCGTGCACCTCAAGGGAGAAACTTGGTCGCAAAGCCCTATCTGTTAACTCTTGCAATCGTGCTTTCAACTCTTTTAGCTCGAAGGGTGCCATCCGATATGGAGCTATTGAGATCGAGTCGTTTCGGTGCTAATTCAATACCAAACTCAATCTCTCGATCGGGGTAAACTTGTAGTTCTTCAGAAACACATCCGGTATTCACATACACCCAGACAGATTCAATCTATTTCTCGACAATTTATTATCCAAAGACATAAGCCAAATAAGCTTCACACCCTTTTCTCACATACTTACGGGCTAACATCGAGGATATAATCAGGAAACCCACTTAAATCAATGGATTCAATTCTAATGATCTCACCGCTCGATGTCTCAAATCAATAAGCTTTCTTTTGCAATTCACCACCGTGATAATGTGAAGTTAACACCCATTCCCAAAATTATATCAAACTCATCGAAAGGCAACAAAGATTAAATCGATGGGAAGCAAAAATCCTAAATCATCAATGGGCAACCTTTACACACTTTATTAACAAACACACATCTACCCAAAGGGTTGGATACGTGAATCACAAACTCAGAGACTCAATGGCGAGTCTTATTGAATACCGAGTTTCACATACATATGAATGGGCCAAACCAGATCAATCAATGCAATTACGAGAGTATCATAAAGGGTGAAAGTATCGGTAATGACATCCGAGAAGCAAAGATCTCTCTAGCTCGAGTAACATAAGCTCTAGCTGGAGCTCTAGCCTCAGATCGAACTGCCGTGTTCTTCGTCCCTCTCTGACTACCACCTACATTGCAAGAATGCTCGGTGGTCCGCCTGTCTTGCGATGCAATCGCTCGGTCTAGAGTTCTCGTCAGATTCTCGCTCAACTAACATCGGGTACTCTCGAATAAAATGGTCTGAGGATCCACATTTAAAGCAGGACCGATCACGAACTCTACAACTCCCAGAATGCCATTTTCCACAATGTTTGCATTCAACTCAATTCTGTGGAATGTTATCAACACTGGCCACCGAGGTAGCTCGGGAGCCCACTGAAGGTCGATCACGTCTAGGTGAATCTGAAGTAGCTTTATGTCGGCTGAAGTCATCTCCAAACTTCTTAGACGTGGAATGGAAATTCTTACCCGACGGTCTTTTACGAGTGTCTCTAGCTTCTGTCTCAGCCTTTCTTTTCTCCTTCCCAAGCTCTTCAGCTTTACAAGCTCGCTCGACTAGTGTCACAAACTCTTTGATTTTAAGATTGCCAACAAGCAACTTTAAATCTTCATTCAAACCATCTTCAAACCTTTTGCACATAATGGCTTCAGTTGATACACACTCCCGAGCATATCGGCTTAATCTGACAAATTTTCGCTCATATTCAGTCACGGTCATTTGCCCCTGTTTTAGTTTAAAAAATTCTTTACGTTTATGGTCGATAAACCTCTGGTGATATATTTCTTACGGAATTCATTCTAGAAGAAATCCCATGTTACTTTTTCTTTTGGAACCACTGATCCTAGTGTATTCCACCAGTGATAAGCAGTGTCACGAAGTAAAGATATAGCATATTTCAAACATTCATCTGGAGTGCAAGATAGCTCATCAAGTACTCGAATAGTGTTATCAAGCCACATTTCAGCTCGCTCTGCATCATCATCATCATTAGCCTTGAATTCCTCGACCCCAAATTTCTTAATTTTATCAACAGGAGGCCTACTAGATCTCATTGGATCTATCATCGAAGTCTTTGAAGGTACCGGAGTTGGATTATTCGGGGTGGAGGTTGTTGTACTGTAGGATTATTCGAACAAACTGGGTAAACCATTCATTCATCATTTGGTAGAAGGCTTGTTTAGCCTCTCCTCGTGGTTACCCGTGAATCGTTGAAAGTCTAATGGCGCTGATCCATGTGCGAGACCAAAGCAACACTCTCCACATCATTAGCTACTGCTCTATTGGGATCGAATCCATTTACTATATAAAATACAATTGAAATTGTCAAGTCACCACACTATCACATATAAAATTCAAAGGCATGTATAGCTAGACTCTTACGCATTTCACGGTAGTCCTAGAATCGACTAAACCGTAGCTCGATACCAATAAATGTAACACCCTAACCCATGATCATTCTTTGGATTAGGGTTACAGGCATTACTAGTTATATCACAACTTTTAATCAATCACTTGAGTCATATATAGCATAATCAGTTTTAACTATGTAATAGTCATGGCATTTAAATAAACATATAGGAGATCACATTACATCTCTCATACCAAAATCAAATAGAACCAATACTCAATCGATCCAATGCACACCTAAAATTTGTTAACATGTGCATAATTGAGCCACAAATGTTTATACAACTTATTCATTACTTTTGCATGCACCAACCGTACCTAATTTGCATACCATTCAAGCATATACTAATTTTCCATATGCAATCTCTTTTGTCTAGATATGCATAATAAGATCAACTTCTAAAAACATAATTTAGTAAATGTAATGCATGGCATAATAGACTCAAAATTTAATCTATCTACCATCACATACATACGCATATTATTAATTTGAAATTACACCATATTCAAGCATATGGCCGAATGCCATCAAGACCATATTTCCCTCATTTGGCTATCTCATTACTAATTCACATAAAACACATTTGATACCCATATACCTATGACTTTCATAACCGGATTTGCCATTCAAGTACATGTTCATTAGTATCCCCTATTACCGAATACAAAGTTTACAAGGCTAACTCATGCTTCCAAATTACACATCCAAAAAATATACACCGAGTCTTAGTCCAAACTTACTAAACTACCACACCTATTCACACTCAAAAGGTCTATCAAAAACTCATATAGGTGATCACATATCAAACATACATATTCCAACGTTTTACTTAACATGATTTAAAAACACATCCATATTTATTATTCAAGCAAACTTGTACTTTTACCATATTCAAGATTTGCATAACCTTAAGTTAATTAATAAAAGACAAGCCATTTTCGCATGGCTATAAACATTAACATAGTATCCTTCAAAATAACAAGCTAGCCTATACATGCCTTGTGTTTAAAATTCAACTTCTAAGAGTACCAAAATAAGTTGATAGTGTGGATGACTTCAACGATGAACCCTCGAGCCTATAGCTTGATCACAATCTATAAAACAAAGTGAAAACATACGAGTAAGCTAACTTAGCTTAGTAAGCCTTAAGCAATTTTACAACTCAACTAGGTATTCAATTAAATTGAATAGAATAACATTATTAACATTTATGAACTAACATAACACATATGCACTATCATGGCCGATTATCAATGTTCATACCTAGTGAAATATTATTCAACGTGCACTTAAAATGTGAGACTTATCAATGGTACCCAGTTGCTAATCAAAGATATATATATTTCCACTTACAACAGAATAATATCTTCGTGTACATTTAAGATGAGGGCACATAATTGAATGTGTACAATTATCTATATGTATAGCTCATGGTCGAACCTATATAGATATAATTTCTCATATCAATATAATAATCTCAAGTAAACAAGTAAACATATCAACTTAATGTCTTTTCTAATCACGTATCTTAAGTACCAATATATGAACACATTTCTATCAATTTGCTTATTCAAGAAGCATCACATATATCATAAACTTGATTCGATACATAACTTTCGGTCGAACACTCATACTATAGTAATAAACCTTGGCTTATTCAAATACCATCATAACTAGACCATTTCATTCATAAGCATAAGCTCATATTAAAAATCACTGGTATAAAACCTGCTAGACCAAAGGTCCGAGATTTAAACACCGACACGAAGCCTGCTAGGCATTAAAGCCCAAATAAATCATCGACACAAAGCACGCTAGGCATTAAAGCGAAATAAATCACGCAGCACAAAGCACGCTAGCATTAAAGCCCGAAATAAATCACCAAGACGAAGCACGCTTGGCATTAAAGCCGAAATAAATTGCCAAGACGAAGCTCGCTAGGCATTAAAGCCCGAAATAAATTATAGTTAATCTTTCATTTCACATTAAATAAAATTTCAACCAATCCAATTTTATTATCATCACATTCGGCCAATTCATGACTTAATACTATAATTATACCAATTTCATCATACATTAGATTTATAAATAAACTTTTAACATATGTTCGCTAAGGACTTACTCGATTGTCGATAGACCGTACCAAATCGGCTTATTAGAGAACCTTCGTCTTTCCCGATCTAAATTTTTCTTTGCTCTTGATCTAAAACACATTAAAATTTAGCTCATTCAAGTACATTTCATCTCAATTTAGTCCCTAAGCACATAAATAGGCAATTTACCATTTTACCCCTACTATTTCAAATTTTTACAATTTAATCCTTTTTACCTAAAACACAAAATACACAAAATTAGCAAAAACCATACAAGGGCCGAATATTCACAAGAGCATTATAAGTCCATTCCTTTCATTTATTTTGCAAATAAGCCCCTCTAAAAATTTACTTTTACAAATTAGCCCTAATTACTCAAAATCACCAAAATTTCCAACACCAAATATTTTCATCTTAAGCATATCTTTAATTTAAAAACATCAAACATCAAAAACCACAAGAAAATCTCAATGGCCGAATATCACACATACTTGAATTCAAAAATTTCAACATGGGTCAGCTAGTACACTAAGCAACGATCTCAGAAACGTAAAAATCAACAGAAATCGAGCTAAAATTCTTACCTAATTGAACCCAATAGTTGCCGAAATTTTCAAAGTTTCTTCACCCTTTTTCTTAGCTACATTCGGCCATGAACAAAGATGAAAGAAAAATTGGCCTTTTATTTGTTTTACTTTAACTTATATTAATTTATTATTAAATTACCTAACTAACCTTTATAATATAATAACAAAATATTATATCTTAAGGACAAACTTGTCCATGACCAGCCACTAACTCTTAAAATGGGTTATTTACCCTTTCAATACTTCCTATTAAAAAGCCATGCTCAAATTAGCACATTACACTTTAGTATGCCACTTTTACCTTTTACGCGATTAAGTCCTTTTATCAAATTCAATACTTAAACGATAAAATTTTTCTCTGAAACTTTCACACATAAATTCATATATAATAAACACTAAATATAATATTTAAATGTTTATCAGGCTCAATTCGTGGTCTCAAAACCACCGTTCCGATTAGGGTCAGATTCGGTTTGTTACAGAGTCGAGTGAGTTACCTGTTATGATTTCTTCGATGACTTCCTAAAGATACGTAAGAAAGGCTATGAAGCTTACCTTGCTTATGTGTTGAATACAAAAGAATGTGAATTGAAATTTGAATCAGTGCCGATAGCTTGTGAAAATCTGAAAGTGTTCCCGAAAGAGTTACCTGGGTTACCTTTAGTTAGAGAAATTGAGTTTGGTATTGACTTAATACCAAGGATCTTGCTGATATCTATTGATTTGTATAGAATGGCTCTGGCTGAATTGAAAGAGTTAAAGACTCAGTTGCAAGAGTTGACAAATAAGGGTTTTGCGAGATCAAGTTATTCTCCTTGGGTTGCTCTAGTATTGTTCGTAAAGAAAAAATACGGGTCTATGAGACTTTGTATAGATTACCGACAGCTCAATAAGGTAACCATTAAGAACAAGTATCCTTTGTCGAGGATTGATGATTTATTTGACCAACTGAAAGGAGCAACAGTGTTCTTGAAGATTGATGTGAGATCTGGCTACTACCAGTTGAGGGTTAAAGAGTCAGATGTGTCGAAAATCGCTTTCAGAACAAGGTACGGGCACTATGAATTCCTTGTTATGCCTTTTGGGTTAACTAATGCTCCTACAATTTTTATGGACCTAATGAATCGAATCTTTAGACCGTATTTAGACAAGTTTGTAGTTGTTTTTATTGATGACATACTGATTTATTCTCGTAATGAGTCCGAGCATGTCGAACACTTGAGAACTATTTTGCAGACTTTGAAAGATAAGAAGTTGTATGCTAAGTTCAATAAAAGTGAGTTTTGGCTCCGAGAATTCAGATTTTTAGGACATATTGTCTCACGTGATGGTATTCGGGTTGATCCAAGTAAGATTTCAAAAATTATTTTTTGGAAACCGCTAAGGAATGTATCTAAAGTTAGAAGCTTTTTGGGCTTAGCCAGTTACTAATGTCAGCTTGTCAAAGGGTTTTGATTATTGCTACCCCTATGACCAAGCTATTGCAAAAAAATGTTAAACTTGTATGGTCTGAAAAATGTCAGTAAAGTTTTGAGAAGTTGAAGACTTTATTGACGGAGGCACCGGTTTTAGTGCAACCTGAACTGGAAAAAGAGTTTGTGATTTATAGCGATGCACCATTAAATGGATTGGGATGTGTGTTGATGCAAGAGGGCAAAGTGATAACATATGCCTCAAGATAATTGAAGCCACATGAGAAGATTTACCCGACGCATGATTTGGAATTAGCCTCTATTGTGTTTGCTCTAAAAATTTGGAGACATCATTTGTACGGTGAGAAATGCCATGTTTTTACTGATCACAAGAGTTTGAACTATTTGATGACTCAAAAAGATTTAAATTTGAGGCAACGAAGATGGCTTGAGATACTGAAAGACTATGACTTGGTGATTGATTATCACCAGGGTAAGGCGAATGTAGTTTCAGATGCCCTGAGTAGGAAATCCTTATTTACCTTGAGAGCAATGAACACGAGGTTGACTTGGTCCGATAATGGTTTGATCCTAGCTGAGTTGAGAGCTAGACCGTTATTTTTTTCAATGGATTTGTGAAGTTCAGAAATGTGATAGTGATTTGCAAGCTAAGAGAACTCAGTGTGAATCAGGCAGTGATTCAGATTTCCATACCGGATCCGATGGTTGTTTCATGTTCCGAGGTAGAATATGTGTACCAAAAAATGATGAACTTATTTTGAAAATTCTCCGTGAGGCACATAATGGTTGCTTGTCTGTGCATCCAGGTAGTATATAAATGTATAACGATTTGAAGGCATTGTACTGGTAGCCAAGTATGAAACGAGATATTTCAAAGTTTATTTCGAGATGTTTGATTTGTCAACAAGTGAAAGCCAAACACCAAGTACCTTCGGGTTTACTTCAACCAGTGATGGTATCCGAACGGAAATGGGACAGAATTACGATGGATTTCATAACGGGTTTGCCTTTGACTCCGAAAAAGAAAGATGTCGTCTGGGCTGTTGTCGATAGATTGACAAAATTGGCTCATTTTATTTCAGTACATACCAATTATTTGCTTGATAAGCTAGCTGAGTTTTACATTTCTGAGATTGTAAGATTGCACGAGATGCTACTTCAATTATTCGGATGGAGATCCGAGGTTCACTTTGCGATTTTGGAAGAAGTTACAAAAAGCTTTGGGTACGAAATTGAATTTTAGTACCGCTTTCCACCTACAAACCAACGGTCAATCCAAGAGAGTAATTCAGATTCTTGAAGACATGCTCAGATGTTGAGTTCTGGAATTCGAAGGTAGTTGGGAGAAATATCTACCATTGATCAAATTTGCATATAACAACAACTTTCAGTCTAGTATAAAGATGGCGCCTTATGAGACATTGTATGGCCACAAGTGCTGAACACTTTTGTATTGGACCGAGCTCAATGAAAAATAGATTCACGGGGTTGACTTGGTTAGGGAAACTGAAGAAATAGTAAAGGTAATCCGAGATTGCTTGAAAGCCGCTTCAGATCAACAAAAGTCATATGCAAACTTGAAAAGAAGGGAGATTGAATTTCAGGTCGGTGACAAAGTCTTTTTAAAAGTATCTCCGTGTGAGAAGATTCTAAGATTTGGCCATAAAGGCAAGTTGAGTCCACGTTTCATTGGGCCATATGAAGTTATTGAAAGAATAGGGCCAGTGGCATATCGGTTAGCTTTACTCACAGAGTTGGAAAGGATCCACAACGTGTTTCACGTGTCTATGTTACGTCATTACAGAACAGAACCTTCACATGTGATTTCCCCGATAGAGATCGAGATTCGACTCAATATGACTTATGGTAAAGAACCAATCAAGATTTTGGCTCGGGAAGTTAAACAGTTGAGAAATAAGAGTATAGCCCTAGTGAAATTTTATGGAAACTATATGGAGTCGAAGAGGCTATGTGGGAACCTAAGGAAGCTATGGGAAAATAGTACCCAAACCTATTTTCTGGTAAGATTTTTTAGGACGAAAATCCCTAAGGGAGGAAAGTTGTAACAGCCTGATTTTGGGCTTAGTCGGAACAGTGGTTTTGAGACCACAAATCTGACGTAGTAAATCTGGTCTACAAATTTACGAAATGATTTTGCAAAAATTTTGTTCGAAAATTTTGACGTTTGGGCACTCAATTTAGTAAAAAGGACTAAATTGTAAAAAGTGTAAAAGTTGAGTTCTACATGCTAGAGGTGTCTAACTTCTATGAAATTTTAAATTGAAGGTCCTTAGATGGTAATTATACCATTTGTTAAGTTAGTGGACACAAATGGACATGGTGAGATAAAATTTCAAACTTTTAAGTGAGGGGCATTTTGGTCATTTAGTAAATAAAAGAATAAAAAAGGAAATTAAAGCAAAATTTGCTCATCTTTCTTCAACCATGGCCAAAACTTGGGAGAACACCATAGCTAGGGTTTTTTCACCTTTCAAACTTGATTGTAAGTATATCCTAGCCTCGGTTTTAATGCTCTTTACATTTTTAAAGTCGTTATCACTCAATCTACCTATTTCTTCCATTAATTTAAGGAATAATCAAGGTATAGGGTTTGACCCATGTTGGATATTTGTGTATTTTGATGTCTAATGGTAGATTATGCATGTTTGATGTGTGATAAACAACTTTTGCTAAGTGGTTTTTGATGAAAACGTCAAAAGGACCAATTTGTAAAAAGATTATAAAATGTGAGTAAAAGTGTGATTAAATGAAAAATATGGACTGCTATAAGTATAAAAGAGGATCAGCTAGGCTTGAGAATCGAATAAATTGAATGGATTTCATTTTTTGAGCCTAGGGGAAAAAATGTAAATATGTCAAAGTTTAGTGGCAAAAAAGTAATTTTCCATAATGTGATTTTTGGACTGAATTGAATAATGTGAATAATAAATTAGTTAAATTTTCTATTATAGATCAAGAGAAACAAGGTTCAGACCTAGATCGGGGGAAAAATAAAGTATTTGACGATTAGGTCCCATTCCTACTATTTTGTATCGAGGTAAGTTCGTATGTAAATAATGCATTGTTATTTATGATTTAATTGTTTTATTATTGTATGAATTATGATCAACTCCTTGAACGTAATCGATAATTGAACGTAATCGACAAAGTTCGACAACCTAGAAAATCCCAGTTGAACCATTGGAATAGTTAGAATACAAATTCATGACATTAGGGTTATTGAGATTTTGTGTAAGACCATAGCTGGGCTATTGGCATCGATATGAGATCCCATGAAAGACCTTAGTATGGTACTGTGAATGTGAGATGTCCCGAGTATCCTTTAGTATTCCAAGTGGTTCAATGGGTAGTTTGACAGAAATGTTAAAGTTGTGAAAAACTTTGGTATGTTTCACTTGGGTACAGTATGTACATAAGACTTATGCCTAATGAGCTCGATATGTGAATAATCTCTCAGTAAAGTTATGATTGTGCAAGATCTCCATGCCAAGTTGGACTATGAGATTTTTAATGACATTTATGTCAATTCATTTCATGTTAGTTGCATTATAAATGTGTGTTTCTGATGCTTATTATTTGCATAGGAACTTACTAAGCTTTAAAGCTTAGTCCCTCTTCTTTTCCTTTGTTTTATAGTGTCACCAAGACAGCTCGAGGATCAAAAACGCTGGAGATCCATTCACACTATCAAATTATCATTTTGGGTACTTATAATTACAATATTTTGAGTTATGGCATGTATAGGACTTGGTCTTTTTGTTATGTGTCATAATTGATTTGGCCATATGTGTTGGCTTCAATAGTTGATAATTCATTTTGTAAATGGCCATTTGATATTGGCTAATATTGGTTAGGTATATATATACATATGATGATGTTTTCATGAATGTGGGAAATTGAATGGTTTGATATGCTAAGGATGTGATGTTTGTATGTGATAAATGATAGCATGTAAATGATATGGGGATGCCTTATGTATGGCTGATTGGGTTGAATGTATATGCTTGGATTGGTGCTATGTTTTGTTGTGTGGGTTCGTGCATGAAACGGTGAAAATAGGCTTGGTAAATAGCCTTATATTTTACCACACGGGTAGCCTTACGGGCGTGTGTTTAGGCCGTGTGTGACACACGGTCTGCCCCACGGGCATGTGTTTCGACCATGTGTCCCTTGTACCTTAATTGTTGCAAAATAGAATGCTCAATAATGAGCACACGGGTAGAGATAAGGGCGTGTGTCTCAGCCGTGTAGACGGCACGGCCTCGAACACGGGCGTATGCCCTAGCTGTGTGAAGTTTGCACCTATTTTATGAAAAATTATAAGAATTTAATCAATCATACGGCCTAAGCACACGGGTATGTGACTTGATCGTGTGACCTCAATTTGATGATGACATCATAAATAGAAAGCTTCTTAATTTAAACACGGCCTGAAGCACAGGCGTGTCTTAGTGTCACACGGGCGTACACGGGCGTGTGACCCCTTTTTCATGAAAAATTTTCTAAGTTTTCCAATAGTTTCTAAAGTTCTCGATTTAGTCCCGAACCACTTTCGATGCATGATTTGGGCCTCGTAGGCTCATTTTAGGGATGATATGAATGTTTTTGAAAAGTTTTAAATTTGAGTGAAAATTTCAATCTCGATTTTAAATGTTTGCTTGTAAATAAGCCTAGCAATGCCTCATACCCTATCCCGGCGTCAGATATCGGTAAGAGGTGTTACAATTAATTTGGAACCAAGATGAGTTTAGGAACAAATATATCATCCCACAGTTTATTGATCAGAAATGCAATGAGTTTTTAGAGCTGAAACAGGGCCGAATGTCGGTAACCGAATACGAGCGATAATTTGTTAGGCTCAGTAAGTATGCTCAAGAGTGTGTTTCCACCGAGGCTTTCATGTGCAAAAGGTTCGAAGATGGGTTGAATGAGGATATCCGATTGTTAGTTGGAGTTCTTGAGCTGAAGGAATTTGTGGTGCTATTCGACCGAGCTTGTAAGGCTGAAGAATTAAGCAAAGAGAAGAGAAAGCTAAGTCTGAGGCTAGAGATGTAAGAAAAGGTCGATAAGTAATTCATTTCAATCTCAGATTAAGAAATCGAGGGATTGGTATGTTTGATTGAGTGCTTCAGCTGGGAATCCCAACAAAGACCATGGGAAACAATACTCGGGTTCTAAAGCCCAAACTATATCAGTAGCGAGCATTGGTAACGCTAAGTCTGGTAGGCCAAATGTCAACACTGTGGCAGACGACACCCCGATGGATGTAGAATATTTGACCGGGCCTGTTTTAAGTGTGGCTCTCACAACCACTTTATTAAAGATTGCCCAGAGATGGTTGAAAATGATAAGTTTCAGACTGCAAAATTGGAGAACACTGCCTAAAGGGAGACCACCAAGGAACACTGGAAATGGAGCTAGTAGTAAAGGTGTGAAAAAAGATACAGTTGTAAGATCTGAGGCTAGGGCACCTACTAGAGCCTATGCTATCCGTGCTCGAGAAGAAGCGACATCTCCCGATGTTATCACTGGTACTTTTTCTCTCTATGTTACTAATGTTATTGCATTGATCGATCCTGGATCGACTCATTCTTATGTTTGTATGAAATTGGTAGCTAGTAAGAATTTGCCTGTTGAGTTTACTGAATTTGTGATTAAAGTGTCAAACCCCTTAGGCAAATATGTGCTAGTTGATAAAGTTTGCAAAAATTGTCCATTGATGATTTGAGGTTGCTATTTTCTGGCTGATCTAAAGTTGTTGCTATTTGATGAGTTTGATATCATTTTGGGTATGGATGGTTAACACTGCATGATGTTGTAGTGAATTGTAGACGAAAAATTATTGAATTGAAATGTGAGAATGGTGAAATTCTTCGAATTGATTTAGATGAGTCGGGTGAGTTACCTGTTGTGATTTCTTCAATGACTGCCCAAAGATATGTGAGAAAGGGTTGTGAAGCTTATCTAGCATATGTGTTGAATACAAGAGTGTACGAAATAAAGATTGAATCAATACCGGTAGTTTGTGAATATCCGGATGTGTTTCCAGATGAGTTATCCGGTTACCTCCGATCAAAAAGGTTGAGTTTGGTATTGATTTAGTATCAGGGACTTCACCGATATCGATCGCTCCATATAGGATGGCTCTGACTAAATTGAAAGAATTGAAAGCTCAATTGCAAGAGTTGACAGATAAGGGTTTTGCGAGTTTTTCACCATGGTGTGCACCGGTGTTATTTTTCAAGAAGAAAGATCGATCCATGAGACTTTGTATTGATTATCGACAGCTCAACAAGGTGACTATAAAGAACAAGTATCCTTTGCTAAGAATTGATGACTTGTTTGATTAGTTAAAAGGGGCAACAGTATTTTTGAATATTGATTTGAGGTCTGGCTACTAGCAGAGAGTTAAAGAGTCAGACGTGACGAAAATCGCTTTCAGAACAAGGTACGGGCACTATGAATTTATTATCATGCCTTTTAGACTAACTAATGCTCCTGCTATTTTTATGGACTTGATGAATTGAATTTTTTGACCGTACTTAGATAAGTTTGTGGTTGTGTTCATTGATGACATTTTGATCTATTCTCGAGATGAGTCTGAACATGTCTAACATTTAAGAATTGTGTTACAGACTTTGAGAGATAAGAAATTGTTTGCTAAGTTCAGCAAAAGTGAGTTTTGGCTCGAGAAGTCAAATTTTTGGGACATATTGTCTCTGGAGATGGTATTCGGGTTGATCCGAGTAAGATATCTGTAATTGTTGATTGGAAATCATCGAAAAATGTATCAGAGGTTAGAAGCTTTTTGGGCTTAGCCGATTATTATCGACATTTTCTCAAAGGATTTTCAATGATAGCTACTCCTATGACTAAGCTGTTGCAAAAGGATGTTAAGTTTGAATGGTCAAAAAATGTCAGCAAAGCTTTGAGAAGTTGAAAACATTATTAACTAAGTCACCGATTTTAGTGTAACCTGAACCGGGAAAAGAGTTCGTAATTTCTAGTGACGCGTCACTGAATAGATTAGGATGTTGTTGATGCAAAAGGAAAAAGTGATAGCTTATGCCTCAAGATAGTTGAAACCGCATGAGAAGAATTATTCGACGCATGATTCAGAATTAGCTGCCACTGTGTTTGCTTTGAAAATTTGGAGACACCATTTATACGGTGAGAAGTGTCATATCTTTTCTGATTATAAGAGTTTAAAATACTTGATGACTCAGAAAGATTTAAACTTGCGACAACGGAGATGGCTCGAGTTACTTAAGGATTATGAGCTGGTGATTGACTACCACTCGGGTAAGGAAAATGTTGTCGTAGATGCGTTGAGTAGAAAGACTCTATTTGCTTTGAGAGCGATGAATACACGGTTGAATTTGTCCGAAAATGGTTTGATCCTAGCCGAGCTAAGAGCTAGACCGTTATTCCTTCAACAAATTTGCGAAGCTCAGAAATGTGACAGTGATTTGCAAACCAAAAAAGTTCATTGTGAATCGAGTAGTGATTCAGATTTTCATATTGGATCTGACGATTGTTTGATGTTCTGAGGTACAATTTGTGTACCAAAAAATGATGAACTTATTCAAAAAATTCTTCATGATGCGCATAATGGTTGTTTATCTGTGATCCGGGTAGTACAAAAATATATAATGATTTGAAGAAATTATATTGGTGGTCAGGTATGAAACAAGATATTTTAGAGTTTGATTTGTCAATGAGTGAAAGCAGAACACCAAGTGCCTTTGGGTTTACTTCAGCCAATGATGGTGCTCGAGTGGAAATGGGATAGGATTACGATGGATTTCGTAACGGGTTTACCTTTGACTCCGAAAAAGAAAGATGTTGTCTAGGTTGTTATTGATAGATTGACAAAATCGGCTCATTTTATACCAGTATGTATCGATTATTCACTTGATAAGCTAGCTGAATTATACATTAATGAAATTGTGAGATTACACGGGGTGCCTATTTCTATTATTTTGGAGAGAGATCCGAGGTTTACGTCTCAATTTTGGAAAAAGTTGCAAGAAGCTTTGGGTACAAAGTTGAACTTTAGTATCGCATTTCATCCACAAATCGATGACCAATCAAAGAGAATGATTTAGGTTCTCGAAGATATGCTTCATTGTTGTGTTTTAGAATTCGAAGGTAGTTGGGAAAAATATCTACCTTTAGTCGAATTTGCTTATAACAACAATTTTCAGTCGAGTATAAAAATGGCACCGTATGAGGCATTGTATGGCTGCAAGTGTCGACTCTATTGTATTGGACCGAGCTTAGTGAGAAACAGATACATGGAGTCGATTTGGTTAGAGAGGCCGAAAAGAAAGTGAAAGTAATTCGTGACTGCTTGAAGATAGCTTTAGATCGACAAAAGTCGTATGCGAATTTGAAAAGAAAAGAGATCGAATTTCAGATTGGTGATAAAGTATTCCTAAAAGTATCTCCATGGAAGAAGATTCTGAGATTTGGCCGTAAAGGCAAGTTAAGTCCACGTTTCATTGGGCCTTATGAGGTTATTGAAAGAATAGGGCCGGTGCACATCGGTTAGCTTTACCGACAGAGTTGGAAAGGATCCACAACGTGTTTCATGTATATATGTTACATCGTTATCAATCAGACCCTTCACATGTGATTTCTTCGACAGAGGTTGAGATTCGACCTGATATGACTTACGGTGAAGAACCGATTAAGATTTTGGCTCGAGAAGTTAAACAGTTGAGAAATAAAGGCATAGCCCTAATTAAAGTTTTGTGGCAACGACACGGAGTCGAAGAGGCTACATGGGAACATAAGGAAGCTATGTGAAAAATAGTACCCAAACCTATTTACTGGTAAGATTTTCGGGAACAAAAAACTCTAATGGGGGAGAGTTGTAATAGCCCGATTTTGGTTCTAGTCAAAACAATGGTTTTAGGACCAAAAATTTGACACAATAAAAAAATTAATATATTTTTATGGTCTACAGTTTTACGAAATGATTTCATGAAAATTTTGTTCGAAAATTTTGACGTTTGAGCACTCAATTTACTAAATTGTAAAAAGAGCAAAAGTTGAGTTCTACATGCTAGAGGTGTCTAATTGCTATGAAATTTTAATTTGAAGGTCCTTAGATTGTAATTAGACCATTTGTTAAGTTTGCAGACAAAAATAGACACGGTGAGATAAAATTTCAAAGTTTTAAGTGAAGGGCATTTTGGTCATTTGGTAATTAAATGAATTAAAAAGCAAAATCAAGCCAAAATTCTTTTCCATCTTCCTCACCATAGCTGAAAATTAGAAGGTAAGCCATAGCTAGGGTTTGGCCACTTTCAAGCTTGATTGTAAGTTCGTTCTTGTCCTGTTTTTAATGCTCTTTATATTTTTAAAGTCGTTATCACCCAATCTATCTATTTTTACCATTAATTTGAGAGATGATTGAGGTCTAGGGTTTGACCCATATTAGAAATATGTGTATTTTGATGTTTAATGGTAGATTATGCATGTTTAATATGTGATAGACAACTTTTACTAAGTGATTTTTCATGAAAATACCTAAAAAGGACCTAATTGTAAAAAGTTATAAAATGGGTAGTAAAAATCTGATCTAATGGAAAATGTGGGCTGCTATAAGCATGAAATTGGTTCGGCTAGGATTGGGTTATCAAGAAATTTAATACATTTCATTTTACGATCCTAGGGACTAATTTGTAAAAAAGGGAAAATTTAGGGGCAACAAGGTAATTTTCCATAATGTGATGTTTGGGCTGATTTGAGTAATGTGAATATTAAATAAGCTAAATTTGCTATTATAGATCAAGAAAAACAAAATTCGAACCTTGATCGGGGAAAGAATAAGGTGTTTGACGATTAAATCATTTTTTATTATTTTGTACCAAGGTAAGTTCGAGTGTAAATAAAGGCAATGTTATATTTTTATTTTTATATGTTTTATTATACATGAATTGTATTAATGACAATGTGGATACGTTCGACGACGAAATGATAAGTGAGAAATCCCGTTTGAACATTAGGAATAGATTAGGATACGAGTGACATGTCACTAGGAAACCATGTGATATATGTGATTTATGTGATCCGGGTGCTGGTCTCGTACGTCTACCAGTGGCTGGGTAGTCCGGCATGTGTTGTGGATACCTGACAACTTATGTGAGCAGCACTGCGTAGTTACGTCTTGTCTGACGCTTGTGTGAGGAGGCCCGTGATTAGCTCGAGAGCGAGCCCCTACGTGTTATGAGATATGAGGTAGCATTGGCGACGTATGTGGCACTTATGTGCAAGACTTTCCGTGCATCCAAATAGTATTCCAAGTGTTCAACGAGTTTGTCAAAGACGAGAAAGAGTATGATATGTTACGAGTTGGTACAGGTATGTACGAAAAACTCATAAGAATGAGCTCGGTATGTGATGAACACTTGGTAAGATTAAGAATGATTAAGTTATGTTTATGAACCTATGATGACAATTATGTCACTATAGGAAAACATACTTTTGCGGCATTTTTTTTGGCCGAAGCGCCGCTAAAACTATTCGCGGCGCTTTCACAAGCGCAGCAAAAGACGCCGCTATAGACCAAGACCTTTAGCGGCGTTTTCTATAAAAGTGCCGCTAAAAGTCCTGGTCTTTAGAGGCGCTTCTATGAAAAACACACTAAAGACTAGGACTTTTAGCGGCGCTTTTAAAACGCCGCTAAAGGTCTGATCTTCATAGCTACGCTCTATAGAAAACGCCGCTAAAAGTCCTGGTCTTTAGCGGCACTTTTTTAGAAAACGCCGCTATAAGTCATGGTCTTTAGCAGCGCTTTTTTTACAAATGCCGTTAAATTGGGCAAATTTGCAATATACATTTTTCACCAATATCCCACCCTTCCTGCATAAAATCCAACCAAAAACAGAAAATATAGCATGAAATCCAACCAAAAACAGCAAATTTAAATGATACAAAATTATACGAAAGATGCATGATCTAAATTATAAATGAAGTATAATTCAAAATTTTCTTACAATAATGTTAAAAGTTACAAGAAAACAAATGTCTAAGATGACGGCATTTGCGACCGCTGGAACATCTTCATCATAGTCTGAAGCTGTAGTTAGAGTTCATCATACTTTCTGCTCTACTTTGCTTCCCTCGTTGTTGCTTCTGCTTCCCTCGCTGCCCTCACTGTTGCCTCTATTTTATTAAATAAATAAATTATTACCCCATTATCTATTTTATTAAATAAAAATATTGGAACAAAATCAAAATGGTTATTATTTCTATTATAAAACAATCGTGATGGTTATTATTTCTATTACAAAACATGTTTAGGTCGGATTTAGGGATCTTTTATTATTAACCATTAAATAATAAATCAATTATTATATGGTATAATTTAAAATGAAAAAGTTAAAGAAAACTTTTAAAAGCGTCAAAATAAAATAAATCTTGTAAAAAGATAATGAGCGATAAAACTTTTGTAAATGTTTTGAAAACCTTATAATTAATATTTTATAATATTGTTTCTTTAATTTTTATTTTTAAACTATGTGAGATAAGACCTTATGTTTTATTTAACATTTAAATTAATAATTTTAATAATTAAAAGACATTATTGATATAAATCCAATAGTTAAAAGATGTAATTAAAAAATTTTAAATTTAAATACTCATATAAAAGTAAAGTTATAATCTGAAGATATATATATAGCGTAAAGCCCCAAAGTAATTTGTTTTAATAAGTTGGAAAGGATGAAGGGCAAACAAGCAACACTTTCCAAAGTCATTTTCCTATTAAAAATAAATTAAGAAAAAAAAAGGAAGAATCTTATTTGTTGCATTATATTTATAATAATAAATCTTAATTAATTTGAAGTCCAAGTTGAAATAGAAAACAAAGTTAGAGATAAAATATAAATATTTCAACTTGCTATTTAATATTAAGTTTATTTACATAAGTAAATTTATGTTTTGAAATTTTGTCGCTCCATTCATAATATCAAATATTATCTTTATATTTTAAAACTACTACAATTATCTTTCAACGTAAATTTAAGATAACTTTTATTTTAATTACGGAATGCATAAATTTAATAGAAGAAATAAAATACGAGAAAGATAAAATTATATCATTAACTTGTTATTGGTAAGAGAAAATGTTTGAGAGAGTCAATTATTCAATAACGAAAAAATTTCACATGAAACATATAATAAAATTAATCAAAATTTACAAATATACCAATTGTATAGTTAGGCAACCTACATTTATAACATTCAAGCAACTTAAATTGCATCATTACAATGACTTATTTTATATCAATATAACAATACTTATGTTCGTGAGCATTTGGACAGTGACATAACGTGTTTTAAAATAACATCAACTGCAATTTTGTTATCTAACTTATTTCCGTCTGCATTTAATCACCAAAAATGCAGTGAAATAACTAATTTTAGACTCATTTGTACACCACAATTTGTAGCACTTAAACACGTCAATTTCAATCATTTAAGCACCTTAATTTACAGCAATTAAACACTTCAATTTACATCATTTAAACACCTCAACTTACAACACTTTAACAACCCAATTTACAACATTTAAACACTTCAATTTGCATCACTTTAACACTTCAATTGACAGCATTTAAATACTTCAATTGCAACACTTTAAAACTTCAATTTACAGCGTTTAAATTGATCAATTTGCAGCAATTTAAACACCTCAATTAACAACATTTGTACACCTCAATTACAGCAATAAAACATCTCAATTTCCAACAAATAAATAATTCAAATTGCAGTACCTGAACAGGGCTTCAACAGTAAAAAAAGGAGCAGCAACAGCATCCAAATCTACTTTGCTTGAGCAATAGGAAATTTTTTAACTAATTGGACAGCAAATAAATCTGAAATAAACAAGTTTAACCGTTACAAAACAGTAGCAACCATGAAATTTGTAAAGAACAAATTTTTTTCCCTTATTCAACTATCGCCGAATCATGACAATAAAATTGATAAGAATTTCAAGCATTGAAATAATAAAGGAGTTTAAAGAAAACTCACCATTAGCAACACTCTGGCACTACAGGAAAAACAAGTACACTGGTGCAAAGCTCGGAATCAAAGCGCAACAAAAAGCATTATAAACTTGATATTCTAACATCAAAGTTCAAATGTTTCAAAAAATTTTGGACCTACATATTATCTTTGACATCATAGCCAGATTATCTTCTCAATCAGAAGCATTTGAAACAACAGCGTTTAACTCGTTAGTAATTTGATGGCATTTTTGTTTAGTCGTAGTATTTTGATAATAATAGCAACAATGGAAATTTTTAGTTTAGTATTGTGGTTAGCCACTTCTGTCCACTTTCGCACCAGCAATGAAATCAACTATAAGTGATAATGTTCAAGAATGCTCTAACATCATCTTTACTAGACAAATAATTTAGAAGTGGATAAATCAATGAAAAATGAAAATATAAAAAGCATTACCCATGAAATCAACTAAACTCACTCTTTCCAACCAATGCTACTTGTTGCTCGACGAAGTTCAGATCCCTAGGAAAGTAAGAAAAGATGTGCACAATATCTGAAGCAAAAACCAATATGCAATCAGAAGGATTACTGAAACATGCCTAGCTAAAGTTGCATTTCAAGAGAATCCAAAATCTAGAGTTGATGCAAATGCAACATAGCGAATATCAATGACTTGTAATTCAGAGAGGGAAAAATCATCAGGGAATTGTGTATGTCTATGAAAAAAGAAGCCTATGAATTAGCCAAGTTAATAGAACCTTTTTAGGAACAATACAACTACAATCAAGTTATTATTACTATAATAATACATAGATAAATGATGAAAGTGCTCACTGCATTGAGCATTCTATCTGCAGGCTCTATCACTACCAACCATCATATTATTGAAATCCCAAAAACACTAAATCCTACCTATTATAAAATATTAAAAGTTATATAAATTATTGCATTAATTATAACATTACTACTAATAATAATATATTAACCAACAGTGACCAAAACCATAAAAGTATTACTATCTTTTCCCTTAATTTTCAAATCAATTCCTGTCAATTTCGACTAATTTTCACACGTACCATAAATAATTCTCAACAACCCATATACGAACCCCTAAATCTCCAAAACCCAACGCAGCCTCTAACAATATACGAAGAATAGAAAACTTCAAGATATTTCAAGATTTATTTCTGTGTTTCGATTTTACCATCCAGGTTCTGAATACGTTGATTCAAATGTTTCTTCGCAGCCTGCCATTGTAGGATTTGTGAACTAATTAGAGGCTCTATGAATATATCACAGCATAGCATTTTAATATAAAAACTAATTAGAAAAACACATATTGGAAGATGTATATTCATTAAGAAAACTTCTACACTAGAACAAGTGTAAACAAGCATAAAAACCCTCTGCAGCAAAATTTCCAAGAAAACATTTCATCAAATAATAACTTCAGTGAACTTAAACGAAAAAAGAATACACACTGGAGGAGTAAGTAGAAACGAAATATTTTGCAGAAACAGAATAGAAACAGCCCAAAAAAAAGTAAATTAAAATTCTAAACTAACGGAAAAAAAAAAAGGAAGAACACTTACAGCCCAAAAATCTGAAAGTAATTGATGGATAACAACGGGTTGAATGCTCTTGACTTAGGGATTGGAAGTTTGGGAATTGGGGAAACTAATTTGGGGAAGAACTTAGGGAAATTTAGAGGAAACGAAGTTGGGGAATTGGCGAAATCAAGTCGGGGAAATCTGACTTAGGCAAAACTAAAGGAAATTCGGGGTTAATAAAAAGACGTTGTTTAGGTTAGTTTTATTAAATTTTGCTGCGATTATAAAAAGCGTCACTAATATATGACAATAAATGGCAACGTTTCGAAAATAAAAATTTTTTTGCGGCATTTTTTAATATAAGCCACTAAAAATATAGGCAAAACGATACTGTTTGGGAAACTATTAAAACATATTATTGGAGTTTTCTGCTCAAGCGCCACTAAAGTAAAGTCATTTGTGGCATTTTCCCAAAAATGTCACTAAAATTTTGCATCAAAATGCAACGTTTTGCAGTATCAGGCATATACTTGCAGCGCTTTTTACAAAAATGCTACTAAGAACACATATCAAAACACAACACTTTGCCATTTTTGAAACAACTTTATGGCATTTCTACTAAATCGCCACTAAAGCTTATCCTTTTGCGATGTTTTCTCATAAACGTCACTAAAAACATAGAATAAAACGTCAACGTTTTGCATACTCTGACATATTTGTGGTGTTTTTTTACTAAAACGCCACTAATACATAAACACTAAAATAAATTTATTTTTTGTCATTCTTTATCAAAATCCCTAACCCTTAAACCCTTAGAGCCATAAACAGTAAGACACTAACTATAAAAAAACTAAACCCCAAACTCTAAATCCTAAATCTTAAACCCAAACCCTACACCATAAACCCCAAACCCAAAATAACAGACATTAACCACTGAACTTAAAATACTAAACATTAAACCCTAAACTCTAATATGATATACCTTAACACCCTAAACCCTAAACAAGAAATATATATTACAATGTACAATTAAAAGTATTTAAAAAAGAATTTTATTGCTTGCTTAAACTCTAAAATAACTTCATTTATTTGTCATTTTTATCAAAATCCCTAACCCTCAAACCCTAATACCCTAACCCTTAAAACCATAATTAAATACTAAGACTCGACATATAAAAACTAAACCCCAAACAACAAACTTTAAAACACTAAATTCCAAACCTAATATAACAAACCCTAAATTAACCAAAATATTAAAATACTAAATATTAAATCTTAAACTATAAAATCCTTAAACTATAGCCCTTAAACCTTTTAAACAGTAAACCCAAAAAATTTTAATCAATATTAAGTCTGCTTCCTCAATTTTTTATAATCATATATAAGTTTTACATTAATATATGTATGTATATACATGTACATCAATATCCATATGAAATTTTTAGGGGGGTTAGGGTTTTAAGGATTATGTTTTTAAGGTTTAAGGGTTTAGAGAAAGCCATATGGCGTCGATTTTAACAACTTCGTAACTTAAATGAAAAATTCTAAATAGTTTAGTTATCAATTTGTAATTTTTCATAATTAAGTAACTAAAATGAAACTTTCTCATAGCTAAGTCAGTTGCCTTAAACGAAAATGGAACTATTGCTCAACCTTTAGCTGCGTTTGGAACAAAAAACTCCACTATTTCTCAGTTTTTAGCGGCGTTTTGATCCAAACGCAGCTATTTCTTAGTTATTAGCGGCGTTTGGACCAAAAACGCCACTATTTCTCATTTTTTTGCGGTGTTTTCTTGAAAACGCCACTAATGTATAATATTTATGGCGTTTTTTGTCAAAACGCCGCTAAAAACGTCGTTAAAACCCTATTTTCATGTAGTGTGTTATACTAATTGCATGATATTTATGTTAATGTTGTTTAATGTTGCTTATTATTTGCATGCGAACTTAGCTTACTCCCCTTCCTTTCCTTTATCTTATAATGTAACCAAGCTAGCTAGGGATTGGAGATTTGTCGGAGATCTATACACACTATCTACAACAATTATTTTGGTACCAATGAATTCAAGTATATTGAGTTATGGCATGTATAGGGACTTGGTCATTTTGTTATGTGTCATAAATGATTTGGTCTGAATGTGTTGTCATTATAATGGTTAATAATTCATTTTGTATATGGCCATTGGAAGTTGGTTAATATTAATTTTGTTGGTCATTGGTACATTTATGTGATGATGCCTATCATAAAAATGAAATTGGCATGAATGGAAAAGAGGATATGTGATGTTTATGCATGATAGATGTTAGTGTGTGTAAATGATGTATTGATATCTTGTTTGTGACTGATTTGGTTGTATGTATATGCTTGTATTGGTGTTATTTGTTGTTGTGTAGGTTGGTGTAAGTAAGGGTAGCAAAATGGCTTTGTAAATAGCCTTATTTTTGTCCACATGGGTAGACACACGGGCATGTGTCTAAGCCGTGTGTCTGCCCCACGGGCATGTGTTTCAGCCGTATGTCCCTTGCACCTTAATTGATGCAAAACAGAACGTCCAGAATTGAGCACACAGGCAGAGACACGGGCGTGTGTCTCGGCCGTGTGTGCTACACGGCCTTGGACACGGGCGTGTGTTTAGGCTGTGTGAAGTCTGCACCTACTTTATGAAAAATTATGGAAATTAAATCAACCACACGGCCTAGCACACGGGCGTGTGGCACTGCCGTGTGGCACAAGTCAGAGACAGCACCCTATTTTGAACACGGCCTGTAGCACGGCCGTGTCTAAGGGTCATATGGGCGTGTGAGCCTTGTAACATGAAAAATTTTCTAAGTTATGTAAAATTTTCTAAAGTTCTCGGTTTAGTCTCGAACCACTTCCAAAGCATGTATCGAGCCTCGTAGGCTCATTTTAGGGACGATATGAATGTGTATGAAAAGTTTTAAATTTGGATGGAAATTTATTACTTGAAAATGTATGTTTGTTTGTGTTTAAGTCCGTAATGCCTTGTACCCTGTTCCGGTGTCGAATACGGGTAAGGGGTGTTACAACTAAGGTTGTATTTATTGATCTTTAAGCTTGTTAATCTCTCTTGTTATTGTAAGACCTTTGGAAGATGTTTTTATACCCTCTAATACATTTCTAACCGTTGGGGTTGTTGGAAACATGAATAGAGCCATTGGGGATGAAAACACCTGCAACAAAAGGTATCGATACTTTTTTACGAGTATTGATACTATTAGCATTTAATACCTGATTCAGTGACCATTAAATTTAGTTTACAATGACACCAAAGGCAATTTATCGATACTTGGTAGAAGGTATCGATACTTTCTGTAAAGGAATCGATACTTTTTGTAAAGGTATTGATACTTTTTGCAAATGTATCGATACTTTTTGTGAAAATTGAAAATAGGATGTCAATTTGGTATCTATTTTAGAATGGGTATCAATATCTTGAAAACTATCGATACTTGGCCAAAAAGTATCGATACTTTTTGGCTTGGAGCAATACTGACTTGTTCAAATACATTTTTAACATGATTGAAAATGTTAACTCAATTGAAACCATTTTAACATGATTTTATCAATTTTACCCAATTTTGCTCAACTTTAACTTTTATTCAAAAACACTTTAATTTGTTATATCAAAACATATTATCAAATAAAGCTTAGTTTAACATAGTATATTGGACAGGACCCAAACAGAATAGATCCTAAATCCGTTTATGGATTTATTCACTTCTAACATTCATAGTGTGGGATACCTGAATCCTGAGTGGATTACGAACTATGAATGCTTGATTCGTACACTTTGATGTAAGTAAAAGTCTGGGTTCAAATAGATAAGGAATTGAAAGCTGGTGCGTTGGGTGTACGACTGCTATAGTATGTAGTGTCATTCACAACAGTGGAATTCATAGGCCAAAACATGGTTAAATGATATCCTCTCATTGACATTACATTATTAATGAAAAGTAAACATGACAATGGGTCATTCATCTTTGTGATGGATGACTTGATCACTACTTGATAGTGGTTGACTTTTCATGAAAGAAGATATAATGATTACCATGAGATAAAATAGAATCATATTGGGAGAACTGATATTATCCCAAAGAGATCAAATATATCCTATGAGAGTAACACACTTATGATAATGTCATTGGATGAGCACTGATTAGTTGCTTGGTATGTCGTTGGAGAGAACTTAGTACGATACTATAGTAGAATGACTTCGTGACTAAATGAATTTATAATTAAAAAGCGAAAAGTCGAAACTTAATTATAAAGCATTTGAGCCTCAATCACATATGTCCAATCGGTCTCTTAACTAGATCGTTAAAACCAAAAATTAATTGTGTATTTGAATAAAAAATGAACGGAATGAATAAAAAAAGAAATGAAAAACATTCAAAAATGATTATAATTTTCTTTGAAATGGAGAAATGGAATAATTTGAAAATAAATGTAGGTTCAATATTAACTTGTTGTACAATATATAATTTAGGCTCAATTCACTCTCTAAGTTACAACCTCGTTGCATGAATTAGATCACTCTCCCCACTAAAATTTTTCTGTTCAAAGATTAAAATCTTAGTTGCAGTTGCAAACTGAATATGAATAACAGCTAGTTTACAATGATTTTGCACTATAAATAAGTTCTTCACAATGGACAAATACTCTCCCTCATCAATTAAATAAGCATTCTTTAAACAACATTGTCAGCTTGCAGAAGTCCAATCATAGTGAATTTCAATTTCCTTGAATTGTGTTGGAGTAGACCTTCAATAAAAAGAAATAAGATCCCTTCATTTAAAGAAATTTAATCACACCCAAAATCTTTTAGGAATCTTTACTTAATTGATTTTTTTTTTTTTTTTTATGATTCAAACTACTATATTGCTGCTAAAAATTCTCAAGATGATGTATGAAAAAGTTAAAGATTTTTCAATAAAAAAGTACCAATAAATATGTCAAGTTACATAGTAATCCAAGTGAGGTGCAACTAGGATGTGCAAATTGGCACTCAAATTTTTTTTAAAATGTCTTGCCGAAGTTGGGATTCTAATCTTAAAAATATTAATATCATTTTATAAAAGTAGTTGCATAAATTATCTGAATTATGAGGAAACTAACACTACGATTGGTTCGTTGTAATATAATAGAGTTATAATCAATAATTCAATAGGTTGGTTGAATGGAATGGAATAGAATTATAATTGTATTATTGTGTTTGATTGAATGGAATGATATTATAATTGCATAAAGAAAAACCATTAAAATGACCAAAGTACATTTAGCGAATATTTTAGGTAAATAATTATTGTTATTGTTATTAAATTTTAAACGGATTATTATTAAAATAATTTAATAATAAATAATTTAATCATATTTTAATATAATTATTATTAAATATAATTTAATAAAATATATAATTTAATAATATTTTTAATAAAATTATTTTTATTTTAAAGTATATTAAAATATTTTTAGTTTTACCTTAAATTATATTTTGAAATTAATTATTTTATATTAAATTATATTCAAATATTTTATTTTTATATTTTTAAATCCAAGTTTTAAAGGACTAATTTGGATTTTTTTTTGGTTATTCAATGTTACATGGAATAGTTATTCTTTAGAGATACCAAAAATAGCTATTACGGAAAGACAAATAATAGGAAAGTAATAGTCATTCTATTGAATAACTATTACGTTCAACTAAACAAATGGATTGATTACCATTTATGTTTTATTTATTAAATCACTTAAAATAGATAATAAATTAACGTTTGTTAACTTTGTTGATTTAATACATGAATAGACTCATAGATGTCACATCAATAATTAATTAATTTTTTAATTTTAAAAAAAATAAAAAATTAAAAAATTATTTAAAAATTGTTAAAATTGTTAAAATTGTTAAAAGTATAAAAAATATTTTTAATTTTTTAAAATTAATTAATTATAAACGTGACGATTAACGATATGTCACCTTAATAAAGGTAATAAACATTAACTTTTTTATTATTATCTATTTTAAAAAAATTAATAAATAATATAAGTTTAAGGGTTAATATATATATATATATATATATATATAAGTTATAAGATGAAATAAATTATTATGCATAAAATAGTCAGGTTGCTGTAACTGTGCAGATAGTGCTATTATTAGTATTCTCCCATTCTTCCAAGTTTTAACTTTCTTCGATCTCTCAAGTCCACTTCATTTTTTCACCAGTGGCTTCTTTAGTAGCCGCATGTGGAGCTTTGCATCACATGCCTTCCCCAGTTCCTTTTAACATCACTGAAATTTATTCCCATCCTCTGCTTTTTATCCGATATCAATTATTCCATTCTCTTTTTAACACATTCTAACATCATGTTTTGGTTGGGATGGAATCTAAAATCTATTAGATCGAGAACATGATAGGATTTTCTTAAAACCAAAATATAAAAAGCATAATAATTTATTTAGTTAACTTTGAAAAAATTATTTCAACTTTTCATTTAATTTTAGTTGTTAAGTTAAGCATCCAACTTATTAGAAATTGAAATATTATTCTAAAGATATAGATAGTGGAAACCCTCCAACTAATTGTCTTAATGAACTATATATTGTTGGAGTAATCATTCAACTTAGGCTTAAATATTAATTTAACCTTTGAATTTATTTTATTTTCTAATTTTGATCCTTTATTTACTTTGATATTTAAACTATTGTTTGGTTATATAATTTGGTATTTTAATTAACAATGTTAGTTGATTAGAAAGCAATGCGTAGCTTGTCATTTATTATATCTAAGTAATTCCAAACAAATTAAGAAAATGGAAAGTGTATAAATTTCAAAATAAACTTCTAAAAGATATATAAGAATTCAAACAAATTATTTTTAATTAATATTTTTTAATATATGAATTATATTACAATATAAATATAAATACTTCAAAAATTTATGAGGAAATTAAAATTTTAAAGAATATAGAAAATTCTACAAAATTAAGAAAATAATAAAATTAAAAAATTTATAAAAATCGAAATTTTAATATCTACCATTTTACTTAAAATTTAAAAATGAAAAGAACTCTAAAAAGTAAAAATTAAAAAAAACAATAAAATTGTAAATCTAGTTAACGTTTTAGAAAACTAAAAGAATAAAAATCCTAAAAGTTTCCAAATTAAAATTTGACTCCCAGCGTTGATTTGTGTTGAACAACATTGTCTGATATTGAAGTCTGACGATCAATCAATGCATCAACATCAGGCAAATCCAATATATTTTTATATTTTGAATTTTTATAATTTTATTAGGATTTATATATATAATATTTTAAAATATATTTTGTATTGTTAGAATTTTCTCAAATTTATATATTTTTTAATTTTAATTTTTTATTTTCTAAAATTTTAAAATTTTCAATCTTTCATATATCTTTTGAATTATATATTTTTATAATATACATTAAAATTCTCTATTTTTAAATTTTAGATTTTCTTTTATATTTAAAAATAATTTCATTTTTTTTTAGATAAGTGACTCAAAGCAAGAATATAATCCACCTCAAGAACATAATTTCATTTTATAATTTACCAATTTTAAATTATTTATATAATTTTAATACTTTATATATTATAAAATATTTATTTTTATTTATACTTTTCAATTTTTGGATTTATTTGACATAATAAAGGATTTGAGCCATGTGTCGTTTTCTTATTGAGACACATCATCACTGACTAACACCATTAGTAAAAAGATGTCAAATTGTGTGATAGAGCAATAGTTTACATACCAAATTAGAAAAAATAAATTGCAAAAAAGAAAAAAGTATAGTATAAAGTCGAACTTATAATATAAGACTTTTATCTTTTCTATCATTTTTATGAAGTAGATAAAAGCAAACAAAGAAAACATGCATCCATGTATGTATGTCGTTAGGGTGTCTGTTGAATGTCGATTCTACCAGCAAGATGAGGATCTAACACTGTGGTTTTGATGTTCTCTCTTAGCTTTGATCATTGCAAATTTTATTCCCTTAAAGGCATGGATAAAATGCTTGTTTGATGATATCAATGAGCTGAAATGAACAAGGTAAGTCTATCTCAGTATATGGTTCCAAGTTTATAATTGAGTGACTGCATCGATTATGTATTCATGAAATAATACACTCAAGTTTTCATTTCTACTTGATTCAACTTAAAGATTCAAAACACATGTATTGTAAGATATATACATATAAATAACTATAAAATATATCATATTCATATTTAACACTGTTAATGTATGAGATAAGCTAGGTTGTTAGTAATAAGTTACAATCTGGTATATTGTTAGTACAAGTGGTTAGCATCAATTATCACTTACTCATGTATATAAGTATCATTTCTATACAGATTCATTCAAGAAAATAACAGAAGTATATTCAGCAAATTCCATTCTTGTATTTCTTTTCATTCTTTAGTATACCTCCAACAAACACGTACCGCCTATCCTATCCTAATAATATATTGCAAAGGGAACTAAATCTTAAATTATTTAATAACAGTGACAAAAGGAATTTGTATTATTGAACCTTTTTCAAGGTTGGTAAGATGGAGTGATCAGTTTAAATAAATTAGAGGGGATTTTCTACTCAACGTCATAATTATATTTTTATGATCAAATATATCCCCTCCCGGTATAATGGACAAAACAACGGGGCTTGCTGTAGTTGCTTGGTCTTTTTAATATATATATATATATATATATATATATATATTCTTGCTTTTCCATTGTTTGCTTTTCAATTGACTGGATGTATGACAAGTTTGCTTTAACTTACAATCTACCACATCAATAAAAGCCAAGCAAACCAAAAGGTATTGAATTTTTCCTTTTTGAATACTGATAAACGTCTCAATTGTTAGCTAAATGGGGTCATTTGTTATGTCCTAAACCAATATAATAAAATTCCAACTAGAAATCATTATATCCATCCTTCAAAAATAAAAATAAAAACCCTTCAATCTCGTCCAAAAATCTTTGTCAACCAGTAATTGATAGCTCGGAAATGTTACCTCAATTTTCACTTTAAGAATTAGGGCAATGGAATCAGTTTCTGATAGCGAATATATGATATATATTTTCAGCCCAACAATTTCAAAATATGTATAGTATTTCAATAGTTGTAAATGAAAATGTATAAGTAATCAAAAATTATGTTATTTGGTTATTAACTAAAAGTTGTCACTATTTATAGTAATGAGTGATGTCTCTTAAATTTAAAAGTTATGTCACTTGTTTATTAATAAATCATCATAATTATTCAATAGATATAATTATTCAAGTAGATATCTATTGAATAATTATATTTATTACTAAATATAGGACTACTCATTTTGAGTAGTTATATTCCTATGAAGAGACATGAGACCTCCTAAAGGTAAGAATGAATTTTCATTTGTATGGCACACCTAAAAATATAGAAACAAAGTTTCTTTCTATTTCTCCCACCATCTTTTATATTCTTAGACTATTCTATAAAGAAGTACTGCAAAAATTCTTTATAGAAATTGGTATCTTTGCTATGCCCCACTCAGTGCTCAGTGGATTGTTTCCATCAGTGCAAAACGTAGATAGTCATTGGGCTTCATTGTATCCTCGAGGTTCATTCGTCAGTAACTCTTTTGCACACTATAATATAGTTGGGGTGAATAAAACTTTAAAGAAAGTGGCATTGATACACACCTTGAAACCTTCGTTAATTTCTTATGAGATTATTTTTATCTCTACACACCAACAACTTTAAGGTTCTCTTTTCGTAATTTATGAGAAATTAAAGAAGACTTTTCTATTCACCGCGTATTTACATGCCACTACAAGCATGGTACTATGAGGATGGATATTGGTAAATGTGGTTGCTTCAAGATCAATGATCTTGTCAAATTTTGATTAAAAAAGAACTTTTTTATGGCAAGAAAAGGTATGTCAAATTTGTTGTTTTACTCTTATTGCGTGATTTAGATTTCAATTTTTATGTGTTTATTGAACTATATTATGCAAAAGATGTAGGTGTCTTATGCATCAATTACTTGACAAAAATCAAATGCTAGTTCATTCATTTAGGTCTTGGAATAATTGCGTTTGGTCCCTATTATTTGGCCTGAATGCGATTTTATCCTTTTGCCCTTTTATTAATTTTAATATTATTTTGACTATTATTACTATTTTTTTTTTCTCTTTATTATTATTGTATTTACCATTACTAATATTACTTTTATTATTATTTTTTTTCCTCTTATTTTCATTTCGTTATTATTATTCCTTTATCATTATTACAATATTTTTTTTCATTATTACGATTGATTTTAATATTATTACTTTGTTTTTACTACTATTATTTCTCATTATTATGACTATTAATGTAAATATGATTACTATTATTCTTGTTCATTTTGTTTTACCATTATTATTCTTTATTAATTTTTATTACTATAACCATATTTATTTTTAGTACTATATTTATTATTATCAATATCCTATTTACATGTATTATTATTATTATTATTAAATTTATTTTATTATATTCTATTATCTATGTATTACATCTATTATTATTTTTCTTATTATTATTATTGTCACTATTTATACTATTAGATTATTTTTTACTATACATGTATATACTATTATTACTTCTATTTTATTATTTTATCATATTCACTATAATTATATATATATATTATTATTTTGCTTACTTTTTTTCGTATATTGTTATCATATCTACATTTTATTATCAATATATTTTTTACTACTATTTTTATTAGTACTATTATTTTAATATTATTTTTTTATTAAATTTGCCTTTTTTACTTTATTCATTAGTAGTATTATTATTATTATTTGTTTTATTGGTCACATATTATTTTTTGTTATTATAATATTATTGTTTATTTTTCCTTTTGGGGTTCATTATTATTTCTTATTAATCCCGTTTCCATTTCCCCGTTTTATTTTTGCTTTGTTTCAACGACTCATAAAAGGTTTTCACAAAAGGTGATATTTCGTGTTTGGGAGGTTCGAGGAATCGTGCCCAATCGTGCTGGGTTTCGATTTTTTCGTTCATCTAGATCACTAAATGTCCTTTAATGTTTTGAAACTAAGGCAATGTTTCGTGTTTGGAAGTTCGAGAGATTCGTGCTCAATCGTCTTTGGGCTTCGATTTTTCGCTCGTCGGATCACTAGATATTCTTTAAAGATTTTGATCATGTTTTTGAAAATAAGGCAATGTTTCGTGTTTGGAAGTTCGAGAGGTTCGTGCCCAATCGTCTTTGGGTCTCGATTTTCTATTAAATCCAAACAACTAAATATCCTTCAAAGATTCTTTATCGTGTTTTCTTAAATAAGGCAATATTTCATGTTTGGAAATTCGAGGATCGTGCCCAATCGTCTTTGGGTTTCGACTTTTCGTTTGACCAAATAGCGGAATACCCTTTTTAAATCGGATGCATGGATTTTGGAAATCATGGAACGATCTTAGTATTGAGGTTTGAAACATCGTGTCCTATCGTCTGGATGTGGTATTTCATCTTTTCGAACAAGAGAGTTTCGATATCCAATGCGAGTTATCCAAACATTTTAAAGATTCATATTTTAAAATATTTTCTAATTTTCGATATTAAGGACATTAATCAATCAACACGGTACCAATTTTGGGCGTTGAGTGTGCTAATCCTTCCTCGTGCGAATGATGACTCAGAGCCCATTTTCTTAAAATTCGTAGACCATATTTCTAAAGTGACCCAATCACACTTCAAAAATGATTGGTGGCGACTCCGTTTTTCTTTTTAAAGTCAGCCCGTTTTCCAAACAAAAAAATGGTTTCGACAGCTTGGCGACTCCACTGGGGACCAATAAGAGAGTCAAGCCGTAAAATTGGTTGATTAATGTTCTTTTTATCGAAAATATTTTTTTCTTTTCCGTTTTTTCCATTTGCATGAGTTTGTGTCGCGTCATATATTTGTTTTGGTTTGAGACACACGGGATATCTCTGCATTCATATTGCATGACCGTTGTGGTCACACCCTTAAGTGGGAGCAAAAATCTATGCCTTCGTGAGGTTTTCACCTCGCATGGGCTAGGGGCCTTAGGAATACATCCGTACCTATGGTTCCGTGAGGTTTCACCTCGCATGGCCATAGGAAATGTATTCCCCAATCGAACTCAATCGGCATGAGCCTATAATGGGTGAGGATTGAGGAATCACTGGTTCAGTACCCTTTCTTTAGAATTAAACCACATGTAGAAAACCTAAGGCCTACCTAGGTAGAACAATGTCAAACCCTAGTGGTCACCACGATAGGTTCTATGTTATTTATTTTTCTTGTACTAACGAGTTTTATTACTTTTGATTGCATTGCATTCACATCATAGAAAAGAGGTGTTGATTTCAAATTGATTACTAAATAGAAAGGTTGGTCATAAGAAAATGAATTTTTGATAAAGTGGATTATAATACGGATCATCCGAATATAGTCCAAGTGAATACAACGAGAGAAGACTTCTAGTCCGTGAAGGAATACAAGACCTTATCACCCAGGGATTCAAGTGGACAAGAATATTCGAAGATTATTACGTCTTGGCATTTTTGAAGAAGCGAACAAGTGAGCAGGGAGTAGCGGTCGGATCAAGCAAAAGGAGTTAGAGGAAGTATCTATTAGAATTTTACAAGACTTGACTTTTGCGAAGAAGGATTCATGTTTTCACTTGGACTATAAGGACAAGACCGTGTATGCGATCCGTTTGTGTAAAGAAATTTATTTTCTAGTAAAGTTTTTCTAATGTGGCGAATTGAGTCAATGCCTCTTATTTTTTGCATTCATTTACATTGCTTTTCATGCATTTGCATAGCATCACATCGCATCATGTGCATTTAATATCATAAAGAACCCTATTAACTAGAGGTCATATTATAGTTATCCTGGAACACCGCTATTACACTCGGAAAAAGACGAGAGCAATGGATCAAAGGATAGAAAAGTTGGAGCAAATGCAGAAAGAGATGCAAGACCAACTACAGGCTCAGATGCAAGAAGCGATTAGCCAAGATCCAACAGGATATGAGGATCAAATCTGGAATCGAGAGAAGCATGATGAGCCAGCTAACACGATTGTTGATTTGGAGGGCACAGGAAAAGGAAAAAGGCCTATGGTCGATCTTGGAGAAGATAATGAAGATTTTGCTTGCCCTCGGGCTTAGCTCCGACAGGTTCCCAAGTGCAACCACCAAGAGTATCGGTCAATATCAAACCTCAGCACCAATCCGGTGCTCCGGCACTGGGAAACTTCCCCGCAGGCTCGAGCTCTAACCCCGAGGTCAATTTGGTAAAACCAATAGTCCCAGACTTCGATGAGGTGACAGAAGGGGAAGAAGTAAAAGCAGAGCTCCCAAAAGAGTTCGAAGATCGATGCAAATGGCTGGAGGAGAAGTTTCGAGCATTGGAAAGTGCTGATCACCAATGCGAAGTGGATGCGAAGAAGTTGAGTCTAGTCCCAGATTTAGTACTTCCTCCAAAGTTCAAGATGCCAGAGTTTGAAAAGTACAACGGGACTAGCTGTCCTGAGGCCCATATTACGATGTTCTGTCGGAGAATGACAGGATATGTCAACAATGACCAGTTGTTGATCCATTGCTTTCAGGATAGTCTGATTGGAGCTGCAGCAAAATGGTACAACCAGTTGAGTTGTACCCAAATCAAATCGTGGAGAGATTTGGCGCAGGCTTTCATCAAGCATTACGGCCATGTGACCGATATAGCACCTGACAGGATCACGTTGCAAAACATGGAGAAAAAGCCAAGTGAAAGCTTCAGAAAGTACGCCCAAAGATGGAGAGAGGTCGCCATTATGTGTCCAAATACCGTTACTAGAAAAGGAAATGACCATGCTCTTTATCAATACCACAAGGCACCTTTCATTAACCACATGTTGGGAGGCACGACTAAGAGTTTCGCGGACATGGTGATGTCGAGGCGAGATGATAGAGAACGCAATCAGGTGTGGGAAGATAGAGGCTGGAGAGAGCGCAAGAAGAGCAGCGCCGAAGAAAAGGGAAGCTGAAGTAGGGAATGTAAGCTCGGGTTATCCTAAACCCATTACTATTACCCAACCGAGAGCTATAGTATGGGGGTGAGCAGAAACCAAGACAAGAGCCCAACATGAGGCAAAAACTGAGAAATTCAATTTACTCCTATCTGGGTGGCGATATAAAGAGTTGTATAAAACTTTATTAGATGCACTGCGTAGTAGCCCCTCGTCTACTCGGAATCACTGCAACCCCATATCCTAAATGGTATAATGCAAGCACTCAATGTGAGTACCATGCGGGGATAGTGGGGCACCGATAGAGAATTGCTTTCCTTTCAAAAAGCTAGTCGAGGCTCATCAAAATGGGCATTGTGGAGTTCAATGATCGTCTGTTGTAGAAAATCCGTTACCCAGTCCACATTGATAATGGGATGAATCGATAATTGACAACGGAGAAAAGAATCAAGTTGAGCGTTGCGAAATAAGAACCCGATGAGAGGTGCGGAGAAGAATGGTGGAAGAGGTTTAATCAGACAAGATGTAAGGGGCAAATCCCAGGATACGAGGAACTATTGTGAGTTCCATAACAGGGAAGGCCATGAGATTCAACAGTGCCGCGAATTTAGAGCCCTAGTACAAGGGTTAATGGATAATAAAGAGTTGGAGTTTTTCGACTTTGCAGGAGGGGAAAATGTATGTACCATAGGAAGTGAGTCAGTAAAGAAGGACGCCGAGGTCAAATGGGGATCAATTACTTTTCCACATATATCCAAGGTATCCATATCGGAAAGAATTATTCCTCCTAAACTGGGGATGACAAATGAAGAAACGGCCGAAGACATGTTAAAAGCCTTGATCATCAAAGCCGTATTCGAGGAGAGATCGAATGAAGGAAACCTAGGAGGCGTTCACCCTACGAGCCGAAAGTGTTTTGAATAAGCTGAATATGAAGGAAACTCCTGTAGTTTTAGAGCTAAACGAGTAATATTCAAAACACACTTGTTGTTTTAAGCACGGAAACAATAAGAATCTTTTGTGAAATAGGCTCATGTTCAAACATCTTTATTTTCAATAAAAGTGCATGTTTGTGTTTCATGTCGAGCAAATATTTTCTCATTTTTTTTCCATGTCATACTATATATTCTTTTGGTCTTTGGAATGTTCTTTCATTTTTCAGCCATGATTATGAATAATCATCTTCAGAACCATTTATTCTTTGGGAATTTGCCTTCGTACCTACAATAGGTACCCAGATATTGGGACATGAGCAACGCTGTTACAGACTCCCTTTTAAGTGAAATATGGGTCTAAAAGGATCTGAATATTTTGAAGATGTCAGAGATTACAACTTACCCATTGATCTGTTAAGGATGGAAAAACGAAATGAAAATAGACTCTATCGTACAAAGGGTCAGTGAACATTGTGAGTCAGGGGAAAGGAGTGAAGATCGAAGCCTTGCCTCCAAGAAACAAAGTAAGACGCCATCGAGTAATTCAAAGAATTCAAGAATGTCTTTGCATGACCGAATCAAGATATGCCTAGGCACGATGAGGCTACCATGAAAAGAGATTTTGTCGGTGTTAAGTAAATGCCAAATTGAGAAGACATGACTTATATGCTTTTTCTATCGTGGGGCATAAATGTTACGGGGATGATTTCGTCAAAAGTATCTAGTTGGCGCCTATTCATTTTCGTGATTGTCAACTATTCCACTAAGAGAGTGAGGTTCGGTTCCTATAACAAAGTTCTGTGGTCAATCATCAAGTTCAATTTCAACTTGAGTTCAAGTTCAATTTAAAAAAAATAAAACAAAACAAAAGAAAAAAGAAAAGAAAGAAAGAAGAAAAGAAAAGAAAGAAACCATAAAAAAAAGGATTTTGAAAGATGATGGACCATTTACCTCTATGCTTATCGAATGTTGGCGAGAACTTCCACCGGCAACACCCTTCTCATTGGTTTATGGATGGATATAGTCTTGCCCATCTAAGTTAAAATTCTTACTCTTTAGATTTAAATCGGGCAAAGTTGGATGAAGCGAAGGGTTCACTCTCTGTATGACCGATCAAACCGATCGAGGAAGTGGCTAAGAGCAATTCGCCATGGTCAATGACGAAGCGGATGATCTTGAGCTTACAATAAGAAAATCGCCCAGAGTATTCCATAAAGGAGACTTGGTATTGAAACAGATCCTCCATATGCAAAAGGACTTGAGGAAAGTGGATGCCTAATTGGGAAGGACCTTATGTTGTAGAGAAGGCCTTTTCTGGACGAGCTTTGATGCTAGCCGAGATGGACGGTAAAAGTCTGCTAAATCCAATTAATGCAGACTCGGTCAAGAAGTACCGGCTTGAAAGTGGGACAAGATGAAAACCCACAAAGGGCATCTTGAATCAAAAAAAAAAAAAAAAAGGAGAGGCCAAGGTGAAAACACGCAAAGGGCACTTTGAGACCAAAGGGCTTTGAGTTGAAAACCCGAAAAGGCGGCTCAAGTTGTGATCAAATCATGACGGGCATCTGATGGTTTTGCCACGCTTGAATTGACAATGAGGAGTATGTTACATCTTGGGGCATCGACAAAGTACTCGAATCCCTTAAACACATATTGAGCTTAAATGGTCCTCAAGAAGTTTGAACAAAGAAGCTCGGATCATGATATCTGGGGCACCTAATTACCATCTTACCCATTCTTAATTTGCTCGTTCAAAATACACTGCCAATAAACTTCCTTCTTGATTGCATTTGCATTCTTATTTGTTTCGAGCTATGCTCCTAATTAATTTCTTTCTTGTCCATTATTATTTTTTCCAAGCATTTTTTCATTGAAATAATGATTATTGAACTAATAATGCTTTCACAAAAGAAGTTTTGCGTATTACTCTGAAAGTCTCTAAATAATACAAGAATCCGAAATAGGACAATTATTTAGAACTAACCAGGCTTAAAGGGCTCAGAGACTTGAGATAAGGGACTAAGCAGTGACGACATCTTCAGATTAGTTGTTAGAAGTACCAGCTGAACAGAGAAGACATACGTCAGGGGTCACCTTAATAAGCAGCAAGCAATAACAGCCCAAATGTTAAAATGGATCATTCTCATGACATTTTGCATTCATTCATAACATTCATAATACATATGGTTAGGAGCATTTTGCATGACATCCTAATCATTTGGCATAAACATATACCCATGAAATCAATTCTCTGGTAGGATCCCCATAGGACAATGTAGCAAAATTGATGGGAGTTCTGAGAAATATCGGACCTTATCCCCTTGGCGAGAGTGGAGCAGTTGAAAACATTAAGCCTCAATTCCCTAGCGGTAGGGTACCGGGCCAAAAATAGCGAGATCTTATCCCCCGAGGCGGGGAGTGGAGCGGATCAGCGACAAGCCTCAATTCCCTAGCGGTAGGGTGCAGGGCCAAAATAGCGAGACCTTATCCCACTGGCGGGAGTGGAGCAATTCGAAAACACGAGCCTTAATTCCTAGCGGTGAGGGTACAGTGAAAATAGCGAGATCTTATCCCACCGGCGGAGTGGAGCAGATCGAAAGCGACAAGCCTCGATTCCTAGCAGTAGGGTGCAGGGCCAAAAATAGCAGACCTTATCCCACCGAGGTGTGGAGCAGTCGAAAACACGAGCCTTAATTCCCTAGCGGTAGGGTAATTGGCGAAAATATCGGATCTTATCCCAGCGGCGGGGAGTGGAGCAGTCGAAAACATTAAGCCTCAATTCCCTAGCGGAGGGTAGCAGGGCCAAAAATAGCGAGATCTTATCCCTTGGCGGGAGTGGAGCAGATCGAGAAGACGAGCCTTAATTCCCTAAGTGGTAGGGGTAACGGGCGAAAATGTCGGACCTTATCCCAACGAGGAGTGGAGCAGTGAAAACATTGAGCCTCAATTCCCCTAGCGATGGGGTAGTAGGCCAAAATAGCAGATCTTATCCCATTGAGCGAGGTGGAGCAGATCGAAAAGCGACGAGCCTCAATTCCCTAGCGGTGGGGTAGCAGGGCAAAAACATCAGACCTTATCCCTGGCGGAGAGTGGGCAGTCGAAAACAATGAGCCTTAATTCCTAGCGGTAGGGTATGAGCTAAAGATAGCGAGATCCTATCTCTCCTTGGGCGAGGTGGGCGGATTGAAGACAACAGATCTTATCTCTCTTGGCGGGGAGTAGAGCGGATCGAAGATAGTAGATCCTATCTCCTTTGAGCGGAGTGGAGCGAATCGAAGGTCACAAATCTTATCTTATCTTGACGAGAGTGGGCGGATCGAATCTGACAAGTCTTATCTCCATGTGATGGAATGAAGCTACGAAGAAAGGAAGCATCAAGAAGTCAAGACTCAGCTAGACCAAGGGCAAAATTTGCCCTTTTAAAGTCTTTTGCCGTTCCCATTACACGACAACAAGCAAAAGAGGGCGTTTGTAATAAGTAAAATTTGCGGGGCCTATACCACTACAAAAAATGAAATAATGAGGTCCAAATAAGAGTCCAAAATACAAGCCCAAAGACCCAACACTTAAACCCTAGCCCAAGTTTTTAGCCCAAAACCTAAAAAGCTAATTCTAATAACAAAGAAGATGAAAGCAACCATAAAGAAGCAATGATTTCAGCATGCGTCGGCCAGCCACCACCACAGCGGACGCCACCACCCATGACGTCGCTTCTCCACCACGCCATGTAGTTGCCTACGTCTCGCGTGGTACCTACAAAAAGGAAAACCAATACAACAACGAGCGAGATATTTGGGGATTTGATTTTCTTTTTTTGGGATTTCTTAGGCTATAAAAGCCGAATATTTCTATGTAAAAGGGAGGATTTTGGTGCAGAGAATATACATTTTTAGCGAGAGAATTAAAGAGAACAAAACAAAGGTTTTTATTCTTTTTTTCCTCAAATTTGTTTGTCTTTTCGTTTATTTTTTTCCTTCGTTTAAAAATACAAAATCTTAAACATAAACCATTTTTAAAAACTAAAGAAGAGATCGAGAGGGCTTACTGTTGTTCCTCTGGCATGCCGTTGATGGTGAGCATGGGGTGACTTACGGAGAAGGAGAAACTCAAACTCTAGAAACCAAGCAAAGGAAAAAGGGCTTGGTTTTTGTTTGTGTACAGAGAGGAAAAATGAAGGAAATGTCTTTTGGTTTTTTTTTAAATTCTGGTAGCTTTTAGGGGGTAATTAATGGCCCCACGTGGTCACCTGCAAAGCGGTGAATTAATGCAATCCTACCCTTAATGGGTAAATTGCCTAAGTCCTCCCTTTTTGCGCCTTTTAATTGCATCCCTTTCAGTTTTAAAATTTTCCCTAAACTTTTACACCACTTGATCTGGTCCGCATTCGAGCCTGACATTTAGGTCTTGGAATAATTGCGTTTTGGTCCTATTAGTGGCCTGACTGCGATTTTATCCTTTTGCCCTTTTTATTAATTTTAATATTATTTTGACTATTATTACTATTTCTTTTTTTTCTCTTTATTATTATTGTATTTACCATTACTAATATTACTTTTATTATTATTTTTTTTCCTCTTATTTTCATTTCGTTATTATTATTCCTTTATCATTATTACAATATTTTTTTTCATTATTACGATTGATTTTAATATTATTACTTTGTTTTTACTACTATTATTTCTCATTATTATGACTATTAATGTAAATATGATTACTATTATTCTTGTTCATTTTGTTTTACCATTATTATTACTGTTAATTTTTATTACTATAACCATATTTATTTTTAGTACTATATTTATTATTATCGATATCCTATTTACATGTATTATTATTATTATTATTAAAGTTATTTTATTATATTCTATTATCTATGTATTACATCTATTATTATTTTTCTTATTATTATTATTGTCACTATTTATACTATTCAGTTATTTTTTTACTATACATGTATATACTATTATTACTTCTATTTTATTATTTTATCATATTCACTATAATTATATGTATATATTATTATTTTGCTTACTTTTTTTAGTATATTGTTATCATATCTACATTTTATTATCAATATATTTTTACTACTATTTTTATTAGTACTATTATTTTAATATTATTTTTTATTAAATTTGCCTTTTTACTTTATTCATTATATACATGACATTTTAAGATGCATGATTATGATTGGTATAGATTTATATAACATGATTATGATTGGTATAGATTTATATATTATATATCATGCAAGAAAGAAAGAAGATGGATGGAATGAAAATGCACGGTTGGGAACCCGATCTATTAGTGGATTTTGTTTTGAATGGTGATGATATAGAATGAGAGAAACAGAAAGTAATTTAGAGAAGAAGGTTTTATTCATATCACCTTTGACAAACACTACCAACCTATATATATATATATATATAGAAATAACAAACTATTTAACAATAATATATTTGAAGTTTAAATGAGGGATAATAAAGTTAATAATAGTACTAAAGAAAAGGAAGAATCCCAACAACAATATCAAGGCGGTTGGAGAATCTTATCATGCCCCCGCAAGATAGACGACGTCGAAGCGAGGCCAATCTTGTTGATGATGTGAATGAACTAGGTAACGATTTTGTGAGAGCATCAACAAGCTGGTCGGTAGTGGAAATATGAGACACACGAAGACAACCGCTTTATACTTGTTCACGAATGAAGTGGTAGCCTAGTGCAACATGCTTCATGCGTGAATGAAATACTGAATTGGCACAAAGATGAGTGGCTCCAACATTGTCGCAATATATCACTGGCTGTTGTGGTATGATGACACCGAGTTTAGATAGAAAGGAGCACAGCCAGCGTAATTCAGTAGTTGTAACAACCACGAACGATACTCAGCTTCGGAAGAAGATCGAACAATCGTTTTCTATTTCTTCGAGCTCCAAGACACAAGATTTCGACCAAGATAGATAATATAAGCACTTGTAGAGGTAAAGTGATCTTTGTCACCAACTCAATCAGCATCAGAGAAAGCATGAAGGGCAAGAGGCGAATGACGACAGATGGAGAGGCCATGATCGAAGGTACCACAGAAATAGCATAATAGCCATTTGACGGCAGTCCAATGGTCGGTCATGGGTTGATGCATGAACTGCGACAACTTGTTAACAGCATAGGAGATATCGAGTCATGTCAACAAGAGATACTGAAGACTGCCAATAATGGTGCGATAGGCAGGTGCATCTGCTAATGGGGAACCAGAATGTAATGTAAGAGACACCGAGGAGGACATAGGTGTTGATACCGGTTTAGCTTCAATCGTCTGAGCTCTGTGAAGAAGGTCAGCAATGTATTTGTGTTGACTTAGAAATAAGCCATCAGAATGTGGAATGACCTCGACACCAAGAAAATAATGCAAGTGACCAAGATCCTTCAATGAGAACCGTAGCGGATAGGTGCTGAAGAAACTGAGATATAGTTGAAGAGGTATTGCCTGTAATGATGATACCATCAACATAGACAAGAAGATAAATTATAGTACTGTGGCCACGAAAGACAAACAGCGAGGCATCAGTAATGGAGTTGATAAATCCAAAAGATAGCAAGAATGACCGTAATTCATGATACCAAGCACACGGAGCCTGTTTAAGCCCATAAATAGCTTTCTAAAATCGGCACACATGATTAGGATTATCTGGTCAATGAACCCCGGTGAGCCATGAACACATCTTCTGAAAGGGTGTCTTGGAGGAAGGTGTTATTGAAATCAAGCTGATGAAGGGCCCAACCATGACTAATAGCAATGCTAAGTACTAGGCTCACCGTGGTTGGTTTAACAACAAGCCTAAATTTTTTTATAAAATCAACGCTCGGGCGTTGATGGAAGCCTTTTGCGACTAAACGGGCTTTGTATCTGTCAAGTAAACCATCAAAATGGTATTTAGTGCGGAATATCCATTTACAACCTACTACATTTTGAGTAGGGCACGATGGAACAAGTCCCATATTCCGTTGCGAAGAAGAGCATTAAATTTATCGGATATGGCACGTCTCCATTGAGGGTCTTTTAAGGATTGAGTAATTGTGGTTGGTTCACGGGTAGGGAGGTAGAGTTTTGCATGAAGGTTGAGTTTTTGAATAGTTTGCGTATCTTGTGTTTAGAACGAGTAACAACACCGGGAGAGGGTAAAGGTGGTTGTATGGCAGAAGTGGTTGGTAATTCAGGTTGAGTGGAGGTGGAAAGGGTTAGTAATTCAGGTTGAGTAGGTGTAGTGGTTGGTGAGACAGTTGGGTCTAGAGTAGTCAGAAAAGACGACTAAAGGTTTGGATCAGATGAAGTGGTGGAAGGAGATAGAGCATTAGAGGTGGGTGTAGTTGTAGGTGTTAAAGTAGATGAAGTAATGATTGGTATAGACAAGGAGCACTACTCAAAAATAGTAACGGGAGTAGGTCTAGGGAGAGTAGGCGTGGTTTGTGTAAAAGGGAAAATAGTTTTAATAAAACGAATATGACAAGAAGTATACAGGCGATGGATAGACGTATCAAGGCAGAGATAGGCACTCTGAGAAGACGAGTAACCAACAAAGAGACAAGGGGTCGATCTGGGTTCAAGTTTATGAGAGGCATAGGGACGTAGCCAGGGATAACAAAGGCAACCAAAGCTTCGGAGTTTGTTATAGTTAGGAAGAGTGCCAAATAGTTTGAAGTATGGGGAGTCATTGTGAAGGGTAGGCGTAGGTATACAGTTTATAAGATAAACAGTGTGGAAACGGCATATGACCAATAGGATAGAGGCATTGGGGCATGGGAAAGAAGAGAGAGACCCGTTTCTACTATATGTCAATGTAGATTTCAGCAAAGGCATTATGCTCAAGGGTGTGATGAGGAGATGTAAGATGGGAAATTCCATTGATGTTGAAAATGGCAATAAGGCTTGGTATACACCGCCATTGTTTGAATAGACTATTTTAATTTCAGTGTTGAAGAACTTTTCGACAATGGCTTTGAAACGGATGAAAGTATCACAAGCCTCAAACTTGCTTTTTAAAGGAAACAATCATATGTATTTGGTGAAGTGATCAACAAAGATTATACAATATTTAAATCTGTCAACAGAGTGTATTGGAGAGGTCCATACATCAGTAAAAACTATTTCAAGAGGGGATAAAGATAATAAGGTGGAAGCAGAAAAAAGAAGTTTGTGACTTTTATTAGAGTGGCAGGCATTACAATATGTATCTGACATAGAAGATGTGTTAACATCTAAATGAAAAGAGGAAATCATGTACTTGAATGTTGAGAGAGACGGGTGACCAAGTCGGTGATGACAGACAGGAGGTATTGCCTTTATTGTAGAGAAAACAAGTAACGGGGTGGAGTGTATGGGCCACTCATAGACACTATGTTTAGGTTGACCTCGAAAAAGAATTTTTCGGTCTGTAGATCCTTGACAAGAAAAGAAGAAGGTAAGAATTCAATAGAAGTATTGTTCGATTTGTAAAATTGAGACATAGAAATTAAATTGCATTTCATATTAGAAGCACAAAGGACATTAGATAGAGTAAATGAGTGAGAGGGAGTGGGAGTGGGAAGAGTGGTAGAACTAGAGTGAGTAATAGCAACGCCAGAGCCATCAACAATCATTACTTCATCCGAGCCAGTGCAGAGATTGTGAACAAACAGATTTTGGAGACAGGTTGTGATGTAGTGTGTAGCACCACTGCCTAATAGCCAAGGATCAGAGGATGAGGAATTAGAAGCAGCTACATAAGCTTGAGGTTGCCATGGTGGAGGCATACGAGATGTAGATGAATTGACCTGACGTGGAGGTGCGGCTGCATTTGGGAACTATTGATGAAAGAGAGAGCACTAAGTGACAACGTGCCCCTGAGTTCGGCACCACTGACATTTGCCCAAAAAGTAACGCATAGGTCTATTGTACTGTTGAGATGTAGATGGCGTAGGAGATTGGTGAAACCGTTGCTTGGAGTGTTGAGTGTGAGTCGAGTAGGCGGTGACTGATACACTTGAGGAGGAGTTGTGTAAGGCGAGCTTTCTATTGATCAATTTCTCATGTAACTCATGAAAGGTGATGACAGTATCGCAACTATTGACAGCATCGATAACTGGTTGGAAGGTGTCATCAAGCTCTTCTAGGACTTTTTCAATAAGATCCTCTGCATCTAACGGTTTACCAAGAGTAGCAAGCTCATCGGCTTTGATTTTAATAGCTTGCATATAGTCGGTGATAATTTGGGAGCCTTTGGAAATGTTTTTGAGATTATCTTTGATTTGTTTGATATGACCACGAGATGGACGAGCATAAGTGTTAGCGAGGACCATCCAAGTTTTAGCTGAGGTTGTGCATCATAAGGCTAGAGGTACAAGGTTTTGGGAGATGGTCCCAACTAATGCACCAAACAAGAGTTTGTCTTGTCGTAGCCATGTCTAATATGCCGGGTTGATGAAGGTTGTGTTATTGGTAGTGATAGTTTTTGGTGGACAAGGATGTGTGCCATCAATGAATTTGAAGAGGTCATAGCCTATGAGGATAGATTCAATTTGGGTTTTCCAAGAAATATAATTGGTGGAGTTGAGTTTGATAGGGTTCTGGATTGTGACTATGGTGAGGGGATTGTAATTGGGGTCAAGAAGGTTGGAAAGGGAATTTTCAATAGCCATTGGAATTAAAACCTAACCTCGTTTGAGATAGGCGACTGATACTATATAGAATGAGAGAAACAGAAAGTAATTTAGAGAAGAAGGTTTTATTCATATCACCTTTGACAAACACTACCAACTTATATATACATAGAGAAATAACAAACTATTTAACAATAATATATTTGAAGTTTAAATGAGAGATAATAAAGCTAATAATAGTACTAAAGAAAAGGAAGAATCCCAACAACAAGATCAAGGTGGTTGAAGAATCTTATCAGATGACATAGTTCAAACATTAGTTGAACATGCTTCTATCCAATAACATTATGACCATTCGGGAAAACCTTCCTAAGCCAAAAAGTTGTGTTATTGAATCTAATAGTTACTTTCAAAAAGGTTGGATTGAAATGATCTTTTGAAAAAATAATGTGAGACTTGAAAAGTGATGTCATTTTAAAGAGTCACTTATGCACCTATCAGTGCATTATAAATAAATAATAAGTTCAGAGAATTGAAATTTAACTCATTCTATTCAATTTGAGAATGAAATTTTAGTACAAAAGTATTCTTTCTTTTCATGATATATATTTAATTTGATATATGAATTTATTTGTTTATTTAAATCATGATATTAGTAACTAGCCTTTGGATGATATTGATGAAACATTATTTCTATTGCTAAAATGAAGGTTTGTAGATAACCATATTAATGAAACATTATTTTCATTGCTAAAAGCGCAAGTTTATTATATTATTTGTACAAACATTCAATTTCTTGAATTAATGAAAGAGATGCAAATAAATAGAATAGGAAAGAGAATTCTTATGAATTTATTAATAGAAAAGCCTGCGTCTAGAACAATATCTACTCACAGTTGTCTAACTTTGGAATAGAAATCTTCCGATTAAGCAAACATAAAAGAAAACTAAAAACCTAAATCAAAGGTATGAAAAACTTTTGAACCCCTGTAATATTTTGTTTTGAGCTATTATTTATAGATTACAAGTATTATGACCTAATTAGATCAAACAAAGGTTGAGTTACAAGTTATTTAAGGCTGTGCGAACAAAAACACCCATGCAATAATTTTGGGTTTTATCGGATTAGTGTCGCGACAATGCACGTCGAATGCTCCCCCTCTCTGTTCGAAGTTGGGTGTCATGATATTGAGTGGTGGTTGTTATAACATCGGTGGCTGTATGTTCTCCCTTATGATTCGAACTTCATTGTCGCGACATCCTCTCTGAATGCTGCAACATCCGGAGCAGTCCGCTGACTTATCGACCTAAAATGTCGTCTTGCACACTCAATCAACTTGTTAGTTCTTCTTTAGGCCCTAAAATTACATAATCATTTTAAATCATTGATTATTTTATAAAAAATGTTTAAATAAATTTTTCTATAAACTTTTAACTAAAATTTCAATGAGATTTTTAACCATTCAGATTTTGTTTTGAATATGTGTGAATTAAAGAGAGTTGATGAAGCTATTTATACGAGCATGTGTATATTAGATTGATAATTATTTTATATTTGAAAATCTTTTGAACTCATTTATTTGCTGGTAATTTTTATATGCATATATTAAATATTAAAAAAGATAAATTTAAAATAATTTATGAAAAAAAAAAAAAATATGCCATCAGAATAATTTAATAAGATCCAACCTAAAACTAATAATAATGGAAGGCTTGAAAACAAATCATTGGTTGATCTCATATCATAAGGTGAATGGTGTTAAGAAAAAGTATCCAAAGTTTAGGTAACCTAAAGAGGCTTTTAATTTGAAGTTACTTGTGATGCACATAATTTATTGAAATTAAAACTGCATAAGGATATAAACCCAATTTAGCATTTTATATAAGAAAAATGGAACTCAGAATCCACATGTCTAAATATAATATAAATTTAATTGTATGAATTTTTGTGAAAATATTTGATACAGTTTTAAATTTAGGTTGATAAGCTGTTTTATAAGAATATAATAAAATAAATACTTCAAATAAATACTTACCATAAAAATAATAAAATTAAAAGAAGTGGAAGTGGTGCCTTCTTTTTCAAATTGCATTTTTTACATGAGTATTGGAAGCATCGATTTTATCATTAGATCTCCAAAAATTGAATGTGTCTAACTCTCTAACTTTTTGATGGTGCAATTAGTTGCTCCAAATATGGAATTTAATTAATTACACTACCATCATCATAAATGAAATCCAACTTTAATCCACACATCACAACAAAAGGAAACCCAAAAAACACCAATTTAATTAACTGCCACAGAATCAGTAAACAAGATTACAGAAAGGCCCATTTCTGGGTTCTTTTTCTTCTCTTTTTGCCATTTCTTCTTTCCTGGGTTAGCTTTTCGTCAATTTTATTTCTTTAATTTATTAGAACATATAATAGAGGTCTGTGGTCACAAATGAATATGTATTGCTTGTTTCATTGATTTTTTTTTTTTTTGGTTCAGAACTTGTTTGATTTCATATACTGTTTATAAACTATTGGGGAAGTAATATTAGAACATCATCTTTTAAAAATTAAAATTACAGGAAAACAAAACGAATTTAGTAAGAAAAGATAGGTTAAATTTTGTTATTAGTCTTTTACTTTATCAAAGTTGTGGATTTAATCTTTATATTTTTATTTAATTCATTTAGTTCGAATCAGTACATAATTTTAGTGCAAAGCGGTAGTAATTAAATTTGTTTACTAATCCTATACTATGTGTACAAGTGTAAGTTTAGTTCATTTATTCAAATTAAATCATTTCATGTTCTTATGTTTTCCGAATTTTAAATTTTGATAACTGATTTTTTAATAAGTTAATATGACATTATACATAATAATATATTTAGTATATCAAATTTTAAAAATAGTATAACTTTACTTAAATAAATTTAACAATTATAATTGAATAAAAAATATAAAAATTGAACAAGTAACTTCTATATAGAACAGAGAATGATAACAAAAATAAAATGTAGGATACAAATAACAAAGTGGGTTTTACTTTTAGAAATGGTATATATGATTCCAAATCACGCGGCTTATGTGATGTGGTTTTATAGGGTTTTTTATCAAAATATTACAAAAAAAAAAAAATAAAAAAATTGAATTGGGGTACACTTTTTAAAAATGACGAGAATGGTACAAAGGGAGTGGTCACGCCTGTGGCAGAGGCGACACCACCCCCTGCACACCTACTACCTATAAAAAAAACCCTGAAATAAAAAAAAAAAAAAAAAAAAAAAAAAAGGAAATGGCAGAAATGCCTCGCCACAAGCAAGACCAATGGTGCCTCTGGCTGAGGCGGCACCAATGGTGCCACCGGCAAAGCGTCACTAGCTTTCCGGTTTTAAGCTCCCATTTTCAGTTCTAGGCTTTTTATCAAAATTTAAATGAGTTGAAGAAGAAGAAGAAGAAGAAGAAGAAGAAGAAGAAGAAGAAGAAGAAAAGAAAAGAAAGAGAAAGGAGGAGAAAAAAGAAGAAAAATAACAAGTATGTATAAATTTTTTATTAAGGAAGATATTATTGTTGTTATATGATAAATATTAATTTTTATTTTGTTTTTTGTTGTTAGTTTAGTTTATAACTATTGTAAATTAGGACTAGGTTAATAATATAGTTAGTTAGTTATTATTATTTTTAGTTAGAAGAGAAACCTAAAATGATATTTTAGTAGTTAGTATATTGTTAGTAGATTAATATGTTAGTGAAAATCCTAAAACCCAAAAATAATAGAATGAAAAAAAATTAGCATATTGAAACATTATGTTTTTATTTAAGAATAGTAAATCTTGGTCAAAATTATTCTAAGCAATTTTGTTTATTTTTAATGATTGAATATTAAAGATGGATGATCAGGTTTTCAGTATGTGTTTATTTCGACGGAATCATCTTGACAACAATTGTTGGATGCATATTTAAATGTCGGCAACAAATAGCAATGAGATTTAAGAGAAATGTCTCATTGGATGATATGAAGCGAAGGATAAGCGCAAAAATTGTTAGACGTTGTGAGAGAACGATCTCAAGAATTTTCTACAAGTTTCCAATTTCGGCAGATCCGATCAAATTCATAGAAATGGAACTTGTAAACGACGAAGACGTTGAGACAATGATCGCTCTTTACTGTGGGAATGGGAGTAACAGAAATGCACCGATTCACTTATTTGCTAAGTTTACGGGTATTGGTATCGAGGCAAATGAAGACAGCAATGCATATGGTGAAGAACATGGAGTTGAAGAACCGTGCATGGTGCCTCCAATATCATATGTTGATGCCGATTCAAATATACGTGGGATCGATATCGATCTTAATATTACACCAGATATTGATGTGGTTGGTGATGATGGACACGACAGTAGTGATCATTGTGAGGAAGAGGTCGATAGTGACAGCGATCCCGATATGGATGATATACCTGATGATATTGACGATGAAGACGTGAACGACGATGGAAACAGTAGCGCGTCTTCGGTCGGGAACCAGATGGGATGTATTATGATACACAATAATCTTGGGCCACACATGTCGCTCATAGACCCCGACGCAGTGCATGCAGCTGAGTTCCCGGAGTACCCTAAAATATATCCTGCTCACCGGCTGGCCGTAAATTTCGAGCATGAGTTATTCGTAGACCAGAGATTCGAAAGTAAAGAAGAGTGCGTATCTGCTATTAAATGATATAGTATAGATATATCAGCAGATTACAAAGTCGTAGTGTCCAAACCAATGGTTTATATTGGAGAGTGTTGGAAGGCAGCGGAAGGCTGCAATTGGAGGGTGCGAGCTGCATTCATACAAAAATCACAGATGTGGGAGATACGAAAATTGGTTGGACCGCATACATGCAGATCAACACGTATGACAGAAGATCATAAAAAACTTGATTCGAAAACCATCTGTACGTGTATCCTTCCAATGGTGAAGGACATGCCAACCATTAAAGTTTCGATACTGATTGTTGAAATACAAACACGATTTCAGTATCGAGTATCGTATCGAAAGCGTGGATAGCTAAACAGATGGCAATAGAGCAGTTGTATGGAGATTACGACTCATCGTATAACGAGTTGTAAGGATGGATAGTCTGCTATGAGAGAGTACATACCAGAACGATGGTTGAGTTGCGAGACACGACCTTATTACTACCGGATGACCAATTACTGACCGGGGAAAAGAATTTTTCATCGGATGTTCGGACGTTTATCCATGTGTTCGGGATTTCCACACGCAAGCCGTTTGTGCGGTGGATGGGACATGGCTATACGAAAAATATACATAGATCTTACTTATTGCGGTTGCTCAAGACGGCAATAGGAATGTGCTCCTAATAGCATTTGCCATAGAAGATAAGGAGAATATGAAATCTTGGGAATTCTTCCTTACCAACCTGCGGAGGTATGTTATTAGCAACGATAATATTTGCATCATCTCCGATAGAGCGAAAGGATTAATTACCGCAATTAGGCATTCCGGTATGCCATGGAGATCCGTTTACTGCATACGTCACATTGCGACTAACTTCCTTCGAGAGTATAAGAATGCAGATTGGAAGAGACAACTGGTGAAAATGGGTAAAGGATAACCTTAAATTTTCAATATAAGTTTAAAGTTTTTATGTTATCTAGTTACCGTAACTTATCTTTTATTAAACATATACAGCGTACAAGTTAGAGTCACATATTTTTTGGCTAAGAATGACTCAACTTGAGAGTGACATGGAAGGTCAAACGAACAAATCTTTTCGAGAGTGGTTGGGTACAATGGAGCCGTGGCAATGGGCTAAAAGTTTTGACGAGGGCTTTCGTTATGGACAAATGACCACGAACTTGGTGGAGGGGGTCAACGCTGTGTTGTTAAAAACACGACATCTTTCAATTTCATCTGTCTTCTCGGCCACATTCTATAGATTGGCGACCTTGATGCCAAGAATAGGTGAACAACAAGTCAACCAGATGAATGCGGGACACGTGTTTGTGGAAGATGTCAGGGATGCATTGATTGTAAACCGCCGGACTGCGAGGTCGATGACTGTAGAAATATACTCACGACGTATGAAAACTTTTCAAGTTACGGAGTCTATCGGTCGTCGACCCCGTTTGCCACCTATTTCTTATGGAGTCGATATTCAAAATAGACAGTGCGAATACATGAGGTTCCAAACACTTCATTATCCGTGCGCACATGTCGTGGCAGCGTGTGCTAAAGCGAACCTTAATATCGAATAATTTGTGAATGATGTGTACACGTTCGAGCGTACGTTGCGTGTCTAGGAAAATGAGTTCCCTGTCTTGCCTGACCTGTCTACATGAGAGGTGCCTCGGACGACTTTTGAGCTTGTCCCGGACAAAGCGCTACGCAGGAATCCGAGAGGTCGTCCGCAATCATCTAGAATCCGTAATGAAATGGACCTTAGGGAGAATCCGATGATAGACGCTGTGGAATATGCAGGTTAGGTGGTCATAATCGAAGTAAATGCCCGCAACGAAACTATCATGTTGGCCAATCGTCACAAGGAGTGGGAATTGACATTATTCGAAATACATGTTTTGTATTCATATCTTTGGTGATTTGTATTAATTTGGGTTAAATTGAAAAAACTAGATAAATTTAGTAACTTAAATCGAAAAAATTACATTTATGGATTTAAATTGAATATGGATTTGTATGGATTTATATTTTGTGCCAAAATCAATTTATACTTTTCTAGTCGCTCCACATGTACAAATCATGCAAGAATATCATCTAAATAATCACATATTCAATTTAACAATATGCAAGAATTGATATTACATGAACATGTAATATTTTCACTGCTATTAATAACATATATACATGAACATGAATCAAACTTAAAGATTCCATCGCATGGTCAAATATTGTTACGAAATTTTAAAGCTCAAAATAATCAAGTTAATTGTATACAAATAATATACAAACATTGTAATATTTACAAAAACAAAATAGAGGAAAACCAAAACCGTAATAAACACCTAAAATTGATGGTTCGATGGTGTGGTCCTAGGTGTATACTTCTGCGGTGGTTGACGATCGCGTCGTGGGTGGTCGCGATGACCAACATGCTCTTCAGCCTCCGGTGGGGGTCCAGGTGGGGGTGTGCTAAACATGGTTGAAAAATCCTGTGGCTCGAACGGCGCAGATGCACTCGAGCCAGAAGGAGTGCCTCGATGCATCGTGACACGACCCGAAGGAGTGCCACGATGCGATGAATCTGAGTCGGGAGTGATGTACTGTGGTGTGTACGATCTAAAAATATCAAACCCGTACTGGTATCCACCTCCTGAGGAGCCCGAGAAGTACTCATAGCCTGGCACATCTGGATGATACGAATGTGCATCCGAATGTGAATGTGATTGCTTAGGCTCTGGCTGTGGCTCCTGATCGAGCTCACCGTGGCTCCTCTCGGGTTCGGTTCGGGATCGGGATCTGCAATGCCTCGGCCTCCATATCGCCCATTGCCTCGCTCGCCCCATCTCATTGCATGTGTTGGGGATTACAATCGATCGTATCCCGAGTATATATTGCTTCCCATACTAGAGTACCATTGTATGTACTCTAATGAAGGTTGAAAATCGGAAGCCATATCCATCCGGGGTATACGGGATATGCGGTCATTCCACACCGCAATAAATTGCATATGCCTAACCCCCCAATCCAAGGCTTGATTACCATGAACTGCTCCCACGGCATCGCGGATCGGGGATATATTGGACATAACCAAATTTTCAGAAGACTCGGTCGCGTGATACCACCGACTACATGAAAACACACAATTGGTGCATTTGTGCACCACATGTACGAGTGAATATAAGCGGACGGGGTATAACTACCGCAATTTTCGATCGACGATATATGGCGTCCATATAAAGCGCATGATTAATAACATTGTCAAAATTTAACACGCAGCGTAAGATATACAAACTAATAAGTAACCAATATTGAAATCACTTACCCTTCCCCAACATGTTGCTCAATCATAAGTCGGTATATCGGGACAAGTTACGACCTCCGATACAGGATAAATACTCCACCTACAAAAATAAAATTCAAGTCAAATATAATCAATATAAAGAAATTATCAATTAATAACAAGTTATATTTTATCACCGTTTACTAGTGCATATACATATGGTTGATGCGTGAATCGATGCCAAGAATGGCATCCGATCTGAGCCCATGATCGCAATAGCGTAAGGCATCCGCCTATGTCTCACGGTCCCCGGCCTCGCTGTCGACAAAGCTCATGGTACAACATCGTAAGAACAAGAGAGCCCCAACTATCTGACGGCGGTGCCAAAATCACCAATAGCGGTAGTATCGAATATGAACCGTATTGTTATTTGAATTGGGCATCAGTACACCCCCTATGATGTGCATAATGTACGCTCGAGCAGCACACATCAACTCGGTTGCAGTGGCATCAAGTGATAACTGTTCATACTTCGCTCTAAGCCATGTAAACTTCAAGCCCGTAAAATTTTTTCGCCATCGCCATACGGGTCCCTTAGTAGGCTCTGACAAAGTGTAAATGGGTCAGCTATCGCACTGACGCCCATAACGGGACTCCCGTCAATTGGAAGCCCAAGCTGCAATGCAACATCCTCTAGAGTGACTGTGCACTCTCCACATGGAAAATGAAAAGTGTGGGTCTCCGGGCGCCAACGCTCGACTAGTGCGGATATTAAATCATACCGCAAGTCAAACGTCTGGATCAGTGCAGCTGACCCAAATCCAGCTTGCTCAATATACGGTACCAATCGTTCATCTGGGGGACTTCTTAACCCATTCACGCCCTTACTAGGCAGTACGAGTCCTGAAAGTGTTAAATCAGAAAAAATTATTATTATAACATAAATTATTATGCACCTATTTTGTTAATATATCCGACGATTAATAAATAACAATATATTACCAAATCATTAGCTGCGTCAGATATGTGTAGAGCTTTACTAATCAATTGAGCCATTGCCTTCTCAGATATTTGATTTCTAGCCTACATAAAAAATTTAATTTTATATTAAATTACAAAAAAATAACATGCTAATAAAAATAATATAACAAAAATATAACATATTTTAATATAAAAAAATATAACATAATTTAATTTATTATGTACCTATTTTACTTTTTCTAATATAAATTTAGTAAAACCACTTATTTAGCCCTTTTGTTGTATTATTCTTATTTCCATACTCTATTAGTTAATGTAAATATATAATTTTCGCTCTTTTATTATTTTATATTATTTTATTTATTTATTTAGTACTATTTTTTAAAATCTATATATACCTATGGATTATTATTAATACTAACTAAGGTAGGTACAAGTAAGTAATACTAACAATAATAATATTTTTACTAACTAACTATATAAAATAAAATTTTAGTCTATTACTTAATGTAAATATATATTAGTCTTTTATTATTTTATATTATTTATTTAGTACTATACATATATATATTGATTATTAATAACCAAGGTAGGTAGGTAATACTAACAATAATAATAATTTTACTAACAACAATAATAATACTAACTAACTAAAATAATATTTAAGGTTTTAACTAGCATTGTTTTTTACTTACTACTACCAATATACTAAAATAATAATTAGTGTTAGGTTTTAACTCACTTAATAACTTTTATTACAATTTAACCAACAAAATTATTATTTTAGGGTTTTAACTAACTATCTATACTAAATAACTAACTAATAAATTTATTATTTTATGGTATTTAACTAACTAACTATTATTATTAGTAACAATTTATTATTTTAGGGTTCTTAACTAACTAACTATAATACAATATAATTAATATTTAAACTTTTTAGTAAATCATAATAATAATAAATAACTAACAATTATTATTTTAGAGTTTTTAACTAACTAACTAAGTATAATAATAACAAATAACAACTACTAACAATATAATAAATATTTACACTTGTTACCAATCATAATAATAACTTATACTAATAACTAACTACCTAAATTACCATTTCAAGGTTTTAACTAACTAATTATAATATTAACTAAAATATTATTTTAATATTTTAATAAACTAATTATAATAATAACTATTTAATAATACTAATAATTGAAGTACTTTTTAAACACTTTTTAATCTAAACAAACAATAACTAGTCTAAACTAACAATAATAATTCAACTAACTAACAATAATTATTAAACTAACCTAAACTAAACTAAACTAAAAATACAACTAACAATAACTAAACTAACCTAAACTAAACTAAACTAATCTAATAATACAACTAACTAACAATAACTACTAATCTAACCTAAACCCTAAACTAAACTAAACTAAACTAAACTAACTAACAATAACTAAACTAATCAAATAATATAACTAGTTACTAAACTAAACTAATAATACAATTAACTAACCTAAACTAAACTAACAATAATCAACAAAATAATAATAACAAAATAATTATTCATATTTAAAAAAATAACATACTTCTATTAATTTTTCCTTCTTTTTTTCTTCTTTCTCCTCCTCCTTTCTCTTCCTTTTTTCGGTGCCGAGTATGCTTCTGCTTCTTCTTCTTCTTCTTCTTCTTCCTCCTCCTCCTTTCCTTTTCACTGCTTCAACAAATTTTGGGGACCATTATATGGTCCCAAGCCACCCACAACCCGACAGCCTCAAAGCGGTGCCGCCTTTGCCAGAGGCATGTGAGGCTGCACCAGTGTGTCAGCGTTTTTTTTCGTTTTCAACTTTTTTTTTGGGTTTTGTTAAAAAAATAGCTTGACAGAGAGTGGTCGTGCCTCTGCGACAGGCGGCACCACCCTCAGTTACCAGATTCGTAATTTATGAAAAATGCACCCCATTTCTGATATTTTCCTTTTTTTTTTATTATTTTTGTAAAAAACCCTGATTTTTTATTCTTGATAATTGGTGGTGGGGGAGTGGAATTACTTAATATCGAACCTTTATAAAATAATACTCTTACCACAGAGGATGGTGGCGTGGTCTTCCCTGTTTATCGACCATATCCTGAGCACGGTCGTGAAATTTTCATCCTCATAATACGTGGTTTTAGGAGCACTTATCTATCTCTTTTTTTTTTCTTTTTTAATTTTGAACCAAAACCCAGAAAAAAATGGAGCTAAAAGGGGTAGAACTGTAAAGATAAGGACAAAAATGAAACTACACGAAGGTCATAATAAGAAACAGAGGAACATGGGAAACTGAGATTTGCAGTAAGCAAAAAAGTAGGATAAAAAGGGAAAGAGTGTTACGAAAGTTCTTTTCCTTTTTCTTTTACATGACGATTTTTTATGTGAAGGCTAAGGAAAATGACAGTAGTTGTTGTTATCACTGCAGTTAAACTTTCTGCTTTGTATACTTCTATGGTTATTCTATCCCATATCCTCTAATTCTTCAACTACCCTTCCCTCTTTTACAGTTCCTTCTCTATTTTTTCTTACATTTCCCAACAACAACAGCAGCAACCCATTGTCCATGAGAAGGGTTTTTTTACAAGGAAAAGAAGAAAATAAATATTTTACTTTTTGGGGTTTTCTTCTTCTCTCTCTTTGTGGAATTTTCTTTTAGCTGTTTCGTATGGAAGTTAGTGGAGGTTCAGAGGAATGTTGTGTTAAGGTTGCGGTTCATGTAAGACCACTTATCGGTGATGAGAAGGTTCAAGGTTGTAAAGACTGCGTTACTGTCATCCCAGGAAAGCCTCAGGTACTGTCACTTATTAGAATGCAGGCTTTAATTCTTTTAAGTGCTTTCAAATGGATGATTTTGGGGTTAATTTGAAGTATTTGGAGATCTGGATCTTTTGGATGCTTGAATGATTGATCAATCAGAATTAACTAATGAATATTTTGCTATGCTGCAGGAACAAATTGGGACACATTCCTTTACATTTGATCATGTGTATGGGAGCACCAGTTCTCCTTCTTGGATGTTTGAGGAATGCATTGTGCCACTTGTTGAGGGCTTATTCCAAGGATATAATGCTACTGTTCTTGCTTATGGTCAGGTACAGCTGAATCTCTCACAAGACACACCTAAATATTGCTGTTTTTGTTCTCCTTCCAATTGAAGTTTGAAAAATTATTTCAGACTGGATCAGGTAAAACATATACTATGGGCACAGGCTTCAAAGATGGCTCTCAAACAGGAATCATTCCTCAAGTAATGAATGCTTTGTTCAGCAAGATTGAAAATCTAAAACATCAAATCGAATTTCAATTGCATGTGTCCTTCATTGAGGTTTGTTAAAGAACCAAACATTTCATTTTGTTGTTCTACTTTGCTGTAATACTTGTTGTTGTAAAAGCTTCGCCCTTTGTGTGTCAGATATGCATTTTATGAATATATCTTCTGGTTTATGTGATCGAGAACTCTTGTTTGCATCATTATAAGTATCACAACTGGCTTGACTAGCTCTTCCTACTTTGTAGACCTGACATGCATAATTTTTATCTAATTTTGATGTAAAGATCCTGAAAGAAGAAGTGCGAGATTTGTTGGATCCTACTTTTTTGAACAAATCAGATACTGCAAGTGCGAATACTGGGAAAGTAAATGTCCCTGGAAAACCGCCAATACAGATTCGTGAATCATCAGATGGTGTTATTGCACTGGCAGGATCTACTGAAGTTAGTGTCAGTACATTAAAAGAAATGGGTGCGTGCTTAGAACAGGGATCTTTGAGTAGGGCTACGGGGAGTACAAACGTGAACAATCAGTCAAGGTTAATTCATTCTCGGTTCTTGTTAAATTAAGTATTATTTAGTAAATACTTCTTTTAGTTTTACCTTTTTCTTGGTTTTATATGATTTGCTAAATGCAAATTTTGATAATTTTTTATATACCAAAACTTCAGGTAATATGCCACAGTAATTATTTTCTATAATGACAATTTTTTTTGGCTTTCCTTATGTGGTTGTATAGTCGCTCACATGCAATATTCACCATCACCTTAGAGCAAATGCGTAAACTCAACCCTGTTTCCGGAGATGGAAATCCTAATGATTCTATGAGTGAAGAATATCTTTGTGCCAAGTTACATTTAGTAGATCTTGCTGGATCAGAGAGAGCAAAAAGAACAGGTTCCGATGGGATGCGTTTTAAAGAAGGTTAGTTACCTAGTTATCATTTTTATTTTGTTTCATTAAAGTAATCTTCCCCACCCAAACATGGTAATTGCCGTATTCATCATCTAAACAGGAGTTCATATCAATAAGGGCCTACTTGCACTTGGTAATGTCATCAGTGCACTTGGTGATGAAAAAAAACGCAAAGAAGGTGTCCATGTTCCATATCGAGATAGTAAACTTACTCGGCTTTTGCAGGTATGACTAGTTTAAGAGGTCTGTTAAGAAGATTATAAATGGCTTCAGAAATTATAAATCATCTTTTTTCGAATTTCAGTATCTTTATTTTCTCTAACTTTGTTGTTTATAAAGTGATAGAAACATGACCATTTCTTTTGGCAGGATTCACTTGGTGGCAACAGTAGAACTGTCATGATAGGTAATGCCATTTCTTCTAAATAAGCTGTTTCATTTTTATAATTTGATACATTCATGTCCTAGTCCCTGCCTTGCTCTTTAAATGTCTATTTTGAATTTTTTTTGATCATTTCCTTTCAAGCAGCCTGCATTAGTCCTGCTGACATCAATGCTGAGGAAACCCTGGATACATTAAAGTACGCAAATCGTGCTCGCAATATCCAGAACAAGCCAGTTGTAAGTTTGAGAGAATAATTTTCCTTACTTCAAAAGTTTCAGTCTTTCTTTTCTTCCCTTTGCCTAGTCAGATATAGGCAAAATTCAATATTGTTTCTATACATAATTTCATTCTTGCTTTGACTTTCATATAGGTTAACCGAGATCCTATGTCCAATGAGATACTAAAGATGCGCCAACAATTAGAGTATCTGCAAGCAGAACTTTGTGCCCGGGGAGGTTCTGGCGAAGTACAGGTATCATAATACTCTTAACCACTTTATTAAACTTTATAATTGACGGGAATATTGAGATCTTAAGTGAGTAACACATGTTATACATGTCTTAACTCTTCAATATCTCATTTATTCCTGGACTTCTTCTTGGAGATAGCTTATTATATAGGATTAGCGTCCCACAAGTTTTTTAACAGACTTATTGTATAGGTTCTCAAAGAAAGGATTGCTTGGCTTGAAGCTGCCAATGAGGATCTGTGCCGAGAACTTTACGAGTACCGTAGCAGATGCAACATTGTTGAGCAACGTGAAATGGATGCTCAAGTATTTTAAGGAAACCCTTATTGAGTTCATCTGAACTTTGAAATTTCTCAGTGGTTTACATCCAAGTTTTTATCATGGATATTGTGGTTTCAAATGTATATGAGTGCAAAACTCCTATTATTTCAGGATGGTAGTCCGTGTTCTGTTGAAAGTGATGGGCTAAAAAGTAACTTGAACAGCAGAGAATCAAGGGACTATCAAATTGTTGAAACCATGATAGGTACCGGCATACGTGATGCTTGCAAGATGCATGACATTCTTCTTTATTAGTAATATCCGTTCTATATTTATATTCTTCTCATGGTGTTTTCTTGGCTTGAATATAATGGTCATTTTAGGAGGTGATTCCAGAGAAATTGATGAAGGAGCAGCTAAAGAGTGGGAGCACATGCTTCTACAAAATACTATGGACAAAGAGTTGCATGAGTTAAATAGACAGTTAGAGGAGAAAGAGGTATAATTTTTTGTCTTCAACGCTTTGCAATATTATTCATTAGTTGTTTATTCAGAATCTGTATTCATAGGGGTCTATTTCCTTGTAATTAAATAGTATGCCCATCACAGACTTTCTGCCATTCTTATATTTGATGTGTATGCTCATCTTTTACATATGATCAGTCCGAGATGAAAGTTTTTGGTGGCCACACAGTTGCACTCAAGCAGCATTTTGGGAAGAAAATTCAGGAATTAGAGGAAGAGAAAAGAGCTGTGCAGGTGTAAAAACATCCCCCTTGAAATTCTCTCGGTTTTTCTCAAGGAAAAGTTGTGCCTGTTAACATCTTTTAGCCTTTTCTTTTTGCGGTGCAGCAAGAGAGGGATCGGTTATTGGCTGAAATTGAAAATCTTTCTGCCGGTTCTGAAGGACAAGCACTGAAAGTGCACGACATTCATGCTCAGAAACTAAAATCCCTGGAAGCACAGGTGACAAAATGTTTTAGCTGAAATTGCATTTATCATTAGATTGAAGAAAATGGCTGATGAATTGATGATAATTTTGGTTAATTTATTATTAATTTTTTTTTTTCACTAGATTATGGATCTTAAGAAAAAACAAGAGAAACAGGTTCAACTTTTATAAAGAGACAGAAGAGTGATGAAGCGGCAAAACGATTACAAGATGAAATTCAATACATAAAGGCGCAAAAGGTTAAATCCTATTTTGATCTTTATATCTTTCATTTCTTTCTTATCAATTCTATTGTATTCTCTGCTAAAACTTCTCACTTCAATGCCCCCCCTGCTATCTTCTCTTCCTCTGCCTATTCCATGGTTGTAGGTTCAGTTGCAACATCGGATAAAACAAGAGGCAGAACAGTTCCGTCAGTGGAAAGCCTCTCGAGAAAAGGAACTGTTCCAGGTGCCTTAAGCTTTTTATGATAGCTTGTCATATTATTAACTATTATGCTCTTGTATTACATATTACATGGGAACAAAGATAATCACTTGCATTTGCATCTATCGTATGTTCTGTGTGCACAATCAGTTACGGAAAGAGGGTCGGAGAAATGAGTACGAAAGGCATAAGTTGCAAGCTTTAAATCAACGCCAGAAACTGGTAAGCAGATTTTTCTTTCTCATAGGAGATGAGGGCTTACAACTGCTCTGTTTGTAGGGAAATAATTTGGAGTTATTCTTGATTTCAGGTTCTCCAAAGAAAAACAGAGGAGGCTGCAATGGCCACCAAGAGGCTAAAAGAGTTGCTTGAAGCTCGTAAATCTGCTGCTCGTGATAACTTGGGTATGCTTTTCTTTTTAGGTTGCTGTTTCTAGACAATCCATGTCTATGCCCTTTTGTTTATCCAATTTTCTAATGTTTTGGTATATTCCAGCTATTGCCAATGGGAATGGAACAAATGGGCAGGTAATGATCTCTGTTTTTAATTTCTTTGTCATTTTAATATCCAGATGGTATATTTTAATATTAATTAAGTCCTTACGTAGATCAATGAGAAAGGATTACAACGTTGGTTAGATCATGAGTTAGAAGTCATGGTGAATGTGCATGAAGTTCGCTTTGAATATGAGAAGCAAAGCCAAGTGTATGTAACAAATCTTCTTTGTGTAATAAAACAGATGCTGGATAATATAAACTATTCTGACATCCAGTTTGCTAAATATGCAAAATCTCCAGGAGAGTTGAATTGGCTGAAGAGTTGGCCGTCTTGAAACAAGTAGATGAGTTAGATTCAAAGGGGCCGAGCCCTTCAAGAGGAAAGAATGGATGTGCTAGGTATCAATTTTCTGAAAGCATTTTACTTTCTTTCCCTTCCATCATACGGTTTCTATGCTCCAGAATCAGTGAAGTAGATATAAGAAAGCAAATTTAGCAAGTAGCCAATATTTGTGTGCATGTTTGTAGCCTTTTTCCTCTCCTACATGAGATATAGATCATCCATGGTGAGATCCAAAATGAGTTTGAGAGATTAGTTACATGTTGCCTATGTTTGCTAGGACTCTTCAGTTTTTTTGAAGTATTGGTGTCTGATGCCCGTGTCCGACATATGGATATGGGGATATGATCTCCAAAGATTTTCCAAATACAGTGAAAACTTTAGAAAAGTCTAACCATACCCATGTCGGATATATACCCTTATTTGACACTTGCACCTAAGTCCGAGTAACATAGCATGCTGCTCTAGATATGGTACTTTTTCCTCCTTAGAAGAGCTCTAACATCTCTAACATCTCTTAACATTTGTTGCTGTATTTACTACTCTACAGGGGATCCTCCTTGTCACCAAATGCAAGAGTGGCACGAATATCTTCACTTGAGCATACGCTTGGCATATCATCTAATTCACTTGTTGCAATAGCTTCACAACTTTCAAGAGGCAGAAGAGCGGGAGCGTGCCTTCATTAACCGTGGACGTTGGAATCAGTTGCGCTGCATGGGAGATGCAAAGAACTTGCTTCAATATATGTTCAATTCTCTTGGAGACTCAAGGTGTTCTCTCTCAGCTAGTGATATATGTACAGATACTAGTGTCAAAATATAACAGCCTGGTGCTGAAGTTTAAGTAGAAAAAAAGCAAGCTCAAATAATTATGGTTCAAAGGTTCTTTAAATGATGCTTATATGTTATCAACAGGTGCCAGTTATGGGAGAAAGGCATAGAAATCAGGGAAATGAAAGAACGACTTAAAGAACTTGTAGGTCTGTTGCGGCAGAGTGAGTTACAAAGGAAAGAAGTGGAGAATGAGCTAAAATTAAGAGAACAAGCTGTAGCCATTGCACTGGCTACATCAGCTACGGTTAGTTTTATGTAAACTCTATTCAGGCCTTAAACATATGTGGCTTTATTTAGGTTTTCATGTAAGGCAAACCCTAACAGCCTAAACTTATTGAGTATTCGAGTAATCAACTCATGATTCTAAAGCTGTTTTTGCATTGGCTACATCAGCCTTTTCCTTGTTTGACCTAAAGTCCATCAACAGCTGGATATAGAATCTCTTACTGTTTGCTAACGACAAAACTTTTCTCTTCTAGTCTTCTCTTAGTAGGATCTCACTTACCTTGGTTACAGTTGAATTCACGCTTCTTATCCTTGTAACCTTGCAAACCTCTTTTCAGCTGAGTGATGCAACCTGTAATTTATCGAGGAATCTCTAGAAAAGAATTCCATCTAAAGTAGGTTTTTCTTTGGCAAGATAAATAGAATTGTATGATCATTTGAATAGGATCGTCTAGTTGTAGCCACTGTTGTTATAATTATTTTGGCCGTCAAGTGAATTTTCCTTATCAACATCATTGCTGCTCCTATCATTGGTTTTGACAAAAGTGTCAATGAGCAGGGGAACTCTCCTATTTCATTGAAACACATGGCTGATGATGTGAAAGGTTCATCATCTCCAATGTCTGTGCCAGCACAGAAACAGCTGAAATATAGCCCAGGTATTGTTAATGGTCCAGCCAGAGAGTCAGCAGCATTCATAGGTCAAACACGGAAGGGAACTTCAGTCTCCAACTTCAATCATAATGTTCCAATCTGCTTTCATGCTTGACTAAGAAAGTTTGATTCACTGCTTGTGCAGATGATACTGCTCGGACAATTACCAATGAAAAAGTTAGTAGCTAATGGACAAGCTGGCAATGGCAAACTGTGGAGGTGGAAAAGAAGCCATCACCAATGGCTCGTACAATTCAAATGGAAATGGCAAAAGCCATGGAGACTTTCGGAATGGATTAGACACAGTGATGAAATGATAATAAGGCAAGGCCTCGTTCACAAGTTCTGACACATAGAGTCTGATATTTGATGGTCACTGGATTACGTTGGCCATGTTAATCTTTGATTATATGTATGTTCCTAGCCAAAGGTGTACGGTCGAGCCTAGAAAAGAGTGCAGGTAATTTTTTCTGCCCTAGTATTTCATGTTGACATCACCTATTTCGTTTTCCTTATATTAGCATGATTTCTTAATGGTTGAGGACATTAATTATTTGAGAAACAATGACTGCATTTTGGATTTGTAAATCTCGTCTTGGAAAAATTGTAAAAGGACATGAACTCAGAATTAACTGCTTGCCTTCCTTGTTGGCTATTCTGACACAATGCCCTTCATGGACTAAATTGCTTGGTTGAACCATATTTTTTTGACAATGAAATTGACTAGGCTAATCCTTCTTTGACCTACACCAATGAACCTTATATTATCCATTTTCTTAGTTCATGCAGTCTTCTGGAACTGGCTGTTGAAACCTCCCTATGCTGCGTCGGTTTAGTTTGATATTGAAAATATCAGAAAGTACAGGTTTTTAATCATAAAAATTTGCTCTGATTACTGTGTTGGAGAGCATCTTGTAAAGAAGTGGCAATGCCGCGGATGGCCTGCCAAATACATTGAAGACATTAGCATGAGAGGGTTTTAGTGGTGATGCTTTAGCGAAAGTATGTTCGGGTCTCAACACGAGCTATCTCCAAGTTTGTGCTGTAGTTTCCATCAATAACTCACTTTTGAGGGAAGAAATTGTTCCCAAGTCACATAAATCTAATTAAAGGTGCAGTCTAATTGTATTTCTTCTGTTTCTGCTTTTCATTTTTCAACCAAATTTGTTTTTTCTTACTTCATACGTACGTTTCACAGTGTGTAAGCTTGTTATGGTTGGACTTTGTAACATTTTCAGTCATTATGCAAGGAAATTTTTAAGCTCTTCCTCTTTCTGGATTGTGGTTCAGTATACCAAAGCCTGAACTCTTAAGATTAAAGTTACTCAGATTTGGCAAGTGTCATATAACTGTCAAATACAAGTATGTTTCCATCTATTGTCAGCAGTTAACCAATAACGTTTGTGGACATATAAACAGTTCAAGGGATCCACTCTCCCCCTACTTGTTCCTGCTTTTTGTTGTGGGTTTATCAACACTTTTTCGGCAAGCAGAGAGTGAAGGAAACATTCATGGTTGTCATATTAGGAGAGGTTGTCCTTCGGTTTCTCTTAATCTTTTTGCAATAGACACATTTTTCTTTAGAGCGAATGTTGATGAATGTACTACGATGAAAAATATACTCATGAAAATTCTTCAGGTCAATCGGTTAATTTTCATAAGGGGAATCTATTTCAGTTTGAATACTAGTTATGATCATCAACGGATTGCTTGTTCGATGATTTGTGTGTGTTCACTTCTCCACCCTGATTGATATTTGAGTCTTCCTTCTTTAATTAGTAGGCATAAAAAAGGATGTGTTCTCTTTTATTAAAGATCAAGTTTCTAAACGACTTCGAAATAGGAAGAATAAATTTCATTCTCGTGTTGGAAGAGAGGTTGTTATTAAAACTATAGCTCAAGCGGTGCCTATCGTTTGCATGAGCGTTTTCCAAACTCTGTTAAGTCTCTACGATGAAATCCAAAAGATGATGAACTCCTTTTGGTGGGGTTCGAGTTCTAATAATGGTAAGTCTTTTCACTAGACAAACCGAAAAGTTGTGTGTTCCTAAAAAGCTTGATGGGTTGGGATTCCATAATCTTCATGGTCTCAATCCTGCTATGCCGTGGAAACAGGGTTGATGCTTATTATCTAATCTTGATTCTCTTCCTTTTCGGATTCTCAAAGCTAGATATTTTTCTAATGAGGATTTTCTCCAAGCTTCAGAAGGGTCTAACCCAAGCTTAACGTGGAAGAGCATTTGTATGGCTAAGAAGTTGCTCCAAGAAGGGGTTCGATGGAGGTTAGGAAATGGCCAATTGATTCGTGCTTTTGAGGACCCATGGCTTATGGGCGAATCAAACTTTTATATTGATTCGGATGCTATTGTCGACTCTGAAAATTTGAAGGTTGCTGAGCTATTTTTTAGCAATGGTCTTTCTTGGGATGTTAATTTGGCTCATGGACTCTTTGCGCTTTGCGATGTTCATCGCATTCTGTCCATTCCTAATAGCAATTGCAGACCCGAAGATAAGTTAATTTGGCATCAAAGTCAGGCACCTATGACGTAAGGTCGAGTTATAGGTTCGTAGTGGCTAAGTTCACGGGTATAAAAAATTTCGCAGTTAGCGGCTGTTCGCAGCAACTGTGGAATCTTGATCTCCCTCCCATATCATTTTACCCCCACAATTACTAATGTTCAATAAAAAGGTGTTACATGTAATGTTCTTATAAACAAAATTTTAAGATTTAATAATACTTCTAGTAGAATAAAAAAAAAAGTATTGTTCAAAGAGTTAAATGTTGACTTAAGCCTAAGTTAAGTCAAAGTTACAATCTTGCAATGGACGACGCAACCACAAGGCAGCTGAGGCAGAAAACGAGCGGCTGAATTATCACTTCGACTCATTGATTTTTTAATTTTAAGATTCTTCAAACTTCCACCATCTAACATTAAATTGAAAATTTGGGCAATCATTACCAATCATAATTCTCCTTATGATATAAAGTTATTGCATACTAATTGACACAGAAGAAACGTAGATGTATTAATACTAGAAATTTTATTAAAGATATATAAATAGGATAACTTTTTCAATTTTATTGATAGATATATATCTATACAATAGTAGTTATGTAAGAGTCAAATTGCTAACAGATAATATTCCATAATAATATCCTATTAAGAATTAAATTGCTAAAAAATAATATCCTATAACATCCCATTAGGAATCAAATTGTTAAAAGGTAATATTCCATAAAAATATCCTAACACCCCCTCAAGTTGGAGCATGCAGATCATGAATGCCCAACTTGCTGAGAATATATTCAAATTGCGGTTTACCAAGAACCTTTGTAAAATGCCAGCCAACTGAACGGAGGTCGGAACATAAGAAAGTGCAATCAACTAGAGGCGAAGCCATGGGGGGCTGGCATGGGCCTCGACCCCCCTAAAATGTAATATTTCTGTTTAGGCCCTTAAATTTTTTTTAAATTTTAAATTAATAAAGGTAAAATTACACTTTGGCCCCTAAAATTATAAAAATTTGATTTAATCCTTTACAAATTATAAATATATAAACTATAAAATATTAAAATTTCATCCTGCCCCCCTAAAAAATTATCCTGGCTTCGCCCCTGCAATCAACTCATCCTGAATTGCTTCCTTAACAAAACAACAATCCATTTTAATATGTTTAGTACACTCATGAAATACAGGATTATGTGCAATATGCAACGTAGATTGACTATCACAATATAAAGGAATTGCTTTAGGATGATGAATACCTAAACTCTGAATAGCAAGACCTTCAGCCATTTGAGATCACAAGTGACAGAAGCCATAGACCTATACTCACGGAGGTCGAAACATAAGAAAGTGCAATCAACCCATCCTGAATTGCATCCTTAACAAAGTGACAATCCATTTCAATATGTTTAGTACGCTCATGAAATACAGGATTATGTGTAATATGCAATGCAGATTGACTATCACAATATAAAGGAATTGCTTTAGGATGATGAACACCTAAACTCTGAATAGCAAGACCTTTAGCCATTTGAGATCACAAGTGACGGAAGCCATAGACCTATACTCAGGCTCACCAGAAGAATGGGAAACAGTATGTTGTTTCTTAATTTTCCAAGAAATACGAGATTGCTCTAGAAATACAAGCTAGCTAGTAAGCGAACCCCGAGTTAACGGACAAGCAGCACAGTCCGAATCACACCACCTTTTCAAGGATAAATCACTATCAGATCTCAAAAGAATCCCTTAGCTAGGAGATCTTTTCAAGTACCGGACAACACACAGAGTCGAATCCCAATACTCCTGCATCAGCTCATGTATAAACTAGGATAAGACATGAATCGAGTATGTCAAATCAAGTTTGGTCACTGCCAAATAAATCAAACAACCCATTAACCATCTGTACGGCTTAGGATTAGACAAAATTGTCCTTGTAGCATGCGCTAATTTATGATTTTGCTATATTGGAGATCCTGTAGGCATTTCTCCCTAAAAACCCGCCTCCGAATTAATATCAAGTACATATTTCCTTTGAAAAAGAAATAACCCCTAAAGAGCTAAGAAGTACCTCTATCCCCAAAAAAATATTTCAAAACACCAAGATCATTCATATGGAAGCAATAATTGAGATACCCCTTAAAAGTTTTCAAAGCAACAGAATCGTTCCTAGAAATAAGCAAATTATCAACATAAACTAGCACATTAATGCGTATAGATCTCTTAGTGTATGTAAAGAGAGAATAATTAGAATATGATTGAAGAAATCCATAACCTTTCAGTGCAATAAAAAGCTTCGCAAACCAACATCGAGTAGTCTGTTTCAACCTATACAAAGACTTGCGCAAACGACAAACCATTCCAAGCTTATCAGAAGCAAAACCTAGATGAAGCTTCACGTAAACCTCTTCATCAAGATCACCATGTAGGAAGGCGTTATAAACATCCATCTGATGTAACTCCCAATTTTTTGAAGCTACAATAACTAAGAAAGCCCGAACAGTCACTATTTTCGCCACAGGTGTAAAAGTTTCATTATAGTCAATACCTTCTACTTGGTGATTACCAAAAACAACAAGATGAGTTTTAAGTCTCTCAATACTTCCATCATAGTTATTTAATCTTGTACACCCAATTACTACCCAGTGCTTTCTTTCCAAGAGGAAGTGTTTCCATAAACCAAGTGTCATTATCCTCTAGAGCACAAATCTCCTTTTGCATAGCATCACGCTATCCTGAATCCTTCACAGCTTCTTTAAAATACATGTGGCTCAACCATTATAGTAATAGATGTAAGAAAATTTTGGTGTTTCACAGTAAATTTGTCACAATTAATGTAATGCGCTATAGGAAAAGGAGTACCCAAAAAAGGCATTGAAGTAGGTGAGGTGAGAGATGGACTTTTTCTTTATAACGGCATGAGTGACAAAATTTTAAACTTCATATAGGGAAATTTCTCCCTATGCCAACGTCCCAATTTAGGCACATCATTATCCAAAGCCCTATGTACCACCGTGTCATTAGAGGAAGAAGAAGATACCACATGTAACATCTCAAAAATTGGGTTAGAAGAAATTGAGTTTTGAGACCAATAGTGGAAATCTCTTGATTTTAAGTTTTGATTTTTGGAAAATCTTGATAAGTAAATTGATTTGGTTTAGTGGTTAAGTATTCTGATTATGTATGTGAGGTTTTGGGTTC